>CM060922.1:800050285-802708619 GCA_030737875.1 Allium sativum
GTTACTGGTTGAAACGGGCCCCTATTACTTGACACAAGCTATCCACCTAAGCTTGGTCCCTTCTAGTACATCCCACTTAACCCTCTCCTTATTCATGTTTACTTACATGTTTCAATTTTGGTTAAGTGTTTCTAATCGTATTTCAAATGCCACCCAAGGCACCCACTAGATTCCACATGCCACCCAAGGCACCCACTTAAACCCCTCATGTCCCACTACATGTTTATCTGGTTAAGTGTTTCTTAATTCATTAAGATTGTAACCTTATAAAGACCTCTCACATTAGACTGGCATTTGTGGTAGCTGGATTTGCCGGGCGGGTCCGGGCATTCTTACACCACAAAAGAGCCTAATCTCGTGTCTTTACAACTGTTACACATTTAGTTTGTGCCTAAGACCTCCCACATTAGACTGGCATTTGTGGCAGCTGGATTTGCCGGGCGGGTCCGGGCAGTTTTACACCACAAAAGAGCCTAACCTCGTGTCTTAGACGATTAATTACACCTAATTAATCATCCCCCAATTTGAATTAATTTCCCTATTCAAATTATCAATAAATTCCAAATTTAACGATGTCCATAATTGACTCAATTATGTCCATCTATTTATGGTATGCAAAATCATACCAATTTCATCACAAATTTATTATATGCCATTAAAGGCATTTATGCCAAATTCTCAATATTAAATCTTTTAATATTATCCCCTTACCCCACATTGTATATTCGTTCATTTAACGTAAAATATACGTTAGACTCGAATAGTCTAACTCATAGAATAAAGAGAAAACATCCTAACAAATATATAACTAAAAATAGATCTAAACATAAGGGGTGAACTTGCATGTGTGAATGATGTTCTACATCTAAAACATGCATAGGCCAAAGTTACAAGTTGCATAAAACTACATATGTCATAGATCCAAATCTAAAGGTGTAAACTTGTTAGGTAATGGTCACAACTTGCATAAATCATGTATTTCATAGATCTACATCTAAAGGTGTAAACTTGCATAGGCAATAACCACAAACTTGCATAACATGATTCATATTCCAAACTCATATATTTTTATAAACTTGCATATGTGATTTATGCAACATAACAATGGTGTAAACTTGTTAGGTAATGGTCACAACTTGCATAAATCATGTATGTCATAGATCTACATCTAAAGGTGTAAACTTGAATAGGCAATAACCACAAACTTGCATAACGTGATTCATGTCTAAATCAATATTTAAACTTACATACATATGATTTGTCATATGAATCAACATAACCAAACTAGCATATGAACAACATGATGATTTGATCGATCATAGGATTACAACATAGATGATAGCATCACAACTTTACAATACAGATGATAACATCACAACATAACATCATAGAATTTACAACATGTATGATAACATCTCAATTTTACAACATAATTATAACATGCGGTCAATAATTCACATCATATCCATATAATCCACATCATAACTTAATCCAATTAAATTGCTAATTATTTTATTAAAGAAATCGAACTCACAACTCAAAGAAGGTCTTGAGTTCTGAATTCTGAGTTCTGAAGTTGTATTAGCTTTCCTTTGTATAAGAGTCGTTGTTAGAGTTGAATAGAATTGAATTTGATTTGCTTTCTTCCTCTCTAATTGGTAGCGGATATTCTGAGTTGGTAGGTGACGGCATGGAGGCCAAGAATCTAATTTTATTTCGATTTTAGGGTTTGAGTGTACATGTCTTTTTATAGATTTTAGGATTAGTTTAGGCCGTCCAATCAACCCAGAATTAATCCCAGCCAATAAGAGCAGATCAGAAACCCTAATGAGTCAGCACACAGTCATTAACATGTCACTAATTAAATCTTTCCCGGGTAGGGTGGGGGGCGAGGTCGACCCCCTGGTTGACCCTATGGTCGACCTGGTCAGGGTAGGTCGACCCTATGGTCGACCTGGCCCTGGCGGGAATTTTCCCGCCTAGCCTGTTTGACTCTGAAATTTGAATTTTCTGAAATCTGTTTTGAATTTTCTGAAACTTCCGATGGCCATAACTTCTTCATACGAAGTCCAATTCACGCAAAATCGGACGCTATCTTAACTAGAATTCTGAGACGAACACAATGCCGCAACCCGTTTCCCTTAATTCTCACATCTGAGATTAGTTATTCTTTAATTTGTTACTTTAGTGTTAACAGAAATACGGGGTGTTACATTCTCCCCTCCTTAAAGGATTTCGCCCCCGAAATCTCCAAGTTAAGGAGAATGCATATACTAACATCCAAATAACCATCTACTCAACCATCAAACACCGGCATCCATTGTCCTTATAAAATTCCTAACGCTGTATGAACATATGCAAGAAGTGTGTGTATATGCTCTTTATCTAATGCAAAATCAGGCGGTCTACTGATTCAGTTGACCTCCTTAATGCAAACCATGATAGTGTCATGTGTCCATTATGTATGCGAAAGAATCCTATTGATATATATTATTTCTACATGTGCGCACAAACATTCACCAAAATGCAACATCCAGATGATAGCACAACCATTATACATCCATTAACTTTAATATGCACACACATTTATATGCAACATGCAATATGAAGTGACTGAGCCGATCTAGTGCCTAAGGTGGGTGTATATGCATCCACGAGCAACCACTTGCATCCACATGCATTCATCATACATAACATGTCTCAAACACATGTTTCAACCATAGGTTTACCTTATCTAAAAGCCAAAGATACTAGCGAGAGGACATACTAAAGATAAGATAAGTACAAGCTAAGCGATAAAGGAAAATTAAAAGACATACCCTCGAAAAGAAAAGGGTACAATGAACGCATCTTCTCTTCCATCTCCCAAGTGGCGTTGCTCTCGTCATCTCCCCATTGCACTTTGACTATCTTGACCTCTCGATTCCTCAACTTCTTAACCTCCGACCCAAGATTGCACGTAGGAGCTCGTCGAATCGTCGCATCACACTCTATCTCCACCTCTCTAAGCAAGCTCGGCTCTACCACTTCCGCGGTCTCATGCAAGCACTTCCTCAAATGTGATACATGGAATACATCGTGTACACCACTAAGTCTATCGGGCAACTCCACTCTATACGCCATCTGTCCAATTCTCTCCTTAATAGGAAATGGCCATACGAACCTTGGTGCTAACTTCCCAACGGACCCAAAGCGAACGACGTTCCATAATGGAGACACCTTGACAAAGACCATGTCCCCAATATAAAACTCAAGATTTGTCCTCCTCTTGTCTGCATAAGATTTCTGCCTATCTTGCGCCGTCTTCATCCTCCTTCGAATCAGATCGATCTTTTCCGAAGTCTCTCTAATCATATCGGGCCCAAGCAAGACCTTATCTGTAGATTCCCACCAAATTGTAGGCGAACGACACGACCGTCCATAAAGAGCCTCGAAAGGTGTCATGCCAATGCTAGACTGAAAGCTATTATTATATGCGAACTCCACCAACGGAAGATGTTCCTCCCATGTACCTCCGAAGTCTAAGACACACAACCTCAATAAGTCCTCTAGAATACGATTAACCCTCTCGGTCTGGCCGTCCGTTTGAGGATGATATGCGGTGCTCAAACATAACAGAGTCCCTACCGCCTCTTGCAAGCTCTTCCAAAACTCGCTAGTGAAGATAGGATCGCGGTCGCTCACTATGCTAGAAGGAACACCGTTCAAACGAACTATCTCTCGAATGTATACGGAAGCTAACCATGGAGCAGTCCTCTTACTCTTCACAGGAATGAAATGGGCGCTCTTAGTAAGTCTGTCTACCACCACCCAAATCCCCGTATTACCCTTTCTCGATCTCGGTAACCCATCAACAAAGTCCATCGAGACACTTTCCCACTTCCATTGTGGGACCTCCAATGGGTGAAGCAACCCACCGGGCTTCTTTTGCTCTGCTTTTACTTGTTGAAACACCAAGCATCTAGCGAAAAACTCAGCCACATCCCTCTTCATGCCGGCCCAAAAGTAAACTCGTCTCACGTCCATGTACATCTTGTCCCCACCGGGATGGATGGTCATCTTCGAACGATGTGCATCATCAAGAATGGTCTTCCTCAAATCCTCGTCCCGTGGTACACAAAATTTACCGTCCCTACGTAACCAACCCTTATCATCTAGGTTATACCTACGGAGATGGCTCGATGACTCCCCCCTTTTGAGCTTCTCTACTAACTCAATCAACTGTGGGTCATCTCGCTGTGCCTTTCCAATTCATCCCAAAAGCGTAGGTCTGACCTCTAAGGATGCTAGCAAACCGGGTACAAAGTCTATGGAATGTCTAAAGTCAAACGTAGAGATGAACTCTAAGCTTCACCGCTCAACAAACAACGGACTCAAGGACAACCTTTTCCTACTTAAGGCATCTTCCACCACGTTACCCTTCCCAGGGGTATATGCTATCTCGAAGTCGTAGGACGCTAAGATTTCCATCCACCTTTGCTGCCTTAAGTTCAAGTCCTTCTGAGAGAACAAGTATTTTAGCGATTTGTGGTCAGTGAACAATTCGAATTTTTCGCCAAGACGATAATGGCGCCAAGACTTAAGTACGAAAACAATAGCGGCCAACTCTAGGTCATGTGTAGGGTAATTTCTCTCATGCACTCTCAATTGCCTTCCACCATAGGCTATTACCCTTCCCTCTTGCATTAAGACTGCGCCTAGTCCTATCCCACAAGCATCGGTATAAACAGTAAATGGCTTACTCCCATCTGGCAACACTAAGACTGGGGCTGTGGTCAAAGCTCTCTTTAAACGTTGGAACGCACCATCACAATCTACGTCCCAAGCGAAAACTAGGTTCTTCTTCGTCAAGCGTGTTAATGGGGTTGATATTTTTACGAAGTCTTTGATAAACTTCCTATAGTAGCCAGCCAACCCTAAGAAACTCCTTACCTCGGTAGCATTTTTAGGGACCTTCCAATCTTGGATGGCTACTACCTTCGCGGGATCCACAACTATCCCTTCTTTGGAAACCACTTGCCCTAAGAATCGCACTTCCTTCCTCCAAAAGTGACATTTTGAAAATTTAACTTTGAGGCTATGCACCGAAGGGTCTCCAACACTTCCCTAAGATGTAGGACATGCTCTTCCTCGCTTTTAGAAAAGATCAAGATGTCATCCACAAAGACTACCACAAATTTATTAAGGTACTCCCTAAACACCCTACTCATCAAGTCAACAAACTATGCGGGGGCATTTTTCAAACTTAAGGGCATCACAAGCCACTCGAAGAAAACGTCTGGAGTCCTAATGGAAATCTTGTCTATGCTATCCTCAGCCACTCTCAACTGATGGAAACCAGTGGCTAAGTCCAAGTGCGAAAACACTGAGGCGCCAACTAACTGATCGAAGAGATCGTCAATCCTCGGCAGTGGGTGTCTATTCTTCTTAGTAAGCTTATTAAATTCTCTATAGTCCATACAAAGACCAAGGGACCCATCCACCTTCGTGGCAAATACTACTGGAGCACCCCACTCCAATATACTACGTTTGATGAACCACTTCTCAAGCAACTCCTTCACTTGGTTACCGAGTTCTCTTCTCTCTTTTGGAGCCATGTGGCGCAATGGCAATGCAACTAGCTTTGCATTATCTACTAGATATATTCGAAAGTCTATCTCACGTTTGGGGGTAAACCCCTCACCTCATCGAAGACATCAACATAATCACGGATTATACGAACAGAATGTAAATCTTCATCGGATGCATCAAGGGATTCTAGGTAGCTAAGCATTACTGGACCTCTAGGGTCACAAGAAATATCAAGGGTCTTTCCACAACGAGTCAACAATCTAACTACCCTTCTTTCACAATCTAGGATGGCCCCGTATCTAGTTAGCCAATCCATCGCTAGAATCAAGCCGTAGCCCATGAAGCCAAGAACAAAGGCATTGCATTCAAACTCAACGCCCAAGATAAACACTCTCAAATCCCGACAAATCATAGAAAGATGAGCCGAATTACCAATAGGATTTGAGACTACTAAGGGATCTGTAACTAAACTAATATCTAGGTGTAGTGTTTCAACTAATGATGTAGAGATAAACGAATGTGATGCGCCAGAATTGAATAAAGTATGGACATGATGATCGAACAGAAAAACTAAAGTTTCAACGGAAAATGCTCTAACTCGTTCTTGTAGCAGTGGGACGATGAGAGCCTGAATTTGTCCCCTTGCCTGCCCTGGTGCCATAAGAGCCTGCACCTGTCCTCCCGAGGTAGACCGTGTCCTCTGCCCTTTCTTTGGGTAGTCCATAATGAGATGTCCCGCTTCGCCACAGTGGAAACAATCAGTCTTCTTTTTCTTCCTACAATCTTTGCTTAGATGGCCGGGTGTCTCACAGTTAAAGCATCTTTTCTTTCCCTTAGCATTGTTGCCTTTACCACCTTTCTTGTTCTGTTGTTGCTGTTGCGGTTTCTTTTGATCCCCTTTCTTCTCGGGTGCCTTATTAGCATTGGTGCCCTTCTCCTCTTCATGCTTAAGCGCCATATCAACTAGTCTCTCAAAGGTAGCCCCCATAGAGATGTGGGTCATAGCTAACCCATGAAGGAGCTCGTTCAAACCCTTAACAAATCTCAGGGCCTTCATTTCTGGAGTATTCACCAAGTCCAAGCCAAATCTCGCCAACTGATTGAATTTGTTGACGTATTCTTTCATTGATAGATTCCCCTGCTTCAATGCTAGAAACCTTTCCATGTATATATTCTCTTCAGCCCATGAGAGAAACTTCGCCTCAAACCTCCGCCTAAAATATGGCCATGTATCGACTGGACGTTCTCCATTAGTGACCTCCCACCAAAACGTGGCCTCATCCTTCATTAGCCAGGCAGCTAACTAGACCTTTCTTCCATCATCCACTTCAAAGATTCCAAACAATTCTTCCACCTCCTTTGGCCAATTACGAGCTTCAACAAATGTCTCCGTCCCGTGAAAAGGTTTTACACCCATTGCCCTAAAGTACTTACAGATCTTTGCAAAAGTATCGACACGAGGAGGAGGAGGAGGATTTGCTGGACCTGCAGTGGTGGCCCCTAGTCTCCAAATACCTCCTAAACCATCCTGGTATCGTTATCCCCTCGGGTAACTCGGGAATTCCAGACATGCTGAAATGAAAAAGGAAATATTCAATACAAAAGAACCGAAGGAAAGATATATGGCTCTTGGGGTTAGGCTTTCTAAAATAAGCTTTTCTCTTAAAAATACTTTCCTTAAAACATACTTTTGAAGGTACTTCTTTATAAAAGTGTTTTTGAAAATCAGTTTTTTCAAAATTCATATCTGTTATGGTAACCATCAGCTCTGATACCACGTGTAACACCCCACGTCCATTAATGTCACTCACAAAGGGAATGCATTAACTTTCATGGAGCATTTTAACTGTGTATAGAACAGAAACTTAACAACAAGACAGATATAAACAGTACTAAAACTTTAAAACTTTATTTCATTGCAGCGGAAAATACATAAGTTTTATTACATCATCAAAACCAGAGTGAAAGTACATAATATCCATCTTGACCAACTCAAAGTACATAAATTGAAAGACATAACCCCAGTACAAAATAGCCATAAATAAGAGAGGCTGAACTTTACTTCAGCGATCCAAGGAACTTCTGAAAGCAGAGATACAGCTATCCAAAATCAAGCTCCACTGGTGCTAGTTCCAACCTGAGCACCTGAGGGGGGGGGGAGGAAGAAAAGAGGAGGAAACAAAGGGGGTCAGACATAAAGTCTGGTGAGTGCGATAACTTTAACAATATAGTAACAAAAATAACTAGGCTAAGGCATAAGTTGGAAAATAAGCAAATGACTGTGAACAATTGAGTAAGACAAAGTAAACAAGGAAACAAGATGAACAAAGATAACGTTAAATGCGCACCGAAACCACTATAAGATAATTACTATACTGCACCACTACTGGTTACCCTAAGGTTGATCCTGCCTACAGAACTTAATAATGATAATGGTAGTTTCGTGCACCCCTAGTTGCCTTCATAGGTGTCGCCTGCCCCTATCTCCACTAGGTATACCCACTACCCCCATGCGATCGGCTCCCTAACTCGTAGATACCCGTGTTGGCCCCACAGTGGGGTGTATCACTCCCCAAAGTGGCAACCCGATACCACCAATGATGCACGACTTATACCTACACGATGCAACAACGTCTTACCTACCAGCCCGGGCCCACACACGCATATGAACCCATTGGACTTGCGTTGCCACCGCTAACCCGTTTTGGCCTCTTACAGTCAAGCCCAGTACGCGTGTCCCGTCCTCGACTTGGGTCGAGCCCACAAAGATACTTATGGGTTACTGGTTGAAACGGGCCCCCATTACTTGACACAAGCTATCCACCTAAGCTTAGTCCCCTCTAGTACATCCCACTTAACCCTCTTCTTATTCATGTTTACTTACATGTTTCAATTTTGGCTAAGTGTTTCTAATCGTATTTCAAATGCCACCTAAGGCACCCACTAGATTCCACATGCCACCCAAGGCACCCACTTAACCCCCTCATGTCCCACTACATGTTTATCTGGTTAAGTGTTTCTTAATTCATTAAGACTGTAACCTTATAAAGACCTCTCACATTAGACTATCATTTGTGGCAGCTGGATTTGCCGGGCAGGTCCGGGCAGTCTTACACCACAAAAGAGCCTAACCTCGTGTCTTTACAACTGTTATGCATTTAGTTTATGCCTAAGACCTCCCACATTAGACTGGCATTTTTGGCAGCTGGATTTGCCGGGTGGGTCCGGGCAGTCTTACACCACAAAAGAGCCTAATCTCATGTCTTAGACGATTAATTACACCTAATTAGTCATCCCCCAATTTGAATTAATTTCCCTATTCAAATTATCAATCAATTCCAAATTTAATGATGTCCATAATTGACTCAATTGTGTCCATCTATTTAAGGTATGCAAAATCATACCAATTTCATCTCAAATTTATTACATGCCATTAAAGGCATTTATGCCAAATTCTCAATACTATATCTTTTAATATTATCCCCTTACCCCATGTTGTACGTTCGTTCGTTTAACGTAAAATATACGTTAGACTCGAATAGTCTAACTCATGGAATAAAGAGAAAACATCACAACATACATATAACTAAAAATAGATTTAAACATAAGGGGTGAACTTGCATGTGTGAATGATGTTCTACATCTAAAGCTTGCATAGGCCCAAGTTACAACTTGCATAAAACTACATATGTCATAGATCCAAATCTAAAGGTGTAAACTGGTTAGGTAATGGTCACAACTTGCATAAATCATGTATGTCATAGATCTACATCTAAAGGTGTAAACTTGCATAGGCAATAACCACAAACTTGCATAACATGATTCATATTCCAAACTCATATATTTTTATAAACTTGCATATGTGATTTATGCAACATAACAATGGTGTAAACTTGTTAGGTAATGGTCACAACTTGCATAAATCATGTATGTCATAGATCTACATCTAAAGGTGTAAACTTGAATAGGCAATAACCACAAACTTGCATAACGTGATTCATGTCTAAATCAATATCTAAATTTGCATACATACATATGATTTGTCATATGAATCAACATAACCAAACTAGCATATGAACAACATGATGATTTGATCAATCATAGGATTACAACATAGATGATAGCATCACAACTTTACAATATAGATGATAACATCACAACATAACATCATAGAAAATACAACATGTATGATAACATCACAATTTTACAACATAATTATAACATGCGGTCAATAATTCACATCATATCCATATAATCCACATCATAACTTAATCCAATTAAATTGCTAATTATTTTATTAAAGAAATCGAACTCACAACTCAAAGAAGGTCTTGAGTTCTAAATTCTGAGTTTTGAAGTTGTATTAGCTTTCCTTTGAAGAAGATTCGTTGTTAGAGTTGAATAGAATTGAATTTGATTTGCTATCTTCCTCTCTAATTGGTGGAGGATATTCTGAGTTGCTAAGTGACGGCATGGAGGCCATGAATCTAATTTTATTTTGATTTTAGGGTTTGAGTCTACATGTCTTTTTATAGAGTTTAGGATTAGTTTAGGCCGTCCGATCAACCCAGAATTAATCCCGGCCAATCAGAGCAGATCAGAAACCTTAATGAGTCAGCACACAGTCATTAACATGTCACTAATCAAATCTTCCCGGGGGGCAGGTCGACCCCCAGGTCGACCCTATGGTCGACCCCCAGGTCGACTGTAACACCCCACCTCCGCCAGGGTGACTCTTGCAAGCACACTGGCTTTGGAGGGGCGTTAAACAAGGTAAACATGCATGTAGATATCACAAGACAGAACATATAAGTAAAACAGAGTAAATAAAGCAGCGGATCAAACTAGCATTTCAAAACCAGAGTTAAGTTACAACAAAGTACTTGATCATTATTTTCCAACAAACAAAGTCTAGCATAAACTGATAAACTGAAATACATAAAGTACTATCCCCAAAGTGAAGTGATAAACCATAGCTAGCTCAATGTCCAAAACCGTACATGAGCAAATCCAGTAAGCAAGCTATCAAGATCCAAGCTAAGATCCAATGTTCCCACCCTGAGGACCTGAGGGGGGGGGGAAACGGAAGAAAAGAGGCGAAAGAAAATAGGTCAGTCAAAAAGACTGGTAAGCCCTAACTACTATCTGTCCATGAACTAGTAAAGTTAACTGGCATGAGAAGTTGAGATGAACATAAGGATAACAACATACTAGCATGATGATTATCTAACAAGATAGATAAAGGTGTCATCGCATAATCGAGGTTAAGTTTTGCACCACGGGTGTACTAGCATTCTAACATGTCAAGTAAAAACAAGAATTGATCCCTTGGCCCAAGCTTGGCCCAACATCATGAGGTGACCTAAATCAAGGCCCAACTACACGGTCTAGTTGATCGGCTCCCTATAAGCCTAACTCGTCAAGTGTCGGTGTCATACGGCCCAAACATGCAATGTAGTTAAACTGTGCTAGGTCCACCCTAGGGTGTATCAAGTCCTAGGGTGTCAACCTCGGACACCAATCAAGTATGCACAGTCTAGATCTACTGGTACCCGTGCCTGATTTTCCAACTCCGGACTATGTGCACGACCATAGTCCGCCTGGACCTACACCGGCGTACCTACTCAGCCGTCGTTTTGGTCGCTTACATGTCAGCCCAGTAATCGTGCCCCACCCTAGCCTAGTCCTAGGGTCTTATGATACTATCAAGAGGGTTACTGCTGAAAAGGACCACGCAACTAGGGTTTCTTAACGGGTTAAATGTGGTTAACCCGATCCAAACGTGGATTAAATTGGTTAAGTGTACCCACGGTTCATGACTTAACCCCGATTAACCCATCAAGCCCAAATTGGTTAAGTATTAAATGGACCATGACTTAACCCTAATCAGGAGGCATTAATTAACTTAATGTTCTTTAACCTCTCACATTAGACCTTGTTGTGGTTACTAGTTAAGCCGGGCGGGTCCGGGTAGTTTTACACCACAACTTGGTCTAACCTCGGGTTCGAGCACAACATGACCAACTTCTCACATTGGGTCCTATTGTTTTAGCCACTAGTTAAGCCGGGCGGGTCCGGGTAGATTTATGCTACAAACTCAACCCAACCTCGAGTTGGCCACACTCATATTTTCTAAGTGTCATGTCCATTATGTTTCCAAAACATAATTACAAGTTAACATATCACGTCATGTTATAAAAACCATGTTTATGTCATAATGTTACCCAACCCCAACGTAATCCCATCGTTTACATAATCGTAACAACGCATAAAGGATAAAATAGGGAACTTGGCATAATCATGACAAAAAGGTGTTGGAGCCACAAGTTTAACATGGTGGCATATGAGATGTACATATGTTCATATACTTGCATATTGCATTATTAGGCTTCAAAAGTATGCATAAAACCAAACTTAGCATATAAGTGATACATGGTGATAAATGACATGTAGAAGTTGCTAGAAGTTCGCATTTGGCCTCACATGCAAGTTATCATAAGGGATATGATAACTTCCATGTTGCCAAAATGCAACCTTTAACATAAAGCTTGAAGCTTTATGCTCACAAACTCAAGTTTAACTTGCATAACATGATAACATGTGTATAATGGTCAATCCAAAGTAGCATAACATAGCAACATGTGTCATACATAATGATTGTACCAACTTGCATAACATAATGATCAACCAAACTTGCATATCATAATGATCAACCCAAACTTGCATCATTCATTTAACTTTAGAGTTCAATAAAAAGAAAGTAGAAAAGGGCTTATAATGCTATGAAGACACAAATGAATATTTATTATAAAGATTGAGACGAAGCCCTTATGCAATCACCAAAAAAACCCAAATATGAAAGCTCCAAATGAAAAACCCTTGACCCAAATCAATAAAAACCCTTGCTTTGTAATAGAAATGTTGCAACTTGACTTGAATGCAAACTAAGAACACTCATACAAGTTTGAAAGCACTTGTATGAACTCAAAATCTCTCATATAAATAAACTTAGAAATTTTAGCATGAGAGTGGAGGCCATGAGAGGAACAAATTTGACATAGTTTAGTTGTAGGATTGAATAATGGTGATTTAGGCTAGGGTTAGGGGTCTTTTTATAGGAGATTAGGATAGTATTAGTCATAGGATTAACCCTAGATTCAATCAGAGCCATCAAATCCCGTCACTAGCCAACAAAACAGGTCAAAACAGCCAAAACAGGTGCACCAGTTTGCCTGGGTCCGACCAGGCAGGTCGACACCAGGTCGACTGTAACACCCCACGTCCATTAATGTCACTCACAAAGGGAATGCATTAACTTCTATGGAGGTTTTAGGTGAATATAGAACAGTAAAATTTCAACAAGACAGATATAAAATAGTACTGGGAAATTTAAAAACTTTATTTCAATTGCAGCAGAAGTCAAAACATGTTTGATTACATCATAACACCATAATCAAAGTCAAGTACAATATCTATCTTGATAAACAAGTACATAATCCCATTACATAAATAGCCATTAAAAAGAAAGATAACAAGCTGGACTTTACTTCAGCAGTCCAAGCTTTCCAAGAGATAAGCAATCCAATCAGACTCCACTGGAACTTGGCCCAACCTGAGGACCTGAAGGGAGAAAAAGATGAAAAAGAGGGGGGGTCAGACATAAAGTCTGGCAAGTATGATAATTCTACAATACTATTATCAAAATAATTGGACTAAGGCATAAGCTGGAAAACAAGGAAATGTCTATGAAAGAGCAGATTAAGGACAAAGACAATCGCTAAAGGAAACGTTATAGGCGCTCCTAAATACTAAAGGATAAACACTATACTGCACCACACCAGTCACCCTAAAGATTGATTCCACTTAGCTTCACTTAGAAACTTTCTTAATGGCTTTACGTACTCCTAGCTGACTACATAGGTGCCGCCTGCCCCTATCTCCACTAGGTGTACCCCACTTTCCATTTTTCGATCGGCTCCTACTCATAGATACCCGTGCTGGCCCTACAGTGGGGTGTATCATTCCCCTAAAGTGGCAACCCGATATAACGGAGATGCACGGCTTATACCTACACGATGCAACAACGTCTTACCTACCAGCCCGGGTCCACACACGCATATGAAACCCGTTGGACTTGCGTTGCCACCGCTCCCTGTTTTGGCCTCTTATAGTCAAACCCAGTATGCGTGTCCCGTCCTCGACTTGGGTCGAGCCCACAAAGATACGTTTTGGGATACTGGTTGAAATGGGCCCCCATTATTTCCCACAAGCATTCTACCTAAGCTTGTCCCATTAGTCCATCCACTTAACCCACTTAGTCACGTTCATTTACATGTGTATTTGGTTAAGTCTAATCGTATTTCAAATGCCTCTAAAGGCAACCACTAGATTCCTCATGCCACCCAAGGCACCTACTTAACCCCCATGTCCCACCTTACATGATTATCTGGCTAAGTATTTCTTAATTCATTAAGGCCATAACCTCATAAAGACCTCTCACATTAGACTGGCATTTATGGCAGCTGGATTTGCCGGGCGGGTCCGGGCAGTCTTACACCATAAAAGAGTCTAACCTCGTGTCTTTACAACTGTTATGCTTTAGTTTGTGCCTAGGACCACTCACATTGGGACGACATTTTTGACTACTGGATTTGCCGGGCGGGTCCGGGCAGGTTTACGTCACAAACGGGTCCAACCTCGTGTCCTAAGCATTGATTATTATTAATAATCCACTTTCCCCAATTTTAATAATTCCCTACTTGAATTTTTAATTAATTCCAAATTTAACAATGTCCATAATTGACTCAATTATGGACATCCATTTAAGGCATGCAAAATCATATCAATTGCACCCCAATTTATTAATTTCCTAATATTACCCCTACCCCACGTTTGAACGTTTATTCGCAAAATGTATGCTAGACCCGATTACTCTAACTCATAGCATAAAAGAAAATATTCACAACAACAACATATATATGTGACTAAATAAATCATAACAAGGGGTAAAACTTGCATACATTACAACTTGCATAAGGTTATACATGTCATGGATCTAAGGGTGTCAACTTATTCATAATTCACATAATATGATTTTGATCAAATTTCATAAACTTGTATAGGACATGTGTGAATCAACATCATTAACAATATGGTTTTATATGGGTACACCTAACTCAATAGGCAAATTCCCAAAAATCAAAATTCATTTAATCATAGATTCATGTATATGGGTACACCTAACTTAATAGGAAAATTCCCATATTCAAGATCCAATTAATTTGTAGATTCATGTATATGGGTACACTTAACCCAATAGGCAAATTCCCATAATCAAGATCTATTATAAAAAAACATAAACTTTAAACATGATCCAATTCGCATAAATACTAACATCATGATTTTACAACTTGTATGATTCAACACAACTTAACATGACATCATTATCATATAACATAAGTATTTCAACATATGTGATAATATGAGATCTACAACATATATAAGATTTACAACATAGCATATCATAATTTGCAACATAGCATGATATGATTTACAACATAGCATAGCATGATTAATCACATATGACATAGCATAGGATTATTTACAACATAATCACTGCAACATAACAACATATATATGATAACATAATAGCATAACAAGAGATCCACAACATAATTTACAAATACATAACAATTCATATCACTTTCTTATGATCCATTCATAACTTAATCAAATTATTTTATAATAATATTGTGAGATTCATCATACTCACAATTTTAAAGAAGAGAAATAGAAAGAGAGAGAGCTTTTGGTTTGATTTGAGTAGATTTAGTTTGTAGATTAGGCCTTCTTCTTCTTTAGTTTGTGACGGCTATGCTGAACTCCATGGCAACGGCATGTCGGTAGCTCTCCAATTTTTCAAGTGATTTAGGGTTAGTGTCTACCCACTTATTTATAGATGTTAGGATTCATTTAGGCCATTAGATTTAACCTAGAAATAACCGCACCCATTCAGACCAGATGGGGTTTATCTTATTGACTCAGCAATGAGTCAGAAGTGACTCAGCAAACACTCAGCAAATTAATAAACTTCTATTCATGTTTACATTAACTGCCCATATATATATATATATATATATATATATATATATATACACACACACACGCGCACCTATTCATGAATTCAAATTAATCCATAATTAACATATGACCATTTCTACACATTAATTTTCCAATTAATGTCTTAATTCCATTTTTCGCCTTTTAAGGCAATTCACATATCTCAAATTTGTTATATGCCTTTTTAAGGCTATTTCGTGCAAATTCTCAATATTAATTCTTTTAATTTGTGAATATTAGTATTAACAGAAATACGGGGTGTTACATTCTCCCCTCCTTAAGGGATTTCAACCCCGAAATCTTCAAGTTTATATCCTATCATCAACCATCTACTCAATCAACAAACACTGGCATCCATTGTCCTTATAGACTTCTAATGCTTTCATGTTTAAATGCACAGTGTGTGTCTATGTCCGTATCTAATGCAAAATCAGGCGGTCCACTGATTCAGTTGACCTCCTTGATGCAATTCATGATAGTGCCATGCATCCATTATGTATGCAAAAGATCCTAATTGCTTACAAACTACTTCTATATGCGTGCACATCCATTCAACCGAATGCAGCATCTATATGATGGTACAACCATTATACATCCATTATACTAAATACATTCATTTATGCAATATGCAATATGTAGTGACTGAGCCGATCTAGTGCCTAAAGTGTGTGTGTATATATATGCATCCACGAGCAACCACTAGCAACCACTTGCATCCATTTTGCATCCATCATACATAACATGTCTCAAACACATGTTTCAACCATAGGATTATCCTAACTAAAGGTCAAAGATACTAATGAGAGGACATACTAAAGATAAGATAAGATAAGCTAAGCGATAAAGGAGAAATTAAAAGACATACCCTCAAAAAGAAAAGGGTATAGCGAACGCATCTTCCCTTCTGTCTCCCAAGTAGCGTTGCTCTCATCATCTCCCCATTGCACTTTAACTAGTCTGACCTCTCGATTTCTCAACTTTTTGATCTCCAACCCAAGAATGCATGTAGGAGCTCGTCTAATTGTTGCATCACGCTCTATTTCCACCTCTTTAAGCAAGCTCGGCTCTACCACCTCCGCGGTCTTGTGCAAACACTTCCTCAAATGTGATACATGGAATACGTTGTGTACTCCACTAAGTTTCTCAGGCAACTCCACCATATACGCCATCTTCCCAATCCTGTCTTTTATAGGAAATGGCCCTACAAACCTTGGCGCTAATTTCCCAACGGACCCAAAGCGAACAACATTCCATAACGGAGATACTTTGATAAAAACCATGTCCCCAATGTCAAACTCAAGATCTATCCTCCTCTTATCAGCATACGATTTCTGCCTATCTTGTGCTGCTTTCATCCTCCTTCGAATCAAATCAATCTTCTCCGAGGTTTCCCTAACCATATCGGGCCCAAGTAGGATTTTATCGGTAGATTCCCACTAACATGTAGGCGAACGGCAAGGCCTTCCATAAAGAGCTTCGAAAGGTGCCATGCCAATACTAGACTGAAAGCTATTATTATATGCGAATTCTACCAACGGAAGGTGCTCTTCCCATGTACCCCCAAAGTCTAGGATACAAAGCCTTAAAAGATCCTCTAGAATACGATTCACCCTCTCGGTCTGGCCGGCCGTCTGAGGATGATATGCGGTGCTCAAACATAGCTGAGTCCCTACCGCCTCTTGTAAACTCTTCCAAAATTCGCTAGTGAAGATGGGATCACGGTCGCTTACTATACTAGAAGGAATACCGAGCAAACGAACTATCACTTTAATGTATACAGAAGCCAACCACGGAGCAGTCCTCTTACTTTTCACGGGAATAAAATGGGCGCTCTTAGTAAGTCTATCTACTATAACCCAAATCCCCGTATTACCCTTCCTTGATCTTGGTAATCCATCCACAAAATCCATTGAGACGCTTTCCCATTTCCATAGTGGAACTTCCAATGGGTGAAGCAACCCACCGGGTTTCTTTTGTTCCGCTTTTACTCGTTGGCACACCAAGCATCTAGCGACGTACTCGACCACATCCTTTTTCATACTGGCCCAAAAGAAAACCCGCTTCATATCTTTGTACATCTTGTCTCCGCCAGGATGAATGGTCATCTTTGAGCGATGAGCATCATCAAGAATGGCCTTCCTTAAGTCTTCGTCTTGTGGTACACAAAGTCTATTATCCCTTCGTAACCAACCCTTATCGTCTAGGGTATACCTACGAAGATGGCTAGACGACTCCCCTCCTTTGAGCTTTTCTACTATCTCAACCAACTGGGGGTCGTCTTGCTGTACCTCACCAACTCGTCCTAGAAGTGTAGGTCTAACCTCCAAGGATGCTAACAAACCAGGTACTAGGTCAACGGAGGGTCTAAAGTCAAACATGGAGATGAATTCTAAGCTTCGTCGTTCAACAAACAACGGACTCAAGGACAACCTTTTCCTACTTAAGGCGTCTGCTACCACGTTACCCTTACCCGGGGTATATGCTATTTCATAATCGTAGGAGGCTAGGAATTCCATCCACCGTTGCTGCCTTAAATTCAAATCCTTCTGAGAGAATAAGTATTTTAATGATTTGTGGTCAGTGAACAGTTCGAATTTCTCACCAAGAAGATAGTGACGCCAGGATTTAAGCGCGAAAACAATTGCGGCTAACTCAAGGTCATGCGTAGGGTAATTCTTTTCATGAACCCTCAACTGCCTTCCACCATAGGCTATTACTCTTCCCTCTTGCATGAGGACCACACCAAGTCCCGTCCCACAAGCATCAGTATAGACGATAAACGGTTTATTCCCGTCTGGCAGCACTAAGACTGGGGCTGAAGTTAAGGTTCTCTTTAAACGTTGGAACGCATCATCACAATCTTCGTCCCACATAAAAACCAGGTTCTTCTTCGTTAACCGTGTTAATGGAGCCGATAATTTTGCGAAGTCTTTGATAAACTTCCTATAATAGCCAGCCAACCCCAAGAAACTTCTTACTTCAGTTACATTTTTAGGGACCTTCCAATCTTGGATGGCCACCACCTTTGCGGGATCCACTGCTATCCCTTCCTTGGAAACCACGTGCCCTAAGAACCGTACTTCTTTCCTCCAGAAGTGACACTTAGAAAATTTTTCCTTAAGGTTATGCGCTCGAAGGGTTTCCAACACTTCCCTAAGATGTAGGGCATGCTCTTCTTCATTCTTAGAAAAGACTAAGATGTCATCCACAAAGACTACCACGAATTTGTTAAGGTACTCCCTAAACACCCTACTCATCAAATCAACAAAATATGCGGGGGCGTTTGTCAAACCAAAGGGCATCACTAGCCATTCATAGAATCCGTCAGGAGTCCTAAAAGCAGTCTTATCTATACTATCCTCAGCCACTCTCAGTTGATGAAAGCCAGTGGCTAAGTCCAACTGGGAAAACACTGAGGCGCCAACTAACTGATCAAAGAGATCGTCAATCCTCGGCAGTGGGTGTCGGTTCTTTTTAGTAAGCTTGTTTAGTTCTCTATAGTCCACACAAAGTCTAAGGGACCCATCCGCCTTTGTAGCAAATACTACTGGAGCACCCCACTCTGATATACTACGTCTTATGAACCCCTTCTCAAGCAACTCCTTCACTTGCTTATTGAGTTCCCTCCTTTCACGAGGAGCCATGTGGCGCACTGGCAAAGATACGGGTTTAGCATTATCCACAAGATAAATTCGAAAGTCTATCTCCCGCTTTGGAGGTAAGCCCTTCACCTCCTCAAACACATCCAGATATTCCCGGACCACCTCTATCGTTCGTAGATTCTCTACAGACGCGTCAAGCGATTCAAGATAACTTAGCATAACGGAATTTATGGGACTACAAAAGATGTCGAGAGCATTACCAAGGCGAGTCACAAGCCTAACTACTCTCCTTTCACAATCAAGAATGGCCCCATTTCTAGATAACCAATCCATTCCTAAAATTAGCCCATAGCCCGTGAAGCCCAATACATAAGCATCACATCTAAATTCAACGCTAAGTATAGAGATTTTCAAATCCAAACATATCATGGTCAAATGAGCCGAACCCCCAATTGGATTTGAAACAACCAAGGGATCCTCTACTAAACTGGTGTTCAAGTGCAGTAATTCAACTAATGATGCAGAGATAAACGAATGAGATGCGCCAGAATCGAATAAGGTACGGACAGGATGATCAAACAGAAAAACTAAGCTTTCAACAGAAATTGTTCTACCTCTTTCTTGCAGCGGTGGGGCCGCAATAGCCTGAACTTGCCCCCTTGCCTGCCCTGGTGCCATAAGAGCCTGTACCTGTCCTCCCGAGGTAGACCCTGCCCTCTTCCCCTTCTTTGGGCAGTCCTTCACCAAATGTCCCGCATCTCCACAATGAAAACAACCAGTCTTCTTTTTCTTTCTACAATCTTTGCTGAGATGGCCAGGCATCCCACAATTGAAGCATCTCTTCTTCCCTTTGCCATTATTGTTTTTACCACCCTTCTTATTTTGCTGTTGGGGTTTCTTCTGATCCCCTTTCTTTTCAACTGCCTTATCCTCATGCATAAGTGCCATTTCTACTAGCCTTTCAAAGGTGGCTCCCATAGGGATGTGGGTCATAGCCAACCCTTGCAACGGTTCATTCAAGCCTCTAACGAACCTCAAAGCTTTCTTCTCTGGCGTGTTCACCAACTCCAAGCCAAACCTTGCTAACTGATTAAATTTATTGACATACTCCTTCACTGATAAGCTCCCTTGCTTTAATGTCAGGAATTTTTCCATATTTAAATTCTCCTCTGCCCTTGAAAGAAACTTTGCCTCAAACCTTCGTCTGAAATCCGCCCATGAATCAACTGGACGTTCCCCGTTAGTGACCTCCCACCAAAACGAGGCCTCTCCCTTCATTAACCAAGCAGCTAAACGGACTTTCCTCCCATCTTCCACTTCAAAGATATCCAACAATTCCTCAGTCTCCTTAAGCCAGTCTCTGGCCTCCACAAACGTCTCAGTCCCTTGAAAAGTTTTTCCTCCCATAGCCTTAAATTCCTTGCACGTCTTTGCAAAAGTGTCAACACGAGGAGGAGGAGGAGGAGGAATGGGTGCAACTGGGGGTGGAGGAACATCTACTAGGCCTGCAGTGGTGGCCCTAGCCTCCAAATATCTCCTAAACCACCCTGGAACCGTCACACCTTCTGGGAGATTATGATCTTCAGCCATGCTGAAACGAAAAAGGAAAGATTCAAAATGGAGAATTCGAAAGATAAAGATAAGGATATGGCTATTTGGGATTATGTTTTTCATAAAAACTTTCTCTAAATAACATGTTTTTGAAAGCACTTCTTCCAAAAATACTTTAGAAAAATATTTTTCAAAATTTTTTATCTGTTCTGGTAACCTTATGCTCTGATACCACGTGTAACACCCCACGTCCATTAATGTCACTCACAAAGGGAATGCATTAACTTCTATGGAGGTTTTAGGTGAATATAGAACAGTAAAATTTCAACAAGACAGATATAAAATAGTACTTGGAAATTTAAAAACTTTATTTCAATTGCAGCAGAAGTCAAAACATGTTTGATTACAGCATAACACCATAATCAAAGTCAAGTACAATATCTATCTTGATAAACAAGTACATAATCCCATTACATAAATAGCCATTAAAAAGAAAGATAACAAGCTGGACTTTACTTCAGCAGTCCAAGCTTTCCAAGAGATAAGCAATCCAATCAGACTCCACTGGAACTTGGCCCAACCTGAGGACCTGAAGGAAGAAAAAGATGAAAAAGAGGGGGGGGGTCAGACATAAAATCTGGCGAGTATGATAATTCTACAATACTATTATCAAAATAGCTGGACTAAGGCATAAGCTGGAAAACAAGGAAATGTCTATGAAAGAGCAGATTAAGGACATAGACAATCGCTAAAGTAAACGTTATAGGCGCTCCTAAATACTAAAGGATAAACACTATACTGCACCACACCAGTCACCCTAAAGATTGATTCCACTTAGCTTCACTTAGAAACTTTCTTAATGGCTTTACGTACTCCTAGCTGACTACATAGGTGCCGCCTGCCCCTATCTCCACTAGGTGTACCCCACATTCCATTTTTCGATCGGCTCCCTACTCGTAGATACCCGTGCTGGCCCCACAGTGGGGTGTATCATTCCCCTAAAGTGGCAACCCGATATAACGGAGATGCACGGCTTATACCTACACGATGCGACAACGTCTTACCTACCAGCCCGGGTCCACACACGCATATGAAACCCGTTGGACTTGCGTTGCCACCGCTCCCGGTTTTGGTCTCTTATAGTCAAACCCAGTATGCGTGTCCCGTCCTCGACTTGGGTCGAGCCCACAAAGATACGTTTTGGGATACTGGTTGAAATGGGCCCCCATTATTTCCCACAAGCATTCCACCTAAGCTTGTCCCATTAGTCCATCCACTTAACCCACTTAGTCATGTTCATTTACATGTGTATTTGGTTAAGTCTAATCGTATTTCAAATGCCTCTAAAGGCAACCACTAGATTCATCATGCCACCCAAGGCACCTACTTAACCCCCATGTCCCACCTTACATGATTTTCTGGCTAAGTATTTCTTAATTCATTAAGGCCATAACCTCATAAAGACCTCTCACATTAGACTGGCATTTATGGCAGCTGGATTTGCCGGGCGGGTCCGGGCAGTCTTACACCATAAAAGAGTCTAACCTCGTGTCTTTACAACTGTTATGCTTTAGTTTGGGCCTAGGACCTCTCACATTGGGCCGACATTTGTGACTACTGGATTTGCCGGGCGGGTCCGGGCAGGTTTACGTCACAAACGGGTCCAACCTCGTGTCCTAAGCATTGATTATTATTAATAATCCACTTTCCCCAATTTTAATAATTCCCTACTTGAATTATTAATTAATTCCAAATTTAACAATGTCCATAATTGACTCAATTATGGACATCCATTTAAGGCATGCAAAATCGTATCAATTGCACCCCAATTTATTAATTTCCTAATATTACCCCTACCCCACGTTTGAACGTTTATTCGCAAAATGTATGCTAGACCTGATTAGTCTAACTCATAGCATAAAAGAAAATATTCACAACAACAACATATATATGTGACTAAATAAATCATAACAAGGGGTAAAACTTGCATACATTACAACTTGCATAAGGTTATACATGTCATGGATCTAAGGGTGTCAACTTATTCATAATTCAAATAATATGATTTTGATCAAATTTCAGAAACTTGTATAGGACATGTGTGAATCAACATCATTAACAATATGGTTTTATATGGGTACACCTAACTCAATAGGCAAATTCCCAAAAATCAAAATTCATTTAATCATAGATTCATGTATATGGGTACACCTAACTTAATAGGCAAATTCCCATATTCAAGATCCAATTAATTTGTAGATTCATGTATATGGGTACACCTAACCCAATAGGCAAATTCCCATAATCAAGATCTATTATAAAAAAAACATAAACTTTAAACATGATCCAATTCACATAAATACTAACATCATGATTTTACAACTTATATGATTCAACACAACTTAACATGACATCATTATCATATAACATAAGTATTTCAACATATGTGATAATATGAGATCTACAACATATATAAGATTTACAACATAGCATATCATAATTTGCAACATAGCATGATATGATTTACAACATAGCATAGCATGATTAATCACATATGACATAGCAAAGGATTATTTACAACATAATCACTAGAACATAACAACATATATATGATAACATAATAGCATAACAAGAGATCCACAACATAATTTACAAATACATAACAATTCATATCACTTTCTTGTGATCCATTCATAACTTAATCAAATTATTTTATAATAATATTGTGAGATTCATCATACTCACAATTTTAAAGAAGAGAAATAGAAAGAGGGAGAGCTTTTGATTTGATTTGAGTAGATTTAGTTTGTAGATTAGGCCTTCTTCTTCTTTAGTTTGTGACGGCTATGCTGAACTCCATGGCAACGGCATGTCGGTAGCTCTCCAATTTTTCAAGTGATTTAGGGTTAGAGTCTACCCACTTATTTATAGATGTTAGGATTCATTTAGGCCATTAGATTTAACCTAGAAATAACCGCAGCCATTCAGACCAGATGGGGTTTATCTTATTGACTCAGCAATGAGTCTGAAGTGACTCAGCAAACACTCAGCAAATTAATAAACTTCTATTCATGTTTACATTAACTGCCCATATATATATATAAATATATATATATATACACACGCACCTATTCATGAATTCAAATTAATCCATAATTAACTTATGACCATTTCTACACATTAATTTTCCAATTAATGTCTTAATTCCATTTTTCGCCTTTTAAGGCAATTCACATATCTCAAATTTGTTATATGCCTTTTTAAGACTATTTCGTGCAAATTCTCAATATTAATTCTTTTAATTTGTGAATATTAGTATTAACAGAAATACGGGGTGTTACATTGACCCTAGGGTCGACTCCCCAGTCGACCTAGTCCCACCCAGGTCGACTCCCAGGTCGACCCCCAGGTCGACCTGGTCTGGGCGGGATTTTTCCCATCTACCCTGATTTTCTGAAATTTGAATCCGTTTTGAAATTTGATTTTTTTGTGAAACTTCGCGAGGCCATATCTCGGTCATACGGACTCCGATTTTCGAAAACTCGGACTCTATTTCGCGTATTTTTCCGAGACGAACGCAATGGAACAGCCCATTTCCCTTGATTCTGATTTTACAGTTTAATTCTGCCTTGATTTATGTTATAACATGTTATTCAAAAATTCGGGTTGTTACATCGACCCTATGGTCGACCCCCAGATCGACCCTATGGTCGACCTGGTAAAGGTAGGTCGACCCCCAGGTCGACCTTATGGTCGACCTGGCCTTGGCGGGAATTTTCCCGCCTAGCCTGTTTGAATCTGAAATTCGAATTTTCTGAAATCTGTTTTGAATTTTCTGAAACTTCCGATGGCCATAACTTCTTCATACGAAGTCCAATTCACGCAAACTCGGACTCTATCTCAACCAGAATTCCGAGACGAACACAATGGAGCAACCCGTTTCCCTTAATTCTCTCATCTAAGATTAGTTATTCTTTAATTTGTTACTTTAGTGTTAACAGAAATACGGGGTGTTACAACACATGTACTTAATAACATTGATAAATAATCATCCATCATCCAGAGTACATTACACAACTGCATAAGCGTTAAATATAAATAATTAATGCTTACAACAGTCTGTCAACCAATTGATCGACATACAACTAAACAATTGGGATTAGTGCACGCCAAATATCATCCCAATACCCGTGTGGGGTTTCAACCAACAAACACATATTTTATTTGTGCAGTTGGGCGATGTGTAAAATTTATCGTCCCAATCAATATCACTTAAATGGGTGTACATAGACAAATCATCCGATTTGTAAATGAATATTTATTTTATTCATATACACGTTAAAAATTATATTTTTAACGAACAAATATGTATTTCATTTCATGGATATTTTATTTTCCATTTCACATCACAATCGTAATCAATTTCCACAACACATTACAATCAAACAAATCGTCCATGGTCTGTGGACAACGGTGTCAGGAGCTACTAAGCCCTATCTGCAACCTAGTATATATTTAACTAAAAAACAAAATTAGAGTGAGAAGTTCTCACCTTGGGTTTCCACCCCGTAAGTCCTTAATTTGACGGTTTCAATTTGGATTTCGTTTTGCCTCTAGTCAGTACCATCGCAATCTGTTTGACACGATTTTTATATTAAAAATCACATTTTTATATTGTTATTCGTACAATAAAAACCATATTTTTTACTTCGCTATTATGAAAATAAAAATCATATTTTGATATTGCTATATGCGTAAAAATCTTATTTTTATTTCAATGATATTCATATAAAAATCACATTTTTGTTATAATGATATTATATATATAAAGATTACATTCTTATTATAACACTATTATATTTATAAACATTACATTATTATACAACTAAAAATCGAATTTTTATCTAACTAAAAATCTTATCTTTTCATTATTAAAAATTATATCTTTTTATTATTAAAAATCATATCTTTCTTCATGTAAAAATCATAAAAATCCAATCTTTATAATCATAAAAATCCTAACTTTATAATTAAAAATCATAAAAACTCACTGTATTTGGTCGGAGGAGTTCACGGGGGTCTTCGGTGGCGAATGTCGACTGGGGGAGGCGGAGACAATCCAGTGGTGGTGGCGGGTCCCTCTAAGGTGGCACTGGGCTGTTTTGGGTGGCTAGGTTTTGTGTTTCTCGAGTTAGAGAAGAGGGAGTGAGTGGAGAGGGCGGCGGTGGCGCTGGAGGACGGCGACGGGACGGTGTGGGGGTGGCAGCAGACTAGGGGGTGGAGATCGGCGGTGTAATGGGTTGGGCAACGAGATCGAACGGTGGTTTTTTTCTTTCTAATTTTCGTTTTCGGGTTTGACTGTAAAGGAAAGGGGGAAGAGAAAAGGTTTATATAATTATATATTTAAATATTTTAATTTCCAAAAAATAGGATTTTTCATACGAACTCTGAATCGAACCCAACGACTGTCGCCCCTAGCTAAATACCCCCATTCCGAACATAATGGAATATGTTTCGTAAGCCCATTCAACTGTTTCAGCCTGTTATTCTTCAAATTAAAATATAAAACATTCAATTTTAGATTAGAACGTACATTTCAATTTATCGGGGCCACATATTGATTCCATAAATTTCAGAAAAATAAATCTAGCTATGTTTGGACGATATGGGCCCAACAAAACTGATTTCATCGAATTAGGAGACTGTTTGAAAAATGACCATTTTCTGGTCGATCCAATTCAACTGAAATTGACAAAGCAAGTTAAAACTCGCCACGCTCACATATTAGTTCCAAAAATTATGACATTTGGAATCTAGCAATAATTTGACATTCCGGATCCAACAAAACTGGTTTCGTCAAAAACGGAGGTCGTTTGCAAAATGGCTATTTTTAAGGGCTATATATTATATAAAATATATATATATTTCATAGCGACTATTTATGAATTTTAAATTAGCCATAACTTACACTCTATAAAGTGAAATCTCAGTTTCTTACATTCGGTAGGAAGATATTGTTAATCAAATTCAAATATTTCTTGTTTCGTCCAGTTCTGACTTATATTGAATTATGTATATTCAATTGAAATTAGAAATCGAATTTTCAGACTGCCACGCCATTTTAGGCTCGTTTTATAATTAAAATAAATTTATTCTTTCTAACTTCGATTTAAATAAAATTTTATCGTTATTATTTAAAATAAATCACTTTAAATATTCAAATTGCATTAAAATAACCAAAAAAAAATTAAATTGGTTCTGAAAATCCGGGTTGTTACAATCTCCCCCACTTAAAATCTTTTCGTCCTCAAAAGGAACGGAGCTGAAAGTTGTTTAACTAATCAATTCAACTTTCATTCTGGCTTTCATCCCTCAACTTTTTAGTTTCTAAGAATTTTCTAATTCTTCAAAAATTTGTCTAACACCCTAAATTTTTGAAATATTTCGCCATAACTTCCTTTGTACGGGGAGACATTTAAAACCGCAACTAGCCACGTAGGGACCACATCAATCCAAAAGAAAAAGAAAAAGCCAAGCGGCTAGCCAATTGGCTCATAAAATCATCAAACCCCTAACAAACCAATAAATATGTACCTATTTGTCGGGCATACAATTTTATTCCTCTTCTCTAGCCTTCTTACTATGACATGTTCATACATATATATGTACGTGTATGCAATTTCAATCAATTTTCATTTCAGTTCAATATTAATTCAATTTGGCTAAATTTACTTGCATTCACATGTTGGTTTAAATTAATAATCCCGCAACACAATCATAAATCAATTAGTTGATTAGCTTTTCATACATATAACTTCGATATATATTCAAAAATCATCTTTTTGATGCCAAGCCACAACAATAGACACTATCTATGTTTTGGTTCTCACACCCGTCAATTGGAAACATATAGATATCCCACTTTAGAAACTCGAACATAAACACTGATGATGATATCTCAATCATCAGTATCATCTCCGGGCGACTAGAGTGTGATTCTGTATCTATCCACTACATTTGAGACTTCGAATACACATTAATTACGCATATATTCAAAATATTTATATACTCGATTGTCCAAATTTAAATCAAATAAAATATTCAAATACATATAATAAGGTTTAAAATTTCAAAAAAAAAAAATATTTTCATTTTTATTTTAAAAATAACACTCCTTACACTCGTTCTAGGATACTACTGATCCCATCACTAACGAGTCATTCTCATTGGATATTACTAATCCAATCTCTGATGAATTCTTTCGTTTGGTTCTAATGTGTCTTGTTCTCGAGCTCTGTAAACCAAAGCTTAGATATCACCCTAATACGACCCAAACCTCCCCGTAAGGGAAAGCCCGGATTGAGTTGAGAACACGATAAATCAAAACATAAACAGAAGAACATTTCACTGTTTATTACAACAATTACATCAGAGTACAAGAATAATTTAGAGTATGAATAAATATTACACATCAGAAAAATACCAGAGATTTAAATTACAATAGCAGCAGAAAATTAATACAAAACACAACCGGAAGAAATACATGGATACAGAGCATTCCGCATATAGTTCCAGCTATAAACCAGGATCCGGTGAATATAATATCTGCAAAACCGAAACTAATAGCTGCCCGTGTGGAAAATAGGGGCACCTAGAGTTTAGGTTAAAACAATAAACTCCAGGTCAGTCCTGTGACTGGTGTGAGAAATAAAACTTCTATTTAAAACTTTATTTTTAAGTAGAGTAAATCAAGGGACCACGCCGTATAACACGGAACGGGTTTACTCCTAAGGATACCAGTGCATAAAACAAACAGCGCAATGCTTTTTGGAAAAATGAAGCTGTTATAAGACCCATGTCCCATCACACAATGCAACGTAAGCCGGAGAATAGGGTTTTCCCTTGTATTAGCCAAACATGCTTGGTACATTTAAAACAAATCATTTGATACTATAATAAGAGTGTAGTGTCTAAACAGTTTCAAATATAAATGTATCAATCATAGACGGCATAGTATCCTATGCTACTATGTCGCCATACTAGTTCTACAATTAAAACCTCAAGGTGTCGTATTGGAAGTTGTATTCCATCTGTGAACCTATCCATCATAATAATGTGCAACATCCACATGAGTTAAATGTCTGGGCTCCATACCATGACACCACTCCTAGCTAGAAGGAAACGCATGTCCTCTTTGAGGTCCTCTCCCGTTTCTGGTTCACATCGAGGTGTGAGGCTCGCGAATTAACGCTATACACAAATTGGCGCTATATTAAAGCTATGCTTTGATCATTAACCACAAAACTTTGCTTTCAACATGTAACAACCCGGAAATTCTGAACCAGTTTAAAAATTTTATTTTGGCAATTTTAGCGAATTTTGAACATTTAAAATAGATTATTTTAAATAATATCGACGAGAAATTTATTTTGAATAGAATTCGAACGTATATATTATATACGTCGTCGTTAGAATATAATAATTATATATAATTATAAATAGAATTGAAAATGGCGTGGTAGTTCGATAATTCGATTTCAAACTTCAATTGAATGTACCGGGTGCAAAACAATCTGGATTTTAGTGAAACCAAAAACATTAGGATCTAATTGATGGCATCTTTCCAACGAATCCGAAAAATTGAAATTTCATAGCGGGAATCAAAAGATATGTCCAGTTGAAAATTCTGAATAGTCGCTATGGAATTCAGGCCCTTAAAAATGGGAATTTTGCAAACGACCTCGGATTTCGACGAAACCACTTTTGTTGGATCCGCAGTGTCAAATTATTGCTAGATTTCAAATTTCATAATTTTTCGAATCAATATGTGAGCGTGGCAAAGGAAAACGCGTTTGACCAGTTTCAATTGTTTTTAATCGACTGGAAATTGGCCATTTTTCCAACGATCTCGGAATTCGACGAAACTAGTTTTGTTAGGACCGTATCGTCAATACGAAGCTAGAAAATATTTTTCTGCAATTTTTAAAGTTCGTATGTGACCCCGGTAATTTGAAATGTACATTTGAAATTCAATATAATGATTTAAATGTAAATTCAACGGAAACTGATAGAAACGACCGAATTAGCCTGCGATACATATTCCATTGTGTTCGGAATGAGGGTAAAACGCTATGGACGACAGGCGGTGGGCCTCGTTTAGAGGTCGTATGTAAAAGTCAACTGTTTGCAAAATAAAATAATTAAATAATAAATTAAAAACTTCTCTCTCTCCTAACCCCCTTTAAATCCGTTGGCCCCTCTCTTCTTCAAAATCATTTTCAGAAAGGAAAAAAGAAAAAAAAATACGAAAGGAGGGCGCGATCGATGCCGCGGCCCCCCCGATGATCGCCGCCGCCGCCTCAAGGGAGGGCACCACCTCCGAAGCAGAACCCCCCCTCGTCGGATCGAGAGACCCCCCCCCCCCCCCCCCGTGCTCGCACCCAGACCCTTCCCACGAGCTTCGCAACCCCCCCCCCCCGCCTCCGCCCAGCAAGCCGTCGCCACCTTCCCCTCCTCATGCGACCTTCCGCGAAGCCCCTGCCACCAAAAATCGACCGCATCGCAGGCCCCCCGATGACTGCTGCCGCCGCAAGCACAGCCCCCCCCCCCCCCCGCTGTAAGTTCTTGACCTTTTATTTTATTTTATTTTATTCTGATTTTTAATTTGCTAAAGAACTGATTTTTAATTTGCTAAAGAACTGATTTTTAATTTGCTAAAGAACTGATGGAAAATATGATTTTTTATATTTTTAAAGTAATAAAAATATGATTTTTATATTTTTAAAGTATTAAAAATATAATCTTTACTATATAGAAGATGTAGGAATATGATTTTTGCTTAAATAGGAAAGAGTATATTTTTAGAGAATTAAAAATATAATTTTTACATGATAGAAATATTGAAAATATCATCTTTATATAGGTAGCACAATAAAAATGTGATTTTTATAGTGTTAAAAGTGAAAAGACGATATTTTTAAAAGTGAAAAGACGATATTTTTAAAAGTGAAAAGACGATATTTTTAAAAGTGAAAAGACGAGATTTTTTAAAAGGCAAAAGATTAGATTTTTAAGAATGAAAAGGCGAAATCTATATTTTTGAAATGGAATTTTTATCTATATGACATCATAGTAAAAATTCGATTTTTATATATGGAATAGCGAAGTAAAAATTCGATTTTTAAATGTATGAAGTGATTATTAAAAATATGATTTTTAAATTGAATGTGAACAAATAAAAATGTGATTTTTATATATGTAGTGGCTACGGGCAACGAAAGCGACGAAAGGCGAGAATAGCGATGATTTTTCTAAAAGAAGAGTCAAGATGATTGGATAGCTTTGGTGAGAATTTCTCACCTTTCAATTTCTTTTCTAGTTATATATATACTAGGATGCAGACGGTGTTTAGTAGCACCCGACACCCGTCATCCACAGACCATGGATGGCTTGTTTGTTTAATTGTTTGGTTGTGTAGTTAGTTAGATTATTTGATTGAAATTTGGTCGTTGGTGAAATAAATTGATTTGATTGATGTGTGAATGGCGTGGGCCTTCACTAGACCGGGGATAAGGCTAGGCCTCGTCCCGTTTCTAGTATCGTCCCGTTATGTCGCCGAAATTTTCTAAAATATGCTAGAAAAATAAAAATATCATTTTATTTAAATAATGAACTGAATAGAAATTCATATGTTAAAATAAAATGTTTTATCGTTAAAAATATAATTTTTAACGTGAATATGAATATAGTGAAAGTAAATAAAATAAAATATCCATTAACAAACCGAACGGTTTGTTTATGTACGCCTATTTGAAGGAAATTGATTGGGTCGATAAATTTTACACATCGCCCAACTGCACAAATAAAATCTGTGTTTGATTGTTTGAAACCCCACACGGGTGTTGGGATGAAATTTGAAGTTCACTCATCCTGATTGATTAAATATGTCGATCGATTGATTGACATGCTGTTATAAGCGTTAGATATCTATATTTGATGCTTATACAGTGTAGTGCACTTTGGTTGATGGTTGATTATTTTTCCATGCTATTATATACATGTGTTGTATGAAAGTCCATATAATTAACATTATATGGTGATTGATTGGGCCTCATTCCAATTTAGAAAATAAAGAATAATATAAAATAAAGGTTCATGTGTTGACTGTACTCATCCGTTGAGATTAGTCATGTGTTGAACGAAATATTTTAACAATAAATTTTATATCTTTATCAATATAAAATAAAGGTTCATGTGTTGACTGTACTCATCCGTTGAGATTAGTCATGTGTTGAACGAAATATTTTAACAATAAATTTTATATCTTTATCAATATAAAATAAAGGTTCATGTGTTGACTGTACTCATCCGTTGAGATTAGTCATGTGTTGAACGAAATATTTTAACAATAAATTTTATATCTTTATCAACATAAAATAAAGGTTCATGTGTTGACTGTACTCATCCGTTGAGATTAGTCATGTGTTGAACGAAATATTTTAACAATAAATTTTATATCTTTATCAATATAAAATAAGGGTTCATGTGTTGACTGTACTCATCCGTTGAGATTAGTCATGTGTTGAACGAAATAATTTAACAAAAATAGTCACACGTGGACAGTACTCATTCGTTGAGATTAGTCGTGTGTTGACAAAAATAAATACTCATTTATTTGGAAAAAGAAATATTTGAAATAGAATATTTGGAATAGAAATATATGGAGCCGTATTGACTAGATTGACGCCATTTTGACGTGAACGATATTTATATCGATTTTATTCATTTTAAAATGAATATTGAAAGTGATTTCGAAATCGAATATTTTGAAATGAAGTTTGAATTAAATTGAGTAGAAAGCAAATTTGATTTGAATTGATTAGAAAACGATTTCGAAATGAATTGAATTGAAAAACGAATTTGATTTGAATTGAATATATAACGAATTTGATTTGAATAGAAAACGAATTTGATTTCAATTGAATATATAACGAATTTGATTTGAATATATAACGAATTTGATTTCAATTGAATATATAACGAATTTTATTTGAATAGAAAACGAATTTGATTTGATTTGAATATATAATGAATTTGATTTCAATTGAATATATAACGAATTTGATTCGAATAGAAAACCAATTTGAATTGAGTCGAATAGAAAACCAATTAGAATTGAATCGAATAGAAAACCAATTTGAATTGAATTGAATAGAAAACGACTTTGGAATTGAATTGAATTGAAAACGAATTCAAACTGAATTGAAATGAATTCAAATTGAATTGAAATTTGAATTGAATAGAAATGAATTTTAAAACGAATTTATAAAGAAGAATTCAATTTTGATTTGAATTGAAATGGAAGTTGAAATTGCTTTTGAAACGAAACTAAAACGATTTATAGAATTCGTTTTAAATAGAAATCGACGAAATATATATTATATATATATTATATATATGATATAATGGCCTGAATAGAACGCGCCGCGCCGCGGTAGTTCATGAATTTCGACCATTTATTTCAAACGGACATTACGGGAGATCCGACCGTCGGATTCTCCTAAAACCGGAACCGTTGGGTTCGTATCGAAAAGAGCTTTCTAACGAATATTAGAAATTTGAAATCTAACGGTTGGATTTGGAGATACGTCCAAATCAAATTTGAAAAAGGTCGTTGTAAGTGCAGTTCGATGGCCATTGTTGGAAATCGACTGTACGGGCCTTGATAAAATTATTAAAAATATCAATAATTTGTGTAAAATCATAAGAAATGATTTGGGAAAAATTGGGGTGAAAAACTCCATATTTGAAAAGATAAAGATGGATTTTTATCGAAATGAACTAGTTCGAACTCAATTTAAATCCCGATTTTTTTTATTTTTAAATAAATAAATTAGATTTAAAAAGGGGTTTTAAATAATCGGAATTTCTAATATATTTGATTTGAATTGAACTAGAATTGATTTGTGGGTTTATCGTGAACTGTGTTTTAAACAACACTAGTTCTTTAATCCGATGATAAATAGAATGTGATTTGGGTTTGTCGTGAACTGTGTTTTAAATAACACCTAGTTCTTTAACCCAGTAAAAGGAGTTTTAATGAATCTGCAATTTGATTGAAATGTGAATTTGTAATCTAAATTATCAAATTTAGTAAATGAGCGAGCATGGAGTATCACCAGTTTTGCTCCAAAACGATAGTCAAATCTTTAATTAGATTTGAACGTGAAATGGTAATTAACTTTACCGATAACACCATAGTATTAGATATGGAGTATTACCAGTTTTACTTCATGGGATGAATAGGTTGGGATTGGGAAATGAAATAAATAATTACTTCGATGTGGTTCGCTAATCTCGACTAGTTTGAAAAACCATAATTTGGTTTGAAACGACATCCAAAGGAAGATTAAAGGATAAATTCTAAAGAATTTATCTTGGATAAAATTAATGGGAACCTTTCCCTAATCAGTTGGAATGAGGCGTATGGTGTGTTTGTGTAACATTTTTTTTTAATATACGCGGGTTGTTCGGAAAGGCCGGGTTTATACCCATTCTGAATAACCGATTCGACGATAAGTCGAAGATGAAGACGGTGGTCGAAGACCGGAAGTCTTCACATCGTTTGGATAACTACTGACGATCCTGATTGGGCAGTACACCCAAGAGGATGGAAATATTTGGTGGTCGTCCAGACGTACCTGGAGATGAATGGATATGCGAGGAAAGTGCCTCCAGTTTCGTTCAGACCCAGAACGGACTTGTAAATGGATTGTGTGTCTGACATTGGATTTTATTCTGTGTTGATTGATTTCTATTAAATATACATCTGTTTGGCGACGGAGAATTTATTCTTTTGCTTAACGCCCTTCTTTGAGACGTACGAGCTCAGAGGTTGTATATCGATGGACATCAATCGCATGGCATGAATTGCCTGTGTGGCATGTTAAGATGCAATGATCAAGGCTTCTGTTGAAAAGCAAACTCATGTGGTTGATGATCAAAGCACGGCCTTTGTGGCGTAGCTTTGTGTATAGCGTGAATTCGCGAGCCTCACACCTCGGTATGAGTTAAAAACGGGATACGGACCGCTGGGAGAGCACGACGTTTCTTTCTAGCTATGGTGGTGTCAGTGACTTACCAGCCCTGACATTTATATACTTTTCACCTTTGTGGTTGTTGGAATGAGGCGCCTCGATTATAGGTCTGTAAGGACCGGGAAACGTGTGTTCAGGAATAACTAATCCTCTAACGTAAGTGAGGACCGGCCCAGCCGCATCCAGGGTTGCCCAGAGTGCGTAGCCCTGAGGCATTTGCTAGAGTGTCTCGAGCGCGGAGAGGATCTTGCCCCTTGCCTCGACTCATGACGGAAATCCAATTTCCAATACGTGATATTGCGGTTTTAATTGTAGAACTAGTATGGCGACATAGTAGATGGTAGATATGCCGCCTATGATTAATATTTATGATTGAAATTGTTTTGACACTATAAACTTATTATAGTATCAAATGATTTGTTTTAAACGTATCAAGCATGTTTGGCTATTATAAGGGAAAACCCTATCCTCCGGCTTGCGTTGCATTGTGTGATGGGACCTGGGTCTTATAATAGCTTCATTTTTCGAAAAAGCATTGCGCTGTTTATTCTATGCACTGGTATTCTTGGGAGGAAACCCGTTCCGTGTTATGCGGCGTGGTCCCCTGAATTACTCTCTTTTAAAGTAAAGTTTTAAATAACTGTTTTAGTTCTCACACTAGTCACATGACTGACCTGGAGTTTATTGTTTAAACCTAAACTCTGGGTGCCCCTATTTTCCGCACGGGCAGCTAGTAGTTTTGGTTTTGCAAATTTATATTCATAGGATCCTGGTTTACAGCTGGAATGATATCCGGAAAGCTCTGTATCCGTATATCACCTTCAGTTGTGTTTTGCTTTATTTTCCTCTGCTATGTAATTTATTGTAATCTCTGATATTTATCGAATGTAATTTATTCATTCATACTCTGTATATTCTTGTATCTGATGGAATTGTTGTAATAACAATGAAATGTTCTTCCGTCTGCGTTCTATTTTGTCTTGTCCTCACAGTAATTCGTTCTTTCTCATCTCTTCGGAGACCGGGGAAGTTCGAGTCGCTACATTTGGTATCAGAGCTTTGGTTTACAGAGCTCGAGAACAAGACACATTAGAACCATATGAAAGAATTCATCAGATATTGGATTAGTAATATCCAATTAGAATGACTCGTTAGAGATAGGATCAGTAGTATCCTAGAACGAGTGTGAAGAGTATAGTTTCAAATGAAAACAATTTTGTTTTGAAAATTTAAAATCGTTTTATACTTATTTGATTATTTATTTATTTTGAATATGGACAATCTAGTTTATAAAGATTTTGCATATACGCGTCATGAACGTATATTCGAAGTTTTAATATATTGGATAGATATAGAATCACATTCTAGTCGCCCGGACATGATTCTGATGATGGTGCGCCATCACCAGTATTTATTTTTGTGTTTCGAAGGTGTAATATCTATATATTTCCATTAGACTGGTGTGAGAACCAAAACCAATATAGCTAGAATACATTGTTGTGAATTGGCATCAAAAACATGATTTTCTGTATCTATATCAAATTATGAATTTGAAACGTTAATCCACTAATTGATTGATGTTTGTGTTGATTGTTTATTTGTTTGCTAATTTAGAACCATTTAGCCTAATTGCATCAAATATTGAATTGTACTGAAAATTGGTCGCATTTGCTTGCATATACATATACTTACATTGAACTGGTCATAGCAAGGAGGCTAGAGCAGAGAATAAAATTTGTTTGCCCGACAAATAGGTACATGTTTACTACATAATTTACTGTTTTGTTTGGGTGATGATGATTTTATGAGCCTATTGGCTAGCCGCTTGGCTTTTTCTTTTTCTTTTTGAGATCAGAAGGCCTATATGGCAATTTCGGGATTTTCCCGTGGCTCCCGGTGCAGGGGAGGTTATGGCGAAATTTTTCGAAAATTTAGGGTGTTAGCCAAATTTTTGAAAATTTGAAAATTCTCAAAAACTGAAAAGTTGGAGAATGGAAGCCAGATCGAGCGTAGGGCTGATTAATCAAACCACTTTCGACTTTGTTCCTTTTCGGGGACGAAAAGTTTTAAGTGGGGGAGATTGTAACAACCCGGAAATTCTGAACCGATTTAAAATTTTTATTTTGGCAATTTTAGCGAATTTTGAACATTTAAAATAGATTATTTTAAATAATATCGACGAGAAATTTATTTTGAATAGAATTCGAACGTATATATTATATACGTCGTCGTTAGAATATAATAATTATATATAATTATAAATAGAATTGAAAATGGCACGGTAGTTCGATAATTCGATTTCAAACTTCAATTGAATGTACCGGGTGCAAAACAATCCGGATTTTAGTGAAACCAAAAACATTAGGATCTAATTGATGGCATCTTTCCAACGAATCCGAAAAATTGAAATTTCATAGCGGGAATCAAAAGATATGTCCAGTTGAAAATTCTGAATAGTCGCTATGGAATTCAGGCCCTTAAAAATGGGAATTTTGCAAACGACCTCGGATTTCGACGAAACCACTTTTGTTGGATCCGCAGTGTCAAATTATTGCTAGATTTCAAATTTCATAATTTTTCGAATCAATATGTGAGTGTGGCAAAGGAAAACGCGTTTGACCAGTTTCAGTTGTTTTTAATCGACTGGAAAATGGCCATTTTTCCAACGATCTCGGAATTCGACGAAACTAGTTTTGTTAGGACCGTATCGTCAATACGAAGCTAGAAAATATTTTTCTGCAATTTTTAAAGTTCGTATGTGACCCCGGTAATTTGAAATGTACGTTTTAAATTCAATATAATGATTTAAATGTAAATTCAACGGAAACTGATCGAAACGACTGAATTAGCCTGCGATACATATTCCATTGTGTTCGGAATGGGGGTAATACGCTATGGACGACAGGCGGTGGGCCTCGTTTAGAGGTCGTATGTAAAAGTCAACTGTTTGCAAAATAAAATAATTAAATAATAAACTAAAAACTTCTCTCTCTCCTAACCCCCTTTAAATTCGTTGGCCCCTCTCTTCTTCAAAATCATTTTCAGAAAGGAAAAAAGAAAAAAAAGAAAAAGAAAAAAAAATATACGAAAGGGGGGCGCGATCGATGTCGCCGCCCCCCCGATGATCGCCGCCGCCGCCTCAAGGGAGGGCACCACCTCCGAAGCACAGCCCCCCCCCCCTCGTCGGATCGAGAGCCCCCCCCCCCCCCCCGCGCTCGCACCCAGACCCCTCCCACGAGCTTCGCAACCCCCGCGCCTCCGCCCAGCAAGCCGTCGCCACCTTCCCCTCCTCCTGTGACCTTCCGCGAAGCCCCTGCCACCAAAAATCGACCGCGTCGCAGGCCCCCCCATGACTGCTGCCGCCGCAAGCACAGCCCCCCCCCTCCCGCTGTAAGTTCTTGACCTTTTATTTTATTTTATTCTGATTTTTAATTTGCTAAAGAACTGATTTTTAATTTGCTAAAGAACTGATTTTTAATTTGCTAAAGAACTGATGGAAAATATGATTTTTTTTATATTTTTAAAGTAATAAAAATATGATTTTTATATTTTTAAAGTATTAAAAATATAATCTTTACTATATAGAAGATGTAGGAATATGATTTTTGCTTAAATAGGAAAGAGTATATTTTTAGAGAATTAAAAATATAATTTTTACATGATAGAAATATTGAAAATATCATCTTTATATAGGTAGCACAATAAAAATGTGATTTTTATAGTGTTAAAAGTGAAAAGACGATATTTTTAAAAGTGAAAAGACGATATTTTTAAAAGTGAAAAGACGAGATTTTTTAAAAGGCAAAAGATTAGATTTTTAAGAATGAAAAGGCGAAATCTATATTTTTGAAATGGAATTTTTATCTATATGACATCACAGTAAAAATTCGATTTTTATATATGGAATAGCGAAGTAAAAATTCGATTTTTAAATGTATGAAGTGATTATTAAAAATATGATTTTTAAATTGAAAGTAAACAAATAAAAATGTGATTTTTATATATGTAGTGGCTACGGGCAACGAAAGCGACGAAAGGCGAGAATAGCGATGATTTCTCTAAAAGAAGAGTCAAGATGATTGGATAGCTTTGGTGAGAATTTCTCACCTTTCAATTTCTTTTTCTAGTTATATATATATATATATATACTAGGATGCAGACGGTGTTTAGTAGCACCCGACACCCGTCTTCCACAGACCATGGATGGCTTGTTTGTTTAATTGTTTGGTTGTGTAGTTAGTTAGATTATTTGATTGAAATTTGGTCGTTGGTGAAATAAATTGATTTGATTGATGTGTGAATGGCGTGGGCCTTCACTAGACCGGGGATAAGGCTAGGCCTCGTCCCGTTTCTAGTATCGTCCCGTTTCTAGTATCGTCCCGTTATGCCGCCGAAATTTTCTAAAATATGCTAGAAAAATAAAAATATCATTTTATTTAAATAATGAATTGAATAGAAATTCATATGTTAAAATAAAATGTTTTATCGTTAAAAATATAATTTTTAACGTGAATATGAATATAGTGAAAGTAAATAAAATAAAATATCCATTAACAAACCGAACGGTTTGTTTATGTACACCTATTTGAAGGACATTGATTGGGTCGATAAATTTTACACATCGCCCAACTGCACAAATAAAATCTGTGTTTGATTGTTTGAAACCCCACACGGGTGTTGGGATGAAATTTGAAGTTCACTCATCCTGATTGATTAAATATGTCGATCGATTGATTGACAGGCTGTTATAAGCGTTAGATATCTATATTTGATGCTTATACAGTGTAGTGCACTTTGGTTGATGGTTGATTATTTTTCCATGCTATTATATACATGTGTTGTATGAAAGTCCATATAATTAACATTATATGGTGATTGATTTGGCCTCATTCCAATTTAGAAAATAAAGAATAATATAAAATAAAGGTTCATGTGTTGACTGTACTCATCCGTTGAGATTAGTCATGTGTTGAACGAAATATTTTAACAATAAATTTTATATCTTTATCAATATAAAATAAAGGTTCATGTGTTGACTGTACTCATCCGTTGAGATTAGTCATGTGTTGAACAAAATATTTTAACAATAAATTTTATATCTTTATCAATATAAAATAAAGGTTCATGTGTTGACTGTACTCATCCGTTGAGATTAGTCATGTGTTGAACGAAATATTTTAACAATAAATTTTATATCTTTATCAATATAAAATAAAGGTTCATGTGTTGACTGTACTCATCCGTTGAGATTAGTCATGTGTTGAACGAAATATTTTAACAATAAATTTTATATCTTTATCAATATAAAATAAGGGTTCATGTGTCGATTGTACTCATCCGTTGAGATTAGTCATGTGTTGAACGAAATAATTTAACAAAAATAGTCACACGTGGACAGTACTCGTTCGTTGAGATTAGTCGTGTGTTGACAAAAATAAATACTCATTTATTTGGAAAAAGAAATATTTGAAATAGAATATTTGGAATAGAAATATATGGAGCCGTATTGAGTAGATTGACGCCATTTTGACGTGAACGATATTTATATCGATTTTATTCATTTTAAAATGAATATTGAAAGTGATTTCGAAATCGAATATTTTGAAATGAAGTTTGAATTAAATTGAGTAGAAAGCAAATTTGATTTGAATTGATTAGAAAACGATTTCGAAATGAATTGAATTGAAAAACGAATTTGATTTGAATTGAATATATAACGAATTTGATTTGAATAGAAAACGAATTTGATTTCAATTGAATATATAACGAATTTGATTTGAATATATAACGAATTTGATTTCAATTGAATATATAACGAATTTGATTTGAATAGAAAACGAATTTGATTTGATTTGAATATATAACGAATTTGATTTCAATTGAATATATAACGAATTTGATTCGAATAGAAAACCAATTTGAATTGAATCGAATAGAAAACCAATTTGAATTGAATCGAATAGAAAACCAATTTGAATTGAATCGAATAGAAAACGACTTTGGAATTGAATTGAAAACGAATTCAAACTGAATTGAAAGCGAATTGAAATGAATTCAAATTGAATTGAAATTTGAGTTGAATAGAAATGAATTTTAAAACGAATTTATAAAGAAGAATTCAATTTTAATTTGAATTGAAATGGAAGTTGAAATTGCTTTTGAAACGAAATTACAATGATTTATAAAATTCGTTTTAAATAGAAATCGACGAAATATATATTATATATATTATATATATGATATAATGGCCTGAATAGAACGCGCCGCGCCGCGGCAGTTCGTGAATTTCGACCATTTATTTCAAACGGACATTACGGGAGATCCGACCGTCGGATTCCCCTAAAACCGGAACCGTTGGGTTCGTATCGAAAAGAGCTTTCTAACGAATATTAGAAATTTGAAATCTAACAGTTGGATTTGGAGATACGTCCAAATCAAATTTGAAAAAGGTCGTTGTAAGTGCAGTTCGATGGCCATTGTTGGAAATCGACTGTACGTGCCTTGATAAAATTATTAAAAATATCAATAATTTGTGTAAAATCATAAGAAATGATTTGGGAAAAATTGGGGTGAAAAACTCCATATTTGAAAAGATAAAGATGGATTTTTATCGAAATGAACTAGTTCGAACTCAATTTAAAACCCGATTTTTTTATTTTTAAATAAATAAAATAGATTTAAAAAGGGGTTTTAAATAATCGGAATTTCTAATATATTTGATTTGAATTGAACTTGAATTGATTTGTGGGTTTATCGTGAACTGTGTTTTAAACAACACTAGTTCTTTAATCCGATGATAAATAGAATGTGATTTGGGTTTGTCGTGAACTGTGTTTTAAATAACACCTAGTTCTTTAACCCAGTAAAAGGAGTTTTAATGAATCTGTAATTTGATTGAAATGTGAATTTGTAATCTAAATTATCAAATTTAGTAAATGAGCGAGAATGGAGTATCACCAGTTTTGCTCCAAAACGATAGTCAAATCTTTAATTAGATTTGAACGTGAAATGGTAATTAACTTTACCGATAACACCATAGTATTAGATATGGAGTATTACCAGTTTTACTTCATGGAATGAATAGGTTGGGATTGGGAAATGAAATAAATAATTACTTCGATGTGGTTCGCTAATCTCGACTAGTTTGAAAAACCATAATTTGGTTTGAAACGACATCCAAAGGAAGATTAAAGGATAAATTGTAAAGAATTTATCTTGGATAAAATTAATGGGAACCTTTCCCTAATGATTTGGAATGAGGCGTATGTTGTGTTTGTGTAACATTTGTTTTTAATATGCGCGGGTTGTTCGGAAAGGCCGGGTTTATACCCATTCTGAATAACCGATTCGACGATAAGTCGAAGATGAAGACGGTGGTCGAAGACCGGAAGTCTTCACATCGTTTGGATAACTACTGACGATCCTGATTGGGCAGTACACCCAAGAGGATGGAAATAGTTGGTGGTCGTCCAGACGTAACTAGAGATGAATGGATATGCGAGGAAAGTGCCTCCGGTTTCTTTCAGACCCAGAACAGACTTGTAAATGGATTGTGTGTCTGACATTGGATTTTATTCTGTGTTGATTGATTTCTATTAAATATACATCTGTTTGGCGGCGGAGAATTTATTCTTTTGCTTAACGCCCTTCTCTGAGACGTACGAGCTCAGAGGTTGTATATCGATGGACATCAATCGCATGGCATGAATTGCCTGTGTGGCATGCTAAGATGCAATGATCAAGGCTTCTGTTGAAAAGCAAAGTCTTGTGGTTGATGATCAAAGCACGGCCTTTGTGGCGTATCTTTGTGTATAGCGTGAATTCGCGAGCCTCACACCTCGGTATGAGTTAAAAACGGGATACGGACCGCTGGGAGAGCACGACGCTTCTTTCTAGCTATGGTGGTGTCAGTGACTTACCAGCCCTGACATTTATATACTTTTCACCTTTGTGGTTGTTGGAATGAGGCGCCTCGATTATAGGTCTGTAAGGACCGGAAAACTTGTGTTCAGGAATAACTAATCCTCTAACGTAAGTGAGGACCGGCCCAGCCGCATCCAGGGTTGCCCAGAGTGCGTAGCCCTGAGGCATTTGCTAGAGTGTCTCGAGCACGGAAAGGATCTTGCCCCTTGCCTCGACTCATGACGGAAATCCAATTTCCAATACGTGATATTGCGGTTTTAATTGTAGAACTAGTATGGCGACATAGTAGATGGTAGCTATGCCGCCTATGATTAATATTTATGATTGAAATTGTTTTGACACTATACACTTATTATAGTATCAAATGATTTGTTTTAAACGTATCAAGCATGTTTGGCTATTATAAGGGAAAACCCTATCCTCCGGCTTGCGTTGCGTTGTGTGATGGGACCTGGTTCTTATAATAGCTTCATTTTTCGAAAAAGCATTGCGCTGTTTATTCTATGCACTGGTATTCTTGGGAGGAAACCCGTTCCGTGTTATGCGGCGTGGTCCCCTGAATTACTCTCTTTTAAAGTAAAGTATTAAATAACCGTTTTAGTTCTCACACCAGTCACATGAATGACCTGGAGTTTATTGTTTTAACCTAAACTCCGGGTGCCCCTATTTTCCGCACGGGCAGCTAGTAGTTTTGGTTTTGCAGATTTATATTCACAGGATCCTGGTTTACAGCTGGAATGATATCCGGAAAGCTCTGTATCCGTATATCACCTTCAGTTGTGTTTTGCTTTATTTTCCGCTGCTATGTAATTTATTGTAATCTCTGATATTTATCGAATGTAATTTATTCATTCATACTCTATATATTCTTGTATCTGATGGAATTGTTGTAATAACAATGAAATGTTCTTCCGTCTGCGTTCTATTTTGTCTTGTCCTCACAGTAATTCGTTCTTTCTCATCTCTTCGGAGACCGGGGAAGTTCGGGTCGCTACACAACAAAAGCCATGATCATTTGCCACTCAAGCATTCCACACAGACAATTCACGCCATGCGACTGATGTCTATCGATATATAACCTCCGAGCTCGTACGTCTCAGGAAAGGGTGTTAAGCAAGAGAATAAATTCTCTGCCACCAAACAGATATACATTTAATAGAGATCAATCAGCATAGAATAAAATCCAATGTCAGACACACAGTCCATTTACAAGTCCATTCTGGGTCTGAACGAAACCTGAGACACCTTATTCCTCATCCCATATGTCCGATACAGGAGAGAGGTCCTCGCATATCTGCTTGATCTCCAAGTACGTCTGGGCGATCACCACTTATTATCTTGTCTTGGGTGTACAGACCAATCAAGACATCAGTAATCATCCAAATGATGTGAAGACCTCTGGTCTTCAACCACAGTATTCATCGTCGACTTATCGTCGGATTAGTTATTCAGAATGGGTATAAACCCGGCCTTTCTGAATAACCAGCGTATATTATAATCAAGTGACATAAAAACACAACATACGCCTCATTCCAATCCAAAATATTCTTTTATTCAAATATTCACATCATTAGGGAAAGGTTCCCATTAATTTTATCAAAGATAAATTCTTTAAATTTATTCTTTAATCTTCCTTTGGATATCAAACCAAATTAAGGTTTATTCAAACTAGTCGGGATTAGTGAACCTTATCGAAGTAATCATTTGTTTTATTTTCCAATCCCAACCTATTCATGCCATGGAGCAAAACTGGTAATACTCCATATCTAACACGTGTTATTGGTAAAATTAATAACCATTTCACGTTCAAATCTAATTAAAGATTTAGCTATCGCTTGGAGCAAAACTAGTGGTACTCCATTCTCGATCATTTCATGAATTTGATAAATTAAACTATCTCATTCACCTTTTAATCTAATTAAAGATTCATTAAAACTCTAATTCAGTTTTAATCTTCCCAAAAATCAATATTAATGATTATTTAACTTTAGGAAATAAATCTTGTCTTTAACTGGGTTAAAGAACCAATGTCATTTAAGACACAGTTCACGATAAACCTAAGATCACATTCCATTAATTGTGGAATTTTCACAGAAAAGAAGATCAATATATAATCAATATCAATATTCCGTATCCGACTAATATTATAAATGGAATAACGACAAAGCCTTTTAAATTCCATATATATTATCCGTCTTCCTCCATAGAAGCTCATTTCGATTATTACCAAATCGAATTCCATTCCATTCCAATTAAATATTAATTAACTGGAAAATTTTACTTTGGAAAATTTCCATTAAATCTTAATAAAAAGATTTATAAATTCCAAATCACATTTCTTTGTTAATCGGGTTAAAGAACGAATGTCGTTAAAAACACAGTTCACAATAAACCCAATTCACATTCCATTGCAATTCCAATTAAATGTTAATTAGTTGGTAATTCTTCTTTAAATCTTAATTATAAGATTTATTCTTTTCACCCAGGGTTTAAGAGCAGTGTTAATGAAGACACCGTTCACGACAGACCCAAAATCCAATTCTTTTATTCCATTTCAATTAAATATTAATTAATTGGAAACCTTCTCTAAACCTTGGTTAAAAGATTTATTCCTTTCTCCACTGGGTTCAAGAACGGTGTTATTTAAGACACCATTCATGACAAACCCAAAATCCAATTTTGATATTAAATACATGGCTCTGAATAGAAATTATATTGGCTTATATTCAATATCAAATTCTGAAATCAACAAATATTGTACTGGGAATAACGGTATACATATCTTCCAAATTCCTCCAAAATATCTGTATAATCACGGAAACCAATATCGAAATATTCCGAAGATAATTTCGATTCAAATCCATTCCAGTTCATATATTGGAAAATTCTGGTTATATTAAAACCATTTCAATCCAATTTATTTATTTAAAAATATTGGATTATCTTTCTAGTTAATAACTAGATCATTTTGATAAAAATATATTTTTATCTTCTCAAATATGGAATTTTTCATCCCAATTCTTTCCAAATCATTTATTATGATTTTATACAAATTATTCATATTTTGAATAATTTTATCAAGACCCGTACAGTCGTTTTCCATAAACAGTCATCGAACTACACTTACAGTGACCTTTTCCAAATTTGATTTGGACATAATTCCAAATACAACCGTTAGATTTCAAATCTCTTATTTTCATTGGAAAGCTCTTCTCGATACGAACCCAATGGTTTCGGTTTTAGGAGAATCCGACGGTCGGATCTCCCGTAACGTCAATTCGAAGTCAATGGTCAAAATTCGCGAACGGTCGCTGCGCGGCGCATTCTATTTAGGCCATTAAATATATATTATATATATTTCGTCGATTTCCATTTAAAATGTATTTAATAAATCGTTTATAAATTTGTTTTAAAACGATTCCAACTTCATTTTCAATTTTAAATCAAAATTCAATATTCCTTATCATAATAATATATAAATGATAATATTTTCAAAATATCAGATTTTGAAATGATATTTCCATTTCTATATTCATTATAAAGATGAATAAAATCGATATGAATATCGTTCGCCTCAAAATGGCGCATTTCTAATCAACACAGCTTCATATATTTCGATATTTCGTGTCCATCCAAAATCGGACATCAAAATCAGATTTTAATCCTTTATTGAATATTATTTTAAAATATTCGTTATTTTCCAAATTGGAATGAGATCCAATCAATTACCATATAATGTTATTTATATGGATTCCATACAACACATGTACTTAATAACACTGATAAATAATCATCCATCATCCAGAGTGCATTACACAACTACGTAAGCGTTAAATATAAATAATTAACGCTTACAACAGTCTGTCAACCAATCGATCGACATGCAACTAAACAATTGGGATTAGTGTACGTCAAATATCATCCCAATACCCGTGTGGGGTTTCAATCAACAAACACAGGTTTTATTTGTGCAGTTGGGCGATGTGTAAAATTTATCATCCTAATCAATATCACTTAAATGGGTGTACATAGACAAATCGTCCGATTTGTAAATGAATATTTATTTTATTCATATACACGTTAAAAAATATATTTTTAATGAACAAATATGTATTTCATTTCATGGATATTTTATTTTCCATTTCACATCGCAATCGTAATCAATTTCCACTACACATTACAATCAAACAAATCGTCCATAGTCTATGGACGACGGTGTCAGGAGCTACTAAGCCCTGTCTGCAACCTAGTATATATTTAACTAGAAACAAAATTAGAGTGAGAAGTCCTCACCTTAGGTTTCCACTCCGTCAGTCTTTAATTTGACAGTTTCGATTTGGATTTCATTTTACCTCCAGTCAGTTCCATCACAATCTCTTTCACACGATTTTCATATTAAAAATCACATTTTTATATTGTTATTCATATAATAAAAACCATATTTTTAACTTCTCTATTATGATAATAAAAATCATATTTTTATATTGCCATATGCGTAAAAATCATATTTTTATTTTAATGATGTTAATATAAAAATCACATTTTTATTATAACACTATTATATTTATAAAAATATTACATTCTTATTATAACGCTATTATATATATAAAAATTACATTCTTATACAACTAAAAATCGAATTTTTATCTAACTAATAACTTATATTTTCATTATTAAAAATCATATCTTTTTATTATTAAAAATCTAATCTTTGTTCATATAAAAATCATGAAAACCCTATCTTTATAATCATAAAAATCCTAACTTTATAATTAAAAATCATAAAATCTCACTGTATTTGGTTGGAGGAGTTCACGGTGGTCGTTGGTGGCGGATGTCTACTGGGGGAGGCGGAGATGATACAGTGGTGGCGGTGGGTACCGCTGAGGCGGTGCTGGGCTAGTTTTTGTGGCTAGGGTTCGCGCTTCTTGAGTTAGAGAAGGGGGAACGAGTGGAGAGGGCGGCGGTGGCGGGGCGGTCTGGGTGTGGTGGCGGACTAGGGGGTGGCGATCGACGGTGCAGTGGGTTGGGCGACGAGATCGAACAATGATATTTTTTTTCTAATTTTCAATTTTGGGTTTGACTGTAAAGGAAAGTGGGAAGATAAAAGGTTTATATAATTATATATTTAAATATTTTAATTTCCAAAAAAATAGGATTTTTCATGCGAACTCTGAATCGAACCCAACGACTATTGTCCTTAGCTAAATACCCACATTCTGAACACAATGTAATATGTTTCGTAAGCCCATTCGACTGTTTTAGTCAGTTATTCTTCAAATTAAAATATAAAACATTCAATTTTAGATTTGAACGTACATTTTAATTTACTGGGGCCTCATATTGATTCCATAAATTCCATGAAAAAAAATCTAGTTATATTTGGACGATACGGTCCCAACAAAACTGATTTCGTCGAATTTTGAGACCGTTTGAAAAATTGCCATTTTTTGGTCGATCCAATTCAACTGAAATTGACAAAACACTTTTAAACTCGCCACGCTCACATATTAGTTCCAAAAATTATGAAATTTGGTATCTATCAATAATTTGGCATTCCGGATCCAACAAAAGTGGTTTTGTCAAAAACGGAGGTCGTTTGCAAAATGGCTATTTTTAAGGGATACATACTATATAAAATATATATAAATTTCATAGCGACTATTTCTGAATTTTAAATTAGCCATAACTTACACTCTATAAAGTGAAATATCAGTTTCTTACATTCGTTAGGAAGATATTGTTAATCAGATTCAAATATTTTTTCGTCCAATTCTGACTTATTGAATTTTGTACATTCAATTGAAATTAGAAATCGAATTTTCAAACTCCTGCGCCATTTCAGGATCATTTTATAATTAAAATAAATTTATACGTTCTAACTTCGATTTAAATAAATTTTTAGTCGTTATTATTTAAAATAAATCATTTTAAATATTCAAATTGCATTAAAATAACCAAAATAAAAATTTTAAATTGGTTTTGAATTACAAACCCCGTTGAGAAAAGAATAAATCTTTTAATTAAGATTTAGTAAAGTTTTCCAATTAATTAATATTTAATTGGAATTGAATAAAAGAATTGGATTTTGTGTTTGTCGTGAACGATGTCTTAAATAACGCTGTTCTTAATCCCCGTGTGAAAAGAATAAATCTTTTAGTTAAGATTGTTAGTGTAACATCCCGTATTTTCTATAGTCGAATATTTATATTATTCTTTTTATTTAAATATTTATTTGGAGTTATTTAGTGACCGTGCGCAGTGTACACGCACATAAATTAATAGTTTGAAAGAATTTAATTATAATTGTTATAAAACATTGATTACAATTTTATACATTGACCCTGCGGTCGAGTTAAATCTTGAAGCCAGTTCCAACGTAATCAATATAACTGTTCGGCTAAAAACGTCAGTGTAGTGTATTTATTTTCATCGATTTTGAAGACTGGTGTTTGACGGTCCGAATATTAAAAAGTGGCGTTCTTCGATATTACACATTCATTATACACTTCTTTCATAACATAGGTTAATATACTATTAAGGTACCCACAACAAATTCATAACTAAGGTTTGAAATAACAAATCATACCCCACTGATCCTATTTATACCATACCAATGCTACATGATATGGGAAGGCACTTCTAAAAAATATAATAAGAGCAGCGTACAACGAAATTAAAATCCATTTTTAACACAAATAATAAACAAACAAAAATCGAATGTAACCATGGACCTTGGTGAAATATAGCAAAGGTATGAATATAGTAATATGATTCACTCTAGTATTTGAAACAAATATGCTGGCCTAAATGTAATTTGTATGTGTATTCTGTTGAAAAATGGATCTAGGAAATCAATTTGAATCGTTGTAGCATCTAGGTAATTACAGTAATCGCAATTTTTTTAAAATTATCATGTTTATATGATTAGGCGATTACTACCTATTTTTCACAAAGATATCGCAGTTAGTACTACACAGTATTTCGATGAAACTCAATACAATTCCGTTCACTTTATTTACTCAAATGTTGTGATGGCCCGCCCCGCCCCAGCTGACATTTCCCCAAAATGCGCTATACCGATGTCCAACTAGCGCGAGACGGTCGTCAAAGGAAAAGGGTTTTGAAACATATATCACTAAAGAACCTGTAGTATATCTCACAGCGCATGGAATAAAATATAATAATAACATAACTTGACATAAAACAGGTGAGACAGTGCATAAGCTGAAAACTAAACCATCATAGCAGCGGAAATCCAAAATACAGCTTATGATCCAAACCATCATTATTACAACTTCAAAATACTGTCTCTAAAGAAAAGAAAGAAAAGGTACACTACTAATGCCCAAGCAGTGACCAGCAACAACACAGGGAGAATATATGTAGATAATACGTGGGAGCCTCCTGCTCGTCTCCGGATCAGCTACTCGTGCATACCACCTAACATGTCTCTAGTCTGCTCATTTAGGAGCACCCAGAGTAGTAAGAGGAGACATAAAACTCTGGGTCAGACAAAAGTCTGGTATGAGCGATAGCAATAAAACAATAACAGGTATAATCCAATCATACCTGAAGCTCGACCTACAACCAAAGAGTTAGTACAACCAGATGTACAGCACTCTAAGGTGACACTAACACGTGGTATAAAGATACGGGGGAGGGGGTGTGTATGTCATAGTGATGGCAAACAATCAAACATAACAACCATCCTCACATCTCTAACTCAGTGCGTAAATCATACAATATCCACTACTTTGGTCACCTAACCCTTTGGGCCATGATGGAGTCTAACCCTACACAACTATCACTACGAGCGACCAATCTATCTCTCAGTGATGAACCAAAGTTACGGACATTGATAACCCCTTTGCACACGTCCGGCAACAAAGTCCAATCATGAAGTTAACTCGTTGGTTTCCATCTGGATCCTAAGTTCTAACTTCTCATTTGAAATACCTTTGCATCTCGGGTTTTGGTTTCTTCCTATTCGTGTTTCTTCAGTTTGTAGCCCCAAGCTTCCATTCATGTCCATGTTTCGGTTCGCGGTTCGCCATCCTAACATCGGCTCGTGATTCCTGCTCGTGGCCATCGGTTCGTGATCCTCCTTCGACTCACGGCTCATGACAACATGGTCTGCTCATGGTTCGTAACTCCAGGCTCTGGTTCATGAATCTCCAGTCGGCTCGTGGGTCCTGCTCATCAACTCCCTTCGTGAATGTCGGTTCGTGGTTTGGGTGCACTCATGGCAACATGTGCCTCGTGATCCACTGACTTGGCTCATGGTGGAGGATACTTCACAGTTCTTGTTCGAGCTTGATCGGGTCGTGGTCCTTCATGTAAATCACGAGTGGGCGGTTCATGGAAGTGAGCACGATCGGGGTTGGCTCGTGGTCGTGATATGCGCTTCACGAATGAGTCTATGACCAATTTCCTGTAACTTTTCCAGCAAGCTATTTACGCCATACGACGGCGTTTTCTACCATTCTAACTTTAATAAGCAATCATAAAACATTCCAAACAGTAATATCAACATACATAATCAACCGTAAACACCAAAACAACAATCTAACATGTTAATATGGAACAAACATACCCAAAACTCATATTTTCCCCTTAATCCCCTTAATCATGATTTAACCATACGATTAGCAAAACATGTCCAAATCAACCCAAATTTCTAACAGAGGCATAAAATAATATTTTAGAATTTTACAAATTTTTCCAGATTTTTCTGAGCTATAATTTCACTAGTTATCACTAATCACCCCTAATTAGCCGTAATTAGTGAAAAACGATTCAAATCACTCACCTTAGCCACAAATAATTTATAGATCTGAAGTCTCCACTGATTTAGGTCAAATTCCTATCCAACACAGCAGCACCAACTTTGATTTGATGTTATTTTGACTTGATTTGACGTAGATTAAGCTAATATATGATAAAAATGTGATTAAGGATGAATTTAGAAGGTGGAGGCCATTGCTAGGGTTGAAGAGAGGTAAGTGGCGGCTGGAAAATGACAAAGAAAGGTTTCTCTAACCCTAATCAACCCTTATATAGCCTTAATCCCGAAATCCCCAATGAGCCTAGCTACTAAGTAACCTATTAAGCCCATTTAAGCTGTTTTTCACCTCCCAAACCTTAATTCAGCCATATCTCCCAATGGCAAGTCCGTTTGACTAATATGACCATTCTACCGAAAGACAAACCATCATCCAAAGCGAGTGGAAGTGGTTTCCAGTCAAAACTCCATACCAATCAAAAGTTATAGGCGAAACAAGATTTTCCAAGGGCAAAACGGTCATTTAAAAATCGGCAAAAATCATGAACATGGGAAATGACCCCAATAGTTGTCTCCCAAAGTTACACGACTATAAGACTTCGTATGTAAATAAAAGAAATATTCTATGATCCTCCGATGCATATAATGCGGGTCGTTACAAATGTTTCTGGACGAAACTTCTATTTTATCAACTATGGGAAATTTTCTCCGAAGGATGATTGATATGGATATTTTCTCCCGAAAATGATTGATAAGCCACAAAACTGTGCTAACAAAGATATCACAATTAGTACTACACAACATCAGATCATATTAATGACGCTATGCCTCGGCCCATAATTTTCGTGTGTTCCATACCCTATAACGTATAGTTACTTTGAAAAATACAATCCTACTATGTACCAACGAAAAGGACTTCGGCCTTATCTTCTCTACCTTTCTCCTTATAAAAACGTTACTCTCCCTTTCCAAAATCACTCAGAAATCCTATACCAATTCACTCAAAAATCTCTCTCCGTAAGTATAATAGAATAATAACAATAATATTAATATGCTGAATTAAAAATCGTGATTGTTCTGGCGATGATCTCAGAAGCGAGGCGGAAGGGTTTTAAAAACCGCGATGGAAGACAAGTGAAGGCGGGACAATGGGGTTATTCGCGGTTTGGGTGCATCGAGATGCTAGTGATGTACGAATGAGTTCATGATGGAGGCAAAAAGTCTGCACTGAATAATGGTGGCAAACAGACTGGGTTTGACGCTATGGGTGATGGAGTTTTGAGTTATGTGGGATGGTGCTTGGTGGGAGACAAGCTGCATGTTTTTTGGACGTTGGAGAGTTTTACGGTGGAAGGGTTGCGAAGTTTCAAGTGGACTGGGAAGTGCGCTGACATATGTTTTCTCATGAGCATGGAAATGTTTGGATGTGTAAGCTACAGGTCGGGAGCGCTACTGACAAACATGGATAGAGGAAAACGTGGTTGGTAAATATTGTTTGCTGGCGTGTGATGTAGAGCTGCGGATGGATTTGCATGAAGAAAATGAAGGAGCCGTTGTGGTTATTCGAGAAGTATAAGAGGGTCAGAGAATGTAAAAACTTGGTAGGGGTGCCTATCGGGAACAGTTTCATGGTGTCCTCGTCAACGTTGGGCGGTACAGTGTAGGGGTTAAGAGGAGCTGCAGTTAGAAAAACGTGTGTTTGCATGAAGAAGCAAGGCGTGTGCTATATTTTTAGAAATGGTCACGTGGTAGTTCGGTGGAAGATGTCATGCATGACTATATGGTCATCAGAGGAGTGACGACAAGTACAAGAACAGAACATGGGTTGTGAAGTTGCGACTTGTGGAGTTGAGTAGACCAGTGTGGAGATGGCATGAACAAGGGAGATTTAACATCGGCAACTTTCGAAATGCTACCACGCTTTACATGCGAAGGTGTGAAAGAGTTTAGCTGAGTGGAGGCTAATGTACAGAGAGCAGCTTGTTTTTCTTTGAAGTGGAAGAAGAATTTGAATGGTAATAACAGGAGCAGTTTTGTAGGCGTGGCCTACTGATGTTGATAACAATCCAAAGGGGAAACCGAGTAAGAAGTGAATGATGGGTAAACGAACTCCACGAAACTAGGAGCGATGAAATCACGGTAAGAGTACTACGCTACTGAGCTGGCTTGGAAGGGTCTGGAAATAATTTGAATAGTTGATTCGACGATAAGTCAACGATGAAGATGGTTGTTAAAGACGGGAGATCTTCACATCGTTTGGATGATTACTGATGTCTTGATTGGGTTGTACACCCAAGACAAGGTAATAAGTGGTGATCGTCCAGACGTACTCGGAGATCGACCGGATATGCGAGGGCCTCTCTCCTATATTGGACATATGGGACGAGGAATAAGGTGCCTTCGGTTTCATTCAGACCAGAACGGACTTGCAAATGGATAGTGTGCCTGACTATACTGTATTCATTGATCTCTGCTAAATATATATCTGTTTGGTGGCGGAGAATTTATTCTCTTGCGTTACACCCTTCTCTGAGATGTACGAGCTTAGTGGTTATATATTGACATAAATCAGTGGTACGGTATGGATTGACCGTGTGGGATGCTGAGATTCATGTGATCAAGGCTTTTGTTGAAAAAAAGAGCCTTGTGGTTGATGAACAAAGCATGGCTTTAAATAGCATAGCTTTGTTTAGCATTAATTCGATGAAATTCATGAAATGGAAGGCAAGGTACCTCGGATATATCGGTCACTACGGGATCGATGGATGTTATGGTCGATATACTGACCAGATTTTATGCCCCATAGGGCAGGCTAACATATAGTTTATGGTATTACTAATCATTGATGGGTGACTGGCCATACGGCTAACGGCATGTGCACGTGCGGCTGTATCCTGAGGCTCGGGCCAGAGAGTCTCGAATCGGTATGGATGATCGCTTGCCTTGGTTCATAGATGGAAACCCACTTTCCAATACATGATTTCATGATTTTAGTTGTAAGTATATATTTGGCGACGTAATATATGGGTACCTACGCCGCCTATGATTGATACATTTATATTTGAAGTTGATTTCTTCACTTATAGTAATAATAAAATATGAAATTTCACGTACCAAGCATTTTTGGCTATTATTAGGTAAAAACTCTATCCTCCGGCTTTCGTTGCATTGTGTGATGGGACCCGAGTCTTATAATAGCTTCATTTTTCTATTTAGCATTGCGCTGTATGTTTTATGCACTGGTTTACTTAGGGTTAAACCCGTTTCGTGTTATACGGCATGGTCCCTTGATTTATCTAACTTTAAAATCAAGCAAATAATTGTTTTAGTTCTCACACCAGTCACATGACTGACTCAGAGTTTATTGTTTTAATCTAAACTCTCAGTGCCCCTATTTTCCACACAGGAAACTAGTAGTTTTGGTTTTTTTCAGATATTATTTTCATAGGATCTTGGATTTACAATTGGAACTATATTCGGAAAGCTCTGTATCCATGTATTTCTTTCAGTTTTGTTATGTATTATTTTTCCGCTGCTATGTGTTTAAATGTAATTTAAATCTATGATATTTTCTGTAACAACCCGGAAAATCAGAACCAATTTAAAAAATTTATTTTAGCAATTTTAATGGATTTTGAATAATTAAAATGATTTATTTTAAATAATAACGACTAGGAATTTATTTTCGACTAAGTTAAAATGAATAAATTTATTGTAAATATAAAACGAGCCTGAAATGGCGCGACAATTTGAAAATTTGATTTTAAATTTCAAATGAATACACAACATTCATTATAAAACATAATTGGACGAAACAAGAAATATTTGAATCTGATTAATAATATCTTTCTAACGAAGTTAAGAAACTGAGATTTCACTTCATAAATGACAAGTTATGTCTAGTTTAAAATTCAGAAAAGACGCTATAGAATTTATATATATTTTATTAATATATATGGCCCTTAAAAATAGCCATTTTGCAAACGACATCCATTTTCGACAAAATTAGTTTTGTTAGGACCGTATCGTCAAAACATAGCCAGATTTATTTATTTTGGAATTTTTAGAGTCGGTATGTAGCCCTAGTAAATTAAAATGTACGTTCAAATTCAATATTGAATGTTTTATATTTTAATTTAAAGAATAACTGACTGAAACAATCGAATTGGCTTACCGGACATATCCCATTGTGTTCGGAATGGGGGTATTTGGCTAGGAGCGGTAGTTGTTGGGTTTGAATTGGAGTTCAAGTGTTAAACGAGTAATAAATGGATTAAATGATAATTAAATTATAATATATAAAGATAATGGTCAAAACCCTTATCCATTCAAACCTGTGGTCAACAAACCAAACGCGCCCTGCTTTCAAAAAATTACGTCGCCCCCATTCTTCAACTACCGGACGCCGTGCTCCACTTCCTGCCCGGTGCCCACCATCGGCCGACGCCCCACGCCGCTGCTCCACCTCCAGCGACCCCTCTTTTCCCCCTTCTCCCTCTCCCTCCCTCTAATTTATAAGTAATGCCTATTAAATCTGGACAACGTCGCCACCACCTATTTAGACCCAACCGCTGGCCAAGGTAGGCCCCCATTCCGCCGCCTCCTCCTCTGGAAGCGCACAACAGCCACTCCCCCCCAAACCCCGCTGTAAGATTTTATTTTTGTTTATTTATTTTTATTTATTCAAGATAGTTAGTTTAAAGATTAAAGGAAGATAAAAATCATTTTTTTGATAAAGCATGATTTAAAGATATGGTTTTTATATAAATAAAAATACATAGTATATAAAAATATAATTTTTATATATGTATAGACATAAAGATATGATTTTCCTATATGGAAAATATGATTTTTATATATGAAATTATGATTTTTGTTCATATATAAAAATATGATCGTTAATGAAGAAAAGATATGACTTTTCATTATATAAAAATATGATTTTTATATATGTAGAAAACATAAAAATATGTTTGTTTGATGACGATGACCCTAAAAAGGTCTTGAAGATCATATCTCATTTAGACCCTCTCCAAACGAGGGAGTTTGTACATTCTATGAGCAAATCTAGATGTATTCGCCTGGACATATGTTTTACCATCAATTACTAGCCATGTAATGAACATAAACCCGAAGTATTCTTCCATCAAGCAAAAGAGATGCATGCTAGACCCAGAGAGGTCCGCTGCCTTAAAGGAAGAAGTTGAAAAGCTAAGAGACAACTGTTTTATATGAGATGCCGCATATCCCGACTGGATAAAGCTTCCTGTTACCAACAAATGATCAACAGTGAATTCAACGGCTACACATGAACTTCTTTTATGAACCCGTGCTCCAGCTGCAACCATATTCCTATGCACATGCTTGATCAAGAACATACCAGATTATCATGGGCCTTGGACTATACTGTTTCGTGATAATGCCTTTCAGACTGAAGAATCCTGGAGCAACGTACCAGCGCTTGATGAATCGTATGTTCCACAGCCAAATTGGAAAGTCCATGGAAGTCCAAATAGATGATGTGCTTGAGAATTCCAAACATTACCTTGGATGACCAACTGCCTCAGTCTTGTCCGAAGATTGGCAAGTTAAACATTTGGAATGCTTAGGCTTGGATGTTGATTAATTGTCCATCCATCAGCTTTTATTTCCAACATGGGATCGAAGATACATGCGGGTGGATGAAGCATGTTTATCTTCACAACCCCCATATCCACTTAATGACAAGGAAAGTGCGAAGTCTCTATAAACATGGGGTCCTTGCTCTCCTGTTGATTCCCACAATAGCACTGACAAGATGAGATGCTACCATTAGCGATTTTGACCTGATTACCTGACCCTCATTCCTCGCCCTTGACGTAGGGGCAAGAGGGTGATTTATAGGAGATACGACCTTGTCATTCTCTTGCAGAGTCTGTCTAATTGTATTTGTCACACCAAGACCCCAATCAAGTCATCTCCTGACAGAGACATGATGAGGCCAAATGGACCTACAAAGAACATGCAAAGCCATTTTCACTTGGAATGATATTCATTACATTAAAGGATTATTTTTTAACCCTGTCTCTTTTCATTGCATGCTTTATGAGTTATTTATGTCATTAACTCAAATGAATTTTTATGTGGATGATGCAGGTATCCCTAATCTGGTACCAATCAGCCTTCTAACACCCGCATATAGAGTTACGGAGCAATACCATAACAAGTTTGACTGAACAGCTCATTTACAAAGCCACGCCTTCCGCCTAGGAGAAGTTGTATAGATCAAGGTGGATCTGAGATGACCATCCAATCCTTGGATCACACGTGGCAGACTTCAAGATGATTGCGCACTGACTATTGCATTTCAAAATCAGGAATCAATTCCAAATGGGTGTAGTTCGACCATCTACGTGACTCGATCCTATGCTTAACGCCATCAGATTACATGAATCCAAATAAAGGTGGCAGCACTTCCCCTTAATATGCTACTTTTCAATCATGCAATTTACTTTTACATGCTTCCTGAGTAATTGACATGACTAACTCATGCGATATGAATGATGTTGGTACCCGAAGTTTGGTGCCAATCACTCCTCCTATAGATTGACCGGAGAAACGCAAAGCCTTGGCAAATGTAATCCAACTGTTTGTCTGACTAACTCTAATCCTTAGAGATGGGATAGAAGTATAAGCCTAGGACGAGTGTGATGTGCATGCCATGATTGAAGACCAATCAATCTGTAAATCTAAATCTAATGACCTGAGAGAGTGTATAAAGGAAGATACTGCAATGTCCTACCAAACTCCATCCCACGAGTTGACGGGACATGAGAGACTTGATTATCGCAAATGGCCACCTTTACCCATGAATCAGAGATTATAAGGTAGAGCCTCGTTGAGTGTGATCCGACTGCTTGCCCGAAAAAACTCCATCCGCCAGAGTGAAGCGTGGAGTAAGGACTAAAATGGAGTTTGAGAACGACACTCGATACGGTGGACTCAGGCTCTAGGAAATAGAGTGCAGAAGGAGTGCCGGGGCAAATGATGCGACTGTTCGCCTAAATAACTCTAACCCCATGACTTGAGGAAGAGTATAAAGGACGGGAAAACGACGTCCACAAGGCGTGAAGGTGCACCACGATTAAAGACGGCCTTGACCACACTCTAACCTGGGCATACGATAGGAGAGTATAAAGGCATTGTGATCAAATGCCACGAAAATGTTCCTACCCTACTGAAGGATTGGGGAAAAAAATGAAAGCTGAGCCCGCACCCCTCATTTCCGGACTAGGGGGAATTACATCGTCAATCCTAATCAATCCCAAACAAGCCCTGGTAAAGACAGTTTATTCAAGATTGATTGGGGGCATACACATTACACCCCCTATTGTCTATTACTTAGTTTAGTAATGATTTTTTATTGAAGAAATTATTGTTTGCAGGGATGCTGGACTGAAACCCCTTGTTTGATTTGTTATGTGATTTATTATTCATTACTTTGATTAGTAATGTTTCGACTACAAGTACATTTTATTGAAATATGTAACAAACTTGCAAATTTGTGACATTGCAAGAATACTACTTTATTTACGAAATGCTGGTGTGTGCAAGATAACGAGGCAAAGGTGCGAGAACCGCACTCACAACACCGGTAAAGGGTCACGTTCGAAGGATTGAAGCCAAGGTCTGAAGCTAAACTTTCCGCACGACTTAAGGCAGCGACCGAAAGGAAGCCTTGGGAGTGATATCTCGAGTGCAACGACTAATGTCACTTTGCAAATGCACTAAATGGAAAATGCAATCACTCAAGGCTGTTTTAGAAGCACGAAGTGGATGCAGAGTGAACGTCCGTCTGCTAGACCCAACCGACTCCCCGATTGCAAGACCCTAGACAAGGGGTGCACACTATTACTTCGACTTCTAGCTTGCGAGGTAGCTGATTGTTTGATACTCCGCCCCAAGGGTTAAGAGGAAAGAAGATAGAACTTTCTTCCGTGCTGAGAATGTTGGCGCAGAAGGCGCTAACAACAAAGGAAGTTAGGAGAATTCCTCTCATGGCGATCCCTTAGCGTATCAGACTAGATGTGAAATAGATGGTGCCCTTGCCTAATTGAGAACCCAGATAGATTGGAAAGATGAACTTTTCTAGAAATGACAGAAAATGATGGATAACTTCTTTACTCGGATGGATTGAAGGCCGAGCAACTACGATTTACTCGTTGGAGCAAGCATCGTAGGAATTCAAGCGACAACGAACTTGGCTCAAACACTCCTCCTTCGTGGTACAAATCACCTGAGACCCTATGACAAGTTGGTGACGTCGTCTTGAATCAAACAAGGTGCAATCAACCTCCCCCCAGACATTTGTAAGATGCAACTTCTGACCGTAACATTTTGGATGAAAATGACGGCAATGCAAAAGCCGCTGTAAACTTAAACGGAGTCTGACCAAACTCTGCTCCAATTCTGATGAGTGCTTCAAATCCAACACAACTTCAACATGAAGTTCCCCATTCCTTAATGTGGGGGGCAAGTGGAAGCGTTCGAGGTGACTATAATTTTAAATTATCGCCACCCAACTCTGATCTTCGGATCTTAGATGGGAGACCAAAGACTTACCTGAGCTGGACACGAAAAATTAATTTTGTATCAAACTCTAACTCATGAATTGATGAGTAATTGTGAATTTAGAGAAGAAATGGATTTAATGCCCACTGCGTAACAAAACCCCCATAGATGGGGGGCATGGGATACTAGTTTCGAGTGACGTAGTTCGACTATCCACCGACTTTATGTGCATTTTCCATCAGTGGAGTTCTAGAAGATCCCAGACTATAAATAAAAGAACAACATCTCAAAGACGAGTACCAGAGTGCCAACGCTAATTGATGCTTCACCAGAGGTGTCACACCACAAATGCAACTAAAAGATCCACGTCTATCGACCTAAGAATGTCATGTTACTCACTTCAATCAAACAAAGGTCCGGCGAGACTCTGCATTCGTTCCTCAAAAGATTCAACGCCGCAGTGGCAACGGTAGATCGACCTGGATCATTTATTGTGTTGATAGCAGCAGTATCTGGTATTCTGGATAACTCATATTTCAAAGTCTCTCTGCAACGAGGCCCACCAAGATGCCTAGACGGATTCACCTCTGGAACAAACATCAATACCTTTATACCATCAGATATTCCTAGAAACGTTGGTGAATTCTATCCTAAGACAGACAGATTCCTACAACAAGGAGTTACTCATGTTGAGATGGATGATCTCAATGTTGTCATGACAAATAATGGAGCATCATTTGGCTTATGAAATGATAAAGACGAAAGAAAATCCCCGGAAAGGACTAATAGGAATGTACAATTCCGGAAAGGACCAATTTCATTGATCGAGGCCGTGATCTTTATCGTCAAGCTCAATGAAGCAGGAGGGATAGACTCAACAACACTACAGCGGATATTTCGGATAATGCCAAAGCATGAACAAAGGAGCTTAAATAACTCCCTGACGACATTCGATCGCTTGCATGATTGACGAGCTTACTCAGCTCCATGGCTGATGCGAGGAAAGTATCTAAGTTCGCTGACACTCGATAAGGCAATCCTCGCTTTCTGAATAAAGAGACGTGATGACACCGACGTGAATGTGATTCGACTATTCATGTATACAACACCAACCCTTGACGACTTCAGAAAGAGCACAGAACAACACAGATTGACTAAGATTGCTGAACCTGTGGCTCTAACCCGATGCAAAGAAAGAAAGTTTAAAGGCTAGAAGACTGGATACCTGATTGACCTAGTCCAACCCCCAACGATGCTGGGGCCATAAGGATTGACTTCACTCGTCCTTCGCTGATACTGGGGGGACGAGCTTCAACTGATAGATTGAATTTGAACATGACCCTGACTCGACACTTAATTCAGAACATATAAAATACATCTTCGGAATATGACATGATTTGTCTTGATCATCCAAGTGGGCCAAATAACGGGTCAATCATGACTTCAAAGACTTGATCCACAACTGTATCAAATGGAGAGTGTGATAAGCTCCCCTGCTACCTTACGATCATTATGATCATACTAGCCATTGGCTTGCATGTTTTCAACAACATCTCGTATTGACTCGTATGTGATCATGGGACTGTATAAAAAAATCCGGAGCAGTACGGGATTCTTTCAATATGGTCTGACACGACCATCAGGTTCTGATTTTCTATTGATATGATCCGAAGTGACCGTGGCTTTTGGACTCCTTATTATTACGATTCGATGCGATCGTGGAACCCTAGAATAATATCTTGATATTGGGATAGTCCAAATCCAAGCACAAATGACAGACTTATATGCCAATTCTAATATGCTCTATCCAAATGGTCCAGATGGTAGCTCAAAGCTTGAAGATTCTTATACTACCTCATGACATGGATGACTATCTCATAAATTGACTTATAGGTAAAAGAAAGTCTGACTCAGTAATACGCTTGACTTGCGTAGGAAGATGGCGTTGTTTGACATAAACTTATGCATGTACGATCGTGCAAGGGAGCCCAAGATCATACATAACTTATGATGAAGGAATTCGACCTCTTGATTCAACAAGGTCTAAATGATTACGTGATCATCTTGGCCTCTTTAGCCATGGAATTTCGACTAACTAGCACCCATGGGAGTAGTGCAATAATTTGATAAAGCCTTCTAAAGGACGGATGACTTTCCAGAAATATCCAGCTCGACATATTCAAAGCACGCCTCATCTTCGAAAAGACGCACTTTGGGGGCAAAATGTTAGCCTATTTTGTGACCAGGCCAGCCAAAACTCAGACGATCAGGGTTACTTATGTTAAAGGTTAAAGCTCTTATACATTCTAAAGCTAGAGGTCAGATCAGATCAGAATGGACAGCTCAGATCGGAACGGAGAGCTCCGATCTGATCGGAATGGAGAGCTCAGATCGAATTGGATGAGGACAATTGCACCGGTTCGGATCGGATCTAGGCCTCCTAACCGAACCGCCTGAAGCAACCCTACCCACTACAAATTTGACCTATTCTCCAGCCTATTAATCTGGATTGTTGTACACGTGTTGCCCCACGAATAGAAGCCACGTCCTCCACTTTCTCCACTACTCTTAAGACCTTGCCTAATGATGCCATGTGGCCACTCCTCTCTAACCAACTTACTGCCTATAAATACATGAAAAACGCATAATGTGGAGGAGGTCTTTTGATTTTTCGTTCCTTATTTCTATCATGGCTGCACCCCTTCATTAAGAAACCACCTTCCTCTTCAATAAGATCAATGAATTCAAAAATCATTATTCACTGTATTCGAGTGACTGAGTGACTATATTTATTATTGTTGTAATTTTGGAATGAAATGAGAAACTTTAAAGTGGACGTAGGCTCGTTAATGCTGAACCACTATAAATCTTATGTCTCTTCTTGATTTTCTATGTTTTTAGATTATTATTCTTCACAAATCCTATTCAATTGGGTGTTAGGACCATTTTTTGGTCTAACATTATATATGTAGAAAATATAAAAATAAGATTTTTATTATTTGAATTGCATTATAAAAATATAATTTTTATACATGAAGTGGTAATATAAAAATGTGATTTTTATTAGTAAATATTCGATTTTTAATTATGTAAAGATTCGATTTTTAATTATATAAAAATTCGATCTTTAGTTATAAAAAGAAGTGATTTTTATGTAGACAATAGCAAATAAAAAATGAGATTTTTGTATACGAAGTAGCGATATAAAAATACGATTTTTCTTATACCAAGAGCGTTATAAAAATATGATTTTTTTATTATCTAGAGAGCGAACTAAAAAAATAATTTTTAGTGAAGTAAAAATATGATTTTTATAAAGTTAGCAAAATAAAAATGTGATTTTTATTAAATAAATAACATTATAAAAATGTGATCTTTATCTAAGTAGCGTTAGAAGAAAATATATGTATAGCGTTGTTAAAAATATAATTTTTAACATAAACTGCATGAAACAGATTACGTGAAAATCGCGAAAAAAAACGATACGCACTGGAAATAAATCCGTTCAAATAAAGAATGGAGGAGTGGAAACCCAAGGTGAGAACTTCTCACTAAAATTATTTCTGTACAGTTATTTATTTTATAACTGCATATATGAACTGCTCCCAATCATCCACAGACCATGGACGACTTGTTTGTTTGATTGTATTCTGTGTGAAAATTGATTGTGATGGGAAATGAACTGTATAAAAAGATTCATGTGTTGAATAAAATATTTTATCATTCAAAATATAATTTTTAATGCATATGTGAATGAAAATAAATATTCATTTACAAATCATACGATTTGTTTATGTAAATCCATTTGACTGATATTGATTGGGACGATTACATTATTGTAATATACATGTGTTGTATGAAATCCATATAAATCTCATTATATGGTAATTGATTGTGTCTGATTCCAATTCAGAATGAATGAATATTTTTAAAATAACGAATATTTTAAAATAAGGAATATTTTAAAATAACATTCAATAACGGATTAAAATCTGATTTTGATGTCCGATTTTGGATGAGCACGAAAGATTGAAATATGTGAAGCCGTATTGATTAGATATGCGCCATTTTGATGCGAACGATATTTATATCGATTTTATTCATTTTTAGAATGAATATCGAGAAGGAAATGATTTCAAAATCTGATATTTTGAAAATATTATCATTTATATATTAATGATATGGAATATTCGATTTTGATTTAAAATTGAAAATGAATTGGAATCGTTTTTAAAACAAAGTTAAAATGATTTATAAAATATGTTTTAAATGGAAATCGATGAAATATATATATATATATATATTAATGGCATGAATAGAATGTGCCACGCCGCGACCGTTCGCGAATTTCGACCATTGACTTCGAATTGACGTTACGGGAGATCCGACCGTCGGATTCTCCTAAAACCGGAACCGTTGGGTTCATATTGAAAATAGCTTTTCAATGAGTATAAGAGATTTTAAATCTAATGGTCGTATTTGGAATTGTGTCCAAATCAAATTTGGAAAAGGTCGTTGTAAGTGCAGTTCGATAATCGTTTATGGAAATCGACTATACGGGCCTTGATAAAATTATTAAAAATATTAATAATTTTTGTAAAATCATAATAGATGATTTACAAAAAGTTAGAATGAAAAATTCCATATTTGAAAAGATAAAAATATGTTTTTATCGAAATGAACTAGTTATTAACTAGATTTGAAATCCAACAATTTTTAAATAAATAAATTGGATTTGTGAATGGTTTTAATATAACCAGAAATTTCCAATATATGAATTAGAATGGATTTGAATCGAAATTATCTTCGGAATATTTCGATATTGGTTTCCATGATTATACAGATATTGTGGTGGAATTTGGAAGATATATATATATATCGTTATTCCCAGTACGATATTTGTTGATTTCAGAATTTGATATTGAATATAAGCCGATATAATTTCTATTCAGAGCCTTGTATTTAATATCAAATTGGATTTTGGGTTTGTCGTGAATGGTGTCTTCATTAACACTATTCTTAAACCCAGTTAAGAAAGGAATAAATCTTTTAATTAAGATTTAGTGGAAATTTTCAATTAATTAATATTTAATTGTAATCGAATAGAGGAATATGATTTTGGGTTTGTCGTGAATGGTGTCTTAAATTACACTGCTCTTGAACCCCGTGTGAAAAGGATAAATCTTTTAATTAAGATTATCAGTGTTTCCAGTTAATTAACATTTAAATAGAATTGAAATGAATGTGATTTGGAATTTATAAATCTTTTTATTAAGATTTAATGGAAATTTTCCGAAGTAAAGTTTTCCAACTTAATATATTGGAATGGAATGGAATTCGATTTGATAATAATCGAAGTGGGCTTCTATGCAGGAAAACTGTTAATATATACGGAAATTGATATCGGTTATATATTAATCTGTTTTCCGAGAAAATTTCATAATTAATAGAATGTGATTTGGGTTTATCGTGAACCATGTTTTAAAGGACATTGGCTCTTTAACCTAGTTAAAGTCAGGGTATGATTTCCCAAAGTTAAATAATCATTGATATTGATTTTTGGGAAGATTAAAACTAAGTGGAGTTTTAATGAATCTTTAAGTAGATTGAAATGAGGATTTGATAATTTAAATTATCAAATCTGAGAAAAGATCGAGAATGGAGTATCACCAGTTTTGCTCTAAGCGATAGTTAAATCGTTAATTAGATTTGAACGTGAAATGGTAATTAATATTTACTGATAACACTGTGGTGTTAGATATGGAGTATTACCAGTTTTGCTCCATGGGATGAATAGGTTGGGATTGGAAAATATAATAAATGATTACTTCGGTAAGGTTCGCTGATCCCAACTAGTTTGGATAAACCTTAATATGGTTTAAAATATTGAAAAGAATATTTGAATTAAAGAATATTCTGGATCGGAATGAGGCGTATGTTGTGTTTTCGTAGCACTTGTTTATAATGTACACGAGTTATTCGGAAATGCCGGGTTTATCCCATTCTGAATAACTGATACGACGATATGTCGATGATGAGGACGGTGGTTGAAGACCGGAGGTCTTCAAATTGTTTGGATGATTGCTGATGTCTTGATTGGGCAGTACACCCAAGATGAGGTAATAAGTGGTGATCGTCAAGACGTACTTGGATATCGATCAGATATGCGAGGACCTCTCTCTTGAATTTGACATATGGGATGAGGAATAAGGTGCCTCCGGTTTCGTTTAAACCCAGAACGAACTTGTAAATGGACTATGTGTTTGACATTGGATTTTATTCTTTGTTGATTGATCTCTACATCTACATGGTGAAGGAGAATTTATTCTCTTACTTTACCTTTCTTTGAGACCTATGAGCTTAAAGGTTGTATATCGGTAGACATCGGTCGCATGGAGTGAATTGCCTGTGTGGCACGCCTGAGTGGCAAATGATCAAGACTTTTGTTGAAAAGAAGGGCCTTATAGTTGATGATCAAAGAATAGCTTTAATATAGCGCGGCTTTGTGTATAGCGTTAATTCGCGAGCTTCACACCCCAGTATGAACCTAAAACAGAATGAAGGACGGCACGGAGGAGGACACATTTCTTTCTATCTAGAGGTGGTGTCAGCGTTTGCAAGCCCTGACATTTGTATTATTTTTACCTATGGGGTTGATGGATAGCGAGGCTCCTCAGATATATTGGTTACTACGAGGCCGATGGATTTACGCCCCATATAGCAGTTAAACGTATGTTCAGGAATAATATTCCACACACATATATGTTGATCGGCCCTGCATTTTCCCAAGGATCGATGCATTCTGATACTGAGACATGGTAGCTAGATTGTCTCGAATCGGTGAGGATGATCCCTTGCCCTTGGTTCATAGATGGAAATCCAATTTCCAATACGTGACATTTCGATTTTGATTGTAGAGCCTAGTATGGAGACATAGTGGGATGGGGCACTATGTCGTCTATGATTGATACATTTATATTTGAAGTTGATTTCTTCAATTATAGTAATAATAAAAGATAAATTTCGCGTACCAAGCATATTTGGCTATTATAAGGTAAAACTCTATCCTCTGGCTTGCGTTGCATTGTGTTATGGGGCCTGTGTCTTATAATAGCTTCATTTTTCTTCTTTAGCATTGCGTTGTTTGTTTATGCACTGGTATTCTTGGGGTTAAACCCATTCCGTGTTTTACGGCATAGTTCCTTGATTTACCTAACTTTATAATCAATTTATTATCTGTTTTAGTTCTCACACCAGTGACCTGGAGTTTATTGTTTTAACCTAAACTCTGGGTGCCCTTATATTCCACACGAGCAGCTAGTAGTTTCGGTTTTGCAGATTTATTCTTACAGGATCCTGGGTTGTAGCTGGAGTAATATTCAGAAAGCTCTGTATTTGTGTATTCCTTTCAGTTGTGTTTTGTATTATTTTTCCCCTGTTATGTATTTTAATCTCTGATATTTTCCTGATGTATAATATTTATTCATACTCTGTAATATTCTTGTACTCTAGTGTAAATTTTTGTAATAAGCAATGAAATATTCTTCTGTTTGTGTTCTGATTTGTCATGTTCTCAGACAATTCATTCTTTCTTTTCTCTTCGGAGACCGTGGGAGTTCGGGTCATTACATTTTCTGCTGTATATTATTTATTCACACTATGTTATATTCTTGTGCTCTGATGCAAATTATTGTAATAGCAATTAAATGTTCTTCTGTTTGTGTTCTGAGTGTCATGTTCTCAACTCAATCCGGGCTTTCCCAAAAGCGGAAGTTTGGGCCGTGTCATCTTGGTATTAGAGCTTTGGTTTACAGAGCTTGAGAACAAGATAGATTAGAAGCAAACAAAAGAATTCATCAGAAATTGGATTAGTAATATCCAATGAGAATGACTTATTAGAGATGGGACCAGTAGTACCCTAGAATGAGTTTCAAAGAGTGCTATTTTTAAGATAAAAATAAAATCAAATTTTGTTTTGAAAATTTAAATCTTATTATACGTATTTGATTATTTATTTTATATTGAATTTGGACAATCGAGTATATGGAGATTTTGCATATACGTCTTGCTAACGTATATTCGAAGTCTTAAATGTACTGGATAGATATAGAATCACACTCTAGTCGCCCGGAGATGATCCTGGTGATTAATACATTATCATCAGTATCTATGTTCGAGTTTTGAAAGTGGGATATCTATATATTTCGAATTGACTAGTGTGAGAACCAAAACTTAATTAGAGTTCACTGCTGTGATTTGTGCTAAAAATATGATTTTTGGCAATATATAGAAGGATAATGTTTGAAAGTTTAATTAACTAATGGATTATTGGCTGTGTTGTCTGATTATTAGTTTAACTAAACAAATTATTGGATTGATAAATAATGAAACCAATATGTAAACGAAAGGTAAATTTAGCCAAATTGATCAAATATTGAACTGAATTGAAATTTGTTTGGAATTGCATACATGCACATATATATGTATGAACAGGTCATAGCAAGGACGCTAAGAAGAGGAATAAAATTGTATGCCCGACAAATAGGTACATATTTACTGTTTTGTTTGGGCTTGGATGATTTTATGAGCCGATTGGCGAGCCGCTTGGCTTTTTCTTTTGGATTGATGAGGGCCCTTTGAGGCTAGTTGAGGTTTTAAAGGTCTCCCCGAATAAAGGAGGTTATGGCGATTTTTTTAAAAAATTTAGGGTGTTAGCCAAATTTTTGAAGAATTTAAAAATTCTTAGAAACTGAAAAGTTGAAGAATGATAGTTGAGTTAGTTAGTTAAACAACTTTCAGCTCCATTCCTTTTTGAGGACGAAAAGATTTTAAGTGGGGGAGATTGTAACAACCCAGATTTTCAGAACCAATTTAAATTTTTTATTTTGGCTATTTTAATGGATTTTGAATATTTAAAATGGTATATTTCGAATAATTACGACTAAAAATTTATTTTTATCGAAGTTAGAATGTATAAATTTTGTTTTAATTAAATAACGAGCCTGAAATGGCGTGGTAGTTTGAAAATTCGATTTTAAATTTCAAATGAATGTACAAAATTGAAAATAAATTGGATTTTAGTAAACCCAGAAATAATTGAATCTGTTTAATTATATCTTTCTAATGAATGTGAAAAATCCAGATTTCATAATATAAATTGAAAGTTGTGTCCAGTTTAAAATTTAGAATAGTCGCAATGGAATTTATATATATTTATATATATTTTAAATATATATATAGCACTTAAAAATAGACTTTTTTGCAAACGACCTCCGTTTTCGATGAAACCACTTTTGTTGGATTTGGAATGTCAAATTATTACTAGGTTCCAATTTTCATTATTTTTGGATTTAACATGTGAGCGTGGTGAATTTAAACGCGTTTCATACTTTTAGTTTGAATTTAATCGACTGGAAAATGACCGTTTTTCAAACGGTCTCCAAATTCGACGAAATTAGTTTTGTTAAGACCGTATCGTTAAAACATAGCTAGATTTATTTTTCTATAATTTTTGGAGTCAGTATGTGGCCCCGGTAAATTAAAATGTACGTTGAACTCAATTTTGTACGTTATATTGATTTATATTTTAATTTCAAAGAAAACTGATAGAAATCAAAGTGGCTAGAGAAACATATTCTATTTTGTCCGGAATGGGGGTACTTGGCTAAGGGCGACAGTCGTTGGAGTTCATTTGGAATTTGGATCGATTAACAAGTAATTTTTGAATTGATTAATAAAATATATAAATATATAAGGCCCTATGTAATAACCCGGAAATTCTGAGCCAATTTAAAATTTTTAGTTTTGGAAATTTTAGTGAATTTTGAATATTTAAAATGATTATTTTAAACAATATCGACGAGAAATTAATTTTGAATATAATTCGAACGTATATACTTATATACGTCGTCGTTAGAATATAAATATTTATTTTTAATTATAAAAGGAATTGAAAATGGCGCGGTAGTTCGATAATTCGATTTCAAATTTCAATAGAACATACCGGGTGCAAAATAAACCGGATTTTAGTGAATCCAAAAATATTAGAATCAATTTGAGAATATCTTTCCAACAAATCCAAAAAATTGAAATTTCATAGCGGGAATCAAAAGTTATTTCCAGTTGAAAATTCAGAATAGTCGCTATGGAATTCTGACCCTTGAAAATGGTCATTTTGCAAACGACCTCGGTTTTCGATGAAACCACTTTTGTTGGATCCGTGATGTCAAGTAATTGCTAGGTTTCAAATTTCGAAATTTTCTAAATCAATATGTGAGGGTGGCGAAGGAAAACACGTTTGACCAGTTTAGTTGATTTTAATCGACTGGAAATTGGCCATTTTTCAAACGGTGTCAAAATTTGACGAAATTTGTTTGGTTAGGACCGTATCGTCAATACGAAGCTAGAAAATATTTTTCGGGAATTTTTAGAGTTCATTCGTGGCCCCAGTAAATTGAAATGTGCATTCAAATTCAGTATATACAGTTATATTTTGATTTTGATGAAAACTGATCGAAACGGCCGAACTGGCTTATGATACATATCCCATTGTGTTCGGAATGGGGGTAATTAGCTATGGGCGACAGGCGGTGGGTTCGATTACGAGTTCGAAAATAAAAGTTGCTTTTCGGAAATAAATAAATAAAATAAAACTCTCTCACTCCTTTTCTCCTATACCACGGTTAGACTCCCCCCCACCTCGTTCATTTAAAAAAAAATAGAAAAAGAAAATATAATCATGCCCTAGCTAACCGTCGCCCCCCCCCCCCCCCCACGACCTCGTCCGCCGCGCCTCCCACTGGCCCACCCGTCACCTCGCGCCGCGCCCAGACCCCCCTCCCCGCGTCGATCCATCTCCTCCCCTTCTACTTCACCCTCTTCTCTCCCTCTCGATTTATATACCCGAACCCTCCACCACGAGTAGCAGCCGCCGCCCGAACCACCATACCCCTGACCACCTCCGCCAGCTCCGACAAGCACCGTGAACCCTTTTTCAGAAGATGGCAACAAACACCCCTCCCTTCCGCTGAAGAAATAAGGCAGTAAGTTTTTATTTTTATTTTTATTCTCCTTTTAAAAATTTCAATTTTTATTTGCTTAAAAATACGATCTTTATTTGTTCGTGAACTAGTTTAGATTATTTTAACATGAACTAGACTAGATTTTATTTATAGAAAAAGAATAGATTTGTTATAGAGAAAAATATTAGACTTTTGATAATATGAAAAGTTAGATTTAGATTAAAATTTTATGTTGAAAGAGAAAAAAAATATGGTTTTGATTGTTGGAATGGTAATATAAAAATGTGATCTTTAGTGATGTAAAGATGAGATTTTGAAATATAATTTTTATAAAGAAGTAGAAGTTAAAAATATAATTTTTATAAAGAAGTAGAAGTTAAAAATATAATTTATATAAAGAAGTAGAAGTTAAAAATATAATTTTTATATTTGAACAGCGTGAAAAGAACTGCATTGGAATTTCAAGCAGATCCAGACGATTCAGCAGTTCAAAACCAAAGCACGGCGGATTGGAACCATCTGTGAGAACTTCTCACTTTAAAATTTCTTTTCTAGTTAAAATATATACTAGGATGCAGACGGTGCTTAGCAGCACCCGACACCCGTCGTCCACAGACCATGGATGGCTTGGATGCTTGTTTGATGTGTTGTGAAGTTTGTTTGTGATGTTGGTGTGAAATAGATAATAAAAGATTCATGTGTTGAAATAAATTAATTATCATTAAAAATATAATTTTTACCGTGAATGTGGATAAATAAATATTCATTTACAAACCGGACGGTTTGTTTATGTACACCTATTTTGAAGGACATTGACTGGGACGATAAATTTTACACATCGCCCAACTGCACAAATAATATTCAGTGTTTGTGGATTGAAACCCCACACGGGTGTTGGGATGATATTTGACGTACACTAATCCCAATTATTTAGTTGTATGTCGATCGATTGGTCGACAGACTGTGTGAGCGTTAATTATTTATATTTGATGCTTATGCAGTTCTGTGGTGCACTTTGGATGATGGTTGATTATTTATCGTTGCTATTATACACATGTGTTGTATAGAATCCATATAATTAACATTATATGGTAATTGATTGGGCCTCATTCCAATTGGGAAAATAAAGAATATTATAAAATAAAGATTCATGTGTTGACAGTACTCATTTGTTAAGATTAGTCATGTGTTGAAAGGAATATATATTCATGTGTTGAGTAAAATATTTTAACAATGAAATTTACAACTTTATCAAATATGAAATTAGAAACTAACTGGAAAATAGATAAGATGAGTGGTCTCCTGGATATTGATCTGATGTTGGTTTCGGCCTTCGGGGTTAATATTTAGGGAATCGTTCTCTTACTAATTTACGGTTGGAATTTGATTAAAAATTTAACGATAGAAATCAAAATTTTATAAAATATATTAAATAACAAAAATAGTCACGTGTTGACAGTACTCATGTGTTGAGATTAGTCAAGTGTTGAAATAAATATAGATTCATGGGTTGAATGGAATAAATATTCATTTGTTGAATAGAATAACGAAGTTATTGAAATATATAAAGCCGCGTTGATCAGAGATGCGCTATTTTGACATGAACAGTATTTATATCGATTATATTCGTTTTTATATGAATTATAGAAAAGGAAGTGATTTCAAAATATAACGTTTTGAAAATATTATCATGTGTATATCGATGATGTGAAATATTCAATTTTGATTCGAAATTGAATATGAAGTTGAAATCGTTTCGAAAACGAATTTAAAACGATTTATAAAATACAATTTGAAAGGAAATCGACGAATTATATAATATATATATATATATATATATATAATGGCCTGAATAGAACGCGCCGCGCCGCGGCAGTTCGTGAATTTCGACCATTGACTTCGAATGGACATTACGGGAGATCCGACCGTCGGATTCTCCTAAAACCGGAACCATTGAGTTCGTTTCGAAAAGAGATTTCCAATGAATATTAGAAATTCAGAATCTAACGGTTGTATTTGGAATTATGTCCAAATCAAATTTGGACAATGTCGTTGTAAGTGCAGTTCGATGGCCGTTGATGGAAATCAACTGTACAGGCCTTTATAAAATTATTAAAAATATCAATATTTTGTGTAAAATCATAAGAAATGATTTGGGAAAAATTGGGATGAAAAACTCCATATTTGAAAAGATAAAAATAGATTTTTATCGAAATGACTAGTTTTGAACTAGAGTTAAAATCAATTTATTTTTGAAATAAATAAATTGAATTTGAAATGGGTTTTAAATTACCAGAATTTCCAATATATGAATTGGAATGGGTTTGAATCGAAATTATCTTCGGAATATTTCATTGTTGGATTTCATGATTATATAGATATGGTTGTGGAAATTTGAAAGATATATTTATATCGTTATTTCCAATACGATATTTGTTGGTCGTAGAATTTGATATTGAATATAAGCCGATATATTTTCTATTCAGAGCCTTGTATTTAACATCAAATGTGATTTGGGTTTGTCGTGAATGATGTCTTCATTAACACTGTTCTTGAACCCAGTTGAGAAAAGATTAAATCTTTTTATTTAGATTTAATGAAGTGTACCAATTAAATAATATTTATTGGAATTGAATTTAAATTCGCTTTGGGTTTATCGTGAGCGGTGTATTGAATAACACCTGTTCTTTAACCCGATTAACAATGGGAAGTGATTTTGGGTTTATCGTGAACCGTGTTTTAGATGACATTGGTTCTTTAACCCAGTTAAAGATAGGATATTGATTTTTGAGAAGATTAAAACTAAGTGGAGTTTTAATGAATCTGTAATTAGATTGAAATGTGAATTGATAGTTTAAATTATCAAATTTGGAAAGTGATCAAGAATGGAGTATCACCATTTTTGCTCCAAAGCGATAGTTAAATCTTTAATTAGATTTGAACGTGAAATGGTAATTAGTTTTACCGATAACACCGTGGTGTTAGATATGGAGTATTACCAGTTTTGCTCCATGGGATAAATAGGTTGGGATTGGGAAATAAAATAATTAATTACTTCGGTGTAGTTCGCTAATCCCGACTAGTTTGGAAAACCTTAACATGGTTTGAAATGATATCCAAAGGAAGATTAAAGAATAAATTTCAAGGAATTTATCTTTGATAAAATTAATGGGAACCTTTCCCTAAGAATGTGAAATTTAGAAATTCACTGTGGGTTAGCTAAGATGGATGGTTTCCTGGGTATTGATCTGATGTTGGTTTCGGCCTTCGGGGTTAATATTTGGGGAATTGTTCTCTTGCTAATTTACGGTTAGTGACTGATGAATCGGAATGAGGCGTATGTTGTGTTTGTGTAACACGTATTTATTATATATGCGAGTTATTCGGAAAGGCCGGGTTTATACCCATTCTGAATAACCGATTCGACGACAAGTCGAAGATGAAGACGGTGGTTGAAGATCGGAAGTCTTCACATCGCTTGGGTGATTACTGATGATCTTGATTGGACTGTACACCCAAGAGGAGGGAATCAGTTGGTGATCGTCCAGACGTACTTGGAGATCGATGGATTTGCGAGGAAAGTGCCTCCGGTTTCGTTCAGACCCAGAACGAACTTGTAAATGGACTATGTGTCTGACATTGGACTTTATTCTGTGTTGATTGATCTCTATTAAATATACATCTATTTGGCGGCGGAGAATTTATTCTCTTGCTTAACGCCCTTCTCTGAGACGTACGAGCTCAGAGGTTGTATATCGATGGACATCAGTCGCACGGAGTGGATTGCCTGTGTGGCATGCCTAAGTGGCAAATGATCAAGGCTTCTGTTGAAAAGCAAAGTCTTGTGGTTGATGATCAAAGCACGGCCTACGTGGCATAGCTTTCTGTATAGCGTGGATTCGCGAGCCTCAAACCTCGGTATGAGTCAAAAACGGGATAGTGACCGCTACGAGGACACGACGTTTCTTTATAGCTATGGTGGTATCAGTGCTTAAACTGGCTGACATTTATATTATTTTCACCTTTGTGGTTGTTGGAATGCGAGTCGCCTCGGATATTGGTCTGATAGGACCGGGAAACGTGTGTTCAGGAATAACTAATCCTCAAACGTAAGGGAGGACCGGCCCAGCCGATTCCAAGGGTTACCCAGGGAGAGTAGTCCTGAGACATTTGCTAGAGTGTCTCGAAGAGGAGAGGAGCTTTCCCTTTGCCTCTACTCATGACGGAGATCCAATTTCCAATACGAGATATTTCGGTTTTAATTGTAGAACCTAGTATGGCGACATAGTGGTATGGGACATTCATGCCGCCTAGGATTGATATTTATGATTGAAATTGTTTTGACACTATACACATATAATAGTATCAAATGATTTGTTTTAAACATACCAAGCATGTTTGGCTATTATAAGGGAAAACCCTATCCTTCGGCTTGCGTTGCATTGTGTGATGGGACCTGGGTCTTATAATAGCTTCATTTTTCGAAAAAGCATTGCGTTGTCTATTCCATGCACTGGTATTCTTGGGAGGAAACCCGTTCCGTGTTATACGGCGTGGTCCCTTGAATTACTCTCTTTTAAAGTAAAGTTTTAACTAACTGTTTTAGTTCTCACACCAATCACATGACTGACCTGGAGTTTATTGTTTTAACCTAAACTCTAGGTGCCCTTATTTTCGACACGGGCAGCTAGTAGTTTTGGTTTTGCAGATTTATATTCACAGGATCCTGGTTTACAACTGGAACGATGCTCGGAAAGCTCTGTATCCGTGTATTACTTTCAGTTGTGTTTTGTATTGTTTTTTCGCTGCTATGTAATTTATTTTAATCTCTGATATTTATTGTGTATAATATTTATTCATAGTCTGTATATTCTTGTATTCCGATGGAATTGTTGTAATAAGCAACGAAATGTTCTTCCGTTTGTGTTCCGATGTGTGTTGTCCTCAAAGCAATCCGGGCTTTCCTTACCGGGGAAGTTAGGGTCGTTTCAGCTGTTATCAGAGATTTGGTTTACAGAGCTCGAGAACAAGACACATTAGAACCGGACGAAAGAATTCATAAGATATTGGATTATTAATATCCATTAAGAATTACTCGTTAGAGATAGGATCAGTAGTATCCTAGAACGAGTGTAGAGAGTATATTTTTCAAATGAAAACAATATTGTTTTGAAAATTTAAATCGTTTTATACGTATTTGAATATTTTATTTGTATTAGATTTGGACGATTCAGTATATAGAGATTTTTCATATACGCGTCATGAACGTATATTCGAAATTTTAATATACTGGATAGATATAGAAGCACACTCTAGTCGCCCGGAGATGGTACTGATGATAGCACGTGCATCATCAGTATTTATATATTCGTGTTTCGAAAGTGGGATTTCTATATATTTCCATTAGACTGGTGTGAGAACCAAAACTTACATAGGATTATTTGTTGTGATTTGGCATCAAAAACATGATTTTATGTATATATATCAAAATTATAAATTTGAAACGTTAATTCACTAATTGATTGATGGTTGGGTTGTTTGATTACTGGTTTGATAAATTTGAATCATTATGACAAATTGAACCGAATATTGAACTGTATTGAAAATGCATGCATATACATGTACTTACATTGAACAGGTCTGTGACGAAAAGGGATTTCGCTCGGTCCGAACCAGTCGCTAAACCGACCCAGACCATTCGAAACGCCTGATCGTTTGAGAACAAGACAAAATAGAACGCAGACAAAAGAACATTTCCTTGTATATTACAACAATTCCATCATATTACAAGAATATACAGAGTATAAATGAATATTACACAGAAATATCAGAGATTTAAATTACATTTAAATACATAGTAGCGGAAAATAATACAATACACAACTAGAAGAGATATACGGATACAAAGCTTTCCGGACATCATTCCAGCTGTAAACCAGGATCCTGTGAATATAAATCTGCAAAACCAAAACTACTAGCTGCCCGTGTTAAAATAAGGGCACCCAGAGTTTAGGTTAAAACAATAAACTCTAGGTCAGTCATGTGACTGGTGTGAGAACTAAAACAGTTATAAATCTTTATTTTAAAGTTAGGTAAATCAAGGGACCACGCCATATAACACGGAACGGGTTTCCTCCCAAGAATACCAGTGCATAAAACAAACAGCGCAATGCCAAATAAAGAAAAATGAAGCTGTTATAAGACCCAGGTCCTATCACACAATGCAACGCAAGCCAGGGGATAGGGTTTTCCCTTATAACAGCCAAAGAATGCTTGATACGTTTAAAACAAATCATTTGATACTATTATAAGTGCATAGTGTATAAAACAACTTCAAATCATAAGTATCAATCATAGGCGGCATGAGCGTCCCATGCCACTATGTCGCCATATATATGTTTACAAATAAAACCGCAAAGTCACGTATTTGGAAATTGGATTTCCATCTATGAACCGAGGCAAAAGATAGTCCTCAACCGATTCGAGACGCTCTAGCCCGTGTCTCAGGACCCAGACTCAGGTGGGCCCTTGGATCGTCAGGGCCGGTCCACCGATGTGGATTAAACTTAAATCCTGAACACTGCGTTTCCCCGCCCTTTGGGGCGTAAGTGAGCCAACGAATGGCTCCATCGGACCCGGATCGTCCGATCTAACCGAGGCGCCTCGCAACAGCAACAACCACACAGGTGAAAATTATATAAATGTCAGGGCTGGTAGGTCACTGACACCACCCTAGCTAGAAAGAAACGCATGCCCTCCCTAAGGTCCTCTCCAGTTTTTGGTTCACAACCGGGGTGTGAGGCTCGCGAATTCACGTTACACAAAGCTGTGCCATACAGGCTGTGCTTTGATCATCACCACAAGACTTAGCTTTTCAACAGAAGCCTCGATCAATTGCATCTTAGGCATGCCACACAGGCAATCCACTCTATACGTTTGATATCCATCAGTATATAACCCCTGAGCTCGTACGTCTCAGAGAAGGGCGTTAAGCAAGAGAATAAATTCTCCGCCGCCAAACAGATATATATTTAATAGAGATCAATCACACAGACTAAAATCCAATGTTAGACACACAGTCCATTTACAAGTCCGTTCTGGGTCTGAACGAAACCGGAGGCACCTAGTACCCCGCATATCCATCGATCTCCAAGTACGTCTGGACGATCACCAACTGTTTCCATCTTCTTGGGTGTACAGCCCAATCAAGATCATCAGTAATTATCCAAACGACGTGAAGATTTCTGGTCTTCGACCACCGTCTTCATCTTCGACACCACGTCGAATCCGTTATTCAGAATGGGATAAACCCGGTTTTTCCGAATAACTCGCTTATATATTATAAAAGTGTTACACAAACACAACATACGCCTCATTCCAATTCAGAATATTCTTTTATTCAAATATTCCCATACTTTGGGAAAAGTTCCCATTAATTTTATCCAAGATAAATTCTTTAAATTTATTCTTTAATCTCCTTTGAATATCAATTCAAACTAGTCGGGATTAGCGAACCACACCGAAGTAATCATTTATTTTATTTCCCAATCCCAACCTATTCATCCCATGAAGTAAAACTGGTTATACTTCATATCTAACACGACGGTGTTATCGGTAAATTCAATTACCATTTCACGTTCAAATCTAATTAAAGATTTAACTATCGCCTGGAGTAAAACTGGTGCTACTTCATTCTCGATCTTTTCAATCTAATTAAAGACTCATTAAAACTCCACTTAGTTTTAATCGTTAACTGGGTTAAAGAATCAGTGTCATTTAAAACACAGTTCACGATAAACCCAAAATCACATTCCATTAATTATCGGGTTAAAGAACGAGTGTTATTTAAAACACTGTCCACGACAAACCCAAAAATCAATATCAATTCAATTCCAATTAATTATTATTTAATTGGTACACTTCATTAAATCTAAATAAAAAGATTTAATCTTTTCTCAACTGGGCTTAAGAACAGTGTTAATGAAGACACCATTCACGACAAACCCAAATCACATTTGATATTCAATACAAGGCTCTAAATAGAAAATATATCGGCTTATATTCAATATCAAATTCTATGATTAACAAATATCGTATTGGAAATAACGATATAAATATGTATCTTTCAAATTTCCATAACAACATCCGTATAATCACGAATTCCAACATCGAAATATTCCGAAGACAATTTCGATTCAAATCCACTCCAATGCAATCATTGGAAATTCTGGTTATTTTTAAAACCCTTTTCAAATTCAATTTATTTATTTAAAAATAAATAGAATTATAATTCTAGTTCAAAACTAGTTCATTTTGATAAAAATCTATTTTTATCTTTTCAAATATGGAGTTTTTCATCCCAATTCTTCCTAAATCATTTCTTATGATTTTTACACAAATTATTACTATTTTTAATAATTTTATCAAGGCCCGTACAGTCGATTTCCATCAATGGCCATCGAACTGCACTTACAGCGACCTTTTTCAAATTTGATTTGGACATAATTCCAAATCCAACCGTTAGATTTCAAATTTCTAATATTCATTCGAAAGCTCTTTTCGATACGAACCCAACGGTTCCGGTTTTAGGAGAATCCGACGGTCGAATCTCCCGTAATATCCGTTCGAAGTCAATGGTCGAAATTCGCGAACTGCCGCGACGCGTTCTATTCAGGCCATTATATTATATATATATAATATATATAATATATACTTCGTTGTTTTCCTTTCAAAACGTGCTTAATGAATCATTTTAAATTCATTTTCAAAATGGTTTCAACTTCATATTCAATTTCAAATCAAAATTGAATATTCCAATATAAATTCGTTTTAAATTCGTTTCAAATTAATTTCAATTCAAATCGATTTTTAATTCAATTTCAGTTCGTTTTCAATTCAATTCAGTTTCAATTCGAATTCATTTATATTCAATTTCAATTCGAATTCATTTCAAAACAATTTCAATTCTATTCGAATTCATTTATATTCAATTTCAATTCAACTTTAATATTCACTTCAATTTGAATAAAATCGATATAAATATCGTTCACGTCAAAATGGTGTCAATCTGTCAACGCGACTTCATATATTTCGATTTTCAAATATTCTACTTCAAATATTTCTTTTTCAAATATTTCTATTTCAAATATTTCTATTTCAAATATTTCTATTTCAAATATTTCTATTTCAAAACTGGAATGAGGCCCAATCAATTACCATATAATGTTAATTATATGGATTTTCTACAACACATGTATATATAAACAATGATGAATAATCAACCATCATCCAAAGTGCATTCTACACTGTATAAGCATCAAATATAAATATTCAACGCTTATAACAGTCTGTCAATCAATCGATCGACATACAACTAAACAATCGGGATTAGTGTACGTCAAATATCATCCCAATACCATTGTGGGGTTTCAAGCAGTCAAACACAGATTTTTATTTGTGTAGTTGGGCGATGTGTAAAATTTATCGACCCAATCAATGTCCTTCAAATAGGTGTACATAAACAAACCGTCCGGTTTGTAAATAAATATTTATTTATTCACATTCACGTTAAAAATTATATTTTTAACGATCAAACTATTTTATTCAACCTATGAATATTCTATTCGATTCATTTATTAAATAAAATGTTATCTTTATTTTTCTAACTTATTTTAGAAAATTTCGGCGGCATAACAGCACGATACTAGAAACGGGACAAGGCCTAGCCTTATCCCCGGTCTAGTGAAGGCCCACGCCATTCACACATCAATCAAATCAATTTCATTTCACCAAACAAATCAATTCAAACCAAATAATCTAACCAACTACACAACCAAACAATTTAACAAACAAGCCATCCATGGTCTGTGGATGACGGGTGTCGGGTGCTACTAAACACCGTCTGCATCCTAGTATATATTTATAACTAGAATAATTAAATTGAAGAGTGAGAAGTTCTCACAGAGTGTTCCACTCCGCCGGTTTTCTGAATTTCTGAGCTGCTCGGATTTGCTCTTTTTCACGCTGTACATATAAATAAAAATCATATTTTTATCATCACCTTTGTAATTCGCTTCACATATAGAAATCTCATTTTTATCGAAGTAAAAATCATATTTTCAATTCGCTACTTCGTTATAATTTTTTTTTTCTTCTTCATATATATTTTTCGACGCTTCATTCTATATAAAAATTATATTTTTATATCTCTACGCTTTATAAAAATTATAGGTTCACTTTAAAAATCATGTCTTCAAGGACATAAAAATCGAGTCTTTAAGTAAGTAAAAATCGAGTTTTTAAGTGAGTAAAAATCATGTTTTTAACTGAAAGAAAGATCAGTTTTTTAAACCAAAGTAAAATCAGATTTTTTTTTCTTAAATCAAATAAAATGATAATATAATAAAATCACTCCTATTTCAACTTATATACATAATAAAAATCATGTTTTACATCCATGTTAAAACTGAAAAGGAAATTCAATTTGACAGCTAACCGGTTTTCGAGTGGAGGCGAGTTTGACGTCGAAGTGGCGGCCCTGGGGTCGGAGCGGCCTCGGTTCTTGGTTGCGTCGAGATGTGGTGGTGCGGCTTTCAAAGAGGAGATGGAGAGAGAGAAGTCGGGTTGGCTGTAGGAGGTGGGTGATGGCGGCTCAGGGAGGTCCGGCGGCTTCAGGTGCTCGGCAGGGGTTTGGGCGCTCGCGGTTTTGCTGGTTCGAGGGCGACGAGAAGGAGGAGAATGGGGATGAAGGCCGGAGTGGAGTGGCGGGGGTGTGGAGGTGGGCGACGGCCTCCTGGAGCGGTTGCGCGGCCGACGAGGTCAAGGGGGAAGGGATTTGGGTGAACGTCGAGCTTAGAGGAATTGGGGCGCGATTTAGGTTTAGGGGAAATTAAAAGGAAAGGAAAAGAAAGAGGGGGTATTTATGTAAAAGGAATTTTATTTTATTATATTTTTTTTCTCCATATGAGTTGACTTTTCATTTGAACTCGAAACGAGACCCAACGACTGTCGCCCCTAGCTAATTACCCCCATTCCGAACACAATGGGATATGTATCGTAAGCCAATTCGGCTGTTACGATCAGTTTTCGTTGAATTTACATTTACATCTATATATTCATTTGAAATTAGAAATCGAATCTTCAAACTACCGCGCCATTTCAGGCTCGATATATAATTTAAAATAAACTATATATTATAATTTCAATTCAAATAAATTTTTAGTAGCTGCTAATTCACAAAAACTATTTTTAAATATTTAAAATTCATTAAAATAGCCAAAATAAAAATTTTAAACTGGCTCAGATTTTCGGGTTGTTACAATTCTCCCCCACTTAAAATCTTTTCGTCCTCGAAAAGGAACGAAGCCGAAAGTTGTTTTCTAACCAACTCAACCTTCATTGTTTTCATTACGGCTTAAGTTCTTCAACTTTTCAGTTTCTAAAAACTTTTCCAATTTCTCAAAAATTTGGCTAACACCCTAAATTTTCGAAAAATTTCGCCATAACCTCCCCTGCAATGGGAGCATCGGGAAATTCAAATAGCTTCCCCGGTCCTTCAGATCTCAAAAAGAAAAAGAAAAAGCCAATAGGCTCATAAAATCATCATCACCCAAACAAAACAGTAAATTATGTAGTAAACATGTACCTATTTGTCGGGCAAACAAATTTTATTCTCTGCTCTAGCCTCCTTGCTATGACCTGTTCAATGTAAGTACAAGTATATGCAAGCAAATGCGACTAATTTTTAATACAATTCATTATTTGATTCAAATGAACTAAATGGTTCAAATTTTAATTATTCAAACAATAATCAAACAACACAAACATCAATCCATTAGTTGATTAGCTTTTGAAATTCATAACTTTGATACATAGTCAAAAATCAGATTTTTGATGCCAAATCACAACAATAGGCCCTATCTAATTTTGGTTCTCACACCAGTCAATAGGAAATATATAGAAAGTCCACCTTCATAACCCGAATACCAATTCTGATGATGTTCGAACTATCATCAGAATCATCTCCGGGCGACTAGAGTGTGATTCTATATCTATCCAGTATATTAAAACTTCAAATACATGTTTGCAAGGCTTGTATGCAAAATCTTTATATACTGGACTGTCCTAATCAATATAAAATAAATATTCAAATACGTATAATTGATTTAAATTTTCAAAACAAAATTTGTTTTCGTTTTAAAAATTTACTCTTCACACTCGTTCTAGGATACTACTGATCCTATCTCTAACGAGTCATTCTAATTGGATATTGCTAATCCAATATCTGATGAATTCTTTCGTATGGTTCTAATGTGCCTTGTTCTCTAAGCTTTGTAAACCAAAGCTCTGATACCCACTGTGACGAAAAGGGATTTCGCTCGGTCCGAACCAGTCGCTAAACCGACCCAGACCATTCGAAATGCCTGATCGTTTGAGAACAAGACAAAATAGAACGCAGACAAAAGAACATTTCCTTGTATATTACAACAATTCCATCAGATTACAAGAATATACAGAGTATAAATTAATATTACACAGAAATATCAGAGATTTAAATTACAATTAAATACATAGCAGCGGAAAATAATACAATACACAACTAGAAGAGATATACGGATACAAAGCTTTCCGGACATCATTCCAGCTGTAAACCAGGATCCTGTGAATATAAATCTGCAAAACCAAAACTACTAGCTGCCCGTGTCAAAATAAGGGCACCCAGAGTTTAGGTTAAAACAACAAACTCCAGGTCAGTCATGTGACTGGTGTGAGAACTAAAACAGTTATAAATCTTTATTTTAAAGTTAGGTAAATCAAGGGACCACGCCGTATAACACGGAACGGGTTTCCTCCCAAGAATACCAGTGCATAAAACAAACAGTGCAATGCTAAATAAAGAAAAATGAAGCTATTATAAGACCCAGGTCCTATCACACAATGCAACGCAAGCCGAGGGATAGGGTTTTCCCTTATAACAGCCAAAGAATGCTTGATACGTTTAAAACAAATCATTTGATACTATTATAAGTGCATAGTGTATAAAACAACTTCAAATCATAAGTATCAATCATAGGCGGCATGAGCGTCCCATGCCACTATGTCGCCATATATATGTTTACAAATAAAACCGCAAAGTCACGTATTTGGAAATTGGATTTCCATCTATGAACCGAGGCAAAAGATAGTCCTCAACCGATTCGAGACGCTCTAGCCCGTGTCTCAGGACCCAGACTCAGGTGGGCCCTTGGATCGTCAGGGCCGGTCCACCGATGTGGATTAAACTTAAATCCTGAACACTGTGTTTCCCCGCCCTTTGGGGCGTAAGTGAGCCAATGAATGGCTCCATCGGACCCGGATCGTCCGATCTAACCGAGGCGCCTTGCAACAGCAACAACCACACAAGTGAAAAGTATATAAATGTCAGGGCTCGTAGGTCACTGACACCACCCTAGCTAGAAAGAAACGCATGCCCTCCCTAAGGTCCTCTCCCGTTTTTGGTTCACAACCGGGGTGTGAGGCTCGCGAATTCACGTTACACAAAGTTGTGCCACACAGGCTGTGCTTTGATCATCACCACAAGACTTTGCTTTTCAACAGAAGCCTCGATCAATTGCATCTTAGGCATGCCACACAGGCAATCCACTCTATGCGTTTGATATCCATCAGTATATAACCCCTGAGCTCGTACGTCTCAGAGAAGGGCGTTAAGCAAGAGAATAAATTCTCCGCCGCCAAACAGATATATATTTAATAGAGATCAATCACACAGACTAAAATCCAATGTCAGACACACAGTCCATTTACAAGTCCGTTCTGGGTCTGAACGAAACAGGAGGCACCTAGTACCCCGCATATCCATCGATCTCCAAGTACGTCTGGACGATCACCAACTGTTTCCATCTTCTTGGGTGTACAGCCCAATCAAGATCATCAGTAATTATCCAAACGACGTGAAGACTTATGGTCTTCGACCACCGTCTTCATCTTCGACACCACGTCGAATCAGTTATTCAGAATGGGATAAACCCGGTCTTTCTGAATAACTCGCGTATATATTATAAAAGTGTTACACAAACACAACATACGCCTCATTCCAATTCAGAATATTCTTTTATTCAATTATTCCCATACTTTGGGAAAAGTTCCCATTAATTTTATCCAAGATAAATTCTTTAAATTTATTCTTTAATCTCCTTTGAATATCAATTCAAACTAGTCGGGATTAGCGAACCACACCGAAGTAATCATTTATTTTATTTCCCAATCCCAACCTATTCATCCTATGAAGTAAAACTGGTTATACTTCATATCTAACACCACGGTGTTATCGGTAAATTCAATTACCATTTCACGTTCAAATCTAATTAAAGATTTAACTATCGCCTGGAGTAAAACTGGTGCTACTCCATTCTCGATCTTTTCAATCTAATTAAAGACTCATTAAAACTCCACTTAGTTTTAATCGTTAACTGGGTTAAAGAATCAGTGTCATTTAAAACACAGTTCACGATAAACCCAAAATCACATTCCATTAATTATCGGGTTAAAGAACGAGTGTTATTTAAAACACTGTCCACGACAAACCCAAAAATCAATATCAATTCAATTCCAATTAATTATTATTTAATTGGTACACTTCATTAAATCTAAATAAAAAGATTTAATCTTTTCTCAACTGGGCTTTAGAACAGTGTTAATGAAGACACCATTCACGACAAACCCAAATCACATTTGATATTCAATACAAGGCTCTAAATAGAAAATATATCGGCTTATATTCAATATCAAATTCTACGATTAACAAATGTCGTATTGGAAATAACGATATAAATATGTATCTTTCAAATTTCCATAACAACATCCGTATAATCACGAATTCCAACATCGAAATATTCCGAAGACAATTTCGATTCAAATCCACTCCAATGCAATCATTGGAAATTCTGGTTATTTTTAAAACCCTTTTCAAATTCAATTTATTTATTTAAAAATAAATAGAATTATAATTCTAGTTCAAAACTAGTTCATTTCGATAAAAATCTATTTTTATCTTTTCAAATATGGAGTTTTTCATCCCAATTCTTCCTAAATCATTTCTTATGATTTTTACACAAATTATTACTATTTTTAATAATTTTATCAAGGCCCGTACAGTCGATTTCCATCAATGGCCATCGAACTGCACTTACAGCGACCTTTTTCGAATTTGATTTGGACATAATTCCAAATCCAACCGTTAGATTTCAAATTTCTAATATTCATTAGAAAGCTCTTTTCGATACGAACCCAACGGTTCCGGTTTTAGGAGAATCCGACGGTCGGATCTCTCGTAATATCTGTTCGAAGTCAATGGTCGAAATTCGCGAACTGCCGCGACGCGGCGCGTTCTATTCAGGCCATTATATTATATATATAATATATATAATATATACTTCGTTGTTTTCCTTTCAAAACGTGCTTCATGAATCATTTTAAATTCATTTTCAAAATGGTTTCAACTTCATATTCAATTTCAAATCAAAATTGAATATTCCAATATAAATTCGTTTTAAATTCATTTCAAATTGATTTCAATTCAAATCGATTTTTAATTCAATTTCAGTTCGTTTTCAATTCAATTCAATTTCAATTCGAATTCATTTCAAAACGATTTCAATTCTATTCGAATTCATTTATATTCAATTTCAATTCAACTTTAATATTCACTTCAATTTGAATAAAATCGATATAAATATCGTTCACGTCAAAATGGCGTCAATCTATCAACGCGGCTTCATATATTTCGATTTTCAAATATTCTACTTCTAATATTTCTTTTTCAAATATTTCTATTTCAAATATTTCTATTTCAAATATTTCTATTTCAAAACTGGAATGAGGCCCAATCAATTACCATATAATGTTAATTATATGGATTTTCTACAATACATGTATATATAAACAACGATGAATAATCAACCATCATCCAAAGTGAATTCTACACTGTATAAGCATCAAATATAAATATTCAACGCTTATAACAGCCTGTCAATCAATCGATCGACATACAACTAAACAATCGGGATTAGTGTACGTCAAATATCATCCCAATACCCGTGTGGGGTTTCAAGCAATCAAACACAGATTTTTATTTGTGCAGTTGGGGGATGTGTAAAATTTATCGACCCAATCAATGTCCTTCAAATAGGTGTACATAAACAAACCGTCCGGTTTGTAAATAAATATTTATTTATTCACATTCACGTTAAAAAATATATTTTTAACGATCAAACTATTTTATTCAACCTATGAATATTCTATTCGGTTCATTTATTAAATAAAATGTTATCTTTATTTTTCTAACTTATTTTAGAAAATTTCGGCGGCATAACGGCACGATACTAGAAACGGGACAAGGCCTAGCCTTATCCCCGGTCTAGTGAAGGCCCACGCCATTCACACATCAATCAAATCAATTTCATTTCACCAAACAAATCAATTCAAACCAAATAATCTAACCAACTACACAACCAAACAATTTAACAAACAAGCCATCCATGGTCTGTGGATGACGGGTGTCGGGTGCAACTAAACACCGTCTGCATCCTAGTATATATTTATAACTAGAATAATTAAATTGAAGAGTGAGAAGTTCTCACAGAGGGTTCCACTCCGCCGGTTTTCTGAATTTCTGAGCTGCTCGGATTTGCTCTTTTTCACGCTGTACATATAAATAAAAATCATATTTTTATCATCACCTTTGTAATTCGCTTCACATATAGAAATCTCATTTTTATCGAAGTAAAAATCATATTTTCAATTCGCTACTTCGTTATAAATTTTTTTTTCTTCTTCATATATATTTTTCGACGCCCTCATTCTATATAAAAATTATATTTTTATATCTCTACGCTTTATAAAAATTATAGGTTCACTTTAAAAATCATGTCTTCAAGGAGATAAAAATCGAGTCTTTAAGTAAGTTAAAATCGAGTTTTTAAGTGAGTAAAAATCATGTTTTTAACTGAAAGAAAAATCAGTTTTTTAAACCAAAGTAAAATCAGTTTTTTTTTCTTAAATCAAATAAAATGATAATATAATAAAATCACTCCTATTTCAACTTATATACATAATAAAAATCATGTTTTACATCCATGTTAAAACTGAAAAGGAAATTCAATTTGAAAGCTCACCGGTTTTCGACTGGAGGCGAGTTTGACGTCGAAGTGGCGGCCCTGGGGTCGGAGCGGGCTCGGTTCTTGGCTGCGTCGAGATGTGGTGGCGCGGCTTTCAAAGAGGGGAGCGAGAGAGAGAAGTCGGGTTGGCTGTAGGAGGTGGGTGATGGCGGCTCAGGGAGGTCCGGCGGCTTCAGGTGCTCGGCAGGGGTTTGGGCGCTCGCGGTTTTGCTGGTTCGAGGGCGACAAGAAGGAGGAGAACGGGGATGAAGGCCGGAGTGGAGTGGCGGGGGTGTGGAGGTGGGCGACGACCTCCTGGAGCGGTGGCGCGGCCGACGAGGTCAAGGGGGAAGGGATTTGGGTGAACGTCGGGCTTAGAGGAATTGGGGCGCGATTTAGGTTTAGGGGAAATTAAAAGGAAAGGAAAAGAAAGAGGGGGTATTTATGTAAAAGGAATTTTATTTTATTATATTTTTTTCTCCATATAAGTTGACTTTTCATTTGAACTCGAAACGAGACCCAACGACTGTCGCCCTTAGCTAATTACCCCCATTCCGAACACAATGGGATATGTATCGTAAGCCAATTCGGCTGTTACGATCAGTTTTCGTTGAATTTACATTTAAATCTATATATTCATTTGAAATTAGAAATCGAATCTTCAAACTACCACGCCATTTCAGGCTCGATATATAATTTAAAATAAACTATATACTATAATTTCAATTCAAATAAATTTTTAGTAGCTGTTAATTCACAAAAACTATTTTTAAATATTTAAAATTCATTAAAATAGCCAAAATAAAAATTTTAAACTAGCTCAGATTTTCGGGTTGTTACAAGGTCATAGCAAGGAGGCTAGAGCAGAAGAATAAAATTGTTTGCCCAACAAATAGGTACATGTTTATTGTATTTTTTGGGTTTGGATGATTTTATGAGCCGCTTGGCTTTTTCTTTTTCTTTTGGATTGAAGAAGGCCATGGGAGGCTATATGAAATATCCCGAAGTCCTCGGTGCAGGGGAGGTTATGGCTAAATTTTTCGAAAATTAAGGGTGTTTGCCAAATATTTGAAAATTTTGAAAAGTTCTTAGAAACTGAAAAGTTGAAGAAATTAAGCCGTAATCAAAATAATGGAAGTTGAGTTGATTAGTTAAACAACTTTCAGCTTCGTTCCTTTTCGGGGACGAAAAGTTTTAAGTGGGGGAGATTGTAATAACCTGGAAATTCTGAGCCAATTTAAAAATTTTATTTTTGGCAATTTTAGTGAATTTTGAATATTTAAAATGATTATTTTAAACAATAGCGACGATAAATTTATTTTGAATATAATTCGAACGTATATATTATATACATCGTCGTTAGAATATAAATATTTCTTTTTAATTATAAAAGGAATTGAAAATGGCGCAGTAGTTCGATAATTCGATTTCAAATTTCAATTGAACATACTGGGTGCAAAATAATCCGGATTTTAGCAAAACCAAAAATATTAGAATCTATTTGAGAATATCTTTCCAACGAATCCGAAAAATTGAAATTTCATAGCGGGAATCAAAAGTTACGTCCAGTTGAAAATTCAGAATAGTCGTTATGGAATTCTGGCCCTTGAAAATGGCCATTTTGCAAACGACCTCAATTTTCGATGAAACCACTTTTGTTGGATCCGTGATGTCAAGTAATTGCTAGGTTTCAAATTTCGTAATTTTTTGAATCAATATGTGAGCGTGGCGAAGGAAAACGCGTTTGACCAGTTTCAGTTGATTTTAATCGACTGGAAATTGGCCATTTTTCAAATGGTCTCAGAATTTCACGAAATTAGTTTTGTTAGGACCGTATCATCAATACGAAGCTAGAAAATATTTTTTGGGAATTTTTAGAGTTCATTTGTGGCCCCAATAAATTGAAATGTGCGTTCAAATTCAGTATAGAGTTATATTTTGATTTTGACGAAAACTGATCGAAACGGCCGAACTGGCTTACGATACATATCCCAGTGTGTTCGAAATGGGGGTAATTAGCTATGGGCAACAGGCGGTGGGTTCGATTTCGGGTTCAAAAATAAAAGTTGCTTTTCGGAAATAAATAAATAAAATAAAACTCTCTCACCCATTTTCTCCTATACCACGGTTAGACTTGCCCACCCCACCTCGTTCATTTCAAAAAAAATTAGAAAAAGAAAATATAATCATGCCCTAGCTAACCGACGCCCCCCCCCACCCCGACCTCGTCTGCCGCGCCTCCCACTGGCCCACCCGTCACCTCGCGCCGCGCCCAGACCCCCCTCCCCGCGTCGATCCCTCTCCTCCCGTTCTCCTTCACCCTCTTCTCTCCCTCTCGATTTCTATACCCGAACTCTCCACTGCGAGTAGCAGCCGCCGCCCGAACCGCCATACCCCTGACCACCTCCGCCAGCTCCGACGAGCACCGTGAACCCTCTTTCAGAAGATGGCAACAAACACCCCTCCCTTCCGCTGAAGAAATAAGGCAGTAAGTTTTTATTTTTATTCTCCTTTTAAAAATTTCAATTTTTATTTGCTTAAAAATACGATCTTTATTTGTTCGTGAACTAGTTTAGATTATTTTAACATGAACTAGACTAGATTTTATTTATAGAAAAAGAATAGATTTGTTATAGAAAAAAATATTAGACTTTTGATTATATGAAAAGTTAGATTTAGATTAAAATTTTATGTTGAAAGAGAAAAAAATATGGTTTTGATTATTGGAATGGTAATATAAAAATGTGATCTTTAGTGATGTAAAGATGAGATTTTGAAATATAATTTTTATAAAGAAGTAGAAGTTAAAAATATAATTTTTATATTTGAACAGCGTGAAAAGAACTGCATTGGAATTTCAAGGAGATCCAGACGGTTCAGCAGTTCAAAAGCAAAGCACGGAGGAGTGGAACCCTCAGTGAGAACTTCTCACTTTAAATTTTCTTTTCTAGTTAAAATATATACTAGGATGCAGACGGTGCTTAGCAGCACCCGACACCCGTCGTCCACAGACCATGGATGGCTTGGATGCTTGTTTGATGTGTTGTGAAGTTTGTTTGTGATGTTGGTGTGAAATGGATAATAAAAGATTCATGTGTTGAAATAAATAAATTATCGTTAAAAATATAATTTTTACCATGAATGTGGATAAATAAATATTCATTTACAAAACCGGACGGTTTGTTTATGTACACCTATTTTGAAGGACATTGACTGGGACGATAAATTTTACACATCGCCCAACTGCACAAATAATATTCAGTGTTTGTGGATTGAAACCCCGCACGGGTGTTGGGATGATATTTGACGTACACTAATCCCAATTATTTAGTTGTATGTCGATCGATTGGTCGACAGACTGTGTGAGCGTTAATTATTTATATTTGAAGCTTATGCAGTTGTGTGGTGCACTTTGGATGATGGTTGATTATTTATCGTTGCTGTTATATACGTGTATTGTATGGAATCCATATAATTAACATTATATGGTAATTGATTGGGCCTCTGAGACGACCCGAACCTCCACATGAAGGAAAGCACGGATAGAATTGAGGAGAAGACAAATCAGAACGCAAACAGAAGAACATTTCATTGTTATTACAACAATTCCATCAGAATACAAGAATATACCAAGTATGAATAAATATACATTCGACAAATATCAGAGATTACAATAAATTACATAGCAGCGGAAAATAATACAAAACACAACTGAAAGTAATACACGGATACAGAGCTTTCCGAGCATCGTTCCAGCTGTAAATCAGGATCCTGTGAAAATAAATCTGCAAAACCAAAAGTACTAGTTGCCCGTGTCGAAAATAAGGGCACCCAGAGTTTATGTTAAAACAATAAACTCCAGGTCAGTCATGTGACTGTTGTGAGAACTAAAACAGTTATTAATCTTTATTTTAAAGTTCGGTAAATCAAGGGACCACGCCGTATAACACGGAATGGGTTTCGTCCCAAGAATACCAGTGCATAAAACAAACAGCGCAATGCTAAATAAAGAAAAATGAAGCTATTATAAGACCCAGGTCCCATCACACAATGCAACGCCAGCCGGAGGATAGGGTTTTTACCTTATAATAGCCAAAGCATGCTTGATACGTTTAAAACACATTATTTTGATATTACTATAAGTGAATAGTGTCAAAACAATTTCACTCATAAATATCAATCATAGGCGGCATGAATGACCTATACCACTATGTCGCCATACTAGGTTCTACAAATAAAACCGCAATATCACGTATTGGAAATTGGATTTCCGTCATGAGTAGAGGCAAGGGGCAAGCTCCTCTCCGATTCGGGACACTCTAGCAAATGTCTCAGGAACCCACTATGATCCTTTGGAACCTCCAAGGCCGGTCCTCTCTTACTTTTGAGGATTAATTATTCCTGAACACACGTTTCCCGGTCCTTACAGACCTATAACCGAGGCGCCTCGCATCCAACAACCACACGGTGAAAAGTATATAAATGTCAGCCAATTTAAGCACTGACACCACCACTAGCTAGAAAGAAACGTCGTGCACTCCTTGGGTCCTTATCCCGTTTTTTACTCATACCGAGGTGTGAGGCTCGCGAATTCACGCTATACACAAAGCTACGACACACAGGCCGTGCTTTGATCATCAACCACAAGACTTTGCTTTTCAACAGAAGCTTGATCAATTGCCACTTACGCGTGCCACACTGGCAATTCACTCCATGCGACTGATGTCCAACGATATACAACCTCTGAGCTCATACGTCTCAGAGAAGGACGTTAAGAAAGAGAATAAATTCTCCGCCGCCAAACAGATGTATATTTAATAGAGATCAATCAACTTAGAATAAAATCCAATGTCAGACACACAATCCATTTACAAGTTTGTCCTGGGTCTGAACGAAACCGGAGGCACTTTCCTCGCATATCCATCGATCTCCAAGTACGTCTGGACGATCATCAACTGATTCCCTCCTCTTGGGTGTACAGCCCAATCAAGATCATCAGTAATCACCCAAACGATGTGAAGACTTCCGGTCTTCAACCACCGTCTTCATCTTCGACATATCGCCGAATCGGTTATTCAGAATGGGTATAAACCCGGCCTTTCTGAATAACCCCATATATAATAAACAAATGTTACACAAACACAACAAACGCCTCATTCCAATTCAGAATATTCTTTTTTTCTTCAAAAAATCACATTCTTAGGGAAAGGTTCCCATTAATTTTATCAAAGATAAATTCTTCTCAATTTATTCTTTAATCTTCTTTTGGATATCATTTGAAACTGTATTATGGTTTTCCAAACTAGTCGGAATTAGCGAACTACACCGAAGTAATTATTTGTTTTATTTCCCAATCCCAACCTATTCATCCCATGGAGAAAACTGGTAATACTCCATATCTAACACCACGGTGTTATCGGTAAAATTAATTACCATTTCACGTTCAAATCTAATTAAAGATTTAACTATCGCTTTGGAGCAAAACTGGTGGTACTCCATTCTCGATCACCATTCAGATTTGATAATTTAAATTATCAATTCACATTTCAATCTATTTAAAGATTCATCAAAACTCCACTTAGTTTTAATCTTTCCAAAAATCAATATCCTATCTTTAACTGGGTTAAAGAACCAATATCATCTAAAACACGATTCACGATAAACCCGAAATCACATTCAAATTCAATTCCAATTAAACATTTTTTAATTGGTACACTTCATTAAATCTAAATATAAAGATTTAATCTTTTCTCTATTGGGTTTAAGGACAGTGTTAATGAAGACACCATTCACGACAAATCCAAATCACATTTGATAATAAATACAAGGCTCTGAATAGAAAATATATCGGCTTATATTCAATATCAAATTCTGAAACCAACAAATATCGTATTGGAAATAACGATATAAAATATATCTTTCAAATTCCCATAACAACATCTGTATAATCACGAAATCCAATCATCGAAATATTCCGAAGATAATTTCGATTCAAATCCATTCCACTTCAATTATTGGAAATTCTGATTATTTTTAAAACCACTTTCAAATTCAATTTATTTATTTCTAAAACAAATTGATTTTAATTCTAGTTCAAAACTAGTTCATTTCAATAAAAATCTTTTTTATCTTTTCAAATATGGAGTTTTTCTGCCCAATTTTTCCCAAATCATTTCTTATGATTTTACAAAAATTATTGTTATTTTTAATAATTTTATCAAAGCCCGTACAGTCGATTTCCATCAACGACCATCGAACTGCACTTACAGTGACCTTTTCCAAATTTGATTTGGACATAATCCCAAATCCAACCGTTAGATTTCAAATTTCTAATATTCATTGGAAAGCTATTTTCGATACGAACCCAACGGTTCCGGTTTTAGGAGAATCCGACGGTCAGATCTCCCGTAATATCCATTCGAAGTCAATGGTCGAAATTCGCGAACTGCCGCGGCGCGACGCGTTCTATTCAGGCCATAATATTATATATATATAATATATACCTTGTCGATTTCCTTTCGAAACGAAATTTATAAATCGTTTTAAATTCGTTTTCAAAACAAATTCAACTTCATATTCAATTTCAAATCAAAATTGAATATTCGTTTATAAATTCGTTTTAAATTCATTTCAAATTGATTTCAATTCAAATTCATTTCAATTTAATTTCAATTCAAATTCATTTCAATTTAATTTCAATTCGAATTCATTTCTATATATTCGATTTTGAAATCACTTTTCGATATTCATTAAAAAATGAATAAAATCGATATAAATATTGTTCACGTCAAAATGGCGCATCTCTAATCAACACGGGTTTAAATATTTCAGTGAATTCGTTATTCTATTCAACAAATGAATATTTATTCCATTCAACACATGAATCTATATTTCTTCTTACTTACAATAAAAAGGTAAATTTTATTGTATAAATATTTTATTCAACACATGAATTCTCAACACCTGAACATCGTCAACACATGACTATTTATTCTATTCAACACATGAATTTTCTTTTATAATATTCATTATTTCCCAATTGGAATGAGGCCCAATCAATCACTATATAATGTTGATTATATGGATTCCATACAACACATGTATATAAATAGCAACGATAAATAATCAACCATCATCCAAAGTGCACTACACAACTGCATAAGCATTAAATATAAATAATTAACGCTTACATAGTCTGTCGACCAATCGATCGACATACTATTAAATAATAGGGATTAGTGTACACCAAATATCATCCCAACACCCGTGTTGGGTTTCAAATCAACAAACACAGATTTTTAATTATTCACATACCCGTTAAAAATTATATTTTTAACGGTAAAATATTTTTAACCGTATAAATATTTTATTTCTTCTCACATCACATCACACAATCAATTTTCATCACAACAAACAATCAAACATACAAGCCATCCATGGTCTGTGGATGACGGGTGTCGGGTGCTACTAAGCACCGTCTGCATCCTAGTATATATTTTAACTAGAAAAACAAGATTCAAAGTGAGAAGTTCTTACAGAGGGTTCCACTCCGTCGTGCTTTACTGTTGAACTGCTGAACTGTCTGGATTTGCTTGAAATTCCAATGCAGTTCTTTCCACATTGTTCAAATAAAAATTATATTTTTATTGCTTCATTTCAATAAATAAAAACCCATATTTTTATTTCTACTTCATATATTTTTACAACGCTTATTTCAATATAAAAATTATATTTTTATATTTCTACTTCTTATAAAAAGATCGAATTTTTATATCCTCACTACAAAAATCACATTTTCACTTCACTATATATATAATAAAAATCAGATTTTTATTTCGCTACTTATATAAAGATAATATTTTTATATTCTCTATTATATAGAAATTCTATTTTCAATACACTACTTATATAAAAATAGTATTTTTATATCTTCTATTATATAAAGATCATAATTTTAATACTCTACACAAGTAAAAATCATATTTTTGGTTCACTACATATATAAAAATTATATTTTTAACCTTTCTATATTATAAAAATTATATTTTTAAACTTCACATATAATAAAAATCATATTTTTATTATGTTATTCATATAAAAATCCCGTCTTTGTTGTTATAAAACTCTCAACATTCACTAATTAAAAATCTAACCTTTACTTTTCAAAAAATCCGACTTTTACTTTGCTAAAAATTCGATCTTTACTTCGCTAAAATCACATATAAAAATTTGACCTTTCTTGTGTATAAAAATCAAATTTTTATCATGGCGTAAATAGAACAAAAAGTATACTTTTACTCTACTATTAAATAAGTAAAAATCGTATTTTTATTTCTTTATCTTCATTGGAAAAATCTAATCTTTACTATAAAAATTCTTCCTTTCTATAAAAACCGATTTTTATTAAGGCCCTTGTACATTTTTTTCCAACTGAACCTTAACCATGATTTTTCTAAAGAAATAAAATAAGTAAAATAGGGAGAAAACTTACAGGGGGGCTGCGTGCGTTCTATAGTCGGAAAGAGGAGGGAGCACGAGAGAGGAAGGGGGGTGTTGGCGTCCGATTTGGAGAAGGAGGAAGAGGAGGAAAAGGAGAAGAGGGGGACGGGGCTGAGGGAATGGAGGGTCGGGTCTTCGATGCAGGCGAAGGAGAGGGAGGTGGAGGCGTCGCAGCAGGTCCGGGTGGTCTTGGGGGAGGTACGGCGTCGGAGTTGGGGGACTAGGTGGCGGATTTGGGGTTCGCGAGGCTCAGTAGAAGAAGAGGAAGAACGGTGATAGGGTAACGGGAAGGAGGAGTTCGCGAGCAGGGGGGACGTTCGGAGGTGGCGCCCCACCTTGAGGCGGCGGCGGAACTATCGGGGAGGAGGCGGCAGGGGATCGCGATCCCTCCCCCCCCCTTTTTTTATTTTCTGAAATAATGAAAGGGTAGAGAGAACGATGGAGGGGGGTTTTATTAATATATTTATTTTATTTTATTTTATTTCAAAAAGTTGCCTTTTTTATTTGACCTCTAAACGAGGCCCACTGCCTATCGTCCATAGCAAATTACCCCCATTCCGAACATAATGGGATATGTATCGTAGGCTGGTTCGATCGTTTCGATCAGTTTTCGTCAAATTTACACTTAAATCATTATATTGAATTTTAACGTGTATTTCAATTTACTGGGGTCACATACTAACTCGAAAAATTTCAAAAAAAAAATTTCTAGCTTCGTATTGACGATATAGTTCTAACAAAACTAATTTCGTCGAATTCTGAGACTGTTTGAAAAATGGCCATTTTCCAGTCGATTAAAATCAACTTAAAGTGGTCAAACACGTTTTCCATTGCCACGCTCACACATTGATTCGAAAAATTACGAATTTTGGAATATAGTAATAACTAGACATCGCGGATCCAACAAAAGTGGTTTCGTCGAAAACCGAGGTCGTTTGCAAAATTCCCATTTTTAATGGCTAGAATTCCATAGCGACTATTCTGAATTTTCAACTGGACATAACTTTTTATCCCCGCTATGAAATTTCAATTTTTCGGATTCGTTGGAAAGATATTCTCAAATAGATTCAAATATTTTTGGTTTCGCTAAAATCCGGTTTATTTTGCACCCGGTATGTTCAATTGAAGTTTGAAATCGAATTATCGAACTACCACGCCATTTTCAATTCCTATTTATAATTAAAATAATTTGTTTATATTCTAACGACGACGTATATAAATATATACGTTCTAATTCCATTCAAAATAAATTTCTCGTTGCCATTATTTAAAATAATTCATTTTAAATATTCAAAATTCACTAAAATTGCCAAAATAAAAATTTTAAACTGGCTCAGAATTTCCGGGTTGTTACATTCTCCCCCACTTAAAAATTTTCGTCCCAGAAAAGGAGCGAAGTCGAAAGTTGTTTAACTAATCAACTCAACTTTCACTATTTTCGCTACGGCTTAAGTTCTTCTACTTTTCAGTTTCTAAGAACTTTTCAAATTCCTCCAAAAATTTGGCTAACACCCTAAATTTTCGAAAAATTTCGCCATAACCTCCCCTGCACCGGGGACTTCGGGATATTTCGTATAGCCTCCCATGGCCTTCTTCAATCCAAAAGAAAAAGAAAAGGCCAAGTGGCTAGCCAATCGGCTCATAAAATCATCATCACCCATACAAAACAGTAAATTATGGTAAACATGTACCTATTTGTCGGGCAAACAATTTTATTCCTCTTCTCTAGCCTCCTTCCCATGACCTGTTCAATGTATACATGTATATGAATGCAAATGCGACTAATTTTCAATAAAATTCAATATTCGGTTCAATTAGGCTAAATGGTTCAAAATTATCAAACAAACAAATAAACAACACAACCATCAATCAATTAGTGAATTAACGTTTCAAATTCATAATTTGATATATATATACAGAAAATCATGTTTTTGATGCCAAATCACAACAATAAATCTATCTAGTTTTGGTTCCCACACCAGTCTAATGGAAATATATAGATATCCCATCTTCGAAACACGAACAAAAATATTGGTGATGGAGCTCCATCATCAAAATCATCTCCGAGCGACTAGAGTGTGACTCTATATCTAACTAGTATATTAAAGCTTCGAATATACGTTCATGACGCGTATATACAAAACCTTTATATATTAGATTGTCCAACTTCAAAATAAATAAATATTCAAATACGTATAAAACGATTTGAATCTTAAAACAAAATTTGTTTTCATTTGAAAAATATACTCTTCACACCCGTTCTAGGATACTACTGATCCCATCTCTAACGAGTCATTCTAATTGGATATTACTAATCCAATATCTGATGAATTCTTTCGTATGGTTCTAATGTGTCTTGTTCTCGAGCTCTGTAAACCAAATCTCTGATACCAAACTGAGACGACCCGAACTTCCCCATGAAGGAAAGCACGGATAGAATTGAGGACAAGACAAATCAGAACGGAAACAGAAGAACATTTCATTGTTATTACAACAGTTCCATCGGAATACAAGAATATACCAAGTATGAATAAATATACATTCGACAAACATCAGAGATTACAATAAATTACATAGCAGCGGAAAATAATACAAAACACAACTGAAAGTAATACACGGATACAGAGCTTTCCGAGCATCGTTCCAGCTGTAAATCAGGATTCTATGAGAATAAATTTGCAAAACCAAAACTACTAGCTGCCCGTGTCAAAAATAAGGGCACCCAGAGTTTAGGTTAAAACAATAAACTCCAGGTCAGTCATGTGACTGGTGTGAGAACTAAAATAGTTATTAATCTTTATTTTAAAGTTCGGTAAATCAAGGGACCACGCCGTATAACACGGAACGGGTTTCCTCCCAAGAATACCAGTGCATAAAACAAACATCGCAATGATAAATAAAGAAAAATGAAGCTATTATAAGACCCAGGTCCCATCACACAATGCAACGCAAGTCGGAGGATAGGGTTTTTACCTTATAATAGCCAAAGCATGCTTGATACGTTTAAAACACATTATTTTGATATTACTATAAGTGTATAGTGTCAAAACAATTTCAATCATAAATATCAATCATAGGCGGCATGAATGACCCATACCACTATGTCGCCATACTAGGTTGTACAAATAAAACCGCAATATCACGTATTGGAAATTGGATTTCCATCATGAGTTGAGGCAAGGGGCAAGCTCCTCTCCGATTCGAGACACTCTAGCAAATGTCTCAGGACCCCAATATGATCCTTCGGAACCTCCAAGGCCGGTCCTTTCTTACTTTTGAGGATTAATTATTCCTGACCACACGTTTCCCGGTCCTTACAGACCTATAACCGAGGCGCCTCACATCCAACAACCACACAGGTGAAAAGTATATAAATGTCAACCAGTTTAAGCACTAACACCACCACTAGCTAGAAAGAAACGTCGTGCACTCCTTGGGTCCTTATCCTGTTTTTGACTCATACCGAGGTGTGAGGCTCGCGAATTCACGCTATACACAAAGCTACGCCACACAGGCCGTGATTTGATCATCAACCACAAGACTTTGCTTTTCAACAGAAGCCTTGATCAATTGCCACTTACGCGTGCCACACTGGCAATTCACTCCACGTGACTGATGTCCATCGATATACAACCTCTGAGCTCGTACGTCTCAGAGAAGGGCGTTAAGCAAGAGAATAAATTCTCCATCGCCAAAAAGATGTCTATTTAATAGAGATCAATCAACACAGAATAAAATCAAATGTTAGACACACAATCCATTTACAAGTTTGTTTTGGGTCTGAACGAAACCGAAGGCACTTTCCTCGCATATCCATCGATCTCCAAGTACGTCTGGACGATCGCCAACTGATTCCCTCCTCTTGGGTGTACAGCCCAATCAAGATCATAAGTAATCACCCAAACGATGTGAAGACTTCCGGTCTTCAACCACCGTCTTCATCTTCGACATATCACCGAATCGGTTATTCAGAATGGGTATAAACCCGGCCTTTCTGAATAACCCACGTATATAATAAACAAATGTTACACAAACACAACAAACGCCTCATTCCAATTCAGAATATTCTTTTTTTTTCCAGAAAATCACATTCTTAGGGAAAGGTTCCCATTAATTTTATCAAAGATAAATTCTTCTAAATTTATTCTTTAATCTTCTTTTGGACATCATTTCAAACCGTATTATGGTTTTCCAAACTAGTCGGAATTAGCGAACTACACTGAAGTAATTATTTGTTTTATTTCCCAATCCCAACCTATTCATCCCATGGAGAAAACTGGTAATGCTCCATATCTAAGACCACGGTGTTATCGATAAAATTAATTACCATTTCACGTTCAAATCTAATTAAAGATTTAACTATCGCTTTGGAGCAAAACTGGTGGTACTCCATTCTCGATCACCTTTCAGATTTGATAATTTCAATTATCAATTCACATTTCAATCTATTTAAAGATTCATCAAAACTCCACTTAGTTTTAATCTTTCCAAAAATCAATATCCTATCTTTAACTGGGTTAAAGAACCAATGTCATCTAAAACACGGTTCACGATAAACCCAAAATCAAATTCAAATTCAATTCCAATTAAACATTATTTAATTGGTACACTTCATTAAATCTAAATAGAAAGATTTAATCTTTTTCTCTATTGGGTTTAAGAACAGTGTTAATGAAGACACCATTCCCGACAAACCCAAATCACATTTGATATTAAATACAAGGCTCTGAATAGAAAATATATCGGCTTATATTCAATATCAAATTCTGAAACCAACAACTATCGTACTGGAAATAACGATATAAAATATATCTTTCAAATTCCCATAACAACATCTGTATAATCACGAAATCCAATCATCGAAATATTCCGAAGATAATTTCGATTCAAATCCATTCCACTTCGATTATTGGAAATTCTGATGATTTTTAAAACCACTTTCAAATTCAATTTATTTATTTCTAAATTAAATTGATTTTAATTCTAGTTCAAAACTAGTTCATTTCGATAAAAATCTATTTTTATCTTTTCAAATATGGAGTTTTTCGGCCCAATTTTTCCCAAATCATTTCTTATGATTTTACACAAATTATTGATATTTTTAATAATTTTATCAAAGCCCGTACAGTCGATTTCCATCAACGGCCATCGAACTGCACTTACAGCGACCTTTTTCAAATTTGATTTGGACATAATCCCAAATCCAAACGTTAGATTTCAAATTTCTAATATTCATTGGAAAGTTATTTTCGATACGAACCTAACGGTTCCGGTTTTAGGAGAATCCGACAGTCGGATCTCCCGTAATATCCATTCGAAGTCAATGGTCGAAATTCGCGAACTGCCGCGGTGCGGCTCGTTCTATTCAGGCCATTATATTATATATATAATATATACTTCGTCGATTTCCTTTCGAAACGAATTTTATAAATCGTTTTAAAATCGTTTTCAAAACAAATTCAACTTCATACTCAATTTCAAATTAAAATTGAATATTCCTTTATAAATTCGTATTAAATTCTTTTCAAATTGATTTCAATTCAAATTCATTTAAATTTAATTTCAATTCGAATTCATTTCTATATATTCGATTTTGAAATCACTTTTCGATATTCATTAAAAAATGAATAAAATCGATATAAATATCGTTCACGTCAAAATGGCGCATCTCTAATCAACACGGGTTTATATATTTTAATAAATTCGTTATTCTATTCAACAAATGAATATTTATTCCATTCAACACATGAATCTATATTTCTTCTTACTTACAATAAAAAGGTAAATTTTATTGTATAAATATTTTATTCAACACATGAATACACTTTCAACACATGAATTCTCAACACCTGAACATCTTCAACACATGACTATTTATTCTATTCAACACATGAATTTTCTTTTATAATATTCATTATTTCCCAATTGGAATGAGGCCCAATCAATCACCATATAATGTTGATTATATGGATTCCATACAACACATGTATATAAATAGCAACGATAAATAATCAACCATCATCCAAAGTGCACTACACAACTGCATAAGCATTAAATATAAATAATTAACGCTTACACAGTATGTTGACCAATCGATCGACATACTATTAAATAATTGGGATTAGTGTACACCAAATATCAGCCCAACACCCATGTGGGGTTTCAAATCAACAAACACAGATTTTTATTTATTCACATACCCGTTAAAAATTATATTTTTAACGGTAAAATATTTTTAACCGTATAAATATTTTATTTCTTCTCACATCACATCACACAATCAATTTTCATCACAACAAACAATCAAACATACAAGCCATCCATGGTCTGTGGATGACGGGGTCGGGTGCTACTAAGCACCGTCTACATCCTAGTATATATTTTAACTAGAAAAACAAGATTTAAAGTGAGAAGTTCTCACAGAGGCTTCCACTCCGCCGTGCTTTACTGTTGAATTGCTGAACCGTCTGGATTTTCTTGAAATTCCAATGCGGTTCTTTCCACGCTGTTCAAATAAAAATTATATTTTTATTGCTTCATTTCAATAAATAAAAATCCATATTTTTATTTCTACTTCATATATTTTTACAACGCTTATTTTAATATAAAAATTATATTTTTATATTTCTACTTCTTATATAAAGATTGAATTTTTATATCCTCGCTATAAAAATCACATTTTCACTTCACTATATATATAATAAAAATCAGATTTTTATTTCGCTACATATATAAAGATAATATTTTTTATTCTCTATTATATAGAAATTCTATTTTCAATACACTACTTATATAAAAATAGTATTTTTATATCTTCTATTATATAAAGATCATATTTTTAATACTCTACACAAGTAAAAATCATATTTTTGATTCACTACATATATAAAAATTATATTTTTAAACTTCACATATAATAAAAATCATATTTTTATTATGTTATTCATATAAAAATCACGTATTTGTTGTTATAAAAATCTCAACATTCACTAATTAAAAATCTAACCTTTACTTTGCTAAAAATCCGACTTTTACTTTGCTAAAAATTCGATCTTTACTTCGCTAAAATCACATATAAAAATCCGACCTTTCTTGTGTATAAAAATCAAATTTTTATCACGGCGTACATAGAACAAAAAGTATACTTTTACTCTACTTTTAAATAAGTAAAAATCGTATTTTTATTTCTTTATCTTCATAGGAAAAATCAAATCTTTACTATAAAAATTCTTCCTTTCTATAAAAACTGAATTTTATTAAGGCCCTTATACATTTTTTTTCCAACCGAACCTTAACCATGATTTTTCTAAAGAAATAAAATAAGTAAACTAGGGAGAAGACTTACAGGGGGCTGCGTGCGTTCTATAGTCGGAAAGAGGAGGGAGCACGAGAGAGGAAGGGGGTGTTGGCGTCCGATTTGGAGAAGGAGGAGGATGAGGAAAAGGAGAAGAGGGGGACGGGGCTGAGGGAATGGAGGGTCGGGTTTTCGATGCAGGCGAAGGAGTGGGAGGTGAAGTCGTCGCAGCAGGTCGGGGTGGTCTTGGGGGAGGTACGGCGTCGGAGTTAGTGGACTAGGTGGCGGATTTGGGGTTCGCGAGGCTCAGCTGAAGAGGAGGAAGAACGGGGATAGGGGAACGAGGAGGAGGAGTTCGCGAGCAGGGGGGATGTTCAGAGGTGGCGCCCCACCTTGAGGCGGCGGCGGAACTATCGGGGAGGGGGCGGCAGGGGATCGCGATCCCTCCCCCATTTCTTTCTTTTTCTTTTTCTAAAATAATGAAAGGGGAGAGAGAATGATGGGGGGGTTTATTAATATATTTATTTTATTTTATTTCAAAAAGTTGCCTTCTTTATTTGACCTCTAAACGAGGCCCACCGCCTGTCGTCCATAGCTAATTACTCTCATTCCGAACACAATGGGATATGTATCGTAGGCTGATTCGATCGTTTCGATCAGTTTTCGTCAAATTTACACTTAAATCATTATATTGAATTTTAACGCGTATTTTAATTTACTGGGGTCACATACTAACTCGAAAAATTCCAGAAAAATATTTTCTAGCTTCGTATTGACGATACGGTTCTAACAAAACTAATTTCGTCGAATTCTAAGACCGTTTGAAAAATGGCCTTTTTCCAGTCGATTAAAATCAACTAAAACTGGTCAAATGCGTTGTCCATTGCCATGCTCACATATTAATTCAAAATATTACGAATTTTGGAATATAGTAATAACTAGACATCGCGGATCCAACAAAAGTGGTTTCATCGAAAACCGAGGTCGTTTGCAAAATTCCCATTTTTAAGGGCTAGAATTCCATAGCGACTATTCTGAATTTTCAACTGGACATAACTTTTTATCCCCGCCATGAAATTTCAATTTTTCGAATTCGTTGGAAAGATATTCTCAAATAGATTCAAATATTTTTGGTTTCGCTAAAATCCGGTTTATTTTGCACCCGGTATGTTCAATTGAAGTTTGAAATCGAATTATCGAACTACCGCACCATTTTCAATTCCTATGTACAATTAAAATAAATTATTTATATTCTAACGACGACGTATATAAATATAAACGTTCTAATTCCATTCAAAATAAATTTCTCGTCGCAATTATTTAAAATAATTCATTTTAAATATTCAAAATTCACTAAAATTGCCAAAATAAAAATTTTAAACTGGCTCAGAATTTCCGGGTTGTTACAGCCTAATTCTAATTGGGAAAATAAAGAATATTATAAAATAAAGATTCATGTGTTGACAGTACTCAATTGTTGAGATTATCCATGTGTTGAAAGGAATATATATTCATGTGTTGAGTAAAATATTTTAACAATGAAATTTACATCTTTATCAAACATGAAATTAGAAACTAACTGGAAAATAGATAAGATGAGTGGTCTCCTGGATATTGATCTGATGTTGGTTTCGGCCTTCGGGGTTAATATTTAGGGAATCGTTCTCTTACTAATTTACGGTTGGAGTTTGATTAAAAATTTAACGATAGAAATCAAAATTTTATAAAATATATTAAATAACAAAAATAGTCACGTGTTGACAGTACTCATGTGTTAAGGTTAGTCATGTGTTGAAAGAAATATAGATTCATGGGTTGAATGGAATAAATTTTCATTTGTTGAATAGAATAACAAAGTTATTGAAATATATAAAGCCGCGTTGATTAGAGATGCGCTATTTTGACACGAACGATATTTATATCGATTATATTCGTTTTTATAATAATTATAGAAAAGGAAGTGATTTCAAAATATAACGTTTTGAAAATATTATCAAGTGTATATCGATGATGTGGAATATTCAATTTTGATTCAAAATTGAATATGAAGTTGAAATCGTTTCGAAAACGAATTTAAAACGATTTATAAAATACGTTCTAAAAGGAAATCGACGAATTATATATAATATTATATATATATAACAAAATGCCTTGGTTGGTTTAAAAAATACCAAGAAAGGCTGTGATTTGTTCTTAACATAGATAAAGAAAGGCTCAGATTTGTCCACGCATCATTTCACTCGCACGACGTTCCAGCACATTCTCCCCACGTATACTTCTGTTTTCTCATTCTACGCTCTTCTGCCTCGCCCAAAAGCCTTTCGCCTCCTTCCCCAAATTTTCATGTCAGTTCTCCCGAACATAATTTCGATCAACTGAAACAACCGCACTCGAGATGAAAAGTACTACATCATGCGTCTGTCTTCCTCAATTTCAAATCTAATAGAATTGTTACTATAAATAGGTTAGATCTTTTACCTTCTAATTATCATTATTTCGTACTATTCTGCTATTGAATTTTTCTCCAATAACATTCGATGTTTGATCGATTTACCCCTTATTTTCTAACAGTCGGACTTTATTATTTTTTGTACTTTAAGATTTTGATTGCTACTTCTTTCATCTGTTATATTTCAGTAAAATAATCTGATTTCACTATAATTACTGAAGTTAATCTACTTCTTAATCAATCATGGATCCTGCTAATTTGAGGTCTAATCATGTTTTGGTTCTGACTGGCTCTCAATCAATTATTCGGGAAGATAGAGGTTAATAGTACAGTAATTTCTTTAATTATGTGTTGTCTAATTTGTTTATTTTTAGAGTATTAAATTAAATTTGCTAATGTAAGTGTGACACTCTTCACTGTAGTAAAAACTACCATCTAATTAGTATAAAATATAATCCTCTAATGAAGATTTGCCTTTTTCATTTGTATAAATTGAAGTGCACTATATGCACTTTTTGTGCTACAGTATATAGTTAACCTTTTAGTATTCATAAAAGTCAGTTAACTTAGGAAAGGTTTGCATCTTTCCTCCACACCGAGCAAGTTTCAAATTTTAATAGCGAATACTATGGATAACTGAATTTTTTAACTGCAATTAGCTACGTGGATTAAATTTATTTCATTTTTTGAATGTAACAAATTATAATCTTTCAGTTTTAGAAGGCAATTTTTGTCTTACTCTAATCTAATATATCTTTTCGTCGATTGAATATTTTCCACCAAAACTTTATCTTACATCTTTATTGGTACAAAATTAGCTTTATTTAATGAAACCATGGAATAAAAAGAATGCAATTTATATATGTGTTGCTCATAGTTTAATGTATGTACAATTTAAAATAATTTATGTTATATATAATATAATTTTAACTAATTTATGAAGTGGATTTTACTTTAATAGTACCATATATGCTTGATTATAAATTTATGATATTCCTTTTACGTATTTTCATACTTAAATTGGTGTCATTGGATAGATAACCAACAGTTAGTAGTCTGTACTTAGAAAGATATATAATGCATTTCTGTAAGTTCAATATTTCATATAAGGCAACTATAGAATGCAAGTATGTAAATGTTCATAAAAGAAAATCTGCTAACTTTGTTAACCTATCGTTTCTAAACTAATGCAGATCTTTTTTTACACTATCTCCTCCATGTTGCTCCACTCATCTGCAATCTTTATTTAAAAAAAAAATTCTTATTTGACTATTTTAACGGACTACTATTGCATCTATTTCCTTCCTTTTCAATTCTCATTCGAACGTCAATATCATTTCATTCTTCAACCCCTTACTATTTCACTTTCGAAGTTATGATTTTCTCATATAGTTGATTTGTATCTGGAATATGAAATTAAATGTTTTGGGTTTGCAAGTTGTTGTACTTTAACCAATTGCTGTGGGTAATGTAGATGATGACTATGGATAACGAGATAACAGTCAAACTAAAATGCTAACGAATTCATGCTGGGTTGATACGCATTATTATGTCATTTTGTGTTGGTCAGATTTTTTTTCCTTTTATTATGACGATGATTTTGTGTACATACGTGGATACGTTTTGGTTTTGATTCATCTTTTCATTCGAAAACTTTCATGCATAAAGCGTTTGAAATAACGTCATCTTCTACTGACTTTGTATATTTATGTTTCTGTTTTTTATTTCCTCCCTTTTGTGCATTTAATTTATTAGGAACAATGATTTGACTAACTTTCCTCCACTAATGCAGGTTTCAGCTAAGGAGTAAAGAATTTGCAGGTGTTGAAAAAAAAATGAGCTTCATGGTTATTCTTTGTCCTACTTATTTTGGAGTTCATATTTTTTGTTCAATATGATGGTTTCCTGCTTTAATGTAGCATTCCAATTGAAAAAAATTCATTTGAAAATGAAGCAAAGTTTGGTGACTGTGACAGGAACGAGCAACATACAAGATAACAAATTCATCTGATTGAGCAAAGTCATCTTTGTAGTCTTTTTTTTCTGTCTTTTTTTTATTCTCTTTTATTTTAAACGCCTGTCATAATTTTATTTCAACCACTGCATTGTCCATTTCATTATGCATCATACAAGTTGGATTTTATTTGTATAACTTATGCTTATTTTGGGAATTTTGTTGCCTATTCTGGAAACTGCTATACATGGTTTGGATATCAAATTTTGCATAGCAATACAATTTTCTTGCTCATGGGATCGATTCTTCCTTAGTAAGGCTTGCAACTGACTATGAATGTGCACCAGAAACTGTTTTTCTCAATCCACTTATTAAGTAAAATTGTCGGAAGTAAGAAGGAACTCCCATGAGTGTAACTGATATTAAAAATGGTTTCAAAAATATCAAGATTTCGAAAAGCATGATATATTGGGAAAGAACAACCGATCTTAAAAAGTTTTATGGATTAACTTTCATCCATAATTATGTACATAACATTTAATATCCTTACTGACAACCCACGTTAAGTAATGGTCAAACGCAATTTTTTATGTTGCTCTTTTTTCATAAATGAGAACAAACTAGAAATCCTAAATCCAAATTGAGGAAAACGTCTCCTCTGCAAGTTCCAATGTTTCGTAATAAAAAGGATGATTTAAAGAAACGTGATGTAATATGGCATAAAATTACTTACATCATATATCTTGCTATTATACACATCATATATCTTGCTATTATACAGTTAGTAGCTGACATGAAATTTCTTCTTGGATACATGTCAAGTGCCTTGCAATTCAATTTTCCTAATATAACGGATCGTTCACACTTTGTATCATGACATTATTTAACGATGAATGGGTTGTAAATTTTTGCGTTGTATTCAAACTTCCATTGTGTTCCATTGAGTTTGCGAACATCCATGATTTTTCCAATAAAACGAATTTTTCATGCTTTCTATCTGGTTTTTTTGTTTTGTTTTCGCTTTATTTAATTATATTTTTTGTATTCTTTTTTTTCTTTTGTTTAAGCTTTAAATAAGAAAGTTTAAGTATGACATACTATGATTCTTTTATGCAAAAAGCTATAAATAAACATAAGTCAGTTTCCGTTCACCGTTCACCAGATTGGTGGCAAACTTTTTCAAATGGCGAGTGTTGTCCCAACTGTAGGCGATGCTAACCAGATTTTTGTACATTTTCATCCTTTCCATCATATATTTTCATTACCATTTCAAATCTATTTTGTGGTTCTGGATATAACATAGACAAGTGATATTTCAAGTTTAATAAATGATTGTTTGGTTTGTAGCTAATACACAGAATAGCTTGGTATAATTTATTCAACGAATTTTTGATCGCGATGCATATGTATAGGACCAACTGGGGTATTGGTCATGGCCTTGAAGACATTTTAGAGGCTCATAAAGGTCCATTTACAGGCCAGGGCCATAAAGGCCTCTAACAAATGGCATGCTCAATTATCTCTTAATCTAGCTATGTTAGGTTCTTTAACTATTGTTGTAGCTCACCATATGTATTCCACGCCCCCTATCCAATCTAGCTACTGACTATGGTACACAACTTTCGTTGTCTACATATCACATGTGGATAGGTGGTTTTCTTATAGTTGGTGCCGCTGCACATGCAGCCATTTTTATGGTAAGAGACTAAGATCCAACTACTCGATATAATGATCTATTAGCCAAAATTACTAACAAAGCTGGTTCTGTCAACTATTACTAGAATTGGAGGAAAGAATGATTTTCTTCGTATTGCTATTTATCCGTGGGTGGAGCATGCTTCTTTTTAGCAGTAGCCTTTGCTCTTATTTGCTTATTAAAGCCAAGGAAACTTAGAGATCCTTCCTATTTGTCAAGGAACAGAAACCCAGGAGGCCACTAAATATTTGCATGTATGGAAGAAAGCATTGTAATTGTATTCGAGCGTAAACAGGTTGTTATTTTCCCTCCGGAAACGTTATGTATAAGTATTCCATATTATCTACTTCACCGTGCAAGCTTCATGATATCCTTTTCTTTTCGGTGCTTACTGTCTAATGTTTCTTAAATAATAATAGTAAGAAGAAGAAGAAGAAAAAGATGAAGAAGAACCTTTCATTTGCGTCCTACCTGTTTACAAATTGTGCTGTGATGCAAGAGCTTCCATTGTACCTCATCATGTCAACACTTTGAGTTTCAATTTCATACTTACATTTCCCGTGATCTGAGCATCTGGATCTGTAATTCCAAGTCCATAATACTGAGTTGTTAAAAAGGTTCTCGATAATTGTTTTTATTTATTAGAAATTTGGATTATCCCACACTCAGCAAAAAAATGTTGACTTATAGAGTTGAATTTTACAATCCTAAGTTAATTTTACTTAATAATTTACATAACTGGTGTGGATATGTTATATGCATGTCTACTGCATCACTGTCATCCATTATGTTTGGAGATGTTTCCTTCATATCAACCGTCTTTGTATCAATTTAACAATCTTTTACATGTGTCCATGCAATTTTACACACAAAAAACATGCATATACTACTTTGTACTAAAATTTAACATTAGTAAATGATATATAATTCTACTTATTTCCTTACTTACCTACAAAACAAAAAACTTACTTTTGGCAATGGAGGTAAGACAGGAGCTTTACGTGCCAAGGAAGGAAAAAAGGCTTACACAATATGCAGTATTGAAGATTCATGGGCCATAGTTAAGCACATGCAGCAAACAATCATATTAGGATCACTAATAAACTGGCACCAACATCATCATAAAAAGTGGACCATCTAACATTTGATTAGATTATATTTTGACATACTAATAATAATTTAGCATGCTAAAATCATTCACAATTTATAACCGCTGTTACATCCAAACTTAATATACGCTTAGATGCATCCATACACATTAATGGTTATATTTATACCATCGTGCGAAACGATGTCGCTATTGTATGATATATTATATTCGCTTATACATGCAAACTACAACACCCCGTAGTCTATGTTCCCGTGCATCGCACGGGTTTTCACTCGTATATATATATATATATATATATATATATATATATATATATATATATATATATATATATATAATGGCCTGAATAGAACGCGCCGCGCCGCGGCAGTTCGTGAATTTCGACCATTGACTACGAATGGACATTACGGGAGATCCGACCGTCAGATTCTCCTAAAACCGGAACCGTTGGGTTCGTATCGAAAAGAGCTTTCCAATGAATATTAGAAATTCGAAATCTAACGGTTGGATTTGGAATTATGTCCAAATCCAATTTGGAAAAGGTCGCTGTAAGTGCAGTTCGATGGCCGTTGATGGAAATCGACTGTACGGGCCCTGATAAAATTATCAAAAATATCAATAATTTGTATAAAATCATAAGAAATGATTTGGGAAAAATTGGGATGAAAAACTCCATATTTGAAAAGATAAAAATAGATTTTTATCGAAATGACTAGTTTTGAACTAGAGTTAAAATCAATTTATTTTTGAAATAAATAAATTGAATTTGAAATGGGTCTAAAATAACCAGAATTTCCAATATATGAATTGGAATGGATTTGAATCGAAATTATCTTCGGAATATTTCGTTGTTGGATTTCATGATTATACAGATATGGTTGTGGAAATTTGAAAGATGTATTTATATCGTTATTTCCAATATGCTATTTGTTGGTCGTAGAATTTGATATTGAATATAAGCCGATATATTTTCTATTCAGAGCCTTGTATTTAACATCAAATGTGATTTGGGTTTGTCGGGAATGGTGTCTTCATTAACACTGTTCTTAAACCCAGTTGAGAAAAGATTAAATCTTTTTATTTAGATTTAATGAAGTGTACCAATTAAATAATATTAATTGGAATTGAATTTAAATTGGCTTTGGGTTTATGGTGAGCCGTATTTTGAATAACACCTGTTCTTTAACCCGATTAACAATGGGAAGTGATTTTGGGTTTATCGTGAATCGTGTTTTAGATGACATTGGTTCTTTAATCCAGTTAAAGACAGGATATTGATTTTTGAGAAGATTAAAACTAAGTGGAGTTTTAATGAATCTGTAATTAGATTGAAATGTGAATTGATATTTTAAATTATCAAATTTGGAAAGTGATCGAGAATGGAGTATCACCAGTTTTGCTCCAAAGCGATAGTTAAATCTTTAATTAGATTTGAACGTGAAATGGTAATTAGTTTTACCGATAACACCGTGGTGTTAGATATGGAGTATTACCAGTTTTGCTCCGTGGGATAAATAGGTTGGGATTGGGAAATAAAATAAATAATTACTTCGGTGTAGTTCGCTAATCCCAACTAGTTTGGAAAACCTTAACATGGTTTGAAATGATATCCAAACGGAGATTAAAGAATAAATTTCAAGGAATTTATCTTTGATAAAATTAATAAGAACCTTTCCCTAAGAATGTGAAATTTAGAAACTCACTGTGGGTTAGCTAAGATGGATGGTTTCCTGGGTATTGATCTGATGTTGGTTTCGGCCTTCGGGGTTAATATTTGGGGAATTGTTCTCTTGCTAATTTACGGTTAGTGACGGATGAATTGGAATGAGGCGTATGTTGTGTTTGTGTAACACGTGTTTATTATATACGCGGGTTATTCGGAAAGGCCGGGTTTATACCCATTCTGAATAACCGATTCGACGACAAGTCGAAGATGAAGACGGTGGTTGAAGACCGGAAGTCTTCACATCATTTGGGTGATTACTGATGATCTTGATTGGGCTGTACACCCAAGAGGAGGGAATGAGTTGGTGATCGTCCAGACGTACTTGGAGATCGATGGATATGCGAGGAAAGTGCCTCCGGTTTTGTTCAGACCCAGAACGAACTTGTAAATGGACTGTGTGTCTGACATTGGATTTTATTCTATGTTGATTGATCTCTATTAAATATACATCTGTTTGGCAGTGGAGAATTTATTCTCTTGCTTAACGCCCTTCTCTGAGATGTACGAGCAAAGAGGTTGTATATCGATGGACATCAGTCGAACGGAGTGGATTGCCTTTGTGGCACGTCTAAGTGGCAAATGATCAAGGCTTCTGTTGAAAAGTAAAGTCTTGTGGTTGATGATTAAAGCACGACCTACGTGGCATAGCTTTGTGTATAGCGTGGATTCGCGAGCCTCACACCTCGGTATGAGTCAAAAATGGGATAGTGACCGCTGGGAGGACACGACGTTTCTTTCTACTTATGGTGGTGTCAGTGCTTAAACTGGCTGACATTTATATTATTTTCACCTTTGTGGTTGTTGGAATGCGAGGCGCCTCGGATATAGGTCTGATGGGACCGGGAAACGTGTGTTCAGGAATAACTAATCCTAAAACGTATGGGAGGACCGGCCCAGCCGATTCCAAGGGTTACCTAGGGAGAGTAGTCCGGAGAGATTTTCTAGAGTGTCTCGAAGCGGAGAGGAGCTTGCCCCTTGCCTCGACTCATGACAGAAATCCTATTTCCAATACGAGATACTTCGGTTTTAATTGTAGAACCTAGTATGGCGACATAGTGGTATGGGACATTCATGCCACCTAGGATTGATATTTATGATTGAAATTGTTTTGACACTATACACTTATAATAGTATCAAATGATTTGTTTTTAACGTGCCAAGCATGTTTGGCTATTATAAGGGAAAACCCTATCATCCGGCTTGCGTTGCATTGTGTGATGGGACCTGGGTCTTATAATAGCTTCATTTTTCGAAAAAGCATTGCGTTGTCTATTCTATGCACGGGTATTCTTGGGAGGAAACCCGTTCCGTGTTATACGCCGAGGTCCCTTGAATTACTCTCTTTTAAAGTGAAGTTTTAACTAACTGTTTTAGTTCTCACACCAGTCACATGACTGACCTGGAGTTTATTGTTTTAACCTAAATTCTGGGTGCCCTTATTTTCGACACGGGCAGCTAGTAGTTTTGGTTTTGCAGATTTATATTCACAGGATCTGGTTTACAACTGGAACGATGCTCGGAAAGCTCTGTATCCGTGTATTACTTTCAGTTGTGTTTTGTATTGTTTTTCCGCTGCTATGTAATTTATTGTAATCTCTGATATTTATTGAATGTATAATATTTATTCATACTCTGTATATTCTTGTATTCTGATGGAATTGTTGTAATAAGCAACGAAATGTTCTTCCGTTTGTGTTCCGATGTGTGTTGTCCTCAAAGCAATCCGGGCTTTCCTTACCGGGGAAGTTAGGGTCGTTTCACCCTATTCTCTAACAACCATAGTCAAAACATTTCCCTGGTCAAAGCAAGAATTAAAACCCGCCTCCAACCAAATATCGACAATCAGCAGCTTCAAATTTTAACCATTTAAACTTCTCCAATCCACACACTAATCTGAAATCGCTCAACATGGAAACGGAAGACCTCCGCGAGCTCGTCGATTTCATTCAGTCGTGATCAATTCCTGTGACGGCAAGGAATTTCGCTCGATCCGAATCAGTCGTTAAACCGATCTAGACCGTTCGAAACCCCTGATCATTTGGGAACAAGACAAAACAGAACACAAACAGAAGAACATTTCATTGCTATTACAACAATTCCATCAGATACAAGAATATACAGAGTATAAATGAATAAATTACATTCGATAAATATCAGAGATTACAGTAAATTACATAGCAGCGGAAAATAATACAAAGCACAACTGAAGGTGATATACGGATACAGAGCTTTCCGGATATCATTCCAGCTGTAACCAGGATCCTGTGAATATAAATCTGCAAAACCAAAACTACTAGCTGCCCGTGCGGAAAATAGGGGCACCCAGAGTTTAGGTTAAAACAATAAACTCCAGGTCAGTCATGTGACTGGTGTGAGAACTAAAACAGTTATTTAAAGCTTTACTTTAAAAGAAAGTAATTCAAGGGACCACGCCGTATAACACGGAATGGGTTTCCTCCCAAGAATACCAGTGCATAGAATAAACAACGCAATGCTTTTTCGAAAAATGAAGCTATTATAAGACCCAGGTCCCATCACACAATGCAACGCAAGCCGGAGGATAGGGTTTTCCCTTATAATAGCCAAACATGCTTGGTACGTTTAAAGCAAAACACTTGATACTATAATAAGTGTATAGTGTCAAAACAATTTCAATCATAAATATAAATCATAGACGGCATAGCATCCCATGCTACTATGTCGCCATACTAGGCTCTACAAATAAAGCCGAAACATCTCGTATTGGAAATTGGATTTCCGTCATGAGTCGAGGCAAGGGGCAAGCTCCTCTCCGCGTTCGAGACACTCTAGCAAATGTCCCAGGGCTACGCACTCTGGGCAACCCTTGGATGCTTCAGGGCCGGTCCTCACTTACGTTAGAGGATTGGCAATTCCTGAACACACGTTTCCCGGTCCTTACAGACCTAAAATCGAGGCGCCTCATCCAACAACCACAAAGGTGAAAAGTATATAAATGTCAGGGCTGGTAAGTCACTGACACCACCAAAGCTAGAAAGAAACGTCGTGCTCTCCCTGCAGTCCGTATCCCGTTTTTAACTCATACCGAGGTGTGAGGCTCGCGTATTCACGTTATACACAAAGCTGCTACGTAGGCGTGCTTTGATCATCAACCACAAGACTTTGCTTTTCAACAGAAGCCTTGATCATTGCAACTTAGCATGCCACACAGGCAATTCATGCTATGCGATTGATATCTATCGATATATAACCTCTAAGCTCGTACGTCTCAGAGAAGGGCATTAAGCAAGAGAATAAATTCTCCGCCGCCAAACAGATATATATTTAACAGAAATCAATCAACACAGAATAAAATCCAATGTCAGACACACAATCCATTTACAAGTCCGTTCTGGGTCTGAACGAAACCGGAGGCACTTTCCTCGCATATCCATCCATCTCCAAGTACGTCCGGACAACCACCAACTATTTCCATCCTCTTGGGTGTACAGCCCAATCAGGATCGTCAGTAATTACCCAAACGATGTGAAGACTTCCGGTCTTCGACCACCGTCTTCATCTTCGACATATCGTCGAATCGGTTATTCAGAATGGGTATAAACCCGGACTTTCCGAACAACCCGCGTATATTAAAAACAAACGTTACACAAACACAACATACGCCTCATTCCAATTCATTAGTCACTAACCGCAAATTAGCAAGAGAACAATTTCCCAAACATTAACGGCCGAAACCAACATCAGATCAATACCCAGGAAACCATTCTTCTTAGCCAACCTACAGCTAGTTTCTAAATTCCACATTCTTAGGGAAAGGTTCCCATTAATTTTATCCAAGATAAATTCTTTAAAATTTATCCTGTAATCTTCCTTTGGATGTCATTTAAAACCAAATTATGGTTTTTCCAACTAGTCGAGATTAGTGAACCACACCGAAGTAATTATTTATTTTATTTCCAAATCCCAACCTATTCATCCCATGAAGCAAAACTGGTAATACTCCATATCTAACACCGTGGTGTTATCGGTAAAGTTAATTACCATTTCACGTTCAAATCTAATTAAAGATCTAACTATCGCTTTGGAGCAAAACTGGTAATACTCCATTCCCGCTCATTTCTAAATTTGATAATTTAGATTATAGATTCACTTTTCAATCTAATTGCAGAATCGTTAGAACTCCTTTTACTGGGTTAAAGAACTAGGTGTTATTTAAAACACAGTTCACGACAAACCCAAATCACATTCTATTTGTTATCGGGTTAAAGAACTAGTGTTATTTAAAACACCGTTCACGATAAACCCATTTCAAATTCAATCAAATACATTAGAAATTCCGATTATTTAAAACCCCTTTTTAAATCTAATTTATTTATTTAAAAACAAATCGGGTTTTAAATTTAGTTCAAACTAGTTCATTTTGATAAAATCTATTTTTATATTTTCAAATATGGAATTTTTCATCCCAAATTTTCCCAAATCATTTCTTATAATTTTACACAAATTATTGATATTTTTAATAATTTTATCAAGGCCCGTACAGTCGATTTCCAATAACGGCCATCGAACTGCACTTACAGCGACCTTTTTCGAATTTGATTTGGACGTATCTCCAAATCCAACCGTTAGATTTCAAATTTCTAATATTCGTTAGAAAGCTCTTTTCGATACGAACCCAACGGTTCCGGTTTTAGGAGAATCCGACGGTCGGATCTCCCGTAATGTCTGTTTGAAATAAATGGTCGAAATTTACGAACTGCCGCGGTGCGGCGCGTTCTATTCAGGCCATTATATTATATATATAATATATATAATATATATTTCGTCGATTTATATTTAAAACGAATTTTATAAATAGTTTTGAATTCGTTTCAAAAACAATTTCAACTTCAATTTCATTTCAAATCAAAATTGAATTCCTCCTTATAAATTCGTTTTAAAATTCATTTCTATTCAATTCAATTTGAATTCATTTCAATTTGTTTTAAATTCAATTCGAATTCGTTTTCAATTCGATTCAATTCAAAGTGGTTTTCTATTCGATTCAATTCAAATTAGTTTTCTATTCGATTCAATTCAAATTGGTTTTCTATTCGATTCAATTCAATTCAAATTGGTTTTCTAATCAAATTCATTTCGTTTTCTCTTTGAATCAAATTCATTTCGTTTTCTATTCAATTCATTTCGAAATCGTTTTCTATTTGAATCAAATTCATTTCGTTTTCTATTCAATTCATTTCGAAATTGTTTTCTATTCAATTCATTTCGAAATCGTTTTCTATTCAATTCATTTCGAAATCGTTTTCTATTCAATTCATTTCGAAATCGTTTTCTATTCAATTCATTTCGAAATCACTTTTCAATATTCATTTCAAAATGAATAAAATCGATATAAATATCGTTCACGTCAAAATGGCGTCAATCTAACCAACACGGCTTCATATATTTCTATTTTCAAATATTCTATTCAACAAATGAATATTTATTTTTGTCAACACACGACTAATCTCAACGAATGAGTACTGTCCACGTGTGACTATTTTTGTTATTTAATATATTTTATAAAAATTAAGGTATCTATCGTTTGATATTGAATCAGACTTCAACCGAAATTTAGTGAGAGAACGATTTCCTGAATATTAACCCCGAAAGCCGAAACCAACATCAGATTAATATTCAGGAGACCACTCATCTCATCTATTTTCCAGTTGATTTCTAATTCCATATATGATAAAGATGTAAATTTTATTGTTAAAATATTTCGTTCAACACATGACTAATATCAACGGATGAGTATAGTCAACACATGAACCTTTATTTTATAAAGATAAAGATATAAATTTTATTGTTAAAATATTTCGTTCAACACATGACTAATATCAACGGATGAGTATAGTCAACACATGAACCTTTATTTTACAAAGATAAAGATATAAATTTTATTGTTAAAATATTTCGTTCAACACATGACTAATATCAACGGATGAGTATAGTCAACACATGAACCTTTATTTTATAATATTCTTTATTTTCTAAATTGGAATGAGGCCCAATCAATCACCATATAATGTTAATTATATGGATTTTCATACATCACACGTATATAATAGCATTGAAAATAATCAATCATCAACCAAAGTGCACTACACTGCATAAGCATCAAATATAGATATTTAACGCTTATAACAGCCTGTCAATCAATCGATCGACATATTTAATCAATCAGGATGAGTGAACTTCAAATTTCATCCTAATACCCGTGTGGGGTTTCAAACAATCAAACACAGATTTTATTTGTGCAGTTGGGCGATGTGTTAAATTTATCGTCCCAATCAATGTCAGTCAAATCAGTGTATATAAACAAATCGGTCGATTTGTTTATAAATATTTATTTATTCACATTCACGCTAAAAATTATATTTTTAACGATAAAATATTTTATTTTAACACATTGATTTTTATTCAGTTCATTTACAAAATAAAAATGACATTTTTATTTTTCTAACTTATTTTAGAAAATTTCGGCGGCATAACGGTACGATACTAGAAACGGGACGAGGCCTAGCCTTATCCCCGGTCTAGTGAAGGTCCACGCCATTCACACATCAATCAAATCCACCAAACAGTCAAATTCAAATCTAATCATCTAACTAATTTATGCAATCAAACAAACAAGTCCATGGTCTGTGGACGATTGTGTCGGGTGCTACTAAGCACCGTCTGCATCCTAGTATATATAATTAGAAAAGAAATTGAAGAGTGAGAAATTCTCACCAATAGCTATCCAATCATCTAGACTCTTCTTTGATAAAAATCTTCATCGTTATCGCATCTTTGTCATCTTCGTTGCTGTAGCCACTACATATGTAAAAATCGAATGTTTACCTCGTTATTCAATATATAAAAAAATCGAATTTTTATTATACTATTCAATATATAAAAATAAAATTTTCACTTCGCTATTATATAAAAAGATTTCGCCTTTTTTTTTATATAAAAATATAGTCTTCAACTTTTCAATTTAAAGATTTCAACTTAAAAGTCACATTTTTATTTTTCTACAAATATAAAGATGATATTTTTAATATTCCTATCATGTAAAAATTATATTTTTAATCCTCTACATAAACAAAAATCATATTTTTACATCTTCTATATAGTAAAGATTATATTTTTATTACTTTAAAAACCACTTCTTTTTCCTAGCTAATGAACGAATAAAAATCTTTCTTTTACTTCGATAAAAATCACAGCTTTTGATAAATAAAAATCTAAACTTTATATTGATAAAAATCTAATCTTTACACGAATAAAAATCTATACTTTATACGCATAAAGATCTATACTCCATATGAATAAAAATCCTATCTTCATCATGTTAATCCTATAATAAAGATCAAATTTTCATTTCTCTATTAACATAATAAAAATGGAACTTTTACTTTGCTACATACACAAAGCAAAACTGAAATTAAAAACTGAATTTTAAAAAGAGTTAAAATCACCTTCATTTGGGGGGGGGGAGGAGGCTGCTGCACCATCGTTGGGGGGGGGGTTCTTCGCGAGGCGCTGGAGGGAGGTGGAGGCCTGGGCGAGGGGCGGAGGTGGGTGGCGACGCGGCTGAGGCTGCGGTGGAGGATTGGGGGGGGGGGGGCCTCACGCGTTTCAGGAGGGGGAAGAGGAGGAAGGGAAGAAGGAAGGAGGAAGAAGAGGAGGGGGGTGCGCCTGCCTCCGGCGCGGCGGTGGCCTCCTGGATGCGCCGCTTCGGCTAGGGCGCGATGCCCTCTCTCTTTTTTTTTTTTTTTTTTTTTTTGAATCTGAACGTGGAAAGGGGGGGCCAGGGTAATAGGAAAGGAGATATTTTTTTTATTTTTATTTATTTTTAATTTCAAAAAGTTGACTTTTACATATGACCTCTAAACGAGGCCCACCGCCTGTCGTCCATAGCGTTTTACCCCCATTCCGAACACAATGGGATATGTATCGTAGGCTGATTCGAACGTTACAATCAGTTTCCGTCGAAATCAACATATAACTCTATGTATTGAATTTGAATGCGCATTTCAATTTACCGGGGTCACATACTAACCAGAAAAATTCCAAAAAAATATTTTCTAGCTTCGTATTGACGATACGGTCCTAACAAAACTAGTTTCATCGAATTCTGAGACCGTTGGAAAAATGGCCATTTTCCAGTCGATTAAAATCAACTTAAACTGGTCAAACGCGTTTTCCTTTGCCACGCTCACATATTGATTCGAAAAATTATGAAATTTGGAATCTAGTAATAACTTGACACTGCGGATCCAACAAAAGTGGTTTCGTCAAAATCCGAGGTCGTTTGCAAAATTCCCATTTTTAAGGGCCTGAATTCCATAGCGACTATTCAGAATTTTCAACTGGACATATCTTTTGATTCCCGTTATGAAATTTCGATTTTCCAGATTCGTTGGAAAGATATTATCAATTAGGTCCTAATGTTTTTGGTTTCACTAAAATCCGGATTGTTTTGCACCCGGTACATTCAATTGAAGTTTGAAATCGAATTATCGAACTACCACGCCATTTTCAATTCTATTTATAATTATATATAAATATTTATATTCTAACGACGACGTATATAAATATATACGTCGAATTCTATTCAAAATAAATTTTCTCGTCGATATTATTTAAAATAATCTATTTTAAATATTCAAAATTCGCTAAAATGGCCAAAATAAAAAATTTAAACTGGTTCAGAATTTCCGGGTTATTACAATTCCCATGTGGTGGTTCGCAAGAATTTTTACCTCGAAGTTGCTCCGTTCAGGCACGTTTCCAGCGCTGCGGGGGGGGGGGAGGGGGTTCGGATTACATGGCTTAGTAGCCGATGGAAGGGGAGGACGACGGTGATGGAAGGGCGAGTTCAGACCGACGTCTGATTGCTTGGTGGAGGTGCGACTTTCGATTCTTGGTGGCGTTAGTGGGTTCTAAAAACAACAAACCTGGAAGAAGGTAGCAACAATTGTTTTTCAATGTGATTTTCTTCTATGAGTAACCTTGTTTTTGTGTGATTTTTATATAAAAGCATTATTTTTTATAATGTAAATAGCTTTAAATAAAAATGAAATTTCTATTATATAACATAGAAATAAAAATAGAAATGTTTTTGAAATAGAAATCAGCATTGTTTTTATCATATATATAATTTAGAAATAAAAATATGATTTTTATAAAAAAGCGTTGTTTTTGAAATAGAAATAGCAATATAAAAAAATGATTTTTATATATACCTAGCATAGATAAAAATATGGTTTTTAAAAATAATTAGACATTGTTTAAAAATATGGTTTTTTAAAAAAAAATATATATATATATATCACATTGTTTTTATAAATATATATAGCGTTGTAAATATATGATTTTTAATATATATACCGCATGAAACAGATTGTGATGGAACTGACTTGAAACAAAGTGGAATCCAAAACCGTCCGATAAAGAATGACAGGGTGGAAAAAAATGTGAGAACTCCTTCTCACTTTAATTATTACAGTTAAATATATACTAGTATGTAGACGGTGCTTATTAGCACCCGACATGTAACAACCCCGATTTTCAGAACCAATTTTAATTTTTTTTATTTTAGCTATTTGAGTGAATTTTTGATATTTAAAGTGATTTATTTTAAATAATAACAACAAATAATTTATTTTAATCGAAGTTAAAACGAATAAATTTATTTTAATTATAAAACGAGCCTGAAATGGCGCGGTAATTTGAAAATTTGATTTTAAATTTCAATTGAATGTATATAATTCAAAATAAATCGGATTTCAGTAAAACCAGAAATATTTGAATCTGTTTAATAATATCTTTCTAACGAATTTAAGAAACTGAGATTTCATAATATAAATTGTAATTTATGTCTAGTTTAAAATTTAAAATAGTCGCTATGGAATTTATATATATTTTAATATAATATATAGCCCTTAAAAAAAGCCATTTGGCAAACGACCTCCGTTTTCGACGAAACTGCTTTTATTGGATCCGAAATGTCAAATTATTACTAGATACCAAATTTCATAATTTTTGGATTTAACATGTGAGCGTGGTAAATTTAAACGTGTTTTGATAGTTTAAATTGGATCGACCAGAAAATGGCTATTTTTCAAACGGTCTCCAAATTCGATGAAATTAGTTTTGTTAGGACCGTATCGTCAAAACATAGCTAGATTTATTTTTTGGGAATTTTTGGAGTCGGTATGTGGCTCTGGTAAATTTAAATATACGTTTGAATTCAATATATATTGATTTATATATTAAAGTTGATAAAAACTGTTCGAAACAGCCGAATTGGCTTATTAAACATATCCCATTATGTCTGAAATGGGGATATTTGGCTAGGGCCGACAGTCTTTGGGTTTGATTTGGAGTTCGAACCGATAAACAAGTTAAAATTGAATTAAATAATAATTAAACTATATTATTTATCACTACATTTGATCTAAACCCTTAGTCAAAGTGGCCACCATGGTCAACATTCCCTGAAGCCGTCATCCATGCTATTAATGGTCAAAAAGCTCAGATTTTTTATCCCTCAAATTCACCAATTTCACTCATTAATTCGAGAACATTTCAAAGGGGAAAACCAAGAGCTTTGTGAGCTCGTCAAATTGACCGGTCGTGATCGATTAACGACGCTGGTACTGACCAGAATCAGAGCTTGTAAGTACGGATTTCGAACGTGTTTTCTGGGTTAATGGGGGCACCGAGTTTTGTGCCACGGCGTGGTGTTGGATAGACTTCGAAGGGGCTCGACGGTGAGGGGTTTCGATTGGGTCCTGGTCTTCTCTGGTGGACAGAAATTGAGGAGGAGGCGGGTTTGTAAAGGTCGACTATGCGTTCTCTTTGTACAAGTGGATTACGAACGTAAGAAGAAGGATTAAAGAAGGACTGGCGGCTAATTCAAAGTGATTAGGTGGAAATTAAAAGTAATTAATTATTTATTAAATTGTTAATGATAGTTAACCATACTAAATCTTGTAATATTAATATCTTGAGCAAACCTTAACAGAATTTGATGAAGTTGAATCTGTTCGAACCGTAAAATCGAGAGCAACGCGATGGAACAGACCAAATCAGAAACAGAGCTAGTTACAAATTTTGGCTAAATTAAACGCTCCATTTAATTTGATCAGAACAATCGTTATTTAGCGATTCCAAAACCGACAACTGTGAGAACTCTCTCTTACTCAATTTAATTTATATTTAAATATATACTAGGTTGTAGACAGGGCTTAGAAGCTCCTGACACTGTCGTCCACAGACAATGGAAGACTTGTTTGATTGTATTAGATTGTGGAAATTTATTGTGATTGTAATGTGGAATGGAAAATAAAATATTCATGTGTTGAATAAAATTTTTGAACAATAAAGATATCATTTTTATTGAACATATGAATTGTATAAAATAGTGATGCGTTGAAATAAAATATTCATTTACAAATCGTGTTTATGTACACCCATTTATCTGATATTGATTGGGATGATAAATTTTACACATCGCCCAATTGCACAAATAATAAATAGTATTTGTGTAACAACCCGAATTTTTATAAAATGTTATAACATAAATCAAGGAAGAATTAAATTTTAAAATTTGAATCAAGGGAAACGGGCTGCGCCATTGCGTTCGTCCTCGGAGCAGTTGGGAAGTTGGCACCGAGGATCATAGGGCCCTTCCCTATCATTGAGAGAATTGGGCAAATGGCATATAGAGTGGAATTGCCCGAGAAGCTGGCCGGAGTGCATAACGTCTTTCATGTCTCGCATCTCCGGAAGTGTTTGCACACATCTGCCGAAGTGGTTGAACCAAGTATTCTTGAAGACATGGAGGTAGAGAAAGAGGCAACCTTGAGGCGAGCTCCGATTCGTATCTTGGGAACAGAGATCAAGAAACTGAGGAATCGAGAAGTCAAGTTAGTAAAGGTTCAGTGGAGTGAAGCCGATGAAGATGCAACTTGGGAAACCAAGGAGAAGATGCGTGGGCTTTATCCATTCCTTTTTGAGGGTACATTCTCAATCTCTTTTCCTAGTTAGCATATCTTTCCTTTGCTATCCATGTTTATCTTGTAATCTCGTTAACCTTGTCATGAAAACCTTAGGTAGAAACCCTTTGGATGAAACATGTATTTAAAACATGTTATGCTTGATGTTTGCCAGTGGTTGCAAGTGTTCGCAAGTGGATACTCGTGGATGCATGATACACATTAGGCACTAAGATCTGCTCACACACTTTCATATTGCATATGCATGGGTGATTATACTTATTCATGGCTGAAAATTGTTATGCTATCACGTGGATGTTGCATATGGATGAATGTTATGTGCACTCATATAGAGATTATGAATTATGTTAGGAATTTGCATACATATGGACTCATTTCACTAACATACTTTGCATTAACGAGGTTTACTGACTCAGTAACCGCCTGATTTTCGCATTAGATAAGCACATATACACACACCTTTGCATATGATCATACAACATTTAGAATCTTTTAAGGACAATGATTACTTGAGGATAATGTTTTGAGAAGATGGATGATGGATGGTAGGATACGTTCTTCCTAACTTGGAGATTTCGGGGACGAAATCCTTTAAGGAGGGGAGAATGTAACAACTCGAATTTTTATAAAATGTTATAACATAAATCAAGGCAGAATTAAATTTTAAAATCTGAATCAAGGGAAAAAAGGCTGCGCCATTGCGTTCGTCTTGGAAAAATACGCGAAATTGAGTCCGAGTTTTTCGAAAATCGGAGTCGGTATGAAGAAGATATGGACGAACGAAGTTAGGCAGAAAAACCGAAAACAAGCCAGAATGCACTGGCGCACTTGTGAAGTGCGCCAGCACAAAAATACACTGGCGCACTTGGGAAGTGCGCCCGTATCGAGCCAGAAACCTGCACAGCTTTCTGGCTTGACCCTGGCTGGCCTGGTGCACCTGTTTTGGTTCTCTGGTCTGTTCTGCTGGCCTATGACGATTTTTGATGGTTTAGATCTAAACTAGGGTTAATCCTATGGCCTAAACTTGTCTCTACTCCTATAAAAACACCCTAAGACCTAACCTAAACCCACACAAATCATTCCTACAACTAGGTTATGCCAAAATGCTCCCTAATCATGGCCTCCATCTTCATCTTGAGAGCATGAGTGTTCCAAATCAAATCTAAGTCCAAGAAGCTATCTTTCTTAGTTCAAAGAGCCATCTTTCTTCGTCATAGAAGCTATTTTACTTATTTCTCAAGGCTTAGGGTGGAGCATATTATTTTCCTTGCGGATTTGCTAGTGGCTTCGTCTCAATCTTGTTTTATTTTATAGTCTTCATAGCATTGTAAGCCCTATTCTACTCTTAGATTTAAACTATGAAGTTAAATATGACATGTTGCAAGTTTGAGTTTGGGCCTAAGTATGATTTGTGCTTTGAATCTATCATGTTATGCATAGATTTGTTCTATGTATGCTTGCAAAGCTATCACCATGACTTTGTGGATTGAAAGCTATGAGCTTTGTTTGGAAATGTTGCATAATGCAACATAGAAACTCTCATAACCATTATGTTAACTTGCATATGATGTTATATGCGAATCACTAGTTATCATCCTATGCCATCTATGACCATGTATCACCTATTTGCTAAGTTTGATGTCATGCATGTTTTGAGGCTTATAATGTAATATGCAAGTTTAATGAACACATTTTGCCTCATGTGCCACCATGTTTAACTTGTGGCCAAATCTTATCACCTTATGCCCATTTTTGTCATGCCTCTAAGTTCCCTCTTTTAATCCATTTTGTGTTGTGACGAAACGTACATGCGATGGGAATGCGTATGGGTAGTTAGGTAACTTTAATGACATAAAAACATGGTTTTGAAATATGACATGTGATTATGCTTGAAAACATGAATGTGGACATGACATGTAGAAAACATGAAAGTGGCCAACTCGAGGTTGGGTTGAGTTTGTAGCATAAATCTACCCGGAACCGACCGGCTTAACTAGTGGCTACAAACAATAGGACCCAATGTGAGTAGTTGGTCATATCGCACTTAAAACCCGAGGTTAGACTAGGTTGTGGTGTAAAGCTACCCGGACCCGCCCGGCTTAACTAGTAACCACAAAAAAGTCTAATGTGAGAGGTTGGGGTGCATTAAGTTAATTAATGCCACATGGTAGAGTTAAGTCATGGACTACTTGAATACTTAACCAATTAAACACGATGTATTGATAGGGTTAAGTCATGAACTGCTTGGATACACTTGACCAACTCAATACATGGTTAGGATAGGGTTAACCACACTTAACCCGCTTGAAATCCTAGTTACATGGTCCTTTTCAGCAGTAACCCACTAGGGAGTATCAAGGGTACCCTGGACTAGGCTAGGGTGGGGCATGATTACTGGACTGATTGTAAGAGACCAAAAGAGACGGCTGAATGGTGCACCGGTTATTCAGGCGGACCATGGTCGTGCACATTAAGTCCGGAGTTGAACATGGGCACCAGTAGGTTTAGACTGTGCATGCTTGATTTATGTCTGTGGTTTACACCTTAGGGCTGGATACACCCTAGGGTGGACCTTGTACAGTTAACTACATTCCATGATTAAGCCGTATGACACGGATACACGACTAGTTAGGCTTATAGGGAGCCGATCGACTAGACCGAGTAGTTGGACCTTGATTTAGGTCTTCTCATGATGTTGGGCCAACTTTGGGCCAAGGGATCATTTCTTGTTTATACTTGACAAGGATTAGAATACTAGTACACTTGGTGCAACTTAACCTTGTATATGCGATGCCACACTTGATCTATCTTGTTAACTTTTCACCATGCCAGTTATCACCCTATGTTTCATCTCTGTTTTACATGTCCAGTTAACTTTATTAGTTTTTATACTAATAGTAGGTAGGACTTACCAGTCTTTTTGACTGACCCATTTTCTTTCGCCTCTTTTCTTCCGTTCCCCCCCCCAAGGTTCTCAGGGTGGGAACACTAGCACCTAGCTTGGATCTTTAGCTTGCTTTCTGGATAGCTCATGTACGGTTTGGACTTGAGCTCGCTATGGCTTTACCACGTCTACTTTGGGGATAGTTTACTTTATGTTATTTCCAGTTTTCAGTTTATGTTTCTAGACTTGTAGTAGTTGGAAAATAATGACTAAGTACATTGATGTAACTTGACTATGGTTTTGAAATAGTAGTTTTATCCGCTGCTTTATTTACTCTGTTTTACTTATATGTTCTGCCTTGTGATATCTTTATGCATGTTTACCTTGTCCAACACCCCTCCAAAGCCAGTGTACTTGCAAGAGTGACCCTGGCGGAGGTGGGGTGTTACATTTGGTATCAGAGCATAAGGTTTACGAGATTGAACAATAGGATTTTTAAACTTACCTTTTGAAGAACTATTTTCAAAACCAATTAAGTATTTTCCAAGAAAAGTCTAGTTTATTATAAAAGGCTATTCCCCAAAAGCCATTAGCACTATCCTTTGTTTCCTCGTTCTCAATCTATCTTTTTCTTCGTTTCGAGATGGCCGATAATTTTGCATTCTGGAGGCCGTACCAGTATCTATTTGGCTTAGAAGGTACATGGAGGCAAGGGCGAATGAAGCCGACCCCGCGAACATTCCTCCTCCTTTACCCGTGGCTAACATTCCTCTTCCTCCCGTAGCTGAGGTTCCTCCTCCTCCTCCTCCGCATCCATAAGCGGATTTCGCGAAGATTTGCAAGGACTTTAAGGCGATGGGTGGCAAGAATTTTATTGGGACAGAGACTTATGTTGAGGCAAGAAACTGGTTAAAAGAAACTGAAGACCTCTTTGTATCTTTGATGTGGAAGACCGTAGAAAAGTTCTGTTGGCAGTATGGCTATTGAAAGAGGAAGCTGCATATTAGTGGGTGGTCACCACCACTACTAGGCCAATCCAGACTTGGGATGACTTTAGGAGAAGGTTTGGACTGAGGTTTCTATCATCGACAGAAGAGAACCTTCAGATGGAGAGGTTCCTATCACTAAAGCAAGGGGACATGACCATGAGGGAATACGTGGACAAGTTTAATCAGCTTGCTCGTTTCGGTTTAGACTTGGTTAACACAGCTCAGAAGAAGGCCCTACACTTTGCTCTAGGATTGAACGAGCCATTGCATGGTTTGGCCATGTCCCATATACCCATGGGGGCGACCTTCGAGAGTTTGGTGAATATGGCCCTGCTTCAAGAGGAAGATAAGAGTGGAAAGAAGGAGGTCAAGGCAAGAAGGAAGATTCCGAGAAAGGAGACAAGAACAATAAGAAGGGAAACAAGGGCAACAACAACAACAAGGCAAGAGAACAAGGAAGTGCAACTATTGTGGGATCATTGGGCACATAGCCAAAGACTGTAAGAAGAAGAAGAGGAAGCTGGGCGTATGCTTTCATTGTGGAGAGTCTGGACACTATAGTAAGGATTGCCCGAAAAAGCGAGGACAAGGGAAAAGGCAAACTCAACGAGCATGACCCTCTGGAGGGCGGTTGCAGGCTCTCCTTGCTCTTCCAGCTTTTGATCGAGGTAGTGTTTCTAAAGAAAGTCATGTTTACATTTCTGATTTCCCTGTTCGTACCTTATTAGATTCTGGCGCATCGCATAGTTTTATTTCTGATCTTGTTGAAAGTTTGCACCTAAGTACTAGTCTAGTTGAAAATCCCGTTAGTATTTCAAATCCGATTGGGGGCTCCGTCCATCTATCTGCGATTTGTATGGATTTGAAAACCTCTATCTTGAGCGTAGAATTCATGTGTAATGCTTATGTTCTCGGGTTTATGGGACACAGGTTGATTTTGGGAATGGATTGGTTGTCCAGTTATGGAGCCATTCTCGATTGTGAGCATAGGGTAGTGAGGCTTATGACTCGCCTTGGCAATACCCTAGAGATTTCTTGTAAACCTCTGGATCCCGTCATGTTATGTTATCTTGAATCCCTCGACTCATCTATTGACAACCTTCAATCTGTGAGGGTGGTCCGAGAATATCCTGATGTTTTTGATGAGGTGAAGGGGTTACCCCTAGAAGCGAGATAGACTTCCGTATTTATCTGGTTGATAATGCCAAGCCAGTTTCATTGCCTGTTAGGCACATGGCCCCGCGAGAAAGAAGAGAGCTTAGCAAGCAAATCAAGGAGTTGCTTGAGAAAAATTTCATTAGGCGAAGCATTTCGGAATGGGGTGCTCCGGTGGTATTCGCTACTAAGGAGGATGGTTCTCTTCGTCTATGTGTTGATTATCGTCAGTTGAACAAGCTGACAAAGAAGAATAGACACCCATTATCGAGGATTGATGATCTCTTTGACCAACTAGTTGGTGCTCCTGTTTTCTCTCAGCTCGATCTAGCCACCGGATTCCATCAGCTTAGAGTGGCTAAGGATAGTATTGATAAGACTGCGTTTAGGACTCCAGATGGATTCTTTGAATGGCTAGTCATGCCGTTCGGTTTGACTAATGCACCCGCATACTTTGTTGATTTGATGATTAGGGTGTTCAGGGAGTTCCTTAACAAGTTTGTGGTTGTTTTCGTGGATGCTATTCTGGTCTTCTCTAAGGACGAGGAAGAACATGCTACGCACCTCAAGGAGGTTATGGATACGCTTAGAGCTCATCAGTTGAAAGCCAAGTTCTCTAAGTGCCATTTTTGGAGAAAGGAGGTTCGGTTTCTTGGACATATAGTTAGGATGAAGGTGTCCACTTAGTTGACCAAACTTTTTTGGCTTTATGGGATATGGGTCATAGTTGATAGACTTACGGAAAGTGCTCATTTTATTCCGGTGAAGAGCAAGAGGACCGCATCATGGCTAGCATCTGTTTATCTTTGAGAGATAGTACGATTGCATGGAGTTCCTTCTAGCATAGTCAGCGATCGTTACCCAATCTTCACTAGCCAATTTTGGAATAGTTTGCAAGAAGCGATGGGTACGCGATTGAATCTAAGTACGGCATATCACCCACAGACGGATGGCCAAACCGAAAGGGTGAATAGGGTACTAGAAGATCTGTTGAGGCTATGCATCCTTGACTTTGGTGGTACTTGGGAAGATCATCTTCCTCTAGTGGAGTTTGCTTATAATAACAGTTACCAAGCAAGCATAGGGATGTCACCATCCGAATCTTTATATGGGAGACCGTGCAAGTCACCAACATGTTGGTGGGAGACGACGGATAAGCTTATACTTGGGCCCGATATGATACGGGACACATCCGAGAAAGTTGAATTGGTGAGAAGACGGATGAAGACGGCCCAAGACAGACAGAAATCCTATGCAGACAAGCGAAGGACGGACTTAGAGTTTGAAGTGGGAGATATAGTCTTTATGAAGGTTTCTCCTTTGCGTCATGTAGTTCAATTCGGAGCAGTTGGGAAGTTGTCACCGAGGTTCGTAGGGCCCTTCCCTATCATTGAGAGAATTGGGCAAATGGCATATAGAGTGGAATTGCCCGAGAAGCTGGCCAGAGTGCATAACGTCTTTCATGTCTCGCATCTTCGGAAGTGTTTGCACAGATCCGCCGAAGTGGTTGAACCAAGTATTCTTGAAGACATGGAGGTAGAGAAAGAGGCAACCTTGAGGTGAGCTCCGATTCGTATCTTGGGAACAAAGATCAAGAAACTGAGGAATCGAGAAGTCAAGTTAGTAAAGGTTCAGTGGAGTGAAGCCGATGAAGATGCAACTTGGGAAACCGAGGAGAAGATGCGTGGGCTTTATCCATTCCTTTTTGAGGGTACATTCTCAATCTCTTTTCCTAGTTAGCATATCTTTCCTTTGCTATCCATGTTTTTCTTGTTATCTCGTTAACCTTGTCATGAGAACCTTAGGTAGAAACCCTTTGGATGAAACATGTATTTGAAACATGTTATGCTTGATGTTTGCCAGTGGTTGCAAGTGTTCGCAAGTGGATACTCGTGGATGCATAATACACATTAGGCACTAAGATCGGCTCACACACTTTCATATTGCATATGCAAGAGTGCTTATACTTATTCATGGCTGAAACTTGTTATGCTATCACGTGGATGTTGCATATGGATGAATGTTATGTGCACTCATATAGAGATTATGAATTATGTTAGGAATTTGCATACATATGGACTCATTTCACTAACATACTTTGCATTAAGGAGGTTTACTGAATCAGTAACCGCCTGATTTTCGCATTAGATAAGTACATATACACACACCTTTGCATATGATCATACAGCATTTAGAATCTTTTAAGGACAATGATTACTTGTCGATAATGTTTTGAGCAGATGGATGATGGATGGTAGGATACGTTCTTCCTAACTTGGAGATTTCGGGGACGAAATCCTTTAAGGAGGGGAGAATGTAACAACCCGAATTTTTATAAAATGTTATAACATAAATCAAGGCAGAATTAAATTTTAAAATCTGAATCAAGGGAAACGGGCTACGCTATTGCGTTCGTCTTGGAAAAATACGCGAAATAGAGTCCGAGTTTTTGAAAATCGGAGTCGGTATGAAGAAGATATGGACGAACGAAGTTAGGCAGAAAAACCGAAAACAAGCCAGAATGCACTGGCGCACTTGTGAAGTGCGCCAGCACAAAAATACACTGGCGCACTTGGGAAGTGCGCTCGTATCGAGCCAGAAACCTGCACAGCTTTCTGGCTTGACCCTGGCTGGCCTGGTGCACCTGTTTTGGTTCTCTGGTCTGTTCTGCTGGCCTATGACGATTTTTGATGGTTTAGATCTAAACTAGGGTTAATCCTATGGCCTAAATTGTCTCTACTCCTGTAAAAACACCTTAAGACCTAACCTAAACCCACACAAATCATTCCTACAACTAGGTTATGCCAAAAATCTCCCTAATCATGGCCTCCATCTTCATCTTGAGAGCATGAGTGTTCCAAATCAAATCTAAGTCCAAGAAGCTATCTTTCTTAGTTCAAAGAGCCATCTTTCTTCGTCATAGAAGCTATTTTACTTATTTCTCAAGGCTTAGGGTTGAGCATATTATTTTCCTTGCGGATTTGCTAGTGGCTTCGTCTCAATCTTGTTTTATTTTATAGTCTTCATAGCATTGTAAGCCCTATTCTACTCTTAGATTTAAACTATGAAGTTAAATATGACATGTTGCAAGTTTGAGTTTGGGCCTAAGTATGATTTGTGCTTTGAATCTATCATGTTATGCATAGATTTGTTCTATGTATGCTTGTAAAGCAATCACCATGACTTTGTGTATTGAAAGCTATGAGCTTTGTTTGGAAATGTTGCATAATGCAACATAGAAACTCTCATAACCTTTATGTTAACTTGCATATGATGTTATATGCGAATCACTAGTTATCATCCTATGCCATCTATGACCATGTATCACCTATTTGCTAAGTTTGATGTCATGCATGTTTTGAGGCTTATAATGTAATATGCAAGTTTAATGAACACATTTTGCCTCATGTACCACCATGTTTAACTTGTGGCCAAATCCTATCACCTTATGCCCATTTTTGTCATGCTTCTAAGTTCCCTCTTTTAATCCATTTTGTGTTGTGACGAAACGTACATGCGATGGGAATGCGTATGGGTAGTTAGGTAACTTTAATGACATAAAAACATGGTTTTGAAATATGACATGTGATTATGCTTGAAAACATGAACGTGGACATGACATGTAGAAAACATGAAAGTGGCCAACTCGAGGTTGGGTTGAGTTTGTAGCATAAATCTACCCGGAACCGACCGGCTTAACTAGTGGCTACAAACAATAGGACCCAATGTGAGTAGTTGGTCATATCGCACTTAAAACCCGAGGTTAGACTAGGTTGTGGTGTAAAGCTACCCGAACCCGCCCGGCTTAACTAGTAGCCACAACAAAGTCTAATGTGAGAGGTTGGGGTGCATTAAGTTAATTAATGCCACATGGTAGGGTTAAATCATGGACTACTTGAATACTTATCCAATTAAACATGATGGATTGGTAGGGTTAAGTCATGGACTACTTGAATACTTAACCAATTAAACACTATGTATTGATAGGGTTAAGTCATGAACTGCTTGGATAAACTTGACCAACTTAATACATGGTTAGGATAGGGTTAACCACACTTAACCCGCTTGAAATCCTAGTTATGTTGTCCTTTTCAGCAGTAACCCACTAGGGAGTATCAAGGGTTACCCTGGACTAGGCTAGGGTGGGGCACGATTACTGGACTGATTGTAAGAGACCAAAAGAGACGGCTGAATGGTGCACCGGTTGTTCAGGCGGACCATGGTCGTGCACATTAAGTCCGGAGTTGAACATGGGCACCAGTAGGTTTAGACTGTGCGTGCTTGATTTGTGTTTGTTGTTTACACCTTAGGGCTGGATACACCCTAGGGTGGACCTTGCACAGTTAACTACATTCCATGATTAAGCCGTATGACACCGATACACGACGAGTTAGGCTTATAGGGAGCCGATCGACTAGACCGAGTAGTTGGACCTTGATTTAGGTCATCTCATGATGTTGGGCCAACTTTGGGCCAAGGGATCATTTCTTGTTTATACTTGACATGGATTAGAATACTAGTAGACTTGGTGCAACTTAACCTTGTATATGCGATGCCACACTTGATCTATCTTGTTAACTTTTCACCATGCCAGTTATCACCCTATGTTTCATCTCTGTTTTACATGTCCAGTTAACTTTATTAGTTTTTATACTAATAGTAGGTAGGACTTACCAGTCTTTATGACTGACCCATTTTCTTTCGCCTCTTTTCTTTCGTCCCCCCCCCCTAGGTTCTCAGGGTGGGAACACTAGCACCTAGCTTGGATCTTTAGCTTGCTTTCTGGATAGCTCATGTACGGTTTGGACTTGAGCTCGCTATGGCTTTACCACGTCTACTTTGGGGATAGTTTACTTTATGTTATTTCCAGTTTTCAGTTTATGTTTCTAGACTTGTAGTAGTTGGAAAATAATGACTAAGTACTTTGATGTAACTTGACTATGGTTTTGAAATAGTAGTTTTATCCGCTGCTTTATTTACTCTGTTTTACTTATATGTTCTGCCTTGTGATATCTTTATGCATGTTTACCTTGTCCAACACCCCTCCAAAGCTAGTGTACTTGCAAGGGTGACCCTGGCGGAGGTGGGGTGTTAGAATTTGTTGTTTGAAAACCCCACACGGGTATTGGGATGATATTTGACTTACATTAATGCCAATAATTAGTGGTATGTCAATCGATGGGTTGATAGACTGTATAAGCGTTATTTGTTTATTTTAATGCTTATTTAGTAGTAAAGTGCACTCTAGATGTTGTATGAATTTTTAATGATCATTTATCATGATTGTCGTATACATGCGATGTATGAAATCCATATAATTGAAATTATATGGTAGTTGATTTAGTCTGATTCCAGTTCGAAACTAACGAATATTTTAAAATAATATTCAGTGAATAATCAAAAGGTGATTTTGATGTCCGATTTTGGATGGATACGAAAATATTGAAATGTGAAGCCGTGTTAAGTAGTTAAACGCCATTTTAACACGAACGGGATTTTCTATCAATTTTATTCATTTTATAATGAATATTGAAAATTGATTTCAAAATCTGATTTTTGGAAAATATTATTATTTTAATATTAAAATGATAAGGAATATTCAATTTTGATTTTAAAATTTAATTGAAATTGAAATCATTTTAAATGAATTTAAAATGAATATATTAAGGAGTATTCAATTTTGATTTGAAAATTTAATTAGAATTGAAATCGTTTTAAAACGAATATATTAAGGAATATTCCAATTTGATTTGAAATTTGAAATGAAATTGAAATCGATTTTAAAACAAATTTAAAACGATTTATAAAATATGATTTAAATGGAAAATCAACGGAATATAATATATATATATATGTATATATATATATATATATATAATGGTCTGAATAGAAAGCGCCGCGCAGCGACCGTTCGCGAATTTTGACCATTGACTTCGAATTGACATTATAAGAGATCCGACCATCGGATTTTCCTAATACCGGAACCGTTGGGTTCGTATCGAAAAGAGCTTTCCAACGAATATAAGTGATTTAGAATCTAACGGTTGGATTAGGAATTATGTCTAAATCAAATTTGGAAAAGGTCGCTGTAAGTGCAGTTCGGTGGCCGTTATTGGAAACCGACTGTAATGTCCTTGATAAAATTATTAAAAATATGGAACAACTATGTAAAATCATAATAAATGATTTGGAAAAGCTTTTGGATGCAAAATCCTAGTTTTGAAAAGAAAAAAGTTTATTTTTATCGAAATGAACTAGCTAATAATTAGAATAATAATCCAATTAGTTTTAGAAATAAATAAATTGGATTTGAAAAGGGTTTTAAACTAACCAGAATTTTCCAATGACTAAATTGGAATGGATTTGTAATGGAAATAATATTTGGAATATTTCAATACTGGATTTCGTAATTATACGGATATTGTTGAGGAATTTGGAAGATATATATATATATATATATATATATATCATTATTTCCAATATGATATTTGTTGGTTTTAGAATTTGATATTGAATATAAGCCGATACAATTTCTATTTAGAGCCTTATATTTGATATCAAATTTTATTTGGGTTTGTTGTGAATGGTTTCTTAAATAACATTGTTCTTAAAAGAATAAATCTTTAATTTAAGACTCAGTGAAGGTTTCCAATTAATATTTAACTGGAATTGAATAAAAAAATTGGATTTTTGGGTTTATTGTGAACGGTGTTTTAAATAACACTTTTTCTTTAACCCGATTAATAGTGAAATGTGATTTGGAATTCATAAATCTTTTAATTAAGATTAACAAAATTCTCTAAAGTAAAGTTTTCCAATTTAATATATTAAATTGGAATTGAATGGAATTCGATTTGGTAATAATCGAAGTGAGCTTCTGTGGAGGAAGACGGTTAATATATATGGAATTTAAAAGGCTTTGTCGTTATTCCATTTATATTATTAGTCGGATACGGAAATTGATATCGATTATATATTGATCCGTTTTTCCGTGAAGATTCCATAATTGATGGAATGTGATTTTTGGGTTTGTCGTGAACTGTGTTTTAAATGACATTGGTTCTTTAACCTAATTAAAGACAGGATTTATTTCCTAAATTTGAATAATCATTAAATAATTATTTTTGAAGATTAAAACTAAGTGGTGTTAGGGCTGGACATTTTTACGATATTACCACTTACCAGCCATTACCAACCGCTACCAACGATTGTGGTATCGAACATTTGGTAACCAAATTGATTGGTACGGCATGCCAAACCACATTAAAATAAGTGGTACGGTAATGGTAATTGAGCATTAACAATGGTAATTACCATACCTACCACATATCTTAAACAATACATATGTATATTCTTATATTTCATCATATATGTTTATTACATAACAAAGAAGTTCTAATATGTAAAGATTTAATAAAATATCAAGGAAAATACTATTACGATATACAAGATTGAATGCAATTTTTATCATATATCTTAGAAACGGTACAATTTAAATGATATTTTTGTTCATTCATAAAGTTTTCATGTATGTTTAACTACATAAAATAAGATTGATAAATGATAATATAATATAAAAAAAATCAATTTTAATATTTAATATTTTAACATGAAATAATGTGAACAAAAAAATCTCATATGAATGAACGACAAAAACTTATTACCGACCTCTACCAACCATTACCGACCATAAACCGAATCATTGGTAACCGATTTCTTTGGCTGGTAATGGTATGATTTTTGTATTACCATATAAAGTCGGTACGGTAATGGTTTTGAATACAAAGTTCCGGTACCGAACCGATTCCACACCTAAGTGGAGTTTTAATGAATCTTTAATTAGATTGAAAAGTGAATGTGATAATTAAAATTATCAATTCAAGAAAATGATCGAGAATGGAGTATCACCAGTTTTGCTCCAAGCGATAGTTAAATCTTTAAATAGATTTGAACGTGAAATGGTAATTAAATTTTACCAATAACACTGTGGTGTTAGATACGGAGTACTACCGGTTTTTATCCATGGGATGAATAGGTTGGGTTTGGGAAATAAAATAAATTATTACTTCGGTAAGGTTCGCTAATCCCGACTAGTTTGGAAAACCTTAATTTGGTTTAAATTGTGAAAAGAATATTTAAATAAAAGAATATTCTGGATTGGAATGAGGCGTATGTTGTGTGTTTATATAAGTTGATTATAATATGCGCGGGTTATTCGGAAAGGCCGGGTTTATACCCATTCCGAATAACTAATTCGACGAATAATAGTCGAAGAGATTGAAGACGGTGCAAGACCGACGATCTTCACATCGAATGGATGGGTTGCTACTGATGCCCATGATTGAAGTAGCCACCTTGAAGGATCTAGAGTGGCAGCCATCCGGACGTACTTGTTGATTGTACGGATATGCGAGGGCCTCTCCCCTGTATTGGACATACGGGACAAGGAATAAGTGCCTCCTGTTTCGTTTAGACCCAGAACGGGCTTGTATATGGATGGTGTGTCTGACATTGTATTCCTCTAAGCTGTATTCGTTGATCTCTACTAAATATATATCTGTTTGGTGGTGGAGAATTTATTCTCTTGCTTAACACCCTTCTCTGACACGTATGAGCTTAGAGGCTATATATCGGTAGAAATCAACGGTACGACATGGATTGATAGTGTGGCATGCTGAGATGTAGTGAACCAAAATTTTGTTGAAAAGCAAAGTTTGGTGGATGATGATCAAAGCACATCTTTAAATAGCACAACTTTGTGTAGCATTAATTCGCGAACCTCACTCCCCGGTATGGTGGTGAACTGATGGTTAAATCAGTATACTTTCGAGATGAGGATGGATTCGCTCGACTTAGGCAGGCTGGTTGTGGTCGCTACACACCTGGTTAGGATAGGGGCACAACCCCCGATTCCCAGAAGGATAGAGTAAGCGACGTTTTCTCATGCATGGGACGTAAGTCACGGAGATACTTGATATCCTGGATATAGTGCGAATGTGCATTATGGTGTTTTCACATGCCTGCGACGTAAACCATGGGGAATTGCAATACGCGATCGATCTTTCGGATCAGGAGCCATCATGATGGAAATCCAACTTTCCAATACGAGCATTGCGGTTTTAATTGATTGATACATTTATATTTGAAGTTGAGTTCTTCACTTATAGTAATAATAAAAGGTAAATTTCGCGTACCAAGCATATTTAGCAATTATAAGGTAAAACACTATCCTCTGGCTTGTGTTGCATTATGTGATAGGACCTGAGTCTTATAATAGCTTCGTTGTTCTTTATTTAGCATTGCGCTGTTTGTTTTATGCACTGGTATTCATAGGGGATAAACCCATTCAGTGTTATACAGCGTGGTCCCGTGATTTACCTAACTTTAAAATAAAAGCTAATAATTGATTTTGATCTCACACCAGTCCCATGACTGACTTGGAGTTTATTGTTTTAACATAAAATCTGGGTGCCCTTATTTTCCACACGGGCAACTTATAGTGTTGGTTTTCGCAGATATTTCTTTTCTAAGATCCTGGATTTACAGTTGAAGCTATATTTGGAAAGCTCTGTATCCGTGTATTTCTTCTAGTTATGTTATGTATTATTTTCCACTGCTATGTAAATTATTTTAATCTCTGATATTTTTCTGTGTAATATTTATTCATACTCTCTGATATTCTTGTACTCTGATGAAATTGTTGTACTAACAATGAAATGTTCCATTGTTCGTGTTCTTATTTGTCGTGTTCTCAACTCAATCCAGGCTTTCCCGTAAGGGCGAGTTTGGGTCCTAACATTTTGGTATCAGAGCTTTGGTTTACAGAGCTCGAGAACAAGACACATTAGAACCGAACGAAAGAATTCGTCAAAGATTGGATTAGTAATATCCAATAAGAATGACTCGTTAGAGATAGGATCAATAGTATCCTAGAACGAGAGTGAAGAGTATTATTTCAAAAAACAAATTTAGTTTTGAAATTTTATAACCATTATTCGTATTTTAGTATTTTATTTGATTAGAATTTGGACAATCGAGTATATGAAGATTTTGAATATACGCGTAATTAACGTGTATTCGAAGTCTCAAATATACTGGATAGATATAGAATCACACTCTAGTCGCCCAGGGATGATCCTAGTAATTGTGATCACATTACCAGTATCTATGTACGAGTTTCGAAAGTGGGATATCTATATATTTCCAATTGATTGGTGTGAGAACCAAAACTAGATAAGGTTTATTGTTTGTGATTTGACACTAGAAATAGGATTTTGATTATGTATAAAAGTTATATCATTGAAAAGCTAACCAACTAATTGATTGTTGGTTGTAATGGGTGATTATTGGTTTGATTAACAAAACTATTGGAACGATAATTAATTTAAACCAATAAAAGAACGAATGAAAGGTAAATAAAGCCAAATTGAATCAAATATTGAACTGAATTGAAAATTGTTTGGAAATTACATACATGTACATATATATGTGTGAAAAGATCATAGCAGGGAAGCTAAGAAGAGGAATAAAATTGTATGCCCGACAAATAGGTACATGTTTATTGTATTTCTTGGGTTTTGACAATTTTATGAGCCGATTGGCTAGCCGCTTGGGTTTTTCTTTTTCTTTTTGATTGATGAGGTTCCTGTGAAGCAAGTTGCGGTTTTAAATATCAATCCGTAATATGGAGGTTATGGCGAATTTTTTTGGAAATTTAGGGTGTTAGCCAAATTTTTGATAAAATAGAAAATTCTTAGAAATTGAAAAGTTGAAGAATGAAAGCCAGAATGAAAGTTGAGTTGGATAGTTAAACAACTTTTAGCTCCGTTCCTTTTCGAGGACGAAAAGATTTTAAGTGGGGGAGATTGCAACAACCCGGATTTTCAGAACCAATTTAAAATTTTTATTTTAGCAATTTCAGTGAATTTTGGATATTTAAAGTGATTTATTTTAAATAATAACAACAAAAAATTTATTTTAATCGAAATTAAAATGAATAGATTTATTTTAGTTATAAAACGAGCTTGAATTTGCGCGGTAGTTTGAAAATTCGATTTTAAATTTCAATTGAATGTATAGAATCAAAATAAATCGGATTTCGGTCAAACCAGAAATATTTTGTAATAACCCGGAAATCTGAGCCAATTTAAAAAATTTATTTTGGCAATTTTAGCGAATTTTGATTGTACAAAATGAATTATTTTAAATAATATCGACGAGAAATTTATTTTGAATATAATTCGAACGTATATATTTATATAGATCGTCGTTAGAATATAAGTATTTATTTATAATTATAAAAGGAATTGAAAATGGAGCGGTAGTTCGATAATTCGATTTCAAACTTCAAATGACTGTACCGGATTCAAAACAAACCAGATTTTAGTAAAACCAAAAATATTTGAATCTAATTGCGAATATCTTTCCAACGAATCCGAAAAATTGAAATTTCATAGCGGGGATCAAAGGTTATGTCCAGTTGAAATTTCAGAATAGTCGTTATGGAATTTCGGCCCTTAAAAATGGCCATTTTGAAAACGACCTTGTTTTTCGACGAAACCACTTTTGTTGGATCCGCGATGTCGAATTATTGCTAGGTTTCAAATTTCATAATTTTTCGAATCAATATGTGAGCGTGGCAAAGGAAAACGCGTTTGACCAGTTTTAGTTGATTTTAATCGATTGGAAAATGACCATTTTTCAAACGATCTCAGAATTTGATGAAACTAGTTTTGTTAAGACCGTATCGTCAATAAGAAGCTAGAAAATATTTTTGGGAATTTTTAGGGTTCGTATGTGGCCTCGGTAGATTGCAATGTGCGTTTAAATTCAATATATAGCGTTATATTTTGATTTTGACGGAAACTGATCGAAACTTAAGAATTGGCTTACGATACATATCCCATTGTGTTCGGAATGGGGGTATTACGCTAGGGACGACAGTCGTTGGGCCTCGTTTCGAGTTCGAATAAAAAAGTTGCTTTTTGAAATTTAAATAATAATAAAATATAAAATTACTTTACCCCTCTTTCCCTTTACCCCCTATCTCCTTCTCCCCGTTAAGTTTTCACGAAAGAGAAAAAAAACCTCGCAGCTCAAATTCACGTCGCCCCCCCTCGCGAGCACGACCGCCAGAAGAGCCCCCCCCCCCCCCCCCCCCCCCCCGCGAGCACGACCGCCAGAAGAGCCCCCCCCCCCCTCGCGAGCACAACCGCCATAAGACCCCCCCACCCTCGCGCGAGCACGACCGCCAGAAACACCCCCCCTTCCGAAACCCTAGCTTTAATAGCTGAAGACCACCGCCTCTAGACCCAATGGCGCTGACCACCTCAGCCATGTGCCGACCATCCTCAACTGCCACCTCCGCCAATGAAGCCCCCCTCTCTTCGAACGATGTAAGTTCTTGTTTGTTTATTTATTTTAATTTATAAAAAAAATCATCAGTTTATATTTATAGATAAAATAAAAGATCTGATTTTCAATAGGGGAAAAGGTTAGATTTTTTATTAGAAAAAGTATAAGATTTTTTTTTTTTTATATAGAATAAAGATTATATTTTTATTTATCTAAAAACGATATAAAAATATGGCTTTTATATGAAGTTAGCAAGAAAACGAATTGATTTTTATTGTTGAGAAGATTGGATCTTTATAGTTTAAAAGGTGGTATTTTTAAACATGAAAAGGCGATATTTTTATATTATAGAAAGTATGAAAATATATTTTTTATTAATGTAAGAGATTAAAAATATGATCTTTATTATCTGAAGAGCAAAGAGAAAATATGATTCTGATTATATACTCGAGGGTATAAAAAATATGATTTTTATATGAGTAACGGATTAAAAATAGAATTTTTATAGAATGGGAAATATAAAAATATGACTTTTATATAGGTAGCAAAACAAAAATATGATTTTTATAGCATTGAAATAAAAATGTGATTTTTAATATGAACAGCGTGAAAAGGATGGCGTAGGAATTTGGGGCAAAACCAATCGATCAGAAATTCAGAATAGAATTGTGGAGTGGATCCCAAAGGTGAGAACTCCTCACCTTTAATTTATTTCTAGTTTGAAATATATACTAGGATGCAGACGGTGTTTAGTAGCACCCGACACCCGTCGTCCACAGACCATGGACGACTTGTATGCTTGTTTGTTTGATTTTGATGTGTAGTTGATTGTGTGATGTGGATTGAAATAAAAATATTTTATAGTTAAAAATAGATTTTTTAACGTGTATATGAAATGAAATAAATTAATATAAGCAAATCGAACGATTTGTTTATATACACCGATTTGACTGATATTGATTGGGATGATAAATTTTACACATCGCCCAACTGCACAAATAAAATCTGTGTTTGATTGTTTGAAACCCCACACGGGTATTGGGATGATATATGACGTACATTAATCCCAATAATTAGTTGTATGTCGATCGATTGATTGACATACTGTTATAAGCATTAAATATTTATATTTGATGCTTATACAGTGTAGAACGCACTTTAGATGATGGTTGATGATTTATCACTGCTGTTATATACGTGTGTTGTAGAAAATCCATATAATTAACATTATATGGTAATTGATTGGGCCTCATTCCAGTTTTGAAAAAAGAAATATTTGAATAGAATATTTGGAAAAGAAATATTTGAATAGAAATATTGGAAAAAGAAATATTTGAAATAGAATATTTGAAAATAGGAATATATGAAGCCGTGTTGATTAGATTTGCGCCATTTTGACGTGAACGATATTTATATCGATTTTATTCATTTTTTAATGAATATTGAAAGTGATTTCGAAATTCGAATTAAATTGAATAGAATTCAAATCGAATTGAAATTGAATTGAATCGACTGTACGGGCCTTGATAAAATTATTAAAAATATCAATAATTTGTGTAAAATCATAAGAAATGATTTGGGAAGAATCGGGATGAAAAACTCCATATTTGAAAAGATAAAAATAGATTTTTATCGAAATGAACTAGTTTTGAACTAGAATTATAATTCTATTTATTTTTAAATAAATAAATTGGATTTGAAAAGGGTTTTAAAAGTAACCAGAATTTCCCATAATTGAATAGGACTGGATTTGAATCGAAATTGTCTTCGGAATATTTCGATGTTGGATTTCGTGATGATACAGATATTGTTATGGGAATTTGAAAGATATATTAATATCGTTATTTCCAATACAATATTTGTTGGTCGTAGAATTTGATATTGAATATAAGCCGATATATTTTCTATTCAGAGACTTGTATTTAATATCAAATGTGATTTGGGTTTGTCGTGAATGGTGTCTTCATTAACACTGTTCTTAAGCCCAGTTGAGATAAAGATTAAATCTTTTTGTTTAGATTTAATGAAGTGTACCAATTAAATAATATTGAATTGGAATTGAATTGGTATTGATTTTTGGGTTTATCGTGAACGGTGTTTTAAATAACGCTTGTTCTTTAACCCGATAATTAATGAAATGTGATTTTGGGTTGTCGTGAACGGTATCTTCAATAAAACTGTTCTTAGACCCAAAGGAGTTAAGCAAATCAGAAACTAACTAGAGATTAGTTAACTTGAATGGTTTCTGGGGTATTGATCTGATGTTGGTTTCGGCCTTCGGGGTTAATACTTAGGGAATTGCTCACTTGCTAATTTACGGTTAGGGACTGATTGAAATGTGATGTGATTTTAGGGTTTATCATGAACTGTGTTTTAAAATACATCGATTCTTTAACCCAGTTAAAGATTAAAACCAAGCGGAGTTTTAATGAATCTTTAATTAGATTGAAAAAATCGAGAATGGAGTATCACCAGTTTTTCTCCGGGCGATAGTTAAATCTTTAATTAGATTTGAACGTGAAATGGTAATTGAATTTACCGATAACACCGTGGTGTTAGATATGAAGCATTACCAGTTTTATTTCATGGTATGAATAGGTTGGGATTGGGAAATTAAAACAAATGATTACTTCGGTAAGGTTCGTTAATCCCGGCTAGTTCGGATAAACCATGATTTGGTTTGAATTGATATTCCAAAGAAGATTAAAGAATAAATTTAAAGGAATTAATCTTTGATAAAATTAATGGGAACCTTTCCCTAAGAATGTGAAATTTAGAAACTAACTGTAGGTTAGCTAAGCAGAACGGTTTCCTGGGTATTGATCTGATGTTGGTTTCGGCCTTCGGGGTTAATATTTGGGGAATTATTCTCTTGTTAATTTACGGTTAGTGACTGATGAGTTGGAATGAGGCGTATGTTGTGTTTGTGTAACACTTGTTTATTATATACGCGAGTTATTCAGAAAGACCGGGTTTATCCCATTCTGAATAACTGATTCAACGATGAGTCGAAGATGAAGACGGTGGTTGAAGACCGGAGGTCCTCAGGCCGTTTCGGTGATTACTGATGATCTTGATTGGGATATACACCCAAGAGGAGGGAATTAGTTAGTGATCGTCCAGACGTACTTGGAGATCGATGGATATGCGTGGAATAAGGTTCCTCCGGTTTCGTTCAGACCCAGAACGGACTTGTAAATGGATGTGTGTCTGACATCGGATTTCATTATGTGTGATTGATATTGGTTGCATAGTGTGAATTGCCTGTATGGCATGCTAAGATGCAAATGATCAAGGCTTCTGTTGAAAAGCAGAGTCTTGTGGTTGATGATCAAAGCACTGCCTATGTGGCATATCTTTGTGTAGCATTGATTCGCGAGCCTCACACCCCGGTTGTGAACCAAAAACGGGAGACGGACCTCAGGGAGGACATGCGTTTCTTTCTAGTTAGAAGTGGCGTCTGTAGTTTGACACGCCCTGACGAGTTTGACTTATGTGGTTGTTGGTTTCCGAGGCGCCTCAGATGTATCGGTGACTATGTGAAGCCGATGGAGTCATTTGTTGGCTCATCTACCCCCCAAAGGGTGGGGAAACACAATGTTCAGGCATTTTAATCCACATCGGTGGACCGGCACTGTCGCTCCAAAGGCATGACTGAGTACTTGCCTGAGGCTCGAGCTAGAGAGTCTCGAATCGGTGAGTACTATCTTTTGCCTCAGTTCGCAGATGGAAATCCAATTTCCAAATACGTGACTTTGCGGTTTTGATTGTAGAGCCTAGTATGGCGACATAGTGGGATGAGGCACTTATGCCGTCTATGATTGATACTTATGATTTGAAGTTGTTTTGTACACTACGCACTTATAATAGTATCAAATGATTTGTTTTAAATGTATCAAGCATTCTTTGGCTAATATAAGGTAAAAACCCTATCCTCCGGCTTGCGTTGCATTGTGTGATGGGACCTGGGTCTTATAATAGCTTCATTGTTCTTTATTTAGCATTGCGCTGTTGTTTTATGCACTGGTGTTCTTGGGAGGAAACCCGTTCCGTGTTATACGGCGTGGTCCCTTGATTTACCTAACTTTAAGATAAAGATTAATAACTGTTTTAGTTCTCACACCAGTCACATGACTGACCTGGAGTTTATTGTTTTAACCTAAACTCTGGGTGCCCTTATTTTGACACGGGCAGCTAGTAGTTTTGGTTTTGCAGATTTATATTCACAGGGTCCTGGTTTACAGCTGGAATGATATTCGGAAAGCTTTGTATCCGTATATCTCATTCAGTTGTATTTTGTATTATTTTCCGCTGCTATGTAATGTATTGTAATCTCTGATATTTTATAATGTGTAATATTTATTCATTACTCTATATATTCTTGTAATCTGATGAAGTTGTTGTAATATACAATGAAATGTTCTTCCGTTTGTGTTTTGATGGGTCTTGTTCTCAATTCTATCCGGGCTTTCCTTACCGGGGAAGTTCGGGTCATTTCATCGTGGTATCAGAGCTTTGGTTTACAAAGCTCAGAGAACAAGACACATTAGAACCATACGAAAAATTTCATCAGAGATTGGATTAGTAATATCCAATGAGAATGACTCGTTAGAGATAGGATCAGTAATATCCTAGAACGAGTGTGAAGAGTATATTTTAAAATGAAAACTAATTTTGTTTTGAAATTTTAAACTTTATTCAACGTATTTGAATATTTATTTGTGTTGAATTTGGACAATCTAGTATATGAAGATTTTGCATATACGCCTAGCTAGCGTGTATACGAAGTTTTAAATATACTGGATAGATATAGAATCATACTCTAGTCGCCCGAAGATGATTCTGATGATTGTAGCTACATCATCAGAATTAGTATTCGAGTTTCGAAAGTGAGATATCTATATATTTACAATTGACTGGTGTGAGAACCAAAATTAGATAGGGGCTGTTGTTGTGATTTGGCATCAAAAATCTGATTTTTTGACTATATATCAAAGGTATGAATTTGAAACGTTAACCAACTAATTGATTGATGGTTGTGTTGTTTGATTATTGGTTGATTAATCAAATGTTGAACCTTTAGCCAAATTTTACCAAATAATGAGTTGTATTGAAAATTAGTCGCATTTGCTTGCATATACACGTGCTTACATTGAACAGGTCATAGCAAGGAGGCCAGAGCAGAAGAATAAAATTGTTTGCCCGACAAATAGGTACATGTTTACCATAATTTACTGTTTTGTTTGGGTGATGATGATTTTATGGGCCGATTGGCTTTTTCCTTTTCATTTGGATTGAAGAAGGCCATGGGAGGCTATATGAAATATCCCGAAGTCCCCCGTGCAGGGGAGGTTATGGCGAAATTTTTCGAAAATTTAGGGTGTTAGCCAAATTTTTGAAAAATTTGAAAAGTTTTTAGAAACTGAAAGGTTGAAGAACTTAAGCCGTAAAGAAAATAATGAAAGTTGAGTTGGTTAGTTAAACAACTTTCGGCTTCGTTCCTTTTCGGGGACGAAAAGTTTTAAGTGGGGGAGATTGTAATAACCCGGAAATCCGAGCCAATTTAAAATTTTTATTTTGACAATTTTAGCGAATTTTGATTATTCAAAATGAATTATTTTAAATAATATCGACAAGAAATTTATTTTGAATATAATTCGAACGTATATATTTATATAGATCGTCGTTAGAATATAACTATTTATTTATAATTATAAAAGGAATTGAAAATGGCGTTGTAGTTCGATAATTCGATTTCAAACTTCAAATGACTGTCCTGATTCAAAATAAACCGGGTTTTTGTAAAAGCAAAAATATTTGAATCTAATTGGGAATATCTTTCCAACGAATCAGAAAAATTGAAATTTCGTAGCGGGGATCAAAAGTTATGTCCAGTTGAAATTTCAGAATAGTCGCTATGGAATTTCGGCCCTTAAAAATGGCAATTTTGCAAACGACCTCGGTTTTCGACGAAACCACTTTTGTTGGATCCGCGATGTCGAATTATTGCTAGGTTTCAAATTTCATAATTTTTCGAATCAATATGTGAGCGTGGCAAAGGAAAACGCGTTTGACCCGTTTCAGTTGATTTTAATCGACCGGAAAACAACCATTTTTCAAAAGATCTCAGATTTTGATGAAACTAGTTTTGTTAGGACCGTATCGCCAATACGAAGCTAGAAATTATTTTTCGGGAATTTTTAGGGTTCGTATGTGGCCCTGGTAGATTGAAATGTGCGTTTAAATTCAATATATAGCGTTATATTTTGATTTTGACGGAAACTGATCGCAACGTAAGAATTGACTTACGATACATATCCCATTGTGTTCGGAATGGGGGTATTACGCTAGGGACGACAGTCGTTGGGCCTCGTTTCGAGTTCGAATAAAAAAGTTGCTTTTTGAAATTTAAATAATAATAAAATATAAAATTACTTTAACCCTCTTTCCCTTTACCCCCTATCACCTTCTCCCCGTTCAGTTTTCACGAAAGAGAAAAAAAAAACCGCGCATCTCAAATCCACGTCGCCCCCCCCCCTCGCGAGCACGACCGCCAGAAGACCCCCCCCCTCGCGAGCACGACCGCTAGAAGACACCCCCCTTGCGAGCACGACCTCCAGAAGAACCCCCCCCCCCTCACGCGAGCACGACCGCCAGAAACACCCCCCCTTCCGAAACCCTAGCCCTATTCGCTGAAGACCACCACCTCTAGACCCAAGGGCGCCGACCACCTCAGCCCTGTGCCGACCATCCTCAGCTACCACCTCCGCCGATGAAGCCCCCCCCTCTCTTCGAACGATGTAAGTTCTTGTTTGTTTATTTATTTTAATTTATAAAAAATCATCAGTTTATATTTATAAATAAAATAAAAGATCTGATTTTTAACAGGGGAAAAGGTTAGATTTTTGATTAGAAGAAGTATAATATTTTTTTTTTTATATATAGAATAAAGATTATATTTTTATTTATCTAATAACGATATAAAAATATGGCTTTTATATGAAGTTAGCAAGAAAAAGAATTGATTTTTATTGTTGAGAAGATTGGATTTTTATAGTTTAAAAGGCGATATTTTTAAACATGAAAAGGCGATATTTTTATATTATAGAAAGTATAAAAATATAATTTTTATTAATGTAAGAGATTAAAAATATGATCTTTATTATCTGAAGAGCGAAGAGAAAATATGATTTTGATTATATACTAGAGGGTATAAAAATATGATTTTTATATGAGTAGCTGATTAAAAATAGAATTTTTATAGAATGGGAAATATAAAAATATGATTTTTATATAGGTAGCAAAACAAAAATATGATTTTTATAGCGTTGAAATAAAAATGTGATTTTTAATATGAACAGCTTGAAAAGGATGGCGTAGGAATTTGGGGCAAAACCAATCGATCAGAAATTCAGAATAGAATGGTGGAGTGGATCCCAAAGGTGAGAACTCCTCACCTTTAATTTATTTCTAGTTTGAAATATATACTAGGATGCAGACGGTGTTTAGTAGCACCCGACACCCGTCGTCCACAGACCATGGACGGCTTGTATGCTTGTTTGTTTGATTTTGATGTGTAGTTGATTGTGTGATGTGGATTGAAATAAAAATATTTTTATATTTAAAAATAGATTTTTTAATGTGTATATGAAATGAAATAAATTAATATAAGCAAATCGAACAATTTGTTTATATACACTGATTTGACTTATATTGATTAGGACGATAAATTTTACACATCGCCCAACTGCACAAATAAAATCTGTGTTTGATTGTTTGAAACCCCACACGGGTATTGGGATGATATATGACATACATTAATCCCAATAATTAGTTGTATGTCGATCGATTGATTGACAAACTGTTATAAGGGTTAAATATTTATATTTGATGCTTATACAGTGTAGAACACAATTTGGATGATGGTTGATGATTTATCGTTGCTGTTATATACGTGTATTGTAGAAAATCCATATAATTAACATTATATGGTAATTGATTGGGCCTCATTCCAGTTTTGAAAAAAGAAATATTTGAATAGAATATTTGCAAAAGAAATATTTGAATAGAAATATTGGAAAAAGAAATATTTGAAATAGAATATTTGAAAATAGGAATATATGAAGCCGTGTTGATCAGATTTGCTCCATTTTGACGTGAACGATATTTATATCGATTTTATTCATTTTTCAATGAATATTGAAAGTGGTTTCGAAATTCGAATTAAATTGAATAGAATTCAAATCGAATTGAAATTGAATTGAATCGAATGTACGGGCCTTGATAAAATTATTAAAAATATCAATAATTTGTGTAAAATCATAAGAAATGATTTGGGAGGAATCGGGATGAAAAACTCCATATTTGAAAAGATAAAAATATATTTTTATCGAAATGAACTAGTTTTGAACTAGAATTATAATTCTATTTATTTTTAAATAAATAAATTAGATTTGAAAAGGGTTTCAAAAGTAAGCAGAATTTCCAATAATTGAATTGGAATGGATTTGAATCGAAATTGTCTTCGGAATATTTCGATGTTGGATTTCGTGATGATACAGATATTGTTATGGGAATTTGAAAGGTATATTAATATCTTTATTTCCAATACGATATTTGTTGGTCGTAGAATTTGATATTGAATAAAAGCCAATATATTTTCTATTCAGAGCCTTGTATTTAATAGCAAATGTGATTTGGGTTTGTCGTGAATGGTGTCTTCATTAACACTGTTCTTAAGCCCAGTTGAGAAAAAGATTAAATCTTTTTGTTTAGATTTAATGAAGTGTACCAATTAAATAATATTGAATTGGAATTGAATTGGTATTGATTTTTGGGTTTATCGTGAATGGTGTTTTAAAAAACACTTGTTCTTTAACCCGATAATTAATGAAATGTGATTTTGGGTTGTCGTGAACGGTATCTTCAATAATACTGTTCTTAGACCCAAAGGAGTTAAGCAAATCAGAAACTAACTGGAGATTAGTTAAGTTGAATGGTTTCTGGGGTATTGATCTGATGTTGGCTTCGGCCTTCGGGGTTAATACTTAGGGAATTGCTCACTTGCTAATTTACAGTTAGGGTCTGATTAGAATGTGATGTGATTTTATGGTTTATCGTGAACTGTGTTTTAAAAGACATCGATTCTTTAACCCAGTTAAAGATTAAAACCAAGTGGAGTTTTAATGAATCTTTAATTGGATTGAAAAGATCGAGAATGGAGTATCACCAGTTTTGCTCCAGGCGATATTTAAATCTTTAATTAGATTTGAACGTGAAATGGTAATTGAATTTACCGATAACACCGTGGTGTTAGATATGAAGCATTATCAGTTTTACTTCATGGGATGAATAGGTTGGAATTGGTAAATTAAAACAAATGATTATTTCGGTAAGGTTCGTTAATCCCGATTAGTCTGGATAAACCATGATTTGGTTTGAATTGATATTCAAAAGAAGTTTAAAGAATGAATTTAAAGGAATTTATCTTTGATAAAATTAATGGGAACCTTTCCCTAAGAATGTGAAATTTAGAAATTAACTGTAGGCTAGCTAAGCAGAACGGTTTCCTGGGTATTGATTTGATGTTGGTTTCGGCCTTCAGGGTTAATATTTGGGGAATTATTCTCTTGTTAATTTACGGTTAGTGACTGATGAATTGGAATGAGGCGTATGTTGCATTTGTGTAACGCTTGTTTATTATATACGCGAGTTATTCAGAAAGACCGGGTTTATCCCATTCTGAATAACTGATTCGACGATGAGTCGAAGATGAAGACGGTGGTTGAAGACCGGAGGTCTTCACGTCGTTTGGGTGATTACTAATGATCTTGATTGGGATGTACACCCCAGAGGAGGGAATCAGTTAGTGATCGTCCATACGTACTTGGAGATCGATGGATATGCGAGGAATAAGGTTCCTCCGGTTTCGTTCAGACCCAGAACGGACTTGTAAATGGATGTGTGTCTGACATCAGATTTCATTATGTGTGATTGATATCCGTTGCATAGCGCGAATTGCCTGTGTGGCATGCTAAGATGCAAATGATCAAGGCTTCTGTTGAAAAGAAGAGTCTTGTGGTTGATGATCAAAGCACAGCCTGTGTGGCATAGCTTTGTGTAGCGTTGATTCGCGAGCCTCACACCCCGGTTGTGAACCAAAAACGGGAGACGGACCTCAGGGAGGACATGCGTTTCTTTCTAGTTAGAAGTGGCGTCAGTGGTTTGACATGCCCTGACGAGTTTGACTTATGTGGTTGTTGGTTTGCGAGGCGCCTCGGATATATCGGTGACTATGTGAAGCCGATGGAGTCATTTGTTGGTTCATTTACACCCCAAAGGGTGGGGAAACGCAGTGTTCAGGCATTTTAATCCATATCGGTTGACCGGCCCCTGTCGCTCCAAAGGCTTGACTGAGTACTTGCCCGAGGCTCGGGCTAGAGAGTCTCGAATCGGTGAGGACTATCTTTTGCCTCGGTTCGCAGATGGAAATCCAATTTCCAAATACGTGACTTTACGGTTTTGATTGTAGAGCCTAGTATGGCGACATAGTGGGATAGGGCGCTTATGCCGTCTATGATTGATACTTATGATCTGAAGTTGTTTTACACACTATGCAATTATAATAGTATCAAATGATTTGTTTTAAACGTATCAAGCATTCTTTGGCTATTATAAGGTAAAAACCCTATCCTCCGGCTTGCGTTGCATTGTGTGATGGGACCTGGGTCTTATAATAGCTTCATTGTTCTTTATTTAGCATTGCGCTATTGTTTTATGCACTGGTGTTCTTGGGAGGAAACCCGTTCCATGTTATACGGCGTGGTCCCTTGATTTACCTAACTTTAAGATAAAGATTAATAACTGTTTTAGTTCTCACACCAGTCACATGACTGACCTGGAGTTTATTGTGTTAACCTAAACTCTGGGTGCCCTTATTGTGACACGGGCAGCTAGTAGTTTTTGTTTTGCAGGTTTATATTCACAAGGTCCTGGTTTACAACTGGAATGATATCCGGAAAGCTTTGTGTCCGTATATCTCATTCAGTTTGTATTTTGTATTATTTTCCGCTGCTATGTAATGTATTGTAATCTCTGATATTTTATAATGTGTAATATTGAAGCGACCCGAACTTCCCCGGTCTCCGAAGAGATGAGAAAGAACGAATTACTGTGAGGACAAGACAAATCAGAACGCAGACGGAAGAACATTTCATTGCTATTACAACAATTCCATCAGATACAAGAATATACAGAGTATAAATGAATACTACTACATTCGATAAATATCAGAGATTACAATACATTACATAGCAGCGGAAAATAATACAAAGCACAACTGAAAGTAATACACGGATACAGAGCTTTCCGAGCATCATTCAACTGTAAATCAGGATCCTGTGAATATAAATCTGCAAAACCAAAACTACTAGCTGCCCATGTCGAAAATAGGGGCACCCAGAGTTTAGGTTAAAACAATAAACTCCAGGTCAGTCATGTGACTGGTGTGAGAACTAAAACAGTTATTTAAAGCTTTACTTTAAAAGAGAGTAATCAAGGGACCACGCCGTATAACACGGAACAGGTTTCCTCCCAAGAATACCAGTGCATAGAATAAACAACGCAATGCTTTTTCGAAAAATGAAGCTATTATAAGACCCAGGTCCCATCACACAATGCAACGCAAGCCGGAGGATAGGGTTTTCCCTTATAATAGCCAAACATGCTTGGTACGTTTAAAAACAAATCATTTGATACTATAATAATTGTATAGTGTCAAAACAATTTCAATCATAAATATAAATCATAGACGGCATGAGTGCCCCATCCCACTATGTCGCCATACTAGGCTCTACAAATAAAGCCGAAATACATGTATTGGAAATTGGATTTCCGTCATGAGTCGAGGCAAGGGGCAAGCTCCTCTCCGCTTCGAGACACTCTAGCAAATGCCTCGGGACTACACACTCTGGGTAACCCCTGGGATCCTCCAAGACCGGTCCTCTCTTACGTTTGAGGATTAGTTATTCCTGAACACACGTTTCCCGGCCCTTTAGGACCTATAATCGAGGCGCCTCACATCCAAACCACAAAGGTGAAAAGTATATAAATGTCAGGGCTGGTAGGTCATTGACACCACCCATAGCTAGAAAGAAACGTCGTGCACTCCTTGGGTCCTCGTCCCATTTTTGACTCATACCGAGGTGTGAGGCTCGCGAATCCACGCTATACACAAAGCTGCCACGTAGGCCGTGCTTTGATCATCAACCACAAGACTTTGCTTTTCAACAGAAGCCTTGATCCATGCAACTCAGCATGCCACACAGGCAATTCATGCCATGCGACTGATGTCCATCGATATACAGCCTCTGAGCTCGTACGTCTCAAAGAAGGGCGTTAAGCAAAAGAATAAATTCTCCGCCGCCAAACAGATGTATATTTAATAGAAATCAATCAACACAGAATAAAATCCAATGTCAGACACACAATCCATTTACAAGTTCGTTCTGGGTCTGAACGAAACCGGAGGCACTTTCCCCGCATATCCATCGATCTCCAAGTACATCTGGACGATCACCAACTGATTCCCTCATCTTGGGGGTACAGCCCAATCAAGATCATCAGTAATCACCCAAACGATGTGAAGACTTCCGGTCTTCAACCACCGTCTGCATCTTCGACTTATCGTCGAATCGGTTATTCAGAATGGGTATAAACCCGGACTTTCCGAACAACCCGCGAATATAGTAAACAAATGTTACACAAACACAACATACGCCTCTTTCCAATTCATTAGTCACTAACCGTAAATCTGTAAGAGAGCAATTCCCCAAATATTAACCCCGAAGGCCGAAACCAACATCAGATCAATACCCAGGAAACCATTCTTCTTAACTAACCTACAGCTAGTTTCTAAATTTCATATTCTTAGGGAAAGGTTCCCATTAATTTTATCCAAGATAAATTCTTTAAAATTTATCGTTTAATCTTCCTTTGGATGTCATTTCAAACCAAATTATGGTTTTCCAAACTAGTCGGGATTAGCGAACCACACTGAAGTAATTATTTATTTTATTTCCCAATCCCAACTTATTCATCCCATGAAGCAAAACTGGTAATACTCCATATCTAACACCACGGTGTTATCGGTAAAATTAATTACCATTTCACGTTCAAATTTAATTTAAGATTTGACTATCGTTTGGAGCAAAACTGGTGATACTCCCTTCTCGCTCACTTTCCAAATTTGTAATTTAAATTATCAATTCACATTTCAATCTAATTGCAGATTCATTAAAACTCCTTTTACTGGGTTAAAGAACTAATGTCGTTTAGAACACAGTTCACGATAAACTCAAGTGACATTCTATTTATTATCGGGTTAAAGAACAAGTGTTATTTAAAACACCCTTCACGATAAACCCACTAATCAATTCTATTTAAAACCCGTTTCAAATCCATTTTTTTTATTTAAAAATAAACGGGTTTAATTTTAGTTCAAAACTAGTTCATTTCGATAAAAATCTATTTTTATCTTTTCAAATATGGAGTTTTTCATCCTAATTTTTCCCAAATCATTTCTTATGATCTTACACAAATTATTACTATTTTTAATAATTTTATCAAGGCCAGTACAGTTGATTTCCATCAAGGGCCATCGAACTGCACTTACAACGACCTTTTCCAAATTTGATTTGGACGTATCTCCAAATCCAGCCGTTAGATTTCAAATTTCTAATATTCGTTAGAAAGCTCTTTTCGATACAAACCCAATGGTTCCGGTTTTAGGAGAATCCGACGGTCGGATCTCCAGTAATGTCCGTTCGAAGTCAATGGTCGAAATTCACGAACTGCCGCGGCGCGGCGCGTTCTATTCAGGCCATTATATTATATATATAATATATATAATATATATTTCGTCGATTCCTATTTAAAACGAATTTTATAAATAGTTTTAAATTCGTTTCAAAAACAATTTCAACTTCCATTTCAATTCAAATCAATATTGAATTTTTCCGTATAAATTCGTTTTAAAATTCATTTCTATTCAATTCAAATTTCAATTCAATTTGAATTGATTTCAATTCGTTTCCAATTCAATTCGAATTCGTTTTCAATTCAATTCGAATTCGTTTTATATTCAATTCAATTCAATTTCTATTCTATTCAAATTCAATTCATTTTCTATTCAAATCAAATTCAATTCATTTTCTATTCAAATCAAATTCAATTCATTTTCTATTCTATTCAAATTCAATTTCTATTCAAATCAAATTCAGTTCTAAAAACGAATATAATCGATATAAATATCGTTCGCGTCAAAATGACGCATCTCTAATCAACACGGCTTTATATTTTTCACTAACTTCGTTATTCCATTCAACAAATGAATTTATATTTCTTTCAATACATGATTCTATATTTTTGTCAACACACGACTAATCTCAACGAATGAGTACTGTCCACGTGTGACTATCTTTGTTATTTAATATATTTTATAAAAATTATGGTATCTATCGTTTGATTTAAAATCAGACTCCAATCGTAAATTAGTAAGAGAACGATTCCCTAAATATTAACCCCGAAGGCCGAAACCAACATCAGATCAACATCCAGGAGACCACTCATCTCATCTATTTTCCAATTAGTTTCTAATTTTATATATGATAAAGATGTAAATTTTATTGTTAAAATATTTCGTTCAACACATGACTAATCTCAACGGATGAGTACAGTCAACACATGAACCTTTACTTTATAGTGATAAAGATATAAATTTTATTGTTAAAATATTTCGTTCAACACATGACTAATCTCAACGGATGAGTACAGTCAACACATGAACCTTTACTTTATAGTGTTCTTTATCTTCTAAATTGGAATGAGGCCCAATCAATTACGATATAAAGTTAATTATATGGATTCCATACAACACATGTATATAATAGCAACGATAAACAATCAACCATCATCCAAAGTGCACTACTCTGTATAAGCATCAAATATAGATATCTAACGCTTATAACAGCCTGTCAATCCATCGATCGACATACAACTAATTATTGGGATTAGTGTATGCCGTATTTTATCCCAATACCCGTGTGGGGTTTCAAACAATCAAACACAGATTTTATTTGTGCAGTTGGGCGATGTGTAAAATTTATCGTCCCAATCAATGTCATTCAAATAGGTGTACATAAACAAACCGTCCGGTTTGTAAATGAATATTTATTTATTCACATTCACGTTAAAAATTATATTTTTAACGATAAAATATTTTTAACTATATAAATATTTTATTATCAATTTCTCATCAACATCACAACAATTTTCACAACACATCAATCAAACAAACAAGCCATCCATGGTCTGTGGATGACGGGTGTCGGATGCTGCTAAACACCGTCTGCATCCTAGTATATATTTATAACTAGAAAATAAAATCAAAGGTGAGGAGTTCTCACCAAGGGTTCCACTCCGCCGTGCTTTGCTTCTGAACTGCTAAACTGTTTGGATTTGTTTGAAATTCCAATGCAGTCCTTTTCACGCTGTTCATATTAAAAATCACATTTTTACAATGACATTTCATATATAAAGGTCGTATATTTTTATCTCTTCTTTCTATATAAAAATTATATTTTTATATTTCGGCTTCCTCTCTAAAGATCGAATTTCTATTTCGCCACAACATAGATAAAGATCTAATCTTTTCGATGATAAAAATTAATTCTTTCTAATGTTAAAAATCATTCCTTTTCATCGTTAAAAATATAAACTTTTCATTGTTAATAATATTAACTTTTCATTGTTTAAAATTTTTTTTGTTCTTTTCAAATAAAAATCATATTTTTATTTGGTTACTTCCAATATAAAAAATTATATTTTTATTTTACTACCTCTTATATAAAAATTCAATTTTTTTCTTCATTCACATACATAAAAATCCGTCCTTTTCACTTCATTCATATATGTAAAAATCCGACTTTTATACTTCATAAAAATCTAACCTTTTTGTTCTACAAAAATCCCACCTTTATATCACAAAAATGTCGCCTTTCTTATGATAGAAATTATAAATTTTAACCTTATAAAGTATACAAAGATCCAATTTCTCTTTAATCAATTAAAACTGAAAATAAAAATCAAAACTTTAAACTAAATAAAAATCAGAACTTTAAACTAAATAAAAAATCAGTTTTAAAATCTATATAATTTCAGTTTTAAAATCTATGTTTTTTTTATCTTTTTCAGCATTATATATATATATATATATATATATATAAAGAACAACTTTTATTATAATGTTATTTATGATAAAAATTTCATATTTTATACATTGTTTTATATAGTAAAAAATTCAGATTTTATACCAATAGCTTTATATTTAAAATGAAAATAAAGTCCAATGTTGTTTACAGAAAAGTAGAAAGAAAAATAAAATCTCAATTAAAAATCGAATTAATTACCTCACTGTGTTCGTTCGCTGAAGCTGCTTGAATCCGAAATCGTCCAGTGTTCTAAACCCTAGCACACCGCACGATGATCGAGGCCCCAACACCCTATCGGCGACTGGCAACCGGAGCGGCTACGCCCTCCCTCCCAACGTCGGTGGCAGCATCAAATTCGAGGTGGTTTGTCCTTTAGGTGCGGCGGGTTTTTGAAGAAGGCGTTGGGGGTGTCAGGTCTGCGAATGAAGGTGGGGCGAGGCACGGTTGGGCGACGGAGGTGATAATGGCGAAGGGTGGCGGCGGAACTGGGGGGGGGGGTCGATGGAGGAAGCGATGTCACCTTTCGCCATTTGCGGTGGATCGGAGAAGGGGGCCTGTGGTGAAGGCGCTGGAGCGCGGGGGGGGGGGGGGGGGGGGGGAGGCCACGGCGAGTGATGGCGCCGCCGGGGGGGGGGGGGTCGCGATTAGTTAGGGAATTTTTTTTCTGATGAATCGAAGAATGAGGGGGGGGGGGCAGAGTAGTAAAGGAGGAGAGGGGTTTTTATTTTAATTATTTAATTATTTAATTTTCCACCAAAAAGCAACTTTAATTTTCGACCTCAAAACGAGGCCCACCGCCTGTCGTCCCTGGCGTTTTACCCCCATTCCGAACACAATGGGATATGTCCCATAGGCTAATTCGATTGTTTCGATCAGTTTCCGTCAAAATCAACATATAACTCTATACATTGAATTTGAACGCGCATTTCAATTTACTGGGGTCACATACTAACTCGAAAAATTCCCAAAAAATATTTTCTAGCTTCGTATTGACGATACGGTCCTAACAAAACAAATTTCGTCGAATTCTGAGATCGTTTGAAAAATGGCCAATTTCCAGTCGATTAAAATCAACTAAAACTGGTCAAACGCGTTTTCCTTTGCCACACTCACATATTGATTCGAAAAATTATGAAATTTGGAATATAGCAATAACTTGACATCACGGATCCAACAAAAGTAGTTTCGTCGAAATCCGAGGTCGTTTGCAAAATTTCCATTTTTAAGGGCCTGAATTCCATAGCGACTATTCAGAATTTTCAACTGGACATATCTTTTGATTCCCGCTATGAAATTTCGATTTTTCGGATTCGTTGGAAAGATATTCTCAATTAGATGCTATTATTTTTGGTTTCACTATAATCCGTTTTGTTTAGCACCCGGTACGTTCAATTGAAGTTTGAAATCGAATTATCGAACTACCGCGTCATTTTCAATTCTATTTATAATTATATATAATTATATATATTCTAATGATGACGTATATAATATATACGTTCAAATTATATTCAAAATAAATTTTTGTCGATATTATTTAAAATAATTCATTTTAAATATTCAAAATTCGCTAAAATCGCCAAAATAAAATTTTTAAACTGGCTCAGATTTTCCGGGTTATTACAATCTCCCCCACTTAGAACATTTCGTCCCCGAAAAGGAACAAAGCCGAAAGTGGTTTGATTAATCAGATCTACGTTCGATCTGGCTTCCATTCTCCAACTTTTCAGTTTCTGAGAATTTTCAAATTCTTCAAAAATTTGGCTAACACCCTAAATTTTCGAAAAATTTCGCCATAACCCCCTTTGCACCGGGAGCCACGGGAAAATCCCGAAATTGCCATACAGGCCTTCTGATCTCAAAAAGAAAAAGAAAAAGCCAAGCGGCTAGCCAATCGGCTCATAAAATCATCATCACCCAAACAAAACAGTAAATTATATAGTAAACATGTACCTATTTGTCGGGCAAACAAATTTTATTCTCTGCTCTAGCCTCCTTGCTATGACCTGTTCAATGATATACATGTATATGCAAGCAAATGCGACCAATTTCCAATACAATTCAATATGTGATTCAATTAGGCTAAATGGTTCAAAATTATCAAACAAATAAACAAACAACACAAACATCAATCAATTAGTGAATTAGAGTTTCAAATTCATAATTTTGATACATATATAAAAATCATGTTTTTGATGCCAATTCACAACAATAAATCTATCTATATTTTGGTTCTCACACCAGTCTAATGGAAATATATAGAAATCACACCTTCGAAACTCGAACATAAGTCCTGATGATTATCGATCAATCATTAGAACCATCTCCGGGCTACTAGAGTGCGGTTCTATATCTATCCGGTATATTAAAACTTCGAATATACGTTCATGTCGCGTATATGCAAAATCTTTATATATCGGATTGTCCAAATTCAAAATAAATAAATATTCAAATACGTAGAATTGATTTAAATTTTCAAAACAAAATTGTTTTTATTTGAAAAATATACTCTTCACACTCGTTCTAGGATACTACTAATCCTATCTCTAACGAGTCATTCTAATTGGATATTACTAATCCAATATCTGATGAATTCTTTCGTATGGTTCTAATGTGTCTTGTTCTCGAGCTCTGTAAACCAAAGCTCTGATACCAAATGAAGCGACCCGAACTTCCCCGGTCTCTGAAGAGATGAGAAAGAACGAATTACTGTGAGGACAAGACAAATCAGAACGCAGATGGAAGAACATTTCATTGCTATTACAACAATTCCATCAGATACAAGAATATATAGAGTATAAATGAATACTATTACATTCGATAAATATCAGAGATTACAATACATTACATAGCAGCGGAAAATAATACAAAGCACAACTGAAAGTAATACACGGATACAGAGCTTTCCGAGCATCATTCCAGCTGTAAATCAGGATCCTGTGAATATAAATCTGCAAAACATAAACTACTAGCTGCCCGTGTCGAAAATAGGGGCACCCAGAGTTTAGGTTAAAACAATAAACTCCAGGTCAGTCATGTGACTGGTGTGAGAACTAAAACAGTTATTTAAAGCTTTACTTTAAAAGAGAGTAATTCAAGGGACCACGCCATATAACACGGAACGGGTTTCCTCCCAAGAATACCAGTGCATAGAATAAACAACGCAATGCTTTTTCGAAAAATGAAGCTATTATAAGACCCAGGTCCCATCACACAATGCAACGCAAGCCGGAGGATAGGGTTTTCCCTTATAATAGCCAAACATGCTTGGTACGTTTAAAAACAAATCATTTGATACTATAATAAGTGTATAGTGTCAAAACAATTTCAATCATAAATATAAATCATAGACGGCATGAGTGCCCCATCCCACTATGTCGCTATACAAGGCTCTACAAATAAAGCCGAAATACACGTATTGGAAATTGGATTTCCGTCATGAGTCGAGGCAAGGGGCAAGCTCCTCTCCGCTTCGAGACACTCTAGCAAATGCCTCGGGACTACAAACTTTGGGTAACCCCTGGGATCCTCCAAGACCGGTCCTCTCTTACGTTTGAGGATTAGTTATTCCTGAACACACGTTTCTCGGCCCTATAGGACCTATAATCGAGGCGCCTTGCATCCAAACCACAAAGGTGAAAAGTATATAAATGTCAGGGCTGGTAGGTCACTGACACCACCCATAGCTAGAAAGAAACGTCGTGCACTCCTTGGGTCCTCATCCCGTTTTTGACTCATAACGAGGTGTGAGGCTCGCGAATCCACGCTATACACAAAGCTGCCATGTAGGCCGTGCTTTGATCATCAACCACAAGACTTTGCTTTTCAACAGAAGTCTTGATCCATGCAACTCAGCATGTCACACAGGCAATTCATGCCATGCGACTGATGTCCATCGATATACAACCTCTGAGCTCGTACGTCTCAGAGAAGGGCGTTAAGCAAAAGAATAAATTCTCCGTTGCCAATCAGATGTACATTTAATAGAAATCAATCAACACAGAATAAAATCCAATGTCAGACACACAATCCATTTACAAGTTCGTTCTGGGTCTGAACGAAACCGGAAGCACTTTCACCGCATATCCATCGATCTCCAAGTACGTCTTGACGATCACCAACTGATTCCCTCATCTTGGGTGTACAGCCCAATCAAGATCATCAGTAATCACCCCAACGATGTAAAGACTTCCGGTCTTCAACCACCGTCTGCATCTTCGACTTATCGTCGAATCGGTTATTCAGAATGGGTATAAACTCGGACTTTCCGAACAACCCGCGTACATAGTAAACAAATGTTACACAAACACAACATACGCCTCATTCCAATTCATTAGTCACTAACCGTAAATCAGTAAGAGGGCAATTCCCCAAATATTAACCCCGAAGGTCGAAACCAACATCAGATCAATACCCAGGAAACCATTCTTCTTAACTAACCTACAACTAGTTTTTAAATTTCATATTCTTAGGGAAAGGTTCCCATTAATTTTATCTAAGATTAATTCTTTAAAATTTATCCTTTAATCTTCGTTTGGATGTCATTTCAAACCAAATTATGGTTTTCCAAACTAGTCAGGATTAGCGAACCACACCAAAGTAATTATTTATTTTATTTCCCAATCCCAACCTATTCATCCCATGAAGCAAAACTGGTAATACTTCATATCTAACACCACGGTGTTATTGGTAAAATTAATTACCATTTCACGTTCAAATCTAATTAAAGATTTGACTATCGTTTGGAGCAAAACTGGTGATACTCCCTTCTCGCTCACTTTCCAAATTTGATAATTTAAATTATCAATTCACATTTCAATCTAATTGCAGATTCATCAAAACTCCTTATACTGGGTTAAAGAACTAATGTCGTTTAGAACACAGTTCACGATAAACCCAAGTGACATTCTATTTATTATCGGGTTAAAGAACAATTGTTATTTAAAACACCCTTCACGATAAACCCACTAATCAATTCTATTTAAAACCCGTTTCAAATCCAATTAATTTATTTAAAAATAAACGGGTTTAATTTTAGTTCAAAACTAGTTCATTTCGATAAAAATCTATTTTTATCTTTTCAAATATGGAGTTTTTCATCCCAATTTTTCCCAAATCATTTCTTATGATTTTACACAAATTATTACTATTTTTAATAATTTTATCAAGGCCCGTACAGTCGATTTCCATCAACGGCCATCGAACTGCACTTACAACGACCTTTTCCAAATTTGATTTGGACGTATCTCCAAATCCAACCGTTAGATTTCAAATTTCTAATATTCGTTAGAAAGCTCTTTTCGATACGAACCCAACGGTTCCGGTTTTAGGAGAATCTGACGGTCGGATCTCCCGTAATGTCCAGTCGAAGTCAATGGTCGAAATTCACGAACTACCGCGGCGCTGCGCGTTCTATTCAAGCCATTATATTATATATATATATATAATATATAATATATATTTCATCGATTCCTATTTAAAACGAATTTTATAAATAGTTTTAAATTCGTTTCAAAAACAATTTCAACTTCCATTTCAATTCAAATCAATATTGAATTTTTCCTTATAAATTTGTTTTAAAATTCATTTCTATTCAATTCAAATTTCAATTCAATTTGAATTGATTTCAATTCGTTTCCAATTCAATTCGAATTCGTTTTGAATTCAATTCGAATTCGTTTTATATTCAATTCAATTCAATTTCTATTCTATTCAAATTCAATTCATTTTCTATTCAAATCAAATTCAATTCATTTTCTATTCAAATCAAATTCAATTCATTTTATATTCTATTCAAATTCAATTTCTATTCAAATCAAATTCAATTCTAAAATGAATATAATTGATATAAATATCGTTCGCGTCAAAATGGCACATCTCTAATCAACACGGCTTTATATTTTTCACTAACTTCGTTATTCCATTCAACAAATGAATTTATATTTCTTTCAATACATGATTCTATATTTTTGTCAACACACGACTAATCTCAACGAATGAGTACTGTCCACGTGTGACTATCTTTGTTAGTTAATATATTTTATAAAATTTTTGGTATCTATCGTTTGATTTAAAATCAGACTCCAATCGTAAATTAGTAAGAGAACGATTCCCTAAATATTAACCCCAAAGGCCGAAACCAACATCAGATCAACATCCAGGAGACCACTCATCTCATATATTTTCCAATTAGTTTCTAATTTTATATATGATAAAGATGTAAATTTTATTGTTAAAATATTTCGTTCAACACATGACTAATCTCAACGGATGAGTACAGTCAACACATGAACCTTTACTTTATAGTGATAAAGATATAAATTTTATTGTTAAAATATTTCGTTCAACACATGACTAATCTCAACGGATGAGTACAGTCAACACATGAACCTTTACTTTATAGTGTTCTTTATCTTCTAAATTGGAATGAGGCCCAATCAATTACCATATAAAGTTAATTATATGGATTCCATACAACACATGTATATAATAGCAACGATAAACAATCAACCATCATCCAAAGTGCACTACTCTGTATAAGCATCAAATATTGATATCTAACGCTTATAACAGCCTGTCAATCCATCGATCGACGTACAACTAATTATTGGGATTAGTGTATGCCGTATTTTATCCCAATACCCGTGTGGGGTTTCAAACAATCAAACACAGATTTTATTTGTGCAGTTGGGCGATGTGTAAAATTTATCGTCCTAATCAATGTCATTCAAATAGGTGTACATAAACAAACCGTCCGGTTTGTAAATGAATATTTATTTATTCACATTCACGTTAAAAATTATATTTTTAACGATAAAATATTTTTAACTATATAAATATTTTATTATCAATTTCTCATCAACATCACAACAATTTTCACAACACATCAATCAAACAAACAAGCCATCCGTGGTCTGTGGATGACGGGTGTCGGGTGCTGCTAAACAACGTCTGCATCCTAGTATATATTTATAACTAGAAAATAAAATCAAAGGTGAGGAGTTCTCACTGAGGGTTCCACTCCGCCGTGCTTTGCTTCTGAACTGCTAAACTGTTTGGATTTGTTTGAAATTCCAATGCAGTCCTTTTCACGCTGTTCATATTAAAAATCACATTTTTACAATGACATTTCATATATAAAGGTCGTATATTTTTATCGCTTCTTTCTATATAAAAATTATATTTTTATATTTCGGCTTCCTCTCTAAAGATCGAATTTCTATTTCGCCACAACATAGATAAAGATCTAATCTTTTCGATGATAAAAATTAATTCTTTCTAATGTTAAAAATCATTCCTTTTCATCGTTAAAAATATAAACTTTTCATTGTTAATAATATTAACTTTTCATTGTTTAAAAATATTTTTGTTCTTTTCAAATAAAAATCATATTTTTATTTGGTCAATTCCAATATAAAAAATTATATTTTTATTTTACTACCTCTTGTATAAAAATCCAATTTTTTTCTTCATTCACATACATAAAAATCCGTCCTTTTCACTTCATTCGTATATGTAAAAATCCGACTTTTATACTTCATAAAAATCTAACCTTTTTGTTCTATAAAAATCCCACCTTTATACCTTAAAAATGTCGCCTTTCTTATGATTGAAATTATAAACTTTAACCTTATTAAGTATACAAAGATCCGATTTCTCTTTAATCAATTAAAACTGAAAATAAAAATCAAAACTTTAAACTAAATAAAAATCAAAACTTTAAACTAAATAAAAAATCAGTTTTAAAATCTATATAATTTCAGTTTTAAAATCTATGTTTTTATTCTCTTTTTCAGCATTATATATATATATATATATATATATATATATATATATAAAGAACAACTTTTATTATAATGTTATTTATAATAAAAATTTCATATTTTATACATTGTTTTATATAGTAAATATTTCAGATTTTATACCAATAGCTTTATATTTAAAATGAAAATAAAGTCCAATGTTGTTTACAGAAAAGTAGAAAGAAAAATAAAATCTCAATTAAAAATCGAATTAATTACCTCACTGTGTTCGTTCGCTGAAGCTGCTTGAATCCGAAATCGTCCAGTGCTCTAAACCCTAGCACACCGCACGATGATCAAGGCCCCAGCACCCTATCGGCGACTGGCAACCGGAGCGGCTACGCCCTCCCTCCCAACGTCGGTGGCAGCATCAAATTCGAGGTGGTCTGGCCTTTGGGTGCGGCGGGTTTTTGAAGAAGGCGTTGGGGGTGTCGGGTCTGCGAATGGAGGTGGGGCGAGGCACGGTTGGGCGACGGAGGTGATAATGGCGAAGGGTGGCGGCGGAACTGGGGTGGGGGGTCGATGGAGGAAGCGATGGCGCCTTTCGCCATTTGCGGTGGATCGGAGAAGTGGGCCTGTGGTGAAGGCGCTGGAGCGCGGGGCGGGGGGGGGGAGGCCACGGCGAGTGGTGGCGCCGCAGGGGGGGTCGCGATTAGTTAGGGAATTTTTCTTTCTGATGAATCGAAAATGAGGGGGGGGCAGAGTAGTAAAGGAGGAGAGGGGTTTTTATTTTAATTATTTAATTTTCCACCAAAAAGCAACTTTTATTTTCGACCTCAAAACGAGGCCCACCGCCTATCGTCCCTAGCGTTTTACCCTCATTCCGAACACAATGGGATATGTCCCGTAGGCTAATTCGATTGTTTCGATCAGTTTCCGTCAAAATCAACATATAACTCTATACATTGAATTTGAACGTGCATTTCAATTTGTTGGGGTCACATACTAACTCGAAAAATTCCCGAAAAATATTTTCTAGCTTCGTATTGACGATACGGTCCTAACAAAACTAATTTCGTCGAATTCTGAGACCGTTTGAAAAATGGCCAATTTCCAGTCGATTAAAATCAACTAAAACTGGTCAAACGCGTTTTCCTTTGCCACGCTCACATATTAATTCGAAAAATTATGAAATTTGGAGTCTAGCAATAACTTGACATCACGGATCCAACAAATGTAGTTTCGTCGAAATCCGAGGTCGTTTGCAAAATTTCCATTTTTAAGGGCCTGAATTCCATAGCGACTATTCAGAATTTTCAACTGGACATATCTTTTGATTCCCGCTATGAAATTTCGATTTTTCGGATTCGTTGGAAAGATATTCTCAATTAGATCCTATTATTTTTGGTTTCACTATAATCCGGTTTGTTTAGCACCCGGTACGTTCAATTGAAGTTTGAAATCGAATTATCGAACTACCGCGCCATTTTCAATTCTATTTATAATTATATATAATTATATATATTCTAACGACGACGTATATAATATATATGTTCGAATTATGTTCAAAATAAATTTTCGTCGATATTATTTAAAATAATTCATTTGAAATATTCAAAATTCGCTAAAATCGCCAAAATAAAATTTTTAAACTCGCTCAGATTTTCCGGGTTATTACAAATATTTATTCATTACTCTGTATATTCTTGTAATATGATGAAGTTGTTGTAATATACAATGAAATGTTCTTCCGTCTGCATTCTGATGTGTCTTGTTCTCAATTCTATCCGGGCTTTCCTTACCGGGGAAGTTCGGGTCGTTTCATATTTGAATCTGTTTAATAATACCTTTCTAACGAATGTAAGAAACTGATATTTCATAATATAAATTGTAAGTTAAGTCTAGTTAAAAATTTAAAATAGTCGCTATGGAATTTATATATATTTTAATATAACATATAGCCCTTAAAAATAGCCATTTTGCAAACGACCAACATTTTTGATGAAACTACTTTTGTTAGATCCAGAATGTCAAATTATTTGTAGATTCCAAATTTCATAATTTTTGGATTTAATATGTGAATGTGGTAAATTTAAACGTGTTTTGACAGTTTCAATTTGAATTACATCGACCAGAAAATGGCCATTTTTCAAACGGTCTCCAAATTTGACGAAATTAGTTTTGTTAGGACCGTATCGTCAAAACATAGCTAGATAAATTTTTTGGGAATTTTTGAAGTCAGTATGTGGCTCCGGTAAATTAAAATATATGTTCGAATTCAATATATATTGATTCATATATTAATTTTGATAAAAACTATTCGAAACAGCCGAATTGGCTTATGAAACATATCCTATTGTGTCCTCAATGAGGGTATTTGGCTAGGGGCGACAGTCGTTGGATTTGATTTATAGTTCGAACCAATAAACAAGTTAAAATTGAATTAAATAATAATTAAACTATATTATATATCACCACATTTGATCTAAACCCTAAGTCAAAGTGGCCACCGTGGTCAATATTCCCTGAAGCCATTATCCACGCTATCAATGGACAAAAAGCTTAGATTTTTATCCCGAAAATTCTCCAATGTCACTCATTTATTCGAGAACGTTTCAAAGGGGAAAATCAAGAGCTTTGTGAGCTCGTCAAATTGACCGGTCAAGATCGATTATCCACGCTTGTACTGGCCGGAATTGAGGCTTGTAAGTGCGGATTTCAAACGGGTTTTCTGGGTGAACGGGGGCACTGATTTTTGTTCCCCGGCATTGTAACACCCCACCTCCATTAAGGTCACTCACAAAGGGAATGCCTTAACTTCAGTGGATCGTTTTTGGTAAACATACACAGAATATCACAAGACAGATATAAAATTTTTGCAGCGGAAAACAAACAACTTTATTAAATCTCCAAAATATCTTGCTACATAGTACCATGAGTCATAAAACCCTTACAAAAAAAAACTTCTTTCTTATATTATCAGAGTACATAGGTATTTAAAAGAAATCATCATTCCCCATATTAAAGAGCAAGCCATATAAGAGACAGAGACTCGAGCCATACTTCAGAAGTAGCTCCTAGAAGATGATATCCAAATCCTGACTAAACCTGTGTGTTTCCTCCCTGAGAACCTGGGGGGAAATGGAAGAAAAGAGGCGAAACAAACTAGGTCAGACATACGTCTAGTGAGTCCAGTAACTTTTAGCCAGTAAATAAATAAAGGTAAATATGACAGGCATACAAACTGGATAAGAGGATCACGGTACAGATGACAGGTATGACAGGACAAATAAGGTAAGGCAATATACATACTTCACTACAAACTACTCTGCAATATTACTAGTCAAATCAAGATGGGTTGATCCCTTCCGCTAATGGTAACGATGGTGGTAGTTTCGTGTATTCCTAGCTGCTGTCATAGGTGTCGCCTGCTCCTATCTCAACTAGTCGTACCCACTACCCTCCTACTGTAAATTGGTAGACTTAGGGCATATGTCCGGGTATACCCTAACCACTACCCTAATTGATCGGCTCCCTACTCTGTAGATACCCTGTGCTGGTCCCGCAACTAGGGGGTATCACTTCCCTAAAGTGGCAACCTAAGGTGTGCACAGTTATACCTACTGGTGTCACGGTCGTCTTGTCCCCCTCTGCCCGACCCATGCACGCACATGTCCCCGGTCGGTTTTCGCCGCCTACACCATCCGTCTCGTTTTGGGTCTCTTACAATCAATCAGTAAGCGTGCCCCTTCCCCGCCTAGTACGGAGTTCTTTACTTTGATACCCCTCCGGGTTACTGACTGAAATGGGTCCCACACCACATGATACAAGTCTTCCCCTATGCCTTGTATCCCCACTAGGTTTTCTACTGACTATTTATACCCTAAGGTGTCTTTAATTACATAGCCCTCAATCAGTTATGCGTACCTATATGTGTCTTTAATACATAACCCCTATTCTACCTATCGGTTATGCGTACCTATAGGTGTCTTTAATACATAACTCTACCTATTCCCATTAGTTATGCGTACCCCTAAGGGTGTCTTTAATACATAACTTTACAATTCTGCCCCGGTGATGTATACCATTAGGTGTCTTTAATTACATAACCCCTTTTTAATGGTTAAGTTTGTGGGCCTATATATACTAATATTACCCACCTACCCATAAGTTGTACTTAACCCTCTCACTGATTTAATCCTATTTATTTAATGTTTAAGTTTGTGGGCCTATATATATTAATATTACCCACCAACCCATCAGTTGTACTTAACCCACCCACAATCCAATTCGTTTTACTTAACCCTAACTTATGTCTATCATCATACAGTCCATATGTATTAAGTTAGGTTAAGTAGTCTTTAATCAGCATTAATTAATTATTGAAACATCTTATCGTATTTCACATGCCACCCAAGGCACCCACTTAATTCCACATGCCACCCAAGGCACCCACTTAACCCCTCATGTCCCACTACATGTTTATCTGGTTAAGTGTTTCTTAATTCATTAAGATCGTAACCTTATAAAGACCTCCCACATTAGACTGGCATTTGTGGCAGCTGAATTTGCCGGGCGGGTCCGGGCAGTCTTACACCACAAAAGAGCCTAACCTTGTGTCTTTACAACTGTCACGCATTTAGTTTATGCCCAAAACATCCCACATTAAAATAGCATTTGTGGCAGCTGGATTTGCCGGGCGGGTCCGGGCAGTCTTACACCACAAAAGAGCCTAACCTCGTGTCTTAGACGATTAATTACTCCTAATTAATCATTCCCCAATTTGAATTACTTTCCCTATTCAAATTATCAATTAATTCCAAATTTAACTATGGCCATAATTGGCTCAATTATGTCCATCCATTTATGGTATGTAAAATCATAACAATTTCTTCACAAATTTATTTTATGCCATTTAAGGCATTTATGCCAATTCTCAATATTAAATTTTTAGACTTTAATTGCTTAAACATTCCAATTTTGATTAATTAAGTTAATTAATTAATCCTTTCCTTTTTATAGGTGTTAATACCTATCTTATTAACAATTTGAATTTCCTATCCATAAATGGTCATATTCAAATTTTACCATTTTTACCCAATTTTACCCATGTCATAATAGGTAATTATTTATATGTTTTCCTACTAGAATCATGTGTCCAATTTACATAACCACTATGCATATCACAAATTCCCCTTTTTCCTTGTTTCTTAACTAGCGCAACTGTTTGCATTTTTAGCGTCATTGAGGCTACAAGGTAGCCTCGCCATAACAATAAAATAAAGGGGATGAAAAGGTGATCGTTTTCAGTACAATTCTTGGCATAAGCATGACAACTAGGGAAAATGACACGATAACTTCACATATAATTATGATTCACCACATAATTAACAACTTGCATAGATTCATGATTTTGCAACATAACAACTTGCATAGGTGATGGGTTTATGATTCACAACACAACAACTAGCATAGGTTCAGGAATTCATCACACAATAACTTGCATAAGTAATTTGCATGATCTCATAACAATTTGCATAGATTCATGATAACAACTTGCATAATAACGACTTGCATAGATTCATGATAACAACTTGCATAATAACGACTTGCATAGATTCATGATAACAACTTGCAAAGATTCATAATAACCACTTGCATAGATTCATGATAACGACTTGCATAGATTCATGATAACGACTTGCCTAGATTCATAGTTTCTCAACATAATAACTAACATAACTTCATGATTCACAACGATAATGAACTTGCATCATTTCATGATTCGCAACAATAATGAACTTGCATAATAAGGAACTTGCATCATTTCATGATTCACAACAATAAACTTGCATAACTACAAACAACATATACCCAAATCATAGTCTACCGCGATTCACTTTTATTTATTTAAACCTAAAAGTGACTAGAACTCACCGAATAAGGGGTCTTGATTTCTAGGATATAAATTCTGTAATTGATCAGTGTTCTCTTGTTGTAGACAATTTCGTTGTTGTAGTTTTAGGCTTGATTTTGAATTGAATTGTTGTCTTTAATTTGCTTATAGTTGGTGGCAGCTACTCTAGGGTTTGGAGTGACAACATGACGACCACTGATCTAATTTTGATTTGATTCTAGGGTTTGAGTCCACACATGTTTATATAGAATTTCAATTTAATTATAGCCGTCGGATGATCTTAGGGTTAATCAAAACCACTCAGTCGGGATAGGGTGACACCTCAGCCCTAATGACTCAGCAAGGAGTCGGAAAGGACTCAGCAATGAGTCAGAACATGGGTCAGACTGAACCAGAAGGCTGTGCAGGTTTTCTCTCGGCCTGGGCGCACTTGGGAAGTGTGCCAATGCAAATTTGTACTGGCGCACTTCCCAAGTGCGCCAGTGCAATCCACCCTCTTTTTTTTTTCAACCAAACTTCGTTCGTCCATATCTTCTTCATATGACATCCGTTTTACGCAAACTTGGACACTATCTCAAGCAGAATTCCGAGACGAACGCAATGGCACGACCCGTTTCCCTTAATTCCCATATTTGAAATTAAATATTCTTAAATTTAGTTAATCTGATTATTCAAAAATTCGGGGTATTACATTCTCCCCTACTTAAAGGATTTCGTCCCCGAAATCTTCAAGTTAAGAAGAATGTGTCCTACCATCCAATCACCCATCTACTCAACCATCATCCACAAGCATCCATTGTCCTTAGAAAACTTCTAACGTTGTATGAACATATGTAAAAGTGTGTGTATATGTTCTTATCTAATGCAAAATCAGGCGGTCTACTGATTCAGTTGACCTCCTTAATGCAAACCATGATAGTGCCATGCGTCCATTATGTATGCGAAAGAATCCTATCTATACATATTATTTCTACATGTGTGCTCACCCATTCATCAAAATGCAGCATCCATATGATAACACAACCATTGTTCATCCATTAACCTAAATATGCACACACATTTATATGCAATATGAAGGTGATTTGAGCCGATCTAGTGCCTAATGTGTGTGTAAATGCATCCACGAGCAATCACTAGCAAACACTTGCATCCACTTGCAACCATCAAACATAACATGTCCCAAGCACGTGTTTACATCCATGGATTTCCTATCTAAAGGTCGAAGATTCGGTTGATGGGATATAAGCAAATGATATAACTAAAACCAAAGCTCTGTTCCCATTTGACATCGGTTAAGAGAATAATTCCCTAAGTCTCAGCCCCGAAGACCGGAATCAACATCAGACTGACACCCAAAGAATTACCCCCATTAAACAATGTCAAAAATGGAGATCTACTCCATGCTTCGAGTAGAAACCCGTATCCTTCAGAAATATCCAGATACTTACAGACTACTGGTACAGATCAGATTACAGAATGATTCTCAGAAAGCTAAGCATAACAGACCCTTGCGGGTCACAAGGAACTTTGGGGGTCTTCCCATGACAAGTTAGAAACTTAACGACCCTCCTCTCAAAATCTAGAACGACCCTCTACATAGAAAGCTGGTCCATTTAGAACCAACCCATAGCCCATAAACTTGAGCACACAAATGTCACATTCAAAATTTTGATGCCTAACACAGATAATTTCAAACACTTACAAATCACCAGTAAATGAGCCGAACCACAAAAGGGGTTTGAAACAACTACGGGATCAGAAACAAGACTAGTATTAAAGTGCAGAGTCAATTAGAAAATCAAAATGCCAAAATCCAAAAGAGTCTTAACTTCATAAGGAAATTAAACCTTTTACATAAATTTTTCCTATCTCTATCCTATCCATCTGCCACGAGAGCATTCGCCTGCCCTCCAAAAGTCCCTTGCGATCCCTGCGCCTTCGGGCATTCCTTGGAAAAGTGTCCAACCTCTCCACACTTAAAGCAATTGGACTTCCTCCTTTTCCATTCTTTGACTAGGTGACCTTCTTTCCCATAATAGTGGCATTTCCTCTTATCCTTTCCCTTGTCATCCTTCTTGCCTTTCTTCTGTTGTTGTTGTTGCTGTCCTTTCTTGGGTCCCGCCTTCTCATTTTTCAGTTTCCCTTCAACTTTTTCCTCTTTCTTTGCTCCTTTGCCCTCTTCATGCATTAGGGCCATATCCACTAGCTTTTCAAAAGTGGCCCCCATGGGAACGTGGGTCATAGCCAATCCGTGTAGCGGCTCATTCAAGCCTTTAACAAATCTCAAAGCCTTCTTCTCAGGTGTGTTCACCAAGTCTATGCCAAACCTCGCCAATTGATTGAACCTGTTGACGTACTCTTTTACTGATAGATCCCCCTGCTTCAATGCCAAGAACCTTTCCATGTATAGATTTTCTTCTGCTCGTGAGAGAAATTTCGCCTCAAACTTAGGCCTGAAATCCAGCCATGTATCAACTGGACGCTCTCCGTTAGTGACCTCCCACCAAAACGAGGCCTCATCCTTCGTTAACCAGGCAGCTAACTGGACCTTTCTTCCATCTTCTACCTCAAAGTTTCCAAACAATTCTTCCACCTCCTTTAACCAATTTCGAGCTTCAACAAACGTCTCCGACCCGTGAAAAGGTTTCCCGCCCATTGCCCGAAAGTCCTTACATATCTTTGCAAAAGTATCTACACGAGGAGGGGGAAGAGGAGGAATGGGTGCAGCTGGGGGAGGAGGAACATTTGCTGGACCTACGGCGGTGGCCCTAGCTTCCAAATACCTCCTAAACCATCCTGGTATCGATACATCCTCTGGAAGGTTAAGATCCTCAGACATGCTAAGAAGAAAAGGGAGAGATTTTAGAAAAAGGACCGAAAGATACTACATATGGCTTTTCGGGGAATGTTTTTTTTCAAAACAGGCTTTCCTTTTTGAAAATACTTTCTTTTAAAACCTTTTTGAAAAATGTTTTCAAAAACTTTTATCTAATCTGGTAACCTTCAGCTCTGATACCAAGTGTAACACCCCACCTCCATTAAGGTCACTCACAAAGGGAATGCCTTAACTTCAGTGGAGCGTTTTTGGTAAACAGACATAGAATATCACAAGACAGATATAAAAAATTTGCAACGGAAAACAAACAACTTTATTAAATCTCCAAAATATCTTGTTACATAGTACCATGAGTCATAAAACCCTTACAACAAAACACTTCTGTCTTATATTATCAGAGTACATAGGTATTTAAAAGAAAACATCATTCCCCATATTAAAGAGCAAGCCATATAAGAGACAGAGACTCGAGCCATACTTAAGAAGTAGCTCCTAGAAGATGATATCCAAATCCTGACTAAACCTGTGTGTTTCCTCCCTGAGAACCTGGGGGGAAACAGAAGAAAAGAGGCGAAACAAACTAGGTCAGACATACGTATGGTGAGTCCAGTAACTTTTAGCCAGTAAATAAATAACGGTAAACATGACATGCATACAAAGTGGATAAGAGGATCAAGGTACAGATGATAGGTATGACAGGACAAATAAGGTAAGGTGACATACATACTTCACTACAAACTACTCTGCAATATTACTAGTCAAATCAAGATGGGATGATCCCTTCTGCTAATGGTAACGATGGTGGTAGTTTCGTGTATTCCTAGCTGCTGTCATAGGTGACGCCTGCTCCTATCTCAACTAGTCGTACCCACTACCCTCCTACTATAAATTGGTAGACTTAGGGCATAAGTCCAGGTATACCCTAACCACTACCCTAATGGATCGGCTCCCTACTCTATAGATACCCTGTGTCGGTCCCACAACTAGGGGGTATCACTTCCCTAAAGTGGCAACCTAAAGTGTTCACAGTTATACCTACTGGTGTCACGGTCGTCTTGTCCCCCTCTGCCCGGCCCTTGCACGCACACGTCCCCGGCCGGTTATCGCCGCCTACACCATCCGTCTCGTTTTGGATCTCTTACAATCAATCAATAAGTGTGCCCCTTCCCCGCCTAGTACGGAGTTCTTTACTTTGATACCCCTCCGGGTTACTGACTGAAATGGGTCCCACACAACATGATACAAGTCTTCCCATATGCCTTGTATCCCCACTAGGTTTTCTACTGACTATGTATACCCTAAGGTGTCTTTAATTACATAGCCCTCAATCAGTTATGCGTACCTATAGGTGTCTTTAATACATAACCCCTATTCTACCTATCGGTTATGCGTACCTATAGGTGTCTTTAATACATAACTCTACCTATTCCCATTAGTTATGCGTACCCCTAAGGGTGTCTTTAATACATAACTTTACTATTCTGCCCCGGTTATGTATACCATTAGGTGTCTTTAATTACATAACCGCTTTTTAATGGTTAAGTTTGTGGGCCTATATATACTAATATTACCCACCTACCATTCAGTTGTACTAAACCCTCCCACTGATTTAATCCTATTTATTTAATGGTTAAGTTTGTGGGCCTATATATATATTAATATTACCCACCTACCCATCAGTTGTACTTAACCCACCCACAATCCAATTCGTTTTACTTAACCCTAACTTATGTCTATCATCATACAGTCCATATGTATTAATTTAGGTTAAGTAGTCTTTAATCAGCATTAATTAATTATTGAAACATCTAATCGTATTTCACATGCCACCCAAGGCACCCACTTAATTCCACATGCCACCCAAGGCACCCACTTAACCCCTCATGTCCCACTACATGTTTATCTGGTTAAGTGTTTCTTAATTCATTAAGACCGTAACCTTATAAAGACCTCCCACATTAGACTGGCATTTGTGGCAGCTGGATTTGCCGGGCGGGTCCGGGCAGTCTTACACCACAAAAGAGCCTAACCTCGTGTCTTTACAACTGTCACGCATTTAGTTTATGCCTAAGACCTCCCACATTAGACTGGCATTTGTGGCAGCTGGATTTGCCGGGCGGGTCCGGGCCACAAAAGATCCTAACCTCGTGTCTTAGACGATTAATTACTCCTAATTAATCATTCCCCAATTTGTATTACTTTCCCTATTCAAATTATCAATTAATTCCAAATTTAACTATGGTCATAATTGACTCAATTATGTCCATCCATTTATGGTATGTAAAATCATACCAATTTCTTCACAAATTTATTTTATGCCATTTAAGGCATTTATTCCAATTCTCAATATTAAATCTTCAGACTTTAATTGCTAAAACATTCCTCTTTTGATTAATTAGGTTAATTAATTAATCCTTTCCTTTTTATAGGTGTCAATACCTATCTTATTAACAATTTGAATTTCCTATCCATAAATGGTCATATTCAAATTATACCATTTTTACCCAATTTTACCCATGTCATAATAGGTAATTATTTATATGTTTTCGTACTAGAATCATGTGTCCAATTTACATAACCACTATGCCTATCACAAATTCCCCCTTTTCCCTGTTTCTTAACTAGCGTAACCATTTGCGTTTTTAGCGTCATTGAGGCTACAAGGTAGCCTCGCCAAAACAATAAAATAAAGGGGATGAAAAGGTGATCGTTTTCAGTACAATTCTTGGCATAAGCATGTCAACTAGGGAAAATGACATGATAACTTCACATATAATTATGATTCACCACATAATTAACAACTTTCATAGATTCATGATTTTGCAACATAACAACTTGCATATTTGACTTGTATGGGTTTATGATTCACAACATAACAACTAGCATAGGTTCATGAATTCATCACACAATAACTTGCATAGGTAACTTGCATGATCTCATAACAATTTGCATTGATTCATGATAACAACTTGCATAATAACGACTTGCATAGATTCATGATAACAACTTGCATAGATTCATAATAACCACTTGCATAGATTTATGATAACGACTTACATAGATTCATGATAACAACTTGCATAGATTCATGATAACGACTTGCATAGATTCATAGTTTCTCAACATAATAACTTGCATAACTTCATGATTCACAACGATAATGAACTTGCATCATTTCATGATTCACAATAATAATGAACTTGCATAATAAGAAACTTGCATCATTTCATGATTCACAACAATAAACTTGCATAACTACAAACAACATATACCCAAATCATAGTCTACCACGATTCACTTTTATTTATTTAAACCTAAAAGTGACTATAACTCATCGAATAAGGGGTCTTGAGTTCTGCGATCTGAATTCTGTAATTGATTAGCGTTCCATTGTTGTAGACAATTTCGTTGTTGTAGTTTTAGGCTTGATTTTGAATTGAATTGTTGTCTTTAATTTGCTTCTAGTTGGTGGCGGCTACTCTAGGGTTTGGAGTGACAACATGACGACCACTGATCTAATTTTGATTTGATTCTAGGGTTTGAGTCCGCACATGTTTATATAGAATTTCAATTTAATTAGAGCCGTCGGATGATCTTAGGGTCAATCAAAACCACTCAGTAGGGATAGGGTGATACCTCAGCCCAATGACTCAGCAAGGAGTCAGAAAGGACTCAGCAATGAGTCAGAACATGGGTCAGACTGAACCAGAAGGCTGTGCAGGTTTTCTCTCGGTCTGGGCGCACTTGGGAGGTGCGCCAATGCAAATTTGTACTGGCGCACTTCCCAAGTGCGCCAGTGCAATCCTCCCTCTTTTTTTTCAACCAAACTTTGTTCGTCCATATCTTCTTCATACGACATCCGTTTTACGCAAACTTGGACTCTATCTCAAACAGAATTCCGAGACGAACGCAATGTCATGGCCCGTTTCCCTTAATTCCCATATTTGAAATTAAGTATTCTTAAATTTAGTTAATCTGATTATTCAAAAATTCAGGGTGTTACAGGCAAGGTTTTGGATCGACTTCGAAGGGGCTCGAAGGTGAGGGGTTTCGATCTTCTCTAGTGGACAGAAATTGAGGAGGCGGTGGGTTTGTAATGGTCGACTATGCGTTCTCTTTTTACAGGTGGGTTATGAACGTAAGAAGAAGGATTAAAGAAGGATTGGTGGCTAATTCAAAGTGATTAGGTGGAAATTAAAAGTAATTAATTATTTATTAAATTGTTAATGATAGTTAACCATACTAAATCTTGTAATATTAATATCTTGAGCAAACCTTAACAGAATTTGATGAGGTTAAATCTATTCGAACCTTAAAATCGAGAGCTACGCGATGGAACAGACCAGATGAGAAACAGAGCTAGTTACAAATTTTGGCTAAATTAAACGCTCCATTTAATTTGATCAGAACAATCGTTATTTAACGATTCCAAAACCAAGAACTGTGAGAACTCTCTCTCACTCAATTTAATTTATATTTAAATATATATTAGGTTGTAGACAGGGCTTAGAAACTCCTGACGTCGTCGTCCACAGACCATGGACGACTTGTTTGATTGTATTGTGTTGTGTAAATTTATTGTGATTGTGATGTGGAATGGAAAATAAAATATTCATGTGTTGAATAAATTTTTTGAACAATAAAGATATCATTTTTATTGAACATATGAACTGTATAAAATAGTGATGCGTTGAAATAAAATATTCATTTACAAATCGTGTTTATGTACACCCATTTATCTGATATTGATTGGGATGATAAATTTTACACATCGCCCAACTGCACAAATAATAAATAGTATTTGTTGTTTGAAAACCCCACACGGGTATTGGGATGATATTTGACTTACATTAATCCCAATAATTAGTAGTATGTCAATCGATGGGATGGCAGACTGTATAAGCGTTATTTGTTTATTTTAATACTTATTTAGTTGTAAAATGCACTCTAGATGTTGTATGAATTTTTAATGATCGTTTATCATGATTGTCGTATATATGTGATGTATGAAATCCATATAATTGAAATTATATGGTAATTGATTGAGTCTGATTCCAGTTCAAAATTAACGAATATTTTAAAATAATATTCAGTGAATAATCAAAAGGTGATTTTGATGTCCGATTTTGGATGGACACGAAAATATTGAAATGTGAAGCCGTGTTAAGCAGTTAAATGCCATTTTAACACGAACAGGATTTTCTATCAATTTTATTCATTTTATAATGAATATATAAAAGTGATTTCAAAATCTGATATTTGGAAAATATTATTATTTTAATATTAAAATGATAAGGAATATTCAGTTTTGATTTAAAAATTGAATTGAAATTGAAATCATTTTAAAATGAATTTAAAACGAATATATTAAGGAGTATTCAATTTTGATTTGAAAATTTAATTGAAATTGAAATCGTTTTAAAATGAATTTAAAACGAATATATTCAGGAATATTCCAATTTGATTTGTAATTTGAAATGAAATTGAAATCGACTTAAAAACAAATTTAAAACGATTTATAAAATACGATTTAAATGGAAAATCGACGAAATATAATATATATATATAATGGTCTGAATAGAACGCGCTGCGCAGCGACCGTTCGCGAATTTTGACCATTGACTTCGAATTGACATTATAAGAGATCCGACCATCGGATTCTCCTAATACCAGAACCGTTGGGTTCGTATCGAAAAGAGCTTTCTAACGAATATAAGTGATTTGAAATCTAATGCTTGGATTTGGAATTATGTCTAAATCAAATTTGGAAAAGGTCGTTGTAAGTGCAGTTTGGTCGCCGTTATTGGAAACCGACTGTAAAGTCCTTAATAAAATTATTAAAAATATGGAACAACTATGGAAAATCATAATAAATGATTTGGAAAAGCTTTTGGATGCAAAATCCTAGTTTTGAAAAGATAAAAGTATATTTTTATCGCAATGAACTAGTTAATAACTAGAATAATAATCCAATTATTTTTAGAAATAAATAAATTGGATTTGAAAAGGGTTTTAAAATAACCAGAATTTTCCATCGACTAAATTGGAATGGCTTTGGAATGGAAAAAATATTCGGAATATTTCGATACTGGATTTCGTAATTATACGGATATTGTTGAGGAATTTGGAAGTTATATATATATCGTTATTTCCAATACGATATTTGTTAGTTTCAGAATTTGATATTGAATATAAGCCGATACAATTTCTATTTAGAGCCTTATATTTGATATCAAATTTTATTTGGGTTTGTTGTGAATAGTTTCTTAAATAACACTGTTCTTAAAAGAATAAATCTTTAATTTAAGATTTAGTGAAGGTTTCCAATTAATATTTAACTGGAATTGAATAAAAGAATTGGATTTTTGGGTTTATCGTGAACGGTGTTTTAAATAACATTTTTTCTTTAACCCGATTAATAGTGAAATGTGATTTGGAATTCATAAATCTTTTAATTAAGATTAACAAAATTCTCTAAAGTAAAGTTTTCCAATTTAATATATTAAATTGGAATTGAATGGAATTCGATTTGGTAATAATCGAAGTGAGCTTCTGTGGAGGAAGACTGTTAATATATATGGAATTTAAAAGGCTTTTTCGTTATTCCATTTATATTATTAGTCGGATACGTAAATTGATATCGATTATATATTGATCCGTTTTTCCGTGAATATTCCATAATTAATGGAATGTGATTTTTGGGTTTATCGTGAACTGTGTTTTAAATGACATTGGTTCTTTAACCCAGTTAAAGAGAGGATTTATTTCCTAAATTTGAATAATCATTAAATAATGATTTTTGAAGATTAAAACTAAGTGGTGTTAGGGCTGGACATTTTTACGACATTACCACTTACCATCCATTACCAACCGCTACCAACGATTGTGGTACCGAACATTTGGTAACCAAATTGATTGGTACGGCATGCCAAACCACATTAAAATATGTGGTACGGTAATGGTAATTGAGCATTAACAATGGTAATTACCATACCTACCACATATCTTAAACAATACATATGTATATACTTATATTTCATCATATATGTTTATTACATAATAAGGAACTTCTAATATGTAATGATTTAATAAAATATCAAGGAAAATACTACTACGATATACAAGATTGAATGCAATTTTTATCATATATCTTAGAAACGGTACAATTTAAATGATATTTTTGTTCATTCATAAAGTTTTCATGCATGTTTAACTACATAAAATAAGATATATAAATGATAATATAATAACAAAAAAATCAATTTAAAATATTTATTATTTTAACGTGAAATATTGTAAACAAAAAAATCTCATATGAATAAACGACAAAAACTTATTACCAACCTCTACCAACCATTACCAACCAGAAACTGAATCATTGGTAACCGATTTCTTTGGCTGGTAATGGTATGATTTTTCTATTACCATATAAAGTCGGTAAGGTAATGGTTTTGAATACAAAATTCCGGTACCAAACCGATTCCACCCCTAAGTGGAGTTTTAATGAATCTTTAATTAGATTGAAAAGTGAATGTGATAATTAAAATTATCAATTCAAGAAAATGATCGAGAATGGAGTATCATTAGTTTTGCTCAAAGTGGTAGTTAAATCTTTAATTCGATTTGAACGTGAAATGGTAATTAAATTTTACCAATAACACCGTGGTGTTAGATATGGAGTACTGCCAGTTTTGCTCCATGGGATGAATAGGTTGGGATTGGGAAATAAAATAAATGATTACTTCGGTAAGGTTCACTAATCCCGACTAGTTTGGAAAACCTTAATTGGGTTTAAATTGTGAAAAGAATATTTGAATAAAAGAATATTCAAGATTGAAATGAGGCGTATGTTGTGTATTTATATCACTTAATTATAATATACGCGGGTTATTCGGAAAGGCCGGATTTATACCCATTCCAAATAACTAATTCGACGAATAATAGTCGAAGAGATTGAAGACGGTGCAAGACCGACGATCTTCACATCGAATGGATGTGTTGCTACTGATGCCCATGATTGAAGTAACCACCTTGAAGGGTCTAGAGTGGCAGCCGTTCGGACGTACTTGTTGATTGTATGGATATGCGAGGGCCTCTCCCATGTATTGGACATACGGGACGAGGAATAAGGTGCCTCCGGTTTCGTTCAGACCCAGAACGGGCTTGTATATGGATGGTGTGTCTGACATTGTATTCCTCTATGATGTATTCGTTGATCTATACTAAATATATATATGTTTGGTGGCGGACAATTATTCTCTTTCTTAACACCCTTCTCTGACACGTATGAGCTTAGAGGTTTTATATCGGTAGAAATCAATGATACAGCATGGATTGATAGTGTGGCATGCTGAGATGTAGTGATCCAAAATTTTGTTGAAAAGCAAAGTTTGGTGGATGATGATCAAAGCATAGCTTTAAATAGCATAGCTTTGTGTAGCGTTAATTCGCGATCCTCACACCCCGGTATGGTGGTGAACTGATGGTTAAATCAGTATACTTTCGAGATGAGGATGGATTCGCTCGACCGAGGCAGGATGGGTGTGGTCGCTACACACCGGGTTGGGATAGGGGCACAACCTCCGATTCCCAGAAGGATAGAGTAAGTGGCGTTTTCTCATGCACGGGACGTAAGTCGCGGAGATACTCGATATCCTGGATATAGTGTGAATGTGCATTACGGTGTTTTCACATGCCTGCGACGTAAACCATGGGGAATTGCACTACGCGATCGATCTTTCGGATCAGGAGCCATCATGATGGAAATCCAACTTTCCAATACGAGCTTTGCGGTTTTAATTAATTGATACATTTATATTTGAAGTTGATTTCTTCACTTATAGTTATAATAAAAGATAAATTTCGCTTACCAAGCATACTTGGCAATTATAAGATAAAACACTATCCTCCGTCTTGCGTTGCATTGTGTGATGGGACCTGAGTCTTGTAATAGCTTCGTTGTTCTTTATCTAGCATTGCGTTGTTTGTTTAATGCACTGGTATTAATGGGGGATAAACCCGTTCCGTGTTATACAGCGTGGTCCCGTGATTTACCTAACTTTAAAATAAAAGCTAATAATTGTTTTTGATCTCACACCAGTCCCATGACTGACCTGGAGTTTATTGTTTTAACATAAACTCTGGGTGCCCTTATTTTCCACACGGGCAGTTTGTAGTTTTGGTTTTCGCAGATATTTCTATTCTAGGATCCTGGATTTACAGCTGAAGCTATATTCGAAAAGCTCTGTATCCGTGTATTTCTTCCAGCTGTGTTATGTATTATTTTCCACTGCTATGTAAATTATTTTAATCTCTGATATTTTTCTGTGTAATATTTATTCATACTCTCTGATATTCTTGTGCTCTGATGAAATTGTTGTAATAACAATGAAATGTTCTATTGTTCGTGTTCTGATTTGTCGTGTTCTCAACTCAATCCGGGCTTTCCCGTAAGGGCGAGTTTGTGTCGTAACATTTTGGTATCAGTGCTTTGGTTTACAGACCTCGAGAACAAGACACATTAGAACCGAACGAAAGAATTCGTCAGAGATTGGATTAGTAATATCCAATAAGAATGGCTCGTTAGAGATAGGATCAGTAGTATCCTAGAACGAGAGTGAAGAGTATTATTTCTAAAAACAAATTTAGTTTTGAAATTTAATAACCATTATTTGTATTTTAGTATTTTATTTGATTAGAATTTGGACAATCGAGTATATGAAGATTTTGAATATATGCGTAATTAACGTGTATTCGAGGACTCAAATATACTGGATAGATATAGAATCACACTCTAGTCATCTGGGGATGATCCTGGTAATTGTGATCACATTACCAGTATCTATGTTCGAGTTTCGAAAGTGGGATATCTATATATTTCCAATTGACTGGTGTGAGAACCAAAACTAGATAGGGTTTATTGTTTGTGATTTGACACTAGAAATATGATTTTGACTATATATAAAAGTTATATCATTGAAAAGCTAATCAACTAATTGATTGCTGGTTGTGATGAGTGATTATTTGTTTGATTAACAAAAATATTGGAACAATAATTAATTTAAACCAATAAAAGAACGAATGAAAGGTAAATAAAGCCAAATTGAATCAAATATTGAACTGAATTGAAAATTGTTTGGAAATTGCATACATGTGCATATATATGTGTGAACAGATCATGGCAAGGAAGCTAAGAAGAGGAATAAAATTGTATGCCCGACAAATAGGTACATGTTTATTGTATTTCTTTTGTTTTGAATATTTTATGAGCCAATTGGCTTTTTCCTTTCTTTTTTATTGATGAGGTTCCTGAGGTAAGTTGCGGTTTTAAATATCAACCCGTTCTAAGGAGGTTATGGCGATTTTTTTTGAAAATTTAGGGTGTTAGCCAAATTTTTGAGAAAATAGAAAATTCTTAGAAACTGAAAAGTTGAAGAATGAAAGCCAGAATGAAAGTTGAGTTGGATAGTTAAACAACTTTCAGCTCCGTTCCTTTTCGAGGACGAAAAGATTTTAAGTGGGGGAGATTGTAACAACCTGGATTTTCAGAACCAATTTAAAATTTTTATTTTAGAAAATTCAGTGAATTTTGGATATTTAAAGTGATTTATTTTAAATAATAACAACAAAAAATTTATTTTAATCGAAGTTAAAATGAATAGATTTATTTTAATTATAAAACGAGCTTGAATTTGCGCGGTAGTTTGAAAATTCGATTTTAAATATCAATTGAATGTATAGAATTCAAAATAAATCGGATTTCAGTCAAACCAGAAATATTTGAATCTGTTTAATAATATCTTTCTAACGAATGTAAGAAACTGATATTTCATAATATAAATTGTAAGTTAAGTCTAGTTAAAAATTTAAAATAGTCGCTACAGAATTTATATATATTTTAATATAATATATAGCCCTTAAAAATAGCCATTTTGCAAACGAACTACATTTTCGACGAAACCACTTTTGTTGGATCCAGAATGTCAAATTATTGGTAGATTTAAAATTTCATAATTTTTGGATTTAATATGTGAATGTGGTAAATTTAAACGTGTTTTGACAGTTTCAATTTGAATTGGATCGACTAGAAAATGGCCATTTTTCAAACGGTCTCCAAATTTGACGAAATTAGTTTTGTTAGGACCGTATCGTCAAAACATAGCTAGATTAATTTTTTGGGAATTTTTGAAGTCAGTATTTGGCTCCAGTAAATTAAAATATATGTTTGAATTCAATATATATTGATTTTTATATTAATTTTGATAAAAACTATTCGAAACAGCCGAATTAGCTTATGAAACATATCCCAATGTGTCCGCAATAGGGGTATATGGCTAGGGGCGACAGTCGTTGGGTTTGATTTGTAGTTCGAACCAATAAACAAGTTAAAAATGAATTAAATAATAATTAAAATATATTATATATCACCACATTAGATCTTAACCCTAAGTCAAAGTGGCCACCGTGGTCAACATTCCCTGAAGCCATCATCCACTCTATCAATGGCCAAAAAGCTTAGATTTTTATCCCGCAAATTCTCCAGTTTCACTCATTTATTCGAGAACGTTTCAAAGGGAAAAATCAAGAGCTTTGTGAACTCGTCAAATTGACCACTCATGATCGATTATCCACGCTTGTACTGGCCGGAATTGAAGCTTGTAAGTGCGGATTTCGAATGGGTTTTCTGGGTGAATGGGGGCATAGAGTTTTGTTCCACGGCATGGTGTTTGATCGACTTCGAAGGGGATCGACGGTGAGGGGTTTCGATTGGGTCCCGATCTTCTCTAGTGGACGGAAATTGAGGAGGCGGCGGGTTTGTAAAGGTCGACGATAGGTTCTCCCTATACAGAGGGTTACGAACGTAAGAAGAAGGATTAAAGAGGGAATGGCGGCTAATTCAAAGCAATTAGGTGGAAATTAAAAGTAATTAATTATTTATTAAATTGTTAATGATAGTTAACCATATTAACTCTTGTAATATTAATATCTTGAGCAAGCCTTAACAGAATTTGATGAGGTTGAGTTGTTGGAACCATAAAACGAGAGCTACGCGATGGAACGGACCAGATCAGAAATAGAGCTAGTAACAAATTTTGGCTAAATTAAAAGCTCCGTTTAATTTGATCAGAACAATCGTTATTTAATGATTCCAAAACCGACCACTGTGAGAACTCTCCCTAACTTAATTTAATTTACAGTTAAATATGTACTAGGTTGCAAATGGGGCTTAGTAGCTCCTGACACTGTCGCCTACCGACCATGGACGACTTGTTTGATTATATACTGTTGTTGAAATTTATTGTGATTGTGATGTGAAATAGAAAATAAAATATTCATATTTTGAATAAAATATTTGAACAATAGAAATATCATTTTTATTGAACATATGAACTATATAAAATAGTGATGCGTTGAAATAAAATATTCATTTATAAATCGGACGGTTTGTTTATGTACACCCATTTATCTGATATTGATTAGGATGATAAATTTTACACATCGCCCAACTGCACAATTAATAAACAGTACTTGTTGTTTGAAAACCAACACGGGTATTGTGATGATATTTGACTTACACTAATCCTAATAATTAGTGGTATGTGAATCGATGGGTTGACAGACTGCATAAGCATTATTTATTTATTTTAATGCTTATACAGTTGTAAAATGCACTCTGGATGTTGTATGAATTTTTAATGATTGTTTATCTTGATTGTCGTATACATGCGATGTATGAAATCCATATAACTGAAATTATATGGTAACTGATTGAGTCTGATTCCAGTTTAGAATTAACGAATATTTTAAAATAATATTCAATGAATAACCAAAAGGTGATTTTGATGTCCGATTTTGGATGGACACGAAAATATTGAAATGTGAAGCCGTGTTAAGTTGTTAAACTCCATTTTAACATGAACAGGATTTTCTGTCGATTTTATTCATTTTATAATGAATATCGAAAAGTGATTTCAAAATCTGATATTTGGAAAATATTATTATTTTAAAATTAAAACGATAAGGAATATTCAATTTTGATTTGAAAATTTAATTGAAATTGAAATCATTTTAAAATGAATTTAAAACGAATATATTAAGGAGTATTCAATTTTGATTTGAAAATTTAATTGAAATTGTTTTAAAATGAATTTAAAACGAATATATTAAGGAGTATTCAAATTTGATTTGAAATTTGAAATGGAATTAGAATCGTTTTTAAAACAAATATAGAACGATTTATAAAATACGATTTAAATGGAAAATCGACGAAATATGTATAATATATATATATATATATATATATTATATATAATTGTCTGAATAGAACGCACAGCGCAACGACCGTTCACGAATTTCGACCATTGACTTCGAATTGACATTATGCGAGATCCAATCTTCGAAGTCTCCTAAAACCAGAACCGTTGGGTTCGTATCGAAAAGAGCTTTTCAACGAAGATAAGAGATTTGAAATCTAATGGTAGGATTTGGAATTATGTCCAAATCAAATTTGAAAAATGTCGCTGTAAGTGCAGTTCGGTGGCCGTTATTGGAAACAGACTATAAAGGCCTTAATGAAATTATTAAAAATATGGAACAATTATGTAAAATCATAATAAATGATTTGGAAAAGTTTTTAGATGAAAAATGCTAGTTTTGAAAAGATAAATGTATATTTTTATCGAAATGAACTAGTTAATAACTAGAATAATAATCCAATTATTTTTAGAAATAAATAAATTGGATTTGAAAAGGGTTCTAAAATAACCAGAATTTTCCAACGACTAAATTGGAATGGAAATAATCTTCGGAATATTTTGATGTTGGATTTCGTAATTATACGGATATTGTTGAGGAATTTGGAAGATATATATATATATCGTTATTCCCAATACGATATCTGTTGGTTACAGAATTCAATATTGAATATAAGCCGATATGTAACACCCTGTAATTTTAAAATATTAAAATTAACAAATTAAAGAATAATTAATTTTTAGAAGAAGAATTAAGGGAAATGGGTTGTGCCATTGCGTTCGTCTTGGAATTTTGGTTGTCCGAGTTTGCGTAAAAAGAATACAGTATGAAGAAGTTATGAAGCTTAGAAGATTTCAGTTTAAAGCAAAATTTAATTAAATGACAATTAAATAACAAAACCAGTTCAAATTTCAAAATCAGACCGAAATTAGCAGAGCAGGAAATATCCCGCTCAAGGGTGTCGACCTCCATCGGCCTAGATCTGGCCGACGACGTGTTTTGTGTACGTGTTCTTTTCTGATTGGTTGGGTGACGTATTTTTCTAGTTTGGACGGTTTGGATGGTTCCTGGTCATATCTAAAGGCGCTTATTCTCCTAATACACCTATAAATAAACACCTAGCCTAACCCTAATCTCATTGTCTTCATCCATGGCGCCTCCATGCTGCTCAAATCTAAACTAGTCTTTCTTCTCCAACAAATCAGAATATGTGCAAACATGTAGTAAATTGGATTTGGGAATTATACATGATAATAAGATTGAATCTCATCAATTCTATCTTAGCCAATACATTAGATCCGTGATTCTTATATGCCCATGTTGATATTATCATCAATTTTATCAGTTTTTTTATATCTTTATGATCAGTTCATACTTATGCCTATTTTATTGTTATCATTATGCCTGTTCTTTATCTCTTCCCTCCTTCCTTCCCTTTTTATTTTTATAGCCGGGCTACCTTCGAGCCTAGGCAAATCTCGTAGAGATGAACGTACGAATGGTAATTTAGGGAACGTTATGAAATTTAGCAAAATATATGTTGGGTTGATTTAGGCATGACAAATGTTAAATTTGGCATAATATATTTGGGTTGATTTAGGCATGATAAATGTTAAATTTTTGGCATGATATGAAATTGGGGATTTTGCGTAATTGACATAATTAGCCTGAAATTGGCATAAACTACAAATGAATAAATTGGCTAAGATAAGCATGTTGAGACACGAGGTTAGACTACGCGTGTGGGAGAAGTCTGCCCAGAACCAACCGGCCTAACCAGCAACCGCAAACGGTCAGTCTAATGTGAGAGGTCGTAGGCATAACTAAAAGATGCTTAGACACGAGGTTAAGTCTGGCTTGTGGCAGAAATCTACCCGGATCCACCCGGCATATCCAGCAGCCACAAGCAATCGACTTAATGTGTGAGGTCTGTGCATTAATAACTAATTAACGCTGATCAAAGATGAACATGATACCTAAACATGTTAGGTGGGTGGGGTCAAGTTAACCTGTGTAAGATGACAACTTAACCAATATTACACGAACAAAGTGGATAGGGTTAAGGCAAGCTTAACCAATAATACATGTTGATTTGATAAGTGGATAGGGTTAAGTCAACTGGGCGGATAGACAACACTTAACCAAGATAAGTCGGGTTAGGATAAAACCTGGGGAAAAACTTAGTAGCGTAGGGACCCTTTTCAGACAGTAACCCACTTAGAGGTATCGTTAACCCTGAGCTAGGCAGGGTTGGGGCCCGCTTACTGGGCTGATTATAAGCGGTCAAATAAGAGAGAGGGTTTAGCAGTGCAGGTTCCAACGGGTTCGTTAAGCGGGAAAAAATGTGTTTCCGACATTGGAAGATTTAGCCACTGTACACCAGTAGGTATAAAGCTGTGCAAGAAATGGTTGCTACTTAGGGAGTGATACACCCTAAGCTGGGCCCCGCACAGGTATCTATGAGTTAGGGAGCTGATCGATTTGGGGTAGTGATGGGACATCTAGTATCTATTATGGGCAAGTAGGCTGTCAAGGATTGCATGGGTTGGATGCCTCTTACTAGATGTTACGCCTGAGGACTACCAATTGCGGGGTTGGGATCATTTCGATAAGAATTACTAGTAGGTGGTGCAGAGAATTAAATTAAGTAAGAAATCTGGGAAGCGCACTAGACATTCCTTTATATTCATCCTGTTATCCCGCATTACCTTATGTCATGGTTATATCTTTCATCCGGTTTATTCCTATCATAATGCTTTACTTATTTTCATGCTAAATGTAATTGGACTCGCCAGACTCTATTTCTGACCTTTTTGTTTCACCCCTTTTCTTTCCTTTGCCCCCCAGGACCTTAGGGTGGGATTAGTAGAGATTGACTTGGATTTCCTTCTTCTTGAAGTGATTGGAAGTGTTGAAAGTAATGCTCAGCTTTATCTCTTTTTCATTATGGCTTTAAGGAGTGGGATTATGGTTTTACTTTTATGTACTCTGATAATAATTGTTCAAGATGGATATTTGTGTACTTCACTTTAGCATATGGTTTTTGACGTTGTAACCAGACATGTTTTGCTTTTCCGCTATAATGATTAAATTTTGAAATATAAAGTACCATTTTATATATCTGTCTTGTGATGTTCTATTCTATACACTTATAATGCTCCATGAAAGTTAATGCATTCCCTTAGTGAGTGACATTAATGGACGTGGTGTAACACCCCACATCCATTAATGTCACTCACAAAGGGAATGCATTAACTTCAATGGAGCATTTTAAGTAAGTATAGAATAGAAAATCACAGCAAGACAGATATAAAACAGTACTTGAAAATTTAAAACTTTATTTATTGCAGCAGAAGGTAAATATGTTTGGTTACATCATCAAAACCATGAACCAAAGTCAAGTACATCATATCCATCTTGATAAAACAAAGTACGTAAACTGAAAGACATAATCCCCAACATCAAAATAGCCATAAATAAAGAGAAGCTGCACTTTACTTCAGCGATCCAGGCAATCTTCTAAAAGCAGTCCAAAATCAAGCTCCACTGGTGCTAGTTCTAACCTGAGCACCTTGGGGGGGGGGGAGGAAAGAGATGGAAAAAGGGGGGTCAGACATAAAGTCTGGCGAGTGCGATAATTCTAACAATATAATTAACAAAAGTAACTAGGCTAAGGCATAAGTTGGAAAATAAGGAAATGACCATGAACCATTGAGATGACAGAGTAAATAAGGAAATAAGATGAACAACGATATCGTTAAAGCGCACCTAACCCACTAAGATAATTACTAAACTACACCAACACTTTGGATGATTGCTATACTGCACCGCCACTAGTATACTGGATTAGGTGTCACCCTAATGTTTAAACCGAAATAGAATCGAAACAGAATAATCTATACAGAAACAGAATGCTAGTAATGGGCCTTTACCACCCGAACAGAGACAGAAACAGAATAATCCCTACGGAAACAAAATGTAGAATTAGGTGTGCACTAGTAATGGGCCATTACCACCCCAACATATGGTACCACACAGAAACAGACAGGTGTTACCACCCAACAGAAACAGACGGTACCAACAGAAACAGGCAGAACTAAGTGTACCCTAAGTCCTACCCCAAGCGATCGGCTCCCTAACTCGTAGATACCCGTGCTGGTCCCACAGTGGGGTGTATCACTCCCCAAAGTGGCAACCCGATACTACCAGAGATGCACGACTTATACCTACACGATGCAACAATGTCTTACCTACCAGCCCGGGCCCACACACGCACATGAACCCGTTGGACTTGCGTTGCCACCGCTCACCCGTTTTGGCCTCTTACAGTCAAGCCTAGTACGCATGTCCAGTCCTCGACTTAGGTCGAGCCCACAGAGATACTTGTGGGTTACTGGTTGAAACGGGCCTCCATGATTTGACCCAAGCTATCCACCTAAGCTTGGTCCCCTCTAGTATTTCGCACTTAACCCACTTCTTATTCATGTTTCAATTACATGTTTCAATTTTGTTTAAGTATTTCTAATCGTATTTCAAATGCCACCCAAGGAACCCACTAGATTTCACATGCCACCCCAAGGCACCCACTTAACCCCCTCATGTCCCACTACATGCTTATCTGGTTAAGTGTTTCTTAATTCATTAAGACTGTAACCTCATAAAGACCTCTCACATTAGACTTGCATTTATAACAGCTGGATTTACCGGGTGGGTCCGGGCAGTCTAACACCACAAAAGAGCCTAACCTCGTGTCTTTACAATTGTTACGTATTTAGTTTATGCCTAAGACCTCTCACATTAGACTGACATTTGTGGCAGCTGGATTTGCCGGGCGGGTCTGGGCAGTCTTACACCACAAAAGTGCCTAACCTCGTGTCTTAGACGATTAATTACTGCTCATTAATCATTCCCCAAATTTGAATTACTTTCCCTATTCAAATTATCAATCAATTCCAAATTTAACGATGTCCATAATTGACTCAATTATGTCCATCCATTTATGGTATGTAAAATCATACCAATTTTCACCACAATTGTATTTTATGCCTTTTAAGGAATTTATGCCAATTAAATATTTTTAATATTATCCCCTTTTACCCCACATTGTACATTTGTTCGTTTAACGTAAAATATACGTTAGACTTGAATAGTCTAACACATGGAATAAAAAGAAAGCATCACAATATACACATAATTAAAACATAAATCTAATTATAGGGGTGAACTTGCATATGTGAATGATGTTTTACATCTAAAACTTGCATAGGCCAAAAACTACAACTTGCATAAACAACATATGTCATGGAACAATCTAAAGGTATGACCTTGATGAGATAATGGCCACAATCTTGCATAAATAACATATGTCATAGATCTATATCTAAAGGTGTTAATTTGCATAGGCAATACCCCTAAACTTGCATAACATGATTCATGTATTCATACAACTTACATGTGTGATTTATACATCATAACAAGGGTGTAAACTTGCATCTAACATGTAAAGTATCATGTAAAATTTAGCATAAACTCACAGATGTCATAGCCTAACTTTCAATTAAATTTTCACATAAACTAGGTGTCATAATCATATAAGTTCACATATAATTCTACCCAACTTGTATATGATTCATGTTTGAATCAAAATCTAAACTTGCATACATAGGATTTCTCATATGAGTCAATATAACAAACTAGCATAAGAAACATGATGATTCAACTAGACACATGCCAATTATAGGATTATAACATGGGTTATAGCATAATAACTTTGCATCGTAAATGATAGCATCATAACATAATATCATAGAAATTTCAATCACAATCCTACAACATAATTACAACATGAAATCAATACTTCATATCACATCCATACAATCCGCATTATATCTTAATATAATTAAATTACTAATTATCTTGTTAAAACTATCGAACTCACTACTCAAAAGCAGTCTTGAGTTCTGAATTCTGATTTATGGAGTTGAATTAGCGCTCCTTTGAAGAAGATTCGCTGTTAGGGTTGAGTAGTTCTGATTTGATTGTTGTTCTCCCTCTTTAATTTGGTAGCGGCTGCTCTAGGGTTCAAGACAACAGCATGACGGCCATAGTTTCAGTTTTAATTCTGATTTAGGGTTTGAGTCTATGGGTCTTTTTATAGAGTTTTGAATTATTTTAAGCCGTCGGATGATCTTAGGTTTAATCAAAACCATTCGGTCATGATAGGGTGATGAGTCAGCCCTAATGACTCAGTAAGGAGTCGGAAAGGACTCAACAACATGGGTCAGCCTGAACCAGAAAGCTGTGCAGGCTTTTGCCTGGGCCTGGGCGCACTTGGCAGGTGCGCCAGTGCAAATTTGTACTGGCGCACTTCCCAAGTGCGCCAGTGCAATCTATTTTTTTCCTCTTCTACTTGCCACCACACTTCGTTCGTCCATAACTCCTTCATCCGGTACCCGTTTCCCGCAAACTCGGACTCTATTTCAACCAGAATTCCGAGACGAACACAATGGCGCAGCCCCATTCCCTTAATTCTCACATCTGAGATTAATTATTCTTTATTTCAGTTAATTCGATTATTCAAAAATCCGGGGTGTTACATTCTCCCCTCCTTAAAGGATTTCGCCCCTGAAATCTCCAAGCTAAGGAGAATGCATATCCTACCATCCAAACACCCATCTACTCAACCATCAAACATGGGCATCCATTGTCCTTATAGAATTTCTAATGCTGTATAAACATATGCATGAAGTGTGTGTATATCTTCCTTATCTAATGCAAAATCTAGCGGTCTACTGATTCAGATGACCTCCTTAATGCAAACCATGATAGTGCCATGCGCCCATTATGTATGCAAAAGAATCCCGTCGATACATATCATTTCTACATGTGTGCACAACCATTCACCAAAATGCAACATCCATATGATGGTACAATCATTATAAATCCATTACTTAAATATGTACACACATTTATATGCAATATGCAATATGAAGTGACTGAGCCGATCTAGTGCCTAATGTGTGTGTATATGTATCCACGGGCAACCACTAGCAAACACTTGCAACCATCAAACATAACATGTCTCAAACACATGTTTACATCCATGGGTTCCCTATCTAAAGGTCAAAGATTCGGTCGATGGGATACAAACAAATGATACAACTAAAACAAAAACTATGTCCCCATTTGACATCGGTTAAGAGAATAATTCCCAAAGCCTCAGCCCCGAAGACCGAAATCAACATCAGAATGCCACTTTGAAAATTACCCTCATTAAACAATGTCAAAACTGGAAATCTACTTCATGCTTCGAGTAGAAACCCCTATCCTTCAGAAATATTCAGATACTTACAGACTACTGGTACAGATCAGATTACAGAATGATTCTCAGAAATCTAAGCATAACAGACCTTTGCGGGTTACAAGAAACTTTGGGGGTCTTCCCACGACAAGTTAGAAACTTAACGATCCTCTACATAGAAAGATGGTCCATTTAGACCCAACCCATAGCCCATAAACTTGAGCACACAAATGTCACATTCAAATTTTTGACGCCTAACACAGATAATTTCAAACCCCTACAAATCAATAACAATTGAGCCAAACCACAAATGGGGTTCGAAACAACTACGAGATCAGAAACAAGACGAGTATTAAAGTGCAGAGTATCAATTACAGAATCAAAATGCCAGAATCAGAAAGAGTTTTAAGTCAACAATCAGATAAGGAAATTAAACCCTCTTTAGAAATTTTTCTTATTTCTATTCTATCCACCTGCGTCGAGGGTATTTGCCTATCCTCCAGAAGTAGGTCCTGCCCTATGCCCTTTCCTTAGGAAGTCCTTAATCAGATGTCCCGCTTCGCCACAGTTGAAGCAAGTGCCCTTCCTTTTCCTGCAATCCTTGTTCAGATGGGTCGAGCTTCCACAAGTAAAGCACTTCTTCTCCTTCCTATCTTCAGACTTCTCATCCTTTTTTGTGTTTCCTTTTTGGGCCCCGTTTTCTTGTTCTGTGGTCCTTCGTGCTTTTCTTCTTTTTTCTCACTTTTGGCTTCCTCTTCATGCATTAACGCCATGTCAACTAATCTCTCAAAGGTAGCTCCCATAGGAATGTGGGTTATAGCTAACCCATGAAGCAGCTCGTTTAAACCCTTATCAAATCTTAGAGCCTTCTTTTCTTGAGTATTCACTAAGTCTAAGACAAACCTTGCCAATTGGTTGAATTTGTTAACGTACTCTTTCACCGATAGATTCCCTTGCTTCAGCGCCAAAAACCTTTCCATGTATAGATTCTCTTCAGCCCGCGAGAGGAACTTCGCCTCAAACCTCTGCCTAAAATCTGGCCATGTATCGACTGGACGTCCCCCATTAGTGACCTCCCACCAAAACGAGGCCTCATCGTTCATTAGCCACGCAGCTAGCTGGACTTTTCTTCCATCATCCACTTCAAAGATTCCAAACAATTCTTCCACCTCCTTTAGCCAATTACGAGCTTCAACAAATGTCTCCGTTCCGTGAAAAGGTTTTCCACCCATTGCTCTAAAGTCCTTACATATCTTTGCGAAATTATCGACACGAGGAGGAGGAGGAGGAGGAACATTTGCTGGGCCTGCGGTGGCGGCCCTAGCCTCGAGATATTGATGAAACCAGCCGGGTACATGAACACCCTCTAGTATCTCAGATGCTTCAGACATGCTGAAACGAAAAAGGAAAGCTTCAATACAAAAAGGACTGAAGGAAAGATATATGGCTCTTGGGGTTATGCTTTCTAAAATATACCTTTCTCTTGAAAATACTTTCCTTAAAACGTACTTTTGAAGATACTCCTTTATAAAAATTGTTTTGAAAAATAGTTTTTCAAAAATTCATATCTGTTCTGGTAACCTTCAGCTCTGATACCACGTGTAACACCCAACATCCATTAATGTCACTCACAAAGGGAATGCATTAACTTCAATGGAGCGTTTTAAGTAAGTATAGAACAGAAAATCACAACAAGACAGATATAAAACAGTACTTGAAAATTTAAAACTTTATTTATTGTAGCAGAAGGTAAATATGTTTGGTTATATCATCAAAACCATGAACGAAAGTCAAGTACATCATATCCATCTTGATAAAACAAAGTACGTAAACTGAAAGACATAATCCCCAACATCAAAATAGCCATAAATAAAGAGAAGCTGAACTTTACTTCAGCGATCCAAGCAATCTTCTAAAAGCAGTCCAAAATCAAGCTCCACTGGTGCTAGTTCCAACCTGAGCACTTGGGGGGGGGGGGAGGAAAGAGATGGAAAAAGAGGGGGTCAGACATAAAGTCTGGCGAGTGCGATAATTCTAACAATATAATTAACAAAGTAACTAGGCTAAGGCATAAGTTGGAAAAAAAGGAAATGACCATGAACCATTGAGACGACGGAGTAAATAAGGAAACAAGATGAACAACGATATCGTTAAAGCGCACCTAACCCACTAAGATAATTACTAAACTACACCAACACTATGGATGATTGCTATACTGCACTGCCACTAATGTTTAAACTGAAACAGAATCGAAACAGAATAATCTATACAGAAACAGAATGCTAGTAATGGGCCTTTACCACCCGAACAGAGACAGAAACAGAATAATCCCTACGAAAACAGATTGTAGAATTAGGTGTACACTAGTAATGGGCCTTTACCACCCCAACAGATGGTACCACGCAGAATCAGACAGGTGTTACCACCCAACAGAAACAGACGGTACCAACAGAAACAGACAGAATTAAGTGTACCCTAAGTCCTACCCCAAGCGATCGGCTCCCTAACTCGTAGAAACCCGTGTTGGTCCCATAGTGGGGTGTATCACTCCCCAAAGTGGCAACCCGATACTACCAGAGATGCACGGCTTATACCTACACGATGCAACAACGTTGTAACAACCCGTATTTTCAATAACCTGTTATAACATAAATCGAGGCAGAATTTAATTCAAAAATCTGAATCAAGGGAAACGGGCTATGCCATTGCGTTCGTCTCGGAAAAATACGCGAAATAGAGTCCGAGTTTTCGAAAATCGGAGTCCGTATGACCCGGTTAAGGCCCATTGAAGTTTTCAGAAATTTCTATGCTAAAAACATATTTAAATTTCAAATTAAAAACTAGGATTAGGGCTAATTGGTGTCAGGCGGGAAAATTCCCGCCAGGGCCCCCATGTCGACAGGCATGTCGACAGGGGTCTTAGGGTGTCGACTGCCCTGTCGACAGCCCTGTCGACACGGGGTGGCCAGGCAGTTTTGCCTGGCGCACCATTTTGATTTGGGCTTGGTTGTGTGGCTTGGTTCTAGAGAATTCCTAAATCTGACGGGCCTAAACTAACCTAGGGTTAATCCTAGGGCTAAAAACACTCTAATCTTCTATAAATAAGCCCCTAATCCAACCCTAAAGCCTCATTATTCACTCTAGCAACCAAACTATGTCAAATTGAAATCTCAAATGGCCTCCACCTAAGAACCCTAGCCTCCACCCTCTTCAAAAATCATTTCTATTAAGATTTTGATGTTCATACAAGCTTTTCTAAGTTGTATGAATGATCATTAGCTTGCATACATCATCAAGTTGCAAGCTTTATTTGCTATGCTAGAGTTTTTGGGATTTTTGTTAATTGGAGCTTGTTTTGGGGTTTTATTTGCTTGCATAAAAGGGCTTCTCAATCTTTATTAGTAGATTTGTGTCTTCATAATATTTGTAAGCCCTCTTACCTTCATTTTAGAAACTCTAAAGTTAATATGTGATGAAAGCTGGGATTTATGCATGTTTAATGAGTTATGCATGCTTATGCGACTTCACTATGCTATGTTATGCATGTTTAATGAGTTATGCATGCTTATGCGAGTTCACTATGCTATGTTATGCATGTTTAATAAGTTATGCATGCTTATGCGACTTCACTATGCTATGTTATGCATGTTTAATGAGTTATGCATGCTTATGCGACTTCACTATGCTATGTTATGCATGTTTAATGAGTTATGCATGCTTATGCGAGTTCACTAGGCCATGTTACACATGTTTGATAAGTTATGCATGTTCACTATGCCATGATTTGCAAGTTTAACAAGTTATGCATGTTTATGCAAGTTCACTATGCCATGATTTGCAAGTTTAACAAGTTATGCATGTTTATGCAAGTTCACTATGCCATGATTTGCAAGTTTAACAAGTTATGCAAGTTCACTATGCTAAGTTATGCAAGTCCAACATGTTATGCATGCTTATTATGATATGTAAGATTCATCATGTATGTTGTGCCAAGTTCCCTCTTTCTATCCTTTATGCGTGATGACGAATATGTAAGCGATAGAATGACGTTGGGGGGGGGGGGGGTTTGGGTAAAACTTAAAATACATGAAAATATAAGATTGGGAATTTACCTATTAAGTTAGGTCTACCCCTTGGGAATTTACCTATTAAGTTAGGTCTACCCAAGTTAAACTTGTAATTATGGTTTGAAATAAAGTGGGCATGACACTTAGAAAACATGTGTGGCCAACTCGAGGTTGGGTTGAGTTTGTAGCGTAAACCTACCCGGAACCAACCGGCTTAACTAGTTGCTACGAACAATAGGACCCAATGTGAGAAGTTGGTCATGTGTACCTGGGACCCGAGGTTAGACCAAGTTGTGGTGTAAAGCTACCCGGACCCGCCCGGCTTAACTAGTAACCGCAACAAAGTCTAATGTGAGAGGTTAAGGTACAATTAAGTTAATGCCTCATAATTAGGGTTAAGTCATGGCCCACTAATACTTAACCAATTTTGGGGATACGAGGGATTAAATGGGGTTAAGTGGTGAACTGTTGGTTACACTTAACTAATTTAATCCATGATTAGTGAGGGGTTAAACCACACTTAACCCTCTTAGAAAACCCTAGCAACGTGGTCTGTTCCAGCAGTAATCCCAGTTTGGTATCATTCACAACCCTAGAGGCTAGGCTAGGGCGGGGCACGATTACTGGACCGATGTAAGCGACCAAAGCGACGGCTGAGTGGTACAGCGATGCGGGTCCAGGCGGGCTATGGACGTGCACGTAGTCCGGTGTTGGACAAACTCGAGGCACGGGTACCAGTAGGTTTAGACTGTGCATTATTGCTTAGGTGTCTGGGGTTGACACCTGAGGGCTTGATACACCCGAAGGTGGACCCAGCACAGTCTGACTACAACCATATGTGGGCCGTATGGACACCAACACTTGACGTGTTAGGTTTATAGGGAGCCGATCGACTAGACCGTTGGGCTGGACCTTGTATTAAGGTCATCTCATGCAACGGGGCCAAAGTTTGGGCTGAGGGATCAATACCTGTTATGTTAGTTTGCTAGTACACTATGGTGCAAAGCTTACTCTTCTTTATGTGATGACACCTTTATCTATTGCCAGTATATTCATCTCAGTTTCCATCATGATGTTAGCTTTATTAGTTTATAGACTGATCGTAGTAGGGCTTACCAGTCTTTTTGACTGACCTGTTTTCTTTCGCTTCTTTTCTTCCGTTTCCCCCCAGGTTCTCAGGGAGGGAACAGTGGTGCTTAGCTTGGATCGCTTGCTTGTTCACTGGATAGCTCATGTATGTCTGGACATTGAGCTCGCTATGGTTTATCACTTTTAATTTTGGGGATAGCACTATGTATTTCAGTATTTCTGTTTATGTTGTACTAGACATATTTATTTTGGCAGATGACTTTATGATGTACTAGACTTGTTTTGAGATGGTTTGAGATATTCCGCTGTTTTACTCTATTTTACATATATATTTATGTTCTTGTTCTGCCTTGATATATCATTATGCATGCTTACCCAGTTATAACACCCCCCAGAAGCTAGCGCCCCCTAAAGAGTGACCCTAGCGGAGGTGGGGTGTTACAAATTTGGTATCAGAGCATATGGTTTACAAGAAAGAACAAAAAGTTTTTAAAAGACTTTTTGAAAAACTATTTTCAAAACAAGTATAAAGTATTTTCCAAAGAAAAGTCTAGTATTTTAAAAAGGCTATTCCCCAAAAAGCCATTAGCGTTATCCTTCGTTCCCTTGACCTAATCTTATCTTACCCTTCGTTTCAGTATGGCTGAGGATCTTGCCATCCTGGATGGAGTAAATGTGCCACTCTGGTATAGGAGGCTTCTAGAAGCTAGGGCGGCAGCCGGTCCCGCAAACCCTACTCCCACTCCTCCTCCTGTAGTTGAGAATCCTCTCCCTAATATCCCTCCTCCGGTGGTTCCTGCTCCCCCTCCTCCAGCAGTTAATATTCCTCCTCCCGTTGCTGAGGCTCCTCTTCCTCCTCCTCCCCCTCAGCATCCTCAGGTTGAGTTCACGAAGGTTTGTAAAGACTTCAAGGCGATGGGAGGCAAGAATTTCCTAGGCACGGAATCTTTTGTTGAAGCTAGGAATTGGCTGAAAGACACTGAGGACTTGTTTGCTATCTTTGGGATTGATGACGAGAGGAAGATCTTATTGACAGTATGGCTTTTGAAGGATGAGGCGGCCTATTGGTGGGAGGTCACCAATGGGACAAGGCCCGTTGAGACTTGGGCCGATTTGAGGGCTAGATTTGTGGCCAAGTTTCTATCTTCTGCTGAGGCGAATTTACAGATGGAGAAGTTCATTGCATTAAAACAAGGTGATATGTCTGTTAAGGAGTATGTGAACAAGTTTAATCAGCTGGCCCGTTTTGGTTTGGATATGGTGAACACTCCGGAGAAGAAGGCTCTTCGATTTGCTAGAGGGTTGAATGAGCCGCTGCAGGGCTTGGCAATGTCACATATTCCGCATGGAGCTACTTTTGAGAGTTTGGTCAATATGGCTCTACTTCAGGGAGATGGAAAGAAAGAGGTCAAGACGAGTGATACTCAAGCAAAGAAGACTGATTCTCAAGGCAAGGGCAATCAAGGTGGTCAAAGCAGCCAGGGGAATCAGGGTAAGAACAGGAAGGGGAACAACAACAACAAAGGCAAGGGAAAGTGCAATTACTGTGGTGTGCCTGGACACTTTGCTAAGGATTGTAGGAAGAAGAAAAGGAAGCTTAGTGGTGGATGTTTTTCCTGTGGTGAGACTGGACACTTCAGCAAGGAGTGCCCGAAGAAGAAAGGACAGGCTGGACCTTCAGGAGGGCAAGTTCATGCTCTCAATACCGCTCCAGTTCCCGATCGAGGTAGTATTTCTGTTGAGAACCTTGTTTATATCTCTGATCTTCCAGTTCGTACTTTGTTTGATTCTGGTGCATCACATAGCTTTATTTCATCTGATCTTGTTGATAGCTTGCACCTTAGTACTAGCTTAGTGGATGATCCCGTTTGTGTTTCGAATCCCATTGGGGGTTCTGCTCATCTATCTATGATATGTGAGGATCTGAGGATCTCTATACTCAGTGTAGAGTTCTTGTGTAGTGCATATGTTCTTGGTTTCAAGGGATACGGATTGATATTGGGCATGGATTGGCTGTCCCTATATGGAGCCATTCTGGATTGTGAGCATAGGGTTGTGAGGCTTGTGACTCGCCTTGGCAACACCTTAGAGATTTCATGCAATCCGAAGAATCCCGTCATGTTGTGCTATCTTGAATCTCTCGACTCGTCAGAGGAAGCCCTTCAGTCTGTAAGGGTGGTCCGAGATTATCCGGATGTTTTTGAAGAAGTTAAGGGGTTGCCCCCGAAACGAGAGATTGATTTTCGCATCTATCTGGTGGATAATGCTAAGCCTGTTTCTTTGCCCGTTCGGCATATGGCTCCGCGTGAGAGACGGGAGCTGAGCAAGCAAGTAAAAGAGTTGCTTGAAAAGAACTTCATCAGACGAAGTATATCCGAATGGGGAGCGCCTGTGGTGTTTGTTACTAAGGCAGATGGTTCTCTTCGACTCTGTGTGGATTATCGAGAATTGAATAAGCTGACTAAGAAGAACAGACACCCATTACCGAGGATCGATGATCTCTTTGACCAGCTTGTTGGTGCTTCTGTTTTCTCTCAGCTTGATCATGCTACCGGATTTCATCAGCTCAGAGTGGCTGAAGACAGTATAGACAAGACTGCATTCAAAACTCCAGACGGATTCTTTGAATGGCTTGTTATGCCGTTCGGTTTGACGAATGCACCCGCGTATTTTGTGGACTTGATGAGTAGGGTGTTTCGGGAGTTCTTGAACAAGTTTGTCGTGGTCTTTGTGGATGATATTCTGGTCTTCTCCAAGGATGAAGAAGAGCACGCGAGGCATCTTGTAGAGGTGATGGATACGCTTAGAGTGCATCAGCTAAAGGCCAAGTTCTCCAAGTGCCACTTTTGGAGAAGGGAAGTTAGATTCCTTGGGCATATCGTATCCAAGCAAGGCTTAGCGGTGGATCCCGCTAAGGTGGTTGCAGTTCAGGATTGGAAGACTCCAAGGAATGCAACCGAGGTGAGAAGCTTTCTAGGTCTTGCGGGTTTTTACCGGAAGTTCATCAAGGACTTCGCGAAGATATCCGCTCCTCTTACTAAGTTAACGAAGAAGAACTTAGTTTTTGCTTGGGATATGGATTGTGAGCTTGCTTTTCAGAGACTCAAGAGAGCCCTTACCTCAGCACCAGTTCTAGCTTTACCCGATGGTGGTAAGATATTTACCGTGTACACTGATGCTTGTGGCACGGGATTGGGCGCCGTTCTGATGCAAGAGGGCAGAGTTATATGCTTTGGTGAGAGGCAACTTAAGGTGCACGAGAAGAATTATCCCACTCATGATCTAGAGCTAGCACCGATAGTATATGCACTCAAGGCTTGGCGTCATTATCTTCTGGGAGAGAGATTTGAGCTGTATACTGATCATAAGTCTTTGAAGTATCTCTTTTCGCAGAAGGATCTGAACTTGAGGCAGCAAAGGTGGATGGAATTCTTGGCGTCCTATGATTTTGATATAGCCTATACCCCTGGCAAGGGGAATGTTGTAGCGGATGCGTTGAGTAGAAAAAGGTTGACACTAAGTCCTCTATTTGTTGAGATGAAGAATTTAGAGTTCTTGGCAACCTTTGATTTTTCTTTGACAGTTGAGTCGATGACCGGTTCTTTGGCATCTCTAGAGCTCAGGCCTACCCTTCTGGATCAAGTTGGGGCTTCGCAGAAGGAAGACCCTCAGATAATTGAGATCATGGATAAGCTGATTCGAGGGGAGACATCTAGTCACCTTGCTCGATATTCTATAGATGATAAGGGTTGGCTGAGGAGAGACGGAAGGCTTTGTGTTCCGATGGTGGGAGACTTGGTGAGGAAAGTCCTTGAGGAAGCACATCGCTCCAAGTTGACTATACATCCAGGCGGTGATAAGATGTATAAAGATATGAAGCGCATTTTCTTCTGGCCTGGAATGAAGAAGGATGTGGCCGAGTTTGTCTCGATATGTGTTATTTGTCAGAGAGTAAAAGCCGAGTCAAAGAAGCCCGGTGGGCTATTGCATCCTCTAGAGGTCCCGCTATGGAAATGGGAGAGCATTTCTATGGACTTTATTGATGGGCTTCCAAGGTCAAGGAGAGGGAATACGAGCATATGGGTCATTGTAGATAGGCTTACGAAGAGTGCTCATTTCATCCCGGTGAAGAGCAAAAGGACCGCATCTGGACTAGCATCAGTATATCTTCGTGAGATAGTACGACTACATGGAGTCCCTTCTAGCATAGTCAGTGACCGAGACCCCATCTTTACTAGTCAGTTATGGAACAGTTTGCAAGAGGCTATGGGCACAAGGTTGAACCTGAGTACGGCCTATCACCCACAAACAGACGGTCAAACAGAAAGGGTGAATAGGGTACTTGAGGACTTGTTGAGACTTTGCATTCTGGATTTTGGTGGTGCTTGGGAAGACCATCTTCCTCTTGTTGAGTTTGCATATAATAACTGTTATCAAGCAAGCATAGGGATGGCACCATTTGAAGCTTTATATGGGAGGCCGTGCAAGTCACCTACATGTTGGTGGGAGACTACAGATATGCTTATACTCGGACCTGACATGATTAGAGATACATCCGAGAAGGTCGAGTTGATTAGAAGACGGATGAAGGCAGCCCAAGACCGACAGAAATCCTATGCAGATAAGCGAAGATCCGATTTGGAGTTTGAGGTTGGGGACATGGTTTTCGTGAAGGTTTCTCCTTTGCGGAACGTGGTCCAATTTGGAGCTGTTGGGAAGTTAGCACCGAGATTTGTTGGACCCTTCCCCATCATAGAGAGGATTGGGAAGATGGCTTATAAAGTGCAATTACCCGAGAAGCTGTCCGGAGTGCATAATGTCTTTCATGTCTCGCATCTCCGAAAGTGCCTACATGAGTCAGCTGAAGTGGTTGAACCTAGCATTCTTGAAGAAGTGGAAGTAGAGAAAGAAGCAACTTTGAGGAGAGCTTCGATTCGTATCTTGGGGACGGAGACCAAGAAGCTAAGGAATCGAGAGGTTAGGCTGGTAAAGGTCCAATGGGGTGAAGCCGAAGAAGACGCAACTTGGGAAACCGAGGAGAAGATGCGTGGGCTTTATCCATTCCTTTTTGAGGGTACACTCTCAATCTCTTTCCTTTGTTTAGCATATCTTTCTCTTTGCTATCCATGTTTATCTAGTTATCGTGCTAATCTTGTCATGAGAACCTTAGGTAGAAACCCTTTGGATGAAACATGTGCTTGAGACATGTTATGTTTGATGGTTGCAAATGGCTGCAAGTGTTTGCAAGTGGTTACTCGTGGATGCATGATACACATTAGGCACTAGATCGGCTCACACACTCCTCATGTTGCATGTGCATGAGTGTTTATGCTTATTCATGGATGAAATTTGTATGCCATCACATGGATGTTGCATATGGATGTATGATTGAGCACACATGTAGATATTATACATTAGGTTAGGGATTTGCATACATATGGATACATTTCACTAACATATTCTGCATCGATCTTTGCATTAGATAGGTACATATACACACACTTCTGCATATGTTCATACAGCATTTAGAATCTTTTAAGGACAATGATTGCTCATGGATGATGCTTTGAGTAGATGGATGATTGGATGGTAGGATACGTTCCTCCTAGCTTGAAGATTTCGGGGACGAAATCCTTTAAGGAGGGGAGAATGTAACAACCCGTATTTTCAATAACCTGTTATAACATAAATTGAGGCAGAATTTAATTCAAAAATCTAAATCAAGGGAAACGGGCTATGCCATTGCGTTCGTCTCGGAAAAATACGCGAAATAGAGTCCGAGTTTTCGAAAATCGGAGTCTGTATGACCCGGTTAAGGCCCATTGAAGTTTTCAGAAATTTCTATGCTAAAAACAGATTTAAATTTCAAATTAAAAACAAGGATTAGGGCTAATTGGTGTCAGGCGGGAAAATTCCCGCCAGGGCCCCCATGTCGACAGGCATGTCGACAGGGGTCTTAGGGTGTCGACTGCCCTGTCGACAGCCCTGTCGACACGGGGTGGCCAGGCAGTTTTGCCTGGCGCACCATTTTGATTTGGGCTTGGTTGTGTGGCTTGGTTCTAGAGGATTCCTAAATCTGACGGGCCTAAACTAACCTAGGGTTAATCCTAGGGCTAAAAACACTCTAATCTTCTATAAATAAGCCCCTAATCCTACCCTAAAGCCTCATTATTCACTCTAGCAACCAAACTATGTCAAATTGAAATCTCAAATGGCCTCCACCTAAGAACCCTAGCCTCCACCCTCTTCAAAAATCATTTCTATTAAGATTTTGATGTTCATACAAGCTTTTCTAAGTTGTATGAATGATCATTAGCTTGCATACATCATCAAGTTGCAAGCTTTATTTGCTAAGCTAGAGTTTTTGGGATTTTTGTTAATTGGAGCTTGTTTTGGGGTTTTATTTGCTTGCATAAAAGGGCTTCTCAATCTTTATTAGTAGATTTGTGTCTTCATAATATTTGTAAGCCCTCTTACCTTCATTTTAGAAACTCTAAAGTTAATATGTGATGAAAGTTGGGATTTATGCATGTTTAATGAGTTATGCATGCTTATGCGACTTCACTATGCTATGTTATGCATGTTTAATGAGTTATGCATGCTTATGCGAGTTCACTATGCTATGTTATGCATGTTTAATAAGTTATGCATGCTTATGCGACTTCACTATGCTATGTTATGCATGTTTAATGAGTTATGCATGCTTATGCGACTTCACTATGCTATGTTATGCATGTTTAATGAGTTATGCATGCTTATGCGAGTTCACTAGGCCATGTTACACATGTTTGATAAGTTATGCATGTTCACTATGCCATGATTTGCAAGTTTAACAAGTTATGCATGTTTATGCAAGTTCACTATGCCATGATTTGCAAGTTTAACAAGTTATGCATGTTTATGCAAGTTCACTATGCCATGATTTGCAAGTTTAACAAGTTATGCAAGTTCACTATGCTAAGTTATGCAAGTCCAACATGTTATGCATGCTTATTATGATATGTAAGATTCATCATGTATGTTGTGCCAAGTTCCCTCTTTCTATCCTTTATGCGTGATGACGAATATGTAAGCGATAGAATGACGTTGGGGGGGGGGGGGTTTGGGTAAAACTTAAAATACATGAAAATATAAGATTGGGAATTTACCTATTAAGTTAGGTCTACCCCTTGGGAATTTACCTATTAAGTTAGGTCTACCCAAGTTAAACTTGTAATTATGGTTTGAAATAAAGTGGGCATGACACTTAGAAAACATGTGTGGCCAACTCGAGGTTGGGTTGAGTTTGTAGCGTAAACCTACCCGGAACCAACCGGCTTAACTAGTTGCTACGAACAATAGGACCCAATGTGAGAAGTTGGTCATCTGTACCTGGGACCCGAGGTTAGACCAAGTTGTGGTGTAAAGCTACCCGGACCCGCCCGGCTTAACTAGTAACCGCAACAAAGTCTAATGTGAGAGGTTAAGGTACAATTAAGTTAATGCCTCATAATTAGGGTTAAGTCATGGCCCACTAATACTTAACCAATTTTGGGGATACGAGGGATTAAATGGGGTTAAGTGGTGAACTGTTGGTTACACTTAACTAATTTAATCCATGATTAGTGAGGGGTTAAACCACACTTAACCCTCTTAGAAAACCCTAGCAACGTGGTCTGTTCCAGCAGTAATCCCAGTTTGGTATCATTCACAAACCTAGAGGCTAGGCTAGGCGGGGCACGATTACTGGACTGATGTAAGCGACCAAAGCGACGGCTGAGTGGTACAGCGATGCGGGTCCAGGCGGGCTATGGACGTGCACGTAGTCCGGTGTTGGACAAACTCGAGGCACGGGTACCAGTAGGTTTAGACTGTGCATTATTGCTTAGGTGTCTGGGGTTGACACCCGAGGGCTTGATACACCCGAAGGTGGACCCAGCACAGTCTGACTACAACCATATGTGGGCCGTATGGACACCAACACTTGACGTGTTAGGTTTATAGGGAGCCGATCGACTAGACCGTTGGGCTGGACCTTGTATTAAGGTCATCTCATGCAATGGGGCCAAAGTTTGGGCTGAGGGATCAATACCTGTTATGTTAGTTTGCTAGTACACTATGGTGCAAAGCTTACTCTTCTTTATGTGATGACACCTTTATCTATTGCCAGTATATTCATCTCAGTTTCCATCATGATGTTAGCTTTATTAGTTTATAGACTGATCGTAGTAGGGCTTACCAGTCTTTTTGACTGACCTGTTTTCTTTCGCTTCTTTTCTTCCGTTTCCCCCCCCCCCCCCAGGTTCTCAGGGAGGGAACAGTGGTGCTTAGCTTGGATCGCTTGCTTGTTCGCTGGATAGCTCATGTATGTCTGGACATTGAGCTCGCTATGGTTTATCACTTTTAATTTTGGGGATAGCACTATGTATTTCAGTATTTCTGTTTATGTTGTACTAGACATATTTATTTTGGCAGATGACTTTATGATGTACTAGACTTGTTTAGAGATGGTTTGAGATATTCCGCTGTTTTACTCTGTTTTACATATATATTTATGTTCTTGTTCTGCCTTGATATATCATTATGCATGCTTACCCAGTTATAACACCCCCCAGAAGCTAGCGCCCCCTAAAGACTGACCCTAGCGGAGGTGGGGTGTTACAAACGTCTTACGTACCAGCCTGAGCCCACACACGCACATGAACCCATTCGACTTGCGTTGCCACCGCTCACCCGTTTTGGCCTCTTACAGTCAAGCCCAATACGCATGTCCCATCCTCGACTTAGGTCGAGCCCACAGAGATACTTATGGGTTACTGGTTGAAACAGGCCCCCATGATTTGACACAAGCAATCCACCTAAGCTTGGTCCCCTCTAGTATTTCCCGCTTAACCTACTTCTTATTCATGTTTCAATTACATGTTTCAATTTTGGTTAAGTATTTCTAATCGTATTTCAAATGCCACCCAAGGCACCCACTAGATTCCACATGCCACCCAAGACAACCACTTAACCCCCTCATGTCCCACTACATGCTTATCTGGTTAAGTGTTTCTTAATTCATTAAGACCGTAACCTCATAAAGACCTCTCATATTAGACTGGCATTTGTGGCAGCTGGATTTGCCGGGCGGGTCTGTGCAGTCTTACACCACAAAAGAGCCTAACCTCGTGTCTTTACAATTGTTACATATTTAGTTTATGCCTAAGACCTCTCACATTAGACTGACATTTGTGGCAGTTGGATTTGCCGGGCGGGTCCGGGCAGTCTTACACCACAAAAGAGCCTAACCTCATGTCTTAGACGATTAATTACTCCTAATTAATCATTCCCTAAATTTGAATTACTTTCCTTATTCAAATTATCAATCAATTCCAAATTTACCGATGTCCATAATTGACTCAATTATGTCCATCCATTTATGGTATGTAAAATCATACCAATTTTCACCACAATTATATTATATGCCTTTTAAGGCATTTATGCCAATTAATTCTTTTTAATATTATCCCCTTTTACCCCACGTTGTACGTTTGTTCGTTTAACGTAAAATATACGTTAGACTCGAATAGTCTAACTCATGGAATAAAAAGAAAGCATCACAATATACACATAATTAAAAAATAAATCTAATCATAGGGGTGAACTTGCATATGTGAATGATGTTTTACATCTAAAACTTGCATAGGCCAAAAACTACAACTTGCATGAACAACAAATGTCATGCATCCAATATAAAGGTATGAACTTGATGAGATAATGGCCACAATCTTGCACAAATAACATATGTCATAGATCTATATCTAAAGGTGTTAATTTGCATAGGCAATACCCCTAAATTTGCAGAACATGATTCATGTATTCATACAACTTACATGTGTGATTTATACATCATAACAAGGGTGTAAACTTGCATCTAACCTGTAAAGTATCATGTAAAATTTAGCATAAACTCACACATGTCATAGACTAACTTTCAATTAAATTTTCACATAAACTAGGTATCATAATCATGTAAGTTCACATATAATTCTACCCAACTTGTATATGATTCATGTTTGAATCAAAATCTAAACTTGCATACATAGGATTTCTCATATGAGTCAATATAACAAACTAGCATAAGAAACATGATGATTCAACTAGAAATAAGCCAATCATAGGATTATAACATGGGTGATAGCATCATAACTTTGCATCGTAGATGATAGCATCATAAAATAATATCATAGAAATTTCAATCACAATCCTACAACATAATTACAACATGAAATCAATACTTCATATCACATCCATACAATCCGCATTATATCTTAATATAATTAAATTACTAATTATCTTGCTAAAACTATCGAACTCACTACTCAAAAGCAGTCTTGAGTTCTGAATTCTGATTTATGGAGTTGAATTAGCGCTCCTTTGAAGAAGATTCGCTGTTAGGGTTGAGTAGTTCTGATTTGATTGCTGTTCTTCCTCTTTAATTTGGTAGCGGCTGCTCTAGGGTTCAAGACAACAGCATGACGGCCATAGTTTCAGTTTTAATTCTGATTTAGGGTTTGAGTCTATGGGTCTTTTTATAGAGTTTTGAATTATTATAAGCCGTCGGATGATTCTAGGTTTAATCAAAACCATTCGGTCATGACAGGGTGATGAGTAATCCCTAATGACTCAGCAAGGAGTCAGAAAGGACTCAACAACATGGGACGACCTGAACCAGAAAGTTGTGCAGGCTTTTGCCTCGGCCTGGGTGCACTTGGCAGGTGCGCCAGTGCAAATTTGTACTGGCGCACTTCCCAAGTGCGCCAGTGCAATCTATTTTTTTTCTCTTCTACTTGCTACCACACTTCGTTCGTCCATAACTCCTTCATCCATTACCCGTTTCCCGCAAACTCGGACTCTATTTCAACTAGAATTCCGAGATGAACACAATGGAGCAACCCCATTCCCTTAATTCTCACGTCTGAGATTAATTATTCTTTATTTTAGTTAATTCAATTATTCAAAAATCCGGGGTGTTACACGTGGGGTGTTACACGTGGTATCAGAGCTTAAGGTTACCAGAACAGATAAAAGATTTTGAAAACCATTTTTCAAAAGCATTTTTGTAAAGAAGTATTTTCAAGGACATTTTTTAAAGAGGGTATTTTCGAGAGAATAGTTTATTATAAAAAACATAATCCCCAAAAGCCATATATCTATCTTTTGATTCTCTGTTTTTAATCTCTTCCTTTTCCTTTTAGCATGTCTGGGGAAACCGATATACCCGAGGGCGTACAGATTCCAGGCTAGTTCAGAAGGTATCTAGAGGCTAGGGCTACCGTCACCGGCCCAGTAGATGTTCCTCCTCCCATAGCTGCAGCCGCTCCTCCTCCTCTTCCCCGTGTAGAGGCTTTTTCTAAGATATGCAAAGACTTCCGCGCGATGGGCGGGAAACCGTTTTATGGAACTGAGACGTTTGTTGAGGCTCGGAATTGGCTCAAGGAAGTGGAGGACTGGTTCAGTATCTTTGAGATAGACGATGGAAGGAAGGTTCAGCTAGCTGCTTCGTTGATGAAGGATGAAGCTTCATTTTGGTGGGAAGTAACTAATGGAGAACGTGCAGTGGAGATGTGGATGGATTTTAGATAAAGGTTCGAGTTGAAATTTCTTCCATAAGTAGAGGAGAGTTTATACATGGAAAGGTTCTTGGCTTTGAAACAAGGGAGTTTGTCTGTGAAGGAGTACGTTAACCAATTTAACCAGTTAGCAAGATTTGGTATGGAAATAGTTAATACACCACATAAGAAGGCCTTGAGATTTTCCAAGGGTCCAAATGAACCATTACACGGGTTGGCTATGTCCCACATTCCTATGAGGGCAACTTTCAAGAATCTTGTTGATATGGCATTGATACATGAAGAGGAGAAAGGTGAAAATAAAGAGGGGAAGGCTGAAAGATCACATAACAAGAAAGTGGATCCTAAGAAGAGTGGGAAACCCCGAGATAAAAGGAAGTGCCATTTCTGTGGTATACCAGGCCACTTAGCTAAAGATTATAGAAAGCAGAAGGCGAAGAAGAATAGTTGTTTTCAGTGTAGTGAGACAGGACATCTGATCAAGGATTGCCCCAGAAGGCAAGGGCAAGGACTGAGGACAAGATCTACTTCTGGAGGGCAGGTTCATGCTCTCCGGGCAGCTACGCAAGAGAGAGGTAGAAACATTTATGTTGAAAGTTTGATTTTCCTTTTTGATCATCCCGTACGTACTTTGTTTGATTCTGGCGCTTCACATTCGTTTATATTTGCTTCTGTTGTTGAGTCTCTACACCGAGATACTAGTATAGTAGTGGATCCCATTGCTGCCTCAAATCCTATTAGGGGTATGGCTCATCCGTCTGTGTTATGTCGGGATTTGAGAATATATGTGTATAGAGTTGAGTTCGAATGCAACGCTTATGTGCTGGGTTTCACGGGTTATGGGTTGATTCTAGGAATGGATTGGCTAGCCAGGTATGGTGCCATTCTCGATTGTGAAAAGAGGGTAGTTAGACTGTTGACTAGTTTGGGTAATACTCTCGATATCTTATGCGACCCTAAGGGTTCTGTTATGCTTAGATACCTAGAATCTCTTGACACATCTATTGATGATTTGCAATCTGTTCGAGTAGTCCGTGGGTATGCAGATGTCTTTGAGGAGGTTAAGGGCTTACCTCCAAAACGCGAGATAGATTTTCGTATATACTTGGTGGACAATGCAAAGCCAGTTGCATGGCCTGTGCGCCACATGGCTCCAAGAGAAAGAAGGGAACCTAGTAAACAAGTGAAAGAGTTCCTTGATAAAGGGTTCATAAGAAGAAGTATCTCGGAGTGGGGTGATCCAGTTGTTTTTGCAACGAAGGCCGATGGTTCGCTTAGATTGTGCGTAGACTATAGGGAGCTAAATAAGTTCACGAAGAATAGACACCCGTTGCCGAGGATAGTTGATTTGTTCGATCAGTTGGTTGGTGCTTCCATTATCTCACGGTTGGACTTAGCTACAGGATTTCATCAGTTGCGGGTAGCTGAGGATAATATAGATAAGATGCTTTTAGGACTCCCGATGGTTTCTTCGAGTGGCATGTCATGCCTTTTGGTTTGACGAATTCATCTGCATATTTCGTAGACTTGATGAGTAGGGTGTTCAGGGAGTTTCTAAATAAGTTTGTGGCAGTCTTTGTGGATGATGTCCTGATCTTCTCTAGATGCAAGGAAGAACATGCCCTACATCTTAGGGAAGTATTAGAGACCGTTCGAGCACATCAACTCAAAGCAAAGTTCTCTAAATGTCATTTTTGGTGGAAGGAAGTGAGGTTCTTAGGGCACCTGTTCTCTAAGGAAGGGATAGTAGTGGATCCGGCGAAGGTGGTACCAATCCAAGATTGGAAGATTCCTAGGAATGCAACGGAAGTAAGAAGTTTTCTAGGGTTGGCGGGCTATTATAGAACGTTCATCAAGGACTTTGCTAAGATATCAGCCCCACTTACTCACTTAACGAAAAAGAATTTGACCTTTTCTTGGGATGTTGACTGTGACGATGCTTTCCAACGTTTGAAGAGCGCACTTACGATAGCTCCAGTATTAGTTTTACCGGATGGGAGTAAACCATTCACAGTGTATACTGATGCTTGCGGGATGGGGCTTGGCGCAATTTTGATGCAAGAGGGCAGGGTGATATGCTATGGTGGAAGGCAGTTAAAGGTACATGAGAAGAATTACCCTATCCATGACTTAGAGTTAGCTGCCATAGTTTTTGTGCTTAAGTATTGGTGTCACTATTTGCTTGGAGAGAGGTTTGAGTTATATACAAACCATAAGTCACTAAAATACTTGTTCTCTAAAAAAGATCTAAACTTAAGGCAACAGAGGTGGATAGAGTTCTTAGCATCCTACGATTTTCAGATTGCATATACCCCTGGCAAGGGTAACGCCATGGCTGATGCCTTGAGTAGAAAGAGGTTGACTTTGAGTCCTTTGTTTGTCGAGCAACAGAGTTTAGAGTACATATCTACATTTGATTTTAGACCCTCTATCGATTATGTACCCGGTTTGTTGGCATCGTTAGAGGTGCGATATAAGCTTTTGGGACAGAAAGGAGCGGCACAGCGAGGTGACCTACAGTTGATAGAGATAGTAGACAAGCTCATAACAGGGGAGTCTTTGAGCCATCTTAGTAGGTATATTATAGATGACAAAGGTTGGTTGCATAGAGATGAGAGACTTTGTGTATCTCGAGGCGAGAGCTTGAGGAAGACAATCCTAGAAGATGCACATCATTCTAAGATGACCATACATCCCAGTGGTGACAAGATGTATAGGGACATGAAGTGAGTTTTCTTTTGGGTCAGAATGAAGAAGGATGTGGCTGAGTTCGTTTCTAGATGCTTAGTGTGACAGCAAGTCCAGGCTGAGAAAAAGAAGCCTGGTGGTTTTCTTCACCCTTTAGAGGTTCCATAGTGGAAATGGGAAAATGTTTCCATGGATTTCGTCGATGGGTTGCCAAGGTCAAAGAAAGGTAATACGGGGATTTGGGTAGTAGTAGATAGACTTACCAAGAGCGTTTACTTCATTCCTGTTAAGAGTAAAAAGACAGCGACAAGGTTAACATCTTTTTACCTCCGAGAGATAGTTCGTCTACATGGCATACCTTCTAGTATCGTAAGCGATCGAGATCCCATTTTCACTAGTGAGTTTTGGAAGAGCTTGCAAGAGGCAGTAGGGACGCAATTGTGTTTGAGCACCGCTTATCACCCTCAGATGGACGGACAAACAAAAAGAGTGAATAAGATTCTAGAATATCTTTTGAGGTTATGTGTATTGGACTTTGGAGGGGCATGGGAGGAACATCTTCCATTAGTAGATTTCGCCTACAACAACAACTATCAGACTAGTATTGGCATGGCACCTTTTGAAGCTCTATATGGACGACCTTGCCGATCAGTGACTTGTTGGTGGGAATCTACAAATAAGATTTTGCTCGGGCCCGAGATGGTTAGGGAAACTTCGGAGAAGATAGACTTGATTCGAAGACGTATGAAGACGGCACAAGACGGGAAAAAGTCATACGCTGATAAGAGACGAACCGATCTTGAGTTCGATGTTGGAGACACGGTTTTTATTAAAGTGTCACCATTGAGGAATGTAGTTCGCTTTGGATCTGTAGGGAAATTGGTACCAAGGTTCGTAGGGCCATTCCCCATTACAGAAAGAATTAGATAGATGGCCTATAGAGTGAGCTGCCTGAGAAGCTTAGTGGTGTTCATGACGTATTTCATGTGTCACATTTGCTGAAGTGTTTACATGATACCGCGGAAGTAATAGAGCCGAGAATGCTTAGAGAAGTGGAAGTTGAGCGAGATGCCACGATTAGGCGAGTTCCTACGTGCATCCTTGGATCAGAGATCAAGAAGTTATGAAACCGAGAGGTCAATTTGGTTAAAGTCCAATGGGGAGATGATTAAGGAGGCGCGACTTGAGAGACTGAAGACAAGATACGCGCATCATATCCTTTTCTTTTCGAGGGTACATCCTTAACTCCTTTACCTTAAAAGTTTATGCGTATTTGTTTTCTTAAGTATAACCTCTCGATCATATTTTCGATCTTTAGTAGAAGCCAATGGGTGTAAACATGTGTTTGAGACATGTTATGTTTGGTGAACGCAAGTGGTTGCTAGTGATTGCTCGTGGATGCATTTACACACACACTTTAGGCACTAAGATCGGCTCAATCACTTTCATATTGCATATTGGATAAGAATACATATATTTGTATATTGGTTGAAATTTGATGTGTTATCATGTGGATGTTGCATTTGAATGAATGATTGTGCACTCATATAGAAGTTATAAAGTGCATTAGGAATAATTGCATACATGTTGGACTCATGGCACTAACATAATTCACATTAAGGAGGTCAACTGAATCAGTAGACTGCCAGATCTTTGCATTAGATAAGGAACATATGCACACACTTTTGCATATGTTCATATAGAATTAGAAATCTTTTGAGGACAATGGATATTGTAGGTGATGGATGAGTAGATGGATGATTGGATGGTAGGATATACATTCTTCTTAACTTGGAGATTTTGGGGCGAAATCCTTTAAGGAGGGGAGAATGAAACACCCCGTAATTTTAAAATATTAAATTAACAAATTAAAGAATACTTATTTTTTAGAAGAAGAATTAATGGAAACAGGTTGTGCCATTGCGTTTGTCTTGGAATTATGCTTGGGACAGAGTCCGAGTTTGCGTAAAACGGATAAAGTATGAAGAAGTTATGAAGCTAAGAAGATTTCAGTTTAAAGCAGAATTTATTAAATAATAATTAAATAACAAAACCATTTCAAATTTCAAAATCAGACCGAAATTAGCAGAGCGGGAATTATCCCGCTCAAGGGTGTTGACCCCCCCCCCCCAGGGGGAATCGACCGGGGAGTCGACCCCCCTATAGGGTGTCGACCCCCATCGGCCCAGATATGGATGACGACGTTTTTTGTGTACGTGTTCTTTTCTGATTGGCTGGGTGACGTGTTTTTCTGGTATGGATAGTTCAGATGGTTCCTGGTCAGATCTAAAGGCCCTTATTCACCTAATACACCTATAAAAAAACACCTAGCCTAACCCTAATCTCATTGTCTTCATCCATGGCGCTTGCATGCTGCTTAAATCTAAACTAGTCTTTCTTCTCCCACAAATCAAAATAGGAGTATTCAAATTAGAAGAACGAACCTACAACAACAACAATGCCTAATTCTCTTCCTAAATCCAATCTCAGTGAGTCCATTGATTATTTTTAGATTTAAATAATGCTAAAGCAATTTTAACATGTAGTAAATTGGATTTGGGAATTATACATGATAATAAGATTGAATCTCATCAATTCTATCTTAGCCGATACATTAGATCCGTGATTCTTATATGCCCATGTTGATATTATCATCAGTTTTATCAGTTATTTTATATCTTTATGATCAGTTCATACTTATGCCTATTTTATTGTTATCATTATGCCTGTTCTTTATCTCTTCCCTCCTTCCTTCCCTTTTTATTTTTAAAGCCGGGCTACCTTCGAGCCTAGGCAAATCTCGTAGAGATGAACGTACGAATGGTAATTTAGGGAACGTTGGGAAATTTAGCAAAATATATGTTGGGTTGATTTGGGCATGACAAATGTTAAATTTGGCATAATATAGTTGGGTTGATTTTGGCATGATAAATGTTAAATATTTGGCATGATATGAAATTGGGGATTTTGGGTAATTGACATAATTAGCCTGAAATAGGCATAAACTACAAATGAATAAATTGGCTAAGATAAGCATGTTGAGACACGAGGTTAGACTTTGCATGCGGTAGAAGTCTGCCCGGAACCAACCGGCCTAACCAGCAACCGCAAACGGTCAGTCTAATGTGAGAGGTCGTAGGCATAACTAAAAGATGCTTAGACACGAGGTTATGTGTAACACCCCACCTCCGCCAGGGTCACTCACAAGAGAATGCACTAGCTTTGGAGGGGTGTTGTCTAGGTAAACATGCACAGAAATATTACAAGACAGAACATATAAAACAGAGGAAGAAAACATGATTTCATTACTTTATAAAAGTAGTAAGGTCTAAAACCTTTTACATCAAAGTGCCATTAAATTACTTACATCGAAACCTGTCTTGCAATAATAAAGAAGCATAAAACCATAGTCATAAATTATTCCCCAAGTAAAACAGTAAAATAGCCATAGCCAAGAAAAGTCCAAGCCATAGGTGATGATCTTGAAGCAGAAAATCCGCACTAACTAGCAACATTTCCTCCCTGTAAACCTGGGGGGAAACGGAAGAAAAAGAGGCGAAACAAAACGGGGTCAGTCATAAAGACTGGTAAGTCCTAGCTACTTTCAGCCTAAAAACAGGTAAAGGTAACATGACATGTATAAACTGAAAGTAAACATAAACATGATGACAAGATAAACAGATAAAACTAAGATAACAAGATAAACTCAAGTAACAAGATAACCAAGGTAACAGGATAACCAAGGTAACAAGATAACAAGATAAACTCGGAATAGCATCGCATGTCTAACGTCCTCTGCACCAACCGTACTAGCATCCTAACTCGTATCATCTCTTCCATGTATATGTATGGTCCCTTGCCGTATATTGTATGGGTTCCATCACGTTATTCTGTACCACTACAACGTAGTGTCACCATCCTTGAAATCGCTCGGACTGCTATCCTTGTTCTGGCCAGATTCTCTTATCATGGATTATCGCGTGTTCATCTAGGATTTACGCCACATATGACTACTAGGGAATATGCTACCTATTGGACGTTTTCTAGATTCGATCAGGATTTATGCCACCTAGGACCACTAGGGATTATGCTACCTATCGACTACGCCCTTTTTCCACATAATGATCTAATCGATCGACTCCCTACAAGTCCTAGCTCATCGTGTGTCGGTGTCATACGGCCCAATCACGAATGTAGCTACTCTGTGCTAGGTCCACCCTAGGGGTGTCAACCACTGACACCATTCCAAGATCGCACAGTGTACAACTACGGGTGCCCACGCCTACTTTTCAACTCCGGACTACGTGCACGACCATAGTCCGCCTGAACCTACAATGGCGCACCAAACTCAACCGTCATTTTGGTCGCTTACAATCAGCCCAGTAATCGTGCCCCACCCTAGCCTAGTCCCTAGAGTATCATGATACATCCAAGAGGGTTACTGCTGAAAAGGACCGCGTAACTAGGGTTTCCGTCCAGCAGGTTAAGTGTTGTCATCTAAATTCAAGACTTAACCCCTATCAGTCTAGCATGTCAAGTTGGTTAAGTGTGGTCTTTCAAGTTCGTGACTTAACCCATCTACATGTCATGTCAAGTTGGCTAAGTGTTGTCATTCAAATTCATGACTTAGCCCTACGAATCACGTGTCAAGTTGGTTAAGCGTATTCCAGCGGTTCATGACTTAACCCTATCCAAATCATCGTGTCAAATTGGTTAAGTATATTTAGGCTTAACCCTATCAAATTACCGTGTTGGATTGGTTAAGTATATTCAAGCTTAACCCCATCAAATTACCGTGTTAGATTGGTTAAGTATATTCAAGCGATTCATGACTTAACCCCATCAAGTTATCATGTTAGATTGGTTAAGTATATTCAAGCGATTCATGACTTAACCCCATCAAGTTATCATGTTAGATTGGTTAAGTATATTCAAGCGATACATGACTTAACCCCATCAAGTAATCATGTTAGATTGGTTAAGTATATGTTAACCTAACCCTATCCACTAGTCAAATTATAACGGTTAAGTGTTACCCTTGTGAGTTTACTTAACCTTACCATGCATCGCGCTATACTAGTCGGGGGTTATCGACCCATTCAGGTTAAACTAACCCATCCTCAAATCGTGTTATATGGTTAAGTGTCATCAAGTAATCAAGTCCGGTTTTACTTAACCCACCCATCCATGTCATATTGGTTGAGTGTCAATAGTATAATCAAGTTACTTAACCCACACGTCTGTGTCATATTGGTTAAGTGTCATTAGTCTAATCAAGTTACTTAACCCACCCGTATGTGTCATATTGGTTAAGTGTCATTAGTCTAATCAAGTTACTTAACCCACCCGTCTATGTCATATTGGTTAAGTGTCATTAGTCTAATCAAGTTACTTAACCCACCCGTCTGTGTCTTATTGGTTAAGTGTCATTAGTCTAATCAAGTTACTTAACCTGTAACACCCCGCATTTTTAAGTATAATTAAAAATGAAATAAAATATATGAAAATATGCTTATGATAGGTAAATAATGGTGACGCATAAGAAGAATTAATTAATACATGAAAAAGTAGAAAAATTAGTTCGATAATGGTGTGTGTAACGGAAAAGATAGTAAAATGAGGATAATTAATTTAAGAATCAGGAATTAGGTAAAATAGATATCACCATTGTGTTCCTCTCGAAATTTTACATGAAATAGAGTCTGAGTTTTCGAAAATCGGAGTCCGGATGAAGAAGTTATGGCCTGTAGAAGATTCAGAAGGTTTCCGTCGGCACAGAACTGGGCAGGTCGACCTGGGAGTCGACCTCCCCCCCCCCCCCCCCCCACAGGTCGACCTGGTCAGCCTGTTTCGGTCCAGAACACGTTTTTGAAGCCCAGGAACGATTTTTGATGGTCCGGATTGGTTTTAGGGTTAATCTGATGGCTGAAATGAATTGCTACACCTATAAAAACAACCTAAGACCTAGCCTTCTCTACACACAATTCTATTCTGCTTCTTCTCTGCCTCTGTTCAAAATAAAAATAAAAATGGCGTCGCTACTCTGCTGGAATCAAAACTAGAAGCTAATCAACATCAACCTAAGCAACTCAATTCAAATTAGAGATTAAAGCTTCTGCAACGATTCTACAACAATTAAAGTTCTTTCTTAAATCCAACCAAGGCAAGTGCAGTTATTTTCCGATATAAACTTTAATCATAATTGTGACATGATTGTAAATCTGAATTTGAGATTGTGTATGTTTTGTTCTGATCTATTTTATTCTGTATCCCTTCTTCTTTATGTTCTATAGCCAGGCTACTACGAGCCTACGCCAATCTCCTAAGAGATTAACGCACAAAAGCTAAAATGTTTGGGACAAATAATGAATGTGGAATAATTGGACATGGTTAATCTGTGACTGATTTAAGAAAAAGGACATAGGTTGTAAACTAGATTTAGATCTATGCATATTCTGTGAATTGGAAGAAGAGGAACCATGGTATGTTAACATATGACTTGAGACAAAGAAAATATGGCTTAGGTATAAAGATTTACATTAAGGTAGGACATCTATTAAATGTAAACAAACACCTAAGTAAGGGATCTTTGGGATATATGACATGCATAGTAATCGATGGTTATATTTGGTATATGATCATAGTGTGAATCATGACAATTATTTAGGCATGCTTAGGCCAAATTTAAAAGTAGGCAAGATATGTTTGTAAAACTTTAAGGAATGACTAAATCTGTTATATTTGCCTAATCTGCTAGTTCTGCTATATTGCTTAATCTGCTAGTTCTGTTATATTGCTTAATCTGCTAGTTCTGCTCTACTGCCTAGTCTGCTATATTTGTTCATCTGCCAAATATGTCATCTGCTAAGTCAGTTGAAAATGCTAGATCTGCTAGTTTGCTTAATCTGCTAAATTCGTTAAGTCGCCTAATCTGAAAAATATGTTATCTGCAATATCTGTTGAGTTGATATAATTAGTCCGCTATTGACATAATCTGAATTGGCTATTGTTATGAATAATTGACATGTATATTAGGCATGGGTATAAATGGTAAATCATTAATTAATTGGCCGTAAAGATAAACATGGCTAACTCGAGGTTAGAATGAGTTTACGGTGTAATTCTGCCCGGAACCGCCCGACATATTCCAGTGGTCGCAAACAATAGGTTCTAATGAGAGAAGTTAGTCATAACATGCTTGAAACCCGAGGTTAGACTCAGTTTGCGACAGAAACCTGCCCGGAACCAACCGGCCTAACCAGTAGCCGCAAACTGTCGGTCTAATGTGAGAGGTTTGGGCATTAATATTTAGTTAATGAAAATATGAGATAATTATGATGTCTAAAACGTGTTGGGTAAGGTTAAACCAATTGGACCAATGAATCTGATAAACCCGTTTCGTGAATCCGTAGGCCCAATACAAAATTAAATAATCTGTAACCAGTTAATCTGTAAGTCTGTTAATCTGTAACCAGTTAATCTGTAAGCCTGTTAATCCGAACATCTGATCCGTTAGTCTGAAAACCTATTAACTTGATTGTCTGATTAGTGAACTAGTTAATCTAAATTTTGTATGTCTGAAACTTGTAGACAAGTTAAGCTGAAATCTGTTAGTCTGGGGACACAAGGTTAGGAGGGGAATTACTTGTGTCATCTGTTGTTTGGGACCCATATTAGTCAGTAACCCTTTCTGGTATCAAAACTTTGACCCAACAGTAAGTAGGGTCCGGGCACGCTTATTGAACTAATTATAAGCGGTTCATTCTGATAATGGCGAGGGGTGTTGATGGTGCGTTCCAACCGGGTCATGTGCGTGCACGGATCCCGGTCTGCCTCTGAGGATGTAAGACGTCGTGACATCTGTAAATAGGTCTGTGCCAATTGGTTGTCACTTTAGGGAGTGATACACCCTACTGTGGGGCCGACACAGGATATTTATGTATTAGGGAGTCGATCGCTTAGGGTAGGGTTTTAGGGTACACTTAGTTCTGTCTGTTTCTGTTGGTACCGTCTGTTTCTGTTGGGTGGTAACACCTGTCTGTTTCTGCGTGGTACCGTCTGTTCGGGTGGTAAAGGCCCGTTACTAGTGTATACCTAATTCTACATTCTGTTTCCGTAGGGATTAATCTGTTTCTGCTTCTGTCTGTTTCTGATCGGGTAGTAAAGGCCCATTATTAGCCTTCTGTTTCTGTTAAATTATTCTGTACCCGTCCCTGTTTCAGTTTAGACATTAGGGTGACACCTAATTCTGTTATACTAGTATTAGTGCAGAGAAGTGTAAAACAATAGCTTATATCATTCTGTTCTTCTGTTATATCTGTTACACCGGTTACAGTTATCTCTCATCCAGTTTTATTTTCATGTCATGTTATTATTATCTGTTCATAACTGAAAATCACTGGACTTGCCAAACTTTTTGTCTGACCCTTGTTGTTTCTCCTCCTTTCTTCCATTTCCCCCCAGGTTATCCAAGGAGGGAATACTTTAGCTTGATCCAGATTTCTTTTTCTTGAAGTGCTTAAAGTATGGCTTGGCTCTGTATAGCTTCCGTTCTATGGGGATTATGATTTTAAACTATGCATTCTGAAGGCTTTTGTACAAGACTGATATTTTGTACTTGAATTCTGAAAATGTGATTTGAAAGGATGTAACCAAGTTTATTTCGGTTTCTGTTGAAATAAAGTTATAAATTTTTCAAGTACTATTTTATCTGTCTTGTAAGTTTCTGTTCTGTTTACTAAAATGCTCCACCAAAGTTAAGGCATTCCCTTTGTGAGTGACCCTAACGGAGATGGGGTGTTACACATGGTATCAGAGCTGAAGGTTACCAGATTGGGTAAAGTTTTTGGAAAACTATTTTCAAAAAGGTTTTGAAAGGAAGTATTTTCAAAAATAAAGCTTATTTTGAAAAACATGATCCCCAAGAGCCATATATCTTTCCTTCAGTCCTTTTTGTATTGAATCTTTCCTTTTTTCGTTTCAGCATGTCTGAAGCATCTGAGATACCAGAGGGTGTTCATGTACCCGGTTTGTTTCGTCAATATCTTGAGGCTAGGACCGCCGCCGCAGGTCCAGCAAATGATCCCCCTCCTCCTCCGCCCCTTCCTCGTGCAATTGCTTTCTCAAAGATCTGTAGATTCTTTAGGGCCATGGGTGGAAAGGATTTCAACGGAACTGAATCATTCGTCGAAGCGAGGAACTGGATCAAAGAAACTGAGGATCTATTTGTTATCTTCGAGGTGGACGATAGGCAGAAGGTATAGTTGGCGTTATGGCTGCTCAAAGAGGAAGCTTCCCACTGGTGGGAAGTCACTAACGCCTAGAGGCCGGTTGAGACATGGATGGATTTCAGAACAAGGTTTGAGACAAAATTTCTCTCGCAAGCTGAACGGAATTTACAACTGGAAAAGTTCTTATCTCTTAAGCAAGGAAGTATGACGGTCAAGGAATACGTCAACCAGTTCAACCAACTAGCTAGGTTTGGATTGGATTTAGTCAACACTCAGCATAAAAAGGCTCTCCGCTTTGTTAAAGGATTGAACGAGCCACTGCACAGCCTAGCCATGACCCACGTACCCATGGGAGCGACTTACGAGAAATTGGTGGACATGGCACTACTGCACGAGGAAAACAAGGGCCCGAAAGAGACAAAGAAGGAAGAACCACAGAATAAGAAAGCATGGCCCAAAAAGGAAACACAAAAGATGGATGAGAAGTCTGAAGATAAGAAGGGGAAAAAGTGCTTTACTTGTGGGAGCTCGACTCATCTGAACACGGATTGCAGAAAAAGGAAAGGCACTTGCTTCAACTGTGGAGAGATGGGACACTTCACTAGGGACTGCCCGAAGAGACGAGGGCAAGGAGGGCAGGCGAACACTCTTGAGGCTAGTGGCTAGGATAGGAATAGGAAAATTTCTATAGTAGGTTTAATTTCTTTATCTGATTATGGAGTTAAGACTTTTTCTGATTCTGGTATTTTGATTTTGTAATCGATACTCTGCACTTTAATACTAGTATTATTTTTGAATTCCGCTGTAGACTCAGACCCATAAGGGTTATGGCTCATCAGTTTGAGATTAGGGTTTGAGGGATATCTGTGTGTGGCGTCAAGTAGATGCATACATTCTGAGTTTTCGTGGGGTATGATTTTATCATGCTTAACTTCCTAAGAGCCATTAGGGAACTTGATCTGTACCAGTAGTCTGTAAATATCTGAATACTTCTGATAAGATTTCTAGTTTTGACATTGTCTAAAGAGGGTAATCCTCTGGGTGTCAATTTGATGTTGGTTTCGGTCTTCGGGGCCGATACTCAGGACCCATGCCTAATGGGAACCAAGTTTTTGTTCTATCTGTACTCGCTTCCATCATTCGACTGTATCCTATCGATCGAATCTTCGAACTTTAGGTAGAAACTAACGGGTGTAAACACGTGTTTGAGACATGTTATGTTTGATGGTTGCAAGTGGATGCAAGTGGTTGCTAGTGGTTGCCCGTGGATGCATATACACACACTAGGCACTAGATCGGCTCGAAAACACTCTCATACTGCATATGGATGTGTGAGCATTTTTAATTTTTGTGGATGCAAAATGATTGACTCAGCACATGGATGTTGCATATGACTGAATGGTTGTGCACTCATATAGAAATGATATGTATCGAGTAGGAAAATTGCATACATGTTGGACTCATGGCACTGGCATAATTTGCATTAAGGAGGTCAACTGAATCAGTGGACCGCCTAATCTTTGCATTAGACAAGGAACATTTACACACAATTCTTGCATATGTTCACACAGCATTAGAAATCTCTTAAGGACAATGAATGCCTGTGATTGGTGATTGAGTAGATGGATGATAGGATGGTAGGACACATTCTTCTTAACTTGAAGATTTCGGGGACGAAATCCTTTAAGGAGGGGAGAATGTAACACCCCGCATTTTTAAGTACAATTAAAAATGAAATAAAATATATGAAAATATGCTTATGATAGGTAAATAATGGTGATGCATAAGAAGAATTAATTAATACATGAAAGAGAAGAAAAATTAGTTCGATAACGGTGTGTGTAACGGAAAAGATAGTAAAATGAGGATAATTAATTTAAGAATCAGGAATTAGTAAAATGGACATCACCATTGCGTTCCTCTCGAAATTTTACATGAAATAGAGTTCGAGTTTTCGAAAATCAGAGTCCGGATGAAGAAGTTATGGCCTGTAGAAGATTCAGAAGGTTTCGGTCAGCACAGAACTGGGCAGGTCGACCTGGGAGTCAACCTCCCCCATGGGGGTCGACTATAGTGTCGACCTCCCCCCCCCCCCCTCCCACAGGTCGACCTGGTCGGCCTGTTTCGGTCCAGAACACATTTTTGAAGCCCAGGGACGATTTTCGATGGTCCGGATTGGTTTTAGGGTTAATCTGATGGCTGAAATGAATTGCTACACCTATAAAAACAACCTAAGACCTAGCCTTCTCTACACACAATTCTATTCTGCTTTTTCTCTGCCTCTGTTCTAAATAAAAATAAAAACGGCGTCGCTACTCTGCTGGAATCAAAACTAGAAGCTAATCAACATCAACCTAAGCAACTCAATTCAAATTAGAGATTAAAGCTTCTGCAACGATTCTACAACAATTAAAGTTCTTTCTTAAATCCAACCAAGGCAAGTGCAGTTATTTTCCGATATAAACTTTAATCATAATTGTGACATGATTGTAAATCTGAATTTGAGATTGTGTATGTTTTGTTCTGATCTATTTTATTCTGTATCTCTTCTTCTTTCTGTTCTATAGCCAGGCTACTACGAGCCTACGCCAATCTCCTAAGAGATTAACGCACGAACGCTAAAATGTTTGGGACAAATAATGAATGTGGAATAATTGGACATGGTTAATCTGTGACTGATTTAAGAAAAAGGACATAGGTTGTAAACTAGATTTAGATCTATGCATATTCTGTGAATTGGAAGAAGAGGAACCATGGTATGTTAACATATGACTTGAGACAAAGAAAATATGGCTTAGGTATAAAGATTTACATTAAGGTAGGACATCTATTAAATGTAAATAAACACCTAAGTAATGGATCTTTGGGATATATGACATGCATAGTAATCGATGGTTATATTTGGTATATGATCATAGTGTGAATCATGACAATTATTTAGGCATGCTTAGGCCAAATTTAAAAGTAGGCAAGATATGTTTGTGAAACTTTAAGGAATGATTAAATCTGTTATATTTGCCTAATCTGCTAGTTCTGCTATATTGCTTAATCTGCTAATTCTGTTATATTGCTTAATCTGCTAGTTCTGCTCTACTGCCTAGTCTGCTAGATTTGTTCATCTGCCAAATCTGTCATCTGCTAAGTCTGTTGAAAATGCTAGATCTGCTAGTTTGCTTAATCTGCTAAATCCATTAAATCGCCTAATCTGAAAAATCTGTTATCTGCAATATCTGTTGAGTTGATATAATTAGTCCGCTATTGACATAATCTGAATTGGCTATAGTTATGAATAATTGACATGTATATTAGGCGTGGGTATAAATGGTAAATCATTAATTAATTGGCCGCAAAGATAAGCATGGCTAACTCGAGGTCAAAATTAGTTTGCGGCGTAATTCTGCCCGGAACCGCCCGACATATTCCAGTGGTCCCAAACAATAGGTTCTAATGTGAGAAGTTAGTCATAACGTGCTTGAAACTCGAGGTTAGACTCAGTTTGCGACAGAAACCTGCCCGGAACCAACCGGCCTAACCAGTAGCCGCAAACTGTCAGTCTAATGTGAGAGGTTTGGGCATTAATATTTAATTAATGAAAATCTGAGATAATTATGATGTCTAAAACGTGTTGGGTAAGGTTAAACCAATTGGACCAATGAATCTGATAAACCCGTTTCGTGAATCCGTAGGCCCAATACAAAATTAGTTAATCTGTAACCAGTTAATCTGTAAGTCTGTTAATCTGTAACCAGTTAATCTGTACGCCTGTTAATCCGAACATCTGATCCTTTAGTCTGAAAACCTGTTAACTTGATTGTCTGATTCGTGAACTAGTTAATCTAAATTTTGTATGTATGAAACTTGTAGACAAGTTAAGCTGAAATCTGTCAGTCTGGGGACACAAGGTTAGGACGGGAATTACTTGTGTCATCTGTTGTTTGGGACCCATATTAGTCAGTAACCCTTTCTGGTATCAAAACTTTGACCCAACAGTAAGTAGGGTCCGGGCACGCTTACTGAACTAATTATAAGCGGTTCATTCTGATAATGGCGAGGGGTGTTGATGGTGCATTCCAACCGGGTCATGTGCGTGCATGGATCCCGGTCTGCCTCTGAGGATGTAAGACGCCGTGACATCTGTAAATAGGTCTGTGCCAATTGGTTGTCACTTTATGGAGTGATACACCCTACTGTGGGGTCGACACAGGATATTTATGTATTAGGGAGCCGATCGCTTGGGGTAGGGTTTTAGGGTACACTTAGTTCTGTCTGTTTCTGTTGGTACCGTCTGTTTCTGTTGGGTGGTAACACCTGTCTGTTTCTGCGTGGTACCGTCTGTTCGGGTGGTAAAGGCCCATTACTAGCGTACACCTAATTCTACATTCTGTTTCCGTAGGGATTAATCTGTTTCTGCTTCTGTCTGTTTCTGATCGGGTAGTAAAGGCCCATTATTAGCATTTTGTTTCTGTTAAATTATTCTGTACCCGTTCCTGTTTCAGTTTAGACATTAGGGTGACACCTAATTCTGTTATACTAGTATTAGTGCAGAGAAGTGTAAAACAATAGCTTATATCATTCTGTTCTTCTGTTATATCTATTACACCGGTTACAGTTATCTCTCATCCAGTTTTATTTTCATGTCATGTTATTTTTATCTGTTCATAATTGAAAATCACTGGACTTGCCAGAGTTTTTATCTGACCCTTGTTGTTTCACCTCCTTTCTTCCGTTTCCCCCCAGGTTATCCAAGGAGGGAATAATTTAGCTTGATCCGGATTTCTTCTGCTTGAAGTGCTTAAAGTATGGCTTGGCTCTGTATAGCTTCCGTTCTATGGGGATTATGATTTTAAACTATGCATTCTGAAGGCTTTTGTACAAGACTGATATTTTGTACTTGAATTCTGAAAAATGTGATTTGAAAGGATGTAACCAAGTTTATTTCGGTTTCTGTTGAAATAAAGTTATAAATTTTTCAAGTACTATTTTATCTGTCTTGTAAGTTTCTGTTCTGTTTACTAAAATGCTCCACCAAAGTTAAGGCATTCCCTTTATGAGTGACCTTAACGGAGATGGGGTGTTACATAACCCACCCGTCTGTGTCATATTGGTTAAGTGTCATTAGTCTAATCAGGTTACTTAACCCACCCGTCTGTGTCATATTGGTTAAGTGTCATTAGTCTAATCAAGTTACTTAACCCACCCGTCTGTGTCATATTGGTTAAGTGTCATTAGTCTAATCAAGTTACTTAACCCACCCGTCCATGTCATATTCATTTATTATTTACTAATGCATCAACCTCTCACATTGGACTTATTTGCGGTCACTGGATATGCCGGGCGGTTTCGGGCAGAATTACACCGCAAATCCAATCCAACCTCAGGTTCAAGCATTACCACAATCTAATATTTGCCTATGACCTCTCACATTAGACTATTATTGTTGTGGTCACTGGATATGCCAGGCGGTTCCGGGGAGAATTACACCACAACTCAAGTCTAACCTCGTGTCGAAGGCATCCGTTAGATTGTTAGTTACATATGTGTCATCTAAGTCAAGATCCCCACTTTACATATTACTAAGCATATTCCCAAGTTCCCAATTACATGTCCATCAAAATGTGTACCCAATTCTAGCCACTTCACATATGTCCTATTCTCGCTTATTTGCATGTATGTCAAGTTTATGCCAATTTACCCTAAATCATGTTCTAGCCAAAGTTACATGTTGTCACGTTCATGCCCAAATAAACCCTCATCATGGTTCATGTTCCCAATTCTACTTATGCCTAGTTAACGCAATCCCAACCCCTTGATTTAACTTGCATAGTCTCAAAACCCGTGATTTAATTCATACGTCAACTCATGTATGCCCAAACTTGCAAATAATATTGGTAATACCCCAAATTTTCCTTGTTCATGTTATGCACAAATTCGACCACCCACACCTATATCCAAATAGGTGAAATCCCAATATTTCCCCCGTATAGAAATCGTACGTAAATCGTAGTTTAGGCCTAGGTCCGAAATCGACCAAGGTTCATCAAAAAGAAAATAAATAGGGGAAGGTAGAAACTTTTCATAAAACAAGATCCGAGAGAAAATCATCATTACATACATGATAAGAACATGAAAAAGTGATTTGCAACATGCATAGGTTCAAATTAATATCATAGCAACATCCCCAAAGGTCAAGATCCGAAATGAACAAGAATGAGCATGGATTGAATATCATGCGTAAATCCAATTCCAACTTTATCACATGTCATATTCAAGTTATCGTTTCAATCTAAAAGCATCTAGAACTTACAAAGCGTGGCTTGTGAATTAGGAGCAAGAATCGTCATAGAATCGTTGTAGAAGCTCTAGGAATGATGTAGCAACTCTAGAAGCCTTGTGAATATAAATAGTTCCTTGATTTGATGGAGAAAGATTGCTCCTTTGACATGGATCTAGTTTTGAATGCTCAAGCCTTTGAAGTTGGAGATGGAGGCCATGATCAAGAGAGATTTGGGCTGCACTTTGTTGTTAGAATGATTTTTAGTGATTTAGGTTAAGTCTTAGGGTGTTTTTATAGAAGTAGGAGCTAGTTTAGGCCATAGGATCAACCCTAGAATAGATCTGAGCCATCAAAAATCGTCACAGGCCAACAAACCAGACCAAAGGAGCAAACAGGTGCACCAGGGAAACATGGCCGACCAGGGAGGTCGACACCCAAGTCGACTGGGAAGTCGACCTGGTCCCTGGGGGGTCGACTACCCAGTCGACTCCCCAGTCGACCTGGGGCTAGGCGGGAAATTTTCCCGCCCAGTCTGCTTGGGGCTAAATTCGAATTTCGAAAGTCTGTTTTCGTTTTCTGATTTTTCGTGAAACTTCTAGAGGCCATATCTCAGTCATACGGACTCCGATTTACGAAAATTCGGACTCGTTTCCAACCAGAATTCCGAGCCGAACGCAACAGCGCAACCCGTTTCGCTTGATTCTTAATTTATAATTTAATTCTGCCCTGATTTCTTGTTTTAACATGTTATAAAATTCGGGTTGTTACATTCTCCCCACCTTAAAGGATTTCGTCCCCGAAATCTCTAAGTTAGGGAAGATGTGTCCTACCATCCAATATTCCATCTACTCAAAGCATCATCCACAGGCAACCATTGTCCTTAAAAGATTTCTAATGCTGTATGAACATATGCAGAAAGTGTGTGTATATGTTCCTTATCTAATGCAAATGATCAGGCCTGACTGATCTTCTAAATGCAAAATATGTTTAGTGCCATGAATCCACATGTATGCAAATAGTCCTAGTCACATAAACACTATATGTGTGCACAAACATTCATCCATATGCAATATCGACATGATAACTCATTCAATTTCATCCATAAACAAGTATAAACACTCATGCATATGCAACATGAAAATGTGTCTGAGCCGATCTAGTGCCCAATGTGTATTCATGCATCCACGAGCAACCACTTGCGACCACTTGCAACCATTTCAAAATCATCAATCATAACATGTTTCAAATACATGTTTGCATCCATAGGGTTCTACCTAAGGTCCTCAAGAAAGGATCGAAAAGATAAGCAAGATAAAATCCTTTTTGGATTACAAGAAATCCCTTTCTAAACCCAACCCATATCCTATAAAGCCCAAACGGTTTAGTCAACCTAACGGACACCTTCAAACCCTGACATGTATTACTAACCGATGAATCATACCCCCTATGGAGTTTGTAACAGAAATAAGATCGAGAAATGGAACCGAGAGGATATGCATAAAAGATAGCATGCGGGTAAACTCTACAGGAAAACAGGGATCAAGAATATACTCTTAAAAAGAGATATGATGCGCGTATCTTGTCTTAAATCTTCTAAGTTGCATTTCCTTGAGCTTAATTCCATTGTGCTTTGACCATCTTTAACTTCATGATTTCGTGGCCTCTTAACTCCTATTTCCAAATATGAGCTGGAACTCACTTTATTGTCGCCTCTCGTTCCACTTTTATTTATTCTCCCTCTAGTATATTTGGCTCAACCCTATCTGTGTACTCTTGGTTTTCATGCAAGCTCTCCAAAATTCACTAGTGAACTCTGGATCTCATTTACTCACTATACGGCATTTCACGCAGAAGAACTATCTCTTGAAAACAAACAGATGCCAACCATGTTACCAAGTGTACTTACTAGAGTGATTTCCATAACGCATGCACAAGCGAAATGAATCGTCCGCCTTAGTGGCGAACACTACTAGAATGGATTACCAACAAATGCATCAAGAGATTCTAGGTAACCAATCATGACAGAACGCGAAAGTTTACACGAGACTTCGAGGGTATTACCGAGGCAAGTCAAGAGTCTAACTACCCTCCTTTCAGAACCGAGAATGGCACCCTTACTGGATAACCACTCCATTCCTAGAATCAACCCATAGCTCAAAAACATAAGCATTATTCCCAAAAGTCATAGATGTCCTCAAATCCAAACAAGTCATGAATAAATGGGACGATCCCCCAACAGGATTTGAGACAAAAACGGGACCCTCTATTGTGCTAGTATTAAGGTGCAGGGACCCAACTATCGAAGCAGGATTTAAAAAGGATGCGATGTACAAAACAAAGTCCTAACGAGATGATAGAAAGGAAAAGCTAAACTTTTACCAGAAACGTTACCACCCCTCTTAGGCACGAAAGTAGTGAGAGCATACAACCGCCCTCTCGACGATCTTGTTCTTTGCCCATGTCCTTGTCCTATAGTACTTAACTACCTTCTTGTTCTGAGCCTCATTCGCCTTAACCACTCCTATCCTTTCTTGTATAACGCGGTAACAGGTCTCTTGAGAACTTCCTCCATCGCACGGAAAACATTTGCGTAGCTAAAAAAGGATTAGTCACAGTTAAAACTACTGTGACTACAGGCGGAGGAAAGAAAGGAAAAGAGATTCGATCAAGAGAACACGGGATTGTGCTAATGGCTTTTTGGGGAATAGCCTTTTTTTCTCTTTAAAACTTTTCTTGGAAAATGCTTCTTTGTAAAATGGCTTTAAAAATAGTTTCAGAAGGTTTTAAAAACTTTTGCCCAGTCTGGTAACCTTCTGCTCTGATACCAAATGTAACACACCACCTCCGCCAGGGTCACTCACAAAAGAATGCACTAGCTTTGGAGGGGTGTTGTCTAGGTAAACATGCACAGAAATATTACAAGACAGAACATATAAAACACCGGAAGAAAACATGATTTCATTACTTTATAAAAGTAGTAAGGTCTAAAACCTTTTACATCAAAGTGCCATTAAATTACTTACATCGAAACCTGTCTTGCAATAATAAAGAAGCATAAAACCATAGTCATAAATTATTCCCTAAGTAAAACAGTAAAATAGCCATAGCCAAGAAAAGTCCAAGCCATAGGTAATGATCTTGAAGCAGAAAATCCGCACTAAGTAGCAACATTTCCTCCCTGTAAACCTGGGGGGGGAAACGGAAGAAAACGAGGCCAAACAAAACGAGGTCAGTCATAAAGACTGGTAAGTCCTAGCTACTTTCAGCCTAAACACAGGTAAAGGTAACATGACATGTATAAACTGAAAGTAAACATAAACATGATGACAAGATAAACAGATCAAACTAAGATAACAAGATAAACTCAAGTAACAAGATAACCAAGGTAACAGGATAACCAAGGTAACAAGATAACAAGATAAACTCGGAATAGCATCGCATGTATAACGTCCTCTGCACCAACCGTAATAGCTTCCTAACTCGTATCATCTCTTCCATGTATATGTATAGTCCCTTGCCGTATATCGTATGGGTTCCATCACGTTATTCTGTACCACTACAACGTAGTGTCACCATCCTTGAAATCGCTCGGACTGCCATTCTTGTTCTGGCCAGATTCTCTTATCATGAATTATCGCGTGTTCATCTAGGATTTACGCCACCTAGGACCACTAGGGATTATTCTACCTATTGGACATTTTCTAGATTCGATCAGGATTTATGCCACCTAGAACCACTAGGGATTATGCTACCTATCGACTACGCCCTTTTCCACGTAACGATCTAATCGATCGGCTCCCTACAAGTCCTAGCTCGTCTTGTGTCGGTGTCATACGGCCCAATCACGAATGTAGCTACTCTGTGCTAGGTCCACCCTAGGGTGTATCAAGCCCTAGGGTGTCAACCACTGACACCATTCCAAGCACGCACAGTGTACAACTACTGGTGCCCACGCCTGCTTTTTCAACTCCGGACTACGTGCACGACCATAGACCGCCTGAACCTACAATGGCGCACCAAACTCAGCCGTCATTTTGGTCGCTTACAATCAGCCCAGTAATCGTGCCCCACCCTAGCCTAGTCCCTAGGGTATCGTGATACATCCAAGAGGGTTACTGCTGAAAAGGACCGCGTAACTAGGGTTTCCATCCAGCAGGTTAAGTGTTGTCATCTAAATTCAAGACTTAACCCCTGTCAGTCTAGCATGTCAAGTTGGTTAAGTGTGGTCATTCAAGTTCGTGACTTAACCCGTCTACATGTCATGTCAAGTTGGCTAAGTGTTGTCATTCAAGTTCATGACTTAGCCCTACGAATCACGTGTCAAGTTGGTTAAGCGTATTCCAGCGGTTCATAACTTAACCCTACCCAAATCATCGTGTCAAATTGGTTAAGTATATTTAGGCTTAACCCCATCAAATTACCGTGTTGGATTGGTTAAGTATATTCAAGCTTAACCCCATCAAATTAACGTGTTAGATTGGTTAAGTATATTCAAACGATTCATGACTTAACCCCATCAAGTTATCATGTTAGATTGGTTAAGTATATTCAAGCGATTCATGACTTAACCCCATCAAGTTATCATGATAGATTTGTTAAGTATATTCAAGCGATTCATGACTTAACCCCATCAAGTTATCATGTTAGATTGGTTAAGTATATGTTAACCTAACCCCTTAAACTAGTCAAATTATAACGGTTAAGTGTTACCCTTGTGAGTTTACATAACCTTACCATGCATCGCGCTATACTAGCCGGGGGTTATCGACCCATTCAGGTTAAACTAACCCATCCTCTAATCGTGTTATACGGTTAAGTGTCATCAAGTAATCAAGTCCGGTTTTACTTAACCCACCCATCCACGTCATATTGGTTGAGTGTCATTAGTCTAATCAAGTTACTTAACCGACCCGTCTATGTCATATTGGTTAAGTGTCATTAGTCTAATCAAGTTACTTAACCCACCCGTCTGTGTCATATTGGTTAAGTGTCATTAGTCTAATCAAGTTACTTAACCCACCCGTCTGTGTCATATTGGTTAAGTGTCATTAGTCTAATCAAGTTACTTAACCCACCCGTCTGTGTCATTTTGGTTAAGTGTCATTAGTCTAATCAAGTAACTTAACCCACCCGTCTGTGTCATATTGGTTAAGTGTCATTAGTCTGATCAAGTTACTTAACCCACCCGTCTATGTCATATTGGTTAAGTGTCATTAGTCTAATCAAGTTACTTAACCCACCCGTCCATGTCATATTCATTTATTATTTACTAATGCATCAACCTCTCACATTGGACTTGTTTGCGGTCACTGGATATGCCGGGCTGTTCCTGGCAGAATTACACCGCAAATCCATTCCAACCTCGGGTTCAAGCATTACCACAATCTAATCTTTGCCTACGACCTCTCACATTAGACTATTATTGTTGTGGTCACTGGATATGCCGGGCGGTTCCGGGCAGAATTACACCACAACTCGAGTCTAACATCGTGTCGAAGGCATCCGTTAGATTGTTAGTTACATATGTGTCATCTAAGTCAAGATCCCCACTTTACATATTACTAAGCATATTCCCAAGTTCCCAATTACATGTCCATCAAAATGTGTACCCAATTCTAGCCACTTCACATATGTCCAATTCTCGCCTATTTGCATGTATGTCAAGTTTTTGCCAATTTACCCTAAATCATGTTCTAGCCAAAGTTACATGTTGTCACATTCATGCCCAAATAAACCCTCATCATGGTTCATGTTCCCAATTCTACTTATGCCTAGTTAACGCAAGCCCAACCCCTTGATTTAACTTGCATAGTCTCAAAACCCATGATTTAATTCATACGTCAACTCATGTACGCCCAAACTAGCAAATAATATTAGTAATACCCCAAATTTTCCTTGTTCATGTTATGCACAAATTCGACCACCCACACCTATATCCAAATAGGTGAAATCCCAATATTTCCCCCGTATACAAATTGCACGTAAATCGTAGTTTAGGCCTAGGTCCGAAATCGACCAAGGTTCATCAAAAACAAAATAAATAGGGGAAGGTAGAAACTTTTCATAAAACAAGATCCGAGAGAAAATCATCATTACATACATGATAAGAACATGAAAAAGTGATTTGCAACATGCGTAGGTTCAAATTAATATCATAGCAACATCCCCAAAGGTCAAGATCCGAAATGAACAAGAATGAGCATGGATTGAATATCATGCATAAATCCAATTCCAACTTTATCACATGTCATATTCAAGTTATCGTTTCAATCTAAAAGCATCTAGAACTTACAAAGCGTGGCTTGTGAATTAGGAGCAAGAATCGTCATAGAATCGTTGTAGAAGCTCTAGGAATGATGTAGCAACTCTAGAAGCCTTGTGAATATAAGTAGCTCCTTGATTTGATGGAGAAAGATTGCTCCTTTGACATGGATCTAGTTTTGAATGCTCAAGCCTTTGAAGTTGGAGATGGAGGCCATGATCAAGAGAGAGTTGGGCAGCACTTTGTTGTTAGAATGATTTTTAGTGATTTAGGTTAGGTCTTAGGGTGTTTTTATAGAAGTAGGAGCTAGTTTAGGCCATAGGATCAACCCTAGAATAGATCTGAGCCATCAAAAATCGTCATAGGCCTACAAAACAGACCAAAGGAGCAAACAGGTGCACCAGGGAAACATGGCCGACCAGGGAGGTCGACCCCCGGGTCGACACCCAAGTCGATTGGGCAGTCGACCTGGTCCCTAGGGGGTCGACTACCCAGTCGACTCCCCAGTCGGCCTGGTGCTGGGCGGGAAATTTTTCCGCCCAGTCTGCTTGGGGCTAAATTCGAATTTCGAAAGTCTATTTTCGTTTTCTGATTTTTCGTGAAACTTCTAGAGGCCATATCTCGGTCATACGGACTCTGATTTACGAAATTTCGGACTCGTTTCCAACCAGAATTCCGAGACGAACGCAAAGGCGCAACCCGTTTTGCTTGATTCTTAATTTATAATTTAATTCTGCCCTAATTTCTTGTTTTAACATGTTATAAAATTCGGGTTGTTACATTATGTCTGACTTGTGGCAGAAGTCTGCCCGGAACCGCCCGACATATCCAGCGGCCACATGCAATCTACTTAATGTGAGAGGTCTGTGCATTAAGAAAAAATTAGTGCTGGTCAAAGATGAATATGATACCTAAACATGTTAGGTGGGTGGGGTTAAGTTAACCTGTGTAAGATGACAATCTAACCAATATTAAATGAATAAAGTGGATAGGGTTAAGGCAAGCTTAACCAATAATACATATTGATGTGATAAATGGATGGGGTTAAGTCAACTGGGCAGATAGACAACACATAACCAAGATAAGTTGGGTTAGGATAAATCCTAGGGAAAAACCTAGTAGCGGTAGGGACCCTTTTCAGACAATAACCCACTTAGAGGTATCGTTAACCCTGAGCTAGGCAGGGTTGGGGCACGCTTACTGGGCTGATTATAAGCGGTCAAATAAGAGCGAGGGTGTAGCAGTGCAGGTTCCGATGGGTTCATTAAGCGTGCAAAAAGGTGTTTCAGCATTGGAAGATTTAGCCATTGTACACCAGTAGGTATAAAGCTGTGCAACAAAGGGTTGCCTCTTAGGGAGTGATACACCCTAAGTTGGCGCCCGCACAGGTATCTATGAGTTAGGGAGCCAATCGATTAGGGGTATTGTGGGGACATGTAGTATTTATTATGAGCAAGTAGGCTGTCAAGGATTTTATGGGGTGGATACCTCATACTAGATGTTTAGCCTGAGGGCTACCAATTGTGGGGTCAGGATCATTTCGATAAGAATTACTAGTAGGTGGTGCAGAGAATTAAATTAAGTATGAAATCTGGAAAGCGAACTAGACATTCCTTTATATTCATCCTGTTATCCTTCTTTACCTTATGTCATGGTTATATCTTTCATCCGATTTATTCCTGTCATAATGCCTTACTTATTTTCATGCTAAAAGTAACTGGACTCGCCAGACTTTATGTCCGACTTTTTTGTTTCGCCTCTTTTCTTCCCTTTTCCCCCCAGGTCCTCAGGGTGGGATTAGTGGAGCTTGACTTGGATTTCCTACTTCTTGAAGTGCTTGGAAGTGTTGAAAGTAACGCTTAGCTTTATTTCTTTTTCATTGTGGCTTTAAGGAGTGGTATTATGGTTTTACTTTTATGTACTCTGATAATAATTGTTCAAGATGGATATTTGTGTACTTGGCTTTAGTATATGGTTTTTGATGTTGTAACCAGGCATGATTTGCTTTTCCGCTGCAATGATTGAATTTTGAATTTTAAAGTACCATTTTATATATCTGTCTTGTGATGTTCTGTTATATACTCTTATAATGCTGCATGAAAGTTAATGCATTCCCTTAGTGAGTGACATTAATGGACGTGTGGTGTTACACGATACAATTTTTATTTAGGGCCATATATTTGATATCAAATTGAATTTTGGGTTTTTCGTGAATGGTTTCTTGAATAACACTGTTCTTAAACCCAGTTGAGAAAAGAATAAATCTTTAATTTAAGATTTAGTGATGTTTTCCAATTAATTAATATTTAATTGGAATTGAATAAAAGAATTGGATTTTTCGGTTTATCGTGAATGGTGTTTTAAATAACATTTGTTCTTTAACCCGATTAACATGATACCCCACGTCCATTAATGTCACTCACAAAGGGAATGCATTAACTTTCATGGAGTGATATAAGTAAACAGAACAGAATATTACAAGATAGATAAAGTAGTACATGAAATTTTTTATAACTTGCGGAAACAGAAATAAGTTTAGTTACATCTTCAAAAACCATAATATCAAAACCTAAGTACACAAATATCGGTCTTTACAAAAGCCTTCAGAGTAAATAATTTTAAAACCGTAATTCCCAACAGAAAATGCCATAAATAGGTAGAATCAAAGCCCAACAATACTTCAAGCACTTCTAGCACTTTACGCAGAGAGAAACCTGAATCAACCTCCTACGTTCCCACCCTGGGCACCTGGAGGGAATAAAGAAAAGAGGCGAAACAAAACGGGGTCAGACATAAAGTCTAGCGAGTCCAGTGACTTTCAGCATATGAACAGATAATAATATCATGACACGTTAATAAAGCTGGATGAGAGATAACAGTAACAGGAGTAACAAGTATACTTAGGTTAAATAGAGGAAACATAATGTTATAGACCAAGCTATGCTTCTTACTTATATTTCACTTCTCTACAATAATACTAGTCTAAAAGAATTAGGCGTTACCATAATGTCTAAATAGAAACAGAAATAGAAATAGAATGATCACTACAGAAACAGAATGTAAATAATGGGCCTTTACCACCCCAACAGAGACAGACGGTACAGAAACGGAAGCAGAAATGGAATAAAAAACAGAAACAGAATAATCCCTACGGAAACAGAATATTAGAATTAGGTGTACACTAGTAATGGGCCTTTACCACACCAACAGACGGTACCACATAGAAATAGACAGGTGTTACCACCCAACAGAAACAGATAGTACGCTAACAAAAACAGAACTAGAGGTAACCTGAACTCTACCCAAAGCGATCGGCTCCCTAATCCATAAATACCCTGTGTCGGCCCCATGGAAGGTGTATCTATCGCTAAAGTGGCAACCTACGGAAAGACACAGACCTATTTACAGATGTCACGGCGTCTTAACTTCCCAAAAGCAGACCGGATACATGCATGCACATGACCCGGTTGGAATGCACCATCAACATCCCTCGCCATTATCAGGATGAACCTCTTATAATTAGTTCAGTAAGCGTGCCCGGACCCCTACCTAGTGTTGGGTCATAGTTTGATACCAAAAAGGGTTACTGACTAATATGGGTCCCACACAACAGATGACATAAGCAATTATCCCTCCTAACCTTGTGTCCCCAGACTAACAGATTTTAGATTAACTTGGTTACAGATTTCAGATTAACAAGTTTTCATATCAGACATACAGATTAATAGGTTTTCAGATTAACATATAAGATGTATGGATTAACCAATTTACGGATTAACAGATCAGATGTATGGATTATCAAACTTACAGATTAATACTTAACCTCACATTAAACCTACAGATTTACGAAACGGGTTTACCAGATTCATCTGCCCAGTTGACTTAATCCCATTCACTTATCGAATCAATATGTATTATTGGTTAAGCTTGCTTAGTCCTATCCACTTTGTTCATAGTTAAGTTGTCATCTTACACAGGTTAACTTAACCCCACCTACCTAACATATTTTAGGTATCATATTCATCTTTGATCAGCATTAATTAGTTGTTAGTGCACAAACCCCTCACAGTAAGTCGATAGCTTATGGCCGCTGGATGTGCTGGGCGGTTCCGGGCAGACTTCTGCCACAAGCCAGACATAACCTTGTGTCTAAGCATAATTTAGTTATGCCTGCGACCTATCACATTAGACTGACTATTTGCGGTTGCTGGTTAAGCCGGTTGGTTCCGGGCAGGCTTCTACCGCAAACGGAGTCTAACCTCGTATCACTGCATGCCTATCTTAGCCAATTTACTCATTTACAGATTATGCCAATTTCAGGCTAATTATGTCAATTTAACCGATTAAACCTCTCCTAAAGTTTCATCAACATATCTTGCTTAATCATATATTAAGCTTATAAATTTACATGCCCAAATCATGGTCATAATTCACAATATAACTTATGCCCCAAGTTTTAGTTAAATTGCACAGTACAGATTATTCTCCAAAAACCCAGTCATGATTCATAATACAAACTATGCCAAATTACAGTATTTGATTACAGTGTATGCCAAAATACCAATTTAGGCGTATTCACATTTAACAGTTATCCCTATTTCAATATAGGTTTTTTATGCCTAAGTCACATATCCTTTTCTTCCCAGTCATTGATCGTCATACAAAATATACCCTAAATTTGGGTCTTAAACCACAACATGATTATGCCCCCAAATCCCAAATCATATGTACACTTTATGTCCCAAATAAATTACATGTATACAAATCAGTTTATGCCCCATTTGCATATCATTCGATATATTCCCAAACTTTTCCCATGTCATTCGTACATATAATCCAACGCAGTATGGTTAGGCTCGAAGTTAGCCTAACCTCATAAATAAAAGGAAAAGAAGAGAAGGGAAGAGAAAAGAATCATGACATAATATAGGCATAGAACAATAAGATCCAATAAGTATATATATAACAGATTTAATTAACAGAAATAGGCATAGTCTCAGATTTAGGTTTATTACCATGTCAGGATTACAATTATATTTCAGATCTAAATGTAACGTGAACTCACCATGGTTGGATCTAAAAGAAATAGGTGTTGCAGTTGTAAATCTATTTTCTTTTAATCCTAATAAGAATTGAAGAAGAAGAAGGTCTAGTTCTAATTTAGGTTTCAGCAGCATAAAGACGCCATTAACTTATGTGGAGAAAACAATAGGTGTATGGGTGTTTATATAGGTGTAGTGAGTTAATTAGGGCCCTTAGATAAGCCCAGGATCCATCAAAATCGTCCAGAGCAGAAAAATGAGTCACACAGCGAATCATAGAGCGACACGTGGCGAAACACGTCATCGGCCAGATCTTGGCCGGCAGGGGTCGACTCCCCTATAGGGGGGTCGATACCTATGTCGACTCCCCCTGGAGGGGGGGTTCGACACCTCTGAGCGGGAAATTTCCCGCTCAGCCGCTTTTACTGAATTTCGAAATTTGAACCTATTTTGAACTTCTGGAATTATTATATATACACACACACACACACACTCTTCCTTATGCGTATACAATCTTCTAAGGCTTATAACTTCTTCATACGGTGTCCGATTTAAGCAAACTCGGACTCTATCCCAAGCAGAATTCTGAGACGAACACAATGGCATAACCCATTTTACTTAATTCTTCTTCTAAAAATTAAGTGTTCTTAAATTTGTGAATTTAATATTCCCAGAAAATACGGGGTGTTACACTCTCCCCTCCTTAAAGGATTTCGTCCCCGAAAACTCTATGTTAAGAAGAATTCATATCCTACCATCCAACATCCATCTACTCAACCATCAATCACAGACATCCATTGTCCTTAGAAAATTTCTAATGCTATATGAACATATGCAAAAGTGTGTGTGTACGTTCCTTATCTAATGCAAAAGATCGGGTGGTATACTGATTCCGTTGACCTCCTTAATGCGAATTATGTTAGTGCCATGAGTCTAATCATGTATGCAGACGATCCTATCTGATACATATCATTTATATATGAGTGCAAAACCATTCATCCAATTGCAGCATCCATGTGATGAGTCAACCATTTTGCATCCATAAAAATTGAAAATGTACACACATCAATATGCAGTATGAGAGTGTGTTTGAGCCGATATAGTGCCTAGTGTGTGTAATTGCATCCAGGAGCAACCACTAGCAACCACTTGCATCCACTTGCAATCGTCAAACATAACATGTCTCAAACACATGTTTACACCCATTAGTTTCTAACTAAAGGTCGAAGACTCAATCGATGGGATATAATCAAGTGATAGAAGCAAGTACAAATAAAACAAAAACTTTGTTCCCATTAAGCAATGTCAAAACTGGAAATCTACCTCACGCCTCGAGGTAAGCCCATATCCTTATCAAGAATATCTGAACACTTACAGACTACGGGTACAGATTGCAGATTATCAAATGATTCTAGGAAACTAAGCATGATAGACCCTTTTGGGTTATAAGAAATCCCTTCCTAAAACCCAATCATATTCCACAAAACCTAGAATGTATGAGTCACAGTCAACTTAATGCCTAACACAGATACCCTCAAACCTCAACCTATCACAAACAGATGAGTCGTATCCCCTATGGGGTTTGAGACTATAACAGGATCAGAAACAAGATAAGTATTATGGTGCAGAGACTCGACTACTGAATCAAAATGCCAGAATCAGAAAAGAGTTCTAACTCAATAATCAGATAAAGAAATTAAACCTTCTTAGAAATTTTTCCTACCTCTATCCTGTCCACCAGCCCCGAGAGCATTCACCTGCCCTCCACAAGTAGGTCCTGTCCTCTGTCCTTGCCCTCGTTTCTTCAGACAGTCCCTTGTGAAGTGTCCCATTTCACCACAGTTGAAGCAAGCACCCTTACTCTTTTTGCAATCCTTGTTCAGGTGACTCAAGCTTCCACAAGTAAAGCACTTTTTCTCCTTCTTATCCTCAGGCTTTTCATCCTTCTTTTGTGTTTCCTTCTTGGGCCACACTTTCTTATCCTATGCCTTATCAACATTAGCACCTTTCTCCTCCTCATACATCAATGCCATGTCAACCAATTTCTCGAAGGTAGCCCCCCTAGGAATGTGGGACATCGACAATCCGTGTAGCGGCTCATTCAAACCCTTAACAAATCTCAGGGCCTTCTTATGTGGTGTATTCACCAACTCTAGGCTGAATATCGTTAACTGATTAAACTTGTTGACGTACTCCTTCACCGACAAACCCCCTTGCCTCAAAGCCAAGAAACTCCCCATGTATAGACTCTTCTCTGCTTGTGAAAGAAATTTCTACCCGAACCTTTGTCTGAAATCCATCCACGTCTCCACAGCACATCCTTCATTAGTTACTTCCCAAAAAAAGGAAGCTTCATCCTTCATCAACCAAGCAGCTAGTTGAACCTTCCGTCCATTGTCTATCTCAAAGATACCAAACAAGTCCTCCACTTCATTAAGCCAATTTCTAGCCTCGACAAACGTCTCAGTCCAATGAAACGGTTTTCCGCCTATCGCACGAAAGTCCTTACATATCTTAGAAAAAGCATCTACATGCGGAGGAGGAGGGGGAGAAGGAACGATGGGTACAGCTGGAGGAATGTTTCCTTAGCCTTCGGCGGGTGCCGTGGCCTCCAAATACCTACGGAACCATCCGGGTATGGTGTCTCCCTCTTGGACATTAGGGATGTTTTGTTCCCCAGACATGCTGAAACGTAAGAAAGAGAGATTCAAAACAGAGAATCGAAAGATAGAAATATGGCTTTGGGGATTGTTTTTTTCAAAAAAATCTTTTCTTTTTGAAAATACTTCCTTTTAAAACCTTTTTGAAAATAGTTTCCAAAACCTTTTATCTATTTTGGTAACCTTCAACTCTGATACCAAGTGTGACACCCCACGTCCATTAATGTCACTCACAAATTGGAATGCATTAACTTTCATGGAGCGATATAAGTAAACAGAACAGAATATTACAAGATAGATAAAGTAGTACTAGCAAAATTTTTATAACTTTATTGCAGCGGAAACAGAAATAAGTTTAGATACATCTTTCAAAACCGTAATATCAAAACCCATGTACATAAATATCAGTCTTGTACAAAAGCCTTCAGAGTACCTAATTTTAAAACCATAATTCCCAACAGAAAAAGCTATAAATAGGCAGAATCAAAGCCAAGCAATACTTCAAGCACTTCAAGTAGAGAGAAACCTGAATCAACCTCCTACGTTCCCACCTTGATCACCTGGGGGGGGGAAGTAAAGAAAAGAGGCGAAACAAAACGGGGTCAGACATAAAGTCTGGCAAGTCCAGTGACTTTCAGAATATGTACAAATAATAATATCATGGCATGTAAATAATGTTGGTTGAGAGATAACTGTAACAGGAATAGCAGGTATACTTAGGTTAAACAGAGGAAACAGAATGATATAGTCCAAGCTATGCTTCTTACTTATATTTCACTTTTCTGCACTAATACTACTCTAACAGAATTAGGTGTTACCCTAATGTCTAAATTGAAAAAGAATGATCACTACAGAAACAAAATGTTATTAATGGGCCTTTACCACCCCAACAGAGACAGACGGTATAGACACGGAAGCAGAAATGTAATCCGAGATGGAAACAGAATAATCCCCATGGAAACAGAATATTAGAATTAGTTGTACACTAGTAATGGGCCTTTACCACCCTAACAGACGGTACCACATAGAAACAGACAGGTGTTTCCACCTAACAGAAACAGACGGTACCCCCAACAAAAACAGAACTAGATGTACCCTAAACTCTACCCCAAGCGATCAGCTCCCTAATACATAAATACCCTGTGTTGGCCCCACAGAAGGGTGTATCAATCCCTAAAGTGGAAACCTACGGAAAGACACAGACCTATTTACAGATGTCATGGCGTCTTAACTTCCCCAGAGCAGGCCGGATCCATACACGCACATAACCCGGTTGGAATGCGCCATCAACACCCCTCGCCATTATCAGAATGAACCTCTTATAATTAGTTCAGTAAGCGTGCCCGGAATCCTACCTAATGTTGGGTTATAGTTTGATGCCAGAAAGGGTTACTGACTAATATGGGTCCCACACAACAGATGACACAAGAAATTACCCCTCCTAACCTTGTGTCCCCAGACTAACAAATTTTAGATTAACTTGCATACATATTTAAGATTAACAAGTTTTCAGATCAGACATACAGATTAATAGGTTTTTAGATTAACAGATCTGATGTACGGATTAACAGACTTACGGATTAACTGATCAGATGTACGGATTATCAGACTTACAGATTAATACTTAACCTCACATTAAGCCTACAGATTTACGAAATGGGTTTACCAGATTCATCCGCCCAGTTGACTTAACCCCATTCACTTATCAAATCAATATGTATTATTGGTTAAGCTTGCCTTAGTCCTATCCACTTTGTTCATGGTTAAGTTGTCATCTTACATAGGTTAACTTAACCCCACCTACCTAACATATTTTAGGTATCATATTCATTTTTGATCAGCATTAATTAGTTATTAATGCACAAACCCCTCACATTAGGTCGATAGCTTGTAGCTGCTAGATGTGCCGGGCGGTTTCGGGCAGACTTCTGCCACAAGCCAGACTTAACCTCGTGTCTAAGCATATTTTTGTTATGCCTACAACCTCTCACATTAGATTGATTGTCTGCGGTTGCTGGTTAAGTCGGTTCCGGGCAGGATTCTACCGCAAACGGAGTCTAACCTCATGTCTCAGCATGCCTATCTTAACCAATTTACTCATTTACAGATTATGCCAATTTTCAAGCTAATTATGTCAATTTAACCGATTAAACCTCTCTTAAAGTTCCATCAACATATCATGCCTAATCATACATTAAGCCTATAAATTGACATGCCTAAATCATGGTCATAATTCACAATATAACTTATGCCCTAAGTTTTAGTTAAATTGCACAGTACATATTATTCTCCAAAAACACCAGTCATTATTAATAATACAAACTATGTCAAATTATAGTCTTTGATTACAGTGTATGCCAAAATCCCAATTTAGGCGTATTCACATTTGATAGTTATCCCTATTTCAATATAGGTTCTTCATGCCTAAGTCACATATCCTTTCCTTCCAAGTCATAGATCGTCATATAAAATATGCTCCAAATTTAGGTCTTAACCATAACATGATTTATGCCCCCAAATCCCAAATCATATGTACACTTTATATCCCAAATCAATTACATGTATACAAATCAGTTTATGCTCCATTTGCATATCATTCGATATCTTCCCTAACTTTTCCCACGTCATTCGTACATATAATCCAACGCAGTATGGTTAGGCTCAAAGTTAGCCTAACCTCATAAATAAAAGGAAAAGAAGAGAAAAGAATAATGACATAAAATTGGCATAGAACAACAAGATCCAATAAGTATATATATAACAGATTTAATTAACAGAAATGGGCATAGTCTCAGATTCAGGTTTATTAGCATGTCAGGATTACAATTAAATTTCGGATCTGAAAGTAACGTGAACTCACCTTGGTTGGATCTAAAAGAAATAGGTGTTGCAGTTGTAGATCTATTCTCTTTTAATCCTAATTAGAATTGAAGAAGAAGGTCTATTTCTAATTTAGATTTCAGCAGCATATAGACGCCATTAACTTGTGTGGAGAAAATAATAGGTCTAAGGATGTTTATATAGGTGTAGTGAGTTAATTAGGGCCCTTAGATAAGCCCAGGATCCATAAGAATTTTCTAGAACAGAAAAACGCGTCACAAAGTGAATCATAGAGCGACATGTGGCAAAACACGACATCGACAAGATCTGGGCCGATAGGGGTCGACTCCCCTATAAGGGGTAGATACCTATGTCGACACCCATATAGGGAGGTTGACACCTTTATCGACTACTCCTGGGGGGGTCGACACCTCTGAACGGGAAATTTCCCGCTCAGCCCGCTTTTACTGAATTTTGAATTTTGAACCTATTTTGAACTTCTGGAATTATTATACATATATACACTTCCTTATGCGTATATAAATTTCTAAGGCTTAAAACTTCTTCATACGTTGTTCGATTTACGCAAACTCAAAATCTATCCCAAGCAGAATTCCAAGACAAACACAATGGCATAACCCATTTTACTTAATTCTTCTTCTAAATATTAAGTGTTCTTAAATTTGTTAATTTAATATTCTCAGAAAATACGGGGTGTTACAATTAACAATGAAATGTGATTTGGAATTTATAAATCTTTTAATTAAGATTAATGAAATTTTCCAAAGTAAAGTTTTCCAAATTAATATATTAAATTGGAATTGAATCGAATTCGATTTGGTAATAATCGAAGTGAGCTTCTGTGGAGGAAGATTGTTAATATATATTGAATTTAAAAGGCTTTGTCGTTATTCCATTTATATTATTAGTCGGATATGGAGATTGATATTGATTATATATTGATCTGTTTTTCCGTGAAGATTCCATAATTAATGGAATGTGCTTTTTGTGTTTATCGTGAACTGTGTTTTAAATGACATTGGTTCTTTAACCCAGTTAAAGATAGGATTTATTTACTAAATTTGAATAAACAATAAATAATGATTTTTGAAGATTAAAACTAAGTGGAGTTTTAATGAATCTTTAATTAGATTGAAAAGTGATTATGATAATTAATATTATCGATTCAAGAAAATGATCGAGAATGGAGTATCACCAGTTTTGCTCCAAGCAATAGTTAAATCTTTAATTAGATTTGAATGTGAAATGGTAATTAAATTTTACTGATAAAACCATGGTGTTTTAGATATGGAGTACTACCAGTTTTGCTCCGTGGGATGAATAGGTTGGGATTGGGAAATAAAATAAATGGTTACTTCTGCAAGGTTCGCTAATCCCGACTAGTTTGGAAAACCTTAATTTGGCTTAAATTGTGAAAAGAATATTTGAATAAAAGGACATTCTGGATTGGAATGAGACGTATGTTGTGTGTTTATATCACTTGATTATAATATACGTGGGTTATTCGGAAAGGTCGGGTTTATACCCGTTTGTATAACTGATTCGACGACTAACAGTCGAAGAGATTGAAGATGGTGAAAGACCGACGATCTTCACATCGAATGGATGGGTTGCTACTGATGCCCATGATTGGAGTAGCTACCTTGAAGGGGCTACAGTGGTAGCCGTCAGAACGTACTTGTTGATTGTATAGATATGCGAGGGCCTCTCTCCTGTATTGGACATATGAGATGAGAAATAAGGTGCCTCCGGTTTCGTTTAGACCCAGAATGGACTTGTATATGGATGGTGTGCCTGACATTGTATTCCTCTATGCTGTATTCGTTGATATTTACTAAATATACATCTGTTTGGTAGCGGAGAATTTATTCTCTTGCTTAACACCCTTCTTTGAGATGTATGAGCTTAGTGGTTATATATCGGCAGAAATCCATGGTACCGCATGGATTGATAGTGTGGCATGCTAAGATGCAGTGATCCAAACTTTTATTGAAAAGCAAAGTTTGGTGGATGATGATCAAAGCACAGCTTTAAATAGCACAGCTTTGTGTAGCATTAATTCGCGAGCCTCACACCCCGGTATGGTGTTGAACTGATGGTTAGATCAGTATACTTTTGAGATGAGGATGGATTCGGTCGACCGAGGCAGGCAGGGTGTGGTCGCTACACACCTGGTAGGGATAGGGGCACACCCCCTCGATTCCCTAAAGGATAGAGCAAGCGGCATTTTCTCATGCACGGGACGTAAATCGCGGAGATACTCGATATCCTGGATATAGTGCGTATGTGCATTACGGTGTTTTCGCATGCCTGCGACGTAAACCGTTGGGAATTGCACTACGCGATCGATCTTTCGGATCAGGAGCCATCATGATGGAAATCCAACTTTCCAATACGAGCTTTGCGGTTTTAATTGTAAACCTATATTGGCAGCATAGTGGTATGGGACATTCATGTCGTCTATGATTGATACATTTATATTTGAAGTTGATTTATTCACTTATAGTAATAATAAAAGATAAATTTCGTGTACCAAACATATTTGGCTTTTATAAGGTAAAACTCTATCCTCCGGCTTGCGTTGCATTGTGTGATGGGACCTGAGTCTTATAATAGCTTCATTGTTATTTATTTAGCATTGCGCTGTTTGTTTTAAGCACTGGTGTTCATGGGGGGTAAACCCGTTCCGTGTTGTACAGTGTGGTCCCCTGATTTACCTAACTTTAAAATAAAAGCTAATAACTGTTTTAGTTCTCACACCTGTCCCATGACTGACCTGGAGTTTATTGTTTTAACCTAAACTCTGGGTGCCCTTATTTTCCATACGGGCAGCTTGTAGTTTTTGTTTTCGCAGATATTTCTTTTCCAGGATCCTGGATTTACAGCTGAAGCTATATTCGGAAAGCTCTGTATCCGAGTATTTCTTCACATTGTGTTATGTATTATTTTCCGCTGCTATGTAAATTATTTTAATCTTTGATATTTTTCTGTGTAATATTTATTCATACTCTCTGATATTATTGTACTCTGATGAAATTGTTGTAATAACAATGAAATGTTCTATTGTTCATGTTCTAATTTGTCGTGTTCTCAACTCAATCCGGGCTTTCCCATAAGGGAGTGTTTGGGTCATAACATGACACCATTGATTGTACAAACCGTGGATGTTTCTTTGGATTGAATTGACTACATTGTATTCATGTGTTGAATAAAATGTGTGAGCAATAAAAATATTATTTTTATCGAATGTATGAACTGTATAAGATATTCATGTGTTGAAATAAATATTTTATCGTTAAAAATATAATTTTTAACGTGTATATGAATGAAAATAAATATTAATTTACAAATTGGTCAATTTGTTTATGTACACCCATTTGACTGATATGGATTGTGACGATAAATTTTACACATCGCCCAACTGCACAAATAATATTTAGTATTTGTTGGTTGAAACCACACACGGGTATTGGGATGATATTTGACGTAAACTAATCCCAATTGTTTAGTTGTATGCCAATCGATTGGTTGACGGACTGTTGTAAGCATTAATTATTTATATTTAATGCTTATGCAGTTGTGTAATGCACTCTGGATGATGGTTGATTGTTTGTCATCGTTATTATATACATGTGTTGTATGGAATCCATATAAATAACATTATATGGTAATTGACTGGGTCTCATTCCAATTTGGAACATAACGAATATTTTAAAATATTATTCAGAAAAAGGATTAAAAATATTCATGTGTTGAATAAACTATTTAAATGATATTTTGAAATAATATTCCGTAAAGGATTAAAATGTGAATTTGATGTCCGATTTTAGATCGACACAAAATTATTGAAATACGTGAAGCCATATGTGACGGCCCGCCCCGCACCAACCGACATTTCCTCCTATTGTGCGTTGTACACATGTCCAGTTAGCATGGAACGGTCGTCAGAAGAAAAGAAAGAAGAGAATGAACCAAACAAAGAACCTGTAATATGCCTCACAGCGCATGGAATAAAATATAATCATAACATACACTTGACACAAAACAGGTGAGACAGTGCATAAGCTGAAAACAAACTATCATAGTAGCAGAAGATCCAAATACAGCTTATAATCCACAACATCGTTATTACAACTTTTCAAACTGTCTCTAAAGCAAAAGCAAGATAAGGGAGATACACTACTAATGCCCAAGTAGTGACCACCAACGACACAGGGAGAATATATGTAGATAATACGTGGGAGCCTCCTGCTCGTCTTCGGCACAGCTACTCGCGCATACCCTCTAACCTGTCTCTAGTCTGCTCGTGTGAGCACCCAGAGTAATAAGAAGAAACATAAAACTCTGGGTTAGACATCAGTCTGGTATGAGTGGTAGCAGGCATAAACAGAACAAAAACAGGTACACTAAACCATACCTGAACCTGGACCTGCAACCAAAGAGTTAGTACTACATATTGTACAACACTCTGAGGTGTCACTAACATGTGGTGTGTAAACATACGGGGGTGTGGGTGTGGGTGTCATGGTGATGGCAAACAATCATGCATAGCAACCATCCTCACAACTCTCACTCAGTGCGTAAAGCATACGATATTCACCACTTCGATCACCCAATATTTTGCTACGATCACCTTGCCCCATGAAGTCATAATGGCTTCATCTGCACTGATCCATAGCCACTAATCCTTCGCTATGTCCACTTTGCCCCATGGAGTCGTACACACTCCATCTGCGCTGGCTCATAGCCTTACTAATTCTTTACTATTTCCACTTTTCCCCTCAAGTCATGACGACTCTACTGCACTGGCTCATAGTCCTACTACGATCACTTTGCCCCTCGAGTCATAGTGACTCTATTGCACTGATAACGTAGTCCTGCTACGATCACTTTGCCCCTCGAGTCATAGTGACTCTACTGCGCTAATAACATAGCCCATCATTCATTTCAGTGGTGAATCGAAGTTATGAACGTCGACAACTCCTTAGCACACGTCCCGCCGCAAAGTCCAACCACGAAGTGAACTCATTGGTTCCCAACTGGATCCTGAGCTCTAACTTCCAACTTGGACTACCTTTGCATCTCGGGTTATTGGTCAATACTGGATCGATTCGGTTCGATCATGTATATGCGCCTCGGTTCGGTTCGGGTCCTTCACGTCGCATTGGTTCGGTTCGGAGTACCTTCTCCCATTTGGTCGTGGCTCAGTCTCCATCGGTTCGGTTCGGTGTCCCTTCGTCGCATCGGTTCGGTTCGGCCTCCATAGTCACGGTCCGATCCGCTCCCCTTTCTCTACCGTTCTGATCCCCCTTCTCTTCATCTCGATCCGATCTGGCCCCCCTTACTTAACCCGATCCGATCCCAGTTCAACCATGGTGGCCTTCCTTTTTGCCATGCTTCTTCTTGTGCTAAGCTACGGTTCGGTTCGGTGTTACTTTGCCCGGTCTGAGCCCATCCATCCGATCCGATCCGAAAGTCTGCACCGTTTTCCTGCAACTTTTCCAGCAAGTATTCTACGTCATTCGACGACGTTTTCGACCATTCTAACTATTCTAAACAATCACAAAGCATACCATACAGTCATAGCAACAAGTAGAAGTGACCTCAAACACCAAAACATCAATATGATAGTTTAAAATTGATCAAACATAGCCAAAACCCCATATTTTCCCTTAAACATGTTCAAGCATAATTAATGATAGGATTAGCAAAACTTAACCAAATTAACCCAACTTTTTAACAGAGGTCTAAAACAATATTTCAGAATTTTTGAATATCTTTCCAGATTTTAATCATGCATAAATTCGCTAATTATCACTAATCACCCCTTAATCCCCTAAATTCCGGGATTAGAAAAATTAGTCGAAATTAACCCAAATTCATATCAGAGGCATAAAATGATGTTTTAGAATTTTAGGAATTTTTCTAGATTTTTCTGAGCCATAATTTCGCTAATTTTCGCTAATTACCATAACTAGCCATAATTAGTGAAAAAACAAGCTAATCACTCACCTTAGCCATAAACAAAACTTAGATCTGAAATAAATCTCTGATTTGGTGAAGATCCCAATGCAAAACAGCAGCTCTAATCTTGATTTGGTGAAGATCTCCCTTGATTTGATGTTGTTAATCCCAATCTTCAAGTTGAAAGTGATTTGGAGGTGTTTTAGAGGTTGGAGGCCATTGTTGGGGTTGAAGAGATGTAAGTGGAGGCTAGAAAACTGAAATGAAATGAAAACCTAACTCATTTCAGCCGCCCCATAACCCTAATCCCGAAATGGGTCATGGGCCCAATTACCAACTACCCTATTTGGCCCGGTTAAGCAGTTTTTCACCTTACAAACCTTATTTCAGCCATTTCTCCCAAACGGTAAGTCCGTTTTTCACATTTGACCACTCTACGGAAAGGTAAACCATCATCCGAAGCCATGGAAGTGGTTTCAGGTCAAAACTCCTTTCCAATCAAAAGTTATGGACGAAACAAGATCAGCTAGGGGTAAAATGGTCAATTAAAAATCGACAAAAATCATGAACATGGGAAATGACCCCAATAGTCGTTTCCCAAAGCCACATGACCATACGACTTTGTATGAGAAAGAAATAAATATTCTATGATCCTCCGATGCGTGGAATGCGGGTTGTTACATTCTCCCCTCCCCCCCCTTAAGAAATTTCGCCCCCGAAATTCCCTAACCAAAACACACAAAGGGTCCCGCATGCCTATCAGTCATAGAACAACAATCAAACATGCAAAACAAGTCTATCCTAGCATGCAGAATAACTAAATCGCAAAGAAAATCTTACTAGGCAAAGAGTTCTGGATACGTCTTCCTAATGCTCTCCTCTGTCTCCCAAGTACAGTCATTCTCGTTCTCGCCCCACTGAACCTTGACTTGCTTCACCGCCTTCCTTCGAAGTTGCTTCGTATCGTCCCCGACAATACGAATCGGCTTGCGGTTCCCAACCGCCTCGGGTTCCACTTCGAAGTCCTATACTGATCAGGTGAAATAGTCATGTGTGGGTCGTGTACGAACTTCCTTAGCTGGAAAACATGAAATACGTTGTGAACTGTCGCCATCTTCTCTGGTAAGTCAACTCTATACGCCAAATTCCCAACTTGCTCGAGAACTGGGAATGGACCCACAAATCTTGGTGCTAACTTGCCTCTCCTACCAAATCGAATCACACTCTTTAATGGAGAAATCTTGACAAACACCAAGTCGCCAACGGAGAATTTCAAGTCTCTTGTCCTCTTGTCAGCATAACTTTTCTGCCTATCTTGGCCAGCCTTCATTCGTTGTTGAATGATCTTAATCTTATCTGAAGTTTCTCTTATCACATCTGGTCCAAGCACAAACTTCTCACCGGTCTCTATCCAACATGATGGTGAGTTGCACGGTCTTCCGTACAAAGCTCCATATGGAGACATACCAATACTGGATTGGTAACTATTATTATATGCAAACTCTACTAGATGCAAATGATCATCCCATGATCCACCAAAATCCAATATACAAGCTCTCAAGAGATCTTCCAATATACGGTTCACCCTCTCTATCTGACCGTCGGTTTGAGGATGATACGCGGTACTGAGATGTAATTCTGACCCTAAAGCCTCTTGTAAGCTCTTCCAAAATGCACTAGTAAACAACAGATCTCGGTCACTCACAATGCCTTTGGGTACTCCATGAAATCTCACTACCCACTTCATATACAGTTCAGCTAACTTAGCTGTCGTTCTATTTGACTTGACTGGTATAAATCTTGCACTCTTGGTCAATCGATCCACAATTACCCAAATGCTATCATGTCCCGATCTGGTCCTTGGTATTCCATCAATGAAATCCATCGAGACCTGTTCCCATTTCCATCTGGGAATTTCTAATGGTTGCAATAAACCGCTAGGCTTCTTTTGCTCGGCTTTAATTAGCTGGCAATTCATGCACTTGGATATAAACTTCCCAACGTCTCTTTTCATCCCTTCCCAGTAGTAAGTCTGCTTCAGGTCTCGATACATCTTATCACCACCGGGGTGTATAGTCAGTTTTGAGTGATGACATTCCCTAAGTACTTCATCCCTCAAGCCATTCACGTTGGGCACTACCAGTCTTCCATTCGTTCTAAGCCATCCTTCTTGATCAGGCCCATACGAATTCATCTCCTCTTCATTTCCCGTCTCTAACTTGGAGATGATTTCCAATAGGTTAGGATCGTCCCTCTGACTGGAACCAATCCGCTCAATCAAAGTGGGCCTGGTCGTCAAACTAGCTAACATCTCTGGATCCAATTCGCAGTTTGGTCTGAAATCGTAACCCGCGATATACTCTAGTTGCTTCCATTCAAGAAACATAGCCCCTAAGCTGGCATGTCTCCTACTCAAGGCATCAGCTACCGCATTACCCTTTCCTGGTGTGTATGTGATATCAAAATCAAAAGAAGCCAAGAACTCTAACCATCTTTGCTAACGGAGATTTAGATCCTTCTGAGAGAAAAGATATTTTAACGATTTATGATCGGTAAACAACTCGAATCTTTCTCCCAAGAGATAATGTCTCCACATCCTCAACGCAAACACGATCGCTGCTAATTCCAAATCATGGGTAGGATACCTTTTCTCATGTGGCTTTAGTTGCTGAATAGCATAAGCTATAACCCTACCTCCTTGCATCAACACAGCACCCAGTCCGGTACAACAAGCATCCGTGTATACCATCATCTCTTCGTTCCCTTTAGGAATGACTAACACTGGCGCACGCGTCAACTTTTCCTTTAGACTCTTGAATGCATTTTCACACACTCCGTCCCAGACGAAGGCTTGATTCTTCTTAGTCAACTGAGTCAACGGTGCCACTATCTTGGAGAAGTCCTGGATAAACTTACAATAATATCCAGCTAACCCCAAGAAACTTCTTACGTCTATTGCATTCTTGGGTGTAGACCAATCTTGTACCGTAGCCACCTTCGCAGGGTCCATGACAATACCATTCTCTGAAACAACATGGCCCAAGAATCTCACTTCCCTCCTCCAGAAGTGACTCCTAGAAAACTTCGCTTTCAATTGGTGTTTTCTCAACACCTCCATCACTATCCTCAAATGTCCCTTGTGTTCTTCCTCTGTCCTCGAGTAAAAAAGTATATCGTCCACGAACACAAGAACAAACTCATTCAACTGATCTCTGAATACCCTATTCATAAGATCCACAAAATATGCTGGTGCATTGGTCAACCCAAATGGCATGACCAACCATTCATAAAATCCAGACGGCGTCCGAAATGCCGTTTTAGCTATACTCTTAGCTGCTATTCGGAGCTGATGAAATCCTGTCGCGATGTCCAACTGGGAGAACACTCTTGCTCCTTCCAGTTGATCAAACAAATCATCTATCTGCGGTAGAGGATACTTATTCTTCCTCGTCACCTTATTCAACTCGCGATAGTCCACACACAACCAAAGGGAACCATCTGCCTTAGTGGCAAACACAACTGGTGCTCCCCACTCGGAGACATTTCTTCTAATAAATCCCTTCTTCAAAAGATCACTTACTTGCACCCCGAGCTCTCACTGCTCCCTTGGCGCCATACGACGAAGTGGCATCACTATAGGTCTGGCATCTTTCACTAAATCAATACGGAACTCAATCTCTCGGTGTGGTGGAAGTCCGGTCACTTCCTCGAAAATGTCCGGGTACTGGCCAACCACGGGCACATATGACAACTCATCATGCGGGATGTCGAGGGAATTTATAATACTAGCCATTACCCCATCACTAGGTAGACTACCAAACACTACCCTCCTCCCATCATCCGCTCTAACTGTCACCAAAAAGCCCTCATAGTCTACCACCACCCCGTATCTTTGGAGCCAATCGACCCCCAATATAATGCCATACCCAGTAAAGCCCAAAACAAAGCAATCACAAACAAAAATACATCCATGACTCGATAAGACCAAATTACGACATATCATGCTAAGGTTAGTCGAACCACCAATCGGGTTCGTCACAACAAAAAGTCTATTGACTATCTCGGGTTCCAGTCCCAACCTATCTACCAGGTCACTAGATATGAAGGAACGGGAAGCCCCAGTATCAAACAAAACTCGAATAGGTACATCAGAAATAGAAAGCAAACCTTGAATTACGACATTCTTTCCTTTCTCCGCCATAGTTGGGGCATTCGACGAAGAAGGAACAGCACTAATAGCATATGCTTTCACAATCTGTTTCTCTTTAAGAGGTTGTGGACACTTATCCTTGAAATGTCCCACTTGGCCACAGTTGAAGCACTTCTTATCCGTTGACTTGGACCGACAATCTTTGGCATAATGACCCTTCATACCACAGCTGAAGCACTCAACATCTCTCTTGCCCTTCTTCTGACCATCCTTGGTCTGATTCTGCTTCCTCTTGTTCTGAGAGTTATTCTTGCCTCCATAGCCAGCTTACGGCTTTGGCCCTTCTGCAGATGCAACCTCAGTCTTAGACTTAGGGTAAAAACTCTCTGATCTCAAAGCTTTCCCAATAATCGATTCAAAAGTCTCATCGATGTGGTTAACAAGCCTTTCCCCCAAGTATCCGTCCAAACCAGTAATGAACTTCTCATTCTTCTTTTCAGGAGTATCGATAAGGGATAATCCATACTTCGACCAAGTGTCGAACTCAGCAATATAGTCCGAGAATGCCCTACGATTTTGCTTAAGTTCCAGGAACTTCCTAAACAATTCTGACTTCTGAGCAGCTGAAATAAAGTTGTCGCTAAAGCGAGCCTTAAACTGATCCCAAGTAACTTGATCTTCTGGTGTGGCTGTCTTAATAGCATTCCACCAGTTCATCGCTCACCCATGCAGCTGACGAGATGCTAGCCTTCTCTTCATTACATCCTCGATACCCAAGTCGTCGAAGATACGATCACAGCTATCCAACCAATCCTGAACATTCGTGGCCGACTCAGTTCCGTGGAACGGTTTCCCACCAAGATTAGTGTAATCCTTGCTCAGCTTGGCGAAATCGGCCCTAGGCGCCTGCACGGCTACATCACCGTCATTAGCAACATTAGCAGCCGCCCTCTGAATATCCCTGGTCATATCTCTCATGAGGTCAGTGAACATAGCCCTCATGTCAGGAGCATTGCCATTATTGGCCCCTCTATCAGAACCTCTCGTACCTCGGCTCATCGTCAAATCTGTAAAGAGAAAACGATTAACCATCTCCATAGTGGTGCCAGTGCAGTACGACTTCATCTTTATACTACTAATAGTATATATATATAGGTTTTGTGTAACACCCCACCTCCACCAGGGTGGCTCTTGCAAGCACTCTGACTTTGGAGGGGCATTTGAATCAGGTAAACATGCATAATGATATATCAAGGCAGAACAAGAACATATGTATATATGTAAACAGAGTAAATAACATAGATAAAACAGCGGAAGATTTCAAAACATTTCAAAACAAGTCTGGTACAACATAGCTTTCCAAATAAACAAGTCTAGATAAAACAACATCAACTGAAAAACTGAAATAAATAAGTGCTATCCCCAATTAAGTGGTAACCATAGCTAGCTTCATGTCGAAACCGTACATGAGCTGGAATCCCACAAGCAAGCAATCCGAAATCCAAGCTAAGCTCCAGTATTCCCTCCCTGAGAACCTGGGGGGGGGGAACGGAAGAAAAGAGGCGAAAGAAAACAGGTCAGTCAAAAAGACTGAGTAAGCCCTACTACAATCAATGTAAACTGATAAAGTTAACTGGCATGAGCAGCAGGGATGAACATAAGGATAACAATATACTAGCATGATGATTAACTAACAAGGTAGATAAAGGTGTCATCGCATAATCAGGATTAAGGTTTTGCACCACAGGTGTACTAGCAAACTAACATGACTTGAATAAACAAGTATTGCTCCCTTGGCCCAAGCTTTGGCCCAATAACATGAAATGACCCTAATACAAGGTCCAACCAAACGGTCTAGTCGATCGGCTCCCTAAGCCTAACTCGTCACGTGTTGGTGTCAATACGGCCCAATCAAAATTGTAGTCGAACTGTGCCGGGTCCACCCTTCGGGTGTATTAAGCCCTAGGGTGTCAACCCCTGGACACCATGAACATGAGTGCACAGTCCCGATCTACTGGTACCCGTGCATGTTTTCTCCGGCTACGGACTATGTGCACGACCAGAGTCCGCCCGGAACTACACCGGCGTACCCTCTGTCGTCGCTTTTGGTCACTTACCTCCAGTCCAGTAATCGTGCCCCCACCCTAGCCTAGTCCCTAGGGTCATGATGATACTAACTTGGGATTACTGCTGGAGTGGGCCCCCATTGCTAGGATTTTTCTATTGGGTTAAGTACGGTTTAACCCTCTTGCTAATCCTAGATTAACTTGGTTAAGTGTAACGATGAGTTCACGACTTAACCCCGATTAATCTACCAAGCCCAAATTGGTTAAGTATTAAGTGGACCATGACTTAACCCTAATCACGAGGCATTAATTAATTTAATGCGCCTTAACCTCTCACATTAGACCTTGTTGTGGTTACTAGTTAAGCCGGGCGGGTCCGGGTAGCTTTACACCACAACTTGGTCTAACCTCGGGTTTAAGGTACAACATGACCAACTTCTCACATTGGGTCCTATTGTTTGTAGCAACTAGTTAAGCCGGTCGGTTCCGGGTAGGTTTATGCTACAAACTCTACCCAACCTCGAGTTGGCCACACTTATCTTTTCTAAGTGTCATGTCCATCATGTTTCCAAAACATGTTACAAGTTTTCAAGCAATTGGGTAGACCTAACTTAATAGGTAAATTCCCAATGGGTAGACCTAGCTTAATAGGTAAATTCCCAAGCTTATGTTTTATGTCTTTTAAGTTTACCCTACCCCAAACGCAATCCCATTGCTTACATATCGCAATAGCGCATAAAGGATAGAAAGAGGGAACTTGGCATAATCATGACATAAAGGTATTGAAGCCACAAGCTTAACATGGTGGCATATGAAATGTTCATATGTTCATACACTTGCATATTACATTTTTAGGCCTCAAAAGCATGCATAAAACCAAACTTACCATGTTGGTGATACATGCTGCTAAATGACATGTAGAGATGGCCATAATTTCGCATTTAGCCTCACATGCAAGTTATCATAAGAGATATGATAACTTACATGTTGCTAAAATGCAACCTTTGGCATAAAGCTTAAAGCTTTATGTTCATAAACCCAAAATAAGCTTGCATAACATGATAGCATGAACAAAATGTTCAACCCAAACTTGCATAACATAACTTGGCATACTTGCATATAAACTTGAATATCACAACATGATAAACTTGCATATAAACTTGCATATCACAACATGATAAACTTGCATATCACAACATAATAAACTTGCATATAAACTTGCATATCACAACATGATAAACTTGCATATAAACTTGCATATCATACATTTAACTTTAGAGTTTAAGTATGAAAGTAGAATAGGGCTTACAATGCTTAAGAAGTCACAAAAATATGACAAAGCCCTTATGAAATCAATTAAACCCAAAATGCAAGCAAAACCCTTGAGCCAAAATGATCAAGACTCTTTCTTTATGATGCAAATATATAAACTTGACTTGAATGCAAGCTAATGATGCTCATACAAGTTTGAAAACACTTGTATGCATGGAAAATCACTTAGGAATTTATTTAGGAATTTTATGAAGAGAGTGGAGGCCATGAGAGGATTGATTTTGTAACGACCCGTATTCTACGCATCATAGGATCGTAGGATATTTATTTCTTTCACATACGAAGTCGTATGGTCATGTAACTTTGGGAGACGACTATTGGGGTCATTTCCCATGTTCATGATTTTTCTCGATTTTTAAATGACCATTTTACCCCTAGTTGGCACTGTTTTGGCCATAACTTTTGACTGGAAAGGAATTTTGACCTGAAACCACTTCCATTGGCTTCGGATGATGGTTTCTCTTTCCGTAGAGTGGTCACATTAGCCAAACGGACTTACCGTTTGGGAGATATGGCTGAAACAAGTTTCAGATGGTGAAAAACAGCTTAATTGGGCTTAACCGGGTGATTAGCAGCTAGGCCCAGAGGGGAATTTCGGGTTTAGAGGTATAGGAGGACTGATTAGGGTTAGGTTATCACTTTCATTTCAGTTTTGAGCCGCCTTAAACCTCCTTGAGACCTTAGTAATGGCTTCCATCCTCTAAAACCACTCCAAAACACATTTTAGTGAAGATTAAGCCTAAACTACATCAAAGCAAGGCCAAATAGCAACAAAGCAAGGTTGGAGCTGCTGCTATACATAGGAATTCGACCCAAACAGAGAGTATTTCAGATTTGGTGTTTCATTTGTGGCCAAGGTGAGTGATAGCATCGTTTTGACACTAATTACAGTTAATTAAGGGTGATTAGTGAAGATTAGCGAATTTATACACTAATAAATTCTGGAAAATGTTTAGAAATTCTTAAATAATATTTCATGCCTCTGTTAGAAAATTTAGACGATTTGATTAAGTTTTACTAAGTATGTGCTTAAACATGATTAAGAAGGACTATAGGAAAATGTGAGGTTTTAGCCACTTTTGATCTATTTTGATTCAATTGGATTGTTGTTTGGTGTTTGTGGTTGCTTTCACATGTTGCTATGTCTCTATGGTATGTTTTATGATTGATTAGAATAGTTAGATTGGTCTAAAACGCCGTCGAATGGCGTAGAAAGCTCGCTGGAAAGTTGCAGAAATGTGCAGGTTCCGAACCGGATCGGATCGGAGTAGGGGGTCGGATCGGATTTGTGAACTGACCAAAGGGATTCGAACTGGATTGGAACTTGTCACTGGAGGAGGCTTGGCGAGAAGGAAGGCCGTTTACTTTGAGTTGGAGTGGACAAGGGGATCGGATCGGAAGGATAGTGGAGACCAGATCGGTTCGACCTAAGAATGGAAGGCTACAGCGGGAGAAGGTGAAGGGATCGGATCGGATCGGAGTGGATGGAAAAGAGGGAGCTAATCGAAGAAGAACTAGAAGGAAGAAAGTAACCCGACCCGACCCGGAGGAGGACACCGACCCGACCCGGAGGACACCGACCCGACCCGAAGTGGAGTATCCGACCCGAGCTGAATGAAGAGATGAACACCGAACCGAACCGATCTAGACGAGGAGCACCGAACCGAACCGTACGTGGGCTATTACTACTACGTGATGACTCTTTTGAAGACCCACTCCAATTCGATCAAAACCCGAGATGCAAAGAAAGTCCAAATGAGGAGCTTTGACTCAGGATCCAGCTGGGAACCAATGAGTGGGCTTCATGATTGGGCTTTGCTGCGGGACGCGTGCCAAGGGGTTATCGACGTCTATAGCTTTGGACCACTATGGTAGGAGGTACGAAGGAGGATTCAGGGCCATTATGGCATCGGTAGAACCAAGGGCTACGATCAATGAAATGGGTCATTGAAATGTTTGGTCATGACTCCATATGTTTAGCTTGGTCATAGCAGGGTTTCTACAAGTCGGGATTCGTCGTTACCTCAATTTGTCTAGTGTTCCAAGGTGGTAGATGTCGTATGCTTTACGCATTGATTGAGAGATGTGAGGATGGTTGCTATCGTTGGTTTGTTTGCTATCATCATGACATGCACACCCCACCCCCGTATCCTTACACCCTTTATTATGACACCTTGGAGTATTGTACGGTATGTGGTACTAACTCTTTGGTTGCAGGTCCAGGTTCAGGTATGGTTTAGTATACCTGTTATTATTCTGTTTAGATGCTTATCGCTCATACCAGGCTTTATGTCTGACCCAGAGTTTTATGTCTCCTCTTATTACTCTGGGTGCTCACACGAGCAGACTAGAGACAGGTTAGCTGGTGATGCACGGGTAGATGATCCGGAGACGAGCAGGAGGCATCCACGTAATACATATACATAGTATTCTCCCTGTGTTGTTGAAGATCACTGCTTGGGCATTAGTAGCGCATCTTCTACTTTAGCTTTTTTTGTTTAGAGACAGTAAATTTGGAAAATTGTAATAAGCTGTATATGGATTTCCGCTGCTCTGATGATTGATGTTGATTTTAGTTATCAGCTTATGCACTGTCTCGCCTGTTTTATGTCAAGTATGTTATTATTATATTTTATCCCATGCGCTGTGAGACATTCTACAGGTTCCTTGATTAGTTCATTCTCTTCTTTCCTTTCTTCTGACGACCGTTCTGTGCTAGCTGGGCATGTGTACAGCGCACTTTCGGAGGAAATGCAGGCTGGTGCGGGACGGGCCGTCACACTTGGTATCAGAGCTCTAGGTTGCGTAGTTAACCTAGGGAAGTTGTCAGGGAGAGATAGTATATGTATACGAGAGAGCGTATTTGTGATTATTTTGGTTTTCAAAAACTACATATATATATACTATTAGTAGTATAAGGATGAAGTCGTACTGCACTAGCACCACTATGGAGTCGTTAATCGTTTCCTTTTTCAGATTGACGATGAGCCGATATACTAGAGGTGCTGGTAGGGGAGCCAACAATGGGAATGTTGCTGACATGAGGACGATGTTTACTGACCTCACGAGAGAGATGCTTAGAGATGTACAGAGGGCAGCTCCCAATGGTGGAAATGGTGGTGGTCCAAGTGCAGGCGCCAAGGGTCGACTTCGCCAAGCTGAATAAGGATTATACTAGTCTTGGTGGGAAGTCATTCCACGGAACGGAGTCGGCTGCGGACGTTCAGGATTGGTTGGATAGTTTTGAACGTATCTTCGAGGATTTGGGTATCGAGGAAGCGATGAAAAGAAAGCTAGCATCCCGTCAGCTGCAAGGGCGGGCAATGAATTGGTGGAATGCTATAAAGGCAGCTACTCCCGAAGATCAGATTACTTGGGAGCAGTTTAAGGCTCGCTTTAGTGAGAAGTTCATTCCGGCTGCTCAGAAGTCAGTGCTGTTCAAGAAGTTCTTGGAGCTCAAGCAGAATGGCAGAGCTGTCTCGGAGTATATTGCTGAATTTGACAATTTGTCAAAATATGGGTTATCTCTCATTGATACTGCCGAGAAAAAGAATGAGAAATTCATAACTGGTTTGGATCAGTACCTGGGGGAAAAACTTATTAACCACATCGATGAGACGTTTGAATCGATTGTGGGGAAAGCGTTAAGATCAGAAAGTCTCTACCCTAAGTCGAAGACTGAGGTTGCATCTGCAGAAGAGCCAAAACCACAAGCATGTGGTGGAGGCAAGGGTGGTTCCCAGAATAAGAGAAAGCAGAACCAAGCTAAGGATGGCCAGAAGAAAAAGAATAAGCAAGATGTTGAGTGCTTCAGCTGTGGTAAGAAGGGCCATTATGCTAGTAATTGTCGGGCCAAGCCAGCGGATAGGAAGTGCTTCAACTGTGGCCAAATGGGACATCACAAGGACAAGTGTCCACAGCCCCCTAAGGAAAAGCAATTGGTGAAAGCCTACGCTCTTAATGCTATTCCTTCTTCGTCGAATGCCCCAACAGCGGCGGAGAAGGGAAAGAATGTCGTCATTCAAGGTATGCTTTCTGTTTACGACGTTCCTGTTAGAGTTTTGTTTGATACCGGAGCCTCCAGTTCTTTCATATCTAGTGACCTGGTAGATAGGGTGGGATTGGAGCCCGAGATTGTCGATAGACCTTTAGTAGTGACGAACCCGATTGGTGGTTCGACTAGCCTTAGCATGATTTGTCGTAATGTGGTCTTATCGAGTCATGGATGCATGTTTGTTTGTGATTGCTTTGTTTTGGGCTTTACTGGGTTTGGCATTATTTTGGGAGTAGATTGGCTCCAAAGATACGAGGTGGTGGTAGACTGTGAGGGCTTTTTGGTGACAGCTAGAGCGGATAATGGGCGGAGGATAGTGTTTGGTGGTCTACCCAGTGAGGGGGTATTGGCTAGTTTTCTAAACTCCCTCGACATTCCGCATAGTGAGTTGTTAGGTTTGCCCGTGGTTGGCCAGTATCCGGATGTTTTCGAAGAAGTGACCGGACTTCCACCACACCGAGAGATTGAGTTCCGTATTGATTTGGTAAAAGATGCCAGACCTATAGTGATGCCACTTCGTCGTATGGCACCAAGAGAGCAGCGAGAGCTCGAGGTGCAAGTCAGCGATCTTTTGAAGAAGGGATTTATTAGAAGGAGTGTTTCTGAATGGGGAGCACCAGTTGTATTTGCTACCAAGGCGGATGGTTCCCTTCGTTTGTGTGTAGACTACCGCGAATTGAATAAAGTGACGAGGAAGAATAAGTATCCTCTACCGCGGATAGATGATTTGTTCGATCAGTTGAGTGGCGCGAGGATATTTTCTCAGTTGGATCTCGCGACAGGTTTTCATCAGCTTAGAGTGGAAGCTGAGAGTATAGCTAAAACGGCATTTCGAACGCCGTCTGGATTTTATGAATGGTTGGTTATGCCATTTGGGCTGACCAATGCCCCAGCATATTTTGTGGATCTTATGAATAGGGTATTCAGAGATCAGTTGAATAAGTTCGTCCTTGTGTTCGTTGATGATATTTTGGTCTATTCGAGGACAGAGGAAGAACACAAGGAACATCTAAGAGTAGCGATGGAGGTGTTGAGAAAACACCAATTGAAAGCCAAGTTTTCTAAGTGTCACTTCTGGAAGAGGGAAGTGAGGTTCTTGGGCCATGTTGTATCAGAGAACGGTATTGCCGTGGACCCAGCAAAGGTGGCTACGGTACAAGATTGGCCTACGCCCAAGAATGCAACAGATGTGAGAAGTTTCTTGGGATTAGCTGGATATTATCGTAAGTTTATCCAAGGTTTCTCCAAGGTAGCAGCACCATTGACCCAGTTGACCAAGAAGAATCAAGCTTTTGTCTGGGATGAAAGGTGCGAGGATGCATTTAAAAGTCTAAAGGACAAGTTGACAAGCGCACCAGTGTTAGACATTCCTAAAGGGGATGAAGAGATGACGGTATACACGGATGCCTGTGGTACCGGACTGGGAGCTGTATTGATGCAAGGCGGTAAGGTTGTAGCTTACGCAAGTCGGCAATTGAAACCGCACGAGAGAAGATACCCTACCCATGATTTAGAATTGGCAGCGATCGTGTTCGCGTTAAAGATGTGGAGACACTATCTCTTGGGAGAAAGATTTGAGCTGTTTACAGATCATAAGTCGTTGAAGTATCTATTCTCCCAGAAGGATTTAAATCTCCGTCAGCAGAGATGGTTAGAGTTCTTAGCTTCCTATGATTTTGACATCGCATACACACCAGGAAAGGGCAATGCGGTGGCTGATGCATTGAGTAGAAGACATGCCAGCTTAGGGGCTATGTTCCTTGAATGGAAGCAACTGGAGTTTATCGCGGGGTTTGATTTCAGACCAAAGTGCGAATTGGATCCAGAAATGTTAGCAAGTTTGACGATCAGACCCACTTTGATTGAACGAATCGGCTCTAGTCAGAGGGACGATCCTAACCTATTGAAAATCATCTCCAAGTTAGAGATGGGTATCGATGAGGAGATGAACAAGTATGGGCTTGATCGAGATAGATGGCTTAGAAAGAATGGAAAGCTTGTTGTACCCAATGTCAATGGATTGAGAGAAGAAGTGCTTAGAGAATGTCATCACTCGAAGCTGACTATACACCCCGGTGATAATAAGATGTATCGAGATATGAAGCAGACCTACTACTGGGAAGGAATGAAACGAGACGTTGGGAAGTTTATATCCAAGTGCATGAATTGCCAGCTAGTTAAAGCCGAGCAAAAGAAGCCTAGTGGGTTGTTACAGCCCTTGGAAATTCCCGAATGGAAATGGGAGCAAGTCTCGATGGATTTCATCGATGGATTACCAAGGACTAGATCGGGATATGACAGCATTTGGGTAATTGTAGATTGACTGACTAAAAGTGCAAGGTTTATACCAGTCAAATCGACCAGAACGGCAGCTAAGTTAGCAGAATTGTATATGAAGTGGGTAGTGAGATTCCATGGAGTACCTAAAAGCATTGTGAGTGACCGAGACCCGTTGTTCACTAGTGGGTTTTGGAAGAGCTTACAAGAGGCTCTAGGGTTAGAGTTACATCTCAGTACCGCATATCATCCTCAGACCGACGGTCAGACGGAGAGGGTGAACCGTATTTTGGAAGATCTCTTGAGAGCATGTATATTGGATTTTGGTGGATCGTGGGATGACCATTTGCATCTAGTAGAGTTTGCATATAATAATAGCTACCAATCCAGTATCGATATGGCTCCATTTGAAGCTTTGTATGGAAGACCGTGCAACTCACCATCATGTTGGATAGAGACTGGCGAGAAGTTTATGCTTGGACCAGATGTGGTGAGGGAAACTTCAGATAAAATCAAGACCATTCAACAACGAATGAAGGCTGCCCAAGATAGACAGAAGAGTTATGCTGATAAGAGGAGAAGAGACTTAAAATTCTCCGTTGGCGACCTGGTGTTTGTCAAGATTTCTCCGTTGAAGAGCGTAATACGATTTGGCAGGGGAGGCAAGTTGGCACCAAGATTTGTTGGCCCATTCCCTGTTCTTGAATTAGTCGGGAATTTGGCATACAGAATTGACTTACCAGAGAAGATGGCGGGAGTTCATAACGTATTTCATGTTTCCCAACTAAGGAAGTTCGTTCACGACTCAGATATGACTATTTCGCCTGATCAGTTAGAGGACTTCGAAGTAGAACCCGAGGCGGTTGGGAACCGTAAGCCGGCCCGTATTGTCGCACACGACATGAAGCAATTTTGAAGGAAGGCGGTGAAGCTAGTCAAGGTACAGTGGAGCGAGGACGAGAATGATTGTACTTGGGAAACAGAGGAGGACATAAGGAAGAAGTATCCAGAACTCTTTGCCTGGTAAGATTTTGACTTCGATTTAGTTTTCCGCATGCTAGGATAGGCTTGTTTGCTTGTTTTGCATATTTGATTGTTGTATATGGTTGTTAGGCATGCGGGATCCCTTGTATGTTTTGGGTTAAGGAATTTCGGGGACGAAATTTCTTAAGGGGGGGAGAGTGTAACGACCCGTATTCTACGCATCATAGGATCGTAGGATATTTATTTCTTTCACATACGAAGTCGTATGGTCATGTAACTTTGGGAGACGACTATTGGGGTCATTTCCCATGTTCATGATTTTTCTCGATTTTTAAATGACCATTTTACCCCTAGTTGGCACTGTTTTGGCCATAACTTTTGACTGGAAAGGAATTTTGACCTGAAACCACTTCCATTGGCTTCGGATGATGGTTTCTCTTTCCGTAGAGTGATCACATTAGCCAAACGGACTTACCGTTTGGGAGCTATGGCTGAAACAAGTTTCAGATGGTGAAAAACAGCTTAATTGGGCTTAACCGGGTGATTAGCAGCTAGGCTCAGAGGGGAATTTCGGGTTTAGAGGTATAGGAGGACTGATTAGGGTTAGGTTATCACTTTCATTTCAGTTTTGAGCCGCCACAAACCTCCTTGAGACCTTAGTAATGGCTTCCATCCTCTAAAACCACTCCAAAACACATTTTAGTGAAGATTAAGCCTAAACTACATCAAAGCAAGGCCAAATAGCAACAAAGCAAGGTTGGAGCTGCTGCTATACATAGGAATTCGACCCAAACAGAGAGTATTTCAGATTTGGTGTTTCATTTGTGGCCAAGGTGAGTGATAGCATCGTTTTGACACTAATTACAGTTAATTAAGGGTGATTAGTGAAGATTAGCGAATTTATACACTAATAAATTCTGGAAAATGTTTAGAAATTCTTAAATAATATTTCATGCCTCTGTTAGAAAATTTAGACGATTTGATTAAGTTTTACTAAGTATGTGCTTAAACATGATTAAGAAGGACTATAGGAAAATGTGAGGTTTTAGCCACTTTTGATCTATTTTGATTCAATTGGATTGTTGTTTGGTGTTTGTGGTTGCTTTCACATGTTGCTATGTATCTATGGTATGTTTTATGATTGATTAGAATAGTTAGATTGGTCGAAAACGCCGTCGAATGGCGTAGAAAGCTCGCTGGAAAGTTGCAGAAATGTGCATGTTCCGAACCGGATCGGATCGGAGTAGGGGGTCGGATCGGATTTGTGAACTGACCAAAGGGATTGGAACTGGATTGGAACTTGTCACTGGAGGAGGCTTGGCGAGAAGGAAGGCCGTTTACTTTGAGTTGGAGTGGACAAGGGGATCGGATCGGAAGGATAGTGGAGACCAGATCGGTTCGACCTAAGAATGGAAGGCTACAGCGGGAGAAGGTGAAGGGATCGGATCGGATCGGATCGGAGTGGATGGAAAAGAGGGTGCTAATCGAAGAAGAACTAGAAGGAAGAAAGTAACCCGACCCGACCCGGAGGAGGACACCGACCCGACCCGAAGTGGAGTATCCGACCCGAGCTGAATGAAGAGATGAACACCGAACCGAACCGATCTAGACGAGGAGCACCGAACCGAACCGTACGTGGGCTATTACTACTACGCGATGACTCTTTTGAAGACCCACTCCAATTCGATCAAAACCCGAGATGCAAAGGAAGTCCAAATGAGGAGCTTTGACTCAGGATCCAGCTGGGAACCAATGAGTGGGCTTCATGATTGGGCTTTGCTGCGGGACGCGTGCCAAGGGGTTATCGACGTCTATAGCTTTGGACCACTGTGGTAGGAGGTACGAAGGCGGATTCAGGGCCATTATGGCATCGGTAGAACCAAGGGCTACGATCAATGAAATGGGTCATTGAAATGTTTGGTCATGACTCCATATGTTTAGCTTGGTCATAGCAGGGTTTCTACAAGTCGGGATTCGTCGTTACCTCAATTTGTCTAGTGTTCCAAGGTGGTAGATGTCGTATGCTTTACGCACTGATTGAGAGATGTGAGGATGGTTGCTATGGTTGATTTGTTTGCTATCATCTTGACATGCACACCCCACCCCCGTATCCTTACACCCTTTATTATGGCACCTTGGAGTATTGTATGGTATGTGGTACTAACTCTTTGGTTGCAGGTCCAGGTTCAGGTATGGTTTAGTATACCTGTTATTATTCTGTTTAGATGCTTATCGCTCATACCAGGCTTTATGACTGACCCAGAGTTTTATGTCTCTTCTTATTACTCTGGGTGCTCACACGAGCAGACTAGAGACAGGTTAGCTGGTGATGCACGGGTAGATGATCCGGAGACGAGCAGGAGGCTTCCACGTAATACATATACATAGTATTCTCCCTGTGTTGTTGAAGATCACTGCTTGGGCATTAGTAGCGCATCTTCTACTTTAGCTTTCTTTTGTTTAGAGACAGTAAATTTGGAAAATTGTAATAAGCTGTATATGGATTTCCGCTGCTCTGATGATTGATGTTGATTTTAGTTATCAGATTATTCACTGTCTCGCCTGTTTTATGTCAAGTATGTTATTATTATATTTTATCCCATGCGCTGTGAGACATTCTACAGGTTCCTTGATTAGTTCATTCTCTTCTTTCCTTTCTTCTGACGACCGTTCTGTGCTAGCTGGGCATGTGTACAGCGGACTTTCAGAGGAAATGCAGGCTGGTGCGGGACGGGCCGTCACAGATTTTGCCATAGTTTAGTTGTATGAATGAATAATGATGATTTAGGGTAGGTTAGGGTCTTATTTATAGATTAGGCAAGTGTTTTAGGCCATAGGATTAACCCTAGATTCAATCCAAGCCATCAAAGCATGTCTTGAGGAAGAAGTCAAGTGTAGGAACCATCTAGGGCCTTTAGATTAAAGATGGACCATGAGAACCATTCAAATGCAAAATCTGCATTTGAGCGAATCGGCCCACGGGTTGACAGCCAAACACCCTGGATTAACCCCTAGTCGACCCAGCAGGCTCGGGTCGACCTCAAAAATCGGTCGGTTCGGTTATTCCCCTCTCCCAATTCGCTGTTTTGAACATTTTTTCATATTTATTTATTTAATTTTCAATTATATATATATATATATATATATCAATATATATATATATTTCTCTGTGCAACCCATTTCACTTAATTAAATATACTTTAATTTGGGAATTTTTCGTGAAACTTCGCGAGGCCATATCTTGGTCATACGGACTCCGATTTTCGAAAACTCGGACTCTATTTCGCGTATTTTTCCGAGACGAACGCAATGGCATAGACCGTTTCCCTTGATTCAGATTTTACAGTTTAATTCTGCCTCCATTTATGTTATAACATGTTATTCAAAAATACGGGTTGTTACATTCTTCCCTCCTTAAAGGATTTCGTCCCCGAAATCTCCAAGTTAGGAAGAACGTATCCTACCATCCATCATCCATCTACTCAAAACATCATCCACGAGCAATCATTGTCCTTAAAAGGTTCTAAATGTTGTATGATCATATGCAAAGGTGTGTGTATATGTACTAATCTAATGCGAAAATCAGGAGGTTACTGATTCAGTAAACCCCCTTAATGCAAAATATGTTAGTGAAATGAGTCCATATGTATGCAAATTCCTAACATAATTTATAATCTCTACATGAGTGCACATAACATTCATCCATATGCAACATCCACGTGATAGCATAATAAGTTTTCATCCATGAATAAGCATAAACACTCATGCATATGCGGTATGAAAGTGTGTGAGCCGATCTTAGTGCCTAACGTGTATTATGCATCCACGAGTATCCACTTGCAACCACTTGCAACCATCAAGCATAACATGTTTCAAACACATGTTTCATCCAAAGGGTTTCTACCTAAGATTCTCATGACAAGATTAACACGATAAACTAGATAAACATGGATAGCAAAGAGAAAGATATGCTAACAAAGAAAAGAGATTGAGAGTGTACCCTCAAAAAGGAATGGATAAAGCCCACGCATCTTCTCCTCGGTTTCCCAAGTTGCGTCTTCTTCGGCTTCACCCCATTGAACCTTCACCAATTTGACCTCTCGATTCCTTAGCTTCTTGGTCTCCGTCCCCAAGATACGAATCGGAGCTCTCCTCAAGGTAGCCTCTTTCTCCACTTCTACATCTTTTAGAACACTTGGCTCAACAACCTCTGCTGATTCATGTAAACACTTCCGGAGATGCGAGACATGAAAAACATCGTGTACTCCAGCAAGCTTCTCGGGCAACTTCACTCTATAAGCCATCTGCCCGATCCTCTCTATAATAGGGAATGGTCCAACAAACCTCGGTGCCAACTTCCCAACAGCTCCAAATCGGACCACATTCCGCAAAGGAGAAACCTTCACGAAAACCATATCCCCAACATCAAACTCCAAATCCATTCTTCGCTTATCAGCATAGGATTTCTGTCGGTCTTGGGCCGCTTTCATCCGTCTCCGAATCAACTCGATCTTCTCGGATGTATCTCTGATCATATCAGGCCCAAGTATAAGCTCATCTGTAGTCTCCCACCAGCATGTAGGCGACTTGCACGGCCTCCCATATAAAGCTTCAAATGGTGCCATCCCTATGCTTGCCTGATAACTGTTATTATATGCAAACTCAACAAGAGGAAGATGGTCTTCCCAAGCACCACCAAAATCCAGAATACAAAGCCTCAACAGATCCTCGAGTACCCTATTCACCCTTTCCGTTTGACCGTCCGTCTGTGGGTGATAAGCCGTACTTAGATTCAACCTTGTGCCCATAGCTTCTTGCAAGCTATTCCAGAATTGACTTGTAAAGATTGGGTCACGGTCACTGACTATACTAGAAGGGACTCCATGTAGTCTCACAATCTCACGAAGATATACAGACGCTAGCCAAGATGCGGTCCTCTTGCTCTTCACCGGAATGAAATGAGCACTCTTCGTAAGTCTATCCACAATAACCCAAATGCTCGTATTCCCTTTCCTTGACCTTGGTAGCACATCGATAAAATCCATGGAAATACTCTCCCACTTCCATAGTGGAACGTCTAGAGGATGCAATAGCCCACCGGACTTCTTCGACTCGGCCTTAACTTGCTGGCAAATGATACATCTAGAGACAAATTCTGCCACATCCTTCTTCATCCCAGGCCAAAAGAAAATGCGCTTCATATCTTTATACATCTTATCTCCGCCCGGATGTATAGTCAACTTAGAGCGATGCGCTTCCTCAAGAACTCTTCTTACTAGATCTTCTACCATTGGAACACATAACCTTCCGTCTCTCCTCAGCCAACCCTTGTCATCAATAGAATATCGAGCGAGATGACTAGACGTCTCTCCTCGAATTAGCTTATCCATAATCTCAACTATCTGAGGGTCTTCTCTCTGCGAAGCCCCAACTTGATCAAGAAGGGTAGGTCTGAGTTCCAGAGATGCTAAATAACCGGTCATCGACTCAATCGCCAAAGAGAAATCAAAGGTTGCCACATACTCTAAATTCTTCATCTCAACGAATAGAGGACTTAGGGTCAACCTTCTTCTACTCAATGCATCTGCTACCACATTCTCCTTGCCAGGGGTATAAGCTATCTCAAAATCGTAGGACGCCAAGAATTCCATCCATCTTTGTTGCCACAGATTCAGATCCTTCTGAGAAAAGAGATACTTCAATGACTTGTGATCGGTATAAAGCTCAAATCTTTCTCCCAGAATATAATGGCGCCAAGCCTTGAGTGCATATACTATTGCTGCCAACTCTAAGTCATGAGTGGGATAATTCTTCTCATGCACTTTGAGTTGTCTACCGCCAAAGCATATCACTCTTCCTTCTTGCATAAGAACAGCTCCTAACCCCGTGCCACATGCATCGGTGTATACGGTAAATAACTTCCCTCCATCGGGCAAAGCTAGAACAGGTGCTGATGTGAGGGCTCTCTTGAGCTTCTGAAAAGCAAGCTCGCATTCTATGCTCCAAGCAAAAACTAAATTCTTCTTCGTCAATTTAGTGAGAGGAGCGGATATCTTTGCGAAGTCCTTGATGAACTTCCGGTAAAAACCCGCAAGACCTAGAAAACTTCTCACTTCGGTTGCATTCCTTGGAGTCTTCCAATCCTGAACTGCCACTACCTTAGCGGGATCCACCGCTAAGCCTTGCTTAGATACTATATGCCCAAGGAATCTAACTTCCCTTCTCCAAAAGTGACACTTGGAGAACTTGGCCTTCAACTGATGCGCTCTAAGCGTATCCATCACCTCCATGAGATGCCTTGCGTGCTCTTCCTCATCCTTAGAGAAGATCAGAATATCATCTACGAAGACCACGACAAACTTGTTCAAGAACTCCCTGAACACCCTACTCATCAAGTCCACGAAATATGCGGGTGCATTAGTCAAGCCGAACGGCATGACAAGCCATTCGAAGAATCCATCTGGAGTTCTGAACGCAGTCTTGTCTATACTATCTTCAGCTACCCTGAGCTGATGGAACCCCGTAGCAAGATCAAGCTGAGAGAAAACAGAAGCCCCGACAAGCTGGTCAAAGAGATCATCAATCCTCGGTAACGGGTGTCTGTTCTTCTTAGTCAGCTTATTCAACTCTCGATAGTCAACGCAAAGTCGGAGAGAACCATCCGCCTTGGTAGCAAATACCACAGGCGCTCCCCCTTCAGATATACTTCATCTAATGAAGTTCTTCTCAAGCAACTCTTTCACTTGCTTACTTAGCTCCCGCCTTTCACGCGGAGCCATGTGCCGAACGGGCAAAGAAACAGGCTTTGCATTATCCACCAGATAAATGCGGAAATCAATCTCTCGCTTAGGGGGCAACCCCCTAACTTCATCGAAAACATCCGGATACTCTCGAACCACTCTCACAGACTGAAGAGTTTCCATTGACGAGTCGAGTGATTCCAGATAGCACAACATGACGGGACCTCTCGGATCACAAGAAATCTCTAGGGTGTTTCCGAGGCGAGTCACGAGCCTCACAACCCTATGCTCACAATCAAGAATGGCTCCATATCTGGACAGCCAATCCATGCCCAATATCAATCCGTATCCCCTAAAACCAAGAACATAAGCACTGCACAAGAACTCTACACTCAGTATAAAGATCCTCAATTCCCCACATATCATAGACAAATGGGCAGAACCCCCAATAGGATTTGAGACACAGACGGGATCATCTACCAAGCTAGTACTAAGGTGCAAACTATCAACAAGATCAGATGAGATAAAGCTATGCGATGCACCAGAATCAAACAAGGTACGAACTGGAAAATCAGAAATATATACAAGGCTCTCAACAGAAATACTACCTCGATCGGGAACTGGAGCGACATTGAGAGCATGAACTTGCCCTCCTGAAGGTCCAGCACGCTGAGTCTGACCCTGGCCTTGCCCTTGCTTCCTCGGGCAATCCTTACTGAAATGTCCAGTCTCACCGCAGAAAAAGCATTCACCATTCTTCCTTTTCCTCTTCTTACAATCCTTAATAAGATGCCCAACTGAACCGCAATAATGGCACTTCCCCTTGCTGTTCTTGCCCTTGTTGTTATTGCCCTTGTTGTTGTTCCCCTTGTTGCCTTGACTCTTGTTCTTGTTCTGATTGCCTTGACTGCTCTGACCACTTGGATTACCCTGATTTGCTTTTCCCTGGGAATCAGTCTTCTTGGCTTGAGTATCATTCATCTTGGTTTATTTCTTGACATCTCCCTGAAGTAACGCCATATCAACCAAACTCTCAAACGTGGCCCCATGGGGAATATGTGACATAGCCAATCCCTGCAACGGCTCATTCAATCCTCTAGCAAAACGAAGAGCCTTCTTCTGAGGAGTATTCACCATATCCAAGCCAAAACGAGCTAACTGATTGAACTTGTTCACATATTCTTTGACAGACATATCTCCTTGTTTCAAAGTTATGAACCTCTCCATTTGCAGATTCTCCTCAGCAGAAGATAGAAACTTAAGCATGAACCTTGCCCTGAAATCGGCCCAAGTCTCAACAGGCCTAGTACCATTGGTGACTTCCCACCAATAAGCGGCTTCATCCTTCATAAGCCAAACCGCCAACAAGAGCTTCCTCTGATCGTCTAACCCAAAGATAGCAAACAAATCCTCGGTCTCTTTCAACCAATTTCTGGCCTCTACAAAAGTCTCAGTGCCTTGAAAGTTCTTGCCACCCATTGCTTTGAAATCTTTGCAAGTCTTTGCGAAGTCCACTTGAGGATGCTGAGGGGGAGGAGGAAGAGGAACCTCAGCGACAGGAGGAGGAGGAACATTAACCACCGGAGGAGGAGGAGGAGGAACATTAACTACCGGAGGAGGAGGAGGAGGAACATCTGCGGGGCCGGCTTCGGTCGCCCTAGCCTCCAAAAGTCTCCTATACCAAACAGGTACGTGTACTCCCTCCGGAATAGCAAAGTTATCGGCCATACTGAAAACGAAGAAAAAGACAGATTCAGAATGGAGAAAAACGAAGGAATTTTGCTAATGGCTTTTTGGGGAATAGCCTTTAAAATAAACTAGAATTTTCTTTGGAAAATACTTTATACTTGGTTTTGAAAATAGTTTTCCAAAAGTTTTCTAAAAGTTTTTTTTTTGTTCCTTCTCGTATCATATGCTCTGATACCAAATGTAACACCCCACCTCCACCAGGGTGGCTCTTGCAAGCACTCTGACTTTGGAGGGGCGTTTGAATCAGGTAAACATGCACTCTGACTTTGGAGGACCCACAAATCTTGGTGCTAACTTGCCTCTCCTACCAAATCGAATCACGCTCTTTAATGGAGAAATCTTGACAAACACCAAGTCGCCAACGGAGAATTTCAAGTCTCTTGTCCTCTTGTCAGCATAACTTTTCTGCCTATCTTGGCCAGCCTTCATTCGTTGTTGAATGATCTTAATCTTATCTGAAGTTTCTCTTATCACATCTGGTCCAAGCACAAACTTCTCACCGGTCTCTATCCAACATGATGGTGAGTTGCACGGTCTTCCGTACAAAGCTCCATATGGAGACATACCAATACTGGATTGGTAACTATTATTATATGCAAACTCTACTAGATGCAAATGATCATCCCATGATCCACCAAAATCCAATATACAAGCTCTCAAGAGATCTTCCAATATACGGTTCACCCTCTCTATCTGACCGTCGGTTTGAGGATGATACGCGGTACTGAGATGTAATTCTGACCCTAAAGCCTCTTGTAAGCTCTTCCAAAATGCACTAGTAAACAACAGATCTCGGTCACTCACAATGCCTTTGGGTACTCCATGAAATCTCACTACCCACTTCATATACAGTTCAGCTAACTTAGCTGTCGTTCTATTTGACTTGACTGGTATAAATCTTGCACTCTTGGTCAATCGATCCACAATTACCCAAATGCTATCATGTCCCGATCTGGTCCTTGGTATTCCATCAATGAAATCCATCGAGACCTGTTCCCATTTCCATCTGGGAATTTCTAATGGTTGCAATAAACCGCTAGGCTTCTTTTGCTCGGCTTTAATTAGCTGGCAATTCATGCACTTGGATATAAACTTCCCAACGTCTCTTTTCATCCCTTCCCAGTAGTAAGTCTGCTTCAGGTCTCGATACATCTTATCACCACCGGGGTGTATAGTCAGTTTTGAGTGATGACATTCCCTAAGTACTTCATCCCTCAAGCCATTCACGTTGGGCACTACCAGTCTTCCATTCGTTCTAAGCCATCCTTCTTGATCAGGCCCATACGAATTCATCTCCTCTTCATTTCCCGTCTCTAACTTGGAGATGATTTCCAATAGGTTAGGATCGTCCCTCTGACTGGAACCAATCCGCTCAATCAAAGTGGGCCTGGTCGTCAAACTAGCTAACATCTCTGGATCCAATTCGCAGTTTGGTCTGAAATCGTAACCCGCGATATACTCTAGTTGCTTCCATTCAAGAAACATAGCCCCTAAGCTGGCATGTCTCCTACTCAAGGCATCAGCTACCGCATTACCCTTTCCTGGTGTGTATGTGATATCAAAATCAAAAGAAGCCAAGAACTCTAACCATCTTTGCTAACGGAGATTTAGATCCTTCTGAGAGAAAAGATATTTTAACGATTTATGATCGGTAAACAACTCGAATCTTTCTCCCAAGAGATAATGTCTCCACATCCTCAACGCAAACACGATCGCTGCTAATTCCAAATCATGGGTAGGATACCTTTTCTCATGTGGCTTTAGTTGCTGAATAGCATAAGCTATAACCCTACCTCCTTGCATCAACACAGCACCCAGTCCGGTACAACAAGCATCCGTGTATACCATCATCTCTTCGTTCCCTTTAGGAATGACTAACACTGGCGCACGCGTCAACTTTTCCTTTAGACTCTTGAATGCATTTTCACACACTCCGTCCCAGACGAAGGCTTGATTCTTCTTAGTCAACTGAGTCAACGGTGCCACTATCTTGGAGAAGTCCTGGATAAACTTACAATAATATCCAGCTAACCCCAAGAAACTTCTTACGTCTATTGCATTCTTGGGTGTAGACCAATCTTGTACCGTAGCCACCTTCGCAGGGTCCATGACAATACCATTCTCTGAAACAACATGGCCCAAGAATCTCACTTCCCTCCTCCAGAAGTGACTCCTAGAAAACTTCGCTTTCAATTGGTGTTTTCTCAACACCTCCATCACTATCCTCAAATGTCCCTTGTGTTCTTCCTCTGTCCTCGAGTAAAAAAGTATATCGTCCACGAACACAAGAACAAACTCATTCAACTGATCTCTGAATACCCTATTCATAAGATCCACAAAATATGCTGGTGCATTGGTCAACCCAAATGGCATGACCAACCATTCATAAAATCCAGACGGCGTCCGAAATGCCGTTTTAGCTATACTCTTAGCTGCTATTCGGAGCTGATGAAATCCTGTCGCGATGTCCAACTGGGAGAACACTCTTGCTCCTTCCAGTTGATCAAACAAATCATCTATCTGCGGTAGAGGATACTTATTCTTCCTCGTCACCTTATTCAACTCGCGATAGTCCACACACAACCAAAGGGAACCATCTGCCTTAGTGGCAAACACAACTGGTGCTCCCCACTCGGAGACATTTCTTCTAATAAATCCCTTCTTCAAAAGATCACTTACTTGCACCCCGAGCTCTCACTGCTCCCTTGGCGCCATACGACGAAGTGGCATCACTATAGGTCTGGCATCTTTCACTAAATCAATACGGAACTCAATCTCTCGGTGTGGTGGAAGTCCGGTCACTTCCTCGAAAATGTCCGGGTACTGGCCAACCACGGGCACATATGACAACTCATCATGCGGGATGTCGAGGGAATTTATAATACTAGCCATTACCCCATCACTAGGTAGACTACCAAACACTACCCTCCTCCCATCATCCGCTCTAACTGTCACCAAAAAGCCCTCATAGTCTACCACCACCCCGTATCTTTGGAGCCAATCGACCCCCAATATAATGCCATACCCAGTAAAGCCCAAAACAAAGCAATCACAAACAAAAATACATCCATGACTCGATAAGACCAAATTACGACATATCATGCTAAGGTTAGTCGAACCACCAATCGGGTTCGTCACAACAAAAAGTCTATTGACTATCTCGGGTTCCAGTCCCAACCTATCTACCAGGTCACTAGATATGAAGGAACGGGAAGCCCCAGTATCAAACAAAACTCGAATAGGTACATCAGAAATAGAAAGCAAACCTTGAATTACGACATTCTTTCCTTTCTCCGCCATAGTTGGGGCATTCGACGAAGAAGGAACAGCACTAATAGCATATGCTTTCACAATCTGTTTCTCTTTAAGAGGTTGTGGACACTTATCCTTGAAATGTCCCACTTGGCCACAGTTGAAGCACTTCTTATCCGTTGACTTGGACCGACAATCTTTGGCATAATGACCCTTCATACCACAGCTGAAGCACTCAACATCTCTCTTGCCCTTCTTCTGACCATCCTTGGTCTTATTCTGCTTCCTCTTGTTCTGAGAGTTATTCTTGCCTCCATAGCCAGCTTACGGCTTTGGCCCTTCTGCAGATGCAACCTCAGTCTTAGACTTAGGGTAAAAACTCTCTGATCTCAAAGCTTTCCCAATAATCGATTCAAAAGTCTCATCGATGTGGTTAACAAGCCTTTCCCCCAAGTATCCGTCCAAACCAGTAATGAACTTCTCATTCTTCTTTTCAGGAGTATCGATAAGGGATAATCCATACTTCGACCAAGTGTCGAACTCAGCAATATAGTCCGAGAATGCCCTACGATTTTGCTTAAGTTCCAGGAACTTCCTAAACAATTCTGACTTCTGAGCAGCTGAAATAAAGTTGTCGCTAAAGCGAGCCTTAAACTGATCCCAAGTAACTTGATCTTCTGGTGTGGCTGTCTTAATAGCATTCCACCAGTTCATCGCTCACCCATGCAGCTGACGAGATGCTAGCCTTCTCTTCATTACATCCTCGATACCCAAGTCGTCGAAGATACGATCACAGCTATCCAACCAATCCTGAACATTCGTGGCCAACTCAGTTCCGTGGAACGGTTTCCCACCAAGATTAGTGTAATCCTTGCTCAGCTTGGCGAAATCGGCCCTAGGCGCCTGCACGGCTACATCACCGTCATTAGCAACATTAGCAGCCGCCCTCTGAATATCCCTGGTCATATCTCTCATGAGGTCAGTGAACATAGCCCTCATGTCAGGAGCATTGCCATTATTGGCCCCTCTATCAGAACCTCTCGTACCTCGGCTCATCGTCAAATCTGTAAAGAGAAAACGATTAACCATCTCCATAGTGGTGCCAGTGCAGTACGACTTCATCTTTATACTACTAATAGTATATATATATAGGTTTTGTGTAACACCCCACCTCCACCAGGGTGGCTCTTGCAAGCACTCTGACTTTGGAGGGGCATTTGAATCAGGTAAACATGCATAATGATATATCAAGGCAGAACAAGAACATATGTATATATGTAAACAGAGTAAATAACATAGATAAAACAGCGGAAGATTTCAAAACATTTCAAAACAAGTCTGGTACAACATAGCTTTCCAAATAAACAAGTCTAGATAAAACAACATCAACTGAAAAACTGAAATAAATAAGTGCTATCCCCAATTAAGTGGTAACCATAGCTAGCTTCATGTCGAAACCGTACATGAGCTGGAATCCCACAAGCAAGCAATCCGAAATCCAAGCTAAGCTCCAGTATTCCCTCCCTGAGAACCTGGGGGGGGGGGGGGAACGGAAGAAAAGAGGCGAAAGAAAACAGGTCAGTCAAAAAGACTGAGTAAGCCCTACTACAATCAATGTAAACTGATAAAGTTAACTGGCATGAGCAGCAGGGATGAACATAAGGATAACAATATACTAGCATGATGATTAACTAACAAGGTAGATAAAGGTGTCATCGCATAATCAGGATTAAGGTTTTGCACCACAGGTGTACTAGCAAACTAACATGACTTGAATAAACAAGTATTGCTCCCTTGGCCCAAGCTTTGGCCCAATAACATGAAATGACCCTAATACAAGGTCCAACCAAACGGTCTAGTCGATCGGCTCCCTAAGCCTAACTCGTCACGTGTTGGTGTCAATACGGCCCAATCAAAATTGTAGTCGAACTGTGCCGGGTCCACCCTTCGGGTGTATTAAGCCCTAGGGTGTCAACCCCTGGACACCATGAACATGAGTGCACAGTCCCGATCTACTGGTACCCGTGCATGTTTTCTCCGGCTACGGACTATGTGCACGACCAGAGTCCGCCCGGAACTACACCGGCGTACCCTCTGTCGTCGCTTTTGGTCACTTACCTCCAGTCCAGTAATCGTGCCCCCACCCTAGCCTAGTCCCTAGGGTCATGATGATACTAACTTGGGATTACTGCTGGAGTGGGCCCCCATTGCTAGGATTTTTCTATTGGGTTAAGTACGGTTTAACCCTCTTGCTAATCCTAGATTAACTTGGTTAAGTGTAACGATGAGTTCACGACTTAACCCCGATTAATCTACCAAGCCCAAATTGGTTAAGTATTAAGTGGACCATGACTTAACCCTAATCACGAGGCATTAATTAATTTAATGCGCCTTAACCTCTCACATTAGACCTTGTTGTGGTTACTAGTTAAGCCGGGCGGGTCCGGGTAGCTTTACACCACAACTTGGTCTAACCTCGGGTTTAAGGTACAACATGACCAACTTCTCACATTGGGTCCTATTGTTTGTAGCAACTAGTTAAGCCGGTCGGTTCCGGGTAGGTTTATGCTACAAACTCTACCCAACCTCGAGTTGGCCACACTTATCTTTTCTAAGTGTCATGTCCATCATGTTTCCAAAACATGTTACAAGTTTTCAAGCAATTGGGTAGACCTAACTTAATAGGTAAATTCCCAATGGGTAGACCTAACTTAATAGGTAAATTCCCAAGCTTATGTTTTATGTCTTTTAAGTTTACCCTACCCCAAACGCAATCCCATTGCTTACATATCGCAATAGCGCATAAAGGATAGAAAGAGGGAACTTGGCATAATCATGACATAAAGGTATTGAAGCCACAAGCTTAACATGGTGGCATATGAAATGTTCATATGTTCATACACTTGCATATTACATTTTTAGGCCTCAAAAGCATGCATAAAACCAAACTTACCATGTTGGTGATACATGCTGCTAAATGACATGTAGAGATGGCCATAATTTCGCATTTAGCCTCACATGCAAGTTATCATAAGAGATATGATAACTTACATGTTGCTAAAATGCAACCTTTGGCATAAAGCTTAAAGCTTTATGTTCATAAACCCAAAATAAGCTTGCATAACATGATAGCATGAACAAAATGTTCAACCCAAACTTGCATAACATAACTTGGCATACTTGCATATAAACTTGAATATCACAACATGATAAACTTGCATATAAACTTGCATATCACAACATGATAAACTTGCATATCACAACATAATAAACTTGCATATCACAACATGATAAACTTGCATATAAACTTGCATATCATACATTTAACTTTAGAGTTTAAGTATGAAAGTAGAATAGGGCTTACAATGCTTAAGAAGTCACAAAAATATGACAAAGCCCTTATGAAATCAATTAAACCCAAAATGCAAGCAAAACCCTTGAGCCAAAATGATCAAGACTCTTTCTTTATGATGCAAATATATAAACTTGACTTGAATGCAAGCTAATGATGCTCATACAAGTTTGAAAACACTTGTATGCATGGAAAATCACTTAGGAATTTATTTAGGAATTTTATGAAGAGAGTGGAGGCCATGAGAGGATTGATTTTGTAACGACCCGTATTCTACGCATCATAGGATCGTAGGATATTTATTTCTTTCACATACGAAGTCGTATGGTCATGTAACTTTGGGAGACGACTATTGGGGTCATTTCCCATGTTCATGATTTTTCTCGATTTTTAAATGACCATTTTACCCCTAGTTGGCACTGTTTTGGCCATAACTTTTGACTGGAAAGGAATTTTGACCTGAAACCACTTCCATTGGCTTCGGATGATGGTTTCTCTTTCCGTAGAGTGGTCACATTAGCCAAACGGACTTACCGTTTGGGAGATATGGCTGAAACAAGTTTCAGATGGTGAAAAACAGCTTAATTGGGCTTAACCGGGTGATTAGCAGCTAGGCCCAGAGGGGAATTTCGGGTTTAGAGGTATAGGAGGACTGATTAGGGTTAGGTTATCACTTTCATTTCAGTTTTGAGCCGCCTTAAACCTCCTTGAGACCTTAGTAATGGCTTCCATCCTCTAAAACCACTCCAAAACACATTTTAGTGAAGATTAAGCCTAAACTACATCAAAGCAAGGCCAAATAGCAACAAAGCAAGGTTGGAGCTGCTGCTATACATAGGAATTCGACCCAAACAGAGAGTATTTCAGATTTGGTGTTTCATTTGTGGCCAAGGTGAGTGATAGCATCGTTTTGACACTAATTACAGTTAATTAAGGGTGATTAGTGAAGATTAGCGAATTTATACACTAATAAATTCTGGAAAATGTTTAGAAATTCTTAAATAATATTTCATGCCTCTGTTAGAAAATTTAGACGATTTGATTAAGTTTTACTAAGTATGTGCTTAAACATGATTAAGAAGGACTATAGGAAAATGTGAGGTTTTAGCCACTTTTGATCTATTTTGATTCAATTGGATTGTTGTTTGGTGTTTGTGGTTGCTTTCACATGTTGCTATGTCTCTATGGTATGTTTTATGATTGATTAGAATAGTTAGATTGGTCTAAAACGCCGTCGAATGGCGTAGAAAGCTCGCTGGAAAGTTGCAGAAATGTGCAGGTTCCGAACCGGATCGGATCGGAGTAGGGGGTCGGATCGGATTTGTGAACTGACCAAAGGGATTCGAACTGGATTGGAACTTGTCACTGGAGGAGGCTTGGCGAGAAGGAAGGCCGTTTACTTTGAGTTGGAGTGGACAAGGGGATCGGATCGGAAGGATAGTGGAGACCAGATCGGTTCGACCTAAGAATGGAAGGCTACAGCGGGAGAAGGTGAAGGGATCGGATCGGATCGGATCGGAGTGGATGGAAAAGAGGGAGCTAATCGAAGAAGAACTAGAAGGAAGAAAGTAACCCGACCCGACCCGGAGGAGGACACCGACCCGACCCGGAGGACACCGACCCGACCCGAAGTGGAGTATCCGACCCGAGCTGAATGAAGAGATGAACACCGAACCGAACCGATCTAGACGAGGAGCACCGAACCGAACCGTACGTGGGCTATTACTACTACGTGATGACTCTTTTGAAGACCCACTCCAATTCGATCAAAACCCGAGATGCAAAGAAAGTCCAAATGAGGAGCTTTGACTCAGGATCCAGCTGGGAACCAATGAGTGGGCTTCATGATTGGGCTTTGCTGCGGGACGCGTGCCAAGGGGTTATCGACGTCTATAGCTTTGGACCACTATGGTAGGAGGTACGAAGGAGGATTCAGGGCCATTATGGCATCGGTAGAACCAAGGGCTACGATCAATGAAATGGGTCATTGAAATGTTTGGTCATGACTCCATATGTTTAGCTTGGTCATAGCAGGGTTTCTACAAGTCGGGATTCGTCGTTACCTCAATTTGTCTAGTGTTCCAAGGTGGTAGATGTCGTATGCTTTACGCATTGATTGAGAGATGTGAGGATGGTTGCTATCGTTGGTTTGTTTGCTATCATCATGACATGCACACCCCACCCCCGTATCCTTACACCCTTTATTATGACACCTTGGAGTATTGTACGGTATGTGGTACTAACTCTTTGGTTGCAGGTCCAGGTTCAGGTATGGTTTAGTATACCTGTTATTATTCTGTTTAGATGCTTATCGCTCATACCAGGCTTTATGTCTGACCCAGAGTTTTATGTCTCCTCTTATTACTCTGGGTGCTCACACGAGCAGACTAGAGACAGGTTAGCTGGTGATGCACGGGTAGATGATCCGGAGACGAGCAGGAGGCATCCACGTAATACATATACATAGTATTCTCCCTGTGTTGTTGAAGATCACTGCTTGGGCATTAGTAGCGCATCTTCTACTTTAGCTTTTTTTGTTTAGAGACAGTAAATTTGGAAAATTGTAATAAGCTGTATATGGATTTCCGCTGCTCTGATGATTGATGTTGATTTTAGTTATCAGCTTATGCACTGTCTCGCCTGTTTTATGTCAAGTATGTTATTATTATATTTTATCCCATGCGCTGTGAGACATTCTACAGGTTCCTTGATTAGTTCATTCTCTTCTTTCCTTTCTTCTGACGACCGTTCTGTGCTAGCTGGGCATGTGTACAGCGCACTTTCGGAGGAAATGCAGGCTGGTGCGGGACGGGCCGTCACACTTGGTATCAGAGCTCTAGGTTGCGTAGTTAACCTAGGGAAGTTGTCAGGGAGAGATAGTATATGTATACGAGAGAGCGTATTTGTGATTATTTTGGTTTTCAAAAACTACATATATATATACTATTAGTAGTATAAGGATGAAGTCGTACTGCACTAGCACCACTATGGAGTCGTTAATCGTTTCCTTTTTCAGATTGACGATGAGCCGATATACTAGAGGTGCTGGTAGGGGAGCCAACAATGGGAATGTTGCTGACATGAGGACGATGTTTACTGACCTCACGAGAGAGATGCTTAGAGATGTACAGAGGGCAGCTCCCAATGGTGGAAATGGTGGTGGTCCAAGTGCAGGCGCCAAGAGTCGACTTCGCCAAGCTTAGAGATGTACAGAAAGCAGCGCCAAGGGGTGTGCATGTCATGGTGATGGCAATCAATCAAGCATAGCAACCATCCTCACAACTCTCACTCAGTGCGTAAAGCATACGATATTCACCACTTCGATCACCCAATACTTTGCTACAATCACCTTGCCCCATGAAGTCATAATGGCTTCATCTGTAACGAAACGCATTTTGCCCGACCTTAATCGATCGCTAAATCTACCAAGACCGTTCAAAATCCGCATACGTTAACTTTGGGAATACAATACATTAGAACAAAAACAGCAGACTTTTATTACATCAGGATAATATAACATCAGAGTACATAATATATCAGAGTACATTGAAATTAAAATACAGCGGAAGAAAATTTTACAATAAATTTAATACAATACAGTGCAGCGGAAATAAAATAGATACAGCGGAAGACAACTATGCTCTGGACACAGCTTTAAGCTTCAATCCAGAATCCTGCTCAAGAAGTAAATATCTGCAAAAAGCTACTCGACTGCCCGTGTGGAAAAAGAGGGCACCCGAGTTAACAATGGTGGAAACAAACAACGGGTCAGTCATGGGACTGGTGTGAGTATTCTTAACTAATTTAACTAATAGTAATAAAGCAAATCCAAGGACCACGCTGCTAACGCGGAACGGGTTTACTCCAATGGGTTGCCGTGCATAACTTAAAGTGACAAAACAAACAATAAGTAAATCGTAAAACAACGCTATGCTTTTGAGAAAAATGGAATCACCATAAGACCCAAGTCCCATCACACATTGCAACGAAAACCAGAGGATAGGGTTTTACTTTATGGTGATTAAACATGCTTGGTACGATAAAAACGAATTTGATATTATTATTGGTGTATATAAGTTTTCAAAAACAGTTCAATCATAATGTATCAATCCTAGGACACATAGATACCATAATACTATGCTTCCATACTAGTAATACAATCAAATTCGCATGAGGTCGTATTGGAAATTGGGTTCCCATCATGATTCAAGGTTAGGGAGGATCTCCTTACCGATTCGAGACATTCTAGCTAATGTCTCAGGATTCCCCGCAGTTAAACCTTGGATCCTGCAGGGCCGGTCCGCACATACGATTTTGCGGATTGGCAATTCCTGAACACACGTTTCCCGGTCCTATAGGACCTATCATCCGAGGCGCGCCACATTCCATCATCTACATAAGTAAATATCAGCTAGTTTAACCACCGACACCACTTCTAGCTAGAAAGAAACGTGCTGCTCTCCCTGCCTTCCCTTCGCCCGTTTTAGACTCAACCGGGTTGTGAGGCTCCCGAAGTCACGCTATACACAAAGCTTCGCCTAAACAGGTCGTGCTTTGATCATCAACCACAAGGCCTGCTTTTCAACAAGAACCTTGATCTTTGCATCTTCGTATGCCACACTGTCAATCCATATCATACTATTAATCTTTTGCCAAAATATACAAAAGGGTGTTAAGCAAGAGAATAAATTCTCCGTCACCAATCATTCATACATTCGGCAGAAAATCAACAAGTACAATATATAAAGGAGTACAATGTCAGACACACATTCCATTTATACTTATGCTCTGGGTCTGAGCGAAAGCCAAATCCGTACAAATCAACACTACGTCCGGATAACTACCATCTTAGCCTCGTCTTGGGAGCAAATCAATCAAGGGCCTCAACATTAGTTACCCATTCGATGTGAAGATCGTCGGTCTTCAATCGCCGTCTTCAATTCTTCGAACGTCGTATCATTATTTGGAATGAGAGTAAACTCGGACTTTCCAAATAACTCTCGCATATATAAATTTGAAAATCATTCCATATCGTTGTTAATAATTTATAATGACCTTTCGCTATTTTTAATTTACATATACATCCTAAACATAACAAGGTTTATTTTCTTCTTCCATTTTTCAATTTACACCAAATGTATATTTGGTTTCATATTTTCTAATGAAAATCCATTCCTTAGAAATGTAACTTTCTAATCTCATTATTTATATTGAAAAATGTAAATTTCTATTCCTATTTTATTTACATTGAGAAATGTAAACTTATACTTCAACATATTATTATATTGAAAATGTAACCTTTATTTCATATTCTATTTACATTGGGAAATGTAAATTCCTAATCGTTCCTTTATTTCCTTCTCTTATTTTATTGAAAATGTAATATTTTCTTCTTTTTCATTACACTACAGAAAAATGTGAATTGTCCTTTATAAAAATGAACACTTGCCTAGTTTCCCCTTTTTAATAAAAAATATGAGATTTTTAATGTCAACATATTTTATTTCAAAAATATGGTCATTTTTCTATATTCACATCGAAACGTAAATTATGTTGAATTCCATTCTTTATTTCTTTTATTTACATTAAAAATGTAAATTCCATTCTCATTCTTTTATTTACATTAAAAATGTAAATTGCATTTTAATGTTGAATTCCATTCCTCCAATTACACTGTAAAATCCTCTTTGTAATTACATTAAAATTGTAACTTTCTTTTATAACCAACTTGGAGGTGAAAATATTCATTTCATTATTAACACATAACGGTGTGAAAATAATGTCAATTTCTAATTTAACTTATGAAGGTGAAAATAATGTCCATTTTCTATTTAACCATTTACATTTTAATATGGGCCAGACCTCTCACATTAGGCCTGCAACTTGTGGATGCTGGATAGGCCGGTCGATTCCGGGCAGACTTCCACCACAAGTTGGGCTTAACCTCATGTCTTGGCCCAATTTGTATTTGTGCACTTGGACCTCTCACATTAGGCCCAACATTTGTGGCTGCTGGATATGCCGGTCGGGTCCGGGCAGACTTCCACCCCAAATGTAATCTAACCTCGTGTCCAAGTACAATTTTAATTAATCATTATAATTGTTCTACTAAAAATATTATTTTAAACTGTTTCTCATTTCAAAATATCTTAATTTTGGAATATTCCATATTTCCAAAATAACTTGATTTCAAATACTATAACTTACCTGTTCAAATCTTAATAAAACTTGGGACTTTCTCAATTATTATATTAATAACAATAAACCTTTCAAAATGTCTAATTCTAAATCTAATCTTCTTATCTTAGCATATTGATAGTAAAGATGGAATCTTTTTAATTGAATCTCTTTTTATTTATGACTCATATTTCATTTACATTAAAAATGCAAATTCTTATGTTAACAAAATTCCATTCTTCCTTATATGCTTTAATAAATTTCCTTTTTAACATAAATATGTGATTTTCTAATATTTACATTTCTAACACAAAAATGTGATTAATCATTACAGAGAAAATTTCCATCTTTTTAAATTACATAAAAAGGTGATTTTGATTCCATTGTCAAATTGATCTTTTTACTTATGCTTTAATTACATATAAAATGCAATTTTATTTAATGTAAATTCTTATTCTTTAATTACATATAATGTGATTCTCTTTCTTTGTAATATTGATTACATAAAAATGCAATTCCCTTTCTTTAAATCTTGATTACATAAATACATAAATTTCGTTACATGGAAAAATCATATCCTAATTGATTACATAAAAATGTAAATTTCGTTACATGGCAAATTCATATCTTAATTGATTACACAAAATGTAAATTTTGTTACATGGCAAAATCATATCTTAATTGATTACATAAAAATGTAAATTTCGTTACATGGCAAAATCATATCTTAATTGATTACATAAAAATGTAAATTTCGTTACATGGCAAAATCATATCTTAATTGATTACATAAAAATGTAAATTTCGTTACATGGCAAAATCATATCTTAATTGATTACATAAAAATGTAAATTTCGTTACATGGCAAAATCATATCTTAATTGATTACATAAAAATGTAAATTTCGATTCAATGTCACAATTCCTTTTTCTTATTATATTTACATAAAAATTGTAAATTATATTTCAAGGTTGAATTCATTTTTTTTATGACATTGAAAACGTAATTATTTATTCATTTTAAATTACATTAATAAAAAAAATTGTAATTTTTTATTCACCTTAAATTACATTAATAAAAATGTAAGTTATTTCGTTTCCTTTCTTTTACATTGAAAAATGTGCGTTATTACATTTCCTTTCTTTTACATTTATATCATTCTCTTTGTAACCAAATTGCAGTTTTTGTTTTAACTCTTTTATCTTGGCAAAGGTGTGAATTTTGTTGCTACTACTTCATATTGTCAAAAATATGATTTTTGTCGCAACTTCTTTATATTGACCAAAAATATGATTTTTTTCACTAATACTTTATATTTTAATTTATCAACTCTAACATAAACAATATTTATATTCTAAGTTAATGACATATAAATCTATTGACATTCCGATCTAATGGCATTTAAAATAAATGACATTAAAATATTCTACCATAAATGACAAATTCGTCTCAACATAAATGACAAATTTCCCTTTAGCATAAATGACGTTTTCATAAATTCTATAATAACAAATGGCATATTTGCTTTCATACAATGTATACTGACAAAAATAATCGTTTTATTTTAACACAACGTATACTGATGAAAATGACAGTTCTAATTTATCAAGGTGGATTCAGCATGAATGGCATGTTTATTTTGTCAAGTTAGATACGACAAAAATATCTCACCAAATTAACAGAACAACAAGCAACAACAAACATTTAAAATCCAATAATGAATATGTATGAATTATTCAACACAGTAATAAGTAATTTATTTTTATTTATTCAAATCAGAAATTTCATATAAAGGTGATATGTTTATATTTGTCTATTCTAATTCACATACAAGAGATATGTTCATAGGGCAATTCTCATATAGCATACAAGTTATATGTTTACACAACAATTCTAATATAACACAAAAGTGATATGATTTTAAAGCGAGAAATAAATAATTAAAATTTAATTTAATTATTAAATCAGGATTCTCACATCACATACAAACTATTTTCTTTTTATTAATTCTAATTTTAAAAAGAAAAGAAATCTCACCAAATAGTTCAGATCTGAATTGTACACATTCAATCACCACATAACAATTAAATTAAATAATTAATTAATTATATAAAAAAAGGGAGAATCCTCACAGTGTTTTTCTCTTTCTGAATTTGTTTCTGTATTTCCATTCTGATCTAAATCCGCCTCAAATTCAAGTTTGCACCGTTTTTGTCCTGGTCAATGCCATGTTGTGGATCTCGGAAAGACTATTCCAACGGAGCCGAATTTGCTAATTTCTGTTTCAGTTTGCTCGAGTTACAAGGGTTTAAACATTGGATCATTTTATACTATAATTAATTGAATAATTTGTTTTAATTACATTGGTTAAGGGTGATAACCCCCTTTCTTCTTCAACGTTCACTATCGAACAGCAAACCCAAACCATCAATCAACCAATCCCGCCGCCGCCGCCTGTAGAGGGGCCAGACCACCATCCGTTAACACCCCGTCGACCGCCCTGCCACAAGCCACTACCGGCCAGAACGCCGCCCAACTCGGCCTCGTCATGCACCCCAAAAAAAACCCCGATGCCGCCGACTTCCAGGCCAAAATCCGCCCATCTCCGATCGCCTGTGGCGATCTTAACCGTATAGAACTGAAGTGCTCGCGAATCTCTCTAATGTTTGGTTGATAAATTTCTGATTTTACTGTATGGATTATGAGAAATTAAGGGATTTAAATGGAGCGATATCAGCCATTAGACTCATAGAACGGCGGCTAGAAGATGGAATTAGGGTTATATTTATTCCACCGTATTTATACTAGTATATATAGTTATTTACAACGTATTTTATTTTATTTTAATTAGTTTATCACTAATAACTCCAAATCGAACCCAACGAGTGTCGCCCCTAGCTAAATACCCCCGTTCCGGACACAGTGGAACATGTTTCGTAACCCAATTCGGCTGTTACGATAAGTTTTTCTCAAAATTTAAGTATAAATCAATATATATTAAATTCAAACATACATTTTAAATTACTGGTGCCACATACTGACTCTAAAAATTACATAAAAATTATTTTTAGCTATGTTTTGACAATACGGTCCTAGCAAAACTAATTTTGTTGAATTCTGAGATTGTTTGAAAAATGGCATTTTTCAAACCGATTAAAATTTACCGAAATTAACCAAACTGAAATCTTTTTGCCATGGTCACAAATTAATTCGAAAAATTCAGGAAAATTAAACTTAGCAATAATTCAACATTCCGGTTCCAACAAAAGTTGTTTCGTCGAAAACCGAGGTCGTTTGCAAAATGGCTATTTTTAAGGCCAATATATTAAATTAAAATATATATAAATTCTACAGCGACTTTTCTAAATTTTAAACTGGACATAACTTTTGATTTTTAAAACGAAATTTCAATTTTTCAGACTTGTTAGAAAGATATGGTTATACAGATTTAAATATTTTTGGTTTTACTGAAATCCGATTTATTTTGCATCCTGTACAGTCAATCAAAGTTCAAAATCAAAATTTCAAACTGCAGCGCTGTTTTAAACTCCTTTTATAATTAAATAAAATTTATTCGTTTTAACTTCGATTAAAATAATTTTTACATCGTTATTATTCAAATTTCACTTAAAATTTCTAAAATGAAAATTTTAAATTGGCCCCAAAATTCCGGGTTGTTACAGCCTCCCCCACTTAAAACCTTTTCGTCCTCGAAAAGGAACGGAACTAAAAGTTTTTAATTATCCTACTAAATTTTTTTTATTCTTTATTATTCATTTAATAATTTTATTAGTTGATTAACTTTTAAAATACATAACTTTTATATATTCAAAAAAAAAAATCATATTTTCTAAAATAGATTATATATAATCACAAATACGCTAATTATAAACTGGGCACTCTCAACTCATTCTAGGGCATTACTAATCCCATCTCTAATGAGTTTTCTCATTCTAGGATACTACTGATCCTATCTCTATTGAGTATTCTTATTGGATATTACTAATCCAATCTCTGATGAGCCTTTTGTTCAGTTCCAACGAGTTATATCCCAAAGATTTGAGCGAACCAAAGCTCTGATACCAACTGTAACGACACACATTTTGCCCGACCTTAATCGATCGTTAAATCGACCAAGACCGTTCAAAATCCGCATACGTTAACTTTGGGAATACAATACATTAGAACAAAAACAACAGACTTTTATTACATCATGATAATATAACATCGGAGTACAAAATATATCAGAGTGCATCGAAATTAAAATACAGCGGAAGAAAATTTTACAATAAATTTAATACAATACAGTGCAGCGGAAATAAAATAGATACAGCGGAAGACAACTATGCTCTGGACATAGTTTAAGCTTCAATCCAGAATCCTGCTCAAGAAGTAAATATCTTCAAAAAGCTATTCGACTGCCCGTGTGGAAAACGAGGGCAACCAAGTTTGCAAAGGTGGAAACAAACAGCGGGTCAGTCATGGGACTGGTGTGAGAATTGTTAACTAAATTAACTAATAGTAATAAAGAAAATCCAAGGACCATGCCGCTAACGCGGAACGGGTTTACTCCAATGGGTTACCGTGCATAACTTAAAGTGACAAAACAAACAATAAGTAAATCGTAAAACAACGCTATGCTTTTGAGAAAAATGGAATCACCATAAGACCCAAGTCCCATCACACAATGCAACGCAAACCAGAGGATATGGTTTTACCTTATTGTGATTAAACATGCTTGGTACGATAAAAACGAATTTGGTATTATTATTAGTGTATATAAGTTTTCAAAAACAGTTCAATCATAATGTATCAATCCTAGGACACATAGATACCATAATACTACGCTTCCATACTAGTAATACAATCAAATCCGCATGAAGTCGTATTGGAAATTGGGTTCCCATCATTAGTCAAGGCTAGGGAGGAGCTCCTTACCAATTCGAGACACTCTAGTTAATGTCTCAGGATTCCCCGCAGTTAACCCTTGGATCCTGCAGGGCCGGTCCGCACATACGATTTTGCAGATTGGCAATTCCTGAACACACGTTTCCCGGTCCTATAGGACCTATCATCCGAGGCGCGCCACATTCCATTATCCACATAAGTAAATATCAACCAGTTTAAGCACCGACACCACTTCTAGCTAGAAAGAAACGTGCTGCTCTCCCTGCGTTCCCTTCTCCCGTTTTAGACTCAACCGGGTTGTGAGGCTCGCGAAGTCACGCTATACACAAAGCTTCGCCTAAACAGGCCGTGCTTTGATCATCAACCACAAGGCCTGCTTTTCAACAAGAACCTTGATCTTTGCATCTTGGTATTCCACACTGTCAATCCATATCATACTATTAATCTTTTGCCAAAATATACAAATGGGTGTTACGCAAGAGAATAAATTCTCCGCCGCCAATCATTCATACATTCGACAGAAAATCAACAAGTACAGTATATAAAGGAGTACAATGTCAGACACACATTCCATTTATACTTATGCTATGGGTCTGAGCGAAAGCCATATCCGTACAAATCAACACTACGTCCAGATAACTACCATCTTAGCCCCGTCTTGGGAGCAAATCAATCAAGGGCCTCAACACTAGTTACCCATTCGATGTGAAGATCGTCAGTCTTCAATCGTCGTCTTCAATTCTTCGAACATCGTATCATTATTTGGAATGAGAGTAAACTCGGACTTTCCAAATAACTCTCGCATATATAAATTTGAAAACCATTCCATATCGTTGTTAATAATTTATAATGACCTATCGCTATTTTCAATTTACATATACATCATATACATAACAAGCTTTATTTTCTTCTTCCATTTTTCAATTTACACCAAATGTATATTTGGTTTCATATTTTCTAATGAAAATCCATTCCTTAGAAATGTAACTTTCTAATCTCATTATTTACATTGAAAAATGTAAATTTCTATTCCTATTTTATTTACATTGAGAAATGTAAACTTATACTTCAACATATTATTATATTGAAAATGTAACCTTTATTTCATTTTCTATTTACATTGGGAAATGTAAATTCCTAATCATTCCTTTATTTCCTTCTCTTATTTTATTGAAAATGTAATATTTTCTTCTTTTTCTTTACACTATAGAAAAATGTGAATTGTCCTTTATAAAAATGAACACTTTCCTAGTTTCCCCTTTTTCACAAAAAAATGAGATTTTTAATGTCAACATATTTTATTTCAAAAATATGGTCATTTTTCTATATTCACATCGAAACGTAAATTATGTTGAATTCCATTCTTTATTTCTTTTATTTACATTAAAAATGTAAATTCCATTCTCATTCTTTTATTTACATTAAAAATGTAAATTCCATTTTAATGTTGAATTCCATTCCTCCAATTACACTGTAAAATCCTCTTTGTAATTACATTAAAATTGTAACTTTCTTTTATAACCAACTTGGAGGTGAAAATATTCATTTCATTATTAACACATAACGGTGCGAAAATAATGTCAATTTCTAATTTAACTTATGACGGTATAAATAATGTCCATTTTCTATTTAACCATTTACATTTTAATATGGGCCAGACCTCTCACATTAGGCCTGCAACTTGTGGATGCTGGATAGGCCGGTCGGTTTCGGGCAGACTTCCACCACAAGTTGGGCTTAACTCGTGTCTTGGCCCAATTTGTATTTGTGCACTTGGACCTCTCACATTAGGCCCAACATTTGTGGCTGCTGGATATGCCGGTCAGGTCCGTGCAGACTTCCACCACAAATGTGACCTAACCTCGTGTCCGAGTGCAATTTTAGTTAATCATTATAATTTTTCTACTAAAAATATTATTTTAAACTGTTTCTCATTTCAAAATATCTTAATTTTGGAATATTCCATATTTCCAAAATAACTTGATTTCAAATACTATAACTTACCTGTTCAAGTCTTTATAAAACTTGGGACTTTCTCAATTACTATATTAGTAACAATAAACCTTTCAAAATGTCTAATTCTGAATCTAATCTTCTTATCTTAGCATATTGACAGTAAAGATGAAATCTTTTTAATTGAATCCCTTTTTATTTATGACTCATATTTCATTTACATTAAAAATGCAAATTCTTATGTTAACAAAATTCCATTCTTCCTTATATGCTTTAATGAATTCCCTTTTTAACATAAATATGTGATTTTCTAATATTTACATTTCTAACACAAAAATGTGATTAATCATTACAGAGAAAATTTCCATCTTTTTAAATTACATAAAAAGGTGATTTTGATTCCATTGTCAAATTGCTCTTTTTACTTGTGCTTTAATTACATATAAAATGCAGTTTTATTTAATGTAAATTCTTATTCTTTAATTACATATAATGTGATTCTCTTTCTTTGTAATCTTGATTACATAAAAATGCAATACCCTTTATATAAATCTTGATTACATAAAAACGTAAATTTCGTTACATGGCAAAATCATATCTTAATTGATTACATAAAAATGTTAATTTCGTTACATGGAAAAATCATATCTTAATTGATTACACAAAATGTTAATTTCGTTACATGGCAAAATCATATCTTAATTGATTACATAAAAATGTAAATTTCGTTACATGGCAAAATCATATCTCAATTGATTACATAAAAATGTAAATTTCGTTACATGGCAAAATCATATCTTAATTGATTACATAAAAATGTAAATTTCGTTACATGGCAAAATCATATCTTAACTGATTACATAAAAATGTAAATTTCATTACATGGCAAATTCATATCTTAATTGATTACATAAAAATGTAAATTTCGTTACATGGCAAAATCATATCTTAATTGATTACATAAAAATGTAAATTTTGTTACATGGAAAAATCATATCTTAATTGATTACATAAAAATGTAAATATCGATTCAATGTCACAATTCCTTTTTCTTATTATATAAAAATTGTAAATTCTATTTCAAGGTTGAATTTTTTTTATGACATTGAAAACGTAATTATTTATTCATTTTAAATTACATTAATAAAAAAATGCAATTTTTTATTCACCTTAAATTACATTAATAAAAATGTAAGTTATTTCGTTTCCTTTCTTTTACATTGAAAAATGTACGTTATTACATTTCCTTTCTTTTACATTTTTATCATTCTCTTTGTAACCAAATTTTAGTTTTTGTTTTAACTCTTTTATCTTGACAAAGGTGTAAATTTTGTCGCTACTACTTTATACTGACAAAAATATGATCTTTGTCGCAACTTCTTTATATTGACCAAAAATATGATTTTTGTCACTACTACTTTATATTTTAATTTATCAACTCTAACATAAACAATATTTATATTCTAAGTTAATGACATAGAAATCTATTGACATTCAGATCTAATGGCATTTAAAATAAATGACATTAAAATATTCTACCATGAATGACAAATTCTTCTCAACATAAATGACAAATTTCCCTTTAGCATAAATGACGTTTTCATAAATTCTATAATAACAAATGGCATATTTGCTTTCATACAATGTATATTGACAAAAATAATCGTTTTATTTTAACACAACGTATACTGATTAAAATGATAGTTCTAATTTGTCAAGGTGGATTTAACATGAATGGCATGTTTATTTTGTCAAGTTTGATATGACAAAAATATCTCACCAAATTAACAGAACAACAAGCAGCAACAAACATTTAAAATCCAATAATGAATATGTATGAATTATTCAACACAATAATAAGTAATTTATTTTTTATTTATTCAAATCAGAAATTTCATATAAAGATGATATGTTTATATTTGTCTATTCTAATTCACATACAAGTGATATGTTCATAGGGCAATTCTCATATAGCATACAATTTACATGTTTACACAACTATTCTAATATAACACAAAAGTGATATGATTTTAAAGCGAGAAATAAATAATTAAAATTTAATTTAATTATTAAATCAGGATTCTCACATCACATACAAACTGAATTTTTTTATTAATTCTAATTTTAAAACAAAATGAAATCTCACCAAATAGTTCAGATCTGAATTGTACACATTCAATCACCACAAAACAATTAAATTAAATAATTAATTAATTCTAAAAAAAGGGAGAATCCTCACAGTGTTTTTCTCTTTATGAATTTGTTTCTATATTTCCATTCTGATCTAAATCCGCCTCAAATTCAAGTTTGCACTGTTTTTGTCCTGGTCAATGCCATGTTGTGGATCTCGGAAAGACGATTCCAACGGAGCCGAATTTGCTAATTTCTGTTTCAGTTTGCTCGAGTTACAAGGGTTTAAACATTGGATCATTTTATACTATAATTAATTGAATAATTTGTTTTAATTACATTGGTTAAGGGTGATAACCCCCTTTCTTCTTCAACGTTCACTATCGAACAGCAAACCCAAACCATCGATCATCCAATCCCGCCGCCGCCTCCTGAAGAAGGGCCAGAACACCATCCGTTAACACCCCGTCGACCGCCCTGCCACGAGCCACCACCGGCCAGAACGCCGCCCAACTCGGCCTTGTCATGCGGCCCAAACCCCCCCCCCCCCCCCGATGCCGCCGACTTCCAGGCCAAATCCGCCGATCTCCGATTGCCTGTGGCGATCTTAACCGTATAGAACTGAAGTGCTCGCGAATCTCTCTGATGTTTGGTTGATAAATTTCTGATTTTACTGTATGGATTATGAGAAATTAAGGGATTTAAATGGAGCGATATCAGCCATTAGACTCATAGAACGACGGCTAGAAGATGGAATTAGGGTTATATGTATTCCACCGTATTTATACTAGTATATATAGTGTATTTACAACGTATTTTATTTTATTTTAATTAGTTTATCACTACTAACATCAAATCGAAACCAACGAGTGTCGCCCCTAGCTAAATACCCCCGTTCCGGACACAATGGAACATGTTTCGTAACCCAATTCGGCTGTTACGATAAGTTTTTCTCAAAATTTAAATATAAATCAATTTATATTAAATTCAAACGTACATTTTAAATTACTGGGGCCACATATTGACTCTAAAAATTACAGAAAAATTATTTTTAGCTATGTTTTGACAATACGGTCCTAAAAAAACTAATTTCATTCAATTCTGAGACTGTTTGAAAAATGGCATTTTTCAAATCGATTAAAATTTACCGAAATTAACCAAACTGAAACTTTTTGCCACGGTCACAAATTAATTCAAAAAATTCAGGAAAATTAAACTTACCAATAATTCGACATTCCGGTTCCAACAAAAGTGGTTTCGTCAAAAACCGAGGTCGTTTGCAAAATGGCTATTTTTAAGGCCAATATATTAAATTAAAATATATATAAATTCTACAGCGACTTTTCTAAATTTTAAACTGGACATAACTTTTGATTTTTAATACGAAATTTCAATTTTTCAGACTCGTTAGAAAGATATGGTTGAACAAATTTAAATATTTTTGGTTTTACTGAAATCCGATTTATTTTGCATCCTGTACAGTCAATCAAAGTTCAAAATCAAAATTTCAAACTGCAGCGCTGTTTTAAACTCCTTTTATAATTAAATAAAATTTATTCATTTTAACTTTGATTAAAATAATTTTTCCATCGTTATTATTCAAATTTCACTTAAAATTTCTAAAATGAAAATATTAAATTGGCCCCAAAATTCCGGGTTGTTACATCATCTTCACTGATCCATAGCCACTAATCCTTCTCTATGTCCACTTTACCCCATGGAGTCGTACACACCCCATCTGCGCTGGCTCATAGCCTTACTAATCCTTTACTATGTCCACTTTGCCCCTCGAGTCATGACGACTCTACTGCACTGGCTCATAGTCCTACTACGATCACTTTGCCCCTTGAGTCATAGTGACTCTACTGCACTGATAACGTAGTCCTGCTACGATCACTTTGCCTCTCGAGTCATAGTGACTCTACTGCACTGATAACATAGCCCATCATTCATTTCAGTGGTGAATCGAAGTTATGAACGTCGACAGCTCCTTAGCACACGTCCCGCAGCAAAGTCCAATCACGAAGTGAACTCATTGGTTCCCAACTGGATCCTGAGCTCGAACTTTCAACTTGGACTACCTTTGCATCTCGGGTTATTGGTCAATACTGGATCGGTTCGGTCATGTATATGCGCCTCGGTTCGGTTCGGGTCCTTCACGTCGCATTGGTTCGGTTCGGAGTACCTTCTCCCATTCGGTAGTGGCTCAGTCTCCATCGGTTCGGTTCGGTGTCCCTTCGTCGCATCGGTTCGGTTCGGCCTCCGTAGTCACGGTTCGGTCCGCTCCCCTTTCTCTACCGTTCCGATCCCCCTTCTCTTCATCTGGATCCGATCTGGTCCCCCTTACTTAACCCGATCCGATCCCAGTTCAACCATGGTAGCCTTCCTTTTTGCCATGCTTCTTCTTGTGCTAAGCTACGGTTCAGTGATACTTTGCCCGGTCCGAGCCCATCCATCCGATCCGATCCGAAAGCCTGCACCGTTTTCCTGCAACTTTTCCAGCAAGTATTCTACTCCATTCGATGATGTTTTCGACCATTCTAACTATTCTAAACAATCACAAAGCATACCATACAGTCATAGCAACAAGTAGAAGTGACCTCAAACACCAAAACATCAATATGATAGGTTAAAATGAATCAAACATAGCCAAAACCCCATATTTTCCCTTAAACATGTTCAAGCATAATTAATGGTAGGATTAGCAAAACTTAACCAAATTAACCCAACTTTTTAACAGAGGTCTAAAACAATATTTCAGAATTTCTGAATATCTTTCCATATTTTAATCATGCATAAATTCGCTAATTATCACTAATCACCCCTTAATCCCCTAAATTCGGGAATTAGAAAAATTAGTCCAAATTAACCCAAATTCATATCAAAGGCATAAAATGATGTTTTAGAATTTTAGGAATTTTTCTAGATTTTTCTGAGCCATAATTTCGCTAATTTTCGCTAATTACCATAACTAGCCATAATTAGTGAAAAAGCAAGCTAATCACTCATCTTAGCCACAAACAAAACTTAGATCTAAAATAAATCTCTGATTTGGTGAAGACCCCAATGCAAAACAGCAGCTCTAATCTTGATTTGGTGAAGATCTCCCTTGATTTGATTTTGCTAATCCCAATCTTCAAGTTGAAAGTGATTTGGAGGTGTTTTAGAGGTTGGAGGCCATTGTTGGAGTTGAAGAGAGGTAAGTGGAGGCTAGAAAACTGAAATGAAATGAAAAACTAACTCATTTCAGCCCCCCCATAACCCTTATCCGGAAATGGGTCATGGGCCCAATTACCAACTACCCTATTTGGCCCGGTTAAGCAGTTTTCCACCTTACAAACCTTATTTAAGCCATATCTCCCAAACGGTAAGTCCGCTTTTCACATGTGACCACTCTACGGAAAGGTAAACCATCATCCGAAGCCAATGGAAGTGGTTTCAAGTCAAAACACCTTTCCAATCAAAAGTTATGGATGAAACAAGATCAACTAGGGGTAAAATGGTCATCTAAAAATCGACAAAAATCATGAACATGGGAAATGACCCCAATAGTCGTTTCCCAAAGCCACATGACCATACGACTTTGTATGAGAAAGAAATAAATATTGTACGATCCTCCGATGCGTAGAATGCGGGTTGTTACACCGTATTGATTAGATATGCGCTATTTTAACATGAACGATATTTATATCGGGTTTATTCATTTTTATAATGAATAACGAAAAGGAAATGATTTCAAAATCTTATATTTTGAAAATATTATCATTTATATGTTATAATGATATTGAATATTCAATTTTTATTTAAAATTGAAAATGAAGCTGGAATCGTTTTTAAAACGAATTTAAAACAATTTATAAAATTAGATTTAAATGGAAATCGATGAAATATATATAATATATGTATTATATATATTTAATGGCCTGAATAGAACGCGCCGCGCTGACACCATTCGCAAATTTTGACCATTGACTTCGAATTGACATTACGGGAGATCCGACCTTCTGATTCTCCTAAAACTGGAACCATTGGGTTTGTAATGAAAAGCGCTTTCCAACGAACATAAGAAATTTTAAATCTAACAGTTCAATTTGGAATTATGTCTAAATCAAATTTGGAAAAGGTTGTTGTAATTGTAGTTCGATGACCGTTTATGGAAATCGACTGAAAGGGCCTTAATAAAATTATTAAAAATATTAATAATTTATGTAAAATCATAGTAAATTATTTAGAAATAATTAGGATGAAAAATTCCATATTTGAAAAGATAAAAATATATTTTTATCAGAATGAACTAGTTATTAACTTGATTCGAAATCTAATAATTTTTAAAATAAATAAATTGGGTTTGTAAAAGGGTTTTAATATAACCAAAAATTTCCAATATATAAAGTGGAATGGATTTGAATAGAAATCATCTACGGAATATTTCGATATTGGATTCCGTGACTATACGGATATTGTGGAGGAATTTGGAAGATAGATATGTATCGTTATTCCCCATACGATGTGTTGGTTTCAGAATTTGATATTGAATATTAGCCAATATAATTTCTGTTTAGAGCCTTTTATTTAATACTAAATTGGATTTTGGGTTTGTCGTGAAAGGTGTCTTCAATAACACTGTTCTTAAACCTAGTTGAGAAAAGAATAAATCTTTTAATTAAGATTTAGTAAAGTTTTCCAATTAATTAATATTTAATTGGAATTGAATAAAAGAATTGGATTTTGTGTTTGTCGTGAATGGTGTCTTAAATAACACTGTTCTTAAACCCCGTCTGAAAAGAATAAATCTTTTAGTTAAGACTATTAGAGTTTTCAGTTATATTTAGTAATTGGAAGAAAATGGAATGTGAATTGGGTTTATTGTGAACTGTGTTTTTAACGACATTCGTTCTTTAATCCGATTAACAGTGAAATGTGATTTGGAATTTATAAATCTTTTAATTAAGATTAAGGAGATTTTTCCAAAGTAAAGTTTTCCAATTTAATAAAATAAATTAGAATGGAATGGAATTCGATTTGGTAATAATCGAAGTGAACATTTGTGGAGGAAGACTATTACTATATATGGAATTTAAAAGGCTTTGCCGTTATTCCATTTATATTATTGGTTGGATATGGAAGTTTATATCGATTATATATTGATCTGTTTTCCGTGAAGATTGCATTGTTAATGGAATATGATTCTGGGTTTATCATGAACTGTTTCTTAAAATGACACTAGTTCTTTAACCCAGTTAAGGATAAGATTAATTTCTTAACTTTGAATAATCATTAAGTAATGATTTTTGGGATTAAAACTGAATCAGAGATTTTATTGAATCTTTAATTAGATTGAAATGAGAATGTGATAATTTAAATTATCAAATTTGGGAAATGATCGAGAATGGAGTATCACTAGTTTTGCTCCAAGCGATAGTTAAATCTTTAACTAGATTTGGACGTGAAATGGTAATTAATTTTACCGATAACACTGTGTTGTTAGATATTGAGCAGTACCAGTTTTGCTCCATGGGATGAATAGGTTGGCATTGTGAAATATAATAAATGATTACTTCGGTAAGGTTCGCTAATCCCGACTAGTTTGTATAAACCTTAATTTGGTTTAATTTGTGAAAAGAATATTTGAATAAAAGCATATTCTGGATTGGAATGAGGCGTAGGTTGTGTGTTTATATCACTAGATTATAATATACGCGGGTTATTCGGAAAGGCTGGGTTTATACCCATTCTGAATAACTGATTCGACGATAAGTCGACGATGAAGATGGCGGTTGAAGACCAGAGATCTTCACATCGTTTGAATGATTACTGATGTCTTGATTGGGCTGTACACCCAAGACAAGGTAATAAGTGGTGATTATCCAGATGTACTTGGAGATCGACCGTATATGCGAGAGCCTCTCTCCTATATTGGACATATGGGACGAGGAATAAGGTGCCTCTTGTTTCGTTCAGACCCAGAACAGACTTGCAAATGGATAGTGTTCCTGACATTGTATTCCTTTATACTGTATTCATTGATCTCTGCTAGATATATATATTTTTGGTGGCGGAGAATTTATTCTCTTGCTTAACACCCATCTCGGAGACGTACGAGCTTAAAGGTTATATATTGGCAGAAGTCCGTGGTACGGTGTGGATTGGCCATGTGGCATGCTGAGATGCATGGGATCAAGGCTTTTGTTGAAAAGCAGAGCCTTCTGGATGATGAACAAAGCACAGCTTTAAATAGCATATCTTTGTGTAGCGTTAATTCGCGAGCTTCACATAACGGTATGAACCTAAAACGGATGGAGAACGTATGAAAATGGACATATGTTAGTTCCTGGCTAGGAGTAAAGTCATGGTATGGAGCCCAGAATGTTTACTCATGTGTATGTTGCTTGTTATTACATGATGGAAGGCGAGGTACCTCAGATATATCAGTCATTACGGGATCGATGGACATATCGGTCACTACGGGATCGATGGATGTTATGGTCGTTATACTAACCAGATTTTTTGCCCCATAGGGCATGCTAAAACATAGTTTATGGTATTACTAATCATCGACGGGTGACTGGCCATACAGCTAACCATATGTGCAGTTGTGGCTGTATCCTGAGGCTCGGGCCAGATAGTCTCGAATCGGTAAGGATGATCGCTTGCCTTGGTTCATAGATGGAAACCCACTTTCCAATATGTGGATTCACGATTTTAGTTGTAAATATATATTTGGCGACGTAATATATGGGTATCTACGTCCCCTATGATTGATACATTTATATTTGAAGTTGATTTCTTCACTTATAGTAATAATAAAATATGAAATTTCACGTACCAAGCATTTTTGGTTATTATAAGGTAAAAACTCTATCCTTCGGCATGCATTGCATTGTGTGATGGGACCTGAGTCTTATAATAACTTCATTTTTCCATTTAGCATTGCGCTGTATGTTTTATGCACTGGTATTCTAGGGGTTAAACCCGTTCTGTGTTATACGGTGTGGTCCCTTGATTTATCTAACTTTAAAATCAAGCTAATAACTATTTTTGTTCTCACACCAGTCACATGACTGACTCGGAGTTTATTGTTTTAACCTAAACTCTCGGTGCCCCTATTTTCCACATGGGCAACTAGTATTTTTGGTTTTTGCAGATATTATTTTCACAAGATCTTGGATTTACAACTGGAACTATATTCGGAAAGCTCTGTATCAGTGTATTTCTTTCAGTTGTGTTATGTATTATTTGTCGCTACTATGTGATTAAATGTAGTTTAAATCTCTAATATTTTCTGCTGTATATTTTTTATTCACAATCTGTTATATTCTTGTACTCTGATATAAATTATTGTAATAGCAATGAAATGTTCTTCTATTTGTGTTATGAGTGTCGTGTTCTCAACTCAGTTCGGGCTTTCCCAATAGGGGAAGTTTGGGACGTGTCATACTTTTTATATTATAACTAAATATTGCTTATTACTTCTTACTTCTGTATTTAATAGTATTTATGTTTACCAAAGGCAAGTGAAAACAACTTTTAAAAATATGTTTTTCGCAACTGGCTTTACCAGTTGAAAAAAATATAGTTATCGCATGTGGCGAAAACAGTTGCTGAAGATATTTTTTGCAATAGGTTTGGAAGTGCAGTTGCAAATAATATTTTTGTTGCAACTATTATGGAAGCGCAGTTGCTAAAAGTATGTTTTTTGCAACTAGAAGGGAAGCACAATTGTTTAAAATATAAATTTGGAAACATAAAGGAAAGGTCTATTTTTAAATCTCATCTATCGCAACTGGTACGAAAGGTCTGTTGTTAAATATCATTTGCTACAACTATCACATGTCGCCTATTGCAAATAGTTAGTTGCAATAGGGAATTTTTCTTGTAGTGATTGGACTTGAACATCATTTTCTTCAAGATATTAGATGATATCGCCATTTAAGACCTGATATTTGTTTAGTATGCTAATAAACTGTACAAATACAATGAATTTTAAGGTATTTATGTTATTTTATCATTTTTGAGAAACACCAGTATGTAGCATGAGTCCATAATAGTTTCAATAATGTATTAATAATAGAGAAGTCTACCCTAGAAAATATTTTCTTGCCAATTTTATGAGCATGCACACTCTCTTACCTCGGCTATAAGTTTCGTTTCCCATTTGAAAAGTTCCCGTTATGGATTGGTATGTAACTAGAATGGACTTTCAATTTTTTGAACAACTTTTAGATTACTGTGAATTATTCGATATCATCACAAATCCATTTGTTTTATGGTGAACGAAAAGAAAGATCGATAACTGTATTTAAAAGTAATATTTTTTATATAATCTGACTTTTGGCTATTGTGCATTATCGTAGTTTTTTGCAACAATGTTGTAGTTTCTGAAATTCCTTGATTGTTGTGCACTATGGATAATAGTTACCATCTACGTTGCAATTTCTAAAATTCTTTGATATATTATTAGGGATCCAAGGTATACTTCCAATCTCATGTTTAATACAACCCATAAAGTAATAACAGTTATAGAAAATGCATAACATTTGGAAATTTGTGATGTTCAATTTTATTTAATTATTATTTTAGAAAGAGAAAGTTAGAGAATTGTTATAAATTTGTTGATTGCATGTCGAAGTTTCTAATGAATATTAGGCATCAAATTATTACATAATTGTAGTTTTTTTATTTTCACTGATTCTAACTTGCTTATCCATATAATAAAAGTTTCAAAAAATTATCAAGTGTTGTTATGTGCATAATTAGTGAATTATAAGTTGGATCTTGAGATAAATGTTATTAATGAAAATTAACTGATTGATTGTGTTATTAGTGCCTTCATATGTTATTTTTTAACATTTAATATATTATTTAGGATTGTAATATATATTAATTAATTTTATTATGCATTAAATATGAATATTTAACTGCAAACATGGGACATGTAAATCCAAGATATATGATCTACATTTGTTCCCACGTATAGTGGTTATATATGTACATGTATATGTATGTGTATGCAAATATATCTATGTGTGTATGTGTGCATACATACATACATACATACATATATATATATATATATATATATATATATATATGTGTGTGTGTGTGTGTGTCCATATGTATGTGTGTGTGTATATATATACACATCTCTATCATCGTTTGAAAAATGAAATTTCGTGGATGTCATAATATATGTACTCATATCCTTTGTATCTTTTGTTCTTCGTTTGTTTTATATATACTACTTTACCTAACTGATGTGGTCTCGATCTACGCATATACACGATCTTCGCTGTGAAGACAAATGAAACTTTAGCTAAATCATAAAGAAATAATTTTACTAAATTATAGCAGAGAGCTATATTATAATTATTATTTTTGTAAAAGTGCATAGATGGGTATCTGGGCATGCACTGTCAAGAAAGTAAAAGCCATGTTCAAAAGGGGAAGGGAAAGCAAAAGTCAAGCAAAAGGTTTTACTTTATATTCTTAAATTACATCTAAGTCTATATGCCTTTGATGAATTCGTGATCTTACAAACTTGAGTTTTTCTCCCCAAACATACATATATTGATGTCCTTGTGCAACATTATAATTCTTTAGATTGTGTAATTATAGATGATGAGTTGAATCCAATCAGACTTCTTAAATTAAATGAAAATATTATATATATATATATATATATATATATATGATTATTTACAGAAAAGGAATATGTGAATCAAATTTATATTTAGGAGCAATTTAATTTCCTTTTTGTAATTGGACCATCATCTCTATTTGGCATCAAAATAGTTCCACTAGCTAAGGTGTGCTTGTTTTTAATAAGTGATTGCATTATGTATACTTGTACAGATTTAAATGATAATAAAATTTGTAGTTCCAAAATATGTTAGAGTCATAAACAATTATTCATAACTTTTAGTGCAATTTTTAAATAAGTGAATAAATTATTTTCTTTATGTCTTTAAATGAATACCTAAGTTGCAATCTCTCAAAAATGTTTACTCAAAATGCTAACTAAACTCATTAATTCACAATATCCTATTTTTGTTTCATTTCATACAACATTCTCTCTTTCTCTTCTTATTCTTCTCAATTTTGTCATCACCTTTCTATGTTATGTTGAATATATTTGAAAAAATAATGCAAAGAATTTTTGGTAAAAATAATAATTATGCTTACCAAGATTAAAACTTGTGACAATAGCTTTGTTATATCCTACTCATTTTCTATTTAACTTAATTTTTTCATAAATAACGAGATTTTGGATAAATTTGAAGTGAAACATGTTCCGTAATTTTTTTAAATTTAAGGGACGGAAGTGCAAGCAAAATAAAATGGTAAAATTTACTTTAACTTTAACCTTCGCAATAGGAACCTATAGTTAACAATCATTATTTGGTATCAAGTAATATGCATTTTAAAAAACAAAACCTTAGCCTAACCAAATAAACCAAAAAAACTGAAAAATCGGTTCAATTAATATATCATAGTCAATGTTTGAAACTGGAACACATTGCTTGATTTGAACCTCTAATCATGGGCCAAATGATCATTCAATGCATTAAATTCCTATGTGTATTTTTAGTTCCTAATGAATTCTTCCTTTTTTTAGAAAGTTGTGATATCTAATTGGATACTTATTTGCAGAAGATAAATATGATGCGATAATGAAGCTGCAAAATGACGTGAGTGCTTGCGCGTATGAAGATGTTCAAGTTATGTGGTCAATGCTAGTAAGCAAATCTAGGTCCGAGGACCCAAGCCATAGCCATGAAATTCCAACTAACAAGTGAAACAGCAAGTCTCATTAAGAGTGACTGATGATGCAGTTAAATTATGCTCTAACTTATGCAGTTAGAATGGAATCCAAATGGTACTTATACATAGATATCTGTATCCGTGAGCAGATTTAGTATGAGACGGTCTACTTAACTTCCAAACTATGGATTATGTAAATATAACATTGTATCTTTCGTGCATATCTAATATTCATGTTCTAATCTAAAAATGAGAATTCATTAGTGCAAGCATATGAAATTAATCTATGAAGCAATAGTGAATTGCATTTTTACTTATTGAATAACTACGTTTTAAAAGTGGGGACGTTCAATTAAGAGATTCACCTTTAATTTACCATTTCGTAACTTACTAAATATCAAATTACACAAAAAATTTGTAGGATGATAGTTTATTTATACTCATTTCAAATGTGTGTGTGTGTGTAAATATATATATATATATATATATATATATATATATATATATATATATATATATATATATATATGTGTGTGTGTGTGTGTGTGTGTGTGTGTGTGTGTGTCTACTAAAACATGTTTATGACGAGTTAGCCTAAGTTACATATTTATCATGAAGTGAATAAAATATACTTTTTAGTTTCATGAAAATCAAGTCTAAATGCAAACTTTATTTTCAGAAATAAACATTGTTTTGCCTTGCTACCGATATGTTTCACCTATGGTGAGTTTGCCCAAAATTATCCTCCTCTTCAGTATCCCAAACTATAACATAACAACTTTCCTTGTCTCTTAATGCACACTGTGTTTGCTCAAGCTTTATTTGGTTTAATATCTTTATTGAATACAAACATAGCATTGATTACAAATAGTTTAGTGGAGTCATAGTTCAAATAACTCATCTTTTGCACATATTATATGGTATAAATAATATTCAAGGTTGTCTTAACCAATCCATATGCATTACTTAGCTTACCCATAATGATTGATAACATATTGCACAATTTTGTTGGAATACATAAAATTTGATAACCTAACGTCATTAGATATTTTTGATTACATGTTGGGTGCCAATATATCATGACATGTTTAAATATATCATTTGTGAACATAGAATTTTATATGGTCTATATTCACGAACACATAACTATGCCTAGTAGTAATATGGATGTACAACATGTGTTTGAATTATAAAATCAGGTAGAGACTGTGCTCGGTATATCAATAGAAAGGTGGGTATCATGTGATTTTTATACTATTGTGGAAAAGTTGACGGGCTAAATCCTTATATTTTATAATCTAGCATTGTTTATTGGAATACCAATGCAACCTAAAATCAACTATGAAATGACATAAGAATAAGAAATGTACAGAAAAAATGAGAAAAGACATAAGATTTAACATGGTTCGATCACATCCGTGGAGATCCAACAACAATTTATTTGGTCACTTTGAGAAAGAGAGTATACTACATGACCTGAGCACGAATAGCTCAATAAATTTTGCTCATCCTAAAAAGAGAAACAAAATATAGATTTTATTGAGGATATTTTGGTAGAGAACAGCTTTCGTATTTTTTATGTTTTAAAAAGATGAGCAAGTGTCTTCATATCTATAGGAGCAAGGATGAATACTATCACGGAGACAAGGATGGTATGCTTATGGATTTTCTTGATTATATTTCAAAATAAATTTAGCATATTTGTGTTCGTTTCCACGTGTATCCTCATTTGAAGTATTTGTCAAATCCTATTATATCTCTTTTAATACTTAGTGATTATCTTTTTAATTTGTTTCTCCTATTTGATTGATTACAGGAATCAATCAATATCTTCACCTTTTGGAATACATTTGAATTGACCTAATTTAACACTTCATGTCAATTTAAAAATATTCATCAATCAATAAAACCGTTTGATGGGTCAACGTGTAACGTCCCGCCTTTTTACCAATTTGTGTTTGAATATATAAATTAGTTTAATTATTGAATTCGTATGGTAAATGAATTTTATAATGAAGTTTGAAAACGTATATATATATATATATATTAATCAAAACGAGCTCGAAATGGCGTGGTAGTTCGTAATTTACGATTTGAACTTCAACTGAGTATACATAATCCGTTATAAGTCGGAATTCACTAAAACAAGAAATATTAGAATCTGTTGAACTATAATTTTGTAATGAAAGAAAAAAAAATCAGTATTCTGTAATTTATATTGTCAGTTATGGCCAAATCAAAATTTGAAATAGTCGTTGTGAAAACATTTGTAAACAATAATGATTTATTTAAATAAAATAAATCAATTTAATATTGGTTTAACATGAATATGAAATATCGAGTTTAAAATTTCGAGTTAGTGTATTCTTGAAATTTTATATAATTCAGTTGTATATATTTATGTGATAACAATAATTTATTTTATTTTTAATCGATTTATATTAAATTAAATCTAATGTTAAATCGTTAATTTAATTGAATATCTTTTTTATATGGTCGAATTAGACCGTGGAAACTGTTCCAATGTGTTCAAAATAAGGGTAGAACCCTGGAAATATCGTTCGTTGTGCTCAAATAGGGATTCAGAACCGCAGAGAATTTTAAAGTCACCGCAATAAATTAAATTAAATTAATATAAAAAAATCTATCTAAATGTAGGGGACGACCTAAACTCGCAAGCACATGCTACTCTGAAATGTTTACAACGTCTTCTCTTTTCATCAAGATTTCTTCCTTCTTCACAAAGCTTTAGTAGGCTGCAAACCTCTCTACTCTATAAACCTACGTTCGTCTTCTCCTTTCAAACATCACGTCTAATTCAAATCCTTCTTCGCTAAGCTTTCAGACAAGGTACACTGTAAGCTATTCTACATCTATAAGCTACTAAGTCGACGTCGTTCCAATCCCCTGATCAATTTCCTATAAATTGACTTGCGCCTCAGTTTATTCTCCATCCTCAAACCAATTATACCCATTCCCTTTATTCTTTTTCTCTCCTCTGTTAAATCGCGGAAATCCTTCTATTATAAAAAAAATCGTAAATCAAAATTGGAAAGGAAACCGCGACCCTTGTTCATCGCGACTCGAAACTGGGAGAGACTAAAGCTCATCAGCATCTAGAGCTACTTGCGATTTGGGGTGTGAAGGGAATTAGCGGCAATCCCAGGTAGAGATTGGCGTTGGGGTCACGATGGTGTGTAGTTCGAATTAGAGGTGGTTGTGCAGTGTTCTTATGGTTGAGCTGGAGGTGCAAGTTGAAGGGAGGATACTGCGATATCATTTGGGAGGCGCGATGTGCCGTTGATGGTTCAGAAGATAGTTACTGCAATGCGACAGTTAATGAACAGAAATAGGATCTTTGTGAATGCAGACCTATTGAGTTGGTCTGTTGTTTTGAATGGTGGTTCAGGAAACCAGTTTGGGTTATTCGGGTTGAACGCAGGAGTGTTTGAAGGAGTTTGATTTGATGTTGGAAAGGAGGATCTCAAATTGACAGTATGGGGACTTGGGGGGAAACGATCTGTTTTGTGAGGATGTAGGGTATTGAGGTAGTTGGTGGCATTTGTTTGTTCAAAATAAGGAATTACAGTAAGCTTTTGTATGGTGATGAATGGTAGAAGGATTGTCCAATGGTGATGTCAGAAGCCAAACTGACTTGGACAGGGGCTGTGGCATGATTGATTACGAGTTGTTCGATTAAATGCCAAAGTGGAGAATTTTCGTTTTGGGCTGGTGTTGTTTATTGGGGCTGGTCGGAGATATGCTTCGCAAATTAGTCAAGTGGATTACGATAACCAAAGGTATACATTTCTAACGTAAATTAATTTCCATAGAATGAAATTATTTATTAGTAATGAATAAATATTAATCGATAAAATAAACAAATCATCATACGTGGTAGAAACGGATGATAGTTGACTGTGATGAGCAAAATGTTTTGCTGAAAGGATAATGGCAAATTTGGAGACGGCTCAGGATTTGTTTTATGAATTAATCGAATGGTTGGCATAAAAATAAGGTATGTGTTTTAAATAAATTAAAAAATGGCATAGAAATTTATTTAAGTAGTTAATGTAAATGAATATTTAATTGTTAAAAATTATCACAGGTGACAAATTATTCGAGAAAAATGAAATAGCCGCACAACTAAGACGATAGGGAAATAAATTGGATATTTGACAAAGGAAAAATCGAGGTGAGTTAAACTCACTCAGTTAATTATTTGAACTGTTTTTAATAGTTCAAAATTTTGTTTTATTTCTTTGTTGCAAAATTGATTGATATAAAGTGATAATATATTACAATAATAATATATAAAAATAATATTGGTGATTGGATAATTCCCGCAGTATCATTAGCGGATGCCCGCAGTACCATTAGCGGATGATTTACCTATGCGCACCACAATATATATAGTGGATGACCTTCTATACCGCGATATCCTGCCTCGAAGCAGGATGTGTATTATTATTGTCGACTAACATCTGTGGATGCAGGAAAAACAGGTTGGAGGGATCCAACTGGATTCCTCAACATTTATTTATTTGTTTTTCATATACATGCTCATATATGATGTGTTTATAACCAGTGACGGTTATAGTATACTTGGATGTGTTAATAACCCTGATTGTTGATTTTGGATAATTTTAAATATCCTAAATAACGATATATGAAACTAAAAATAGGAATTCAAAATGAAATAAGAATTTTGGAAAGAGATATTTATTTCAAAATAGACATGGTTATTCAGAATCCGAATTAAAAAGAATTTAAAAATAAATATTTGTTTAAAACAAATATTTTGAAAGGTCGATTTTATAAGGGATGTTGATAAAAAGAGTTTAAAGGGAATATCTAATTTTAAATAGGAATGTTCATATGAAATCCAAATTGTAATATAATTTAAAGGTAAATATTTGTTTAAACAAATGCGTTAATGAGGCAATTTTATAAACGACGTTTATAAAAGAAACGAAATGACTACCATTTTTGAATTTGGAAAAACATGGATTTCAAAATAGAATTGATATATATAAAAGAACTTTAAAGGAAAATATTTATTTTCAAATAGAAATGTTCATTTAGAAACCAATTTAAATATAATTGAAAAGTAAGTGTTGGTTTAACAAATAAGATGAGAACTCGATTATATAAGTGACATTTATAAAAAAAGTGAAAACCATATATTGGTAGTATTTGAGAAAGCTATAATTTGAGTATGTATTTGGAAAGGAAGTGGGAATGGTAGTTTGGGACTAACATTTGAAATGAATTACAATTTTCTAACTTGCAAATATAAAGAAGTTCTCATGTAATAACTCAGTAGAAGTTATTAATGTAATTGAAACCTGGGATTTGCAAGAACGAAATCAATTTGACTACTTAAGTCAAATATGGATTAGTGTTGAGGAATATCTTTCACGGGTGATGTAAAGAGGTGTTCAAGCAAATAAGTTGATTCGATAAGAAGGGTTTTGAAGTTATAAACTCTAATTGAATTTGAATTAAACTAATTCAAATAATAATAACATAAGATTTTGGATAATAAAAATCAATGGTAAGGATTTTACAATAACATTGATATATAAATATTTTATTTATGGAATGTAGTTATTGGAATAAAGTTGGGATAAGATGTAGTAAATATATAAAGATGTTTTATGAAATCAAGACTTTATTTTTATGAAGTTTAAAATAAAATTGAATTGGTAAATGAATTATATCGTATAAAAAGTTCTTTGTTTCAGTTTTAGACTTAAATAAATATTAACAAGTGTTTTGCAAACTGTATCTTAAAAATGAATATTCCATTTATTGGGAAAAAAGGGAAGTTTTGAATTAACGAATGGTAAATCGAAAAGAGGATAAAGTGATTGAGGATATTAGAACAATGAATTCAATTTTCTTTTATGGATGGATGGTTGTTTTATTTGATAGTTAAATAACCGATTATCAAATCTGGCCTATACGATGGTTAGTACGGAAAGACCGGGATCGAATTTATTCAAAAACCATTCCGAACTAACTAATACAAAATGTAGAATATACGGATTTGAAGATGGAGCAGCGAAGACCGTGGATCTTCATAAGCGAAAGGACTACTTGTCGAATTCTTTGGGGTCGTGCCCGAAGATATTTTGATGGTGATCCTGTATCCATAGGGCAATTCCTAGGATACGGTAGGAGAGTGCCTTCGGTTTGTCCAATCCCAGGACAACTTGTATGGACGAATGTGTGACAGAGTATTTCCAAAGGATCACGTACATTGATTTCTTCAAACGTACCATAGTTGATGGCGGAGAAAAGGTTTTCTTTAGCCTGATAACTAGAGTATTTTTGTGGACGTCAATTAGTGATATCTGATGGATATGACGATGTAACATTCAAAGTAATGGTGGCCAGATGATCCAGAAATACGATTATAACCTCAAGCCTCACAACCGGGAAATTACAAAAATCGGGCAGGCAGCATGGCTAAGTGGGTCGCGCCCATTAGGGTGTATTGTCACCATCTAGAAAATATTCATATTTGTTACTTCTTTTCGCTTTTGTATCTCCCGGGAACGGTTATGTTGCTAGCAACCGTAGGTGACAATATATTCGATACACTCAAGAGAAATGAGCGGTCGGTCATGTGTGGGCCGGGTTGCAAGACGTTCTTGTTGAACCCAATGTATTCATCTCTAGAGATACATTATCGGAAGGTAGTCCCATACCTTGTCATAGTTGGAAATCCAATCTCCAATAAGCGCCTGCGGTTTTAATTGTATACTATATATGTAGAGTGTGAGATGCAAGCGTTATGCTAGATTCTATTTATTTGTATCTAGACACTATTATAATATCAGAAAGGATATTGATTTCAAAAATAGTTTGGGTTATCATAAGGTAAAAAACCATCCATGTTTATGTGTGGATTGGTCTTACGATTATCCTTTTCTTTTGAAATGATTTTTAACTTTAAAATCAAGATGGATGCTACCAATAATTTAGTGAGTTTTCTCACGCTGGTTTACCAGACTGACCTGTGGCGTTTGTAATGCTCGGGTCAGACCAACTTGGGTCTGACCGAGTTTACAGGTTTAGGATAAGATGATACAGATTCCAGAAGACGAGCTGGAGGAAATCAGACGTATGATATATAGTATTCCGCTGTGTGTTTTAAATGAGGACAGACTACTATAACTGTCCAGATGAATTGAATGTCCGCTTTACTCTGATAAATTGTAAGTATTGTTCTTAAAGTTTTCAAAAAAGGTTTATTTTTGTATTATATTTTATTCCACTGCGATGTGAGAATCTGATATTGTGGTTAGCTGTTGTTCTTCTTTTTCTTCTATTCTAATCTTTCTATCTTATCTTTTCTCACCCTCTAACTTCTTTCCTTAACGTGCTGGATTTTCGGTACTCGAGTTTTGGAAACGGGATGTATTGTGTTGAAATTCGAGCGTCGAATTTTCTGGTTCGTTACACAACGCCTCATGTCTCTCGAGCAGAGGAAATTGAAATTGCTTAAACTTGTCATTAGGAAGTGATTTTGTCAATTTATCTAGGGGTTATCCATAATACTTACCCTCGCCAACCTGATCTTACTTTCTTCTTCAGGCATAAGAAAGAATCCTCTAACATTAACGTGCTTTATCAAGAACTAAATGATTCATTCTCTACAAGATAAATAAGACTCTGATTATTTCAGTATTGTTTTACTATCCGCTGCACCGTGAAATGATCATCCAATTACCGAAGTAAATACAACCCCTCCTTAGTTTCTGCCACAATCAATATCGACTCAGCCTCTATGGACGATAAAGCTACTATAGATTTCAACTTTGATCCCTATGAAATTGAGCCTACGCCAATTGTAAAAACAAAGACGTGACAATTCACACCCTTTAACATCCCCAATCATGATCATATCAAATAGTCTATATCCTAATGGTATTGCTAAATCATACTGAAACTAAGATATCATAAAATAAAATAACCATATTACGATAGAGACAAATAATTTAGTTAAACTTTTAGAAAAGCATCATCTCAAACTATCACAACCAAACATAATGTCAATGCATTCTAGTCTTTAATCATAAAATCATATTATACATCAAAACATCCCTCATCAAATGTGAATATATATGTCAAAACCTAGATGAAAATGAAAAAAGGAATACATAATGAAAAAGGAGCATTCTAGCAACGCTCTATGTCCTCCAAGAATCAACTACTATCTTGCATGCTAAAAGTTAAGGAAGGAAATGGAACGAGTTAGACGTAAAAGTTTGGTGAATGAGAAGTAAAGAAATATAAAGAAGAAAATCAAGTTTAAATAGTTTTAAATATATTCTAGGTTTCACAAGAAATCTGTGTTCGTGCTTTCATAATAAAGGTGTTTGTCTACACTATAAGTTCTTTCCTAAATCTCATTCCTAATCTACCTAATGATTTTCCTATCGAACCGTATTCTCAAATACTCTACCATACTTGAAGGAGGGCGCAAATATAATCTTGAATTATGACTCACTGAAACGTTTTTGCCCTCTCCTTTCATATGTTGTAGCAAAATGCCTCTTATTTATAGCTTGAAAGAGTCGCCCATAGTTATGACCTTTTCTTTCCATTACCTAAGTTACTGCTTACCCTTTTAGATTGGAACCTATCTATTTAGTGTAAGAGAACCCAAAGCATCCTATTTTTCCATCCCATGTCTGCAAACCCGAACATGATTAGGACGCACATCCTACATGTCTTATTATTTCCATGGCCACTTATTTCCATATCTAATGTACATGCAACACCCTAAATTTTAGTGAACAATAATTATATGAAGAAGATTAATAAATTGAATATTAATTAATATAATATTCAGAACTGGATAAATGGACTTTTCCTTTTGTTCATTATGATATTCTGATTCAAGTAGACATTTCGTTTTAGTAAATCGGACTAAGTATGAACAAGATATGATCAATAAAAGTTTTAAATTAAATTAAATAAATTTAGAATGATGCAACAGGCGTTGAGTGACCTAGGCCCTATATGGATCGACCCCTATATCGACCCACATAAGAGGTGGGTCGACCCACTTCGAGCCAGGCACCAGCCTGTACCTGACCAAATACGCATGTTTTTAGATAATTCTTTATATTGACTCATGTTGAGGTGCTTTCTATGGTCTAGATTAAAACCCTAATATCCTATGGCCTAAACTATCCTTTCACACTTGTAAATAGACTGGCAACCATCACTCTTTTCCTAGACCAATATTTCTTCATCTTCACCTCCATTCTATTATCTTCTGGAAACAAAATTGGGGAAAGGTCAGGATGCTATCAAAATATAGATATGAAAGGATAATCTGCTTCTTATTCTTTTCCAAAGGCCTTTTCTTCGTCTATAACAATTCTCTATGAGTTTTATGTTATTTTTTTATTAGCAATCTAAATAAAAAGGGATTTAGACAGTAAAATATACTCGATCTGAAAGTTTAACAATTTCAGTGTTTATAAGTTTATCTTTTACATGTTATTGTTCATTTTAATTACTATCTATTACTTATTCCTTTTTCAGTTATTATTTATTTATAAGTACATCCTTTTTCTTATCCCCTTCTCTGTCGTTGTTTTATTTATAGTCTTGTTATGCCTATTTATCGATTTCATTTCTGAGCCTAGATTTATTTCTTCTCTTTCCTTTGTATTTTTACTGACCTAAGCCAACGAGAGCCTAGGCCTTTACCGTTTGAGTTGCGTTAAATTGGAATAATTTGAAATAATGTTAATAAGGGGATTATGGCTTATTGAAATTTGTGTATCATAGACTGTAAAACTGTGATAAAATATAAAGGAAGAATATGTAATCATGCTAACCGAAATAGGTTACACTTAATTATATATTAAGTAAACATGTCATTAGAAAACATGTGAATTGGAGTAAGATATACTTAATTATACATTAAGTAAAACATGTTATTTAACTTGTAGTTGGACAATAAATGACATGGTAATAAAAAGTTGTTGTAGATTACTTTCGTTAATTACAGTCCAGGGATATAAGGTTGTAGGTTACTTTCATTAAAAACAATCTAAAGTTAAGGGCTTGCATATTACTTTCGTTAATTACAATCTGGGGGTAAAAGGTTGTAGATTACTTTCGTTAATTACAATCTAAGAAATATAAAGTTGTTTCACTGGTCTTATTAATGAACTTAAAACATGTTAAGTTAAACTTGTATGACTAACAAACGAGAAGAGTTTATTCCTTTGAGATATAAGGGGCTCGCAGAAATCCTAGTTAATGTAGGGGCCAAGTCTCGGGCAGTCTGTGTCATATGCGTTTTGTGTAGGAACTTGTATTAGTCATTATTCTTTGGTTATCAATGGGGCCTCACACTAGGTAGGGGCTAAGGCACACTTGTAGTGAACTAGATAATAAGAGGTCCAAACGAGAGGTAGGTACTAGCACGTTACGGTGAAGTAATGAGTATGCATGGATCCGAAGGTGGAAGATAAGACATTGTAACGCCTGTGATTAAGGTTGTGTCTTTTTAGTTGATAGGTTCAGGACCAATAACAGTGAATGCCATAGCAGGCACATATTATTCACATCTTGTTTAAGAAGCTGGTAACTGGGTAGAAATTAGGTAAAACCTAATCTTTATGTTATGATAGTTAGTGCAGAAATTCTGCGATATGAATGAGAAGCTTACCTCATTTCCGTATTTTTTTACTTTAATTTATTTTCATGTCCAGTATTATTCATCTATCCAAATACTTCTATGTCTTATGCTTATGATAAAAATCACTAGAACTCGTAAGACTTATTGTCCGATCTAGTTTGTTTTTCTCTCCTTCTTCCTTTTCTCGCAAGTTATCAGGGCGGTGGATCGCAGCGGTGACTGTGACCTTTTGATTTAGTTTGGACTTGGACCACCTCTTACTCCATGTATTGCTTCAATGTCTATTTTACGACTATTGTTATGACTCATGAGGGATATGATTTTTATGGTTTTATATTCGTGCTCTGAAGTCTTACTTTCCATGAGACAAATGTTTTATGATATTTCAAATTGTAAGGTTCTGACTGATTCAATAATAATAAATGCCTTAAGGTTTCTACTACATTTTATATTCTATCTTGTGAATTTTAGTCTCTGTGTTGTTACTTTATACCTATTACGCTGTACAAAACTTAATGCATCCTCATATGGGTGACATTAAGGGATGTGGGGTGTCACATTTGGTATCAGAGACTTCGGTTACAAGATCAGAGTTTTTTTTTCAAAAGTGTTTTCAAAGAAAAATATTTTCAAGAAAAGCCTATTTCAAAAATATATCCCCTCAAGTCAATTACATTATTCCTTTGTTCTCTTTTTAAATCCTTGTCTCTTCTCTTTTCAGCATGTCTGGGGATTCCAATTTCCAAGAGTAAGAATTCCCAATCCAGTAGTTAACTTGTTTTAGTTCTGTAAGGATGTATGTGCGATGGGCGATAAGCCATTTCATGGAACAGAGTGTTACGTGGAGGCTCACAATTGGCTTAAAGAGACAGAGAATGTGTTTTGATTGTTGGAGCTAGATAATAGGAGGAAGATTCAATTGATCGCTTAGCAGCGTAAGGAGGAAGCATCATATATATGGGAGATAAATTAGGTAGGGCAGATGGTGGCAACATGGGATGAGTTCAAGGATAGATTCAAAATGAAGTTCTTATCACAAGCCGAGGAAGGAATGCAACTGACGAAATTCTTAAGCCTGAAGCAAGGAAGTATGACGATGAAAGAGTATGTGAATAATTTTAATAAGTTGACAAAGTTTGTCTTGGATTTAGTAAAAACTCCCTACAAGAAGGCTTTGAGATTTGAAAAAGGGTTGAACCAACCTCTCCAAGGATTGGCAATGCCACGTAGCCCTATGGGAATGACATTTGAGAGGCTAGTGGATATGGCTTAGATGCAGAAGGATGGGAAAGTGGACAAGCAAGAAGTTAAGACCAAAGAGGACAATCCCAAGACTGAAAAGAACAGGTGGGGGCCGAAGAAGTGCGCAAAAAAGAAAGGAGAAAAAGCACAAATGAAGATAAAAGTTAAGTGTTTACACCAAAAATGGTCTAATCAACCAAGATACTAAACTGTACTTCACCAATTCAGTAAGAAATAAGTGGAACCGTGCTTAAACTTTAATCGAAAGTAAAAAATACGAGAAAAGTAAAGTAGAGACGAGATTTAGAGTTGTTCAGCCGTTAACGAGGCCTACATCCACTACGAAGGTAATTTCCTGTCTTTTAATGAGGATTACAAGATACATCAGCTATCTCTTTTCATACATCTCTATACCCACTCAATATACTCTCGTTTATATATTTTAATCTAAGAAATTATATCAGAGAATGGTAGAATTTGAGGAGAAGAGGGATGGATGAATGATTGAGAAGGAGGATGTCTTCGTTCTCCTTCATCATGGGATTGTACTTGACGCCATGGCTGAATCTGTGGTTGAGAGTGTAATTTAGCAGCACTTCGTGGTTTCAAAAATCGGATCTCCTTTATGGTGGTAGTCATGGCGTATTTATAGGTGAACTTCTCTTGGTAAATGATCTGGAATCCGCTTATGCAGGCTACGGATTGTTCATTCTGTTAATTACAATTGTGCCATTGGCTAACTGTAGCCAGCTGTCCGTGGCTGTATCCAGTTATCATGTACGGATAACTCATCGGGCCGAGTGTCTTGTATAGTTGAGCGGGTCCATATAAGCGGGCATTCTTGTGAGAGTTAATGTTTTGGGAAGATGTCTGCAAGAGCAGAATGCGGGGCTGGAGTCGATTCTCCTTTGTTCCTTGCACGACCGTCCTCTTGCTGCCTTTGCATAGCGCTGTTTGTTCATACTGCTACGCTGCAAGATTGTTCCCACCTATGTCGAACAGATGACTTGTTTTATTTTAGTGTTTGAGCGGTTTACGGGATATACGACCTTTATCTTTATCGGGTCGCACTCTTCATAACATGCCATGCCATTATCTTCGGTCGCACTGGTTGACTTGACCTGCCTTTGGTTTGATATTTGGACGTTTAGGTGCCTTGGGCAGTTTTGCGCTCGACCGACCCTGGTGATGTCTGCCTCGTATCTCTTAACCAATGTGCGTATGGATTTTTTTAGGGATTAACACTTGCCCCTTGAAGTCCGTGATTTCTTTATAGTAAGGAATTACTGGCTTCGACGTTTTTGGTCGCACATTGTATGGTAGAACTTATCAAGGGGTCATTTGTGCTAAAGATTGAGGATGCTCCATGGTAGATGGTTGGCATTGTCCTTTCGTGTGAGCGAGAGGCTCGATGTATCTTTTTGATTATTGTGCGAATAACTGAATTTCAGGATGCCAGTTGGGACTTGATGGGATACTTTTGTTTAATCGAGCACTAAGCTGACGTGGTGAGAATACTCTAGATGAATTAAGTTCAACGTTCTGCGCCTTCACAGATAGCTTACATTTTCAAAATTTGAATATCTTGACAGTTGTTTGCCTTTTGGCAATTGGCGGGATATTTCCCGGGTACATTAAACTGGATCAATAGATCTTAATTGAGCTGTCATATCATAAAAGGGGCTTCTAGTCCTTGTAAACATTGTTTCTTCATTTTCCCGCTTTTATATGTCTTCAGTAAGCTCATTTTAGTGGCAATTTTATCGTAGAAGACTTCGTTGTTGCTCCTTGAGACTTTGATTCTCTTTATTTGATTGATTGTCTCTCCTATCCTCCTTTGGTCGATGGTTTCCCTCAACCTTGTTTCCGACTACAACGTTCCTTTCTTCGAATTGAATTTCACTTATAAGTGAATTTCCTTACTTTTACCTCTGATGCTGTGTTAATTCTTTTAGGTTTGTAAAGGAGGGTTCTCAAATGGCAACATCGAGTTGTTGGCACACATGGTTGTGGTATTTAAGAAGCGTTGATGTGACTTGGTATGTGCTTGGACTTCAGGCAGAATCCTTTGGTGGTAAACTTTAGACCTTTTTGTGTTGGCAAGTCTTTTACTGAAATGACTGAGAAACAACATTTCCTAATTCACCATGCCTTAACCAACTGTCCAATGGAATACTTACATCGTAGTGATACTTCTGCTCTTCCTTTGATCCTTAATAATTCAATTTGTAATTTCTTTTTAAGCATACTTATCCGTGTTGACATGTGACTAACTGCCTATTCATTTCAATCCTAGTTAACTCATTATGTCTGGGGGATGAGAGGATCTGAATCGAGCAACTGAGGTTGCCCTGGCTACTGGTTCTGATTTCGCTGTTAATCAGATTCATCCCCAACCTCGCTTCTTTAATAGGGTGGCGGCCGGCTGCCGTAAATCGACGCTTCCTTTTGATCAATTTTTGCAAATGTGCAATCGCTTTGGGTTTTCAAAGGATGAAACTAGATTTACCAGAAAGGGAGAGTTGGACGATTGTCTACCCTCTGGGTATGTAGTGGTCAATTATCACATGCTGCCTAGCGGAGCGATTCCCCCTTTAATCCTTATCTAGAGTCCATTTTGCGGCAACTGGCCATCGCCCCATATCAGCTGCATCATAGCGGATATCAAATCCTGCTTGGGCTGTACATACTTTTCATGAAGGTTTGGCAGCGGGAACCCTCGTTTGCAGATATTTTCTCTTTATATGCTTTTAAGAGGAGGGAGGTAGACGGTCCTTCTTTCGTTTTTATGGAAAGTATGCATGATAGAATTATTACTGGTTTGACAGATGGCTCTAAGGGGTTCTCGGATCAATATTTCTTTGTCTGGTTTCCTAGTAAATTTTACGGACGATGGGCAGAAGGAGGTAATTATACCTTTGCTCCTGGAGTTCTTATTCCTTTTCTCTTTCTCATCCGGCTTCCTTTCTGACTTTTGCACCGATTCCTTCTGTTGCGGGTCTTACTTTAGATCAAGGCCTCCTTAATTCTTTAATTTCTATTGACAAAAGGGAAAGGAACAGAGAGATGTTGCTTTCAGAGGAAAACCTCTGTAAGTACCAACTAATTTTCTCTACACGATCTCTTGGAAAGGCTTTGGTTCACTCTCAATGTTCTGCTGGTAAGCTTTTTAAAGAGAAACGTTCAATCCTTGATGCAAGTGTTTGACCATCGTTGCTGATTACCGAGGGGAGTGACAGAAGAGTTGACGAGAACACATATGGTTCAACGGTTGATGTAACTTCTAAAGCGACCGCCGGAAGTTCTGCTCGCCCTGTTATTCAGGCGGAAGGTTCCTCAGGGACATTTGGAGACCTGGGGGATTTGGACTCTGCCAAATATTTGAGCCAGAGTGATGTTGTGATGCCTGACCCAGCTATATCTGATGTGGAAGAAATCCGAGGGCTTGCTCAGCTTCCTGAGAAAGCTTCCGTTTTCATAACTTCCCCTGAAATTGGTTTTGATATCACCTTACTAGCGGCATAATTTCCGGCAAATATGATAATCTATGAATGCTTGCTGAACTCATACTTTGTTTATTTTCCAGGTGTAAATGCAAACTACTCATTATCGGATAGTTTCTCCCAACAAGTCGATCTTACTGATCCACGAAGCCTCCTATATTCTTGTCTTTCCTGTTATTCAAAGCGTCCCTAACTGTCTTCGAGTTCTCGGGTCTGACATAGCTCTGAACTCTCAATGGTTGATTCTTTAAGGCGTAGGGGGCTTGACCAGGCTAAAATGCTTGCAACGACTGAACCTTCTACAAGATCTATTGTTCTGACTCCTGCTCAAGTTCAAATAATACGTGATCGCCCACCTTATAAGGTTTCTCCTGGAAACTCAACGCTTAAGGATCGCTTCAGCGGTTGGGACTTAAGGGGAATGCATTTCGATCTAGATTTGCATCCTAATGATAGTTGAAATGCTGTGAAAAATTTGGATGCCATAAAAAGTAGCATGACCAATCAGCTTGGTGTCATTAAGAATCAATTCGAGGTAGTGTTGAATCTGGTTATAAATGATGTTGATGAGCGACTGGAGCACTTGGCCAAATTTGGTTATGAATTATAGAAATTGAATGCTCGACACCTTGATCATATCGAAACCTTAGAAAACGACAAGGCTAGCCTGATCCACCTCATTAAATCCCAAGAATCTGAGATTACTTCTTTAAGGAATGGAAGCACCAAAGTGGATAACTTAGAGGCCAGAAATGTTGAGCTCAAGAAGGAGCTGGAGGGTGTACGAGTGCGAATTTTAGAAGCTCAATCTGCTCAAAAGCTTGCTGAGCGCCATTTGGCCTTAGAAAAACCGGCTTTGATTTCTTCATAACAGGAAAACATGGCTCTTGAAGGCCAACTTGCTTCTCAGAGCAAAACCCTCAGAACCTTTGCAGAGGATAAGATCAGGTTGCAAAAATATCTTGACGAAGCTAAAAATGGAATCGATAATACTCTATTTCAATTCTATGTTTGCAGTGTCATGAGCCGTGGAAGCTTGAGTTACTTAGACAAGGATTTTCCGCGAACTCTGGCTCTTGTTTTGGAGCGAATACTTTTGTATTCCGATGATGTCGATGATGAGTTCCTTCAGGGGCAGCTTTTAGAAGAGAAAGATCGCGAGGCTCTAGTTAAAGGTATGAGGATTTTGATGAACGAGCGAGTTCAACCGCTTAGGAGGGTACGTTGGACGCAACCACTCCTTATTCCCCACCTGACTCCTTCGGGGTTGATACTTTGAGCTCCCTTACTCCCCCAGCAGATCGCTCTACCTTCGATGTCGCGAGAGTTCAACCTGTTACTGAGTGCCCAGATCAGGAAAATTTTGTGGCACAGTGCGTGAGTTACGGCTACGCTTCTGTGAACGCAGTCGATCATGGGGTTGACTTTGTATATCCAATAACTTCAGGTAAAATTGACATCTGCCAATCTGCCCCTGATTTGGATTTTCTTATTTCCTCACCTGAGATTGCTGAGTTTAGTGCTTGTTATCCATTTGCATCAGGTGTGCTTTCACCACCTTCTTTAACTGCTTGCGGTGCCGCTGCCCAGCCTGCTATCGTTGATTCTGTTCTGATCTCTACCAGCATTAATCCTCTCACCATATCTTCATCAGATGGCCCACTTTTACCAGATGCGTCCGATCCGGAAGATGAGGACAAGATTTGGACTACCAAGGCTATGTCCACCCTGAAACGCAAAAAGAAGCTAACTGGTTAATAATTGAAGATCACATGCCTCTTTCCTTTTGATGACTCTTTTGTGTAGCGGGATTAGCAAAAAGTCTAAACAATTAGCTCATCCTTCCCTACATAAGAAATAGCATTTGTGACCTTTATGGTCTGATTCCAGCTTATTTTCTTTTACTTGTTACATACATAGACCGGTTGTTTGTGCGAGTGCCGGCCCTCGCTTAACACTGTATGTTTGCGCATTTACTTTTGTATCGTTTAGGTGCTATCATAGTTTTATTACTTTCATTCTCATGAGTGGTAGCGCTTTTAGTTTGTTGTTCACGCGAATCTTATCATTCGAATAGTTCTTGCAACGAAGTTATAACTAGGTTGTGATATGTTTTGAGTTGGGATTGGTGGTTTTTTACACAATGGTGAAGTCCCCATACCAAAGCTCTTTTTAATTTCATAGATTCTGTTGATTTCGAATCGTAATTTCATTTGATCAGCTCATGATTTTTTAGAAACAACACGTGGTTATTATGTGCTTTATTTTGGGTGCCCCCATGGGAGGTCTTGGGTTCCAATTTCGACCCAAGTTCGGCCTTGTTAGTCCTGATTTTTCTAGGACTGAAAGACCTTGTTGAATACCCTAATATGGCTGGGATTTCTGATACCCCATTTCGGATGGGATTTCTGCTAGTTAATCCAACCTTGGCTTTGTTTGACTTAGTTAACAACAAAGAACAAGAATAGAAACCCCCTTTCGGCCAGGGTTTCTGTTTTGTGCTGGTCCTTCCAGCACGTTTTGCCGGTCCTTCCGATACTAGGATTGATGTTTCGAGCCTAGGTATTCATCCGTGGGACATTTTCATCATTTCCCCAGTACCCCCTATTTTTTACAATAAATCCTAATGTCAGTTTCTCCAGCAAAGGCTTGCTTAGGGAAGTTCCACCTTTTGGCTTGTTGTTTGTTTCTAGATTTCATATCCGGTTGAGGTGACGTGCTAATACATCCTATTTCGTTTGCATGTTTCTCATGATGATTTGTTGCCGTTTTGCTTAAGATGTGCTTTAAGAACGTTCCCTTTGCAATTAGGACGGGTATGATTGACTGCTTCTATCATGCCTACATTTGAAAATTATTTTTCAGTGTACAGTGATGAGTACAGTACTCAAGTAAGCACACGATAACTTTCTTTGCATATGGCATTTGTAAGTAATTCATCATCAAACATTATCATAGCAAGTAGCAAAACAAAGTAGAACAACTATTATTTCTTAAGCAAGCAGAATACAAAAGAAAAAGTGAGCAAAAAAGCGGAGCCACGGGAATTTTAGTTCAAAATTCCATGATCAGGGCACCAATCACTGATCCTTAGCCACGCATTAGTTCTGGAGTACTTTAAGCCTTTTCCTCGGAAAGTTTGTTGCCCCTTGTTTGCAGAGAAACGAGACAATGGCCTTACACATATTGCTCCAAATGGTTCTTCCTGACCAGCCCCTCGATTAACGATTTAATGTGTCTACATTCATTAGTATTGTGTCCTGGTTGATCATGGAATTGACAGAACCTTCCTGATTTCATGGTAGCATCTTTGATTTTCATCCGTTCGAGGACTAGATATTTTACAGTGTCCTTCGTTGCCCTGAAGATATTCTCTATAGTGTCATTGAGGGAGGTGAATTCAGAATTTTTGAAAAAACGCGGTCTCCTTCTGCGCTGCTTGGCTCCACCCCTTGCACCCAAGACATACCTTCGCTTTTCATTTGGTTCTGTAGAACAAGCGCTTTTCTCCTTGCCAGATCTTTGCCAGGGCCCATAATCATGATAGGCGGTTTCTGGAATAGAACTTTCTTGCTCGGCAGAAAATTCTGTTTCACTTGCATAACTTGTTTGAGCGAACGAAAAGTCAGCAATACTTGGTGCGGCTTTTATGGCAGAGGCCTAGATAACGAACATTGACTCGATCTTCTTTATCAATGTGTTGTTTGCAATAGTTATTTGACTCGTTATCCCTATCATTGCTTCTTCCAACTCCATCCTGGTTACGGCTACCTCGACTTTTAACGTTTCCCTTTCTTTGGAACGGATGGTAGGCGATATATCAGCGTCGGAGACGCCACCAATTTTGTCAGCAGCAGTTTCTCTCAGCATGCTCATGATTTCAAGCATAATATTTCCCAAAAAATCTCGTCAGATCTGAATGGGAAAAGAAACAAACATGGTCCCACGGTGGGCGCCAAAATGTTTACACCAAAAATGGTCTAAACACCCAATGTACTAAACTGTACTTCACCAATTCGGTAAGAAATAAGTGGAACCGTGCTTAATCAGTAATCAAAAGTAAAAAATACGAGAAAAGTAAAGTAGAGACGAGATTTAGAGTGGTTCATCCGTTAACGAGGCCTACATCCACTATGAAGGCAATTTCATGTCTTATAATGAGGATTACAAGATACATCAGCTCTCTATTTTCATACATCTCTATACCCACTCAATATACCCTCGTTTATATATTTCAATCTAAAGAATTATACAAGAGAATGATAAAATTTGAGGAGAAGAGGGATGGATGAATGATTAAGAAGGAGGATGTCTTCGTTCTCCTTCATCATGGGATTGTACTTGACGCCATGGCTGAATCTGTGGTTGATAGTGGAATTTAGCAACACTTCGTGGTTTCAAAAATCGGATCCCCTTTATGGTGGTAGTCATGGCGTATTTATAGGTGAACTTCTCTTGGTAAATGATATGGAATCCGCTTATGCAGGCTGCGGATCGTTCATTCTTTTAATTACAGTTGTGCCATTGGCTAGCTATAGCCAGCTGTCCATGGCTGTATCTAGTTATCACGTACGGATGACTCGTCGGGGCGAGTGTTTGTATAGCTGAGCGGGTCCATATAAGCGGGCGTTCTTGTGAGAGTGAATGCTTTGGGAAGGTGTTTGCAAGAGCGGAATGTGGAGCTGGAGTGGATTCTCCTTTGTTTCTTGCGCGACCGTCCTCTTGCTGCCTTTGCATGGCGCTGTTTGATCATACTGCTACGCTGAAAGATTGCTCCCGCTTGTGTCGAACGGGCGACTTGTTTTATTTTAGTGTTTGAGCGGTTTACGGGATATGCGACCTTTATCTTTATCGGGTCGCATTCTTCATAACATGCCATACCGTTATCTTCGATCGCACTGGTTGACTTGACCTGCCTTTGGTTTGATATTTGGATGTTTAGGTGCCTTGGGCAGTTTTCGCATGACCAACCCTAGTGATGTCTGCCTCGTATTCCTTACCCAATGTGCATATGGATTTTTTGGGGATTAACATTAAGTGCCATAGATGTGGAAGGGTGAGACACTTTGTCATAGACTGTAGGAAGAATAAGAATGCTTGGTAAATTGCGGACATAAAGGAACCCTTAGCAACAATCCCTCGGAAACAGAGTCAAAGGGGAGGATCATCCAGAGCACAAGTTCATGCACTTGAGACAACTCAGACTGGTCGTCAGGATCGAGGTAGGAATGTCACCGTAGAAGGTTTGATTTCTCTTTTTGAATCTCCTATTAGGACTTTGTTCGATTCCCGTGCTATTTATCATTTCATATCCAATTTTTTGTTGATAGTCTGCACATTGTACTTGTATAGTTTTTGATCCTATAGTGGTCTCAAACCCCATAGGAGGTATGATTCACCTGTCTATGATATGTAGGGGTTTGAGAAATTCCGTTCTAGGTATCATGTTTGAGTGTGACGCATATATTCTAGGTTATGGGTTATGGGTTAGGCTTATTGTGGGGATGGATTGGAAAGCCATGTATCGTCCCATCCTCGATTGTGAGAGGAGAGTTGTTAGGCTTTTGACATGCCATAGTAGAACTCTCGATATTTCTTGTGACTCGCGGGGTCAATTAATCCCGGTTTCCTAGATTCCCTATATGCTTATATAGATGATTTCAGTTTGGTACCCATAGTTAGAGACTTTCTGAACGTATTCGATAAGGTAAGAGGAACATCTCCCAGGAAAGAGGTAGATTTTTGGATATACATGGTGGAGAATGCAAAGCTTGTTGCTCTACCAGTGCGCCACATGGCTTCTAGAGAGAGGAGCGTGCTCAGTAAGCAAGTGGGTGAATTTTTCGAGGAGGGATTTATTAAATGGAGAATTTCTGAGCAGGGGGAAGCCGTCATCTTTGCGACCATGGAAGATAGCTCTTTTCGTCTATGCACGGACTATAAGGAGTTGAATAAACTCACCAAGAAGAATAGACACCCACTTCCATGGATAAATGACTTGTTTGACTAGTTAGTGGACGCTTCGGTTTTCTCACAGTTGGATCTAGCTTGATACAGGTTTTCATCAGCTTAGGGTAGCAGATGAAAACATAAACAAGACGGCTTTCAGGACTCCCGACGGATTGCTTAATTGGCTGGTTATGCCTTTTGGACTAACCAATGCACCGACATACTTTGTGACTTTGTTAAGTCATGTATTTAGGTAGTACCTGAATAAGTTTGTAGTGGTTTTTGTTCATGCTATCCTGGTTTTCTCGAGGAGCGGGGAAGAGCATGCCATACTCTTAGGAGATGTTCTCCGCACTCTCCGAGCACATCAACTGAAGGTTAAGTTTTCTAAGTATCATTTCTGGAGGATGGAAGTAAGGTTCCTAGGGAATTTTGTCTCGAAAAATGGAATAGTGGTGGTCCTCGCTAATTTGTCGTAGTTCAAGATTGGAAAGCCCTTAAGAATGTGACAGAAGTTAGGAGTTTGTTGGTATTGGAGGGTTACTATAGAAAGTTCATTAAGGACTCTGCACGGATCTCAGCTCCGCTTACCTATCTGATGAAGAAGAACCTAGTTTTTGCTTGGGATATAGATTGCAAGGATGCATTCTTGAGATTAAAGAAGGTTATTACATCAGCTTCAGTTTTGACTCTTCCTGATGGTACCAAGATGTTTACCATATACACGAATACTTACGGCACAGGTTGAGGAGTAGTGTTGATGCAGAAAGGTAGGGTTGTCTACTACTAGAGTAGGCAGTTGAGGGTAGATGATAGGAACTACCCTACCCAAGATTTGGAGCTGGCGTTAATAGCGTTTGCACTCAAGTCTTGGAGGCACTATTTACTAAGTGAGTTGTCCGAGCTTTATACAATTCGTAAGTCACTCAAGTACTTGTTCTCGTTGAAGGATCACAATTTGCGACAACAGCTTCGATGGAGTTCCTTATGTCATATGACTTTGAGATAGTGTATAAACCAGGGACGGGGAATGTGGTTGCAGATGCATTGATTAGACAGAGGATGACCTTGAGTCCATTATTCGTAGAGTGGCAGAGCTTATAGTTTATCTTGTCATTCGATTTTAGACCATCTATGTATTTTGCGCCCGGATTGTTGGCATCGTTGGAGGTGCGACCTACTCTTCTGGAGTGCATTAGATCCCTGCTTCAGAGTGAGGATTACCAATTCGTGGATATCATGGATCGACTCAGTAGAGGAGAGACCTCTAGCAACCTTGCTAGGTACTCTATGGATGAGAGAGTGTGGCTATGTCGAGATGGAAGACTATGTGTTCCCGGAGTTGATGATTTGTTGAGATTAATTCTAGAGGAGGCTCATCACTCTTGGACTATCCATCCGGGTAGTGACAAGATGTACAGAGATATGAAGTTGGTTTTTCTTTGAACTAGAATGAAGAAGGACATGGCAGATTATGTAGCCTGATGTTTGATTTGTCAGCAACAGAAGGTTGAATAGAGAAAACCTGGTGGATTGCTTTAGCCTCTAGACATACCACAGTGGAAGTGGGAGAGCGTCTCTATGGATTTTAAACATGGTTCTACCAAATCGAGGAAGGGACACACCAATATTTGGATTGTAGTTGACAGATTGACTAAGAGCACTCACTCTATCCCAGTCAAGCGCAAGAGAACGACAGCTTGGTTAGCATCGATTTATCTTTGAGAGATTATCCAAGTTCATGGGTTACTCTCCAGTATTGTTAGTGACTCTGACCCCATCTTTACGAGTGAGTTTTGGAGGAGCTTTCATTAGCCACTACAGACACAGTTACAACTTAGCACCGCCTATCATCCTTAAATGGATGGACAGACAGAGAGAGACACTAGGGTTCTTGAGGATATATTGAGTCTGTGTATCCAAAACTTTGAAGGAACTTGGGAGGAACATCTCCTATTTGTAGAGATTGCCCACAATAATAGTTATCAAATGAGTATTGGTATGGCGACCTTTGAGGCACTTTTTGGACGACCCTGCAAATCATCTACATGTTGGTGGGAGTATACGGACAAAATTCTACTTGGGCCTGAGATGGTTAGAGGAACTTCAAAGAAGATAGAATTGATTCAGAGATGGATGAAAGCAGTTCAGAATAGGCAGAAGTCGTATGTTGGTCAGAGGAGGGCTGACTTAGAGTTCGAGGTAAGAGATATGTCATTACGTCATAGATGGCCTACCGCAACAAAAATCCAAGGTGTTGCTTGCTACAATGTAACTATAGATATGTTGTTTTTTTTTCTATTGCAACACACGCTTCAAAGTGTTACCATAGAAAATCCAACGTGTTGTAGTAGCCACATGAATAAATATATCAATCCGGGTGATTACAATCCAACGGTCCACGTTAGCAATCTGCGTGACGTAAAATAATCTTTAACGCGGGAAGCAAAAACAAAAAACAAATAACGAAGCCACAAAAAAAGTAGCAAAATATTCAAGGGTTTCAATTGAAACTTAACAAAATATGCCGCCGCTCAACCTGTCAAAGACTTACACTCACAATTTTAGTTAGGGCTAAAAGTTCAACTTTACAAGCTTAATTGGGGTTCGATTACGGCAAGTTCGAGTTCAAGTTCAATTAGGGCTTTGCTGCTTCAATTAGGTCTTCAATTGGGGTTCATTTGGGTCTTAAATTTCAGTTAGGGCTTCGATTTAATCTGCTGCTTAAGGTATCACTCAATATATATTTCAAGTATTTTCTAATTTGATTATTGTGTTCCCTAATTTATAGATTTACTTGTAGTGGCTGATTATGTATTCCTGGTTTTATTGTTTTGCTTTATAGTCATGGCTAAATAATATTTGTGTATGTTATTTGTGTGTAAATTAGTGATGAACGAGGAAAAATTATGGGCATAATTTCATAAGCTCAGATGGTTGCATGTTATTTGTGTGTAAATTTAGTCCTCGATTACCAAAGAATACATGCATGTCCAAATGACTGCATGTTATATTGGGCAAAAAATGAAAAGGAAAATAACTGCAAAACTTATAGTGTTTCAAGGAAAATTACTGCGTGCTATTTAAGTAAGAAAATGTTGTTTATGCCTTGATTATATGTTGTAATTGATGTATCACATTTGAGGCTTCTTTTTGTATTTTTTTTAGTGTTTCTGCCAATACTACATGTTAGTGAAGTGGTTGTTTTATTTTATAATGCGGTTGGTTTATTTTATTTGTAATTATTTCGATATAATGCTAATTTCTCCATTTTGTGTAGGATGGAGGCAAATCTTAGATTCCATCACAAGGGAAAATTTGGGAAGAATGGATATGTTGGTGGAGAAGAGGCGATTGTCAAGGGAGTTGATCCGGATAGGTTTTCGTACACAGTACTGATGGTGTTTCTCAAGGAAGAGCTAGAGTACACCAAAATTGGAGGAATATATGCATGGAAAGGTCCAACGAGTAGGTGGAAATTGGTGGCTGATGATGTAGAGCTGTTCTTTATGATGCAAATAAAAAATAATGGTGATTGCATTGATTTTTATGTCGACACCATCGTCGAGGATAGTACCGAGCCAATTAAACAAGCGTAGCCACATGCCATCGCACACCTAAGGAAGAATCTGTTTTTAGGTATAAACATGTCTTATCATTTGTAATATTTTGATGAATTTGGTCATTTTGCTGAATATGTTTTTCATCTAGAACTTGTTTGATTTTTAGTACACTTAGTAGAATAATAAAGAACTTGTATGTTGCAGCTGTGAAATAACAGAAACGGAAGTTTATCACCTCTCACCATCTTCAACAGGTAGCAAAAAAGATGCAGCAGACTGATCAAGTCTTTACACCTAGAAAGTCGACACGGCTAAACAATTCCCAAATGAGCAGCGAAGCTGCTGTGAGTCCACCTATCAACAACAAGCAAACCGATCAAATCTTTATCCCTAGAAAGTCGGCATTGCTAAATAATCTATTTACGAACAATCCAGAAGTGATCAGCAAAACTGCTGCAAGTCCACGTATGAAGAAGAAAAAGGGGGTCAGCAAGAATTCAACTAGAGTTAGTAGTTCGATGGAGTTACCAAAGATGGAAAATCCGACTAAAATCAGCTGTAACGTCCCGCATTTTTATCGGTTTGTACTTGAATATTTAAATCAGTTTAAATATTGAATTAATAATATAAATGGATTTATATATTAATTAAAACGAAGTTGAATGTATAAAAATATATATTAAATATAATCAAGCCCGTAATATCGCGGCAGTTCGTAATTTAACGTTCTGAACTTCAACTGAGTGTACAGGACCCGTTATTAGTCGGATTTTTTCGAAACAAGAAGCATTGGAATCTGTTGAACTGTATCTTTCTAACAGAAGTGAAAAATCAAGATTTCGCATAACAAATTATGAATTATATGCAAATCAAATTTTCAAATAGTCGCTATAGAATCGTTTATCGACCTTAATAGTTTATTTGATATAACTAGATACCGGTTGCAAATCTGGACAAGATTCTATTGAGACATGGTGATAATTTAATTTTTAGAATTTTACTGTAATTTTTAATTAATTAAATAAGCAATTTTTTATTTGGAGTATTATGCACCCTGTAACAACATTTGGGGGTTCACAATATAAGTTAACCTACCGGTATTATTATATTTCTAGGATCATGGCACCTTGCTCATTTCAACGACATTTTTATATCTGTCTATAACCTTCCATAAATGCAGGAGAATTTTATGTAATGTGGTACGCGAAACATTAATTTAATGAATAGCGAAAAATGTAACCATTATCATGAAAGTGTTTGCAAGCATGCAATCACTACAACACCCTAAATCCTCCATGTTTCTACATAGCATAACACCTCTAGAAGTGAGTAAACATGAATAGCTATGTGAATTAAGTGTAAGTTGATGTGTATCCTCTAGGGCAATGTTTTTTCAACCCATTTCATACTTGAACGTCCCTTTATAATAAAATCGATGTGACGACCCCAAAACCCCATACGACGGTGGCTAGGGTAATCTTTGGAACATAACACATAAACAGATAACAGCAGAACATAATTAAATAAATACACCAGATAATGCGCAAATAATACAATGGATAAACATAATCATCAGAGTTACACAGTATACAGGATCATACTTAGTACAAAATACAATTCAGCTATACATAAATGTCTACAGCGGAAAACAAAACATAATATGTACAATAGGAGCTGAACAGCATAAAAAGAGATAAATGGTAGAATCCATCTTCAGCTCCAGCTATCCAGAAAGAGCTTGCTAAAACCTAAACACAAGGCTGCCCGTGTAGAAAAGGGGCACCCGAGTTTGCAAGTGAAACAAACTACGAGTCAATCATGGGACTGGTATGAGAAATCTACTTAGCTTACTTTAATATATGGCCAATCACAGGACCATGCCACTTTCGCAGAACGGGTATACTCCATTGGATTTCTTGTGCTTTACAGCAAGTAAATCATTTAAACATCGCAATGCTTTTAATAAAAATGAAGCCATTATAAGTCTCAGTTCCCATCACACAATGCAACGCAAACCAGAGGATAGAGTTTTTACCTAATAATGGCCAAGATATGCTTGATACGAATAAAACAAAAGCATTTGGTATTATTACTAGTGTTTATATGTTTCAAAAACAATTTCAAATCATAAGTATCAATCATAGACGATAATAATGCTCCATACCACTATGTCGCCATATATAGGTATACAATCAAAACTGCACGGTGTCGTATTTGGAAATTGGATTTCCGTCATGAACCAAGGCAAAAGATAGTCCTTTCCGAATTCGAGACAATCTAGCCCATGTCTCAGGCAAGTACTCAGTCAAGCATTTGGATCGTCAGGGTCGGTCCACCGATGTGGATTAAAATGCCTGAACACTGCGTTTCCCCGCCCTTTGGGGCGTAAATGAGTCCAATGACTCCATCGGCTCCACATAGTCACCGATATAGACGAAGGGTCTCGCAACAGCAACAACCACACAGGTGAAAATAATATAAATGTCATGGCTGGTAGGTCACTGACACCACCCTAGCAAGAAGGAAACACATGCCCTCCCTGATGTCCTCTCCCGTTTCTGGTTCATACCGAAGTGTGAGGCCCGCGAATCAACGTTATACACAAAGCTATGCCACACAGACTGTGCTTTGATCATCAACCACAAGACTTTGTTTTTCAACGAAAGCCTTGATCATCTGCCACTTAGGCATCTCACACAGGCAATTCACTCTATGCGACTGATTTCTATCGATATATAACCTCTGAGCTCGTACGTCCCAGAGAAGGGCGTTAAGCAAGAGAATAAATTCTCCGCCGCCAAACAGATATATATTTAATAGAGATCAATCAGCATAGAACAAAATCCAATGTTAGGCACACAGTCCATGCACAAGTTCGTTTTGGTTTGGAACGAAACCGGAGGCACCATATACCTCGCATATCCATCGATCTCCAAGTACGTCTGGACGATCACCACTTATTATCTATATTTCGGGATGCCTCCCAATCAAGACATCAGTTATCATCCAACCTCGATGAAGGTCTCTGGTCTTCAACCACCGTCTTCATCGTCGACTTCTTATCGCCGATCAATTATTTGAAATGAGATTTAACTCGGCCTTTTCAAGTAATTCACGTATATTTAGAATTTCAAATCAATTCATTTCAATGGTTAAATTATTCGACACCAATAATTAAATTCATTATTGTAACTTTCACGCCAAACACATTCAACCATCAGATATCACATAAACCGAGAAAATTCAGTTTATTTCCATTCCATATCATTTATAATATTTTATCATGAATTATCGCTATTTTTATTTATTTAAAAATAGCCATTTCATTCAAACGACGCTTAAGGCCATAACGCGGCCGTGGCACTGTTTTTCTTCAGATTTGATTTACACATATATGAAAATCTAACCGTTGGATCTTCACAAATTTTATATCATTAGAAAGATCTTTTCAAAACGAATCCAACGGTTTCAGTTTTGGGAAAATTCGACGGTCGGATCTCCCGTTACACTCGTTTGAAGTTTCGATTTCAAAATACGAACTACAGCGTCGTTATTTGATTTAATTTAGTCATATATATATATATATATATATAATCGATTCTGGCGCTGTTTTTCTTCAGATTTGAATTAAACATTCCAGACAATCCAACCGTTGGATTTTCACAAAGTTGGTGCCGTTGGAAAGATAGTTCCAAAGCGAACCCAACGGTTTCAGTTTCGGGAAAATCCGATGGTCGGATCTCCCGCACTAATTGTTTGAAATCAAGGTTTCAAAACACGAACTGCAGCTTCGTTATTCGATTTATTTTATTTACATTTATATATATATAAATATAATTCATTCTTCGATTTCAAAACCATATTCACTTTATATATTTGATAAAAATGATATTTTTATCCAACAGATATTTATTTCAACACATGAATTTTATTTCAACACATGAATTTCTATTCAACACATGAATTTTATTTCAACACATGAATTTCTATCCAACACATGAATTTCTATTCAACACATGAATTTTATTTCAACACATGAATTTCTATTCAACACATGAATTCTATTTCAATACATGAATTTTATTTTTAACAGTTCATATATATCATAAAAATGTGATTTTTATTGTAAAGAAATTTATTTCAAAACACGAATATTTTATATAGCTTATATATATCATAAAAATGTAATTTTTATTGTAAAACAATTTATTTCAAAACACGAATATTTTATATAGTTTATATATATCTTTAAAATGTAATTATTATTGTAAAGCAATTTATTTCAAAACACGAATATTTTATGTAGTTTATATATAAGGTAAAAATGTTATTTTTATTTTTCAAAGAATTTATTCAATATATGAACTCCATTCAACACATGAATTCTATTCAACACATGAATTTCTATTCAACACATGAATTTTATTTCAACACATGAATTTAACTTCAACACATGAATATAAATCAAACACAAGAATATTTCAGAAAATTTAGGCAGCATAACGGAAGGGTAGTTAAAACCGGCACCGTCCCTAGTACGGCTCCTCGCTCTACCTTAAAGCCTCGCAGCTTTTGACAATGGGAATTTTCAATATCTTGTTCGTACGCAGACGAATTTTCCCATATGCTAATTCTATTGGGATTTCAATCACAATCCATCATTTCAATCCAACCATTCCTGATATTCACCAAACTTTCACATCAACCAATAATCCAAATAATATCACAACCAATATATATCGTCCATGGTCTATTAACGAGGGGAGTGTGTGTGTGTCTATATATATATATATATACGTATATAACTATATTTCGATTTCATTTCAATATCATTTCAACACATATATCATTTTTTACAACGCATATATAACTTACACATCGAACATACAACTTATACAATGCTTATACATGAGGTGTACGACGCTTATATAACTCACACTTCGAATATATAATTTATACATCGTTATTCCCATATCGTTTATAATTCAGAAATCTCACATTGGGTTCCGTTCCACCAAAAATTGTAGGAGGCTTAGAAAAATATCCGGTCTCTTCTAGAATGTAGAAGACGTCTACACGAGTCCACTGTCTCTTGTTTCACTGAATTTCGACAAGAAACGAAAAAGATACGATTTTTAAAAGTTAGTCGAATTTCGCGATGATTTTAAAGAGTTGAAATCAGTTTTAAAATACAAGGTCGTTACCTCTCAGTTTTTACTCCAAACTGTTGAATATATTATTTTTTGTTTGATGATAACAAATAGATTTTATTGATGTGTTTGATAGTGGAATAATAATTATTATTGGTTAATAGTGCTTTACACAGAATACAGGAAATTTATACAAGCATTTGTTATTCAATAATATTTAATTTATTTCACAAAACAATTATATACAAATTTCTCTTGGAACACTCATCTATTTACAAATGACTTTACAACTCCCTTTACACTTCATACACAACTCTCTGCTGGATAAACTCTGCTTTGCACACTCTTACTGTCCCAAGCTTTTGTTGCATCATCCTGAAACCTGTCACATAAGAGAAGATACACACAGTACACTGGAACTAAAATAAACACTGAACAAATAAGATTTTTATAGTTTGTAATTCTCTATTTGTCTCGGTTTTCTATGTATTTCTCTCATCATATTTTAGACTTGAACAACCACGCCATAACCATACTGGTTTGCTGACCAGAACCAGCTGATTCTGATCAGCCTCAATACAGTACAGTTTGACTGCTGTTGTTTTTTTTACTTTCTCTTTTAGGGTCACAAGACAAGATAAAAATCAAAAAGAAAATGGAAATACTTCAACAAAATCAAAAGCCGTGTGAATAAACAAAGTCAACAAAGAACAAGGTAGAGCATAACAATTCATGCTCAAGTGCAAGTTCTGATCAAACAGATCATCAAAGTTCAAGGCGGCCCAAATACAAGTGTTTCAAGAATACACGAGATACATTTATAGCAAAGTGGTCGAGACATGGTTCAACAATACAAGATGTATACAAAGCAACTAAAATGGTTCAAGCATATCAAGTCTACATTCAGTGCAGCATCATGATCAACACACACATGCGTGTACTGAAACTAACATTCAAGTAAGGTGCAAATACATGGAGGCTGATCACATGAGTCATCAACATGCACAATAGTTTTTACAAGCATGCACAAGAAAAAACACAGATTATCAAGACAGCAATAACATGGATGGTCAATATGACATAAGACAGGGTTCAATGATGTAGCTAACATAAGTGGTGGTTCAACAGTTCAATATGCATGGTGCTGCGCAACACATATAATGCAGTTTTAATACACTGGACCGTGCAATGAAGTCAGCATAAATGACATACATATGTGCATGAACAAGCATGTATAAATGATCAAACTTGGTAGTGCATACCAACATGAACAAGTTTAACACAGTTCAGCAAAGTACACACACTGTACAAGTGTATGATCAGTGGTGATAGAGGTGTACAAATATCAAGGTAATTCAAGCTACAGCATATACAAATAAACATGAACAGGTTATAGGTTCAGCCATACATGAAAGATGAACAAGGCAGATGATTTCTCTGTGTCAAACTCATATATGCATGAAGCAAAGCAATAAATTTCATTCGAGTATGTCATAAGTGGAAAAACAAGCAAGCAAATTTCAGGACCTCGACCAAGTGTACAAAAAGAAAAATAAATCTATTTTTTTTCAGAAAAATTCAGTGAATCATTTTTGGCAAGAGTTTATTGTTTTTCTATTTTAGCATTTCCAGAAATTCAATTTGATTATTTTTATGGTAGTATTCAATCAGGGAAAATCTCGTCATCAAAGCATGGAAATAAACAAGGGGACAAGTGAATATTGTGGTCATACCATAGAACAATACAACAAATCATTTTTAGAAATTATTTAATGCTGTAAAATTCAAATTTCTTTCTTTCCAGAATCTGTAAATCAAGTAAGGGAAAATAAAAATTGGATTCAATCATTTTTGGTATGGTGACTGGGCAGAATTAAACTCGGCGAGCTGATTGTTTTTCAAATCTGGAAAAAAAATTCAATCAGGAGCATATGGGGAAAGAAATAGTGTCCAAATTCATAGCTTGTGTTCGAAATTCAGATATTGCTGATATCAACTAAAAAACTTTCAAAACTGATCCAAAATTGGACAACGAAATTTCAAGGGAGAAATAAAATTCGATTCGAATATTCCTCAATGGAAATCAGGCAAGTCATTGATTTGAAATCAGAGAGCAAGGGGTTCAGAACTCCTATAAATTTACACAATTTCATCATCGACAACATCCATCTCATTTTCGAAAATAACAAAAACCCTAAAATCTTAACCAGAGAACTTACAGTGTTCAATCAAAGCAGAGAAAAATTCAACGTCGAGCATATAGGGAGGATCGACTAATTGAAGGAACATCGAGGCCATAGTGATTCAATTTTTTTTAAGAAGCCCTAGCCAATTTGGAGAAAGCCCTAGCCACCATTTAATTTGGAGAAATAGATAGAGGATCGGCTAATTTTTTACAAAGACTTAAAAGGGAGTTTTTTTTTAATTAAGGTTTTTTTGTAATGTACTTTGTTTATTGTTGTGTAAAATAACAATCTATGGTTTACTAGTCACGTCCATAAAACTAGAATTTACAGATTACTGTTTGTGATATGGGAAAATCTGGGCTATGGATTTTTTGATCAGTCTAAGACTTCGAGCATAGGTTTAAAACAGTAGCAGGTGTTGCAAGTTTGCAAAGCTCTTTAGGAAGTAGCAGGATTTGCAAGTTTATTGAGTGGTTGTAAGCGAGAGACTGTTTTTAAATCCTAGTAGATATCTTAGTGATGCAGCAGTAGGCACAGTTTGTCGAAGCTGGGTAATTTCTCTGTGTTTTTCTTTTTACTGCATTCCATATTATTACTTGATTGTTATAAATATTTATAAACCCTATTCACCACCCCTCTAGGGTTAATATTGATCCTACATTTGGTATCAGAGCCAATGTTTAACCCTAGAATCATAACTTCAATGAACAATGCTTTTTCTAAAGGACAATCTATTGCTAGACCACCCATGTTCAATGGTGGTGATTACGCGTATTGGAAAGCTAGGATGAAAATTTATCTTGTGTCTGTCGATTACGAGGTCTGGGATATTATTGAAACTGGATATAAACCCCCTACTGAAATTGTTAATGGAACTGTAACACCTAAACCAAAAAGTAGGTGGGATGCGAATGATAAGAAACTATACTCTATAGATTCTAAAGCTATGAATGCTCTGATTTGTGCTCTTGATAAAACAGAATCTCTCATTGTAATACAGCCCAGGAAATTTGGCATACTCTGGAGGTCACACACGAAGGAACTTCTCAAGTTAAAGAATCTCGTCTTGCCATGTTCAACAATGAATATAAAAACTTCATCATGCAGAAGGACGAGAGCATCAAGGACATGTATGGTCGCTTCTCGGTGTTGGTCTACAATGCTAGAGCTCTTGGAAAGATCTATACAGAAGTGGAGCTTGTGAGGAAGATTCTGCGTGTTCTGCCAATGAACTTTGAAGCAAAAGTCACAGCCATTCAAGAATCTAAAGATCTGAGTAAGCTGAGCATGGAAGAGCTTATTGGAAATCTAATGACGTATGAAATGGAGCTAAAAGCAAGAGAAGATCGCAACAACTCAGATCTGAAGAAAAAGTCAATAGCTCTATCCAACACTGTCACTAGTGATGGTGAAGATCACATCGAACAGTTTGCTATGGCTGTCAGACAACTCACGAAGTGGAGTAAGTTCAAACCTCGAAGAAATAAACTGAAGCCCAACAATTCAGAAGACGAACCACTCTGCTACAACTGTCAGAAGCCTGGACATCTGAAACCAAACTGTCCACTTCTCCAAAACAAAATAAACAAGAAGAAGAAGAAAGCTTTTGCCGTAACTTGGGATGACGAGGTAGGAGAAGAAGACTCAGACAACAGTGAGGAAGAAAGCAATCTGTGCTTTATGGCAGAATCAGATCTAGAAGATATCAGCAAGGAAACCACTAAGGTATACAGTTATGATGATTTGATTTTAATGTGTAAACATCTTTCTGAAATTATTGACACATTAGAATCAGAAGCAGAAGAACTAAAGGAAAAAAATCTTGATCTTGTTCACAATAATAAGAAGTTGGAATTTGAACTTGAAAATGTTTCAAAAATAAATAATCTGGATTGTGAAATATGTAAGACTGAGAATCTAGAGCTCTCGACACTCAAGTGTACTATTGAGAATCTTGAAAAAGAAAAGTTGACTCTAAAAAAGATGATGACACCAAAAGAAAGAATTATGTTAAACGATGCACTTCACTAGTGAATGAGAACACAATCTTAAGAACAAGAGTTCAAGATCTTGAAGTTACTTTGAATAAGTTTTCAATTGGTCAAACATCTTTTAAAATGTTGCTTGGAAACCAACTGTTTGCAAATAATAGAAAAGGACTTGGTTTTGGAAAGATACAAGAAAATGTGACTAGGATTGACAGTGCTAAAGGTAGAGGCATATTTCCCAAATGCGTAAAATGTGGGGTAATTGGCCACAGTCATGAAAACTGCAAGATTGGTAATAAAATCCGAAAATTCAAAAAGGTTTGGGTTCCTAAACACTTGGCACACAATTATCATGACTTTTTGAACACAAATAAAAAGACAAATAAAATCTGGATTCCAAAAGATTCTTATGATCATCATATTTCTGCTCCTGATATACTTGGACCTAGAAGTTTCTCTGGGTTATCCTCTTCTCTTCTTGTGTAGGTATGTTGGCGGGCTAAGGAGCAACAGAAATGGTATTTGGATTCAGGTTGCTCCAGACATATGACAAGAGACAAGAGACTGTTCCTTACCCTTGAAAAACATAAAGGTGGGAATGTGACTTTTGGTGATAACAGCAAATGGAAGATTATTGGTAAAGGAAAAGTAGGTAACAACATTTTTGCCTTAACTGATGTCTTATATGTTGATAATCTGTATCACAATCTTATCTCTATTAGTCAACTGTGTGATAAAGGAATTAATGTTGTGTTTGATAGTGATGTTTGCAAAATCATTGAAATATCCTCCGGAAAAGTTATTTTTACTGGGAAAAGAAGAGGAAATATCTACACTCTCTCTTTCGATGATGTAACAGTTTCTAGGTGCTTGGTAGAAATGGAAGAAGAAGCAGTTTTATGGCACAGAAGACTTGCACATGCAAGTATGCGTCTTCTTGAAAGATTGGAAACAAATGAGCTTGTCAAAGGTTTACCACATCTGAAATTCAAAAATAACAAAGTGTGTAAAGCCTGTTCCATGGGAAAACTTAGTCGTTCATCTTTTCGTCCAAAAAATGTTGTTATTACTTCACGCGTGCATGGGTTGATTCATATGGATTTGTTTGGACCTACTGACACTGCTAGCTTAAAAGGTAAACGTTATTGTTATGTATTGGTTGATGATTACTCTAGATTTACATGGGTTTACTTTCTAGCCAAAAAGTCTGAAGCTTTTGATTATTTTTCAAAGTTTTCAAAACTTGTTCAAAATGAAAAAGGAGTTTCAATTAAAACTCTGAGAAGTGATCATGGAGGTGAATTTGAAAATTTAGACTTTGAAAATTTTGTGAAGAAAATGGTTTTAAACATGAATTTTCCGCTCCTCGAACACCTCAACAAAATGGGGTGGTTGAAAGGAAAAATCGTACATTACAAGAAATGGCTAGATCTATGTTATGTGAATATAATTTGCCTCAAACCTTCTGGGCTGAGGCAGTAAATACTTCATGCTATGTAATGAACAGAGTTATGATTAGACCAATACTTAATAAAACGTCATATGAACTTTGGTCTGACAAAAAGCCTAACATTTCATACTTTAGAGTGTTTGGATGTCCGTGTTATATTTTGAACACAGGAGAACAGCTTGGGAAATTTGTGCCAAAAATGATTGATGGGATTTTCGTGGGTTATTCCTCAAGAAGTAAAGCCTGCAGAACCTTCAATAAACAATCAAGAACAATTGTGGAAACCGTCAATGTAAAGTTCAATGAATCAGATGTGGATATGATCTCTGAAGATGATAAAGATGATGGTGGTGCACAAGAAGTTGAACAAGAAAGAAATGATGCTGAAGCAAACAACGATGAAGCCACTGAAGCAGCAGCAAATGTTGAAAGACTGAAATTCAAGCCCAGTCATCCTCCAGATTTGGTAATCGGAAGCCCAACAGCTGGTGTTCGTACACGTTCCTCTCTCAATAAGGATGTTTGTTCTTTTTGTATTCATAATGCTTTTGTATCTGAAATAGAACCAGGTTCTTATGATATTGCTCTTAATGATGAATTTTGCTTGTTAGCTATGCAAGAAGAACTTAACCAGTTTGAGAGAAACAAAGTCTGGAACTTGGTACCTAGGCCAAAAGACTATCCAGTAGTTGGAACAAAGTGGGTGTTTAAAAATAAGCTTGACAAGTCTGGAAATGTAATTAGAAACAAAGCTAGGTTGGTTGCTAAGGGATACAATTAGATCGAAGGCATTGACTTTGATGAGACGTTTGCCCCAGTCGCTAGGTTAGAAGCAATTAGAATCTTGTTGAGCTTTGCATGTTTTAAAGGTTTTAAACTGAAACAAATGGATGTGAAAAGTGCTTTTATGAATGGAGAACTGAAAGAAGAGGTTTATGTTGAACAACCCCCTGGTTTTGAGAGTCACGATTTTCCAAATCATGTGTATAAACTAGAAAAATCATTGTATGGCCTTAAGCAAGCTCCTCGAGCTTGGTATGACTGTCTTTGTACATATCTTTTGGAAAACGGTTTTAAAAAGGGGTGTGCTGACACAACTCTGTTTCTATCACATGACGGTGATGATTTTTTGATTGTTCAAATCTATGTTGATGATATCATATACGGTGCTACTAATGATGTCTTGTGTGAAAAATTTGAAAAAGTTATGCAGGACAAATTTGAGATGAGCTTGGTGGGAGAACTGAAATATTTTCTTGGCTTTCAAATCAAACAGAGCAGCAAAGGTATCTTTATCTCCCAAACAAAGTATGTGATGGAGTTACTGAAGAAATTTGGAGTTGAAGATGCAAAACCGATGAAAACACCAATGAGTCCGACAACCAAGCTTGACAAAGATGAAAAAGGTGTTGCTGTTGATCAGAATAAATATCGCGGTATTATATGTTCACTTCTTTATCTTTCTGCCTCTAGACCCGATATTATGTTTTCTGTTTGTTTGTGTGCTCGTTTTCAATCTAATCCAAAAGAATCTCATTTAAAAGCCACAAAACGAATTCTGAGATATCTAGTACACACACCAAATCTGGGTCTATGGTATCCTTCTTGTGATAACTTTAATTTAGTTGGGTTTGCCGATGCTGGTTATGCTGGCTCACTCACAGATAGGAAGAGTACTAGTGGAACTTGTTTCATGCTAGGTCATTCACTTGTTTCTTGGTCAAGTCGTAAACAAAACTGTGTTGCTTTATCCACCACTGAGGCCGAATATATTGCTTTAGGAAGTTGTTGTGCACAGATTTTATGGATGATGCAGACTCTATCTGATTTTGGTTTTTGCTATAAACGAGTTCCTTTAAAATGTGACAGTAAGAGTATGATTGATTTATCAAACAATCCAGTACATCACTCACGCACAAAACACATTGATGTAAGACACCACTTTCTTAGAGATCATATTACCAGTGAAGACATTTGTATTGAATTTATTCCAACCGAATCTCAACTTGCTGATATTTTCACAAAACCTCTTCCCGAAGACAGATTTTGCAGATTGCGTTTGGATTTGGGAATTATAGAAATAAATTAATCTCTTTGCGTTTTTGGGTAAATTTTCTCTTAAGATGTTCTGTTATCAATACCATTTTCTGACAAATAATCCAATCTTCAAACCATGAAGAAAAGAACAGTTTTTTTTGTGGACATTTTTGATAAAATTGTGACTGTGTAAGATTTCAGAATATGAGATGGTTGAAAGTTTGTCTGCAACTCTGATGTGATTAAATATATTTTATAATATGAGTAATTTAGGAAAAAAATTTTCACATCCATCTCTGTCACTATCACCCTTCTATCATCCATTATAATTTGTATATATTAAGGGGATTTTATTTATATATATATATATAATACTTAAAAAAATTATTACTAATAATGTTTTCTCTGACCTCGTTTAAAAATCCAAGTTCTGGTTATGCATGGTCATGAGACTATTATTTTTTCATGCTGCAACTAATCCCATTTAAAAATCCAAGTTCTGGTTATGCGTGGTTAGTTTGCTCTTGAATAAAATATATATATATATATAATCTATATAAAATCCTCCCTGATATATATTAAATAATTCTTACTTCATTCTCTGATTTGTGAAATGTGTTCCTATTTTACGAAGTATTATGATTTTTTGTTTGATTGTTTGGGGTTTATGGCTCTGATTCTGTCGAATGACTTGACTTCTAACAGTGGTCCATATCCTTTGCAAATGTCCAGAACTGTTCATCTTTTGATGATTACAAAGGGGGAGAAGAAGTTAAGATTTTGTGTTGTTTACAGACATCTATAGATTTTATTTTGCCATTAATGTTAAGTGTTGAATTATTTTCTATTTTTTCCAAATTCTTATTTTGCGTCTGTTTACAACTTATAGGGGGAGCACAAATATAGGGGGAGCTCATTTCAAACACATCATGTTATCCTCAAAAATCTTAAGCCTGTATCAAAAGGCGGAGTTTGTTGAATATATGATTTTTTGTTTGATGATAACAAATAGATTTTATTGATGTGTTTGATAGTGGGATAATAATAATTATTGGTTAATAGTGCTTTACACAGAATACAGGAAATTTATACAAGCATTTGTAATTCAATAATATTTAATTTATTTCACAAAACAATTATATACAAATTTCTCTTGGAACACTCATCTATTTTCAAATAACTTTACAACTCTCTTTACACTTCATACACAACTCTCTACTGGATAAACTCTGCTTTGCACACTCTTACTGTCCCAAGCTTTTGTTGCATCATCCTGAAACCTATCACACAAGAGAAGATACACACAGTACACTGGAACTAAAATAAACACTGAACAAATAAGATTTTTATAGTTTGTGATTCTCTATTTGTCTCAGTTTTCCGTGTGTTTCTCTCATCATATTTCAGACTTGAACAGCCACGCCATAACCATATTGGTTTGCTGATCAGAACCAGCTGATTCTGATCAACCTCAACACAATACAGTTTGACTGTTGTTTTTTTTCTCTTTTAGGGTCACAAGACAAGATAAAAATCAAAAAGAAAATGGAAATACTTCAACAAAATCAAAAGTTGTGTGAATAAACAAAGTCAACAAAGAACAAGGTGGAGCATAACAATTCAAGCTCAAGTTCTGATCAAACAGATCATCACAGTTCAAGGCAGCACAAATACAATTGTTTCAAGAATACACGAGATACATTTATAGCAAAGTGGTCGAGACATGGTTCAGCAATACAAGATGTATACACAGCAACTAAAATGGCTCAAGCATACCAAGTCTACATTCAGTGCAACATCATGATTAACACACACATGCATGTACTGAAACTAACATTCAAGTAAGGTGCAAATACATGGAGGCTGATCACATGAATCATCAACATGCACAATAGTTTTTACAAGCATGCACAAGCAAACACACAGATTATCAAGAAAGCAATAACATGGATGGTCAACATGACACAAGACAAGGTTCAATGATGCAGCTAATGTAACACCCCACGTCCATTAATGTCACTCACAAAGGGAATGCATTAACTTCTATGGAGGTTTTAGGTGAATATAGAACAATAAAATTTCAACAAGACAGATATAAAATAGTACTTGGAAATTTAAAAACATTATTTCAATTGCAGCAGAAGTCAAAACATGTTTGATTACATCATAACACCATAATCAAAGTCAAGTACAATATCTATCTTGATAAAACAAGTACATAATCCCATTACATAAATAGCCATTAAAAAGAAAGATAACAAGCTGGACTTTACTTCAGCAGTCCAAGCTTTCCAAGGGATAAGCAATCCAATCAGACTCCACTAGAACTTGGCCCAACCTGAGGACCTGAAGGGAGAAAAAGATGAAAAAGAGGGGGGGTCAGACATAAAGTCTGGCGAGTATGATAATTCTATAATACTATTATCAAAATAACTGGACTAAGGCATAAGCTGGAAAACAAGGAAATGTCTATGAAAGAGCAGATTAAGGACATAGACAATCGCTAAAGGAAACGTTATAGGCGCTCCTAAATACTAAAGGATAAACACTATACTGCACCACACCAGTCACCCTAAAGATTGATTCCACTTAGCTTCACTTAGAAACTTTCTTAATGGCTTTACGTACTCCTAGCTGACTACATAGGTGCCGCCTGCCCCTATCTCCACTAGGTGTACCCCACTTTCCATTTTTCGATCGGCTCCCTACTCGTAGATACCCGTGCTGGCCCCCACAGTGGGGTGTATCATTCCCCTAAAGTGGCAACCTGATATAACGGAGATGCACGGCTTATACCTACACGATGCAACAACGTCTTACCTACCAGCCCGGGTCCACACACGCATATGAAACCCGTTGGACTTGCGTTGCCACCGCTCCCTGTTTTGGCCTCTTATAGTCAAACCCAGTATGCATGTCCCGTCCTCGACTTGGGTCGAGCCCACAAAGATACGTTTTGGGATACTGGTTGAAATGGGCCCCCATTATTTCCCACAAGCATTCCACCTAAGCTTGTCCCATTAGTCCATCCACTTAACCCACTTAGTCATGTTCATTTACATGTGTATTTGGTTAAGTCTAATCGTATTTCAAATGCCTCTAAAGGCAACCACTAGATTCCTCATGCCACCCAAGGCACCTACTTAACCCCCATTCCCCACCTTACATGATTATCTGGCTAAGTATTTCTTAATTCATTAAGGCCATAACCTCATAAAGACCTCTCACATTAGACTGGCATTTATGGCAGCTGGATTTGCCGGGCGGGTCCGGGCAGTCTTACACCATAAAAGAGTCTAACCTCGTGTCTTTACAACTGTTATGCTTTAGTTTGGGCCTAGGACCTCTCACATTGGGCCGACATTTGTGACTACTGGATTTGTCGGGCGGGTCCGGGCAGGTTTACGTCACAAACGGGTCCAACCTCATGTCCTAAGCATTGATTATTATTAATAATGCACTTTCCCCAATTTTAATAATTCCCTACTTGAATTATTAATTAATTCCAAATTTAACAATGTCCATAATTGACTCAATTATGGACATCCATTTAAGGCATACAAAATCATATCAAATTGCACCCCGATTTATTAATTTCCTAATATTACCCCTACCCCACGTTTGATCATTTATTCGCAAAATGTATGCTAGACCCGATTAGTCTAACTCATAGCATAAAAGAAAATATTCACAACAACAACATATATATGTGACTAAATAAATCATAACAAGGGGTAAAACTTGCATACATTACAACTTGCATAAGGTTATACATGTGATGGATCTAAGGGTGTCAACTTATTCATAATTCACATAATATGATTTTGATCAAATTTCATAAACTTGTATAGGACATGTGTGAATCAACATCATTAACAATATGGTTTTATATGGGTACACCTAACTCAATAGGCAAATTCCCAAAAATCAAAATTCATTTAATCATAGATTCATGTATATGGGTACACCTAACTTAATAGGCAAATTCCCATATTCAAGATCCAATTAATTTGTAGATTCATGTATATGGGTACACCTAACCCAATAGGCAAATTCCCATAATCAAGATCTATTATAAAAAAAACATAAACTTTAAACATGATCCAATTCGCATAAATACTAACATCATGATTTTACAACTTGTATGATTCAACACAACTTAACATGACATCATTATCATATAACATAAGTATTTCAACATATGTGATAATATGAGATCTACAACATATATAAGGTTTACAACATAGCATATCATAATTTGCAACATAGCATGATATGATTTACAACATAGCATAGCATGATTAATCACATATGACATAGCATAGGATTATTTACAACATAATCACTACAACATAACAACATATATATGATAACATAATAGCATAACAAGAGATCCACAACATAATTTACAAATACATAACAATTCATATCACATTCTTGTGATCCATTCATAACTTAATCAAATTATTTTATAATGATATTGTGAGATTCATCATACTCACAATTTTAAAGAAGAGAAATAGAAAGAGAGAGAGCTTTTGATTTGATTTGAGTAGATTTAGTTTGTAGATTAGGCCTTCTTCTTCTTTAGTTTGTGACGGCTATGCTGAACTCCATGGCAACGGCATGTCGGTAGCTCTCCAATTTTTCAAGTGATTTAGGGTTAGAGTCTACCCACTTATTTATAGATGTTAGGATTCATTTGGGCCATTAGATTTAACCTAAAAATAACCGCAGCCATTCAGACCAGATGGGGTTTATCTTATTGACTCAGCAATGAGTCAGAAGTGACTCAGCAAACACTCAGCAAATTAATAAACTTCTATTCATGTTTACATTAACTGCCCATATATATATAAATATATATATATATACACACACACCTATTCTTGAATTCAAATTAATCCATAATTAACTTATGACCATTTCTACACATTAATTTTCCAATTAATGTCTTATTTCCATTTTTCGCTTTTTAAGGCAATTCACATATCTCAAATTTGTTATATGCCTTTTAAGGCTATTTCGTGCAAATTCTCAATATTAATTCTTTTAATTTGTGAATATTAGTATTAACAGAAATACGGCGTGTTACATTCTCCCCTCCTTAAGGGATTTCGACCCCGAAATCTTCAAGTTTATATCCTATCATCAACCATCTACTCAATCAACAAACACTGGCATCCATTGTCCTTATAGACTTCTAATGCTTTCATGTTTAAATGCACAGTGTGTGTCTATGTCCGTATCTAATGCAAAATCAGGCGGTCCACTGATTCAGTTGACCTCCTTGATGCAATTCATGATAGTGCCATGCATCCATTATGTATGCAAAAGATCCTAATTGCTTACAAACTACTTCTATATGCGTGCACATCCATTCAACCGAATGCAGCATCTATATGATGGTACAACCATTATACATCCATTATACTAAATTCATTCATTTATGCAATATGCAATATGTAGTGACTGAGCCGATCTAGTGCCTAAAGTGTGTGTATATATGCATCCACGAGCAACCACTAGCAACCACTTGCATCCATTTTGCATCCATCATACATAACATGTCTCAAACACATGTTTCAACCATAGGATTATCCTAACTAAAGGTCAAAGATACTAATGAGAGGACATACTAAAGAAAAGATAAGATAAGCTAAGCGATAAAGGAGAAATTAAAAGACATACCCTCAAAAAGAAAAGGGTATAGCGAACGCATCTTCCCTTCTGTCTCCCAAGTAGCGTTGCTCTCATCATCTCCCCATTGCACTTTAACTAGTCTGACCTCTCGATTTCTCAACTTTTTGATCTCCGACCCAAGAATGCATGTAGGAGCTCGTCTAATTGTTGCATCACGCTCTATTTCCACCTCTTTAAGCAAGCTCGGCTCTACCACCTCCGCGGTCTTGTGCAAACACTTCCTCAAATGTGATACATGGAATACGTCGTGTACTCCACTAAGTTTCTCAGGCAACTCCACCCTATACGCCATCTTCCCAATCCTGTCTTTTATAGGAAACGGCCCTACAAACCTTGGTGCTAATTTCCCAACGGACCCAAAGCGAACAACATTCCGTAACGGAGACACTTTGATAAAAACCATGTCCCCAATGTCAAACTCAAGATCTGTCCTCCTCTTATCAGCATACGATTTCTGCCTATCTTGTGCTGCTTTCATCCTCCTTCGAGTCAAATCAATCTTCTCCGAGGTTTCCCTAACTATATCGGGCCCAAGTAGGATTTTATCGGTAGATTCCCACCAACATGTAGGCGAACGGCAAGGCCTTCCATAAAGAGCTTCGAAAGGTGCCATGCCAATACTAGACTGAAAGCTATTATTATATGCGAATTCTACCAACGGAAGGTGCTCTTCCCATGTACCCCCAAAGTCTGGGATACAAAGCCTTAAAAGATCCTCTAGAATACGATTCACCCTCTCGGTCTGGCCGTCCGTCTGAGGATGATATGCGGTGCTCAAACATAGCCGAGTCCCCACCGCCTCTTGTAAACTCTTCCAAAATTCGCTAGTGAAGATGGGATCACGGTCGCTTACTATACTAGAAGGAATACCATGCAAACGAACTATCTCTTTAATGTATACAGAAGCCAACCACGGAGCAGTCCTCTTACTTTTCACGGGAATAAAATGGGCGCTCTTAGTAAGTCTATCTACTATAACCCAAATCCCCGTATTACCCTTCCTTTATCTTGGTAATCCATCCACAAAATCCACTGAGACGCTTTCCCATTTCCATAGTGGAACTTCCAATGGGTGAAGCAACCCACCGGGTTTCTTTTGTTCCGCTTTTACTCGTTGGCACACCAAGCATCTAGCGACGTACTCGGCCACATCCTTTTTCATACTGGCCCAAAAGAAAACCCGCTTCATGTCTTTGTACATCTTGTCTCCGCCGGGATGAATGGTCATCTTTGAGCGATGAGCATCATCAAGAATGGCCTTCCTTAAGTCTTCGTCTTGTGGTACACAAAGTCTATTATCCCTTCGTAACCAACCCTTATCGTCTAGGGTATACCTACGAAGATGGCTAGACGACTCCCCTCCTTTGAGCTTTTCTACTATCTCAACCAACTGGGGGTCGTCTTGTTGTGCCTCACCAACTCGTCCTAGAAGTGTAGGTCTAACCTCCAAGGATGCAAACAAACCAGGTACTAGGTCAACGGAGGGTCTAAAGTCAAACATGGAGATGAATTCTAAGCTTCGTCGTTCAACAAACAACGGACTCAAGGACAACCTTTTCCTACTTAAGGCGTCTGCTACCACGTTACCCTTGCCCGGGATATATGCTATTTCAAAATCGTAGGAGGCTAGGAATTCCATCCACCGTTGCTGCCTTAAATTCAAATCCTTCTGAGAGAATAAGTATTTTAATGATTTGTGGTCAGTGAACAGTTCAAATTTCTCACCAAGAAGATAGTGATGCCAAGACTTAAGCGCGAAAACAATTGCGGCTAACTCAAGGTCATGCGTAGGGTAATTCTTTTCATGAACCCTCAACTGCCTTCCACCGTAGGCTATTACTCTTCCCTCTTGCATGAGGACCGCGCCAAGTCCCGTCCCACAAGCTTCAGTATAGACGGTAAACGGTTTATTCCCGTCTGGCAGCACTAAGACTGGGGCTGAAGTTAAGGCTCTCTTTAAACGTTGGAACGCATCATCACAATCTTCGTCCCACGTAAAAACCAGGTTCTTCTTCGTTAACCGTGTTAATGGAGCTGATATTTTTGCGAAGTCTTTGATAAACTTCCTATAATAGTCAGCCAACCCCAAGAAACTTCTTACTTCGGTTACATTTTTTAGGGACCTTCCAATCTTGGATGGCCACCACTTTGCGGGATCCACTGCTATCCCTTCCTTGGAAACCACGTGCCCTAAGAACCGTACTTCTTTCCTCCAGAAGTGACATTTAGAAAATTTTGCCTTAAGGTTATGCGCTCGAAGGGTTTCCAACACTTCCCTAAGATGTAGGGCATGCTCTTCTTCATTCTTAGAAAAGACTAAGATGTCATCCACAAAGGCTACCACGAATTTGTTAAGGTACTCCCTAAACACCCTACTCATCAAATCAACAAAATATGCGGGGGCGTTTGTCAAACCAAAGGGCATCACTAGCCATTCATAGAATCCGTCAGGAGTCCTAAAAGCAGTCTTATCTATACTATTCTCAGCCACTCTCAGTTGATGAAAGCCAGTGGCTAAGTCCAACTGCGAAAACACTGTGGCGCCAACTAACTGATCAAAGAGATCGTCAATCCTCGGCAGTGGGTGTCGGTTCTTTTTAGTAAGCTTGTTTAGTTCTCTATAGTCCACACAAAGTCTAAGGGACCCATCCGCCTTTGAAGCAAATACTACTGGAGCACCCCACTCTGATATACTACGTCTTATGAACCCCTTCTCAAGAAACTCCTTCATTTGCTTATTGAGTTCCCTCCTTTCACGAGGAGCCATGTGGCGCACTGGCAAAGATACGGGTTTAGCATTATCCACAAGATAAATTCGAAAGTCTATCTCCCGCTTTGGAGGTAAGCCCTTCACCTCCTCAAACACATCCGGATATTCCCGGACCACCTCTACCGTTCGTAGATTCTCTACAGACGTGTCAAGCGATTCAAGATAACTTATCATAACGGAATTTATGGGACTTCAAAAGATGTCGAGAGCATTACCAAGGCGAGTCACAAGCCTAACTACTCTCCTTTCACAATCAAGAATGGCCCCATTTCTAGATAACCAATCCATTCCTAAAATTAGCCCATAGCCCGTGAAGCCCAATACATAAGCATCACATCAAAATTCAACGCTAACTATAGAGATTTTCAAATCCAAACATATCATGGTCAAATGAGCCGAACCCCCAATTGGATTTGAAACAACCAAGGGATCCTCTACTAAACTGGTGTTCAAGTGCAGTAATTCAACTAATGATGCAGAGATAAACGAATGAGATGCGCCAGAATCGAATAAGGTACGGACAGGATGATCAAAAAGAAAAACTAAGCTTTCAACAGAAATTGTTCTACCTCTTTCTTGTAGCGGTGGGGCCGCAATAGCCTGAACTTGCCCCCTTGCCTCCCCTGGTGCCATAAGAGCCTGCACCTGTCCTCCCGAGGTAGACCCTGCCCTCTGCCCCTTCTTTGGCAGTCCTTCACCAAATGTCCCGCATCTCCACAATGAAAACAACCAGTCTTCTTTTTCTTTCTACAATCTTTGCTGAGATGGCCAGGCGTCCCACAATTGAAGCATCTCTTCTTCCCTTTGCCATTATTGTTTTTACCACCCTTCTTATTTTGCTGTTGGGGTTTGTTCTGATCCCCTTTCTTTTCAACTGCCTTATCCTCATGCATAAGTGCCATTTCTACTAGCCTTTCAAAGGTGGCTCCCATAGGGATGTGGGTCATAGCCAACCCTTGCAACGGTTCATTCAAGCCTCTAACGAACCTCAAAGCTTTCTTCTCTGGCGTGTTCACCAACTCCAAGCCAAACCTTGCTAACTGATTAAATTTATTGACATACTCCTTCACTGATAAGCTCCCTTGCTTTAATGTCAGGAATTTTTCCATATTTAAATTCTCCTCTGCCCTTGAAAGAAACTTTGCCTCAAACCTTCGTCTGAAATCCGCCCATGAATCAACTGGACGTTCCCTGTTAGTGACCTCCCACCAAAACGAGGCCTCTCCCTTCATTAACCAAGCAGCTAAACAGACTTTCCTCCCATCTTCCACTTCAAAGATATCCAACAATTCCTCAGTCTCCTTAAGCCAGTCTCTGGCCTCCACAAACGTCTCAGTCCCTTGAACAGTTTTTCCTCCCATAGCCTTAAATTCCTTGCACGTCTTTGCAAAAGTTTCAACACGAGGAGGAGGAGGAGGAATGGGTGCAATGGGGGTGGAGGAACATCTGCTGGGCCTGCAGTGGTGGCCCTAAACTCCAAATATCTCCTAAACCACCCTGGAACCGTCACACCTTCTGGGAGATTAAGATCTTCAGCCATGCTGAAACAAAAAAGGAAAGATTCAAAATGGAGAATTCGAAAGATAAAGATAAGGATATGGCTATTTGGGATTATGTTTTTCATAAAAACTTTCTCTAAATAACATGTTTTTGAAAGCACTTCTTCCAAAAATACTTTAGAAAAATATTTTTCTAAATTTTTTTTCTGTTCTGGTAACCTTATGCTCTGATACCATGTGTAACACCCCACGTCCATTAATGTCACTCACAAAGGGAATGCATTAACTTCTATGGAGGTTTTAGGTGAATATAGAACAGTAAAATTTCAACAAGACAGATATAAAATAGTACTTGGAAATTTAAAAACTTTATTTCAATTGCAGCAGAAGTCAAAACATGTTTGATTACATCATAACACCATAATCAAAGTCAAGTACAATATCTATCTTGATAAAACAAGTACATAATCCCATTACATAAATAGCCATTAAAAAGAAAGATAACAAGTTGGAATTTACTTCAGCAGTCCAAGCTTTCCAAGGGATAAGCAATCCAATCAGACTCCACTGGAACTTGGCCCAACCTGAGGACCTGAAGGGAGAAAAAGATGAAAAAGAGGGGGGGTCAGACATAAAGTCTGGCGAGTATGATAATTCTACAATACTATTATCAAAATAACTGGACTAAGGCATAAGCTGGAAAACAAGGAAATGTCTATGAAAGAGCAGATTAAGGACATAGACAATCGCTAAAGGAAACGTTATAGGCGCTCATAAATACTAAAGGATAAACACTATACTGCACCACACCAGTCACCCTAAAGATTGATTCCACTTAGCTTCACTTAGAAACTTTCTTAATGGCTTTACATACTCCTAGCTGACTACATAGGTGCCGCCTGCCCCTATCTCCACTAGGTGTACCCCACTTTCCATTTTTCGATCGGCTCCCTACTCGTAGATACCCGTGCTGGCCCCACAGTGAGGTGTATCATTCCCCTAAAGTGGCAACCCGATATAACGGAGATGTACGGCTTATACCTACACGATGCAACAACGTCTTACCTACCAGCCCGGGTCCACACACGCATATGAAACCCGTTGGACTTGCGTTGCCACGGCTCCCTGTTTTGGCCTCTTATAGTCAAACCCAGTATGTGTGTCCCGTCCTCGACTTGGGTCGAGCCCACAAAGATACGTTTTGGGATACTGGTTGAAATGGGCCCCCATTATTTCCCACAAGCATTCCACCTAAGCTTGTCCCATTAGTCCATCAACTTAACCCACTTAGTCATGTTCATTTACATGTGTATTCGGTTAAGTCTAATCGTATTTCAAATGCCTCTAAAGGCAACCACTAGATTCCTCATGCCACCCAAGGCACCTACTTAACCCCCATGCCCCACCTTACATGATTATCTGGCTAAGTATTTCTTAATTCATTAAGGCCATAACCTCATAAAGACCTCTCACATTAGACTGGCATTTATGGCAGCCGGATTTGCCGGGCGGGTCCGGGCAGTCTTACACCATAAAAGAGTCTAACCTCGTGTCTTTACAACTGTTATGCTTTAGTTTGGGCCTAGGACCTCTCACATTGGGCCGACATTTGTGGCTACTGGATTTGCCGGGTGGGTCCGGGCAGGTTTACGTCACAAACGGGTCCAACCTCGTGTCCTAAGCATTGATTATTATTAATAATCCACTTTCCCCAATTTTAATAATTCCCTACTTGAATTATTAGTTAATTCCAAATTTAACAATGTCCATAATTGACTCAATTATGGACATCCATTTAAGGCATGCAAAATCATATAAATGGCACCCCAATTTATTAATTTCCTAATATTACCCCTACCCCACGTTTGAACGTTTATTCGCAAAATGTATGCTAGACCCGATTAGTCTAACTCATAGCATAAAAGAAAATATTCACAACAACAACATATATATGTGACTAAATAAATCATAACAAGGGGTAAAACTTGCATACATTACAACTTGCATAAGGTTATACATGTCATGGATCTAAGGGTGTCAACTTATTCATAATTCACATAATATGATTTTGATCAAATTTCATAAACTTGTATAGGACATGTGTGAATCAACATCATTAACAATATGGTTTTATATGGGTACACCTAACTCAATAGGCAAATTCCCAAAAATCAAAATTCATTTAATCATAGATTCATGTATATGGGTACACCTAACTTAATAGGCAAATTCCCATATTCAAGATCCAATTAATTTGTAGATTCATGTATATGGGTACACCTAACCCAATAGGCAAATTCCCATAATCAAGATCTATTATAAAAAAAACATAAACTTTAAACATGATCCAATTTGCATAAATACTAACATCATGATTTTACAACTTGTATGATTCAACACAACTTAACATGACATCATTATCATATAACATAAGTATTTCAGCATATGTGATAATATGAGATCTACAACATATATAAGATTTACAACATAGCATATCATAATTTGCAACATAGCATGATATGATTTACAACATAGCATAGCATGATTAATCACATATGACATAGCATAGGATTATTTACAACATAATCACTACAACATAACAACATATATATGATAACATAATAGCATAACAAGAGATCCACAACATAATTTACAAATACATAACAATTCATATCACTTTCTTGTGATCCATTCATAACTTAATCAAATTATTTTATAATAATATTGTGGGATTCATCATACTCACAATTTTAAAGAAGAGAAATAGAAAGAGAGAGAGCTTTTGATTTGATTTGAGTAGATTTAGTTTGTAGATTAGGCCTTCTTCTTCTTTAGTTTGTGATGGCTATGCTGAACTCCATGGCAACGGCATGTCGGTAGCTCTCCAATTTTTCAAGTGATTTAGGGTTAGAGTCTACCCACTTATTTATAGATGTTAGGATTCATTTAGGCCATTAGATTTAACCTAGAAATAACCGCAGCCATTCAGACCAGATGGGGTTTATCTTATTGACTCAGCAATGAGTCATAAGTGACTCAGCAAACACTCAGCAAATTAATAAACTTCTATTCATGTTTACATTAACTGCCCATATATATATATATATATATATATATACACACGCACCTATTCATGAATTCAAATTAATCCATAATTAACTTATGACCATTTCTACACATTAATTTTCAAATTAATGTCTTAATTCCATTTTTCGCCTTTTAAGGCAATTCACATATCTCAAATTTGTTATATGCCTTTTTAAGGCTATTTCGTGCAAATTCTCAATATTAATTCTTTTAATTTGTGAATATTAGTATTAACAGAAATACGGGGTGTTACAGCTAACATAAGTGGTGGTTCAACAGTTCAATATGCATGGTGCTGTGCAACACATATGATGCAGTTTTAATACACTAGACCGTGCAATGAAGTCAGCATAAATGACATACATATGTGCATGAACAAGCATGTATAAATGATCAAACTTGGTAGTGCATACCAACATGAACAAGTTTAACACAGTTCAGCAAAGTACACACAGTGTACAAGTGTATGATCAGTGGTGATAGGGGTATACAAATATCAAGGTAATTCAAGCTACAACATATACAAATAAACATGAACAGGTTATAGGTTCAGCCATACATGAAAGATGAACAAGGCAGATGATTTCTCTGTGTCAAACTCATATATGCATGAAGCAAAGCAATAAATTTCATTCAAGCATGTCACAAGTGGAAAAACAAGCAAGCAAATTTCAGGACCTCGACCAAGTGTACAAAAAGGAAAATAAATCAATTTTTTTCAGAAAAATTCAATGGATCATTTGCGGCAAGAGTTTTTTTTCATCTGTTTTAGCATTTCCAGAAATTCAATTTGATTGTTTTTATGGCAGTATTCAATCAGGGAAAATCTTGTCATCAAAGCATGGAAATAAACAAGGGGACAAGTGAATATTGTGTTCATACCATAGAACAATACAACAAATCATTTTCAGAAATTATTCAATGCCGTAAAATTCAAATTTCTTTCTTTCCAGAATCTTTAAATCAAGTAAGGGAAAATAAAAATTGGATTCAATCATTTTTGGTATGGTGACTGGGCAGAATCAAACTCGGCGAGCTGATTGTTTTTCAAAACTGGAAAACAATTTCAATTAGGATCATATGAGGAAAGAAATAGTGTCCAAGTTCATAGCTTGTGTTCGAAATTCAGATATTGTTGATATCAACTAAAAAACTTTCAAAACTGATCCAAAATTGGACAAAGAAATTTTAATGGAGAAATAAAATTCGATTCGAATATTCCTCAATCGAAATCAGGAAAGTCATTGATTTGAAATCAGAGAGCAAGGGGTTCAAAACTCCTATAAATTCACACAATTTCATCATCGACAGAATCCATCTCATTTTCGAAAATAACAAAAACCCTAAAAGCTTAACCAGAGAACTTACAGTGTTTAATCAAAGCAGAGAAAAATTCAACGTTGAGCATATAGGGAGGATCGACTAACTGAAGGAACATCGAGGCCATAGTGATTCAAATTTTTTTGAAGAAGCCCTAGCCAATTTGGAGAAATAGAAAGAGGATCGGCTAATTTTTTACAAAGACTTATGAGGGAGTTTTTTTTTTAATTAAGGGCTTTTTTTTTGTAATGTACTTTGTTTATTGTTGTGTAAAAGAACAATCTATGGTTTACTAGTCACGTCCATAAAACTAGAATTTACAGATTACTGTTTGTGATATGGGAAAATCTGGTCTAGGGATTTTTTGATTAGTCTAAGACTTCGAGCGTAGGTTTAAAACAGTAGCAGGTGTTGCAAGTTTGCAACGCTCTTTAGACAGTAGCAGGATTTGCATGTTTATTGAGTGGTTGTAAGCGAGAGACTGTTTTTAAATCCTAGTAGATATCTTAGTGATGCAGTAGTAGGCACAATTTGCTGAAGCTGGGTAATTTCTCTGTGTTTTTCTTTTTACTGCATTCCATATTATTACTTGATTGTTATAAATTTTTATAAACCCTATTCACCCCCCTTCTAGGGTTAATATTGATCCTACACAAACTAGTTTTAAGATTTTTTCCGAATCCGTGAAGTTGCAGCTCGATTGGACCATACAGCGTTGAAGGGGGAGGAGGGGGCTTCGCAGCGCCGGTGGTGGGGTCCAGTTCGTCGCTGGCATGGAGGCGCGGCGGGCATTCAAACTGTCGGAGTTCGTGACCCCCGATCTCGACGAACCCTCCAAGATAACAGGCGAGAGGGTTACGGATTTGAACCTCTCAAGGCGTGCTACAAAAACCTCCAAAGGACCTATATCTAATTTCGCATGTTGGAGGAGGAATGAAGGAGAGAAGGCTGGAAGGTGAGGTCGTCGTTCGCTCCTGATGCTTACGGGGAGAGGGAAGATGAAGTGGACCAATGATATTTTTTATTTTATTTATATTTTTGGTTTCACTAAAATCCGTTTTATTTTGCACCCGGTATAGTCAGTCAAAGTTTGAATTGAAAATTTGAAACTGCCGCACCAATTCAGGTCTTGTTTATAATTTAAAATAATTATATTTATTTTTAAACGTCGATTCAAACATACTTTTCGTCGCTATTATTTAAAATAATTTATTTTAAATATCTAAAATTCACTAAAATAGCCAAATTAAATGTTTTATATTGGCTTAGATTTTCCGGGTTGTTACAATCAAACCCCACCTTTGACCCAAATACCTTAAAACCAGTATATGCATCCTTCTAATATTATACAATACTTTTATATGATATTATTTCTTAGCATTCCTATACATATTTGTTCTTTCTTAGTTATTAAGAAAACCATTTGTGCATTGAAGTGACAGGTCATGGCGAAGTATGTATGGTGCCAGCAGCTACCCCTTATGACTTAATACCAAAGTAACGCGCAGACCATACTACTCACAATGAGCTAGTTTGAAATTATATCCGCCCTAACATATACTAGTTGAAAATGACAGCCTTCTTATCCCTTTTCCTTTGCTCTCTATAAAGGCGGAGGTCCATTCGTTTCACAAAAACAAACTTTAAAAACACCACGAAAAGAAAAACCAATTAAGTTAAACAATACTGTGCATCCATGGCCTTGCTGTATGGAGTCCGGCCTTATCCGCGTGAAATAAGAAGTGAAATAATGCGAACTGGCGTACATTGGAGCGTTCAGGCATGAAGCATGGAAAGTGGGTTCGAAGTGTTTTGTTGAAGAAATAAAAGAAGAGGACGTGGGCTCAGTTGGATCATGCGAATAAAGTAACGTGGAGTAGGAAATTGGAAAATGTCTGTTTGAATAAAATGCTGAAGCAAAAGTTAGAAAATATAAAATGTGAGGTGCTATGAATGATGTTACATTCAGTGGCGAGAAGTGTGATTTATAAAGGTGAAAAATGAATGGAAAAAGGTCACGATGGTTTCTGATTTCAGTAATGTTGATAATTTTCCAGTTCAGTTCAACTGCGATTTGTGGACTTTGGAACTCAACATCATCAATCTGGTTACATATGGGGATAAAATTTATATATTCCCATATCAGTGAATCTAAGATCACTCCATCAGTTCCACTAGGATTGATGTCTCGCTTGACACCGCCCGGATTTGCATCTCTGACGACATTTACTCTACAAAACATGAAAAACAATACTTCAGATGCAACGCGAACCTCAAGAGACGCTGATCATACTTCAAGCAACAAAGGGTTGTTGATAAAGTCATTCGGGCATAAACCTTGGATAAATTATAAACTTTAAAATAACTCAGGCGATGAAGGATCTTACAATGAATTAGTTGAGCCAGGATCAAATTCGAAGAGCGAGCTTAACGTATCAGATGCACATATAGCTGGATCGGCTCCATGACTCCACCAGGATATTAAATGATGTCGTCCTTTTCAAGCGGGCAATTGAAGAATTCAGAAGTGGCAGCAGAACTAATACATGCAAGGACGGAAGGAGTCATACTGGAGCGTACCGACAACATGGAAGAACGGGAGGCATTGGTGAAATATGTTCGATGAACGGACGCTTGGAACAGTGTATCGCTAATCGTGATGTAGCAGTATTAGGTTATTTCGTAATCAACAAAATTAAATGAAGACGAATTTGACAAAACTATCGTGTTGGGATCGGATGGGAGCAAGCTACGTTATGGAGCCGGTTCAGAACCATTTGGAGTTGGTTTGGATTTATGGCATAATTAAACGCCTGGCTTAATCGACTGACGCAAATCATTATTTAACGGTTAACGTGCAAGGTGAGTAAACTCACTAACTCTAATAATTTTTAAAATATTATAAACTTTATTTAATATTGATAAAAAAAGGTTGAATGCTGTGTGCGATGGTTGCTTGGATGATTTGCTAAATTATTTGGTTGAAAGAATATATGCAGTTATATATATAAACGGTCAATTAAAACTGATGTTGTTTGCTATTATACTTCATACCGACATGAAATTGGTGTTATTTATGTGACTAACATATGTAGATGTAGGGAAACAGGTTGGAGGAATCCAACTGGATTCCTCAATATTATATTGTTGTTTTTCATATATTACACGATATGATGTGATAAAAACCGTGTTGATTATTGTTTGTGGAGATATGATTTGCCCTGGGCCTGAAGTAACTGGTATTCAAATACCGTAAAATATATAGGAAAAGAATTCGAGTTGAAAAATGGGAAATCTATTATTTACTATTATTTTGTAGAACTGAGTTTGGATTGGGACAAAAATATATTAATTGATTTAATAAAACAAGTAGGTGGAATTAAAAATAATATTTAGAATAAATGGAAATAATTATCCTTGTGAAATTCGGAAAAAATGAATTTAAGAAAGGATTTTAGAAAGGGGGAAGTGGGAAATCGTTCAAGAAGAAACGATGAAATATGATGGTGTTGGAAATGCAAATAAGAATAAACCCATAAGGGTTATAATTTGAATTCGTGTCGAGTTTTATATAAATAACTTACTTTTAGGAATTTTATATACATATATATATATATATATATAGGTCAAGATAGTTAATAGTTAGTTTGAAACATGTAGTGTAAAATCAACTAGGAAATTGAGACTAGTTATGAACTATATTTTTAACTAAGAAGAAGTTGACTTATAAACAGAGTTATAAAGTGGAACGGGAATATAAAGTTATAAAAGAGAATTTGGTAAACCAGATATGAACCTGTAAGGATATTTATTACTTGAATGAAGATTTGTTTGATAAAGGTGTTCAGATTTCTATAAATGGATTATATTCACATTTTAAAGTGAATAGAGTTTAAAAAGCGAGTGTTGCAAATTAAATAGTTATAATGAAAACAGGAAATGTTTTTAAAGAAGTGTAAGGCTAAAGCGGGTTTTGGGGAAATATCTGGGAAGATATGGGAAACTAGAAAATTAATGTTAAATAAAGAGGGCCAGTGATCGAGTGATGTTTAATTGTACATTTGAATGGATGTTTGTTTTACTTCGATAGTTGAATAACCGAATATTGAAGTGTTTTGACCATCGTTGTCAATACGGAGAGACCGGTTGGATATATTATCCGAAAACCACGCCGTATAGGCCTAAGCGCTGCGAATTAGATCATGCTGAAGATAATTGAAGACGGATTGAAGTACAAGGGTCGTTCTGTTCAAGAATGGTGTTTCTGTTTGTCTTGTCGCAGGACAACTTGTATGGACGAGTGTCTGACAGAGTATACCTAACAAATCACGTATGGTCGATCTTTTAAAGGTATTACGTCTAGTGGCAGAGGAATTCGTTCCTCTTAGTTTTTTATACCCGTGATATTTTTGGAAATCGATCAGTGATTTTGCGGGTTTGACGATGTGGCATTCAAAGTGAATGGTGATCAGATGTTCTGAAGATAGTCGTATTCTCTAGCCTCACAACCAGGAAGTAACAAAAGTGGGGATAGGCAGCATGGCTAGTTGGGCCATCCCCAAGCAGGGTGTATTTCACCGATCTAGAGAAAATTCATATTTGTTCTTCTTTTTTGATTTTGTACCTTTGGATTACGGTTGGATGGCCAACAACCGTGGGTGGCAATATATTCGACACACTAAAGCTAAATGAGTGCTCGGTCATGTGTGGCTGGGTTGCAAGACGTTCTTGTTGAACCACAGTGTATACCCTCTAGAGTACACTGATCCGAAGGTGCTTCCATTCCTTGTATGTTGGAATCCAGTCTCCAATAAGCGCCCTTCAGTTTATTATTTTATACCATATATATGTGGAGCGTGAGATGCAATCATTCTGCTATTTGGATATTTATTTGATTAGACATTATTATAATATCACTGGATTTTGATATCAAAATGGTTTGGGTTATAGTAAGGTAAAAGCCGTCCATGTTTATATGTGGGCTGGTCTTACTATTATCCTTTTGTTTGAAAAGGAATTTCAAAGTGAAACAGTATGGTTGGAATTTACTCACACTAGTCCCATAACTGACCCAGAGTTTATTTTGTTTGTTTTTCCCTAAACTCTTGGGTGCCCAAATTTGTACGGGCAGTCAAGTGTTTCAAGATTTTACAGATTCACTTGGAGGAGCTCAAAAGCAGGAAGCTTCACCATTAGTTATTTAGAGATTATTTCCGCTGTGATGTATATAAGTTATACTCTGATATGGTATGTATATATATGTATATATATACACAAATTCAGATTTGTATTTCAAGATTATGTTATATAATACAATTTATTCATTCCGCTGTGAGTTTCCTGTTTATTCTAATTTTGTTCAGTTGTATTCTTCTTCTTCTATTCTATTAGTTCTACCTTATCTTTCTCACCCTCTAACTTCTTTCTATTAATGATCTGAACTTTCGTGCACTTTGAGTTGAATGTGTAGAATATTAGTTAGCTCAAATTGGTACGGATTTTCGGGCTACTATAGTTGGTATCAGAGCTAAAGGTTAAGTGATTACCTTGGCTCTGTGGCGTAACTCAATAGAGATGGGGTTAGTAATACCCTAGATTGAGTATGAGTGTATATATATATATATATATATGAGCATGTATTTCTAAATCAATATAAAAACTGTTTTATATTGTGTTGACTAGTCAGTCGAGTGGTTTAAGAATTCTAGTCGATACTGGATTGCAAACTGTATTGATAGGTGTTTCTAAACTCTTGAACAGAGTAATTCGACATGATATTGTTTTGAAAACCGGGTAAATGAAATAATTTTACCCAAAATATATTTTGATATAAAGAAAGTATATATTATTAGAATTATTTAATATATTAGATATATTCTCCATTATTATAACTAAATAAGATTATGGTTAAGATGGTTACGTAAATAACCCATCAGAACTTGTATAATGTAATTTGTGAAATTAAATGGATTAAATCTAAATTTAAATCCAGAATTGAAATAAACCTGAAAACTTGGAAAAGGATTAAATATATAGAAGTTTAAATCCTAGGAGATTTAAATGTTTTCCAACATTTGAAAGATATTTTGATGTGATTTCAAAATAAAAGCGAGTTTTGAAAGTAGTATAGTATTGAACTCACTTCGTTTACTGGAAAATAAATTCCGATGATAAATTCGACCATCATCGGTGTTCATTTTCGAGTTTCTAAGTGACGGATTACTACCAAAGATTCTGTTTTGGATTATCTGAGAAAATAAATTGTTTTGATTTCCGAAAAGAAGCATTGGATTTTTGAAAAGCAAAGCTGTTTAAACTCCCAGGACTATATTAATTTGAAATAAAACCCAGGAGTCTGAATTCTGAAATTTGAAGTTGAATATATTGAAATGATAAAAGTGAATAAATATGAATTTAACTTAAGACTAAGTTAAATAAAATTGAAATAGAATTGAAGCCAATTAAGTGGAAAATCGTATTGGACTAGAATTTAAAATTGGTGAAGTAATTAAATATGGGAGATAAGATATTGGAATGGAACATAAATTGGTTACGAAAGTGGATTATTGAGGAAGAATTTGGAAGTTAGATTGTAGCTGGAGTTGAATTGAAATTTGGCTTGGTAAAAGCAAATTGATGGAAATTGAAGATAAACTGAGTGGAGATCAATTAGAATTCTGGAGTATAGGCTGAATTGGTAGCAAGAGTTAAAGTTGAATGCCCAACAAAAAGGTACAAGTTAATGTTAAATTTGGATTTGAGAATTTTGAGATATTTGGCAAGCCATTTGGCTATTTATTTTCCTTTGGATTGGAAAAGACCTAGAGTGGCGTGTTGTAGTACTACCGATGGAGCCGTGCAGAAGAGATGCTGGCGAAATTTCTCGGATATTTAAGGTGTTAGAATATTTTCGAAATTCTTGAAAATATTCATTAATAAGGAATTAATATTCTAATTAAAATAAACTGATTCAGTTGAAACTGGAATCAAGAAGTAAAACAAAAGACCTTAAATCTAGTTATGATAGGATTCATATCATTTTTCCTACCTTAGTAATTTCGGGGACGAAATTCTTTTAAGGGGGAAGGAATGTAACGTCCCGCATTTTTATCGGTTTGTATTTGAATATTTAAACCAGTTTAAATATTGAATTCGTAATATAAGTGGATTTATATATTAACTAAAATGAAGTTGAAAATATAAAAATATATATTAAATATAATAGAGCCCGTAATATCGCGGCAGTTTGTAATTTAATGTTCTGAACTTCAACTGAGTGTACAGGACCCGTTATTAGTCGGATTTCTACGAAACAAGAAGCGTTGGAATATGTTGAACTGTATCTTTCTAACAGAAGTGAAAAATCAAGATTTCGCGTTATAAATTATGAATTATACGCAAATCAAATTTTCAAATAGTCGCTATAGAATCGTTTATCGACCGTAACAGTTTATTTGATATAACTAGATACCGGTTACAAATCTAGACAAGATTCTTTTGAGATGTAGTGATAATTTAATTTTTGGAATTTTACTGTAATTTTTAATTAATTAAATACGCAACTTTTTATTTGGAGTATTTTGCACCTTGTAACAACATTTTGGGGTTTCACAATATAAGTTAACCTACCGGTATTATTATATTTCTAGGATCGTGGCACCTTGCTCATTTCAACGACATTTTTATAAATGTCTGTAACCATCCATAAATGCAGGGGAATTTTATGTAATGTGGTACGCGAAACATTAATTTAATAAATAGTGAAAGATGTAACCATTGCCATGAAAGTTTTTGCAAGCATGCAGTCACTACAACACCCTAAATCTTCCATGTTTCTACATAGCATAACACCTCTAGAAATGAGTAAACATGAATAGCTATGTGAATTAAGTGTAAGTTGATGTGTATCCTCTAGAGCGATGTTTTTTCAACCCATTTCATACTTGAGCGTCCCTTTATAATAAAATCAAACCCCATCTTTGACCCAAATACCTTAAAACCAGTATATACATCCTTCTAATATTATAAAATACTTTTATATGATATTATTTCTGAGCATTCCTATACATTTTTGTTCTTTCTTAGCTATTAAGAAAATCATCAGTGCATTGAAGTGACAAGTCATGGCGAAGTATGTATGGCGCCAACAGCTACCCCCTATGACTTAATACCAAAGTAACGCGCATACCATACTCCTCACAATGAGCTAGTTTGAAATTATATCCACCCTAACATATACTAGTTGAAAATGACAGCCTTCTTATCCCTTTTCCTTTGCTCTATATAAAGGCAGAGCTCCATTCATTTCACAAAAACAAACTTTAAAAACACCACGAAAAGAAAAACAAATTAAGTTAATTAAACAATACCGTGCATCCATGGTCTTGCTGTATGGAGTCCGGCCTTACCTGCATGAACTAAGAAGTGAAATAATGCGAACTGGTGTACATTGGAGGGTTCACGCATGAAGCATGGAAAGTGGGTTCAAAGTGTTTTGTTGAGGGAATAAAAGAAGAGGACCTGGGATTAGATGGATCATGCAAAGAAAGTAACATGGAGCAGGAAGTTAGAAAATGTCTGTTTGAATAAAATGTTGAAGCAGAAGTTAGAAAAGATATAGTGAGAGGTGTTGTGAATGCTGTTACATTCAGTAGCGAGAAGTGTGATTTGTGAAGGGGAAAAATGAATGGTAAAAGGTCGTAGCGGTTTCTGATTTCAGTAATGTTGATAATTTTCCAGGCCAGTTCAACTGCGATTTGTGGACTTTGGAACTCAACATCACCAATCTAGTTAATTATGGGGATACAATGTATATATTCCCATATCGGTGAGTCTGAAATCACTCCACAAGTTCCACCAGGATTTAAGTCTCACTTGACACCGCTCAGATTTGCAGCTCTGACGACATTTACTCTACAAAAGATGGAAAACAATACTTCAGATGCAATGCGAACCTCAAGAGACGTTGATCATACTTCAAGCAACAAAGGGATATTTATAAAGTCATTCAGGCATAAACCTTGGATAAATTATAAACTTGAAAATAACTCAGGCGATGAGGGATCTTACACTGAATTAGTTGAGCCAGAATCAAATTCGAAGAGCGATCTTAACGTATCAGATGCACATATATCTGGACTGGCTCCATGACTCTACCAGGTTATTGAATGATGTCGTCCTTTTCAAGCGAGCAATGGAAGAATTCGGAAGTGGCGGCATAATACATGCAAGGACGGAAGGAATCATACTGGAGCATACCAAAAACATGGAAGAATGGGAGGCATTGGTGAAACCTGTTCGATGAGTGGACGCTTGGAATAGTGCATCGCTAATCATGGTGCAACAGTATTAGGTTATTTCGTAATCAACAAAATTAAATGAAGATGAATTTGATGAAACTATCGCGTTGGGATCGGATGGGCGCAAGCTACGTTATGGAGCCGGTTCAGAACCATTTGGAGCTGGTTTAGATTTATGGTAGAATTGAACGCCTGGTTTAATTGACTGACGCAAATCGTTATTTAACGGTTAACGCGCAAGATGAGTAAACTCACTAACTCTGATCATTTTTAAAATATTATAAATGTTATTTAGTATTGATAAAAAAAATGGTTGATGCTGTGTGCGATGGTTGCTTGGATGATTTTCTAAATTATTTGGTTGAAAGAATATATACCGTTATATATATAAACGGTCAATTAAAACTGATGTTGTTTGCTATTATACTTCATACCGACATGAAATTGGTGTTATTAATGTGACTAACATCTATGGACGCAGGGAAACAGGTTGGAGGAATCCAACTGGATTCCTCAACAATTATATTGTTGTTTTTCATATATTACATGATATGAAGTGATAAAAACTGTGTTGATTATTGTTTGTGGAGATATGAATTACCCTGGCCCTAAAGTAACTGGTATCCAAATACCGTAAAATATATAGGAAAAGAATTCGAGTTGAAAAAGGGGAAATCTATTATTTACTATTATTTTTTAGAACTGAATCTGGATTGGGGGTAAAATATATTAATTGATTTAATAAAACAAGTAGGTGGGATTAAAAATAATATTTAGAATAAATGGAAATAATTATCCTTGGGAAATTTCGAAAAAATGAATTTAAGAAAGGATTTTAAAAAGGGGGAAGTAGGAAATTGTTCAACAAGAAACGATAAAATATGATGGTGTTGGAAATGCAAATAAGAATAAACCCATAAGGGTTATAATTTGAATTCGTGTCGAGTTGTATATAAATAGCTTACTTTTAGGAATTATATATATAGGTCAAGATAGTTAATAGTTAGTTTGAAACACGTAGTGTAAAATCAACTAGGAAATTGAGACTAGTTATGAACTATATTTATAACTAAGAAGAAGTTGACTTGTAAACAGAGTTATAAAGTGGAACGGGAATATAAAGTTATAAAAAAGAATTTGGTAAACTAGATATGAACTTATAAGGATATTTATTACTTGAATGAAGATTTATTTGATAAAGGTGTTCAGATTTCTATAAATGGATTATATTCACATTTTAAAGTGAATAGATTTAAAAAGCGAGTGTTGCAAATTAAATAGTTATAATGAAAACAGGAAATGTTTTTCAAGAAGTGTAAGGCTAAAGCGGGTTTTGGGGAAATATCTGGGAAGATATGGGAAACTAGAGAATTAATGTTAAATAAAGAGGGTCAGTGATTGTGTGTTGTTTAGTTGTACATTTGAATGGATGTTTGTTTTACTTTGATAGTCAAATAACCGACTATCGAAGTGGTTTGACCATAGTTGTCAATACAGAGAGACTGGTTGGATATATTATCCGAAAACCACTCCGTATAGGCCTAAGCGCTGCGAATCAGATCATGCTGAAGATAATTGAAGACGGAGTGAAGTACAAGGGTCATTCAATTCCAGAATGGTGTTTCTGTTTGTCCAGTCTCAGGACAACTTGTATGGACGAGTGTCTGACAGAGTATACCTAACAAATCATGTATGGTTGATCTTTTAAAGGTATTACGTCTGGTGGCGGAGGAATTCGTTCCTCTTAGCTTTTTATACCCATGATGTTTTTGGAAATCGATTAGTGAATTGACGGGTTTGACGATGTGGCAATCAAAGTGAATGGTGATCAGATGTTCTGAAGATAGTTGTAGCCTCTAGCCTCACAACCAGGAAGTAACAAAAGTATGGCTAGGCAGCATGGCTAGTTGGGCCATCCCCAAGCAGGGTGTATTGTCACCGTTCTAGAGAAAATTCATATTTGTTCTTCCTTTTTGATTCTGTATCTTCGGATTATGGTTGGATGGCCAACAACCATGGGTGGCAATATATTCGATACACTCAAGCTAAATGAGTGGTCGGTCCTGTGTGGCCGGGTTGCAAGACGTTCTTGCTGAACCCCAGTGTATACCCTCTAGAGTACACTGATCGGAAGGTGCTCCTATACCTTGTATGTTGGAATACAATCTCCAATAAGCGCCCTACGGTTTATGATTTTATACCATATATATGTGGAGCGTGAGATGCAAGCGTTCTGCTATTTGGATATTTATTTGATTTGACATTATTATAATATCACTGGATTTTGATATCAATATGGTTTGGGTTATAGTAAGGTAAAAGCCGTCCATGTTTATGTGTGGGCTAGTCTTACTATTATCCTTTTGTTTCAAAAGGAATTTCAAAGTTAAACAGTATGGTTAGAATTTACTCCCACCAGTCCCATGACTGACCTAGAGTTTATTTTATTTGTTTTTCCCTAAATTCTTGGGTGCCCAAATTTGTACTGGCAGTCAAGTGTTTCAGGATTTTACAGATTCACTTGGAGGAGCTCAAAAGCAGGAAGCTTCACCATTAGTTATTTAGAGATTATTTCCGATGTGAAGTATATAAGCTATGATCTGATATGGAATGTGTGTGTGTATATATATATACAAATTCAGATTTGTATTTTAAGATTATGTTATATAATACAATTTATTCATTCCGCTATGAGTTTCGTGTTTACTCTGATTCTGTTCAGTTGTATTCTTCTTCTTCTATTCTATTAGTTCAACCTTATCTTTCTCACCCTCTAACTTCTTTCTATTAATGATCTGAACTTTCATGCACTTTGAGTTGAATGTGTAGGATATTATTCATCTCAAATTGGTAAGGATTTTCGGGCTACTACATCAGCGATGAAACTTTGAATATCAGCTCAGCCAGTGTCTAGAGTAAATTGGATTTCAATGATTCTCCACATGATGAAGAGGAAAATACAGATGAAAATGAGTTTCTGGTAAGAAGACTACAATCTAATCTTCTAGTATATGATCTACATATTTTGCTAACATTTGCAATAATGTCTTGTTTAATTACTTTCAGAATGATGATCTATCACCTCTGCCACCTCCAATGCTTACAGAGTACGAAAGGGAGAGAGACAAAAATATCTCACAGAAGAATAGTGTTTTTGAAAAACTTGGGATGCCAAAATTAGTTTCTGGAATGAGAAATGAATTTGGAAAAAATAAAGCAAAATCAAAGATGCTTGATGAGGAAAGCGAAGGTTATGTTCCAGAATTTGAAGATGATACTTCAAAAAATCAGGCAAAGGTGCGTTATAGCTGAAGATTTAATTTTATGTTGGTAATCATATACTAGTTTTAGTATTAATATTTTTTTTTGTGTGCGTATTTTAGAGAACAAAAAAAGATTGGGTTACAAAGCCTTAGTCTGGACTAACAACTCATTCACGAGCCAATGTTGAATCTGCAACTGATAAGAATGCAACTCCGAAGGAAGGGGAAGTACCAGTTCGTACGCAATCAGATGGTCCACCATGTAGCGTTGAGTTACCACACAATGAAGCGATAGGAACAATGGAAGCTTATTTGGCTATATGAGAACGCCTGAAGATTAACGGTAGTGGAAGTGGAAGTGTAAGGAATAAGGCTGTTGTCGGAAATGTCTCAACAAATATTGAAAACAAAGAAGATGAAGTAACAGAAGATGAAGGTAGTATTTGATTGAGTTCTGATTTTAATAGTTTAAGTTCTCATTTATGCTTTGCCTAGCCTTCTCCTTACTATTGTATGTACTTTGTAACGGTAGTCGAAGCTCCCAGAAGGCTCAGGGGAAAAACAAAGATGGATGAAGTTCATTAAAGGTCATATGACAAAAGGATTGTAATCCGAATGAATGATTGAGGCCAATCTATTTCAGACGATGACCACGTAATGACTAAACTGAGTTATTTTTTAGGAACACTGAAGAGGAGTGTTCCACTTACTTACAAGTCTTAGTTTGATGTTCGTGCAAGTTTGAAAGACACGCTGTGGAGCTATGTGAAGGCAATTTGCAAACATAGCTGAATTTTACTTTAGTGTTTGATTTGTATTTAAGCAACGGTATATTATTCTGAATGAATGTGAATAATTGGCTTTGAGGTCAATTCGTGATGCTTAGAGGGGGTACAAGAGTCGTATTAAAAAGGCACACTAAACGGCTTATGACACTGATGAACAGAGGCTTGAAAATAGGCCGGACGAAATTCCACTTTAGGATTTCAAAGTACTCTTGCAGTTTTGGAGAGATGAAAATGTTTAGGTATAATTTTAAGTTTTATCACATGATTTTTTTTCCTTTTTACTCATTCAAATCATTCAGATAAACATATTTATTTCATGTTGTTTTGTAGTCCAAGGCCCTTACAAATTCTGCAAATCAGAAATTGTATACTGACACACACACTGCTGGTCCAAAACTTTTTTCCCAAATTCGGGATAAGATGGTATGTATTTTGCTTATTTTTATGGTTAGCTAGTTGAATAATAAAGGTCACATGGAGTTATGCTTTTTTAACTCGAATGCAGTATCCTTGTTTAACTTGTGAATAAACTACATACCCTTGTTTAACTTGCTTAGTAATATTAGTGATATATGTTCTGGAACAATTGGGTTGATATCTTTTTACAATCTAATGTTTTTTGTATCGGTTCAAGGAATCAGATGGAGAACTTTATGTTAAAATTCGCAAGCGGAAAAAAGGAAAGGTGTACAAGACTGATGCTTCAATAATGAACTACATAATTGTAAGAATTTTATTTTCTCTTCAATCAGGTGTCAAAAACAATGCTTCATTTTGCACATGATCATCATTATTGTAGAATTAGATCATGTTTTGTTGAAACCGATAGCAGGATCGATCATAACAATGGGTGTGATCTTTTACTTTAGGCTTCAGTGTGTTATATGTCGCAATTCTTGTTTAAGAAACTTGTTTAAAAATTGTTAATTTTATTTAATGTCACATTTTAAAACTTATTTATTTGCAGGAGAAGATTGAAAAAGCAATTAGTGAAGGAGGCAATGTTGGAGTTGTTCATGAACTTGTTTTTGATGGAAAGTCGCACGGTCCATCATGGCTTATATGACGGTACACCAAGTCTCCAAAAGTTTCAAAAGCTGCTCCAAATGCAAGCACATACATACAGGAGCGGGCAACGAAGATAAGGGAAGTTATAGCCGACGAAGTCGAAGCAAAGGTGAACAAGATGGTCCAAAGTGAATTTGATGCAAAGGTGGACGAAAAAGTTTAGGAGAACTTGACAAGGATGCTGAAGAAATTGGGTGAAGCAAACCCGCACATGCACATTGATATTAGGGATCTTTGTGCGATAGTTCACAGTGAAGGCACTAAAACTGAAAGCAGTGAACGCAGTGGAGGCTCGCACTCTTAGTTATTGATATTGTGGAACTTTGTGCGCAACTGCAGTGAACATGAATTGATATTTAGTACGTACTAGCTGTGTTTGTAAGTATGCCCTGTGAACATGATTTTTTTTTGCTATGTTTGTAAGTATGCCTTGTGAACATGATTTTTTTTTTTGCTATGTTTGTAAGTATGTTTGTAAGCACTAATATTTGTGTTGCTTGTGAATCCGAGACAATTAGTAGTTTAATTGATTAGTGTAATGTTAAATTCCGTAATGTTGTAGTATGTGATTTAATGTTGCCATATCTCTTATATAATGTTGTTGTATGTAATGTGAACTGTTTCCATTTTTATGATATTATGTTGCCATTGGATGGTAAAAGTGTTGCATAGATTAATGCATGTGGGTCCCACAACAGGATTCCGTGAACCCGGGCTACAGCCACAACAGGATTTCGTGAACTCGGGTTACAGATTTTAGTGGACCCCACATTTTTGTAAGTTTAGTACTTGTGGCAATACCTGTGATGATGTTGCCTTAGGGTCGCAAATGTGTTTCCTTTGACTCTAAGGCGACGCGGCACAAGTCAACCCCAAAAAAATGTTGCCACAGATCATTTTTTGCCTATACCAGCACTTTTTGGAACCTACTTCGTCATTTTTCTGGGGTTGCAGTAGGTCATCTATGGCGTAGTGGGTTTTTATAAAGGTGTCACCTTTGAAGAACGTTGTTTTCTTTGGCTCGATAGGGAAGTTGGTGCCAAGGTTAGGGTCATTCCCCATAGTAGAAAGGATATGTCAGATGGCCTACAAAGTTAGACTACAAAGGAGATAGGAGAGAGTAAACGATGTGTTCCATGTTTTACACTTGGGTAAGTGTCTACATGAATCCGCAGAGGAAGTGGAGTCGAGTACCCTTGAGGATGTAGAGATAGAAAAGGAGGAATCAATCAGAAAAGTTCCTACCTGAATACTTGAATCAGAAGTTAAGAAGCTACAAAAAAGGAGATCAAGCTGGTTAAGTACAACAGGGAGAAGATCGCGACGATGCGACTTGCGAACCCGAAGACAAGATTCACGCTTGTTTTTGTTTCTCTAGTACGTTCTTAGTTCCTTTCTAAGCTTTTGAGTTTCAATCATTTTTCCTATCGTTTGAATCTCGATTCTTAGGTAGAGGCCTATGGATGATAGGAATGGTCGGAAACATGTGTTTGAGACATGTTATGTTTTATGGATGAAAGTATTTTCTAGTGTATGCATGGATGCATATGCACATACTAGGCACTAGATTATGGATCAAATTAACTAGTTCACTTACATATTGCAAATGGATGTGTGTGCATTTTAATTTACTTTAAATATGGATGGAAATGGTTGAATCATCACTCGGATGTTGCATTTTGGTGAATATTTGTTTCACATATATAAAATTTATATGTATTATTAAAACTCTTTTGCATACATATTGGATACAGGGAACAAACATGAATTGCATTAAAGTGGTCAACTAAATCAGTAGACCGCCTGAATTCCTCATTAGCTTAGGAACATATACACAACACCTTTGTGTACGTTCATACAAAGCACTAGAAATTTTAAGGATAGTTTATGCTAGTGGCTGATGGATGAGTAAATGGGTATAAATAACGGTTGATAACATTATTCTAAGTTGAAGATTTCGAGGATGAAATTATTGAAGGAGGGAATAATGTAACACCCCAAATTTTAATAAATAATAATTATATAAAGAAGATTCATAAATTAAATATTAATTAATATAACATTAGGAATTGGATAAAATGGACTTTACCATTGCGGTCGTTACGAAATTCTGATTCAGATAACTTTTGGTTTACATAGATCGGACGTGAACAAGATACAATCAATCGAAGTTTGAAATTAAATTAAACAATTAAATTAAATAAATTCAGAATTATGAAACGGTTAATGGGCTACCTAGGCCTTATATAGCTCGACCTTTGTGTCGACCCCAGGGTTGACACATATGTCGACCCAAATAGGAGGTGGGTCGAGCCACTCTGAGCCAAGCACGAGCCAAGGCCTGGCCAAACACGCCTGTTTTTAGATAAATATTTTTTGCTGACTCATGCTATGGTGTTTTCTACGGTTTGGATTAAACCCTAATACCCTATGGTTTAAACTATCCTATCACACCTATAAATAGACTAGCTACACTCACTCTTTCCTTACACCAATATTTCTTCATCTTCTTCCTCCACTCTGTTATGTTCTGGAAATAAAAGGAAAGGTCAGGGTGCTGTCAAAATATAAATCTGGAAGGATAATCTGCTTCTACTTCTTTTTCAATGGGTTTTCTGGACCAATAACAATTCTCTGTGAGTTTTATGTTAATTTTAGATTAGCTATCTAAAAAAAGTGATTTAGACAGTAAAATATATTAGATTTGAAAGTTTAACAATTTTAGAGTTTATCTTTTACATGTTATTACTCGTTTTAATTACTGTCTATTACCTATTCCTTTTTCAGTTATTATTTATTCATAAGTACATCCTTTTTCTTTATCCCCTTCTCTGTCATTGTTTTATTTACAGTTTTGTTATTCCTATTTATTCATTTTGTTCATTTCTGAGCCTAAATCTATTTCTTCCTTTTCCTTTGTTTTTGCGCTGAGCCTAGACCAACGAGAGCCAAGGCCTTTGCCGTTTGAGTTGCGTAAAATTGGAACAATCTGAAATAATGTTAATAAGGGGATTTGTGCATATTGAATTTGTGAATGATGGACTGTAAAATTGGGATAAAATATAAAGGAAGAATATGTAAACATGTGAACTGGAATAGGTTGCACTTAATTAAATATTAAGTAAACATGTTATTTGAAAACATGTGAACTGGAGTAAGATATACTTAATTACATTCAATAAAACATGTTATTGTAACTTCTAATTGGACAATAAATGACATTGTAATAAAAAGGGGTTGTAGATTACTTTCATTAATTACAATCAAGGGATAAAAGGTTGTAGATTACTTTCGTTAATTACAATCTAGAGGTAAGGGGTTGTAGATTACTTTCGTTATTTACAATCCGAGGATAAATGGCTCTAAATACTTTCATTAATTACAATCTAAGAAATAACGATTTGTTTCACCGGGCTTATCAATGAACTTAAAACATGTTAAGTTAAATATGTATGATTAATAAGAGATACGGGTCCATTCCTTTGAGATATAAGGGGCTCGTAGAAATCCTAGTTAACTTAGGGGCCAAGTCTCGGGTGGCATGTATTATATTCATTTTGGATGGGAACCTGTGTCGGTCAGTATTCCTTGGTTGTCAAGGGGCCCTCACACTAGGTAGGGGCCAAGACGCGTTTGTACTGAACTAGATAGTAAGAGGTCCAAACGAAAGGTGAGTACGGGAGGGTTCCGGCAGAGTCATGAGTGTGCATGGATCCGAAAACAGAAGATAATATGTTGTAATTCCTGTGATTAAGGCTGTGTCTTTTTAGTTAATGGGTTCATGATTGATAACCCTGAGTGCCATAGCTAACACAGACTATTCTTATCCTGCTTAAGAATACGATCACTGGGTAGAAATTAGGCAAAACCTAATCTTTGTATCATGATAGTTGGTGCATAAATTCTAGAATATGAATGAGAAGCTTATATTTTTTCCATATTTTCTACTTTATTATATTTTCATGTCCAATACTATTCATCCATTTGAATACTTCTTTATCGTATGCCTATGCTAAAAATCACTAGAACTCGCTAGACTTATTGTTTGATCTAGTTTGTTTTTTCTCTCTCTCTCCCCCTTCCCCCACATTCTCAGGGCGGTGGATCGCAGCAGTGACTGTGACCTTTTGATTCAGTTTGGTCTTGGGCCATCTCTTACTCCATGTATTTCTTTTGTGCCTATTCTATGACTATTGTTATGACTCATGAGGGATATGATTTTTATGGTTTTGTATTTGTACTATGATGTCTTACTTTCCACGAGACAGATGTCTTACTTCAGGGCCTGTCCATTATAGGTTCCTAAGATAAAGACCCTCCTGTCTAAAATTAAGGATAGCCCTTTACATGGCTAATCAGTGCATCCCTAATATCATCCCGTACCTGGAAAAGCCTAAAACATAAGCACTACAGTCGAATAACATGATCCTTCAATAGGGTTCAAAATTGCAATTGTGTTTGCGATAATGATAATATCTAGGTGCATACTATCAACCTACGTACTGAAAATGAAATTATGGGATGTTGGGGAATCAAACAAAGCACAAATTGTAAAATTAGAAATAAAAAAACTGGAGTAAGATAATGCATTGTTGATGATCACTTTCTTTGTTCTTATTCGATTCTCCTTTCTCATAGATATATTCCCTTTAAATGGTCAAACTTACAATCCATGGCATGGTTCACCATTTTGTTACTCTTGTGATACTTCAACCCTTTTCTTTTAGATCTTTCTTTAAGCTAGTGGTCTAGTTTCCCCTTTCTCCTATGCCTCCATGCTTATTTTCCTTATCCCACTCCAACCTTCTTTCCTCTCAAATCTATATAGAAATTTTCTCGGATCATCTCATCGACCTATGCCTTTAAGGTCCTCCATCAACACCAACCCGTTCCTTGTAGCTGTTAAGTAGCAAGCATCTCTTAACTCCGTACTACAAATGACAGGTAAGTATTAATGGAAATAAATGGGTTTATCATCTCCCGAACTCTAGAGTTTATCCTAGGAGGATATAGAGTCTCTATATGTAGGTAACCTGAGATATGTTACCCTACATATATCTTAAAGAAGGAAGAAGAATAATTGAATAACGAGGGGAAGTTGAATTTTAGTGATTTTTGATATAAGCTTTTATATTTTTCAAAATACTTTCCAATTAATAAAAACGCCTTTCAAAAAATGCTTTACTTTTAAAAATAATTTTTACGAATGATAAAATCATAGGCTCTGGTACCAAATGTGACAACCCAAAGCTCTGGATATACCCTAATCATAGTCATATCAAAGAGCGTAGACCATCCAGGTGTAGCTAAATTATACAGAGACTAAGATATAATGACATAAAAGAATCATATCATAGCTGACACAAAAGATTTAGTTAATTTTTTTAGAAAAGCGTCATACTAAAATATCATAACTAAAAATAAAGTCAGTACATTTCAGTGTCAAATCATAAATTCAGAGTACACATCAAAACAACTCGCATAAAATCGGAATACACCAAAACCAAGCTAAAAATGTAAAATGGAATACATAATGAAAAAGGAGCTCCCTAGCAATGCTCTATCCCTTTCAAGAATTAGCTACTTACATTTACACCAATGGTGGGGATAGAAAGGAGATGAGATAGGCACAAAAGTTTGGTGGATGAGTGTAATAACCCGGAAATCTGAGCCAATTTAAAATTTTTATTTTGGCAATTTTGATGAATTTTGAATATTTAAAATGAATTATTTTAAATATTAACGACGAGAAATTTAGTTTGAATGGAAATAGAACGTATAAATTTATTTGAATCGTCGTTAGAATATAAATATTTTATTTTAATTATAAAAGGAATTGAAAATGGCGCGGTAGTTCGATAATTCGATTTTAAAGTTCAAATGAATGTACAGGATTCAAAATAAACCGGATTTTAGTGAAACCAAAAATATTTGAATCTATTTGAGAATATCTTTCCAACGAATCCGAAAAATCAAAATTTCATAGGAGGAATAAAAAGTTATGTCCAGTTGAAAATCCAGAATAGTCGCTATGGAATTTTGGCCCTTAAAAATGGAAATTTTGCAAACGACCTCGGTTTTTGACGAAACCACTTTTGTTAGATCCGTGATGTCAAGTTATTGATAGACTCCAAAATTCATAATTTTTCGAATCAATATGTGAGCGTGCCGAAGTAAAACGTGTTTTGACCATTTCAGTTGAATTTAATCGACTAGAAAATGGCCATTTTTCAAACGGTCTCATAATCCGAAGAAATTAGTTTTGTTAGAACCATATCGTCAATACGAAGCTAGAAAATATTTTTAAAGTCCGTATGTGGCCCCGGTAAATTGAAATGCGCATTCAAATTCAATATATAGAGTTATATGTTGATTTTGGCGAAAACTGATTGAAACGATCGAATCAGCTTGCGATACATATCCCCATTGTGTTCGGAATTGGGGTAATTAGCTATGAACGACAGTCGGTGGGTCTCGTTTGGGTTAGAAATAGAAAGTTACCTTTTTGAAATAATTAAATAATAAAATATATATATATAACCTTTATAATAACAACCCCCCCTTTTTTGTTTCTCCTGCCAAGTCAAACCTAAGCCCGCCCCTTTCTGAAATGAGAATCTCGTAACCTTAAATCGCCCCCTCCTCAAATGATCGCTGCCGCCTCCAGTTGGTCCACCGCCACCTTCTCAGGCCGGCGCTCCCTCCCCTCGACCACCCTTCTCCTACTGACCCCCCTCTCTCTCCCTTCCCCATTCGCATACCCCGACGCTCGAGCCCCCAAACCGTCGACACGCGCCCCTTTTTGCCGACACCGCCTCCCTCTCTGACACCACCACCTCTTCTTAAGCCGGCGCCTCCCCAATCCAAAACAGTGAGCATCTCCTTTTGTTTTTTTCTGTTTTTATTTGTTTTCAGTACTTAGTTTATTTAGTTTAGTTAGCAAATAAATTTCAGTTTTATAAACACATAAATTGTAGTTATAAGAATGTGATTTCTACATAAAGCTTTGATCTTTATAAAGGAAAGGGTTATATTTTTATTTTTGAAAAGTTTAATTTATTTATTTTTCTTTTATTTTTCTTAAAGAAGAAAAGAAAAGTATATTTTTATAATGAAGAAAAGTATATTTTTATAATGAAGAAAAGTATATTTTTATAATGAAGAAGGAGATGTTTAAAAATATGATTTTTATATTAGTAGAAGAATAAAAATACGATTTTTATATTATATAGATAGTAAAAATTCGATCTTTATATAAGAAGTAGAAATATAAAAATATAATTTTTATATAAGAAGAAGCGTTGTAAAAATATATATGAAGTAGAAATAAAAATATGATTTTTATTTATTAAAATGAAGTAATAAAAATATAATTTTTATTATGAACAGCGGGAGAGGGACCGCATTAGAATTTCAAACAAATCCAGACGGTTCAGCAGTTCAAAAGTAAAGCACGGCGGAGTGGAACCCTCTGTGAGAACTCCTCACCTTTAATTTAAATTTCTAGTTAAAAATATATACTAGGATGCCTTACATTTGGTATCAGAGCTTTGGTTTACAGATCTCAGAGAACAAGACACATTAGAACCATACGAAAGAATTCATCAGAAATTGGATTAGTAATATCCAATGAGAATGACTCGTTAGAGATGGGTTCAGTAGTATCCTAGAACGAGTGTGAAGCGTAGTGTTTTGAGAAATAAAATTTAAAACAAGTTTTGTTTTGAAAATTTAATTCAATAATTCGTATTTGAATATTTATTTATATTGATTTGGACTATCAGGTATATAAAGATTTTAATATACGTCTGAACCATGTGTCTTAGAAGCCTCCAATATACTGGATAGTTATAGAATCACAATCTAGTTGCCCGGGGATAATTCTGGTGACGGGGCACCATCGCCAGTATATATTTTCGAGTTTCAAAATTGAGATTTCTATATATTTCCAATTGACTGGTGTGGGAACCGAAACTAGATAGGGTTTATCGTTGTGATTTGGCATCAAAAATCTGATTTTTGGACAATATATCAAAGTTATGAATTTGAAATGGTAATCAACTAATTGATTGATGGTTGTGTTGTTTGATTAATTAAAATTTGAACCATTTAGCCAAATTGAACCAAATAGTGAGTTGTATTGAAAATTTATCGAATATGCATGCATGTACATGTACTTACATTGAATAGGTCATAGCAAGGAGGCTAGAGCAGAAGAATAAAATTGTTTGCCTGACAAATAGGTACATGTTTACCATAATTTATTGTTTTGTTTGGGTGATGATGATTTTATGAGTCGATTGGCTAGCCGCTTGGCTTTTTCTTTTTCTTTTGGATTGAAGAAGGCCACGGGAGGCTATATGAAATATCTCGAAGTCCCCGGTGCAGGGGAGGTTATGGCGAAAATTTTAGAAAATTTAGGGTGTTAGCCAAATTTTTGAAAAATTTGAAAAGTTCTTAGAAACTGAAAAGTTGAAGAACTTAAGCCGTAAAGAAAATAATGGAAGTTGAGTTGATTTGTAAAACTGTAATGACCCGGATTTTGTCGGCTTTGGTTATCGCCATAAACTCACTGATGACTAACCAAACATCGAAAAATACCGGATGATTAATGAAAGAAATTAGAGGATGAAGAAAGATAAGATAGAAAATTAGAATAGAAGAAGAAGAAGAACACAATATCAGAGTAACACGAATCTCACAGCGGAACGAATAAATATATTTCATAACATAACTTTGAAATACAAATCTGTACTTGAATATACATCATTATCAAAGTACAGCACTTACAACACAGCGGAAATAATCTATAGCTATATCATTTCTGAAGCCTCCTGCTCCAGCTCTTCAGGTATCTGTAAATCCCGACTACTTGACTGCCCGCACAAATTTGGGCACCCAAGAGTTTAGGGAAACAAAACAAAATAAACTCCGGGTCAGTTACGGGACTGGTATGAGTAAAACAGTTTAAAACAGATGAACAAGTAAACGATATCTCATAAGACCACGCCGTATAACGGAACGGGTTTTCCCTTATGAGAATCCAAAATATCTTTATATCAAAAACCCTTTTGATATTATAATAATGTCTATCAACCACAACTATAATAATCATCTTGCAGAAACGCTTTCATCTCACGTTCTACATATATAGTATACAATCAAAACCGCAAGCACGTATTGGGTAATGGATTTCCAACTATGACAAGGTATGGAGCCACCTTTCGCTTAGTGTACCTCTAGAAAGTAATACACTAGGTTCAACAAGAACATCTTGCAACCCGGCCACACATGACCGACCACTCATTTCGCTTGAGTGTATCGAATGTATATCACCAACGGTTGGGATCAGCAACCGTTTCCTGAATGGGACAGTACCGACAATAGATTTTTAGAAATAAATGAAACTATAGATCAGGTGATTATACACCCTACTTCGGAGCGACCGACTTAGCCATGCTGCCTGCCCGATTTCTGTCATTTACCGGTTGATGAGACTAGAAGCTACGCTTTATCATCACACCAGATTCACTTCGAATGTCACATCGTCAAATCCATCAAATCACCGATTGACATCCTCAACCATACATTATGTGTTTGCTAAAAGAAGTTTCCTTATCCGCTTCCACTCTTGGTACGGTTGGAGAAATCAATATACGTGATCGTCTGGAAATACTCTGTCAGACATCCCTCCATACAAGTCATCCAGGAACAGGATGAACGGAAGGTACTATACAGTATATCCATCTTAGGCACTGTTATCTAAGACTTATACAGTAGCCCTTGCACTTTACTCCATCTTCAATTATCTTTGGCATATATGATTCGCAACGCTTATGCCAATACATAGTGGTTCTTTGGATAATAATCCAACAGATCTCTCCATATTAACAATGTTAAAATGGTCAAAACTTCGATAGTTGGTGAGTTAACTATCGAAGAAAAACAGGTGTGCAAACAACGATATTATTTCTCGGAGGAAATTATATCGATCAATGATCATTCAACATTTATCTTTTTATTTCATAAATTTACTTATCTCCTGTTTCCCTATATTCAACATTTGATTACGTTTCTGATTCTATTTGGAAAACATTTTCAATCTTCTATACTTGGATTTAAATAGATGTTTAAATCCACATCGCGACGACAACTCAAACCACTATACTTATTTACTAAATTCACTTAACCACTTTCACTCTCGAACCTTAACCATTTCTAAATTAAAAACGAAGTCAATCAAGTTGGGGTATAACTACCTCTCTGACCTTAACTGAACAACATTTCAAATCTCGAAACAGATAAGATTCATCTTTTAACTCTTTAACACTTCTTTCACTTACTCCTTACTTAACTCCTTTCGAACAAACTATATTCGATTACTCCTCTAACTCTATTCGAAAAAACTATATTCGATTACTCTTTTAACTCTATTCGAATAAACTATATTCGATTACTCTTTTCGAATGACTAATTCGATAACCCCTTTCGAATAACTAATTCGATAACTCCTATGTGTTTAACTCTATTCGAATAACTATTTCAAATAACTCTTATTTATTTAACTCTATTCGAATAACTCTTCTCTCGAATACACTATATTTGATAACTCTACTTCGAATAAGTGATATTCGATAACTCTACTTCGAATAACTCCATCTGAGTAACTCTAACTGATTAACTCAAATTAATTCACTCTATTCGATTAACTCTTATCGAATAACTAATATTCGATTAATTCATTTCGATTTACTCTTTCGGATTTACTCCTTTGATTAATTCCTTTTCTATTTGTTTACTTAACAAATAATTATTCCCCTTTCAATTCTATTTATTTAACAAATAAATATTTCTTTTATCCTTTCTATTTATTTAACAAATAAGTATTCCCTTTAACTTTGCTTATGTTCTAAATAAATATCTCCTTTAAAATCTTTTATTTATTTTCTAAATAAATAACTCCTTTCAATTCTATAGGTAAATGTTTACAAATATTTCCCTTTTAAATTCTATTTGTAATGTCTTACAAATATTTCCTTTTATTCTGTTCTATTTATTCTAAAAAATAAATATTTCCTTTATTATAACTTATCCTTCGATTTTATAATTATTTTCTTTTATAAAAATCCTTTTCCTTTTCTATATAAAATCCATCGATTTTATAAAAATAATTCATTTTCAAAATACACTTTGAAAATCCCCTTTCCCACATCCAGTATTTCTTATGGTATTTAACACACCATATAACAACGATAAATATCGCCCAAACACACATAATCTACAACAGATTATATATCACATTATATATCACAATATATGAATCACAGTAAAATAATTGTTGAGGAATCCACCAGTTGGATTCCTCCAACCTGTTTTCCTGCATCACAGATGTTAAACAATATAGATAACAACACTTTTAGTTCCATATGATATATTCTGTTAAACAGAATCAATATAGAAAATCAACTAACTGACTAGCAGTTCAATCAAACAGTCAACACACAGTCAATCAGCCAATATTTAACAGTTCTAAAAATACAACATGAAATTATAAACTATTCAGAGTTAGTGAGATTTACTCACATTTGCAGTTCATCGTTAAAGAACGATAAACTGTTGTTTCATTTGAATAAAACAGTTTATTTCGTCATAAATTCAAACGAGTCCCAATCCACTTCCTGTCAGCTTCATTGTGAAGCTCTCGTCCATACGATCCCAACGGATCCAACCGTTTGAAATTCTGATCACGTATGAAATAGATACACGCTTTTTAAAGTTTGAACTAATTTAAAAATAAAAACAAACTTAATTGATTAATTTAACGGGCTTTACCCCTTTCAGTCACCGGCCCATTATCTCGTTTAAAACCAAACTGGTTGAATGCTTCTTCCCCCAAATCAGATTCCATCGCTCCAGTTAATTCCGAACCCAAATACTCCACGTTGACCCATCGTTTGACCACCACTCCCCATCACTTCGGCCATCTATCTCGGCCGACACCAGCACCACCTCATTCACCATCGAAATCTACATCCACCTGACCCCTTTTCCTCCCACTCGAACTACCCCTCCTCGTAGCGACCTGTTGCCCAAACCAGCGAGCCCGACGTCGCTTTCCACCTCCCCACTTAGAAATACCTCTCGACGCTGCTACCCGGTGTGCCTCGACTTCCTGAAACCCAAACGAGCCACAAAACCACATATCGATGCTTCTAAACTCCAAAACCCGTAACCCTAGCACCACTGACCTGAACTCGAGACACTACAGACGGTGTGGCACCCTTGTTTCAGCATACCAAATTGAAGAACACACCATACTGATCCCAAATATGTGTATTTTGGGATTTGTAGTTTTATATTTGATTTTAGAATGATTTTAGAAATGGACTTTTATTGTTTTCATTTTTGTTAGAGGCTTGCGGCGCATTTTGATCTGTTGACTTTGGAGGAAGTGTATTAGGTTTAGAAACTTAAGGGTAGGGTATTTATAGAAAGGAGATGGCATATTCTCGGTATATTCCTTTCTTGTTAATTTGTTATTGCCTTCTAAAAATTCGTGCGGTCACAAATGATACCCAAAAATCACGAAACTGGACATGCAACTACTGTTCAAAATTACGGTCCCAACGAAACTGGTTTCGTCGAATTCCGACTTCGTTTGCTCACATTGCGTATTTTTAATTTAACCGTCAAAACACTGACTATTTTTCAGTCTAAAAATCCGTACGGCCACACAGTGACTCTATAAATCACGAAACTGGAAATCTAACAACTATTTGACATTGCAGATCCAACAAAATTAGTTTCGTCGAATTCCGACTTCGTTTGCAAAAGTGGCTGTTTTTAAAGCTCTGGATGACCCATTTACATATATAAATATATTTAAATAAAAATTAAATTAAATATTAAAAAATTAAATATTATCGTATATATTCGCAGTGGAATACCATACAGCTCCACTGGGATTTATAACTCGATATTTCAAATCTGGGTCAACCCGATATTCGATTTATTTTGAAATTCCTTTTTAAAATATAAATAATTCCTTTATAAATTATAAAGGAATTCCAAACCGACTTTTCTGAAATTTGATTTGGACGTAAATTAAAATCTACCCGATGAAATCCAGATTTTTCTCTTCCATTAGAAAGATATACTCCACCAGCTCCACACGTTTCTTGTTTCACAGAAATCCGGCTTAAAACAAATCAAGTACATTCAGTTGAAGTTCAAATCGCCAAATTACGAACTACAGCGCCATTTAAAGCTCGATTTTAATTATAATATAATTATACGTTCAAACTGTCGTTTATATAATATATTCGTTATTCAAATTCAATTCCTAGCTGAATTATATATTTTGAATTTGTCTAGTTCACACCATATCGCCATTTCCGCCAATTCTGATTATTTCAGAATTTAATATGTTATTTAATTTATTATTTTAATTAAATATTCACCATTATTTAATTCAACGACCATTAAATCCTTTTAATCACCATTTATATAATTAAATAAATTAATTATATTACCTCTGCCAATGCGGGTCATTACAATCTTCCCCACTTAAAATAATTTCGTCCTCGAAATTGCTAAAAGGTAGAGCACGACCCTATCGACTGGTTAGAACATATTTGTTCATTTCTTAACTTCAGTTTCAACCAAACCAATTTAATTTCAATTAAATATTAATTAATTCTTATCAAAGAAAATTTTCAAAAATCCTGAAAATTTTCTATCGCCTTAACTCTTCAAAAAATTTCGCCAGCACCTCCTTTGTACTGGTCAATCGGTCAAACTCCAACTCGCCTCTCTGGGCCATCTCCAACCCAAAGGAAAATCAAACAGCCAAGCGGCTTGCCAATTCGGGTCATAAATCTTATATCCAACATGAAATATAAACTTGTACCTTTTGTCGGCATATCATTATATCTTTTCCACCTGTTATCAATTCAGCAGAAATAAGGGTCATCCCCATCAAATTCCAATCTGCTTTTATCTACAACACAACCATTCGCTTATATCTGAGCCAAATATCATTTCAACTCGAGTTTCTTCTCGATTCCCAACTCTTAACTTGATTATCCCATTACACTTCAAATTTGAATCTCACAATCCAATTTGTCTTGATATCATTCTAATTCAATCTCAGCTACCACTTTACTGGCTTTACTTTAATTCAAATTTTGCTTTCACAAATTTCTGTTAAATTTGTTTTTAATTCAATCAGTCTTTCCCTGGGAGTTTTTAAATAGTTTACTCTTTTCAAAAATCAAAATTTCCTTTTGAACATGTCACTGAGCCCTTAATTAATATTCCATTAGTTAAATCACTTCTCTATTTCTTTATCAATATTTGTTAACCAAATATTTTCAATAACCATATTGACCTTTTATGTTATTTGGAAAACATTTCTGAATATCGCCTTCCTTTATTTTCTAAACTTTAGAAAATATATGCTATTTATAATTGGAAAATATTCCAATTACTTATCTCTTTTTCGATTTCGTTTATTTCTATACATAGGAAATATTCTTTATTATATTTCCAAGCTTACACTTATTTGGGTTAAAACGGATGTTGTTTAAAACATCGTTACGACAACCCAAATACTATATTCAACTAACTCTTATTCAGCATTTGATCTTCGAGCTTGAAATCTTACTATTTATTTGTTAATAATGAAATCAATCAAGTTGGGGTATAACTACCTCTCAGACCTTGACTGAATAACATTTATAACGTCAAAACAGATATGACTACTTACTCGAATAATCAATACCATACAACTACTTATTCACTTTTAAACATGTATACGCTTCCTCTTTCTATTCTTACTAGATTTTATTCTTAGTCTTCCTTTTTGATTTTTCTATTCTATTTCTAAGTTCGTTTCCTTATCGACTTATATATATATATCGATACGTTGATTTCTAACTATCAAATTATCTTAAAAATATTCTAACTCCTTAAATTCCCAGAAAAAATTCACCATAACCTCCTTTGTACCAGGAGCATCGGGATATTTCAAAGAGCCTCCCATGGCCCTCACCAGTCCAAAAGAAAAAGAAAAAGCCAAGCGGCTAGCCGATACGGGGCATAAAATCTCATATATGAATTAAATACATACCTTTGTCGAGCATTCTATTTATATACCTTCATTAACCTTATCCATACCTATATCATGTATAATTATACCTGCCCAATCTATTTTAACTATACCTGATCGTTTTAACTCAATTCGTTAATTAATTTGTTAATTAACTCTTTAGTCTATTTCACTTTTATATTTGAACATGACATGTTCAAATATATTTTAACTTGCTTATTAACTAATTTGAATCCAAATTTCAAATTTAAGTACTATATTCGATTTCGACTATCCATTTACAAATTCAATTCACCTTCCAAAGTTCAACTTCAAATTCAAAACTCGATTAACTAATTCCTCTTCGACTTAGTTAATTCTATTCAATTTCTATTAAAATTTTATATCACATCTATTATTCAAATCTATTTATCAAATTCTATTCAAATTCTATATTATAAATCCCATTTGAATTTCTATATTCAAATTATATATATCAAATTCTATATATTCAAATTCTATATATCAAATTTCTTTATATTCAAATTCCATTATATTCTATTTGAATTCCAAATATTCTAACTCTATTTTAACTTCTATTTGAATTCTATTGATTCAAACTCCATTTTCTCTTTCTATATTCAATTTCATTTCACTTTCGATATTCAAATCCTATATTTGAATTTTCTTTATATTTTCTATATTCAAATTCTATATTTGAATTCCATTTGAATTTCTATATTCAAATTCTATTTGAATTTCTATATTCAATTTCTATATTATAAATCCCATTTTGAAATTCAACACAACTTGTCTTTCCCAAAACAAATTCAAAACAGTATCTTTGGTAGCAATACGTCACTTACAACTCGAAAATGAGTACTGATGATGCAGCTGTCATCATCAGAATCTATTTTCCAGCGATCGAAGTGAGTTCAATACTATAAAACCATTTCTAAACATTTCCACTTTGAAATTCATTTCAAAATATAATTCACACTGCTTGTAAAACAATTTAAAATCTCCCAAGATCTTAAATATTCCTTATTTTTAATCCAAATCCATTTACAAATACTTAAACCATTCTCCAGAATTTTAATTTCAATTCTGATTTAAATTTCAGATTTAATTCATCTGATTTCACGTATAGTGGTTCGGCGAAGAAATGCCTACGTCCACTTGTTTTTCACTGATTTTGTTGCAAGTACAATGAAATATTCACTTGATTTCTCTCACAACTCACTTACAATCACTCAATTGTCTGAAAACAAATAATGAAAGAAGATTTGGATTCTCCGGGATTGTTGGAATTCGGGTTATGAAGGTGGTTGAACTCTCCAAGTGCCAGAAAAAAGATCCTTTTCTTTGTCTCCAGACGGGGTATTTATAGGTGTGAATTTGCTCAGGATCCGATCCGGATCGGAGCCACGTGTCATCCATCCCATCTGCCTCGGGTTCGGATGGATTTCTATGTTGACAACGCATCAGAGTAATGGACGTTGTGGGCAGGAACTGGTCATAGCCGATCCGGATATCCAGACGCTCATGCAGGGGAATGATGTGGAAAATGGGTTCGGGTCGGAGGGACATGTACAAGGGGTTCGGATCGGGATATCCGATCCGACCCGGATTGACTTGGAAACAATTCTCTCTTCTCTTTATTCTGCTCCGCTCCGCTCCGATCTATCTCCGTAGCAATCAAATGGCTTTCCGATCCAATTGAGATTATATTGTCCTCTGATCCGAACAGCAGTGCCTTTCTAATTTCCTCAGCAATAGTTCACCGATCCAAACAGAAAACTTTATCCGATCCGAACCGCTATCCTGCTCCGATCCGACCCGCTTCAGAGTTTTTCAAGTTTCTTCAATATTTCATGTCTTGACTTTGTGTTGCCCAGTTCACAAAGTGGGCTAACATTTTGCCCCCTCAAAGGATGCTTCTGTTGGAGACGGAGCATGCTTTGACCATCAATGCATAGCGCTCTTCAATGTAATTTCCCTTTTGATTTTCCTTGCGTTTTTATCTTTTTCTTCAAATTTCAATTCAGTTTGTTGGCGAGCTAAAGAATTCGGTTCGGTTCGGAATCCGATCCGAACAGACCCCCTCTTCTCTCTATCTTTCACTGGAGTATTGGGCCAAGCTTTATTTCTGGACCACCGATCCGGTCCGAACGGGGAGACGAATAGACACCCTACTCCTCTATATAAACCGATTCTTCATCCCTCTCTCATTCTTACTATTTTACTCCCGAGTTCTGCAAAGCGAGAAAGAAAGAAAAACATCTAACTCCTGAAGCACCCAAATTTCTTTTAACTCTCAACGTAACTTTATTGGTAGGTTTTGAAACTTTGAACAATCCTTTTTCTAATTATTCCTGATTCGAATTTGTAGACGATTAGGATGAGTTGAGCACTAAATTCTGATGAACTTTGCCGCCGTGACCCTCCCTCATCATCATCACCAATAATCTTGTCGTCGTCTCGAGATTGGAATGCAGGAGATTATAATCCGTTGTTAAGTGCACCATCGTAGAATTGCTTGGCTTCGAGTTGGGTGAATGGCAAGAAATTGGCCTCGGAATTGGATAGGGAAGAAAGAGGGTGAAGGAGAAGAAGATGATGGAGAATCGGTTCGGTTCGAAAGGATATGGAAGGTGAAAAACAAAGGAAGAAGGAAGGAAATTCAGGAGGTCGGATCGGGTTGGGGCGAGAACAGAAAGAAAAAAGAAACGAAATCTAGGAGATCGGATCGGGTCGGAGCAAGCATTTAAGACAGGAGGGAAGGAGCCTCCCTAACCGGATCGGATCGGATCGTAAAATGATGGAAGAGAAATATAACTACATGATCCGATCCAAACCGTTAGGGGACTTTGCCTCCGATCCGATCCGACTTCAATTTCTAAGCTTCAATAAGATTTCCAAGCCTAAGGTCACGCCCCCGATCCGATCCCAATGAATGAATCCGAACCGAAGCACAGTCTAGCTTAACACATAAAAACTCGTCTAACTGGCCTAATCGACCTTCGGCATAATCTTCAATTTTATGGACAGTTAGGATAGTGCCTTACGAACATAACTGGACATCAAGAATTACTTCAACTCTTTATATCTTGCCAAACTTTTTCGTCGCACTTTTAAACATTTACTTTGCACTTTCCGTATACACTGTTCACACTTTAGTTTGCACACACGCACGGGGGGATACGGGCTAATTTGCTCTAATTTGTGCTATTGCTTCTTCAATAGTTCTATGACCATGAGACCCAGACGCTCTTCCAGACTAGCTGAGAGGAAAGAAGCCCCGGAAACCTCTAACAAAGTCACTCTCGAGGACATATCTTCTCCGTCGGATCCAGAATGGGACAATGAGGGTCCAGACTATGGGGTTGGAAATCGGGAAAGCAACGAGGTGTCTTCAGAGAATGAAGTTTCTCTGGGTTTTGAGGAGGAAGGAGGGATTGGTGACGATCGAGCCCCCGATGAATTTGAATCGGCCATTATATTGGAATCACCTCCAGATTCCGTTGAATCAACAATCGACAACGATCGACTTATCCGAATTTTCTTAAAGTACGGGATAATGAAAAGGGACACTCTAGTGCCTTCAAGCTCTGACCGTCCCCACAACCCTCCAGAAGGATATATGGCAGTCACTCGGTTGATGTGTATGGTCGGCACTATCCCTCCGTTTTCTCCCTTCATCATTGACTTTCTAAGACAAATGCGGATTGCCCCCATGCAGCTGCATCCCAATTCTTATGCCTACTTGCACACTTTGTACAACAGCATTAGCATTCATTGCACCTCTTTCTCCGTGAATCCACTGATTCTAAATTTCGTTTGTCTTATTGTGCAGGTACGATGTCTCGATCCTACTATGATATCAGGAAGCTTCGCCGCAGCATGTCTAATCCACCTCAGGATATCGAGTATGATCGCCGTGATGATCGTGGTAGAGAAGAGAGAAGGCCTTATGATCCCTATCGTTCTCGACCCTCACGTTCTCGCTCTCCCGTTCGGTCGGATCAAGAGAAGTACAAAGGTTATCAAAGCCGTAGGGAAGAGGATAGACCACAATCTAAAGACTCCACTTCTTCCCATGAAAAGCGCAGTAGAGAGAGAAGTCCTCCAAAAGAAACCGGGCCTCGAAGTAAGCACAAGGTCCCTGCTACTAAACGACCTAGGACAGACAAAGAAACTACTGAATCCTCCTCACACAGGGACACCGAATTGACAATCCCCGCTCCTCCCCACTAGACGCGGACACTGCAATAAAGCGGGCATATTTGGAGGAGCAATTTCCCGAACACTACTTCGAGACTTTGACTTTTTTACCTGCCCTTGAACCTATTTCTTCTAAGTGGGCAGATGAGGCCAAAGCAAAGATAGATGCGGTGGAAAAACAGTATTCTGAGATGTTTAAATATTCACGCAACCTTTCCAGAATCATCCGCACTCTAATCACAAATACCGACTCAATGCAAAAGACCGCGGAGGAGGATGCCAAGGCTTTAAAAGCTCTAGGAAAAGATTTGGAAGACGCTCAAGCTCAGCTAGCTGTCGCTCAAAGGGACGCTTCTAACTTCAAACAACAATTTGAGGACATGCAAAAACGTTATCATGACTTGCTTGAATCTCACACACAAGAGCGTTCTGAGTTAAAAAAGCAAGCTGATGAGGCCAAGTCAGAAGCTGCTAAGACACGCCTTGCTTATGCTGACCTCGAACGGAAAAATGCCGAGTTAGCAAAGAGGAGTGCTGAACTAGAAAAGAAGAATGCCGACTTGGCTTCTAAGCTATTGGAGGCAGAGAACAGAGCTGCCCTGGCTGAGGGCAATGTGGAGTGTGCTATCAAATCTGCAGAGGAAGCCCGCAAAAAACTGTCAGAGGCGGAGGCTGATATTCAGGGTTTCGGCGAATTAATGATTGATTTCTTCGCACATATCATCCGTCGCCGAAACATTTCTTGGATCGAGGGTTATCCATCCACTCTAGTTCAAGTATGGAATCAGATCGTCGAGTGGGAAAAAGAGGAACTTAAGGTCGATTCCATCGATGAAGATAAGCTAATGGAGAAATACTTGAGGGATGATGAACCGGAGCGCCTAGCTGAAGGGCGCCGCCTCATTGCTGAGGCCATGGAAGAAGAGAGACGGAAGTCTAAACAAAAGAATGTTCTCGAAGCTGGTTCCTCTTCTTCTGCCCCTGCGACTTCTGAAGTAGAGGGGTATGATCCTGAAAATCCGGGAATTCCCCGAACAACTCTGCTATCCCCTATTCCTGAAACAGCATCAGAGGTAGTAGTCACCCCTGCCGAGAAGTCTTCGGAAGGTATCCTTACCTTTTCTCCTCAATTTGTCAAGGCTATTTCTACCTTTCGCCACATGATTGAGCAATCGATGAAAAACCCATTGTTTTCGCCTGAGTTGATAACTGTTGCTTCTCATTCTGTAGGTATTGAGCCATCCAAAAAGACAGATGTGACTCAGGGAGCCACCGCCGGGGCAGAGCCCGCAGAAAATGCCAAAAGAGGGGAGGACAAGGTTACTCATTTAGACTTGGGAGAAGGAAGTGAGCCGACTAAGGTCGCCACTCCCTATGATGAAGAAATGATAGCAGCTTTAAGGGATGATGGCGGTGACGGGGGTCATGAAGAGGAACCAGAAGTTGCAATAGTCGGGGAGTCAAAAAATGCTGATGATGTTACCTTGGCTGCAATGAAAGCTGATCAAGATAAACGCTTGCAATTAAAAGCCGAGGAACTAGACCCTGAAGCCCTCAAGCCCCTCGCAGTTGTGGATGCGGGATCAAGGTTAGTTGTTAAGCTCTCAACTAGATCTATTACAGAGGAACTCGCTAAAAAATCTTCTCTTGATTCCAGCGCTTCGCCCTCTAGGAAGAAGTCAACCGGTTCCAGCACCGCATCTTCAGGAAAGAAGAAATCTAAACGAATCTTGACAGAGGCTGAGAAAGAAGCAAAGGATGCGGAGAAAACCGCCAAGAAGTCCAAGGCTCACTCAAAACCTAAATAGTGGATTGCCTTGTATCATTTTAGCATCCAGTGAACCAACAATTGCTGCTACAAGAGTGGCTCCTGCGCTTTCTTTTTTAGCTATTTTCCTGTACAAATTCATTCATTTGTAAATAAAAAATAACTCATTTTCTGCAATGTCTGTTTGTTAGTAGTTCTGCACTTATGTAAAAATGCATGTCTTACTATAGTTATGAAATGAAGTTACGGAGGGAGGAAATATGCGTATACATATATGCCCCCAGTCAATTCCCACAAATTATTTAATGATTAATCAAGCAATCTGAATGCTCCCGATTTTCTGACGGGATAGCACTTCCTCTGTCGTCAGTACCTGTCGTTTTTTCTGGCATTTCTTTTATACTCTCTCTCTTTCTCTTGAGAGTTAGAGTTCGAGCTCAGCAATCTATTCATTCCCTGGTCTTTCAGCGGGGAAAGATTTCTTTCTCAGCGCTCAGTTGGAGACGCTTTTATACTCTCTCTCTCTCTGGAGAGTTAGGGTTAGGGGAAGAATTTCTTTTTCAGCGCTCAGTCGGAGACGCCTTTATACTCTCTCTCTCTCTGGAGAGTTAGAGTTAGGGGAAGAATTTCTTTTTCAGCGCTCAGTCGGAGACGCTTTTATACTCTCTCTCTCTCTGGAGAGTTAGAGTTAAGAATGTCGTTTTCTCATTCTTTTATGTCTTGTCACACAAATAGTCGCTGTGCTTTTTCGTATGTTTAAACTGTCTTCAACCTTTTCAGGTTTTGAATCATCCTGTATTCCATAATCACAACAGAATAATCGATGAATATATATATATAATGCATAAAAGTAAATAACACACAATATTTTTATAGTGGTTCGGCTAAGTCGTAGCCTACATCCACTTTATAGTCCTTTATTCATATCGTCAGATTTTCCCAAGGCAAGTCGTGCCTTATTACAGAGTTCATAAGAAAAATAACAAAAAGTACAGCATTTCTAATCCAAATATCGCATTAAGTGTTGGGCATTCCATGCTCTAGGGACTTCTTCGCCATCTACGGTCGTTAACTTGAAGGTTCCTTTTTCAAGTTTCCGTTGGATGACAAAGGATCCTTCCCACTTTGGACCGAGGTGAGGAAGGGATGGAAAGACTCTCTTTAGCACCAAATCTCCTAGTCCAAAAGTCCTGAGGCGAACTTTTTTGTTGTAATAGTGTGCCATCTGACGTCGATGTCTTGCCGCACGCAAATCTGCTTCGTCCCTTTTTTCTTCGACTTCATCAAGAGACTCAAGTAAGAGTGCCCGATTCGTCATCGGGTCATAATATGTCACCCTGTGGGAAGGAACTTCCAGTTCAATTGGAATTACTGCTTCTGGGCCAAAGGAGAGAGAGAAAGGGGTGTGACCGGTGGCCGTCTTAAATATTGTTCGATATGCCCACAAAGCTAGGGGCAATTCGTCAACCCATTTTGCCTTTGCACGCTCTAACCGTTTCTTGAGGATGGATTTTATTACTTTGTTTATTGCCTCTACTTGCCCGTTCGACTGCGGATAGGTAACTGCAGTATATCGCTTGTCAATCTTATACTTCTGGCAGAAATTTCTGAATTCAGTACTATCAAATTGGGTTCCGTTGTCAGTTATAATCGTCCTTGTGATCCCGAATCGGCATATAATATTTCTGACCACAAAACTTATCACCTTTCTTGTCGTGATCTTGGTCAAGGGCTCAGCTTCCACCCACTTCGTAAAATAGTCCACAGCCACTATTGCATATTTAGCTCCTCCTTTAGCAATTGGTAGAACTCCAATGATATCAATTCCCCATGTGGCAAATGGCCAAGGACTCACCATTGATTTAAGTTGGGTCGACGGTGCTCTGGGGATTTTGGCGAATCTCTGGCACTTATCGCAGCGTCGTGAATAATCAGCTGCATCTTTATTAATTGTAGGCCAGAAGTATCTGTATCGCAATATCTTCTTTGCTAAAGTCTGACCTCCTGTATGATCTCCACACTCACCTTCGTGTACTTCTCTTAGTACACGCTTGATGTCGTCGTGTGCTATACATCGTAACAGGGGCATAGAAAATCCTTGCCTATAAAGAGTATCATCTTGTATGACATATCTGGTAGCCTTGCGAACTACAGCCCTTTTCTCACTCTTCTTTGATGGGAGTGTCCCATTCTTAAGGAAATTCTTAATTGGAGTCATCCACGACTCCTTCTCCGGTTCCGCTTCGAAAGCGAACTCAACTTCCATCGACTCAAAGCTTGGCGATTCCAACGTTTCAATTGGAATTATTTCAGTCTCTTCTGGGTTGTCGGAACTAGCCAGCTTTGCCAGCCTATCCGCCTTCTGGTTTTCGGCTCTTGGGATGTGTGTTATATCGTACCGCTCCAAGCTACTCAATAGCTCTCTCACTTTCCTGAGGTAGGCGATAAGTCGAGGTCCCCGAGCCACAAATTCCTCTCGCACTTGGCAAACAACGATTTTAGAGTCACAGAATATGTCCAATGTTTTTATTCCGAGGTCTTTAGCAAGCTTCAGCCCGACAATCAGGGCTTCATATTCAGAATCATTGTTAGTCGCCGAAAATTCTAATCGTAGAGCATAATATAACGACCGTCCTTCGGGGGTGACTAAGACGATTCCAGCTCCGGACCTTCGATCGTTCTTGGCTCCATCTGTGTATAGTTTCCATGGATCTTTCTTTAACTCATCCTCGGACCTAACCACTTTGTCATCGATTACTTCCTCCTCTGGGATGGTGAACTCCGCTATAAAGTCCGCCAGAGCTTGCCCCCTGACCGACTTTCGTGGTTGAAAATTTAAATCAAATTGGCTTAATTCTATATTCCATTTGATCAACCTTCCCGATGCTTCGGGTCTCTGCAATACCTGCCTCAAGGGCTGGTCGGTGTATATGGTTATTGGATGAGCTTGGAAATAGTGACGAAGTTTTCGGGATGCGATTAAGAGGCTGTAAGCGAGCTTCTCAATTTTTGGGTAGTTGCGCTCTGCCGCTGCTAATTTCTTGCTTACATAATACACTGGCCTTTGTACTTTGTCTTCTTCTCGAACCAGGGCTGTGCTGACGGGTGAGCCGAGACTGCCAAGTAAACAAACAATTCTTCGTGATTTACTGGCTTCGACAAAATCGGTGGTTTCTCTAGCAGTTCCAATAAATTTCGAAAGGCCTCAACGCAGTCCGGAGTCCACTCGAAGTTCTTCTTTCCTCTTTTAATCAAATCAAAAAACGGAACGCATTTGTCTGTGGCTTTGGAGATGAATCTACTCAGCGCAGCTACTTTCCCTGCAAGACTTTGGACGTCTTTAATTCTCCTCGGCTCTTCAATGTTTCTAATCGCTGCTATCTGGCTAGGATTGATTTCAATTCCTCGGGAACTCACAATGAAGCCTAGGAACTTTCCCGATGCCACTCCAAATGAGCATTTCAGAGGATTCAACTTCATCCGATATTTTCGCAGGATACCAAACATTTCCGCCATGTCTTGCGTATGGCTGGAGGACTGTTTCGATTTGACAAGCATATCATCCACGCAAACTTCCATAGTCTTCCCTATTTGATTATAAAACATTCTGTTCACCAAGCGCTGATAAGTGGCTCCGGCGTTTTTCAATCCGAATGGCATTACAACATAACAATATAACCCCAAATTCGTAATGAAGCTCGTATGCTCTTGATCTGGCACGTGCATAGGAATTTGATTATATCCGGAATATGCATCCATGAAAGAGAGAAGTTCATGACCTGCTGTCGAATCTACAAGCTGGTCAATCCTGGGAAGTGGGAAACTATCTTTTGGGCAAGCTTTGTTCAAATCTGAAAAATCAATGCAAGTCCGCCACTTTCCATTCGGCTTCTTTACCAAGACGGGATTCGATATCCAGTCGGGATATGTCGAATCTCGAATAAATCCGTTTTGCTTCAGCTTCTCCACTTCCTCTTTGAGAGGAGCCGACCTCTCTGGGCCCAGCATACGTCTCTTTTGCTTCACAGGCGGATGTTTCGGGTTTACATTTAATTTGTGACTTATAATGGATGGCGATATCCCACACATGTCAGCATGGGTCCAGGCAAACACGTCCAAGTTTGCCTTCAAGAAGTCCGTTAGTTCTTTGGCTCGACATGGATCCAATTGAGAACCAACCTTCAAAACTTTTGTCGGATCAGTTTCATCAATGGGAATTTCCACTGTCGCTTCATTAGGAGTTGCATTTCTAGTCTCTGGTTCCTCGTCTTTTCTGGGATCCAGGTCCTCAGGCGTTCCTTTGGGCAACTACTTCGGGGTCGATTTCTCTAATTGCTATGCAGAGCCACCCTTTGGGGGCAGGCGAGGCATCTTTACTCTCAATGTTAAGTCCTTTCATCAACATCTTTAGTTCGGCCACATAGCAGGCCCGTCCGGAAACTTGATCCCCTCTCATTACTCCAGTTCCGGCTTCGGTTGGGAACTTAAGCAATAAACACCAGGGGGCGATACAAACTCTGAATTCAGCAAGGGCAGGCCTTCCCAAAAATGCATTATAAGGCGAATCTACGTCCAATACTACGAACTGAAGCATTCGCACTCTTCTGCGTTCTCCTTGCCCCAAGGTCACTGGCAACTCTATGTATCCCATGGGAGCTGTTGACGCCCCGTTAAAGCCTCTGATCCATCCTTCACATGGCTTCAAATCTTCAGATTCAAGCTTCATCTGATCGAATGACTTTTTAAATAAAATATAGATAGAACTTCCGTTGTCTACTAATACATTATGGACCAAGGCCGGCCCAATAGTGGTAGTAATAACCAACGGATCATCAGTGGGTGATTGGATCCCAGTATTATCTCGGCTGCGGAATACCACGTCGTCAAACATGGTCTTCTGTTGTTTTATGGGGGTGATATCTTCCAAATCATCACCTTCATTCACATCTAGGTGCTTGGCAGCATTTACATATTGATCCATTGATCTGAAACTATGGATTGCTGGGTGAGGTCCGCCCACTATGGAGTTGATAACAATTCCTTTACCTTTCTGCTGCGCTGTAGGCTTGGGAGCAGGTAGAATCTGTTTTGGAACCTGCTCTCCTTCCCCCTGTCCCTCGGGGCAAACTTGTATTCATCCAACTTCCCTTCACGCAGCAGCTTCTCAATCACATCTCTCAAATGCCGACATTCATTGGTTGAATGCCCATGAGTTCCATGAAACAAACAAAACTTCCCTGTCGCCATCTCTTTCTCGGTCGAATCACGAGGTGGCAGTCTTTTATACTGCAAAACGTTGTACGTGTCCAGGTAAATATTTTCCAGGGTGTCGTTCAATGGTGTATAATTCTCGTAGGTCTGGAATCGGGGTCTTTTGTTAGGATCACTTCCCCTATTTCTATTTCTTCTGTTTCTGTTCGCATTACGGTTATTGTTGTTGCCCCCGTTTCCAGCATTGTTGTTTCCACCCTTGTTTCCCACATTTACTTCAACCTTGCCGGAACTTTCCCCGGACTGCTTCACGGCGACGTTACTCTGCACATTTTCTTTTGAAGCCGCCTCAGACTTTCTCTAACGGTTTGCCCTGTCCTCCTCTCGCCTTAAATAAATATCGGCTTTTTCATAGAATATCTCCCTTGTGGAGGGTATCTTCCCAGAAAGGTAATCTCCGAACTCAGATTCAGGATCGACTCCTTCCTTTAATGCCATCAGAATGGTGGGCTCATGCGGGTCACTAACTTCAGTCACAGCTAAGTTAAAACGGTCAAGATATGCCCTCAAAGACTCTCCTGGTGCCTGCTTGATTCTTGATAATTCAATAACACTTTTGGACTTTCGGGCATGGAGTCGGAACTAATTCATAAAACGTTCGCTCAGCTCCTTGTAATTCGAAATCGAACGAGGGGGAAGTCGGGTAAACCAGAACAGTGCCACATCTTCTAAATAAATCGTGAATGCCTTACACTTTACTACATCAGGAGCAGCAGCAGCATTCATGAGCCACGAGTATCGCATCAAATGCTATCCCGGATCAGTTCTCCCGTTGTACTTGTCCATCTGTGGCAGGTTAAAACGCCGGGGAAACTGGAAGTCGAGGATATCATCGGTGAAAGGAGTATGGCTTCGCTCAATGCCATAATCTTCATTTGTATAGTTCCGGCTCTCGGACATGATCTGGCGCACCATTGCCTGTACATCAGCATTAGTTAGGGGCCGCTTAGGTTCCCTGGCCCTAGTATCCGGGTTCCTTCTGGGCTCTTGTTCAGGAGATGCCCTTCTTCTTCGAGCTGCTTCTGCTCTATGCCGTTCCCTACGCTCCCGGTCGATCTCGGGAGGAGGGGACTGGAGCCTTTGCCCCCGAGTGGGGTCATTGTTTCCTAGTGCTCGTGCAATATCCTCGCGAGACCCCAAAGATCCAAATGTCAGCTGCTCCACATTCTGAGGTCGTTCGAGCGGCCTTCGTTCACGGGGCCGCTCTTCCTCGGAAGATGAAGACTGATCCACTGGTGTGTGACGAACCGGTGATGGGGTTCTCTGTCGACGGAGCTCGCTGATCTCCCTACTCATGAGCCTCATGTTTTCTTGCATCATGAGGTTGGTGCGCTCGTGGACTTTCATAGCCTCCCTAGTACTTTCAAGCATATCAAGTAGGCGCGAGAAATCTCCTTGAGTAATGGGCGCAGACGGATTGACCTGATCACTGACCCTGGCGGCTGGAATCGGAGCATTTGTAGGGACTCGAGTAGAGGTTCCAACATCACCAAGATTCGGATCGGATCGGAGATGGGAGGTCGGGTCGGTTCGGAGCTGGGGAGTCTGGTCGGGTCGGTACATGGGAAGCTGCTCGGGTCGGTTCAGATTGGGGGAATGCACTGCTTCAGAATCTCCTACCCGGATCGGATCGGAGCTCTCCCCCTGAAGACGGTTCGGATTTCCTGCATTGGTTCGTCCTGCTGCTGAACTCTGCCCACGAGACCTTGTTACAACCGCATTTTGCTGATCTTCGCCAGCTCCATTTCCTCGACCAGATTGAACTTCTTTGCCTTTTCCTTTGGCCATGATTCTTCGACAATCACTTCAACAAATATCCAAGGGCGTTGAAACTTGAGGATTAACTTCTTTGAACTCAACGGTCCAAAAAGTAGAACGATAATTCCGAAAAACAAAGAATTCAGATGAAGTTCTCAGTGAAAGCACCGAAATGTTAGACCAAAAAGTGGTTCTAACACCCAAATTGATTAAAAGCAAAATGAAATGAGATAAAAATAAAAATGACCACACAGGATTTATAGTGGTTCGGCGAAGAAATGCCTACGTCCACTTGTTTTTCACTATTTTCACTGATTTTGTTGCAAGTACAATGAAATATTCACTTGATTTCTCTCACAACTCACTTACAATCACTCAATTGTCTGAAAACAAATAATGAAAGAAGATTTGGATTCTCCGGGATTGCTGGAATTCGGGTTATGAAGGTGGTTGAACTCTCCAAGTGCCAGAAAAAAGATCCTTTTCTTTGTCTCCAGACGGGGTATTTATAGGTGTGAATTTGCTCAGGATCCGATCCGGATCGGAGCCACGTGTCATCCATCCCATCTGCCTCGGGTTCGGATGGATTTCTATGTTGACAACGCATCAGAGTAATGGACGTTGTGGGCAGGAACTGGTCATAGCCGATCCGGATATCCAGGCGCTCATGCAGGGGAATGATGTGGAAAATGGGTTCGGGTCGGAGGGACATGTACAAGGGGTTCGGATCGGGATATCCGATCCGACCCGGATTGACTTGGAAACAATTCTCTCTTCTCTTTATTCTGCTCCTCTCTGATCTATCTCCGTAGCAATCAAATGGCTTTCCGATCCAATTGAGATTATATTGTCCTCCGATCCGAACAGCTGTGCCTTTCTGATTTCCTCATCAATAGTTCACCGATCCAAACAGAAAACTTTATCCGATCCGAACCGCTATCCTGCTCCGATCCGACCCGCTTCAGAGATTTTCAAGTTTCTTCAATATTTCATGTCTTGACTTTGTGTTGCCCAGTTCACAAAGTGGGCTAACAATATATATATCTTCTCTATATCAAGATATACCTTGGGTAAACTTATTTTAATTTACCCCCTTTTCAAAACATATCGTGTCAACCCATCGTATTCGAGTGTTTACAAAATCCCTACCGATACAGTGGATCAAACTGATCGACCAGAACTCATAAACAACTCAACCAATAAATCACCACAATATAAAACAATTTTTATATCAATAACAAATACGTTCACTCGTATATATACACTCAACTCAATCTAGGGTATTACTAACCCTATCTCTACCGAGTCACGCCACAGAGCCAAGGTAATTCTTAACTTAAGCTCTGATACCAACTGTAATGACCCGGATTTTGTCGACTTTGGTTATCGCCATAAACTCACTGATGACTAACCAAACATCGAAAAATACCGGATGATTAATGAAAGAAATTAGAGGGTGAGGAAAGAGAAGATGGAAAATTAGAATAGAAGAAGAAGAAGAACACAATATCAGAGTAACACGAATCTCATAGCGGAACGAATAAATATATTTCATAGCATAACTTTGAAATACAAATATGTACTTGAATATACATCATTATCAAAGTACAGCACTTACAACACAGCGGAAATAATCTATAGCTATATCATTTCTGAAGCCTCCTGCTCCAGCTCTTCAGGTATCTGTAAATCCCGACTACTTGACTGCCCGCAAAAATTTGGGCACCCAAGAGTTTAGGGAAACAAAACAAAATAAACTCTGGGTCAGTCATGGGACTGGTATGAGTAAAACAGTTTGAACAAGTAAACGATATCTCATAAGACCACGCCGTATAACGGAATGGGTTTTCCCTTATGAGAATCCAAAATATCTTTATATCAAAAACCCTTTTGATATTATAATAATGTATATCAACCACAACTATAATAATCATCTAGCAGAAACGCTTTCATCTCACGTTCTACATATATAGTATACAATCAAAACCGCAAGCACGTATTGGGTAACGGATTTCCAACTATGACAAGGTATGGAACCACCTTGCGCTTAGTGTACCTCCAGAAAGGAATACACTGGGTTCAACAAGAACATCTTGCAACCCGGCCACACATGACCGACCACTCATTTTGCTTGAGTGTATCGAATGTATATCACCAACGATTGGGATCAGCAACCGTTTCCCGAATGGTACAGTATCGACAATAGATTTTTAGAAATAAATGAAACTCTAGATCAGGTGATTATACACCCTACTTCTGAAACGACCCGTAACTTCCCCGTGAAGGAAAGCGCGGATATTTCGAGAACAAGCCACAAAGGAACGCAGACGGGAGAACATTTCATTGTATATTACATCAATTCCATCATATTACAAGAATATACAGAGTATGAATAAATATTACACAGAAATATCAGAGATTTAAATTACATTTAAATACATAGCAGCGGAAAATAATACAATACACAACTTGAAGAGATATACGGATACAAAGATTTCCGGATATCATTCCAGTTGTAAACCAGGATCCTGTGAATATAAATCTGCAAAAACCAAAAGTACTAGCTACCCGTGTCAAAATAAGGGCACCCAGAGTTTAGGTTAAAATAATAAACTCCAGGTCAGTCATGGGACTGGTGTGAGAACTAAAACAGTTATAAATCTTTATTTTAAAGATAGGCAAATCAAGGGACCACGCCGTATAACACGAAACGGGTTTCCTCCAAAGAATACAAGTACATAAAACAAACAGTGCAATGCTAAATAAATAAAATGAAGCTATTATAAGACCTAGGTCCTATCACACAATGCAACGCAAGCCGGGGGATATGGTTTTCCCTTATAATAGCCAAACATGCTTAGTACGTTTAAAACAAATCATTTGAAACTATTTTAAGTGCATAGTGTGTAAAACAACTTCAAATCATAAGTATCAATCATAGACAGCATGGGTACCATATATCATGTCGCCATACTAGGCTCTACAATCAAAACCGCAAGTGTCACGTATTCGGAAATTGGACTTCCATCTATGAACTGAGGCCAGGGATTGTCCTCTACCGATTCTAGACGCTCTAGCCCGTGTCTCAGGAACAGAACGCATCGTCCCTTGGAGCGACGGGGCAGGTCCACCGATGTGGATTAAAATGCCTGAACAATACGTCTCTCCGCTCTATGGGGCGTAAATGAGCCAATGAATGACTCCATCGGACCCGGATCGTCCGATCAAACCGAGGCGCCTCGTAACACAAACAACCACATAAGTCAAACTCGTCAGGGCGTGTAAAACCACTGACGCCACTTCTAGCTAGAAAGAAACGCATGCCCTCCCTGAGGTCCTCTCCCGTTTTTGGTTCATACCGGGTGTGAAACTCGCGAAGTAAACGTTACACAAAGCTATGCCACTAAGGCTGTTCTTCGATCATCAACAACAAGAATTTGCTTTTCAACAGAAGCCTTGATCATTTTCCACTTAGGCATGCCACACAGGCAATTCACTCTATGCTTTGATATCCATCAGTATATAACCCCTGAGCTCATACGTCTCAGAGAAGGGCGTTAAGCAAGAGAATAAATTCTCCGCCGCCAAACAGATATATATTTAATAGAAATCAATCACACAGACTAAAATCCAATGTCAGACACACAGTCCATTTACAAGTTCGTTCTGGGTCTGAACGAAACCGGAGGCACCTAGTACCCCGCATATCCATCGATCTCCAAGTACATCTGGACGATCACCAACTGTTTCCATCTTCTTGGGTGTACATCCCAATCAAGATCGGTAATCACCCAAATGACGTGAAGACCTCCGGTCTTTGACCACCGTCTTCATCTTCGACTTATCGTCGTATCAGTTATTCAGAATGGGATAAACCCGGTCTTCCCGAATAACTCGCGTATATAATAAACATGTGTTACACAAACACAACATACGCCTCATTCCAATTCATTAGTCACTAACCGTAAATTAATCAAGAGAATAATCCCCCAAATATTAACCCCGAAGGCCGAAACCAACATCAGATCAATACCCAGGAAATCACTCTGCTTAGCCAACCTACAGTTAGTTTCTAAATTTCACATTCTTAGGGAAAGGTTCCCATTAATTTTATCAAAGATAAATCCTTTAAATTTATTCTTTAATCTTCCTTTTGAATTTCACTTCAAACTAGTCGGGATTAACGAACCTTACCGAAATAATCATTTGTTTTAATTTCCCAATCCCATCCTATTCGTCCCATGAAGTAAAACTGGTAATACTTCATATCTAACACCACGGTGTTATCGGTAAATTCAATTACCATTTCACGTTCAAATCTAATTAAAGATCTAACTATCGTCTGGAGTAAAAATGGTGATACTCCATTCTCGATCTTTTCAATCTAATTAAAAATTCATTAAAACTCCACTTAGTTTTAATCTTTGACTAGGTTAAATAATCAGTGTCATTTAAAACATGGTTCACGATAAACCCAAAATCACATCAAATTTCAATCAGTCCCTAACCGTAAATTACCAAGTGAGCAATTCCCTAAGTATTAAACCCAAAGGCCGAAACCAACATCAGATTAATACCCCAGAAACCATTCAACTTAACTAATCTCTAGTAGTTTCTGATTTTCTTAACTACTTTGGGTCTAAGAACAGTATTATTGAAGATATCGTTCACGACAACCCAAAATCATGTTTTATTAATTATCGGGTTTAAGAACAAGTGTTATATATAACATTGTTCACAATAAACCCAAAAATCAATATCAATTCAATTCCAATTAAATATTATTTAATTGGTACACTTCATTAAATCTAAATAAAAAGATTTAATCTTTTCTCAACTGGTTACAAGAAAAGTGTTAATGAAGACACCATTCACGACAAACCCAAATCACATTTGATATTAAATACAAGGCTCTGAATAGAAATTATATCGGCTTATATTCAACATCAAACTCTACGACTAACAAATATCGTATTGGAAATAACGATATATATATATATATATCTTTCAAATTCCCATAACAATATCTGTATCATCACGAAATCCAACATCGAAATATTCCGAAGACAATTTCGATTCAAATCCCTTCCAATTCAATTATTGGAAATTCTGGTTATATTTCAAAACCATTTCAAATTCACTTTATTTATTTCAAAAATAAATGAATTATAATTTTAGTTCAAAACTAGTTCATTTCGATAAAAATCTATTTTTATCTTTTCAAATATGGAGTTTTTCATCCCAATTCTTTCTAAATCATTTCTTATGATTTTACACAAATTATTACTATTTTTAATAATTTTATCAAGGCCCGTACAGTCGATTTCCATCAACGGCCATCGAACTGCACTTACAACGACCTTTTCCAAATTTGATTTGGACATAATTCCAAATCCAACCGTCAGATTTCTAATTTTCAATATTCGTAAGAAAGCTCTTTTCGATACGAACCAAACGGTTCCGGTTTTAGGAGAATCCGACGGTCGGATCTCCCGTAATATCCGTTCAAAGTCAATGGTCGAAATTTGCGAACTGCCGCGGCGCGGTGCGTTCTATTCAGGCCATTATATTATATATATATTATATACAATATATACTTCGTCGATTTCCTTTTAAAACGTATTTTATAAATCGTTTTAAATTTGTTTTCAAAACGATTTCAACTTCATATTCAATTTCAAATCAAAATTGAATATTCCAATATAAATTCGTTTTAAATTCATTTCAAATCGATTTCAATTCAATTTCAATTTAATTCAAAATTCTTTTAAATTTCAATTTGAATTCAATTCCTTTTGATTTCAATTCGGATTCAATTCTATTCAATTTAATTCGAATTTCTTTTCAATTTCTATTTAATTCGAATTTCTTTTAAATTTCAATTTAATTCGAATTTCTTTTCAATTTCAATTTGAATTCAATTCCTTTCGATTTCGATTCTTTTCAAAATATCATATTTTTAAATCACTTTCGATATTCATTATAAAATGAATAAAATCGATATAAATATCGTTCACGTCAAAATGGCGTCAATCTAATCAACACGGCTTCATATATTTCTATTTTCAAATATTCTATTTCAAATATTTCTATTACAAATATTTCTTTTTCAAATATTTCTTTTTCAAATATTTCTTTTTCAAATATGGAATGAGGCCCAATCAATTACCATATAATGTTAATTATATGGATTTTCTACAACACATGTATACAATAACAATGATGAATAATCAACCATCATCCAAAGTGCATTCTACACTGTATAAGCATCAAATATAAATATTCAACGCTTATAACAGTCTGTCAATCAATCGATCGACATACAACTAAACAATAGGGATTAGTTACGTCAAATATCATCCCAATACCTGTGTGGGGTTTCAAACAATTAAACACAGATTTTATTTGTGCAGTTGGGCGATGTGTAAAATTTATCGTCCCAATCAATATCAGTCAAATGTGTGTATATAAACAAATCTCCGATTTGTTTATTACTATTTATTAAATTTCATATACACGTTAAAAATTCTATTTTTAACTATATAATATTTTCCACTGTAAAATATTTTATTTCACAACACACAATGAATTTTCACAACAACATGCAATCAAACAAACAAGCCGTCCACGGTCTGTGGACGACGGGTGTCGGGTGCTTCTAAACACCGTCTGCATCCTAGTATATATTTATATAATTAGAAAATAAAATAAAAAGGTGAGAAGTTCTCACAGAGGGTTCCACTCCGCCGTGCTCTGCTTTTGAACTGCTGAACATCTGGCTCCGTTTGAAATGACCATTGCAGTCCTTTTCACGCTGTTCAGATAAAAATTATATTTTTATTGCTTCATTCAATAAATAAAAATCATATTTTTATTTCTACTTCATATATTTTTCGATGCTTCATTCTATATAAAAATTATATTTTTATATTTCTACTTTATAAAAATCAATCCTTTTCTACAAATATAAATCGAATCTTTCATAAATTAAAAAATCTAATGTTTTATATTTTTCTTAACTAATAATCTCCTTTGGAAAAGACGTGCTAATTTCAAGCTTATATAATTTAAATAAACTACTAAATCCCTAATTACTTAATTAAATTAAATTTAAAAATTTAATTACCTTTTATTAACTTGTCGATCCACGGATTATCAAACCCTCGTTGTCCTCCCAGGCTTCAGCCGATCAAAGAAAAGGAACTCGCCACCCATTTCTTGCTTGCGGATGCTACCTCATCCAGCAGGAGCTCGCGGTTAGGAGCTGAGCGGGGTGACTAGCGGAAATCAGGGGGGGTGAGGTTTCAGGTGGCTGCGATTGTCGAAGGGGGGGTGGGGCTTGGTCGCGGTTGGTGGTCGGGATCTGGCGGCGGCCTTCTGGTGGTTTGGGGTCATGGTCTTCCCGTGAGACGCCTTGGAGAGTAGAGGGGAGGGAGAAGTAGATCGGAGGCATCAGGGGGAGGGCGGCGCGGCAAGGGAGCGGTGGCGCCCCATGAGGCGACGGCGACGATGAGCAAAAAGGGGATCGGGGTCTGGGTCATCGATGGTTTTTTTTATCTTCTGCGTTGACTGGTTAGGAGGAAGTGAGGGGTAAGGGAGAATTATATATTTTAATTTATTTAATTTTATTTTAAAATTCTCATAAAGTAACTTTTTATTTCGAACTCAAAATCGAACCCACCGACTGTCGCCCCTAGCTAATTACCCCATTCCGAACACAATGGGATATGTACTGTAGGCTGATTCGACTGTTTCGATCGGTTTCCGTCAAAATCAAAATATAACTCTATATATTGAATTTGAACGCGCATTTCAATTTACCGGGTTCACATACGAACTCGGAAAATTCCCGAAAAATATTTTCTAGCTTCCTATTGATGATACGGTCCTAAAAAAACTAATTTTGTCGAATTCTAAGACCGCTGGAAAAATGGCCATTTTCCAGTCGATTAAAATCAACTAAAACTGGTCAAATGCGTTTTCCTTTTCCACGCTCACATACCGATTCGAAAAATTATGAAATTTGAAACCTAGCAATAACTTGACATCACGGATCCAACAAAAGTGGATTCGTCGAAATCCGAGGTCATTTGCAAAATTTCCATTTTTAAGGGCCTGAATTCCATAGCGACTATTCTGAAATTTCAACTGGACATATCTTTTGATTCGCGCTATGAAATTCCAATCTTTTGGATTCATTAGAGATATATTCACAAATAGATTCTAATATTTTTGGTTTCACTAAAATCCGGTTTATTTTGAACCCGGTACATTCATTTGAATTTCGAAATCGAATTATCGAACTACCACGCCATTTTCAATTCCTTTTATAATTTAAAATAAATATTTATTTTCTAACGACGACGTATATAAAATATTCGTTCGAATTCTATTCAAAATAAATTTCTCGTCGTTATTATTTAAAATAATTCATTTTAAATAATCAAAATTCGCTAAAATTGCCAAAATAAAAATTTTAAACTGGCCCAGATTTCCGGGTTATTACAATCTCCCCCACTTAAAACTTTTCATCCCCGAAAAGGAAGGAAGCCGAAAGTTGTTTTAAATACCAACTCAACTTTCATTATTTTTATTATGGCTTAAGTTCTTCAACTTTTCAGTTTCTAAGAACTTTTCAAATTTTTCATAAATTTGGCTAACACCCTAAATTTTCGAAAAATTTCGCCATAACCTCCGCTGCACCGGGAGCACGGGAAAATCCCGAAATTGCCATACAGGCCTTCTGATCTCAAAAAGAAAAAGAAAAAGCCAATCGGCTCATAAAATCATCATCACCCAAACAAAACAGTAAATTATGATAAACATGTACCTTTTTGTCGGGCAAACAATTTAATTCTTCTGCTCTAGCCTCTTTGTTATGACCTGTTCAATGTAAGTACATGTATATGCAAGCAAATGCGACCAACTTTCAATACAATTCACTTTTTGATCAATTTGGCTATAGGGTACAAATTTTAATTAATCAACCAATAATCAACAACACAACCATCAATCCATTAGTTGATTAGCTTTTCAAATTCATAACTTTGATATATAGTCAAAAAATCAGATTTTTGATGCCAAATCACAACAATAAGCCCTATCTAGTTTCGGTTCTCACACCAGTCAATTGGAAATATATAGAAATCTCACTTTCGAAACTCGAAAATAAATACTGGCGATGCTTCCCCATCACCAAAATTATCCCCGGGCACTAGAGGGATTCTATATCTACCCAGTATATTAAAACTTCAAATACACGTTTGCAAGACATATATGCAAAATCTTTATATATTGGATTGTCCAAATTCAATACAAATAACTAGTCAAATACGTATATGGTTTAAAATTTCAAAACAAAGTTGTTTTCATTTAAAAAAAATGTACTCTTCACACTCGTTCTAGGATACTACTGATCCCATCTCTAACGAGTCATTCCATTGGATATTACCGACCCAATTTCTGATGAATCCTTTCGTATGGTTCTAATGTGCCTTGTTCTCTGAGCTTTGTAAACAAAAGCTCTGATACCACGCTGAAACGACCCGTAACTTCCCCGTGAAGGAAAGCGCGGATAGTATGAGAACAAGCCACAAAGGAACGCAGACGGGGGAACATTTCATTGTATATTACAACAATTCCATCAGGTTACAAGAATATACAGAGTATTAATAAATATTACACAGAAATATCAGAGATTTAAATTACATTTAAATACATAGCAGCGGAAAATAATACAATACACAACTAGAAGAGATATACGGATACAAAGCTTTCCGGATATCATTCCAGCTATAAACCAGGATCCTGTGAATATAAATCTGCAAAAACCAAAACTACTAGCTGTCCGTGTCAAAATAAGGGCACCCAGAGTTTAGGTTAAAATAATAAACTCCAGGTCGGTTATGGGACTGGTGTGAGAACTAAAACAGTTATAAATCTTTATTTTAAAGATAGGTAAATCCAGGGACCACCCCGTATAACACGGAACGGGTTTCCTCCCAATAATACCAGTGCATAAAACAAACAGCGCAATGCTAAATAAAGAAAAATGAAGCTATTATAAGACCCAGGTCCTATCAAACAATGCAACGCAAGCCGGGGGATAGGGGTTTCCCTTATAATAGCCAAACATGCTTAGTACGTTTAAAACAAATCATTTGATACTATTTTAAGTGCATAGTGTGTAAAACAACTTCAAATAATAAGTATCAATCATAGACGGCATGGGTACCATATATCATGTCGCCATACTAGGCTCTACAATCAAAACCGTAAGTGTCACGTATTCAGAAATTGGACTTCCATCTATGAACCGAGGCCAGGGATCGTCCTCTACCGATTCGAGACGCTCTAGCCCGTGTCTCAGGAACAAAACGCATCGTCCCTTGGAGCGACAGGGTCGGTCCACCGATGTGGATTAAAATGCCTGAACAATACGTCTCTCCGCCCTATGGGGCGTAAATGAGCCAACGAATGACTCCATCGGACCCGGATCGTCCGATCAAACCGAGGCGCCTCGTAACACCAACAACCACATAAGTCAAACTCGTTAGGGCGTGTAAAACCACTGATGCCACTTCTAGCTAGAAAGAAACGCATGCCCTCACTGAGGTCCTCTCCCGTTTTTGGTTCATACCGGGTGTGAAACTCGCGAAGTAAACGTTACACAAAGCTACGCCACTAAGGCCGTGCTTCGATCATCAACCACAAGACTTTGCTTTTCAACAGAAGCCTTGATCATTTGCCACTTAGGCATGCCACACAGGCAATTCACTCTATGCATTTGATATCCATCAGTATATAACCCCTGAGCTCATACGTCTTAGAGAAGGGCGTTAAGCAAGAGAATAAATTCTCCGCCGCCAAATAGATATATATTTATTAGAAATCAATCACACAGACTAAAATCCAATGTCAGACACACAGTCCATTTACAAGTTCGTTCTGGGTCTGAACGAAACCGGAGGCACCTAGTACCCCGCATATCCATCGATCTCCAAGTACGTCTGGACGATCACCAACTGTTTCCATCTTCTTGGGTGTACATCCCAATCAAGATCATCAGTAATCACCTAAACGACGTGAAGACCTCCGGTCTTCGACCACCGTCTTCATCTTCGACTTATCTTCGTATCAGTTATTCAGAATGGGATAAACCCGGTCTTCCCGAATAACTCGCGTATATAAACAACATGTGTTACACAAACACAACATACGCCTCATTCCAATTCATTAGTCACTAACCGGAAATTAATCAAGAGAATAATCCCCCAAATATTAACCCCGAAGGGCGAAACCAACATCAGATCAATACCCAGGAAATCACTCTGCTTAGCCAACCTACAGTTAGTTTCTAAATTTCACATTCTTAGGGAAAGGTTCCCATTAATTTTATCAAAGATAAATCCTTTAAATTTATTCTTTAATCTTCCTTTTGAATTTCACTTCAAACTAGTCGGGATTAACAAACCTTACCGAAGTAATCATTTGTTTTAATTTCCCAATCCCATCCTATTCGTCCCATGAAGTAAAACTGGTAATACTTCATATCTAACACCACAGTGTTATCGGTAAATTCAATTACCATTTCACGTTCAAATCTAATTAAAGATTTAACTATCGCCTGGAGTAAAACTGGTGATACTCCATTCTCAATTTTTTCAATCTAATTAAAGATTCATTAAAACTCCACTTAGTTTTAATCTTTGACTAGGTTAAAGAATCAGTGTCATTTAAAACACGGTTCACGATAAACCCAAAATCACATCAAATTTCAATCAGTCCCTAACCGTAAATTAGCAAGTGAGCAATTCCCTAAGTATTAACCTCGAAGGCCGAAACCAACATCAAATCAATACCCCAGAAACCATTCAACTTAACTAATCTCCAGTAGTTTCTGATTTTCTTAACTCCTTTGGGTCCAAGAACAGTATTATTGAAGATATCATTCACGAAAACCCAAAATCACGTTCCATCAATTATCGGGTTAAAGAACAAGTGTTATATAAAACACTGTTCACGATAAACCCAAAAATCAATATCAATTCAATTCCAATTAAATATTATTTAATTGGTACACTTCATTAAATCTACATAAAAAGATTTAATCTTTTCTCAACTGGGTTCAAGAAAAGTGTTAATGAAGACACCATTCACGACAAACCCAAATCACATTTCATATTAAATACAAGGCTCTGAATAGAAATTATATCGGCTTATATTCAATATCAAACTCTATGACTAACAAATATCGTATTGGAAATAATGATATATTTATATATATCTTTCAAATTCCCATAACAATATCTGTATCATCACGAAATCCAACATCGAAATATTCCGAAGACAATTTCGATTCAAATCCCTTCCAAATCAATTATTGGAAATTCTGGTTATATTTCAAAACCATTTCAAATTCACTTTATTTATTTCAAAAATAAATGAATTATAATTTTAGTTCAAAACTAGTTCATTTTGATAAAAATCTATTTTTATCTTTTCAAATATGGAGTTTTTCATCCCAATTCTTTCTAAATCATTTCTTCTTATTTTACACAAATTATTACTATTTTTAATAATTTTATCAAGGCCCGTACAGTCGATTCCCATCAATGGCCATCGAACTGCACTTACAACGACCTTTTCCAAATTTGATTTGGACATAATTCCAAATCCAACCGTTAGATTTCTAACTTCCAATATTCGTAAGAAAGCTCTTTTCGATACGAATCCAACGGTTCCGGTTTTAGGAGAATCTGACGGTCGGATCTCCCGTAATATCCGTTCGAAGTCAATGGTCGAAATTCGCGAACTGCCACGGCGCGGCGCATTCTATTCAGGCCATTATATTATATATATATATATATATATATATATTATAATATATACTTCGTCGATTTCCTTTTAAAACGTATTTTATAAATCGTTTTAAATTTGTTTTCAAAACGATTTCAACTTCATATTCAATTTCAAATCAAAATTGAATATTCCAATATAAATTTGTTTTAAATTCATTTCAAATCGATTTCAATTCAATTTCAATTTAATTAGAATTTCTTTTCAATTTCAATTTGAATTCAATTCCTTTCGATTTCAATTCGGATTCAATTCTATTCAATTTAATTCGAATTTCTTTTCAATTTCAATTTAACTCGAATTTCTTTTCAATTTCAATTTAACTCGAATTTCTTTTCAATTTCAATTTGAATTCAATTCCTTTCGATTTCAATTCTTTTCAAAATATCAGATTTTGAAATCACTTTCGATATTCATTATAAAATGAATAAATTCGATATAAATATCGTTCACGTCAAAATGGCGTCAATCTAATCAACACGGCTTCATATATTTCTATTTTCAAATATTCTATTTCAAATATTTCTATTTCAAATATTTCTTTTTCAAATATTTCTTTTTCAAATATTTCTATTTCAAATATTTCTAGTTCAAGTATTTCTTTTTCAAATATGGAATGAGGCCCAATCAATTACCATATAATGTTAATTATATGAATTTTCTACAACACATGTATACAATAACAACGATGAATAATCAACCATCATCCAAAGTGCATTCTACACTGTATAAGCATCAAATATAAATATTCAACGCTTATAACAGTCTGTCAATCAATTGATCGACATACAACTAAACAATCGGGATTAGTGTACGTCAAATATCATCCCAATACCCGTGTGGGGTTTCAAACAATCAAACATAGATTTTATTTGTGCAGTTGGGCGATGTGTAAAATTTATCGTCCCAATCAATATCAGTCAAATGTGTGTATATAAACAAATCTTCGATTTGTTTATTACTATTTATTTCATTTTATATACACGTTAAAAATTCTATTTTTAACTATATAATATTTTCCTATATAAAATATTTTATTTCACATCACACAATGAATTTTCACAACAACATGCAATCAAACAAACAAGCCGTCCATGGTCTGTGGACGACGGGTGTCGGGTGCTACTAAACACCGTCTGCATCCTAGTATATATTTATATAACTAGAAAATAAAATGAAAAGGTGAGAAGTTCTCACACAGGGTTCCACTCCACCGTGCTTTGCGTTTGAACAGCTGAACATCTGGCTCCGTTTGAAATGACCATTGAAGTCCTTTTCACGCTGTTCAAATAAAAATTATATTTTTATTGCTTCATTCAATAAATAAAAATCATATTTTTATTTCTACTTCATATATTTTTCGACGCTTCATTCTATATAAAAATTATATTTTTATATTTCTACTTTATAAAAATCAATCCTTTTCTACAAATATAAATCGAATCTTTCATAAATTAAAAAATCTAATGTTTTATATTTTTCTTAACTAATAATCTCCTTTGGAAAAGACGTGCTAATTTCAAGCTTATATAATTTAAATAAACTACTAAATCCCTAATTACTTAATTAAATTAAATTTAAAAATTTAATTACCTTTTATTAACTTGTCGATCCACAGATTATCAAACACTCGTTGTCCTCCCAGGCTTCGGCCGATCAAAGAAAAGGAGCTCGCCACCCATTTCTTGCTTGTGGATGCTACATCATCCAGCTGGAGCTCGCGGTCAGGCGCTGAGCGGGGTGACTGGCGGAAATCAGGGGGTTGAGGTTTCAGGTGGCTGCGATTGTCGAAGGGGGGTGGGGCTTGGTCGCGGTTGGTGGTCGGGATCTGGCGGCGGCCTTCTGGTGGTTTGGGGTCATGGTCTTCACGTGAGGCGCCTTGGAGAGGAGAGGGGAGGGAGAAGCAGATCGGAGGCATCAGGGGGAGGGCGGTGCGGCAAGGAAGCGGTGGCGCCCCATGAGGCGGCGACGACGATGAGCAAAAAGGGGATCGGGGTCTGGGTCATCGATGGTTTTTTTATCTTCTGCGTTGACTGGTTAGGAGGAAGGGAGGGGTAAGGGAGAATTATATATTTTAATTTATTTAATTTTATTTTAAAATTCTCATAAAGTAACTTTTTATTTCGAACTCAAAATCGAACCCACCGACTGTCGCCCCTAGCTAATTACCCCCATTCCGAACACAATGGGATATGTATTGTAGGCTGATTCGACTGTTTCGATCAGTTTCCATCAAAATCAAAATATAACTCTATATATTGAATTTGAACGTGCATTTCAATTTACCGGGGTCACATACGAACTCGGAAAATTCCCGAAAAATATTTTCTAGCTTCGTATTGACGAAACGGTCCTAACAAAACTAATTTTGTCGAATTCTGAGACCGTTGGAAAAATGGCCATTTTCCAGTCGATTAAATTCAACTTAAACTGGTCAAACGCGTTTTCCTTTTCCACGCTCACATACCGATTCGAAAAATTATGAAATTAGAAACCTAGCAATAACTTGACATCACGGATTCAATATAAGTGGTTTCGTCGAAATCCGAGGTCATTTGCAAAATTTCCATTTTTATGGGCCTGAATTTCATAGCGACTATTCTGAAATTTCAACTGGACATATCTTTTGATTCCCGCTATGAAATTCCAATCTTTCGGATTCGTTAGAGAGATATTCACAAATAGATTCTATTATTTTTGCTTTCGCTAAAATCCGGTTTATTTTGAACCCGGTACATTCATTTGAATTTCGAAATCGAATTATCGAACTACCACGCCATTTTCAATTCCTTTTATAATTTAAAATAAATATTTATTTTCTAACGACGACGTATATAAAATATTCGTTCTAATTATATTCAAAATAAATTTCTCGTCGTTATTATTTAAAATAATTCATTTTAAATAATCAAAATTCGCTAAAATTGCCAAAATAAAAATTTTAAACTGCCCCAGATTTCCGGGTTATTACAACTTCGGAGCGACCGACTTAGCCATGCGCCTGCCTGATTTCTGTCATTTACCGGTTGATGAGGCTAGAAGCTACGCTTTATCATCACACCAGATTCACTTTGAATGTCACATCGTCAAATCCATCAAATCACCGATTGACGTCCTCAACCATACATTATGTGTTAGCTAAAAGAAGTTTCCTTCTCCGCTTCCACTCTTGGTACGGTTGGAGAAATCAATATACGTGATCGTCTGGAAATACTCTGTCAGACATCCCTCCATACAAGTCATCCAAGAACAGGATGAACCGAAGGTACTATTCAGTATATCCATCTTAGGCACTATTATCTAAGACTTATACAATAGCCCTTGCACTTTACTCCGTCTTCAATTATCTTTGGCATATATGATTCGCAACGCTTATGCCAATACAGAGTGGTTCTTTGGATAATAATCCAACCGGTCCCTCCATATTAACAACGTTAAAATGGTCAAAACTTCGATAGTCGGTGAGTTAACTATCGAAGAAAAACAGGTGTGCAAACAACGATATTATTTTCGGGAGGAAATTATATCGATCAATCATCATTTAACATTTATCTTTTTATTTCATAAATTTACTTATCTCCTGTTTCCCTATATTCAACATTTGATTACATTTCTGATTCTATTTGGAAAACATTTTCAATCTCCTATACTTGGATTTAAACAGATGTTTAAATCCACATCGCGACGACAACTCAAACCACTATACTTATTTACTAAATTCACTTAACCACTTTCACTCTCGAACCTTAACCATTTCTACATTAAAAACGAAGTCAATCAAGTTGGGGTATAACTACCTCTCAGACCTTAACTGAACAACATTTCAAATCTCGAAACAGATAAGATTCATCTTTTAACTCTTTAACACTTCTTTCAATTACTCCTTACTTAACTCCTTTCGAACAAACTATATTCGATTACTCCTCTAACTCTATTCGAATAAACTATATTCGATTACTCTTTTAACTCTATTCGAATAAACTATATTCGATTACTCTTTTCGAATGACTAATTCGATAACTCCTTTCGAATAACTAATTCGATAACTCATATGTGTTTAACTCTATTCGAATAACTAATTTGAATAACTCTTATTTATTTAACTCTATTCGAATAACTCTTCTCTCGAATACACTATATTTGATATCTCTACGATATTCGATAACTCTACTTCGAATAACTCCATCTGAATAACTCTAACTGATTAACTCAAATTAATTCACTCTATTCGATTAACTCTTATCGAATAACTAATATTCGATTAACTCATTTCGATTTACTCTTTCGGATTTACTCCTTTGATTAATTCCTTTTCTATTTGTTTACTTAACAAATAACTATTCCCCTTTCAATTCTATTTATTTAACAAATAAATATTTCTTTTATCCTTTCTATTTATTTAACAAATAAGTATTCCCTTTAACTTTACTTATGTTCTAAATAAATATCTCCTTTAAAATCTTTTATTTATTTTCTAAATAAATAACTCCTTTCAATTCTATATGTAAATGTTTACAAATATTTCCCTTTTAAATTCTATTTGTAATGTCTTACAAATATTTCCTTTTATTCTATACTATTTATTCTAACAAATAAATATTTCCTTTATTATAACTTATCCTTCGATTTTATAATTATTTTCTTTTATAAAAATCCTTTTCCTTCTTTATATAAAATCCATCGATTTTATATAAATAATTCATTTTCAAAATACACTTTGAAAATCCCCTTTCCCACATCCAGTATTTCTTATGGTATTTAACACACCATATAACAACGATAAATATCGTCCAAACACACATAATCTACAACAGATTATATATCACATCATATATCACAATATATGAATCACAGTAAAATAAATGTTGAGGAATCCACCAGTTGGATTCCTCCAACCTGTTTTCCTGCATCACAGATGTTAAACAATATAGATAACATCACTTTTAGTTCCATATGATATATTCTGTTAAACAGAATCAATATAGAAAATCAACTAACTGACTAGCAGTTCAATCAAACAGTCAACACGCAATCAATCAGCCAATATTTAACAGTTCTAAAAATACAACATGAAATTGTAAACTGTTCAGAGTTAGTGAGATTTACTCACATTTGCATTTCATCGTTAAAGAACGATAAACTGTTGTTTGATTTGAAACAAATAGTTTATTTCATCATAAATTCAAACGAGTCCCAATCCACTTCCAGTCAGCTTCATTGTGAAGCTCTCGTCCATACGATCCCAATGGATCCAACCGTTTGAAATTCTGATCACGTATGAAATAGATACACGCTTTTTAAAGTTTGAACTAATTTAAAAATAAAAACAAACTTAATTGATTAATTTAACGGGCTTTACCCCGTTCACTCACCGGCCCATTATCTCGTTTAAAACCCAACCCGTCGAATGCTTCTTCCCCCAAATCAAATTCCATCGCTCCAGTTAATTCCGAACCCAAATACTCCACATTGAACCATCGTTTGACCACCACTCCCCATCTTTGGCCATCTATCTCGGCAGACACCAACACCACCTCATCCACCATCGAAATCCACATCCACCTGACCCCTTTTCCTCCCACTCGAACTACCCCTCCTCGCAGCGACCTGCTGCCCAAACCAGCGACCCCGACATCGCTTTCCACCTCCCTACTTCGAAATACCTCTCGACGCTGCTACCCGGTGCGCCTCGACTTCCTGAAACCAAAACGAGCCACAAAACCACGTGTCGATGCTTCTAAACTCCAAAACCCGGAACCCTAGCACCACTGACCCGAACTCAAGACACTACAGACGGCGTCGCGCACTTGTTTCAACATACCAAATTGAAGAACACACCATACTGATCCCAAATATGTGTATTTTGGGATTTGTAGTTTTATATTTGATTTTAGAAATGGACTTTTACTGTTTTCATTTTTGTTAGAGGCTTGCGGTGCATTTTGATCTGTTGACTTTGGAGGAAGTGTATTAGGTTTAGAAACTTAAGGGTAGGGTATTTATAGAAAGGAGATGGCATATTCTCGGTATATTCCTTTCTTTTTAATTTTTATTGCCTTCTAAAAATTCGTGCGGTCACACATGATACCCAAAAATCACGAAACTAGACATGCAGCTACTGTTCGACATTACCGTCCCAACGAAACTGGTTTCGTCGAATTCCGACTTCGTTTGCTCACACAGCGTATTTTTAACCGTCAAAATACTGACTTTTTTTCACTCTAAAAATCCGTACGGCCACACAGTGACTCTAAAAATCACGAAACTGGAAATCTAACAACTATTTAACATTTTGGATCCAAAAAAATTAGTTTCGTTGAATTCCGACTTCGTTTGCAAAAGTGGCTATTTTTAAAGCTCTGGATGACCCATTTAAATATATAAATATATTTAAATAAAAATTAAATTAAATATTAAAAAAATAAATATTATCGTACATATTCGCAGTGGAATACCATACAGCTCCACTGGGATTTATAACTCGATATTTCAAATCTAGGTCAACCCGATATTCGATTTATATTGAAATTCCTTTTTAAAATATAAATAATTCCTTTATAAATTATAAAGGAATTCCACACCGACCTTTCTGAAATTTGATTTGGACGTAAATCAAAATCTACCTGACGAAATCCAGATTTTTCTCTTCCATTAGAAAGATATACTCCACCAGCTCCACACGTTTCTTATTTCACAGAAATCCGGCTTAAAACGAATCCTGTACATTCAGTTGAAGTTCAAATCGCCAAATTACGAACCGCAGCGCCATTTCAAGCTCGATTTTAATTATAATATAATTATACGTTCAAACGGACATTTATATAATATATTCGTTATTCAAATTCAATTCCAAGCTGAATTATATATTTTGAATTTGCCCAGTTCACACCATATCGCCATTTCCGCCAATTCTGATTATTTCAGAATTTAATATATTATTTAATTTATTATTTTAATTAAATATTCACCGTTATTTAATTCAACGACCCTTAAATCCTTTTAATCACCATTTATATAATTAAAAAAATTAATTATATTACCTCTGCCAATGCGGGTCATTACAAAAACAACTTTCGGCTTCGTCCCTTTTCGGGGACGAAAAGTTTAAGTGGGGGAGATTGTAATAACCGGGAAATCTGAGCCAATTTAAAAAATTTATTTTGGCAATTTTGATGAATTTTGAATATTTAAAATGAATTATTTTAAATATTAAAGACGAGAAATTTATTTTGAATGGAAATAGAGCGTATAAATTTATTTGAATCATCGTTAGAATATAAATATTTTATTTTAATTATAAAAGGAATTGAAAATAGCGTGGTAGTTCGATAATTCGATTTCAAAGTTCAAATGAATGTATAAGATTCAAAATAAACCGGATTTTAGTGAAACTAAAAATATTTGAATCTATTTGAGAATATCTTTCCAACGAATCCGAAAAATCAAAATTTCATAGCAGGAACAAAAAGTTATGTCCAGTTGAAAATCCAGAATAGTCGCTATGGAATTCTGGCTCTTAAAAATGGAAATTTTGCAAACGACCTCGGTTTTTGATGAAACCACTTTTGTTGGATCCGTGATGTAAAGTTATTGCTAGATTCCAAAATTCATAATTTTTCGAATCAATATGTGAGCGTGGCGAAGTAAAACGTGTTTTGACCATTTCAGTTGAATTTAATCGACGGGAAAATGGCCATTTTTCAAACGGTCTCAGAATCCGACGAAATTAGTTTTGTTAGAACCGTATCGTCAATATGAAGCTAGAAAATATTTTTAGAGTCCGTATGAGGCTCCGGTAAATTGAAATGCGCGTTCAAATTCAATATATAGAGTTATATGTTGATTTTGGCGAAAACTGATTGAAACGATCGAATCAGCTTGCGATACATATCCCATTGTGTTCAGAATGGGGGTAATTAGCTATGAACGACAGTTGGTGGGTCTCGTTTGGGTTAGAAATAAAAAGTTACCTTTTTGAAAAAATTAAATAATAAAAAATATATATATAACCTTTATAATAAAACCCCCTTTTTTGTTTCTCGTGCCCAGTCAAACCTAAGCCCGTCCCTTTCTGAAATGAGAATCCCGTAACCCTAAATCGCCCCCCCTCAAATGATCACCGCCGCCTCCAGTTGGTCCACCGCCACCTTCTCAGGTCGGCGCTTCCTCCCCTCGACCACCCTTCTCCTACCGACCCCTCTCTCTCTCCCTTCCCCATTCGCAGACCCCGACGCTCGAGCCCCCAAACCGTCGACACGCGCCCCTTTTTTCCGACACCGCCTCCCTCTTTGACACCGCCACCTCTTCTTAAGCCGGCGCCTCCCCAATCCAAAACAGTGAGAGTCTCCTTTTGTTTTTTCTGTTTTTATTTGTTTTCAATACTTAGTTTATTTAGTTTAGTTAGCAAATAAATTTTAGTTTTATAAACACATGAATTGTATTTATAAGAATGTGATTTCTACATAAAGCTTTGATCTTTATAAAGGAAAGGGTTATATTTTTATTTTTGAAAAGTTTAATATTTTTTTTCTTTTCTTTTTCTGATATTTTTATAAAGAAGAAAAGAAAAGTATATTTTTATAATGAAGAAAAGTATATTTTTATAATGAAGAAAAGTATATTTTTATAATGAAGAAAAGTATATTTTTATAATGAAGAAGGAGATGTTTAAAAATATGATTTTTATATTAGTAAAAGAATAAAAATACGATTTTTATATTATGTAGATAGTAAAAATTCCATCTTTATATAAGAAGTAGAAATATAAAAATATAATTTTTATATAAGAAGAAGCATTGTAAAAATATATATGAAGTAGAAATAAAAATATGATTTTTATTTATTGAAATGAAGTAATAAAAATATAATTTTTATTTTGAACAGCGGGACAGGGACTGCATTAGAATTTCAAACAAATCCAGACGGTTCAGCAGTTCAAAAGTAAAGCACGGCGGAGTGGAACCCTCTATGAGAACTCCTCACCTTTAATTTAAATTTCTAGTTAAAAATATATACTAGGATGCAGACGGTGTTTAGTAGCACCCGACACCCGTCGTCCACAGACCATGGACGACTTGTATGCTTGTTTGTTTGATTTTGATGTGTAGTTGATTGTGTGACGTGATGTGAAACGAAATAAAATATTTATATAATTAAAAATATTTATATAGTTAAAAATATTTATATAGTTAAAAATATTTTATAGTTGAAAATATAATTTTTTAACGTGAATGTGAATAAATAAATATAAACAAATCGGACGATTTGTTTATATACACACATTTGACTGAGATTGATTGGGACGATAAATTTTACACATCGCCGAACTGCACAAATAAAATCTGTGTTTGATTGTTTGAAACCCCACAGGGGTATTGGGATGATATTTGTTTATATACACACATTTGACTGAGATTGATTGGGACGATAAATTTTACACATCGCCGAACTGCACTAATCCCGATTGTTTAGTTGTATGTCAATCGACGGGTTGACAGACTGTGTAAGCGTTAGTTATTTACATTTAATGCTTATGCAGTTGTGTGGTGCACTCTGGATGATGGTTGATTATTTATCGTTGTTATTTTATACATGTGTTGTAGAAAATCCATATAATTAACATTATATGGTAATTGATTGGACCTCATTACAGTTTTGAAAAAAGAATTATTTGAAAAGAAATATTTGAAAAGAAATATTTGAAAAAGAAATATTTGAAATAGAAATATTTGAAAAAGAAATATTTGAAATAGAATATTTGAAAATAGAAATGCGAAGCCGTGTTGAGTAGTTACACGCCAATTTAACACGAACAGGAATTTTTTCGATTTTATAATGAATATTGAAAGTGATTTCAAATTCGAATATTTAGAAATGAATTCGAATTGAAATTCAGTAGAATTGAATTCGAATTGAAATTGAATAGAAATAAATTCGAATGGGAATTGAATAGAATTGAATTCGAATTGAAATTGAATAGAAATGATTTCGAATTGAAATTGAATTAATTTGAAATTCAAATTGAATTTAAAACGAACTGAAATTGAATTAAAAATCGATTTGAATTGAAGTCAATTTGGAATGAATTTAAAACGAATTTGTAAGGGAAAATTCAATTTTGATTTGAATTTGAGAAGGAAGTTGAAATCGTTTTGAAAACGAATTTAAAATGATTTATAAAATACGTTTTAAAAGGAAATCGACGAAATATATATAATATATATTATATATATATATATATATATATAATGGCCTGAATAGAACGCGCCGCGCCGCGGCAGTTCGCGAATTTCGACCATTGACTTCGAATGGATATTACGGGAGATCCGACCGTCGGATTCTCCTAAAACTGGAACCATTGGGTTCGTATCGAAAAGGGCTTTCTAATGAATATTTGATATTTGAAATCTAATGGTTGGATTTGGAATTATGTCCAAATCAAATTTGGAAAAGGTCGTTGTAAGTGCAGTTCGATGGCCGTTGATGGAAATCGTAAGAAATGATTTGGGAAAAATTAGGATGAAAAATTCCCATATTTGAGAAGATAAAAATAGATTTTTATCGAAATGAACTAGTTTTGAACTAGAATTATAATTCTATTTATTTTTAAAATAAATAAAGTGGATTTGAAAATAAACAGAATTTCCAATAATTGAATTGGAATGAATTGGAATCAAAATTGTCTTTGGAATATTTTGATGTTGGATTTCGTGATTATACAGATATTGTTATGGACATTTGAAAGATATATTTATATCGTTATTTCCAATACGATATTTGTTGGTCGTAGAATTTGATACTGAATATATGCCGATATATTTTCTATTCAGAGCCTTGTATTTGATATCAAATGTAATTTGGGTTTGTCGTGAATGGTGTCTTCATTAACACTGTTCTTAAACCCAGTTGAGAAAAAGATTAAATCTTTTTATTTAGATTTAATGAAGTGTACCAATTAAATGGTATTTAATTGGGATTGAATTTGAATTGATATTTGGGTTTATCGTGAACGGTGTTTTAAAATAACACTTGTTCTTTAACCCGATAATTAATGGAATGTGATTTTGGGTTGTCGTGAATGGTATCTTCAATAATACTGTTCTTAGACCCAATTGAGTTAAGAAAATCAGAAACTAACTGGAGATTAGTTAAGTTGAATGGTTTCTTGGGTATTGATCTGATGTTGGTTTCGGCCTTCGGGGTTAATACTTAGGGAATTACTCACTTGCTATTTTACGGTTAAAAGATGATTGAATGGAATGTGATGAGTGTTTATCGTGAACCGTGTTTTAAAGGACATTGGTTCTTTAACCCAGTTAAAGATTAAAACTAAGTGGAGTTTTAATGAATCTTTAATTAGATTGAAAAGATCGAGAATGGAGTATCACCTGTTTTGCTCCAGGCGATAGTTAAATCTTTAATTAGATTTGAACGTGAAATGGTAATTGAATTTACTGATAACACCGTGGTGTTAGATATGAAGTATGACCAGTTCTACTTCATGGGATGAATAGGTTGGGATTGGGGAATTAAAACAAATGATTAATTCGGTAAGGTTCGTTAATCCCGACTAGTTGAATCGATATTCAAAAGGAGATTAAAGAATAAATTTAAAAGAATTTATCTTTGATAAAATTAATGGGAACCTTTCCCTAAGAATGCGAAATTTAGAAACTAACTGTCGGTTAACTAAGCAGAATGGTTTCCTGGGTATTGATCTGATGTTGGTTTCGGCCTTCGGGGTTAATATTTGGGAAATTATTCTCTTGCTAATTTACGGTTAGTAACTGATGAATTGGAAAGAGGCATATGTTTTGTTTCTGTAACACTTGTTTACTATACACGCGAGTTATTCAGAAAGACCGGGTTTATCCCATTCTGAATAACTGATTCGACGTGGTGTCGAAGATGAAGACGGTGGTTGAAGACCGGAGGTTTTCACGTCGTTTGGGTGATTACTAATGATCTTGATTGGGTCGTACACCCAAGAGGAGGGAATCAGTTAGTGGTCGTCCAGACATACTTGGAGATCGATGGATATGCGAGGTACAAGGTGCCTCCGGTTTCGTTCAGACCCAGAACAGACTTGTAGATGGACTGTGTGTCTAACATTGGATATCATTCTGTGTGATTGATGGATATCAGTTGCTTGGAGTGGTCTGCCTATGTGGCATGCTAAGATGCAAATGATGAAGGCTTCTGTTGAAAAGGAGAGTCTTGTGGTGGATGATCAAAGCACGACCTTTGTGGCGTGGTCTTGTGTAGCGTTGATTCACGAGCCTCACACCCCAGTTGTGAACCAGAAACGGGAGAGGACATCAGGGAGGGCATGCGTTTCCTTCTAGTTAGAAGTGGCATTAGTGGCTTTACACGCCCTGACGAGTTTGACTTATGTGGTTGCTGGTTTGCGAGGCGCCTCGGATATATCGGTGACTATGTGAAGCCGATGGAGTCATTCGTTGACTCATTGACGCCCCAAAGGGTGGGGAAACGTAGTGTTCAGGCATAATAATCCACATCGGTGGACCGGCCCTGACGATCCAAGGGGCAGTTGCGGCTGTTCCTGAGACACGGGCTAGAGCGTCTCGAATCGGTAGAGGACTATCTTTTGCCTCGGTTCACAGATGGAAATCCAATTTCCATATACGTGACTTTGCAGTTTTATTTGTAGAGCCTAGTATTGGCGACATGATATATGGTACCCATGCCGCCTATGATTGATACTTATGATTTGAAGTTGTTTTATACACTATGCACTTATATTAGTATCAAATGATTTGTTTAAAACGTACTAAGCATGTTTGGCTATTATAAGGAAAACCCTATCCCCTGGCTTGCGTTGCATTGTGTGATAGGACCTGGGTCTAATAATAGCTTCATTTTTCCAAAAAGCATTGCGCTGTTTTGTTATATGCACTGGTATTCTTGGGAGGAAACCCGTTCCGTGTTATACGGCGTGGTCCCTTGATATATCTGATTTAAAGTAAAGTTTTAAATAACTGTTTTAGTTCTCACACCAGTCACATGACTGACCCGGAGTTTATTGTTTTAACCTAAACTCTGGGTGCCCTTATTTTGACACGGGAAGCTAGTAGTTTTGGTTTTGCAGATTTATATTCACAGGAACCTGGTTTACAGTTGGAATGATATCCGGAAAGCTCTGTATTTGTATATCTCTTCTAGTTGTGCATTTTATTATTTTCCGCAGCTATGTAATGTATTGTAATCTCTGATATTTTCTGTGTAATATTTATTCATACTCTGTATATTCTTGTATTCTGATGGAATTGTTGTAAAATACAATGAAATGTTCTTCTGTTTGCGTTCTTTGTGTGTTGTTCTCGAAGTATCCGTGTTTTCCTATCCGGGGAAGTTACGGGTCCTTACAATGAGAAGTAAACAAATGGAAAGAAGAAGATTGAGTGTAAATAGTCTATAATTCTATTGTAGGTGCTAGAATGGTTCTGTTTTCATGCTTTCTTACTACAAATGATTGTATGGCATGCACTATAAGTTCTTACCTAAATGTCATTCTAAAACTACCCAATGGTCGGCCTATCGGACCTGTTCCCTCGATTACTATGCCGCCATGCCTGAAGGTGAGAAGAAATGGTAATATTGCATAATGACTCGTTGAAAACATTTTTAGCCTCTCCTTTCGTACTTAGTAGAAAATTTCCTCTTATTTCTATCTTCTGTACTTTACCTCTAATAAGCATTATTTGGACTTTCTACTTATTGATATAGCTAGTATCTTATTTCTATCTTAAAAGTTGCTCGTAAACCCATTTAGACGGGTACGTACCTATTTAGTGCATAAGAAACAAAAGTATATTATTTTCCACTATGATCTCCGCACAACCGAACATCTCAAGGATGCACTTCCTCTGGCTTTTATTCTTTCTACAGCCACTTATTTCAGTATTTGACAAATATATACATTCACCATTCGGATGGGACTGAACAATAACCTATATTGCTTACACCTTAGACCCCACCAAGTTATTGTTATTTAGGTTTTATTTTTTAGAAGGAAATCCTGAATTTTCAGTCTTGAGTGTCCACCTATCATGGGGATAATCATTATCATTATCATTTTCTTTTATTTAAGTCTTTATCTATCATAATGATAGTAGCTATCATTATCTTTTGAATACCCACTAATCATATTGATTGTCATTGTCTTTGTAGGTTTCTACCTATCATAATGATAGTTATTGTCTTTATCTTTAATTATTTATCTAGCAATCATAATGATACTCATTGTCTTATTATAACTTGAGCCATAATTAAACCATAAGTATTGCATTTGGGTCTGTGCCATCCTATTGTTACCTTAAGGGATTTGAGTTATAATAGTCATTATCCTTTTTATCATTTTAAATTAGTGAATATTAGTCTCACATCCCTAAAAACAAACTTAATTAGGCTCACATCCTTGTCATGTTTCAAATTAGAACCTGCCCCCTATTTTTGTCTCCGCCTCCTTCATTTCAGGGACTTCCGCTCCCATCCATTATTCACTTCCGCCTTCTTCAATTTCTTGCAGAAAAAAATGTGGCCCTAATTAAAAAAAATCTAAAATATGGAAATATTGTCAGAAGCTCCCGACCAAAAAAAAATGCATACATGTATGCAACTATTATGAATAGTTGCATACATATATGCAACTATTTGAATACATGTATGCCTGCCCCACCACAAAACAAGCAAACTGAAGAAGTTCCACAAAAACGTTTGAATACCTACTTCACTTCTTATCAATGTAAATTGCCTAGGTTAGAATATATCGACTTATAATACACACTAAATAGCCAAACCTTCTATCATGCACAATATAGACTATATACGACATGTACCTTTTGTCTTCCTCTGATGTAAGGGACAAAACTTTCGATAACTTGAAATAAGATCCTAAGGAGTGCCAACTTGTTTAGCTTTATCTATACCAAATCAAGAAAATACATTATTTATGTAATCCACCTGAGTGAGTCACAACTTTCTCTGCTTCCTGTTTCAGATGTTGTTCATTTTTTAATGTTCTTTGTTATTTTCGTATAACCTTCATATGGAACTCATTATTGAGCTCTATTTTAAACTCCTTAATCCTAAACATACTCCAAGATTTAATCAATATATCATCAATTTACAAAAAAAGATATATCATTTCTTCATCATAACTCTAAAATAAGCACACTAGTCTTTGAAGTACCAGAACATCCTCGTTAAAGCCTAAACTTACCAGATTTCTTTCACTATAGTCTAGGAAACAACTTTAGTCCATTAGAGATTTGGCAAGTGTACAAACATATACTAGCCCGCTAATATCAATGAACCTCTCTAGCTACCTCGAGTAGATCTCCTCATCGAGATCACTACGCAATACTGTAATTTTGGCGTTAAATTCTCAAATTCCATGTCATAATGAGAAACTAAAGCCAATGAAATACGAGTAGACGTATGCTTGAAAATTTGAGAAAAGATATCACGATACTCTATTTCATTATTTTAAAAATACCACCTTACTACTAGCAATTCTTTATATTTGAGATCACCATTGTTATTGTCTTTCACTTTACAGATACGCTTACATCCATTAGTTGTAGTCAATGGAAAGGGGAACTAAATCCCATGTATAATTTTTCTTCAATGATTCTATCTCCTCGTCCATAATTACTAACCAACAAAAACTGTTAACTGATAAATAACACCTCTATAGTTTGTGGAATCATCATGGTCAAAATTCAAAGCATATAATGCCACGACAACGAGTCAATGTTTCGAATATTCAATCCAATTAATTCATCAAGGCATGTTGGCTTCCTTCTCAATCTAACATGCACAGACTCTGAATGAGATTCATCTTGAGATTGACCCTCCGTTTTAGCATCCGTACAATACTCATCAACTAGTTGCTAACGAAAGACATTATTTGTATCTCTATGGAAATATTCTAAAGATGACTTTCCATTTGTTTGGTATTTTAAATCTATACTTATGCTAACATCAAACGAGAAAGCTCCAGCTTTGACATAGCCTTCTCATCAAAAGTAACATGTCTACTAATAACAATATTCTTGCTAATAAGACGCCACAACCTATATCCCTTCACTTCACTTATATAATCTAGAATAGTAAACTTGTGAGCTCTAGGTTCTAACTTGCCTTTTCTCTCATATACATAATTTTGGCATCTATGTACTTTGAGAAATGAATAATCAATAGTCTCTCCTTTCATATTTCTTCAAGTATGTTTATGTCTATGGCAGTATAACTGTGGGGTTAATGTGGAAATCCACTATAGGTAAATTTTCTGCTAAAAATCCATTTTCAACATAGTACTAAATATGAGGCAACTAGTTAACTCGAATAATGTCCAACTAACTTTTTTCAACAAATCCAATGGAATAGAGGTTGCAATATATGGTGTTGTACCTCGTAATGCCTTTAAACTCACAAAATTATTGAATTCCTGTGATATGAGTTCATCTCTATTATCTAAATGATGAACCTTCAACTTCTTCACTGATTGCTTTTTAAATATAGATTTCCACTTTTGAAACTTGGCAAAGGTTTCACTATCAGATTGTAGAAAGTATACCTAAACTTTGAGACAAAATTCGTCTACAAATGAAATAAAGTACCAATCTTCACTCAAAGATGCACAAAGAGAAGCCCCCCAAACATTTTGTATATACATACTCTAGAATTTCTCCTGCATTGTGCTCTCTAGTTCCAAAAAAATATGTCTCTTGCTAAGAACACACTCACATAAAAGCCAAGATTAGAATGTTGAGAACCATCAATCAAACCCCTCTTTCTCAACTCTTCCAAACTTCATTCACTAAAATGATCCTCCCTCAACTACTATATTCTAGAAGATGCTTATTCATCAACTATAGTATTTCCCTCTAATAAATAAAGATCCCAACCCTTATGCCTTTCATAACAATCACGTAACCCTTCAGTATCTTTAGTTTCTCTCATTTAACTATCGACTTCAATTCAACCGAATCAGAGTCCCAATAAAAACCATGCCCTCCTTTAGTCATGTACATGTCTAACATTAGTAGTCAAATGAATAAAAATATCAACGTAACGACCCGGATTTTCGGCGACTTTGGTTATCGACATAAGCTCGATGTCGATAACCAAAACATCGAATAATCCTGGTAATTAATGAAAGAAATTAGAGGGTGAGGATAGATAAGATAGAAACTTAGAATAAAAGAATAAAAGAAGAACTTACATCAGAGTAACACGAATCTCACAGCGGAACGAATAACATATAATAGATAACATAACTTTGAAATATAACAGTTACGTATACAATAGCACTTATCAGAGTACAGCACTTACACCACAGCGGAAATAAACTATAGCTATACGATCCAGAAGCCTCCTGCTCCAGCTCTTCAAGTATATCTGTAAATCCCGACTACTTGACTGCCCGTACAAATTTAGGCACCCAAGAGTTTAGGGAAAACAACAAAGTAAACTACGGGTCAGTCATGGGACTGGTGTGAGTAAAATAGTTTAACACAGTTATATGAACAAGTAAACGATATCTCATAAGACCACACCGCAGAATGGAACGGGTTCTTCCCTTATGAGAATCCAAAATATCTTTATATCAAAACCTTTTGATATTACAATAATGTCTATTAACCACAATATAATAATCATCTAGCAGAAACGCTTTCATCTCACGTTCTACATATATAGTATACAATCAAAAACCACCAGCACGTATTGGATAATGGATTTCCAACTATGGCAAGGTATGGAACCACCTTCCGATCAGTGTACTCTAGGAACGATACACTGGAGTTCAACAAGAACATCTTGTAACTCAGCCACACATGACCGACCACTCATTTTGCTTGGGTGTATCGAATGTACATCACCAACGGCTGGGATCAGCAACTGTTCCCGTATATATATGGGACAACATTGATAGATTTAAGAAACAAATGAATATTCTCTAGATATGTGATTATACACCCTACTTCGATGCGACCGACTTAGCCATGTTGCCTGCCCGATTTCTGTCATTTACCGGTTGATGAGGCTAGAAGCTACGCTTTATCATTACATCAGATTCACTTTGAATGCCACATTGTCAGATCCATCTAGTCACCGATTGACGTCCTCAACAATACATTATGTGTTAGCTAAAAGAAGTTTCCTTCTCCACTTCCACTCTTGGTATGGTTGGAGAAATCAATGTACGTGATCGTCTGGAAATACTCTGTCAGACATCCATCTTCATTCACTTAGAAATGTCACATCGTCATACCCGCAAAATCACAAATTGATTCCCTCAAAGATACAACGGGTATACACCTAAGAGAAACGAATTCCTCCGCCACCAACGTATATACCTTTGAAGGGATCAACTTACGCGATCCATTGGATATACTCTGTCAGACCTTCATCCATACAAGTTGCCCTGGGACTGGACAAACCAAAGGCACTATTAAGTATATCCATCTTAGTCACTGTTATCTAAGACTAATACAACAGCCCTTGCATTTTACTCCGTCTTCAATTATCTTTGGCATATATGATTCGCAACGCTTTTGCCAATACAGAGTGGTTCTTCGGATAATAATCCAACCGGTCTCTCCATATTAACAACGTTAAAATGGTCAAAACTTCGATAGTCTGTGATTTAACCATCAAAGAAAAACAAGTGTGCAAACAACGATATTATTTCCAGATGGAAATTATATCGGTAAATCATCAACATATATATATATATATATATTCACATTGCCTTATTTTCTATGTTTAGAAAATATATGTTATTAACATTGGAAAACGTTTTCCATTTTCTTATTTACAAATCACTACTCTTCCCCAACTATCAGTCCCTGACTGTGAACTAGTATGAGAACAATTCCCTGAGTATAAATCCCGAAGGCCGAAACCAACATCAGATAGACACTTAGAAAACCATTCAATTTACTAATCTCTAGTCAGTTCTAATTTTACTTAACTCTACTTGATTAACTCTGATTGATTAACTCTAACTGGTTAATTCTAACCGATCAACTCTAACTGGTCAACCTTAATTAATTAACTCTAACTGGTTTTACTTGGTTTGATTAACTCAATTTATTAACTCGACTGACTAATTCAACTCGATTAACCTAACTTGATTTACTTATCTCGATTAACTGAACTAATCACTTTGATTAACTCGACTAATTCACTTTGGTTAACTTAACCAATTCACTTAACTAATTCACTTAACTCTTGTCGAATAAACTATATTCGATAACTCCTCTAACTCTATTCGAATAAACTATATACGATTAACTCATTTATATTCGAATAAACTATATTCGATTAACTCCTTTTCTCTATTCGAATAAACTATATTCGATTAACTCCTTTGATTTAACTCTAATCGATTTACTCCATCGAATAAACTATGTTCGATAACTCCTTCGATTTAACTAATATTCTATAACTCACTTCGACTAACTAATAATCGAGAACTCCTTCGAATAAACTATATTCGATAATCTACTCTCGAATAAACGATATTCGATAATCTTCCCTTTCGATTTAACAAATCGATAACTCCTTTTCGAATAACTAAATTTGATAACTCCTTTTGATTTAACTAATCGATAACTCCTTTGTGTTTAACTCTATTCGAATAACTAATTCGAATCACTCTTATTTATTTAACTCTATTCGAATAACTAATTCGATTAACTCTATTTAACTCCGTTTAACTCTATTCAAATAACTAATATTCGATAACTCTATTTAACTCCGTTCGAATAACTAATATTCGATAACTCTATTTAACTCCATTCGCTTGACTCTAGATCGCAGCGATCACAATGGTTACGCCTGATTCCCTCAGGAAACATCCGACCGCCGTAGGCTATTTACAGCCCTGCGAATTTCGCTAGCAGTCGTATGAAATGGCAACTCATTTGGATTAACACTTATTTGATTAACTCTAACTGATTAGCTCTAAATGGTTAACTCTAACTGATTAACTCTAACTGATTAACTCTAACTGGTTAACTCTAACTGATTAACTCTAACTGGTTAACTCTAACTGATGGTTAACTCTAACTGATTAACTCTAACTAGTTAACTCTATCTGATGGTTATCTCTAACTAGTTAACTCTAACTGATTAACTCTAACTGATTTACTCTAACTCGACTAACCCCCTTTCGAATAACATATTCGATTAACTAACTTTCGAATACCAGATTCGATTAACTTACTTACGAATACCATATTCGATTAACTTCTTTCTAATTACATTTATCCATTTAAAAGGATTTCCTTTTTAACAACGTTTATTCATTTATAAAGATTTACTTTTAATAACGGTTCTTCACTTTACAAATGATTTCCATTTCAATTCTATTTGTAAATGATTTTACAAATATTTCTCTTTCTATTCTATTTGTAAATGTTTTACAAATATTTCTCTTTCTATTCTATTTGTAAATGTTTTACAAATATTTCTAATTCTATTTCATTGGTAAGTGTTTTACAAATATTTCTCTTTTGATTTCATTTGTAAGTGTTTTACAAATATTCCTCTATCTATTCTATTTGTAAATGTTTTACAAATATTTCCTTTTCAAATTTATTCTTGAAATATTCTAACTCCTTAAATTCTCTGAAAAATTTGCCATAACCTCCTTTGTAACGGGAGCATCGGGAAAATCCCTAAACCCGCCACACAGGCCTTTCCATTCAAAAAGAAAATGGTTTTTAATTATTTCCTTTTTGAATATCTCCTATTTATAAATATTCCAATTTATAAACATTTCTTATTTATAAATATTCCACATTATAAATATCTCTTATTTATAAATATTCCAATTTATAAATATTCTATTTTTCAATATCACTTTGAAAATCCCCTTTTCCCCTTTCGATATTTTATGGTACTTAACACATCAAATCACGATGACCAATCTCATTCAAACCCATATAATCAACCACAGGTTTTTAAGTACATCATATATCATAATATATGAAAAACAATAAAATAACTGTTGAGGAATCCAGTCGGATTCCTCCAACATGTTTCCCTGCATCCACAGATGTTACACAATATGATTATCATCACTTTCAGTTCAATATAAATTATTCTAATAGAAGAATCAATATATAAATATTTAACGGTTTATATATATATATAATTACATATATATATATATATAATTTTCACTAACTGACTAGTAGTTCAATCAATCAACCAACACACATCAATCAACAGATGATTAACAGTTCTAAAAATACATTATAAAAATATAACTGTTCAGAGTTGGTGAGTTTTACTCACATTGGACTGTTATCGTTAAAAACGATTAACTGTCTTTGATTCAGACGAACAATTTATTTTGCCATAAATTGTAACGAGCTCTGTTTCTCTCTCGGTCGGTCTCATTGTGTTGCTCTCGTCCATACGATCCTGTCGGATCTAGTTTCACGGAATTCTGATCATGTATGCATAAGTTATACATTATAAAGGTTTGTACAAATTTAAATTGAAACTAATTTAAATTTACTTTTATAAAAAAAATTCTTTAACCTTTAGTTTCTTTCTGGCCCATTCCTACTTGAACAAATTCCTTCACAAACATTTTTCCTGCTTTCTTCATTACATACATTCGCAGACAACACTTCCATGTTTTCCTCTTCTTGAGCACACTGCAAACGTCCCTGCTACAAACACTGTCATCACTTTACTTCGCACCCAGACATCACCCCTCCAGTGAACCATGATTTCATACTCCATCCTCACAGAAAACTGCTGGTCCATCTTCACACAGTTCGAACTCATCACCATTTCATTCTTCGTCACAACACCATACAACTGTACACCCACCCTCACTTCGAATACAACCAAAATCACGACAACCATTTACAGTTCCATGGCCGACTTCCAGGTGCTCAACGACATCCAGTACTCCACCGAAAATCAACCCAAATAACATAAATTTACCTCATCGAAATATCTTCCCTTATACTTAAATCCAGTCCTCCTCTTCTCACTGTCATAGGAGCAGCTCACACTCCAGTATCCCAAAATGACCAATAACAGTACCCCTCGCACCACTGACCACACTTGCGACTTCAACTTCCAACGTTTGGCTACAGGAGCCCTTCGACAGAACCTTGAACCGAGCTTCCCTAAAAGACCCACAACCGAACTTCCAGCAACTCCGGTTGCTTCTCCCAACCTTCAGATCGGATCTCACGGCAGCCAAGACAAGTTCGAATGCTTAAAAACCCAAATCCCCTTAACCCTAGGTACTGCTGAAAATCCGTGGAACCACCGAGTTGACATCGAACTGAATAAAAGTGGTACCCAGATGAAGCTACTTCTCATACGAATTCAAAGAACCCGACTTTGAATTTATTGGATTTTATTTCGAATTTATTTTCATTTTCTTTTGATTTTGAGTAGTCACGATTCATTTTTTTAGAAGAGAAAGGAACTGACTACTGAGTGTTTGACTTCAGGGAAATTTTCTAAGGATTTGGAGGAGGTAATGGGTATTTATAGAGTTAGGGGAGGAGATATTTTCATTATAAATATTCAATTATATTATAACGCTGCCAATATTCGCCTTCTAAAAATTCCTTTGATCACACACGATACCCAAAAATCACCAAACTGGACATGCAGCTACAGTTCGACATTAAGGTCCCAACGAAACTGGTTTCGTCGAATTCCGACTTCGTATGCTCACATAGCGTATTTTTAACCGTCAAAATACTGACTGTTTTACACTCTAAAAATCCGTACGGCCACACAGTGACTCTAAAAATCACGAAACTGGAAATCTAACAACTATTTGATATTATGGATCCAACAAAACTGGTTTCGTCGAATTCCGACTTCGTTTGCAAAAGTGGCTATTTTTAACGCTCTAAATAGCCTATTTAAATATATAAATATATTTAAATATAATTTAAATTCAATATAAATAAATTTATATTCTCGTATATATTCACATAGAATATACCATAGCTCCTAAATATCCCTATATGAATTTATAGCACGATATTCCAAATCCACATCATATCGATATTCAATTTATATTGAAATTCCTTTTATAAATCGTTTATAAATTATAAAGGAATTCCATAGCGACTTTTCTAAAATTTGATTTGTATGTAAATCAAAATCTACACGGCAAAATCCCGATTTTTCTCTTCCACTAGAAAGATATACTCCACCAGCTCCACACGTTTCTTGTTTCACAGAAATCCGGCTTAAAACGAATCCCGTACATTCAATTGAAGTTCAAATCGCCAAATAGCGAACTGCCGCGCCATTTCGAGCTCTAATAATTATATTATAATTATACGTTTCAAACCGACGTCGATTGAATATATTCGTCAACATAATTCAACTCTAAGCTGAATTAAATCCTAGGGATGACCCAGCTCACATTATATTGTCAATTTACTATTTCTGGTTATTTCTGAATTAAATATATTATTTAATTATTATTTTAAATTAAATATTCCTTATAATTTAATTAACGACCATTATATCCTCTAAACTCTATTTAAATAATTAAATAAATAAATTATTATATCGTCGAAAAATGCGGGTCATTACATTCTTCCCCACTTAAAATAATTTCGTCCTCGAAATTGCTAAGGTAGAAAACAAGCCCTATTACTGGTTTGAACTTATTTGTTCACTTCTTAACTCCAGTCTCAACTGAACCAATTAAATTTCAATTAAATATTAATTAATGATTATCATCGAAATTTTTTAAAAATCCTGAAAATTTTCTTATGCCTTAACTTTTCGAAAAATTTCGCCAGCACCTCCTTTGTACTGGTCAATATCTCAAACTCCAACTCGCCTCTCTAGGTCTTCTCCAACCCAAAAGAAAATCAAAACGCCAAACGGCTTGCCAATTCGGCTCATAAATTCCAAACTCATATAAAATATAAACTTGTACCTTTTTGTTGGGCATATCATTATATCCCTACCATCTGTTATCAACTCGGCATATACAAATGCCATCCCAATCAACTCCAACCAAGTTATTCTTAACACAACCATTCGCTTATTCAAGCTGAATTTAATTTCAAATTCGAGTTTCAAATTCCAAACTCTCAACTTATCATTTCAAATCCAGATTATTCTCTAATCACTTCAGTTTTTCTTAACCTATCATCTCAAGTTAAATTCTGGTTTATTATTTACTTTTACCATCCCATTCGAATTAACTTCACAAGTTAAATTTTAATTTCTAGAACTTAAATTCCCGGTTTTATTTCAAATCAAATTTGAAATCATAATACCAATTCAAAACCTTTGAATTTCTAAACAACTTGTTTTCTCAAAACAATTCAAAAACAATTTCTTTAGTAGTAATCCATCACTTAGCAGCTCAAAAATGAACACTGATGATGTCGCGATTCATCATCAGAATCTATTTTCCAGATATCAACGTGAGTTCAATACTATATCACTTTCATTTTGAAAAACATTTTCAAAATCTCCCAGGAACTTAAAATTTCCTTATTTTAAATTCAAATTCTGATTTAAATTCAGATTCCATTTTATCTTATTTCATATAATTTACTTATATGAATTCTGATTGGTTATTTATAACCATTTCAATTTATAATCTCATTCGATTATAATAACAACCAATATATATCAAAATATACTTTGGGTAAAAAAAAAATTATTTACCCTCTTTTCAAAACATATCGTGACGACCCATCGTATTCAAGTGTTTAGTAACTCCTACCGATACATTGGATCAAACTGATCGACCAGAACTCATAAACAACTCAGCCAATGAATCTCCACAATATAAAACCATTTTATATCAAATTACAAATACGCACTCGTATATATACACTCAAACTCAATCTAGGGTATGACAAACCCTATCTCTACCGAGTCACGCCACAGAGCCAAGGTAATTCTTAACTTAAGCTCTGATACCAACTGTAACGACCTGGATTTTTGGCGACTTTGGTTATCGACATAAGCTCGATGTCGATAACCAAAACATCGGAAAATCTTGGTAATTAATGAAAGAAATTAGAGCCTTAGAGGGTGAGGATAGATAAGATAGAAACTTAGAATAGAAGAAGAAAAGAAGAACTTACATCAGAGTAACACGAATCTCACAGCGGAACGAATAACATATAATAGATAACATAACTTTGAAATATAACAGTTATGTATACAATAGCACTTATCAGAGTACATCACTTACACCACAGTGGAAATAAACTATAGCTATACGATCCAGAAGCCTCTTGCTCCAGCTCTTCAAGTATATCTATAAATCCCGACTACTTGACTGCCCGTACAAATTTAGGCACCCAAGAGTTTATGGAAAACAACAAAGTAAACTACGGGTCAGTCATGGGACTGGTGTGAGTAAAATAGTTTAACACAATTATATGAACAAGTAAACGATATCTCATAATACCACGCCACAGAACGGAACGGGTTCTTCCCTTATGAGAATCCAAAATATCTTTATATCAAAACCTTTTGATATTACAATAATGTCTGTTAACCACAATATAATAATCATCTAGCAGAAACGCTTTCATCTCACGTTCTACATATATAGTATACAATCAAAAACCGCAAGCACGTATTGGATAATGGATTTCCAACTATGACAACTTATGGAACCACCTTCTGATCAGTGTACTCTAGTAACTATACACTGGAGCTCAACAAGAACATCTTGTAACTCAGCCACACATGACCGACCACTCATTTTGCTTGAGTGTATCGAATGTATATCACCAACGGTTGGGATCAGCAACCGTTCCTGTATATATATGGGACAGCATTGATAGATTTAAGAAACAAATGAATATTCTCTAGATAGGTGATTATACACCCTACTTCGGTGCGACCGACTTAGCCATGCTGCCTGCCCGATTTCTGTCATTTACCGGTTGATGAGGCTAGAAGCTACGCTTTATCATTACATCAGATTCACTTCGAATGCCACATTGTCAGATCCATCCAATCACCGATTGACGTCCTCAACAATACATTATGTGTTAGCTAAAAGAAGTTTCCTTCTCCACTTCCACTCTTGGTACGGTTGGAGAAATCAATGTACGTGATCGTCTGGAAATACTCTGTCAGGCATCCATCTTCATTCACTTAGAAATGTCACATCGTCATACCCGCAAAATCACAAATTGATTCCCTCAAAGATACAACGGGTATACAGCTAAGGGAAACGAATTCCTCCGCCACCAACGTATATACGTTTGAAGGGATCAACTTACGCGATCCATTGGATATACTCTGCCAGACCTTCATCCATACAAGTTGCCCTGGGACTGGACAAACCGAAGGCACTATTCAGTATATCCATCTTAGTCACTGTTATCTAAGACTTATACAACAGCCCTTGCCTTTTACTCCGTCTTCAATTATCTTTGGCATATATGATTCGCAACGCTTATGCAAATATAGAGTGGTTCTTCGGATAATAATCCAACCGGTCTCTCCAGATTAACAACGTTAAAATGGTCAAAACTTCGATAGTCTGTGATTTAACCATCAAAGAAAAACAAGTGTGCAAACAACGATATTATTTCCGGATGGAAATTATATCGGTAAATCATCAACATATATCTATATATATATTCACATTGCCTTATTTTCTATGTTTAGAAAATATATGTTATTAACACTGGAAAACGTTTTCCATTTGCTTATTTACAAATCACTACTCTTCCCCAACTATCAGTCCCTGACTGTGAACTAGTATGAGAACAATTCCCTAAGTATAAATCCCGAAGGCCGTAACCAACATCAGATAGACACTTAGAAAACCATTCAATTTACTAATCTCTAGTCAGTTCTAATTTTACTTAACTCTATTTGATTAACTCTGATTGATTAACTCTAACTGGTTAATTCTAACCGATCAACTCTAACTGGTCAACCTTAATTAATTAACTCTAACTGGTTTTACTTGGTTTGATTAACTCAATTTATTAACTCGACTGACTAATTCAACTCGATTAACCTAACTTGATTTACTTATCTCGATTAACTGAACTAATCACTTTGATTAACTCGACTAATTCACTTTGGTTAACTTAACCAATTCACTTAACTAATTCACTTAACTCCTGTCGAATAAACTATATTCGATAACTCCTCTAACTCTATTCGAATAAACTATATTCGATTAACTCATTTACTCTATTCGAATAAACTATATTCGATTAACTCCTTTTCTCTATTCGAATAAACTATATTCGATTAACTCCTTTGATTTAACTCTAATCGATTTACTCCATCGAATAAACTATGTTCGATAACTCCTTCGATTTAACTAATATTCTATAACTCACTTCGATTAACTAATAATCGATAACTCCTTCGAATAAACTATATTCGATAATCTCCTCTCGAATAAATGATATTCGATAATCTTCCCTTTCGATTTAACAAATCGATAACTCCTTTTCGAATAACTAAATTCGATAACTCCTTTCGATTTAACTAATCGATAACTCCTTTGTGTTTAACTCTATTCGAATAACTAATTCGAATCACTCTTATTTATTTAACTCTATTCGAATAACTAATTCGATTAACTCTATTTAACTCCGTTTAACTCTATTCGAATAACTAATATTCGATAACTCTATTTAACTCCGTTTGAATAACTAATATTCGATAACTCTATTTAACTCCATTCGCTTGACTCTAGATCGCAGCGATCACAATGGTTACGCCTGATTCCCTCAGGAAACATCCGACCGCCGTAGGCTATTTACAGCCCTACGAATTTTGCTAGCAGTCGTACGAAATGGCAACTCATTTGGATTAACACTTATTTGATTAACTCTAACTGATTAGCTCTAATTGGTTAACTCTAACTGATTAACTCTAACAGGTTAACTCTAACTGATTAACTCTAATTGGTTAACTCTAACTGATGGTTAACTCTAACTGATTAACTCAAACTGGTTAACTCTAACTGATGGTTAACTCTAACTGGATAACTCTAACTGATTAACTCTAACTGATTTACTCTAACTCGACTAATGAAACACCCCACCTCCGTTAGGGTCACTCTCAAAGGGAATGCCCTAATTTCGGTGGAGGTTTATAAGTATAAGTCACAGATATACAAGACAGATATAAGAACACATATTTGTAAACAGCGGAAAAATCAACAAACTTTTATTTCATAAAAGCAAATACGTGCTACAACAACATCACCATAATTGTCTTACATCTTTTTCCAAAACATAACATAACACTTTCATAATCTGTCTTGATTACATTATTTAAAGAAGCATAAATAAAACATAGATAAACTGCAAAAGCCCCATAGTGGTTGTCCAAAGCCATAGTTTCAAACGAAAAGGTCCAAGCAATACATTTCTCTTCTTCAAGCTGGATGTTAAGGCTGGTCAAGCTGCAGTGTTCCCTCCCTGTGGACCTGGGGGGGGGGAAACGGAAGAAAAGAAGACGAAAGAAAAGTAGAGTCAGACATAAAGCCTGAGTAAGTCTAGTACTATTCTGTCTATGAATAAAGAACTGGGTATGATAAGTATAAACAAGAAGTGGGAAGGCACTATAAACTTGGTTAAGTTGTCTAGGGTCGAATATGCTATCGTACCCCATGTTAATCTCTGAACCCATATAAACTAGTTTCAGACTGGCACCCCATAATCAGGGTGATGTGATCCATTCTATGATGATCGGCTCCTACTCGCATAGTTACATGTGTCTTACGGCCCCCGATGTTGTAGTTACCTATGCTGGTCCCACCATGGGGTGTATCAAGTCCCATGGCGGCGGCCCGACACAACCTTAGAAGGCACAGGTTTGCTACTGGTGCCCAGTGCTTTATTTTTCTACGCCGGAGTGTGTGCACGCCCGCACCCCGTTAGAACCTACACTGCTACACCACCGCCGTCGATTTGACCTCTTACAATCAGCCCAGTAATCGTGCCCCACCCTGCCTAGTTTCAGGGTATCCTGATACACCTTCTAGGGTTACTGCTGAAAAGGGTCCCCCGTTACTAGGTTTTCTATCTCTAGCCAACATGCTAAGTTGGTTAAGTGTTTCCTAACCTAACCCCCACCAGTCCGTTTAGTTTAGCATGTTTCATTTTGATTAAGTCTTTAGTTCGCTTAATCCTAACAATCCTGACTCAGCATTAATTGTCTTATTAAAGCCTTGACCTCTCACATTAGACAGGTATTGTTGTGGCTGCCTGTTGCCGGTTGGTTCCGGGCAGTCTTACGCCACAACTCAGTCTAACCTCGGGTCCTTATTGGGCTCCATGTTTAACCTCCCACATTGGATAGGTATTGTTGTGACTACTGGACAGCCGGGCGGTTCCGGGCAGGTTTACATCACAACTCAATCCAACCTCGGGTTAAACACATCGTATGTTCTACATTTACATATTTTGTCTTTCTTCTTTATTTTTCTTATATGTAAATATTTGCGGCCCATTATTAAGTTAATGGTGTAAAGGTTACACCAATCATGGGCCCAACCCATACTTGAATTTGGGCCCTTCTATTTTATATTTTCATTCATTAGTAATTTTAACCCAACGTTATTTTCCCCCGTTTAACTCGTCCGTTTATTATATATATGTTGGGCTTAGCCTTTTAAAGCCCAACTTAGCCATGCGAAAAGGGGAGGCTTAAAGCGTGATTACATACACGAAAAGGGGAATGTGATCGCATGAACTTGCAATATGACGTTGGGAATACAAAATAGAAACTGGTGTACTTGCATAGTAGTGACATATACTTTAGTCATAAAGCATAAGTGACATGAATCAAAGCATGTAAACTTGTAGTTAAGTTAAGAATATTACTATCGACACATAGGCTTTAACTACAACATAAACCTATATTTTTATTCAGGCATAATGTCAAACATAAGCAAATCATGTTCATAAGACTACTACATGCTTACAAAGGTGTCTACTTTTGTGACTAATACAAAAGTATAATTAAATTTGTTCACATAACCACGGCATAAATATTTCTAACATGAAATCATGATTTTTACTTTAGTCATGCAAACTTGCAAAAAGGGATTTTGAATCTAACCTAGCTATGTACCACATATGTCATCATATGATTCTTGTAAATAATATAGACTTAATTATGCAAAATATCAATCATAGCCTAGTCATATTCATAAGTTTTCAAATAGGTTTTCTAGTACAAAAGCATGACTTAATACATAGATCATGGTGCCAAAATTTCAACATAGTTTCATATGAACTATAACAACCAGACTTGTTCCAATTACTTACAAAATGATTTATGCACAAAAATATACATCATGATGGCATAGTAGCAAAACCCCAAACTTGCATGAATTTCAATTAATCAACTACATACATGTAGCTTCAACATGGATTACATAATTTGCGAATATTCCAAACGTATGCTTGCATAAAACTACCGCATGTAGTTTTTCATAACTGAATAACATAATTCGAGAATATCCAAACGTATACAATATTCCAAATCGATAAGAATCATAGTAACGCACAAATAGGAATTACTTTATCGCCACAAATCAAGTATACAAACCAACACAGTTATTTGTTCATACCAAAGTAATACTCTACTTACAATGGTGAGGCGAATTCTCAAATTTAGGGATTTGAAGATGCGGTTTGATTTGATTGAGTTGCTTTATGCCTTAGAATTTGCCTCCTAATCCTCTCTCCAATTGGTGGCTACCCCTAGTCGTTCCTCAGCAACATGGCGGCTTTGTTCTTATTTTTGAATGAATAGATTAGGGTTAAGTCTAGGGTCCTTTTTATAGGGGTTATGAACTGATTAGGGCCATTGATGTTGCTTGGATTGATCGTAGCCATTCATCCCTAGGAGAGACCAATTAGAGCCTGCCACCTAGCCCTAATGACAAAGCAGACTACAGAAAATCGACCAACATGAAATAGGCCAGCCAGGTTGGACTGGGTTCGACCTGGCTCTGGACCAGGTCGACATGCCTGTCGACAGCCCTGTCGACCTGGCTAGACCAGGTCGACAGCCCAGTCGACCTGGGTGCGTTAGGCGGGTGTTTTTCCGCCTTGGCCCATTGGGCCCCATTTTGGAATTTAAACTTGATTTTTCTGAGTTATTTTATTCTGTTTGAATTTTAAACTTAATTCAGAAACTTCCGAAGGCCGTCTCTTCTTCATACGGACTCCGTTTTTCGAAAACTCGGACTCTATTTCGCGTATTTTTCCGAGACGAACGCAATGGCGTATCCCGTTTCCCTTAGTTCTTTGATTTCAAATTAATTATACTTTAATTTGTTAATTTCACAGTTATAGAATTCGCGGGGTGTTACATTCTCCCCCACTTAAAAGGATTTCGTCCCCGAAATCTTCAAGTTAGGAGGAATGTATATCCTAACACCAATCATCCATCTACTCATCCATCAAACACGAGTATCCATTGTCCTTAAAAGACTTCTAATGCTTCATGATCATATGCGAAGTGTGTGTGTACATGTACTTATCTAATGCAAAATCAGACGGTCTACTGATTCAGTTGACCTCCTTAATGCGAATTATGTAAGTGCCATGAATCCATTATGTATGCAAATTTTCCTATTCATGATTCTACATGAGTGCACAATCATTCAATACAAATGCAGCATCCACATGACAACACATTAAAGTTCAACCACATACGAATGCAAACATATATGCATATGCAATATGAAGTGACTGAGCCGATCTAAAACCTAGATTGTGTGTGTATATGCAACCACGAGCAACCACTAGCAATCACTTGCAACCACTTGCAACCATCATCCATAACATGTTTCAACTACATGTTTCCATCCAAAGGGTTTCTACCTAAAAGATAAGGTCGAGGAAATATACCTAAAAAGATAGATAAAAGCGCAACTTAAGGAAAAGGAAAGATCAAGGATGTACCCTCGAAAAGAAAAGGGTAGGCAGTGCGGATTCTAGCTTCAGTTTCCCAAGTCGCGTCTCCCTCGGCGTCGCTCCACTGAACTTTGACGAGCTTGACTTCGCGGTTGCGTAGCTTCTTCACTTCCGTTCCTAATATGCGGGTTGGAACTTTTCTTATGGTTGCTTCGCGTTCCACTTCAGCCTCTTCGAGGATATTTGGCTCTACCACTTTAGCAGACTCATGTAGACATTTTCGGAGATGTGAAACGTGAAAAACGTTGTGGACTCCAGCCAACTTCTCGGGTAGCTCTAATCTATAGGCCATTTTCCCAATTTTCTCGATGATAGGGAGTGGCCCTACGAACCTTGGTGCTAGCTTTCCTGTGGTTCCAAAACGAACAATGTTTCTTAGTGGTGATACCTTGAGAAAAACTCTGTCTCCAACCTCAAATTCAAGGTCGGTCCTTCTCTTGTCGGCATAGGACTTTTGTCTGTCTTGGGCCGTCTTCATCCTTCTTCGTATTAAGTCTACTTTCTCTGAAGTCTCTTGGATCATATCTGGTCCAAGTATGAGCTTATCAGTAGACTCCCACCAACAAGTGGGCGATCGGCACGGTCTTCCATATAAAGCTTCGAAGGGCGCCATTCCGATGGTTGCTTGATAGCTGTTGTTGTAGGCGAATTCCACCAAAGGAAGGTGGTCTTCCCATGTCCCTCCGAAGTCAAGGACGCATAGCCTTAAAAGGTCTTCCAAAACTCTGTTCACTCTCTCTGTTTGGCCGTCGGTTTGGGGATGATAGGCTGTGCTCAAGCATAACTGCGTTCCTACTGCTTCTTGCAGACTCCGCCAAAACTCACTGGTGAAGATGGGGTCTCGGTCACTAACAATGCTAGATGGTATTCCATGGAGTCGAACGATTTCCTTGAGGTAAAGTGATGCTAGGGATGAGGCAGTTCTTTTACTTTTGACAGGTAAAAAGTGGGCGCTTTTAGTAAGCCTATCCATTATTACCCAAATGCTAGTGTTGCCTCTCCTAGACCTAGGCAGCCCATCGATGAAGTCCATTGAGATGCTATCCCACTTCCACTGCGGGACCTCCAGAGGATGTAGCAGTCCGCCAGGCTTTTTCTGTTCCGCCTTAACCTGTTGGCACACCATACACTTAGAAACGAATTCTGCCACGTCCTTTTTCATGCCGTTCCAGAAGAAAGTCCTTTTTATGTCTTTGTACATTTTATCTCCGCCTGGGTGTATCGTCATCTTGGAGTGATGTGCTTCCTCGAGAACCTTCTTTATTAAATCTTTTGTCTGTGGGACGCATAGTCTTCCGTCTCGCCTTAGCAAACCCTTATCGTCGATGGAGAATCTGTTGAGGTGACTTGAAGTCTCACCCCTAATTAGCCTATCAATTGTTTCCACAAGCTGAGGGTCTTCGCGTTGTGCTGCCCCTACTGAATCCACTAAAGTTGGGCGCACTTCGAGAGATGCTAGCAAGCCTGGTACGAAATCGGAGGAAGGCCTAAAGTCGAAGCTGGCTATAAACTCTAGGCTTTGTCTTTCAACAAACAACGGGCTTAGGGTCAATTTCTTTCGGCTCAACGCGTCTGCTACTACGTTGCCTTTGCCCGGAGTGTAGGAGATTTCGAAATCGTACGAGGCAAGAAACTCCATCCATCTTTGTTGCCTCAAGTTAAGATCCTTCTGCGAGAAAAGATATTTCAACGATTTATGGTCAGTGTAAAGTTCGAACTTCTCACCTAGGAGATAGTGTCGCCAAGACTTGAGTGCAAAGACGATGGCGGCTAACTCAAGATCGTGGGTTGGGTAGTTCTTTTCGTGCACTTTCAACTGCCTACCGCCATAAGCTACTACCCTTCCTTCTTGCATTAAGACGGCGCCTAGCCCTGTCCCACATGCATCCGTATAAACAGTGAACATCTTGCTCCCATCTGGCAGCGTCAAAACTGGGGCTGTTGTGAGAGCCCTTTTCAGTCGTTGGAAGGCAAACTCGCAATCCAAGTCCCAATTGAACACTAGATTCTTCTTAGTTAATTTCGTGAGCGGAGCTGAGATTTTCGCAAAATCCCTTATAAATTTTCGATAGAAACCTGCTAGTCCTAGAAAGCTTCGGACCTCAGTTGCATTCCTTGGTGTCTTCCAATCCTGTACCGCCACTACCTTAGCAGGGTCCACTGCTAACCCTTGTTTGGATATTATGTGCCCAAGGAACCTCACCTCTTCTCTCCAAAAGTGGCATTTGGAGATTTTGGCTTTTAGTTGATGGACTCGCAGAGTATCCATGATTGCCCTTAAGTGCTGAGCATGTTCCTCTTCACTCTTTGAGAAGATAAGGATATCATCTACGAAGACCACTACGAATTTGTTGAGGAAATCTCTAAATACCCTACTCATCAGGTCCACGAAGTAAGCAGGTGCATTTGTCAAGCCGAAAGGCATGACAAGCCATTAAAAGAAGCCGTCTGGGGTTCTGAACGCCGTTTTATCGATGCTATCTTCAGCCACCCTTAGCTGATGAAAACCGGTTGCTAAATCGAGTTGGGAGAAAACAGATGCTCCTACAAGCTGGTCAAATAAATCGTCAATTCTAGGGAGAGGGTGCCTATTCTTTTTCGTTAGCTTGTTGAGCTCCCTATAGTCAACACATAGACGGAGTGAACCATCCGCCTTTGTAGCGAACACCACCGGAGCGCCCCATTCTGAAATGCTCCTCCTAATGAACCCCTTTTCTAGAAGCTCTTTAATCTGTTTACTGAGCTCTTTCCTTTCCCGTGGAGCCATGTGTCTAACGGGCAACGCAACGGGCTTTGCATTATCTACAAGATATATGCGGAAGTCTATTTCCCGCTTCGGAGGCAAGCCCTTCACCTTTTCGAAGACATCCGGATATTCCCGGACCACTCTAACTGATTGCAAATTTTCAACCGAGGCATCTAGCGATTCAAGATAACTAAGCATAACCGCATGCGAGGGATTACAAGAAATTTCCAAAGTATTACCGAGCTGGGTTAGGAGCCTAACAAACCTTTTCTCACAATCAAGGATGGCCCCATTACTGGATAGCCAATCCATACCCAAAATCAAACCATAACCCGAAAAGCCCAAAACAAAGGCACTACATTGAAATTCTACACTTAGAATAGAATTTTTCAATCCCAAACAGATCATGGACAAATGAGCTGGGCCCCAATTGGGTTTGAAACAATTAAGGGGTCCTCTACCATACTAGTTTTTAGGTGCAGAGATTCTACTAGAGCAGATGAGATAAAGGAGTGTGATGCGCCAGAATCAAATAAAGTGCGAACGGGGTGATCATAAAGATAAACTATACTTTCTACAGAAGTATTTATACCTCGCTGTTGCAGAGGTGGCGCTTCCAGCACATGAACCTGTGCCCCTGGTGTGGATCCAGCCCTCTGCCCCTGTCCTCGTTTCTTTGGGCAGTCCTTAGCCCTGTGGCCTGTCTCACCGCAAGAAAAGCACCCACCATTCTCCTTGGCCTTCTTTTTCCGGCAGTCCTTTACTAAGTGCCCCACTTTGCCACAGAAATTGCACTTCCTCTTCTCTTTGTTGCCTTTCCCGCCCTTCTTAAAGTCTGTCTTCTTAGGCTGCAAACCCTCTTTCTTCCCTTGAGAGCTTTCTGCCTTTGTCTCCTTCTTGCCCTTATCCTCTTCATTCAGCAATGCCATTTGCACCAATCTTTCATACGTGGCTCCCATGGGTATATGGGTCATGGCCAAACTGTGTAATGGCTCATTCAACCCTTTGACGAAACGGAGAGCCTTCTTGTGCGGGGTGTTGACTAGGTCAAGCCCAAACCTAGCCAGCTCATCGAACTGATTCACATACTCTCTGACTGTCTTGTCCCCTTGCTTAAGAAATAAGAATTTTTCCAACTGCAAACTTCTTTCCGCATCTGAGAGAAATTTAGTCTCAAACCTTGCCCTAAAGTCCTCCCATGTCTCCACTGGTCTTTCAGCATTAGTGACTTCCCACCAGTAGGAAGCCTCGCCCTTTAATAGCCACACTGCCAATTGTACTTTTTGTCTATCCTCTACCTCAAAGATAATGAATAGGTCCTCAGTTTCTTTCAGCCAATTTCTAGCTGCCACGAAGGACTCAGTTCCATGGAAATCCCTTCCTCCCATAGCTTTAAAATCTTTACATATCTTAGCAAATGTGTTTCCCCGTGGAGGAGGTGGACGAAAAGGTGCTGCTGCAGCTGGATGATTTCCTTCAGCTGGGGGAGGAGGAACGGTAGGACCTGGCTGAGTGGCCCTTGCTTCTAAGAACCGCCTAAACCAACCAGGTATTGGCACCCCTTCTGGCAAGTTAAGTTCTTGGGACATGCTGAAACAAAAAGGATAGATTCAAAACGAAGGATAAGAGATAATACCTATGGCTTTGGGGAGTGGACTTTGCCTTTTTAAAATAAAATAACATTTTTCTTTTAAAAATGCTTCTTTAAATTTCCTTTTTGAAAATAATTTTTCAAAACTTTTTATCTTATCTGGTAAACCTATGCTCTGATACCAAGTGAAACACCCCACCTCCGTTAGGGTCACTCTCAAAGGGAATGCCCTAATTTCGGTGGAGGTTTATAAGTATAAGTCACAGATATACAAGACAGATATAAGAACACATATTTGTAAACAGCGGAAAAATCAACAAACTTTTATTTCATAAAAGCAAATACGTGCTACAACAACATCACCATAATTGTCTTACATCTTTTTCCAAAACATAACATAACACTTTCATAATCTGTCTTGATTACATTATTTAAAGAAGCATAAATAAAACATAGATAAACTGCAAAAGCCCCATAGTGGTTGTCCAAAGCCATAGTTTCAAACGAAAAGGTCCAAGCAATACATTTCTCTTCTTCAAGCTGGATGTTAAGGCTGGTCAAGCTGCAGTGTTCCCTCCCTGTGGACCTGGGGGGGGGGGAAACGGAAGAAAAGAAGACGAAAGAAAAGTAGAGTCAGACATAAAGCCTGAGTAAGTCTAGTACTATTCTGTCTATGAATAAAGAACTGGGTATGATAAGTATAAACAAGAAGTGGGAAGGCACTATAAACTTGGTTAAGTTGTCTAGGGTCGAATATGCTATCGTACCCCATGTTAATCTCTGAACCCATATAAACTAGTTTCAGACTGGCACCCCATAATCAGGGTGATGTGATCCATTCTATGATGATCGGCTCCTACTCGCATAGTTACATGTGTCTTACGGCCCCCGATGTTGTAGTTACCTATGCTGGTCCCACCATGGGGTGTATCAAGTCCCATGGCGGCGGCCCGACACAACCTTAGAAGGCACAGGTATGCTACTGGTGCCCAGTGCTTTATTTTTCTGCGCCGGAGTGTGTGCACGCCCGCACCCCGTTAGAACCTACACTGCTACACCACCGCCGTCGATTTGACCTCTTACAATCAGCCCAGTAATCGTGCCCCACCCTGCCTAGTTTCAGGGTATCCTGATACACCTTCTAGGGTTACTGCTGAAAAGGGTCCCCCGTTACTAGGTTTTCTATCTCTAGCCAACATGCTAAGTTGGTTAAGTGTTTCCTAACCTAACCCCCACCAGTCCATTTAGTTTAGCATGTTTCATTTTGATTAAGTCTTTAGTTCGCTTAATCCTAACAATCCTGACTCAGCCTTAATTGTCTTATTAAAGCCTTGACCTCTCACATTAGACAGGTATTGTTGTGGCTGCCTGTTGCCGGTTGGTTCCGGGCAGTCTTACGCCACAACTCAGTCTAACCTCGGGTCCTTATTGGGCTCCATGTTTAACCTCCCACATTGGATAGGTATTGTTGTGACTACTGGACAGCCGGGCGGTTCCGGGCAGGTTTACATCACAACTCAATCCAACCTCGGGTTAAACACATCGTATGTTCTACATTTACATATTTTGTCTTTCTTCTTTATTTTTCTTATATGTAAATATTTGCGGCCCATTATTAAGTTAATGGTGTAAAGGTTACACCAATCATGGGCCCAACCCATACTTGAATTTGGGCCCTTCTATTTTATATTTTCATTCATTAGTAATTTTAACCCAACGTTATTTTCCCCCGTTTAACTCGTCCGTTTATTATATATATGTTGGGCTTAGCCTTTTAAAGCCCAACTTAGCCATGCGAAAAGGGGAAGCTTAAAGCGTGATTACATACACGAAAAGGGGAATGTGATCGCATGAACTTGCAATATGACGTTGGGAATACAAAATAGAAACTGGTGTACTTGCATAGTAGTGACATATACTTTAGTCATAAAGCATAAGTGACATGAATCAAAGCATGTAAACTTGTAGTTAAGTTAAGAATATTACTATCGACACATAGGCTTTAACTACAACATAAACCTATATTTTTATTCAGGCATAATGTCAAACATAAGCAAATCATGTTCATAAGACTACTACATGCTTACAAAGGTGTCTACTTTTGTGACTAATACAAAAGTATAATTAAATTTGTTCACATAACCACGGCATAAATATTTCTAACATGAAATCATGATTTTTACTTTAGTCATGCAAACTTGCAAAAAGGGATTTTGAATCTAACCTAGCTATGTACCACATATGTCATCATATGATTCTTGTAAATAATATAGACTTAATTATGCAGAATATCAATCATAGCCTAGTCATATTCATAAGTTTGCAAATAGGTTTTCTAGTACAAAAGCATGACTTAATACATAGATCATGGTGCCAAAATTTCAACATAGTTTCATATGAACTATAACAACCAGACTTGTTCCAATTACTTACAAAATGATTTATGCACAAAAATATACATCATGATGGCATAGTAGCAAAACCCCAAACTTGCATGAATTTCAATTAATCAACTACATACATGTAGCTTCAACATGGATTACATAATTTGCGAATATTCCAAACGTATGCTTGCATAAAACTACCGCATGTAGTTTTTCATAACTGAATAACATAATTCGAGAATATCCAAACGTATACAATATTCCAAATCGATAAGAATCATAGTAACGCACAAATAGGAATTACTTTATCGCCACAAATCAAGTATACAAACCAACACAGTTATTTGTTCATACCAAAGTAATACTCTACTTACAATGGTGAGGCGAATTCTCAAATTTAGGGATTTGAAGATGCGGTTTGATTTGATTGAGTTACTTTATGCCTTAGAATTTGCCTCCTAATCCTCTCTCCAATTGGTGGCTACCCCTAGTCGTTCCTCAGCAACATGGCGGCTTTGTTCTTATTTTTGAATGAATAGATTAGGGTTAAGTCTAGGGTCCTTTTTATAGGGGTTATGAACTGATTAGGGCCATTGATGTTGCTTGGATTGATCGTAGCCATTCATCCCTAGGAGAGACCAATTAGAGCCTGCCACCTAGCCCTAATGACAAAGCAGACTACAGAAAATCGACCAACATGAAATAGGCCAGCCAGGTTGGACTGGGTTCGACCTGGCTCTGGACCAGGTCGACATGCCTGTCGACAGCCCTGTCGACAGCCCTGTCGACCTGGCTAGACCAGGTCGACAGCCCAGTCGACCTGGGTGCGTTAGGCGGGTGTTTTTCCGCCTTGGCCCATTGGGCCCCATTTTGGAATTTAAACTTGATTTTTCTGAGTTATTTTATTCTGTTTGAATTTTAAACTTAATTCAGAAACTTCCGAAGGCCGTCTCTTCTTCATACGGACTCCGTTTTTCGAAAACTCGGACTCTATTTCGCGTATTTTTCCGAGACGAACGCAATGGCGTATCCCGTTTCCCTTAGTTCTTTGATTTCAAATTAATTATACTTTAATTTGTTAATTTCACAGTTATAGAATTCGCGGGGTGTTACAACTAACCCCCTTTTGAATAACATATTCGATTAACTAACTTTGGAATACCAGATTCGTTAACTTACTTTCGAAAACCATATTCGATTAACTCCTTTCTAATTACGTTTATCCATTTAAAAGGATTTCCTTTTTAACAACGTTTATTCATTTATAAAGATTTACTTTTAATAACGATTCTTCACTTTACAAATGATTTCCTTTTCAATTCTATTTGTAAATGATTTTACAAATATTCCTCTTTCTATTCTATTTGTAAATGTTTCACAAATATTTCTCTTTCTATTCTATTTGTAAATATTTTACAAATATTTCTCTTTCTATTTCATTGGTAAGTGTTTTACAAATATTTCTCTTTTGATTTCATTTGTAAGTGTTTTACAAATATTCCTCTTTCTATTCTATTTGTAAATGTTTTACAAATATTTCCTTTTCAAATTTATTCTTGAAATATTCTAACTCCTTAAATTCTCTGAAAATTTTGCCATAACCTCCTTTGTAACGGGAGCATCGGGAAAATCCCGAAACCCGCCACACAAGCCTTTCCATTCAAAAAGAAAATGGTTTGTAATTATTTCCTTTTTGAATATATCCTATTTATAAATATTCCAATTTATAAACATTTCTTATTTATAAATATTACACTTTATAAATATGTCTTATTTATAATTATTCCAATTTATAAATATTCTATTTTTCAATATCAATTTGAAAATCTCCTTTTCCCCTTTCGATATTTTATGGTACTTAACACATCAAATCACGATGACCAATCTAATTCAAACCCATATAATCAACCACAGGTTTTTAACTACATCATATATCATAATATATGAAAAACAATAAAATAGCTGTTGAGGAATCCAGTCGGATTCCTCCAACCTGTTTCCCTGCATCCACAGATGTTACACAATATGATTATCATCACTTTCAGTTCAATATAAATTATTCTGATAGCAGAAAAATCTATATATAAATATTTAACGGTTTATATATATATATAATTACATATATATATATATATAATTTTCACTAACTGACTAGCAGTTCAATCAATCAACCAACACACAGCAATCAGCAGATGATTAACAGTTCTAAAAATACATTATAAAAATATAACTGTTCAGAGTTGGTGAGTTTTACTCACATTGGACTGTTATCGTTAAAATCGATTAACTGTCTTTGATTCAGACGAACAATTTATTTTGCCATAAATTGTAATGAGCTCTGTTTCTCTCCCGGTCAGTCTCATTGTGTTGCTCCCGTCCATACGATCCTGTCGGATCTAGTTTCACGGAATTCTGATCATGTATGCATAAGTTATACATTATACAGGTTTGTACAAATTTAAATTGAAACTAATTTAAATTTCCTTTTATAAAAATTTTGCTTTAACCGTTAGTTTCTTTCTGGCCCATTCCTACTTGAACAAATTCCTTCACAAACATTTTTCCTGCTTGCTTCATCACATACATTCGCAGACAACACTTCCATGTTTTCCTCTTCTTGAGCACACTACAAACGTCCCTGCTACAAACACTGTCATCACTTTACTTCGCACCCAGACATCACCCCTCTAGTGAACCATGATTTCATACTCCATCCTCACAGAAAACTGCTGCTCCATCTTCACATAGTTCGAACTCATCACCATTTCATTCTTGATCACAACTCCATACAATTGTACACCCATCCTCACTTCGAACACAACCAAAATCACGACGACCATTTACAGTTCCATGGCCGACTTCCAGGTGCTCAACGACATCCCATACTCCATCGAAAATCAACCCAAATAACAGATATTTACGTCATCGAAATATCTCCCCTTATACTTAAATCATTTCCTCCTCTTCTCACTGTCATAGGAGCAGCTCGCACTCCAGTATCCCAAAATGACTGATAACAGTACCCCTCGCACCACTGACCACACATGCGACTTCAAATTCCAACGTTTGGCTACAGGAGCACTTCGACAGAACCTTGAACCGAGCTTCACTAAAAGACCCACAACCGAACTTCCAGCAACTCCGGTTGCTTCTCCCAACCTTCAGATCGGAACTCGCGGCAGCCAAGACAAGTTTGAATGCTTCAAAACCCAAATCCCCTTAACCCTAGGTACTGCGGAAAATCCGTGGAACCACCGAGCTGACATCGAACTGAATAAAAGTGGTACCCAGATGAAGCTACTTCTCATACGAATTCAAAGAACCCGACTTTGAATTTATTGGATTTTATTTCGAATTTATTTTCATTTTCTTTTGATTTTGAGAAGTCACGATTCATTTTTTTAGAAGAGAAAGGAACTGACGGCTGAGTGTTTGACTTAAGGGAAATTTTCTAAGGGTTTGGAGGAGGTAATGGGTATTTATAGAGTTAGGGGAGGAGATATTTTCATTATAAATATTCAATTATATCATAACGCTGCCAATATTCGCCTTCTAAAAATTCCTTTGATCACACACGATACCCAAAAATCACCAAACTGGACATGCAGCTACAGTTCGACATTACGGTCCCAACGAAACTGGTTTCGTCGAATTCCGACTTCGTATGCTCACACAACGTATTTTTAACCGTCAAAATACTGACTGTTTTACACTCTAAAAATCCGTACGGCCACACAGTGACTCTAAAAATAACGAAACTGGAAATCTAACAACTATTTGATATTGCGGATCCCACAAAACTGGTTTCGTCGAATTCCGACTTCGTTTGCAAAAGTGGCTATTTTTAACGCTCTAAATAGCCTATTTAAATATATAAATATATTTAAATATAATTTAAATTGAATATAAATAAATTTATATTCTCGTATATATTCACGTAGAATATACCACAGCTCCTAAATATCCCTATATGAATTTATAGCTCGATATTCCAAATCCACATCATATCGATATTCAATTTATATTGAAATTCCTTTTATAAATCGTTTATAAATTATAAAGGAATTCCATAGCGACTTTTCTAAAATTTGATTTGGACGTAAATCAAAATCTACACGGCGAAATCCCGATTTTTCTCTTCCACTAGATCCACCAGCTCCACACGTTTCTTGTTTCACAGAAATCCGGCTTAAAACGAATCCTGTACATTTAATTGAAGTTCAAATCGCCAAATAGCGAATTGCCACGCCATTTCGAGCTCTATTATAATTATATTATAATTATACGTTTCAAACTGACGTCGATTGAATATATTCGTCAATATAATTCAACTCTAAGCTGAGTTAAATCCTAGGGATGACCCAGCTCACATTATATTGTCAATTTACTATTTCTGGTTATTTCTGAATTAAATATATTATTTAATTATTTTTTTAAATTAAATATTCCTTATAATTTAATTAACGACCATTATATCCTCTAAACTCTATTTAAATAATTAAATAAATTAATTATTATATCATCGAAAAATGCGGGTCATTACAATCAAACTTTATGATCTCCAATTACCAACACCAACCATTTGGCAATAAGCATTATTGCCCATCTGGAACTCTCGTCCATCAGTCTTATAGTATTTAGAAGCATAGCTCATATAATATAATACGCTGGAATCAATAAGCTATAAGTTGCTTTTCCAAGAAGAGTTATAAGTTGTAAACACATCAAAACAAGTTTACATATCTTATTTATGTACAGTAGACACAAAAGCTTATTATTGAGCCTTTACTTCTTTCTTTGAATTTAGGACATCGAAGTTATAAACTGTTAGGGTTTCTTATAATAATGGAAAGTCAGTCATTTCAGCCCCCTAAATTGATACCTTGAATTACTTCGATCTCCACCATTGTTTGACTTGCTTTGACATCTAATATTCCTAGCAGACGAGACTTTAGTATTGTTATCTAAGCCAATGCCCTCCAATCTTTGAACTTCATTATGAAGACCATCCTATCAGATAAATTAATCTTACTACGACTATAAACTTGGAATTAATTAAAGAGGTATAGTCCTTCGGCAAGGAAGATAAGAGGGTTATTACTTGAGCACCGTCAGTAATATCAACATTCCGTGTCTTCAAGTTCATAATCAAGTACTCAAAGCTTTGGCATTCTCTGTAAGGTTAGTTCCAAGCTTCATCTTAATGGAATAGATTTGTTGTTAAAGAATGATCTGAATATTGATTGACATATCTTGATATGCATTTGATAATGCATCCTGTAATTCCTTCAACATCTTCTTTGATGGAATTATTTAAGAAATTCACCTAAAAGACTCAATTAAATTATTAGAAAAGCCTCATCTTTCATCCCATTTAAACGCTTCAATGTTATTCAATTTCTTGGGCATAGAAACCACCATAAAAGCACCCTCCTTCTTTAATAATGCCTCCATATTAATTTTCAAGCTCCAAAATCTTTGTTCCTACCAAAGAGTCTAGCAGATAATTGGTATGGGATCTACCAACATACTTTTTAGAAGCAACCATTAATAGCCAAAAAGAACAATAACACTAGCTCTATTACCATACTATCATGGAAAAGCTGATGCTCTATTGCATTTAATTTGGGACCTAACATTATCTATTCAAATATCGATGCAACTTAAAAAATAAACTATGAAATCGCATAAGAAAAAACAATGGAAAGAAAAAATAAGAAAGGACACAAGATTTAACATGCATGGTTTATGTATAAGTATCCTACGTCCACAAAGAACTAGCAACAACTTATTTCCTCAATTGTTAGATTACAACATGAGAAGAGTATGAGTCACTCAAAAAAAATTCCCATCCTAAAAAAAGATATAGAAAAATAAATCCTGATGAGAAAGTTTTAGTGGAGAACATATTCTTATTTTTTATGTGTTGAAAAGGTAAGAAAATATCTTTATATTTATAAAAGGAAAGATAAAACTTCCTTTAAAATAGGGATGAAATGCTTTTACATTTTCTTTATTTGATTTCAAAACAAATTTTGCATGTTTATTTTGTTTCCGCCTATATCGTTATTTGAATGATTTCTTATATCAACTGATATCATTGTTGATACTAATCAATTACATTTTCAATTTGTTTCTCATATTTGATTGATTACGAGAATCTATCAACATCCTCTCCCATTTGAATAGATTTACATATACCAAATTTAACAAATATGAGGAATGATGTATGGGAGATAAGGTAGATTTTGGGTTTAGTCATGGTTTGGAAATATGTGTCATTGAGCATGGTAAGGATGTAAAATGGACATGTGCACGAGTCATATGGTACTTCCGTTACTTTTCGCTGGCAAAACATATTGGTCAGACAATATGAATTTCGATAGGAAAATATATTCCTTGAAGGCATCTTGATTTCTTCTAGGAAAAAGTTTGATAGGCAATTATTTACTTGGGAAGCAGCCTTAATTTTCCCGAGCAAATATATACTTGGCAAATGTTATCTCTGATGACAAATATTTATTAGCTTAATATTTGCAACCATAAAAAAAATTCCAAAACATATGGCATATAGATCTTAAAAGAAAGATAATAGAATTTGTGATTTCGTTGTGAAAATGAAAATGAAATCTAATAAATTTATAGGAAGATATCACAGCTTTAATATTATAATCTAACTACACGTAATTATCTGTGAGGTAGAGAGTTAAATAGGGTAAGTAATTTTAGGGATCTAATTTGTATTGGCAAATTCTATTCAAACTCACCAAACTGCTGAATTGCCCCCCAAAATCCAAAAGAATGTAAAATCCCGCCATTTTTCTGAGTTGTTCCCCATTTTAAGAAAAAAGACAAAAATACCCTCCCTGGCAGTGCCATTGCGAGGTTATTTCTTGTACCATGCAGTGGCACTGCGTGGTACTTATACTAACCTCGCAGTGTCACTGCGAGGTTACCTCATGTACCATGCAGTGCCACTACGTGGTACATGAGGTAACCACGCAGTAGCTGTGCGAGGTAACCTGACGGTTTGAAAAAAAACCACAAGAAGGGTACTTTCGTCAACAGAAGTTTTGAATAAAAAGGGGGCAACTCAGCAATTCCATGAGTCTAAATAGAATTTGCCATTTGTATTTCAATGTATGTAGGAATATCGACCTAATTTTATTAAAGAGAGATGTGATCTAAAAATTCCCTTTTATAAAATCAACCTTAAAAAATGGATTTGAGTGCATTGACAAACAACAGTGTTTGCATGATGAAAAAACATGAGTACGTCCTAATTAAAACTATAAAATAAAAATTCGCAACACGGGTTCAACTGGAAAGTACTAATTACATAGTACAATTTTTTTTAGCCAAAAGCTTAAACAAACTTAAGCTTTTGACATCTCTAAAAATGCAAGGCCTGATGTTCTTACAACTAATGAGGAGAAGAAAGAAAAGAAGGGAAAAAAGCAACTCAGCCACAAGCCCAAGATAGTGCAGTTAGTAATAGGAATCCTTTCCAAGTGATTGTAGGTAATAGTGAGTATATGCAGGAAGACACATAGGAAACTAAAAGACTACCTAATGAAGATGGAAATGTAGAAATTTTCAAGGAAATTTATAGCTCAACAGCGAATCACGTTTAAAATGGAGAGAATGCAACCAATGAAGACTCTTTTATGTATGAGTCTGAAGTTCTTTTAGTTCGACAAATATCTTCAAATAGAGGAGAACAAAACTTATATCCAATATATATAATAACAATAATAAACTTGTAATTGATGAACAACTGGTAGAAGAAAACCCAGAATGGAATAAGCTTATGCAACAAATTCAGAATCGATCTAAAGCAAGGAAAGCAAAAGGAGATGGTAGAAAAATAGATGGAGTTGCTAAAGGTGGAGTGTCTAGGAAATGATTGAAGAATTTCAGTTTTTAGATAGCACTCTGTTGTTGGTTTTTGGAGAAAGTTGGTTGGTCTTCTGTGTTAAGAATTGATATGTAGTGTTCGTATGGTTGTGGTTCCTTGTGGAGCTGTTCAAAGGGTTTCAGGATTGCCTAGGAGTTAGTATTTAAGGGTGTTTGACATGTTGGTTTGTAGTTTTTCTGGTTTTTGTTATGCATGTCTTGTATTTTGGTGTTTTAACTTTTCATGGTTTGAGTTGGGGTTAGTTTCAGTCTTGTATAGTATTCGTTGTATCAATGTTTTATTTGTCTCCAACTCAAACCTATCTTTGTACCTTCCTTAATGTATAAAAGTACACTTTGTTTCAAAAAATAAAAAAAAACTTTCGACATCTCCATATCATTCTCCAATCATCTCATATCCTCTTCTTCCCACCTAGCATTTATTAACTTTCAAGATAACGAGGGTTTCCAGTTAGTTATTTCTAGCCGAAATCATAATTTTTTTTGACCTAGACTTCAATCGGAGGAGTTGTTTAAGGTTCGGCGTACCTGTTCAGAGCTGGCTATTACCATATCTTCTCAGAAGTTTGGTTCTTGATTCCTCACTAGTCAGTGGATGCATTGAGTTTGTGACCTGCTACTTGGATGAGTCATCCAATCTCCCTATGATGTAGTATTTGCCTCTTCCATTTTAGTGTGGCGACCCAAACTTCCCCGTCTCCGAAGAGAAGAGAAAGAATGAATTGCTTTGAGGACAAGAAAAATCAGAACACAAACAGAAGAAAATTTCATTGCTAATTACAACAATTACATCTGAGTACAAGATTATAACAGAGTATGAATGAATAATATACATTTGATAAATATCAGAGATTTAAATGATACTGCAGCGGAAAAATAATACATAACACAACTAAAAGAAATACACGGATATAGAGCTTTCCGTATATAGCTCCAGTTGTAAACCAGGATCCTGTAAGAATAAATCTGCAAAACCAAAACTACTAGCTGCCCGTGTGGAAAATAAGGGCACCTAGAGTTTAGGTTAAAATAATAAACTCCAGGACAGTCATGTGACTAGTGTGAGAACTAAAACAGTTATTAATTTGATTTTAAAGTTAGGTAAATCAAGGGACCACGCCGTATAACACGGAACGGGTTTCCTCCCAAGAATACCAATTCATTAAACAAACAGCGCAATGCTAAATAAAGAACAATGAAGCTATTATAAGACCTAAGTCCCATCACACAATGCAACGCAAGCCGGAGGATAGTGTTTTCCGTTATAATAGCCCAAGTATGCTTGATACATGAAATTTCATCTTCTATTATTACTATAAGTTTATAGTGTCAAAAAAACTTCAAATATAAATGTATCAATCATAGGCGACATGGGCACCAACTATCATGTCGCCATACTAGTTCTACAATTAAAATCGCAATGGCACACATTGGAAATTGGATTTCCTTCTGTGAACCAAGGCAAGGGATCGTCCTTACCGCTTCGAGACAATCTGGCACAGGTCTCAGGAACAGCCGCAACTGCACCTTAGAGAGACAGGGCCGGTCCATACGGAGTGGATTAAAATGCCTGAACAATGCGTTTCACCGCCCTATGGGGCATAAATGAGACAAACGACTCAATATCCATCGGCTCCGTTGTAACCGATATATCCGAGGCGCCTCGCTTTCTGACAACCACATAGGTAAAAATAATATAAATGTCAGGGCTTGCAAACGCTGACACCACCTCTAGCTAGAAAGAAATGCATGTCCTCCCTGAGGTCCTCTCCAGTTTCTGGTTCACACCGGGGTGTGAGGCTCGCGAATTAACGCTATACACAAAGCGTTGCTATATTAAAGCTATGCTTTGATCATCAACCACAAGACTCTGCTTTTCAATAGAAGCCTTGATCATTTTCCACTTAGGCATGCCACACGGGCAATTCACTCCATGCGACTGATGTCTATCAATATACAACCTCTAAGCTTGTACGTCTTAGAGAAGGGTCTAGTAGGGGAATAAATTCCCCTTCACTAGGCAGATGTATATTTAATAGAGATCAATCAACACAGAACAAAATCCAATGTCAGACACACAGTCCATTTATAAGTTCGTTCTGGGTCTGAACGAAACCGGAGGCACCTTTTTCCTCGTCCTACATGTCCAATACAGGAGAGAGGCCCTTGCATATTCGGTCGATCTCCAAGTACGTCTGGACGATCACCACTTATTACCTTGTCTTGGGTGTACAGCTCAATCAAGACTTCAGTATTCAACCAAACGATGTGAAGACCTCCGGTTTTCTACCATCGTCGACATATTGTCGAATCAGTTATTCAGAATGGGTATAACCTGGTCTTTCTGAATAACCCGCGTATTTTATAAACATGTGTTACACAAACACAACATACGCCTCATTCCAATCCAGAATATTATTTATTAAAATATTCTTTTCACAAATTTTAAAACATGTTAAGGTTTTCCAAACTAGTTGAGATTAGCGAACCTTATCGAAGTAATCATTTATTATATTTCCCAATCCCAACCTATTCATCCCTTGGAGCAAAACTGGTAATACTCCATATCTAACACCACAGTGTTATCGGTAAATATTAATTACCATTTCACGTTCAAATCTAATTAAAGATTTAACTATCGCTTGGAGCAAAACTGGTGATACTCCATTCTCGATCATTCCTCAGATTTGATAATTTAAATTATCAAATCCTCATATCAGTCTAATTAAAGATTCATTAAAACTCTAATTCATTTTTAATCTTAAAAAACATTATTAATGATTATTCCAAGTTAAGAAATTAATCTTATATTTAACTGGGTTAAAGAACTCATGTCATTTAAAACAGGTTCACGATAAACCCATAATCTCATTCCATTAATTATGGAATCTTCACGGAAAACAGATCAATATATATATATATAATCGATATAAACTCCCGTATCTAACCAATAATATAAATGGAATAACGGCAAAGCCTTTAAAATTCCATATATAGTAACGGCCTTTCTCCACAGAAGCTCACTTCGATTATTACCAAATCGAATTCCATTCCATTCCAATTTATATATTGGAAAACTTTACTTTGGAAAATTTCCATTAAATCTCAATAAAAAAAATTATAAATTCCAAATCACATTTCACTGTTAATCGGGTTAAAGAATGAATGTCGTTTAAAACACAGTTCACGATAAACCCAATTCACATTCCATTTCAATTCCAATTAAATGTTAATTAATTGGTAATTCTTCTTTAAATCTTAATAAAAAGATTTATTCTTTTCACACTTGGGTTTAAGAACAGTGTTAATGAAGACACCGTTCACGACAAACCCAAAATCCAATTTGATATTAAATACAAGGCTCTGAATAGAGAATATATCGGCTTATATTCCATACCAAATTCTGAAACCAACAAATATCGTATTGGAATAATGATATATATATATATATATATATATCTTCCAAATTCCTCCACAATATCCATATAATCATGGAACCCAATATCAAAATATTACAAAGATAATTTCGATTCAAATCCATTCCAATTCTTATATTGGAAATTTCTGGTTATATTAAAACCATTTTCTCAATCCAATTTATTTATTTAAAAATATTGGATTATTTTTCTAGTTAATAACTAGTTCATTTCAATAAAAATATATTTTTATCTTTACAAACATGGGGATTTTTCTTCCCAATTCTTTTCAAATCATTTATTATGATTTTACACAAATTATTATTATTTTTAATAATTTTATCAAGGCCCGTACAGTCGATTTCCATAAACGGTCATCGAACTGCACTTACAACGACCTTTTCCAAATTTGATTTGGACATAATTCCAAATCCAACCGTTAGATTTCAAATCTCTTGTATTCATTCGAAAGCTCTTTTCGATACAAACCCAATGGTTCCGGTTTTAGGAGAATCCGTCGGTCGAATCTCCCGTAACATCAATTCGAAGTCAATGGTTGAAATTCGCGAACAGTCGCGGAACGACGCGTTCTATTCAGGCCATTAAATATATAATATATATATGTATTATATATTTCGTCGATTTCCATTTAAAACATATTTTATAAATCGTTTTAAATTCATTTTGGAAATGATTTCAACTTCATATTCAATTTTAAATCAAAATTGAATATTCCATATCATTATTATATAAACGATAATATTTTCAAAACATTAGATTTTGAAATCACTTCCTTCTCGATATTCATTGTAAAAAAATGAATAAAATTGATATAAATATCATTCACATCAAAATGGCCCATCTCTAATCAACACGGCTTTATATATTTCAATAATTCGTGTCCATCCAAAATCGGACCTCAAAATCACATTTTGATCCTTTACAGAATATTATTTTAAAATATTTGTTATTTTAAAATATTCATTATTTTAAAATATTCATTATTTTAAAATATTCGTTCATTCTGAATTGGAATCAGACACAATCAATTACCATATAATGTGATTTATATGGATTTCATAACCACATGTACACAATAACAGTGGTAAACAATCAACCATCATCCAGAGTGCATTCTACACTGTATAAGCAATAAATATAAATAATTAACACTTACAACAGTCTGCCAACCAATCGATCGACATACAACTAAACAATTGAGATTAGTGTATGCCAAATATCATCCCAACACCCGTGTGGGGTTCAATCAACAAACACTGAATATTATTTGTGCAATTGGGCGATGTGTAAAATTTATCGTCCCAATCAAAATGAGCCAAATGGGTGTACATAAACAAATTTTCTGATTTGTATATGAATATTTATTTTATTCATATTCATGTTAAAAATTATATTTTTAACGATAAATTATTTGTTTCAACACATGAATATTTTATACAGTCCATTTCACATCATAAACAATTTCTACAACACAATCAAACAAACAAGTCGTCCATGGTTTGTGGACGACGGGGAGAAGTTCATATATGCTGTTATCAAATAAATAACTGGAAAAGACATAATTTTAGTGAGGATTTCTCACCTAGAAGCTAAACCAAACATCGCGACTCTTCATATGTAGAAAATCTTCGCTGTGTTTCTCACGAGATCTGTTTCACGCGGTATATGTTCAAAATCATATTTTTATATCACTAAAAATTATATTTTTATATCGCTAAAATTATATTTTTATATCACTAAAAATTATTCTTTCATACGACAAAATCATATTTTTATAACGCTCTTTATATACTGAAAAATCACATCTTTATGTTATGAAAAATCGTATTTTTATAATGCTCCTCGCATAATAAAAATCATATTTTTATAATTCAGTTTCGCATATAAAAATCATATTTTTATATCGCATTCACATATATAAAAGATCACATTTTCCTCCGATGTTTGAATTATAAAAGTCGCATCCTTAATACGATGTTTATATTTTTATCCTACTAAAAATAATACTCCATACATACGATAAAAATTGTATTTTTATCTAACAAAAAATAATATTTTTATCTACTAAAAATAATATTTTTACATAATTAAGATTGTATTTTTATATCATTAAAAATCATATTCTTATACAGAGAAAAATCATACCATTTATATAATGAAAAATCGTGTTTTTTCTTCTATGCAAAATTATATTTTTCCTCCAGTGCAAAATCATATTTTTCTTCAGTGCAAAATCATATTTTTACGTGGCTATTATATATATATATAAATAATATTTTTATATCTTTGTTATGTATATAAAAATCATTTCTTTATACCTTTGTCCATATAAATAAAAATCCAATTTTTATTTATAAAATGAAAATCTTATCTTTACTAAATAAAGAATCTACCTTTCACTAAATTAAAAATCTAATTTGTATATATATAAAAATCTGAACCTTAAAGTTATAAAAAATCCAAACTTTAGTGTAATAAAAATCTAAACTTTAGTGTTATAAAAATCTAAACTTTACTGTTATAAAGTCTAGAATTTGTCCAAGAATAAACCATAAAAGACTTACATGTTTCAATGAAAGGGGAGGGGGGTATGTTGGCGCAGCAGTTTGACAGGGATGGGCTGCTCACAGTGGCGCAGGAGGGCGGCGGTCTTGAACTCGCGGTGTAGGGCTTCAGTTTGCGGTGGAGTTGGAGTTGGGGTCGCGGTGGTCATCTATGGAGAAAGGGGCGCAAGCGTCTGGGTTTTGTGACAGAGGAGGGGGCGAAGCGGAAGAGGGTGGAGGTGGTGTGCGAGAGGCAGCGAAGGTTGTGATAGAGGAAGGTGGGGAAGCGACGAGCAATAACGAAGGAGGAGGCACCATTTTTCTGAATTGGGGAAATCGATTTTTAGAAAGGGGGAAAATAGATTTAGGTTTTAAAACGTTTTAGTATATATATATATAATTATATAATTTAATATTATTTTATTTCCATGAAGGTTGACTTTAAATTCGAACTCCAAATCAAACCCAATGACTGTTGCCCCTAGCTAATTACCCCCGTCCGAACACAATGGGATATGCCCCGTAAGCCCGTTCGACTGTTACAATAAGTTTTCATTTAAATTAAAATATAAATCAATATATATTCAATTTTAAACGTACAGTTTAATTTGCTGAGGCCACATACGCACTTTAAAGATTCTAGAACAATAAATCTGGCTATGTTTTGACGATACGGTCCTAACAAAACTAATTTCGTCGAATTTGGAGACCGTTTGAAAAATGATCATTTTCCAGTCGATTAAATTCAACTAAAATTGGTCAAACACGTTTAAATGCGCCAGGCTCACATATTAATTCAAAAAATTATGAAAATTGGAATCTAGTAATAGCTTGTCATTCCGGTTCCAACAAAAGTTGATTCATCGAAAACCGAGGTCGTTTGCAAAATGGTTATTTTTAAGGGCTTTATATATATATTAAAATATATATAAATTCCACAACGACTTTCCTGAATTTTAAACTGGACGTAGCTTATATTTTATAAAGCGAAATATTAGTTTCTCAACTTCGTTAGAAAGATATTGTTAATCAGATTCAAGTATTTCTTATTTCGTCCAATTCTAACAAATATTGAATTCTGTATATTCATTTGAAATTAGAAATCAAATTTTCAAACTACTGCGCCATTTCAGGCTCGTTATATAATTAAAATAAATTTATATGACTTCATCGAAAATAAATTTTCCGTTGTTATTATTTAAAATAAATCATTTTAGATATCCAAATTCCATTAAAATAACCAAAATAAAGATTTTAAATTGGTTCTGATTTTCCGGGTTGTTACATTTAGAGACCTTTTACTTATCAATATGAAGATTGGGAGGCGTCTTCTTGGGGGCAACTCATTTTTGAAAGGATGTCATTTTTGGTAATTGAATTCCTGTTTACCCTCCACTTAAATTTTTCTAGCCAAATTTATTAATTTGATTTATAAGAAAGTATCTTCTGATGTCATTTAAAAAGCTAGATAGTAGTGAGAATTGTTATTGGAATTAATTTGTGTTTTAGGGTCAAACCCTCATTACTATTTTTCATGGATTATATACATAAAGTTTGAAAACCAATTAGGGATTTGCATAATTATTCTAAGGAGGATGGTTTTAATATTATCAAGTTAGATATGAAAGAAGATAACGACAGGATTTTGGAGGGGGCTTGTAAACGATTTTGAGGAGTTGGAAAATAAGTGTGAAATATAACAATGATTTTTTGCATACTAATATATGGGTTCGTTTACCAGGTCAACCATTGGATTACTGAACGGAAGAGGGAATAAGTCGCGGTTCTTCTGCTCTTGGTAATCCACTTAAGTTGGATAAGTTCATAGAAGGAATGAGCAAGATGGCCTTTGCTCAAGTGCTTGTTGAAGTGTCAGTCCATTAATTTATCCTAGTCAAGTTCCTATATTATCTGAAATAATCATTTTGTCATTTAGGAGGTTGAATATGAATGGTTTCCTCCTAGATGTTTGAATTTTCAGAGTTTCGATCATATGGTAGATATTTTTTAGTTTTCTATGGTTTGGGTATCTAAGTAGGTGTATGTTTAGGGTCGTTCCGATAATTCTAAGGAATTCAACATTGGATTGCATTATCAGTTGCATGTTATTCCTTCTTCTCAATACTAGAACTATTGTTCTTTCACTTTTTCTCCTAATCTAATAGATTAGGTGTCACATAATTTTTCATTTACAATTGGTAACAAGTATCCTACAAGTTCTACTAGAAAGGTTTCAAATCATGATGATAATAACGAGGTGTAGAAGTAGCTTTCCTTAAAAAATGGATGTTCTTTGTCTGCTCTTGCTTTCGATGACATGTCCTTGGTAACCAAAGAAGATGATATGGAATTCCATAATAGTACCAATTTGAACAACAAATCTTCTAATCAGCATATTCCAAGGCCTAAAGCTGTGTGTAATGTCGAAACTGATGTAGCTCCTTTGGAGTTTCAAGCGGTTATCAGTTCTTGTTTGATTGAAAATCCATCATGAAATTCAATGGTCTCTCGTATTAAGGAAAAAAGAAAAAGGTGAAGAAATTTAAGAAACCAACAACTATACTATTTTCTGGCAGGATGCTTCCTCTTGGACTTAGTGCATATTTAATGGTGGAAGTGGGAATAATGCTTCTACAGTTTAGGTCTTGAAATTTTGGATATCTATTAGTCGTGGTTTAGATATTAGACAAATGGTACCTCCGACTCTTATATCTTTAGTTTTACATTTTTTAAAACATCGTAAAATATAACCTCATAGAAAACAATAATAATCAATATTAAAAAATGAATATTTTATATATTAGAATTTTCCCATGAAAATATCACAATTATGTTTGTGGTGAGATTCTAATCCATTTTCATTATTTTTTATCGAAAACTCAGCTTGTATGAACAAGATATGCATATAACAAAGTTTGAATATAAAATAATAATAAATAATAAGCATATATATATATATTTGAATTTGAAATAAGTAGGATATGGAGTAGAATAAATATAGTAGGCATAAAAGAATATTCAATATTCAAATAAAAAGTTACGTATAAATATATCATGTAATAAAGGGACGCGATTTAAAAGCATCAAAAGAGATTAATTAAAATTTAATAATTAAACAAATAGACATGTATAATAAATTCAAGACTACCAGTTCAGTTGGGCGGTCGACCACTTCTTCTGAAGTGGGGTCGACCACTGGGTAGGTTGCCCTCTACGTGGGAGGTCGACTATTATGTGTTTGGGGAGGACGGTGACAACTTGGTTTTGTTGGGTTATTTTTAGGTTTAGGTGCCAATAGGTGGTATGGGTCTTATAATTTTAATCCAATGTCTACTACACATTTCGACAATTATAAATACAGCCTCCGCCTCTTAACTCTCAGTCATATACTATAAAGCTTACTACCTCTAATTCATCTTCTCCATCATTGTCAGTGTTAGTATCCAATCGAGGAGAAGGTTAGTTTTCCCTCTTTTTCACCTTTTGTTTTATTTTATTTCATTTACTTAATTTTATTCTTAGAATTACTGGATCTAATATATGTGATTTAAAGGAATAAGAAATTGGAAAAGTTTGTGCATGACTATAATCCAGATGTAGAATTATTTAACGATTTTCTCTCTCTTTAGTTTTGTGCGTGAATTTCTTTAAGTTTACCTATTTTCTATAAGATTGTGAAAGTAAAAAATTCCCCACTCGAGAGACACAAGTGATATGTGGTAGAGAAGGACATTCCTAATGTGGAGATGCTTGCAGATGTGGGGAACCAAGGCTATCAAGAAAGGAAGAGGAAATTCTTCAAGGACAAGAAGGATAAGTAAGAGAGAACACCCAAGAAGAATAAGACTGAAGTGTTTTCTTTAAGTATCACAGGATGGGAAACTATTCGACAGCGTGCAAGGAAGTGGAAGCTAAGACAACAGTTGGGAAGTATAATGCCAGGTTCTTTAACTTCAGTCAGTTTGGACATTATAAGGATAAATGTCCAAAAGCAGTCAAGGCTAAAGTGATGGATGTGCATCTTTTGTCTTCCAAACATAATGTTGTAGAGAAAAGGAAGACAATATTGGAAGGTATACTTTTGTTTCGTAGCATGCCTATTAGAGTCTTGTTTGACACACGTGCATCGCATTCATTTATCTTTAGATGTGTATTAGATAAATTGTCCTTAGAACCATCATACCTTGTGTAACGACCCGGGGAATTCGACGCTCGAATTTCAACAATAATACTAAATCCCGTATTACTTGTCAAAATCTAAGTATCAAAAACTCCCGATAGTTAATAGAAAAAAAGCAGAGGATGAGAAAATATAAGAAAGAAAGATTAGAATAGAAGAAAAAGAAGAACAACTAACCACAATATCAGAGTCTCACATCGCAACGTAATAAAATATAATGCAGGAATAAATCTTTATTGAAAACTTGAAATAATACTTACAATTTAACAGAGTACAGTGGGCATTCAATTCATCTGGACAGCAATAATGGCCTGTCTTTATATATAACACACAACGGGATAATAACCACATATGGATCATACATCTGAACTCCTCCAACTCGTCTTCTGAAATTCGTATCTTATCCTGAACCTGTAGAACTCGTTTTGGCCCAGGCATTACAAATACCATAGGTCAGTCTGGTGAGCCAGCGTGAGAAAAACTCATTTAAATTATTGGTATCATCCATCTTGATTTTAAAGTTAAAAATCATTCTGAAGAAAAGATTATCGTAAGACCAGCCCATACATAAACGTGGACGGTTTTTACCTTACGATAACCCAAACCATTTTCGAAATCGTAATTATTCTGATATTATGATAATTTCTATATCAAATAAATAATCATCTAAACAGAACGCTTGCATCTCACGCTCTACATATATAATATAAAATCGAAAATCGCAGGAGCTTACTGGAGATTGGATTTCCATCTATGACAAGGTATGGAACCACCTTCCAATATATGTACTCTAGAGGTGATACACTGGAGTTCAACAAGAACAATTTGCCATCACCCATACATGACGGACCACTCATTTCTCTTGAGTGTATCGAATATATTGTCACCTTACGGTTGGTATACCAACATAACCGTTCCCGGGATATATATTGTAACGACCCGAACTTCCCCGTTAAGGAAAGCCCAGATTGAGTTGAGAACACGACCCAACAGAACATAAACAGAAGAACATTTCATTGCTTATTACAACAATTTACATCAGAGTACAAGAATATCACAAAGTATAAATGAATAAATATTGCACATTTGATAATTATCAGAGATTTAAATACATTACTACAGCGGAAAAATAATACAAAACATAATTGAAAGAAATACACGGATACAAAGCTTTCCGAATATCACTTCAGCTATAAACCAGTATCCTGTGAATATAATATCTGCAAAACCCAACTACTAGCTGCCTAAGTGGAAAATAAGGGCACCCAAAGCTTAGGTTAAAACAATAAACTCCAAGTCCGTCATGTGACTGGTGTGAGAACTAAAACAGTTATTAGCTTGATTTTAACGTTAGGTAAATCAAGGGACCATGCCGTATAACACGGAACGGGTTTCCTCCCTAGAATACCAGTGCATAAAACAAACAGTGCAATGCTAAATAAAGAACAATGAACCTATTATAAGACCCAGGTCCTATCACACAATGCAACGCAAGCCGGAGGATAGGGTTTTCCCTTATAATAGCCAAAGAATGCTTGATACGCGAAATTTAATCTTTTATTATTACTATAAGTGAAGAAAACAACTTCAAATATAAATGTATCAATCATAGACAGCATGAGTACCATATATAATGTCGCCATACTAGGATCTACAATTAAAACCGCACGATGTCGTATTTGGAAGTTGGATTTCCATCTGTGAACCGAGGCAAAAGATAGTCCTCACCGTTTCAAAACAATCTAGCCCATGTCTCAGGCAAGCGCGCAGACAAGCCTTGGATCGTCAGGGCCAGTCCACAAAGAGTGGATTAAAATGCCTGAACATACATTTTCCCACCCTATTGGGCGTAAACTGGTCATATACCGACCAGACCATCGGTCCCGGATCGACCGATATAACCTAGGCGCCTCACAATCCAACAACCACATGAATCAAACTTGTCAGGGCTTGTAAAACCAATGACACCACTCCTAGCTAGAAAGAAACGCATGCCCTCCCTGAAGTCCTCTCCCATTTTTGGTTTACACCGGGATGTGAGGCTCATGAATTAACGCTACACAAAGAGACGCTATATTAAAGTTATGCATTAATCATCTACCATAAGACTCGGCTTTTCAACAGAGGCCTTGATCATTTGCATCTCAGCATGCCACACAGGAAATTCACGCTATGCAACTGATGTCTATCAATCACATAGAATGAAATCCAATGTCAAACACACACTCAAATTACAAGTTCGTTCTGGGTCTGAACGAAACCGAAGGCACCTTATTCCGCCTCCAATATGTCCAATACAGGATTGAGGTCCTCGCATATCCATCGATCTCCAAGTACGTCTGGGCGATCACCACTTATTACCTCGTCTTGGGTGTACGGCCCAATCAAGGCATCAGTAATCATCCAAACGATGTGAAGACCTCCGGTCTTCAACCACCGTCTTCATCGTCAACTTATCATCGAACCGGTTATTCAGAATGGGTATAAACCCAGCCTTTCCGAATAAACCGCGTATATAATAAACAAGTGCTACACAAACACAACATACGCCTCATTCCAATTCAGAATATTCTTTTATTCAAATATTATTTTCACAATTTAAACCATGTTAAGGTTTTCCAAACTAGTCGGGATTAGCTAACCTTACCGGAGTAATCATTTATTATGTTTCCCAATCCCATCCTATTCATCTCATGGAGCAAAACTGGTAATACTCCATATCTAACACCACGGTGTTATCGGTAAAATTAATTACCAATTCACATTCAAATCTAATTAAAGATTTAACTATCGCCTGGAGTAAAACTGATGGTACTTCATTCTCGATCATTTTCTTGAATTGATAATTTTAGTTATCACATTCCATCAGTCTCTAACCGTAAATTACTAAGAGAACAATTCCCTAAGTATTAACCCCGAAGGCCGAAACCAACATCAGATCAATACCCAGGAAACCATTCACCTTAGCTAATCTCCAGTTAGTTTCTATTTTTCTTAACTCCGTTGGGTTTAAGAAGAGTATTATTAAAGATACCATTCATGACAAACCCAAAATCTTATTCCATTAATTATGGAATCTTCATGGAAAACAGATCGGTATATAATCGATATCAATTTCTGTATCCGACTAATAATAATATAAATGGAATAACGACAAAGTCTTTTAAATTCCATATATATTAACAGTCTTCCTCCATAGAAGCTCACTTCGATTATTACTAAATCGAATTCCATTCCAATTTATATATTGGAAAACTTTACTTTGGAAAATTCCCATTAAATCTCAATATAAAGATTTACAACTTCCAAATCACATTTTAATGTTAATCGGGTTAAAGAACGAATGTCATTAAAAACACAGTTCACGATAAACCCAATTCATATTCCATTTAAATTCCAACTAAATATTAATTGATTGATAATTCTTCTTTAAATCTTAATAAAAAAATTATTCTTTTCACACTCGGGTTTAAGAACAGTGTTAATGAAGATACCGTTCATGACAAACCCTGAATCCAATTTGATATTAATATAAGGCTCTGAATAGAAAATATATCGGCTTATATTCAATACCAAATTCTGAAACCAACAAATATCGTATTGGAATAACGACATATATATATATATATATATATATATATTCCAAATTCCTCCACAATATTTGTATAATCACGGAATCCAATATCGAAATATTCCGAAGATAATTTCGATTCAAATCTTTTCCAATTCTTATGTTGGAAATTCTGGTTATTTTAAAACCAATCTCAATCCATTTTTTTAATTTAAAAATATTGGATTATTATTCTAGTCGTAAACTAGTTCATTTCGATAAAAAAATATTTTTATCTTTACAAACATTGAATTTTTCATTCCAATTCTTTTCAAATAATTTATTATGATTTTACACAAATTATTAAGATTTTTAATAATTTTATCAAGGCCCGTACAGTCGATTTCCATTAACGGTCATCGAACTGCACTTACAACGACCTTTTCCAAATTTGATTTGGACATAATTCCAAATCCAACCTTTAGATTTCAAATCTCTTATATTCGTTGGAAAGCTCCTTTTGATATGAACCCAATGGTTCCAGTTTCTGGAGAATCCGACGGTCGGATCTCCCGTAGTCGCAATTCGAAGTCAATGGTCGAAATTCGCGAACGGTCACTGTACGGCGGGTTCTATTCAGGCCATTTAATATATATAATATATATATTATATTCCATCGATTTCCATTTAAAACTTATTTTATAAATCGTTTTAAATTCATTATGAAAATGATTTCAACTTCATATTCAATTTTAAATCAAAATTGAATATTCCATATCATTAATATATAAATGATAATATTTTCAAAATATAGGATTTTGAAATCACTCCCTTTTCTATATTCATTATAAAAATGAATATAATCGATATAAATATCGTTCGCGTCAAAATGGCGCATTTCTAATCAACACGGCTTAATATTTTTCAATATTTCGGGTCCGTCCAAAATCGGACATCAAAATCAGATTTTAATCCTTTACAAAATATTATTTTAAAATATTCCTTGTTTTAAAATATTCGTTATTTTAAAATATTCTTCAATTCTGAATTGGAATCAGACACAGCCAAATATCATATAAAGTTATTTATATGGATTTCAAACAATACATGTGTATCACAACCATGATAAATAATCAACCATCATCCAGTGCATTCTACACTGTATAAGCATCAAATATAAATAATTCATGCTTAGAATAGTCTGTCAACCTATCGATCGACATACAACTAAGTAATTGGGATTAGTGTATGTCAAATATCATCCCACCACCCGTGTGGGGTTTCAACCAACAAAAACAGAATATTATTTGTGCAGTTAGGCGATGTGTAAAATTTATCGTCCCAATCCATATCAGTCAAATGGGTGTACATAAACAAATCATTTTGATTTGTAAATGAATATTTATTTTATCTAATAGAAATGATATTTTTATTATTTCTAACATATTTTAGAAAATTTCGGTGGCATAACAGCGCAATACTAGAACCGGGATAAGGTCTAGCCTTATCCCTCGCCTCAAAATTGTGCACGTCATACACAAACCAAATTATATCAATTGGTTTCACACCTCAAACCAACATTCAAACAAATACATCAATGAACACAAACAAGTCGTCTATGGTCTGTGGACTATAGGGAACAGTTTATACATCTAGTTATGAAATAAATAACTAAACAAGAAATTTTAGAGAGGAGTTCTCACCTTTGGTTTCCATTCCGTCATTCTTTATTTCTGAACGGCCTGAATTCCGTTTCGCTTTCAGTAAGTTTCATTTCAATCTGTTTCAAACGATTTTTATAATAAAAATCACTTTTTTATTTCAACGCTATAAAATTCACATTTTTATAGTGTTATTTATATAATAACAATCATATCTTTATTTGCTATTTACATGTATAAAAATCGCCTTTTTATAAATCTAACTTCATTATAAAAGTCAAATCTTTATATTGCTTTCATTATAATAAAAATCTCATCTTTACTATTTTGAAATTCTTATCTTCTTATTTTTAAAAAATATAATCTTTCTATTATAAAAATAAAATCTTTACTATTTTAAAAATATAATCTTTTAACATATAAAAATTCTAACTTTTATCATATAAAAATCCTAACTTGGTTTATAATAAAAATCCTAACTTTGATATGTTAAAAATCAGATTTTCATAAAAACAAAATAAATAAAAAAGTAAAAATTATAAAAATCAGAGAACTTTCAGTTAATCGGAGGAGTAGGGGGTTTAGGGCACGCAGAAGGTGGTCGGGGAGGCTAGGGAGGTCGAGGCGTCGGAGTAGGGCGGAATGGGGACTGGCGGCGGACCCTGGAGCTACTGGTGGCGGCAGCCCTATCCTAGTGGCGGCGGCGGTCTTGGTTTTAGGGTTTGGGGGACGGTTCTGCTTGAATCAGAAGGGCAGATGAAGGAGAGGGGCGGTGGAGAGGAGGATGGCCGAAAAGGGAGGGTGCGACGCCATGGTGGCCTCCGGGAGGCGGCGCTCGATGGTGGCGTCACAACAGATGGGGTGCGTCGGTTTGGGTCTGAAGAGCGGGATCGGTTTTTTTTTTATTGGGGGCGTTGACTGTAATATAAGGGAGAGGAGAGAGAGATGTAGAATTATATATATTATATTTATTTATTTTTATTTCAAAAAGTAACTTTTTATTCCGAACTCAAAATCAAACCCAACGACTGTCACCCCCAGTTAATTACCCCTGTTCCGAACACAATGGGATATGTCCCATAACCCAATTCGGCTGTTACGATAGATTTCCACTAAATTTAAAATATAAATCATTATATTTTAAATTCAAACGCACATTTTAATTTACCAGGGTCACATATTGACTCTAAAAATTCTAGAAAAATTATTTCTAGCTTCGTATTGACAATACGATCCTAACAAAACTAATTTCGTCAAATTTGGTGACCGCTTGAAAAACGGCCATTTTCCAGTCGATTAAATTTGACTAAACTGTACCAAACATGTTTAATTGTGCCACGCTCACATATTAATTCCAATAATTATGAAAATTCGAATCTAGAAATACTTCGACATCCCGAATCCAACAAAAGTGGTTTCGTCGAAAACGGAGGTCGTTTGCAAAATGGCTATTTTTAAGGGCCATATATATATAATATATTTATTAAAATATATATATATATATATATATTCCACAACGACTTTTTTGAATTTTAAACTGGAGGTAACTCTCAACTTATGAAACGACCCGAACTTCCCCGGTCCCCGAAGAGATGAGAAAGAACAGATTGTTTTGATAACAAGACAAAATAGAACACAGATGGAAGAACATTTCATTGTATTTTACAACAATGCATCAGATTACAAGAATATACAGAGTATAAATGAATCAATATTACACAGAAATATCAGAGATTTAAATTACATTTAAATACATCGCAGCGGAAAATAATACAATACACAACTAAAAGGGATATACGGATACAAAGCTTTCCGGATATCGTTCCAGCTGTAAACCAGGATCCTGTGAATATACATCTGCAAAACCAAAACTACTAGCTGCCCGTGTCAAAATAGGGGCACCCAGAGTTTAGGTTAAAACAATAAACCCCAGGTCAGTCATGGGACTGGTGTGAGAACTAAAACAGTTATTTATCTTTATTTTAAATTTATGTAAATCAAGGGACCACGCCGTATAACACGGAACGAGTTTCCTCCCAAGAATACCAGTGCATAAAACGAACAGCGCAATGCTAAATAAAGAAAAATGAAGCTATTATAAGACCCAGGTCCTATCACACAATGCAACCCAAGCCGGGGGATAGGGTTTTCCCTTATAATAGCCAAAGCATGCTTGATACGTTTAAAAACAGATTATTTGATACTACTATAAGTGCATAGTGTATAAAACAACTTCAAATCATAAGTATCAATCATATACGGCATGGGTACCATATATCATGTCGCCATACTAGGCTCTACAAATAAAACCGCAAATGTCACGTATTTGGAAATTGGATTTCCATCTATGAACCGAGGCAAAAGATAGTCCTCAACCGATTCGAGACGCTCTAGCCCGCCCCTCAGGCAAGTACTCAGTCAAGCCTTTGGATCGTCAGGGCCGGTCCACCGATGTGGATTAAAATTCCTGAACATTGCGTTTCCCCGCCCTTTGGGGCGTAAATGAGCCAACGAATGACTCCATCGGACCCGGATCGTCCGATCAAATTGAGGCGCCTCGCAACAGCAACAACCACACAGGTGAAAAGTATATAAATGTCAGGGCTGGTAGGTCACTGACACCACCCTAGCTAGAAAGAAACGCATGCCCTCCCTGAGGTCCTTCTCCCGTTTTTGGTTCACAACCGGGGTGTGAGGCTCGCGAATTCTCGTTACACAAAGCTGTGCCACACAGGCTGTGCTTTGATCATCACCACAAGACTTTGCTTTTCAACAGAAGCCTCGATCAATTGCATCTTAGCATGTCACACAGGCAAACCACTCTATGCAACCGATATCAGTCACACAGAATGAAATCCAATGTCAGACACACAGTCTATTTACAAGTCTGTTTTGGGTTTGAATGAAACCGGAGGCACTTTCCTCGCATATCCATCGATCTCCAAGCACATCTGGACGACCACCGATTGATTCCCTCATCTTGGGTGTACAGCCCAATCAAGATCATCAGTAATCACCCAAACGATGTGAAGACTTCCGGTCTTCAACCACCGTCTTCATCTTCGACTTATCGTCGTATCAGTTATTCAGAATGGGATAAACCCGGTCTTTCCGAATAACTCACGTATATTTTAGATAAGTGTTACACAAACACAACCGACGCCTCATTCCAATTCATCAGTCACTAACCGTAAATTAATCGAGAGAATAATTTCCCAAATATTAACCCCGAAGGCCGAAACCAACATCAGATCAATATCCAGAAAACCATTCTGCTTGGCTAACCGACAGTTAGTTTCTAAATTTCACATTTATAGGGAAAGGTTCCCATTAATTTTATCCAAGATAAATTCCTTGAATTTATTCTCTAATCTTCTTTTGAATTTCGATGCAACTAGTCGGGTTTAACGAACCTTACCGAAGTAATCATTTGTTTTAATTTCCCAATCCCAACCTATTCATCCCATGAAGTAAAACTGGTTATACTTCATATCTTACACCACGGTGTTATCAGTAAATTCAATTACCATTTCACGTTCAAATCTAATTAAAGATTTAACTAACGCCTGGAGCAAAACTGGTGATACTCCATTCTCGATCCTTTCAATCTAATTAAAGATTCATTAAAACTCCACTTAGTTTTAATCTTTAACCGGGTTAAAGAATCAGTGTCATTTAGAACATGGCTCACGATAAACCCAAAATCACATTTCATTACTTATCGGGTTAAAGAACGAGGGTTATTTAAACACTGTTCACGATAAACCCAAAAATCAATTCCAATTCAATTCCAATTAAATATCACTTAATCGGTTCACTTCATTAAATCTAAATAAAAAGATTTAATCTTTTCTCAACTGGGCTCAAGAACAGTGTTAATGAAGACACCATTCACGACAAACCCAAATCACATTTGATATTAAATACAGGGCTCCGAATAGAAAATATACCGGCTTATATTCAATATCAAATTTTACGACCAACAAATATCGTATTGGAAATAACGATATATATATCTTTCAAATTCCCATAACAATATCTGTATCCTCAGAAATCCAACATCGAAATAATCCAAAGACAATTTCGATTCAAATCCATTCCAATATAATTATTGGAAATTCTAATAATTTTCAAAACCATTTCAAATTCAATTTATTTATTTAAAAATAAATAGAATTATAATTCTAGTTCAAAACTAGTTCATTTCGATAAAAATCTATTTTTATCTTTTCAAATATGGAGTTTTTCATCCCAATTTTTCCTAAATCATTTCTTATGATTTTACACAAATTATTACTATTTTTAATAATTTTATCAAGGTCCGTACAGTCGATTTCCACCAATGGCCATCGAACTGCACTTACAGCGACCTTTTTCAAATTTTATTTGGACATAATTCCAAATCCAACCGTTAGATTTCTAATTTCAAATATTCATTAGAAAGCCCTTTTCATACGAACCCAACGGTTCCGGTTTTAGGAGAATCGACGGTCGGATCTCCCGCAATATCCGTTCGAAGTCAATGGTCGAAATTCGCGAACTGCCGCGGCGCGGCGCGTTCTATTCAGGCCATTATATATACTTCGTCGATTTCAATTTAAAACGTGCTTTATAAATCGTTTTAAATTCCTTTTCAAAACGGTTTCAACTTCATGTTCAATTTCAAATCAAAATTGAATATTCCAATATAAATTCGTTTTAAATTCATTTCAAATCGATTTCAATTCAAATTGATTTCTAATTCAATTTCAGTTCTAATTCAATTCAATTCAATTTCAATTCGAATTCATTTATATTCAATTTCAATTCGAATTCATTTATATTCAATTTCAATTCGAATTCATTTATATTCAATTTCAATTCGAATTCATTGATATTCAATTTCAATTCGAATTCATTTATATTCAAAAAATCAGATTTTGAAATCACTTTCGATATTCATTATAAAATGAATAAAATCGATATAAATATCGTTCACGTCAAAATGGCGTCAATCTAACCAACACGGCTTCATATGTTTCTATTTTCAAATATTCTATTTCAAATATTTTTATTTCAAATATTTTTATTTCAAATATTTTTATTTCAAATATTTCTTTTTCGAAACAGGAATGAGGCCCAATCAATTACCATATAAGGTTAGTTATATGGATTTTCTACAACACACGTATATATCAACAACGATGAATAATCAACCATCATCCAAAGTGCATTCTACACTGCATAAGCATCAAATATAAATATTCAACGCTTATAACAGTCTGTCAATCAATCGATCGACATACAACTAAACAATCAGGATTAGTGTACGTCAAATATCATCCCAATACCCATGTGGGGTTTCAAACAATCAAACACAGATTTTATTTGTGCAGTTAGGCGATGTGTGAAATTTATCATCCCAATCAATGTCCTTCAAATAGGTGTACATACACAAACCGTCCGGTTTGTAAATGAATATTTATTTATTCACATTCACGTTAAAAATTATATTTTTAACGATCAAACTATTTTATTCAACCTATGAATATTCTATTCGGTTCATTTATTAAATAAAATGTTATCTTTATTTTTCAAACTTATTTTTAGAAAATTTCGGCGGCATAACGACACGATACTAGAAACGGGACAAGGCCTAGCCTTATCCCCGGTCAAGTGAAGGCCCACGCCATTCACACATCAATCAAATCAATTTCATTTCACCAAACAATTCAATTCAAACCAAATAATCTAACCAACTATACAACCAAACAATTAAACAAACAAGCCATCCATGGTCTGTGGATGACGGGTGTCGGGTGCTACTAAACACCGTCTGCATCCTAGTATATATATATATATATATATAATTAGAAAAATAAAATTGAAGAGTGAGAAATTATCACAGAATAGCTAATCCAACGCCACGACTCTTCTTATGCAGAAATCTTCGTCGTTTCATCTTTCATCACTTTCTTTGCCCGTATTCTCTACATATGTAAAAATCACATTTTTACTTCGCTATTCAATATATAAAAATCGAGTTTTTACTATGCTATTCAATATATAAAAATCGAGTTTTTTACTATGCTATTCAATATATAAAAATCGAGTTTTTACTATGCTATTCAATATATAAAAATCGAATTTTTACTATGCTATTCAATATATAAAAATTGAATTTTTATTGTGCTATTCAATATATAAAAATCGAATTTTTATTGTGCTATTCAATATATAAAAATCGAATTTTTATTATGCTATTCAATATATAAAAATCGAATTTTTATTATGCTATTCAATATATAAAAATCGAATTTTTACGATGCTATTCAATATATAAAAATCGAATTTTAACTATGCTATTCAATATATAAAAATCGAATATTTATTTAGCTATTCAATATATAAAAATCGAGTTTTTACTATGCTATTCAATATATAAAAATCGAATTTTTATTGTGCTATTCAATATATAAAAATTGAATTTTTATTGTGCTATTCAATATATAAAAATCGAATTTTTATTATGCTATTCAATATATAAAAATCGAATTTTTATTTAGCTATTCAATATATAAAAATCGAATTTTTATTTCGCTATTCAATATATAAAAATCGAATTTTTATTGTGCTATTCAATATATAAAAATCATATCTTTTCTATGTTGAAAATCGCAGCTTTATACCTCTAAAAATCCTATCTTTTTACTTAGTAAAAATCGTATTTTTCTTTTCATAAAAATTCTATTTTCTATAAACTGAAAATCATATATTTATTATCAGTAAAATCATAGAGATCACCAAAAAAAAAGGAAACAACATAAATCAAAGAAGAAAATCGTATTAAAACTTACTGTAAAAAGGGGGGAGAAGCAACTTTTGGAATCTGGTCGTCGTGCGTCGGAGTTGCGGCATCTGGAGGGGTTCGCGGTTTCTGGCCTTCGCGTCAAGAGAGGTCGGCAGGAGGGGAGGTGGAAGAGGAAGGGGTTGGTCGTTGCGTGGAGGGAGAAGGAGAAGAGAGGCGCGACGACTGGGGAGTTGCTGGGGTGAGGGGAAGCGTCGGGCGAGAGAGGGAGGGGAGGGGAAGGTCCACGCCCGAGGCGGCGGACGGTGCGGTCGACGGCAACGGGGGGGGCGACGATCTTGATTCGGGTTTAGGGGTTTTTTCTTTTTTTCTTTTCTTTTTTTTTTTTGATTTCTGCTCGAAGTGGAGAGAGAGAAGAGGGAATAGAGGGGGGGTTTATATAAAATATATATATTTAATTATTTATTGATTTCAAAAAGCAACTTTTATTTTCAAACTCGAAATCGAACCCATCGCCTGCCGTTCATAGCTAATTACCCCTATTCTGAACACAATGGGATATGCATCGTTGGCTGATTCGATCGTTTCGATCAGTTTTCGTCAAAATCAAAATATAACTCTATACATAGAATTTGAACGCGCATTTCAATTTACCGGGGTCACACACTAACTCTATAAATTGCAGAAAATATTTTCTAGCTTCGTATCGACGATACGGTCCTAAAAAAACTAGTTTCGTCAAATTCTGAGACCGTTTGAAAAATGGCCATTTTCCAGTCGATTAAAATCAACTGAAACTGGTCAAACGCGTTTTCCTTTGCCACGCTCACATATTGATTCGAAAAATTATGAAATTTGAAACCTAGCAATAACTTGACATCATGGATCCAACAAAAGTGGTTTCGTCGAAATCCGAGGTCGTTTGCAAAATCTCTATTTTTAAGGGCCTGAATTCCATAGCGACTATTCAGAATTTTCAACTGGACATATCTTTTGATCCCCGTTATGAAATTTCAATTTTTCGGACTCGCTGGAAAGATATCATCAATTAGATCCCACTGTTTTTGGTTTCACTAAAATCCAGATTGTTTTGCTCCCGGTACATTCAATTGAAGTTCGAAATCGAATTATCGAACTACCGCGCCATTTTCAATTCTATTTATAATTATATATAATTATTTATATTCTAACGACGACGTATATAATATATACGTTCGAATTCTATTCAAAATAAATTTCTCGTCGATATCATTTAAAATAATTCATTTTAAATAATCAAAATACGCTAAAATTGCCAAAATAAAATTTTTAAACTGGCCCAGATTTTCGGGTTGTTACAATCTCCCCCACTTAAAACTTTTCGTCCCCGAAAAGGAACAAAGTCGAAAGTGGTTTGATTAATCAACTCTCGTTCGTTCTGGCTTCCATTCTCCAACTTTCCAGTTTCTGAGAATTTTCAAATTCTTCAAAAATTTGGCTAACACCCTAAATTTTCGAAAAATTTCGCCATAACCTCCCCTGCACCGGGAGCCACGGGGAAATCCCGAAATTGCCATACAGGCCTTCTGATCTCAAAAAGAAAAAGAAAAAGCCAAGCGGCTAGCCAATAGGCTCATAAAATCATTATCACCCAAACAAAACAGTAAATTATGTAGTAAATATGTACCTATTTGTCGGGCAAACAAATTTTATTCTCTGCTCTAGCCTCCTTGCTATGACCTGTTCAATGTAAGTAGATATATATGCAAGCAAATGCGACCAAATTTCGTTACAATTCAATATTTGATTCAATTAGGCATAATGGTTCAAAATTATCAAACAAATAAACAAACAACACAAACATCAATCAATTAGTGGATTAACGTTTCAAGTGCATAACTTTGATATATAGTCAAAAATCAGATTTTTGATGCCAAATCACAACAATAGGCCCTATCTAATTTTGGTTCTCACACCAGTCAATAGGAGGTATATAAATATCACACCTTCGACACTCGAACACTAATTCTGATGATGTAGCTACAATCATCAGAATCATCTTCGGGTGACTAGAGTGTGAATCTATATCTATCCAGTATATTAAAATTTCAAATACACGTTTGCAAGGCGTATATGAAAAATCTTTATATACTGGACTGTCCAAATCCATTTAAAATAGATAATCAAATACGAATAGTTGATTTAAATTTTCAAAACAAAATTCGTTTTCACTTTAAAAATATACTCTTCACACTCGTTCTAGGATACTACTGATCCTATCTCTAACGAGTCATTCCCATTGGATATTACTAACCCAATATCTGATGAATTCTTTCGTATGGTTCTAATGTGCCTTGTTCTCGGCTTTGTAAACCAAAGCTCCGATACCACGATCAAACGACCCGAACTTCCCCGGTCCCCGAATAGATGAGAAAGAACGGATTGTTTTGAGAACACGACAAAATAGAACACAGATGGAAGAACATTTCATTGTATTTTACAATAATGCATCAGATTACAAGAATATACAGAGTATAAATGAATCAATATTACACAGAAATATCAGAGATTTAAATTACATTTAAGTACATCGTAGCAGAAAATAATACAATACACAACTAGAAGAGATATACGGATACAAAGCTTTCCGGATATCGTTCCAGCTGTAAACCAGGATCCAGTGAATATACATCTGCAAAACCAAAACTACTAGCTGCCCGTGTCAAAATAGGGGCACCCAGAGTTTAGGTTAAAACAATAAACCCCAGGTCAGTCATGGGACTGGTGTGAGAACTAAAACAGTTATTTATCTTTATTTTAAAGTTAGGTAAATCAAGGGACCACGCCGTATAACACGGAACGGGTTTCCTCCCAAGAATACCAGTGCATAAAACGAACAGCGCAATGCTAAATAAAGAAAAATGAAGCTATTTTAAGACCCAGGTCCTATCACACAATGCAACGCAAGCCGTGGGATAGGGTTTTCCCTTATAATAGCCAAAGCATGCTTGATACGTTTAAAAACAGATTATTTGATACTACTATAAGTGCATAGTGTATAAAACAACTTCAAATCATAAGTATCAATCATAGACGGCATGGGTACCATATATCATGTCGCCATACTAGGCTCTACAAATAAAACCGCAAATGTCACGTATTTGGAAATTGGATTTCCATCTATGAACCGAGGCAAAAGATAGTCCTCAACCGATTCGAGACGCTCTAGCCCGCCCCTCAGGCAAGTACTCAGTCAAGCCTTTGGATCGTCAGGGCCGGTCCACCGATGTGGATTAAAATTCCTGAACACTGCGTTTCCCCGCCCTTTGGGGTGTAAATGAGCCAACGAATGACTCCATCGGACCCGAATCGTCCGATCAAACCGAGGCGCCTCGCAACAGCAACAACCACACAGGTGAAAAGTATATAAATGTCAGGGCTGGTAGGTCACTGACACCACCATAGCTAGAAAGAAACGCATGCCCTCCCTGAGGTCCTTCTCCCATTTTTGGTTCACAACCGGGGTGTGAGGCTCGCGAATTCTCGTTACACAAAGCTGTGCCACACAGGCTGTGCTTTGATCATCACCACAAGACTTTGCTTTTCAGCAGAAGCTTCGATCAATTGCATCTTAGCATGTCACACAGGCAAACCACTGTATGCAACCGATATCAATCACACAGAATGAAATCCAATGTCAGACAAACAGTCTATTTACAAGTCCGTTCTGGGTCTGAACGAAACCGGAGGCACTTTCCTCGCATATCCATCGATCTCCAAGCACATCTGGACGACCACCGATTGATTCCCTCATCTTGGGTGTACAGCCCAATCAAGATCATCAGTAATCACCCAAACGATGTGAAGACTTCCGGTCTTCAACCACCGTCTTCATCTTCGACTTATCGTCGTATCAGTTATTCAGAATGGGATAAACCGGGTCTTTCCTAATAACTCGCGTATATTTTAGATAAGTGTTACACAAACACAACCTTCACCTCATTCCAATTCATCAGTCACTAACCGTAAATTAATCGAGAGAATAATTTCCCAAATATTAACCCCGAAGGCCGAAACCAATATCAGATCAATATCCAGAAAACCATTCTGCTTGGCTAACCGACAGTTAGTTTCTAAATTTCACATTCATAGGGAAAGGTTCCTATTAATTTTATCCAAGATAAATTCCTTGAATTTATTCTCTAATCTTCTTTTGAATTTTGATTCAACTAGTCAGGATTAACGAACCTTACCGAAGTAAACAAATTTCCCAATCCCAACATATTCATCCCATGAAGTAAAACTGGTTATACTTCATATCTTACACCACGGTGTTATCGGTAAATTCAATTACCATTTCACGTTCAAATCTAATTAAAGATTTAACTAACGCCTGGAGCAAAACTGGTGATACTCCATTCTCGATCCTTTTAATCTAATTAAAGATTCATTAAAACTCCACTTAGTTTTAATCTTTAACTAGGTTAAAGAATCAGTGTCATTTAAAACATGGTTCACGATAAACCCAAAATCACATTTCATTACTTGTCGGGTTAAAGAACGAGGGTTAACACTGTTCACGATAAACCCAAAAATCAATTCCAATTCAATTCCAATTAAATATCACTTAATTGGTTCACTTCATTAAATCTAAATAAAAAGATTTAATCTTTTCTCAACTGGGCTCAAGAACAGTGTTAATGAAGACACCATTCACGACAAACCCAAATCACATTTGATATTAAATACAGGGCTCCGAATAGAAAATATACCGGCTTATATTCAATATCAAATTCTACGACCAACAAATATCGTATTGGAAATAATGATATATATATATCTTTCAATTTCCCATAACAATACATGTATCCTCAGAAATCCAACATCGAAATAATCCAAAGACAATTTCGATTCAAATCCATTCCAATATAATAATTTGAAATTCTGGTTATTTTCAAAACCATTTCAAATTCAATTTATTTATTTAAAAATAAATAGAATTATAATTCTAGTTCAAAACTAGTTCATTTCGATAAAAATCTATTTTTATCTTTTCAAATATGGAGTTTTTCATTCCAATTTTTCCTAAATCATTTCTTATGATTTTACACAAATTATTACTATTTTTAATAATTTTATCAAGGCCCGTACAGTCGATTTCCACCAATGGCCATCGAACTGCACTTACAGCGACCTTTTTCAAATTTGATTTGGACATAATTCCAAATCCAACTGTTAGATTTCTAATTTCAAATATTCATTAGAAAGCTCTTTTCGATACGAACCCAACGGTTCCGGTTTTAGGAGAATCCGACGGTCGGATCTCCCGCAATATCCTTTCGAAGTCAATGGTCGAAATTCGCGAACTGCCGCGGCGCGGCGTGTTCTATTCAGGCCATTATATTATATATATAATATATATAATATATACTTCGTCGATTTCAATTTAAAACGTGCTTTATAAATCGTTTTAAATTCATTTTCAAAACGGTTTCAATTTCATGTTCAATTTCAAATCAAAATTGAATATTCCAATATAAATTCGTTTTAAATTCATTTCAAATCGATTTCAATTCAAATCGATTTCTAATTCAATTTCAGTTCTAATTCAATTCAATTCAATTTCAATTCGAATTCATTTATATTCAATTTCAATTCGAATTCATTTATATTCAATTTCAATTCGAATTCATTTATATTCAATTTCAATTCGAATTCATTTATATTCAATTTCAATTTGAATTTATTTATATTCAATTTCAATTCGAATTCATTTATATTCAAAAAATCAGATTTTGAAATCACTTTCGATATTCATTATAAAATGAATAAAATCGATATAAATATCGTTCACGTCAAAATGGCGTCAATTTAACCAACACTGCTTCATATGTTTCTATTTTCAAATATTCTATTTCAAATATTTTTATTTCAAATATTTTTGTTTCAAATATTTTTATTTCAAATATTTTTATTTCAAATATTTCTTTTTCGAAACTGGAATGAGGCCCAATCAATTACCATATAATGTTAATTATATGGATTTTCTACAACACACGTATATATCAACAACGATGAATAATCAACCATCATCCAAAGTGCATTTTACACTGCATAAGCATCAAATATAAATATTCAATGCTTATAACAGTCTGTCAATCAATCGATCGACATACAACTAAACAATCAGGATTAGTGTACGTCAAATATCATCCCAATACCCGTGTGGTGTTTCAAACAATCAAACACAGATTTTATTTGTGCAGTTAGGCGATGTGTGAAATTTATCGTCCCAATCAATGTCCTTCAAATAGGTGTACATAAACAAACCGTCCGGTTTGTAAATGAATATTTATTTATTCACATTCACGTTAAAAATTATATTTTTAACGATCAAACTATTTTATTCAACCTATGAATATTCTATTCGGTTCATTTATTAAATAAAATGTTATCTTTATTTTTCTAACTTATTTTTAGAAAATTTCGGCGGCATAACGGCACGATACTAGAAACGGGACAAGGCCTAGCCTTATCCCCGGTCTAGTGAAGGCCCACGCCATTCACACATCAATCAAATCAATTTCATTTCACCAAACAATTCAATTCAAACCAAATAATCTAACCAACTATACAACCAAACAATTAAACAAACAAGCCATCCATGGTTTGTGGATGACGGGTGTCGGGTGCTACTAAACACCGTCTGCATCCTAGTATATATATATATATATAATTAGAAAAATAAAATTGAAGAGTGAGAAATTCTCACAGAATAGCTAATCCAACGCCACGACTCTTCTTATGCAGAAATCTTCGTTGTTTCATCTTTCATCACTTTCTTTGCCCGTATTCTCTACATATGTAAAAATCATATTTTTACTTCGCTATTCAATTTATAGAAAACGAGTTTTTACTATGCTATTCAATATATTAAAATCGAGTTTTTTACTATGCTATTCAATATATAATAATCAAGTTTTTACTATGCTATTCAATATATAAAAATCGAATTTTTACTATGTTATTCAATATATAAAAATCGAATTTTTATTGTGCTATTCAATATATAAAAATCGAATTTTTATTATGTTATTCAATATATAAAAATCGAATTTTTATTATGCTATTCAATATATAAAAATCGAATTTTTATTATGTTATTCAATATATAAAAATCGAATTTTTATTATGCTATTCAATATATAAAAATCGAATTTTTACTATGCTATTCAATATATAAAAATCGAATTTTTACTAAGCTATTCAATATATAAAAATCGAATTTTTATTTAGCTATTCAATATATAAAAAACGAGTTTTTACTATGCTATTCAATATATAAAAATCGAATTTTTATTGTGCTATTCAATATATAAAAATCGAATTTTTATTGTGCTATTCAATATATAAAAATCGAATTTTTATTTTGCTATTCAATATATAAAAATCGAATTTTTATTTAGCTATTCAATATATAAAAATCGAATTTTTATTTCGCTATTCAATATATAAAAATCGAATTTTTATTGTGCTATTCAATATATAAAAATCATATCTTTTCTATATTGAAAATCGCAGCTTTATACCTCTAAAAATCCTATCTTTTTACTTAGTAAAAATCGTATTTTTCTTTTCATAAAAATTCTATTTTCTATAAACTGAAAATCATATATTTATTATCAGTAAAATCATAGAGATCACCAAAAAAAAAAAGGAAACAACATAAATCAAAGAAGAAAATCGTATTAAAACTTACTGTAAAAAGGGGGGAGAAGCAACTTCCGGAATCTGGTCGTCATGCGTCGGAGTTGCGGCATCTGGAGGGGTTCGCGGTTTCTGGCCTTCGCGTCAGGAGAGGTCCGCAGGAGGGGAGGTGGAAGAGGAAGGGGTTGGTCGTTGCGTGGAGGGAGAAGGAGAAGAGAGGCGCGGCGACTGGGGAGTTGCTGGGGTGAGGGGAAGCGTCGGGCGAGAGAGGGAGGGGAGGGGAAGGTCCACCCCCGAGGCGGCGGACGGTGCGGTCGACGACAACGGGGGGGGGGGGGGGGCGACGATCTCGATTCGGGTTTAGGGGTTTTTTTTTTTTTTGATTTCTTCTCGAAGTGGAGAGAGAGAAGAGGGAATAGGTGGGGTTTATATAAAATTTATATATTTAATTATTTATTGATTTCAAAAAGCAACTTTTATTTTCAAACTCGAAATCGAACCCACCGCCTGCCGTCCATAGCTAATTACCCCTATTTCGAACACAATGGGATATGTATCGTAGGCTGATTCGATCATTTCGATCAGTTTTCGTCAAAATCAAAATATAACTCTATATATTGAATTTGAACGCGCATTTCAATTTACCGGGGTCACACACTAACTCTATAAATTGCAGAAAAATATTTTCTAGCTTCGTATTGACGATACGGTCCTAACAAAACTAGTTTCGTCAAATTCTGAGACCATTTGAAAAATGGCCATTTTCCAGTCGATTAAAATCAACTGAAACTGGTCAAATGCGTTTTCCTTTGCCACACTCACATATTGATTCGAAAAATTATGAAATTTGAAACCTAGCAATAACTTGACATCATGGATCCAACAAAAGTGGTTTCGTCGAAATCCGAGGTCGTTTGCAAAATCTCTATTTTTAAGGGCCTGAATTCCATAGCGACTATTCAGAATTTTCAACTAGACATATCTTTTGATCCCCGTTATGAAATTTCAATTTTTCGGATTCGTTGGAAAGATATCATCAATTAGATCCTACTGTTTTTGGTTTCACTAAAATCCAGATTGTTTTGCACCCGGTACATTCAATTGAAGTTCGAAATCGAATTATCGAACTACCGCGCCATTTTCAATTCTATTTATAATTATATATAATTATTTATATTCTAACGACGACGTATATAATATATACGTTCGAATTCTATTCAAAATAAATTTCTCGTCGATATCATTTAAAATAATTCATTTTAAATAATCAAAATATGCTAAAATTGCCAAAATAAAAATTTTAAACTGGCCCAGATTTTCGGGTTGTTACAACTTATAAAACGAAATCCCAGTTTCTTACATTCGTTAGAAAGATATTGCTAATCAGATTCAAATATTTCTTGTTTCGTCCAATTCCGACTTATATTGAATTATGTATTTTCATTTGAAATTAGAAATCGAATTTTCGAACTGCCGTGCCATTTCAGGCTCATTTTATAATTAAAATAAATTTATTCGTTCTAACTTCGTCGAAAATAAATTTTTAGTCGTTATTATTTAAAATAATTCATTTTAAATATTCAAAATTCGTTTAAATTGCCAAAATAAATTTTTTAAATTTGCTCTGATTTTCCGGGTTGTTACAATGTCCCCCACTTAAAATCTTTTCGTCCTCAAAAAAGAACGGAGCTGAAAGTTGTTTAACTAACCAACTCAACTTTCTTTATTTTCATTATGGCTTAAGTTCTTCAACTTTTCAGTTTCTAAGAACTTTTCAAATTTTCCGAAAATTTGGCTAACACCCTAAATTTTCGAAAAATTTCGCCATAACCTCCTTTGTACGGGGCTACCGGGAAAATCCCCAAACCGCCACATAGGCCCTCTCATCTCAAAAAGAAAAAGAAAAAGCCAAGTGGCCAGCCAATCGGCTCATAAAATCATCCAAACCCAATAAATTAGTAAACATGTACCTATTTGTCGGGCATACAATTTTATTCATCTTCTCTAGCCTCCTTGCTATGACCTGTTCAATGTATACACATGTATATGCATGCATTTGCAACCAATTTTCAATTCAGTTTAATATTCTACACAATTTGGTTATATTCACCGTTCATTCGCATTATGGTTTAAATGAATAATCACATACAACACAATCAACAATCAGCAATCAATTAGTTGAATAACGTTTCAAACACATTATTTTTAATATATAATCAAAAATCATGTTTTTGATGCCAAATCACAACAATAAATCCTATCTAGTTTTGGTTCTCACACCAGTCAATTGGAAATATATAGATATCTTACTTTCTAAACTCGAACATAAACTCTGATGATGAGTACTCAATCATCAGAATCATCTTCGGGCGACTAGAGTGTGATTCTGTGTCTATCCAGTATATTTGAGGCTTCGAATACACGCTAGCTAGGCATATACGCAAAATCTCTATATACTAGATTGTCCAAATCAATTCAAAGTAAATATTCAAATACGAATATGGAAGTTTTAAATTTTCAAAACAAAGTTTGTTTTCAATTTTGTTTTTAAAACAACACTCTTCACACTCGTTTTAGGATACTACTGATCCCGTCTCTAACGAGTCATTCTCATTGGATATTGCTAATCCATTCTCTGATGAATTCTTTCGTTTGGTTCTAATGTGTCTTGTCCTTGAGCTCTGTAAACCAAAGTTCTGATACCAACTGTAACGTGCTGAACTTCCCCGTTAAGGAAAGCCCGGATTGAGTTGAGAACACGACCCAATAGAACACAAATAGAAGAACATTTCATTGCTTATTACAACAGTTTACATCAGAGTACAAGAATATCACAGAGTATAAATGAATAAATATTACACATTCGATAATTATCAGAGATTTAAATACATTACTGCAGCGGAAAAATAATACAAAACTTAATTGAAAGAAATACATGGATACAGAGTTTTCCGAATATCACTTCAGCTATAAACCAGGAAACTGTGAATATAATATCTGCAAAACCCAACTACTAGCTGCCCGTATGGAAAATAAGGGCACCCATAGTTTAGGTTAAAACAATAAACTCCAGGTTAGTCATGTCACTGGTGTGAGAACTAAAAAAGTTATTAGCTTGATTTTAAAGTTAGGTAAATCAAGGGACCACCCCGTATAACACGGAACGGGTTTCCTCCCAAGAATACCAGTGCATAAAACAAATAGCGCAATGCTAAATAAAGAACAATGAAGCTATTATAAGACCCAGGTCCCATCACACAATGCAATGCAAGCCGAAGGATAGGGTTTTCCCTTATAATAGCCAAAGAATGCTAGATACGCGAAATTTAATCTTTTATTATTACTATAAGTGAAGAAAACAACTTCAAATATAAATGTATCAATCATAGACGGCATGGGTACCATATATCATGTCGCCATGCTAGGCTCTACAATTAAAACCGCACGTTGTCGTATTTGGAAGTTGGATTTCCATCTGTGAACCGAGGCAAAAGATAGTCCTCACCGCTTCGAGATGATCTAGCCCATGTATCAAGAAAGCGCGCAGGCAAGCCTTGGATCGTAAGGGCCAGTCCACATGGAGTGGATTAAAAGGCCTAAACATGCGTTTCCCCGCCCTATGGGGCGTAAACTGGACATATACCGACCAGACCATCGGTCCCGGATCGACTGATATAACTGAGGCGCCTCGTATTCCAACAACCACATGAGTCAAAATTGGCAGGGCTTGTAAAACCACTGACACCACTCCTAGCTAGAAAGAAAAGCATGCCCTCCCTAAAGTCCTCTCCTTTTCTGGTTCACACCGGGGTGTGAGGCTCGCGAATTAATGCTACACAAAGCTACACTATATTAAATCTATGCTTTGATCATCAACCACAAGACTCTGCTTTTCAACAGAAGCCTTGATCAATTGCATCTCAGCATGCCGCACGGGCAATTCATGCTATGCAACTGATGTCTATCAATCACACAGAATGAAATCCAATGTAAGACACAAAATCCATTTACAAGTTCGTTCTGGGTCTGAACGAATCCAGAGGCACCTTATTCCGCCTCCCATATGTCCCATACAGGAGTGAGGTCCTCGCATATCCGTCGATCTCCAAGTACATCTGGGCGATCACCACTTATTACCTCGTCTTGGATGTACGGCCCAATCAAGACATCAATAATCATTCAAATGATGTGAAGACCTCCGGTCTTCAACCACCGTCTTCAATGTCGACTTATCGTCGAATCGGTTATTCAGAATGGGTATAAACCTGGCCTTTCCGAATAACCCACATATATAATAAACAAGTGCTACACAAACACAACATATGCCTCATTCCAATTCAGAATATTCTTTAATTCAAATATTCTTTTCACAATTTTAAACCATGTTAAGGTTTACAAAACTAGTCGGGATTATCGAACCTTACCGGAGTAATCATTTATTATGTTTCCCAATCCCAACATATTCACCTCAAGGAGCAAAACTGGCAATACTCGATGTCCAACACCATGGAGTTATCAGTAAAATTAATTACCATTTCACGTTCAAATCTAATTAAAGATTTAACTATCGCCTAGAGTAAAACTGGTGGTACTCCATTCTCGATCATTTGCTTGAATTGATAATTTCAGTTATCACATTATATCAGTCGCTAACCGTAAATTAGTAACAGAACAATTACCTATGTATTAACCCCAAAGGCCAAAACCAACATCAAATCAATACCTAGGAAACCATTCAACTTAGCTAATCTCCAGTTAGTTTCTAATTTTCTTAACTCCATTGGGTTTAATAACAGTATTATTAAAGATACCATTCACGACAAACCCAAAATCTTATTTCATTAATTATGGAATCTTCGTGGAAAACAGATAAATATATAATCAATATCAATTTCTGTATCCGATTAATAATATAAATGGAATAACGACAAAGTCTTTTAAATTCCATATATATTAACAGTCTTCCTCCACAGAAGCTCACTTCGATTATTACCAAATCGAATTCCATTCCATTCCAATTTTTATATTGGAAAACTTTACTTTGGAAAATTTCCATTAAATCTCAATATAAAGATTTATAAATTCCAAATCACATTTTACTGTTAATTGGGTTAAAGAACGAATGTCATTAAAAACACAGTTCACGATAAACTCAATTCACATTCCATTTCAATTCCAATTAAGTATTAATTAATTGATAATTCTTCTTTAAATCTTAATAAAAAGATTTATTCTTTTCACATTTGGGTTTAAGAACAGTGTTAATGAAGACACCGTTCACGACAAATCCTGAATCCAATTTGATATTAATATAAGGCTATGAATATAAAATATATCGGCTTATATTCAATACCAAATTCTGAAACCAACAAATATCGTATTGGAATGACAATATACATATATATATATATATATTCCAAATTCCTCCACAGTATCCGTATAATCACGGAATCCAATATCGAAATATTCCGAAGATAATTTCGATTCAAATCCTTCCCCATTCTTATGTTGGAAATTCTGGTTATTTTAAAACCAATTTCAATCCATTTTTTTTTATTTAAAAATATTGGATTATTATTCTAGTCGTAAACTAGTTCATTTCGATAAAAAAAACATTTTCTTCTTTACAAACATTGAATTTTTCATTCCAATTCTTTTCAAATCATTTATTATGATTTACATAAATTATTAAGATTTTAATAATTTTATCAAGGCCCGTACAGTCGATTTTCATTAACGGTCATCGAACTGCACTTACAACGACCTTTTCCAAATTTGTTTGGACATAATTCCAAATCCAACCATTAGATTTCAAATCTCTTACATTTGTTGGAAAGCTCTTTTCGATACGAACCCAATGGTTCCAGTTTCAGGAGAATCCAACGGTCGGATCTCCCCTAATGGCAATTCGAAGTCAATGGTCGAAATTCGCAAACAGTCGCTGTGCGGCGCATTCTATTCAGGCCATTTAATATATATAATATATATATTATATATGTTCCATCGATTTCCATTTAAAACGTATTTTATAAATCATTTTAAATTCGTTTTGAAATTGATTTCAACTTCATATTCAGTTTTAAATCAAAATTGAATATTCCATATCATTAATATATAAATGATAATATTTTCAAAATCTAGGATTTTGAAATCATTCCCTTTTCTATATTAATTATAAAAACGAATATAATCGATATAAATATCGTTCGCATCAAAATGGCGCATTTCTAATCAACACGGCTTAATATTTTTCAATATTTCGTGTCCATCCAAAATCGGACATCAAAATCAGATTTTAATCCTTTACAGAATATTATTTTAAAATATTCCTTAATTTAAAATATTTGATATTTTAAAATATTCTTCAGTTCTGAATTGGAACCAGACACAGCCAATTACCATATAAAGTGATTTACATGGATTTCATACAACACATGTGTATCAGAACAATGATGAATAATCAACCATCATCCATAGTGCATTCTACACTGTATAAGCATCAAATATAAATAATTTATGCTTACAACAATTTGTCAGCCTATCGATCGACATACAACTAAGTAATTGGGATTAGTGTACGTCAAATATCATCCCAACACCCATGTGAGGTTTCAACCAACAAATACTGAATATTATTTGTGCAGTTGGGCAATGTGTAAAATTTATCGTCCCAATCCATATCAGTCAAATTGGTGTACATTAACAGATCATTTTGATTTGTAAATGAATATTTATTTTATCTAGTAGAAATGAAATTTTTATTTTTGTAACATATTTAAAAAAATTCGGCGGCATAACGGCGTGATACTAGAACCGGGATAAGGTCTAGCCTTATCCCTCGCCTCGTAATGGCGCACGTCATACACAAACCAAATTATATCAATTCGTTTCACACCTCAAACCAACATTCAAACAAATACATCAATCAACACAAACAACCAAACAAGTCGTCCATGGTCTGTGGACGAAGGGGAACAATTTATATATGCAATTATGAAATAAATAACTAAACAAGAAATTTTAATGAGGAGTTCTCACCTTTGGCTTCCATTCCTTCATTCTTTATTTCTGGACGGTCTTGATTCCGTTTCGCATTCAGTCAGTTTCATTTCAATCTGTTTTACACGATTTTTATATTAAAAATCACGTTTTTATTTCAACGCTATAAAAATCACATTTTTATAGTGTTATTTATATAATAAAAATCATATCTTTATTTGCTATTTACATATATAAAAATCGCCTTTTTATAACTCTAACTTCATTATAAAAGTCAAATCTTTATATTGCTTTCATGAGAATAAAAATCTCATCTTTACTATTCTGAAATTCTTATCTTTTATTTTTTTTAAATATAATCTTTCTATTATAAAAATAAAATCTTTACTATTTTGAAAATATAATCTTTTGACATATAAATTTTTTAACTTTTATAATATAAAAATCCTAACTTGGTTTATAATAAAAATCCTAACTTTGAAATGTTAAAAATCAGATTTTCATTAAAACAAAATTATTAAAAATTATAAAAATCAGAGAACTTACAGTTAATCGGAGGACTAGGGGGGTTTAGGGAACGCAGAAGGTGGTCGGGGAGGCTAGGGTGGTCGAGGCGTCGGAGTGGGGCTGAATGGAGACTAGTGGCGGACCCTGGAGCTACTGGTGGCGGCGGCCCCATCCTAGTGGTGGCGGCGGTCTTGGTTTTACGGTTTGGGGGACAGTATCGCTCGAATCAGAAGGGGAGAGGAAGGAGAGGGGCGGTGGAGAGGAGGATGGCCGAAAAAGGAGGGTGCGGCGCCATGGTGGCCTGCCGGAGGCGGCGCTCGATGGTGGCGTCACAACGGGGGAGGGGGGGTGCGTCGGTTTGGGTCAGAAGAGCGGGATCGTGTTTTTTTATTTTATTGGGGGCGTTGACTGTAATGTAAGGGGAAGGAGAGAGGGATGTAGAATAATATATATTATATTTATTTATTTTTATTTCAAAAAGTAACTTTTTATTTCAAAATCAAAATCAAACCCAACGACTGTCACCCTAGCTAATTATCCCCGTTCCGAACACAATGGGATATGTCCCGTAACCCAATTCGGTGGTTACGATAGATTTCCGCTAAATTTAAAATATAAATCAATATATTTTAAATTCAAACGCACATTTTAATTTACCAGGGTCACATATTGACTCTAAAAACTCTAGAAAAATTATTTTTAGCTTCGTATTGACGATACAGTCCTAACAAAACTAATTTCATCGAATTTGGTGACCGTTTGAAAAACGGCCATTTTCCAGTCGATTAAATTTGATTCAACTGTACCAAACACGTTTAAATGCGCCACACTCACATATTAATTCCAATATTTATGAAAATAGGAATCTGTTAATAATTCAACATTCCGAATCCAACAAAAGTGGTTTCATCGAAAACAGAGGTCGTTTGAGAATGTCTATTTATAAGGGCCATATATATATATAAATTCCATAGTGACTTTTCTGAATTTTAAACTGGACGTAACTCTCAACTTATAAAACGAAATCCCAGTTTCTTACATCCGTTAGAAAGATATTGTTAATCAGATTCAAATATTTCTTGTTTCATCCAATTCCGATTTATATTGAATTCTGTATTTTCATTTGAAATTAGATATCGAATTTTCGAACTGTCGCGCCATTTCAGGCTTGTTTTATAATTAAAATAAATTTATTCGTACTAACTTCGTCAAAAATAAATTTTTAGTCATTATTATTTAAAATAATTCATTTTAAATATTCAAAATTCATTAAAATTGCCAAAATAAATTTTTTAAATTGGCTCTGATTTTCCGGGTTGTTACATATATAAATGAAAAGAAGTAAACAATATGAATATTCTCTAGACGGTGACAATACATCCTTATGGGAGTGACCCACTAATTGACGTCCACAAATATATACTGGGTGTTTCAAAGAAGTGCCCCTCTTTGCCACCACTCGGTATGTTTGTAAAAATCAACGTACGTAATTTTTTTTTTAGGAAATACTCTGTCAGGCATTCGTCCAAACAAGTTGTCCTGGGAATGGACAAACCGAAGGCACTCTCCTACCACATCCTAGGAATCAATCTATCAACAGTAGCGAGTTGTCCTTGCAACCGCCGATTTCAACCACGATAGGAATTCCATTAAAGTATCTCCTAGCGCGGCTCTAGAGAATTCGATAAGTAGTACTTTCGCATATAAAGATCTACGGTCTTCATTTTTCCATCTTCAATCTGTATTTTCTACATTACGTATTTTTTGGTTTAGAATGGTTTTCGAATATAAATTCGAACCCGGTCTTTCCCTACCAACAATTGTATAGGCCAAATTTGATAGTCGGTTATTTAACTATCAAATAAAACAACCATTCATCCATAAAAGAAAACTGAATTCACTTATTTGATATCCATTATCATTTTAGCCTCTTTTGATTATCCATTTATTAATTTAAATCGTCTCTATTATCTAATATATGGAATTCTTATTTTTGCTTGTTATATTAATATATAAAAATATTTAAAACCCTATCATCTTAAAATACTTTTAAGAACGTATTTCTCATCTTGGTCATTAGTCCCTAACCGTAAACTATTAAGAGAATAAACTCCTTAAGTGTCAACCTTTAGGGCCGAGACCAACATCAAATCGACACTTGGAAAATCATTCAACTCATTAATCCCCAGTCATTTTCTAATTTCCTTAACCTCTAACGAATAAAAATTCTAGTTATTCATTATCACTTAAAACGAGATATTTACCTCAAATTTATCGTCATTCCAAATATTTTACTTAAAAATACGATTTACAAAACCATCATTGAATATTCCATAAATATTCTTTATAAACACCTTTATAGTTCTATTATAACTTATCTCGGTTTATTTCAATAAATTTATTCCATAAAAACATTCGTATATGAATATCATTTTATATTTTATAAATCTTATATAAAATTCTTAATAAAATCTATATTACTATCCAATTTGGTTTGACTTGAATTCGATTAGAATTTATAAATTTAAAACAACTCTTACTTCTAGGGATTCTCATTTGCAAGATATTTTTCTTTTCCCCTTATTTGTCTTAACCGTTAACAATATATCTTAATACAAGTTCACACTTGACTTACTTAGTCCATCTGAATTAATACTTGCAACTTCATGTTTAAAATTTTATTAATAAATGCCATCGAGGTATTTATTTCAAATAATCTCTTTTATATTTCTCTTTGCAATTGGAACACCCCAATCATTTAAATTATTAGTTTCAAAACACATTCCCACTTTCTTTTCCAAATCCATGCTCATATTACATCTTTCTAAAGTACTCCAAAAATAATGGCTTTTGCTTCTTTATAAATGTCATTTATAAAACCGCCTCCTTATCTTGTTTAAACTAATATTTACTTTTTAATTATATTTATAATTTGGATTTTAAATGAACATTTTAAAAATAAATATTTTCCTTTAAGCTCTTTTTATATTTCAAATTTCTATTCTGAAATCCATATATTATTTTGAATATTAAAAATATCCAAAATCAACGATCAGTGTTACTTGCACGTCCAAATATACCATAATCTATCGCATGTTAGAAAACACAACATATGTCAGCATATATGTGAAAACAAATAATTTAAATGTGAGGAATCTAATTGGATCCCTCCAACCTGTTTTTCCTACATCTAGAGATGTTAGTCAACAATAATAATATCCATCCTGCTTCGAGGTAGGATATTGCGGTATAGAAGGTCATTCACTATATATATTGTGGGGCACATAGTGAAATCATCCGCTAATGAGACTACGGGAAATATCCAATCAACAATCACCAATATTATTATATAATATTATATATATATATATACATATATACTAGTATCACTTTATATCAATCAAGTTATCATCCATCAACAATGAATTAAATTTGAACTATTAAAAATAGTTCTCATAATTTAATTGAGTGAGTTTAACACACCTTGATTTCCTGTGTCGAATATCTGTTTAAAATTCCATATCATCTTAGCTACTCGTCTACTTGAATTGTCTTAAATAAATTATCACCTACGATTTATTTTATTTATCGATTAGGCTATGCTAATTTAAATTAGCTATTAAATAAATAATTTTTCTATACAATTCAAATTTGGTAAAAACGTTTACCTTATTATTACTGCCATCCATTAAACCAGTTTGCCGAGTTAAACTGCACAACCCTGATTTACCGAATACCACTAGTAATTCCAGTTCCAATCAGCTTGACCTCACCATCACCATCGGACCGACACCTTACATCCCAATCACACTGCAGTCTCTCCAAATTCATCAGCTCTGCATGTTCCAGACCAACTCCCCCATTTGGCAGTCCCATCTCCATTAGCTAAGTTTCCCCATCCCATACTATCCCGTTCAAAATGCATTCATACTACCCATTATTATATATTTATATTATTTCTTTTTATTTTATACTTTTGAATATCCCCCTTTTCTTGCAACAGTCTAACACAGTGATGTCGCTCAACACACACTCATGTTCATCATCCCCAAACTCATACTGTTAAACTTCCATGTCATACTGTAGATTCATCTGCAGATTGTCCTCCTTCATTTTCGCATTTCAGTCCAACCAAGTTCCTCGGTATCGGGCTGTAGTTCGCACATCCCAGGCCAACGTCGGCTTCACATTATCAACTACTGAATCCCCAAAAACTCAACCTGATGTGTAAACGCTTCCGGTTGTTGCCGAATCACAGAGTCTCACAGTTTTTAAAATTCGCGATTTTCGATTCCAGAGTCTTCGAATGTTGAGCCGAGCTTCAGGAAATTCCATAGATCCACTTGCGACTTTCGATTGCAATTTCTTCTCCAATAACTCTCTTTATTCTTGGTGGCGGCCCTACCTCCTTCTGAAAATGGCGGGTGCATTCACTATGTCGTCGAGCTCTAGTGAAATCATAGACTTTGAATCACGGTACTCCAATTCGATTTGATTCGTTTCTTTTTTAATAGTGGATGGATTCGCGATTCAGTTGTAATGGGAAATAAAGGAAATGAAAAAAAATTGTTTCTGGTTTACGGGATGTGGAAGTAACAAACGAGCGAGGTTATTCATAAGTGAACGATAGGAAGATAGGAATGAAGCTAAATCAAATAGGTTTAGGGATAGGCATAGATTCATAGTGTACAATTTCTGAAAGCTTCATGGAGAAGGAATGATTTCGACGTGAAATTTCAAAGGAGAAGCCGCTGAAATTATATAGAGTATCATGTGCTAGCGAAACAAGTCGTCCCCTATATTTTTCATTTAAATTTTGATTTAAATTTATTTATTTAACAGGTGTGATTTACTTTAAAATATCTAGTGATTCTGAATGCCTATTTGAGTGCAAGGAATGACATTCCTTGGGTTTTACCCCTATTTTAAACACACTGGAATGTGTTTCGTACTCTAATTCGACCATATAAAGAAGATATTTGTAACACCCCGTATTTTCTATGAACACAAAAGTAACAAAACAATGTATACTTAATTTTTAAAGAAGAATTAAGGGAAATGGGTTACGCCATTGCGTTCGTCTTGGAATTCTGATTGAGATAGAGTCCGAGTTTGCGTAAATCGGACTCCGTATGAAGAAGTTATGGCCTTCAGAAGTTTCAGAAAATTTATTTAAATTAAAACAACTCAGATTTAAGTTTGAAATTCAAATCACACACCCGTGTTGGGCGGGAAATTTCCTGCCCAGGACCCAGGTCGACTAAGGGATCGACGTGGCGGTCGACCTGGGTCACATAGGTCGACCTGGGGGTCGACCACCCCCTATTTCCAGATCTGAGGACTGGTTCGTTGTTTTGTGTAACACCCCGCCTCCGCTAGGGTCACTCGCAAAGCAATGCACTAGCTTTAGAGGGGCATTATTGGTAAACATGCACAGAAATATCACAAGACAGAACATATAAAATAGCGGAAGTAAAATCGAACTTTCATAAACATTAATAATTAAGGTCTAAAGCCTTTTACATCAGAGTACATCAAAACCTGTCTTGCAATAGTAAAGAAGCATAAAGACTTTTTCATAAATTATTCCCCAAGTAAAAACAGTAAAGTAGCCATAGCCAAGATAAGTCCAAGCCATCCATGATGACCTTCAAGCAGAAGAGTCTGAACTAAACAACAGCATTTCCTCCCTGTAACCTTGGGGGGGGGAAACGGAAGAAAAGAGGCGAAACAAAACGGGTCAGTCAAAAAGACTGAGTAAGCCCTATCTACTATTAGTATAAAAACTAGTAAAGTTAACTGACATGAGAAACTGAGATGAACATAAGCATGATAACAAGATAGATAAGCTAAATCAAAATAATAGGATGAACTACTGAACTCAGATAAACTAAGGTGTCATGATAAATTACGATGTCAAGATAAAACAAGGTATCACATCGTCAGGTTTCTATCAAGCATAATATCCCCAAGATATCTATCCCGTATAACGTCCCATGGTATCTATCCTGTATATCCGCTCTGCACCTCTCGTACTAGTGTCCTAACCCGCGTCATGTGTTAACCATGAATGTCCCTTGCCCAATGTCATGAAATGGTCCATGTCAACCTAATATATAGCATATGTAGGTTTTCCCAACTCGTAGGTTTCTTTCCATGTATAAGTTCAGTCCTTTGCCGTAGGCCGTACGGGCTTTCCCATGTAAACGTTTTATCCTTGAAGCTGTTTTGGACTGCAACCCTTGATCTAGTTATATTTCCTTACCATGAACTATCGCGCGTCCACTTAGGATTTATGCCACCTAGGACCGCTAGGGATTATGCTACCTAATGAACGTTTCCGTGTCTCGGTTTGGGTTTTGGCCACCTAGGACCACTAGGGATTATGCCACCCGTCAACCACGCCCTTCATCCCACGTATGTATCGTGAATCGTTTTCCATGTCTAGACGCACATGTTCTTCAATGTGCCATCCGAGTTCCGTGCCAGGGCAAATCAAGAAATACGGAACTCGGTCGGGAGCTTTAAGTCGTCTGCTGATGCAGATATCAAGGTCTGTTTTTGTACCCGTGGCTATGGTCCCACGTGACCCCTCCCTCAACTACTGAAAGGCAACCCACGAAAAATCATGTATGAGAACCACTCCCCGGCCCCACTATAGCCCCACTTTCCTACGGGCCAACCTCACCCATGACTCGATAGCAAGAACATGGTCTGTTGGGGGTTCTCTGCCTTTCCGTACGTACACGATTGACTAAAGATGGTTGGTAGTCGGCGATGTGCTATCCAGGGCAAAAACCAAGAATCGTCGACTCCACGCTAATCCATCCCAGTCTTTAGGTCGCTCGCATAGCAACCAAGGCATACTCTTGGCTCTTCTACCGCAGACCTTAACCTCTTGTGAGCCCAGGAGGATCATCTGCAACCTCACAGAGGGATACCAAGAGTATCCTCACGTCCCCCGAAGCTTCCGCTTCGGCACCCAGTGCGCTGGAGCTTTTGTCCAAGTTAGATAACTTGCTCCTTCTCGTATACTAAGCGATGACCTACCGTATCAGGTTACTCATCGCTTTGTGAATTAGTCCTATGTCCTTAGCTAAGAATTATTACTTAGTTACCCTTAACTAAGGTTTACCACTTAGCTTCCTTTCCCGTTATCCTTGATTAACCACGGTTTTCTACCTAGTTCTTCTAACTAGGGTTTGTCTATTGGGTTAAGTGTTATCATTCAAGTCCATGACTTAACCCGCCCACGAATCACGTCAAAGATTGGCTAAGTATTTAAGTTCAAGACTTAGTCCTACAAGTTGGTTAAGTGTACCCAGAGGCTCATGACTTAACCCTATCAAGTCAAATTGGTCAAGTACTAGTTTACCTTAATCCTATCGGATTATCTTGCTAGATTGATTAAGCATAGATTATCTTAATCCCATCAAATTATCGAGTCGGATTGGTTAAGTATTGGTTAGCTTAACCCCATCCCCTAATCGTACTACGATGGTTAAGTATATTCAAAAAAAAAAAAAAGGTCTTGTGACTTTAACCTTATCAGGTCCGCGTATTAGATTGGTTAAGTGTAGGTTACTTAACCTCATCAAATCATCATGTATAATTGGTTAAGTATGAGTTGCTTAACCCCATTAAATTATCACGTTAAGTTGGTTGAGTATTGGTTACTTAACCTCATTGAATTACCCAGTTTAAATTGGTTAAGTGTTTTAACTTAACCCCATCGAACTACCGTGTTTAGATTAGTTAAGTGTGGATTACTTAACCCCATCTAATTACCGTGGTTAGATTAGTTAAGTATCAATTACTTAACCCCATCTAATTACCATGTTTAGATTAGTTAAGTCTTAATTACTTAACCCCGTCTAATTACCGTGTTCAGATTAGTTAAGCCTTAATTACTTAACCCCATTTAATTACCAAGTCGGATTAGTTAAGTGTAAATTACTTAACCCCGTCCCCTAATCACCTTGCATGGTTAAGTGTCATTAAGAAATCAAGCCCGGTCCCACTTAACCTACCCATTCGTGTCATATTGGTTAAGTGTCATTAGTCAAATCCAGTTACTTAACCCACTTGTCCATGTCATATTTGGTTAAGAGTCATTAATCAAATTGTCTTAACCCTATTATGTGGCATTAATTACTTAATGCACCTTCACCTCTCACATTAGACTTTTTTGTGGTTACTAGTTAAGCCGGTCGGTTCCGGGTAGCTTTACACCACAACTTGGTCTAACCTCGGGTTCAAGCACAACATGACCAACTTCTCACATTGGGTCCTATTGTTTGCAACTACTAGTTAGGCCGGTCGGTTCCGGTTAGTTTTACGTTGCAAACTCAACCCAACCTCGAGTTGGCCACTTTCATGTTTAGTCTAGTGTCATGTTCATATTCAAGTTTTCAAGCAATTGGGTAGACCTAACTTAATAGGTAAATTCCCAATGGGTAGACCTAACTTAATAGGTAAATTCCCAAGCTTATGTTTTTATGCATATTTACATGTCAACTTCCATGTTATCTTTCAAGTCATGTTTCCAAGTTGTATCTTCATGTCATTAGAAGTTACCCATAACATAACCCAACGCTTTTAAACTCGCATATATGTTCGCAACAACGTAATGGATTAAAAGAAGAGACTTGGAAAAAGCATGTCAAAGATGGATATTAAGCCACAAGTTAATCATGGTGGCAAATGAGGCACACATGTGTTCATTAACTTGCATGTTACATTCTTAAGCCTCAAAACATGCATAAACCCAAACTTGGCACATAAACGAACCATGGTGACAAAAGTCATGGAATGATGACTAGAGACTCGCATATATCATCATATAAGGGTTATGACTTCATATGCAAGTTGACATAAAGATTATGATGACTCTCATGTTGCATAATGCAACTTTCCAACATAAAGGTTGTAGCTTTTAGCTCATAAGATCAAGATAATGACTTCATAAACTTGCATGACATGATAGCATAAATCATACTCAATGATCAAACCCAAATTTGCAACATGAACATTTAACTTCATGGTTAATATCTAAGAGTAGGGAAGGGCTTACATTGCTATTAAGGCCTAAATCGATTACACTAAAGCTTGTGATGAAGCCTATGCATGCCATCACCCAAAAACCCAAAGATGGATGCTCCAAATCAACAAAAACACCATCTTTATGAACAAAGATCAAAGCTTTTGCCTTGGAATCAACTTGAGAAGCTCTCATACTAACATAGGGACTCTCTAATACTCTCATGATCATGAAACCTCTCATAGAAATGAAGTGGAGGCTAGGATAGTTGAGTGGAGGCCATGAGAGTAGGAATTTTGCCATAGTTTGGTTACATGAGTGAATAATGAGGGTTTAGGGGAGGGTTAGGGGCTTATTTATAGAAGATTAGGCTAGTTAGGACCCTTAGATTAACCCTAGGACCAACCTGAACCGTCAGATCTCAAACCAGGCCCAAAAACCTAGCCAAGATAGAAACAGGTGCACCAGGCAAGACTGCTCGTCTGAGCCAGGTCGACAGCCAAGTCGACAGGGCTGTCGACTTGGTCAGACCAAGTCGACTCCCAAGTCGACAGGGCTGTCGACTTGGGTACTGTGGCGGGAATTTTTCCCAACTGGCCCAATTTTCCAAATTCAAGTTTGAATTTGAAATCTGTTTTTACTTAGGAATTTTCTGAAAACTTCGTTGGGCCTTAATCGGGTCATACGGACTCCGATTTTCGAAAACTCGGACTCTATTTCGCGTATTTTTCCGAGACGAATGCAATGGCATAGCCCGTTTAACTTGATTCAGAATTTAAAATTAAATTCTGCCTTGATTCTCGTCTTAATCATGTTATCGAAATACGGGTTGTTACATTCTCCCCACCTTTTAGGATTTCGTCCCCGAAATCTCCAAGTTAGGAAGAACATATCCTACCATCCATCATCCATCTACTCAAAACATCATCCACAAGCGACCATTGTCCTTAGATGATTTCTAATGCTGTATGAACATATGCAAAACGTGTGTGTATATGCTCCTTAGCTAATGCTAATGATCAGGCCTAAATGATCTTTCTAATGCAAGATATGTTAAGTGCCATGAATCCAACATGTATGCAAATAGTCCTAGTCATATAAGTACTATATGCGTGCCCAAACATTCATCCATATGCAACATCCACATGACAACACATTCAATTTCATCCATAAAGAAGTATAAATGCTCGTGCATATGCAACATGAAACGTGATCGCGTCAATCTAGTATCTAACGTGTATTCGCGCATCCACGAGCAACCACCTGCAACCATTTGCAACCATATCAATCATAACATGTCTCAAATACATGTTTACATCCATAGCGTTCTACCTAAGGTTCCCAAGATAAGATCGAGAAGATAGACAAGACAAACTCCTTACAGGGTTTGTAACCGAAACAGGACCGAGAGGATATCCACCAAGCGATAGCATGCAGGTAAGCTCTACAGGTGAACCAAGGATCAAAGATATACTCTTAAAAAGAGACGTGATGCGCGCGTCCAAGCCGCATTTCCATGAGCTTAATTCCATCGTGCCTTGACCGCCTTTGACTTCATGATTTCGTAGCTCCTTGATTCCTATTTCCAAGGTGTGAGTGGAACTCATCTCACTGTCGCCTCTCGTTTCACTTTCACTTATTCTTCCCCTAGTAAGCTCGGCTCAAATATGTCTGCGTACTCATGCAAGCTCTCCAAAATTCACTTAGTGAATTCTGGATCTCGTTTTCCAATGCCAATCCATGTTGCCAAGAGTTCTTACTAGGGTGATTCCCATAACTCATGCATAATCGAAACGAACCATCCGCCTTAGCGGCGAATTCTATTCAAACGGATTACCAACAACTGTATCATGGGATTCTAGGTAACTAGCCATGACAGAACCCAAAAGGTTACACGAGACTTCGAGGGTATCACCAAGATGAGTCGAGAGTCTAACTACCCTCTTTCCAAAACCGAGAATGGCACCCCTTATTGGGTGACCACTTTATCCTCAGAATCCATCCGTAGTTGAGACATGTCATTCCCAAATCCAACAAGTCATGAAGAAATGGACCAACTCTAACAAGATTTGGGACAAAATAGAATCCTCTTCTATGCTAGTACTAAGGTACAGAGACTCACTATCCAAGCAGACTTAAATGATACGATGATCAAGACAAAGTCTGGACGGGATGATAGAAAAGAACGACTAAACCTTTACCAGAAACGACACCATTTCTTTTAGGCACCCTAGAAATGGGAGCGTACTATTTCCCTCTCCGCTGATCTTGTCCTTGTCCTCCTTGATGGACTAAGCCCTAACAACAGTTGCTTATCCTTAAGCTGGTATCCTATATCCTTACTCTTATTATCCTTTCTTGTAACACGGCAATGGGTCTCTCGAGAACCACCTCCATCGTACGGGAAACACCTACGTGGCTAGACAAAGATTAGTCACAGTGAGAACTACTGTGACCACGGATGGAGAAAAGAAAGGAAACGAGATTTAATCAAGGAATCAAAGGATGGTGCTAATGGCTTTTGGGGAATAGCCTTTTTAAAACAAACTTTTCTTGAAAAATGCTTCTTTATAAACGGTTTTTCAAATAGTTTTCAGAAGGTTTTAAAAACTTTTGCCCAGTCTGGTAACCTTCTGCTCTGATACCAAATGTAACACCCCGCCTCCGCTAGGGTCACTCGCAAAGGAATGCACTAGCTTTAGAGGGGCATTATTGGTAAACATGCACAGAAATATCACAAGACAGAACATATAAAATAGCGGAAGTAAAATCGAACTTTCATAAACATTAATAATTAAGGTCTAAAGCCTTTTACATCAGAGTACATCAAAACCTGTCTTGCAATAGTAAAGAAGCATAAAGACTTTTTCATAAATTATTCCCCAAGTAAAAACAGTAAAGTAGCCATAGCCAAGATAAGTCCAAGCCATCCATGATGACCTTCAAGCAGAAGAGTCTGAACTAAACAACAGCATTTCCTCCCTGTAACCTTGGGGGGGGAAACGGAAGAAAAGAGGCGAAACAAAACGGGTCAGTCAAAAAGACTGAGTAAGCCCTATCTACTATTAGTATAAAAACTAGTAAAGTTAACTGACATGAGAAACTGAGATGAACATAAGCATGATAACAAGATATATAAGCTAAATCAAAATAATAGGATGAACTACTGAACTCAGATAAACTAAGGTGTCATGATAAATTACGATGTCAAGATAAAACAAGGTATCACATCGTCAGGTTTCTATCAAGCATAATATCCCCAAGATATCTATCCCGTATAACGTCCCATGGTATCTATCCTGTATATCCGCTCTGCACCTCTCGTACTAGTGTCCTAACCCGCGTCATGTGTTAACCATGAATGTCCCTTGCCCAATGTCATGAAATGGTCCATGTCAACCTAATATATAGCATATGTAGGTTTTCCCAACTCGTAGGTTTCTTTCCATGTATAAGTTCAGTCCTTTGCCGTAGGCCGTACGGGCTTTCCCATGTAAACGTTTTATCCTTGAAGCTGTTTTGGACTGCAACCCTTGATCTAGTTATATTTCCTTACCATGAACTATCGCGCGTCCACTTAGGATTTATGCCACCTAGGACCGCTAGGGATTATGCTACCTAATGAACGTTTCCGTGTCTCGGTTTGGGTTTTGGCCACCTAGGACCACTAGGGATTATGCCACCCGTCAACCACGCCCTTCATCCCACGTATGTATCGTGAATCGTTTTCCATGTCTAGACGCACATGTTCTTCAATGTGCCATCCGAGTTCCGTTCCAGGGCAAATCAAGAAATACGGAACTCGGTCGGGAGCTTTAAGTCGTCTGCTGATGCAGATATCAAGGTCTGTTTTTGTACCCGTCGCTATGGTCCCACGTGACCCCTCCCTCAACTACTGAAAGGCAACCCACGAAAAATCATGTATGAGAACCACTCCCCGGCCCCACTATAGCCCCACTTTCCTACGGGCCAACCTCACCCATGACTCGATAGCAAGAACATGGTCTGTTGGGGGTTCTCTGCCTTTCCGTACGTACACGATTGACTAAAGATGGTAGGTAGTCGGCGATGTGCTATCCAGGGCAAAAACCAAGAATCGTCGACTCCACGCTAATCCATCCCAGTCTTTAGGTCACTCGCATAGCAACCAAGGCATACTCTTGGCTCTTCTACCGCAGACCTTAACCTCTTGTGAGCCCAGGCGGATCATCTGCAACCTCACAGAGGGATACCAAGAGTATCCTCACGTCCCCCGAAGCTTCCGCTTCGGCACCCAGTGCGCTGGAGCTTTTGTCCAAGTCAGATAACTTGCTCCTTCTCGTATACTAAGCGATGACCTACCGTATCAGGTTACTCATCGCTTTGTGAATTAGTCCTATGTCCTTAGCTAAGAATTATTACTTAGTTACCCTTAACTAAGGTTTACCACTTAGCTTCCTTTCCCGTTATCCTTGATTAACCACGGTTTTCTACCTAGTTCTTCTAACTAGGGTTTGTCTATTGGGTTAAGTGTTATCATTCAAGTCCATGACTTAACCCGCCCACGAATCACGTCAAAGATTGGCTAAGTATTTAAGTTCAAGACTTAGTCCTACAAGTTGGTTAAGTGTACCCAGAGGCTCATGACTTAACCCTATCAAGTCAAATTGGTCAAGTACTAGTTTACCTTAATCCTATCGGATTATCTTGCTAGATTGATTAAGCATAGATTATCTTAATCCCATCAAATTATCGAGTCGGATTGGTTAAGTATTGGTTAGCTTAACCCCATCCCCTAATCGTACTACGATGGTTAAGTATATTCAACAAAAAAAAAAAGGTCTTGTGACTTTAACCTTATCAGGTCCGCGTATTAGATTGGTTAAGTGTAGGTTACTTAACCTCATCAAATCATCATGTATAATTGGTTAAGTATGAGTTGCTTAACCCCATTAAATTATCACGTTAAGTTGGTTGAGTATTGGTTACTTAACCTCATTGAATTACCCAGTTTAAATTGGTTAAGTGTTTTAACTTAACCCCATCGAACTACCGTGTTTAGATTAGTTAAGTGTGGATTACTTAACCCCATCTAATTACCGTGGTTAGATTAGTTAAGTATCAATTACTTAACCCCATCTAATTACCATGTTTAGATTAGTTAAGTCTTAATTACTTAACCCCGTCTAATTACCGTGTTCAGATTAGTTAAGCCTTAATTACTTAACCCCATTTAATTACCAAGTCGGATTAGTTAAGTGTAAATTACTTAACCCCGTCCCCTAATCACCTTGCATGGTTAAGTGTCATTAAGAAATCAAGCCCGGTCCCACTTAACCTACCCATTCGTGTCATATCGGTTAAGTGTCATTAGTCAAATCCAGTTACTTAACCCACTTTCCATGTCATATTTGGTTAAGAGTCATTAATCAAATTGTCTTAACCCTATTATATGGCATTAATTACTTAATGCACCTTCACCTCTCACATTAGACTTTGTTGTGGTTACTAGTTAAGCCGGTCGGTTCCGGGTAGCTTTACACCACAACTTGGTCTAACCTCGGGTTCAAGCACAACATGACCAACTTCTCACATTGGGTCCTATTGTTTGCAACTACTAGTTAGGCCGGTCGGTTCCGGGTAGTTTTACGTTGCAAACTCAACCCAACCTCGAGTTGGCCACTTTCATGTTTAGTCTAGTGTCATGTTCATATTCAAGTTTTCAAGCAATTGGGTAGACCTAACTTAATAGGTAAATTCCCAATGGGTAGACCTAACTTAATAGGTAAATTCCCAAGCTTATGTTTTTATGCATATTTACATGTCAACTTCCATGTTATCTTTCAAGTCATGTTTCCAAGTTGTATCTTCATGTCATTAGAAGTTACCCATAACATAACCCAACGCTTTTAAACTCGCATATATGTTCGCAACAACGTAATGGATTAAAAGAAGAGACTAGGCAAAAGCATGTCAAAGATGGATATTAAGCCACAAGTTAATCATGGTGGCAAATGAGGCACACATGTGTTCATTAACTTGCATGTTACATTCTTAAGCCTCAAAACATGCATAAACCCAAACTTGGCACATAAACGAACCATGGTGACAAAAGGCATGGAATGATGACTAGAGACTCGCATATATCATCATATAAGGGTTATGACTTCATATGCAAGTTGACATAAAGATTATGACGACTCTCATGTTGCATAATGCAACTTTCCAACATAAAGGTTGTAGCTTTTAGCTCATAAGATCAAGATAATGACTTCATAAACTTGCATGACATGATAGCATAAATCATACTCAATGATCAAACCCAAATTTGCAACATGAACATTTAACTTCATGGTTAATATCTAAGAGTAGGGAAGGGCTTACATTGCTATTAAGGCCTAAATCGATTACACTAAAGCTTGTGATGAAGCCTATGCATGCCATCACCCAAAAACCCAAAGATGGATGCTCCAAATCAACAAAAACACCATCTTTATGAACAAAGATCAAAGCTTTTGCCTTGGAATCAACTTGAGAAGCTCTCATACTAACATAGGGACTCTCTAATACTCTCATGATCATGAAACCTCTCATAGAAATGAAGTGGAGGCTAGGATAGTTGAGTGGAGGCCATGAGAGTAGGAATTTTGCCATAGTTTCGTTACATGAGTGAATAATGAGGGTTTAGGGGAGGGTTAGGGGCTTATTTATAGAAGATTAGGCTAGTTAGGACCCTTAGATTAACCCTAGGACCAACCTGAACCGTCAGATCTCAAACCAGGCCCAAAAACCTAGCCAAGATAGAAACAGGTGCACCAGGCAAGACTGCTCGTCTGAGCCAGGTCGACAGCCAAGTCGGCAGGGCTGTCGACTTGGTCAGACCAAGTCGACTCCCAAGTCGACAGGGCTGTCGACTTGGGTACTGTGGCGGGAATTTTTCCCGCCTAGCCGAACTGGCCCAATTTTCCAAATTCAAGTTTGAATTTGAAATCTGTTTTTACTTAGGAATTTTCTGAAAACTTCGTTGGGCCTTAATCGGGTCATACGGACTCCGATTTTCGAAAACTCGGACTCTATTTCGCGTATTTTTCCGATACGAACGCAATGGCATAGCCCGTTTAACTTGATTCAGAATTTAAAATTAAATTCTGCCTTGATTCTCGTCTTAATCATGTTATCGAAATACGGGTTGTTACATTTTGCATTTGGACGCCCGTTCTGACCAGATTCGTTGATCCCTATGCTATTTAAACATCCCCAAACCCCACTTTCTCTCCACACCAAACCATTTTAATGCTATGCTGCCTCTGTTCTAATTAAAATAAATTAATGGCATCTCTACTCTTTTGAAACCTAAGCTAGAACTAGTACTTCTTCTTCCAATCTGAATAGCATTAAAAGGGAACAACTACAATCCTTTTTCTTTTAGAATCCAACAAAGGTGAGTGAAGTTATTTTCAGATATGAAATTTAATTATGATCTTGACATGGTTATAAATCTAAATTTGAGATTATGCATATTCTTGTTTATCAGATCTATTTTTCTATTAGATCTATCTTATTAATATTATAGTAACTATTCTGTATCTCTTCCTTCCTTCTGTTCTATAGCCAGGCTACCACGAGCCTGAGCAAAATCTCATAAGATATTGATGCACGAACGCTAAATTTGGGAAAAATAGCGAATGATGCATAATTAGACATGACTGATTTGTGACTGATTTGAGAAAAGAACATATGTTGTAATTTAAGATCAGGATCTGGGCGTACTATATATGATAGTCTGTGATTTGGAATAAGGAGAATTATTATGTATATGACTTAGGCGCAAAGATCTATATTATTAAATGTGAATACGCCTAAATGGGGATTTTGGATATTAGGCATACGCTGAAATCAAAGGCTATAATTTGGCATAATTCGTATGGTATATCATGATTTGGGGTTTTTAGAGAATATTCAGTACTGTGCAAATTTAACTAAAATTTGGGGAATATGTTATATTGTAAATTATGACCATAATTTGGGCATATAAAATTAGACTTAATTTTACGATTAGGCGAGGCATGTCAATAGAATTTTAAGAGATGATTAAACTTGTTAAATTGCATAATCTGTTGAAACTGAATACGGTAATTTGGGGTATGAAAATCTGTAGACTCGATCTAAAATTGAGCAAAACAAGTTAATAGAACATTGAATAATCTGCTGTAACTTGTAATGAAGTTTAATTTGTCGAATTGGCATAATTAGTCTGATATTGGCATAATCTGTGAATGAATACTTTAGCTAAAAATAAGAATGCCGAGACACGAGGTTAGATTCTATTTGTTGTAGAAGCCTGCCTGGACCCAACCGGCTTAACCAGCAACCACAAACTGTCAGTCTAATGTGAGAGGTCATAGGCATAACTAAAAAGATGCTTAGACACGAGGTTAGGTCTGGCTTGTGGCAGAAGTCAGCCCGGAACCGCCCGGCACATCCAGCGGCCATAAGCTACCGACCTAATGTGAGAGGTCTGTGCATTAGTGATTAATTAATGCAAATCTAGGATAAATATGATGCCTAAAACGTGTTGGGTGGATAAGGTTAAATCAACCGGGCAGATGAATCTAATAAACCTGTTTCATAAATCTGTAGGCCCAATACAAGGTTAGGTGAAACAATCTGTAAGTCTGTCAATCTGTATATCTGATCTGTTAGTCTGAAAACTTGTTAACCTGCATGTCTGATCTGAGAACTAGTTAATCTGAACTTTGTACATTTGAAATCTGTAAGCAAGTTAATCTGAAATCTGTTAGTCTGGGGACACAAGGTTAGGAGGGGAAATTATTGTGTCATCTATTGTGTGGGACCCATATTAGTCAGTAACCCTTTTCGGGTATCAAAACTATGACCCAACACTAGGAGGGGTCCGGGGCACGCTTACTGAACTAATTGTAAGAGGTTCACTATGATAATGGCGAGAGGTGTCGATGGCGCATTCCAACCGGGTCATGTGCTTGCATGGATCCAGTCTGCTCTAAGGATGTAAGACACCGTGACATCTTTAAATAGGTTTGTGTCAATAGGTTGCCACTTTAGGGAATGATACACCCTTCTGTGGGGCCGTCACACGGTATTTATGTATTAGGGAGCCGATAGCTTGGGGTAGAGTTTAGGGTACACCTATTTCTATCTGTTTCTATTGGGGTGGTAAAGGCCCGTTAGTTGGGGTGGTAAAGGCCCATTACTAGCATTCTGTTTCTATACCTTCTGTCTCTGTTTGGGTGTTAAAGGACCATTACTATCATTCTGTTTCTGTAGAAATTATTCTGTTTCTGTTTCAGTTTAGACATTAAGGTGACACCTAATCCTGTTATACTAAGTATTAGTGCAGAGAAGTAAGATATAGGTAAGAAGCATATCTTTGTCTATATCATTTTGTTTCTTATGTTTAATTTAAGCATACCTGCTACTTCTGTTGCTGTAATCTCTCATCCAGCTTTATTTACATGTCATGATACTACTATCTGTTTATATGCTGAAAGTTGCTGGACTCGCCAGACTTTATGTCTGGCCCCGTTTGTTTTCGCCTCTTTTTCTTTTCGTCCCCCCCCAGGTGCTTAGGGTGGAAACATAGGAGCTTGACTCATATCCTCTCTGCTTGAAGTTCTTGAAGTATTGCTTGACTTTGACTCCACCTTCTTATGGCAGTTTATGTTGGGGATTATGGTTTTAAAATTATGCGTCTAAAGGATTTTGGTATAAGACTGATACTTGTGTACTTGGGTTTTGGTATTGTAATTTTGAAGAATGTATCCAAACTTATTTATGTTTCTGTTGTAATGAAGTTATAAATTTTTCAAATACTACTTTACGCATCTATCTTGTAATATTCTGTTCTGTTTACTTATAATGCTTCATGGAAGTTAATGCATTCCCTTTGTGAATGACATTAGCGGATATGGGGTGTTACAGTTGGTATCAGAGCTGAAGGTTACCAGATTTGATAAAAAGTTTTTGAAAACTATTTTCAAAAAGGTTTTAAAAAGGAAGTATTTTCAAAAGTAAAGTTTATTTTGAAAAACATAATCCCTAAAAGCCATATATCTATCTTTTGATTCTCCATTTTGAATCTCTTTCCTTTTCTTTTCAGCATGTCTGGGGTGCCCAAGATACCCGAGGGCATACCGATACCATCCTGGTTCAGAAGGTATCTGGAGTCTATGGCCACCGCCGCAGGCCCAGCAAACGTTCCTCCTCCCCCAGCTGCAGCCGCTCCTCCCCCTCCCCGCGTTGATACTTTTTCGAAGATATGCAAAGACTTTCAGGCAATGGGAAGGAAACCTTTTCACGGGTCAGAGACATTTGTTGAAGCTCAAAATTGGCTTAAGGAGGTGGAAGATTTGTTTGGTATCTTCGAGATAAAAGATGGAAGGAAGGTCCAATTAGCTGCTTGGTTAATGAAGGACGAAGCCTCGTTTTGGTGGGAGGTCACGAATGGAGAACGAGAAGTGGAGACTTAGATGGATTTCAGGCATAGGTTCGAGATGAAATTTCTCTCAAGAGCAGAAGAGAATTTATACATGGAGAGGTTCTTGGCATTAAAGCAGGGGAAATTATCAGTAAAGGATTATGTTAACAAGTTCAATCAGATGGCGAGATTTGGCTTAGACTTGGTGAACACACCTGAAAAGAAGGCCTTGAGATTCGTTAAAGGTTTGAATGAGCCGCTATACGAGCTGGCTATGACCCACATTCCTATGGGGGCTACCTTCAAGAAATTGGTTGACATGGCATTGATGCATGAAGAGGAAGCCAAAAGTGAGAAAAAGACGAAAAGCTTGAAGGACCACAGAATAAGAAAGCGTGGCCCAAAAAGGAAACACAAAAGAAGGATGAAAAGTCTGAAGGTAAGAAGGAGAAAAAGTGCTTTACATGTGGAATCTTGACTCATCTGAACAAGAATTGCAGAAAGAGGAAGGGCACTTTCTTCAATTGTGGTGAGACAGGACACTTCACTAGGGACTGCCCGAAGAAACGAGGGCAAGGGCAGAGGACAGGACCTACTTCTGAAGGGCAGGTGAATGCTCACGTGGCTAGTGGATAGGATAGGAATAGGAAAATTTCTGTAGAAGGTTTAATTTCCTTATCTGATTATCGAGTTAAAACTCTTTTTGATTCTGGCATTTTGATTCTGTAATTGAGACTATGCACTTTAATACTAGTCTTGTTTCTGATCCCGCTATAGTCTCAAACCCTATAAGGGTTACGACTCATCTGTTTTTGATAAGTTGGGGGTATATGTGTTGGGCGTTAAGTTGACTATGACGCATACATTCTAGGTTTTGATAATCTGATCTATACCAGTAGTCTTTAAGTATCTGAATATTTCTGAAAAGGATAGAGGTTTTTACTCGAAGCGTGAAGTAGATTTCAAATTTTGACATTTTTTTAATGGGAGTAATTCTCTGTGTGTCAATCTGATGTTGATTTTGGTCTTTGGGGTTGATACTTAAAGATTTATTCTCTTAACCAATGTCTAACGGGAACAAAACTTTTGTTTTAATTGTACTTGCTTTTATCACTCGGCTGTATCCTATCGATCGATTCCTCGACCTTAGGTAGAAACTAATAGGTGTAAACATGTGTTTGAGACATGTTATGTTTGATGGTTGCAAGTGGATGCAAGTGGTTGCTATTGGTTGCTTGTGGACGCATATACACACACTAGACACTAGATCGGCTCAAAAGCATCCTCATACTGCATATGGATGTGTGTGCATTTTTCAATTTTTGTGGATGCAAAATGATTGACTCATCACATGGATGTTGCATTTGGATGAATGGTTATGCACTCATATAGAAATGATGTGTATCAAATAGGATTTCTTGCATACATAATTGGACTCATGGCACTGACATAAATTTGCATTGAGGAGGTCAACTGAATCAGTAGACCGCCTGATCTTTGGATTAGATAAGAAACATATACACACACTTTTGCATATGTTCATACAACATTAGAAGTTTTCTAAGGACAATGGATGCATGTGGATGATGGTTGAGTAGATGGATGTTTGGATGGTAGGACACATTCTTCTTAACTTAAAGATTTCGGGGACAAAATCCTTTAAGGAGGGGAGAATGTAACACCCCGTATTTTCTATGAACATAAACGTAACAAAACAAAGTATACTTAATTTTTAAAGAACAATTAAGGGAAATGGGTTACGCCATTGCGTTTGTCTCAGAATTCTGCTTGAGATAGAGTCCGAGTTTGCATAAGTCGGACTCCGTATGAAGAAATTATGGCCTTCAGAAGTTTCAAAAAATTTAAATAAATTAAAACAGCTCAGATTTATGTTCGAAATTCAAATCACACACCTAGGCTAGGCGGGAAATTTCTCGCCCAGGACCCAGGTCGACCAGGGGGTTGTCCTGGGTCACATAGGTCGACCAAGGGGTCGACCTCCCCATTTTTTCCATATCTGAGGACTGGTTCGTTTTTCTGTATTTGGATGCCCGTTCTAACCAGATTCGTTGATCCCTATGCTATTTAAACACCCCCAAACTCCACTTTCTCTCCACACCAAACCATTGTAACGCTATTCTACCTCGGTTCTAATTAAAATAAATTAATGGCGTCTCTACTCTGCTGAAACCTAAGCTAGAACTAGTGCTTCTTCTTCTTCCAATCTGAATAGGATTAAAAGAGAACAACTACAACCCTTTTTCTTTTAGAATCCAACCAAGGTGAGTACAGTTATTTTCAGATATGAAATTTAATTATGATCTTGACATGGTTATAAATCTGAATTTGAGATTATGCATATTCTTGTTTATCAGATCTGTTTTTCTGTGTAGATCTATCTTATTAATATTATAGTAACTATTATGTATCTCTTACTTCCTTCTGTTCTATAGCCAGGATACCACGAGCCTAAGCCAAATCTCATAAGAGATTGACGCACGAACGCTAAATTTGGAAAAAATAGTGAATGATGCATAATTATACATGATTGGTTTGTGACTGATTTGAGAAAAGAACATATGTTGTACTTTAAGATCTGGATCTAGGCATACTATATATGATAATTTGTGATTTGGAAGAAGGAGAATTATTGTGTATATGACTTAGGCGCAAAGATCTATAATATTAAATGTGAATATACCTAAATGGGGATTTTGGATATTAGGCATATGCTGAAATCAAAGGCTATAATTTGGCATAATTCGTATTGTATATCATGATTTGGTGTTTTTAGTGAATATTCTGTACTGTGCAAATTTAACTAAAATTTGGGGCATATGTTATATTGTGAATTATGACCACAATTTGGGCATGTAAAATTAGACTTAATTTTATGATTAGGTGAGGCATGTCAATGGAATTTTAAGGGATGACTAAATCTGTTAAATTGCCTAATCTGCTAAATCTGTTGAAACTGAATACGGTAATTTGGGGTATGAAAATCTGTAGGCTCGATCTAAAATTGAGCAAAACAAGTTAGTAGAACTTTGAATAATCTGTTGTAACTTGTAAAGAAGTTTAATTTGTTGAATTGGCATAATTAGTCTGATATTGGCATAATCTGTGAATGAATACTTTAGCTAAAATTAAGAATGCTAAGACACGAGGTTAGACTCTATTTGCGGTAGAAGCCTGCCCGGACCCAACCGGCTTAACTAGCAACCGCAAACTGTCAGTCTAATGTGAGAGGTCATAGACATAACTAAAAAGATGCTTAGACACGAGGTTAGGTCTGGCTTGTAGCAGAAGTCTGCCCGGAACCGCCCGGCACATCCAGCGGCCACAAGCTACCAACCTAATGTGAGAGGACTGTGCATTAGTGATTAATTAATGCAAATCTAGGATAAATATGATGCCTAAAACGTGTTGGGTGGATAAGGTTAAATCAACTAGGTAGGTGAATCTAATAAACCCATTTCGTAAATCTGTAGGCCCAATACAAGGTTAGATGAAACAATCTGTAAGTCTGTCAATCTCTATATCTGATCCGTTAGGCTGAAAACGTGTTAACCTGTATGTCTGATCTGAGAACTAGTTAATCTGAACTTTGTACATCTGAAATCTGTAAGCAAGTTAATCTGAAATCTATTAGTCTGGGGACACTAGTTTAGGAGGGGAAATTACTTGTGTCATCTGTTGTTTGGGACCCATATTAGTTAGTAACCCTTTTCTGGTATCAAAACTATGACCCAACACTAGGAGGGGTCCGGGGCATGCTTACTGAACTAATCGTAAGAGGTTCACTCTGATAATGGCAAGGGGTGTCGATGGTGCATTCCAACCGGGTCATGTGCGTGCATGGATCTGGTCTGCTATGAGGATGTAAGACATTGTGAAATCTGTAAATAGGTCTGTGTCTATAGGTTTCCACTTTATGGAATGATACACCCTTCTGTGGGGCTGGCACAGGGTATTTATGTATTAGGGAGCCGATCGCTTGGGGTAGAATTTAGGGTACACCTAGTTCTGTCTGATTCTATTGATGTACCCTCTGTTTCTGTTGGGGTGGTAAAGGCCCATTAGTTGGGGTGGTAAAGGCCCATTACTAGCATTATATTTCTGTACCTTCTGTCTCTGTTGGGGTGGTAAAGGCCTGTTACTAGCATTCTGTTTCTGTAGAGATTATTCTGTTTCCATTTTTGTTTCAGTTTAGACATTAGGGTGACACCTAATCCTGTTATACTAAGTATTAGTGCAGAGAAGTATGATATAGGTAAGAAGCATATCTTTGTCTATATCATTTTGTTTCTTCTCTTTAACTTAAGCATACCTGCTACTCCTGTTGTTGTAATCTCTCATCCAGCTTTATTTACATGTCATGTTACTACTATCTGTTTATATGCTGAAAATTACTGGACTCGCCAGACTTTATGTATGACCCCATTTGTTTTCGCCTCTTTTTCTTTTCGTTCCGCCCACAGGTGCTCAGGGTGGAAACATAGGAGCTTGATTCATATCCTTTCTGCTTGAAGTGCTTGAAGTATTGCTTGACTTTGACTCTACCTTCTTATGGCAGTTTATGTTGGGGATTATGGTTTTAAAATTATGCATTCTGAAGGATTTTTGTATAAGACTGATACTTGTGTACTTGGGTTTTGGTATTGTAATTTTGAAGAATGTAACCAAACTTATTTCTGTTTCTACTGTAATAAAGTTATAAATTTTTCAAGTACTACTTTACGTGTTTGTCTTGTAATATTCTGTCATGTATACTTATAATGCTTCATGGAAGTTAATGCATTCCCCTTGTGAATGACATTAGCGGATATGGGGTGTTACAATGTTAAATTAATTTGATGATTTAACATTAAATTCGAATTAATATAAATCGACTCAAAAATAACAAATGAATTATTATTATCATATAAATATACCCAAACTGAATTTATATAAATTCCATAATAAATTAACTTGAAATCTAAACTCGATATTCCATTCTCCAACTAAACCAATATTAAATTGATTTAAATCGATTTATTTTATTAAATAAATCGTTATGGTTCATAAATGATTACACAACGATTTTCTAAGAATTTATTTTGCCATAACTCTCAATATAAAATAAGAAATTCTGATTTTTCTCTTTCATTACAAAACTACAGTTCAACAAATTCGAATATTTCTTGTTTCAACGAATTCCAACTTATAATGGATCATGTACACTCAACTTGTAACGACCCACCTTTTTGACCAGTTTTCTTCTGTAATTTAACCAACTTAAATCATTCACAAAAATAACAGAACTTTTATTTCATTTCATTGATTACATCAGAGAGTACAAGGAATATTAGAGTACCATGTATGCTCAGTGGAAAATAAACTCTCCAACGAAATAAGAAATACCCCAAATCATAACTCTAGCTTCAAATCTGATCCAGCTTTAAAATCTAAACCTGCAAACTAAACTTCTAGCTGCCCATGCAAAAATTATGGGCACCCAGAGTTTAGGTCTGGGAAACAATAAACTCTAGGTCAGTCGTAGGACAGGTGTGAGAATTTAAAAACAATTCTTATTTAGGATTTATTTTAAAGTTGGGAAATTCACCGGACCACGCCGCTAACGCGGAATGGGTTTACTCCATGCGCATTTCCATGCAACGAAATTGGTAACGACCTGGCATTTTTCCCTTCTCAAGTCGGTAATTAAACCAACTCGAAACGTTCAAAACGACATATTGTTATTGGCTTACAAGGTTTAAATAGAATTAATCACAGAATCACACAGTACAAAATTTTGCAGTGGAATAAAATTTCGTATGGAATATTAGAGTTGTACAAAATTTACAGTGGAAGATAAATAAATTTGTACATAAATATTTAATGAATAAAATTTTACACTTTATGGTTGGCTTGCGCATGCGTCCGTCTTTACGTCCCCACGTCCTTTCCAGTTTGTGAGCTGATATCTTTAAACCTTGAACTCTTAGGGTCTGACCCGAGTGTCCCATGCTAAAAACGCAAAACACTTGAGTCAGGATTAAACTTATTTTCAAGTCAGTAACTTTGATAGGCACATAGTATAATTTATTAATCCCATAATCCATTAAATAACTAGGGCATAACACCAATGACTGTTCCGATAAACCAAAATGGATCAAATACTAGCACGCAGTAAGGGGTAGTACATTACATGGAAGTCTAAGCTGCCGCATGTGTGTGGTTTAAAATCCATGTGTGAGTGGGAAGTAACAGTTAGACAAGATGAAGAGCATACATTGAAAGGTGCTATAGCAAAGACGGTAAAACAAGTAGGCAAAGTGGCGAGAAGCCTTAATTCAACCATAATGACAACAGCTCTTGGAAGGTATCTCACAAGAGAGGGTGTTCGGTAACCACCTAAGAAAATTTAAATGGCATGGTCCTTAGCAGTTCATCTATTTTATACAGTAAGTTATGGAACCAATACTAAAATACATAACCCTAAGATACGATATGCCATGCAAACTAGGAAATGAAACATGCAAAGGCTATGTGAGGCTTATACCTACAGTAGCGAGAAAACTCACAAACTAGGAACCAAAGCATAAATAATATATGGTGTATAGTTCCAAGAACAGGCCAACATACAATAAAGTGGTATTAAGAGATCATAGTTTCAAGTGACATAAGAAATCATTTTTGATCCAGATTAAATTTCATTATAGATCTCAATATACCGACATTGCTTAGTTGTTTCGAAATGCAAGCCTTTGAGGATAATAGAGTTGTATCATTTCGTAGTTTACTGGGTTCAACAAAAGGAATGCAGATTAAATAAGGCACAAGTTGTAAGAACTATAAAATTTCAACGTCCAGGGACAATATACATGCGGTTATAAATGGAAGCAAACCAAGATACCTCGATTTATCTTAAGGTAGAGATGTGACTGCTCTCTTTTGGTTTCATAAATAAGATGTTCAGAAAAATCAAAGCAACATGTGTGGCATAATACATTTGTAAATCATGACTTACACTTCACCGGTTATAAATTCTAAACTAAATGTTGACTTTGCCAAAAATGAATGTCACACATACTTATTGAATTGGTATTCAAACAAGGTCCTTAGCAGCGTCGGATGTGCTTGCGGGGAAACAGCGGACCAGGTGAAAGCGCAGAGGAATGGCTTGAGTTTCCAAATGATGCAGGCGGTTTGAGCGGTGGGTGAATCAATTGTTCGGCACCGTGGTGCTACCTTTATGCACTCAGGCAGCCTGAGGCGGAGATGCTTTGCTCAACTATGCGAGGGGATGATGCAGGAAAGAGGTGCTGGAGATAGTCTGTTGGTGGCGTCTGTTCAGAGCAGCGAGAGAGACGAGACACGAATGGTTGAAAGAGCGAGCTAGAGGGCGGGGACTGGGCGCGGCGGAGGTAAGATCGACGCCAACGTGGTTTGGATGCGCTGGTTTGGTTTGTGGAGCAGTGGCCAAAATCTAATTTGGGGGAAAATGGAAAATTTGATTTGAGATGAACTGCAGTTATTGTAATTAAAGGAGAAAGGGAGTATTTTGGTTTGTTGTGAACGGTAGAAGGATACACTGCTTTTATAATACCAATGAAGGAGACATTATCCAAGGAAATATCAGCGAAAAATTGGTTTATAGGGAAATAAGGCCAGGTGTAATAATACACACTAACGGGGATACAAGTGGCAAATTTATTCAGCACAAAATATATGGGTATTGCAGCCAAATCTTGGACAAGATTTTTACCTGATATGGTTCAGTTTTAATTCAATGTACTGACCAATGAGGAATGGGTCAAATACACCTAGTTTTAGACATTGTTAACACAAACCAAAACAATGGTAATGTTGCAAATTAAGATTTAAGTTTCCAAATGTTCATCCTAACGTTAGAATGTAATGTTAGGCTAAATAACCAAAGTTGTCTACTTGTTTCAACTTCAAAATTTTAATGATAATGGTATTTTCTTCTTTGCAAACAATTCTTCATTCAAAATCAAATTATACTTACCTTTTATATTTCAAACTCAAATGAATCATATTCCTTTCTAAATCAAATTACAAGTTTTATCTTCCGAAATCAAATTTATTTCCAACTCAATTTCAAATACTCAAAGAAATTCATTTGATAACTGACATTAAAATGCTTGTTCTCTATAATGTTCATATTAAAATAATTTTATGAAAAGAATTCAAAGCTAAATAATCAAATTAGCTAATAACGTTAATATCAATTTTTTTGGCAAAGCATTCTTATAAAATTCAATTTACGAAAAGATTTTTTTTTAAAGTAATTCTAATCACGTTCAAAATAGATAACTTTAAAATTTATGTAAAATCCAAATATATATACATTTTCCTCAACTATAAATATTAACTCAGTTTAAAATAGAAATATTCCAATAAATTTAAATTATTTAACAAATGTTAATACGTTTCGTTTAATAAATATCCATATCAGAAATTACATCTACAAAAAGGAGTTTTCCTTTAAACGTTCAAAACAAATAAAATTCTAAATTCTAAGTTGAAAGCCACAAATTCGTTTTAAGCCTTAATTCTTAATTAATTTATATTTTTAACCATCGAAATTCGTGGTTCGTTACAGCCTCCTTTACTTAAAGTTTTTCATCCTCAAAAAGGAGAGTTGTAAATTTATACTTAAGTAAAACGAATCTTACTTATAAAATGCTTGGAACAAAGTACTTACAATTTCTAGTAAACATGAATTTTTTTCAAATAGTTCTCTTAAACACCAAATTTCCATATAATTAAATTTGTAAAGCTTTCTTTTCCTTATATCAAACCCTTATTTACCCAAAACTCTCCGTCTGGTTAGAAGATACCAAAATGCTGAATTAAGATAATAACAATTATATAAATATAGGTAGTTATAGCTACCATAACTATAGGGAATTAGGGCATCTCTGAGATTAACCCCATGTGGATTTCAAACAACTTAGAGACATCCCCCAACACGACACAACATGCTCTAAAGTCGGTTAATAATTCGATTGGAACAAGCAACGCTTGCTCAAAGAAGATCATAGTTTTCTTCAATATAGGACACCTGGAAATGAGCAAAGGATCATAAATTCAAGACATCAAATTTTTACGAGCTTAAGTCAAACCAAGGCTGTCAAAAGTTTTGGTGTCGAGATGGTATCCATAGGCAAGACGGCCCAAGTTCAAAATGCTCATTGAGTTCCCAAACAAGGTTACTCAAGATCGAATAGTTCAAATTCAAGATGAAAAATCTCGGCCGTTCACATGGGTTACTCGAATTTAATTCAACTTCTATTTTTGTAAATGTTTGTTCGTTAAGAAAATCCTATTTGATTCATATTATTATTCGAGTGGGAAAAATTTTCTTCTCCCCTACTTAAACATTTGTTATTATCGTTTATATGACTACTTAAGTTGGCATTTAAAATCATCTTCAAATTTTCTTAAATAAGGTTTGATTGCCAAAACTTAGCTTAGTCGCCTTTTATTATTTACACTCCACACATACGTTCACTTATCGACACATTTTGAAGTATAATTTTATCTTTGATTAGATTACAAATTTTTCAAAGCTCGACGATTTGATTTTAAAGTTCCAGTTTAAAAAGTAAAGCGGGAACTTTCTTATATATATATATATATATATTATTTCAAAGCTGTGGATTTTGAAACCATCTAAAAATCTTCTTTCTTAATTCATTTGGTTATAGTTATTTAAGTTTTACTTCCATGCATTGATTTATAAATTTAAAGTTTAAAATACTTGATAACTCGAAGTTTGACAAGTTATTGTCGTTCTTACAGATTTTAGTCATAAGCTGGACAGGCTTACAACTACAATCTCTAAGTACTTGAATACACTTGTTTCAACTCCTAGTGAAAATACTTAAAAAATTCTTAAAACCAAATATTGGAAGTTCAAACGGATTCCAATTGTCAAAACTGCTTCACGAATCGCAGATACACAATGGTTACGCTTGGGTCCCCCAGGAAACATCCGCACTCGTAGGAAGTCGCTTCCTTGCAAATTTCGCCATGAGCAAATCAAAAGAAAGCATCTAACAAAAGAAAAACCTGAGATCCTAACATAACAAATCTAGGCTAGGCAATTACTGCCACCTTACGCCCTTATATCTCAAGTTAGGCCGCATATACACAATGGCTGCACCTGGATCCCCCAGGAAACATCTGTACCCGTAGGCACTCCCACCCTTGCGGATTACACCATCACAAATAAACCATAAATCGCAGCAAACACAATGGTTTCGCCTGGATCCCCCAGGAAACATTTGTTGTTGTAGGCACTCCCAGCCCTGCGAATTTCGTTATGTAGTCGAAGGGAACATACAAATTTTTTTATGTCTGGAAAACCCAATCATCACATGAAATAAATATCAAATAGATTCATTATTCATAAGAAGGTACTTCCCATTTCTTAATTTGAAAACATAGGATACTATATATATATAGTACTTCATTTCAGGTTTTTATATATCGCACTTACATGAGTGTCTATTTTCATGAGATTTCCAAATCATGTTTTCAAAATATATCATCCTTGTATACCTTCCTTTGTATAAATTTCATGTTCATATCAATTTCCTTTCAACACTAGTTTTCGGATTAATCGTCACTCTTATAAAAATCGATATATATATATATATATATATATATATATAAGTCTCAAAAACTTTCATTCCACTTATCTTGAAATCCATAATTCAATTTCAGAAATCATTTTTCTTCTAAACTAGAATTGATAATCAATGTCATTCCAAAAATCCAATTTTTTTTCAATTCGATTCGTTCTCAAATCATTATGTTTGATTCGGATTCTTCTTTTACGTCGTTCACGAATATGGTTATTCAATTGAATCTTCATATACCATCACTCGAACTAAAACTGCTTGGATCGAAACGCATACATTTCTCAAATAATTACGTTCGATAGTTGAGTAAAATTGTAAGGTTTACAATAACATAAGTGGAAACAACAATGTAACACCCCACCTACTCTAGGGTCACTCACAAAGGGAATGCACTAGTTTTGGAGGGGTATTATCGAGATAACATCACAGAATTATCACAAGACAGAACATAAATAAATAATTAAGTAAGCAGCGGAAGAGTTTTTGAGCAAAACAGAACTTCATTTTATTCCAAAATAAAACATCTCTTACAACATTTCAGATAACAACTTCCTTACAACTGTCTTGTAATAATAGCCAAAGAAGCAATGACTTAAAAACAGAAAAACAACTTATTCCCCAAGTGCAGTAAAAAGAAGCAGCCATAGCAAACCGTACATGCTGAGCCAAAGCAAGTGATATCCAGGCTAAGAGCTAGTGTTTCCTCCCTGAGAACCTGGGGTGGGGGGGGGGGGGAAACGAAAGAAAAAGAGGCGAAAGGAAAAAGGGTCAGTCATAAAGACTGAGTAAGTTCTTGTGACTTTCAGTGTAGAAACGGTTAAAACATCCTTTCATGTATGAACTGGAACTAAACTTAAGAATGGTGTCAAGGTGAACAAGATAGACTAAGGTGATCAGGATAAGTCAAGACAAGTCAAGTAAAGCATCACATGTTCGAGATTCGTTGCATCGACTGTACTAGTATACTAAGCCCATATCACAAGTTAATCACGAAATAAATCCCACGGCCCAATATCATGAAATGACCCTGAAACGGGGTCTGACCCAAGTACGGGGTCCTACGGAGCGATTATCTAGTCGATCGGCTCCCTACAAGTTCTACCTCGTCAAGTGTCTGTGTCATACGGCTAATCACGAATGTAGTCACCTGTGCTGGGTCCACCTTCGGGTGTATCAGCCCTAATGTGTCAACCCCTGACACGATTCAAGATGCACAGATAAATCTACGGATACCCAGTGTCTGCCCCGGATACGTGCACGATCGTAGTCCACCGAACCTACACTGGCGTACCCCATTGCCGTCGTTCACCTCTTACAATCAGCCCAGTAATCGTGCCCCACCCGGCCTAGCCCCAGGGTACCTTGATACTTCTAGAGGGTTACTGTTGAAAGGGGTCGTGTCTAGGGTTTCGCCTAATAGATTAGGTCATGTAATTCGTGACCTAACCCGCCTAACAGATTAAGTCATGTAATTCGTGACTTAATCCTTTTCTAGTCTAGTCATGTCAAGATGGTTAAGTATATCATTTCAGTTCGCGACTTAACCCGCCTACGTGTCATGTTAAGTTGGCTAAGTGTTGTCGTTTTCAAGTTCATTACTTAGCCCTACAAATCGGGTTCAAGTTGGTTAAGTTGTCTTTTCATGTTCATGACTTAACCCTAATTGGCATTAGTTGATTCGTTAATGCACCGAACCACTCACATTGGATCCTATTGTTCGTAGCCACTGGATTTGCCGGGCGGTTCCGGGCAGGTTTACGCTACAAACTCAACCCAACCTCGGGTTTCAAGCGCGATGTGACCAACTACCCACATTGGATCCTATTGTTTGTAGCAACTGGATTTGTCGGGCGGTTCCGGGCAGATTTACACTACAAACTCAACCCAACCTCGAGTTGGCCACTTTCTTGTTTTCTAAAGTCATGCCCATGTTCTTATCAGATTTTGCTATTTCCACATCATGTTCATATGTCAACTTCGTGCCCAACTAAGGCATGTTTAAAGTCAAGTTATGGCATGTTCAAGTCAAGTTTTCATGCCATATTTCATGTTCTACTTATGCCAAATTTCACAGTTTATGCTTATAATTAATTCAAGTTTTGCCTATTCTACCCAATCGTATCCCCAACGTATATAAACGTACTTCGTTCACAAGCATAAACAATTCAAGAGATAAAGGGGAATAACACCAAACATGTGATAGGCATATGTGACAATTCCAACATCACTTGCATAATAAACAGGCTATAACATATCACATAGTTTCAATACTAGCATGATGATAACTTGGCATAGTAATGATTCAAACTTAATGTAACAACCCGGATTTTTGGAACAAAAAGAATATATTGTTTTTGGTTATTTTAATGGATTTTGATATTTAAAATGATATATTTTAAATAATAACGATTAAAATCTATTTAATACGACGTTGCAAATTATAAATTATAATAATTCTATACTGAACTTTAAATAGCGCGGTAATTTCAGTTTTCAACTTTGAACTTTGGAAAATCATATAAAATCAATATTAAATTGGAATTGGATAAAACTGGAGGAATTGGGACCGTATTGAAAATATTTATCCAAAGAATTTTAGAAATTAAAATTTCAGTTTTTATTTTGTAAGTTATGAAAAATTCAAGTTTTTAGAAAACGCTGTAGAATTTAATAATATAATATTATTTAAAGGCCCAAAACGTTACTTTTTGCATATGACTGAATTTGGACTCGAAACTACTTCCATTGAGTCCAGAATGACGTTTACATAAAGAAAAAGTATAAGCATCGAGATATTTTGAGTTTCGGAAAATTTTCATTATTTTATGTATTTTTAATATTAAAATATATGCGCCAAAAATGGAAATTTTGCAAATAGCCTCCGAATCCGGCGAAACCAGTTTCCATGGATCAGGAATATTTAAATATAGTTAAATTCCAAATTTCATAATTTTTGGAGTCATTTTGTGGCAGTTATTGATTTTTTTTCTAGAAACGGTCAATTTTAATAAATAAAAAAATTCACCAAATATTCATATGGACTCGAAATTTAACGAAACCAGTTTTGTTGGGTTTGTAATGTCAAATATTATTTATGTTTAAATTTTCATTAATTTCGAAATTAGTATGTGAGCGTAGTAATTTTTAAACGGTCAAAAATGCAAGAAATTGAATTAAAAAATGAACATGGGCCTATTATCCAATAAGTGAAAATAAACAAGGGTTTTAAAACCCAATTACACCAGCCTATATATTATCTTATTTCAGCCATAACCTAGAGAAACAAACCATAACCACCTTCTTCCTCATTTCAATTTCAATGGCTTCTCCACCTAAAATCTTCTTTGCAAAAAGAACCCTCAAACTGAAAATTTTATTTCTCCCAAACCAAAGCAAAATAAATCAAACCCCTTCTGGGTATTGATCATCATCTTATTATCTACCTTCCACGAAAAATTCAGCGTCTAATGTCGCACGGATTCGCCGGAATCTCAGATCAACGGCAAAACTGATAAAACGGAGCAGCAAACACAAATGAATTTTTTCCCGCAAATCAGAGAAGAACTGGACAAAGTCACCAACAGGAAAGTTGTTCGTATGCGCGAGAGGAAGGTGCTGTAAAAATTTCAGGTAGAACGGAGCAAGGATGTGGCCTGTGGGGCCCGCAACCTGACGAACGAAAATCGGCGATTTCCGGCCGTCGGCGGTGGCCTGGGGGGGGCCCACTTCCGGCGAAGCTTCGCCTCGTCGAGGCGGTTCCAATGGTGGGTGGCGGCGGCGGTGCAGGTCAACGGTGTGGCGGGAAAGTCCGGTCAAAGTTCTAAAAGCACTGGTTTGACCAGAAAATGAAGAGAGAGAAAAGGTTGATTATTTGATTAATTAATTAATCTAATATCCAATGTTCGAACGCGCATAACTTTTGCATACTAAGTCGAAATTCGACGATTTCAGGTTCGCCGCGATCGTGGTGACGAGAGCTTCGCGTGGACACTAATTTCGTCCAATTTGAAGACAGTCAAATTTTTAGGTATTTTTCATGAATATAAATAATTATTTAAAATTATCCAAACTTCAGTAAATCATAACTTTTTGTAATGAACTCGAAATGACTCAAAACAGGGTTTGCCATGATCGGTATATTTTTAGCAATGCATAGACACCAATTTCGCTAAATTCTGAGGATGTTGAATTTTGAGCCAAATTTGGGTCCAAAACCACCCAATTGGACCCGATAAAGTCAAATCTCGGTGAGAACTCTTTTCTCACTCAATTTTTATTTTCAGTAATTATTTATTTTCTGAAATAAAAATATTTTAAATGTCTGTGATGAATGTCTGGGAATTAATTCTGTGATATGCATGTTTGGTTGTAAATTGTTGCTATGGAATGCCTGATTTTTGTGTATTGATTCAATGTTGAATTGAAATTCTGTAATTAACTAATTTATGATAATTCATTATGATAATTGGAATTTGCTACACTGCCATATATGAGTTACCTGTCTCATATGTGTTGATTGGGCTGATATTTTCACACATCGCCCAAGTGCACAGTTAATAAATTATTCCTTAAATGTTGTTTAAATGTGATGTGGACATTATATGAATGTTATTATGTGATGAATGTTATTGTTGATTACATGTATGATTTAAAATCCATTATTTAATGGTATTTGATGTGAGTCTCATTCCAAGGTGGGAATTTCAAAAGTTTTCAAAAGAATTTACAATTAAAGAATTAAATGTAATTTTAATGTGTTTTAATATAATTTGATGTACACTAAACCGATTAGTTAAATTGCGCTTTTTATACGTGAATGGATATTTCCATGAATTATATTTATTATACAATAAAGGAATGAGGATTTAAGATTTGAAATTTGAAATGTAACGTTTGGAATTTTTAATAATTATTATAATAAAATGAGTATTGCTTAACCCGAGGTTAGATTGAGTTGTGGTATAAGACTGCCCGGACCCGCCCGGCACATCCAGCAACCGCAACAATATATATCTAATGTGAGAGGTTAATGCAATAATCAATACTTAATTAACATATATAAATTGAAATTCAAAAGTTATACATTTTGAAAATATAATATTGTAATAATAAATGTTGTATTAATGATTAAATTAATACATAAAGTTTAAAATTTCAAAAATGACATTTTATTGTAATATTAAATTGAACATTAAAAGAATAAATGAAACAATAAATGATTAATTTATTTTGAAAGCTTGCATTTTGAAAAGTTATTCTTTTATGAAAGATTAGAAACGCTATATAATGTTTGTTAATAAAAGTTATTCTTTTATTAAAGATTAGAACGCTAAATAATGTTTGTTAATAAAAGTTATTCTTTTATGAAAGATTAGAACGCTAAATAATGTTTGTTAATAAAAGTTATCCTTTTATTAAAGATTAGAACGCTAAATATTGTTTGTTAATGAAAGTTATTCTTTTATTAAAGATTAGAAACGCTATATAATGTTTGTTAATAAAAGTTATTCTTTTATTAAAGTTAGGAACGCTAAAATATGTTGGTTTAGAATTTAATATTGAATATAGGTCGATATATTTTATTCAAAGTTTTATATTTAATATTAAATAAGATGCTGGGTTTGTCGTGAATGGTGTCTTAAATAACACTGTTCTTGAATCCTACTTAAGAAAGAATAAATCTTTTAATAAAGATTTAAAGAAGAGATTTTTCAATTATTAAACAAAATTGAAAATTTATTTGGAAATTGATGGTGGGTTGATTGTGAATAATGTTTTAAATGACATTAGTTCTTGAAACCCAAATCAATAGTGAAATTATGATTTTTCATTCATTAATCTTTTAATTAAAGATTTAATGAAATTTTCTAGAGTGAAGTTTCCAATTTAATACATTAAATTGAAATTTAAAGAAATTGGATTTTGGGGTTTGTCGTGAACAATGTTTTAAGCAACATTTGTTCTTTAACCCAATTAAGATAAGATTAATTTCTTAAAGTTGAAAAATCATTAAATAATAATTTATGGAAGGTTAATACCAAATAGAGTTTTAACGAACCTTTAATCAGAATTAAAGAGGAATAAAGAAATTGAATTTACTAAATTCAATAAGTGATCGAGAATGGAGTACCACCAGTTTTGCTCCATGCGTTAGTTAAATCTTTAATTAGATTTAAATGATAAACAGTAATTAAATTTACCGTAACATATTGGGTCTAGATATGGAGTACCACCAGTTTTACTCCATGGGTTAAATAGGTTGGGACTGGGCTAATGAAATAAATGATTTATTCGGTAAGACGTAAATTCCGACTAGATGGATAGGGCTTAATGTAGTTGAGAAAAGATTAAATCTTTTGAAACGATATCCAAAGGATTATTTAACTATATGTTTTAAAGGAATTTTATCTTTGATAAAATTAAGGGGGAAAATTTCCTAGAGAAAAGATCATTTAATCAAAAGAATATTCTTGATTTGGAATGAGACGTTGTTTGTGTTACTTTAACACACGTTTTTTTAAATTGCGCGAATTATTCGGAAAGACCGGGTTCAACCCATTCCGAATAAATTCATACGATGATTGAAGATCGACGATGAAGACGGTTATTGAAGAACGGGAAATTTCCATATTGAATGAATGATTATTGATATCTTGATTGGACCGTACACCCAAGATGAGGGAAAGTTGGTGATCATTCAGACGTATTTGGGAATTCTACCGGATATAGTTTCGTTCAGACCCAGAACGGACTAGTAAATGGATTGCGTGTCTGACATGGTATTCCTTTATATTGTACTTGTTGATCTCTGTTTTACGTATAACTGTGTGGTGGTGGAGAATTTATTCTTCGCTTAACACCCGGTTATATATTGGTAGATGATCAATGATATGGTATGGTCTGACAATGTGGCACGCCAAGATGCATTGATCAAGGCTTTTGTTGAAAAGCAGGCCTTGTGGGTATAACGTAACTTCACGAACCTCACACCCCGGTATGAGTCAAAAACGGGAGAAGGGAACGCAGGGAGTGCACACGTTATCTTTCTAGCTAGAGTGATGTCAGGGACCTACCAGCGCTGACAGTTTACTCATTGTGGATATTGGATTTTGAGGCGCCTCGTTATTTTTATAGGCCGTTGGTGGTCACACTATAGGTCCAAAGGGACCGGGAAACGTGTGTTCAGGCATAACTAATCCACTGCCCATAGGCGGGGACCGGCCCTGCAGCTATCCAAGGGTTCACTGCGGGGAATCCTGAGGTATCCGCTAGAGTGCCTCGAATCGGTAAGGAGCTCCTCCCTAGCCTTGACTCATGATGGAATTCAAATCTCCGATACGACCATTGCGGTTTTGATTGTATAACTAGTATGGCGACATGATATATGGTACCCATGCCGTCTAGGATTGATACATTTATTTTGAATTGCTTTTAAAACATATACACCCTAATGATAATATCGGTTTAACGTATTTATCATCTTTTGATCATTATAAGGTAAAACCCTATCCTCTGGTGTGCGTTGCATTGTGTGATGGGACCTGGGTCTTATAATGGTTTCATTTTTCCAAAAATCATTGCGTTGTTTAACGATTTACTTTAATTTATGCACCGACAATCCATTGGAATAAAACCCGTTCCGCATTAGCGGCGTGGTCCTTGGATTTGTCTTATTAGCTAAATTAGTTTTGAGTTCTCATACCAGTCCCATGACTGACCTGGAGTTTATTGTTTTAACCTAAACTCTGGGTGCCCATATTTTTCCACACGGGCAGCTAGTAGTTTTGGTTTTGCAGATATTATATTCACAAGATCCTGGTCTACAGCTGAAGCGATATTCGGAAAGCTCTGTATCCGTGTATCTCTTTTAGTTGTAATTTTGTATTATTTTTCCGCTGCTATTTAAATGTAATTAAAATCTCTGATATTGTATTTATCAAATGTAAAGTATTCATTTGTATTCTGGAATATTCATGTACTCATATTCTTGTACTCTGATGTAATTGTTGTAATAAGCAATGGAAATGTTCTTTTGTTTGTGTTCTGATGTGTTCTGTTCTCAAAACAATCTTCATTCTAGTTCGGTTTAGGCCGGGCCGGACTGAGGGTCGTTACAGTTGGTATCAGAGCTTTGGTTTTACAAAGCTCGAGAACAAAACATATTAGAACCAAACAAAAGAATTCATCAGAGATAGGATTAGTAATATCCTATAAGAATGACTCGTTAGAGATGGGATCAGCAGTATCCTAGGATGAGTCTAAAGAGTGCCATTTTCTTAAAACCAAAATTAGTTTTGAAAATCTATAACTTACTATACGTAATTGATTATTATATTTTGGACTATCAGGTATTAGTAGGTTTTTCATATGCGTCTGATCAACGTGTATTTGAAATCTCAATATACTGGGTAGATATAGAATCACACTCTAGTAGCCCGGAGATGACCCTGATGACACTAGTGATTGACATGTCAGCATCATTAGTTCATGTTCGTGTTTCGAAAGTGGGATTTCTATATATTTCCACATTGACTGGTATGAGAACCAAAACCTAGCTATTGTGTGACATGGCATCAAAAACATGATTTTTGAATATATATATATATGAAAGTTATGCATTTGAAAAATTAATCCACTAATTGATTGCTGGCTGTGATGATTGCTTGTCGATTGAACCAATAAAATATTGAAATTGCATGCAAATATATACATATGCGTTGAACAGGTCATGGCAAGGCTAGAGCAGAGGAATAAAATTGTATGCCCGACAAATAGGTACATATTTACTTTATTTTGTGGGTTTTGATTTTATGAGCCGATTGGCTAGCCGCTTGGCATTCTCTTTCTTCTTCCCCCCTTCTGTTTTCTTTTTCTTTTTGGGATGATGAGAGCCCTATGAGGCAGTTTGCGTTTTTCCAATACTCTCCGTGCGAAGGAGACTCTGGCGAAATTTTTCTAGAATTTAGGGTGTTAGCCAAATTTTAGGAAAATTAATAAATTATTATAAGTTGAAAATTTGATGAACTTAAGCCATATTAAAATTATTGGAAGTTGAGTTGATTTATAAAATAATTTTTAACTCTATTCCTTTTCGAGGACGAAAAGATTTTAAGTGGGGGAGATTGTAACAACCCGGATTTTTGGAACAAAAAGAATATATTGTTTTTGGTTATTTTAATGGATTTTGATATTTAAAATGATATATTTTAAATAATAACGATTAAAATCTATTTAATACGACGTTGCAAATTATAAATTATAATAATTCTATACTGAACTTTAAATAGCGCGGTAATTTCAGTTTTCAACTTTGAACTTTGGAAAATCATATAAAATCAATATTAAATTGGAATTGGATAAAACTGGAGGAATTGGGACCGTATTGAAAATATTTATCCAAAGAATTTTAGAAATTAAAATTTCAGTTTTTATTTTGTAAGTTATGAAAAATTCAAGTTTTTAGAAAACGCTGTAGAATTTAATAATATAATATTATTTAAAGGCCCAAAACGTTACTTTTTGCATATGACTGAATTTGGACTCGAAACTACTTCCATTGAGTCCAGAATGACGTTTACATAAAGAAAAAGTATAAGCATCGAGATATTTTGAGTTTCGGAAAATTTTCATTATTTTATGTATTTTTAATATTAAAATATATGCGCCAAAAATGGAAATTTTGCAAACAGCCTCCGAATCCGGCGAAACCAGTTTCCATGGATCAGGAATATTTAAATATAGTTAAATTCCAAATTTCATAATTTTTGGAGTCATTTTGTGGCAGTTATTGATTTTTTTTCTAGAAACGGTCAATTTTAATAAATAAAAAAATTCACCAAATATTCATATGGACTCGAAATTTAACGAAACCAGTTTTGTTGGGTTTGTAATGTCAAATATTATTTATGTTTAAATTTTCATTAATTTCGAAATTAGTATGTGAGCGTAGTAATTTTTAAACGGTCAAAAATGCAAGAAATTGAATTAAAAAATGAACATGGGCCTATTATCCAATAAGTGAAAATAAACAAGGGTTTTAAAACCCAATTACACCAGCCTATATATTATCTTATTTCAGCCATAACCTAGAGAAACAAACCATAACCACCTTCTTCCTCATTTCAATTTCAATGGCTTCTCCACCTAAAATCTTCTTTGCAAAAAGAACCCTCAAACTGAAAATTTTATTTCTCCCAAACCAAAGCAAAATAAATCAAACCCCTTCTGGGTATTGATCATCATCTTATTATCTACCTTCCACGAAAAATTCAGCGTCTAATGTCGCACGGATTCGCCGGAATCTCAGATCAACGGCAAAACTGATAAAACGGAGCAGCAAACACAAATGAATTTTTTCCCGCAAATCAGAGAAGAACTGGACAAAGTCACCAACAGGAAAGTTGTTCGTATGCGCGAGAGGAAGGTGCTGTAAAAATTTCAGGTAGAACGGAGCAAGGATGTGGCCTGTGGGGCCCGCAACCTGACGAACGGAAATCGGCGATTTCCGGCCGTCGGCGGTGGCCTGGGGGGGGCCCACTTCCGGCGAAGCTTCACCTCGTCGAGGCGGTTCCAATGGTGGGTGGCGGCGGCGGTGCAGGTCAACGGTGTGGCGGGAAAGTCCGGTCAAAGTTCTAAAAGCACTGGTTTGACCAGAAAATGAAGAGAGAGAAAAGGTTGATTATTTGATTAATTAATTAATCTAATATCCAATGTTCGAACGCGCATAACTTTTGCATATTAAGTCGAAATTCGACGATTTCAGGTTCGCCGCGATCGTGGTGACGAGAGCTTCGCGTGGACACTAATTTCGTCCAATTTGAAGACAGTCAAATTTTTAGGTATTTTTCATGAATATAAATAATTATTTAAAATTATCCAAACTTCAGTAAATCATAACTTTTTGTAATGAACTCGAAATGACTCAAAACAGGGTTTGCCATGATCGGTATATTTTTAGCAATGCATAGACACCAATTTCGCTAAATTCTGAGGATGTTGAATTTTGGGCCAAATTTGGGTCCAAAACCACCCAATTGGACCCGATAAAGTCAAATCTCGGTGAGAACTCTTTTCTCACTCAATTTTTATTTTCAGTAATTATTTATTTTCTGAAATAAAAATATTTTAAATGTCTGTGATGAATGTCTGGGAATTAATTCTGTGATATGCATGTTTGGTTGTAAATTGTTGCTATGGAATGCCTGATTTTTGTGTATTGATTCAATGTTGAATTGAAATTCTGTAATTAACTAATTTATGATAATTCATTATGATAATTGGAATTTGCTACACTGCCATATATGAGTAACCTGTCTCATATGTGTTGATTGGGCTGATATTTTCACACATCGCCCAAGTGCACAGTTAATAAATTATTCCTTAAATGTTGTTTAAATGTGATGTGGACATTATATGAATGTTATTATGTGATGAATGTTATTGTTGATTACATGTATGATTTAAAATCCATTATTTAATGGTATTTGATGTGAGTCTCATTCCAAGGTGGGAATTTCAAAAGTTTTCAAAAGAATTTACAATTAAAGAATTAAATGTAATTTTAATGCGTTTTAATATAATTTGATGTACACTAAACCGATTAGTTAAATTGCGCTTTTTATACGTGAATGGATATTTCCATGAATTATATTTATTATACAATAAAGGAATGAGGATTTAAGATTTGAAATTTGAAATGTAACGTTTGGAATTTTTAATAATTATTATAATAAAATGAGTATTGCTTAACCCGAGGTTAGATTGAGTTGTGGTATAAGACTGCCCGGACCCGCCCGGCACATCCAGCAACCGCAACAATATATATCTAATGTGAGAGGTTAATGCAATAATCAATACTTAATTAACATATATAAATTGAAATTCAAAAGTTATACATTTTGAAAATATAATATTGTAATAATAAATGTTGTATTAATGATTAAATTAATACATAAAGTTTAAAATTTCAAAAATGACATTTTATTGTAATATTAAATTGAACATTAAAAGAATAAATGAAACAATAAATGATTAATTTATTTTGAAAGCTTGCATTTTGAAAAGTTATTCTTTTATGAAAGATTAGAAACGCTATATAATGTTTGTTAATAAAAGTTATTCTTTTATTAAAGATTAGAACGCTAAATAATGTTTGTTAATAAAAGTTATTCTTTTATGAAAGATTAGAACGCTAAATAATGTTTGTTAATAAAAGTTATCCTTTTATTAAAGATTAGAACGCTAAATATTGTTTGTTAATGAAAGTTATTCTTTTATTAAAGATTAGAAACGCTATATAATGTTTGTTAATAAAAGTTATTCTTTTATTAAAGTTAGGAACGCTAAAATATGTTGGTTTAGAATTTAATATTGAATATAGGTCGATATATTTTATTCAAAGTTTTATATTTAATATTAAATAAGATGCTGGGTTTGTCGTGAATGGTGTCTTAAATAACACTGTTCTTGAATCCTACTTAAGAAAGAATAAATCTTTTAATAAAGATTTAAAGAAGAGATTTTTCAATTATTAAACAAAATTGAAAATTTATTTGGAAATTGATGGTGGGTTGATTGTGAATAATGTTTTAAATGACATTAGTTCTTGAAACCCAAATCAATAGTGAAATTATGATTTTTCATTCATTAATCTTTTAATTAAAGATTTAATGAAATTTTCTAGAGCGAAGTTTCCAATTTAATACATTAAATTGAAATTTAAAGAAATTGGATTTTGGGGTTTGTCGTGAACAATGTTTTAAGCAACATTTGTTCTTTAACCCAATTAAGATAAGATTAATTTCTTAAAGTTGAAAAATCATTAAATAATAATTTATGGAAGGTTAATACCAAATAGAGTTTTAACGAACCTTTAATCAGAATTAAAGAGGAATAAAGAAATTGAATTTACTAAATTCAATAAGTGATCGAGAATGGAGTACCACCAGTTTTGCTCCATGCGTTAGTTAAATCTTTAATTAGATTTAAATGATAAACAGTAATTAAATTTACCGTAACATATTGGGTCTAGATATGGAGTACCACCAGTTTTACTCCATCGGTTAAATAGGTTGGGACTGGGCTAATGAAATAAATGATTTATTCGGTAAGACGTAAATTCCGACTAGATGGATAGGGCTTAATGTAGTTGAGAAAAGATTAAATCTTTTGAAACGATATCCAAAGGATTATTTAACTATATGTTTTAAAGGAATTTTATCTTTGATAAAATTAAGGGGGAAAATTTCCTAGAGAAAAGATCATTTAATCAAAAGAATATTCTTGATTTGGAATGAGACGTTGTTTGTGTTACTTTAACACACGTTTTTTTAAATTGCGCGAATTATTCGGAAAGACCGGGTTCAACCCATTCCGAATAAATTCATACGATGATTGAAGATCGACGATGAAGACGGTTATTGAAGAACGGGAAATTTCCATATTGAATGAATGATTATTGATATCTTGATTGGACCGTACACCCAAGATGAGGGAAAGTTGGTGATCATTCAGACGTATTTGGGAATTCTACCGGATATAGTTTCGTTCAGACCCAGAACGGACTAGTAAATGGATTGCGTGTCTGACATGGTATTCCTTTATATTGTACTTGTTGATCTCTGTTTTACGTATAACTGTGTGGTGGTGGAGAATTTATTCTTCGCTTAACACCCGGTTATATATTGGTAGATGATCAATGATATGGTATGGTCTGACAATGTGGCACGCCAAGATGCATTGATCAAGGCTTTTGTTGAAAAGCAGGCCTTGTGGGTATAACGTAACTTCACGAACCTCACACCCCGGTATGAGTCAAAAACGGGAGAAGGGAACGCAGGGAGTGCACACGTTATCTTTCTAGCTAGAGTGATGTCAGGGACCTACCAGCGCTGACAGTTTACTCATTGTGGATATTGGATTTTGAGGCGCCTCGTTATTTTTATAGGCCGTTGGTGGTCACACTATAGGTCCAAAGGGACCGGGAAACGTGTGTTCAGGCATAACTAATCCACTGCCCATAGGCGGGGACCGGCCCTGCAGCTATCCAAGGGTTCACTGCGGGGAATCCTGAGGTATCCGCTAGAGTGCCTCGAATCGGTAAGGAGCTCCTCCCTAGCCTTGACTCATGATGGAATTCAAATCTCCGATACGACCATTGCGGTTTTGATTGTATAACTAGTATGGCGACATGATATATGGTACCCATGCCGTCTAGGATTGATACATTTATTTTGAATTGCTTTTAAAACATATACACCCTAATGATAATATCGGTTTAACGTATTTATCATCTTTTGATCATTATAAGGTAAAACCCTATCCTCTGGTGTGCGTTGCATTGTGTGATGGGACCTGGGTCTTATAATGGTTTCATTTTTCCAAAAATCATTGCGTTGTTTAACGATTTACTTTAATTTATGCACCGACAATCCATTGGAATAAAACCCGTTCCGCATTAGCGGCGTGGTCCTTGGATTTGTCTTATTAGCTAAATTAGTTTTGAGTTCTCATACCAGTCCCATGACTGACCTGGAGTTTATTGTTTTAACCTAAACTCTGGGTGCCCATATTTTTCCACACGGGCAGCTAGTAGTTTTGGTTTTGCAGATATTATATTCACAAGATCCTGGTCTACAGCTGAAGCGATATTCGGAAAGCTCTGTATCCGTGTATCTCTTTTAGTTGTAATTTTGTATTATTTTTCCGCTGCTATTTAAATGTAATTAAAATCTCTGATATTGTATTTATCAAATGTAAAGTATTCATTTGTATTCTGGAATATTCATGTACTCATATTCTTGTACTCTGATGTAATTGTTGTAATAAGCAATGGAAATGTTCTTTTGTTTGTGTTCTGATGTGTTCTGTTCTCAAAACAATCTTCATTCTAGTTCGGTTTAGGCCGGGCCGGACTGAGGGTCGTTACACTTAATTTAACATGATGATTTCAACTTTACATCATAGGAATAATAATCATTGCGGGCATAATAATAATTTTATTACAAACATGAAACATTAAAGGCATAGTAATCCTAATAGGCATAGTGGATTCCAATTTAGCATTTTTAACATAATAATTCTCATAGACATAATGATTCCAATTTATCATAATGATTCTCATCTAACATTATAAACATAAACATAATGGTTCCAATTTAGCATTTTTAACATAATGATTCTCAACTAACATTATAAACATAATGATTCCAATTTAGCGTTTTTAACATAATGATTCTCAACTAACATTATAAACATAATGGTTCCAATTTAGCATTTTAACATAATGATTCTCAATTAACATTATAAACATAATGATTCCAATTTAGCGTTTTTAACATAATGATTCTCAACTAACATTATAAACATAATGGTTCCAATTTAGCATTTTAACATAATGATTCTCAATTAACATTATAAACATAATGATTCCAATTTAGCGTTTTTAACATAATGATTCTCAACTAACATTATAAACATAATGGTTCCAATTTAGCATTTTAACATAATGATTCTCAATTAACATTATAAACATAATGATTCCAATTTAGCGTTTTTAACATAATGATTCTCAAATAACATAATAAACATAATAATTCCAACTTTTCAACATAACCTAGGAATACCCAATTTTTCATTAATCATGATGGGTATATTAACATCACAGGCATAATTCCATCAATAGTCATAGCCATGGTTTAATTAGCATCATAGGCATGGTTTAATCAACATAAAGATTTCAATAAACATAGTGATTCCATGGACATGTATTAGTCCAACTTGCCAAACAATTAAGCCCAAGTGATTCATAACAACATCAAAATCATGACAAGTTTAACTTGCAACGTTGCCATAGCAATATCCCCAAATTATAATTCAAAGATAAACAATATAAACAATGGATTTATAATAGTTCCTAAATCCGGTTTCAATTCATGGCATGTCCATATTGTTTTAGCGTTTTTGCCTAAAAAGTAACATAGAACTTACAATATGAAGCAAATAATCCGAATAAAAATCCCAAATTAATTAGTCCCAAATTCGTTGTCTAAAGCGTCGTAGTTGTTGTAGCTTCTAGTTGTAGCCTTCAAGAATCGTCCTCCATCTTCTATAATTTTATTCTTTGTATTTTTAATTCAGAGCTCTAGGTTTAATGGCGGCGGCCTGAGGCTAAAATGAAATAGTATGATTTAGGCTAGGTCTAGGTGTTATTTTATAGGTGAATAGGGTGATTTAGAGCCTTCAGATCAGTCCAGAAGTCATCAGAATCGCACAGCTCGAATACACATCATCTAGCCACTCAAAAGAAGACACGTCACCTCAGAACACTCCAGAATTCGGTGCTGGATTTGTACGGGCGCACTTGGCAGGTGCGCCAGTGTATTTTTGTACTGGCGCACTTCACAAGTGCGCCAATGTATTCTGGACTGTTTTCGGTTTTTCTGCCTAACTTCGTTCGTCCATATCTTCTTCATACGGTATCCGATTTTCGAAAACTCGGACTCTATTTCGCGTATTTTTCCGAGATGAACGCAATGGAGTAACCCATTTCCCTTGATTTCATCATTTATAATTAATTATACTTTAATTCGTGAAGCTTAATGTTATAGAATTCACGGGGTGTTACATTCTCCCCCACTTAAAAGGATTTCGTCCCCGAAATCTTCAAGTTCAGGAAGAATGTACATCCTAGCATCCAAACATCCATCTACTCATCCATCAAACACGAGCATCCATTGTCCTTAAAAAAAACTTCTAATGCTTTATGATCATATGTGAAATGTGTGTATATGTTCCTTAGCTAATGCTAATGATCAGGCCTGATTGATCTTCTAAATGCAAAATATGTTTAGTGAAATGAATCCAATATGTATGCAAATTTTCTCCTATTATAATTCATAATTTCTACATGAGTGCTCGAACATTCAATCATATGCAACAACCAAATGATAGCACAACCAAGTTTCCAAAATAAACACTCATGCACATGCAACATGAAAATGTGTCTGAGCCGATCTAGTGCCTAATGTGTATTCATGCATCCACGAGCAACCACTTGCGACCACTTGCAACCATTTTGCAATCATAACATGTTTCAATTACATGTTTACATCCAAAAAGATTCTACCTATGGTTCTCAAGATAGGATCGAGGAGAGAAACAAGACAAACTTGGATAGCAAAAGAAATGTATGTAAACTTATAGGAAAATAGATCAAAAATGTACCCTAAAAAAGAAATGGGTATAGCGCGCTTATCTTTTCTTCAATTTCCCAAGTTGCGTCTTCTAGGGCTTCACTGCACTGTATTTTAACTAGCTTGGCTTCTTGATTCCTTAGCTCCTAGATCTCCGTTCCTAAGACACGAATCAGAACTCGCCTCAATGTTTCCACTTTTACGCCTTCAAGGATGCTTGGCTCAACCACTCCGGAAGACTCATCCGCCTTATCTTCATTCTTATCACTCATACCTATCCTATATAACAAGTTAACAAGCCTCACGAAACCTATCTCCATCATACGGGAAAACCCTCTACGAAGCTAGAAAGAAGATTAGCCGCAGGTAAAGCTACTGCGACTACAGATGGAGAAAAGAAAGGGAAAGAGATTCAAACAAGGAAACAAAGGATAGTGCTAATGGCTTTTGGGGAATAGCCTTTAAAAACTTTTTCTTGGAAAATGCTTCTATGTAAATGGTTTTTAAAAAAAATTCAAAAGGTTTTCGAAACTTTTGCCCAGTCTTGGTAACCTTATGCTCTGATACCAAGTGTAACACCCCACCTCCTCTAGGGTCACCAACAAAGGGAATGCACTAGTTTTGGAGGGGTATTATCGAGATAACATCACAGAATTATCACAAGACAGAACATAAATAAATAATTAAGTAAGCAGCGGAAGAGTTTTTGAGCAAAACAGAACTTCATTTTATTCCAAAATAAAACATGTCTCTTACAACATTTCAGATAACAACTTCCTTACAACTGTCTTGTAATAATAGCCAAAGAAGCAATGACTTAAAAACAGAAAAACAACTTATTCCCCAAGTGCAGTAAAAAGAAGCAGCCATAGCAAACCGTACATGCTGAGCCAAAGCAAGTGATATCCAGGCTAAGAGCTAGTGTTTCCTCCCTGAGAACCTGGGGGGGGGGGGAAACGAAAGAAAAAAAGGCGAAAGGAAAAAGGGTCAGTCATAAAGACTGAGTAAGTTCTAGTGACTTTCAGTGTAGAAACGGTTAAAACATCCTGTCATGTATGAACTGGAACTAAACTTAAGAATGGTGTCAAGGTGAACAAGATAGACTAAGGTGATCAGGATAAGTCAAGACAAGTCAAGTAAAGCATCACATGTTCGAGATTCGTTGCATCGACTGTACTAGTATACTAAGCCCATATCACAAGTTAATCACGAAATAAATCCCACGGCCCAATATCATGAAATGACCCTAAAACGGGGTCTAACCCAAGTACGGGGTCCTACGGAGCGATTATCTAGTCGATCGGCTCCCTACAAGTTCTAGCTCGTCAAGTGTCTGTGTCATACGGCTAATCACGAATGTAGTCACCTGTGCTGGGTCCACCTTCGGGTGTATCAGCCCTAAGGTGTCAACCCCTGACACGATTCAAGATGCACAGATAAATCTACGGATACCCAGTGTCTGCCCCGGATACGTGCACGATCGTAGTCCACCGAACCTACACTGGCGTACCCCACTGCCGTCGTTCACCTCTTACAATCAGCCCAGTAATCGTGCCCCACCCGGCCTAGCCCCAGGGTACCTTGATACTTCTAGAGGGTTACTGCTGAAAGGGGTCGTGTCAAGGGTTTCGCCTAATAGATTAGGTTATGTAATTCGTGACCTAACCCGCCTAACAGATTAAGTCATGTAATTCGTGACTTAATCCTTTTCTAGTCTAGTCATGTCAAGATGGTTAAGTATATCATTTCAGTTCACGACTTAACCCGCCTACGTGTCATGTCAAGTTGGCTAAGTGTTGTCGTTTTCAAGTTCATGACTTAGCCCTACAAATCGTGTTCAAGTTGGTTAAGTTGTCTTTTCATGTTCATGACTTAACCCTAATTGGCATTAGTTGATTCGTTAATGCACCGAACCACTCACATTGGATCCTATTGTTCGTAGCCATTGGATTTGCCGGGCGGTTCCGGGCAGGTTTACGCTACGAACTCAACCAAACCTCGGGTTTCAAGCGCGATGTGACCAACTACCCACATTGGATCCTATTGTTTGTAGCAACTGGATTTGCCAGGCGGTTCCGGGAAGATTTACACTACAAACTCAACCCAACCTCGAGTTGGCCACTTTCTTGTTTTCTAAAGTCATGCCCATGTTCTTATCAGATTTTGCTATTTCCACATCATGTTCATATGTCAACTTCGTGCCCAACTAAGGCATGTTTAAAGTCAAGTTATGGCATGTTCAAGTCAAGTTTTCGTGCCATATTTCATGTTCTACTTATGCCAAATTTCACAGTTTATGCTTATAATTAATTCAAGTTTTGCCTATTCTACCCAATCGTATCCCCAACGTATATAAACGTACTTCGTTCACAAGCATAAACAATTCAAGAGATAAAGGGGAATAACACCAAACATGTGATAGGCATATGTGACAATTCCAACATCACTTGCATAATAAACAGGCTATAACATATCACATAGTTTCAATACTAGCATGATGATAACTTGGCATAGTAATGATTCCAACTTAATTTAACATGATGATTTCAACTTTACATCATAGGCATAATAATCATTGCAGGCATAATAATAATTTTATTACAAACATGAAACATTAAAGGCATAGTAATCCTAATAGGCATAGTGGATTCCAATTTAGCATTTTTAACATAATAATTCTCATAGACATAATGATTCCAATTTATCATAATGATTATCATCTAACATTATAAACATAAACATAATGGTTCCAATTTAGCATTTTTAACATAATGATTCTCAACTAACATTATAAACATAATGATTCCAATTTAGCGTTTTTAACATAATGATTCTCAACTAACATTATAAACGTAATGGTTCCAATTTAGCATTTTAACATAATGATTCTCAATTAACATTATAAACATAATGATTCCAATTTAGCGTTTTTAACATAATGATTCTCAACTAACATTATAAACATAATGGTTCCAATTTAGCATTTTAACATAATGATTCTCAATTAACATTATAAACATAATGATTCCAATTTAGCGTTTTTAACATAATGATTCTCAACTAACATTATAAACATAATGGTTCCAATTTAACATTTTAACATAATAATTCTCAATTAACATTATAAACATAATGATTCCAATTTAGAGTTTTTAACATAATGATTCTCAACTAACATTATAAATATAATAATTCCAACTTTTCATCATAACCTAGCAATACCCAATTTTTCATTAATCATGATGGGTATATTAACATCACTGGCATAATTCCATCAATAGTCATAGCCATGGTTTAATTAGCATCATAGGCATGGTTTAATCAACATAAAGATTTCAATAAACATAGTGATTCCATGGACATGTATTAGTTCAACTTGCCAAACAATTAAGCCCAAGTGATTCATAACAACATCAAAATCATGACAAGTTTAACTTGCAACGTTGCCATAGCAATATCCCCAAATTATAATTCAAAGATAAACAATATAAACAATGGATTTACAATAGTTCCTAAATCCGGTTTCAATTCATGGCATGTCCATATTGTTTTAGCGTTTTTGCCTAAAAAGTAACATAGAACTTACAATATGAAGCAAATAATCCGAATAAAAATCCCAAATTAATTAGTCCCAAATTCGTTGTCTAAAGTGTCGTAGTTGTTGTAGCTTCTAGTTGTAGCCTTCAAGAATCGTCCTCCATCTTCTATAATTTTATTCTTTGTATTTTTAATTCAGAGCTCTAGGTTTAATGGCGGAGGCCTAAGGCTAAAATGAAATAGTATGATTTAGGCTAGGTCTAGGTGTTATTTTATAGGTGAATAGTGTAACGACCCAGATTTTTCTGGTCGGTTTATTTTAAATATTTAATATTATTTTAAATATTTAGTTGATAATATAAATGATATTTTATATTGAATTATCAATTTAATATGGCCGTTTATATTTACATTCGAATTTAAATTTAAATATCAAATCACAGAGTTCAAAATAACAGAAATGTCGGTTGTCACGTTAAAATAGCGGTCCGGGGTTTTTAATTTAAAGGACCGCCAGACAATTTAATTAAAGTAAAAATCAAATCAAAATTTGATACATATCAACTTCAGCCGACCTATATCCTTCTTCATCGCAGACCTCAATTTGTACCCATTACGGACCCATCTATGATTTGAAAAATCGCGTATCTGTTGTCTGCCTCGAGCTGTATTTCTTGCTCCCCAGCTTCACTACAAAGCAAAGCAGAAATCGAAATGGCCTTGGTACGGTGTGACCCTCGCGCATCTATAAATTTAGCTGGAGCTTCATTTTTCTTCATTCGAAAATTTCCTTCCTTCGTTTCTCTTCTCTGTCGAATTAATCCTAAATCCAATCATCGATCTGATAAAAAAATATAAACAACCGAAGGCTCGAAATCAGTAATCGTGGGTTTGTACTAGGAGCTGCGGAAGGGGGTCTCGACTTAGGGTTATGGTTCGCGATTTATAGGAGTGTCGATCATTAGAAAAGGGGGGCGACGCGTTTTGGAGTACGGTTTCAGGAGTTGGGGGAGGTGCTGATAGGTGCGGCAATGTGAAATGGGAGTTCGATAATGGGAAAAGGGGGTGAGGGGGTGCTGTTCGATCAGGCTTGGGGGTTGCGGTGGAAGTCTGGATGGTCGAGGGGTGTCGGAGGGATACTGTTGTCGGAAGGGAGGTAGCCGAGGCTGAAATGGATGCTGATTTTGGTGACGGTCGTGATTAGAAGAGGGCGCTGCTATGTTAACGGTTAGGGAATGGAAAGCGACTGCGTGGTGTTCGGTGAAATGCCAAAGTGAAGAATCTTCGTTTGAGCTGATCTTGGTCGAGGAAGTGCAAGGTATAAGGAAGTGGATAAAGCCGTGGATTAACGAATTCGAACGAGAACAATTCGAAGTAGGAGAAAAGGAGGATCCGCTTGGTTCTTTGTCTGGAGACATGGAAATGAGATTAAGGTAATTTAAATTAAATACCTTAATTAGTTTGAAGTTTAAAGAAAATATCTTAATTAGTTTAAATGTTTTAACAATACATAGGTTTGTTTAAATTGGTTAAGTTAGAATTAATTTAGCAACCATTAAAAGAAGAGAAAATATAGGATAAGTTACTTATTTATTTAAATAGTTAATTTAAATAAATAAACGTTTAATCGGTAAATTTAATTAAAATTTTCGCAGGTGCGAATACATTCGAGAAGATTAGTAACCGTTAAATTGAAAAGAAACAGGAGTGGATCACGAATCTAAACCAGGTGAGTAAATCTCACTCACCTTTTATTTATAATTATTTTTACTTCGTAAAAATAATTGTTGTTGCTTGTTTGAATGTTTCTGCTTGTTTTATATATATTAGTTATTTAGGCTATATATATATATATTGGGTTGATTGATTGGTTGGATTCCCGCAGTCTCATTAGCGGATGCCCGCAGTTTCATAGCGGATGATTACCCTATACGCCCCACGCTATGATTAGTGGATGACCTTCTATACCGCGATATTCTGCCACGAAGCAGAATGGGTATTATTTATGTGCTAACATCTGTGGATGCAGGAAAACAGGTTGGAGGAATCCAACTGGATTCCTCAAAAATATATTATCTGTTTGTTTATTTGTTTGCATATATATTGTTATATATGACGTGTTAGAAAAATAAATAATTCGTTGCTTTGTGTGTTTAAATATCACTGGGCCAATTAAAAGGATATTTGAAATTTAAAAAGGAAAAATTCTATTTTTAAATAGAATTTGAATTTTGAATGGGAAATAAAAATATAAACTTGTTTTGAAAATAAAACAAGTAGTTTCTTTTTAAACGAAGCTTATAAATAGTTCTTTTATAACGAAGTTATAAATGAAGTGAAAAGAATTATCATTTGATAATTCAGAAATAGGAATACAAGTGTTTTGAAAATATGATTCAAAAGGAAATTTAAATATGGAAATTTGAATTCCAAAAGAAAAAGGAAATGGAGAATTTGAATTCAAATAGAAAAGGAAATGGAAATTTGAATTCAAATAGAAAAGGAAATAGAAAATTTGAATTTTAAATTCAAATAGAAAATCCAAGGTGGATTTGAATGTAGAACTTTCAAATGGTGTTTGAATATAGAGAATTTGAAATAGAATTTCCAAATAGAATTTGAAATAGAATTTCAAAATAGAATTTTCAAAAGAGAATTTGAAATAGACTTTGAAAATAGATTTTCAAAGAAGAATTGAATAGAATTTGAAATATAGTATTTCAAGGAAGAATTCAAATGTGAAATTTGAATAGAGATTTGAATTGGAATTCAAATATGAAATTTGAATTGAGATTTGAAATAGAGATTCAAGTGTTGAATTTGAACATGAAATTGAATATAGAAATTCAAGTAGAAATTTGAATATGGAATTTCAAATTAGAATTTGAAATAAACTTTGAAAATAGGACTTCAAAGTAAGAAGTGGAATAGGATTTCAAAATAGGAATCCAAATAAATTTTGAAATGGAATTTGGATTTTAAAGGAGTTCAAATGGATTTGAAATAAGGAAAATTCAAATGGGTTTTAAATAATGTGTTTTAATAAAGAGGATTTAAATATAAGAATTTTAATAGAATTCAAATGGTGTTAAATATAAATTCAAACAAAACTCAAATGGAGTTTAAATAGAAGGAATTTGAATAAGAGGAATTTGGAACATGGTATTTGAATTCAAAGGAAGTAAATGTGGTACTTGAAGTTCAAAGTAAAAATGAGTTTAAATATTTGAAGTTCAAATAGATTAAAAATGGAATTTGAATTCAAATAGTTGAAATAGAATTTGAATATAGAATTTGAATTAGAATCGAATTGGAATTTGAATATAGACTTCAAATATAAATGAAATAGAAGATCAGAAATATGTGTTGAGTTGAGAAAAATGGTTTGATATATATTTAAAATATATCAGAACAAAGTTGAATTTATATAAACGAAGTTTTAAAAGTTTATATATATAAATATAATTAAAACGAACTCGCCGCAGCGCTGCAGTTCGGAAATTGGCGATTCGAACTTCAATTGAATATATAGAACTCGATTGAAGTCGGAATTCTTTGAAACAAGAAACGTCAGGACCGGTTTGACAATAGTTTTCTAATGAGAGAGAAAAATCTGAATTTCGTTGTATAGATTTTGAGTTATGTCAAAATCAAATTTTCAGAAAAGCAGCGCCAGAATCGTTTTAAAACCATAACGGTTTATTTCATTTTATAAAGGGATTTTAAGCGAATAAAATCCGAAATTCTATTTAGAAAATTTCAGATTTTGAGTTATAAAATATATGCGAATTCAAGTTGTGTAAATGAATATGATTTTTGAAACAGAAATCAGATTTTGACTTTGAATAGAATTAACTAATTCGAATAGTAATTAGTAAAGGAGATGTTGAATTGACATTAGGCCTTAATAAGTGAATTCGATTTGAGAATTTATATTCGAAATAGAAAAGAGAACTAGAATTAAAATCGAAGTTCAATTTAGTTATGAACGAGTTAAATATTTTGTTTGAACGTATTATGTTCAACAAAGAAGTGAAATAGGCAAAATGGCGATTTAAAGAATAAATGGGCGAAACTGAATTCAAACGATTAGATGGTATTGAATTGAATTGAAAACAGGTGAACAGGTGTTAGACAGGTATGGGATGAGGTATATGAAGTTTATAAATGTAATGCCCGACAAAAAGGTACATGTTTAAATTCATATATGGGTTTTATGCGCCGTATCGGCAAGCCGCTTGGCTTTTCCTTTTTCTTCTTGAAATTAGAAGATACCGGGATGCTATTTGAAATTTCCCGATGCTCCCGATACAGGGGAGGTTATGGCGAAATTTTCCGGAAATTTAAGGAGTTAGAATATTTTTAAGATATTTTGATAGTTAGAAATCACTGTATCGACGTATTGAATATTCGATAGTAAAGTGAATGGAAAAATCGAATGTGGTAAAAGAGATAGAGATAAGTGATTGAAATTGTTTTCAATTGCAAATAAAGATATTTTCTAATATATAGAAAATAAAAGAAGTTAATATTTGGAAACGTTTTCCAAATGGCATAAGAGGCGAAGATGATTATTGAAAATATTTGAATATTGATAAGAGCATATAGAAGAGATTTAATTAATGAAATATTAATTAAAGGGCCCAGTGATTTGTTTGATATGTTTGGATGAACACTTGTTTTTATTCGATAGTTAAATCACAGACTATCGAAGTTTTTGACAAATCGTTGTCAATATGGAGAGACCGGTTGGATTATTATCCGAAGAACCACTCCGTATCGGCATAAGCGTTGCGAACCAGGTATGCTGAATGTATTGAAGACGGAGTGAAGTGCAAGGGCCTTTTCTATTTATAGAAATAGTGCCTTCGGTGTCGTTCAATCCCAGAACGAACGTAAATGGACGAATGTCTGACAGAGTATTTCCAATGATCAAATGGGTTGGTCTGTATGAATATATATGGTTGCAACGGATTTATCCCTTAGCATAATATCCAGAATATTTGTGCAAACTCAACTAGTGATTAACGGATCTGACAATGTGGCATTCAAAGTGATCGTGTTATCGATGAATGGTAAGTATGCGTAGCCTCAGGCCTCAACAACCGGGAAAGGACAAAAATCGGGCAGGCAGCATGGCTATGTGGGTCGCACCCATTAGGGTGTATAATCACCTATCTAGAGAAATTCCTTTTGTTTCTAAATCTATCGATTCTGCCCATTCGGGAACGGTGGTTTGAGTCCAACCGTTGGTGATATACATTCGATACACTCAAGCGAAATGAGTGGTCGGTCATGTGTGGGCCGGGTTGCAAGACGTTCTTGTTGAACCCAGGTGTATTCGCCTCTAGAGATGCACTGTCGGAAGGTGGTCCCATACCTTGTCATGTTGGAAATCCAATCTCCAATAAGCGCCATGCGGGTTTTGATTTTATACTATATATGTGGAGCGTGAGATGCAAGCGTTCTGCTATTTGGTTATTTACTTGATGTAGACATTATTATAATATCACTGGATTTTTGTATCAAAGTGTTTTGGGTTATAGTAAGGTAAAAACCGTCCATGTTTATGTGTGGGCTGGTCTTACTATTATCTTTTCTTTTGAAAGGATTTTTAAAAGTTAAACAAGTGGTTGGAGTTTACTCACACCAGTCCCATGACTGACCCAGAGTTTATTTTGTTTGTTTTCCCTAAACTCTTGGGTGCCCAAATTTGTACGGGCAGTCAAGTGTTTCAGGCTTTTACAGATACACTTGGAGGAGCTTGAAGCAGGAGGCTTCACCGCTAGTTATTTTAGAGTTACTTCCGCTGAATCAAATGTGGTGTGTACTCTGATGATGGTATGTATATATGTACCAAACAGATTTGTATTTCAAAGCTTATGTTATATAATATATTTTATTCGTTCCGCTGTGAGGTTCATGTTTACCCTGATGTTGTGTATTCTTTTTCTTCTATTCTAATATTTCTATCTTTCTATTTCTCATCCTCTAACTTCTTTCTAATAATGATTCGTATTTCTGTGTTATTTGGGTTGGACGTATAGTGTTATTAGTCAACTCAAATAGCACGGATTTGCGGGTCGTTTCAGTTGGTATCAGAGCTTAGGTTGAGCGAATACCTAGGCTTGTGTGGCATGTACTCATTAGAGATAGGGTCAGTAGTACTCTAGAATGAGTTCATGTATATACGAGAGAGCGTATTTGTATGTTGATATAAAAATTGTTTTATATTGTGTTGGCTTGTCTGATGGGTAATTTATGAATTCTGGTCGAATCGTGGGACGCCACGACGTCGATAGGAATTTCTAAACACTTGAACAGAAGATTGAACACAGTATTGTTTTCAAGTGGGTAAATGAAATAATTTTACCCAAAATTTCTATTTTGATATAGAAGGAATAATTTTCTGAAATTATTATATGGATGTGTTGGATGTTAATATTATAATCAGATAAGATTATAAAAATTAGAATGGTTATTTATAACCAAATAGAATTTGTATAGGAATTAAATATACAAATGAGATGAATTAGAATTTAAATTCAAACCAGAATTGGAATTTAAATCCTGGGAAGTTTGAAATTATTTTTCAAAGTATATTAAAATAATATAGCATTGTTTTAGAAGGAATTGAAAGAAAATCATGGATTTTGAAATAATAAAGCACTGAACTCACTTCAGCGACTGGGAAATTATTCTGATGATGATTGCAACATCATCAGTGTTCGTTTCCGAGGTTCTAAGTGATAGGTTGCTACCTTAGAAAGTTTTGATGGAAATTTGTTTGAAAGAAAACAAATTGGTTTGAATATTCAAATGTTTTGAATTTGAAATGGAAATAAATATATGTATATATTTATGGGATTTCAAAAGAATTTGAAAGGAAAACCCAGGGATTGGAATTCTGGAATTGAAATTTAACTTAAACAAGTCAAATGGGTCGAAGTGAATGAATTGATTTAAAATCAATTTGAATTGGTTTAATAGAACATAGATTTGATATAAATGGATTGATCGTAGATCATTCAAATTAAAGGAAGGAAGACCAAAAGTTTTGGTAGAATTGAATTTGTAGAAATATGAGGAGTTGAGTTTCAACATAAGTGAGACATTGAAAAGAAATAGATTTGTACCATTTTTCTACCTTAGCAATTTCGAGGACGAAATTATTTTAAGGGGGAAAGAATGTAACGACCCAGATTTTTCTGGTCGGTTTATTTTAAATATTTAATATTATTTTAAATATTTAGTTGATAATATAAATGATATTTTATATTGAATTATCAATTTAATATGGCCGTTTATATTTACATTCGAATTTAAATTTAAATATCAAATCACAGAGTTCAAAATAACAGAAATGTCGGTTGTCACGTTAAAATAGCGGTCCGGGGTTTTTAATTTAAAGGACCGCCAGACAATTTAATTAAAGTAAAAATCAAATCAAAATTTGATACATATCAACTTCAGCCGACCTATATCCTTCTTCATCGCAGACCTCAATTTGTACCCATTACGGACCCATCTATGATTTGAAAAATCGCGTATCTGTTGTCTGCCTCGAGCTGTATTTCTTGCTCCCCAGCTTCACTACAAAGCAAAGCAGAAATCGAAATGGCCTTGGTACGGTGTGACCCTCGCGCATCTATAAATTTAGCTGGAGCTTCATTTTTCTTCATTCGAAAATTTCCTTCCTTCGTTTCTCTTCTCTGTCGAATTAATCCTAAATCCAATCATCGATCTGATAAAAAAATATAAACAACCGAAGGCTCGAAATCAGTAATCGTGGGTTTGTACTAGGAGCTGCGGAAGGGGGTCTCGACTTAGGGTTATGGTTCGCGATTTATAGGAGTGTCGATCATTAGAAAAGGGGGGCGACGCGTTTTGGAGTACGGTTTCAGGAGTTGGGGGAGGTGCTGATAGGTGCGGCAATGTGAAATGGGAGTTCGATAATGGGAAAAGGGGGTGAGGGGGTGCTGTTCGATCAGGCTTGGGGGTTGCGGTGGAAGTCTGGATGGTCGAGGGGTGTCGGAGGGATACTGTTGTCGGAAGGGAGGTAGCCGAGGCTGAAATGGATGCTGATTTTGGTGACGGTCGTGATTAGAAGAGGGCGCTGCTATGTTAACGGTTAGGGAATGGAAAGCGACTGCGTGGTGTTCGGTGAAATGCCAAAGTGAAGAATCTTCGTTTGAGCTGATCTTGGTCGAGGAAGTGCAAGGTATAAGGAAGTGGATAAAGCCGTGGATTAACGAATTCGAACGAGAACAATTCGAAGTAGGAGAAAAGGAGGATCCGCTTGGTTCTTTGTCTGGAGACATGGAAATGAGATTAAGGTAATTTAAATTAAATACCTTAATTAGTTTGAAGTTTAAAGAAAATATCTTAATTAGTTTAAATGTTTTAACAATACATAGGTTTGTTTAAATTGGTTAAGTTAGAATTAATTTAGCAACCATTAAAAGAAGAGAAAATATAGGATAAGTTACTTATTTATTTAAATAGTTAATTTAAATAAATAAACGTTTAATCGGTAAATTTAATTAAAATTTTCGCAGGTGCGAATACATTCGAGAAGATTAGTAACCGTTAAATTGAAAAGAAACAGGAGTGGATCACGAATCTAAACCAGGTGAGTAAATCTCACTCACCTTTTATTTATAATTATTTTTACTTCGTAAAAATAATTGTTGTTGCTTGTTTGAATGTTTCTGCTTGTTTTATATATATTAGTTATTTAGGCTATATATATATATATTGGGTTGATTGATTGGTTGGATTCCCGCAGTCTCATTAGCGGATGCCCGCAGTTTCATAGCGGATGATTACCCTATACGCCCCACGCTATGATTAGTGGATGACCTTCTATACCGCGATATTCTGCCACGAAGCAGAATGGGTATTATTTATGTGCTAACATCTGTGGATGCAGGAAAACAGGTTGGAGGAATCCAACTGGATTCCTCAAAAATATATTATCTGTTTGTTTATTTGTTTGCATATATATTGTTATATATGACGTGTTAGAAAAATAAATAATTCGTTGCTTTGTGTGTTTAAATATCACTGGGCCAATTAAAAGGATATTTGAAATTTAAAAAGGAAAAATTCTATTTTTAAATAGAATTTGAATTTTGAATGGGAAATAAAAATATAAACTTGTTTTGAAAATAAAACAAGTAGTTTCTTTTTAAACGAAGCTTATAAATAGTTCTTTTATAACGAAGTTATAAATGAAGTGAAAAGAATTATCATTTGATAATTCAGAAATAGGAATACAAGTGTTTTGAAAATATGATTCAAAAGGAAATTTAAATATGGAAATTTGAATTCCAAAAGAAAAAGGAAATGGAGAATTTGAATTCAAATAGAAAAGGAAATGGAAATTTGAATTCAAATAGAAAAGGAAATAGAAAATTTGAATTTTAAATTCAAATAGAAAATCCAAGGTGGATTTGAATGTAGAACTTTCAAATGGTGTTTGAATATAGAGAATTTGAAATAGAATTTCCAAATAGAATTTGAAATAGAATTTCAAAATAGAATTTTCAAAAGAGAATTTGAAATAGACTTTGAAAATAGATTTTCAAAGAAGAATTGAATAGAATTTGAAATATAGTATTTCAAGGAAGAATTCAAATGTGAAATTTGAATAGAGATTTGAATTGGAATTCAAATATGAAATTTGAATTGAGATTTGAAATAGAGATTCAAGTGTTGAATTTGAACATGAAATTGAATATAGAAATTCAAGTAGAAATTTGAATATGGAATTTCAAATTAGAATTTGAAATAAACTTTGAAAATAGGACTTCAAAGTAAGAAGTGGAATAGGATTTCAAAATAGGAATCCAAATAAATTTTGAAATGGAATTTGGATTTTAAAGGAGTTCAAATGGATTTGAAATAAGGAAAATTCAAATGGGTTTTAAATAATGTGTTTTAATAAAGAGGATTTAAATATAAGAATTTTAATAGAATTCAAATGGTGTTAAATATAAATTCAAACAAAACTCAAATGGAGTTTAAATAGAAGGAATTTGAATAAGAGGAATTTGGAACATGGTATTTGAATTCAAAGGAAGTAAATGTGGTACTTGAAGTTCAAAGTAAAAATGAGTTTAAATATTTGAAGTTCAAATAGATTAAAAATGGAATTTGAATTCAAATAGTTGAAATAGAATTTGAATATAGAATTTGAATTAGAATCGAATTGGAATTTGAATATAGACTTCAAATATAAATGAAATAGAAGATCAGAAATATGTGTTGAGTTGAGAAAAATGGTTTGATATATATTTAAAATATATCAGAACAAAGTTGAATTTATATAAACGAAGTTTTAAAAGTTTATATATATAAATATAATTAAAACGAACTCGCCGCAGCGCTGCAGTTCGGAAATTGGCGATTCGAACTTCAATTGAATATATAGAACTCGATTGAAGTCGGAATTCTTTGAAACAAGAAACGTCAGGACCGGTTTGACAATAGTTTTCTAATGAGAGAGAAAAATCTGAATTTCGTTGTATAGATTTTGAGTTATGTCAAAATCAAATTTTCAGAAAAGCAGCGCCAGAATCGTTTTAAAACCATAACGGTTTATTTCATTTTATAAAGGGATTTTAAGCGAATAAAATCCGAAATTCTATTTAGAAAATTTCAGATTTTGAGTTATAAAATATATGCGAATTCAAGTTGTGTAAATGAATATGATTTTTGAAACAGAAATCGGATTTTGACTTTGAATAGAATTAACTAATTCGAATAGTAATTAGTAAAGGAGATGTTGAATTGACATTAGGCCTTAATAAGTGAATTCGATTTGAGAATTTATATTCGAAATAGAAAAGAGAACTAGAATTAAAATCGAAGTTCAATTTAGTTATGAACGAGTTAAATATTTTGTTTGAACGTATTATGTTCAACAAAGAAGTGAAATAGGCAAAATGGCGATTTAAAGAATAAATGGGCGAAACTGAATTCAAACGATTAGATGGTATTGAATTGAATTGAAAACAGGTGAACAGGTGTTAGACAGGTATGGGATGAGGTATATGAAGTTTATAAATGTAATGCCCGACAAAAAGGTACATGTTTAAATTCATATATGGGTTTTATGCGCCGTATCGGCAAGCCGCTTGGCTTTTCCTTTTTCTTCTTGAAATTAGAAGATACCGGGATGCTATTTGAAATTTCCCGATGCTCCCGATACAGGGGAGGTTATGGCGAAATTTTCCGGAAATTTAAGGAGTTAGAATATTTTTAAGATATTTTGATAGTTAGAAATCACTGTATCGACGTATTGAATATTCGATAGTAAAGTGAATGGAAAAATCGAATGTGGTAAAAGAGATAGAGATAAGTGATTGAAATTGTTTTCAATTGCAAATAAAGATATTTTCTAATATATAGAAAATAAAAGAAGTTAATATTTGGAAACGTTTTCCAAATGGCATAAGAGGCGAAGATGATTATTGAAAATATTTGAATATTGATAAGAGCATATAGAAGAGATTTAATTAATGAAATATTAATTAAAGGGCCCAGTGATTTGTTTGATATGTTTGGATGAACACTTGTTTTTATTCGATAGTTAAATCACAGACTATCGAAGTTTTTGACAAATCGTTGTCAATATGGAGAGACCGGTTGGATTATTATCCGAAGAACCACTCCGTATCGGCATAAGCGTTGCGAACCAGGTATGCTGAATGTATTGAAGACGGAGTGAAGTGCAAGGGCCTTTTCTATTTATAGAAATAGTGCCTTCGGTGTCGTTCAATCCCAGAACGAACGTAAATGGACGAATGTCTGACAGAGTATTTCCAATGATCAAATGGGTTGGTCTGTATGAATATATATGGTTGCAACGGATTTATCCCTTAGCATAATATCCAGAATATTTGTGCAAACTCAACTAGTGATTAACGGATCTGACAATGTGGCATTCAAAGTGATCGTGTTATCGATGAATGGTAAGTATGCGTAGCCTCAGGCCTCAACAACCGGGAAAGGACAAAAATCGGGCAGGCAGCATGGCTATGTGGGTCGCACCCATTAGGGTGTATAATCACCTATCTAGAGAAATTCCTTTTGTTTCTAAATCTATCGATTCTGCCCATTCGGGAACGGTGGTTTGAGTCCAACCGTTGGTGATATACATTCGATACACTCAAGCGAAATGAGTGGTCGGTCATGTGTGGGCCGGGTTGCAAGACGTTCTTGTTGAACCCAGGTGTATTCGCCTCTAGAGATGCACTGTCGGAAGGTGGTCCCATACCTTGTCATGTTGGAAATCCAATCTCCAATAAGCGCCATGCGGGTTTTGATTTTATACTATATATGTGGAGCGTGAGATGCAAGCGTTCTGCTATTTGGTTATTTACTTGATGTAGACATTATTATAATATCACTGGATTTTTGTATCAAAGTGTTTTGGGTTATAGTAAGGTAAAAACCGTCCATGTTTATGTGTGGGCTGGTCTTACTATTATCTTTTCTTTTGAAAGGATTTTTAAAAGTTAAACAAGTGGTTGGAGTTTACTCACACCAGTCCCATGACTGACCCAGAGTTTATTTTGTTTGTTTTCCCTAAACTCTTGGGTGCCCAAATTTGTACGGGCAGTCAAGTGTTTCAGGCTTTTACAGATACACTTGGAGGAGCTTGAAGCAGGAGGCTTCACCGCTAGTTATTTTAGAGTTACTTCCGCTGAATCAAATGTGGTGTGTACTCTGATGATGGTATGTATATATGTACCAAACAGATTTGTATTTCAAAGCTTATGTTATATAATATATTTTATTCGTTCCGCTGTGAGGTTCATGTTTACCCTGATGTTGTGTATTCTTTTTCTTCTATTCTAATATTTCTATCTTTCTATTTCTCATCCTCTAACTTCTTTCTAATAATGATTCGTATTTCTGTGTTATTTGGGTTGGACGTATAGTGTTATTAGTCAACTCAAATAGCACGGATTTGCGGGTCGTTTCAAATAGGGTGATTTAGAGCCTTCAGATCAGTCTAGAAGTAATCAGAATCGCACAGCTCGAATACACATCATCTAGCCACTCAAAAGAAGACACATCACCTCAGAACACTCCAGAATTCGGTGCTGGATTTGTACGGGCGCACTTGGCAGGTGCGCCAGTGTATTTTTGTACTGGCGCACTTCACAAGTGCGCCAGTGTATTCTGGACTGTTTTCAGTTTTTCTGCCTAACTTCGTTCGTCCATATCTTCTTCATACGGTATCCGATTTTCGAAAACTCGGACTCTATTTCGCGTATTTTTCCGAGATGAACGCAATGGCGTAACCCATTTCCCTTGATTTCATCATTTATAATTAATTATACTTTAATTCGTGAAGCTTAATGTTATAGAATTCACGGGGTGTTACAAACAAGCTGAATAAAAGATAAATCTTCAAAATTTATAATCAACCAAAATAGTCAAGTACAAGATAATTTAGGAAAAATAGTTTAAGTAAAACAATAAGACAAAATAGTTTTTTTGGTATACAATAGGCAAATACAATAGTTTACAAAGAAATAAAATTGGATAAATAAATAAGTTAAATAAGATAGAAAATACTATAAATAGTTAAACACAAATAGTCAAGTCAAAATAGAATGTTAGGCTTAAAACAAAAGAGTTTAAGAAAACAAAGAATACTTTCTATAAAAGCTTAATTACAAATTTAGAAAACTTGGTATAGATACAAGTAATAAATGAAATACTTTGTGGAGTTTTGAGTTATTAATAATTTAGCAAGTTTTGATAGAATGATAAATCATAACATGGTGGCTAGCTATAAAGTAATCTGGATAACCAGTATATAAAACGAATTAAATGGCTTAGTCTAACTAATTGAATAAGGCAACAATTATTTTTCGACAATCGGTAAACAAATTTAAGTTCAAACAAATTATTGTAATAAAGATATAACACATTAAAATAGGCAACACTAATTTTCATTGGATCCAAGCGAATCTTAGTACCGATTCAGCCTATCTTTTCTTACGTCAACATAAATTTTAAATTCAAAGTTCTCATTCAACACTCACAGACACAAGAATAAGCATTTTACTGGACTTCATTAATTAGGGTTCTTGATCCTCAAAGATCGTTTCCTTTTCGCTTGGTACCCCGCATCTTCACAGAAATAACTCCCTCGTGCTTATCTTTCAGAGAACTGTATGAATGGATTTGTGCACTCTACATCGACATGTCCCCATTTCTTACAATTCTTGCAGTGATACATGATAGTGCCATCATCATTAGAATACTTCATCGAATTCATTTCAGGTTTTTATATATCGCACTTACATGAGTGTCTATTTTCATGAGATTTCCAAATCATGTTTTCAAAATATATCATCCTTGTATACCTTCCTTTGTATAAATTTCATGTTCATATCAATTTCCTTTCAACACTAGTTTTCGGATTAATCGTCGCTCTTATAAAAATCGATATATATATATATATATATATATATATATATATATATATATATAAGTCTCAAAAACTTTCATTCCACTTATCTTGAAATCCATAATTCAATTTCAGAAATCATTTTTCTTCTAAACTTGAATTGATAATCAATGTCATTCCAAAAATCCATTTTTTTTTCAATTTGATTCGTTCTCAAATCATTATGTTTGATTCGGATTCTTCTTTTACGTCGTTCACGAATATGGTTATTCAATTGAATCTTCATATACCATCACTCGAACTAAAACTGCTTGGATCGAAACGCATACATTTCTCAAATAATTACGTTCGATAGTTGAGTAAAATTGTAAGGTTTACAATAACATAAGTGGAAACAACAAGCTGAATAAAAGATAAATCTTCAAAATTTATAATCAACCAAAATAGTCAAGTACAAGATAATTTAGGAAAAATAGTTTAAGTAAAACAATAAGACAAAATAGTTTTTTTGGTATACAATAGGCAAATACAATAGTTTACAAAGAAATAAAATTGGATAAATAAATAAGTTAAATAAGATAGAAAATACTATAAATAGTTAAACACAAATAGTCAAGTCAAAATAGAATGTTAGGCTTAAAACAAAAGAGTTTAAGAAAACAAAGAATACTTTCTATAAAAGTTTAATTACAAATTTAGAAAACTTGGTATAGATACAAGTAATAAATGAAATACTTTGTGGAGTTTTGAGTTATTAATAATTTAGCAAGTTTTGATAGAATGATAAATCATAACATGGTGGCTAGCTATAAAGTAATCTGGATAACCAGTATATAAAACGAATTAAATGGCTTAGTCTAACTAATTGAATAAGGCAACAATTATTTTTCGACAATCTGTAAACAAATTTAAGTTCAAACAAATTATTGTAACAAAGATATAACACATTAAAACAGGCAACACTAATTTTCATTGGATCCAAGCGAATCTTAGTACCGATTCAGCCTATCCTTTCTTACGTCAACATAAATTTTAAATTCAAAGTTCTCATTCAACACTCACAGACACAGGAATAAGCATTTTAGTGGACTTCATTAATTAGGGTTCTTGATCCTCAAAGATCGTTTCCTTTTCACTTGGTACCCCGCATCTTCACAGAAATGACTCCCTCGTGTTTATCTTTCAGAGAACTGTATGAATGGATTTGTGCACTCTACATCGACATGTCCCCATTTCTTACAATTCTTGCAGTGATACATGATAGTGCCATCATCATTAGCATACTTCATCGAATTCATTTCAGGTTTTTATATATCGCACTTACATGAGTGTCTATTTTCATGAGATTTCCAAATCATGTTTTCAAAATATATCATCCTTGTATACCTTCCTTTGTATAAATTTCATGTTCATATCAATTTCCTTTCAACACTAGTTTTCAGATTAATCGTCGCTCTTATAAAAATCGATATATATATATATATATATAAGTCTCAAAAACTTTCATTCCACTTATCTTGAAATCCATAATTCAATTTCAGAAATCATTTTTCTTCTAAACTTGAATTGATAATCAATGTCATTCCAAAAATCCAATTTTTTTTCAATTTGATTCGTTCTCAAATCATTATGTTTGATTCGGATTCTTCTTTTACGTCATTCACGAATATGGTTATTCAATTGAATCTTCATATACCATCACTCGAACTAAAACTGCTTGGATCGAAACGCATACATTTCTCAAATAATTACGTTCGATAGTTGAGTAAAATTGTAAGGTTTACAATAACATAAGTGGAAACAACAAGCTGAATAAAAGATAAATCTTCAAAATTTATAATCAACCAAAATAGTCAAGTACAAGATAATTTAGGAAAAATAGTTTAAGTAAAACAATAAGACAAAATAGTTTTTTTGGTATACAATAGGCAAATACAATAGTTTACAAAGAAATAAAATTGGATAAATAAATAAGTTAAATAAGATAGAAAATACTATAAATAGTTAAACACAAATAGTCAAGTCAAAATAGAATGTTAGGCTTAAAACAAAAGAGTTTAAGAAAACAAAGAATACTTTCTATAAAAGTTTAACTACAAATTTAGAAAACTTGGTATAGATACAAGTAATAAATGAAATACTTTGTGGAGTTTTGAGTTATTAATAATTTAGCAAGTTTTGATAGAATGATTAATCAAAACATGGTGGCTAGCTATAAAGTAATCTGGATAACCAGTATATAAAACGAATTAAATGGCTTAGTCTAACTAATTGAATAAGGCAACAATTATTTTTTGAAAATCGGTAAACAAATTTAAGTTCAAACAAATTATTGTAATAAAGATATAACACATTAAAACAGGCAACACTAATTTTCATTGGATCCAAGCGAATCTTAGTACCGATTCAGCCTATCTTTTCTTACGTCAACATAAATTTTAAATTCAAAGTTCTCATTCAACACTCACAGACACAAGAATAAGCATTTTACTGGACTTCATTAATTGGGGTTCTTGATCCTCAAAGATCGTTTCCTTTTCGCTTGGTACCCCGCATCTTCACAAAAATGACTCCCTCGTGTTTATCTTTCAGAGAACTGTATGAATGGATTTGTGCACTCTACATCGACATGTCCCCATTTCTTACAATTCTTGCAGTGATACATGATACTGCCATCATCATTAGCATACTTCATCGAATTCTTTCTGGCGGGACGCAATATGGCTTGTCTTCCGCGCTGCCTTTTAGAACAATTTCGAGCAACATGTCACACCTGTTTACAGTGGTAACAGGTGATTGGTTCGTCAGGTTTTTCAACCTTGTCATGCTTTTTCTTCTTCACCTTAAGGAAATGACTCGGAAAACACCCTATTTCTTGACATTTAAAACAAAAGATGTTGGACCGGCAAATCTTTGCTTCTTTCTTCTTTCCCTTATCTCTTTCTCCACACATAGCTGCGTAGTGCCCTTTTGTGACATCAGTAACAAATGACATTGTCATAAGGGCAAGGTCCTTGCTTTTCCTTATATATCCTTATTCATTCCACAATCCTTTCGTCCCTCTCTTCACGATCAATTTCCCTTCGCTCATGACGCGCTGCTTTTTGTGCTTCAATTCTAGCCATTTTGAAATATGACGGTTTTATCCAAGTTCCTGGAACATTATAATATATTTTAATGTCCATGATTTAAAAGCAATTCGTTTATTATAATTTCTCAAAACTATTCATTAAATGGTGACTAATTCTTGATTTTCTTTGAAATTTTTTTCATTCCAATTCCAAAAGAAATTATCTTATAAATTGATTCACTATTTAGTGTCCTTTCAATTAAACTTGATTCAGATATTTCTTTTTTTTTAAGTTCATATTTACAAATCGACTCTTCAAAATTTCTAACTTTTGATTTGGATTTTGCGTCATGACTGTCATTCATTAATTCTCATACTCAACCCTTCGGACGGAATTTGTTTTGGATCTTTGTCAAGTAGTAAGTAAAATATTAAGTTTGAAATAAAATAAGTTTGAATAAGAAGATAATATGTCTAAATAATTAAGGACAAAATGATTTAGAAAAATAGTTTAAGTATAAGATGATTTAGAAAACAGTAAAAATTAATTTGAATGAAAGAAATATTTTTAGTATAAAACATGTAAATCGAAATATGTTTAGTATAAATATAGTAAGAATATAAGCTTGATAAAATAAATTCAAGTAAGGTTAAATACAAATACTTAGTTTACATAAATTTTTTAAATATAAATAAATTTTGAAGTAGATAATGGCTAAAGTATAATTTAAGAAAATTAAAGACTAGGTCAAGAAATTTTAACGTATAGGGTAAATGGTTAGGTGTAAAATAATTTAAGTAAAACAATAAACCATATAGTATTATATCGACATAATAGGGAAAACAAGATTAAAATGGTTTGAATGAACATATAAATGCCAAATCTCAGTCTGATCCGAATAAATTCTAGTTTTGTTTCAGCTCTCGTTTTACCAACCGTTCAAGTATTGTCAAATTTCCATTTTATTCTCGAAATCTTCTTTTCTTTCCACAAAACCCTAAATGTTAATTGAAAGGCTTCAAAACAATTGGAAAATCATATTTTTTTACTTACCTTTATTTTTTTTGATAGTTTTGAACACTCGACGTTCGATTTTGAATTTTTCGCAAAGCCAAAGAAGCTTTTGTTGTCAAAAAAAGTTCCTTTTAAAATATTTAATTTTCAAAATTTTTCCTTTAAAAGGATTTTATTTTCAAAACCTATTCCAAAAATTTTGTTTCTTTGAAATCCGCTGATTCTAGTATCGGTTCCGCTCATTCTAAGGTATTTCTACCTAATCTCTAATGAGTTTTTAAACCGAATAAGCCAAACTTTGTATGAACCAAAGATCGGTTACCAGCTGTAACGACCTGTCATTTTTCCAGTCTCAAGTCGGTAATTAAACCAACTCGAAATGTTCAAAACGACAGATTGTTATTGGCTTACAGGGTTTAAACAGAATTAATCACAAAATCACATATTTGCAGCGGAATAAAATTTCATATAGAATATCATAGTTGTACAAAATTTACAGCGGAAGATAAATAAATTTGTACTTAAATATTTGATGAATAAAATTTTGTACTTTATGGTTGGCTTGCTCATGCGTCCGTATTTGCGTCCCCACATCCTTTCCAGTTTGCGAGCTGATATCTTTAAACCTAGCACTTAGGGTCTTACCGGAGTGTCCATGCAAAATACACAAAACATCCTAGTCATGATTAAACTTATTTTCAAGTCAGTAACTTCGATAGGCACATAGTATAATTTGTTTAATCCCATAATCCATTAAATAACTAGGGCATTAGACCCATGACTGTTCCGATAAACCAAAATGGGTCAAATACTAGCATGTGGTAAAGGGTAGTACATTACATGGAAGTCTAAGCTCCCGCATGCGTGTGGTTTAAATTCCATCCATGCGGCGGTAGTAACAGCTAGACAAAATGAAGAGCATACATTGAAAGGTGCTATAGCAAAAGACAGTAAAACAATCAGGAAAAGTGGCGAGAAGCCTTAATTCAACCATAATGACAACAGCTCTTGGAAGGTATCTCACAAGAGAGGGTGTTCAGTAACCACCTAAGAAAATTTAAATGGCATGGGCCTTAGCAGTTCATCTATTTTATACAGTAAGTTATGGAACCAATACTAAAATACATAACCCTAAGATACGACATGCCATGCAAACTAGGAACTGAAACATGCAAAGGCTATGTGAGGCTTATACCTACAGTAGCGAGAAAACTCACAAACTAGGAACCAAAGTATAAATAATATATGGTGTATAGTTCCAAGAACAGGCCAACATACAATAAAGTGGTATTAAGAGATCATAGTTTCAAGTGACATAAGAAATCATTTTTGATCCAGATTAAATTTCATTATAGATCTCAATATACCCACATTGCTTAGTTGTTTCGAAATGCAAGCCTTTGAGGATAATAGAGTTGTATCATTTCGTTGTTTACTGGGTTCAACAAAAGGAATGCAGAATGCATTTTAAATAAGGCACAAGTTGTAAGAACTATAAAATTTCAACGTCCAGGGACAATATACATGCGGTTATAAATGGAAGCAAACCAAGATACCTCGATTTAAATTCCATCCGTGCGGGGGTAGTAACAGCTAGACAAAATGAAGAGCATACATTGAAAGGTGCTATAGAAAAAGACAGTAAAACAATCAGGAAAAGTGGCGAGAAGCCTTAATTCAACCATAATGACAACAACTCTTGGAAGGTATCTCACAAGAGAGGGTGTTCAGTAACCACCTAAGAAAAATTAAATGGCATGGTCCTTAGTAGTACATCTATTTTAGACAGTAAGTTATGGAACTAACACTAAAATACGTAACCCTGAGATACGACATGTCATGCAAAATAGGAACTGAAACATGCAAATGCTATGTGAGGCATATACCTACAATAGAGAGAAAATTCACAAACTAGGAACCAAAGCATAAATAATATATGGTGTATAATTCCAAGTCCAGGCCAGCATACAATAAAGTGGTCTTAAGAGATCGTAGTTTCAAGTGACATAAGAAATTATTTTTGATCCATATTAAATTTCCCTATAGATCTCAGTATACCCACATTGCTTTGTTGTTTCGAAATGCAAGCCTCTAAAGATGATAGAGTTGTATCATTTCGTAGTTTACTTGGTTCAACAAAAGGAATGCAGCATGCATTTTAAATAAGGCACAAGTTGTAAAAACTATAAAATTCCTACGTCCAAGGACAATATACATGCGGTTATAAATTGAAGCAAACCAAGATACTTCAAGTTATCTTAAGATAGAGGTGTGACTGCTTTCCTTTTGTTTCATAAATAAGATATTCAGAAAGATCAAAGCAACATGTGTGGCATAATACGTTTGTAAATCACGACTTATGCTTCACCGGTCATAAATTCTAAACTAAATGTTGATTTTGCCAAAAATGAATATCGCACATACTTATCGAACTGGTATTCAAACAAGGCACACACGCAATTATAAGCAGAACAACCAACAACAAATCACACTTAGTGTAAACCGAAGTCGACAGCTTGAAAATACATCTAATCATAAGATAAACTTACAATTGTTGCAGCGATAGACAACAAGAAGCTCCGTAGTTGATGCGACATCGACGTTGTAGACGAACGAAGAAACAACAACGGTGTCGGATGTGTTTGCGGGGAAACAGCGGACCAGGTGAAAGCGCGGAGGACTAGCTTGAGTTTCCAAATGACGTAGGCGGTTATAACGGTGGGTGACTCAACTGTCTGGCGCTGTGGTGCTACCCTTATGCACTCAGACAACCTGAGGTGGAGATGCTTTGCTCAACTATGCGAGGGGATGACGCAGGAAAGAGGTGCTAGAGATAGTCTGTTGGTGGCGTCTGTTCAGAGCAGCGAGAGAGATGAGATGCGAATGGTTGAAGGAGCGAGCTAGAGGGTGGGGATTGGGCGCGGCGGAGGTAGGATCGACGCCAACGTGGTTCAGATGCTCTGGTTTGGTTGGTGGAGCAGTGGCCAAAATCTAATTTGAGGGAAAATGGAAAATTTGATTTGAGATGAACTGCGGCTGTTATAATTAAAAGGAGAAAGGGGGTATTTTTGTTTGTGGTGAACGGAAGAAGGGTAAGCTGCTTTTATAATAGCAAGGAAGGAGACAGTATCCAAGGAAATCTTAGCATAAAATTGGTTTACAAAGAAACAAGGACAGGTATAATAATACATAGTAAAGAGGATACAAGTGGCAAACTTATTCAGCACAAAATATAGGGGATTGTTAAAGGGACTCCACTTTTGGTTAAGGGGAGGACAAATTTTTATTTACTGTATAATTGTTATTGGGAGGACAAAATAAATTAGTCTCCCCTTAAACATATAAATTAAAATTTCGATATTAACCCCCTATAATTTTCATTAATATGAAACTTAAACATTAATTAATGTTGCACATAAAAATAAAATATGGATATAGTTAATGTAATGAGACAAAAGAAAGTTTCATGAGTGATCAAAATGCATCAGATTATATAACTAGTTGTAATATACAATTTTGAATTGGTATGATTAATTTAAAATAAATGTAGAAACAAAATTTTTGATCTAATATGCTTTATCGAATCTGTGAAATTGAGATGTTTAGTAATTCACACGTTTGAATTTAGTAAGTTAGGATTTGACATAAGTGACAAGCCAGGGATAGTTATGTCTCCTTTTCTTTTTTTTTTTGAAATAAACCAGACCTCCCCTTAACAAAAATAAATTAATCTGGAGTCCCCTTAAAATTATTCCCCCCTTAACCAAACATGGAGTCCTTTTAACAATCCCCAAAATATATGGGTATCGCAGCCAAATCTTGAACAAGATTTTTACCTGATATGGTTCACTTTTAATTCAATGTACTGTCCAGTGAGGAATGGGTCAAATACACCTAGTTTTAGACTTTGTTAACACAAACCAAAACAACGCTAATGTTGCAAATTAAGATTTAAGTTTCCAAATGTTCATCCTAACGTTAGAACGCAATGTTAGGCTAAATAACCAATGTTGTCTACTTGTTTCAACTTCAAAATTTTACAAATAACAATATTTTCTTCTCTGCAAACAAATTCTTCCTTCCAAATCAAATTATACTTGCTTATTATATTTCAAACTCAAATGAATCAAATTCCTTTCTAAATCAAATTACAAGTTTTATCTTCCGAAATCGAATTTATTTCCAACTCAATTTCAAATACTCAAAGAAATTCATTTAATTACTGACGTTAAAATGCTTGTTCTCTATAATATTTATATTAAAATAATTTCATGAAAAGAATTCAAAGCTAAATATTCAATTCAGCTAATAACGTTAATATCAATTTTTTTGGGCAAAGCGGTCTTATAAAATTTAATTTACGAAAAGAATTTAAAAAAAGTAATTCTAATCACGTTCAAAATAGATAAATTTAAAATTTATGTGAAATCCAAATATATTTACATTTTCCTCAACTTTAAATATTAACTCAATTTAAAATAGAAATATTCCAATAAATTTAAATTTTTTAACAAATGTTAATACGTTCCTTTTAACAAATATCCATATCGGAAATTACATCTACAAAAAGGAGTTTTCCATTAAACGGTCAAAACAAATAAAATTCTAAATTCTAAGTTGAAAGCCACAATATAAATATTCGTTTTAAACCTTAAATATTAATTAATTTATATTTTTAACTATCGAAATTTCTGGTTCGTTACAAAATTCGTTATGACTTTGAAAAATGGAGCTATCATAAGCTCATCCCATATCACACAATGCAGGTGCACACCAGATGGGCGAGTTTTGCCTTATGATAACCAAAAATACTTTATTACATGAAAATCCTCTTTTAATATTATCATTAGTGCATAGTGTTGAAAGTCATTTCACGAATAAATATATTAATCTTAGCGAGCATAGTAACTATGCCCACATATATAGTTTACAAACAAAACGAATGGCTCATATTGGTTGTCGAGTTTTCCAATATGATGGTTCCTGGCACGAAAGATCAATCGAGGACATGAAGCTAAGTATCTCTCGGTTAACATCCAGACAACAGACACCTAATACATAGCGCGAAAGTATATAACCCGGTTAACATCCAGACTTCAAACACAGTACATATTTTATTCCCTCAGGTTTCGAAGTAGACCTACCGTTGAAGCTTTCGATTTTCCCTAGAGATTATGTATACAACCAAACCGCCTGTTTACAATCAATCCGGGGTGTGAGGTTTGTCGAGGCCACGATATACACAAAGCTATGCTTCAATAGCTATGCTTTGATCATCACTAGCTCATTTCATAACTCGAGTATGCCACATTGAAAATTCAGCACATATCACAGATTTCTATCAATGCATACCCTCTAAGTTCATATTACTTAGAGATGAGGATAATAAATTCCAATGTCAAACACACATTCCATACCTGTCTGTTTTGGGTCGGAACGGAACAATAACCCAAGAATATTCAAATATATTCAGATCGCATGCCACTTATAACTTCGTATCAAGTGTACGGCCCGATCCGAGACATCAGCAATCAACCCAAACAATTCGAATATACTCGGTCTTCACATATCAGTTTCCACATCTCTAGTTTTTCTTATAACATCGTATTATTACTTGGAATCGTTTTCAGACATAGATCCGATCCCGTACTTTCCAAGTAATAGGCGTACTTAAAAAACAATAGTTATGGTTTACACAGGCTTTTCAATCTAAATCTCCATCCAAATAGTCATAAATTCCAGACTGGAATTACTCTAATTTCAAAAATCACATTACCATCTTAATTCTTTAATCTTAATCAAAAGATTATACTTTCAATTCAAGTTCTTACTTTTAATTTCCTCAAATCAAAGATTTGATTAAATCCCAAATTACTATATGAATTTTTACAACCCAATATCATTGGGTTTCAAAAATGATATTATTGAAGATACGATTCACCACAAAACCATAATCAATCGATATTGAACATAAGTTACACAGAAATTGTATCTACTTGTATTCGACATCAATTCTCATAATCAACGAATACTATAAGTGGAATAACGATATAATAATATCTTCCAAATTCCTCAAATAGTATACGTTTACACCACATAATTTCATATCAAATATCAGAAGAATATTTCTATCCAACTTATTTCAATCAGATTGAGAAAGCTGTATCTTAATCAAAAGATTTATCCAACTCTTTGTTATTAGATCTGGGTAGAAATACCATCAACTTATATTCAATATTAATTTCTGTATCCAACTCACACTATAAGAAAAATAACGGTAAACTACCTTTTAAATTCCCTAAATAGTAAGAGTCATCATCTACTTGATTTATATCAAATATTTGAAGATTTATCTCCAGCCATATAAAATATTTAAAAGTTGAAAACCCATTTTTATATTAAATATTTCAATTTAAATTCCATATAAAATATTTCCAGCACTTGGAAACCTTCCAAACTATTTTATAAATCTTTTTTTACTGTTTTAAATAATGGTTCACGATTTATAACTTTAAAACCAATCTATCTTTGGAAATGTGATAATAAAGTTTGAAAATGTTACCAAAAGTGCTGCTGTAAAATAACCATTTAAATCAAATAGATTTTAAATCATTCAAAATTCAAACATTTCAGTTCTATTCACTTTAAAATAATAAAATAAGATTTATCATAATTTTTCTCCATTTTAAAATAATTTCATAAACCTGTTTTATTTGATTTTCCGTTATGGTTGCTGAACTGCACGTATAACGACCTTTTCCAAATTTGTTTTGAACATAATTTGAAAATCATATGTTGAAACTTAAAATTTCTTTTCTAATCAAAATCTATTATTAATAAAAACTCAACGTTTCATGTCGATTCGATTTAAAACATTCATGTTATATCATTTGAAAATTTAAATCGATATTCATGAAGTGTCACTACGCGATGCTTATTAAATTAAATTCCAATTCATTCGCAGAAATAGTTTCTAATTAGATTTTAAATTAACCATCCCGTTTGTCGGATTAGTAAGAGTTAGCCAAGGAGATCAGGAAACTATATTTCCAAACACAAGCCTAGACACTATCCTTTCGATCATCTGGAATGTTTGGGGTGTGTGTGTGTGTGTGTGTATATATATATATATATATCTCATTATAAAAAGGCATTGTCAATATATATTTAAAACAATGTTCCAATTTCTAAATTTTGAATTAAACTGAACTTAATATAAAAATAATATTTTCACCAAAACTCATTTCAGATAGACATTAAAATCTTTTACACAAAACAGTACACAATTCAAATCATTTTCCGATCCTAATTCTATATTTAAAAGTTGATAACTTATAAATGGTAGAAAATATTTCCTAAGCCATCTCCATTCTTATGAATGTCGTTTGTATAAATCTAAATTTCCAAACAGTTTTGAAATTCAAAACAAAAACTATAAATATTATTTAATAACTAAATAAAATCATACATAGGAAGGAGATTTTAAATCGATCACCCATATATTTCCACCACCACGGTATGTGTGGGTATAATATCATGTAATCATAATTATCCAAATCAACCATATGATTAGATGGACACGAATTCATTCATCACAACCAATAAACAAACATTTCAACTATGCACAAGCATTACAGTCAATAACGCTTATCAACATTTATTGTATTATCTAATTACATGACCAACCATTCAAACATTGACATGCATATCCAACAAATTATCTTTAACAAATTATAATTAAACTCGGCTAATTATAATTATCTAATTACTACTAATTTAAATAAATAATTAAATTAGAAGTTCTCACCATCAAGCCTCCAATATCTTCATTATCAGTGATTCCTTACGGACAAGTGATCATGCTACGCGTACTACTTCCAATCCACTTCCTATTAACAGCTAGTGATTTCTCTGCTAATGTTTATGTTGGAATTGAATTAATAACGATACTTGTTATAATTAGTTATGTATAAGGACTTTTTATTTTATTTTATTATAATTTATACTTGATCAAAAGCGCCAACAGTACATACTAGTGTATTCTTCTTACCTGTACGATTTTAACGCCACTAACAGTGAGTTCATCGGGTTCAAAATGAATACCTTATGGGGGTTTAAAGTTTAACTAATTTAATTTAAAAATAAAATAAAAACATACCCAAGCATAAAGCCCATATGCTCCTCATGTTCAAAACTTGGCCTAACCTACTCTTCTTCTTCCTCTCCTATTGCCTCTTTTATTTCACGCAACCTGGAGCTGAAAATGTGCACGCATCGTGCACGGTGCACACACTAAAACTCCGCCGTACTAAAATCCAAGACCACCCGCATATCTCTCTTTACTTCCTCACTCGACTGCACCCTCTGTAACGTCCCGGATTTTCTGCGATTTTACAATTAATTTATTTAATTATTTTAATATATTGGCTTGGTAATTTAAATAGTTTGAATTCAAATATTTAATTTATATAAATAGTAGGATATTAAATTTAATTTCCAAAATAGTAGGGGATAGTTGAATTGGCGATATTGTATAATTTGAATAATATATGATATTTAATTAAGTTTGTATTCGTGTTATAATAACGAATATATTATTCAAAACGACAGTTGAATGTAATAATTATAATATAATTATAATTGAACCCGTAACGTTGCGGTAGTCGTAATATTCAGTTTTGAACTTCAAACGACTATACATGATTCGTTATAAGTCGGATTTCTTCAAAACAAGAAACGTTCGAATCTGTTAAGCTATATTTTTCTAATATAAGTAAAAATTCGTGATTTTGACTTATAGATTATAAGTTATGTCCAGTTCAAATTTTCGAATAGTCACCATGGAATCGTTTTGTAGCCATAACGATTATTTATTTATATTTAAATATTGGTTTCGAGTTTGGATAAGATTTCTAAGACGTACACTTAATTTAATTTATAGAATTTTTCTGTAATTTTTATTTTGAAAAAATAAGCAACTTTTTATTTGAAGTATTTTGCACCCTATATCAACATTTTGGGGTTTGACTGTAATAACCCGGAAATCTAAGACAATTTAAAAAATTTATTTTGGCAATTTTAGCGAATTTTGAATATTTAAAATGAATTATTTTAAATAATAACGACGAGAAATTTATTTTGAATAGAATTCGAACGTATATATTTATGTTGATCGTCGTTAGAATATAAATAATTATTTATAATGATAAAAGTAATTGAAAATGGCGCGGTAGTTCGATAATTCGATTTCAAAGTTCAAATGAATGTACCGGGTGCAAAATAAACCGGATTTTGGTAAAACCAAAAATGTTTGAATCGAATTGAGAATATCTTTCCAACGAATCCGAAAATTTGAAATTTCATAGCGGGGATAAAAAGTTAAGCCCAGTTGAAAATTCAGAATAGTCGCTATGGAATTCTGGCCCTTAAAAATATCCATTTTGAAAACGACCTCTGTTTTCGATGAAACCACTTTTGTTGGATCCGGGATGTCAAATTATTTCTAGATTCCAAAATTCGTAATTTTCTGATTCAATATGTGAGCGTGGCAAAGGAAAACGCGTTTGACCAGTTTTAGTTGATTTTAATCGACTGGAAAATGGCCATTTTTCAAACGGTCTCAGAATTCAATGAAATTAGTTTTGTTAGGACCGTATCGTCAATACGAAGCTAGAAAATATTTTTTGGGAATTTTTCGAGTTAGTATGTGACCCCAGTAAATTGAAATGCGCGTTCAAATTCAATATATAGAGTTATATTTTGATTTTGACGAAAACTGATCGTAACCATCGAATCAGCTGATGAAACATATCCTATTGTGTTCGGAATGGGGGTAATTAGCTATGGACGACAGTCGGTGGGTTCGATTTCAAGGTCGAAATTAAAAGTTTCTTTTTGAAATTAAAAATAGTAAAATAAATAAATATACTTATATAATTCCTCACCTCACTTTCTCTCTCCTCTCGCAACACAGAAACGAAATTAAAAAAAAGGGCTGAAGCCCTCGTCGAAGTCAATCTCGCGCCGCCGCTGGTGGTCTGCCGCACCACCGATCCGCGCGGCCCCTCCCTCATCTCTTCCTTCTCCACCTTTCTTCTCCCTCCACCCCGGTTGAAGACGCGACACAGCCCCACCGAGCCCCCAAAATCCGCTGCCTCCAAAGCCCACCACCCACAACCGCACTCCCTTGCGCCCGCCTCCGACCATGATTGGACCCCGGCGCCGCTAACCCCGCCTCCCCCTTCTCCGATTCAGGACCGCAAACCCCCTCACCCCTTCGACAAGGACCAGATTTTTGAAAGAAAGTAAGTTTATTTTATTTTATTTACATTTAATTCATTTTTCAGTTTTATTATATGATTATAGTATAAAAGGAGGGATTTTTAATTTAGAAAAGAAATGATTTTTATATAAAAGGAAAGTTAATATATTTATTCGCATAAAGTTTAGATCTGAATTTAACTATTTAATGTAGAGAAAGTTAGATCTATATATATAGATGAAGTTATAATTTTTACATGGTTAAAAATGAGATTTTTAATTGGTTAAAGACGTGATTTTTATATTATATAAAGTATAAAAATATAATTTTTATATTAGTAGAAGATTAAAAATATGATTTTTATATTATAAAAGTACTAAAAATTCGATCTTTATTATGTAGAAGGAGAAAAGATGTGATTTTTATATGAGTGGCGATATAAAAATATAATCTTTATTATATGAACACCGTTATAAAAATATATTTTTTATTTATATAGTAGCGGTGTAAAAATATAATTTTTATCTATATAGTAGCGGTGTAAAAATAATTTTTATCTATATAGTAGCGGTGTAAAAATATAATTTTTATCTATATAGTAGCGGTATAAAAATAGAATTTTTATCCATATAGCGTAATTATAAAAATGTGATTTTTATATACATGACAACGATATAAAAATGCTATTTTTATATATGTAGTGGATACGGTCGACGAAAGTGACAAAAGGCAAGCACGACGAAGATTTCTACATAAGAAGAGTCGTGGTGTTTGGTTTAGCATTTCGGTGAGAACTCCTCACTTTTATTTTTATTTCTAGTTTGAAATATATACTAGGATGCAGACGGTGCTTAGCAGCACCCGACACCCATCGTCCATAGACCATGGATGACTTGTTTGTTTAATTTCCGTGTTATGAAATTTGATTGTGTGATTTGGAATGAAATAAAATATTTTGTAGTGGAAAATATTTTATAGTTAAAAATATAATTTTTAACATGTATATAAAATAAATATTTATAAACAAATCGGACGATTTGTTTATATACACTGATTTGACTGATATTGATTGGAACGATAAATTTTACACATCGCCCAACTGCACAAATAAAATCTGTGTTTGTTGATTTGAAACCCCACACGGGTATTGGGATGAGATTTGACGTACACTAATCCCGATTGTTTAGTTATATGTCAATCGATGGATTGACAGACTGTGTAAGCGTTAATTAGTTATATTTAATGCTTGTGCAGTTGTGTGGTGCACTCTGGATGATGGTTGATGATTTATCGTTGCTGTTATATACATGTGTTGTAGGGAATCCATATAATAAACATTATATGGTAATTGATTGGGCCTCATTCCAATTTAGAAAATAAATTCATGTGTTGAATAGAAAATAAATTCATGTGTTGAATTGAAAACATTCATGTGTTGAATAAAAGCCGTGTTGATTAGATTGACGCCATTTTGATGTGAATGATATTTATCTCGATTTTATTCATTTTATAATGAATATCGAAAGTGATTTCAAAATCTGATATTTTGAAATGAATGGAAATTCGAATTAAACTGAATAGAATTGAAATTCGAATTAAACCGAATAGAATTGAAATTCGAATTAAATTGAAATGAATTGAAATTCGAATTAAACTGAAATGAATTAAAATTCGAATTAAATTGAAAAGAATTTATATTCGAATTAAATTGAATTGAATTGAAATTCGAATTAAATTGAATTGAAATTCGAATTAAATTGAAATGAATTGAAATTCGAATTAAATTGAAATAAATTGAAATTCGAATTAAATTGAAAAGAATTGAAATTCGAATTAGATTGAAATAGATTTGAAATCGTTTTGAATTGAATTTAAAACGTATTGAAATTGAACTGAAATCGATTTGAATTGAAACCGATTTGGATTGAAATTGAATTTAATTGAAACCGATTTGAATTGAAATGGATTTGAATTGAAATCGAGTTGAAATGAATTTAAAACGAATTTATATTAGAAAGATTCAATTTTGATTTGAATTTGAGATGGAAGTTGAAATCGTTTTGAAAACGAATTTAAAACGATTTATAAAATACGTTTTAAAAGGAAATCGACGAAATATATATAATATATTATATATAATGGCCTGAATAGAACGCGCCACGCTGCGGCAGTTTGCGAATTTCGACCATTGACTTCGAATGGATATTACGGGAGATCCGACCGTCGGATTCTCCTAAAACTGGAACCGTTGGGTTCGTATCGAAAAGAGCTTTCTAACGGATATTAGAAATTAGAAATCTAACGGTTGGATTTGGAATTATGTCAAAATCAAATTTGGAAAAGGTCGCTGTAAGTGCAGTTCGATCGCCGTTGATGGAAATCGACTGTACGGGCCTCGATAAAGTTATTAAAAACAGTAATAATTTTTGTAAAATCATAAGAAATGATTTGTGAAGAATTGGGATGAAAATTTCCATATTTGAAAAGATAAAAGTAGATTTTTATCGAAATGAACAAGTTTTGAACTAGAATAATAATTTATTTATCTTTTTAAAATAAATAAAGTGGATTTGAAATGGTTTTGAAAATAAACAGAATTTCCAATAATTGAATTGGAATGGATTGGAATCGAAATTATCTTTGGAATATTTCGATGTTGGATTTCGTGATTATACAGATATTGTTATGGAAATTTGAAAGATATATTTATATCGTTATTTCCAATACGATACTTGTTGGTCGTAGAATTTGATATTGAATATAAGCCGATATATTTTCTATTCAGAGCCTTGTATTTAATAACAAATGTGATTTGGGTTTGTCGTGAACGGTGTTTTAAATAACACTGGTTCTTTAACCCGATAACTAATGGAATGTGATTTTGGGTTGTCGTGAACGGTATCTTCAATAATACTATTCTTAGACCCAAAGGAGTTAAGAAAATCAGAAACTAACTGGAGATTAGTTAAGTTGAATTGTTTCTTGGGTATTGATCTGATGTTGGTTTCGACATTCGGGGTTAATACTTAGGGAATTGCTCACTTGTTATTTTACGGTTAAAGACTGATAGAATGGAATGTGATTTTGGGTTTATCGTGAACCGTGTTTTAAATGACATTGATTCTTTAACCCAGTTAAAGATTAAAACTAAGTGGAGTTTTAATGAATCTTTAATTAGATTGAAAAGATCGAGAATGGAGTATCACCAGTTTTGTTCCAGGTGATAGTTAAATCTTTAATTAGATTTGAATGTGAAATGGTAATTGAATTTACCGATAACACCGTGGTGTTAGATATGAAGTATTACTAGTTTTACTTCATGGGATGAATAGGTTGGGATTGGGAAATAAAATAAATGATTACTTCAGTGTGGTTCGCTAATCCCGACTAGTTTGAAGTGATATTCAAAGGAAGAATAAAGAATAAATTTAAAAGAATTTATCTTTGATAAAATTAATGGGAACCTTTCCCTGAGAATGTGAAATTTAGAAACTAACTGTAGGTTAGCTAAGAAGAATGGTTTCCTAGGTATTGATCTGATGTTGGTTTCGGCCTTCGGGGTTAATGGTTGGGGAATTATTCTCTTGCTAATTTACGGTTAGTGACTGATGAATTGGAATGAGGCGTATGTTGTGTTTGTGTAACACTTGTTTATTATATACGCGAGTTATTCAGAAAGACCGGGTTTATCCCGTTCTGAATAACCGATTCGACGTGGTGTTGAAGAGGTAGACGGTGGTTGAAGACCGGAGGTCTTCACGTCGTTTGGGTGATTACTGATGATCTTGATTGGGCTGTACACCCAAGAGGAGGGAATCAGTTGGTGATCATCCAAACGTACTTGGAGATCGATGGATATGCGAGGTACAAGGTGCCTCCGGTTACGTTCAGACCCAGAACGAACTTGTAAATGGACTGTGTGTCTGACATTGGATTTTATTATGTGTGATTGATTTCTACTAAATATATATCTGTTTGGCGGCGGATAATTTATTCTCTTGCTTAACGCCCTTCTCTGAGACGTACGAGCTCAGGGGTTATATATTGATGGATATCAATCGCATGGAGTGAATGGCCTGTGTGGCATGCCTAAGTGGCAAAGGCTTCTGTTGAAAAGCAAAGTCTTATGGCTGATGATCAAAGCACGACCTGTGTGGCGTAGCTTTGTGTAGCGTTGATTCGCGAGCCTCACACCCCGGTTGTGAACCAGAAACGGGAGAGGACCTCAAGGAGGACATGCGTTTATTTCTAGCTAGAGGTGGTGCCAGTGCTTAAACTGGCTGACATTTATATTATTTTCACCTGTGTGGTTGTTGCTGTTGCGAGGCGCCTCGGTTATATCGATCGATCCGGGACCGATGGAGTCATTCGTTGGCTCATTTACGCCCCAAAGGGCGGGGAAACGTAGTGTTCAGGCATTTTAATCCACATCGGTGGACCAACCCTGTCGCTCCAAGGGCTCACCTGTGTCTGGGTCCTGAGGCTCGGGCTAGACAGTCTCGAATCGGTATAGGACGATCCCTGGCCTCGGTTCATAGATGGAAATCCAATTTCCAAATACGTGACTTTGCGGTTTTGATTGTAGAGCCTAGTATGGCGACTTAGTGGTATGGGGCACTTATGCCGTCTATGATTGATACTTATGATTTGAAGTTGTTTTATACACTATGCACTTATAATAGTATCAAATGATTTGTTTTAAACGTATCAAGCATTCTTGGCTATTATAAGGTAAAACCCTATCCTCCGGATTGCGTTGCATTGTGTGATGGGACCTGGGTCTTAAAATAGCTTCATTGTTCTTTATTTAGCATTGCGTTGTAGTTTTATGCCCTGGTATTCTTGGGAGGAAACCCGTTCCGTGTTATACGGCGTGGTCCCTTGATTTACCTAACTTTAAAATAAAGATTAATAACTGTTTTAGTTCTCACACCAGTCACATGACTGACCTGGACTTAATTGTTTTAACCTAAACTCTGGGTGCCCTTATTTTCGACACGGGCAGCTAGTAGTTTTGGTTTTGCACATTTATATTCACAGGAACCTGGTTTACAGCTGGAATGATATCCAGAAAGCTCTGTATCCGTATATCTCTTTCAGTTGTGTTTTGTATTATTTTCCGCTGCTATGTAATTTATTGTAATCTCTGATATTTATCGAATGTATTTTATTCGTCTATACTCTGTATATTCTTGTAATCTGATGAAATTGTTGTAATATACAATGAAATGTTCTTCTGTCTGCGTTCGATTGTGTGTTGTTCTCGAAGTATCCGGGCTTTCCTTAACGGGGAAGTTACGGGTCTTCACAGTTGGTATCAGAACTTTGGTTTACAGAGCTCGGAGAACAAGACACATTAGAACCATACGAAAGAATTCATCAGAAATTAGATAAGTAATATCCAATAGGAATGACTCATTAGAGATAGGATCAGTAGTATCCTAGAACGAGTGTGAAGAGTATATCTTTGAAAATGAAAACAAATTTTGTTTTGAACTTTAAATCGTTTTATACGTATTTGAATATTTATTTGTATTCAATTGGACAATCCAGTATATATAGATTTTGCATATACGTCTGATCCACGGGTATTCGAAGTTTTAATATACTGGGTAGATATGGAATCACACTCTAGTTGCCCGGAGATGATGCTGATAATGACCATGGCATCATCAGTGTTGTTTTTGAGTGACGAAAGTGGGATTTCTATATATTTCCTATTGACTGGTGTGAGAACCAAAACTAGATAGGGCTTATTGTTGTGATTTGGCATCAAAAATGTGATATTTGGCTATATATCAAAGTTATGAATTTGAAACGTTAATCAACTAATTGATTGTTGGTTGTGTTGTTTGATTATTGTTTGATTAATTAGAATTTGAACCATTTAGCGAAATTGTATCAAATAGTGAATTGTATTGAAAGTTAGTCGCATTTGCATGCATATACACGTACTTACATTGAACAGGTCATAGCAAGGAGGCTAAAGAAGATGAATAAAATTGTTTGCCCGACAAATAGGTACATGTTTATTGTATTTCTTGGGTTTTTGATGATTTTATTAGCCGCTTGGCCTTTTCTTTTTCTTTTGGATTGAAGAAGGCCATGGGAGGCTATATGAAATATCCCGAATCCCCGGGTGCAGAGGAGGTTATGGCGAAATTTTTCGAAAATTTAGGGTGTTAGCCAAATTTTTTTTGAAAAATTTGAAAAGTTCTTAGAAACTGAAAAGTTGAAGAACTTAAGCCGTAATGAAAATACTGGAAGTTGAGTTGATTTGCAAATCAACATTCGGCTTTGTTCCTTTTCGGGGACGAAAAGTTTTAAGTGGGGGAGATTGTAATGACCCGGAAAATCTGAGACAATTTAAAAAATTTATTTTGGCAATTTAAGCGAATTTTGAATATTTAAAATGAATTATTTTAAATAATAACGATGAGAAATTTATTTTGAATAGAATTCGAACGTATATATTTATATAGGTCGTCGTTAGAATATAAATAATTATTTATAATTATAAAAGGAATTGAAAATGGCGCGGTAGTTCGATAATTCGATTTCAAAGTTCAAATGAATGTACCGGGTGCAAAATAAACCGGATTTTGGTGAAACCAAAAATATTAGAATTGAATTGAGAATATCTTTCCAACGAATCTGAAAAATTGAAATTTCATAGCGGGGATAAAAAGTTAAGCCCAGTTGAAAATTCAGAATAGTCGCTATGGAATTCTGGCCCTTAAAAATAGCCATTTTGCAAACGACCTCTGTTTTCGACGAAACCACTTTTGTTGGATCCGGGATGTAAAATTATTGCTAGATTCCAAAATTCGTAATTTTCTGATTCAATATGTGAGCGTGGCAAAGGAAAACGCGTTTGACCAGTTTCAGTTGATTTTAATCGACTGGAAAATGGGCATTTTTCAAACGGTCTCAGAATTCGATGAAATTAGCATTGTTAGGACCGTATCATCAATACGAAGCTAGAAAATATTTTTCGGGAATTTTTCGAGTTAGTATGTGACCCCAGTAAATTGAAATGCGCGTTCAAATTCAATATATAGAGTTATATTTTGATTTTGACGAAAACTGATCGAAACGATCGAATCAGCTGATGAAACATATCCCATTGTGTTCGGAATGGGGGTAATTAGCTATGGACGACAGTCGGTGGGTTCGATTTCGAGGTCGAAAATAAAAGTTGCTTTTTGAAATTAAAAATTATAAAATAAATAAATATACTTATATAATCCCTCACCTCACTTTCTCTCTCCCCTCACAACACAGAAACGAAATAAAAAAAAAGGAGCTGAAGCCCTCGTCGAAGTCAATCTCGCGCCGCCGCTGGTGGTCTGCCGCCACACTGATCCGCGCGCCCCCTCTCTCATCTCTTCCTTCTCCTCCTATATTATCCCTCCACCGCAGTTGAAGACACGACGCAGCCCCACCGAGCCCCCAAAATCCGCCGCCTCCAGCGCTCCAAATCCCACCACCCACAACCGCACTCCCTTGTGCCCGCCTCCGACCATGGCTGGACCCCGGCTCCCCCTTCCCCCCTTCCCCCCTTCGACAAGGACCAGATTTTTCAAAGTAAGTAAGTTTATTTTATTTTATTTACATTTAATTCATTTTCAATTTTATTATATGATTATATTATAAAAGGAGGGATTTTTAATTTAGAAAAGAAATGATTTTTATATAAAAGGAAAGTTAATATTTTTATTCGCATAAAGTTTAGATCTGAATTTAATTATTTAATGTAGGGAAAGTTAGATCTATATATATAGATGAAGTTATAATTTTTAAATGGTTAAAAATGAGATTTTTAATTGGTTAAAGACGTGATTTTTATATTATAGAAAGTATAAAAATATAATTTTTATATTAGTAGAAGATTAAAAATATGATTTTTATATTATAAAAGTATTAAAAATTCAATCTTTATTATGTAGAAGGAGCAAAGATGTGATTTTTATATGAGTGGCGATATAAAAATATAATCTTTATTATATGAACACCGTTATAAAAATATAATTTTTATCTATATAGTAGCGGTGTAAAAATATATATTTTATCTATATAGTAGCGGTGTAAAAATAATTTTTATCTATATAGTAGCGGTGTAAAAATATAATTTTTATCTATACAGTAGAGGTATAAAAATAGAATTTTTATCCATGTATCGTAATTATAAAAATGTGATTTTTATATACATGACAACAATATAAAAATGCTATTTTATATATGTAGTAGATACGGTCGACGAAAGTGACAAAAGGCGAGCACGGCGAAGATTTCTACATAAGAAGAGTCGTGGTGTTTGGTTTAGCTTTTCGTTGAGAACTTCTCACTTTTATTTTTATTTCTAGTTTGAAATATATACTAGGATGCAGACGGTGCTTAGCAGTACCCGACACCCGGCATCCACAGACCATGGATGACTTGTTTGTTTAATTTCTGTGTTGTGAAATTTGATTGTCTGATTTGGAATGAAATAAAATATTTTTTAGTGGAAAATAATTTATAGTTAAAAATATAATTTTTAACGTGTATATAAAATAAATATTTATAAACAAATCGGACGATTTGTTTATATACACTGATTTGACTGATATCTATTGGGACGATAAATTTTACACATCGCCCAACTGCATAAATAAAATCTGTGTTTGTTTATTTGAAACCCCACACGGGTATTGGGATGAGATTTGACGTACACTAATCCCGATTGTTTATTTGTATGTCAATCGATGGATTGACAGACTGTGTAAGCGTTAATTAGTTATATTTAATGCTTGTGCAGTTGTGTGGTGCACTCTGGATGATGGTTGATGATTTATCGTTGCTGTTATATACATGTATTGTAGGGAATCCATATAATAAACATTATATGGTAATTGATTAGGCCTCATTCCAATTTAGAAAATAAATTCATGTGTTGAATAGAAAATAAATTCATGTGTTGAATTGAAAACATTCATGTGTTGAATAAAAGTCGTGTTGATTAGATTGACGCCATTTTGACGTGAATGATATTTATATCGATTTTATTCATTTTATAATGAATATCGAAAGTGATTTCAAAATCTGATATTTTGAAATGAATGGAAATTCGAATTAAACTGAATAGAATTGAAATTCGAATTAAACTGAATAGAATCCAAATTCGAATTAAATTGAAATGAATTGAAATTCGAATTAAACTGAAATGAATTAAAATTCGAATTAAATTGAAAAGAATTTAAATTCGAATTAAATTGAATTGAATTGAAATTCGAATTAAATTGACTCGAATTGAAATTCGAATTAAATTGAAATGAATTGAAATTCGAATTAAATTGAAATAAATTGAAATTCGAATTAAATTGAAAAGAATTGAAATTCGAATTAGATTGAAATAGAATTGAAATCGTTTTGAATTGAATTTAAAACTTATTTAAATGGAACTGAAATCAAATTGAAACCAATTTGGATTGAAATTGATTTGAATTGAAACCGATTTGAATTGAAATGGATTTGAATTGAAATCGAGTTGAAGTGAATTTAAAACGAATTTATATTGGAAAGATTCAATTTTGATTTGAATTTGAGATGGAAGTTGAAATCGTTTTGAAAACGAATTTAAAACAATTTATAAAATACGTTTTAAAATGAAATCGACGAAATATATATAATATGTATATTATATATATATATATATATATATATATATATATATATATATTGATACCAAGTGTGACGCCCCGCCCCGCACCAACCGACATTTACTCCAAAAGTGCGCTGTACACATCTCCAGTTAGCACGGAACGGGTCGTGAGAAGGAAAGGGAAGAAGGAAATGAACATACAAAGAACCTGTAGAATGTCTCACAGCGCATAGAATAAAGTATAATAATGACATACTTGACATAAAACAGGAGAGAGAGTGCATAAGCTGAAAATCAGAACTAAACATCATAGCAGCTGAAATCCAAAATACAGCTTATTACAACTTTCAAACCGTCTCAATGCAAAAGTAAGATAAAGGAGGTACACTACTAATGCCCAAGTAGCGACCACCAACGACACAGGGAGAATGTGTATATATATATATATATCATACGTGGAAGCCTCCTGCCCGCCTCCGAATCAGCTACTCGCGCATCACCAGCTAACCTGTCTCTAGTCTGCTCGTGTGAGCACCCAGAGTAATAAGAGGAGACATAAAACTCTGGGTCAGACATAAAGCCTGGTATGAGCGATAAGCATCTAAAGTGAACAATAACAGGTAGACTAAAACATACCTGAACCTGGACCTGCAACCAAAGAGTTAGCACTACATACTGTATAACACTCTAAGGTACCATATCAAACAGTGTAAAGATACGGAGGTGGGGGAGGTGTGCATGTCATAGGGATGGCAAACAATCAAACATAGCATCCATCCTCACATCTCTCACTCAGTGCGTAAAGCATACGATATTCACCACTTCGATCACCCAACATGCCTTGCTACGATCACTCTGCCCCATGAAGTCATAAATGGCTTCACTGCACTGATAACGTAGCCACTAATTCCTCGCTATGTCCACTTGCCCCATGGAGTTATTCACCCCATCTGCGCTGGCTCATAGCCTTACCAATCCTTACTATGTCCACTTGCCCCATGGAGTTGTTCACCCCATCTGCGCTGGCTTATAGTCTTACTACGCATCATCTTGCCCCTCAGGTCATAATGACCCTACTGCACTGATAACGTAGTCTTGCTACCATCACCTTGGCCCTCAGGTCATAATGACCCTACTGCACTGATAAGTAGCCATCCTTCATTTTTAGTGGTGAATCGAAGTTATGAACGTCGACAACTCCTTAGCACACGTCCCGCAGCAAAGTCCAACCATGAAGTGAACTCATCGGTTCCCAATTGGATCCTGAGCTCTAACTTCCCATATTGGACTACCTTTGCATCTCGGGTTATTGGTCAATACTGGGTCGGGTCGGGTTTCTCCTCAAGCCATCGGTTCGGGTCGGGTATCCTCCATCTGTTCGGGTCGGGTCCTCTTCTGGTATGGTTCGGGTCGAGTATTTCTCCTCGGGTTGGGTCGGGTGCCTCACTTCGGGTCGGGTCGGGTGCCTCACTTCGGGTCGGGTCGGGTGCCTCTCCTCCAGTCCCTGCTTCCGCTCCGATCCGCCTCGTCGTCCTTCACGCGCTTCGATCTGATCCATCCTCCTCTATCCGCTCCGATCCCTCCTCTTTGATCCGATCCGATCCCAGTTCAGTTAGCGTGGCCTTCCTTTTTGCCAATTTTCTCAAGTGTCAGGTTCCGATTCGATCGGATTCCTTGCTCAGTTCAACATATCCGATCCGAGCCCCATATCCGATCCGATCCGAACCCTGCACTGTTTTTTGAAATTGTTCCAGCAAGTGTTTACGCCATTCGACGACGTTTTCGACCCTTCTAACTATTGAAATCGATCACAAAGCATTTCGTACATTCATAGCAACATGCATAATCAACCACAAACATCAAAACATCAATATAATAGGTTAAAATGGATCAAACATACCCCAAAATCCCATATCTCCCCCTAAGCATGTTTAGGTAAAACTAATGATAGGATTAACAAAACTTAACCAAATTAACCCAAATTCATATCAGAGGTCTAAAACATCATTTAGGAATTAATGAACATTTTTCCCGAATTTTATCATGTTTAAATTCGCTAATTAACACTAATCAACCCCAATTAGCCATAATTAGTGCAAAACTATGCAAATCACTCACCTTAGCCACAAAATAAACTATGATCTGAAATAAATCTCTGATTTGATGTGAATCCCAATGCTAAACAGCAGCTCCAATGTTGCTTTGGTGTAGATCTTCCTTGATTAGAGGTTGCTAAGCCAAATCCTTGACCAAAAGGTGATTTAGAGGTTGGAGGCCATTTTTAGGGTTCCTTGGTGATAAGTGGAGGCTAGAAAACTGAAATGTAATGATCCTGTATCTCATTTCAGCCTTCCCATAACCCTAATCCCGAAATGGGTTATGGGCCTACTCACTAATCACCTGATTTGGCCCGGTTAAGTAGTTTTTCACCTTCCAAACCTTATTTCAGCCATATCTCCCAAACGGTAAGTCCGTTTGACTTTTATGACCACTCTACGGAAAGGTAAACCATCAAACGAATCCAATGGAAGTGGTTTCAGGTCAAAATTCCTTTCCAATCAAAAGTTATGGCCAAAACAGTACCAACTAAGGGCAAAATGGTCATTTAAAAATCGACAAAAATCATGAACATGGGAAATGACTCTAATGGATGTTTCCTAAAGTTACATGACCATACGACTTCACATGGGAAAGAAATAAATATTTTACAATCCTATGATGTGTAGAATACGGGTCGTTACACTCTCCCCGCCTTAAGAAATTTCGCCCTCGAAATTCCCTAATCAAAACACACACAAAGGTCCCGCATGCCTATCAATCATGAAACAACAATCAAACATGCAAAACAAGCAAAACAAGTCTACCCTAGCATGCGGAAAACTAAATTGCAAAGTAAATCTTACCAGGCAAAGAGTTCTGGATTTGCCTTCCTAATGCTCTCCTCTGTCTCCCAAATACTATCATTTTCGTCCTCGCCCCACTGAACCTTGACTAGCTTCACCGCCTTCCTTTGAAGTTGCTTCGTATCGTGCCCCACAATACGAATCGGCCTGTGGTTCCCAACCGCCTCGGGTTCTACTTCGAAGTCCTCTAACTGATCATGTGAAATAGTCACATTTGAGTCGTGAACGAACTTCCTTAGTTGGGAAACATGAAATACATTATGAACTCCCGCCATTTTCTCTGGTAAGCCAACTCTATAGGCCAAATTCCCGACTAGTTCAAGAACAGGGAATGGGCCAACAAATCTTGGTGCCAACTTGCCTCTCCTGCCAAATCGTATCACGCTCTTTAACGGAGAGATCTTGACAAACACCAAGTCACCAACGGATAATTTCAAGTCTCTTCTCCTCTTATCAGCATAACTCTTCTGCCTATCTTGGGCAGCTTTCATTCGTTGCTGAATAATCTTAATCTTATCCGAAGTTTCTCTCACCACATCTGGTCCAAGCACAAACTTTTCACCAGTCTCTATCCAACATGATGGTGAGTTGCACGGTCTTCCGTACAAAGCTTCACATGGAGCCATACCGATACTGGATTGGTAGCTATTATTATATGCAAACTCTACTAGATGCAAATGGTCATCCCATGATCCACCAAATCCAATATACACGCTCTCAAGAGATCTTCCAATATACGATTCACCCTCTCCGTCTGACCATCGGTCTGAGGATGATATGCGGTACTGAGATGTAATCCTGACCCTAGAGCCTCTTGTAAGCTCTTCCAAAACCCACTAGTGAACAACGGGTCTCGGTCACTCACAATGCTTTTGGGTACTCCATGAAATCTCACTACCCACTTCATATACAATTCTGCCAACTTGGCTGCCGTTCTGGTCGATTTGACTGGTATAAATCTTGCACTTTTAGTCAATCGATCCACAATTACCCAAATGCTATCATATCCCGATCTAGTCCTTGGTAAACCATCGATGAAATCCATCGAGACTTGCTCCCATTTCCATTCGGGAATTTCTAATGGTTGCAACAACCCACTAGGCTTCTTTTGCTCGGCTTTAACTAGCTGGCAATTCATGCATTTGGACATAAACTTCCCAACGTCTCTTTTCATACCTTCCCAGTAGTAAGTTTGTCTCATGTCTCGATACATCTTGTTACCACCGGGATGTGTTGTTAGTTTTGAGTGATGACATTCTCTAAGCACTTCATCCCTCAAACCATTCACGTTGGGCACAACTAGTCTTCCATTCTTCCGAAGCCATCCATCTCGATCAAGCCCATACACATTCATCTCCCCGTCGATACCCTTCTCTAACTTGGAGATGATTTCCAATAGGTTAGGATCGTCCCTCTGACTAGAACCAATCCGCTCTATCAAAGCGGGTCTGATCGTCAAACTAGCTAGCATGACTGGATCCAATTCGCACTTTGGTCTGAAATCAAACCCCGCGATATACTCCAGTTGCTTCCACTCAAGAAACATAGCCCCTAAGCTGGCATGTCTCCTACTCAAGGCATCGGCTACCGCATTACCCTTCCCAGGTGTATATGCGATATCAAAATCATACGAAGCCAAGAACTCTAGCCATCTCTGCTGTCGGAGATTCAGATCCTTCTGGGAGAAGAGATACTTTAACGATTTATGATCGGTGAACAACTCAAATCTTTCTCCCAAGAGATAAAGTCTCCACATCTTCAGCGCAAATACAATCGCTGCCAGTTCCAAATCATGGGTAGGATACTTCTTCTCATGCGGCTTTAGCTGTCGACTAGCATAAGCCACAACCCTACCTCCTTGCATCAATACTGCACCCAGTCCGGTACCACAAGCATCCGTGTATACCGTCATCTCTTCATTCCCTTTAGGAATGACTAACACTGGCGCACGCGTCAACTTCTCCTTTAGACTCTTGAAGGCATCCTCACACACTCCGTCCCAGACGAAGGACTGATTCTTCTTAGTCAACTGTGTCAACCATGCTGCTATCTTGGAGAAGTCCTGGATAAACTTACGATAATATCCAGCTAATCCCAAGAAACTTCTTACATCTGTCGCATTCTTGGGCGTAGGCCAATCCTGTACCGTAGCCACCTTCGCAGGGTCCACGGCAATACCATTCTCGGAAACAACATGACCGAAGAATCTCACTTCCCTTCTCCAAAAATGACACTTAGAGAATTTCGCTTTCAATTGGTGTTTCCTCAACACCTCCATCACTATCCTCAAGTGTCCCTTGTGTTCCTCCTCTGTCCTTGAGTAAACAAGGATATCATCCACGAACACAAGAAAAAACTTATTCAGCTGATCTCTGAATACTTGATTCATAAGATCCACAAAGTAGGCTGGTGCATTGGTCAACCCAAATGGCATGACCAACCACTCATAAAATCCAGACGGCTTCCTAAATGTCGTTTTCGGAACACTCTCATCTGCTACTCGGAGCTGATGAAATCCTGTCGCGAGGTCCAACTGGGAGAACACTCTTCCTCCTTCCAGTCGATCAAACAAATCATCTGTCCGCGGTAGAGGATACTTATTCTTCCTCGTCACCTTATTCAACTCGCGATAGTCCACACACAAACGAAGGGAACCATCTGCCTTAGTGGCAAACACAACTGTTGCTCCCCACTCGGAGACACTCCTCCTAATAAATCCCTTCTTCAGAAGATTGCTGACTTGCACCCCGAGCTCTCGCTGCTCCCTTGGTGCCATACGATGAAGTGGCATCACTATAGGTCTGGCATCTTTCACTAAATCAATACGGAACTCAATCTCTCGGTGTGGTGGAAGCCCGGTCACCTCCTCAAAGACGTCCGGATACTGGACAACCACGGGCACATCTGACAACTCATCCTGCGGGATGTCGAGGGAATTTACAAAACTAGCCATAACCCCATCACTAGGTAGACTACCAAACACTACCCTCCGCCCATCATCCGCCCTCACTGTCACCAAAAAGCCCTCACAGTCTACCACCACCCCGTATCTTTGGAGCCAATCGACTCCCAATATAATGCCATACCCAGTAAAGCCCAAAACAAAGCAATCACATACAAATATACATCCATGACTCGATAAGACCAAATTCCTGCAAATCATACTAAGGCTAGTCGAACCACCAATCGGGTTCGTCACAACCAATGGTCTATCGACTATCTCGGGTTCCAGTCCCAACCTATCTACCAGGTCACTAGATATGAAGGAACGGGAAGCCCCAATATTAAACAAAACTCGAACTGGTACATCATAAATAGAAAGCATACCTTGAATAACAACATTCTTTCCTTTCTCCGCCGCAGTTGGGGCATTCGACGAAGAAGGAACAACATCAATAGCATATGCTTTCACAATCTGCCTCTCCTTAAGAGGTTGCGAACACTTATCCTTCTGATGTCCCATTTGACCACAGTTGTAGCACTTCCTTTCCGCTGGCTTGGCCCGACATTCTTTAGCATAATGGCCCTTCTTTCCACAGCTGAAGCACTCAACATCCTTCTTGCTCTTTTTCTGGCCACCTTTTGATTGGTCCTGCTTCTTCTTATTCTGAGAGTTATTCTTGCCTCCACCGCCTGCTTGCGGCTTTGGCCCTTCTGCAGATGCAGCCTCAGTCTTTGACTTAGGGTAAAGACTCTCTGATCTCAAAGCTTTCCCCACGATCGATTCAAAAGTCTCATCGATGTGGTTGATAAGCCTTTCCCCCATGTATCCAAACCAGTAATGAACTTCTCATTCTTCTTCTCAGGAGTGTCAATGAGAGACAGTCCATACTTCGACAAAGTGTCGAACTCAGCAATATAATCAGAAACTGCCCTTCCGTTCTGCTTGAGTTCCAAGAACCTCTTAAACAACACTGACTTCTGGGCAGCTGGAATGAACTTCTCGCTAAAGCGAGCCTTGAACTGATCCCAAGTAACCTGGTCCTCTGGAGTAGCTGTTCTAATGGCATTCCACCAATTCATCGCTCGCCCTTGCAGCTGACGAGACGCTAGCCTTCTCTTCATCGCATCCTCAAGACCCAAGTCATCAAAGATACGATCACAGCTATCCATCCAGTCTTGAACATCTGTGGCCGACCCTGTTCCGTGGAACGGCTTTCCACCAAGATTAGTGTAATCCTTCCACAACTTGGCGAAATCGACCCTAGGCGCCTGCACTACTGGGCCAACACCAACTCCGGAATTGGGAACTGCCCCTTGCACTTCTCTAAGCATATCTCTCATGAGGTTAGTAAACATTGCCCTCATGTCAGCGGCATTCCCATGGTTGGTCCCTCTACCAGCACCCCTCGTGTCTCGGCTTATCGTCAATCTGAAAAAGGGAAACGATTAACGACCCCATAGTGGTGCTAGTGCAGTGCGACTTCATTCTTATACTACTAATAGTATATATATATATAGCTTTTGAAAACCAAAGTAATCACAAATACGCGCTCTCATATATGTACTGACTCTCCCTAGTGTCTTTCTCTAGGTTAACTACGCAACCTAGAGCTCTGATACCAAGTGTGATGGCCCGCCCCGTACCAACCGACATTTACTCCAAAAGTGCGCTGTACACATGTCCAGTTAGCACGGAACGGGTCGTGAGAAGGAAAGGGAAGAAGGAAATGAACATACAAAGAACCTGTAGAATGTCTCACAACGCATAGAATAAAGTATAATAATGACATACTTGACATAAAACAGGATAGACAGTGCATAAGCTGAAAATCAGAACTAAACATCATAGCAGCGGAAATCCAAAATACAGCTTATTACAACTTTCAAACTGTCTCAAAGCAAAAGTAAGATAAAGGAGGTACATTACTAATGCCCAAGTAGCGACCACCAACGACACAGGGAGAATGTGTATATATATATCATACGTGGAAGCCTCCTGCCCGCCTCCGAATCAGCTACTCGCGCATCACCAGCTAACCTGTCTCTAGTCTGCTCGTGTGAGCACCCAGAGTAATAAGAGGAGACATAAAACTCTGGGTCAGACATAAAGCCTGGTATGAGCGATAAGCATCTAAAGTGAACAATAACAGGTAGACTAAAACATACCTGAACCTGGACCTGCAACCAAAGAGTTAGCACTACATACTGTACAACACTCTAAGGTACCATACCAAACAGTGTAAAGATACAGAGGTGGGGGAGGTGTGCATGTCATAGGGATGGAAAACAATCAAACATAGCATCCATCCTCACATCTCTCACTCAGTGCGTAAAGCATACGATATTCACCACTTCGATCACCCAACATGCCTTGCTACGATCACTCTGCCCCATGAAGTCATAAATGGCTTCACTGCACTGATAACGTAGACACTAATTCCTCGCTATGTCTACTTGCCCCATGGAGTTATTCACCCTATCGGCGCTGGCTCATAGCCTTACCAATCCTTACTATGTCCACTTGCCCCATGGAGTTGTTCACCCCATCTGCGCTGGCTCATAGTCTTACTACGGATCACCTTGCCCCTCAGGTCATAATGACCCTACTGCACTGATAACGTAGTCTTGCTACCATCACCTTGCCCCTCAGGTCATGATGACCATACTGCACTGATAAGTAGCCATCCTTCATTTTTAGTGGTGAATCGAAGTTATGAACGTCGACAACTCCTTAGCACACGTCCCGCAGCAAAGTTCAACCATGAAGTGAACTCATCGGTTCCCAACTGGATCCTGAGCTCTAACTTCCCATATTGGACTACCTTTACATCTCGGGTTATTGGTCAATACTGGGTCGGGTCGGGTTTCTCCTCAAGCCATCGGTTCGGGTCGGGTATCCTCCATCTGTTCGGGTCCGGTCCTCTTCTGGTACGGTTCGGGTCGAGTATTTCTCCTCGGGTCGGGTCGGGTGCCTCACTTCGGGTCGGGTCAGGTGCCTCTCCTCCAGTCCCTGCTTCCGCTCCGATCCGCCTCGTTATCCTTCACGCGCTTCGATCCGATCCATCCTCCTCTATCCGCTCCGATCCCTCCTCTTTGATCCGATCCGATCCCAGTTCAGTTAGCGTGGCCTTCCTTTTTGCCAATTTTCTCAAGTGTCAGGTTCCGATCCGATCGGATTCCTTGCCCAGTTCAACGTATCCGATCCGAGCCCCATATCTGATCCGATCCGAACCCTGCACTGTTTTTTGAAACTGTTCCAGCAAGTGTTTACGCCATTCGACGACGTTTTCGACACTTATAACTATTGAAATCAATCACAAAGCATTTCATACTGTCATAGCAACATGCATAATCAACCACAAACATCAAAACATCAATATAATAGGTTAAAATGGATCAAACATACCCCAAAATCCCATATCTCCCCCTAAGCATGTTTAGGTAAAACTAATGATAGGATTAACAAAACTTAACCAAATTAACCCAAATTCATATCAGAGGTCTAAAACATCATTTAGGAATTTATGAACATTTTTCCCGAATTTTATCATGTTTAAATTCGCTAATTAACACTAATCAACCCCAATTAGCCATAATTAGTGCAAAACTATGCAAATCACTCACCTTAGCCACAAAATAAACTAAGATCTGAAATAAATCTCTGATTTGATGTGAATCCCAATGCTAAACAGCAGCTCCAATGTTGCTTTGGTGTAGACCTTCCTTGATTAGTGGTTGCTAAGCCAAATCCTTGACCAAAAGGTGATTTGGAGGTGATTTAGAGGTTGGAGGCCATTTTTAGGGTTCCTTGGTGATAAGTGGACGCTAGAAAACTGAAATGGAATGATCCTCTATCTCATTTCAGCCTTCCCATAACCCTAATCCCGAAATGGGTTATGGGCCTATTCACTAATCACCCGATTTGGCCCGGTTAAGCAGTTTTTCACCTTCCAAACCTTATTTCAGCCATATCTCCCAAACGGTAAGTCCGTTTGACTTTTATGACCACTCTACGGAAAGGTAAACCATCAAACGAATCCAATGGAAGTGGTTTCAGGTCAAAATTCCTTTCCAATCAAAAGTTATGGCCAAAACAGTACCAACTAAGGGCAAAATGGTCATCTAAAAATCGACAAAAATCATGAACATGGGAAATGACTCTAATGGATGTTTCCCAAAGTTACATGACCATACGACTTCACATGGGAAAGAAATAAATATTCTACAATCCTATGATGTGAAGAATTCAGGTCGTTACAATATATATATGTGTATATATATATATATATATATATATATATATATATATATATATATATATATATATATAATGGCATGAATAGAACGCGCCGCGCTACGGCAGTTCGCGAATTTTGACCATTGACTTCGAATGGATATTACGGGAGATCCGACCGTCGGATTCTCCAAAAACCAGAACCGTTGGGTTCGTATCGAAAAGTGCTTTCTAACGGATATTAGAAATTAGAAATCTAACGGTTGGATTTGGAATTATTTCGAAATCAAATTTGGAAAAGGTCGGTGTAAGTGCAGTTCGATGGCCGTTGATGGAAATCTACTGTACGGGCCTCGATAAAATTATTAAAAATAGTAATAATTTGTGTAAAATCATAAGAAATGATTTGTGAATAATTGGGATGAAAATTTCCATATTTGAAAAGATAAAAGTAGATTTTTATCGAAATGAACTAGTTTTGAACTAGAATAATAATTTATTTATCTTTTTAAAATAAATAAAGTGGATTTGAAATGGTTTTGAAAATAAACAGAATTTCCAATAATTGAATTGGAATGGATTGGAATCGAAATTATCTTTGGAATATTTCGATGTTGGATTTCGTGATTATACAGATATTGTTATGGAAATTTGAAAGATATATTTATATCGTTATTTCCAATACGATATTTGTTGATCGTAGAATTTGATATTGAATATAAGCCGATATATTTTCTATTCAAAGCCTTGTATTTAATATCAAATGTGATTTGGGTTTGTCGTGAACGGTGTTTTAAATAACACTGGTTCTTTAACCCGATAATTAATGGAATGTGATTTTGGGTTGTCGTGAACGGTATCTTCAATAATACTATTCTTAGACCCAAAGGAGTTAAGAAAATCAGAAACTAACTGGAGATTAGTTAAGTTGGATGGTTTCTTGGGTATTAATCTGATGTTGGTTTCGGCCTTCGGGGTTAATACTTAGGGAATTGCTCACTTGCTATTTTACGGTTAAAGGTTGATAAAATGGAATGTGATTTTGGGTTCATCGTGAACCGTGTTTTAAATGACATTGATTCTTTAACCCAGTTAAAGATTAAAACTAAGTGGAGTTTTAATGAATCTTTAATTAGATTGAAAAGATCGAGAATGGAGTATCACCAGTTTTGCTCCAGGCGATAGTTAAATCTTTAATTAGATTTGAACGTGAAATGGTAATTGAATTTACCGATAACACCGTGGTGTTAGATATGAAGTATTACCGGTTTTACTTCATGGGATGAATAGGTTGGGATTGGGAAATAAAATAAATGATTACTTCGGTGTGGTTCGCTAATCTCGACTTGTTTGAAGTGATATTCAAAGGAAGATTAACGAATAAAGTTGAAAGAATTTATCTTTGATAAAATTAATGGGAACCTTTCCCTGAGAATGTGAAATTTAGAAACTAACTGTAGGTTAGCTAAGAAGAATGGTTTCTTGGGTATTGATCTGAGTTGGTTTCGGCCTTCGAGGTTAATGTTTGGGGAATTATTCTCTTGCTAATTTACGGTTAGTGACTGGTGAATTGGAACGAGATGTATGTTGTGTTTGTGTAACACTTGTTTATTATATACGCAGGTTATTCAGAAAGACCGGGTTTATCCCATTTTGAATAACTGATTCGACGTGGTGTCGAAGAGGATGACGGTGGTTGAAGACCGGAGGTCTTCATGTCGTTTGGGTGATTACTGATGATCTTGATTGGGCTATACACCCAAGAGGAGGGAATCAGTTGGAGATCGTCCAGACGTACTTGGAGATCGATGGATATGCGAGGTACAAGGTGCCTCCGGTTTCGTTCAGACCCAGAACGAACTTGTAAATGGACTGTGTGTCTAACATTGGATTTTATTCTGTATGATTGATTTCTACTAAATATATATCTGTTTTGGCGGCGGAGAATTTATTCTCTTGCTTAACGCCCTTCTCTGAGACGTACGAGCTCAGGGGTTATATATTGATGGATATCAATCGCTTGGAGTGAATGGCCTGTGTGGCATGCCTAAGTGGCAAAGGCTTCTATTGAAAAGCAAAGTCTTATGGTTGATGATCAAAGCATGGCCTGTGTGTCATAGCTTTGTGTAGCGTTGATTCGCGAGCCTCAAACCCCGATTGTGAACCAGAAACAGGAGAGGACCTCAGGGAGGACATGCGTTTCTTTCTAGCTAGAGGTGGTGTCAGTGCTTAAACTGGCTGACATTTATATTATTTTCACATGTGTGGTTGTTGCTGTTGCGAGGCGCCTCGGTTATATCGATCGATCCGGGACCGATGGAGTTATTCGTTGGCTCATTTACGCCCCAAAAGGCGGGGAAACGCAGTGGTCAGACATTTTAATCCACATCGGTGGACCGGCCCTGTCACTCCAAAGGTTCACCTGTGTCTGGGTCCTAAGGCTCGGGCTAGACGATCTCGAATCGGTAGATGACGATCCCTGGCCTCGGTTCATAGATGGAAATCCAATTTCCAAATACGTGACTTTGCGGTTTTGATTGTAGAGCCTAGTATGGCGACATAGTGGTATGGGGCACTTATGCCGTCTATGATTGATACTTATGATTTGAAGTTGTTTTATACTCTATGCACTAATAATAGTATCAAATGATTTGTTTTAAACGTATCAAGCATTCTTGGCTATTATAAGGTAAAAACCCTATCCTCCGGCTTGCATTGCATTGTGTGATGGGACCTGCGACTTATAATAGCTTCATTTTTCTTTATTTAGCATTGCGCTGTTGTTTTATGCACTGGTATTCTTGGGAGGAAACCCGTTCTGTGTTATTCGGCGTGGTCCCTTGATTTACCTAACTTTAAAATAAAGATTAATAACTATTTTAGTTCTCACACCAGTCACATGACTGACCTGGAGTTTATTGTTTTAACCTAAACTCTGGGTGCCCTTATTTTCGACACGGGTAGCTAGTAGTTTTGGTTTTGCAGAGTTATATTCACAGGAACCTGGTTTACAGCTGGAATGATATCCAGAAAGCTCTGTATCCGTATATCTCTTTCAGTTGTGCTTTGTATTATTTTCCACTACTATGTAATTTATTGTAATCTCTGATATTTATCAAATGTATTTTATTCATCTATACTCTGTATATTCTTGTAATCTGATGAAATTGTTGTAATATACAATTAAATGTTCTTCTGTCTGCGTTCGATTGTGTGTTGTTCTCGAAGTATCCGGGCTTTCCTTATTTGGGAAGTTACGGGTCTTCACATTGACAAAATGTATTATCTTGTCTATTTTATTATATTTTTGGGATCGTGTCAAATTTCCCGACATGGTGACATATTTATTTTTGACAATAACAGTTCGTAAGTGAACGGAATGGCACATTCCTTCGATTACCATATGAGTTTTCTAAATAAATTATGAACTGCAAGGATGGAAATGCAAACAAATATGTGTGTTTTTCAACTTGAAGTCATGCTACTTTGGAAAGTAGCAGAGCTGGCTGCTCTGGCTTCTCATCCCACAGTTCTAAACGATCCATGCTAACGTTTTAAATATGAACTATATTTATTGAACATATATATAATAAATAAGGTGCAGGGAACCTAGTTTGATACTCAGCATACAAGGATTGGATGAACATTCACAGTTGTAATACATGAACCATGTAGCTCATACCCAATGCAATATCTCTGATCACGTTTTTTTCTTATTATGTTTATTTGTTTTATCACGTTTGCTTAGCCTAGAAGGAAATGTTTTTCTTAGCTTAGAAGGAAGTATGAGCTTTCAGATCAACCAGTCACTATCCTACTCCTTCATGACTAAGGATTAACCCTATAAATATGGACGCAAGCAGTAACCTTTATTTTTCTTGAAAACAAAATACTACTTCACTTACTTCTCTTTTCTTCTGGAAATAATCACGCCGACAGATTAAATAAATGATAATAAAAATGTGTAAATACACATATTGCAATGACCTAAACCCTTTCAGTTTAGCAAAATTATTTTTAATTTTGTCTAAAAATATATTTCACTGAATTTTATTGGAATTGGATATGTTTCTGGTTAGTGTGCATATTTAGTGGGCGTGTACATGTGTGTATGTGCACTAGGAACATGCACTAAAAAAAGATTAACAAATTCCAGAAGAAAATATTATGTTATACATATATTTTGTTCCCTACTGAATTAAATCCAAACCGTTGGATTACTAAAAGGATTAAATCAGACATGTATACATAGAAATAGAAAGGTTAGTAATGCAAGTTCAAAAGTAAAAATATGAAGATTTAGAAAGTAAAAATATTACCCATTTTTGCTATTTTGTCATGATATAAGAAGGGGGACAACCATTTAAATAAAAAGCAGTTTTTCATTTTATTTTTCTGAAAAGTAGTTCAGATCTTGTCCAGCAATTTTATGACTGGGCATTGGATAAATGGGGTATGAATAAGTGATGTTGAACTCACGCAATTGTCATGATTACATAAAGGGCAAAACCGATTTTGTGTATACCAAAACCCTAGGAATTAAGGCCTTATAAATAAAGGAATATAGGCAAGTTTATGCCACTTAGAAAACTAGAAGGCAGTTTAAATAACAAGAGAGAAAGGGCTGAGGATTAAGCATATACATTCTCTAATTTTCAACTTTGAAGAGGAAGCTTTGGTGAGCAATCTCACTCATAAATGAATGGCAATAAGTCATAAATAAAAGAGGCAGCCAAGATAATTTTATATAACTAAAAGTTTATAGATGTAAATCCATGAATTAGCATCTTTTGTTATTTCTCTTTGCATCATTTCTTTATGCATTGTTTGACGTGCTTGAGTTCACTGTTTATGTATATATGAACTGCCCTGTTTTACTGAATATTAAATGCTTCTTTGAAAATACTTAAAAAGTATGTGCAAGTGATATTATAATATGGCAAAATCTTAAATCAATAAGAGCAAGAGTTGCAATATACAAACTGTATAAGTGATGAGGCTCTATGAATTTATGATCATGCGTGCAATAGAATGTTTCTATGTGATGAGTTCTGGTCATAGCTTAGATCTATGTTTTAGCTGAATTTAAACCCTTAAAAATCAGTTATCTCATGGTGCCAAAAATGAAATACAACCACCAGAATGCCTTATGCTAGTACCCAAGGTATATGAGATTTATTAAGTAAAATCCTTAGTGTTAAAAATCCCTGTATCAGTTTTATCTTGTGTGTTTGTTTGCATATTTGGATGCTTGTTTTGGTGAATAATGTATTGGTGTGTATATGAGGAAAATTTCTGATCCTCCTCATATGATGTCATTTGGTGATATATATATATATGTATATACATATATATAGATGGGAAAAATTATTTAGGCTAATAAAATGCAAGAAAGGAAAGAAATAAGTTTAGTAAAATATAAACTAAGATGTATGGGCCAAGATAACTGCAGAATGACTTGTACTGGAGTTACAAGTTTGGCACATTGTAACATCTCGTATTTTTACAGTATAATATTTAATTTATTTAATTATTTAAATAGTGATTTAGAAATTTAAATGTTCGTTTAATTAAATAATATTGAATGTTTAATTAATATATATAACATAATAATATGTTATAATTTTAAATTAGTAAAAATAACTGAATTCACAATATTGTGTGAATTGGATCATTTATGATATTTAATTAAGTTTAGAATTTAATTAGAATAAAGAATATATTATTTGAATGACAGTTGAACGTATAATTATATTATAATTATAATCAAGCTCGAAATGGTGCGGCAGTATGTAATTTGGTGATTCGAACTTTAAATGAATATACAGAATCCGGTTTAAGTCAGATCTCTGTGAAACAAGAAACGTTTGGAGCTGGTGAAGTATATTTTTCTAATGGAAGAGAAAAATCGAGATTTCGTCGTGTAGATTGTGAGATAGGTCCAAATCAAATTTTAAAATAGTCGCTATGGAATTCCTTCATAATTTATACCGATTTATAAAGGAATTTAAATATAAATCGAATATCGATATAACTAGAAACTTTGAAACATCGAGCTATAAATTCCAATATATTTATTTTGGAGTTGTGTGATATTCTAATGTGAATATATATGTAACAACCCGGAAAATAGGAACCAATTTAAAATTTTTATTTAAAATAAATTTAGTGGAAAATGTGCCAGAATTTAAAATTTTCATTTTTAAATAGTATTAAAACCATTAAAAATAGTCATTTTACAAACGACCTCCATTTTCGATGAAACCACTTTTGTTGGAACCGGAATGTCAAACTATTGCTAGATTTCAATTTTCATAATTTTTCGAATTAATATGTGAGCGTGGCAAAAGGAAACGAATTTTGTCCATTTAAGTCAAATTTAATCGACTTAAAAAAGGCCATTTTTCAAACGATCTCTAAATTTGACAAAATTAATTTTGTTAGGAGCATATCGTCAAAACAAAGATAAATATATTTTTTCTGTAATTTTTAGAGTCCGTATGTGGCTCCGGTAAATTTAATTGTACGATCGAATTAATTAAATAAAGGATTTAAATATTAAATTAAATAAAACTAGCTAAAGACGACCATTTGGGCTGACAGGACCTAGCCCATTGCGTCCGAAACGGGGGCATTTGGGTAGGGACAACTTTTGCTGGACTGAAATTGAAACGGTTAAGGATAAACAGGCTTAAACCCAATAATTAGGATTATTATTATAAATAATCCTTAATCTCTTTTCACAAACCCTAATTCTAAACCGTACAGCTGCCGCCTACATCGATCCATGGATGAAAACACTCCCTTCTTCTTCCACTAATCCCTTCCAATCTGTTCTATAAAACTCCCTAGTCCTTTGGAGTTTATTGAAGAGAACCTTCTCCTCTATCCATCCATACCGGATTCACCATCTGCCATCAAGTATCCACGAAGAACTGTGCCCCCAAACCCGATGGGTTTAAAATGCTGCCGCCTCCTCTAGGGTACATCGCACCTCATGATAGTGGGCCCCCTTGTGCGCGTCATCCTCCTCTCCGGCGTGGTGATCTCTGATCGCCTCAAAGCCTGATAGTGTGGGTGAAAATCCAAGACCTAGAATCGAACCCAAAGGAAGTAAATGGCGGCTTGTATATGTATAAGGAAAAAGAGGTGGAAATTATATTTAATTACTTAAATTAATTTATTTTAAATGTTAACAATCTTAATTAAATCATATCTTATTCATTCGAACTCGAAATTGAACGAATTCAGATCTTGTACGATCGTGAAACCAAGATCTACACTGCTGTCATGACTAGGATCAATTCTGAGGTGATAAAATTTTGGCCAAATTTGCAGATCTGACCAATTCAGATTTAAACGACTGTGAGATTTCTGATTTAAATAATTAATTATAATTTAATTATTTTCCTTGCTATTTGAATCATTGTGTGTATGTTAATGATTTAGATCTGCGATGTTTGTGATTTAGAATTTATTGATTGTTGTTTGTGATACATTATGATGTTCATAATTTGCAAGATCTACGATGAAATTTCATTTTTGTTGAATCTCTAGTTGCGGTTAAATACAGATCTGAAATAAAATCATATTTTATTTAAGATCCATCCATTAATATTGATGTAATTTATACATAAAAATATAGTTTATATTGAATATATAAAACTAGGGATTGAGAGTTAGAATAAAGATTCCATCTTTATTATGACGCGTGAACATTTGAATTCTTAACAATAAAAATCTCATTTTTGTTGTTACATGAAATATGGTTCTTATAAATAAATTGGAGTTGAAATAAAAGATTGCAATTTTATTTTCAATTAATTAAAATGTAAAATGAATACATTTTGTTGTCATTTTCTTTTTAGATAAAAAAGAATACATTTTGTTGTCTTTTTCTTTTTAGATAAAAAGAATACATTTGGTTGTCATCTTCTTTTTAGATAAAAAGAACATATTTTGTTGTCATTTTCTTTTTAGATAAAAAGAACACATTTTGTTGTCATTTTCTTTTTAGATAAAAAAACATATTTTTAGCATCAAAGTTGTCCAAATAAAAAGAACATATTTTTAGTGTCAAAGTTGTTCAAATAAAATTATAGATTTTAAAGAACATTTTTATTTTCATTTTAGTTGAAATAAAAAGAATAGAATTTAATGTTACATTTTTATTGTTATTTTAGAGACAATAAAAAAGAATAGAATTTAAGGTTACATTTTTATTGTCATTTTACAGACAATAAAAGGAGTAGAATTAAAAGTTATGTTTTTATTATCATTTTAGAGACAATAAAAAGAATAGAATTTAATGTTACATTTTTATTGTCATTTTAGAGACAATAGAAAGAAAAGAATTTAAAGTTACATTTTTATTGTCGTTTTAGAGACAATAAAAGGAATAAAATTTAAAGTTACATTTTTATTGTCATTTTAGAGACAATAAAAAGAATTGATTTAAAAGTTACATTTTATTGACATTTCATAAGCAATAAAAAGAATAGAATTTAAAGTTACATTTTTATTGTCATTTTAGAGACAATAAAAAGAATAAAATTTAAAGTTACATTTTTATTGTCATTTTAGAGACAATAAAAAGAATAGATTTAGAAGTTACATTTTATTGACATTTCATATGCAATAAAAAGAATAGAATTAAAAGTTACATTTTTATTGTCATTTTAGATGGAATAAAAAGAATATATTTAAATGTCACATTTTTATTTGTCATTTTAGATGAAATAAAAATAGTAGATTTAAAAATAACATTTTTATTAACATTTTAGATGTAATAAAAAGAGTAGAATTAAAAATCATGTTTTTATTGTTATTTCATTTCAATAAAAAGAGTGAACATAAAAAAAAATGCATTTTCAATGTAATTTAGTTTCCATTGAAAAGAATTAGACATTAAAATATGATTTGACTTCAAACTGTCACTTTTATCATGTTAGTCAGGATTAAGAAAATCATATGTAAAATTTCTAACATGAATATGGACTGTACTTGGCTGGCATGTGATTGATTGAAAGTAGTTGAAACAAGATAAAATTGAGTCAATCTGGAGTCTTTGTAGAAAGGAAAGAATAAACTTAATTGAGGCAGCCTCTAATCCATTAATGGTCAATATAGCACAACAGGTGCAATTGCCCATTTGGCTTAGCTCTGGGCCAAAAAGGGTCAATATAGCACATAGCATCAATGGTTCAGAATGTAAGCTAGTATTTGACACTATTTTGGTTTTATCCAAATTTCAAAGGTCTAAAAATTATAATAACACCATATTTTGGTGTATATTTATATATACATTTTTAAAAGCAATCATCCCATTATTTCAGCAAGTATTTATGCATATCAATATATCAGATCTATCCTTAAATATAAAAAGGATCACTTTTGTGTAATTAAAGGTATCAGTATTTTTAAATATGTGTTAATAAATGGCTCTGAATTTGGTTTGGGGCATACACATTTGAATCCATATTTTTGGTATAAGTCTATTATGACTTTGCAAAAAAAAAAAAATCATCACTAAATTCTTGTAAAAATCCCCAAAGGCTATCAGGGTCATTTCATTTGGTATCAGAGCTGTGTTAATTAAAAAAACAGACAATACTTATTATCAGGTGATAGAATAATCTAATTAAAAAATGTATAATTGGTTGCCAGTGTGTGCTTGATTGTTGTATGCATATATGGGGGAATAATACCGTATGTAAGTAGGAAATTTAGCTAATCTAAAATTTCTTTCACTTAAGATCCATCGCAGGAAGGGGAAGAGGAATACCCATGGTAAATATGCAGGACCTAGTAAATGCTTTAAGGGAAGGAATAGGTTATAGACCAGAAAATCCACATGAAGAGTCCTAAAAATTATTAAAGACTTATACCGGTGTGGGAGGTAAAAGCTTTGAAGGAACAGAGAGTGTGATGGATATCCAAGTCTGGCTTAGAACTTTGGATAGGATTTTTGGAGACATGCAACTAGATGATCAAAGGAGGAGGAAAGTGGCTTCAAGACAACTAAAAGAAGCGGCTTTGAGTTGGTGGGAAGTAATCACAGCTGGAAAGGCTGAGAATGACATCAACTGGAATCAGTTTAAGGAACAAATGGGGGCAAGATTTGTTCCTGCATCTTCAAAAGCATCTTTGCTTGAGGAATTCATCAAACTAAGGCAAGGCAATCTCAGTGTAGTAGAATACACTCATAAATTTGAAGGACTATCAAAGTATGGGGCAATGTTGATAGAAGATGAAGCTTCCAAAAATGGTAGGTATATCAAAGGATTAAATCCAGTTTTAAGTAGAGCCATGCTACCTTATGTGGACAAGACCTTTGATCAAGTCATAGATCTGACGTTAAGCTTTGAGCAACATGACAAGGAATGTAACACCCCACCTCCGCTAGGGTCACTCACAAAGGGAATGCACTAGGTTTGGTGAAGCATTATCGAGGTAAACATGCACAGAAACATTACAAGACAAAACATATATAAAACAGCGGAAGTAAAACAAATTTCATTACCTTATAAAATAAGGTCTAAAGCCTTTTACATCAGAATACATCAAAACCTGTCTTGCAATAGTAAAGAAGCATAAAACCATTTCATAAATTATTCCCCAAATAAGATAGTAAGGTAGCCATAGCCAAGAAAAGTCCAAGCCATGCATGATGACCTTCAAGCAGAGGAAGTCCGAACTAAATAACAGTGTTTCCTCCCTGAAAACCTGAGGGGGGGAGGGGAAACGGAAGACAAAGAGGCAAAAGAAAACGGGGTCAGTCATAAAGACTGGTAAGTCCTATCTACTTCCAGCATAAAACAGGTAAAGGTAACATGACATGCATAAACTGAAAGTAAACATAAGGATGACAACAAGATAGATAAGCTACACCAAGATAACTGGATGAACTACTGTAGCAAGATAAACTAAGGTATCATGATAAACTACAGTGTCAAGAATCAAGGTATCACATCGTCAGGTTTCTATCAAGTATACTATCACAAGGTATCTATCATGTATAACATCCCACGATATCTGTCATGTATATTTGCTCTGCACCTCTCGTACTAGTATCCCAACCCGCGTCATGTGTTAACTATGAATGTCCCTTGCCCAATGTCGTGTAATGGTCCATGTCAACCTAATATATAACATATATAGGTTTCTCAACTCGTATGTTTCTTCCCATGTATAAGTTCAGTCCTTTGCCGTAGGCCGTACGGGCTTTCCCATGTAAATCTATACCACCTCACGTAGTACCATTTTATCCTTGATGTTGTTTTGGACTGCTACCCTTGATCTAGTTATGTTTTCTTACCATGAACTATCGCTTGTTCACTTAGGATTTATGCCATCTAGGACCACTAGGGATTATGCTACCTAATGAACGTTTCCGTGTCTCGGTTTGGGTTCAAGCCACCTAGGGCCACTAGGGATTATGCCACCCGTCAACCGCGCCCTTTATCCCGCGTATGTATCGTGAATCGTTTTCCATGTCTAGACGCACATGTTCCTCAATGTGCCATCCGAGTTCCGTGCCAGGGCAAATCAAGAAATACGGAACTCGGTCGGGAGCTTTAAGTCGTCTGCTGATGCAGATATCAAGGTCTGTTTTTGTACCCGTGGCTATGGTCCCACGTGACCCCTCCCTCAACTACTGAAAGGCAATCCAAGAAAAATCATGTATGAGAACCACATCCCGGCCCCACTATAGCCCCATTTTCCTATGGGCCAACCTCACCCATGACTTGATAGCAAGAACATGGTCTGTTGGGGGTTCCCTGCCTTTCCGTTCGTACACGATTGACTAAAGATGGTAGGTAGTCGACGACGCGCTATCCAGGGCAAAATCAAGTATCGTCGACTCCACGCTAATCCATCCCAGTCTTTAGGTCGCTCGCATAGCAACCAAGGCATACTCTTGGCTCTTCTACCGCAGACCTTAACCCCTGTGAGGCCGGGTTTCATGGACCATCTGCCACCTCACAGAGGGATACCAAGAGTACCCTCACGTCCCCCGAAGCTACTGCTTCGTCAGCCTATTCGTTGGAGCCTTTATCTAAGTCAGATAATTTGCTCCTCCTCGTGTTTTAAGCGATGACCTACCGTACCGGGTTACTCATCTATTCATGAACTAGTCCCATGTCCTTGGCTAAGAATTATTACTTAGTTACACTTAACTAAGGTTTACCACATAGCTTCATTTCCCCGTTACCCTTGATTAACCACGATTTTCTACCTAGTTCCTCTACTAGGGTTTTGCTTATTGGGTTAAGTGTTGTTATTCAAGTTCATGGCTTAGCCCGCCTATGAATCATGTCAAGCTTGGCTAAGTATTCAAGTCCAAGACCTAGCCCTACAAGTTGGTTAAGTATACCAAGAAGCTCATGACTTAACCCTGTTCAATCATCCAGTCAATTTGGTTAAGTACTTGTTTATCTTAACCCTATCAGGTTATCGTGTTAGATTGGTTAAGCACAGATTATCTTAACCTCATCGGATTATCGAGTCGGATTGGTTAAGTATAGGTTAACTTAACCCCATCCACTAATCGTATTATAATGGTTAAGTATATTTAAAAGGTCTTATGACTTAACCCTATCCGGTCCGCATATTAGATTGGTTAAGTATAGGTTACTTAACCTCATCAAATCATCATGTATAATTGGTGAAGTATAAGTTACTTAACCCCATTAAATTATCTTGTTAAGTTGGTTAAGCATTGGTTACTTAACCTCATTGAATTACCAAGTTTAGATTGGTTAAGTGTTTAACTTAACCCCATCGAATTACCGTTTTTAGATTAGTTAAGTATAGGTTACTTAACCCCATCTAATTACCGTGTTTAGATTAGTTAAGTCTAAATTACTTAACCCCATCTAATTACCAAGTCCGATTAGTTAAGTGTAAATTACTTAACCCCATCTAATTACCAAGTCGGATTAGTTAAGCATAATTTACTTAACCCCATCCCCTAATTGTCTTGTATGGTTAAGTGTCATTAAGAAATCAAGCCCGGTCCCACTTAACCTACCCATTCGTGTCATATCGGTTAAGTGTCATTAGTCAAATTTACTTAACCTTATCATGTGGCATTAATTTAATTAATGCACTCTCAAGCTCTCACATTAGACCTTGTTGTGGTTACTAGTTAAGCCGGGCGGGTACGGGTAGTTTTACACCACAACCTAGTCTAACCTCGGGTCTTAAGCGCGACATGACCAACTTCTCACATTGGATCCTATTGTTTGTAGCCACTAGTTAAGTCGGGCGGGTCCGGGTAGATTTATGCTACAAACTCAACCCAACCACGAGTTGGCCACTTTCATGTTTGGTCTAGTGTCTTTTTACACTTACAACCCACCCATGTCTAGTTCAAGTTCCATGTTTTCCCACGTGTCATGACCATATTTAAATGTATCATGAATGTCATATTCTCATGTAAGCCCCATGTCAAGTTTTTCATGTCACACCCACGTTTTTCCTAAGCTACCCAAACGTATTTCCAACCCAAGTGGAAGCGAGTCACATAGTAGAGTATTATGCCAACATATTGGCCACAAACATGCATAGTATCATAAGGGAATTTGGCCACAAACATGCATAGTTTCATAAGGGGATTTGGCCACAAACATGCATAGTGTCATAAGTGAATTTGGCCACAAACATGCATGATACATAAGGGGTTTGGGTTCATTTACATGCATAAGCCCCAAAGTCAAGTCTTTGCCAATGTTTTCACAAGTCAAGTGGTTCCCAAAGGTTCATGCTAACATTTCATAGATAAAGATTCAAACTTGCAAGATATACTAGGTTAAACATAGCATGAATGGCATGATTAAGTCGCTACAACTTAGCCCAAGGTCATAGATCATAGAAAAGGGGCAAATTTAGGTTCACATAAGCTAGCATACTTATGTTTCATCGCATTTTATCCCATGTCACATTAGAACCACCGTTAGAATCTACAAGTAGCTAGAACTTACATAGCGTGGCAAGAGGGCTAGGAGCATGAATCGTTTTGACGAAGAAAGGTGGCTCCTTTGATGAAGAACCGTCATGAAATCGCCATAGCAACGTTGATTTGGCCTCGATTTGGTGTAGCAAGCTTGTACCTTTTGATTCGGATCCGATTTGAATGCATAGTCTCTTGGGGTTGGAGATGGAGGCCATGATCACTTGGCATTTGGGCAGCACTTCGTGGCAAGAGTGATTTGTGAGGGTTTAGGGTAGGCTTAGGGGTCTTTTTATAGAGATTAGGAGCAGTTTTAGGCCGTTAGATTAACCCTAGGATAGATCCAAGCCCTCAAAAATCGTCACAAGCCTCCAAAACAGGACCCAGGAGCCAAAACAGGTGCACCAGGCCGACCTGGCCGACCAGGGAGGTCGACACCCAGGTCGACCCCCAGGTCGACTCTAGAGTCGACCTGGTTGGGGGGGAGGTCGACCCTAGTGTCGACCCCCCTGTCGACCTCCCTGGGCGGGATTTTTCCCGCCTACTCTGAATTTTGAAAATTTTGAATCTATTTTCGAATTTGAATTTTTCGTGAAACTTTGCGAGGCCATATCTTGGTCATACAGACTCCGATTTACAAAATTTCGGACTCTATTTCGCGTATTTTTCCGTGACGAACGCAATGGCGCAACCCGTTTTCCCTGATTTAGATTTTAACATTTAATTCTGCCTTGATTCTTGTCTTAACACGTTGTTAAAATTCGGGTTGTTACATTCTCCCCTCCTTTAAGGATTTCGTCCCCGAAATCTCCAAGTTAGGAAGAACGTATCCTACCATCCATCATCCATCTACTCAAAACATCATCCACAGGCAAACATTGTCCTTAGACGATTTCTAATGCCATATGAACATATGCAAAACGTGTGTGTATATGCTCCTTAGCTAATGCTAATGATCAGGCCTGAATGATCTTTCTAATGCAAAATATGTTTAGTGCCATGAGTCCAACATGTATGCAAATAGTCCTAGTCATATAAGTACTATATGCGTGCACAAACATTCATTCACATGCAACATCCGCATGATAACACATTCAATTTCATCCATAAACAGGTATAAATACTCGTGCATATGCAATATGAAATGTGAGTGCGTCGATCTAGTATCTAATGTGTATTCGCGCATCCACGAGCAACCACTGGCAACCATTTGCAACCATATTAATCATAACATGTTTCAAACACATGTTTACATCCATAGGTTTCTACCTAAGGTTCTCACGATAGGATCGAGGAGATAAACAAGGTAAACTCCCTACGGGGTTTGCAACAGAAACAGGACCGAGAGGATATCCACCAAAAGATAACATGCGAGCAAGCTCTACAGGAAAAACCAGGGATCAAGGATACACTCTTTAAAAGGAGGTACGATGCGCGTGTCTAGCCTTACGTCTTCTAAGTTGCGTTTCCTTGAGCTTAATCCCTCGGTGCCTTGACCAATTTTTTTTTAACTCCATAATCTCGTAGCTCCTTGATTCCTATTTCCAAGATATGAGTTAGAACTCATTTCATTGTCGCCTCTTATTCCACTTTCACTTATCCTTTCCCTAGTATACTTGGCTCAAACGTATCCACTTACTCATGCATGCTCTCCAAAATTCACTAGGGAATTCTGGATCTCGTTTGCCGATGCCAATCCATGTTGCCAAGAGTACTTACTAGGGTGATTCTCATAACTCATGCATAAGCGAAACGAACCATCCACCTTAGCGGCGAATTCTATTCGAATGGATTACCAGCAACTGCATCCCGAGATTCTAGGTAACTAACCATGACAGAACCCAAAAGGTTATACGAGACTTCGAGGGTATCACCAAGGTGAGTCGAGAGTCTAACTACCCTCTTTCCTAAAACCGAGAATGGCACCCCTTATTGGGTGACCACTTTATCCCTAGAATCCATCCGTAGCCGAGACATGTCATTCTCAAATCCAAACAAGTCATGAAGAAATGGACCAACTCTCCAACCAGATTTTTGGGACAAAAACTGGGATCCTCTACCATGCTAGTACCAAGGTGCAGAGACCCAACTCTCCAAGCAAACTTAAATGATACGATGATCTAGACAAAGTCTGGACGGGACGATAGAAAAGAAAGGCTAAGCCTTTAACAGAAACGGTACCATTCCTCTTAGGTACGCTAGAAACGAGAGCATACCATTGCCCTCTCGCTGATCTTTTCCTTATCTTCCTTTGTGGATCAAGCCATACCAACAAGTTGCTTATTCTTAAGCTCGTGTCCTTTATCCTTGCTCTTATTATCCCTTCTTATAACTTCGGTAACAGGTCTCTCGAGAACTTCCTCCATCGCACGGGAAAACACTTACGTAGCTAGACAAGGATTAGTCGTAGTTAAAACAACTGTGACTACAGATGGAGGAAAGAAAGGAAAAGAGGTTCAATCAAGGAAACAAAGGATGGTGCTAATGGCTTTTGGGGAATAGCCTTTAAAAACTTTTCTTGAAAAATGTTTCTTTGTAAACGGTTTTCCAAATAGTTTTCAGAAGGTTTTAAAAACTTTTGCCCAGACCGGTAACCTTCTGCTCTGATACCAAATGTAACACCCCACCTCTGCTAGGGTCACTCACAAAGGGAATGCACTAGGTTTGGTGAAGCATTATCGAGGTAAACATGCACAATAATATTACAAGACAGAACATATATAAAACAGCGGAAGTAACACTAATTTCATTACCTTATAAAATAAGGTCTAAAGCCTTTTACATCAGAATACATCAAAACCTGTCTTGCAATAGTAAAGAAGCATAAAACCATTTCATAAATTATTCCCCAAATAAGATAGTAAAGTAGCCATAGCCAAGAAAAGTCCAAGCCATGCATGATGACCTTCAAGCAGAGGAAGTCCGAACTAAATAACAGTGTTTCCTCCCTGAAAACCTGAGGGGGGGGGGGGAAACGGAAGATAAAGAGGCGAAAGAAAACGGGGTCAGTCATAAAGACTGGTAAGTCCTATCTACTTCCAGCATAAAACAGGTAAAGGTAACATCACATGCATAAACTGAAAGTAAACGTAAGGATGACAACAAGATAGATAAGCTACACCAAGATAACTGGATGAACTACTGTAGCAAGGTGAACTAAGGTATCATGATAAACTACAGTGTCAAGAATCAAGGTATCACATCGTCAGGTTTCTATCAAGTATACTATCACAAGGTATCTATCATGTATAACATCCCACGGTATCTGTCATGTATATTTGCTCTGCACCTCTCGTACTAGTATCCCAACCCACGTCATGTGTTAACTATGAATGTCCCTTGCCCAATGTCGTGTAATGGTCCATGTCAACCTAATATATAGCATATGTAGGTTTCTCAACTCGTACGTTTCTTCCCATGTATAAGTTCAGTCCTTTGCCGTAGGCCGTACGGGCTTTCCCATATAAATCTATACCAGCTCACGTAGTACCATTTTATCCTTGATGTTGTTTTGGACTGCTACCCTTGATCTAGTTATGTTTTCTTACCATGAACTATCGCGTGTTCACTTAGGATTTATGCCACCTAGGACCACTAGGGATTATGCTACCTAATGAATGTTTCCGTGTCTCGGTTTGGGTTCAAGCCACCTAGGGCCACTAGGGATTATGCCACCCGTCAACCGCGCCCTTTATCCCGCGTATGTATCGTGAATCGTTTTCCATGTCTAGACGCGCATGTTCCTCAATGTGCCATCCGAGTTCCGTGCCAGGGCAAATCAAGAAATACGGAACTCGGTCAGGAGCTTTAATTCGTCTGCTGATGCAGATATCAAGGTCTGTTTTTGTACCCGTGGCTATGGTCCCACGTGACCCCTCCCTCAGCTACTGAAAGGCAATCCAAGAAAAATCATGTATGAGAACCACATCCCGGCCCCACTATAGCCCCACTTTCCTATGGGACAACCTCACCCATGACTTGATAGCAAGAACATGGTCTATTGTGGGTTCCCTGCCTTTCCGTTCCTACACGATTGACTAAAGATGGTAGGTAGTCGACGACGCGCTATCCAGGGCAAAATCAAGTATCGTCGACTCCACGCTAATCCATCCCAGTCTTTAGGTCGCTCGCATAGCAACCAAGGCATAATCTTGGCTCTTCTACCGCAGACCTTAACCCCTGTGAGGCCGGGTTTCATGGACCATCTGCCACCTCACAGAGGGATACCAAGAGTACCCTCACGTCCCCCGAAGCTACTGCTTCGTCAGCCAATTCGTTGGAGCCTTTATCTAAGTCAGATAATTTGCTCCTCCTCGTGTTTTAAGCGATGACCTACCGTACCGGGTTACTCATCTATTCATGAACTAGTCCCATGTCCTTGGCTAAGAATTATTACTTAGTTACACTTAACTAAGGTTTACCACTTAGCTTCATTTCCCCGTAACCCTTGATTAACCACGATTTTCTACCTAGTTCCTCTACTAAGGTTTTGCTTATTGGGTTAAGTGTTGTTATTCAAGTTCATGGCTTAGCCCGCCTATGAATCATGTCAAGCTTGGCTAAGTATTCAAGTCCAAGACCTAGCCCTACAAGTTGGTTAAGTATACCAAGAAGCTCATGACTTAACCCTATTCAATCATCCAGTCAATTTGGTTAAGTACTTGTTTATCTTAACACTATCAGGTTATCGTGTTAGATTGGTTAAGCACGGATTATCTTAACCTCATCGGATTATCGAGTCGGATTGGTTAAGTATAGGTTAACTTAACCCCATCCACTAATCGTATTATAATGGTTAAGTATATTTAAAAGGTCTTATGACTTAACCCTATCAGGTCCGCATATTAGATTGGTTAAGTATAGGTTACTTAACCTCATCAAATCATCATGTATAATTGGTTAAGTATAAGTTACTTAACCCCATTAAATTACCTTGTTAAGTTGGTTAAGCATTGGTTACATAACCTCATTGAATTACCAAGTTTAGATTGGTTAAGTGTTTAACTTAACCCCATCGAATTACCGTGTTTAGATTAGTTAAGTATAGGTTACTTAACCCCATCTAATTACCAAGTCGGATTAGTTAAGCGTAATTTACTTAACCCCATCCCCTAATTGTCTTGTATGGTTAAGTATCATTAAGAAATCAAGCCCGATCCCACTTAACCTACCCATTCGTGTCATATCGGTTAAGTGTCATTAGTCAAATTTACTTAACCTTATCACGTGGCATTAATTTAATTAATGCACTCTCAACCTCTCACATTAGACCTTGTTGTGGTTACTAGTTAAGCCGGGCGGGTCCGGGTAGTTTTACACCACAACCTAGTCTAACCTCGGGTCTTAAGCGCGACATGACCAACTTCTCACATTGGATCCTATTGTTTGTAGCCACTAGTTAAGCCGGGCGGGTCCGGGTAGATTTATGCTACATACTCAACCCAACCTCGAGTTAGCCACTTTCATGTTTGGTCTAGTGTCTTTTTACACTTGCAACCCACCCATGTCTAGTTCAAGTTCCATGTTTTCCCACGTGTCATGACCATATTTAAATGTATCATGAATGTAATGTTCTCATGTAAGCCCCATGTCAAGTTTTTCATGTCATACCCACGTTTTTCCTAAGCTACCCAAACGTATTTCCAACCCAAGTGGAAACGAGTCACATAGTAGGGTATTATGCCAACATATTGGCCACAAAAATGCATAGTATCATAAGGGAATTTGGCCACAAACATGCATAGTTTCATAAGGGGATTTGGCCACAAACATGCATAGTGTCATAAGTGAATTTGGCCACAAACATGCATGGTACATAAGGGGTTTGGGTTCATTTACATGCATAAGCCCCAAAGTCAAGTCTTTGCCAATGTTTTCACAAGTCAAGTGGTTTCCAAAGGTTCATGCTAACATTTCATAGATAAAGATTCAAACTTGCAAGATATACTAGGTTAAACATAGCATGAATGGCATGATTAAGTCGCTACAACTTAGCCCAAGGTCATAGATCATAGAAAAGGGGCAAATTTAGGTTCACATAAGCTAGCATACTTATGTTTCATCGCATTTTATCCCATGTCACATTAGAACCACCGTTAGAATCTACAAGTAGCTAGAACTTACATAGCGTGGCAAGAGGGCTAGGAGCATGAATCGTTTTGACGAAGAAAGGTGGCTCCTTGATGAAGAACCGTCATGAAATCGCCATAGCAACGTTGATTTGGCCTCGATTTGGTGTAGCAAGCTTGCACCTTTTGATTCGGATCCGATTTTAATGCATAGTCTCTTGGGGTTGGAGATGGAGGCCATGATCACTTGGCATTTGGGCAGCACTTCGTGGCAAGAGTGATTTGTGAGGGTTTAGGGCAGGCTTAGGGGTATTTTTATAGAGATTAGGAGTAGTTTTAGGCCGTTAGATTAACCCAAGGATAGATCCAAGCCCTCAAAAATCGTCACAAGCCTCCAAAACAGGACCCAGGAGCCAAAACAGGTGCACCAGGCCGACCTGGCCGACCAGGGAGGTCGACACCCAGGTCGACCCCCAGGTCGACTCTAGAGTCGACCTGGTTGGGGGGGAGGTCGACCCTAGTGTCGACCCCCCTGTCGACCTGCCTGGGCGGGATTTTTCCCGCCTACTCTGAATTTTAAAAATTTTGAATCTGTTTTCGAATTTGAATTTTTCGTGAAACTTTGCGAGGCCATATCTTGGTCATACGGACTCCGATTTACAAAATTTCGGACTCTATTTCGCGTATTTTTCTGAGGCGAACGCAATGGCGCAACCCGTTTTCCCTGATTCAGATTTTAACATTTAATTCTTCCTTGATTCTTGTCTTAACACGTTGTTAAAATTCGGGTTGTTACAAGGAAAGAGAGGAATATAGAAATTTCAAGAGTAATAACAACAAGAAGGGAAAGCCAAGGCATCAGCCATATGACAAGAAACCAGAGGACACTGGAAGTAAGAAGACCAATGATGCTAAGTATGGTGAAACTAAAAAGAAAGTGGTATGTCATCACTGTTGAAAAGAAGGACATATTAAGCCCAAGTGTCCTGTAACACCTCACCTCCATTAAGGTCACTCACAAAGGGAATGCCTTAACTTCAGTGGAGTATTTTTGGTAAACAGACACAGAATATCACAAGATAGATATAAAAATTTTGCAGCGGAAAATAAACAACTTTATTAAATTACCAAAATATCTTGTTACATAATACCATGAGTCACAAAACCCTTACAACAAAACACTTCTGTCTTATATTATCAGAGTACATAGGTATTTAAAAGAAAACATCATTCCCCATATTAAAGAGCAAGCCATATAAGAGACAGAGACTCGAGCCATACTTCAGAAGTAGCTCCTAGAAGATGATATCCAAATCCTGACTAAACCTGTGTGTTTTCTCCCTGAGAACCTGGGCGGGGGGGGGGGGGGGGGGGGGGGAGGGACGGAAGAAAAGAGGCGAAACAAACTAGGTCAGACATACGTCTGGTGAGTCTAGTAACTTTTAGCCAGTAAATAAATAAAGGTAAACATGACAGGCATACAAAGTGGATAAGAGGATTCACGGTACAGATGAAAGGTATGACAGGACAAATCAGGTAAGATGTATGCTTCACTACAAACTATTCTGCACCATTACTAGTCAAATCAAGATGGGATGATCCCTTCCGCTAATGACAACGATGGTGGTAGTTTCGTGTATTCCTAGCTGCTATCATAGGTGCCGCCTGCTCCAATCTCAACTAGTCGTACCCACTACCCTCCTACTACAAATTGGTAGACTTAGGGCATATGTCCGGATATACCCTAACCACTACCCTAATCGATCGGCTCCCTACTCCGTAGATACCCTGTGCTGGTCCCACAACTAGGGGGTATCACTTCCCTAAAGTGGCAACCTACGGTGTGCACAGTTATACCTACTGGTGTCACGGTCGTCTTGTCCCCCTCTACCCGGCCCATGCACGCACATGTCCTCAGTCAGTTTGCGCCGCCCACACCATCCGTCTCGTTTTGGATCTCTTACAATCAATCAGTAAGCGTGCCCCTTCCCCGCCTAGTACGGAGATCTTTACTTTGATACCCCTCCGGGTTACTGACTGAAATGGGTCCCACACAACATGATTCAAGCTCTCCCCTATGTCTTGTATCCCCACTAGGTTTTCTACTGACTATGTATACCCTAAGGTGTCTTTAATTACATAGCCCTCAATCAGTTATGCGTACCTATAGGTGTCTTTAATACATAACCCCTATTCTACCTATCGGTTATGCGTGCCTATAGGTGTCTTTAATACATAACTCTATCTATTCCCATTAGTTATGCGTACCCCTGAGGGTGTCTTTAATACATAACTTTACCTATTCCCATTAGTTATGCGTACCCCTAAGGGTGTCTTTAATACATAACTTTACTATTCTGCCCCGGTTATGTATACCATTAGGTGTCTTTAATTACATAACCCCTTTTTAATGGTTAAGTTTGTGGGCCTATAAATATTAATATTACCCACCTACCCTTCAGTTGTACTTAACCCTCCCACTGATTTATTCCTATTTATTTAATGGTTAAGTTTGTGGGCCTATATATACTAATATTACCCACCTACCCATCAGTTGTACTTAACCCACCCACAATCCAACTCATTTTACTTAACCCTAACTTATGTCTATCATCAAACAATCCATATGTATTAAGTTAGGTTAAGTAGTCTTTAATCAGCATTAATTAATTATTGAGACACCTAGTCGTATTTCACATGCCACCCAAGGCACCCACTTAATTCCACATGCCACCCAAGGCACCCACTCAACCCCCTCATGTCCCACTACATGTTTATCTGGTTAAGTGTTTCTTAATTCATTAAGACCGTAACCTTATAAATACCTCCCACATTAGACTGGCATTTGTGGCAGCTGGATTTGCCGGGCGGGTCCAGGCAGTCTTACACAACAAACGAGTCTAACCTCGTGTCTTTATAATTGTTACGTATTTAATTTATGCCTAAGACCTCCCACATTAGACTGGCATTTGTGGCAGCTGGATTTGCCGGGCGGGTCCGGGCAGTCTTACACCACAAAAGAGCCTAACCTCGTGTCTTAGACGATTAATTACTCCTAATTAATCATCCCCCAATTTGAATTACTTTCCCTATTCAAATTATCAATTAATTCCAAATTTCACTATGGCCATAATTGACTCAATTGTGTCCATCTATTTATGGTATGTAAAATCATACCAATTTCATCACAAATTTATTTTATGCCAATTCTCAATATTAAATCTTCAGACTTTAATTGCTTAAACATTCCTCTTTTTGATTAATTAAGTTAATTAATTAATCCTTTCCTCTTCATAGGTGTCAATACCTATCTTATTAACAATTTGAATTTCCTATCCATAAATGGTCATATTCAAATTATACCATTTTTACCCAATTTTAACCATGTCATAATAGGTAATTATTTATATGTTTTCCTACTAGAATCATGTGTCCAATTTACATAACCACTATGCCTATCACAAATTCCCCTTTTTCCCCGTTTCTTAACTAGCATAACCGTTTGTGTTTTTGGCGTCATCGAGGCTACAGAGTAGTCTCGCCATAACAATAAAATAAAGGGAATGTCAAGGTGATCGTTTTCAGTACAATTTTTGGCATAAGCATGACAACTAGGGAAAATGACATGATAACTTCGCATATAATTATGATTCACCGCATAATTAACAACTTGCATAGATTCATAACAACTTGCATAGGTTCATGAATTAACAACATAATTAACAACTAACATAGGCTCATGATTCTCAACATAATCAACAACTTATATAGGTTCATGATTCACAATATAACAACTTGCATGATTCATAACATAACTTCTTGCATAGGTGACTTACATAGATTCATGATCCACAACATAACAACTAGCATAGGTTCATGAATTAACAACTTATAACCTTGCATAGGTAACTTCATATGATTCATAACATAACAACTAGCATAGATTCATGAATTAACAACGCAACAACTTGCATAGGTTCATAGTTTCTCAACATAATAACTTGCATAACTTCATGATTCACAACAATAATGAACTTGCATAACTACAAACAACATATACCCAAATCATAGTCTACCACGATTCACTTTTATTTATTTAAACCTAAAAGTGACTAGAACTCACCGAAAAAGGGGTCTTGAGTTCTAGGTTCTGAATTATGTAATTGATTAGCGTTCCCTTGTTGTAGACAATTTCGTTGTTGTAGTTTTAGGCTTGATTTGAATTGAATTGTTGTCTTTAATTTGCTTCTAGTTGGTGGCGGCTACTCTAGGGTTTGGAGTGACAACATGACGTCCACTCATCTAATTTTGATTTGATTCTAGGGTTTGAGTCTGCACATGTTTATATAGAATTTCAATTTAATTATAGCCGTCAGATGATCTTAGGGTTAATCAAAACCACTCAGTCGGGATAGGGTGACACATCCGCCCTAATGACTCAGCAAGGAGTCAGAAAGGACTCAGCAATGAGTCTGAACATGGGTCAGGCTGAACAAGAAGGCTGTGCAGGTTTTCTCTCGGCCTGGGCACAATTGGGAAGTGCGCCAATGCAAATTTGTACTGGCGCACTTCCCAAGTGCGCTAGTGCAATCCTCCTTTTTTTTGCCACCAAACTTCGTTCGTCCATATCTTCTGCATACGGCATCCGTTTTACGCAAACTCGGACTCTATCTCAAGCAGAATTCCGAGACTAACGCAATGGCATGACCCGTTTCCCTTAATTCCCACTTTTGAAATTAAGTATTTTTAAATTTAGTTAATCTGATTATTCAAAAATCCGGGGTGTTACATTCTCCCCTCCTTAAAGGATTTCGTCCCCGAAATCTTCAAGTTAAGAAGAATATGTCCTACCATCCAATCACCCATCTACTCAACCATCATCCACAAGCATCCATTGTCCTTAGAAGATTTCTATTGCCGTATGAACATATTCAAAAAGTGTGTGTATATGTTCCTTATCTAATGCAAAATCAGACGGTCTACTGATTCAGTTGGCCTCCTCAATGCAAACCATGATAGTGCCATGCGTCCATTATGTATGCGAAAGAATCCTATCGATACATATTATTTCTACATGTGTGCTCAACCATTCATCAAAATGCAACATCCATATGATAACACAACCATTGTTCATCCATTAATCTAAATATGCACACACATTTATATGCAATATGAAAGTGATTTGACCCGATCTAGTGCCTAATGTGTGTGTAAATGCATCCACGAGCAACCACTAGCAAACACTTGCAACCACTTGCAACCATCAAACATAACATGTCTCAAACACATGTTTACATCCATGGATTTCCTATCTAAAGGTCGAAGATTCGGTTGATGGGATACAAACGAGTGATACAACTAGAACAAAAGCTCTGTTCCCTTTTGACATCGGTTAAGAGAATAATTCCCTAAGTCTCAGCCCCGAAGACCGAAATCAACATCAGACTGACACCCAAAGAATTACCCTCATTAAACAATGTCAAATCTGGAGATCTACTTCATGCTTCGAGTAGAAACCCCTATCGTTCAGAAATATCCAGATACTTACAGACTACTGGTACAGATCAGATTACAAAATGATTCTCAGAAAGCTAAGCATAAAACACCCTTGCGGATCACGAGAAACTTTGGGGTCTTCCCATGACAAGTTAGAAACTTAACGACCCTCCTCTCAAAATCTAGAACAACCCTCTACATAGAAAGCTGGTCCATTTAGATCCAACCCATAGACCATAAACTTGAGCACACAAATGTCACATTCAAATTTTTGACGCCTAACACGGATAATTTCAAACCCCTACAAACCACTAACAATTGAGCCGAACCACAAATGGGGTTTGAAACAACTACGGGATCAGATACAAGACTAGTATTAAAGTGCAGAGTCTCGATTACAGAATCAAAAAGAGTCTTAGCTTCATAACCAGATAAGGAAATTAAACCTACATAAATTTTCCTATCCCTATCCTATCCATCAGCCGCGAGAGCATTTGCCTATCCTATCAAAGGAAGAGATTTTAGACAAAAGACCGAAGGATACTACATATGGCTTTTCGGGGAATGTTTTTTTTTTCAAAACAGGCATTCCTTTTTGAAAATACTTTCTTTTAAAACCTTTTTGAAAAATGTTTTCAAAACTTTTATCTAATCTGGTAACCTTCAGCTCTGATACCAAGTGTAACACCTCACCTCCATTAAGGTCACTCACAAAGGGAATGCCTTAACTTCAGTGGAGCGTTTTTGGTAAACAGACACAGAATATCACAAGACAAATATAAAAATTTTGCAGCGGAAAATAAACAACTTTATTAAATTACCAAAATATCTTGTTACATAATACCATGAGTCATAAAACCCTTGCAACAAAACACTTTTGTCTTATATTATCAGAGTACATAGGTATTAAAAAGAAAACATCATTCCCCATATTAAAGAGCAAGCCATATAAGAGACAGAGACTCGAGCCATACTTCAGAAGTAGCTCCTAGAATATGATATTCAAATCCTGACTAAACCTGTGTGTTTCCTCCCTGAGAACCTGGGGGGGGGGGGGACGGAAGAAAAGAGGCGAAACAAACTAGGTCAGACATACGTCTGGTGAGTCCAGTAACTTTTAGACAGTAAATAAATAAAGGTAAACATGACAGGCATACAAAGTGGATAAGAGGATTCACGGTACAGATGACAGGTACGACAGGACAAATAAGGTAAGATGTATGCTTCACTACAAACTATTCTGCACCATTACTAGTCAAATCAAGATGGGATGATCCCTTCCGCTAAGGATAACGATGGTGGTAGTTTCGTGTATTCCTAGCTGCTATCGTAGGTGCCGCCTGCTCCTATCTCAACTAGTCGTACCCACTACCCTCCTACTACAAATTGGTAGACTTAGGGCATATGTCCGGATATACCCTAACCACTACCCTAATCGATCGGCTCTTGTAACACCCCGTAATTTTATAACATTAAAATTCACAAATTAAAGTATACTTAATTTTTAGAAAAGAATTAAGTGAAATGGGTTGCACAGAGAAATATATATATATTGATATATATATAAAAATTAAAAATTAAATATATAAATATGCGAAAAAGTTCAAAACAGCGAATTGGGAGGGGGAATAACCGAACCGGCTCATTTTTGAGGTCGACCCAAGCCCCCCCGGGTTGACTAGGGGTTAATCCAGGGTGTTTGGCTGTCAACCCGTGGGCCGATTCGCTCAAATGCAGATTTTGCATTTGATTGGTTCTCATGGTTCAGGGTTAATCTAATGGTCCTAAATAACTTCCTACACCTATAAATACATCCTAATGCTAACCCTAAACCTAATTAAAATAGAATAGTTACCATCATACCATCGCCATGGAAATCAATGGAGCCGCCGCCAACTAAGAAAGAAGAAAAGCAAATTCAATTCTAATTCTCTTAACCCTAAAGCAAAGCAAAACTCTCTCTTTTCTTCTCTAAATTGTGAGTAAGATGATCTTAACAAGATTATTATCATTTCAATTAGGTTGAGTTATGAATGGATTATGAGTAGATGATGTGAATTATCGTATATGTTGTTGTAAACCCCTTTTGCTATCATGTATATTGTAAATCCAATGTTATGTGATGATGATATCTTATATGTTGTAAATCATGCTATGATGATGTTATGTATGTTGAAAGTTTCTATGCTAAGTTGTGATGGATCATACATGTTAAAAAGGCCATGATGTTACCATCTATGCTAGTTAGTTCATATTAATTAAATCATCATGTTTGGGTTATGTTGATCTATATGACAAGTCACATATGCAAGTTAGATTGATTAGAAAAGTTATGAACATATACCAAGACATCTATTATGACATCTAGAATTATGCTATGACATATGTGATATCCTATGCTAGTTCACACCATCATTATGTTGCCTAAAAACCCCATATGCAAGTTTATGTATAGATTTGGGCTATGATCATATCATATAAATTGAGACATTTAACAAGTTGACACCTTTTGATCCTTAACATGTGTAGTTTATGCAAGTTTCACCCCTATTATGATTAGATTTATTTTAATTGTCTATATGTTGTGATAATTTATCTTTTTGCTAGGTGTTAGACTATACAAGTCTAGCCTATATTATGCATTGAATAAGCGAACGTATAAACGTGGGGTAGGGGTAATATTAAGAATTTAATATTAAAAAGTTGGGGTGCAATTGATATGATTTTGCATGCCATAAGTGGATGGCCATAATTGAGTCAATTATGGACATCATTAAAAGTTGACTTAATTAATAATTTGAATAGAGAATTATTAAAAATGGGGTAAAATATTTTAAGTGTTAATCAATGCTTAGGACACGAGGTTGGACTCGTTTGTGACGTAAACCCGTCCGGACCCGCCCGGCAAATCCAGTGGTCACAAATGTCAGCCCAATGTGAGAGGTCCTGGGCCTAAACTAAAGCATAACGGTTGTAAAGTCACGAGGTTAGACTCTTTTATGGTGTAAGACTGCCCGGACCCGCCCGGCAAATCCAGCCGCCATAAATGCCAGTCTAATGTGAGAGGTCTTTATGAGGTTATGGCCTGAATGAATTAAGAAATACTTAACCATATAAACATGTAAGGTGGGACATGGGGGTTAAGCAGGTGCCTTGGGTGGCATGAGGAATCTAGGGGGTGCCCTTAGTGGCATGTGAAATATGATTAGTAAGACTTAACCAAACACACATGTAAATGAACATGACTAAGAGGGTTAAGTGGGATATACTAGTGACAAGCTTAGGTGGGTAGCTTGTGGGGGCCCATTTCGACCAGTATCCCAAACGTATCTTTGTGGGCTCGACCCAAGTCGAGGACGGGACACGCATGCTGGGTTTGACTATAAGAGGCCAAAACGGGGAGCAGTGGCAACGCAAGTCCAACGGGTTTCATATGCGTGTGTGGACCCGGGCTGGTAGGTAAGACGTTGTTGCATCGTGTAGGTATAAGCCGTGCATTCTCAAGTTGTATCGGGTTGCCACTTTAGGGGAGTGATACACCCCACTGTGGGGCCAGCACGGGTATCTACGAGTAGGGAGCGGATCGAAAGTCGGTAGTAGGGTACACCTAGTGGAGATAGGGGCAGACGGCACCTGTGTAGTCAACTAGGGGTACGTAAGGCTATTTATAAAGTTTCTGTGTGAAGCAAGTGGGATAAAACAATAGGGTGACTGGTGTGGTGCAGTGTAGTAATGTGCGGTGCAGTGTAGTAATCATTCGTTAGTAATTAGGTGTGCCTTTACCGTTATCTTTAACGTTATCTTAAACGCTATCTTTTATCTTCCTAAGAGTTCATAGACATTTACTTGTCTTCCAGCTTATGCCTTAGTCTAGTTATTTTGATAATAGTATTGTTATAATTATCATACTCGCCAGACTTTATGTCTGACCCCCTCTATTTCTATCATTTTTTCCCCTCCAGGTCCTCAGGTTGGGCCCAACTCTAGTGGAGTTTGATTGAATTGCTTCATCTCTCTTTGGAAAGCTTGGACCGTTGAAGTAAAGTCCAGCTTGTTATCTTTTTAATGGCTATTTATGTAATGGGATTATGTATTTTGTTTTTATGAAGATGGATATTGTACTTAGTTATGATCTATGGTTTTATGATGTAACAAACATGTTTAATTTCCGCTGCAATAAAATAAAGTTTTAGATTTCCAAGTACTATTTATTATCTGTCTTGTTGTAATTTTCCTGTTCTATATTCACTTATAACCTCCATGAAATTAAATACATTCCCTTTGTGAGTGACATTAATGGACGTGGGGTGTTACACGTGGTATCAGAGCTTAAGGTTACCAGAACAGATAAAAATACTTTAGAAAAATAGTTATTTTTGGAAGAAGTGTTTTCAAAAACATGTTTTATTGAGAAATTTAAAGAAGAAAGTTTTTAAGAAAAACATAATCCCCAATAGCCACATATCTTTATCTTTCGAATTCTCCATTTTGAATCTTTCCTTTTTCGTTTCAGCATGGCTGAAGATCTTAATCTACCCGACGGTGTAACGATACCAGGATGGTATAGGAGGCTATTGGAGGCTAGGGCCGCTGCAGGTCCAGCCAATGTTCCTCCACCACCAGTTGCACCCATTCCTCCTCCTCCTCCTCCTCGCGTAGATACTTTTGCAAAGACGTGCAAGGAATTCAAGGCTATGGGTGGAAAACCATTTCAAGGGTCAGAAACGTTTGTGGAAGCTAGAGATTGGCTTAAGGAGGTGGAAGAATTGCTAGAAATCTTTGAAGTAGAAGAAGGGAGGAGAGTTCGTTTAGCAGCTTGGTTGATGAAGGGAGAGGCCTCGTTTTGGTGGGAGGTCACTAATGGGGAGCGTCCTGTTGACTCTTGGGCGGATTTCAGACGTAGGTTCGAGGCGAAGTTTCTCTCAAGGGCGGAAGAAAATATATATATATGGAAAGGTTCTTGACATTGCAGTAAGGAAGCTCATCAGTGAAAGAATATGTCAATAAATTTAATCAGTTAGCAAGGTTCGGCCTAGACTTAGTGAACACGCCAGAGAAGAAGGCTCTGAGGTTCGTTAATGGATTGAATGAACCATTGCAAGGGTTGGCTATGACCCACATCCCTATGGGGGCCACCTTTGAGAAGCTAGTAGACATGGCACTCATGCACTAGGAGAAAGGCACTAAAGCTGATAAGGCACCCAAGAAGAAAGGGGATCAAAATAAGGGTGGCAAAGGCAACAATGCTAAGAGGAAGAAGAAATGCTTTAACTGTGGGACACTAGGCCATCTCTGCAAGGATTGCCGAAAGAAAAAGAAGACTGGCTGCTTTCACTGCGGTGAAGCAGGACATCTAGTGAAGGACTGCCCAAAGAAGGGGAAGAGGACATGGGCTACCTCGGGAGGACAGATGCAGGCTCTTATAGCACCAGGGCAGGCAAGGGGTCAAGTTCAGGCTCTCGCGGTCTCACCGCTGCAAGAACGAGGTAGAACCATTTCTGTTGAAAGCTTAGTTTTTCTGTTTGATCATCCTGTCTGTACCTTATTCGATTCGGGCGCATCGCATTCGTTTATCTCTACATCATTAGTTGAAACACTGCAACTAAATACTAGTATTGTTACTGATCCCTTAGTAGTCTCAAATCCTATTGGTGGTTCGGCTCATCTTTCTATGATTTGTCGGGATTTGAGAGTGTTTATCTTGGGCGTTGAGTTTGAATGCAACGCCTTTGTCCTTGGTTTCACGGGCTGTAGTTTAATTTTAGGAATGGATTGGTTATCCAGAAATGGGGCCGTTCTTGATTGTGAAAGGAGAGTAGTTAGGCTCGTGACTCGCCTTGGCAACACTCTCGAAATCTTCTGTAATCCCATAAATTCGGTTATGCTAAGTTATCTAGAATCGCTTGACGCGTCTGAGGAAAATCTACGATCTGTTAGAGTGGTCCGAGAATATTCGGATGTTTTGAGGAGGTGAAGGGCTTGCCTCCGAAGCGGGAGATAGATTTTCGAATATATCTTGTGGATAATGCGAAACCAGTATCTTTGCCAGTACGCCACATGGCTCCACGTGAAAGGAGGGAACTCGATAAGCAAGTGAAGGAGTTGCTTGAGAAGGGCTTCATAAGACGAAGTATATCGGAGTGGGGTGCTCCAGTAGTATTTGCCACGAAGGCGGATGGGTCCTTTATACTTTGTGTGGACTATAGAGAACTTAATAAACTTACTAAGAAGAACAGACACCCACTGCCGAGGATTGACGATCTCTTCGATCAGTTAGTTGGCGCCTTAGTGTTTTCGTAGTTGGACTTAGCCACTGGGTTCCATCAGTTGAGAGTGGCCGAGGATAGCATAGACAAGACTGCCTTTAGGACTCTGGACGGTTTCTATGAATGGCTAGTGATGCCCTTCGGTTTGACAAACGCCCCAGCATATTTTGTTGATTTGATGAGTAGGGTGTCTAGGGAGTACCTTAACAAATTCGTGGTAGTCTTTGTAGATGACATCTTGATCTTTTCTAAGGATGAAGAAGAGCTTGCCCTACATCTTAGGGAAGTGTTGGAGACTCTTCGAGCGCATAAGCTTAAAGCTAAATTTTCTAAGTGTCACTTTTGGAGGAAGGAAGTACGGTTCTTAGGGCACGTGGTTTCCAAAGAAGGGATAACCGTGGATCCCACGAAGGTGGTGGCCATCCAAGATTGGAAGGTTCCTAAAAATGCTACCGAAGTAAGAAGATTCTTGGGGTTAGCTGGCTACTATAGGAAGTTTATCAAAGACTTCGCAAAGATATCAGCTCCATTGACCCGCCTGATGAAGAAGAACCTAGTTTTCACATGGGACATAGATTGTGATGATGCGTTCCAACGTTTGAAGAGAGCTTTGACTTCAGCCCCAGTCTTAGTATTGCCAGACGGGAGTAAGCCGTTTACCGTTTATACTGATGCTTGTGGGACAGGACTAGGCGCAGTCTTAATGTAAGAGGGTAGGGTAATAGCCTATGGTGGAAGGCAGTTGAGAGCGCATGAGAAAAATTATCCTACACATGACCTAGAATTGGCCGCTATTGTTTTCGCGCTTAAGTCTTGGCGTCATTATCTTCTTGGCGTGAAATTCGAATTATTCACTGAGCACAAGTCTTTAAAATACCTATTCTCTCAAAAGGACTTGAACTTAAGGCAGCAAAGGTGGATGGAGTTCTTAGCGTCCTACGACTTCGAAATAGCCTATACCCCTGGCAAGGGTAACGTAGTGGCAGACGCCTTAAGTAGAAAAAGATTATCCTTAAGTCCTTTGTTTGTTGAGCGGCGAAGTTTAGAATTCATTTCGATGTTTGACTTTAGACCTTCCGTTGACTTCGTACCCGGTTTGCTAGCATCCTTGGAGGTCAGACCTACGCTTTTGGGACGGATTGGCGAGGCACAGCGAGACGACCCGTAGTTGGTTGAGTTAGTAGAAAAACTCAAAGGAGGGGAGTCATCAAGCCATCTCCGTAGGTATACCCTAGACAAGAAGGGTTGGTTACGTAGGGACGGTAGACTTTGTGTACCAAAAGACGATGACCTAAGGAAGACTATTCTTGACGAAGCACATCATTCGAAGATGACCATTCATCCTGGCGGGGACAAGATGTACAAAGACATGAAGAGAGTTTACTTTTGGGCCGGCATGAAGAAAGATGTGGCCGAGTATGTCGCTTGATGCTTGGTGTGCCAACAAGTAAAAGCGGAGCAAAAACCCGGTGGGTTGCTTCACCCATTGGAGGTTCCACTATGGAAGTGGGAAAGTGTCTCGATGGATTTTGTGGATGCGTTACCGCGATCAAGGAAGGGTAATACGGGAATTTGGGTTATAGTAGATAGACTTACTAAAAGCGCCCATTTCATTCCCGTAAAGAGTAAGAGGACTGCTCCATGGTTAGCCTCCGTATACGTTCGAGAAATAGTTCGTTTGCACGGTGTTCCTTCTAACATAGTGAGCGACCGCGATCCTATTTTCACTAGCGAATTTTGGAGAAGCTTACAAGAGGCGGTAGGGACTCAGTTATGTTTGGGCACCGCATATTATCCTCAGACGGACGGCCAGACCGAGAGGGTGAATCGCATTCTAGAGGATCTGTTGAGGCTATGTATCCTAGACTTTAGGGGTACGTGGGAAGAGCATCTTCCATTGGTGGAGTTCGCATATAATAACAGCTTTCAGTCCAGCATTGGTATGGCACCATTCGAAGCTCTATATGGATGACCTTGTCGTTCACCTACATGTTGGTGGGAATCTACGGATAAGATCTTACTTGGGCCCGATATGATTAGGGAGACTTCGGAGAAGATCGACTTGATTCGAAGGAGGATGAAAGCAGCGCAAGATAGGCAGAAATCTTATGCGGATAAGAGGAGGACAAATCTTGAGTTTGAAGTTGGGGACATGGTCTTTGTCAAAGTGTCTCCATTATGGAACGTTGTTCGCTTTGGGTCCGTTGGGAAATTAGCACCAAGGTTTGTAGGGCCGTTTCCTATTAAGGAGAAAATTGGACAGATGGCGTATAGAGTGGAGTTGCCCGAGAGACTTAGTGGTGTACACGACGTATTCCATGTGTCACATTTGAGGAAATGCTTGCACGAGACCGCGGAAGTGGTAGAGCCAAGCTTTCTTAGAGAGGTGGAGATAGAGTGTGATGCGACAATTCGACGAGCTCCTACGCACATTCTTGGGTCGGAGATCAAGAGGTTGAGGAATCGAGTGGTCAGACTAGTCAAAGTGCAATGGGGAGATGATGAGAGCAACGCTACTTGGGAGACAGAAGAGAAGATGCGTTCACGATACCCTTTTCTTTTTGAGGGTATGTCTTTTAATTTCTCCTTTATCGCTTAGCTTGTACTTATCTTATCTTTAGTATATCCTCTCGCTAGTATTTTTGACCTTTAGTTAGGATAATCCTATGGTTGAAACATGTGTTTGAGACATGTTATGTATGGTGGATGCAAAGTGGATGCAAGTGTTTGCTAGTGGTTGCTCGTGGATGCATATACACACACTATTAGACACCAGATCGGCTCAGTCACTTCATATTGCATATTGCATACATATGGATGTATTTAGTAAAATGGATGTATAATGGTTGTATTATCATATAGTTGCTGCATTCGGGTGGATGGTTGTGCACACATATAGAATTAATATGTATCATTATGAATCTTTTGCATACATATTGGACGCTTGGCACTATCATGAATTGCACTAAGGAGGTCGACTGAATCAGTAGACCGCCTAATTTTGCATTAGATATGGACATATACACACACTGTGCATATAAACATTAAAGCATTAGAAGTCTTTTAAGGACAATGGATGCTGGTGTTTGATGGTTGAGTAGATGGACGATTAGATGGTAGGATATACATTCTTCTTGACTTGGAGATTTCGGGGACGAAATCCTTTAAGGAGGGGAGAATGTAACACCTCGTAATTTTATAACATTAAAATTCACAAATTAAAGTATACTATAATTTTTAGAAAAGAATTAAGTGAAATGGGTTGCGCAAAAAAATATATATATATTGATATATATATATAAAAATTAAATAAATAAATATGCGAAAAAGTTCAAAACAGCGAATTGGGAGGGGGAATAACCGAACCGGCCCATTTTTGAGGTCGACCCGAGCACCGCTGGGTCGACTAGGGGTTAATCCAGGGTGTTTGGCTGTCAACCCGTGGGCCGATTCGCTCAAATGCAGATTTTGCTTTTGATTGGTTCTCATGGTTCAGGGTTAATTTAATGGTCCTAAATAACTTCCTACACCTATAAATACATCCTAATGCTAACCCTAAACCTAATTAAAATAGAATAGTTACCGTCATACCATCGCCATGGAAATCAATGGAGCCGCCGCCAATTAAGAAAGAAGAAAAGCAAATTCAATTCTAATTCTCTCAACCCTAAAGGAAAGCAAAACTCTCTCTTTTCTTCTCTAAATTGTGAGTATGATGATCTTAACAAGATTATTATCATTTTAATTAGGTTGAGTTATGAATGGATTATGAGTAGATGATGTGAATTATCATATATGTTGTTGTAAACCCCTTTTGCTATCATGTATATTGTAAATCCAATGTTATGTGATGATGATATCTTATATGTTGTAAATCATGCTATGATGATGTTATGTATGTTGAAAGTTTCTATGCTAAGTTGTGATGGATCATACATGTTAAAAAGGCCATGATGTTACCATCTATGCTAGTTAGTTCATATTAATTAAATCATCATGTTTGGGTTATGTTGATCTATATGACAAGTCACATATGCAAGTTAGATTGATTAGAAAAGTTATGAACATATACCAAGACATCTATTATGACATCTAGAATTATGCTATGACATACGTGATATCCTATGCTAGTTCACACCATCATTATGTTGCCTAAAAACCCCATATGCAAGTTTATGTATAGATTTGGGCTATGATCATATCATATAAATTGAGACATTTAACAAGTTGACACCTTTTGATCCTTAACATGTGTAGTTTATGCAAGTTTCACCCCTATTATGATTAGATTTATTTTAATTGTCTATATGTTGTGATAATTTATCTTTGTGCTAGGTGTTAGACTATACAAGTCTAGCCTATATTATGCGTTGAATAAGCGAACGTATAAACGTGGGGTAGGGGTAATATTAACGATTTATTATTAAAAAGTTGGGGTGCAATTGATATGATTTTGCATGCCATAAGTGGATGGCCATAATTGAGTCAATTATGGACATCATTAAAAGTTGACTTAATTAATAATTTGAATAGGGAATTATTAAAACTGGGGTAAAAGATTTTAAGTGTTAATCAATGCTTAGGACACGAGGTTGGACTCGTTTGTGACGTAAACCTGCCGGACCCGCCCGGCAAATCCAGTGGTCACAAATGTCAGCCCAATGTGAGAGGTCCTAGGCCTAAACTAAAGCATAACGGTTGTAAAGACACGAGATTAGACTCTTTTATGGTGTAAAACTGCCCGGACCCGCCCGGCAAATCCAGCCGCCATAAATGCCAGTCTAATGTGAGAGGTCTTTATAAGGTTATGGCCTGAATGAATTAAGAAATACTTAACCAGATAAACATGTAAGGTGGTACATGGGGGTTAAGTAGGTGCCTTGGGTGGCATGAGGAATCTAGGGGGTGCCCTTAGTGGCATGTGAAATACGATTAGTAAGACTTAACCAAACACACATGTAAATGAACATGACTAAGAGGGTTAAGTGGGATATACTAGTGACAAGCTTAGGTGGGTAGCTTGTGGGGGCCCATTTCGACCAGTATCCCAAACGTATCTTTGTAGGCTCGACCCAAGTTGAGGACGGGACACGCATGCTGGGTTTGACTATAAGAGGCCAAAACGGGGAGCGGTGGCAATGCCAGTCCAACGGGTTTCATATGTGTGTGTGTACCCGGGATGGTAGGTAAGACGTTGTTGCATCGTGTAGGTATAAGCCGTGCATTCTCAAGTTGTATCGGGTTGCCACTTTAAGGGAGTGATACACCCTACTGTGGGGCCAGCACGGGTATCTACGAGTAGGGAGCCGATCGAAAGTGGGTAGTGGGGTACACCTAGTGGAGATAGGGTCAGACAACACCTATGTAGTCAGCTAGGGGTACGTAAGGCTTTTTATAAAGTTTATGTGTGAAGCAAGTGAGATCAAACAATAGGGTGACTGGTGTGGTGCAGTGTAGTAATGTGCGGTGCAGTGTAGTAATCATTCGTTAGTAATTAGGTGTGCCTTTACCGTTATCTTTAACGTTATCTTAAACGCTATCTTTATCTTCCTAAGAGTTCATAAACATTTATTTGTCTTCCAGCTTATGCCTTAGTCTAGTTATTTTGATAATAGTATTGTTAGAATTATCATACTCGCCAGACTTTATGTCTGACCCCCCTCTATTTCTATCCTTTTTCCCCCCTTCAGGTCCTCGGGTTGGGCCCAGCTCTAGTGGAGTTTGGTTGAATTGCTTCATCTCTCTTTGGAAAGCTTGGACCGTTGAAGTAAAGTCCAGCTTGTTATCTTTTTAATGGCTATTTATGTAATGGGATTATGTATTTTGTTTTTATGAAGATGGATATTGTACTTGGTTATGATCTATGGTTTTATGATGTAACAAACATGTTTAATTTCCGCTGCAATAAAATGAAGTTTTAGATTTCCAAGTACTATTTATTATCCGTCTTGTTGTAATTTTTCTGTTCTATATTCACTTATAACCTACATGGAAGTTAATGCATTCCCTTTGTGAGTGACATTAATGGACGTGGGGTGTTACAGCTCCCTACTCCGTAGATACCCTGTGCTGGTCGCACAAATAGGGGTTATCACTTCCCTAAAGTGGCAACCTACGGTGTGCACAGTTATACCTACTGGTGTCACGGTCATCTTGTCCCCCTCTGCCCGGCCCATGCACGCACATGTCCCCGGTCGGTTTGCGCCGCCCACACCATCCGTCTCGTTTTGGATCTCTTACAATCAATCAGTAAGCGTGCCCCTTCCCCGCCTAGTACGGAGATCTTTACTTTGATACCCCTCCGGGTTACTGACTGAAATGGGTACCACACAACATGATACAAGCTCTCCCCTATGTCTTGTATCCCCACTAGGTTTTCTACTGACTATGTATACCCTAAGGTGTCTTTAATTACATAGCACTCGATCAGTTATGCGTACCTATAGGTGCCTTTAATACATAACCCCTATTCTACCTATCGGTTATGCGTACCTATAGGTGTCTTTAATATAACTCTATATATTACCATTAGTTATGCGTACCCCTGAGGGTGTCATTAATACATAACTTTACCTATTCCCATTAGTTATGCGTACCCCTAAGGGTGTCTTTAATACATAAATTTAATATTCTGCCCCGGTTATGTATACCATTAGGTGTCTTTAATTACATAACCCCTTTTTAATGGTTAAGTTTGTGGACCTATAAATGTTAATATTACCCACCTACCCTTCAGTTGTACTTAACCCTCCCACTGATTTAATCTTATTTAACGGTTAAGTTTGTGGGCCTATATATACTAATATCACACACCTACCCATCAGTTGTACTTAACCCACCCACAATCCAACTCGTTTTACTTAACCCTAACTTATGTCTATCATCATACAGTCCATATGTATAAAGTTAGGTTAAGTAGTCTTTAATCAACATTAATTAATTATTGAGACACCTAGTTGTATTTCACATGCCACCCAAGGCACCCACTTAATTCCACATGCCACCCAAGGCACCCACTTAACCCCGTCATGTCCCACTACATGTTTATCTGGTTAAGTGTTTCTTAATTCATTAAGACCGTAACCTTATAAAGACCTCCCACATTAGACTGGCATTTGTTGCAGCTGGATTTGCCCGGCGGGTCCGGGCAGTCTTAAACCACAAACGAGTCTAATCTCGTGTCTTTATAATTGTTACGTATTTAATTTATGCCTACGACCTCCCACATTAGACTGGCATTTGTGGCAGCTGGATTTACCGAGCGGGTCCGGGCAGTCTTACACCACAAAAGAGCCTAACCTCGTGTCTTAGACGATTAATTACTCCTAATTAATCATCCCCCAATTTGAATTACTTTCCCTATTCAAATTATCAATTAATTCCAATTTCACTATGGCCATAATTGACTTAATTATGTCCATCTATTTATGGTATGTAAAATCACACCAATTTCATCACAAATTTATTTTATGCCAATTCTCAATATTAAATCTTCAGACTTTAATTGCTTAAACATTCCTCTTTCTGATTAATTAAGTTAATTAATTAATCCTTTCCTCTTCATAGGTGTCAATACCTATCTTATTAGCAATTTGAATTTCCTATCCATAAATGGTCATATTCAAATTATACCATTTTTACCCAATTTTACCCATGTCATAATAGGTAATTATTTGTATGTTTTCCTACTAGAATCATGTGTCCAATTTACATAACCTGTAACACCCCGTGTATTCTATAATAGTGAAATTCACAAATTAAATTATAATTAATTTCAAATCAAAGAATTAAGGGAACCGTGATACGCCATTGCGTTCGTCTCGGAATTCTGCTTGAGATAGAGTCCGAGTTTATGTAAAACGGACCCCGTATGAGGGAGATATGACCTCCGGAAGTTTCAGAATTCAGTTTAAAATTGAAACAGACAGAAACAGTTCAGAATGAGTTCAAATTTCAAAAAAATCGGATGCAGATTGGGCTGGGCGGGAATTTTCCCGCCCATGGCACCCAGGTCAACTTTGTAGTCGACCTGGGCCACCCAGGTCGACTGGGTAGTCGACCTGGGGCATCGAGGTCCACTACGTAGTCGACCTGGGGGTCGATTGGGTAGTCGACCTGGCCTCTGAGCCAGGTCGAACCCAGCCCCTCCTGGCTGGCCTGGTCTGTGCTTGGCCGAATTTCTGAGCCTTGTCTTGTCACTAGGGCTAGGTGTCAGCTCCTGATTGGTTTCTCTTTCAAACGAACGGCTAATATTTATCTAAGCTCCATCGATGGCTCTAATCAATTCACAAATTCTATTAAAAGGACCTAAGACTCAACCTAATTCACACAAATAAAAATGAGAATGAGACTGTCATGCTGCTGAAGAAAGACTAGGAGTAGCCGTCAAAAATTGAGGGACGATTAGGAGGCAATTCGAAAGCTTAAAGCGACGACAACTAAATCAAAACAACGCCTACAACAAAGGATAGCATCTCCAAATTCAGAATTCAGAATCCTGAATTGATGATTCGTCATACGTTGTAAGTAGAGTGTTATTCCGATGTGAATGAATAATTGGGTTTTTGATTTGTGTAAAATGAGAAATGGAGTTGTACTTAATTTGTGGTGATGATAATTCATAATTGTATGTTGCTATGATAAATGAGAAATGGGAATACCGCAGCTTGACCAGTTTTCACATCCAGCTTGAAGAGAAAGAATGTATTGCTTGGACCTCTTTCGTTTTGGACTATGGCTTTGGATAGCAACTATGGGGACTTATGCAGTTACTTATGTTTTTATGCTTCTTTAAGTTATGAAATCAAGACAGTTATGAAAATGTAATGTTTTTGGAAGTATTGTAAGGCAATTATGGCATGGTTTGTGTAACACGTATTTTGATGAAATAAAAGTTGTTGTTGTTTTCCGCTGTTCAAAAATATGTGTATTTATATCTGTCTTGTGTATCTATGACTTATACTTATAAACCTCCACCAAAATTAGGGCATTCCCTTTGAGAGTGACTCTAACGGAGGTGGGGTGTTTCACTTGGTATCAGAGCATAGGTTTACCAGATAAGATAAAAAGTTTTGAAAATTTATTTTCAAAAGAAAATTTAAAGAAGCATTTTTAAAGATAAAATGTTATTTTATTTTTAAAAGGCATGGTCCCCCAAAGCCATAGGTACTATCTTTTATCCTTCATTTTGAATCTATCCTTTCTGTTTCAGCATGTCTGGAGACCTTACTCCCCAGCTACTGACGCTTTCACTCCTCCACCTCTACGTGAACCAGCAAGCGGAAGAGTCCCAGAACAGGAGGACGAATAATAGTCAAAGAAGAGAGGATCGTAACAGTAATGACAAGAAACGTGAAAAAAGGAAATGTTATTTTTGCGGAATTCTTGGACATCTGGAGGGAGACTGCAGGAAGAAGAAGAGGAGGATGAGTGCTACTTGCTTTCAGTGTAGGGAGACAGGCCACTGGGCTAGGGACTGCCCAAAGAAGAAGGAGACAAAGGCAGAAAGCTCTCAAGGGAAGAAAGAGGGTTTACAGCCTAAGAAACAGACTTTAAGAAGGGCGGGAAAGACAACAAAGAGAAGAGGAAGTGTAATTTCTATGGCAAAGTGGGGCACTTAGTGAAAGATTGCCGGAAAAAGAAGGCCAAGTTGAATGGTGGGTGCTTTTCTTGCGGTGAGACAGGCCACATGGCTAAGGATTGCCCAAAGAAGCGAGGGCAGGGGCAGAGGGCTGGATCCACCTCAGGGGCACAGGTTCATGTGCTAGAAGCGCCACCTCTGCAACAGCGAGGTATAAATACTTCTGTAGAAAGTGTAGTTTATCTTTATGATCACCCAGTTCGCACTTTATTTGATTTTGGCGCATCACACTCCTTTATTTCATCTGCTTTAGTAGAACCTCTGCACCTAGAAACTAGTATGGCAGAGGACCCCTTAATTGTTTCAAATCCAATCGGGGGCCCGGCTCATTTGTCTATGATCTGTGTGGGATTGAAAATTTCTATTCTAAGCGTAGAATTTAGATGTAGTGCCTTTGTTTTGGGCTTCTCAGGATATGGTTTGATTTTGGGCATGGATTGGCTATCCAGTAATGGTGCCATCCTTGATTGTGAGAAAAGGGTGGTTAGGCTTCTGACCCAACTCGGTAACACTCTGGAAATTACTTGTAATCCCTCGTATGTGGTTATGCTTAGTTATCTTGAATTGCTAGATTCTTCGGTTGAGAGTTTGCAATCGGTTAAAGTGGTCCATGAATATCCGGATGTCTTCGAAGAGGTGAAGGGCTTACCTCCGAAGCGGGAGATAGACTTCCGCATATATCATGTAGATAATGCAAAGCCCGTTGCATTGCCCGTTAGACACATGGCTCCACGAGAAAGGAAGGAGCTCAGTAAACAAGTTAAAGAGCTTCTAGAGAAGGGGTTCATTAGAAGGAGTATTTCAGAATGGGGCGCTCCAGTGGTGTTCGCCACAAAGGCGGATGGTTCACTCCGTCTATGTGTTGACTATATGTTCAACAAGCTAACGAAAAAGAATAGGCACCCTCTCCCCAGAATTGACGATCTGTTTGATCAGCTTTTAGGAGCGTCTGTTTTCTCCCAACTTGATTTGGCGACCGGATTTCATCAGCTAAGGGTGGCTGAAGATAGCATCGATAAGACAGCATTCAGAACCCCAGACGGCTTCTTTGAATGGCTTGTCATGCCTTTCGGCTTGACAAACGCTTCCGCTTACTTCGTGGACCTGATGAGTAGGGTGTTCAGAGAATTCCTCAACAAGTTCGTAGTGGTCTTCGTAGACGATATCTTGATCTTCTCAAAGAGTGAAGAAGAACATGCTCAGCACCTAAGGGCAATCATGGAAACTCTGCGAGTCCATCAACTAAAAGCCACATTCTCCAAATGCCACTTTTGGAGAGAGGAAGTGAGGTTCCTTGGGCACATAGTATCCAAAGAAGGATTAGTCGTGGACCCTGCTAAGGTAGTAGCGGTACAGGATTGGAAGACACCAAGGAATGCAACAGATGTCCGAAGTTTTCTCGGGCTAGCAGGCTTCTATCGGAAATTCATCAAAGACTTTGCAAAAATATCAGCTCCACTCACAAGGCTGACAAAGAAGAATCTAGTGTTCAATTGGGACTTGGATTGCGAGTTTTCTTTCCAACGGCTAAAAAGGGCTCTTACAACAGCCCTAGTTCTGACATTGCCAGATGGAAGCAAAATGTTTACAGTTTATACAGATGCATGTAGGACAGGGCTAGGCGCTGTCTTGATGCAAGAAGGGAGGGTAGTATCTTATGGTGGAAGGCAATTGAAAGTTCATGAAAAGAACTACCCAACCCATGATCTCGAGTTGGCCGCCATCGTCTTTGCACTTAAGTCTTGGCGCCACTATCTCCTAGGTGAGAAATTCGAAGTGTATATTGACCATAAATCTTTGAAGTATCTCTTCTCGCAGAAGGATCTTAACTTGAGGCAACAGAGACGGATTGAGTTTCTTGCCTCGTACGATTTCGAGATCTCCTACACTCCGGGCAAAGGCAACGTAGTGGCAGACGCGTTGAGCCGAAAGAAACTGACCCTAAGCCCGCTGTTTGTTGAAAGGCAAAGCCTAGAGTTTATAGCCAGCTTTGACTTTAGGCCCTCCTCCGATTTTGTACCGGGCTTGCTAGCATATCTTGAAGTACGCTCGACTTTAATGGACTCAATAGGGACAGCACAATGCGAAGACCCTCAGCTTGTGGAGACGATTGATAGGCTAATTAGGGGTGAGACTTCAAGTCACCTCAACAGATACTCCATCGATGATAAGGGGTTGCTAAGGCGGGACGGAAGACTATGCGTCCCACAAACAAGGGATTTAGTAAAGACGGTTCTCGAGGAAGCACATCACTCCAAGATGACGATACATCCAGGCGAAGATAAAATGTACAAGGACATAAAGAGAACTTTCTTTTGGAGCGGCATGAAGAAGGACGTGGCAGATTTCGTTTCTAAGTGTATGATTTGCCAACAGGTTAAGGCAGAACAGAAGAAACCTGGCGGTCTGTTCCATCCTCTAGAGGTCCCGCAATGGAAGTGGGATAGCATCTCAATGGACTTCATTGATGGGCTGCCTAGGTCTAGAAGAGGCAACACTAGTATTTGGGTAATAGTGGATAGGCTTACTAAAAGCGCCCACTTTTTACCTGTCAAGAGTAAAAGGACTGCCTCATCCCTAGCATCTCTGTATCTCAAGGAAATTGTTAGACTCCATGGAATACCCTCCAGCATTGTTAGTGACCGAGACCCTATCTTCACAAGTGAGTTTTGGCGGAGTCTGCAGGAAGCGGTAGGCACACAGTTATGCTTGAGTACAGCCTATCACCCCCAAACCGACGGCCATACAGAAAGAGTGAACAGAGTTTTGGAGGACCTTTTAAGACTGTGCGTCCTTGACTTCGGAGGGACATGGGAAGACCATCTTCCTTTGGTGGAATTTGCCAACAACAACAGCTACCAAGCCACCATCGGAATGGCGCCCTTCGAGGATTTATATGGAAGACCGTGTCGATCGCCCACTTGTTGGTCGGAGTCTACTGATAAGCTCATACTAGGACCAGATATGATCCGAGAGACTTCAGAGAAAGTAGACTTGATACGAAGAAGGAAGAAGACGGCCCAAGATAGACATAAATCCTACGCCGACATGAGAAGGACCGACCTTGAGTTTGAGGTTGGGGACCGAGTTTTTCTTAAGGTATCTCCTCTAAGGAACGTTGTTCGTTTTGGATCCACTGAAAAGCTGGCACCGAGATTTGTTGGACCATTTCCTATTATCGAGAAAATTGGGAAAATGGCCTATAGATTAGAGCTACCTGACAAACTAGCTGGAGTTCACAACGTCTTTCATGTTTCGCACCTCCGAAAATGTCTACATGAATCTGCTGAAGTGGTAGAACCAAACATCCTAGAAGAAGCTGAAGTGGAACGCAATGCAACTGTGAGGAAAGTTCCAACACGCATCTTAGGAACTGAAGTGAAAAAGCTACGCAACCGCGAAGTCAAGCTCGTCAAAGTTCAGTGGAGCGACGCCGAGGAAGACGCGACTTGGGAAACTTAGGCTAGAATACGCGCAGCCTACCCTTTTCTTTTTGAGGGTACATCTTTGATCTTTCTTTTTCCTTAAGTTGCGCTTTTATCTATCTTTTTAGGTATATCTCCTCGACCTTATCTTTTAGGTAGAAACCCTTTGGATGAAAATATGTAATTGAAAAATGTTATGGATGATGGTTGCAAGTGATTGCTAGTGGTTGCTCGTGGTTGCATATACACACACAATCTAGGTTTTAGATCAGCTCAGTCACTTCATATTGCATATGCATATATGTATTTATATTCGTATATGGTTGAAGTTTAATGTGTTGTCATATGGATGTTGCATTCATATGAATGATTGTGCACTCATGTAGAATCATGAATAGGAAATTTTGCATACATAATGGATTCATGACACTTACATAATTTGCATTAAGGAGGTCAACTGAATCAGTAGGCCGACTGATCTTGCATTAGATAAGTACATGTACACACACCTTGCATATGATCATGAAGCATTAGAAGTCTTTTAAGGACAATGGATGCTTGTGTTTGATGGATGAGTAGATGGACGTTTGGATGTTAGGATATACATTCTTCCAAAACTTAAATATTTCGGGAATGAAATCCTTTTAAGTGGGGGAGAATGTAACACCCCGTGTATTCTATAACAGTGAAATTCACAAATTAAAATATAATTAATTTCAAATCAAAGAATTAAGGGAAACGGGATACTCCATTGCGTTCGTCTCGGAATTCTGCTTGAGATAGAGTCCGAGTTTGCGTAAAACGGACTCCGTATGAGGGAGATATGACCTCCGGAAGTTTCAGAATTCAGTTTAAAATTCAAACAGACAGAAACAGTTCAGAATGAGTTCAAATTTCAAAAAAATCGGACCCAGATTGGGCTGGGCGGGAATTTTCCCGCCCAAGGCACCCAGGTCGACTGGGTAGTCGACCTGGGCCACCCAGGTCGACTGGGTAGTCGACCTGGGGCACCCAGGTCGACTACATAGTCGACCTGGGGGTCGACTGGGTAGTCGACCTGGCCTCAGAGCCAGGTCGAACCCAGCCCCTCCTGGCTGGCCTGGTCTGTGCTTGGCCGAATTTCTAAGCCTTGTCTTGTCACTAGGGCTAGGTGTCAGCTCCTGATTGGTTTCTCTTTCAAACGAACGGCTAATATTTATCTAAGCTCCATCGACGGCTCTAATCAATTCACAAATTCTATAAAAAGGACCTAAGACTCCACCTATTTCACACAAATAAAAATGAGAATGAGACCGTCATGCTGCTGAAGAAAGACTAGGAGTAGCCGTTAAAAATTGAGGGACGATTAGGAGGCAATTCGAATGCTTAAAGCAACGACAACTAAATCAAAACAACGCCTACAACAATGGATAGCATCTCCAAATTCAGAATTCAGAATCCTGAATTGAAGATTCGTCATACGTTGTAAGTAGAGTGTTATTCCGATGTGAATGAATAATTGGGTTTTTGATTTGTGTAAAATGAGAAATGGAGTTGTACTTAATTTGTGGTGATGATAATTCATAATTGTATGTTGCTATGATTCTAATTATGAATAGATTTGGGATGTTGTGGTATAATGAGGTTAGACCTATTGGATATTTGCAAGTATATGACTCATGTTCAAAGTTAACGACTATATGTTTGTGGTAGTTTATTACAACACCTATTGGATATTTGCAAGTATATGATTCATGTTGAAAGTTAACGACTATATGTTTGTGATAGTTTATTACAACAAAGTTGAGATTCATGCAAGTATATGATTCACTATTATGCCAACATGATGTATATTTTTTTGATCATTTTTAGTGTAGTTGGATCCATTTAAGTATTATGATTCATATGAATTTATGTTGGAATTGGCATCATGATTCAAGTGTAAAAACCATACTTTTGTATTAGTGACAAAAGTAAGCACCTTTGTGGACTTGTGTTGACTTTATGAACATGGCTAGTTTATGTTTAACCTTATGCCCAAACAAAACATGTTTTAGGCCTATGTTGTTATCAAAATCATATGATAATATATGCGACACATAATTAAGTAAGATTTACATTTTAAATGCAAGTTTACATGAATAGATTAAAAACCATGATTCATGTTTAGGTATGTTTTATGTCATGATTATATGCTATTACAATGCAAGTTCACAAGTGCCTAATTTATGTTAATTAGACCGTTATGTTGCAAGTTCATGCGTTCACACACCCCTTTTGATGTTACTTAGAATATATAAACACCATGTTCTAAGCCTCCCCTTTTTCATATGGCTAAGTTGGGCTTAAATGTTAAGCCCAACATAATATAGCGAACGTATAAAACGGGGGTAATGACATTGGGTTAAAAATATAAAACATGTGTGTTGGCATGTTTGACGCAGGCCAACGACCTTGAAAACATTTAAGTGGTATAAATTAGTTTTACCCAATAAATATGAATTTGAATAATGGGCTGCAAATATTTACATATAAAAAGAAAAGGGACAAAATATGTAAACCTAGAAAATACGATGTGTTTAACCCGAGGTTGGATTGAGTTGTGACGTAAACCTGCCCGGACCCGCCCGGCTGTCCAGTAGTCACAACAATACCTATCCAATGTGGGTGGTTAAACATTGATCCCAATAAAGACCCGATGTTAGACTGAGTTGTGACGTAAGACTGCCCGGAACCAACCGGCAACAGGCAGTCACAACAATACCTGTCTAATGTGAGAGGTCGAGGCTTTAATAAGACAATTAAGGCTGAGTCAGGATTGATAGGATTAAGTAAATTGAATTAATACTTAATCAAATTGAACATGCTAAACTATACAGACTGATTGTGGGTTAGGTTTACAGAACACTTAACCAACTTAGCATGTTGGCTAGAAATAGAAAACCTAGTAGCGGGGGACCCTTTTCAGCAGTAACCCTACAAGGTGTATCAGGATACCCTGAACTAGGCAGGGTGGGGCACGATTACTGGGCTGACTGTAAGAGGTCAAAATGACGACGGTGGTGCAGCAGTGTAGGTTCTAACGGGGTGCGGGCGTGCACACACTCCGGCGCAGAAAAATTTGGCACTGGGCACCAGTAGTATACCTCTGCATTCTAGAATTGTGTCGGGCCGCCACCATGGGACTTGATACACCCCATGGTGGGACCAGCATAGGTAGCTACAACATCGGGGGCCGTAAGACACATGTAACTATGCAAGTAGGAGCCGATCATTAGAAATGGATCACTTCACCCTGATTATGGGGTGCCTGTTGGGAACTAGTTTACAGGGGTGCAGAGATTAATATGGGGTACGATAGTATATTCGACTCTAGACAACTTAACTTATCTTATAGTGCTTTCCCATTTCCTGTTTGTACTTATCATGCTCATTTCTTTATTCATAGACTGAATAGTCCTAGACTTACTCAGGCTTTATGTCTGACTCTACTTTTCTTTCGTTTTCTTTTCTTTCGTCCCCCCCCCAGGTCCACAGGGAGGGAATACCGCAACTTGACCAGTTTTCACATCCAGCTTGAAGAGAAAGAATGTATTGCTTGGACCTCTTTCGTTTTGGACTATGGCTTTGGATAGCAACTATGGGGACTTATGCAGTTACTTATGTTTTTATGCTTCTTTAAGTAATGAAATCAAGACAGTTATGAAAATGTAATGTTTTTGGAAGTATTGTAAGACAATTATGGCATGGTTTGTGTAACACGTATTTTGATGAAATAAAAGTTGTTGTTGTTTTCCGCTGTTCAAAAATATGTGTATTTATATCTATCTTGTGTATCTGTGACTTATACTTATAAACCTCCACCAAAATTTGGGCATTCCCTTTGAGAGTGACTCTAACGGAGGTGGGGTGTTTCATAACCACTATGCCTATCACAAATTCCCCTTTTTCCCCGTTTCTTAACTAGCGTAAACATTTGCGTTTTTGGCGTCAAGGTGATCGTTTTCAGTACAATTTTTGGCATAAGCATGACAACTAGGGAAACTGACATGATAACTTCGCATATAATTATGATTCACCACATAATTAACAGCTTGCATAGATTCATAACAACTTTCATAGGTTCATGAATTAACAACATAATTAACCACTAACATAGTCTCATGATTCTCAACATAATCAACAACTTATATAGGTTCATGATTCAAAATATAACAACTTGCATGATTCATAACATAACTTCTTGCATAGGTGACTTACATAGATTCATGATCCACAACATAACAACTAGCATAGGTTCATGAATTAACAACTTATCAACTTGCATAGGTAACTTCATATGATTCATAACATAACAACTAGCATAGATTCATGAATTAACAACGCAACAACTTGCATAGGTTCATAGTTTCTCAACATAATAACTTGCATAACTTCATGATTCACAACAATAATGAACTTGCATAACTACAAACAACATATACCCAAATCATAGTCTACCACGATTCACTTTTATTTATTTAAACCTAAAAGTGACTAGAACTCACCGAAAAGGGGGTCTTAAGTTCTGGGTTCTGAATTCTGTAATTGATTAGCGTTCCCTTGTTGTAGACAATTTCGTTGTTGTAGTTTTAGGCTTGATTTGAATTGAATTGTTGTCTTTAATTTGCTTCTAGTTGGTGGCGGCTACTCTAGGGTTTGGAGTGACAACATGACGGCCACTGATCTAATTTTGATTTGATTCTAGGGTTTGACTCTACACATGTTTATATAGAATTTCAATTTAATTATAGCCGTCGGATGATCTTAGGGTTAATCAAAACCACTCAGTCGGGATAGGGTGACACCTCAGCCCAAATGACTCAGCAAGGAGTCTGAAAGGACTCAGCAATGAGTCAGAACATGGGTCAGACTGAACCATAAGGCTGTGCAAGTTTTCTCTTGGCCTGGGCGCACTTGGGAAGTGCGCCAATGCAAATTTGTACTGGCGCACTTCCCAAGTGCGCCAGTGTAATCCTCCTTTTTTTTATTTTGCCACCAAACTTCGTTCGTCCATATCTTCTTCATACGACATCCGTTTTACGCAAACTCGGACTCTATCTCAAGCAGAATTCCGAGACGAGCGCAATGGCACGACCCGTTTCCCTTAATTCCCACATTTGAAATTAAATATTCTTAAATTTAGTTAATCTGATTATTCAAAAATCCGGGGTGTTACATGCCCAGAATTGAAAGGAGGAGCTTTCAAATGCTACACTTGTGGGAAGGAAGGTCATTTGAAGAGGAATTGCCCAGATCACAAGCAGCAAGGTAAAGTAGCAACTCTGGAGGTAAAAGGCAAGACTGTAGTGGAGTTTAATGCAGAAAATGTGAGGCAAGTGGAAGGTACATTGTTTATTTATCACATGCCTATACCTGTAGTGTATGATACTGGAGCAACCCATTCTCTAATCTCCCATAATGTTGTCAAATTGTTGAAACTAAACTACATATTCGTAGAAAAACCCTTGTTTATCAAAAGCCCCCTATGACGCTCTTGTGTTTTGGACATGATGTGTGTAGATGCAGAATTAATTATAGGGGGAAATATTTTTATTTCTAATTTATATGTTTTAAATTACCCAGATATAGGGTGTAGATTAGTTAAAACAACATAAAGCTATAATTCATTTAGAGACATCCACCATTTCTTTTCAAAACAGTAAGAAACAAAGAGTTGTTGTTTTTTGTGAATCAGCAAAGGAAAGAAAATTATTTCATTTATATGGGTTTAGAGGTGAGACCTCTGAGCTTTCAATAGAAAATATACCCATAGTGAATCAATATTTAGATGTATTTGGAGAAGTCAAGGGCATCCCACACCATAGGCCAGTGGAGTCTCAAATTAATCTTGTTCCAGGAGCATGCCTAGTGAAAAAACCCGGAAAATCAGAACCAATTTAAAATTTTTATTTTAGCATTTTTAATGAATTTTGAATATTTAAAATAATTTATTTTAAATGATAATGACGAGAAATTTATTTTTGATGAAGTTAGAATGAATAAATTTATTTTGATCATAAAACGAGTCTGAAATGGCGCGGCAGTTTGAAAATTCGATTTCTTATTTCAACTGAATATACAAAATTCAATATAAGTCAGAATTGGACGAAACAAGAAATATTTGAATCTGATTAATAATATCTTTCAAACGGGTGTAAGAAACTGAGATTTCACTTTATAAATTGAAAGTTATGTCCAGTTTAAAATTCACAATAGTCGTTGTGAAATTTATATATATTTTATATAATATATAGCCCTTAAAATAGCCATTTTGCAAATGACCTCCGTTTTCGACGAAACCACTTTTGTTGGATCTGGAATGTCAAATTATTGCTAGATTCCTATTTTCATAATTTTTGGAATTAATATGTGAGTGTGGTGAATATAAACGTGTTTGGTAATTTTAGTTTGAATTTAATCGACTGGAAAATGGCCATTTTTCAAACGGTCTCCAAATTCGATGAAATTAGTTTTGTTAGGACCGTATCATCACAACATAGCTAGATCTATTTTTCTAGAATTTTTGAAGTCAGTATGTGGCCCCGGTAAATTAAAATGTATGTTTAAATTCACTATATCTTGACTTATATTTTAATTTTGATGAAAACTGATCGTAACAGTCGAATTCGGTTACCAAACATATCCCATTGTGTTCGGAATGAGGGTAATTAGCTAGGGATGACAGTTGCTGGATTTGAATCGGAGTTCGTATACAAAATCACCCTTTTTCGAATAAAATATTAATTAATTAAATTATAAATACCCAAAACCCTAGGATGGCCCGTTCCTTTTCAAATCCGCCGCCACTTAAATTTCTGTGGCTGATAAATTTCTACGGCTGAAATCCTCAAAATTTTCAAGCGATTTTTCTCCTATTCCCTCACGAAATAAAATCCAACTCCAGAGAAGGAATCGTAGATGTTTTCCCATCTTTAAATCCGCACTAGTTTCGTCGATCATCATGGGAAGACAAGCTCGGATTTTCACAGCAAAGTGGCTCCGTTCGCTTTCAGTTTTAGGGGGAAGGAGGGCACCGAGGTTGCTGCGGCTCTGGGTGGGGGTAGGTGGCGCGAATCTCGACGGGGTGAGGCGGTTTGATCGTGCTCTGGTCATCTAGTGGCGAAGTGGTGAATGGGTTTTAAAATTGACATGTTTGGGTTCTTGTTGCAGGAGAGAACGATGGGGTGGTCTGTGTAATGGAAGAAGGAAGGTTAAAAATTAATTAATTACAATATTCATTTTATTTAAAATGTCATTAACGAATAAACACTGATATCCTCGTCATACGGTGTCGGAATCCAGCGAAACAGGATCCATTGGAATCCTCATGACGAGAGCTTCGCAACAAAACTAATTCGGTCCAAAATGAAGCAAATCAGAATTTCAGGCAAATTCAAATCCAAGCGATACAGAAATTCAGATAAAACTGACGGAGTTGATCCTAATGTGAGAACTTCTCACTAAAATTATTTCTATACAGTTATTTATTTTATAACCGCATATGTGAACTGCTCCCCGTCGTCCACAGACCATGGACGACTTGTTTGATTGTATTGTGTTGTGAAAATTGATAGTGATGTGAAATGGACTGAATAAAATATTCATGTGTTGAATAAAATATTTGAATAATAAAAATATCATTTTTATTGTATAATGAACTATATAAAATATACATGTGTTGATTAAAATATTTGAATAATAAAAATATCATCTTTATTGTATAAATGAACTGTATAAAGTATTCATGTGTTGAATAAAATATTTTATCATTAAAAATATAATTTTAAACGAGTATATGAATGAAAATAAATATTCATTTACAAATCAGACGATTTGTTAAGGTACACCCATTTATCTGATAATGATTGGGACGATAAATTTTACACATCGCCCAACTGCACAAATAATATTCAGTGTTTGTTGATTGAAACCCCACACGGGTATCAGGATGATATTTGACATACACTAATCCGAATTGTTTAGTTATATGTCGATCGATTGGTTGACAGGTTGTTGTAAGCATTAATTATTTATATTTAATGCTTATGTAGCTGTGTAATACACTTTGGATGATGGATGATTGTTTATCATTGTTATTATATACATTTGTTGTATGGAATCCATATAATTAACATTATATATGATTGGGTCTCATTACAATTTGGAAAATAAAGAATATTTTAAAATAATATTCAGAAAAGTATTAAAAATATTCATGTATTGAATAAAATATTCATGTGTTGAATAAAATAAAATATTCATGTGTTGAACAAAATAAACATTCATGTGTTGAATAAAATATTCATGTGTTGAATAAAAATATTTAAGCAATAAAAATATCGTTTTTATTGAATATATAAACCATATAAAATATTCATGTATTGAATAAAATATTTAAACAATATTCATGTGTTGAATAAAATATTTAAACAATATTTGAAATAATATTCCGTAAAGGATTAAAATCTGATTTTGATGTCCGATTTGGGATGGACACGAAAATATTGAAATATGTGAAGCAGTATTGATTAGAGATGCGCCATATTGACGCGAACGATATTTATATCAATTTTATTCATTTTTATAATGAATATTGGAAAGGAAATGATTTCAAAATCTAATGTTTTGAAAATATTATCATTTCTATATTCATGATATGGAATATTTAATTTTGATTTAAAAATTGAATATGAAGTTGAAATCGTTTTTAAAACGAATTTAAAATGATTTATAAAATACGTTTTAAATGGAAATCGATGAAATGTATATAATATATATTAATGGCCTGAATAGAACGCGCCGCGCCGCGACCGTTCGCGAATTTCGACCATTGACTTCGAATTGACGTTACGGGAGATCCGACCGTCGGATTCTCCTAAAACCGGAACCGTTGGTTTCGTATCGAAAAGGAGCTTTCCAATGAACATAAGAGTTTTGAAATGTAATGGTTGGATTTGGAATTATGTCCAAATCAAATTTGGAAAAGGTCCCTGTAAGTGCATTTCATTGACCGTTCATGGAAATCGACAGTACGGGCCTTGATAAAATTGTTAAAAATATGAATAATTTGGGTAAAATCATAATAAATGATTTGGAAAGAACTAGGGTGAAAATTTCCATATTTGAAAAGATAAAAATATATTTTTATCGAAACGAACTATTTATTAACTAGAAAATTAATCCAATATTTTTAAATAAATAAATTGGACTGAGAAATTAGTTTTAAAATTACTAGAAGTTTTCCAATAAATAAAATGGAATGGTTTGGAATGAAAATAATCTTTGGAATATTTCGGTATTGGATTCTGTGATTATACGTATATGGTTATGGGAATTTGGAAGATACAGATATCGTTATTCCCAATACGATATCCGTTGGTTTCAGAATTTGGTATTGAATATAAGCCGATATAATTTCTATTCAGAGCCTTGTATTTAATATCAAATTGGATTTTGGGTTTGTCATGAGCGATGTCTTCATTAACACTGTACTTAAACCCAATTGAGAAAATATTAAACCTTTTTATTAAGATTTAAGGAAGTTTACCAATTAATTAATATTTAATTGGAATTGAATTGAAATTCGTTTTTTGGATTTATCGTGAACGGTGTTTTAAATAGCACTTGTTCTTTAACCCGATTAACAATGGAATGTGATTTTGGGTTTGTCGGGAATAGTGTTTTAAATAACACTTTTCTTAAACCCCATGTGAAAAGAATAAATCTTTTTATTAAGATTTAAAGAAGAATTACCAATTAATTAATATTTAATTGGAATTGGAATGAAGTATGAATTAGGTTCATTGTGAATTGTGTTTTTAACAACATTCGTTCTTTAACTCGATTCACAGTGAAAACGTGATTTGGAATATATAAATCTTTTATTAAGATTTAATGGAATTTTCCAAAGTAAAGTTTACTAATTAATTAATATTTAATTGGAATGGAATGGAATTCGATTTGGTAATAATCGAAGTGAGCTTCTGTGGATGAAGACTGTTAATATATATATATATATGTATGGAATTTAAAAGGCTTTGTCGTTATTCCATTTATATTATTAGTTGGATACGGAAATTGATATCGATTATATATTGAATTTTTTTCCGTGAAGATTCCATAATTAATGGAATGTGATTTTGGGTTTATCGTGAGCTGTGTTTTAAAAGACATTGGTTCTTTAACCCAGTTAAAGACAGGATACGATTTCCCAAAGTTAAATAATCATTAATATTGATTTTTGGGAAGATTCAAACTAAGTAGAAGTTTTAACGAATCTTTAATTAGATTGAAATGTGAATGTGATAATTTAAATTATCAAATTAGAGAATGGAGTGTCACCAGTTTTGCTCCAAGCGATAGTTAAATCTTTAATTAGATTTGAACGTGAAATGGTAATTAATATTTACCGATAAAACTGTGGTGTTAGGTATGGAGTATTACCAGTTTTGCTCCATGGGATGAATAGGTTGGGATTGGGAAATATAATAAATGATTACTTCGGTAAGGTTCGCTTATCCCGACTAGTTTGGATAAACCTTAATATGGTTTAAAAATGTGAAAAGAATATTTAAATAAAAGAATATTCTAGATTGGAATGAGGCGTATGTTGTGTTTGTGTACCACTTGTTTGTAAAATACGCGAGTTATTCAGAAAAGCCGGGTTTATACCCATTCTGAATAACTGATACGACGATATGTCGAATATGAAGACGATGGTTGAAGACTGGAGGTCTTCACATCGTTTAGATGATTACTGATGTCTTGATTGGGCTGCACACCCAAGACGAGGTAATAGGTGGTGATCGTCCAGACGTACTTAGATATCGATGGATATGCGAGGGCCTCTCTCCTGTATTGGACATATGGGACGAGGAATAAGGTGCCTCCGGTTTCGTTCAAACACAGAACGGACTTGTAAATGGATTGTGTCTGACATTGGATTTTATTCTGTGTTGATTGATCTCTATTAAATATACATCTGTCTGGTGAAGGGGAATTTATTCCCTTACTTCACACTTCTCTGAGACGTACGAGCTTAGAGTTTGTATATCGGTAGACATCAGTCGCATGGTGTGAATTGCCTTTGTGGCTGCCTAAGTGGCAAGTGTTCATGGGTTATGTTGAAAAGCAAAGTCTTGTGGTTGCTGATCAAAGCATAGCTTTAATATAGCACCGCTTTGTGTATAGCGTTAATTCTCGAGCTTTACACCCCGGTATGAACCAGAAACGGGATGACGGACGATAGGGAGGACGACACGTTTCTTTCTAGCTAGAGGTGGTGTCAGCATTTTGCAAGCCCTGACATTTATATTATTTTTACCTATGTGGTTGTTGGAATGCGAGGCACCTCGGATATATCGGTTACTACAGAGCCGATGGATTTACGCCTCATAGGGCGGGGAAACGTGTGTTCAGGCATAATAGTCCACTTAATATGTGGACCGGCCCTGCATTTTCCTAAGGATCGATGCGTTCTGATCCTGAGGCTCGGGCTAGAGAGTCTCGAATTTGGTAAGGACAATCCCTTGCCTTGGTTCATAAATGGAAATCCAACTTCCAATACGTGACTTTTCGGTTTTGATTGTAAACCTATATTTGGCGACATAGTAGCATGGGATGTTATGCCATCTATGATTGATTCATTTGTATTTGAAGTTGATTTCTTCACTTATAGCAATAATAAAAGATTAAATTTCACATATCAAACATTATTTGGCTTTTATAAGATAAAACCCTATCCTCCCTCTTGCGTAAAATTGTGTGATGGGACCTGGTCTTATAATAGCTTCATTATTCTTTATTTAGCATTGCACTGTTTGTTTTATGCACTGGTATTCTTGGGGTTAAACCCGTTCCGTGTTATACGGCGTGATCCCTTGATTTACCTAACTTTAAAATAAAGCTTTAAATAACTGTTTTAGTTCTCATACTAGTCACATAACTGACTTGGAGTTTATTGTTTTAACCTAAACTCTGGGTGCCCTTATTTTCCATACGGGCAGCTTATAGTTTTGGTTTTGCAGATATTATATTCACAGGATCCTGGTTTACAGTTGGAGCTATATAGGGAAAGCTCTGTATCCATGTATTTCCTATAGTTGTGTTATGTATTATTTTTCCACTTCTTTATAATTTAAATCTCTGATATTTATCAAATGTATATTATTTACTCATACTCTATTATATTCTTGTACTATGATTCAATTGTTGTAATAACAATGAAATGTTCTTCTGTTTGCGTTCTGATTGGTCCTGAAATTGCGTGGTAGTTTGAAAATTCGATTTCTAATTTCAATTGAATATACAGACATCAATATAAGTCAGAATTGGATGAAACAAGAAATATTTGAATCTGATTAACAATATCTTTCTAATGGGTGTAAGAAACTGAGATTTCACTTTATAAATTGAGAGTTATGTCCAGTTTAAAATTCAGAATAGTCGCTGTGAAATTTATATATATTTTATATAATATATAGCCCTTAAAAATAGCCATTTTGCAAATGACCTCCGTTTTCAACGAAACCAATTTTGTTGGATCCAGAATGTGAAATTATTGCTAGATTCCAATTTTCATAATTTTTGGAATTAATATGTGAGTGTGGTGAATTTAAACGTGTTTGGTAATTTCAATTTGAATTTAATCGACTGGAAAATGGCAATTTTTCAAATGTTCTCCAAATTCGACGAAATTTGTTTTGTTAGGACAGTATCGTCAAAACATAGCTAAGTTTATTTTTCTGGAATTTTTAGAGTCAGTATGTGGCCTCGATAAATTAAAATGTACGTTTAAATTCAATGAATATTGATTTATTTTTTATTTTTGACGAAAAATGATCCTAACAGTCGAATTAGGTTACGAAACATAACCCATTGTGTTCAGAATGGGGGTAATTAGCTAGGGATAACAATCGTTGGATTTGAATCGGAGTTCGTATACAAAATCATCCTTTTTCGAATTAAATATTAATTAATTATATTATAAATACCCAAAACCGTAGGATAGCCCATTCCTTTTCAGATCCGCCACCACTAAATTTCTACGGCTGGAACCCTCAAATTTTCTGAGTGATTTTTCTCCTAATCCCTCGCGAAATAAAATCCAACTCCAGAGAAGAAATCGTAGACGTTTTCCCCGTCTTTAAATCCAAACCAGTTTCGTCGATCATCGTGGGAAGACAAGCTAGTATTTTCACCGCAAAGTGGGAAGACAAGCTCGACCGGGTAAAGCGGTTTGATCATGCTCTGGTCATCTAGTAACGGAGCGGTGAATAGGTTTTCAAATCGACATGTTTTGGTTCTGGTTACAGGAAAGAACGATAGGGGGTTTGTGTAACACCCTGAATTTTCAGTGAATATTAAAATTTACAAATTTAAGAATACTTAATTATTAAAGTGAGAACTAAGGGAAATGGGTTACGCCATTGCATTCATCTCGGAATTCTACTTGAGATAGAGTCCGAGTTTGCGTGAATTGGGCTCCGTATGAAGAAGTTACGCCCTTCCGAATTTTCAGAATTCAAATAAATTAAAAACAGTTCAGAAATTCAAATTCAAACAGGGGAGCAGGCTGGGTGGGAATTCTCCCGCCCTAGGGCCAGGTCGACCAGGGGGTCGCCCTAGGGGTCGACCAGGGGGTCGCCCAAGGGCTCGACCTACCCATACAGGTCGACCAGGGGGTCGACCAGGGTGTTGACCCGAGAGTCGACCTGGGGGTCGACCTACCCCCCGGGAAGATCTGAAATGTGACGAAGTTTTGACTCACTGCTAAGTCATTAGGGCTGAGGTGGTTATTCTATCTTGTCTGGATGGTCTTGATTGCTTCTAGGTTAATCTGATGGCTCTCAGTTAAATAAAATTCTATATGAGCAACCTAACCCTCAGCCTAAAATCACACTAATTCATACCAAGAGCCATCATGCCGTCAATGGTGAACCTAGAGTAGTCGCCATTCTCTTTCAACTCAAAATCAAGATATAAGCAAAATCAAATCTAATCTAAATTAGAATAACAATTAGTCTACATCAAAGGCGAGCAATTCAGTTTCAGAATACAGATCCCAGAAAAGCAAGACTGTTCTTTTGGTTGTGAGTACCATTTCTTTCACAATATAATTATTAAATTAATTATGATGGGTTGTAATTGGATTATGAGAACATGTCTGTTGAATCGCATGATGTTGTTTAACTTTGTAGATCTATCTCATATTTAACTTGATTCATTTTATGCAAGTTTGGGATGTTAAACCATATGTTAATTCATATGAGAATCTTACGCAAGTTTGGGTTGTTAAATCATATGTTAATCTTATGCAAGTTTGGATGTTAAATCATATGCTAATTCATATGTGAATTTTATGCAAGTTTGGGATGTTAAATCGTATGTTAGTTTGAATAATAAATCTTATGCAAATCTATATGTGAATTGTACACAAGTTCATATATGAATCAAGTATATACATATGCTAGTTTACATGCAAAAAATGTGACACCAATTTACATGTTTAGATCCATATGCAAGTTTATACGAATCTACGTGCAAGTTCACAATTTCTGTAAGTTTAGGTGAAAAACCATATTTATGTGCAAGTTCACATTTTTATGTTTAGATCTATATTTAGATCCATGATAGTTTATGCAAATTTATGTTATGTATGTTCATTGCAAATGCAAGTTCTTCGCTATGCAAACTTATGCTATAATTCTTAGATCTATTTTATGTGTTATGCAAGTTGTGATGTTACTTTCTTTTTATAAGTTAGACTATTTGCGAGTCTAACATATTTCATGTTAAAACGTACGAACGACGTGAGGATAATGCGAAAATATCAATTATGTAAATTGTGAATTGGCATAAAATGGCTTTAAAGGCATATAAATTAATTTGAAACATTAATTGGTATAATTTTTAAACCTAAAGAGTATGGACATAATTTAGGTGACAATTATGGACATAATTTGGAAATTATTGGAAATTTTAATAGGGATAATTAATTCATATTGGGGCGAAATAATTTGTAATAATAAAGGCCTAAGACACGAGGTTAGACTCGTTTGTGGTGTATGAATGCCCGGACCCGCCTGGCAAATCCAGCAACCACAAACGGTAGTCTAATATGAGAGGTCGAAGGCATAAAGTAAATGCGTAACAGTTGTAATGACACGAGCCTTGACACGTTTGCGGTATCTTGGATATGATTTCCAGTAGGTTAGGATCGTCCCTCTGACTGGAACCAATCCGTTCAATCACAGTTTGTATAATCGTCAAACTCGCTAACATTTCTGGGTCTAATTTGCACTTAGGTCTGAAATCATGCCCTGCGATATACTTCAGTCGCTTCCATTCAAGGAACATAGCCCCTAAGCTGGCTTGTCTCCTACTCAAGGCATCAGCTACTGCATTGCCTTTTCCTGGTGTATATGTGATATCGAAATCGTACGAAGCCAAGAACTCTAACCATCTTTGCTAACGAAGGTTTAAATCCTTTTGGGAGAAAAGGTATTTCAACGACTTATGATCAGTAAACAACTCGAATCATTCTCCTAAGAGATAATGTCTCCACATCTTCAACGCGAACACGATCGCAGCCAATTCCAAATAGTGGGTAGGATATCTCTTCTCATGCGATTCCAGTTGCCGACTTGCGTAAACTACTACCCTACCACCTTGCATCAATACAACACCTAGTCCGGTACCACATGCATCCGTATATACCGTCATCTATTCATTCCCCTTATGAATGACTAACACTGGTGCACATGTCAACTTTTCCTTTAGACCCTTGAATGCATTCTCACATTTTTCGTCCCAAACGAAAGCTTGATTCTTCTGGGTCAACTGGGTCAACGGTGCTGCTATCTTGGAGAAGTCTTGGATAAACTTACGATAATATCCATCTAATCCCAAGAAACTTCTTACGTCTGTTGCATTCTTGGGCGTAGACTCATCTTGTACCGTAGCCACTTTCGCAGGACCCATGGCGATACCATTCTCTGAAACAACATGGCCCAAGAACCTCACTTCCTTCCTTCAAAAGTGACACTTAGATAACTTTGCTTTCAGCTGGTGTTTCCTCAACACCTCCATCACTGTTCTCAAATGTTCCTTATGTTCTTCCTCGTTCCTCGAGTAAACCAAAATATCATCCACGAACACAAGAACAAACTTATTCAACCAATCTCTAAATATCCTATTCATAAAATCCGCAAAATATGCTGGTGCATTGGTCAACCCAAATAGCATGACTAACCACTCATAAAATCCAGACGGCGTTCGGAATGCCGTTTTAGCTATACTCTCAACTTCCACTCTAAGCTGATGAAAACCTGTCACGAGATCCAACTGGGAGAAAACTCTCGCTCCACTTAACTAGTCAAACAAATCATCTATCCGCAGTACAGGATGCTTATTCTTCCTTGTCATCTTATTTAATTCATGGTAGTCCACACACAATCGAAGGGAACCATCTGCCTTGGTAGCAAACACAACTGGTGCTCCCCACTTGGAAACACGTCTTCTGTTAAATCCCTTCTTCAAAAGATCGCTTACTTGCACCCCGAGCTCTCGCTGCTCCCTTGCTTCCATACGACGAAGTGGCATCACTATAGGTCTAGCATCTTTCGCTAAATCAATACGAAACTCAATCTCTCGGTGTTGTGGAAGTCCGGTCACTTCCTTGAGACGTCCGGATACTGGCCAGCCACGGGCACATCTGACGACTCATCATGCGGGATGTCGAGGGAATTTAGAAAACTAGCTATTACCCCATCACTAGGTAGACCACCAAACACTACCCACCGCCCATCATCCGCTCTAACTGTCAACAAAAATCCCTCACAGTCTACCACCACCCTGTACCTTTGGAGCCAATCGACAACCAAAATAATGCCAAACCCAGTAAAGCCCAAAACAAAACAATCACAAACAAAAATGCATCCATGAGTCAATAAGACCACTGTAACACCCCGTTATTCTGTGACATTCAGATTCTCAAATTAAAGTATAATTAATTTTTAAAAGAAAAATTAAAAGAAAAAGATCCATGCAGTTGTTTAATTTAAGTATTGTAACTAACATGAAAAAAAGAAGTAAGCAGAGAACAATAATTATTATTGTTCTAAGACTTATTAACAAAAGCCTCTATAGCTCAGTTGGTTAAGGCATTGGATTTGTAGCATGGAGGTCGGGGGTTCGAACCCCGGCGGCGGCATAATTTTTTATCTTTGTTTTAGAGAGGGCCAACTAAACATGCAAATATATGTACGTATACAAATTCAAAATTTGAAAGGATAAGAACGTACATATAAGGAAATAAAGAAAAAAAATATATACATATGAGATATATATATATATATACACACAAAAATATATGTATACGAAAGATAAAATTCAAGATAAGGCTACAGTCAATGAAATATGGCAACATCATTTGAATTTTGAAAATAAAATGAAAGTTGTGCGTATATATATACGCGTAAAATGGTCGTTAGAGGAATTGTATACATATAAGAATATTTCATGTGAATAAAACAGTTAAATAAATTCCAGAAATTCAAAAGTTCGAAAATCAAATTTCTACGTCAAAACAATTCATTCAAAATTCAAATTTCTACGCCAAAATAGCTTGTGGGACCCAATGCTGACTCAGCACTGCGTGTATGATAAGGTTTGGCTAGATTCATCTACGTACCTGGACTATTTTCTTAACTAGGTTCAATGCTGACTCAGCGCTGCGTGTACTATAAGGTCTTGAGCAGCTATATAAACAGCCCTAGTCTTCATTCTCTTTGCACCAATTCTCTTCTATCCTTATGCTGCTAAGATTCATGGCTTCTTCCCCTCCTCTAAATTTTATTAAATAATTAAAATAAAATATAAATTCAAGACATGGAGATGCTGCTCAAATCTGTTCAAGAGAAGATTCAAATCAAAGTGAAGAATTCAAAGGCTAAATCAACAAACCTCAAGCAACGACATACGAAACTTAGCATCGCCATTCTTCTATTCTAGATCTAATTTCTGTAAGTCAGTTGTTTCTAGATTTGAACGTTTTTGCTTTATTTTGTGACATGAAATTAAAGGAATAAAAGAATATGCCAAATCTCTCTCTCTCTCTATTCGAATCTATGTATATACTCTTGGACTAAATTAAGAACTGTTATGATTCAAGGACAAATAAGACTTTGCCTAAGACCGTTGCCTATGACTATGGATTCTGAGATCATGTGCCTTTGGACTATGAACATAAGCCTTTGATTTTAGGACATAAAAAATTGTCTATGACGGTGACTTATGACTGTGGGAATTATTTTCCCTTTTGACTATGAATATTGCCTATGACTGTGGACATTTGCCTATGATTATGAACACAAGCCTTTGATTTGGACATAAAGTATTACCTATGACATAACAATGGTGATTTAAACACCTACGATTCATGACTAGGAAAATTGTTGCTTAGGTTTTGTGACTATGAAATTGGGTCTAAAACCCGATTTATCTATTCTGTCTGTTCTTGATTTTCTTTGGTTTTAGACTGTCGGAATTTACCTATTAAGTTAGGTCTACCCATGTTCTCGAACCTATTCTGTCTATTCTTGGTTTTAGACCGTGGGAATTTACCTATTAAGTTAGGTCTACCTATATTCTTGAACCTGCGTCGTTATTCAAAATCTTTTTATGCCAATTATTATGTCCACCCTTTTTCATAGCATCTTTGGTTCATTCCCTATTTTCTACGAATCTAGATTTATTTACAATCTAGGTTGAATCATGATTATACGAACGGTGGGAATGCGATTTGGGAAAAACACAAAAATAAACATAAATATAATTGTAAGCTTGAAATTGGCATAGTTTGGAAGCGAACATGATTCTGATTTATACAATCTTAGAATATGTGTTAAGACATGTGAATTGGGTAGATTTGACATGGATTATAGGTTATGAAATTTAGATCTAGTATTGGCCTGTAAACTGAAAAACTAGAATAATAAATCTAGTTTGTATGTAGACCGTAAACTAGAAGAATAAATCTAGTTTTTGGGCATAAACGGTGAACTAGAATAGAAAATCTAGTTTGGCATATAAAATCTAGTTTAGCATAAGCTGAAAATAAAGATGATAGATCTAAATTGCTATGAACTGTAGGTTAGGCAAATCAAGATTTGGGCCTAGAATATAAGTCTGTTAGCGACAAATGAATATAGGCCAAATTTGTTTAAAAAGGGGGAAATGGGCTGTAAGATAAATTGTTAACAATTTATAACCAAAAGAAAGATATTTTGATAACACCCCTTTTTATAACTCGTACCAGAAAGTTCTAGGGTGACAGAGAGGATAGTGTCTAGGCTTTGGTTTGGAAAATATAAGTTTCCTGCCCTCCCTGGCTATCCCTAACTGATCCGACGAACGGGATGGTTGATTTCAAAACCAGGTTTGGAAATTAATCAGAAAACCCTTTGAACTTAGAAAACATGAATATGCCTAACCCGAGGTTAGACTGAGTTGCGGTGTAAACGTGCCCGGAACCGACCGGCACATCCAGTAACCACAGCAATATCTGTCTAATGTGAGAGGTTGCGGCTTTAATTTATTAATTAAAGCTAGAACAAGAAGGGGAGGGTTAAGTCCATAGGAACACTTAACCAACACAGTTAAAGCTAGAATGGGAAGGTTAAGTCCATAGGAGCACTTGACCAACTTAACACTGTTAAGCTAGAATGGTAGGATTAAGTCCATAGAAACACTTAACCAACTTAACACAGTTAAAGCTAGAATGGGAGGGTTAAGTCCATGGGAATACTTAGCCAAATTAACATGTTGACTAGACTAGAAGGCGGGGTTAAGTAAAGTTAATACACTTAGCCAATTTAACATGTTAATTAGACTAGAGGTTGGGGTTAAGTAATACACTTAGCCAATTTAATATGTTAGCTGGGTTGGACCGTAGGGTTAAGTAAACTTGAACACTTAACCATCAGAATATGATAAATGAATAGGGTTAAGTCTAAGACACGAAGAGATGATACTTAACCATTAATAACAGGTTTAGTTAAAACCGGTGGGAAAAGTTAAGTTAAAAAGGGAACACTTAACCAATACAGGATGCATGGGTAGGGTTAAGAAATACTTAACCAATATGACTTGGTTTGTGGTGGGGTTAAGTCAACATGAATACTGACAACACTTAACCAGTTTAACAGGATATGGGAAGAGGGTTAAGTTAGCTTGAATCGACTAAAGACACTTAACCAATCCAACTTAACGGGAAAGAGAACTAAGTAGTAAAACTTAGTTAAGAAGACAATGATCCTGGAAACTAAGTGGTAAAACTTAGTTAGTAGAACTAAGTAGTAATTCTTAGTATAACACGAAGGAGCGGACGTCCATCTGATTTTAAAGAAGACTCCAACGAATTGGGATACGAAGCCCGAGGCTTCGAGGGGACGTGAGGGTACTCTTGGTATCCCTCTGTGAGGCTGCAGATGATCCGCCTGGGCGCACAGAGGTTAAGGTCTGCGGTAGAAGAGCCAAGGGTATGCCTTGGTTGCAATATATGGCTACCAAAAGACTAGGATGGACCAGCGTGATTCGGCGAGAAGACGGAAGCCCTGTGATAGCAACTCGTCGTCAACCTACCATCTTCAGTCAAGCGAGACACGTGAAGCGGGAAGGCTGGCGGACTCATACGGACCACATACTTGCTATCTAGTTGTGATTGCGGGGTGTTGTTGGCCATAGAATTAGTGGGGGCAGATAGGGGCCTTCGTACAGTTCTCATTTTACAAGGGTGGCCTTCCATTAGTTGAGGGAGGGGTCGAGTGGGACCATAGCCACTGGAAAAACAGACCTTAACATCTGCATCGGCAGATATTGAAAGCTCCCGACCGAGTTCCGTATTTCTAGAGTAGCCCTGACACGGGACTCGGGTAGCACATTACAGGACATGTGCATCTAGACAAGCGATAACGATTCGCGATACATGCGTGGGGAAAGTCTAGGAACATATACCACTCTAGGTAGTGTATCCTAGACTAAAGGGCATCGTTCAACAGGTAGCATAATCCCTAGTTTGGAACTAGGTGACATAAATCCTGAATACAAGAAGCGTTCAACAGATAGCGTAAACTCTAATTGAATCTAGAAAGCACTTGATATAAAACCTAGACTAGATCTAGGTAATAAATAATCAAGGTACGCCTGAAGGCGATGGAGACTACAGGGATTGGGATCACGTTATCGTTACTAGTTGGAACACTAGTTAGGTGGTGCAGAGATATAGAAACGAGTATATTGCGGTAAAAGCGAAGCGGAGAAAGTGTTGTAGTATATCCAGTTGATCTTGTCTTAGCATGTCTTGTGTGAATCTTATCTTGTTAGCCTTATCATCATGGTATTATCTTGTATTCAGTTAATTCATGTCGTTCTGTTTCCCCTGTTCACTGCTAGAAGTTACTGACTTACTCAGGCTTTATGTCTGACTCTGTTTTTCTTTCGCTTCTTTTCTTCCGTTCCCCCCCCAGGTAGTTGAGGAGGGAATAGTATAACTCAGGATTAAATTGGACCTTTGCTCTTTCCAAGCTTGAAGATTTGACGAAGTTGTCCTTGGATTCTCTATCAGATGCTATGGCTGGCGTATGCTACATTGGGGAATATAAATGTATTTTTATGCTTCTTTATCTAGTAAAGACAGATGATACTCTGATATTGTAAAGCAATCTTGTACAATCTATTTTATCAATAAAGCAAAGTTTTATTTTCCGCTGTTAATTGTTTGTCTGTCTTGTAATTTATCTGCATCTTTTACCCATAATGCTCCACAGAACTTAGTGCATTCCCTTTTGCGAGTGACACTAACGGATGTGGGGTGTTACACGTGGTATCAGAGCTGAAGGTTACCGGATCAGATAAAAGATTTGAAAAAATAATTTTCAAAACGGTTTTTAAAGAAGCATTTTCAAAAGAAAGGATTTGTTTTAAAGGCATATTCCCCAAAGCCATACGCATTGTCTCCTCTTCCTCTGTTTGAATTCTTGTCTCCTTCTTTCTTGAGTCTCTGGGGCTCTTGGCTTTCTGGGAGGTAACCTCATCGAAGGGCGAAGTAGTGCCCGACTTCCATCTATAGCCGTAGTTGTTTCACTTACGGTCAGTCTTCTTTCAAGGTTATAGGGTTTTCCATGCGATGGAGGCGGCTTTCAAGAGATTTTCCAATGTGGTTACACACGGAAAAGGATGAGGAGTTTGGCAAAAGATCACAACCCAAGGATGAGGAAAATTATGGATGTAGACTTGGCTCACGAAGGAGGAAGGGATTATAAAACCTAAGACAAGAGGAAGTATCTTTACTATGGTATGATAGGGTATATAATTAAGGACAAAGGACAAGATTTTCAGAAGGGCAAGTACATGCTGAGCGTACCTAGGAGATATGTGGTAAAAGTTTCTGTTGGAAGAATCTAGTTTTTCTGTTCGGATTTAGCGCTTCGCATTTGTTCATATTTGCTTCCATAGTTGAGTCTCTGTACCTTAGTACTTGTATAGTAAGAAGATCCCAATCAGTCTCAAACCCAGTGGGTGGTTCGACCCGTTTATTTTTGGTTAGTAGGGGTTTGAATAGCTATCGAGTTTGGTTATATCATATCACGTAGATTGTCTAAAGGAGATATTCCTTGGGTGCTTGTCTGATATTGGTTTAGGCCTTTGGGGCTTGTACTTGAGGAATGTCGAGTTCGACTAGGATGGTTTGCGTGAGAGATGTATAGTTGTGGCAGGCGCTCTAAAAAGCGCGTAGTGACCTTTTGACCCTTATAATTATGGCATGATGGATAAGATAGGAGGAGAGACCTCTGATCATCCTAGTATATACACTTGGTTGACATTTGTTCATTTTGGAGATGGAGCTTAGAAACTTCACAATCGTAGAGTAAAAATTGGTTAAGATACAGTGGAGTAAAGCTCAAGAAGGCTAGATACTAGCAACATACCCTTTTTCTTAAGGGTGCATCCTTGATTTCTTTATTTAGGAGCTTTACGCATAGTTTTTTCTCTCTTTCCAAAGTATATCCTCTAGATCGAATATGCGATCTTTAGGTAGAAGCCAATGGATGTAAACATGTATTTGAAACATGTTATGGTTGAATGGTTGCAAGTGGTTGCAAATGGTCGCTCGTGGATGCATATGCATACGTATTAGACACTAGATCAAGTTCGAACGCTTTCATATAGCATTTACATATATGCATTTGTTTGTAAGTTGAACTTGATATGATATCATATGGACGTTGCATATGGATGTATGGTTGTGCACGCATGTAGTATTTACATGACCGGGGATGTTTGCATGCATGATTGGACGCATGGCACTAACATGATTTGCATTAAGGAGGTCAACTGAATCAGTAGACCGCCTGATTTTGCATTTGATAGAGACATATACACACACTATGCATATGAACATGAAAGCATTAGAAATCTTTTAAGGACAATGAATGCCTGTGATTGAATGATTAAGTAGATGGGTGATTGGATGGTAGGACACATTCTTCCTAACTTGAAGATTTCGGGGACGAAATCCTTTTAAGTGGGGGAGAATGTAACACCCCGTTATTCTGTGACATTCAGATTCTCAAATTAAAGTATAATTAATTTTTAAAAGAAAAATTAAAAGAAAAAGATCCATGCAGTTTTTTAATTTAAGTATTGTAACTAACATGAAAAAAAGAAGTAAGGAGAGAACAATAATTATTATTGTTCTAAGACTTATTAACAAAAGCCTCTATAGCTCAGTTGGTTAAGGCATTGGATTTGTAGCATGGAGGTCGGGGGTTCGAACCCCGGCGGCGACATAATTTTTTATCTTTGTTTTAGAGAGGGCCAACTAAACATGCAAATATATGTACGTATACAAATTCAAAATTTGAAAGGATAAGAACGTACATATAAGGAAATAAAGAAAAAATATATATACATATGAGATATATATATATATATACACACAAAAATATATGTATACGAAAGATAAAATTCAAGATAAGGCTACAGTCAATGAAATATGGCAACATCATTTGAATTTTGAAAATAAAATGAAAGTTGTGCGTATATATATACGCGTAAAATGGTCGTTAGAGGAATTTTATACATATAAGAATATTTCATGTGAATAAAACAGTTAAATAAATTCCAGAAATTCAAAAGTTCGAAAATCAAACTTCTACGCCAAAACAATTCATTCGAAATTCAAATTTCTACGCCAAAATAGCTTGTGGGACCCAATGCTGACTCAGCACTGCGTGTATGATAAGGTTTGGCTAGATTCATCTACGTACCTGGACTATTTTCTTAACTAGGTTCAATGCTGACTCAGCGCTGCGTGTACGATAAGGTCTTGAGCAGCTATATAAACAGCCCTAGTCTTCATTCTCTTTGCACCAATTCTCTTCTATCCTTATGCTGCTAAGATTCATGGCTTCTTCCCCTCCTCTAAATTTTCTTAAATAATTAAAATAAAATATAAATTCAAGACATGGAGATGCTGCTCAAATCTGTTCAAGAGAAGATTCAAATCAAAGTGAAGAATTCAAATGCTAAATCAACAAACCTCGAGCAACGACATACAAATCTTAGCATCGCCATTCTTCTATTCTAGATCTAATTTCTGTAAGTCAGTTGTTTCTAGATTTGAACGTTTTTGCTTTATTTTGTGACATGAAATTAAAGGAATAAAAGAATATGCCAAATCTCTCTCTCTCTCTCTATTCGAATCTGTGTTTATACTCTTGGACTAAATTAAGAACTGTTATGATTCAAGGACAAATAAGACTTTGCCTAAGACCGTTGCCTATGACTATGGATTATGAGATCATGTGCCTTTGGACTATGAACATAAGCCTTTGATTTTGGGACATAAAACATTGCCTATGATGGTGACTTATGACTGTGGGAATTATTTTCCCTTTTGACTATGAATATTGCCTATGACTATGGACATTTGCCTATGATTATGAACACAAGCCTTTGATTTGGACATAAAGTATTATCTATGACATAACAATGGTGATTTAAACACCTATGATTCATGACTAGGAAAATTGTTGCTTAGGTTTTGTGACTATGAAATTGGGTCTAAAACCCGATTTATCTATTCTGTCTGTTCTTGATTTTCTTTGGTTTTAGACTGTGGGAATTTACCTATTAAGTTAGGTCTACCCATGTTCTCGAACCTATTCTGTCTATTCTTGGTTTTAGACCGTGGGAATTTACCTATTAAGTTAGGTCTACCCATATTCTTGAACCTGCGTCGTTATTCAAAATCTTTTTATGCCAATTATTATATCCACCCTTTTTCATAGCATCTTTGGTTCATTCCCTATTTTCTACGAATCTAGATTTATTTACAATCTAGGTTGAATCATGATTATACGAACGGTGGGAATGCGATTTGGGAAAAACAAAAAAATAAACATAAATATAATTGTAAGCTTGAAATTGGCATAGTTTGGAAGCGAACATGATTCTGATTTATACAATTTTAGAATATGTGTTAAGAAATGTGAATTGGGTAGATTTGACATGGATTATAGGTTATGAAATTTAGATCTAGTATTGGCCTGTAAACTGAAAAACTAGAATAATAAATCTAGTTTGTATGTAGACTGTAAACTAGAAGAATAAATCTAGTTTTTGGGCATAAATGGTGAACTAGAATAGAAAACCTAGTTTGGCATATAAAATCTAGTTTAGCATAAACTGAAGATAAAGATGATAGATCTAAATTGCTATGAACTGTAGGTTAGGCAAATCAAGATTTGGGCCTAGAATATAAGTCTGTTAGCGACAAATGAATATAGGCCAAATTTGTTTAAAAAGGGGGAAATGGGCTGTAAGATAAACTGTTAACAATTTATAAACAAAAGAAATATATTTTGATAACACCCCTTTTTAAAACTTGTACCAGAAAGTTCTAGGGTGACAGAGAGGATAGTGTCTAGGCTTGGGTTTGGAAATTATAAGTTTCCTGCCCTCCCTGGCTATCCCTAACTGATTCGACGAACGTGATGGTTGCTTTCAAAATTAGGTTTGGAAATTAATCAGAAAACCCTTTGAACTTAGAAAACATGAATATGCCTAACCCGAGGTTAGACTGAGTTGCGGTGTAAACGTGCCCGGAACCGACCGGCACATCCAGTAACCGCAGCAATATCTGTCTAATGTGAGAGGTTGCGGCTTTAATTTATTAATTAAAGCTAGAACAAGAAGGGGAGGGTTAAGTCCATAGGAACACTTAACCAACACAGTTAAAGCTAGAATGGGAAGGTTAAGTCCATAGGAGCACTTGACCAACTTAACACTGTTAAGCTAGAATGGTAGGATTAAGTCCATAGAAACACTTAACCAACTTAACACAGTTAAAGCTAGAATGGGAGGGTTAAGTCCATGGGAATACTTAGCCAAATTAACATGTTGACTAGACTAGAAGTGGGGTTAAGTAAAGTTAATACACTTAGCCAATTTAACATGTTAATTAGACTAGAGGTTGGGGTTAAGTAATACACTTAGCCAATTTAATATGTTAGCTGGGTTGGACCGTAGGGTTAAGTAAACTTGAACACTTAACCATCAGAATATGATAAATGAATAGGGTTAAGTCTAAGACACGAAGAGATGATACTTAACCATTAATAACAGGTTTAGTTAAAACCGGTGGGAAAAGTTAAGTTAAAAAGGGAACACTTAACCAATACAGGATGCATGGGTAGGGTTAAGAAATACTTAACCAATATGACTTGGTTTGTGGTGGGGTTAAGTCAACATGAATACTGACAACACTTAACCAGTTTAACAGGATATGGGAAGAGGGTTAAGTTAGCTTGAATCGACTAAAGACACTTAACCAATCCAACTTAACGGGAAAGAGAACTAAGTAGTAAAACTTAGTTAAGAAGACAATGATCCTGGAAACTAAGTGGTAAAACTTAGTTAGTAGAACTAAGTAGTAATTCTTAGTATAACACGAAGGAGCGGACGTCCATCTGATTTTAAAGAAGACTCCAACGAATTGGGATACGAAGCCCGAGGCTTCGAGGGGACGTGAGGGTACTCTTGGTATCCCTCTGTGAGGCTGCAGATGATCCACCTGGCGCACAGAGGTTAAGGTCTGTGGTAGAAGAGCCAAGGGTATGCCTTGGTTGCAATATATGGCTACCAAAAGACTAGGATGGACCAGCGTGATTCGGCGAGAAGACGGAAGCCCTGTGATAGCAACTCGTCGTCAACCTACCATCTTCAGTCAAGCGAGACACGTGAAGCGGGAAGGCTGGCGGACCCATACGGACCACATACTTGCTATCTAGTTGTGATTGCGGGGTGTTGTTGGCCATAGAATTAGTGGGGGCAGATAGGGGCCTTCGTACAGTTCTCATTTTACAAGGGTGGCCTTCCATTAGTTGAGGGAGGGGTCGAGTGGGACCATAGCCACTGGAAAAACAGACCTTAACATCTGCATCGGCAGATATTGAAAGCTCCCGACCGAGTTCCGTATTTCTAGAGTAGCCCTGACACGGGACCCTGGTAGCACATTACAGGACATGTGCATCTAGACATGCGATAACGATTCGCGATACATGCGTGGGGAAAGTCTAGGAACATATACCACTCTAGGTAGTGTATCCTAGACTAAAGGGCATCGTTCGACAGGTAGCATAATCCCTAGTTTGGAACTAGGTGACATAAATCCTGAATACAAGAAGCGTTCAACAGATAGCGTAAACTCTAATTGAATCTAGAAAGCACTTGATATAAAACCTAGACTAGATCTAGGTAATAAATAATCAAGGTACGCCTGAAGGCGACGGAGACTACAGGGATTGGGATCATGTTATCGTTACTAGTTGGAACACTAGTTAGGTGGTGCAGAGATATAGAAACGAGTATATCGCGGTAAAAGCGAAGCGGAGAAAGTGTTGTAGTATATCCAGTTTATCTTGTCTTAGCATGTCTTGTGTGAATCTTATCTTGTTAGCCTTATCATCATGGTATTATCTTGTATTCAGTTAATTCATGTCGTTCTGTTTCCCCTGTTCACTGCTAGAAGTTACTGACTTACTCAGGCTTTATGTCTGACTCTGTTTTTCTTTCGCTTCTTTTCTTCCGTTCCCCCCCAAGGTAGTTGAGGAGGGAATAGTATAACTCAGGATTAAATTGGACCTTTGCTCTTTCCCAGCTTGAAGATTTGACGAAGTTGTCCTTGGATTCTCTATCAGATGCTATGGCTGGCGTATGCTACATTGGGGAATATAATTGTATTTTTATGCTTCTTTATCTAGTAAAGACAGATGATACTCTGATATTGTAAAGCAATCTTGTACAATCTATTTTATCAATAAAGCAAAGTTTTATTTTCTGCTGTTAATTGTTTGTCTGTCTTGTAAATTATCTGCATCTTTTACCCATAATGCACCACAGAACTTAGTGCATTCCCTTTTGCGAGTGACACTAACGGATGTAGGGTTTTACAACCACATTACGGCAAATCATACTAAGACTAGTCGAACCACCAATCGGATTCGTCACTGCTAAAGGTCTATCAACTATCTCGGGTTCCAATTCCAACCTATCTACCAGGTCACTATTTATGAAGGAACAATAAGCCCCAGTATCAAACAACACTCTTACTGGAACATCATAAACGGAAAGCATACCTTGGATAACAACATTATTTCCTTTCTCCGCCGCAGTTGGGGCATTCCCCGAAGAAGGAATAACACTGATAGCATATGCTTTCACAATCTGCTTCTCTTTAGGGGTTGCAGACACTTGTCCTTGTGATGTCCCACCTGGCCACAGTTGAAGCACTTCTTGTCTGCTGGCTTTGCTCGACATTCTTTAGCATAATGGCCCTTCTTGCCACAACTAAAGCACTCAACATCTTTCTTACTCTTTTTCTGTTCATCCTTAGCTTGATTTTGCTTCCTCTTATTCTGAGAATTATTCTTGCCTCCACCGCTTGCTTGCGATTTTGGCTCCTCTGCAGATGCAACCTCAGTCTTCATCTTAGGGTAAAGACTCTCTGACCTCAGTGCTTTCCCCACAATCGATTCAAACGTCTCATCGATGTGGTTAATAAGCCTTTCCCTCAATTATCCATCCAAACTAGTTATGAACTTCTTGTTCTTCTTCTCGGCAGTACCAATAAGGGATAATCCATATTTCGATGGAGTATTGAACTCAACAATATACTCCGAGATAGCTCTTCCATTCTGCTTTAGCTCCAAGAACCTCTTAAACAATACCGACTTATGAGCAGCTAGAATAAACTTGTCGCTAAAGCGGGTCTTAAACTGATACCAAATAATCTGATCCTCGGGAGTAGCTGCCTTTATAGCATTCCACCAATTCATTACCCGTCCTTGCAGCTAATGGGATGCTAGCTTTCTCTTCATTGCATCCTCGATACCCAAGTCTTCGAAGATACGCTCACAGCTATCCAACCAATCTTGAACATCCGTAGCTGACTCCGTTCCGTGGAACGGCTTTCCACCAAGGCTAGTATAATCCTTACAGAGCTTGGCAAAATCGGCCCTAGGCGCCTGCACCGCTACACCGCTACACCACCACCGTTAGCAGCATTTGGAGCTGCCCTCTGAACAACCCTAAGCATCTCTCTCATGAAGTCAGTGAACATAGTCCTCAAGTCAAGAGCATTCCCATTATTGGATCCTCAACCAGTACCCCTCGTATATCGTCTCATCGTTCAATCTGTAAAGAGAAAACGATTAACCATCTTCTTTGTGGTGTCAGTGCAGTGCGACTTCATCCTTAGATATACTAATAGTATATATATATATATAGCTTTTGAAAACCAAAATAATCACAAATACGTGCTGTCATATATGTATACTATCTCTCCCTAGTGACTTCCCTAGGTTAATTACGCAACCTAGAGCTCTGATACCAAATGTGATGGCCCGCCCCGCATCAGCCGACATTTCCTCCGAAACGCGTTGTGCCAATGCCCGACTAGCACGGGACGGTCGTCAAAGAAAGGAAAGAAATATGAAGAACTAACAAAGAACATGTAGAATGTCTCACAACGCATGGAATAAAATATAATAATAACATACTTGACATAAAACAGGCGAGACAGTGCATAAGCTGAAAACTAAACCATCATAGCAGCAGAAATCCAAAGTATAGCTTATGTTCCAAAACATTCATTATTGCAATCTTTCAAAACGGTCTCTAAAGCAAAAAGTAAAAGTACACTACTAATGCCCAAAGTAGTGACCAACAACAACATAGGGAGAATATCTATATATATCATACGTGGAAGCCTCCTGCTCGTCTCCGGTACAGCTACTCGTGCATACCGCCTAACCTGTCTCTAGTCTACCCGTTTAAGAGCACCCAGAGTAATAAGAAGAGACATAAAACTCTGGGTCAGACAAAAGTCTGATATGAGTGATAAGCAGCAAAACAGAACAGTAACAGGTATACTAAACCATACCTGAACCTGGACCTGCAACCAAAGAGTTAGCACAACATACCGTACAATACTCTAAGGTGCCACTAACATACGGTGTAAAGAATACGGGGGTGGGGGTGTGCATGACGTAGTGATGATAAACAATCAAACATAGCAACCATCCTCACATCTGTCACTCAGTGCGTAAACCATACGATATCCACCACTTTGGTCACCCCATTCCTCTCTATGATCACTCTGCCCCATGGATTCATGGCAACTCCACCGCACTGATCCATAGCCACTAATCCTTCCTATGTCCCCTCTGCCCCCATGAAGTCATGCTGCACTAGCTCATAGCCATGCTATGATCACTCTGCCCCATGGAGTAATAACTACCCCACTGCACTGATCCGTAGCCTAACATTCGTCTCTCAATGGTGAATCAAAGCTATGGACGTCGACAACTCCTTAGCACACGTCCCGCAGCAAAGTCCAACTCATGAAGTTAACCCGTTGGTTCCCATCTGGATCCTAAGTTCTACTTCCCATTTGGACTACCTCTGCATCTCGGGTTTTAGTCCCCTCCGGATCGGCCTCTTTTTGGTTCATAGCTCATGCCTTGCGTCCAAGCTCCTTTTGTTTGGTTCGCGGTCCCCACTCTGGTTTGGATCGGTCGTACATGCTCCAGGTCGGTTCGGGTCGTGGTTACCCATCCAGGTCGGGTCGTGGTCCACAGCTCGTGGGAACGCCTTCCGGTTCGTGAGTCATGTTGTCCTAAATCTAGTCCAGTTCGTAATACATCGGTTTGGGTCGTGCCACCATTCATAAGTGGATCGGTCAGAGAGCTTCAGGTGCAAGCGGTCGAGTCGGTCTCCCTCATCACGAGCGGGTCGGGTCGGAGAGGGCAAGGGTAGTCCGATCCGGTTCCTGCACAATTTCCTGCAGATGTTCCAGCGATTGTTTTACGCCATTCAACGGCATTTTCGACCATTACCATACATCCATAGCAACATATAACATCAATCAAAAACACCAAAATGATAAATAACCATGTCAAAATGGATAAAACATACCCAAAAACCCATATTTTCCCCTTAATCATGTTTAACTGTTTAAGTATAACTAATGGTATGATTAGCAAAACTTATCCAATTTAACCCAAATTTCTAACAGGAGTCTAAAACAATATTTCGAAATTTATAAATATTTTTCCTGAATTTTATCATGTTTAAATTCGCTAATTAACACTAATCACCCTAATTAACTGTAATTAGTGTAAAAACTATGCTAATCACTCACCTTTGCCACAATTTAACTTTAGATCTGAAATAATCTTTGTTATGGCAATGTTCCTAAAGCAACATAGCAGCTCTAATCCCAATTCTATGCTAATTCGCCTTGCTTTGATGTAGATTAAGCCAATACTTGATTAAAAAGTGATTAGAGGTGTTTTTAGATGTTGGAGGCCATTGTTAGGGTTTCTAAGATGTAAGTGGCAGCTGGAAAGAGACTAAAAACCGAATTCCCTAATCCTATCAGTCCTTAAATACCTCTAATCCTGAAATCCCCCTAATGGACCTAGCTGCTAATCGCCCTATTTGGCCCGGTTAAGCTATTTTTCACCTTCTAAACCTTAATTCAGCCATATCTCCCGAATGGTAAGTCCATTTGGCTAATGTGACCATTCTACGGAAAGGTAAACCATCATCCGGATCTAATGGAAGTGGTTTAGCTCAAAAATCCTTACCAATCAAAAGTTATGGACGAAACAAGATCAGCTAGGTGCAAAACGGTCATTTAAAATCGGCAAAAATCATCAATATGGGAAATGACCCCAATAGTCGTTCCTCAATGTTACACGACCATACGACTTCATACAAAAAAGAAACAAATATCCTACGATCTCCTGATGCATAGAATGCGGGTTATTACATTCTCAATATCACACTGCCGCTCTCCTTTCGCTTCAACGTGAGTTTTCCCCTTTTCTAAAATCAAAATCAAACAAAATACAAAGCTATAAAATCATGAGATAAATATGCACGTGATCCTTATAGCTTGCTCTTCGATATGGTATGAGTATGGGAGGGGTTCAAGAACATTTTGTACACTGCGTTTTTCCAGTGTATGGTTTATGCGGGCTACGAATGAATATGGGCAGCGTGCGTTTTGGAGTTCGCTGTTGCGTGAGGGTGTTTGGAGAAGAAGAGAGATTAGAGAAGATTAGGAGGTTAATTACTTATTTTAATTATTAATGACTTATATGTACATGGAACTTGAAAAAAGCATAACTTTTTCATATGAACTCGGAATTCAACGAAACAAGATGCGTTGGAACCGTATCGACGAGAGCTTCGTAAAAAACTGATTTAGAGTTATTTGGATGTCGTATTTTGATTGTGGAGCTAAAAAGGTCACATTCCTTCGCATAAAGATTTGGCGCAATGAGAAATCAAGGTGAGAACTCTCTCACAAAAATATGTTTATAGTTATTTATTTCATAACTGCATATATCGATAGTTAATGTTGATTTTTATCTGTTTTAATTATCATAAATATCCATTTATAATTTACACTGCGATATTTCTTTTTAAAATTTAAAATTAATTATTATTGCATTGAGAAATTTATTTATATATACGTCGTTAAAAATTCCGTTGTATGTGGTACGAGATTTGAATTGATTTATGTTGTTTGTGATGATCCGTTGGATGAAATTGGATTGAATAGGAATTGTTTATTCATAAAATTGTTAGATCTGTTATACAATAAAAAAAATTCTTTTTTTATTGTAACATGTTATTCATAAAATTGTTAGATTTGTACAAAATAAAATTTCCCTTTTTATTTGTCATGTTAAACATAGGATTTGTACACAAATAAAATTTCCCTTTTTATTTGTAATGTTAAACATAGGATTTGTACACAAATAAAATTTCCCTTTTTATTTGTCATGTTAAACATAGGATTTGTACAAAGATAAAATTTCCCTTTTTATTTGTCATGTTAAACAAAGGATTTGTACACAAATAAAATTTCCCTTTTTATTTGTCATGTTAAACATAGGATTTGTACAAAAATGAAAATTCTCCTTTTTTTAATTTGTTATGTTAAACATAGGAATTGTACACATATAAGAATTCTCTTTTTATTTGTCATATGAACATAGGAATTGTATACCAATAAAATATCCTTTTATTTATACATATGATATGTAGGAAATTAGTAAAACAATAAAAGTATTCTTTTTATTGTAACATGTTAGTGTTAGAATCTGTTAAACAATAAAAATATTCTGCTTATTGTACACGTTAATAATAGAATTAGTTAAATTTGTCATACAATAAAAATATTCTTTTTATTATATACATGTAATCAAAGAAATTGTGTAGACAATAAAATATTCTTTTTATTTTATACATGTAAACATAGAAATTGTGTAGACAATAAAATATTCTTTTTATTTTATATATGTAATCATAGAAATTGTCTAGACAATAAAATATTCTTTTTATTGTATCATAGAAATTGTGTAGACAATCAAATTTCCTTTTTAATTGTAATATGAAACATGGAATTTGCTCTACAATAAAAATGTTCTTTATTGTAATATGAAACATAGAATTTGCTCTACAATAAAAATGTTCTTTTATTGTAGAATGAAACATAGAATTTGCTATACAATAAAAATGTTCTTTTTATTGTAATATGAAACATAGAATTTGATCTACGATAAAAATGTTCTTTTATTGTAAAATGAAACATAGAATTTGCTATACAATAAAAATGTTATTTTTATTGTAATATGAAACATAGAATTGTTATATAAATAAAATTCTCTTTTTTATTTATACATATGAAATATAGAAATTGTTGTATAAATAAAATTCACTTTTTATTTGTACATGGAAATCATAGAAATTGTTAAACAATTGAAATATTTCTTTTATTGTAACATGTTAATGTCATAATTTGTTAAACAATAAAAATATTCTTTTTATTGTAACATGTTAATGTTAGAATTTGTAAAACAATGAAAGTATTCTTTTTATTGTACAAGTTAATATTAGAATGGTTAGAATTTATAAAGAGTCTTGTACATGTTAACAATAGGATTTGTTAAATTTGTCATATAATAAAAATATTCTTTTTATTGTATATGCTTATCATAGAAATTGTTAGAAATGTTTATACAATTAAATTATCTTTTTATTGTATATGTAAACATAGGAAAATTTGTCAAAACATTAAAAATGATATTTTTAATGTAAATATAGATCCATTATTAAAAGAATCATTTTTAGGAAAAAAATGTTGAAAACATTAAAAATGATATTTTTAATGAAAATATAGATTCATTATTAAAAGAATCATTTTAGGAAAAATGTTGAAAACATTAAAAATGACATTTTTAATGTATAGGTAGATTCATTATTAAAAGAATCATGTTTATGGAAAAATAGACAAACATTAAAACGACATTATTAATGTATGTTTTAGATTCGATATTAAAAAAGGGCATTTTTAATGAATATTTAGTTTCATTAAAAATGATTCATTATTATAAAAATAATATATTCATCAGACATGATGTAGGTATTAAAAAGGACATTTTTAATGAATATTTAGTTTCATTAAAAATGATTCGTTATTATAAAAATAACTCGTTCATTAGGAATTATTTAAACATTAAAAAAATGACATTTTTAGTGTAACACTCCACCTCCGCCAGGGCCAATCACGGGTGAATGCACTAGCTTTGGAGGGGTGTAGTCTAGGTAAGCATGCACAGAAATATCACAAGACAGATCATAGATAAATAAATAAGTAAAGCAGCGGTAGAAATTTAAAAACCATAGTTAACCATTTCATAACCAAATAGTCAACTTACATCAAAGTACTTAGTCATTATTTTCCAACTACCACAAGTCTAGAAAACATAAACGTAAAGTAAACTATCCCCAAGATAGATGTAGTGAAGCCATAGCAAGCTCAAGTCCAAACCATACATGAGCTGTCAAGAAAGCAAGCCAAATGTCCAAGATAAGCACTAGTGTTCCCTCCCTGAGAACCTGGGGGGAACGGAAGAAAAGAGGCAAAAGAAAAAGGGTCAGTCATAAAGACTGGTAAGTCCTACCTACTATTAGTATAAAAACTAATGAAGTTAACTAAACATGAGAAACTGAGATGAAACATAAAGATGGTTACTAACTGGCATGATAAATAGATAACAAGGAAGATCAAGTATGGCATCGCATATACAAAGTTTAGTTTTGCACCAATAGTACTAGTAATCCAACCCATGTCAAGTATAAACAAGAAATGATCCCTTGGCCCAATATCATGAGATGACCCAAGTCGGGGTCCAACTACACGGTCTAGTCGATCGGCTCCCTATAAGCCTAACTCGTCGAGTGTCGGTGTCATACGGCTCAATCACGGAATGTAGTCGAACTGTGCTAGGTCCACCCTAGGGTGCCAACCACTGACACAAACCAAGCACGCACAGTCTAAACCTACTGGTGCCCATGTCTGTTTTTTTTCAACTCCGGACTATGTGCACGACCATAGCCCGCCTGAACCTACACTGGCGCACCTACTCAGCCGTCTTTTTGGTCGCTTACAATCAGTCCAGTAATCGTGCCCCACCCTAGCCTAGTCCCTAGGGTATCGTGATACATCCAAGAGAGTTACTGCTGAAAAGGACCACGTAACTAGGGTTTCCAGCGGGTTAAGTGTGGTTAACCCCATCCAATCATGCATCAAGTTGGTTAAGTGTATCCAAGTGGTTCATGACATAACCCTAACATGTGGCATTAATTAATTTAATGCACCCAACCTCTCACATTAGACTTTGTTGTGGTTACTGGATATGCCGGGCGGGTCCGGGCAGCTTTACACCACAAACTAGTCTAACCTCCGGTTGCAAGCGCGATATGACCAACTTCTCACATTGGGTCCTATTGTTTGTAGCCACTGGATTTGCCGGGCGGTTCCGGGCAGATTTACGGTACAAACTCAACCCAACCTCGAGTTGGCCACTTTATGGTTTTCTACATGTCATGACCACATTCACGTTTTCAAGCATAATCAAGTTTCATGTCACATTTTCAAGTCATGTTTTTCATGTTATTTCAAGTTTGCCTAACCACCCATAACGTATTCCCATTCGCACGTAAACTCGCATCAACACAAGTGAATCAATGAACATAAAAATATGACTAAGGTGGGCATAAAGTGGTAAAGTTGGTCATAGGTTAAACATGATGATATTTGAGGCAAAGGTGTTCATCACAACTAGCATACAGGGTTATTGGCCTCAAAACATGCATGACATCAAACTTAGCAAATAGACTAGTATGTAGTTCAACATCATAGGCAAAGGTGAAACATGATAATAGTTGACATAGGGTGATAAACTTGTGGGTAGCATGTAGTTCAACATCATAGGAAAGTTAACATCAAGGTTATGAGGGGTTCTATGTTGCATTATGCATAATCCCCAAATAAAGCTCAAAGCTTTCTACCCAAAAATCAAGGTGAATGGTACTAGGTTCATGATAGTTCACAATCATAGATCAAAAGAATCATAAATGGATCTATGCATACAAATATAGCCCCAAGACAAGTATTACACCAAAAATCTCATTTCAACTTGCTATGTGATCATATTAATTTCATAGTTTAAATCTAAGAGTAGAGTGGGGCTTACAAAGCGTGGCTATGAGAACTAGAAACCAAATAAAACAAGATAGAGACGTTGTAGAAGCTCTAGGAATGATGTAGCAACAGTAGAAGCCTTGAGAATAAGTAGCTCCTTTGATTTGATGAAGAAAGATGGCTCCTTTTTGCCTTAAAAGCTCTCAAGATGAAGATGGAGGCCATGATTAGGGAGCATTTTAGCAGAATTTAGTTGTTAGGATGATTTGTGATGGTTTAGGCTAGGTATTAGGGTGTTTTTATAGGTGTAGAGACTAGTTTAGGCCATAGGATTAACCCTAGTTTAGATCTGAACCATCAAATCCCGTTACAGGCCAAGTAAACAGACCAAAGGAGCAAACTGGTGCACCAGACCAACAGGGTCCGACCAGGGAGGTCGACCCCCAGGTCGACACCCAGGTCGACTCCCCAGTCGACCTGGGGCTGGGGCAGGTCGACTCCCCAGTCGACCCCCAGTCGACCTGGGGCAGGGCGGGAAATTTTCCCGCCCAATCTATTTTGAGCTGATTTTGAATTTCGGGCTGAATTTTGAATTTTTCTGAAATCTTCTATGGGCCATATCTTGGTCATACGGACTCCAATTTACGAAATTTCGGACTCATTTTCAAGCAGAATTTCGAGACGTACGCAATGGCATAACCCTTTCCCATTGATTCTTAACTTATAATTTAATTCTTCCCTGATTTTTTGTTTTAACATGTTATAAAAATTCGGGTTGATACATTCTCCCCACCTTAAAGGATTTCATCCCCGAAATCTCCAAGTTAGGAAGAACGTATCCTACCATCCATCATCCATCTACTCAAACATCATCCACAGGAAATCATTGTCCTTAAAAGATTTCTAATGTTGTATGAACATATGCAAAAGTGTGTGTATATGCACCTATCTAATGCAAAAAACAGGCGGTTACTGACTCAGTAAACCTCCTTAATGCAGAATATGTTAGTGAGTTGAGTCCAAATGTATGCAAATTCCTAACATAATTTATAATCTCTACATGAGTGCACATAACATTCAATCATATGCAACATCCACGTGACATCATAACAAGTTTCATCCATGAATAAGCATAAACACTCATGCATTTGCAATATGAAAGTGTGTGAGCCGATCTTAGTGCCTAACGTGTATCATGCATCTGCGAGTAACCACTTGCAAACACTTGCAGCCATTTGCAACCATCAAGCATAACATGTTTCAAATACATGTTTCATCCAAAGGGTTTCTACCTAAGGTTCTCATGACAAGATTAACAAAATAACAAAATAAACATGGATAGCAAAAGAAAGATATGCTAACTAGGAAAAGAGATCGAGAATGCACCCTCAAAAAGAAATGGATAAAGCCCACGCATCTTCTCCTCGGTTTCCCAAGTTGCATCTTCATCGGCTTCACTCCGCTGAACCTTTACTAACTTGACTTCTCGATTCCTCAGCTTCTTGACCTCCGTTCCTAAGATACGAATCGGTGCTCGCCTCAGGGTTGCCTCTTTCTCTACCTCCACGTCTTCAAGAATGCTAGGCTCAACTACTTCGGCTGATTCATGTAGGCATTTTCGGAGATGCGAGACATGAAAAACATTGTGCACTCCTGCCAGCTTCTCGGGCAATCCCACCTTATAAGCCATTTGCCCAATCCTCTCGATGATAGGGAAGGGTCCTACGAACCTTGGTGCTAGCTTTCCAACTGCTCCAAAACGAACCACATTTCGCAAGGGAGAAACCTTCACAAAGACCATATCTCTAACTTCAAACTCTAAGTCTGTCCTTCGCTTGTCTGCATAGGATTTCTGTCTGTCTTGGGCCGTTTTCATCCGCCTTCGAATCAACTCAACTTTCTCGGATGTGTCCCTTATCGTGTCGGGCCTAAGTATAAGCTTATCCATCGTGTCCCACCAACATGTTGGTGACTTGCACGGCCTCCCATACAAAGCTTCGAATGGTGCCATCCCTATGCTTGCTTGGTAGCTGTTATTATAAGCAAACTCTACGAGAGGAAGGTGGTCTTCCCAAGTGCCACCAAAGTCAAGAATGCATAGCCTCAACAGATCTTCTAGTACCCTATTCACCATTTCGGTCTGACCATCCGTCTGTGGGTGATAGGCCGCACTTAGATTCAATCGCGTACCCATCGCTTCTTGCAAACTATTCCAAAATTGGCTAGTGAAGATTGGGTCACGATCGCTAACTATGCTAGAAGGAACTCCATGCAATCGCACTATCTCCCGAAGATAAACAGATGCTAGCCATGATGCGGTCCTCTTGCTCTTTACTGGAATGAAATGAGCGCTCTTCGTGAGTCTATCCACTATGACCCATATGCTAGTATTCCCCTTCCTTGATCTCGGCAATCCATCCACAAAATCCATAGAGATACTTTCCCACTTCCATAGCGGGACCTCCAATGGATGCAGTAGCCCACTGGGCTTCTTCGACTCGGCCTTTACTTGTTGGAAAACAATGCATCTAGAAACAAACTCTGCCACATCCTTTTTCATCCCACCCCAAAAGGAAATGCGCTTCATATCCCGGTACATCTTATCCCCTCCGGGATGTATGGTCATCCTCGAGTCATGCGCCTCCTCAAGAACTTTATTTACTAAGTCTCCCACTTGTGGGACACATAGTCTTCCATCACGCCTTAGCCATCCCTTGTCATCAATAGTACATCTAGCGAGGTGACTTGACGTCTCACCCCGAATCAACTTGTCCATGATCTCGATTATCTGCGGGTCTTCCCTCTGTGAAGCCCCAACTTGATCAAGAAGTGTAGGTCTAAGCTCAAGGGATGCTAACGAACCAGTCATCGACTCAACAGCAGGTGTAAAATCGAAGGTTGCCAAGAACTCTAGGCTCTTCATCTCAACAAACAAGGGAATCAAAGTCAACCTTCTTCTACTTAGCGCATCCGCCACAACATTACCCTTGCCAGGGGTATAAGCTATATTGAAGTCATATGATGCCAAGAATTCCATCCACCTCTGCTGCCTTAGATTAAAATCTTTCTACGAGAAGAGGTACTTGAGCGACTTGTGATCAGTATATAACTCAAACCTTTCACTTAGAAGATAATGGCGCCAAGATTTGAGTGCAAAGACAATCGCCGCCAACTCCAAATCATGAGTGGGATTGTAACAGCCCGCATTTTATGTATCGGAAGATCATAAAATAATTTTATTTTATTCCCTGAGGGTTGGATCATTCTCATCTTTTAGTATGTTGCTTATGGGGATGTGGGACATGTCCATAAATTTTACCGATTTTGTTTGTGACCGTTTTTCCCCTGTCAGTCTTGTACAAGGCATAACTTTTGACTCAGGTCGAATCAGAGGGTGAGACCTGTGCCATTGGAAAGGAATTGATGATTCCCTTTCCGTAGAGTGGTTACATTAAGGATTTGGTTCAGCGGTTTGGGAGAAATCGCTGTTTTAAGGTTTTTCAGTTGGCTGTTCAGGTTTTGGAAGGCTAATGGGCTGATTTGGAGAAGGCCCATTAGAGGGTGGGTGGAGACTATAAATAGGGGGTAAGGGGTATGGAGAAAGGTTGACATTTTCCATTCTCTTATGGGGAGGCTTTGATCTCCTTCTTCCTCTAACATCTTTCCACCATTAAAATTCCAAAATCCAAGGAGGGAAATCGAAGATCTACACCATAAGAGGCTAGATCTACATCGTGTCAAGGGCGAATTCATCGGATTAAAGAGTTTGATTCGAAGTGTTCGCTGTCCGGATTGCGTTTTCATTGCTTTTGCTTAGATTTGGATAATTGGTGAGTGATTTACATCTCTCATTCGGATTCATGCAAGTATATGGGTTTTAGGATGTTAATTTCATTATTTCCATGTTATTTTCCTTAGATCCACACCATGCTAAGTCCATTTTATATATGAATCACCTTAGGATCTGATCTAGATAATTTAAATGGTTAATTTTATGATTTTTCTCAAGATTATGCAAGTTAGATCCGTTTTTATGTTCATATGATTCACTTATCATGTTTTGGGAAATTTATGTGTTTTGATGGAAATTGTTACATTGAGGATATTATTGGTTGCATAACATGTTTGTGATTGAGTTTGGATGAATCAGATAAGCTGGTTTCGTCGGATTCGTCGTTTGGCGAAGTTTTGGTCGAAATCGGAGTCGAATTGGAGATGTGCAGGTTTCTGGTCGTCCTGGAGTTGGTCGGGTCGGTCTGGAATGAGGTGGTCGGTCATAGTATGGCTTGGGAAGCAAGTTAGGGAGCTGGTCGGTTTAAGCTGGTCGGTCCAGAAGGAGCAGAAGTGTTTCTGGTCGGTCCAGAAGGAGCAGAAGTGTTTCTGGTCGGTTTCAGATGGTGGCATTCTGGTCGGTTTCAGATGGTGGCATTCTGTCGGTTTCAGATGGTGGCATTCTGGTTGGTTTTACTGGAAGCAAATCCTGGTCGCTCTGAAGGAGCTGGTCGGTCTTGACGGGGTCGATCCAAAGCTGGTCGGTCCCAAGGAGGTCGAGTCGATCCAAAGCTGCATGGAGGCGGGTCGTTCTGGAGCAAGGCTAGTCGGTTTTTGGTAGGTCGTTCTGGAGCAAGGCTGGTCGGTTTTTGGCTGGTCATTCTGGAGCAAGGTTCTGGTCGGTTTTGGCAGGGTCGTTTTCTGAAAAAGTACGTTTTCGGGTACGACTCGGGTACGACTCGGGTACGAACCCTAGCCGCAGCGCAGTGATGTGTTTTGGTTCGGTGATGGCGTGACTTCGAGGTGATTCAAGTAGGAAGACTCGAAGTGATGAATGTGTTCGTTGATCAAGGTGGAACAACGAATGCGGAGACAACTCAAAGGTCATGAGTTGGTGGATAATGGCTGCTCGAGAAGGTTGCTTGAGCTATGAAACATCGTCAAGGTTGGACGATTAGAGATGCGAAGGCCGAGAAGTCATCGTTGTCGTAAGTTCTAGCAAGCTCAAAGCAGGGGTACGATGGGTATCGTTGAAAGGCCCAAAAGACCGGTTGTTGGTCGAGTACCCTGGGTCTTTCTGGTTGGGGAAAAGCCTAGTGTCAAGGTTGGACATTGCCAAGGTTGGGCATATGGAGTTCATGCTAGAACTGGGGTTATCATTAGCCCTTGACATATGGCAAGGTTGGCCGTCATACGATAATGATGGTTTCGAAGCAGGATTGGCAGTGATAGCCAGAGTCAGTCATGGATGATTAGTTGTTCTGTTTGTACTATCTCACATAGATTATCCAAAGTCGAGGGAGACGTTCTTTGAGTGCTTAAGTGATATTGGTCTAGGCCTCTGGCGAGAGTACTTGAGGAATGTTAAACTCGATTAGGGTTGTCTGCGTGAGACTTATCTGGATGTCATGTGTGTTTTCTATGATTGAATGGGTGTTCTGATTTTTATGGATGAATGGTTGAAATGCTTGTCGTAAAGGCTATCACTGTCCGATGTGGGGAAGATAAGGATGAGTTCTTCTCTGGTGTTGTGGGTAGATAAGTTTTTCATTTACCCATTCTCATATACTTTCTTGTTGAAGTTTGTTAGCTGTTTTATCGCTCACTAAGACTATTGTCTGACTCAAGGTTTTATGTCTCCTCTTATTACCTTGGGCTGTTCATCCGGTTGTGGATGGGCAGACTAAGTAGCAGGTTACAGGTAATGGAGCTTAGTGATACGAGGAAGCTGAGCGATGACGAGCAGGAGGCTAGCGTACCAGTTTTATTCTATCTAGTATTTCTGTTTCCGATGTTTGAGTTGCTTGAGAGTTGTAGTGAGGCCTTATGTACAAACTTGGATATCAGTTGGATAATCTTTCTGGATGTTGAAAGATTTTCAAAAGTTTGCTATATGATACCTCATTACTATCACCTGTTGTATATGTTCTATTATAATTTATCCTTGCGCTGTGAGTTCTACGACAGGTTTCGATGTTTTCACTTACTATGATGATCGTCCATAGCAGCCTGGCACGCCTTTCAGCGCATTATTCCTCTTGTTTAAGGAGGGGGTTATGGGCGGTCATCACATTTGGTATCAGAGCTCTGGTCAACGATTTTGGCCAAAGTTCGAAGACGTAATTACGTATGAGAGACGTATTTGTAGATTTCAGTTGGATGTTTACTATATATATTAGTATATATAGTAGTAGCGATTGTATCTCTTTAGCGGTTTTCTTGGAAGTGGCTAATTATTCTAAATTGCAGATTTAGAATGAGTAGACGACCATCAAGACACGCTGCTAGGGGAGCTAATACTGGAGGGAGAAATGGTGGTGAACCAGATTACCCGGCCATGTTTGAAGCCATGGAAGAAGCAATTATGCGAAGGGTACCCGCTCCAGTGGCGGCTACGGTAGATGTAGGTGTGCGAGTTCCTAGGGTAGATTTTGCAAAGATGTGCAAGGACTTTACATCTCTAGGAGGGAAACCATTCAAGGGAACTGAGCCAGCTGAAGAGGTTCAGAGGTGGATGGATTCATGTGTTCGAATCTTTGGAGACTTGGGTATTGAAGATGCAATGAAGAGAAAGCTTGCATCAAGGCAGCTTCAGAGCAGGGCCATGGAATGGTGGAATTCTGTCATACTCGAGACTCCGGAAGAGGAGATTTCATGGGAGCAATTCCAAGCTAAGTTTGAAGCAAAATTTATCTCCACTGCTCAAAAGTCCGTTCTCTTCAAGAAGTTCGTAGAGTTGAAGCAGAATGGCAGATCAGTTCTTGACTACATTTCTGATTTTGAGGCTTTGTCTAGATATGCTCGTTCATACATTGATACACCCTATCAGAAGAACGAGAAGTTTGTCTTGGGTTTAGATGCTCATATTGGAAAGCCTCTTGTGGACCACCTTGATGATTCATTTGAAAAGATTGTGGAAAAGGCTATTCGTCATGAGAGCTTGTTTCCCAAGGAAGCAAATGTTGTTGCTGCAACCAAGGAGGTTCAGAAACCACAACAGGGTGGTAATAATAAAAAGAGGAAGCAACAACAACAGAAAGGAAAGGGTGGCCAAAAGAAACCCAAGAGTGAGGTGCTTTGCTTTAACTGCCAACAGAAGGGTCATTATTCAAATGAGTGCAAGAATCCCAAAGCTGAGAAGAAGTGCTTCAAGTGTGGAAAGCCTGGGCATGAGAAGAAGGATTGTCCAGAATCAGCTAAGGGCAAGCAGATTGTGAAGGCATATGCTTTGGAAGCCGTGCCATCTTCTTCAAGAGCTCCTACTGCAGAGGAGAAGGGAAAGGGTGTTGTGGTGCAAGGTACTTTTTCCATTAATGGTGTTTCAGTTCGAGTTTTATTTGATACTGGAGCATCACATTCATTCATCTGCAATGAGCTTGTTTGTCGCTTGGGTTTGGAACCCGAGATTTGTGATAGGCCATTGATCGTGACAAATCCAGTTGGGGGTTCGTCCAGTTTGTGCATGATTTGTCGTGGTCTAGTATTATCGAGTCATGGTTGCTCTTTTATGTGTGATTTCTTTGTTCTTAACTTCGCTGGGTATGGGATCATCTTGGGCATGGATTGGCTCAAGAGATATGCGGCAAGGGTGAATTGCGAGAAGCTAGAGGTGAGGGTCGGGGATGTGGAAGGGCGAAAAGTGTTGATTAGATGTAAGCGCGAAGACAGGGTCTTCGTGAGTTATCTATATTCGCTTGGGATTCCACAGGAAGACCTATCATCAGTGCTGATCGCTAATGAGTATGTAGATGTCTTGGACGAGGTCAAAGGGTTGCCGCCGCATCGCGAGATCGAGTTTAGGATCGATTTGGTCGAGGGTGCGAGACCAATTGTTATGCCACTTAGGCGGATGGCGCCTAAGGAACATCGAGAGTTGGAGGTGCAAGTTAGAGACCTTTTGGGAAAAGTTTTCATTCGGAGGAGTGTTTCCGAGTGGGGTGCACCAGTCGTGTTTGCAACTAAAGCAGATGGCTCGTTAAGGTTGTGTGTGGACTATCGTGAGCTAAACAAGGTGACTAAGAAGAACAAATATCCGTTGCCAAGGATTGATGACTTGTTCGATCAGCTTCACGAAGCCAAAGTGTTTTCTCAGATGGATTTGGCAACGGGATTTCACCAGTTGAGAGTGGCTAAGGATAGTGTACCAAAGACTGCTTTTAGGACACCATCCGGGTTCTTCGAGTGGTTGGTGATGCCATTCGGATTGACTAACGCGCCAGCATATTTTGTGGATCTTATGAATAGAGTGTTCAGAGATCAGTTGAATAAGTTCGTGCTTGTGTTCGTAGATGATATACTGGTTTACTCCAGAAATGTGGAAGAACATAAGACGCATTTGAGAGTTGTGTTAGAGATCTTGCGAAAGCATCAGCTTAAGGCTAAGTTCTCAAAGTGTCACTTTTGGAAAGATGAAGTGAGGTTCTTGGGTCATGTTGTTTCTGGGAAAGGTATAGCGGTTGACCCCGCTAAAGTGGCAGCAATCCAGGACTGGGATAGACCTAAGAATGCGACGGATGTTCGGAGTTTCCTTGGGTTGGCTGGTTATTACCGAAGGTTTATCAAGGATTTCTCCAAGATAGCTGCACCATTAACAGGATTGACGAAGAAGAACCAAGTGTTCACATGGGATGCAAAGTGTGAACAAGCGTTCGAAATCTTGAAGGAGAGATTGACGAGTGCACCTGTGTTGACCATTCCAGGTGGGAATGAAGAGATGGTGGTGTATACTGATGCATGTGGTACTGGACTTGGAGCAGTGCTCATGCAGAAGGATAAAGTTGTGGCCTACGCGAGTCGACAGCTAAAGCCGCACGAGAAGAACTATCCAACTCATGATTTGGTGTTGGCAGCGATTGTGTTTTCTCTGAAGATGTGGAGACATTACCTGTTGGGGGTACGATTCGAGTTGTTTACGGATCACAAGTCGTTGAATTATCTTTTCTCCCAAAAGGATTTGAATCTTCGGCAGCAACGATGGTTAGAGTTTCTGGCATCGTATGACTTTGGGGTAGCCTATACTCCTGGCAAAGGCAATGCAGTTGCAGATGCATTGAGTCGAAGACACGCAAGTTTGGGAGCGATGTTTTCGAAATGGAAGGGCCTCGAGTATTTGGCAAGGTTCGATTTCAGGCCAAGGTGCGAGTTGGAACCTGAAATGTTGGCAAGCTTGTCGATAAGGCCTACTCTTATCGAAAGGATTGGCGAGAGCCAAAAGAAAGATGTGAAGCTTGTCGAGTTCATTCAGAAGCTGGAACCAGAGAATAAAGCATTCGAGGTCGATCGAGAAGGTTGGCTTCGAAAGCAAGGGCGATTAGTTGTTCCTGATATCGATGGATTGAGAGATGAGGTTCTGATAGAATGTCATCACTCAAAGTTGACAATTCATCCCGGTGGTAAAAAGATGTATCAGGACATGAAGAGAATCTACTATTGGGAAGGCATGAAGCGAGATATTGGAGAGTTCATTTCCAAGTGTATGAACTGTCAGTTGGTGAAAGCTGAACAGAAAAAGCCGAGTGGTTTGCTTCAGCCATTAGAAGTTCCTACATGGAAGTGGGAGCAAATATCGATGGATTTTATCGATGGACTACCTAGAACTAGGGCAGGAAAGGAAGGGATTTGGGTCATTGTGGATCGTTTGACCAAAAGTGCGAGATTTATTCCTGTCAAGTCGACTAGGACAGCGTCAAAATTGGCTGAGCTTTATGTGAAATGGATAGTTCGATTCCATGGTGTCTCAAAGAGTATAGTAAGTGACCGGGATCCATTGTTCACGAGTGGATTTTGGAAAAGTTTGCAAGAAGCTTTGGGAACCAAGTTGTGCTTAAGTACGGCATACCATCCCCAAACTGATGGTCAGACCGAGAGAGTCAACCGAGTTTTAGAAGATCTCCTGAGGGCTTGTGTGTTAGACTTCGGAGGATCATGGGAGGACCATCTACATTTAGTCGAATTTGCATATAATAATAGCTACCAGTCGAGTATTGGGATGGCACCATATGAGGCGTTGTATGGAAGGCCGTGCAATTCTCCAGCTTGTTGGTTAGAAACTGGAGATAAGTTGATACTTGGGCCTGAGATGATAAGAGAAACCTCGGATTGTATCGAGATAATTCGGCAACGAATGAAGGCGGCCCAAGATCGTCAGAAAAGTTACACCGATAAGCGTCGTAAGGATTTGGAGTTCGACGTAGGTGATATGGTTTTCATAAAGATTTCACCGTTGAAGCAAGTGGTTCGATTCGGAAGTAAAGGAAAGTTGGCTCCTAGGTTTGTTGGACCATTTCCGATAGTCGAGCGAATAGGAAAGCTCGCATATAGGTTGGAGTTACCCGAGAAGATGTCGAGTGTGCATAATGTTTTCCATGTGTCGTTTCTACGAAAGTTTGTGCACGACTCGAATGTGGTGGTATCTCTAGAACAGTATGAAGATTTAGAAGTCGAGACCGTAGTTGCGAAACCTCGTAGGCCACTTCGTGTTGTGGGAAATGATACGAAACAGCTTAGGAGGAAGACGGTTAAGCTAGTCAAGGTACAATATAGTGAAGATGGCGATGATTGTACATGGGAGACGGAAGAGAGCATGAAGGCGACTCATCCAGAACTTTTCATCGGTAGGACCCTTTGATTGTATCATCGTTATATCGTTGTATCTTGTTGTTGTTTGATAGAATTCCGCGTGCTAGGATAAGGCTATGGATGTATGGCTTGATGGTTGCTAGTTTGGATGATAGGATTGGCTTCTCATGAATGATAGGCATGCGGAATTGTTGTGGTTGCTTGTGTTTGCTTGGAATTTCGGGGGCGAAATTCTTAAGGGGGGGAGAATGTAACAGCCCGCATTTTATGTATCTGAAGATCATAAAATAATTTTATTTTATTCCCTGAGGGTTGGATCATTCTCATCTTTTAGTATGTTGCTTATGGGGATGTGAGACATGTCCATAAATTTTACCGATTTTGTTTGTGACCATTTTGCCCTTGTCAGTCTTGTACAGGGCATAACTTTTGACTTAGGTCGAATCAGAGGGTGAGACCTATGCCATTGGAAAGGAATTGATGATTCCCTTTCCGTAGAGTGGTTACATTAAGGATTTGGTTCAGCGGTTTGGGAGAAATCGCTGTTTTAAGGTTTTTCAGTTGGCTGTTCAGGTTTTGGAAGGCTAATGGGCTGATTTGGAGAAGGCCCATTAGAGGGTGGGTGGAGACTATAAATAGAGGGTAAGGGGTATGGAGAAAGGTTGGCATTTTCCATTCTCTTATGGGGAGGCTTTGATCTCCTTCTTCCTCTAACATCTTTCCACCATTAAAATTCCAAAATCCAAGGAGGGAAATCGAAGATCTACACCATAAGAGGCTAGATCTACATCGTGTCAAGGGCGAATTCATCGGATTAAAGAGTTTGATTCGAAGTGTTCGCTGTCCGGATTGCGTTTTCATTGCTTTTGCTTAGATTTGGATAATTGGTGAGTGATTTACATCTCTCATTCGGATTCATGCAAGTATATGGGTTTTAGGATGTTAATTTCATCATTTCCATGTTATTTTCCTTAGATCCACACCATGCTAAGTCCATTTTACATATGAATCACCTTAGGATCTGATCTAGATAATTTAAATGGTTAATTTTATGATTTTTCTCAAGATTATGCAAGTTAGATCCGTTTTTATGTTCATATGATTCACTTATCATGTTTTGGGAAATTTATGTGTTTTGATGGAAATTGTTAGATTGAGGATATTGTTGGTTGCATAACATGTTTGTGATTGAGTTTGGATGAATCGGATAAGCTGGTTTCGTCGGATTCGTCGTTTGGCGAAGTTTTGGTCGAAATCGGAGTCGAATTGGAGATGTGCAGGTTTCTGGTCGTCCTGGAGTTGGTCGGGTCGGTCTGGAATGAGGTGGTCGGTCATAGTATGGCTTGGGAAGCAAGTCAGGGAGCTGGTCGGTTTAAGCTGGTCGGTCCAGAAGGAGCAGAAGTGTTTCTGGTCGGTTTCAGATGGTGGCATTCTGGTCGATTTCAGATGGTGGCATTCTGTCAGTTTCAGAAGGTGGCATTCTGGTTGGTTTTACTGGAAGCAAATCCTGGTCGCTCTGAAGGAGCTGGTCGGTCAGGTGGAGCAAAATATGGTCGGTCTTGACGGGGTCGATCCAAAGCTGGTCGGTCCCAAGGAGGTCGAGTCGATCCAAAGCTGCATGGAGGCGGGTCGTTCTGGAACAAGGCTGGTCGGTTTTTGGCAGGTCGTTCTGGAGCAAGGCTGGTCGGTTTTTGGCTGGTCATTCTGGAGCAAGGTTCTGGTCTGTTTTGGCAGGGTCGTTTTCTGAAAAAGTACGTTTTCGGGTACGACTCGGGTACGAACCCTAGCCGCAGCGCAGTGATGTGTTTTGGTTCGGTGATGGCGTGACTTCGAGGTGATTCAAGTAGGAAGACTCGAAGTGATGAATGTGTTCGTTGATCAAGGTGGAACAACGAATGCGGAGACAGCTCAAAGGTCGTGAGTTGGTGGATAATGGCTGCTCGAGAAGGTTGCTTGAGCTATGAAACATCGTCAAGGTTGGACGATTAGAGATGCGAAGGCCGAGAAGTCATCGTTGTCGTAAGTTCTAGCTGGCTCAAAGCAGGGGTACGATGGGTATCGTTGAAAGGCCCAAAAGACCGGTTGTTGGTCGAGTACCCTGGGTCTTTCTGGTTGGGGAAAAGCCTAGTGTCAAGGTTGGACATTGCCAAGGTTGGGCATATGGAGTTCATGCTAGAACTGGGGTTATCATTAGCCCTTGACATATGGCAAGGTTGGCCGTCATACGATAATGATGGTTTCGAAGCAGGATTGGCAGTGATAGCCAGAGTCAGTCATGGATGATTAGTTGTTCTGTTTGTACTATCTCACATAGATTATCCAAAGTCGAGGGAGACGTTCTTTGAGTGCTTAAGTGATATTGGTCTAGGCCTCTGGCGAGAGTACTTGAGGAATGTTAAACTCGATTAGGGTTGTCTGCGTGAGACTTATCTGGATGTCATGTGTGTTTTCTATGATTGAATGGGTGTTCTGATTTCTATGGATGAATGGTTGAAATGCTTGTCGTAAAGGCTATCACTGTCCGATGTGGGGAAGATAAGGATGATTTCTTCTCTGGTGTTGTGGGTAGATAAGTTTTTCATTTACCCATTCTCATATACTTTCTTGTTGAAGTTTGTTAGCTGTTTTATCGCTCACTAAGACTATTGTCTGACTCAAGGTTTTATGTCTCCTCTTATTACCTTGGGCTGTTCATCCGGTTGTGGATGGGCAGACTAAGTAGTAGGTTACAGGTAATGGAGCTTAGTGATACGAGGAAGCTGAGCGATGACGAGAAGGAGGCTAGCATACCAGTTTTATTCTATCTAGTATTTCTGTTTCCGCTGTTTGAGTTGCTTGAGAGTTGTAGTGAGGCCTTATGTACAAACATGGATATCAGTTGGATAATCTTTCTGGATGTTGAAAGAGTTTCAAAAGTTTGCTATATGATACCTCATTACTATCACCTGTTGTATATGTTGTATTATATTTTATCCTTGCGCTGTGAGTTCTACGACAGGTTTCGATGTGTTCACTTATTATGATGATCGTCCATAGCAGCCTGGCACGCCTTTCAACGCATTATTCCTCTTGTTTAAGGAGGGGGTTATGGGCGGTCGTCACAGGGATAGTTCTTCTCATGAACTTTGAGTTGCCTACCCCCAAAGCATATCACTCTCCCTTCTTGCATCAGGACAGCGCCTAATCCCGTGCCACATGCATCGGTGTACACGGTAAACAACTTCCCTCCATCGGGTAATGCTAGAACTGGAGCTGTGGTGAGGGCTTTCTTGAGCCTTTGAAAAGAAAGCTCACACTCTAAGTCCCATGCAAAGACTAAGTTCTTCCTCGTTAACGTAGTAAGAGGGGCTAAAATCCTAGCGAAGTCCTTAATGAACTTCCTATAAAATCCTGCCAGACCGAGAAAGCTTCTTACTTCAGTTGCTTTCTTCGGAACTTTCCAGTCTTGTACTGCCACTACTTTAGCGGGATCCACAGCTATGCCTTGCTTAGAAACTATATGCCCAAGGAACCGAACTTCCCTTCTCCAGAAATGGCATTTGGAGAACTTGGCTTTTAATTGATGAGCTCTAAGCGTATCCATAACCTCCTTGAGATGTATAGCATGCTCTTCCTCGTCCTTAGAGAAGATCAGAATATCATCCACGAAGACAACCACAAACTTGTTAAGGAACTCCATAAACACCCTACTCATCAAATCAACGAAGTATGCGGGTGCATTAGTCAAACCGAACGACATGACGAGCCATTCAAAGAATCCATCTGGAGTCCTAAACGCAGTCTTGTCGATACTATCCTCAGCCACTCTAAGCTGATGGAATCCGGTGGCTAGATGGAGCTGAGAGAAAATAGAAGCACCTACAAGCTGGTCAAAGAGATCATCAATCCTCGGTAACGGGTGCCTATTCTTCTTTGTCAGCTTGTTTAACTCACGATAATCAACACACAGACGAAGCGAACCATCCGCCTTAGTAGCGAATACCACAGGAGCACCCCATTCAGAAATTCTTCGCCTAATGAAATTTTTCTCAAGCAACTCCTTGACTTGCTTGCTAAGCTCTCTTCTTTCTCGTGGGGCCATGTGCCTAACAGGCAATGAAACTGGCTTGGCATTATCAACAAGATAAATACGGAAGTCTATCTCGCGTTTAGGGGGTAACCCCTTCACCTCATCAAAAACATCAGGATATTATCGGACCACCCTCACATATTGAAGATTATCAATAGACGAGTCGAGGGATTCAAGATAACATAACATGACGGGATCCAGAGGGTTACAAGAAATCTCTAGGGTATTGCCAAGGCGAGTCATAAGCCTCACTACCCTATGCTCACAATCGAGAATGGCTCCATAACTGGACAACCAATCCATGCCCAAAATCAACCCGTATCCCATGAACCCGAGAACATAAGCATTACATGTGTATTCTACGGTCAAGATAGAAATCCTCAAATCCATACAAATCATAGATAGATGGGCGAAACCCCCAATTGGATTTGAAACACTAACGGGATCCTCAACTAGACTAGTACTCAGGTGCAAACTTTCAACAATGTCAGAAGAAATAAAGGTATGCGATGCGCCAGAATCAAATAAAGTTCGAACAGGAAAACCAGAAATGTAAACAAGGCTTTCTACAGAAATACTACCTCGGTCCGGAGCTAGAGTAGTGTTGAGAGCATGCAACTGCCCTCCAGAAGGTCCTGCCCGCTGAGTCTGTCCTTGCCCTTGTCCTTGCTTCTTTGGGCAATCCTTACTGTAGTGTCCAGACTCTCCGCAATGAAAGCATTCTCCCAACTTCCTCTTCTTCTTCCTACAATCTTTGGCTATGTGTCCCGTGATCCCACAGAAGTTGCACTTCCTTGTCTCCCTTGCCTTGTTATTATTGGCCTTGTTACCCTTGTTGTTATTGTTGTTCTGGTTGCTCTGATTGTTCTGGTTGCCTCCCCACTTGGAGTCCGCCTTCTTGGTTTGAGTCTCATTAAGCTTAACTTCTTTCTTGCCATTCTTATCATCTCCTTGAAGCAAGGCCATATCCACTAAGCTCTCAAAAGTGGCCCCCATGGGTATATGAGACATGGCCAAACCTTGTAATGGTTCATTCAATCCTCGAGCGAAGCGTAGAGCCTTCTTCTGGGGTGTGTTAACCATGTCTAAAATGAATCAAGCAAGCTGGTTAAACTTATTCACATACTCCCTCATGGTCATGTCCCCTTGCCTCAAAGATATAAACCTCTCCAATTGCAGATTCTCTTCAGCAGATGATAGAAACTTAAGCCCAAACCTCATCCTAAAGTCGGCCCAAGTCTCTATAGGCCTAGTAGCGTTGGTGACTTCCCACCAATAAGCAGCTTCCTCTTTCAATAGCCATACTGCCAACAGAACTTTCCTACGGTCTTCTACTTCAAAGATAGCAAAAAGGTCTTCAGTCTCCCTTAACCAGTTTCTTGCCTCAACATAAGTCTCTGTCCCAACAAAATTCTTGCCACCCATCGCCTTAAAGTCTTTGCAAATCTTCGCGAAATCCGCTTGTTGACGCTGAGGAGGAGGAGGAGGAACCTCAGGTACGGGAGGAGGAGTGGGAGTGTTTTCTGGGCTCGCATCATTGGCCCTAGCTTCCAAGTACCTTCGGAACCATCCGGGTATGGGTACTCCCTCGGGAAGGTTAAGATCGGCCATGCTGAAAAAGGAAAAGATAGATTTAGAACGAGGAAACGAAGGATAGTGCTAATGGCTTTTGGGGAATAGCCTTTTAAAATAAACTAGACTTTTTCTTGGAAAAATACGTAATTGGTTTTGAAAATAGTTTTTCAAAAGGGTTTTTAAAACTTTTGTCCGGTCTAGTAAACCTCATGCTCTGATACCAAATGTAACACCCCACCTCCGCCAGGGCCAATCACGGGTGAATGCACTAGCTTTAGAGGGGTGTTGTCTAGGTAAACATGCACAGAGATATCACAGGACAGAACATAGATAAATAAATAAGTAAAGCAGTGGTAGAAATTTAAAAAATATAGTTAACCATTTCAAAACCAAATAGTCAACTTACATCAAAGTACTTAGTCATTATTTTCCAACTACCACAAGTCTAGAAAACATAAACATAAAGTAAACTATCCCCAAGATAGATGTAGTGAAGCCTTAGCAAGCTCAAGTCCAAACCGTACATGAGCTGTCAAGATAGCAAGCCAAATGTCCAAGCTAAGCACTAGTGTTCCCTCCCTGAGAACCTTGGGGGGTGGGAAATGGAAGAAAAGATGCGAAAGAAAAAGGGTCAGTCATAAAGACTGGTAAGTCCTACCTACTATTAGTATACAAACTAATGAAGTTAACTAAACATGAGAAACTGAGATGAAACATAAAGATGGTAACTAACTGCCATGATAAATAGATAACAAGGTAGATCAAGTGTGGCATCGCATATACAAGGTTTAGTTTTGCACCAATAGTACTAGTAATCCAACCCATGTCAAGTATAAACAAGAAATGATCCCTTGGCCCAATATCATGAGATGACCCAAGTCGGGGTCCAACTACACGGTCTAGTCGATCGGCTCCCTATAAGCCTAACTCGTCGAGTGTCGGTGTCATACGGCCCAATCACGGAATGTAGTCGAACTGTGCTAGGTCCACCCTAGGGTGCCAACCACTGACACAAACCAAGCATGCACAGTCTAAACCTACTGGTGCCCATGTCTGTTATTTTTCAACTCCGGACTATGTGCACGACCATAGCCCGCCTGAACCTACACTGGCGCACCTACTCAGCCGTCTTTCTGGTCGCTTACAATCAGCCCAGTAATCGTGCCCCACCCTAGCCTAGTCCCTAGGGTATCGTGATACAACTAAGAGGGTTACTGCTGAAAAGGACCACGTAACTCGGGTTTCCAACGGGTTAAGTGTGGTTAACCCCATCCAATCATGCATCAAGTTGGTTAAGTGTATCCAAGTGGTTCATGACTTAACCCTAACATGTGGCATTAATTAATTTAATGCACCCAACCTCTCACATTATACTTTGTTGTGGTTACTGGATATGCCGGGCGGGTCCGGGCAGCTTTACACCACAACCTAGTCTAACCTCGGGTTTCAAGCGCGATATGACCAACTTCTCACATTGGGTCCTATTGTTTGTAGCCACTGGATTTGCCGGGCGGCTCCGGGCAGATTTACGCTACAAACTCAACCCAACCTCGAGTTGGCCACTTTATGGTTTTCTACATGTCATGACCACATTCACGTTTTCAAGCATAATCAAGTTTCATGTCATATTTTCAAGTCATGTTTTTCATGTTATTTCAAGTTTGCCTAACCACCCATAACGTATTCCCGTTCGCACGTAAACTCGCATCAACACAAGTGAATCAAGGAACATAAAAATATGACCAAGGTGGGCATAAGGTGGTAAAGTTGGTCATAGGTTAAACATGATGATATTTGAGGCAAAGGTGTACATCACAACTAGCATATAGGGTTATTGGCCTCAAAACATGCATGACATCAAACTTAGCAAATAGACTAGTATGTAGTTCAACATCATAGGCAAAGGTGAAACATGATAATAGTTGACATAGAGTGATAAACTTGTGGGTAGCACGTAGTTCAACATCATAGGCAAGTTAACATCAAGGTTATGAGGGGTTCTATGTTGCATTATGCATAATCCCCAAATAAAGCTCATAGCTTTCTACCCAAAAATCAAGGTGAATGGTACGAGGTTCATGATATTTCACAATCATAGATCAAAAGAGTCATAAATGGATCTATGCATACAAATATAGCCCCAAGACAAGTATTACACCAAAAATCTCATTTCAACTTGCTACATGTTCATATTAATTTAATAGTTTAAATCTAAGACTAGAGTGGGGCTTACAAAGCGTGGCTATGAGAACTAGAAACCAAATAGAACAAGATAGAGACATTGTAGAAGCCCTAGGAATGATGTAGCAACAATAGAAGCCTTGAGAATAAGTAGCTCCTTTGATTTGATGAAGAAAGATGGCTCCTTTTTTCCTTAGAAGCTCTCAAGATGAAGATGGAGGCCATGATTAGGGAGCATTTTGGCAGAATTTAGTTGTTAGGATGATTTGTGATGGTTTAGGCTAGGTATTAGGGTGTTTTTATAGGTGTAGAGACTAGTTTAAGCCATAGGATTAACCCTAGTTTAGATCTGAACCATCAAATCTCGTTACAGGCCAAGTAAACAGACCAAAGGAGCAAACTGGTGCACAAGACCAACAGGGTCCGACCAGGGAGGTCGACCCCCAGATCGACACCCAGGTCGACTCCCCAGTCGACCTGGGGCTGGGGCAGGTCGACTCCCCAGTCGACCCCCCAGTCGATCTGGGGTAGGGTGGGAAATTTTCCCGCCCAATCTGTTTTGAGCTGATTTTTAATTTTGGGCTGAATTTTGAATTTTTATGAAATCTTCTATGGGCCATATCTTGGTCATACGGACTCCGATTTACGAAATTTCGGACTCGTTTTCAAGCAGAATTTCGAGATGAACGCAAAGGCGTAACCTGTTCCCATTGATTCTTAACTTATAATTTAATTCTGCCCTGATTTCTTGTTTTAACATGTTATAAAAATTCGGGTTGTTACATTTAGTGTATTTCTAGATTCATTAAAATGTAATCACGTACATGTTAACAAAGTAGGAAAAATGTTTATACACTTATATATGTTTTTGTTTGATTGAAAACATCATTCTTAATATGTTAAGGAAATTGTCGAAATGATTTATAAATATATGTATAGTATATATATAAATATAAATTAAAATTAAAACGAATCGTGCACGGTAGTTCGCGTTTTGGAATCGTAACTTTAAACGATTATGCCAAAAGTTCCGACCATCGGATTTTTCCAAAACTGAAACCGTTATGTTCGCTTTGGAAAGATCTTTCCAACGATATTAAGTTTGTTAAGATCCAATGGTTAGATTTCGAGAAATGTGTAATTCAAATTTGGATAAAAACAGCGCTAGGGTCGCGTAGTGACCTGAAGCGTCGTTAAATTAAAAAATTCTATTTTTATATAAATAAAAATAGCGATAAATCATTATAAAATAATATTGACGATATGAAATGATTTGAAATTATATATATTCAAGAATTATTTGAAAAGACCAAGTTCAATCTCATATCAAATAATTATACGATGAATTAAAGTCGAGGATACTGAAGACGGTGGTTGAAGACCGGAGATCTTCACATCGTTTGGATGATTACTGATGTGTTGATTGGGAGGCATCCCAAGACAAGCTAATAAGTGGTGATTATTCAGATGTACTTGGAGATCGACGGATATGCGAGGACCTCTCTCCTGTATTGGACATATGGGACGAGGAATAAGGTGTCTCCGGTTTCGTTCAGACCCAGAACGGACTTGTAAATGGATGCGTGTTTGACATTGAATTTCGTTCTATGAGAATTGATTTCTATTTAATATATATCTATTTGGTGATAGAGGATTTATTCTCTTGCTTAACACCCTTCTCTAAGACATATGAGCTTAGAGGTTATATATTGATAGAAATCAGTCGCATGGCGTGGATTGTCAATGTGGCATGCCAAGATGCAAATGATCATGGCTTTTTTTGAAAAGCAGAGCCTTGTGGTTGATGATCAAAGCACAGCTTTATATATCAAAGCTTTGTGTATAACATTACTTCGCGAGCCTCACACCGCAGTAGGAGTCTAAAATGGGATAAGGGAATGCAGGGAGTGCACGACGTTTCATTCTAGCTAGAAGCGGTGTCATGGTATGAAGCCCAGACATTTTACTTATGTGGATGATGGATTATGAGGCCTCGGATATATTGGTCGATAGTGGCCAATTGATAGGTCCAATAGGACCGAGAAACGTCTGTTAAGGAATTGCCAATCCACTAAATTATTTGTGGACCGGCCCTGCAGGATCTAAGGGTTCGCCGGCGTCCGAGCCCTGAGACATTTGCTAGAGTGTCTCGAATCGGTAAGGAGACCGTCCCTAGCCTTGACTCATGATGGAAACCCAATTTCCAATACGACATTATGGATTTGATTGTAAACCTATATATGGCGACATAGTATATGGTAGTTATGCCGGCTAGGATTGATACATTTACTTTGAAATGTTTTAACTTGCTACACACTAATAATAATATCAAATGATTATTGTTTATACGTATCAAGCATGTTTGATCATTATAAGGTAAAACTCTATCCACCGGTTTGCGTTGCATTGTGTTATGGACTTGAGTCTTATAATGATTTCATTTTTCTAAAAGGCATTGCGTTGTTCTTAAAAGATTTACTTATTTTATGCACTGGCAATCCGATGGAGTAAACCCTTTCCGCGTTAGCGGCATGCTCTTATGATTAGCCTTATTATAAGATAAGTTAAGTTAGATTTCTCATACCAGTCCTATGACCGACTCATAGTTTGTTTCACTTGCAAACTCAGGTGCCCTTATTTTTCACACGGGCAGTCGAGTAGTTTATTTTGTAGATATATTGAACAAGATTCTGGATTGAAGCTTAAAGCAGTGTTCAGAGCATTGATAGTCTTCCGCTGCATTGTATTACATTTATTGTAAATTTATTTTCTGCTATATTTATTCCGATGTACTATGATATTCCGTACTCTGATGTAACATTATTATGATGTTTATAAAAGTCTGTTTTTATTAGTTATGATGTGTTGTATGCCCAAAGTTAGTGCGTTCGAATATTTCCAAAGTTTGGATCAGATCTGTGCGGTTTATGGTCGATTCAGAGGGCGGGGATTTTCGGGTCATTACACGTGGTATCAGAGCTTTGGTTAATTCAAATCTTTAGGGTACAACCCGTTAGAACTGAACAAAAGATTCATTAGAGGTAGGATTAGAAATATCCTGTAAAAGAATACTCATTAGAGATAGGATCGGTAGTATCCTAGAATGGGAAAACTCATTATAGATGGGGTTAGTAATGCTCTAGAATGAGTTGAGAGTGAAAAGTTCATAATTAACGTATTTGTCATTATATATATAATCCGATCTTAGAAAATATGATTTTTGAATATATAAAAGTTATATATTTTTGAAAATCTAATCAACTAATTGATTGATGATTGTGTTGTGTGATTATTAGTTCAACTAATAAAATTATTGAAATCAATAAAAGAATGAAAATTGAGTTGGTTAGTTAAACAACTTTCAGCATCGTTCATTTTCGGGGACAAAAAGTTTTTAAGTGGGGTAGATTGTAATAACCAGAAAAATCAAAACCAATTTAAAAAATTATTTTAAGGAAAATTTTGTTAGAAAATGCATCAGAATTTAGAAATTCCATTTTTGAATTAAATTATTGCATTTAAGGAAAAAAAGGAAAAAAAGGGTTTTTAAATAAATTATGATGTTATTAATGAGATTTATTAATATATGCTGATAGGTTGATTTAAAATAATATGTAGATTCTAAATGACATAAATTATGGCAACAAACATGTGTTATAATATGTAGTGTTAGATAAACATGTCATTACGTTATGATATGTAGTGTTAGATAAACAAATGTCATCTTTAATACTTTCCTTGTCTATCTAAAGTGTAACGATCATTAATTAATAAATTTTAATATGTTAATGGCTGCATTCATTTTCAATAACCTCCCCTCTTCATTGTTTCCTTAATGCATCATTCATTTATATCCTTAATTTTCATTCTGTTAATTTCATTCCCTACATTCTATTTGCATGTATCTTATCTCGTATTCTCATCTACATCCCTTTGATTCTCCTTTCTCTATTTTGTTATATATATGTATTCCCTTATATTTTATATTATGTTGTTTATATTTAGAAGCGAGCAAACAAAAATATAAAATAAAATAGTACCATAAATCTTTTGATGTTATCTATGTAATAAAACATGATATTTAATATTATATGTTTTGAAATTTGAAAAGTTGCAAACTTTATAATAGTTAGCATTAAATAATTAATCTAACATTCATCTCTTTTGCGTTTATTCTCTCTCTCTCATTGTTATTTACTTTTGAAATTTGAATGAAAAATAATGATAATAATAATTGCCGCATGCGTTTCATTCATGTCCTTTATTTCTTTTATGTTCTCTCTCTTCCTTTCATATGCATATATGCCATATTTTATGCCTTTTATAAATACAAAAAAAATTAATTAAATAAAGAAATAATAATAATGAAAGTCATAAATACATGCACCATGCATGTTTCAATTATGCCACAATTCCTATTGGAATTCTCAACTAACGTTTCATTCATTTACCATCCAAGATTGTTATTTTCTTCTATATATAATATCATTTTCACTTCCTTAACCTAATTCTATTTCTCAATATCACGTTGTCGCTCTCCTTTCTCTTCAATGTGAGTTTTCCCCTTGTCTAAAATCAAAATCAAACAAAATGCAAAGCTATAAAATAATGAGATAAATATATATGTGATCCTTATAGTTTGGGCTTAGATTTGGTATAAGTATGGGAGGGGTTAGAGAACATTTTGTACACTGCGTTTATCCAATGTATGGTTTATGCGGGCTAGGGATGAAAATGGGCAGGTGCGTTTTGGAGTTGGCTGTTGAGTGAGGGTGTTTGGAGAAGAAGAGATATTAGAGGAAGAGATTAGAGAAGGTTAGGAGGTTAATTACTTATTTTAATTATTAATGAATAATATGTACATGAAACTTGAAAAAAGCTTAACTATTTTGTACGAACTCGGAATTCGGCGAAACTAGACGCGTCGGAACCGTATCGAAGTGGGCTTCGTAATAAAACTGATTTGGAGTGATTTGGACGTCATATGTGGAATGTGGAGCTGAAAAGATCACATTCCTTCGCATAAAGATTTAGCGAAGTGAGAAATCAAGGTGTGAACTCTCTCATAAAAATATGTTTATAGTTATTTATTTCATAACTGCATACATCAATAGTTAATGTTGATTTTTATCTGTTTTAATTATCATAAATATCCATTTATCATTTACACTATGAGATTTCTTTTTAAAATTTAAAATTAATTATCATTGCGTTGGGAAATTTATTTATATATACACCATTAAAAATTCAGTTGTATGTGGTACAAGATTTGAATTGATTTATGTTGTTTGGGATGATCCGTTGGATGAAATTGGATTGAATAGGAGTTGTTTATTCATAAAATTGTTAGATCTATTATACCATAAATTTTTTTATTTTTTATTGTAACATGTTATTCATAAAATTGTTAGATTTGTACACAAATAAAATTTCCCTTTTTATTTGTCATGATAAACATAGGATTTGTACACAAATAAAATTTCCCTTTTTATTTCTCATGTTAAATGTAACAACCCGCATTCTACGCATAGGAGTATCGTAGAATATTTATTTCTTTCACATACGAAGTCGTATGGTCATGTGGCTTTGGGAAACGACTATTGGGGTCATTTCCCATGCTCATGATTTTTGCCGATTTTTAAATGACCGTTTTATCCCTAGCTGATCTTGTTTCATCCATAACTTTTGATTGGAAAAGAGTTTTGACCTGAAACCACTTCCATTAGATTCGTTTGATGGTTTACCTTTCCGTAGAGTGGTCACATGTGAAAAACGGACTTAACGTTTGGGAGATATGGCTGAAACAAAGTTTAGAAGGTGAAAAACAACTTAATTGGGCTAAACTGGGTAGTTAACAGCTAGGCCTATAACCCATTTCGGGATTAGGGTTATGGGGAGGCTGATAGGGTTTGAGAAATTATTACATTTCAGTTTTTGAGCCGCCACTTTCATTCTTGAAACCCTAGTAATGGCCTCCATCTTCTAATTTCATCCCAAATCATCTCTAATCACTTTCTAATCGAAGATTAAGTCAAACTACATCAAATCAAGGGAGGGTAGCACCAAATCAGAGAGAGAGCTGCAGGAACACATAGGGATTGGATCCAAATCAGAGATTATTTCAGATCTAAAGTTTGTTTGTGGCTAAGGTGAGTGATTTGCATTGTTTTTCACTAATTATGGTAATTAGCGAAGATTAGCGAAATTATGGCTCAGAAAAATCTAAAAAAATTCCTAAAATTCTAAAACATCATTTTATGTCACTGATATGAATTTGGGTTAATTTCGACTAATTTTGCTAATCCCGGAATTTGGGGGATTAAGGGGTAATTAGTGATAATTAGCGAATTTGTGCACGTTAAAAATCTGGAAAAATATTCATAAATTCTGAAATATTGTTTTAGACCTCTGGTGTGAATTTGGGATAATTTGGTTAAGTTTTTCTAATCATATCATAAGTTTCACCTAAACATGCTTAAGGGAAAATATGGGGTTTTGGCTATGTTTGATCCATTTTAACCTATCATATTGATGTTTTGGTGTTTGAGGTCACTTCTACTTGTTGCTATGACTTTGTGGTATGCTTTGTGATTGATTCGAATACTTAGAATGGTCGAAAACGCCGTCGAATGGCGTAGAATACTTGCTGGAAAAGTTGCAGAAAGATAGTGCATGCTTTCGGATCGGATCGGATGGATGGGCTCGGGTCGGGCAAAGGATCACCGAACCGAACCATAGCTTAGCACAATAGAAAGTATGGCAAAAAGGAAGGCCACAAAGGTTGAACTGGGATCGGATCGGGCTAAGGAAGGGGGATCGGATCAGAGCGGATGGGAATAGGAATAGGGATCGGATCGGAGCGGATGGGAATAAGGAAAGAGATCAGATCGGACCAGAAGGCCAAGCCAAGAGCTAATAAAGAAGGACGGACCGGATGGTGACAGGGGACCCGAACCGAACCGACGGAGCAATCAAACCCGAACCGAACCGACGGAGCAATCAAACCCGAACCGAACCGGTTGCTGAAGCACCACACTGAACGAGATGCATACACCCGAACCGAACCGCCAGAAGGGAATATATAAGACCGAACCGAACCGATGGACAAGGGAAGATCCGAACCGACCTGGTGAAGACTAAAAACACGAGATGCAAAGGTAGTCCAAATGGAAGTTAGAGCTCAGGATGCAGACGGGAACCAATGAGTTCACTTCGTGATTGGGCTTTGTTGCGGGACGTGTACAAAGGGGTTGTCGGTATTCATATCTTTGGTTCACCACTGAGAGATGGATGGTGGGCTTGTAGTGATAGTTACACGGGATTGGATTCCGTCATGGCCCAAAGTATTAGTGACCAAAGTAGTGGATATTGTATGCTTTACGCACTGAGTGAGGGATGTGAGGATGATTGCTATGCTTGATTGTTTGACACCACTATGACATGCACACCCCCACCCCTCGTATCTCTTACACAGTATGTTAGTGGCACCTTAGAGTATTGTACGGTATGTAGTGCTAACTCTTTGGTTGCAGGTCCAGGTTCAGGTACGATTGGATTATACCTGTTATTATTCTGTTTAGATGCTTATCGCTCATACCAGACTTTATGTATGACCCAGAGTTTTATGTCTCTTCTTATTACTCTGGGTGCTCACACGAGCAGACTAAAGACAGGTTAGCTGGTGATGCGCGAGTAGCTGATTCGGAGGCGAGCAGGAGGCTTCCACATATGATATATAGATATTCTCCCTGTGTCGCTGGTGGTCGCTACTTGGGCATTAGTAGTGTACCTCCTTTATCTTGCTTTTGTTTTGTTGAGACAGTTTGAAAAGTTGTAATAATGTTGGCTTTGGATCATAAGCTGTACTTGGATTTTCCGCTGCTATGTTAGTTTATTTTCAGCTTATGCACTGTCTCACCTGTTTTATGTCAAGTATGTTGTTATTATATTTTATCCTTTGCGCTGTGAGACATTCTACAGGTTCCTTGATTAGCCCATTCTCTTCTTTCTTTTTCTTCTGACGATTCGTCCCGTGCTAACTGGACAGGTGTACAGCGCACTTTTGGAGTAAATGTCGGTTGATGCGGGGTGGGCTGTCACACTTGGTGTTAGAGCTCTAGGTTGCGTAGTTAACCTAGGGAAAGACACTAGGGAGAGATAGTACGTATACGAGAGTGCGTATTTGTGATTACTTTGGTTTTCAAAAGCTATATATATATACTATTAGTAGTATAAGGATGAAGTCGTACTGCACTAGCACCACTATGGGGTCGTTAATCGTTTCCCTTTTATAGATTGACGATGAGCCGATATGCTAGAGGTGCTGATAGGGGAGCCCATAATGGGAATGCCGCTGATATGAGGGCGATGTTTACTGACCTCATGAGAGACATGCTTAGAGAAGTGCAAGGGGCAGCTCCCAATCCCGGAAATGGTGGTGGTCAAGTAGTGCAGGCACCGAGGGTCGATTTCGCCAAGTTGTGCAAGGATTACACTAACCTTGGTGGGAAGCCGTTCCATGGAACGGAGTCGGCCACATATGTTCAGGACTGGATGGAAAGCTGTGACCGTATCTTCTATGACTTGGGTCTTGAGGATGCGATGAAGAGAAGGCTAGCGTCTCGTCAGTTGCAAGGGCGAGCGATGAATTGGTTGAATGCCATTAGAACAGCTACTCCAGAAGATCAAGTTACTTGGAATCGGTTTAAGACTCGCTTTTGTGATAAGTTTATTCCAGCTGCTCATAAATCAGAACTGTTTAGGAAGTTTTTGGAGCTTAAGCAGAATGGTAGAGCAGTCTCGGAGTATATCGCTGAATTCGACACTTTATCGAAATATGGATGGTCCCTTATCGATACAGTCGAAAAGAAGAACGAGAAGTTCATAACTGGCTTGGATGGGTACTTGGGGGAAAGACTTATAAACCATATCGATGAGACGTTCGAATCTATTGTAGGAAAGGCATTAAGGTCAGAGAGCCTTTTCCCTAAGTCGAAGACCGAAGTTGCTATTGCATCTACAGAGGAGCCAAAGCCGCAAGCAGGCGGTGAAGGCATGAAGAATTCTCAGGGCAAGAGGAAGCAGAACCCGACCAAGGATGGTCAGAATAAGAAAAATAAGAAAGATGGCAAATGCTTTAGTTGTGGAAAGAAGGACCATTATGCCAGAGATTGTCGACAAAAGCCTGGGGAAAGGAAGTGCTTCAACTGCGGCTAGGCGGGACATCACAAGGATGATTGCCCATAACCTTCTAGGGAGAAGCAGATTGTGAAAGCGTATGCTATCAACGTTGTTCCTTCTTCGTCGAATGCTCCAAGTGCGGCGCAGAAGGGAAAGGGTGTCGTTATTAAAGGTATGCTTTCTATTTAAGATGTTTCTGTCCGGGTATTGTTTGACACACCCGAGATAGTCAATAGACCTCTAGTTGCGACGAACCAGATTGGTGGTTCGACTAACCTTAGCATGATTTGTCGTAATGTGGTCTTATCGAGTCATGGATGTATGTTTGTTTGTGTTTGCTTTGTTTAGGCTTTACTGGGTTTAGCATTATTTTGGGGAGTCGATCTACTCCAAAGGAATAGGGTGGTATTATGTACCAACCTAGTGATGGTGATAGTAACTGGAGTTAAGGAAGCTAAGAGGTCATCGTTGTAATAAGTTCTAGTTGTCTCTGGGAGGCAAATGAGTACTCCAGTGCTAGATTGTTTTGCTAGTATCACCTCACGTGGGTTGTCCGAATTCGGAGGAGATGTTCCTTGGGCGCTTGTCTTATATTGGTTTAGGCCTTTGGGGCTTGTGCTTGGGGAATGTCGAGTTTGACTAGGATGGTTTGCGTGAGGGATAAGTAGACGTTGCGATTTTCATTGGATGATATCTTGGTTCACTCGAGGAGTGACGTGCAGATGGAACACGATAAGACTGTTCAATGATATAGACCGCCCAGGGTTGGACTCGATAGGGTTATGAGATTGCTCGAGTGAGACTCGAGAAAGATGTAAAGTAATGGATTGTTTAGGACCCTATGTTGATGTTCTCTATTGTAGGGCTGTCAATGGATACCTAAAAAATCCGAAATCCGTCCGCATCCGTATTCCAAAAGCGGATAAATATTCGATATTCGGGAAAGCGGATACGGATGCGGATATAGGCATATCCGCATCCGAAAATTATCCGTCCGCTTTTTTTCCCGATTATAGCTTAAATTATGTGTATTTTAACATAATTAAATGTACTAATTTATTAATTTGCAAAATTAAAAGTCTACTAAACGCATGTTAATTGCTCAAAATTATATATTATCATCATATTTATTTGTTTTTAGCATTTTAGTAATCAATTAGGTTGAAAAAGATTAATATTAAGCTAAAAAAATTCATTTATATTCATTGATTTATCGATTGTTGGCGGAGCGGATAATTATCCGATATCCGTCTGTATCCGCGGATACGGATATCCGATATTCGAAAATGGTTTCGGATGCGGATACGGAAATGGCACTATCTGTATCCGAAGGTATCCGTTGACAGCCCTACTCTATTTGATAGTAGAATTTTGAAGGAATGGGATGTGTTCGTTGATTGTGGGAGATACAACGAAGATTAGGGCGATTCAAGTTGGACTTGAATTCGTAAAGGAAAATGGGTGTTCGTTGATCTTGGAGATGCAACGAATAGGGAGACGACTCACGTTGGACTAGAGTTTGTCGGTAATGGATACTCAAGACTGGGTCTGTGTTATAGATTGACTCGAGTTGGACTCGAGAAGGCTGCAAGGAATTTGATTCGGCTCGAGTTGGACTCGAGAGGGCAGGAAGAAAATGGATTGACTTGTGTTGGACTCAAGTATTTTAGGCGGACTAAAAGCAAGGAGATCTAAGGACGCCCGTTACCTTGGATCCGTTGGACGTGATCTAGTTATCCTTGGAGGATAAACGTACGTTGGACGTACGGTAGTCCGTATGGAGGTGGGACTTCCATTTGCCTGGGATTGGTTGGACCAGTCAAGTAGGCATCGGTGTATGTATGGGGGCTGGGCTTCCATTAGTTAGTGATGTTGGTTGGACCAGACATGCTAGAATCGACATATTGGGATTGGTTAGACCAGTCATGTAGGTGTCGATGTGTTTATGAATTTAGCAGGTGATAGGTAGGACCTGTTTGATGGATATTATGGTTGCTATGTTGTTCCTATTTTTCTTCCCTTGAGTAGACTATCACCTGTAGGGTTCCAGCGATGGGGAACAAAGTGATTGTAGTAGAACTATGAGCCAGTGCAGTAGAGTCGTCATGACTCGAGGGGCAAAGTGGACATAGTAAATGATTAGTAAGGCTATGAGCCAGTGCAGTGGAGTTGTTATGACTTCATGGGGCAGAGTGGACATAGCAAAGGACTAGTGGCTATGGATCAGTGCAGTGGAGTCGCCATGACTCCATGGGGTAGAGTGATCATAGTAAAGGATTTGGGTGTGGTAATAGTTGCATTGAGTAGGAGACATGCCAGTCTAGAGGTTATGTTTCTGGGTTGGAAGCAACTAAAGTATATCACAGGATATGATTTCGGGCCAAAGAGTGAATTGGATTCAGAAACACTAGTAAGCTTGACGATTAGATCGATTTTGATTGAGTGGATTGGTTCCAGTTAGAAGGACGATCCTAATCTATTGGAAACCATCTCTATGGTAGAGATGGGTATCGATGGAGAGAGAATGATCAAATAAGGATTTGTTCGAGAAGGGTGGCTTCGAAAGAATAAGGGACTAGTTGTACCCAACGTAGATGGACTGAGAGGTGAAGTGCTTAGAGCATATCATCACCCAAAATTGACTATACATCCCAGTGGTAACAAGACGTATTGAGACATGAAGCAGATTTACTACTGGGAAAGGATAAAGAAAGACATTGGGAAGTTTATGTCCAAATGCATAAATTGCTAGTTAGTTAACGCTGAGCAAAAAGAAGCCTAGTGGTTTGTCACAACCGTTGGAAACAAGTCTCAATGGATTTCATTGATGGTTTACCAAGGACTAGGTCAGGTCATGATGGTATTTGAGTGAATTGTATATTAGAGAATGAAGGCTACCCAAGATAGGCAGAAGGCTTATCTCGATAAGAGACGAAGAGATTTGGTATTCTTCGTTAATGACTTGGTGTTCATCAAGATCTCTCCATAGAGAATGTGATTCGGATTGGTTGGAGACGTAAGTTAGCACCAAGATTTGTTGGCCCATTCCCAGTCCTCGAGCAAGTTGGGAATTTGGCGTATGAAGTAGAGCTACTTGACAAGATGGCCGGAGTTCACAACGTATTTCATGTTTACCAGTTAAGGAAGTTGTGCAAGACCCTAATGTGGCTATTTCACCAGATCAGTTGGATGATAGCGAGGTTGAACCCGAGGCGGTTGAGAAACGCAAGTCTATGCATATTGTTGGGAAAGATACGAAGCAGCTTCGAAGGAAGGCGGTCAAACTAGTCAAAGTCCAGTGGGGTAAGAATGGAAAAGACTGTACTTGGGAAACAGAGAAAGATATAAGGAAGAAGTATCCAGAACTCTTTGCCTAGTAAGGTTTTGGTAGTGGTAGTTCCTTCCCTTGTTAGTAAACCGCATGCTAGGATAGACATGTTTTGCATGTTGATTGTTGTTTTATGGTTGATAGGCATGCGGGGACCTTTGTGTGTTTTGGTTAGGTAATTTCGGGGGCAAAATTTCTTAAGGGGGGAAGAATGTAACAACCCGCATTCTACGCATATGAGTATCGTAGAATATTTATTTCTTTCCCATACAAAGTCGTATGGTCATGTGGCTTTGGGAAACGACTATTGGGGTCATTTCCCATGTTCATGATTTTTGCCGATTTTTAAATGACCGTTTTGCCCCTAGCTGATCTTATTTCGTCCATAAGTTTTGATTGGAAAAGAGTTTTGACCTGAAACTACTTCCATTAGATTCGTTTGATGGTTTACCTTTCCGTAGAGTGGTCACATGTGAAAAACGGACTTACCGTTTGGGAGATATGGCTGAAACAAGGTTTAGAAGGTGAAAAACAACTTAATTGGGCTAAAACGGGTAGTTAACAGCTAGGCCCATAACCCATTTCGGGATTAGGGTTATGGGGAGGATGATAGGGTTTGGGAAATCATTTCATTTCATTTTTTGAGCCGCCACTTTCATTCTTGAAACCCTAGTAATGGCCTCCACCTTCTAATTTCATCCCAAATCATCTCTAATCACTTTCTAATCGAAGATTAAGCAAAACTACATCAAATCAAGGGAGGGTAGCACCAAATCAGAGAGAGAGCTGCTGGAACACATAGGGATTGGATACAAATCAGAGATTATTTCAGATTTAAAGTTTGTTTGTGGCTAAGGTGAGTGATTTGCATTATTTTTCACTAATTATGGTAATTAGCGAAGATTAGTGAAATTATGGCTCAGAAAAATCTAGAAAAATTCCTAAAATTCTAAAACATCATTTTATGTCACTGATACGAATTTGGGTTAATTTCGACTAATTTTGCTAATCCCGGAATTTGGGGGATTAAGGGGTAATTAGTGATAATTAGCGAATTTGTGCACGTTAAAAATCTGGAAAAATATTCATAAATTCTGAAATATTGTTTTAGACCTCTGATGTGAATTTGGGATAATTTGGTTAAGTTTTTCTAATCATATCATAAGTTTCACCTAAACATGCTTTAGGGAAAATATGGGGTTTTGGCTATGTTTGATCCATTTTAACCTATCATATTGATGTTTTGGTGTTTGAGGTCACTTCTATTTGTTGCTATGACTTTGTGGTATGCTTTGTGATTGATTAGAATACTTAGAATGGTCGAAAACGTCGTCGAATGGCATAGAATACTTGCTGGAAAAGTTGCAGAAAGATAGTGCAGGCTTTCGGATCGGATCAGATGGATGGGCTCGGGTCGGGCAAAGGATTACCGAACCGAACCATAGCTTAGCACAATAGAAAGTATGGCAAAAAGGAAGGCCACAAAGGTTGAACTGGGATCGGATCGGGCTAAGGAAGGGGGATCGGATCGGAGCGGATGGGAATAGGAATAGGGATCGGATCGGAGCGGATGGGAATAAGGAGAGGGATCAGATCAGACCAGAAGGCCAAGCCAAGAGCTAAGAAAGAAGGACGGACCGGATGGTGACAGGGGACCCGAACCGAACCGACGGAGCAATCAAACCCGAACCGAACCGGTTGCTGAAGCACCACACTGAACGAGATGCATACACCCGAACCGAACCGTCAGAAAGGAATATCTAAGAGCGAACCGAACCGATGGACAAGGGAAGATCCGAATCGACCTGGTGAAGACTAAAAACCCGAGATGCAAAGGTAGTCCAAATGGAAGTTAGAGCTCAGGATCCAGACGGGAACCAATGAGTTCACTTCGTGATTGGGCTTTGCTGCGGGACGTGTGCAAAGGGGTTGTCGGTATTCATAACTTTGGTTCACCACTGAGAGATGGATGGTGGGCTTGTAGTGATAGTTACACGGGATTGGATTCCGTCATGGCCCAAAGTATTAGTGACCAAAGTAGTGGATATCGTATGCTTTACGCACTGAGTGAGGGATGTGAGGATGATTGCTATGCTTGATTGTTCGACACCACTATGACATGCACACCCCCACCCCCGTATCTCTTACACAGTATGTTAGTGGCACCTTAGAGTATTGTACAATATGTAGTGCTAACTCTTTGGTTGCAGGTCTAGGTTCAGGTATGATTGGATTATACCTGTTATTATTCTGTTTAGATGCTTATCGCTCATACCAGACTTTATGTCTGACCCAGAGTTTTATGTCTCTTCTTATTACTTTGGGTGCTCACACGAGTAGACTAGAGACAGGTTAGCTGGTGATGCGCGAGTAGCTGATTCGGAGGCGAGCAGGAGGCTTCCACGTATGATATATAGATATTCTCCCTGTGTCGCTGGTGGTCGCAACTTGGGAATTAGTAGTGTACCTCCTTTATCTTGCTTTTGTTTTGTTGAGACAGTTTGAAAAGTTGTAATAATGTTGGCTTTGGATCATAAGCTGTACTTGGATTTTCCGCTGCTATGTTAGTTTATTTTCAGCTTATGCACTGTCTCACCTCTTTTATGTCAAGTATGTTGTTATTATATTTTATCCTATGCGCTATGAGACATTCTACAGGTTCCTTGATTAGCCCATTCTCTTCTTTCTTTTTCTTCTGACGATCTGTCCCGTGCTAACTGGACAGGTGTACAGCGCACTTTTGGAGTAAATGTCGGTTGATGCGGGGCGGGCTGTCACATTAAAAATAGGATTTGTACACAAATAAAATTTTCCTTTTTATTTCTCATGTTAAACATAGGATTTGTGCACAAATAAAATTTCCCTTTTTATTTGTCATGTTAAACATAGGATTTGTACACAAATAAAATTTCCCTTTTTATTTGTCATGTTAAACATAGGTTGTGCACAAATAAAATTTCCATTTATATTTGTCATGTTAAACATAGGATTTGTACACAAATAAAAATTCTCCTTTTTTTATTTATCATGTTAAACATAGAAATTGTACACAAATAAGAATTCTCTTTTTATTTGTCATATGAACATCGTAATTGTATGCCAAGAAAATATCCTTTTTATTTATACGTATGATATGCTGGAAATTGGTAAAAAAATAAAAGAATTCTTTTTATTGTAACATGTTAGTGTTAGAATCTGTTAAACAATAAAAATATTCTTTTTATTGTACATGTTAATAATAGGATTAGTTAAATTTGTCATACAATAAAAATATTCTTTTTATTGTATACATGTAATCATAGAAATTGTGTAGACAATAAAATATATTTTTTATTGTATACATGCAAACATAGAAATTGTGTAGACAATAAAATATTCTTTTTATTGTATACATGTAACCATAGAAATTGTGTAGATAATAAAATATTCTTTTTATTGTATCATAGAAATTGTGTAGACAATCAAATTCCCTTTTTAACTGTAATTTGAAACATAGAATTTGCTCTACAATAAAAATGTTCTTTTTATTTTAATATGAAACATAGAATTTGCTCTACAAAAAAAATGTTCTTTTTATTGTAATATGAAACATAGAATTTGCTCTACAATAAAAATGTTCTTTTATTGTAGAATGAAACATTGAATTTTCTATACAATAAAAATGTTTTTTTTATTGTAATATGAAACCCAGAATTTTCTCTACATTAAAAATGTTCTTTTATTGTAAAATGAAACATAGAATTTACTATACAATAAAAATGTTGTTTTTATTGTAATATGAAACATAGATTTATTGTATAAATAAAATTCTCTTTTTTGTTTATACATATGAAACATAGAAATTGTTGTATAAATAAAATTCACTTTTTATTTGTACATGGAAATCAAAGAAATTGTTAAACAATTAAAATATCATGTTTATTGTAACATGTTAATGCTATAATTTGTCAAACAATAAAAAATTCTTTTTATTGTAACAAGATAATGTTAGAATTTGTAAAACAATGAAAATATTCTTTTTATTGTACAAGTTTATATTAGAATGGTTAGAATTTATAAATAATCTTGTACATGTTAATAATAGGATTTGTTAAATTTTTCATACAATAAAAATATTCTTTTTATTGTATATGCTAATGGAAGAAATTGTTAGAAATGTTTATACAATAAAATTATCTTTTTATTGTATATGTAAACATAGGAAAATTTATCAAAACATTAAAAATGATATTTTTAACGTAAACATAGAGTCATTATTAAAAGAATCATTTTTAGGAAAAAATGTTGAAAACATTAAAAATGATATTGTAAATATAGATTCATTATTAAAAGAATCATTTTTAGGAAAAATGTTGAAAACATTAAAAATGACATTTTTAATGTATATGTAGATTAATTATTAAAAGAATCATGTTTATTGAAAAATAGACAAACATTAAAATGACATTATTAATGTACGTTTTAGATTCAATATTAAAAAAGGACATTTTTAATGAATATTTAGTTTCATTAAAAATGATTCATTATTATAAAAATAATATGTTCATTAGAAATGATGTAGATATTAAAAAGGACATTTTTAATGAATATTTAGTTTCATTAAAAATGATTTGTTATTATAAAAATGACACGTTCATTAGGAATTGTTTAAATATTAAAAAAATGACATTTTTAATGTATTTCTAGACTCATTAAAATGTAATCATGTATATGTTAACAAAGTAGGAAAAATGTTTGTACACTGATATATGTTTTTGTTTGATTGAAAACATCATTCTTAATATGTTAAGGAAATTGTCGAAATGAATTATATTTATATATATATAATATAAATTAAAATTAAAATTAAAACGAATCGCGCACGGTAGTTTGCGTTTTGGAATCGTAACTTGAAACGATTATACTGAAAGATCCGACCATCGGATTTTTCCAAAACTGGAATCGTTAGGTTCGCTTTGGAAAGATCTTTCCAACGATATTTAGTTTGTTAAGATCCAACGGTTAGACTTCGAGAAATGTGTAAATCGAATTCGGATAAAAACAGCGCCAGGGCCGCGTAGTGACCTGAAGCGTCGTTAAATTAAAAAGGGCTATTTTTATATAAATAAAAATAGCGATAAATCGTTATAAAATAATATTAATGATATGAAATGATTTGAAATTCTATAGATTCGAGAATTATTTGAAAAGACCGAGTTCAATCTCATTTCAAATAATTATACGATGAATTAAAGTCAAGGATATTGAAGATGGTGGTTGAAGATCGGAGATCTTCGCATTGTTTGGATGATTACTGATGTCTTGATTGGGAGGCATCCCAAGACAAGGTAATAAGTGGTGATCATTCAGATGTATTTGGAGATCGACGGATATGCGAGGACCTCTCTCCTGTATTGGACATATGGGACGAGGAATAGGGTATCTCCGGTTTCGTTCAGACCCAGAACGGACTTGTAAATGGATGTGTCCGACATTGGAATTTGTTCTGTGTGAATTGATTTCTATTTAATATATATATATATATATCTATTTGGTGACGGAGGATTTATTCTCTTTCTTAACATCCTTCTCTAAGACGTACGAGCTTAGAGGCTATATATTGATAGATATCAGTCGTATGGTGTGGATTGTCAATGTGGCATGCCAAGATGCAAATGATCAAGGATTTTGTTGAAAAGCAGAGCCTTATGGTTGATGATCAAAGCACAACTTTATTTAGCATAGCTTTGTGTATAATGTTACTTCGCGAGCCTTACACCCAGGTAGGAGTTTAAAACAGGTTAAGGGAACGCAGGGAGTGCACGACGTTTCTTTCTAGCTAGAAGTGGTGTCATGGTATGGAGCCCATACATTTTACATATGTGGATGATGGACTACAAGGCCGCGGATATAATGGTCGATAGCGGCCAATTGATAGGTCAAACAGGACCGGGAAACGTGTGTTCAGGAACTGCCAATCCACTAAAGTATTTGTGGACCGGCCCTGCAGGATCCGAGGGTTCGCCAGCCTTCGAGCCCGGATACATTTGCTAGAGTGTCTCGAATCGGTAAGGAGACCTTCCCTAGCCTTGACTCATGATGGAAACCCAATGTAACAACCCGGAAAATTATTTAAAATTTTTATTTTTTACAATTTTAATGAATTTTGAATATTTAAAATGATTTATTTTAAATAATAACGACTAAAAATTTATTTAAATCGAAATTAGAATGTAAAAATTTATTTTTAATTATAAAGTAAGCCTGAAATGGCGCGGCAGTTTGAAAATTTGATTTTAAACTTTAACTGAATGTACAAGATTCAAAATAAATCGGATTTTAGTAAAACCAGAATGACTTAAATCAGTTTATTAATATCATTCTAACGAATGTGAAAAATATAAAATTTTAATATAAATTGAAAGTTATGCCCAGTTTAATATTTAGAATAGTCGCTGTAGAATTTATATATATTTTAATATAATATATAGCCCTTAAAAATAGCCATTTTGCAAACAACCTCCGTTTTCGACGAAATCACTTTTGTTGGATTCAGAATGTCAAATTATTGCTAGGTTTAAATTTTCATAATTTTTTGAATTAATATGTGAGCGTGGTGAATTAAAATGTGTTTTGTCAATTTCAGTCAAATTTATCGACTTAAAAATGGCCATTTTTCAAACGGTCTCCAAATTCGATGAAAATTAATTTTGTTAGGACCGTATCGTCAAAACTTAACTAGAAATATTTTTTTTGGAATTTTTAGGGTCAGTATGTGGCCTCGGCAAATTAAAATGTACAGTCAAATTAAATAATTAATTGTTTTACATTTTAAATTAAAGAAAACAAGCTGAAAATGATCGAACGGACTGACGGGACCAAGTCTATTGTGTCCGGAATAGGGGTATTTGGCTAGGGGCAATCTTCGTTGGGTTCGATTTGGAGTTGATAGCAATGAACAAATATTTTTCAAGTTAAAAGAATTAAAAATAATAATATATTATTATATTATAAATACCCTAAAATCGGCTAACCCTAATCCCTAATCAAACACAGCCGCCACTAACTATATCAATGGCCGAAAGCTTCTGAATTTCAATCCTCAAATTCTTTCGACATATTTTGAAACAAACTATGATTCTTAAGGGAAATTAAGGAGCTTTGCGGGGTCTTCCTATTGGTATGGTCCCAATCGGTTCTAGGTGATCGAGGCGCCGGGATTTTTGGTGCAAAGTTGCGCCGGTTGACGGGTTTTTCGTGTTCATTAGGACCACCGAGATGGTCGAGGTGGGGCACATTGGACGGCGGCGCGGATCTCTTGGACGTGGTGATGGCCATTGATGGCCAGGACAACGGTGGAGGTGCCTGGCATTGGGTTTTTTCTGCGATGTTGGGTTCCTGGAGTCACGAATTAACGACAGAGAAAGAGATTAGCCCTAATAACTTGATTTGTTAATTGATATGGTAATCAATAAAACATAATTATATTTAATTTATTTCAATATATGTTATAACTATTAATCCCCATAATTCATTCGAATCTAATCAGAATTTGACGATTTTCGAAGCATTGGAATCGTGAAATCCAGATCCACCTCATGGAACATATTAGAGTTCAAACAGAGCATGTTAAAAATTCAGTCAAAATCACGGTGAGATATTTGATTTTATAATTAAATTGAATTATTTATCATTATATGAAATCCATGTATGTACGTTATTATAAATCATATATGTGATGCATGGAATTAGAATTGGTTAATTTTGATTGCGATGTATGAATGGGTTGGATTTTGATATTCATGTCTGTAGATCTTATTTTATAATACAGATTCTTCTTTTATTTGAATCCATGAATTCTGATTTGGTTTTTGAAATAAAAATCTCATCTTTATCGAACCCATGAACTTTGATTTGGGTTTTTGAAACAGTAAGAATATACTTTTTATTGAAACTATGAACATGGTTTTTGTTTATATTTTGTTTAACAATAAAATATTATTTTTATTGAATCTATGAACATAGAATACATTAGATTTGTTTACAATAAAAATATCCTTTTTATTGAATCCACGAACGTGTCACTTAACATGTCTCATTAGATTAGAAAGAAGGACATTTTTTTTATATGTTAGATTAGAATCAAATAGAAAAACATGTAAAACACGTTTATTATAAAAAAGACATTTTTTATGTTGGATTAGAATAAAATAGAAAAACATGTAAAACAAGTTTATCATTAAAAAGACAATTTTTTTATGTTAGATTAGAATAAAATAGAAAAACATGTAAAACATGTTTATCATTAAAAAGACATTTTTTTAATGTTAGATTAGAATAAAATAGAAAAACATGTAATACATGGTTATCATTAAAAAGACATTTTTTAGTATGTTAGATTAGAATAAAAAGAAAATCATGTTTATACATGTTTATCATTAAAAAGACATTATTTTATTTGTCATGTTAATGTATAATTTGTAGTCACATTAAAATATCATGTTTATTGTCATGTTAAAAAGAGTAGAAATTACATTCAAATAAAGACATTATTTTATTTGTCATGTTAATGTATAATTTGTAGTCACATTAAAATGTCATGTTTATTGTCATGTTAAAAAGAGTTGAAATAAAAGATTATATTTTTATTTTCAATTTGTTACAATAAAAGAGTTGAAATACAAGAACATATTTCTATTGCCATTTTGTTGAAATAAAAAGATTAGTTATTAAAGATCATATTTTTATCGTCACTATGTTTCATTAAAAAGATTAGAATAGGAAAATATCATTTTTACTGTTCATTGTTATCAAAAAAAAGATTTCACATTAAAAATTGCATTTTTAATGTAGTTTAGATTTCATTAAAAAGATGGAACATGAAAATTATCACTTTTATTGTTCATTATTTTCAATAAAAAGATTGCACAAATGAAAAATATCATTTTTATTGTTCATTGTTTTCAATAAAAAGATTGCACATTAAAAATTACATTTTTAATATAGTTTGGTTTCTTAAAGATTGAATTATAAAAATGTCAAGTTAGAATTAAATTATCATTTTAGATAAAATGTCATGTTAGGATAAAAATGTCATTTTAGATAAAATGTCATGATAGAATAAAATTGTAATTTTAGAGTAAAAGTCATGTTGGGATAAAAATGACATTTTAGATAAAATGTCATGTTAGGATAAAATTGTCATTTTATAGAAAAATGTCATGTTAGAATAAAATGTCATTTTAGTTAAATATGTCATTTATGTTAGAGTATAAAAATGTCGTTTATTATAATAATGTTTGTGAAATAAAAATGTTACCTTCATAATGTTAGACAGAATAAAAATAATTACTTGTCGAAATATATGTTTTGTTGGAATTAAATTATAAATATTTATTTATAATTTAATAGTGAAAATTGGTTAAATAGAAAATAATTCAAACCGAATTATAATTGGTTAAATTTATTAACCAATGATTTATTTATATAAACTGTTGTTGTTTGAAAACCCTACACGGGTGTTGGGATGATACTTGACATATACTAGTCCCAATATTTAGTTGTATGTTAATCGATGGATTGACAGCCTGTGATGAGCGTTACTTATTTATTTATCTATTTTAACGCTCACACAATTATAAATTTCACTCTGGATGTAAATGGATTGTTGAATGTTTATATATCATTATTGTTCTATACATGCAATGTATGAAACCCATATAACTAAAATTATATGGCAATTGATTGAGTCGCATTCCGATTCAGACTATATTTTAAATAAAGAATCTTTTAAATAAAGAGCATTAATATATAAAAGTATTTTAAAGTAAAAAATCTTTTAAGTAAAGAATATTTTAAAATAACGAATATTTTTAAAATAATATTTAATGAAGAATAAAATCATGATTTTGATGTCCGTTCTTGGATGGACACAATAATATAAAGATATGAAGCCGAATTAAGTAGATGCTCCATTTTAACCCGTACGGGTTTATCGATCGATTTTATTCATTTTGTAATGAATATCGAAAAGAAGTGATTTCAAAATTTAATATTTTGAAAATATAAATATTTTAATATGATAAAAATATAGAAAATTCAATTTTGATTTCAAATTAAAATGAGATTAAAATCATTTTAAAATAAATTTATAAATATTTTATAAATATGTTTTAAATAGAAATCGATGTTATATATTATATATATTTATTTAATGGCCTGAATTGAACGCGCCGCGCGGCGATCATTCGCGAATTTTTACCATTAACTTTAAATTGTTGTAACGGGAGATCCGACCGTCGGATTCTCCTAAAACTGGAACCGTTGGGGTCGTATCGAAAAAGCTTTCTAATGAATATAAAACTTTTGAAATCTAACAGTTGGATTTGGAATTATGTCCAAATCAATTTTAGAAAAGGTCATTGTAAGTGCAGTTCAATGGCCGTTATTGGAAACCGACTGTACGGGCCTAAATAAAATTATTAAAAATATGGAAAAATTAAGTAAAATCATAATAAATCATTTAGAAAGATTTTGGATGAAAAAATCCATATTTTGTATAGATAAAAATATATTTTTATCGAAATGAACTAGTTATTAACTAGAATAAATCTTTTAATTAAGATTCTTAGAAGTTTTCCATTTATTTAATATTTAATTGGAAATAAATAAATAAATTGGATTCTTGGGTTTGTTGTGAATGGTGTCTTAAATAACACTGTTCTAAAACCCAGTTGAGAAAAAAATAAGTCTTTTAATTAAGATTATTAGAGTTTCCAATTTTGTTTAGTAATTAGAATAAAATGAAAGAAAAATTGGGTTTATTGTGAACTGTATTTTAAACGACATTTGTTCTTTAACCTAGTTAATAGTGAAAATATAATTTGGAAGTTATAAATCTTTTATTAAGATTTAGATGGAAAATTTCCCAAAGTAAGGTTTTCCAAATTAATATATTAAATTGGAATTGAATGGATATTCGATTTAATAATAATCGAGGTGAGATTCTGTAAAAGAAGTTTGTTACTATATATGGAATTTAAAAGGCTTTGCCGTTATTCCATTTATATTATCAGTCTGATACGGAAATTTATATCGATTATATATATTGATCTAATTTCTGTGAAAATTCCATATTTAATGGGAGATGATTTTTAGGTTTATCGTGAACAATGTTTTTAAATAACATTGGTTCTTTAAACCAGTTAAAGACTAGATTAATTTCTTAAAGTCGAATAATCATAAAGTAATGATTTTTGATATTAAAACCAAGTTGGAGTTATAATGAATCTTTAAAAAGATGTTTTAAGAATAAATTTAAAAGAATTTATCTTCGATAAAATTGATGGGAACCTTTCCCTTATAATATGAATATTTTATTAAAAGAATATTCTGAATTGGAATGAGGCGTTTGATGTGTTTTTATATCACTTTATTATTGATTATAAAATACGCAAGTTATTTGAAAAGACCGGCTTTAACCAATTCTGAATAATTTTTACGACGATTAAAAGTCAAAGATGAAGACGGTGGTTAAAGACCGGAGGTTTTCACATCATTTGGATGATTACTGATGTCTTGATTGGGAGGCATCCCAAGTGAAGGTAATAAGTGGTGATCATCTAGACGTACTTGACGATCGACGGATATGCGAGGACCTCTTTCCCTTATTGGACATAGGGACGAGAAATAAGGTGCCTCCGGTTTCGTTCAGACCCAGAACGGACTTGTAAATGGATGTGTGTATGACATTGGATTTCATTTTATGTAAATTGATTTCTATTCAATATATAACCATTGGTGGCGGAGAATTTATTCTTTTGCTTAACACTCTTAGAGGTTATGTATTGATAGTTGTTGACCGCATGGCGTGGATTGTCAATGTGGCATGCCAAGGTTCAAATGATCAAGTCTTTTGTTGAAAAGCAGGGCCTTGTGGTTGATGATCAAAGCACAGCTCAATTTAGGCATAGCTTTGTGTATAACGTAACTTCGCGAGCCTCACACCTGGGTTGGAGTCTAAAACGGGACAAGGCAACGCAGGGAGTGCACACATTTCTTTCTAGCTAGAAGTGGTGTCAGCATTTACAGTCCCTGATATTTTTTACTTATGTGGATGATAGATTACGAGGCCTCAGTTTTATTTGTCGATAGTGACCAATTTATAGGTTCAATAGGACTGGGAAATGTGTGTTCAGACATAACTAATCCACTAAGCGTTAATTTGTGGATCGGCCCTGCAGATATCCAAGGGGGGGGATCCTGAGACATTTTCTAGAGTGTCTCGAATCGGTAAGGAGATCGTTCCTAGCCTTGACTCATGATGGAAACCCAATTTCCAATACGACATTACGGACTTGATTGTACACCTATAAATGGCGACATAGTAGGAATGAGTACTATGCCATCTAGGATTGATACATTTACTTTTAAAGTATTTTTAAATTGATTAGACACTAATAATAATATTAAATATTATTTTATGCATATCAAGCATATTTTGGCCATTATAAGGTAAAACTCTATCCTCCGGTTTGCGTTGCATTATGTGATGGGACTTGATTCTTATAATGGTTTCGTTTTTCTAAAACGCATTGCGTTGTTTTTCAAAAGATTTACTTATTTTATGCACTGGCAATCCAATGGAGTAAACTCGTTCCGCGTTAGTGGCGTGGTCCTGTGATTAGCCTTATTATTAGATAAGTTAAGTTAGATTTCTCATATAAGTCCCATGACTGACCTGTAGTTTGTTTCACTTTGCAAACTCGGATGCCCTATTTTCCACATGGGCAGTCGAGTAGCTTGTTTTGCAGATATCTATTCTTTGAAAAGGATTCTGGATTGAAGATTAAAGCTGTGTCCAGAGCATTGATAGTCTTCCGCTGCATTGTATTAAAATTATTGTAATTAAATCTTCCACTGTATTTATTTCGATGTACTCTGGTATGTTCTGTACTCTAATGTAACATTATTATGATGTTTATAAAAGTATTCTGTTATTTGTTCTAATGTGTTGTATACCCAAAGTTGGCGTATTTGGGTTTTGAACGGTCTTGGTCAATTTTGCGATCAATTAGGTCCGGGCGAAATCCCGGTCGTTACACCCAATTTCCAATATGACATTACGGATTTGATTGTAAACCTATATATGGCGACATAGTATATGGTAGCTATGCCATCTAGGATTGATACATTTACTTTGAAATGTTTTAACTTACTACACACTAATAATAATATCAAATGATTATTGTTTATACATATCAAGCATGTTTGATCATTATAAGGTAAAACTCTATCCTCCGGTGTGCATTGCATTGTGTAATGGGACTTGAGTCTTATAATGATTTCATTTTTCTAAAAAGCATTGCATTGTTTTTAAAAGATTTACTTATTTTATGCACTGGCAATCCAATGGAGTAAACCCATTCCGCGTTAGCGGCGTGGTCCTACGATTAGCCTTGTTATTAGATAAGTTAAGTTATATTTCTCATACCAGTCCCATGACTAACTCGTAGTTTGTTTCACTTACAAACTCGGGTGCCCTTATTTTCCACACGGGCAGCCGAGTAGCTTATTTTGCAGATATATTGAGCAACAATCTGGACTGAAGCTTAAAGTTGTGTTCAGAGCATTGATAGTCTTCCGCTGCATTGTATTACATTTATTGTAAATTTATTTTCCGTTCTATTTATTCCGATGTACTCTGATATTCTGTACTCTGATGTAACATTATTATGATGTTTATAAAAATCTGTTGTTATTAGTTCTACTGTGTTGTATGCCCAGGGTTAGTGCATTCGAAGATTTCCAACTTTTGGATCAGACATGTGCGGTTTATGGTCGATTCGGAGGGCGGGGATTTTCGGGTCATTACAATAAATTTCAAATTATCTTGCAAAAATAACATATTGGATAAATGCAACATTTTGAAATTCATTGGCACTTAATAAAATTTATAGTAAGGGATAACTTGAAATACTTATTTTCAAATCCAAAACTATGTTATTACTCTAACTTGTCTACAGATTGGTTGATGTAAGGCAAAAGGAAGGGTTCAGAGTTAGAATTGGACCATCACGAATATATCGAATAGGTAACGATAACCAAAAGATGACCATGGGGCAAGGAAAAGATAAAACACAACTAACGAAGGAACTGTTGTATATAACGTTGTTGTATACACAATTATATGATTTTTGTTTGATGATAACAACCAAATAAATATTATTATAAATGTGTTTGAAATCGTACTGTTAAACATATACATCACTGACTGAAATATAATATTTATATTTAAATGGAATACGACCATACAGACATTGATATATACATACTGTATTCTATTTAAATTGAATATTTTATTTCAATAACACAACAGTATAAATCTTATAAACTCCTCTATTTAAACACTCACATAATATTTGTACTAATAAATAACAGAACAAAATAGACAAATTTGTTTGACAACAATAAAATAATATTTTATTTCAATCAAACTTTGTTTATTACAAACATCAGTACAATTCATATATATATATATACACACAGCCCCTCAATCATACATTCACTCAGTTTACATTTCAGTATACATTTCTTTTATACAGACACTTTCACTGTTACCCACACTGTATATTTTTCACTGCCATTTTTGTCTTCTGTCTTCATTTTATCTGTTTTGTTTTCTGCTGTCTGTCTTCAGTCTTCAGTCTTGTCTGTCTTCACAGCACTTCACTATCAGTCCAGTCATCGTCTTCATACCTGTCATTCACAGAAACACACACACAGTACACTGCAATACAAATAAAAACTAAACAAATGCAGATTTAAATTTTATTTTTAAAATTTTATTTGCCTCAGAATTCGGTGTGTTTCTCATCATTTTTCTGACTCAATCTGATTTTTTTTACTGATGGCTGCATATACACACGTGTATAAACACACGTGTGCACTGCCACGCCAATCAGTACGCAGCTGAGGAGTAGCCACTAGGACCTGCTCAACTCAGTGCACAAACAAGTGCAGCTCAAACATGGTCGAGCCAGCAATAAAGAAGTGGAGTTCAAATCAGCAAAGAAACTTCAACAAACTCAAAATAGTGTGAAGCAAGATGGTGTGCAAATACACGTTTCAGCATGGTCGAGAATGGTACATGCAAGCAAATACAAACAGCAATGGTGAATGAAATAGCAAGCACCTGGCCAAGGAAGAGAGACAGTGCAAATACATGCATAACCACACAAGCATACATGGATCAAAGAGGATGCATAGTGGCGCAACATGGTTCAGTTGTTATTTGCAAAGAAGTGAAATCAGCAAGTATTTGATTCATGAATGATGCAGTGTAAGTATGACAAGTACATGGAACTAGCAAACAGTAAACAACAAATGCAATGAACATGGCAGCATGGTAGATGGTCAAGAAGTGAAATCAACATGATGCATGGCAGTGTGCATAAGCCATGTGCAATCTAGTGTTGCATGAATTCAAACGGTCTATACATTTGTATGGGCGAGACAAGCAGTGCCAATTTTTTTCAAGCACAAAATTCATGGCAACATCACATGTCAAAACTGGAAATATACAAAGCAAATATGGTGAAGATTCAAGCTTGAAATGCAAATATGATGCATGGCATTTGGATGTACAAGCAGCGAAATCAAGTGGTGTCTCAAGAATAGGTGCAGCTACAATGTATGATGCAACAGCAATGTGATTGAATGTGTGCATGTCTCATGAAAAGGGACAAAGCAAGTTTTCTTTCTAGAATGGTCGAGCATGTTAAATTTCATGCTACAAGATAACACATCAAACAAATCATGGTGGGAAATTAAGTGTACACAGTTAATCCAAATCATTTCCAGTACAGTATCAATCCTACAAGGTCAAGCAAAACTTTCTAAGTGCAACATATGTTCATATCAGACTTATATTTAAAAGTAATAAATCAGTTTTGATCAGCATGGAAAAATTGGCAAGAAATTCTTTCAAGAAATCAGAGAAAAAGTATGGCAAAAAATAAGCAAATTCAATGCCAAGAATTCACAGCAACCAATTTAAAGTCAAGCAAATTCAAAAGAGGAAATTGAGCAAAAGACAGCAAGGTGATATATCAGGCAATAAACCATGTCAAAGGGGAAAGTATTTTCCAGAAATCAGATTTGTGTTTTAGGCAATAAATCTGCTAATTTTGTTTCTAGCATTTCCAGAACTAAATCAATGGAATTCACGACAGATTTTTGTCAATCAAGGCTCGTTTTAAATAAAGCCAGAAAATCATCAAAGCAATATATGGAAAGAAATCATTTGTTGAGCTTAAATAGTTTTGATTTCTTTATGTGAATCATTCAGTGCTCAATCAACAAATCGAAGTCATGGGAATGGGTCACGACATCAGCTAAGTCGAAGAACTAAAAGAGGAAATCATGGAAACATCAATCACGCAAGTGAATTTATCAGCAATTTCAAAAGAGGAAACACACAATTATCAGACAAGTCATCGGGGCTAATTCATGTCTGAATACAAAGCCAAAATCACGCAATTCAGTATTTTTGCAAACCACATCGGAGGCCAAATCAAAGACCAGATTCATCGATTCATTAAGAAAATAAAAAGAGGAAACCGCAAATTTCAGGTCGAATCAATGCTTTTGAAATCAGAGATTTCTAAGGGGTTGTAATCCCTATTTATAACACCAGTTCATCATCGGCTAAGGAGTGTATCGAACCCAACGCAAATCGAAACCAAACATCAAAAATTCAAGCAGAGAATTAAATTTATTTCACTCACAATTTTAGGGTTTCGGTCGCCACTGTAAATCCTAAAATCAGAGAAATCCAAATCGATAGACAAGCATGCCATAGAAGTCGAGCCTCGGAGATTCAATTCTTTTTCAGCAATCGATCAGAGTTTTGGAGGATTTCAGAAAACCCTAGGAGATTAAGAGAGGAGCCGCCGCCATTTTTGATTTTCCAGAGAATAAAAAGGATCGGGCTAACAAATGAAGGATGGTGCAATCAAATGACAAAGAGGCCGGCCCATTCAAGCTTGAATTAAAGGGGATGACCCTTTATTTTATTTCCTAGGGCTTTAATTTTTGTTTCTCCTTTCTATTTCTTTGTGTTTTTGTTGTAATTTTTCTGTAAACCAATCTGAACAGTTTATAGAGTCTGTAAAACTCTAGGGGAGTTTCAGTTAGGAGTTAACTAACAGTACTAGAATCTGTAAAATCTAGGAATACAGGTTACGGGCTTGTAATCTGGGGAAAATCTGATTCAGGGGTTTGAATCAGTCTAGGATTTTGAGCGTAGGGTTAGAATAGGAGCAGGGGTTTGCGAGTGTACATGGTCTTGTATGCGGGAACTGTTCTATCACCTAGTAGAAACCTTAGAAATGCAGCAGTAGGCAGGGTTTTGCCGAAGCTGGGTATATCTGTGTGTGATTTATTTTCTGCATTTTAGTTTCTGCTATTTTCTGTGATCAGTTTATTATTATATATCTCGTTAAGTTTTTAATTCAGTTAAAAACTGTGAAAAACCCTATTCACCCCCCCTCTAGGGTTATTCTAGATCCAACAAGTGGTATCAGAGCCAGGTTTTCTGTTAACTCTAGAGAAATGGTGAATCCTTGTTGTCAGTCGATAGAGAGTCAGTCCAGTTCATCTCCAACTATTTTCACTGGAACAGATTTTTTAAACTGGAAATCCAGAATGGAATTTTATTTAAAATCTGTCAATATTAAATGTTGGGATGTTGTTATCAGTGGGTACGATATGGTAGATAAAGTTTTTAATTCTCGTGCTACACATATTCTATATTCTTATCTTGACGATGATCAATACAGTCTGATCTCCCATTGTTTAACTGCGCAGGAAATCTGGATAGCTCTCAATACAAAGTTTGGACAAATTGACAACTGCAACTCAAAACCAGAGAAAGTCAACTCAGATTCAGAAGTCTGTTTAACAGGATTTACAAATGAAAATTCAGAAGGATCAGATGATGAAGAATCAACAGATGCTGAAGTTGAAAATTTCTCATACGAAGATTTGGTTTATATGTGTGTTGATTTAACTAAATCTGTTGATAAACTCAAATCTAAAAACAAATCTCTAAAATCTGGGAATTCTGAGTTGACCAGCAAAATTGATGTTTTGGAATCACAGCTTGAATATTTTAAAAATTCTTCAAATTCAGTTTGCAAAAATTGTCTAAAATTGAAAACCAATCTTGTTCATTTCAATAAAAATATTGAAAAGTTTGAAAATGAAATTTTGATCTTAAATGAGAACAAGGCTGAGTTATCAAATTTGAATAATCTTTTGCAAAAGGAACTTGAAAGTTTTAAGACTGATATATATTCCAAACTTGAAATTGCTGAAAAGGAGAATTTGTTGAAATCTGATTTGATTTTGAAAGAACTGGAAAACGAGATTGAAAAATCCAAGAAATTTGGGTTTGAAAAACAAAAACTTTTTGAATCTGAGATTGCTGAGTCCCAAACCAAAATTAATCTGCTTAAAGATGAAAATTTGGTTTTGAAATCTAATTTTGAAAGATGTAAGATCACTGAAAATAATTGTTCAGATTTATTGAAAGAAAATGGTGATCTTAAAACTAAAATTCAACAACTTGAAACAACCCAGGCAAAATTTTCAAATGGTGAGAAATCTTTAAATATGTTGTTGAAAAATCAATTTTCATTGGGAAATAGAAGTGGACTTGGTTTTGAGAAATCTGAGTTTTCTGAAAGGAGAAGCTCAAACGATTTTAAAAATCCTTCAACTTTCTTTGAAAAGAATCGTCTTGCAAGTTTGAACTTTATTAACTCGAAAGGATTTCTTCAAAAACAAAATTTGAATTTGTTTTGTGATAATTCATCTAAACAATCCTGGATCCCAAAAGGAGATAAAACAAACCTCGTTAAATTCAAACAGATTTGGGTTCCGAAGGGTACAAAGGTAAATTCGGATGGATTGTTATATAAACAGGTTTGGGTACCAAAACGTATGAATTCAGCTGTGAGTGGTTTTACAAATTTTGTTAGACCACTCGATTCTCTAAACTGTTAGGTACCTGAAGTGGCTGAGAAACAACTGTGCTGAAAAGAGAAAACGATTCAAACTGCTTCATGTTATTGAATCATTCAATGTTTCTTAGCCAAGTCCGATAAGTTAGAAATTCTGTTTCTCATTATATGTCAGGTATGATTTCTAACCTCATCCTTGTAAATATTTTTTTTCATTGTTTATTTCTGCTTCTTCTACCCCTTTCTTTTTTATTTTCTTTTATTTGTTTTTATTTAATTTGTCACTGCCATATCTCTTTGTTTATCCTGTGATTCTTAAACTTCCAATTGCAGTTCTCATGATTTTCTGGAAATTCATTTGAATAAAACTTTCTTGTTTATAATTATTTCCAGATTCTGAATTTAATCTTGTAATTTTCTGCGATTGTTTAGAAGTTTATTTTATTCTTGAATTCATAACAGTGCTGAAGCATTCATGTCATATCTTGAACACTGTTAATTTGAATTCTAATTTTTGTTTGAAGATCTGAATATTTAATGAAATTTCACACACCTTTGCTGTTCTGAGTTTATTCTAATTCTTTTTAAAAAGCTCAAAATATTATACTCATTACAGCACTCTGTTATTTATCAGTTGTGATAATTTCATTGATTTTCAGATTGGCTTATATCAGTGATACGTCTTGGAATTCGTCTTTATTCATGATCATTATATTGAAACATGTTTGTTTGACATCATCTGAAATTCTAGATATTTTGAATATCACACACCTCTTATTTTTTTTGAAATTGTCAATCTTGTGTGACTGATTCATTATATCCCAAAACTGTACATTAATTCATGTGATTTCAAATAAATTATCCCGATCATGAATATTTTCAAATTTGATGTAAATGATCTGTAATTTCTCTTGGGCTTGTTAGAAATAGTTTTGAGAAATTCATGAAAATGTTTTTTTAATATGGTCATAAATATCATTGTTATTTCATGATTATTCGATTTGAATATATGTTTGTTTAAAATCATTTGAAATTAGTGATTTATTGAATCTCACACATATCTTGAATCTGAAATATAACCTGATGTGATTGATTCATTAAATCTAGAGCTTTTCATATTCCTCAAATGATTTCAAATAAACTGTATTTATAATCTTGGACCATGAATCATTTTTACATGACCATCATCCTCTGATAAGTCTGTTGTGTTACTGATTTCTCTGTGCTGCTCTGATTCTGTTTTTGAAAAATGTTTGTTTTGGAATCATGTTATGAGAAATTGATTTGTAAATATTTTTTTTGAGGACTGCTTGATTTGATATCAAAGCACCGGGGTGTGATTAAAATCCTCAAGAGCGAGATAACAAGTGGTATCAGAAGTGCTTATATTTGTTTCACCCATCTGTACTGAGATTCAAATTTTTTTACCTTGTATAGATTCACACATTTTTTTTAATATGCTAAATTTTTTCTGGCTGGGTTTGTTTCTTTGGTCTGAGATGTCCATGATAGTCCATCAGGGTGTAATTAAATTCCTCGATAAGGGAGACTACAATTGGTATCAGCTTTTTTCTGTTCTGAATTTTCACTTTGTAGAGACACCATGTGGTATCAGTTTAAAAGTGCTGCATATTTTTTTTGCTGTATATATATTTTTTTTCCCTCTTGTCATAGATCAGCATATTACTCCTGTAATTGATTTTCAACTTTAAAATTATTTATTGATTATTCATTCAGAAATTGAAATCAATATCCAAATTGAACTGCATTTAGAATCCATCAAAATTATTATAGATTTTGAAATTGTGATGAATTGTGACTGCAATATATTTCACAACAAGAGGAAATTTAATTTGGATTTTCATGATGGTTAAATATTTATTATAATATCTTTGAACTGGCAGTTATTTCACGACCATCTTCATTACTTATCATCCTTCTGCCATCCGTTATGATTTTATATAAATATGGAGAGTTTAATTTTTCTTAAAATCATTTTAAATAAACAGTGAAAATATTTGTGATGGAATTGTGGTTATATTATTATTCAGAATTAGTGATGATTGAAAATTTTCAATAATCCCGGTACAGTTGGCCATATTTCATAATATAATTAATTTAGAAATTTATTTCACAGTCCATTTCTGTACCTACCACATTTTCTATCATCCATATATTGGTTTTATACCAAGTTTTTTTTAAAAGCTGAAATGATAAATATAAATATATAAGTGTGTCTCTAATCTCATTTAAAAATCCAAGCTCTGGTCATGCATGGTTAAGAGACAACTTATAATTTAAGCTGCGACTGACCTCATTTAAAAATCCAAGCTCTGGTTATGCGTAGTCAGTGTGCTCTTAAATAAATAAATAAAATTTTTTTTTGCTAAAAACTGAAATAAAATTGAATTTCTCCTTGGTGTGTAAAAACCAGCCTATCAATCCATCTCTCTAATCTGTGAAATGTGTTAATACCTTATGAAGTATTATGTTTTGTTGATTGATAGTTACTGGGATTTGAGACTATCTGATTTTGTCACTTAAGTTGAATTTATAATTATAGTCAAAACCCATCACTGTTTTTGCGCCTTATTTTCTTAAAATCTTTTTGAAAATAATTGGAAATGAATTGTTTTTAAAACTCTCTCCATTCTATATAAAATTCATCGTATATCCGTCATTCTCTACAATGTGAAATATGCCACCTGTTCTTAGAATATTATGATTTTTGTTTGACTGATTGAAAAATTATGATGACCGTTCTTCCTCTTAAGCTGAAATTATATTTTTAGTCAATTTTCATCTGTATTTTAAAATTTGTATCCTTTTTGATGATAACAAAAGGGGGAGAATGGATTAGATTTTGATTTATGAGTGAATATTTTATAAATATTTTTAATTTTGAAAATTTATTATTATCATTCATTTCACTCATGCACAGTTACAGGGGGAGTTGTCTGTTGTAGGGGGAGCTGATAAATAGGGGGAGTTCAATTTCCACTGTCAAATACATTTATTGTTTTTTTCAAAATCTTTTATTTGTTTGTCATCATCAAAAGGGGGAGATTGTTGTATATAACGTTGTTGTATACACAATTATATGATTTTTGTTTGATGATAACAACCAAATAAATATTATTATAAATGTGTTTGAAATCGTACTGTTAAACATATACATCACTGACTGAAATATAATATTTATATTTAAATGGAATACGACCATACAGACATTGATATATACATACTGTATTCTATTTAAATTGAATATTTTATTTCAATAACACAACAGTATAAATCTTATAAACTCCTCTATTTAAACACTCACATAATATTTGTACTAATAAATAACAGAACAAAATAGACAAATTTGTTTGACAACAATAAAATAATATTTTATTTCAATCAAACTTTGTTTATTACAAACATCAGTACAATTCATATATATATATATACACACAGCCCCTCAATCATACATTCACTCAGTTTACATTTCAGTATACATTTCTTTTATACAGACACTTTCACTGTTACCCACACTGTATATTTTTCACTGCCATTTTTGTCTTCTGTCATCTTTTATCTTCTGTCTTCATTTTTTCTGTTTTGTTTTCTGCTGTCTGTCTTCAGTCTTCAGTCTTGTCTGTCTTCACAGCACTTCACTATCAGTCCAGTCATCGTCTTCATACCTGTCATTCACAGAAACACACACAGTACACTGCAATACAAATAAAAACTAAACACATGCAGATTTAAATTTTATTTTTAAAATTTTATTTGCCTCAGAATTTGGTGTGTTTCTCATCATTTTTCTGACTCAATCTGATTTTTTTTACTGATGGCTGCATATACACACGTGTATAAACACACGTGTGCACTGCCACGCCAATCAGTACGCAGCTGAGGAGTAGCCACTAGGACCTGCTCAACTCAGTGCACAAACAAGTGCAGCTCAAACATGGTCGAGCCAGCAATAAAGAAGTGGAGTTCAAATCAGCAAAGAAACTTCAACAAACTCAAAATAGTGTGAAGCAAGATGGTGTGCAAATACACGTTTCAGCATGGTCGAGAATGGTACATGCAAGCAAATACAAACAGCAATGGTGAATGAAATAGCAAGCACCTGGCCAAGGAAGAGAGACAGTGCAAATACATGCATAACCACACAAGCATACATGGATCAAAGAGGATGCATAGTGGCGCAACATGGTTCAGTTGTTATTTGCAAAGAAGTGAAATCAGCAAGTATTTGATTCATGAATGATGCAGTGTAAGTATGACAAGTACATGGAACTAGCAAACAGTAAACAACAAATGCAATGAACATGGCAGCATGGTAGATGGTCAAGAAGTGAAATCAACATGATGCATGGCAGTGTGCATAAGCCATGTGCAATCTAGTGTTGCATGAATTCAAACGGTCTATACATTTGTATGGGCGAGACAAGCAGTGCCAATTTTTTTCAAGCACAAAATTCATGGCAACATCACATGTCAAAACTGGAAATATACAAAGCAAATATGGTGAAGATTCAAGCTTGAAATGCAAATATGATGCATGGCATTTGGATGTACAAGCAGCGAAATCAAGTGGTGTCTCAAGAATAGGTGCAGCTACAATGTATGATGCAACAGCAATGTGATTGAATGTGTGCATGTCTCATGAAAAGGGACAAAGCAAGTTTTCTTTCTAGAATGGTCGAGCATGTTAAATTTCATGCTACAAGATAACACATCAAACAAATCATGGTGGGAAATTAAGTGTACACAGTTAATCCAAATCATTTCCAGTACAGTATCAATCCTACAAGGTCAAGCAAAACTTTCTAAGTGCAACATATGTTCATATCAGACTTATATTTAAAAGTAATAAATCAGTTTTGATCAGCATGGAAAAATTGGCAAGAAATTCTTTCAAGAAATCAGAGAAAAAGTATGGCAAAAAATAAGCAAATTCAATGCCAAGAATTCACAGCAACCAATTTAAAGTCAAGCAAATTCAAAAGAGGAAATTGAGCAAAAGACAGCAAGGTGATATATCAGGCAATAAACCATGTCAAAGGGGAAAGTATTTTCCAGAAATCAGATTTGTGTTTTAGGCAATAAATCTGCTAATTTTGTTTCTAGCATTTCCAGAACTAAATCAATGGAATTCACGACAGATTTTTGTCAATCAAGGCTCGTTTTAAATAAAGCCAGAAAATCATCAAAGCAATATATGGAAAGAAATCATTTGTTGAGCTTAAATAGTTTTGATTTCTTTATGTGAATCATTCAGTGCTCAATCAACAAATCGAAGTCATGGGAATGGGTCACGACATCAGCTAAGTCGAAGAACTAAAAGAGGAAATCATGGAAACATCAATCACGCAAGTGAATTTATCAGCAATTTCAAAAGAGGAAACACACAATTATCAGACAAGTCATCGGGGCTAATTCATGTCTGAATACAAAGCCAAAATCACGCAATTCAGTATTTTTGCAAACCACATCGGAGGCCAAATCAAAGACCAGATTCATCGATTCATTAAGAAAATAAAAAGAGGAAACCGCAAATTTCAGGTCGAATCAATGCTTTTGAAATCAGAGATTTCTAAGGGGTTGTAATCCCTATTTATAACACCAGTTCATCATCGGCTAAGGAGTGTATCGAACCCAACGCAAATCGAAACCAAACATCAAAAATTCAAGCAGAGAATTAAATTTATTTCACTCACAATTTTAGGGTTTCGGTCGCCACTGTAAATCCTAAAATCAGAGAAATCCAAATCGATAGACAAGCATGCCATAGAAGTCGAGCCTCGGAGATTCAATTCTTTTTCAGCAATCGATCAGAGTTTTGGAGGATTTCAGAAAACCCTAGGAGATTAAGAGAGGAGCCGCCGCCATTTTTGATTTTCCAGAGAATAAAAAGGATCGGGCTAACAAATGAAGGATGGTGCAATCAAATGACAAAGAGGCCGGCCCATTCAAGCTTGAATTAAAGGGGATGACCCTTTATTTTATTTCCTAGGGCTTTAATTTTTGTTTCTCCTTTCTATTTCTTTGTGTTTTTGTTGTAATTTTTCTGTAAACCAATCTGAACAGTTTATAGAGTCTGTAAAACTCTAGGGGAGTTTCAGTTAGGAGTTAACTAACAGTACTAGAATCTGTAAAATCTAGGAATACAGGTTACGGGCTTGTAATCTGGGGAAAATCTGATTCAGGGGTTTGAATCAGTCTAGGATTTTGAGCGTAGGGTTAGAATAGGAGCAGGGGTTTGCGAGTGTACATGGTCTTGTATGCGGGAACTGTTCTATCACCTAGTAGAAACCTTAGAAATGCAGCAGTAGGCAGGGTTTTGCCGAAGCTGGGTATATCTGTGTGTGATTTATTTTCTGCATTTTAGTTTCTGCTATTTTCTGTGATCAGTTTATTATTATATATCTCGTTAAGTTTTTAATTCAGTTAAAAACTGTGAAAAACCCTATTCACCCCCCCTCTAGGGTTATTCTAGATCCAACAAGTGGTATCAGAGCCAGGTTTTCTGTTAACTCTAGAGAAATGGTGAATCCTTGTTGTCAGTCGATAGAGAGTCAGTCCAGTTCATCTCCAACTATTTTCACTGGAACAGATTTTTTAAACTGGAAATCCAGAATGGAATTTTATTTAAAATCTGTCAATATTAAATGTTGGGATGTTGTTATCAGTGGGTACGATATGGTAGATAAAGTTTTTAATTCTCGTGCTACACATATTCTATATTCTTATCTTGACGATGATCAATACAGTCTGATCTCCCATTGTTTAACTGCGCAGGAAATCTGGATAGCTCTCAATACAAAGTTTGGACAAATTGACAACTGCAACTCAAAACCAGAGAAAGTCAACTCAGATTCAGAAGTCTGTTTAACAGGATTTACAAATGAAAATTCAGAAGGATCAGATGATGAAGAATCAACAGATGCTGAAGTTGAAAATTTCTCATACGAAGATTTGGTTTATATGTGTGTTGATTTAACTAAATCTGTTGATAAACTCAAATCTAAAAACAAATCTCTAAAATCTGGGAATTCTGAGTTGACCAGCAAAATTGATGTTTTGGAATCACAGCTTGAATATTTTAAAAATTCTTCAAATTCAGTTTGCAAAAATTGTCTAAAATTGAAAACCAATCTTGTTCATTTCAATAAAAATATTGAAAAGTTTGAAAATGAAATTTTGATCTTAAATGAGAACAAGGCTGAGTTATCAAATTTGAATAATCTTTTGCAAAAGGAACTTGAAAGTTTTAAGACTGATATATATTCCAAACTTGAAATTGCTGAAAAGGAGAATTTGTTGAAATCTGATTTGATTTTGAAAGAACTGGAAAACGAGATTGAAAAATCCAAGAAATTTGGGTTTGAAAAACAAAAACTTTTTGAATCTGAGATTGCTGAGTCCCAAACCAAAATTAATCTGCTTAAAGATGAAAATTTGGTTTTGAAATCTAATTTTGAAAGATGTAAGATCACTGAAAATAATTGTTCAGATTTATTGAAAGAAAATGGTGATCTTAAAACTAAAATTCAACAACTTGAAACAACCCAGGCAAAATTTTCAAATGGTGAGAAATCTTTAAATATGTTGTTGAAAAATCAATTTTCATTGGGAAATAGAAGTGGACTTGGTTTTGAGAAATCTGAGTTTTCTGAAAGGAGAAGCTCAAACGATTTTAAAAATCCTTCAACTTTCTTTGAAAAGAATCGTCTTGCAAGTTTGAACTTTATTAACTCGAAAGGATTTCTTCAAAAACAAAATTTGAATTTGTTTTGTGATAATTCATCTAAACAATCCTGGATCCCAAAAGGAGATAAAACAAACCTATCTCTAATGAGATTTTGTAACTCTGATGAGTCCTATTTTTTGTTCAAATATGTCGTACCCAATAACTTTGTATAAACCAAAGCTCTGATACCACTTATGTAATGACCCGCCTTTTTGACTAGTTTTCGCCGGTAATTAAACCAACTTAAACCGTTCACAAAGACGGATTGTTATGGGTACTTACATATTTGCACAAAATTAACATAACTTTTATTTCATTTCATTGATTACATCAGAGATTACAAGGAATATTTGAGTACCATGTATGCTCAACGGAAAATAAACTCTCCAGCGAAATAAGAAATACCCCAAATCATAACTCTAGCTTTAAATCTGATCCAGCTTTAAAATCTAAACCTGCAAACTAAACTTCTAGCTGCCCATGGAAAAATTATAGGCACCCAGAGTTAAGGTGTGGGAAATAATAAACTCTAGGTCAATCGTGGGACTAGTATGACAACTCAAAAACCGTTCTTATTTTAGAATTAATTTAAAGTTGGGAAATTCACCGGACCATGCTACTAACGAGGAACGAGTTTACTCCATGTGAATTCCCGTGCCACCAAATTCTTTATGACTTTGGAAAATGAAGCTATCATAAGCTCATCCCGTATCACACAATGCAGGCGCTCACCAAATGGGCGAATTTCTCCTTATGATAACCAAAAATGCTTTATTACGTGAAAATCCTCTTTTAAAATTATTATTAGTGCGTTGTGTTGAAAACCATTTCACAAATAAATAAATTAATCTTAGCGAACATAGTAGCAATGCCCACATATATAATTTACAAACAAAACGAATGGATCATATTAGTTGTCAGGTTTTCCAATATGATGGTTCCTGGCATGAAAGACCAATCGAGGACACGAAGCTAAGTATCTCCTGGTTAACATCCAGACAACGGACACCAAATATATAGCGCGAAAGTATATAATCCGGTTAACATCCAGACATTGGAAACCGTATATACTTTATTCCCTCAGGTTTCGAAGTAGATCTAGCGCCGAAGCTTTCGATTTTCACTAGATATTATGTATACAACCTAACCTCCAATTTACCATCAATCTGGGGTGTGAGGTTTGTCGAGGTCACGATATACACAAAGCTACGCTTCAATAGCCATGCTTTGATCATCACTAGCTCATTTCATAACTCTAGTATGCCACATTGACAATTCAGGACATATCACTAATTTTATCAATGCATTTCCTGTAAGTTCATATGACTTAGAGATGAGGATAATAAATTGCCACGAATCCAATATATATTAACAGAAATCAGTGCTATGCAGTCAATTCCAATGTCAGACACACATTCTCTACCAGTCCGTTCTAGGTCGGAACGGAACAACAACCCAAGAATATTCAAATATTTTCAGATCTCATGCCAGTTATAACCTCGTATCAAGTGTACGACCCGATCTGAGACATCAACAATCAACCCAAACAATTCGAATATACTCAGTCTTCTCTTATCGGTTTCCACGCCTCCAGTTTTTTTTATAACGTCGCATTATTACTTAGAATGGTTTTCAGACCTAGATCTGATCCTGGACTTTCCAAGTAATAAGTGTACTTTAAAAACAATAGTTGTGGTTTACATAGGCTTTTCAATCCAAATCTCCTTCCAAATTGTTACAAATTCCAAATTGGAATTACTCTAATTTCAAACATCCCATTACCATGTTAATTATTTAATCTTAATCAAAAGATTATACTTTCATTTAAATTTCTTACTTTTAATTTCCACAACTCAATCTCATTGGGTTTCAAGAATGAAATTATTGAAGATACGATTCACAACAAAACCCAAATCAATCAATATTGAACATAAGTTACACGGAAATTATATCTACTTATATTCGACATCAATTCTCATAATCAACGAATACTATAAATGGACAGATGGACACGAATTCAATCATCACAACAAATAAACAAACAATTTAACTGTGCACATGCATTACGGTCAATAACGCTTATCAGTGTTCGGTGTATTATCTAATTACATGAACAACCATTCAAACATTAACATCCATATCCAACAAATTATCATTAACAAATTATAATTAAAAGCAGCTAATTATAATTGTCTAATTACTGCTAATTTAATTAAATAATTAAATTAGAAGTTCTCACCATCAAGGCTCCAGTATATTCATTATCAGGGATTCCATATGGACAAGTGATCAATGCTATGCGTACTACTTCCAATCCACCTCCTATTAGCAGCTGGTTATTTCTCTGCTAATGTTTATATTGGAATTAAATTTATAACGATACTTGTTATAATTAGTTATGTATAAGGACTATTTATTTTATTTTATTATAATTTATACTTGATCAAAACGCCAATAGTATATACTAATGTATTCTTCTTATCGATACGATTTTAACGCCACTAACGGGGGTTTCATTGGGTTCAAAATGAATACCTTATGGGTGTTTAAAGTTTTAAATAATTTAATTTAAAAATAAAATAAAAACATACCCAGGCCCAAAGCCCATATGCTCCTCATGTTCAAAACCCGTCCCAACGTCATCTTCTTTTTCCTCTCCTCTCTCCTCTTTTATTTCATGCAACCTGGAGCCGAAAATGTGCACGCATCGTGCACGGTGCACACACCAGAACTCCACCATACTAAAATCCGAGACCACCTGCATATCTCTCTTTACTTCCTCACTCAACTACACCCACGCACCTCGACTCCAGTCCCTCAATTAAAAATCCAACGTGCTCACCGAGACCTGGAAGCGAACATCAAAATCTCACGAACCCATATGTCGCACTCTTCATTCGTATAGCAAACTCCGCCAACTATACCACATCGAAGCCCTCTCCATCCACGTTGTCTTACCATTCTCTATTTCCCCAATCGTCGCTTCCACCACCGACGATCTTCAGACCTAATTTCCGACCAACTAAACTATCGACACTGATTCACTCCAAATTTATATGAAAAATACTACATTTCCTTATGATCACAATGGCATAGACAGGGTTACCTAATTTTTATTGGATTGAGAGATAAGATTTTTTGAACTTTTGAACCCATTTCTCCCTTTTACTGTAAATCTGCGATATCTCTCTCATTTTGTCAACGAAATTTTGATCCGTCAATTTCGATAAATCAGAAACGACGATCCGGACAACTTTCATGTAGATCATTTGAGCCAAAAATGAAGGGATTGAGAGATACAGATTTTTGAATGAGTGGAAATGTTATTTTTCTATTTACAGGAATTTGAAAACAAGAAGAAGAACGTGAGGAGTACTAGTGTTTATATTGGCATTACAAAGGATATTCTAGTCATTTGAATCATGGGACACTTGGTACTCTTCATGAAGCCCTTACCATGGGTGATGACAACGCACAAGGTCACCTAGCCTAATTGTAATGGCCCGAAAATCCGTACCAATTTGAGCTGACTAATATCCTACACATTCAACTCAAAGTGCACGAAAATACAAATCATTTATAGAAAGAAGTTAGAGGATGAGAAAGACAAGATAGAACAAATAGAATAGAAGAGTAAGAAGAACACAACTGAACATAATCAGAGTAAATACGAATCTCACAACGGAACGAATAAAATATATTATATAACAAAATCTTGAAATACAAATCTGAATTTGTATATACATACCATATCAGAGTATAAATCATATACCTCACAGCTGAAATAATCTCTAAATATCTAATGGTGAAGCCTTCTACTTCGGGCTCCTCCAAGTGAATATGTAAAATCCTGAAACACTTGACTGCTCGTACAAATTTGGGCACCCAAGAGTTTAGGGAAAACACAAACAAAATAAACTCTGGGTCAGTCATGGGACTGGTGTGAGTAAACTTCAACCATATGGTTTAACTTTAAAAATCCTTTTTGAAACAAAAGGATAATAGTATGACTAACCCACACATAAACATGGATGGTTTTTACCTTACTATAACCCAAAATATTTTGATATCAAAATCCAAGGATATTACAATAATGTCTAATCAAGTAAATAACCAAATAGCAGAACGCTTGCATCTCACGCTCCACATATATATAGTATAAAATTAAAAACCGCAGGGCACTTATTGGAGATTGGATTCTAGCATACAAGGTATGGGATCACCTTCCGATCAGTGTACTCTAGAGGGTATACACCGGGTTCAACAAGAACGTCTTGCAACCTGGTCACACATGACCGCCCACTCATTTAGCTTGAGTGTAGCGAATATATTGCCACCCACGGTTGTTGGCCATCCAACAGTAATCTAGATACAGAATCAAAAAGAAGTACAAATATGAATCTTCTCTAGATCAGTGACAATACACCCTGCTTGGGTATGACCCAACTAGCCATGTTGCCCGCCCGATTTCTGTCATTTCCCGGTTGTGAGGCTAGATGCTACGTCTATCTTCAGAACATATAATCACCATTCACTTTGAATGCCACATCGTCAAACCCATCAATTCACAAATCGATTTCCAAAAATATCACAGGTATAAAAAGCTAAGAGGAACGAATTCCTCCGCCACCAGACGTAATACCTTTAAGAGATCAACTATGCGTGATTTGTTAGGTATACTCTATCATACACTCGTCCATACAAGTTGTCCTAGGACTGGACAAACAGAAGCACCATTCTGAAAAAACGACCTTGTATTTCACATTGTCTTCAATTATCTTCAGCATAATCTAATTCACAGTGCTTAGGCCAATACAGAGCGGTTTTCAGATAGTATATCTAACTGGTCTCTCCGTAATGACAACGATGGTCAAAACACATCGATAGTCGGTTATTTAACTATCGAAGTAAAAACAAACATCCATTCAAATGTACAACTAAACATCACATAATCACTGGCCCTTTTCGTTTAACATTAGTTTTCTAGTTTCTCATTTCTTCCCAGATATTTCCCTCAACGCGTTTAACCCTTCACATTTCTTGGAAAACATTCCCAGTTATTATAAACTCTCATTCTCCCATGTTCCAGAAAATATATGTTATTAACGTTCGAATATTTTGATTCTTTTCACATTCCTTAATTTCTACACTTGGATAATATATCCTATCTACATTGGAAAAATATTTCCAATTTAATTATGAATATTTTAATCTGCCAAACGTTTACTTATAAAACTTTAAAATGTGAATATCATCCCTATTATAGAAATGTGAACACCTTTATCAGATAAATCTTTATTCACATAAATATCCTTAACTTGTTTATCGAAATCCCTTTCATAATTTTATATTCCCATTCCACTTTATAAACTCTGTTTCTACGACATCTTCTTGTTAAATCAATATCAAGTTGATAACTAAATATTGATTACATATCCTATTATAATTTATTAGTTTAAAACTAAATTTTAATTATCCTATCAGATTATAATTCCTAAAAATAATTTACTTTAATACATTCGACATCGTCGAATTATAGTTCCAATTCCTAATAGCGTTATATATAAATATCACTTTTAAGTTTGCTTGACAACGTTACTTTATCATTATAGTACAAAAACTTGCAATACGCTGCCATATTCCTTTTATACTAATCTCGACGTCTCTTTCCGTTACAAACTAATAACATTCTTCGATAATAGTGAAGCCGTTCAAGTTGGGGCATTTTATTTACCTCTCAGACCTTGATCGCCAACGTTCTTACCTTAGAATATATATAAGCCCGTAACTTGAACCCCTTATTATTTTTAATCTCAATTAAACCATATTTCAAGTTTCACTTTACAATATAGTTTTATAACGTTATATACTTACTTGAAATCTCCGTTGTTTATGGTTATTTATATTAAATATTAACCCTTCGCTTCAATCTCGTTATACAACTCCCTTTATAACTTCTTTACCCATAACTCTTTACGCTCTTTATCATTTGACAATTCTCTTTTTATTTGAATTATTCAATTCAAGTAAAACATCTCATTACAAACTTAGTACCATTTAAATGAATCCCCTTTTAGAACCAATACTTGACTAATAATTATTCATCTCTAAAGTAAAACAGTTTACTTCACTATTTATCTAACATAGATAAATTGTTTACTTTATATAAACAATAACTAGTTTTATTTGTTCAACCAATCGTTTAGGTTTCATTAAAAGGGTAATTAATAATTAAGAAAATTTCATTAATTTAACAATTAATTTCTGAGCTATTATCATTAGATTAATTGAAGCTTTATTTAATCTAATAATCTTTTCCAATAAACCAGTTGATTTAGTCCATTTCAAACCATCAGTTAATTCGTTAGCTGATTCTAATTACTTTACCTTATTTGACTAATATAATTAATATAATAATATTTCTTAACCGTTTGCCTTACAATAATTACCCAAATTATTTACTTGTAGGATAATTACAGCTTCGTAACTTATTTAAATATCAAATCATCATTTATATTTGCTTTAGAAAAACGAACTATAAAATACCAGTTTATAATAGAAATTCTATTATAATTTAAAATTCTGCTTCAATTATAAAAATATAATTTTTATAATCTAACTTCGTTGATTTGCCTGACGGCCGATCAACTGCTTAACAAAAAGACGGGTTTATGGTCGATGATTTGCCGCTTTCTTAATCGATATCGTCTATTGATTAAATCAAAATAACGTTGAATTTCCATTCAGCATTAATAACCGCACAGGGTTTCAATGTCATTTGGGTTCAAACAATGTATATATACAACAAGCAATGCATATAAATATTGAGGAATCCGGTTGGATTCTTCCAAACTGTTTCCTGCATCCACAGATGTTAGTCACAATAAATATCACCAATTTCATATCATTATGAAATATAATGGTAAACAACATTAGTGTTCAATTGACAGTTTAGATATATGACGGTTTATATTATTTCAACCAATTTAATTGTAATCTACCTAAACAACCATCACACAACATTCAACCATTTTTATCAATATTAAAATATAATTATAATATTTAAAAATAGACAAGAGTCAGTGAATTTACTCGCCTTTGCGCGTTAACCGTTAAATAACGATTTGCGTCAGTTGATTAAACCAGCGTTTTAATCCGTCTAAAATTGTGACGAGCTACAATTCTCTCCAAACCAATTCTAGTACGTAGCCTGTGTCCGTACGATTCCAAAATAACCACCCTCTCACTCAGCTAGTACATCATCAACACAATTACTTCAACCTAAAACTGACGCCAACCCAACTGACCTCAAACCACACGCGAACTTTGAACTGGGTTCTGCAAACTTTAATTGTGGATCTTCTGGGATATTCAGTTTTTTAAGTATCCTTTGTTTCTTCCATAACGTTTGCGATGTTCTGCATGAAACCCACTCGTAACACTAAACCGAATCCCCTTTTTCCGCCTCTTTGCCACACCTTACCAGAACTCAGAACTTGACGTCCCTCATCACCCCAACATCCTCTTCGTTTTCAAAGTGCTTCACCATACTGCAACAATCCTCCATATACATATGAACTCCACAGTTTTGAAACGAGCAACACCAGAGTCCGCCATGTTGTACCACATACCAGCAGTATCCTTCTAACTACGTTTGTCCACAATTCTTTGCAACAATATGAATTTCAGTATTCAAAAATTAAGCGATAAACTTGGAATGAGATATCTGAAGCAAGCAACATTGGAGTTGTCTGTACAAGTTGGCTGACCTTCATCCATTCACCGTGCAACACTTATGTACCATCTTTTCACTTCCGCACACAATTGTTTTCACCATTTCATATTTCTCCAATAGCTCTATCTCCCCGCTACCACTTTACACCACTCGATCTTAACTTTCTTCCCCAACACACATTAAAATACCCCATCGTGGTTCTCCCCTCCTACACCGTAATCTTCCCCCAAAACACGCGCACGTATACAGCTCCTGTTTCATGTGGCGTTCCTCATTTGCCAGTCTTAAAACTACCATAGCCACTATTCTGTTTTTCCCACTCACGCCACACATCCTCTCAATCCAATGCAATGCAAACCACATGCATTCCATCCTGCACACCACCCTTTTGCGTTTTAGCCATGCACCCATTGGTCCAAGTACAGTCGCTCCTCTCTTCCTTCCTATTCAAATGAAGCTCTCCATGTACACACCCATCTCATCTTCTCTCCAAGCTTTTATATAAATTTCCGTGTGTTCTTTTCCCATGTTTGCATCTTTGATTTCATTTCGCTGATATCTTTTTTTTTTCAAATGAAGCTGATGTTATCACCGAACCCCTTGGTCACCGCAGAAGCTCATGCCACTTTACTTTTTGTATTATTATTTATTCACAGATCGGCCATTTTGCCTTTTTAAAGCTTAAGTGCTTGTGAGGTGAAATATATATAGAAACGAAGGGATGAATAGATAAGCACGGTGTCCATTTGTATGCAGTAGGACCTTTAACCATAGGCTTGCGCCTGTATTATGGCTTCAGATTGACTTTGTATAGATTTAGATTTCTTTCTTTCACTTCATGCTTGCAAAAATGTCGAACTTAGTATAGACAGAGAATCTTGTATGATAAATGTTTCTTGCCAGAAGACAAGAACTTTAATGGAAACACGTACAGATTTTTGGAAATACACTGAAATGTTCAACTGAAAAACATGTGCCGTGATATGGTAAAGATTTGGTAAGATTTATTACAGAATTAGTTTAACTTTTCGCAAGAGAATGGTCCGAGAGTTTCTTTGCGCAAATAAAGTAAGGTGGAAGAATTTATAAATATTTCGGAAATGATGTACGGATCTTAGGTGTTTGGCCATCACGTACAGTGGTCGCTTTCTATCAGTAAAGGATACGTAGGTGTGTTGCAATGCAATGTCCAGCATGTGGATACTATAGTTTAGAGTATGGTCTAGTTTGCTTCAACATAAAGTAATAGGTAGGAAAGAATAGGCAACTATATTTATTTATACATACGTTTTTGTCTTATATTAGATATTTATTAAGGGTTTCCGTTACGTAAAATTTCGTTCACATATGGACTGCTATGGAAAAAAAATAAAAATACAGCCGTGTCTAGCGAGGTGTCACGATCCCAAAAATATAATAATATCGGTAGGTTAACTTATATTGTGAAACCCCAAAATATTGACATAGGGTGCAACATACTCCAAATAAAAAGTTGTGTATTTAATTATTTAAAAATTATAGTAAAATTCTAAAAATTAAATTACAACTATGTCTCAAAATAATCTTGTCCAAATTCGAAACCAATATATAAATATATTTAAATAACCGTTATGGCCATAAACGAATATGCCGCTGCTTTTCTGAATATTCGATTTGGACATAACTTACATTATATAATCTGAAATCTCGATTATTCACTTCCATTAGAAAAATACTGTTAAACATATTCCAACATTTCTTGTTTTGCAGAAATCCGGTTTATAACGAATCATGTACACTCAATTGAAGTTCAAAACGTTAAATTACGAACTGCTGTGCCATTACGGGCTCGTTTTAAATTATATTATAATTAATACGTTCAATGGTCGTTATAAATAATATATTTGTTATTATAATTCAATTATTAATTGAATTAAATCTGTTAAATTATCCAATTCACATTATATTGAAATTTTACCATTTTCGACTGTTTTTCAAAAATAAAATATATCACTCCATGATTTATATTTATTAAATAATCAAAATTATTTAATTTAAATTATTTAAAATTATCAAACCAATATAATAAATTAATTAAGTAAATTAATTATTATATTGCTAAAATTATGGGACGTTACATACCTTCCCCCTTAAAAGAATTTCATCCCCGAAATTACCAAAGTGGGAAAATGTTATATTCCTTATTAATTTCATTAAAAATCATCTGTATTATTCTGGTTCAACTGAATCAATTAATTAAAATAATAATTCCTTCTTATTAATGAATATTTTTAAAATTTTGTAAATTTTCTAACATCTTAAATTTTCAAGAAATTTTGTCAGCATCTTCTCTACACGGCTCAACCGGTACAACTACAACTTGCCTCCCTGGCCTTCTTCATTTCAAAAGAAAATCAAATAGCCAAGTGGCTCACCAAAATGGCTCATAAATCTCATGCTCAATATATTTTAAACATGTACCCTTTTTTGTCGGCATTCAACTCTATCCCTGCCATATACTATCAAACCAGCATATATCCAAACATTTTCAACTGATCTCCTATCAACTTATCCTTAAATCCAATCCTTCGCTTATATTTGAGCCAAATTCCATTTCAATTCCAGCTCCATTTCAATTCCAAACTCTTTCTTAACCATCTTATTCTACTTCAATTTAAAATTCTTATTCAATAATTCCATTTCATAACCAAGTTAAGTTCCATTTCAAAGTCTTATTTCACATATTCAGTTACTTTACCAATTTAAGTTCTATTCCAGTACGATTTTTACTTTATTGGCTGCTATAACACCACGTGATTTTAAATATTAAAATTAATGAATTAAAGAATACTTAATTTCAAATGTGAGAATTAAGGGAAACGGATTGTGCCATTGCGTTCGCCTCAGAATTCTGCTTGAGAAAGAGTCCGAGTTTTTGTGAATTGGACTTCGTATGAAGAAGTTATAGCCTTCCGAATTTTCAGAATTTAAATAAATTAAAAACAGCTTAGGTTTAGAAAATTTCAAATTTAAATTTCAAACAGGGAAGTGGGCTGGGCGGAAAAATTCCCACCCAAAGCCAGGTTGACCAAGGAGTCAACCTTCCTATACAAGTCGACCAGGGGGTTGACCTGGGGGTTGACCTGCCCCCCGGGCAGAACTGAAAGGTGACGATGTTTTGAGCCAGTGCTAAGTCATTAGGACTGAGGTGTTATTCTATCTTGACTGGATGGTCTTGATTGTTTTTAGGTTAATCTGACGGCTCTAAATTAATTAAAATTCTATATAAGCAACCTAACTCTAAACCTAAAATCACACTAGTTCATACCAAGAGCCGCTATGCCGTCAATGGAGAACCTAGAGTAGCCGCCGTTCTCTTTCAACTCAAAAACAAGATAGAAGCAAAAGTCAAAATCAAATCAAATCTAAATTAGGATAACAATTAGTCTACATCAAAGGCGAGCAATTCAGTTTCAGAATACAAATCCCAGAAAAACAAGACTATTCTTTTGTTTGTGAGTATAATTTCTTTCACAAATTAATTAATTAATTTGATTGTGATAAGTTATAATTGGGATTATGAGAATATGACTTTGAATCATGTGATGTTATCGTTGACAGTTTTGTTATTGTGGATCTATTTAGTATGTTGAATTGTACATGTCTAACTTGATTCATCTTATGCTAGTATGGGATGTTATGTATATGAATCTTATGCAAGTTTGGGATGTTAAATCATATGCTAGTTTATGAATCATATGCAAGTCTGTATGTGGATTATACACAAGTTCATATGTGAATCATGTAGATACATATGCTAGTTTAAATGCAAGCATGTGACATTAATTTACATGTTTAGATCCATATGCAAGTTCACATATTTATGTTTAGATCTATATTTAGATCCATGGCAGTACATAGTTATGCAAATTTATGTTTTATATGCCCATTGCCTATGCTATTTTTGTATGTGAATCATATGTTAGTTTGAACGAAATTCATATGCAAGTTATAGGAAAAGCATATCCATATATTCAAATTCACGATTACATATTTAGATCTATATTTAGATCCATGATTTATGTATATCCTTTGCCTATGCAAGTTATTGGTTATGCAAACTTGTGTCATGATTCTTAGATCTATTTTATGTATTATGCAAGTTGTGATGTTGCTTTTCTTTTTATAAGTTAGACTATTTGCAAGTCTAACATATGTCGTATTAAAATGTACGAATAGCGTGGGGACAATGGGAAAATATTAAATATACATAATTGTGAATTGGCATAAAATGGCCTTAAAGGCATATAATTAATTTGAGACATTAATTGGTATAAATTTATATACCTGAAATTATGGACATAATTTAGGTGACAATTATGGACATAAATTGATTTGGAATTTATTGACAAATTTGAATAGGGATATTAATCCAATTTAGGGTTAAATAATTATGTGTAATTATTAACCTCTTAAGACACGAGGTTAGACTCGTCTGTGGTATTAGACTGCCCGGACCCGCCTGGCAAATCCAGCAACCACAAACGGTAGTCTAATGGGAGAGGTCAAAGGCATAAATTAAATGCGTAGTAATTGTAAAGACACGAGGTTAGGCTCGTTTGCAGTATAAGACTTCCCGGAGCCACCCGGCAAATCCAGCAACCGCAAACAGTAGTCTAATGTGGGAGGTCTTTATAAGGTTACGGTTCTAATGAATTAAGTAACACTTAACCAGATAAACATGTGGTGGGACATGGGGGTTAAGTGGGTGGCCTGGGTGCATGTGAAATACGATTAGAAACACTTAACCAAGTTGAAAACATAAAAGAAGACATCAATAAGAAGGGGTTAAGTGGGATGTTCTTGTGGGGACCAAGCATAGGTGGAAAGCTTGTGTCAAACATGGGGACCCTTTTCAAACCAGTAACCCATTAAGTATCTTTGTGAGCTCGAGCCAGATCGAGGACGGGACATGCTTACTGGGTTTGATTGCAAGAGGTCAAAAGGGTTAGCGGTGGCAACGCAAGTCCAACGGGGTCATGTGCGTGCGTGGGCCCGGGCTGGTAGGTAAGACGTTGTTGCATCATGTAGATATAAGTCGTGCATCTTTAGTGGTATCGGGTTGCCACTTTGGGGAGTGAAACACCCCACTGTGGGATCAGCACGGGTATCTACGAGTTAGGGAGCCGACAGCATGGGGGTAGTGGGTACAGTTAGTGGATATAGGGGCAGGCGACACCTATGAAGACAACTAGGGGTACACGAAACTACCATTATCATTGTTATGTTCTGTAGGTGGGATCAACTTTTGGGGTGACTAATAATGGTTCAGTATAGTAATTATCCTATAGTGATTAGGAACGAGATTAACGCCAGAATATTCCTCTTGTTTGCTTTATCATGCCCACTTGTTTCAAGGTCATACCTTGTTTTACCAGTTTACGCCTTATCCTAATTACTTTTATAATTATATTGTTAAAGTTATTATACCTGCCAGATTTTATGTCTGACCCCCTTGTTTTCGCCTCTTTTCCTCCTCCCCCCCAGGTTCTCACGGTGGGACTAGTACTATTGGAGCTTGATCATGGATCTCTTTCTCTCTCTTTTGTAAGTCCTTGGATTGCTGAAAGTAAAGTTCAGCTCATCTCTTTTATGGCTACTTGTGTTCGGGTTATGCTTTTTTACTTTATGTACCGAGAAAACAATTTGTCAAGATGGATATTAAGTGTACTTGGTTTTACGATTGGTTTATGAAGTTGTTGTAATCAAACCATTTCTCCGCTGCAAAAAAAGTTGTTTTAAATTTTTCAGGTACCAATATATGTATCTGTCTTGTTATATTTTGTTCTATACACTAATAATGCTCCATGAAAATTAATGCATTCCCTTTGAGAGTGACCTTAATGGACATGGGGTGTTACACGTGGTATCAGAGCTGAAGGTTACCAGAACAGATATGAATTTTGAAAAACTGTTTTTCAAAAACATTAAATAAATACTTTCAAAAATATGTTTTAAGGAAAGTATTTTCAAGTGAAAAGTTTGTTTTAAAAACATAACCTCTAAGAGCCATATATCTTTCCTTCGATTCTTCGTTTTGAATCTCTTCCTTTTTTTTCCAGCATGTATGGGGAACCTGAGATACCCGAGGGCATACCAATACCAGGCTGGTTTAGAAGGTATCTGGAGGCTAGGGCCACTGCCGCAGGCCCAGCAAATGTTCCTCCTCCCTCAGCTGTTGTCGCTCCTCCTCCTCCCACGCCTTGCGTTGATACTTTTTCGAAGATATGCAAAGATTTTTAGGCAATGGGCGGGAAACCTTTTCACGGATCAGAGACGTTTATTGAAGCTCGAAATTGGCTTAAGGAGGTGGAAGATCTATTTGGTATTTTCGAGGTAGAAAATGGAAGGAAGGTCCAATTGGCTGCTTGGTTAATGAAGTACGAAGCTTCGTTTTGGTAGGAGGTCACGAATGGAGAGCATCCAGTGGAGGCATGGATGGATTTCAAGCACAGGTTTAAGATGAAATTTCTATCACGAGCAGAAGAAAATTTATATATGGAGAGGTTCTTAGCGTTGTAGCAAGGAAATTTGTCAGTAAAGGAGTACGTCAACAAGTTCAATCAGTTCGCAAGATTTGGCTTATACTTGGTGAACACACCCGAGAAGAAGGCCCTGAGGTTCGTTAAAGGTTTGAATGAGCCGCTATATGGGTTGGCTATGACCCACATTCCGATGGGGGCTACCTTTGAGAGATTGGTTGACATGGCGCTTATGCATGAAGAGGAGAAGGGTGCTAATGCTAATAAGGCACCGGAGAAGAAAGGGGGTTAAAAGAAAACACAACAACAAAACAAGAAAGGTGGTAAGGATAACAATAGCAAGGGAAAGAAAAGGTGCTTTAATTGTGGGACACCAGGCCATCTGAGGAAGGATTGTAGGAAAAAGAAGAAGACTAGCTGCTTCCACTGTGGAGAGGCAGGAAATCTAATTATAGACTTCCCGAGGAAACAGGGACAAGGGCAAAGGACAGGGTCCACTTCTGGAGGGCAAATTCAGGCTCTCATGGCACCAGGACAGGCAAGAGGGCAGGTTCATCCTCTCATGGCACTAGGACAGGAGAGAGGTAGAAACATTTCCATTGAAAGTTTAGTTTTTCTGTTTGATCATCTTGTTCATACTTTGTTTAACTCTAGCGCTTCACCCACGTTTGTATCTGCTTCGTTTGTTGAAACACTGCACCTGAATACTAGTCTATTTACGGATCCCATAGTAGTCTCAAATCCTATCGGTGGTTCGGCTCATCTTTCTATGATTTATCGGGATTTGAGAGTGTCTATCTTGGGAGTTGGGTTTGAATGCAACGCCTTCGTTCTTGGCTTCATGGGCTACGGCTTGATTCTAGGCATGGATTGGCTAGCTAGATACGGTGCCATCCTAGATTGTGAAAGAAGGGTAGTTAGATTGTTGAATCGTTGAGGAAAGACCCTCGATATTTTTTTGTGACCTTAGAGGTCCGGTAATGCTTAGCTAACTAGGTTCCCTTGACGCATCCAATGATGATTTGGAATCTGTTTATGTGATCCGTGAATATAGTGACGTCTTCGATGAGGTTCGAGGTTTACCCCCAAGGCGCGAGATAGATTTTCGAATATACCTAGTAGATAATGCAAAGCCAGTTGCATTACCAGTGCGCCACATGGCTCCGAGAGAGAGAAGAGAACTTAGTAAGCAAGTGAAAGAGTTGCTTAAGAAGGGGTTCATAAGAATAAGTATTTCGGAGTGGGGTGCTCTAGTTGTTTTTGCTTCGAAAGCTGATGGTTCACTTAGATTGCGCGTGGACTATAGAGAGCTGAATAAAGTAACAAAGAAGAACAGACACCCATTGCCAAGGATAGATGATTTATTCGATCAGTTGGTGGGTGCTTCGGTTTTCTCGCAACTGGATTTGGCTATAGGGTTTCATCAGTTAAGGGTGGCTGAAGACAGCATAGATAAGACTGCATTTAGAACACATGACGGTTTCTTCGAGTGGCTCGTCATGACTTTTGGTTCGACGAATGCACCCACATACTTTGTGGACTTAATGAGTAGGGTGTTTAGGGAGTTTCTAAACAAGTTTGTGGTAGTCTTTGTGGATGATATCCTGATTTTCTCTAAATGTGAAGAAGAGCATGCCCTACATCTTAGGGAAGTCTTAGAGACCCTACGAGCGCGTCAACTTAAAGCTAAGTTCTCCAAGTGCCATTTTTGGAGAAAAGAAGTGAGGTTCTTAGGACATGTGGTCTCTAAGGAAGGGATAGTTGTTGATCCCGTAAAGGTGGTGTGTGACACCCCCACGTCCATTAATGTCACTCACAAAGGGAATGCATTAACTTCTGTGGAGCGTTTTAAGTGTGTATAGAACAGAAACTTAACAACAAGACAAACATAAAACAGTAATTAAAAATTTAAAACTTCATTCATTGTAGCGGTAAACAAATAGGTTTGATTACATCATCAAAAACCAAAGACTAGAGTCAAGTACATAATATCCATCTTGACTAAATCAGAGTACATAAAATGAAAGACATAACCCCAACATAAAATAGCCATAAAAAAGATAGGCTGAACTTTTACTTCAGCGATCTAAGCAATTTCCAAAGAAAGAGATAAAGCTGTCCAAATCAAGCTCCACTATTACTAGTCCCACCCTGAGCACCTGGGGGGAGGAAGAAAAAAGGTGGAAACAAAGTGGGTTAGACATAAAGTCCGGCGAGTGCAATAAGTTTAACAATATAATCATTAAGTAATTAGGATAAGGCAAAAGCTGGAAAATAAGGAAATGACTGTGAACAAATGGGTATGACAAAGCAAACAAAGGAAATCAGATGAACAAAGATAACGTTAAAGGCGTACCTAATCACTATAGGATAATTACTACACTGCACCACACCAAACACCCTAAAGGTTGATCCCGCCTACAGAACTTAATAATGATAATGGTAGTTTCGTGTACCCCTAACTGCCTTCATAGGTGTCGTCTACCCCTACCTCCACTAGGTGTACCCACTACCCCCATTTGATCGGCTCCCTAACTCGTAGATACCCGTGCTGGCCACACAGTGGGGTGTATCACTCCCCAAAGTGGAAACCCGATAACACCAAGATGCACGGCTTATATCTACACGATGCAACAACGTCTTACCTACCATCCCGGGCCCACACACGCATATGACCCCGTTGGACTTGCGTTGCCACCGCTAACCCGTTTTGACCTCTTACAATCAAACCCAGTACGCGTATGGGTCGAGCCCACAAAGATACTTAATGGGTTGCTGGTTTGAAAAGGGCTCCCATGCGTGACACAACTTTCCACCTATGCTTGGTCCCCTCTAAGGTTTTTCCCACTTAACTCCATTCTTATTCATGTCTTCTTACATGTTTCACTCTTGGTTAAGTGCATCTAATCGTATTTCACATGCCACCCGAGGCACCCCCTTAATTTCACATGCCACCCAAGGAACCCAGTTAACCCCCTCATGTCCCACCACATGTTTATCTGGTTAAGTGTTTCTTAATTTATTAAGACCGTGACCTTGTAAAGACCTCCCACATTAGACTGGCATTTGTGGCAGTTGGATTTGCTGGGCGGGTCCGGGCAGTCTTACACCACAAACGAGTTTAACCTCGTGTCTTTACAACTGTTATGCATTTAATTCATGCCTTTGACCTCTCGCATTAGACTGGCATTTGTGGCTGCTGGATTTGCCGGGCGGGTCCGGGCAGTCTTACACCACAAAAGAGTCTAACCTTGTGTCTTAGGCGGTTTATTATTACATATTTTCATTTAACCCCAAATTGGATTAATATCTCTATTCAAATTTGAATTCCAAATATACTTATTTCCATAATTGTCTCAATTATGTCCATAAATGCCAATTTTTCCAATTAATGTCTTAAATTAGTTATATGCCTTTTTAAGGCTATTTATGCCAATTTCAATATGTATATTTTCAATATTACCCCCATCGTCCCCACGTTGTTCGTTCGTTTATTCATGACATATATATATATATATATATATATATATATATATATATATATATATATATATATATATATTAGACTAGCAATTAGTCTAACACACAAAAGGGAAGAAACGTCGCAAATTTGCATAACACACAAAATGGATCTAATCTTGCAAATAATGATTAAAACAAAACTTGCATAAACTTTTTATTGTCATGAATCTAAACGTAGGTCTAAAGGTGTGAACTTGCATATATGTATATATATATATATATAATATAGTTTTTCTCCTAAAACTTGCATATATGAATATAATTTTTCATCCAAAACTTACATAGGCCGTAGTCACAAACTTGCATAAACTATGTACATCATAGATCTAAATCTAAAGGTGTAAGCTTGCATATATGTGAATCCAATCTCTACATAAACTTGCATATAGTCACTTTATTTGATTCACATGTAAACTTATGCACAATTCATATAGAAACTAGCATATAATCAACACCCAAACTTGCATATAGAATCATGTCAAACATGAATCAAGTTGAACATAGGTGATTTGGCATATGAAAATGGATCCACAACAAAACTATCATTATGAACAACTAGCATATATTCACAAAATATCACATTTTTCCAATGTTTCACAAACATAGCCATATAACCCAATTTATAACACAACCCAATTAACATGTTAATTATCTTACTAAAGAAATTGAACACACAACTCAAAGAAGGTCTGAGTTCCGGAATATGAGTTCTGAAACTAGTTTAGCTCGCCTTTGAAGAAGACAAATTCGTTGTTGTTGTTGTTGTTATAAATTTGAGTTGAACTGAGTTGATTAGCTTCACTTTCTCTTTAGTTGGTGGCGGCTACTCTAGGTTGCAAAGTGATAGCATGACGGCCATAGTTCTAATTTTTATTTGGTTTTAGGTTTTGAGTCTACATGTGTTTATATAGAATTCAGGATTAATTTAGGCCATCCGATCAACCTAGAATCAATCAAAACCGTTCAGACCAGATCAGAACTATCCAGAAACCCTAGTGACTCAGCAACAAGTCATAAAATCGTCATCTTTCAGATCTTCCTAGGGGGGGTGGCAGGTCGACCCCCAGGTCGACCTGTAGGGGGGAGGTCGACACTAGGGTCAACCCCCAGGTTGACCTGGGTCCTGAGCGGGAATTTTCCCGTCCAGCCCGCTTCTGACTTCTGATTTTAATTTGAGTCTATTTTCAAGTTGTTTGAATTTATTTGAATTTTCTGGAAACTTCCGACAGCCATAACTTCTTCATACGAAGTCCAATTTACGCAAACTCGGACTCTATCTCAACCAGAATTCCGAGACGAACCCAATGGCGTAACCCGTTTCCCTTGATTCTCACATTTAAAATTAATTATTCTTTAATTTGTTAACTTTAATATTTAAATTTACGGGGTGTTACATTCTCCCCTCCTTAAAGGATTTTGCCCCCGAAATCCCCAAGTTAAGGAGAATGCATTTCCTAACATCCAATCATCCATCTACTCAACCATCAAACACATGCATCCATTGTCCTTACAAAGTTTCTAATGCTATATGAACATATGCAAGAAGTGTGTGTATATGTTCCTTATCTAATGCAAAATCAGACGGTCTACTGATTCAGTTGACCTCCTTAATGCAAATCATGATAGTGTCATGCGTTTATTATGTATGCGAAAGAATCCTATCATACATATTATTTCTACATATGTGCACAACCATTCATCAAAATGAAGCATCCATATGATAACACAACCATTAATTTAAATATGCACACACATTTATATGCTACATGAAGGTGATTGAGCCGATCTAGTGCCTAAGGTGTGTGTACATGCATCCACGAGCAACCACTAGCAACCACTTGCATCCATTTGCATCCATCAAACATAACATGTCTCTAACACATGTTTCAACCATAGGGTTCTTCCTAACTAAAGATCGAAGATGTCACCGCAAAGATAATACTAAAAGATAGGACAAGTATCAACAAAGCGGTAGAAAAAGGATAAATCAAAACATACCCTCAAAAAGGAAAGGGTACAACGTACGCATCTTATCTTCCGTCTCCCAAGTCGTGTCTCTTTGATCATCTCCCCATTGCACTTTGACCAACTTGACCTCTTTTTTGCGAAGCTTTTTTACCTCCGATCCGAGAATGCGTGTAGGAGCTCGTCTGATCGTGGCATTGCGCTCTACTTCTACTTCTTCGAGCGTGCTCGGCTCTACCACTTCCGCCGTATCGTGTAAACACTTACGCAAATGTGAAACGTGAAACACGTCATGAACTCCGTTGAGCTTATCTGGTAACTTGACTCTATACGCCATCTGCCCAATCCTCTCTGTAATTGGAAAGGGTCCTACGAATCTTGGTGCCAACTTCCCTACCAATCTAAAGCGAACTACGTTTCTCAATGGTGACACCTTAATAAAAACCATGTCCCCAACATTGAACTCAAGATCGATTCGTCTCTTATCAGCATATGACTTCTGCCGGTCCTGTGCCGTCTTCATTCGCCGTCGAATCAGGTCTATCTTCTCTGAAGTCTCCCTAATCATGTCTGGTCCAAGCAAAACCTTATCCGTGGATTCCCACCAACATGTAGGTGATCAGCACGGTCGTCCATAAAGAGCCTCAAAAGGTGCCATGCCAATGCTAGCCTGAAAACTAATATTATAGGCGAACTCCACTAGTGGAAGGTGTTCTTCCCATGTTCCTCCAAAGTGTAGAATGCATAGCCTCAGAAGGTCTTCTAGAATCCGATTTACCCTCTCTGTTTGGCCGTCTGTTTGAGGATGATAAGCGGTACTTAAGCATAATTGCGTTCCAACCGCCTCTTGTAAGCTCTTCTAAAATTCACTTGTGAAAATAGGATCTCTATCGCTCACAATGCTGGAGGGTATGCCATGCAAACGAACTATCTCTCGAAGGTAAACAGATGCTAACCACGCGGCGGTCCTTCTACTTTTGACAGGAATAAAATGGGTACTTTTAGTAAGTCGATCTACAATTACCCAAATCCCCGTATTACCGTTCCTCGATCTTGGTAACCCATCTACAAAATCCATGGAAACGCTTTCCCATTTCCAAAGCGGAATCTCTAACGGATGGAGCAAACCTCCGGGCTTCTTTTGCTCTGCCTTGACTTGCTGGCACACTAAGCATCTAGCAACGAACTCGGCCACGTCCTTCTTCATTCCGACCGAAAAGAAAACTCGCTTCATATCCCTATACATCCTATAACCACCGGGATGTATGGTCATCTTCGAGCTATGTGAGTCTTCAAGAATTGCCTTCTTCAAACTCTCGTCTTGTGGTACGCATAGTCTTCCATCTTTACGTAGCCAACCTCTCACATCTATAGCATATCTATTCACATAACTTGAGGACTCCCCTCCTATAAGCTTGCCTACTATCTCAACCAATTGTGGGTAGTTTCGCTATGCCTCTCCAACTCGACCCAAAAGTGTAGGTTGCACCTCTAATGATGCTTACAATCCGGGTACAAAATCGACAGAGGGTCTGAAGTCAAAGGAAGATATATATTCCAAACTCTGCCGCTCTACAAACAAAGGACTTAAAGTTAAATTCTTTCTACTTAAGGCGTCAGCTACAACGTTACCCTTGGCAGGGGTATATGCGATCTCAAAATCGTAGAATGCCAAAAACTCCATCTGTCTCCGTTGCCTCAAGTTTAGGTCCTTCTGAGAGAATAAATACTTTAGAGACTTATGGTCTGTATACAACTCAAACCTTTCTCCAAGTACATAATGACGCCACGACTTAAGCGCAAAAACTATGGCCGCCAACTCCAAGTCGTGGGTAGGGTAATTTTTCTCGTGGGTTTTCAATTGTCTTCCACCATAGCATATCACACTTCCCTCTTGCATTAAAACTGCGCCAAGCCCTGTCCTGCAAGCATCGGTATATACAGTGAATGTCTTACTCCCGTCTGGCAAATCTAAAACTGGACCGGTCGTCAAAGCTCTCTTCAGACGTTTGAAAGCATTGTCACAGTCAATGTCTCAAGTAAAATTCAAATTCTTCTTCGTTAATCGAGTGAGAGCGGCTGATATCTTTGCGAAGTCCTTAATGAACTTCTTATAATAGCAAGCCAGCCCTAAAAAGCTTCTTACTTCTGTTGCGTTCTTAGGCGTTTTCCAATCTTGGATTGCCACTAACTTAGCGGGATCCACAGCTATCCCTTCCTTAGAGACCACGTGTCCTAAGGACCTCACTTCTTTTCTCCAAAAATGGCACTTGGAGAACTTAGATTTTAGCTGATGTGCTCGTAGGGTCTCTAAGACTTCCCTAAGATGTAGGGCATGCTCTTCTTCATTTTTAGAGAAAACCAGAATATCGTCTACAAAGACTACCACAAATTTGTTCATAAACTCCCTAAACACCCTACTCATTAAGTCAACAAAGTATGCGGGTGCATTTGTCAAACCAAAAGGCATGACGAGCCACTCAAAGAAACCGTCAGGAGTTCTAAATGCAGTCTTATCGATGCTATCTTCAGCCACCCTTAGCTGATGAAACCCTATAGCCAAATCTAGTTGCGAGAAAACCGAAGCTCCCACCAACTATTCGAATAAATCGTCTATCCTCGGTAATGGGTGTATGTTCTTCTTTGTTAGCTTATTTATCTCTCTATAGTCCACACACAATCTAAGTGAACCATCAACTTTTGTAGAAAAAACGACTGGAGCACCCCACTCCGAAATACTTCTTCTTATGAACCCTTTCTCAAGCAATTCTTTCACTTGCTTATTGAGTTCTCTTCTCTCTCTCGGAGCCATGTGGCGCACTGGTATTGCAACTAGCTTTGCACTATCTACTAAGTATATTCGAAAGTCTATCTCACGCCTCGGGGGTAAACCCCGAACTTCATCGAAGACATCCGAGTATTCACGGACCACTATAACAGACTGCAAATTCTCAACAAACGCGTCAAGCGATTCTAGATAACTTAGCATAACAGAATTCATGGGATTACAAGAGATCTCGAGAGTGTTGCCCAAGCGAGTCATAAGCCTAACCTCTCTCTTTTCACAATCTAGAACGGCTCCATTACTGGATAGCCAATCCATGCCCAAAATTAACCCCTAGCCCGTGAAGCCCAAAACATAAGCATCACATCTAAACCCAATGCTAAGTATAGAAATTACCAAATCCAAACAAATCATCGACAAATAGGCTGAGTCCCCAATTGGATTTGAAAAAACTAAGGGATCCTCTACTATACTGGTGTTTAGGTGTAGTGTCTCAACTAAAGTAGTAGATATAAAAGAGTACGATGCACCAGAATCAAAGAGTGTGCGAACAGGATGATCGAAAAGATAAACTAAACTTTCAACGGAAATCGCTCTACCTCGTTCTTGCAGCGGTGGGACCACGAGAGCCTGGACTTGCCCCCTTTCCTGCCTTGGTGCCATGAGAGCTTGAATCTGCCCTCCAGAGGTAGGCCCTTCCCTTTGCCCTTTCTTTGGGTAGTCCTTAATCAGATGTCCTGCCTCGCCACAGTGGAAACAACCAGTCTTCTTCTTCTTCCTAATTCTTTGCTTAGATGGCCTAGTGTCCCACAGTTAAAGCATCTTTTCTTTCCCTTACCATTGTTGTCTTTACCACCCTTCTTGTTCTGCTGTTGTGGTTTCTTTTGATCCCCTTTCTTCTCAGGTACCTTATTAGCATTGGTGCCTTTCTCCTCTTCATGCATAAGCGCCATGTCAGCTAGTCTCTCAAAGGTGGCCCCCATAGGAATGTGGGTCATAGCTAACACATGTAGCGGCTCATTCAAACCCTTAAAAAATCTCAAGGCCTTCTTTTCGGGTTTATTCACCAAGTCCAAGCCAAATCTCGCCAACTGATTAAACTTGTTGACGTACTCTTTCACTGATAGATTTCCCTGCCTCAATGCCAAAAACCTTTCCATGTATAGATTCTCTTCATCCCGCGGGAGAAACTTTTCCTCAAACCTACGCCTGAAATCCGGCCATGTATCAACTGGACGTTCTTCATTAGTGACCTCCCACCAAAACGAGGCCTCATCCTTCATTAACCAGGCAGCTAACTGGACCTTTCTTCCATCTTCTACCTCAAAGATTCCAAACAATTCTTCCACCTCCTTTAGCCAATTTCGAGCTTCAACAAATGTTTCCGACCCATGAAAAGGTTTCCCGCGCATTGCCCGAAAGTCCTTGCATATCTTTGTGAAAGTGTCAATACAGGGAGGAGGAGGAGCATTTGTTGGGCCTGCAACATGGGCCTTATCTTCCTGATACCTTCTAAACCATCCTTGTATCGGTATCCCCTCGGGTATCTCGGGAATTCCAGACATGCTGAAAAGAAAACGAAGAGATTCAAACGAAGAATTCGAAAGAAAGATATATGGCTCTTGGGGTTATGTTTTTAAAATAAACCTTTCTCTTGAAGATATTCTCCTTAAAACATACTTTTGAAAGTATTTCTTTATAAAATGCTTTTGAAAAATAGTTTTTCAAAATATCTTATCTGTTCTGGTAACCTTCAGCTCTGATACCACGTGTGACACCCCACGTCCATTAATGTCACTCACAAAGAGAATGCATTAACTTCTGTGGAGCGTTTTAATGTGTATAGAACAGAAACTTAACAACAAGACATATATAAAACAGTACTTAAAAATGTAAAAATTCATTCATTGCAGCGATAAACAAATAGGTTTGATTACATCATCAAAAACCAAAGATTAGAGTCAAGTACATAATATCCATCTTGACTAAATTAGAGTACATAAAATGAAAGACTTAACCCCAATATAAAATAGCCATAAATAAGGTAGGCTGAACTTTTACTTCAACGATCCAAGCAACTTCCAAAGAAAGAGATAAAGCTGCCCAAATCAAGCTCCACTAGTACTAGTCCCACCCTGAGCACCTAGGGGAGGAAGGAAGAAAAGAGGTGGAAACAAAGGGGGTCAGACATAAAGTCTGGCGAGTGCAATAACCTTACCAATATTATCATTAAGTAACTAGGATAAGGCATAAGCTGGAAAATAAGGAAATGATTGTGAACAAATGGGTATGACAAAGCAAACAAAGGAAATCAGATGAACAAGGATAACGTTAAAGGCGTATCTAATTACTATAGGATAATTACTACACTGCACCACACCAAACGCCCTAAAGATTGATCCCGCCTACAGAACTTAATAATGATAATGGTAGTTTTGTGTACACCTAGCTGCCTTCATAGGTGTCGTCTGCCCCTACCTCCACTAGGAGTACCCATTGCACCCATTCGATCGGCTCCCTAACTCGTAGATACCTGTGCTGGCCCCATAGTGGGGTGTATCACTCCCCAAAGTGACAACCCGATACCACCAAGAGCACGGCTTATATCTACACGATGCAAAAACGTCTTACCTACCAGCCCGGGCCCACACACACATGTGACCGCGTTGGACTTGCGTTGCCACCGCTAACTCGTTTTGACCTCTTACACTCAAACCCAGTACGCGTGTCCCGTCCACGACTTGGGTCGAGCCCACAAAGATACTTAATGGGTTACTGGTTTGAAAAGGGCCCCCATGCTTGACACAAGCTTTCCACCTATGCTTGGTCCCCTCTAAGGGTTTTCCCACTTAACCCCATTCTTATTCATGTCTTCTTACATGTTTCAGTCTTGGTTAAGTGCATCTAATCGTATTTCACATGCCACCCGAAGCACCCCCTTAATTTCACATGCCAACCAAGGCACCCACTTAACCCCCTCATGCCCCATCACATGTTTATCTGGTTAAGTGTTTCTTAATTTATTAAGACCGTAACCTTGTAAAGACCTCCCACATTAGACTGGCATTTGTGCCAGCTGGATTTACCGGGCGGGTCCGGGCAGTCTTAAACCACAAACGAGTCTAACCTCGTGTCTTTACAACTGTTACGCATTTAATTCATGCCTTTGACCTCTCACATTAGACTGGCATTTGTGGCTGCTGGATTTGCCGGGCGGGTCCGGGCAGTCTTACACAACAAAAGAGTCTAACCTCGTGTCTTAGGAAGTTTATTATTACACGTTTTCATTTAACCCCAAACTGGATTAATATCCCTATTCAAATTTGAATTCCAAATATACTTATGTCCATAATTTCTCAATTATGTCCATAAATGCCAATTTTTCCAATTAATGTCTTAAATTAGTTATATGCCTTTTTAAGGCAATTTATGCCAATTTTTAATATGTATATATTCAATATTACCCCCATCGTCCCCACGTTGTTCGTTCGTTTATCATGACATATATATATATATGTATGTATATTAGACTGGTAATTAGTCTAACACATAAAAGGGAAGAAACATCGCAAATTTGCATACAAAATGGATCTAATCTTGCAAATAAGGATTACAACAAAACTTGCATAAACAGTGTATTGTCATGAATCTAAACGTAGGTCTAAAGGTGTGAACTTGCATATATATATATATATATATAATAGTTTTTCACCTAAAACTTGCATATATGAATATAGTTTTTCATCCAAAACTTACATAGGCTATAGTCACAAACTTGCATAAACTTTGTACATCATAGATCTAAATATAAAGATGTAAACTTGCATATATGTGAATCCATTCTCTACCTAAACTTGCATATAGTCACTTTATTTGATTCACATGTAAACTTGTGCACAATTCATATAGAAACTAGCATATAATCTACACCCAAACTTGCATATAGAATGATGTCAAACATGAATCAAGTTGAACATAGGTGATTTGGCATATGAAAATGGGTCCACAACAAAATATCATTATGAACAACTAGCATATATTCACAAAATATCACATTTTTCCAATGTTTCACAAACATAGCCATATAACCCAATTTATAACTCAACCCAATTAACTTGTTAATTATCTTACTAAAGAAATTGAACTCACAACTCAAAGAAGGTCTTGGGTTCTGGAATCGGAGTTCTGAAACTGGTTTAGCCCGCCTTTGAAGAAGATAAATTCGTTGTTGTTGTTGTTATAAATTTGAGTTGAATTGAGTTGATTAGCTTCACTTTCTCTCTAGTTGGTGGCGGCTACTCTAGGTTAAAAGGTGATAGCATGACGGCCATGGTTCTAATTTTTACTCGGTTTTAGTGTTTGAGTCTACATGTGTTTATATAGAATTTAGGATTAATTTAGGCTATCCGATCAACCTAGAATCAATCAAGACCATTCAGACCAGATCAGAACTATCCAGAAACCCTAGTGACTCAGCAGCAAGTCATAAAATCGTCATCTTTCAGATCTTCCCGGGGGGGCACGTCGACCCATAGGTCGACCTGTAGGGGGAGGTCGACACTAGGGTCGACCTGGGTCCTGGGCGGGAATTTTCCCGCCTAGCCCGCTTCTGACTTCTGATTTGAATTTGAGTCTATTTTCGAGCTGTTTGAATTTATTTGAATTTTCTGGAAACCTCCGACAACCATAACTTCTTCATACGAAGTCCAATTTATGCAAACACAGACTCTATCTCAACCAGAATTTCGAGACGAACACAATGGCGTAACCCGTTTCCCTTGATTCTCACATTTAAAATTAATTATTCTTTAATTTGTTAACTTTAATATTTAAATTTACGGGGTGTTACGTGGTGGCAATTCCAGATTGGAAAATCCCTAATAACGCCGCAGAAGTAAGAAGCTTTTTAGGGCTGGTTGATTGTTATAGGAAGTTCATTAAGGACTTCGTGAAGATATCAGCCCCGCTCACTCGGTTAACGAAGAAGAACGTGAATTCTGCTTGGGACGTTGACTGTGGCGATGCTTTCCAACGTCTAAAGAGGGCTTTGACGACAGCTCCAGTTTTAGTTTTGCCAGACGGGATTAAGCCATTCATAGTATATACCGATGCTTGCGGGACAGGGCTTGGTGCAGTTTTAATGCAAGAGGGAAGCGTAATATGCTATGGTGGAAGTCAGTTGAAAGCCCACGAGAAAAATTACCCTACCCACGACTTAGAGTTGGCTGCCATAGTTTTTGCGCTTAAGTTATGGCGTCATTATTTGCTTGGCGAGAGAGTTGAGTTGTATACAGACCATAAGTCGATAAAGTACTTGTTCTCTCAGAAAGATCTAAACTTGAGGCAACAGAGGTGGATGGAGTTTTTGGCATCCTACGATTTTGAGATCGCATATACCCCTGGCAAGGGTAACGTTGTAGCCGACACCATAAGTATAAAGAAGTTGACTTTAAGTCCTTAGTTCGTAGAGCGACAGAGTTTGGAGTATATATCTAACTTTGACTTCAGACCCTCTGTCGGTTATGTACCCGGATTGTTGGCATCGTTAGAGGTGCAACCTACACTTTTGAGTCGAGTTGGGGAGGCACAACAAGATGACCCACAGTTGGTTGAGATAGTAGGCAAGCTTATAGGAGGGGAGTCTTTGAGTCATCTTAATAGATATGCTATAGATGAGAGAGGCTGGCTGCGTAGAGATAGGAGACTTTGCGTACCACAAGACGAGAGTTTGAAGAAGGCAATTCTTGAAGACTCACATCGTTCTAAGATGACCATACATCCCGGTGGTGACAAGATGTATAGGGATATGAAGCGAGTTTTCTTTTGGGCCGGAATGAAGAAGGGCGTGGCTGAGTTCGTTTCTAGATGCTTAGTGTGCCAGCAAGTCAAGGCGGAGCAAAAGAAGCCTGGAGGTTTGCTCCACCCTTTATATATTCCGCTGTGGAAATAGGAAAGTGTTTTCATGGATTTTGTAGATGGCTTGCCAAGATCAAGGAAGGGTAATATGGGGAATGGGTAACTGTAGACAGACTTACCAAAAGTGGCCATTTTATTCCCGTTAAAAGTATGAGGACCACCGCATGGTTAGCATCTGTTTACCTTCGAGAGATAGTTCGTCTGCACGGTACACCCTCTAGCATTGTGAGCGATAGTGATCTCATTTTCACAAGCGAATTTTGGAAAAGCTTACAAGAGGCGGTTGGAACACAATTATGCTTAAGTACCGCTTACCACCCTCAGACGGACAGCCAGACCGAGAGAGTAAATCAGATTCTAGAAGACCTTCTGAGGCTATGCATCCTAGACTTTGGAGGAACATGGAAAGAACATCTTCCATTAGTGAAGTTCTCCTATAATAACAGCTTTCAGGCTAGCATTGGTATGGCACCTTTTGAGGCTCTTTATGGACGACCATGCCGATCATCTACTTGTTGGTGGGAATCCACGAACAAGGTTTTGCTTGGACCCGACATGATTAGGGAGACTTCGGAGAAGATAGACCTGATTCGACGTCGAATGAAGATGGTACACTAACGAGAGAAGTCATATGCTGATAAGAGATGAATCGATCTTGAGTTCGATGTTGGGGACATGGTTTTAATTAAGGTGTCACCATTGAGAAAAGTAGTCCGTTTTGGATCAGTAGGAAAGTTGGCACCGAGATTCGTAGGACCCTTTCCAATTAAAGAGAGGATTGGTCAGATGGCGTATAGAGTAGAGTTGCCAGAGAAGCTCAGTGGTGTTCATGACGTGTTTCACGTTTCACATTTGCGCAATTGTTTACACGATACGGTGGAAGTGGTGGAGCCGAGCATGCTCAAAGAAGTGGAAGTAGAGCGCAATGCCACGGCTAGACGAGCTCCTACACGAATTCTCGGATCGGAGGTCAAAAAGCTACGCAACAAATAGGTCAAGTTAGTCAAAGTGCAATGGGGAGATGATCAAAGAGACGCGACTTGGGAGACGGAAGACAAGATGCGTACGCTGTACCCTTTCCTTTTTGAGGGTATGTTTTAACTTCTCCTTTTTCTGCCGCTTTGTTGATACTTGTCCTATCATTTAGTATTATCTTTGCGATGACATCTTCGATCTTTAGTTAGGAAGAACCCTATGGTTGCAAACATGTGTTTGAGACATGTTATGTTTGATGGATGCAAATGGATGCAAGTGGTTGCTAGTGGTTGCTCGTGGATGCATGTACACACACATTAGGCACTAGATCGGCTCAATCACCTTCATATTGCATATAAATGTGTGTGCATATCTATAGATGTATAATGGTTGTGTTATCATATGGATGTTGCATTTTGATGAATGGTTGTGCACGCATGTAGAAATAATATGTATCGTTAGGATTCTTTCGCGTACATAATGGACGCATGACACTATCATGATTTTCATTAAGGAGGTCAACTGAATCATTAGACCGCCTGATTTTGCATTAGATAAGGAACATATACACACACTTTTTGCATATGTTCATACAGCATTAGAAACCTTGTAAGGACAATGTATGCCTTTGTTTGATGGTTGAGTAGATGGATGATTAGATGTTTGGATATACATTCTCCTTAACTTGGAGATTGTGGGCGAAATCCTTTAAGGACGGGAGAATGTAACACCCCGTGATTTTAAATATTAAAATTAACAAATTAAAGAATAATTAATTTCAAATATGAGAATTAAAGGAAACGGGTTGCGCCATTGCGTTCGCCTCGGAATTCTGCTTGAGATAGAGTCTGAGTTTGTGTGAATTGGACTTCGTATAAAGAAGTTATGGCCTTCCAAAGTTTCAGAATTTAAATAAATTAAAAACAGCTCAGGGTCAAAAAAATTCAAATTTAGATTTCAAGCAGGGAAGCGGGTTGGGCGGTAAAATTCTCGCCCAAAGCCAGGTCGACCAGGGGGTCGACCTCCCTATACAGGTCGACTTGTGGGTCGACCTATCCCCCTACCCCCCTCCCCCCCACCGGCAGATCTGAAAGGTGACGATGTTTTGACTCAGTGCCGAGTCATTAGGGCTGAGGTGTTATTCTATCTTGACTGGATTGTCTTGATTGTTTCTAGGTTAATCTGACAGCTCTCAATTAATTAAAATTCTAAATAAGCAACGTAACTCTCAACCTAAAATCACACTAGTTCATAACAAGAGCCGCCATACCGTCAGTGGAGAAGCTAGAGTAGCCGCCGTTCTCTTTCAACTCAAAAACAAGATAGAAGCAAGAATCAAAATCTAATCTAATCTAATCTAAATTAGGATAACAATTAGTCTACATCAGAGGCGAGCAATTTAGTTTCAGAATACAGATCCCAGAAAAACAAGACTATTCTTTTGTTTGTGAGTATAATTTCCTTCACAAAATAATTAATTAATTTAATTGTGATAAGTTATAATTAGGATTATGAGAATATGACTTTGAATCATGTGATGTTATCATTGACAGTTTTGTTATAGTGGATCTATGTCATATGTTGAATTGTACATGTTTAACTTGATTCATCTTATGCAAGTTTGGGATGTTATGTATATGAATCTTATGCAAGTTTGGGATGTTAAATCATATGCTAGTTTATGAATCATATGCAAGTCTGTAGGTGGATTATACACAAGTTCATATGTGAATCATGTAGATACATATGCTAGTTTATATGCAAGCATGTGACATTAATTTACATGTTTAGATCCATATGCAAGTTCACATCTTTGTTTTTAGATCTATATTTAGATCCATGGCAGTACATAGTTATGCAAATTTATGTTTTATATGCCCATTGCCTATGCTAGTTTTGTATGTGAATCATATGTTAGTTAGAATGAAATTCATATGCAAGTTATAGGAAAACCATATCCATATATGCAAATTCATGATTACATGTTTAGATCTATATTTAGATCCATGATTTATGTATATCCATTACCTATGCAAGTTATTGGCTATGCAAACTTGTGTCATGATTCTTATATCTATTTTATGTGTTATGCAAGTTGTGATGTTGCTTTTTTCTTTTTATAAGTTAGACTATTTGCGAGTCTAACATATGTCATATTAAAACGTACGAATAGTGTGGGGACAATGGGACAATATTAAATATACATAATTGTGAACTGGCATAAAATGGCCTTAAAGGCATATAATTAATTTAAGACATTAATTGGTATAAATTTATATACCTGAAATTATGGACATAATTTAGGTGACAATTATGGACATAAATTGATTTGGAATTTATTGACAAATTTGAATAGGGATATTAATCCAATTTGGGGTTAAATAATTATGTGTAATAATTAACTGCCCAAGAAATGAGGTTAGACTCGTTTGTGGTATAAGACTGGCCGGACCCGCCTGGCAAATCCGACAACCACAAACGGTAGTCTAATGTGAGAGGTCAACGGAACAAATTAAATGCGTAACAATTGTAAAGACACGAGGTTAGGCTCATTTGCGGTATAAGACTTCCCGGACCCGCCCGGCAAATCAGCTACCGCAAACGGTAGTCTAATGTGGGAGGTCTTTATAAGGTTACGGTTCTAATGAATTAAGTAACACTTAACCAGATAAACATGTGGTGGGACATGGGGGTTAAGTGGGTGGCCTGGGTGGCATGTGAAATACGATTAGAAACACTTAACCAAGTTGAAAACATGAAAGAAGAGATGAATAAGAAGGGGTTAAGTGGGAAGTTCTTGTGGGGACCAAGCATAGGTGGAAAGCTTGTGTAAAACATGGGGACCCTTTTCAAACCAGTAACCCATTAAGTATCTTTGTGAGCTCGAGTTAGATCGAGGACGGGACACGCTTACTGGGTTTGATTGTAAGAGGTCAAAAGGGTTAGCGGTGGCAACGCAAGTCCAACGGGGTCATGTGCGTGCGTGGGCCCGGGCTGATAGGTAAGACGTTGTTGCATCGTGTCGATATAAGCCGTGCATCTTTAGTGGTATCGGGTTGACACTTTAGGGAGTGATACACCCCACTGTGGGATCAGCATGGGTATCTACGAGTTAGGGAGCCGATGGCATGGGGGTAGTGGGTACAACTAGTGGAGATAGGGGCAGGCGACACCTATGAAGGCAACTAGGGGTACACGAAACTACCATTATCATCGTTATGTTCTGTAAGCAGGATCAACTTTTAGGGTGACTAGTAATGGTGCAATATAGTAATTATCCTATAGTGATTAGGAACGAGATTAACGCGAGAATATTGCTCTTGTTTGCTTTATCATGCCCACTTGTTTCACGGTCATACCTTGTTTTACTAGATTATGCCTTATCCTAATTACTTTAATAATTATATTGTTAAAGTTATTATACTCGCCAGACTTTGTATCTGACCCCCCTTGTTTTCGCCTCTTTTCTTCCTCCCCCCAAGGTTCTCAGGGTGGGACTAGTACTAGTGGAGCTTGATCTTGGATCTCTTTCTCTCTCTTTTGGAAGTGCTTGGATTGCTGAAAGTAAAGTTCAGCTCATCTCTTTTATGGCTACTTGTGTTGGGGTTATGCTTTTTGCTTTATATACTCAGAAAACAATTTTTCAAGATGGATATTAAGTTTACTTGGTTTTACTGTTGGTTTATGAAGTTGTTGTAATCAAACCATTTCTCTGTTGCAATAAAAGTTGTTTCAAATGTTTCAAGTACCAATATATGTATCTGTCTTGTTATATTCTGTTCTATACACTAATAATGCTCCATGAAAGTTAATGCATTCCGTTTGAGAGTGACATTAATGGACGTGGGGTGTTATAGCTTCAATTCCATTTCAGTTTTGTTTAACCTAGTTTTTAAGTTAAAATCAAATTTATTCACTTTTTCCTTCAATATATTTAACTTATAAGTTAAATTTTAAATTTAAAAATTCAAATTCTTGGGTTCTGTTTCAAATCAGTTTGAAATCATATACATATATCAATAGCAATTCAAATCATTTGAAAACAATTCAAAACAAAATCATTGGTAGTAATCCGTTACTTATAACTCAAAAATGAACTCTGATGATGCCATGGTTCACCATCAGAGTTATTTTCCAGCGAACCCAGCGAGTTCAATACTATACATCTTTCTAAACTCATTTTTCAAACACTTACATTTTGAAATTATTTCAAAATATCTTTAACAATGTTTGGAAAACATTTTAAAATATCCTCCGGGGTTTTAAAGTTTTCATATATACAGTACATATCCATTTATGTAGAGGCCCGTAAATCCATACTAATTTGAGCTGACTAATATCCTACACATTCAACCCAAAGTGCACGAAAATACAGAACTTCAATAGAAAGAAATAAGAAGATGGGAAAGATAAGATAGAACTAATAGAATAGAAGAGTAAGAAGAACATAACTGAACAGAATCAGAGTAAACACGAAAGTCACAGCGGAACGAATAAAATGTATTATATAACATAACTTTGAAATACAAAATCTGAATTTGTATATACATACCATATCAGAGTATAACTCATATACATCACAGCGGAAATAATCTCTAAATATCTAATAGTGAAACTTCCTGCTTTGAGCTCCTTCAAGTGAATCTGTAAAATTCTGAAACACTTGACTGTCCGTATAAATTTGGGCACCCAAGATTTTAGGGAAAACAAACAAAATAAACTCTGGGTCAGTCATGGGACTAGTATGAGTGAACTCAAACCATACTGTTTAACTTTGAAAATTCTTTTGAAACAAAAAGGATAATAGTACGACCATCCCACACATAAACACAGACGGTTTTTACCTTATTATAACCCAAATCATTTTGATATCAAAATCCGGTGATATTATAATAATGTCTAATCAATTAAATAACCAAATAGCAGAACACTTGCATCTCACGCTCCACATATATAGTATAAAATCATAAACCACATGGCGCTTATTGTAGATTGGATTCCAATAGACAAGGCATGGGATCACCTTCCGATCAGTGCACTCTAGAGGATATACACTAGTGTTCAATAAGAACGTCTTGCAACCCGGCCTCACATGACCGACCAATCATTTAGCTCGAGTGTATCGAATATATTGCCACCCACAGTTGTTGACCATCCAACGGTAATCCAAAATACAGAATCAAAAAGAAGGACAAATATGAAATATCTCTGGATTGATGACAATACACCCTGCTTGGGTTTGACCCAACTAGCCATACCGCCCTGCCCGATTTCTGTCATTTCCTGGTAGCGAGGCTAGAGGCTACATCTATCGTTTCAGAACATCTGGCCACCATATACTTTGAATGCCACATCTTCAAACTGGTCAATTCACTAATCGATTTCCAAAAATATCATGGGTATAAAAAGCTAAGAGGAACAAATTCCTCTGCCACCAGACGTAATACCTTTAAGAGACCAATCGTACGTGATTTGTTAGGTATACTCTATCAGACACTCGTCCATACAAGTTGTCTTGGGACTGGACAAACAGAAAACAACATTCTAGAATAGAACGACCCTTGCATTTCACTCCATCTTCAATTGTCTTCAGCATAATCTAATTCGCAATGCTTATGCCTATACGGAGTGGTTCTCGGATAATAAATCCAACCGGTCTCTCCGTATTGACAATGATGGTCAAAACACTTCGATAGTCGGTTATTTAACTATCGAAGTAAAACAAACATTCATTCAAATGTATAACTAAACATCACACAACCACGTGCACTTTTTATTTAACATTCATTTTTTTATTCAATTTCCCATCTCTTAGCAGATATTTCTCAAACCCCGTTTTAGCATTTTCACACTTCTTGGAAAACATTTCCAGTTATTATAAACCTTTATTCTCCCATATCACAGATATATATGTTGTTAATGTTCGATAAACATTCTCATCCTCTCACGATTCTTATTTCCGGTATATTAGAAAATATACGTTATTTACGTTGGAAAACATTTCCAATCTTTATTTTTATTACTTAATCTGCACACATTTGCTTTTAAAACTTTATTCACTTTGAAATGTGAAAATTATTTCTTATAGAATTTTGATCTCGTATATTAAATAAATATTTATTTAGATAATCAATACCATTATAACTTAGTGTCGTCCTCCTATTTGATTAACACTCGTTTAGCCTTCCTTTATTTCGGAAACAACTATATATATTATTTGTTCAATATTCAATTACCATTTCTTATATGTTATATAAACTTAAATGTTTTTATCACATTACCATATTTTAAAAAGTTCCCTTCAGTATGGGTATATATCGGGCCTCAATTATTTACTTCTACTTCCACTTCGTATAATTCGTTTACACTTCTTCGGGGAAAACATAATTATTCTCTTATCACTTGGGATAAGTGAATTCCAAACCTTTCTAGTGAATGGTGTTATATATATAATAATCACGCTTAAGCTTGGTTAACAATGTTAATTTATCGTTATAGTAAAAACTTGCAATATGCTGTAATATTTCCCTTTATAACTAATCTCGACATCGTAGTCACGCTTAAGCCTGGTTAACAACGTTATTTTATCGTTATAGTTCAAAAACTTGAAATACGCTGCTATATTCCACTTTATAAGTAATCTCGACATCTCTTTCCATTACAAACAAATATTATCCCTTGATAATTGTGAATTCATTCAAGTTGGGGTATTTTATTTACCTCCCAGACCATGATCGTCAACGTTCTTATCTTAGAATAGATATAAGTCCGTAACTCTAAACTCCTTATTACTTATAGTATCCCTCAAACAATATTTCTTGTTTTATTTGGAATATGGTTTTATAACACCAAATTCATATTTCGAAATCTCCGTTGTTTATGACTATTTATATTAAACATTAACTCTTCGCTTTAACTTCATTCCACAGTTCTATTTATAACTTCTTTACCAAGATCCATTGACGTTCTTTGTCTTCTGACGTTTTACTTTTATTTGAATCATTATTCTTAATGCATGTAACATCTCATTACCAACTCAATAACATCTTAAATGATATCTATTTAAGAAACAATTATTCAATTAAAAATAATTAAATAATATTTTACTTCATCATTGCTGAAGTAAAACAGTTTACTTCATCTAAAAAACTAATTATATTAGTTCAATAATCCTTCATTAATTAATAATAATTAATAAGAAATCTTACTAATTTTGATCGATTTATTTCTAAGCTATTTTCATTAGATGAATTTAAGGCCAATTAATCTAATAATCAATTTCTAATAAAACAGTTGGTTTAATCAACATCAAACCGTCAGTTAATTCGTTAACTGATTTTAATTACTTCTCATCATTTGATTAATATAATTAATTCTTTAAATAATTATCCAATATTTACTCGCAGGATAATTACAGCTTTATAAACTTATTTAAATGTCAACAATCATTTATATTTACTTTATAAAAACTAACTACAACATGTTTATAATAGAACTTCTATTATAATTTTAACTTCGCTTTAATTATAAAAATATTATTTTTATAATTTAACTTCGTTGATTCGTCGTGTGACAATTCAACATCTTAACAAAAAGATGAATTTACGGTCGTCTGCTGCCACTTAATCGATGTCGTCTATTTATTAAATCAACATAACGTTGAACTTCCATTCAACATGATTCAAACAGTACATATATAAAACAAACAGTACATATAAATATTTGAGGAATCTGGTTGGATTCCTCCAACCGGTTTCCTGCATCCACAGATGTTTGTCAACACAATTAACACTGATTCCATACTAGGGAATATTATAATCGATGGAATCAGTATCCAACCAATGATGTGTACATATGCAACGATATACATTATTCAACCAATTTAATTGTAATCTATCTAAATGACCATCACACATCATTCAACCAATATTTAAAATATAATTATAATATTTTAAAATAGATCAGAGTTAGTGAATTTACTCACCTTGGCGTGTTAACCGTTAAATAACAATTTGCGTCTGTCTGTTAAACCAGGCGTTTAATTCTTCCATAAATCCAAACGAACTCCAAACCCACTCATCGCTGCTTCATTTTATCGTCCATCCCTGTATTTGCTCCATTGTTTTCGCCAACCCTTAATACTGTCTTTTCTTACCGCATGTAAGCTGCCTTCCATCCATTAACTTCCGTCTGTACAAAAGGGCATACACCACAAAATTCCTCCGTAAATACAGAACGTTTGTCCTTCAAATTTCCACACTCCTTTACAACTTGCATCCCCTGCCTATAGCATACAATTCACACACCGTACATCATCCCGCCATTTGCATCGCCCTACCATCGTTCAAACTTGCCATCCATCATGTTATAGTATTCGCTTCTTCTTTCATGACACACGGTAACACGTTTTCATGCTTGATCATCCTCATTCAGGCGTCAAAACCCATACCAACGTTTTGCACAGTAGCCCCTTCATTTCCAAATGATTTCCTCATTGCCTCATGCATGCTTCATGATCCTATAACCTTATTTCTGCAACATATAAACCAATATATCCCTAAACACATTCTTCTTCACATTCCTTAAACTAACGCTGGCCTCCCTGTGAAACTTACTCCTACACTTGAACCCCCGTGAACGCGGTACCTCCTCTTCCTCAACTATAACTCTCGCATGCTTCCATCCCTTGCGTGTTAATCCTCTTGTCATTTCTTTTACACTTCTTTCCTTGACAACTTGCATGCAACCGCCTGTACTCATATAGGTTGCCACCTTACCCCCTTAAATCTGCACAAATCCTACTGTTCATAACCACTTTACTCATGGCTACCTGAAGCCTCCTACACCTTGCGTGTTTACACAAACTACTCATATTGCCATTATCATCAAGCACGCTGAACAGGGTAACAATGTACACAGTCCTTCTCCAATTTCATTCAGCGTCTACTCTAGAAACCACATGCCCCATCAGTAGTACTAAAATCAACGTTTACTATTACTACACCGACTACCCATCTTCACGCCGAGTACAAGGTACCGAACCCAACGCACAGTCCTCATCTTCATATGTACAGAACGAGCATCATCCTCTCCTTCTACACAAATGCCAGCCATTTCGAACTTCATGGCCACCTTATACTCGCGCCGGCACTACTCCCTGTTGCACTGCCTATACTTTTTCACATCATCATGAAACAAGCTCCTATTTCCACTATACTAACGTTGGTCTTCGTGAAGCCTCCTCCCCATGCACTAATTTCTTTTCCATTCCATGCATTATCCCTTTTACACATGACCAACATTTCTTCCCACTTCCAAAACGTGTTGTGTCACCCTCAATCTCCATCGTGTAGCCCAATAGTGCACTCCACCGCAAGCTTCCAGACCTTTGCCACAAACCATGTCCACCATTTTAGTCCCCATGCTCTCTACTCCTTTCTTCATATAGCCAATACCCCACTCGCTCTATTTATTTTAATTGATTTTCATTTTTATCGAATGAAATATAAATAAAAGAAAGAAGAGAAGAACATTGCGGCTTGAGTTTATTACTGGAATGAATGGCGCGAGGTTATATATGTTATTACTTGTAATAGGTGAAGGATAAGGTCATGGTCTTTTCATATATAGGAGCGTGTACGTTGTTTAGGGGATGGACTTCCTTAACTGGAAAGCAATGCCCACCTTTCATTAAATTGGATTAATACCTTTGACGTGTGTTTTTCACTTTTACGGTATGGGCTAGCATGAGTTTTCCTTTCACAGTCATGTGCGTGCCTTACTGATGGGGAAAACATAGGGTATGTTAGAAACTTAAACATGAAGGTTTATCGAAATATAGATCGGTGTCTATTATGCTTTTGTTTTCGTGGAAGCATGCGTATCTTTGAAAAAAAAACTTCTTGAAATATATTTGTTTGCATTGGTTTTTTGTAGGCAAGGGTAGTAGTTGAAATGAAGCACTACACTTGAAATGAAGCACTAGGTAAGACTAAGGTAGGTAGCTATGGAGTACTGTGTCGACTCTTTGATTCCTTACGTGTATATATTTCCTATTTTAAAATTTTTGTGTACTGCGTTACCTAAGATTTCATTCATGTCCGAGTTGCTATGGATAGAAATAAAAATACAGTCGTATCCGGCGGGGTGCCAAGATTCCAAAAATATAATAATATCGGTAGGTTAACTTATATTGTGAAACCCCAAAATATTGATACAGGGTGCAAAATACTCCAAATAAAACGTTGCGTATTTAATTAATTAAAAATTATAGTAGAATTCTAAAAATTATAATATCACTATTCAAAAGAATCTTGTTTAAATTCGAAACCGATATTTGAATATAATTAAATAGCCGTTATGGCCATAAACGAATACGGCGCTACTTTTTTGAATATTTAATATGGACATAACTTACAATATATAATACGAAATCTCGATTTTTCACTTCTATTAGAGAAATACAGTTCAATAGATTTCAACATTTCTTGTTTCGAAGAAATCCAGCTAATAACGGATCCTGTACGCTTAGTTGAACTTTAGAACATTAAATTACGAACTGCCACGATATTATGGGATCGATTATATTTAATATATATTTTTATATGTTCAGCTTCGTTTTTAATTAATATATAAATCCATTTATATTATGAATTCAATATTTAAACCGATTTAAATATTCAAATACAAACCGATAAAAATGCGGGACATTACAATTTACAAATACTTTTTTCAAATTTCCAGACTTTTAATTCCAATTCTGTATTATATCCAGATTTGGTTCATCTTGGTTTTATGTCTTATATTTAATACAAATTATGATTGGTTATTTATAACCATCTCGATTATAATCATATTACAATAACAACCGAAATACCATAATAATTCCAATATATATACTTTCTTTTATTTCAAAATATATTTTGGGTAAGATTACTTCATTTACCCTCTTTCAAAACAATACTATGTCGAATTTCTCTATCCAAGCGTTTATAAATCCGATTCGACCACTTCAGCTAAACGCGTCAATCTGGAATTTATATACCTCTCAACATATCAATCAACACGATATAAAACTGTTTTTATATAAATACGTTATAAAGACATAACTAAAAGAAATACACGGATACATAGCTTTCCGAATATCACTTCAGCTAAAAACCAGGATCCTGTGAATATAATAACCGCAAAACCCAACTAGTAGCTGCCCATGTGGAAAATAAGGGCACCCAGAGTTTAGGTTAAAACAATAAACTCCAGGTCAGTCATGTGACTGGTGTGAGAACTAAAACAATTATTAATCTATATTTTAAAGTTAGGTAAATCAAGGGACCACGCCGTATAACACGGAACGGGTTTCCTCTCCAGAATACCAGTGCATAAAACAAACAGCGCAATGCTAAATAAAGAACAATGAAGCTATTATAAGGCCCAGGTCCCATCACACAATGCAACGCAAGCCGGAGGATAGGGTTTTCCCTTATAATAGCCAAAGAATGCTTGTTACGCGAGATTTAATCTTTTATTATTACTATAAGTGAAGAAAACACTTCAAATATAAATGTATCAATCATAGATGGCATGGGTACCATATATCATGTCGCCATACTAGTTCTACAACTAAACGAAAAGATGTCGTATTGGAAGTTGGATTTCCATCTGTGAACCGAGGCAAAAGAGTCCTCACCGCTTCGAGACGCTGTAGCCCGCCCCTCAGGAACAGAACACATCCTCCCTTGGATCGCCAGAGCCGGTCCACATGAAGTGGATTAAAATGCCTGAACATGCGTTTCCCCACCCTATGGGGTGTAAACTGGTCATATACCGACCAGACCATCAGTCTCGAATCGACCGATATAACCGAGGTGCCTCGCATTCCAACAACCATATGAGTCAAACTTGTCAGGGCTTGTAAAACCACTGACACCAATCCTAGCTAGAAAGAAACGCATGCCCTCCCAGAAGTCCTCTCCCGTTTTTGGTTCATAACGGGGTGTGAGGCTCGCAAATTAATGCTACATAAAGCGACGCTATATTAAAGCTATGCTTTGATCATCAACAACAAGACTCTGCTTTCAACAAAATCCTTGATCATTTGCATCTCAGCATGCCACATAGGCAATTCACGCTATGCAACCGATGTCTATCAATCACACAGAATGAAATCCAATGTCAGATACAGTCCATTTACAAGTTCGTTCTGGGTCTGAACGAAACCGGAGGCACCTATTCCGCCTCCTATATGTCCAATACAGGATTGAGGTCCTCGCAAATCCGCCGATTTCCAATTACGTCTGGATGATCACCACTTATTACCTCGTCTTGGGTGTATAGCCCAATCAAGAGATCAGTAATCATCCAAACGATGTGAAGACCTCCGGTCTTCAACCACCGTCTTCATCGTCGACTTATCATCGAATCGGTTATTTAGAATGGGTACAAACCCGACCTTTCTGAATAATCCGCATATATAATAAACAAGTGCTACACAAACACAACATACGCCTCATTCCAATTCAGAATATTCTTTTCACAATTTTAAACCATTTTAAGGTTTTCCAAACTAGTCGGGATTAGCGAACCTTACCGGAGTAATCATTTATTATGTTTCCCAATACCAACCTATTCATCCCTTGGAGCAAAACTGGTAATACTCCACATCCAACACCACGGTGTTATCGGTAAAATTAATTACCATTTCACGTTCAAATCTAATTAAAGATTTAACTATTTACTAGAGTAAAATTGGTGGTACTCCATTCTCGATCATTTTCTTGAATTGATAATTTTAGTTATCACATTCCATCAGTCTCTAACCGTAAATTAGTAAGCGAACAATTCCCTAAGTATTAACCCCGAAGGACGAAATCAACATCAGATCAATACCAAGGAAACCATTTAACTTAACTAATCTCCAGTTAGTTTCTAATTTTCTTAACTCCATTGGGTTTAAGAACAGTATTATTAAAGATACCATTCACGACAAACCCAAAATCTTATTCCATTAATTATGGAATCTTCACGGAAAATAGATCAATATATAATCGATATCAATTTCTGCATCCGACGAATAATATAAATGGAATAATGACAAAGTCTTTTAAATTCCATATATATTAACAGTCTTCCTCCACAGAAGCTCACTTTGATTATTATCAGATCGAATTCCATTCAATTCCAATATATTAAATTGGAAAACTTTACTTTGGAAAATTTCCATTAAATCTTAATGTAAGATTTATATATATATATATATTCCAAATCACATTTCACTGTAAATCGGGTTAAAGAACGAATGTCGTTAAAACACAGTTCATAATAAACCCAATTCACATTCCATTTCAATTCCAATTAAATGTTAGTCAATTGGTAATTCTTCTCTAAATCTTAATTAAAAGATTTATTCTTTCCTCAACTGGGTTCAAGAACGGTGTTAATGACACCATTCACGACAAACCCAAAATCCAATTTGATATTAATATAAGGCTCTGAATAGAAAATATATCGGCTTATATTCAATATCAAATTCTGAAACCAACAAATATCGTATTGGAATAACGATATATATATATATATATATATCTTCCAAATTCCTCCACAATATCCGCATAATCACGGAATACAATATCGAAATATTCCGAAGATAACTTTGATTCAAATCCATTCCAATTCATATATTGGAAATTCTGGTTATATTAAAACCCATTCTCAATCCATTTTATTTATTTATAAATAATTGGATTATTATTCTAATTATTAACTAGTTCATTTCGATACCAAAAAATTATCTTTTCAAATGTGGAATTTTTTCGTCCCAGTTCTTTCCAAATCATTTATTATGATTTTACACAAATTATTGTTATTTTCAATAATTTGATCAAGGCCTGTACAGTCGGTTTCCAATAACAGCAACCGAACTGCACTTACAATGACCTTTTACAAATTTGATTTGGACCTAATTCCAAATCCAACATCTAGATTTCAAATCTCTTATATTCGTTGGAAAGCCCTTTTCGATATGAACCTAATAGTTCTGGTTTTAGGAGAATCCGACGGTCGTATCTCCCGTAACGTCAATTCGAAGTCAATGGTCGAAATTCGCGAACGGTCGTGGCGCAACGCGTTCTATTTAGGCCATTAAATATATATAATATATATATTATATATATTTTGTCGATTTCCATTTAAAAAGTATTTTATAAATCGTTTTAACTTCATTTTAAAAACGATTCCAACTTCAATTTCAATTTTAACTCAAAATTGGGTATTCTATATCATTAATATATAAATGATAGTATTTTCAAAATATCCGATTTTGAAATCAATTCCTTTTCTATATTCATTATAAAAATGAATAAAATCGATATAAATATCATTCGCGTCAAAATGGCGCATATCTAATCAATACAGCTTTTATTCAACACATGAATATTGTTTAAATATTTTATTCAACACATGTTAATTTATTTTATTCAACACATGAATATTTATTTTGTTCAAAACATGAATATTTATTTTATTCAACACATGAATATTTATTTTATTCAACACATGAATATTTTTAATCCTTCTCTGAATATTGTTTTAAAATATTATTTATTTTCCAAATTGGAATGAGACCCAATCAATTACCATATAATGTTATATATATGGATTCCATACAACACATGTACAAAATAACAATAATAAACAATCAACCTTCATCCAGAGTGCATTACACAACTGCATAATCATTAAATATAAATAATTAACGCTTACACAACTGTCAACCAATCGATCGACATACCACTAAACAATTGGGATTAGTGTACATCAAATATCATCCCAACGCCCGTGTGGGGTTTCAATCAACAAACACATATTTTTATTTGTGCAATTGGGAGATGTGTAAAATATATCGTCTCAATCAATATCAGTAAAATGAGTGTACATAAAAAAAAAATCTGATTTGTAAATGAATATTTATTCTATTCATATACTCGTTAAAATCATATTTTTAACTATAAAATATTTTATTTCAACACATGAATTATACATTTCATTTCACAATAAAAATGCTATTTTTATTATTCATATATTTTATTCAACACATGAATATTTTATACAGTTCATTTCACACGACAAACAATTTTCACAACAAAATCAAGCAAACAAGTCGTCCATGGTCTGTGGACGACGGGAAGCAGTTCATATATGCAGGTATAAAATAAATAATTGTATAGAAATAAATTTAGTGAGAAGTTCTCACCTAGAAGCTAAACCAAACGCCGCGACTCTTCATATGTAGAAAATCTTCGCCATGCTCGCCTTTTGTCATTTTCGTCGTCCATATTCGCTAACTATATAAAAATCACATTTTTTTATTCTCTATTATATAAAAATCATATATTTATTCAACTAAAAATCGTATTTTTTTATACTTCTAAAAATCGAATCTTTATATTTCTAAAAATCGAATCTTTATACTTCTAAAAATATAAATAAAAATCATATATTTATGTTAATAAAAAATCTCGTCTTTATACCGCTCTCTTCATAATAAGGATCATATTTTTATTTCAAACCTTTATACATAAAAATCATAACTTCAAATATTTAAAATATCTCATCTTTAGATTAGTAAAAGTCTAATCTTTTTATATTTTAAAAATCTATTCTTTTTATTCCATTCATATGAATAAAGATCATACTTTTATAAAACATTATTCTATATAAAATCAAACTTTTTACAATGCTTTTCACATTCTAAAATAAATTTTTACATGCTAAAAATTGCATCTTTACTTCGCTACAACATCAAGCCCTATTTTTATTTCTATAAACTAATTACTTTTAAATAAATAAAAATAAACAAGTGAATAAAATAAAATAAAAAACTTACTTTAGTTGTTCAAAGAGGGAGGGGCTGCTAGGGCGGCGCGGGAGGCGAAGGTGGTGCGCAGGGGAGGTCAGCAGTGGAGCTCCGGGGTGCGGTGGCCGAAAACATGGCGGTAAGGGGAAGGGAACCAACGATGGCGAGTTTTAGGGTTTAAGGGTGTCGAATGGGTCCCAATTCAGGGTGTTGCGGGGGTGATTGATGCTGTGGTGGGCGGTGAGGCCAAAGGGTTGCAGGTGGCGGCGGTAAAGTCGATCAACGGGGAGGAGGGGCGGCAGTTTCCTAAGGTGATGAGGTTCAAGAAATTTGGGGCAGAGGGGTTTTAATCTGATCAAAGAAATAATGGATTGGGGGGGGGGGGGGGTTACATACAAAAAGTGTTTTTTATATTTTAATATTATTTATTTCCTTAAAATTAGGGTTTTATGTCTGAACTCCAAATCAACCCCGAAGATTGTTGAACCTAACTAATTACCCCCATTCCGAACGCAATGGGATATGTTTCGTAACCCAATTCGGCTGTTACGGTAAGTTTTGATTTAAATTAAAATATAATTCAGTATATGTTGAATTTGAGCATTCATTTTAATTTACCGGGGCTACATATTGACTCTAAAAATTCTCAAAAAAATATTTCTAGCTTCGTATGGACGATACAGTCCTAACAAAACTAATTTTGTCCAATTTCGAGACCGTTTGAAAAACAATCATTTTCCAGTCGATTAAATTCAAACGGAAAGTGCCAAACACGTTTAAGTGTGCCACGCTCACGTATTAACTCCAAAAATTATGAAAATTGGAATCTAGCAACAATTTGACATTTTGGTTCCAACAAAAGTGGTTTTGTCGAAAACGGAGGTCATTTGAAAAATGGCTATTTTTAAGGCCTTTATGTATATTAAAAAATATATAAATTCCATAGCAACATTTCTGAATTTTAAACTGGACATAACTTTCAATTTATAAAGTAAAATCTTAGTTTCTAAACTTCATTAGAAAGATGTTGTTAATAAGATTCAAGTATTTCTTGTTTCATCCAATTCTGACTTATGTTGAATTCTTTATATTCATTTAAAATTTGAAATCGAATTTTCAAACTACCACGCCTTTTAGGCTCGTTTTATAATTAAAAAAAATTATTCGTTCTAACTTCATAGAAAATTAATTTTTCGTCGTTATTATTTAAAATAAATCATTTAAAATATACAAAATCTGTAAAATTAGCCAAAATAAAAATTTTAAATTGGCTATGATTTTCCGGGTTGTTACATATGCGCTCATATATATACACTCAAACTCAATCTAGAGTATTACTAACTCCATCTCTATTGTGTTACGCCACAGAGCCAAGTTAATCACTTAACCATCAGCTCTGATACCAACTGTAATGGCCTAAAAATCCGTACCAATTTGAGCTGACTAATATCCTACCCATTCAACTCAAAGTGCACGAAAATACAGATCGTTTATAGAAAGAAGTTAGAAGATGAGAAAGACAAGATAGAACTAATAGAATAGAAGAGTAAGAAGAACACAACTGAACATAATCAGAGTAAATACGAATCTCATAGCGGAACTAATAAAATATATCATATAACAAAATCTTGAAATATAAATCTAAATTTGTATATACATACCATATCATAGTATAACTCATATACATCACAGCGGAAATAATCTCTAAATATCTGATGGTGAAGCCTTCTTCTGCAAGCTCCTCCAAGTGAATCCGGAAATCCTGAAACACTTGACTGCCCGTACAAATTTAGGCACCCAAGAGTTTAGTGAAAACACAAACAAAATAAACTCTGGGTCAGTCATGGGACTGGAGTGAGTAAACTTCAACCATATGGTTTAACTTTAAAAATCCTTTTTGAAACAAAAGGATAATAGTATGACCAGCCCACACATAAACATGGACGGTTTTTACCTTACTATAACCCAAAATATTTTGATATCAAAATTCAGTGATATTATAATAATGTCTAATCTAGTAAATAACCAAATAGCAGAACGCTTGCATCTCACGCTCCACGTATATATGGTATAAAATTCAAAACTGCAGCGCACATTCCAGCAGATAAGGTATGGGATCACCTTCCGATCAGTGTACTCTAGAGGGTACACACCAGGGTTCAACAAGAATGTCTTGCAACCCGGCCACACATGACCGCCCACTAATTTAGCTTGAGTGTAGCGAATATATTGCCACCCACGGTTGTTGGCCATCCAACCGTAATCTGAAGATACAGAATCGAAAAGAAGTACAAACATAAGTCTTCTTTCGATCGGTGATAATACATCCTTCATGGGCATGACCCAACTAGCCATGCTACCCGCCCGATTTCTGTCATTTTCTGGCTGTGAGGCTAGAGGTACCTCTATCTTCAGAACATCTGATCACCATTCATTTTGAATGCCACATCATCAAACCCGTCAATTCACAAATCGATTTGCAAAAATATCACAGGTATAAAACGCTAAGAGGAACGAATTCCTCCTCCACCAGACGTAATACCTTTAAGAGATCAACTATGTGTGATTTGTTAGGTATACTCCGTCATACACTCATCCATACAAGTTATCCTGGGACTGGACAAACAGAAGCCCCATTCTGGAACAGAACGACCCTTGTATTTCACTCCGTCTTCAATTATCTTCAGCATAATCTAATTCGCAGTGCTTAGGCCGATACAGAGTGGTTTTCCGATAGTATATCCAACCGGTCTCTCCGTAATGACAAGGATGGTCAAAACACTTCGATAGTCGGTTATTTAACTATCGAAGTAAAAATAAACATCCATTCAAATGTACAACTAAACATCACACAATCACTGGCCCTTTTCGTTTAACATTAGTTTTCTAGTTTCTCATATCTTCCCAGATATTTCCCTCAACCCGTTTAACCCTTCACATTTCTTGGAAAACATTCCCAGTTATTATAAACTCTTATTCTCCCATGTTCCAGAAAATATATGTTATTAACGTTTGAATATTTTCATTCTTTTCACATTCCTCAATTTCTACACTTGGATAATATATGCTATCTACATTGGAAAAATATTTCCAATTTCATTAAAAATATTTTAATCTGCCAAACGTTTACTTTTAAAACTTTAAAATGTGAGTATCATCCCTATTATAGAAATCTGAGCACCTGTAAAAACCCGCATTCTACGCATCGAAGGATCGTAGAATATTTATTTCTTTCTTATATGAAGTCGTATGGTCATGTGGCTTTGGGAAAGGACCATTGGGATCATTTCCCATGTTCATGATTTTTGCCGATTTTTAAATGACCGTTTTGCCCTTAGCTGATCTTGTTTCGGCCATAACTTTTGATTGGAAAGGAGTTTTGACCTGAAAACACTTTCATTGGCTTCGGATGATGGTTTACCTTTCCGTAGAGTGGTCACATGTGGAAAACGGACTTATCGTTTGGGAGAAATGGCTGAAATATGGTTTGGAAGGTGAAAAACTGCTTAACCGGGCCAAATAGGGTGATTAGTGAATGGGCCCATAACCCATTTCGGGATTAGGGTTATGAGGAGGCTGAAAAGAGTTAGGTTTCATTCCATTTCAGTTTTCTAGCCTCCACTTACCTCTTAGAAACCCTAAAAATGGCCTCCAACCTCTAAATCACCTCCAAATCACTTTCTAATCAAGGATTAAGCTTAGCAACATCAAATCAAGGGAGATCTTCACCAAATCAAGATTAGAGCTGCTGTTTAGCATTGGTATTTGCGCCATATCATAGATTTATTTCAGATCTAAGGTTTATTTGTGGCTAAAGTGAGTGATTTGCATAGTTTTGCACTAATTACGGTTGATTAAGGGTAATTAGTGAAGATTAACGAAATTAGACATGATAAAATTCTGGAAAAATATTGATAGAATTCGAAATATTGTTTTAGACCTCTGTTAGAAAATTTGGCTGGTTTGGTTAAGATTTGTTAATCCTATCAATAGTTTTTTTTAACATGATTAAGGGAAAATATGGGGTTTTGGCTATGTTTAATCCGTTTTAACTTGTCAAATTATTGTTTTGCTGTTCTTGGATGATTATACATGTTGCTATGACTATATGGAATGTTTTGTGATTGATTAGAATGGTTAAAATGGTCGAAAATGCCGTCGAATGGCGTAAAACAGTCGCTGGAAGAGTTGCAGGAAAATATGCAGAACCGGCTCGGATCGCCCCTACTCTCCACGACCCGACCCGTTCCGCAAGTCACGACCCACAAGCTAATGTCATGAAGGAAGGAGCACGACCCGATCGTGTAGTCCCGATCGTGAACCATCTCCATGAGCTGCTTCTCCTTGAAGACCACGATCCAGAAGAGACCGCGACCCAGTCCGAACAGGGTCCCACGAATCGAAGCTCGGCTGGAACTAGAGGGAGACCGATCCGATCGGGGAGGCGGACCACGATCCGAACCACGACCTGGAGCTTGACCACAAGCTGGTGGAGGCCGAACCGAACCACCCAGGGGAGCACGATCCGAATAGGAGAACTGAATGAAGACCGATCCGGAGGTGAAGGAGACTAAAATCTCGAGATGCAAAAGTAGTCCAAATAGAAGTTAGAGCTAAGGATCCAGTTGGGAACCAATGAGTTCACTTCATGATTGGGCTTTGTTGCGGGACGTGTGCTAAGGAGTTGTCGATGTTCATAACTTCGATTCACCACTGAAAAGGAATGATGGGCTACGTATCAGTGCAGTAGAGTCATCATGACTCGAGGGGCTAAGTGATCGTAGCAGGACTACGTATCAGTGCAGTAGAGTCATCATGACTTGAGGGGCAAAGTGATCGTAGCAAGACTATGAGCCAGGGCAGTGGAGCCATTGTGACTCCATGGGGCAGAGTGGACATAGTAAAGGATTAGTAAGGCTATGAGCCAGTGCAGTGGGGTGTGTACGACTCCATGGGGCAAAGTAGACATAGCGAAGGATTAGTGGCTATGGATCAGTGCAGTGAAGCCGTTGTGATTTCATGGGGCACAGTGATCATAGCAAAGTATTGGGTGATCGAAGTGGTGGATATTGTATGCTTTACGTAATGAGTGAGAGATGTGAGGTTGGTTGCCATGCTTGATTTGTTTGCTATCATTATGACATGCACACCCCCACCCCCGTTATCTTTACACCATTTGTTCAGTAGCACCTTAGAGTATTGTACAATATGTAGTGCTAACTCTTTGGTTGCAGGTCCAGGTTCAGGTATGGTTTAGTATACCTATTATTGTTCTGTTTAGCTGCTTATCGCTCATACCAGACTTTTTGTCTGACCCAAAGTTTTATGTCTCTTCTTATTACTCTGGGTGCTCTCACGAGCAGACTAGAGACAGGTTAGCTGGGTATGGACGGGTAGTTGATCCAGAGACGAGCAGGATGCTTCCATGTATGATACATATAGTATTCTCCCTGTGTTGTTGAAGATCACTGCTTGGGCATTAGTAGTCCATCTTCTACTTTAGCTTTCTTTTGTTTTAGAGACAGTAATTTGGAAAGTTGTAATAAGCTGTATTTGGATTTCCGCTGCTATGTTGGTTTAGTTTTCAGCTTATGCATTGTCTCGCCTGTTTTATGTCAAGATTATGTTATTATTATATTTTATTCCATGCGCTATGAGACATTCTACAGGTTCCATGTTAGTTCATTCTCTTCTTTCCTTTCTTTGGCGACCGCTCCGTTCTAGTCGGACATGTGTACAGCGCACCTTCGGAGGAAATGCAGACTGGTGCGGGGCGGGCCGTCACATTTGGTATTAGAGCTCTAGGTTGCGTAGTTAACCTAGGAAAAGACACTAGGGAGAGATAGTACATATATGAGAGTGCGTATTTGTGATACTTTGATTTTCAAAAGCTATATATATGTATACTATTAGTAGTGTACGGATGAAGTTGTACTGCACTAGCACCACTATGGAGATAGTTAATCGTTTTCTCTTTACAGATTGAACGATGAGTCGAGACACGAGGGGTGCTGGTAGAGGGGTCAATAATGGGAATGCTCCTGACATGAGGACGATGTTCACTGACTTCCTGAGAGAGATGCTTATTGATGTTCAGGAAGCAATTCCCAATGCCGGAAATGGTGGTGGTCCAGTAGTGCAGGCGCCTAGGGCCGATTTCGCCAAGCTGTGCAAGGATTACACTAACCTTGGTAGGAAGCCGTTCCACGGAACAAAGTCGGCCACGGATGTTCAGGATTGGTTGGATAGCTGTGATCGTATCTTCGACGACTTGGGTATCGAGGATGCGATGAAGAGAAGGCTAGCGTCTCGTCAGCTGCAAGGGTGAGCGATGAATTGGTGGAATGCTATTAAGACAGCCACTCCAGAGGATCAAGTTACTTGGGATCAGTTTAAGGCTCGCTTTAGCGACAAGTTTATCCCAGCTGCTCAGAAGTCGGAATTGTTTAGGAAGTTCTTGGAGCTTAAGCAGAATGGTAGGGCAGTCTCGAACTATATTGTTGAGTTCGACACTTTGTCGAAGTATGGATTATCCCTTATCGATACTCCTGAGAAGAAGAATGAGAAGTTCATTACTGGTTTGGATGGATACTTGGGGGAAAGGCTTATCAACCACATCATGGGACTTCTGAATCGATTATGGGGAAAACTTTGAGATTAGAGAGTCTTTACCCTAAGTCAAAGACTGAGGTTGCATCTGCAGAAGGGCTGAAGCCGCAAGCAGGCGGTGGAGGCAAGAATAACTCTCAGAACAAGAGGAAGCAGAACCAAGCAAAGGATGGCTAGAAAAAGAGTAAGAAAGATGTTGAGTGCTTCAGCTGTGGTAAGAAGGGCCATTATGCCAAAAAATGTCAAGCCAAGCCAGCGGATAGGAAGTGTTACAATTGTGGCCAAGTGGGACATCATAAGGATAAACGTCCACAACCTCTTAAGGAGAAGCAGATTGTGAAAGCATATGCTATCAGTGCTATTCCTTCTTCGTCGAACGCCCCAACTGCGGCGGAGAAAGGAAAGAATGTCATCATTCAAGGTATGCTTTCTATTCTTGATGTACCTGTTCGAGTTTTGTTTGATACTGGGGCTTCCCGTTCCTTCATATCTAGTGACCTGGTAGATAGGTTGGGACTGGAACCCGAGATAGTCGATAGACCGTTGGTCGTGACAAACCCGATTGGTGGTTCGACTAACCTTAGTATGATTTGCCGAAATTTGGTCTTATCGAGTCATGGATGTATGTTTGTGATTGCTTTGTTTTGGGCTTTACTGGGTATGGCATTATATTGGGGGTCAATTGACTCCAAAGATACGGGGTGGTGGTAGACTGTGAGGGCTTTTTGGTGACAGTTAGAGCGGATGATGGGAAGAGGGTAGTGTTTGGTAGTCTACCTAGTGATGCGGTAATGGCTAGTTTTATAAATTCCCTCGACATCCCGCATGATGATTTGTCAGATATGCCCATGGTTGGCCAGTATCCGGACGTCTTCGAGGAAGTGACCGGACTTCCACCACACCGAGAGATTGAGTTCCGTATTGATTTAGTGAAAGATGCCAGACCTATAGTGATGCCACTTCGTCGTATGGCACCAAGGGAGCAACGAAGGCTCGGGGTGCAAGTAAGCGATCTTTTGAAGAAGGGGTTTATCAGAAGAAGTGTCTCCGAGTGGGGAGCACCTGTTGTGTTTACCACTAAGGCAGATGGTTCCCTTCGTTTGTGTGTGGACTATCGCGAGTTGAATAAGGTGACGAGGAAGAATAAGTATCCTCTACCTTGGATAGATGATTTGTTTGATCAATTAGAAGGAGCAAGAGTGTTCTCCCAGTTGGACCTCGTGACAGGATTTCATCAGCTCCGAGTAGCGACTGAGAGTGTTCCGAAAATGGCATTTAGGACGCCGTCTGGATTCTATGAGTGGTTGGTCATGCCATTTGGGTTGACCAATGCACCAGCATACTTCGTGGATCTTATGAATAGAGTATTCAGAGATCAATTGAATAAATTTGTTCTTGTGTTCATAGACGATATTCTTGTTTATTCGAGGACAGAGGAAGAACACAAGGGACATTTAAGGATAGTGATGGAGGTGTTGAGAAAACACCAATTGAAAGCGAAATTTTCTAAGTGTCACTTCTCAAGGAGGGAAGTGAGATTCTTGGGCCATGTTGTTTCAGAGAATGGTATTGCCATGGACCCTGCGAAGGTGGCTAAGGTACAGGATTGGTCTACGCCCAAGAATGCAACAGACGTAAGAAGCTTCTTGGGGTTAGCTGGATATTATCGTAAGTTTATCCAGGACTTCTCCAAGATAGCAGCACCATTGACTCAGTTGACTAAGAAGAATCAAGCCTTCGTCTGGGACGGAGTGTGTGAGAATGCATTCAAGAGTCTAAAAGAAAAGTTGACGCATGCGCTAGTGTTAGTCATTCCTAAAGGGAATGAAGAGATGACGGTATACACGGATGCTTGTGGTACCGGATTAGGTGCCGTATTGATGCAAGGAGGTAGGGTTGTAGCTTATGCTAGTCGGCAACTAAAGCCGTATGAGAAAAGGTATCCTACCCATGATTTGGAACTGGAAGCGATCGTGTTCGCGTTAAATATGTGGAGACATTATCTCTTGGGAGAGAGATTTGAGTTGTTTACCGATCATAAATCGTTAAAGTATCTCTTCTCTCAGAAGGATCTGAATCTCCGTCAGCAGAGATGATAAGAGTTCTTGGCTTCGTATGATTTTGATATCGCATGTACACCTGAGAAAGGCAATGCGGTAGCCGTTGCCTTGAGTAGGAGACATGCCAGTTTAGGGGCTATGTTTATTGAATGGAAGCAACTGGAGTATATCGCAGGGTATGATTTCAGACCAAAGTGCGAATTGGATCCAGAGATGTTAGCTAGTTTAACGATCAGACCCACTTTGATGGAGCGGATTGGTTCCAGTCAGAGGGACGATCCTAATCTATTGGAAATCATCTCCAAGTTTGAGATGAATATCGACGGTGAGGAGATGAATTTGTATGGGCTTGATCGAGAAAGATGGCTTCGAAAGAATGGAAGACTAGTTGTACCCAACGTGAATGGTTTGAGAGATGAAGTGCTTAGGGAATGTCATCACTCAAAACAGACTATACACCCCGGTGGTGATAAAATGTATCGATACATGAAGCGGACTTACTACTGGGAAGGGATGATAAGAGACGTTGGGAAGTTTATATCCAAGTGCACGAATTGCCAGCTAGTTAAAGCCGAGCAAAAGAAGCCTAGTGGTTTGTTGCAACCATTAGAAATTCCGAATGGAAATGGGAGCAAGTCTCGATGGATTTCATTGATGGTTTGCCAAGGACTAAATTGGGACATGATAGCATTTGGGTAATTGTGGATCGATTGACCAAGAGTGCAAGATTTATACCAGTCAAATCGACCAGAACGGCAGCTAAGTTAGCAGAACTGTATATGAAGTGGGTAGTGAGATTTCATGGAGTACCTAAAAGCATTGTGAGTGACCAAGACCCGTTGTTTACTAGTGGGTTTTGGAAGAGCTTACAAGAGGCTCTAGGGTCGGAATTATATCTCAGTACCGCGTATCATCCTCAAACTGACGGTCAGACAGAGAAGGTGAATCGTATAATGGAAGACCTCTTGAGAGCTTGTATATTGGATTTTGGTGGGTCATGGGATGACCATTTGCATCTAGTAGAGTTTGCATATAATAATAGCTACCAATCCAGTATCGGTATGGCTCCATATGAAGCTTTGTACGGAAGACCGTGCAACTCACCTTCATGTTGGATAGAGATCGGTGAGAAGTTTGTGCTTGGACCAGATGTGGTAAGGGAAACTTCAGATAAGATTAAGATCATTCAACAACGGATGAAGGCTGCCCAGGATAGGCAGAAGAGTTATGCAGATAAGAGGAGAAGACACTTAAAATTCTCCGTTGGTGACTTAGTGTTTGTCAAGATTTCTCCGTTGAAGAGCGTGATACGATTTGGCAGGAGAGGCAAGTTGGCACCAAGATTTGTTGGCCCGTTCCCAGTTCTCGAACAAGTTGGGAATTTGGCGTATAGAGTTGACTTACCCGAGAAGATGGCGGGAGTTCACAACGTATTTCATGTTTCCCTGCTAAGGAAGTTTGTGCACGACCCAAATATGACTATTTCACGTGATCAGTTAGAGGACCTCGAAGTGGAACCCGAGGCGGTTGGGAACCGCAAGCTGATTCGTATTGTCGAGCACGATACAAAGAAACTTCGAAGGAAGGCGGTGAAGCTAGTCAAGGTTCAGTGGGGCGAGAACGAGAATGACTGTACTTGGGAGACAAAGGAGAGCATTAGGAAGACGTATCCAGAACTCTTTGCCTGGTAAGATTTACTTTGCAATTTAGTTATTCCGCATGCTAGGGTAGACTTGTTTTGCTTGTTTTGCATGCTTGATTGTTGTTTTATGGCTGATAGGCATGCATGACCCTTTGTGTGTTTTGGTTAGGGAATTTCGGGGGCGAAATTTCTTAAAGAGGGGAGAATGTAACAACACGCATTCTACGCATCGGAGGATCGTAGAATATTTCTTTCTTACTTATATGAAGTCATATAGTCATGTGGCTTTGGGAAACGACCATTGGGGTCATTTCCCATGTTCATGATTTTTGCCGATTTTTAAATGACCGTTTTGCCCCTAACTGATCTTGTTTCGGCCATAACTTTTGATTAGAAAGGAGTTTTGACCTGAAACCACTTCTATTGGCTTCGGATGATGGTTTACCTTTCCGTAGAGCGGTCACATGTGGAAAACGGACTTACCGTTTGGGAGAAATGACTGAAATAAGGCTTCGAAGGTGAAAAACTGCTTAACCGGGCCAAATAGGGTGATTAGTGAATGGGCCCATAACCCATTTCGGGATTAGAGTTATGAGGAGGCTGAAAAGAGTTAGGGTTTCATTCCAATTCAGTTTTCTAGCCTCCACTTACCTCTTAGAAACCCTAAAAATGGCCTCCAACCTCTAAATCACCTCCAAATCACTTTCTAATCAAGGATTAAGCTTAGCAACATCAAATCAAGGAAGATCTTCACCAAATCAAGATTAGAGCTGCTGTTTAGCATTGGTATTCGCGCCATATCAGAGATTTATTTTAGATCTAAGGTTTATTTGTGGCTAAGGTGAGTGATTTGCATAGTTTTGCACTAATTACGGTTGATTAAGGGTAATTAGTGAAGATTAACGAAATTAGACATGATAAAATTCTGGAAAAATATTGATAGAATTCGAAATATTGTTTTAGACCTCTGTTAGAATATTTGCCTAGTTTGGTTAAGTTTTGTTAATCCTATCATTAGTTTTGTTTTAACATGATTAAGGGAAAATATGGGGTTTTAGCTATGTTTAATCCGTTTATACTTGTCAAATTATTGTTTTGTTGTTCTTGGAAGATTATACATGTTGCTATGATTGTATGGTATGTTTTGTGATTGGTTAGAATGGTTAAAATGGTCGAAAGCGCCGTCGAATGGAATAAAACAGTCGCTGGAAGAGTTGTAGGAAAGTATGCAGAACCGGATCGGATCGCCCCTGCTCTCCACAACCCGACCCGTTCCGCAAGTCACGACCCACAAGCTGACGCCGTGAAGGAAGGAGCATGACCCGATCGTGTAGTCCCGATAGTGAACCATCTCCACGAGCTCCTCCTCCTTGAAGACCACGTGCCAGAAGAGACCGCGACCAGATCCGAATAGGGTCCCACGAACCGAAGCTCAGCTGGAACTAGAGGGAGACCGATCCGATCGGGGAGGCACACCACGATCCGAACCGCGACCTGGAGCTTGACCACGAGCTGGTGGAGGCCGAACTGAACCACCCAGGGGAGCACGATCTGAGGAGGAGAACTGAATGAAGACCGATCCGGAGGAGAAGGAGACTAAAAACCCGAGATGCAAAGGTAGTCCAAATAGAACTTAGAGCTCAGGATCCAGTTGGGAACCAATGATTTCACTTCATGATTGGGCTTTGCTGCGGGACGTGTGCTAAGGTGTTTTCGACGTTCATAACTTCGATTCACCACTGAAAAGGAATGATCGGCTACGTATCAGTGCAGTAGAGTCATCATGACTCGACGGGCAAAGTGATCGTAGCAGGACTACGTATCAGTGCAGTAGAGTCATCATGACTCGAGGGGCAAAGTGATCGTAGTAAGACTATGAGCCAGTGCAGTGGAGCCATTGTGACTCCATGGGGTAGAGTGGACATAGTAAAAGATTAGTAAGGCTATGAGCCAGTGCAGTGGGGTGTGTACGACTCCATGGGGCAAAGTGGACATAGAGAAGGATTAGTGGCTATGGATCAGTGCAGTGAAGCCGTTGTGACTTCATGGGGCAGAGTGATCATAGCAAAGTATTGGGTGATCGAAGTGGTGGATATCGTATGCTTTACGCATTGAATGAGAGATGTGAGGGTGGTTGCCATGCTTGATTTGTTTGCTATCATTATGACACGCACAACCCCACCCCCGTTATCTTTACACCATTTGTTCAGTGGCACCTTAGAGTATTGTACAGTATTTAGTGCTAACTCTTTGGTTGCAGGTCCAGGTTCAGGTATGGTTTAGTATACCTGTTATTGTTCTGTTTAGCTGCTTATCGCTCATACCAGACTTTTTGTCTGACCCAGAGTTTTATGTCTCTTCTTATTACTCTGGGTGCTCTCACGAGCAGACTAGAGACAGTTTATCTGGGTATGCACGGGTAGCTGATCCGGAGACGAGCAGGAGGCTTCCACGTATGATACATATAGTATTCTCCCTGTGTTGGTGAAGATCACTGCTTGAGCATTAGTATTGCATCTTCTACTTTAGCTTTCCTTTGTTTTAGAGACAGTAATTTGGAAAGTTGTAATAAGTTGTATTTGGATTTCCGCTGCTATGTTGGTTTAGTTTTCAGCTTATGCACTGTCTCGCCTGTTTTATGTCAAGATTATGTTATTATTATGTTTTATTCCATGCGATGTGAGACATTCTACAGGTTCTTTGTTACTTCATTCTCTTCTTTCCTTTCTTTGGCGACCGCTCCGTGCTAGTCGGACATGTGTACAGCGCACCTTCGGAGGAAATGCAGACTGGTGCGGGGCGGGCCGTCACAACACCTTTATCAGATAACTCTTTATTCACGTAATAAACATCCTTAACTTATTTACCGAAATCTCTTTCATAATTTTATATTCCCATTCCACTTTATAAACTCTATTTCTAAGTCAACTTATTGTTAAATCAATATCAAGTTGATAACTAAATATTGATTACATATCCTATTATAATTTATTGGTTTAAAACTAAGTATTAATTATCCTATCAGATTATAATTCCTAAAAATAATTTACTTTAATACATTCGACATCGTCAAGTTATAGTTCCAATTCCTAATAATGTTATATATAAATATCACGCTTAAGTTTGCTTAACAACGTTACTTTATCGTTATAGTTAAAAAACTTGCAATACGCTGCCATATTCCTTTTATACTAATCTCGACATCTCTTTCCGTTACAAACTGATAACGTTCCTCGATAATAGTAATGTTGTTCAAGTTGGGGTATTTTATTTACCTCTCAGACCTTATTCGACAACGTTCTTACCTTAGAATAGATATAAGCCCGTAACTCTAACCCCTTATTATTTTTAATCTCAATTAAACCATATTTCTTGTTTCACTTTACAATATAGTTTTATAACGCCATATACTTACTTGAAATCTCCATTATTTATGGCTATTTATATTAAATATTAACCCTTCGCTTCAATCTCGTTATACAACTCCCTTTATTACTTCTTTACCCATAACTCTTTACGCTCTTTATCTTTTGAGAATTCTCTTTTTATTCGAATTATTCAATTCAAGTAAAATATCTCATTACAAACTTAGTACCATATAAATGAATCCCCTTTTAGAACCAATACTTGACTAATAATTATTCATCTTTGAAGTAAAACAGTTTACTTCACTATTTATCTAACATAGATTAATTGTTTACTTTATATAAACAATAACTATTTTATTAGTTCAACCAATCATTTAAGTTTCATTAAAAGTGTAATTAATAATTAAGAAAATTTCATTAATTTAGCAATTAATTTCTGAGCTATTATCATTAGATTAACTGAAGCCCTATTTAATCTAATAATCATTTCCAATAAACCAGTTGATTTAGTCCGTTTCAAACCATCAGTTAATTCATTAATTGATTCTAATTACTTAACCTTATTAGATTAATATAATTAATCTAATAATATTTCTTAACCGTTTGCCTTATAATAATTACCCAAATTATTTACTTGTAGGATAATTACAGCTTCGTAACTTATTTAAATGTCAAATCATGATGTATATTTGCTTTATAAAAAACGAAATATAAAATACCAGTTTATAATAGAACTTCTATTATAATTTTAAATTCCGCTTCAATTATAAAAATATAACTTTTATAATTTAACTTCATTGATTTGCCTGACGGCCGATCAACTGCTTAACAAAAAGACGGGTTTATGGTCGACGATTTGCCACCTTCTTAATCGATATCGTCTATTGATTAAATCAAAATAACATTGAATTTCCATTCAGCATTAATATCCGCACAGGGTTTCAATGTCATTTGGGTTCAAACAGTGTATATATACAACAAGCAATACATATAAATATTGAGGAATCCGGTTGGATTCCTCCAACCGAATTCCTATCACAGATGTTAGTCACAATAAATATCACCAATTTCATATCATTATGAAATATAATGGTAAACAGCATCAGTTGATTAAACCATCGTTTTAATCCGTCTAAAATTGTGACGAGCTCCAATTCGCTCCAAACCAATTCCAGTACGTAGCCTGCGTCCGTACGATTCAAAAATAACCACCCTCTCACTCAACTAGTAAATCACCAATACAGTTACTTCGACCTAAAACCGACGCCAACCCAACTGACCTCAAACCACACGTGAACTTTGAACTGGGTTCTGCAAACTTTAATTATGGATCTTCTGGGATATTCGGTTTTTGAAGTACCCTTTGTTTCTTCCATAACATTTGTTATGTTCTGCATGAAACCCACTCGCAACACTCAACCGAATCACCTTTTTCAGCCTCTTCGCCACACCTTACCAGAACTTAGAACTTGACATCCCTCACCACCCCACGTCCTCTTCGTTTTCAAAGTGCTTCACCATACCGTAACTATCCTCCATATACAAAGCATATGAACTCCATAGTTTTGAAACGAGCGACACTAGAGTCCGCCATGTTGTACCACATACCAGCAATATCCTTCTAACTATGTTTGGCCACAATTCTTTGCAACAATATGAATTTCAGCATTCAAAAATTAAGCGATAAACTTGCAATGAGATATCCAAAGCAAGCAACATTGGAGTTGTCTGTACAAGTTGGCTGCCCTTCATCCATTCACCGTGCAACATTTATATATCATCTGTTCACTTCCGCACACCATTATTTTCACCATTTCATATTTCTCCAATAGCTCTATCTCCCCGCTACCATTTTACAGCACTCGATCTTAACTTTCTTCCCCAGCACACATTAAATACCCCATCGTGGTTCACCCCTCTACACCGTAATCTTCCCCGAAAATAGGCGCACGTATACAACTCCTGTTTCATGTGGCGTTCCTCGTATGCCAGTCTTAAAACTGCCATACCCACTATTCTGTTTTTCCCCTTCACGCCACACATCCTCCCAATCCCATGCTATGCAAACCACATGCATTTCATCCTGCACACCACCCTCTTGTGTTTTAGCCAAGCACCCTTTGGTCCAAGTATAGTCGCTCCTCTCTTCCTTCCTATTCTAATGAAGCTCTCCATGTACGTACCTAGCTCATATTCTCTCCAAGCTTTTATATAAATTTCCGTGTGTTCATTTCCCATGTTTACATCGTTTGATTTCATTTCGCTGATATCCTTCATTTTTTTTCCAAATGAAGCTACTGTTATCACCGAACCCCTTGGTCACCGCAAAAGCTCACACCACTTTACTTTTCGTATTATTATTTATTCACAGATCGGCCATTTTGCCTTTTTAAAACTTAAGTGTTTGCGAGGTGAAATATATGTAGAAACGAAGGGATGAATAGATAAGCACGGTGTCCATTTGTACATAGTAGGACCTTTAACCATATGCATGTGCCTGTAGTATGGCTTCAGATTGACTTTGTATAGATTTAGATTTTTTTTCTTTCATTTCATGCTTGCGAAAATGTCCAACTTAGTATAGACAGAAAATCTTGTATAATAAATGTTTCTTGCCAGAAGACAAGAACTTTAATGGAAACACATACGAATTTTTGGAAATACACTGAAATGTTCAACTCAAAAACATGTGCCGCGATATGGTAAAGATTTGGTAAGATTTCTTACAGAATTAGTTTAACTTTTCGCAAGAGAATGGTCCGAGAGTTTCTTTGCACAAATAAAATAAGGTGGAAGATTTTATAAATATTTCGAAAAGGATGTATGGATCTTAGCCGTTTGGCCATCACGTACAGTGGTCGCTTTCTATCAGTAAAGGATAGGTAGGTGTGTTGCAATGTAATGTCTAGCATGTGGATACTATAGTTTAGTGTATGATCTAGTTTTCTTCAACATAAAGCAATAAGTAGGAAAGAATAGGCAACTATATTTATTTATACATACGTTTTTGTCTTATGTTAGATATTTATTAAGGGTTTCCGTTACGTAAAATTTCGTTGACGTACGGACTACTATGGACAAAAATAAAAATACAGTCATGTCCAGTGAGGTGTCACGATTCCAAAAATATAATAATATCGCTAGGTTAACTTATATTGTGAAACACCAAAATATTGACATAGGGTGCAACATACTCCAAATAAAAAGTTGCGTATTTAATTAATTAAAAATTACAGTAAAATTCTAAAAATTGAATTATAACTATGTCTCAAAAGAATCTTGTCCAAATTCGAAACCGATATTTAAATATATTTAAATAACCTTTATGGCCATAAACGAATATGTCGTTGCTTTTCTGTATATTCAATTTGGACATAACTTACGATATATAATCCGAAATCTCGATTTTTCACTTCCATTAGAAAAATACTGTTCAATAGATTCCAACGTTTCTTGTTTTGCAGAAATCCAGTTTATAACGTCCTATACACTCAGTTGAAGTTCAAAATGTTAAATTACGAACTACCACGCCATTACGGGCTCCTTTTAAATTATATTATAATCAATACGTTCAATAGTCGTTATAAATAATATATTCATTATTATAATTCAATTCTGAACTGAATTAAATTTGTTAAATTATCCAATTCACATTTTACTGAAATTTTACCATTTCCGACTGTTTTTCGAAAATTAAATATATCACTCCATGATTTATATTTATTAAATAATCATTTAATTTAAATTATCAAACCAATAAAATAAATTAATTAAATAAATTAATTATTATATTGCTAAAATTATGGGATGTTACACTAATCCTTATCTTAAGGCATTTTAAAATCAGTTTATCTTAGCTACACTTTTGTAATACTTATAAATATGTCTAATTTTGCCATACATATTAATGTAGTATTTATAGGTCTTAACTATATAAATATCAAAACTATGGGTTATCATAATTTTAATTAATTATTCCAAAATACTTTTCATATATATATATATGCATATAATTTACCTAAAATTTATACGAAAATGGTCTAGAACAAATGCTTAATAATCCTTATAAAATTATCCAAATAATCTTACTATTGATAGAAAAATTGTACACTATTATATATAAAATCTTAAAAATAACTTTGTAACAAGCCGCATTCTACGCATCATAAGATCGTAGAATATTTATTTCATCATCATAGAGAGTCGTATGGTCATGTAACTTTGGGAGACGACTATTGGGATCATTTCCCATGTTCATGATTTTTCCCGATTTTTAAATGACCGATTTGCCCCTAGCTGATCTTGTTTTGACCATAACTTTTGACTGAAAAGGAATTTTGACCTGAAACCACTTCCATCGGATCCGGATGGAACCTTTCCGTAGAGTGGTCACATTTGCCAAACGGGCTCACCGTTTAGGAGATATGGCTGAAACAAGTTTCAGATGGTGAAAAACAGCTTAATTGGGCTTAAGCGGGTGATTAAAAGCTAGGCCCAAAGGGGGATTTCGGGATTTGGAATATTTACGGGCTATTAGGGTTAGGGATTTCGGTTTTTAGACATTTTCCAGCCGCCGTAGACATTTGTTCAACCCTAACAATGGCCTCCAACATCTAAAACATCCCCAAACCACTTTCTAATTGAAGATTAGACTTAACAACATCAAATTAAGGAGGAATAGAACCAAAGCAAGGTTAGAACTACTGTGTTGCATTGGGAACATCGCCAAACAGAGAATCATTTTAGATCTAAAGTTTATTTGTGGCCAAGGTGAGTGATTTGCATGGTTTTGCACTAATTACAGTTAATTAAGGGTAATTAGTGAAGATTAACGAAATTAGACATGATAAAATTTTGGAAAATTTTTTATAAATTCGAAAATAATGTTTTAGGCCTCTGTTAGAAAATTTGGTTAAGTTTTGTTAATCCTATCATTAATTATGCCTAAACATGCTTAAGGGGAAAATATGGGTTTTTGGCTTTGTTTGATCCGTTTTAACCTATCAAATTATTGTTTTGGTGTTTATGGTCATTTCTACATGTTGCTATGACTGTATGGTATGCTTTGTGATTGATTAGAATAGTTAGATTGGTCAAAAACGCCGTCGAATGGCGTAAAACAGGTTGTTGGAAGTCGTAGTAAAACTGTGCAGTAATCCGGATCGGATCGCATCCCCACCGAACCAACCTGATCGTGACAACCACCCACGAACCGCTCCTCTGAACTGCTGCACCATGAGATAGTGCATCAATCCCATACTGCTTGGAGACCCCGATCCGACCAGGAGTCCCGACCCGATCGGCACACAACGACCCGAGCTTGTGAGGAAGGCCCGACCCGATCCGGAGCTCTCCACGAGCTGAACCGCTTGGAGATGTGGACCCCGACCCGAACTGCTGGAGGAAGGACATCACGACCCGATCAATGCAGGTGGCTCGAACCGATCTGAAGGAGGAGGATGACCAAACTGAACTCAGGAGGTTTGAACGCGAGTCATGGGTTGCAAACCAAATGAAGACCGATCCGGGGAAGAATTCCAAAAACCCGAGATGCAAAGGAAGTCCAAATGAGAAGTAGAACTCAGGATCCAGATGGGAACCAACGAGTCGACTTCATGGTTGGGCTTTGCTGTGGGACGTGTGCTAAGGGGTTGTCGATGTCTATAATTTTGGATCACTATGTATGGGAGGTACGTGGACGGATTCTAGGCCACAGTGGCCTAGGTACGACTAGTGGGCTATAGACAAATGAAGTGAGGTCATTTGAAAAGGTTTGGTCATGATCCCATGGGATAAGCTTGGTGGTAGCAGTAGTTGTACAAGCCGAACTCCGTCATTACCTCGATGGGTCTAGTGATCGAAGAAGTGGACATCATATGCTTTGCGCATTGAGTGAGAGATGTGAGGATGGTTGCTATGCTTGATTTGTTTGCTATCACTATGACATGGATACCCCCTCTCCCATTATCTTTACACCATCTATTTAGTGGAACCTTAGAGTATTGTACGGTATGTAGTGCTAACTCTTTGGTTGTAGGTTCAGGTATGGTTTAGTATACCTGTTATTGTTCTGTTTTGGTGCTTATCGCTCATACCAGACTTTTTGTCTGACCCAGAGTTTTGTGTCTCTACTTATTACTCTGGGTGCTCTCACGAGCAGACTAGAGACAGGTTAGGTGGTATGCAGGAGTAGCTGTACCGGAGACGAGCAGGAGGCTTCCACGTACGATATATAGATATTCTCCCTGTGTCGCTGCTGGTCACTACTTTGGGCATTAGTAGTTTACCCTTCTTGACTTTTACTTTAGAGATAGATTTAAAGTTGTAATAATGATGATGTGGAACATAAGCTGTATTTGGATTTTCCGCTGCTATGATGTTTAGTTTTCAGCTTATGCACTGTCTCGCCTGTTTTATATCAAGTATGTTGTTATTATATTTTATCCCATGCGCTGTGAGACATTCTACAGGTTTTCGATTCGTTCATTCTCTTCTTTTCTTTCTTTTGCGACCGTTCTGTGTTAGTCGGGCATGTGTATAGCGCACTTTCAGAGGAAATGCCGGTTGATGCGGGGCGGGCCGTCACACTTGGTATCAGAGCTCTAGGTTGCGTAGTTAACCTAGGGAAAGACACTAGGGAGAGATAATACTTATATGAGAGCGCGTATTTGTGATTATTTTGGTTTTCAAAAGCTATATATATTAGTATAGCTAAGGATGAAGTCGCACTACAATGACATCACAAGGAGGATGGTTAACCGTTTTCTCTGTGTAGATTAAACGATGAGCCGATACGCAAGGGGTACCGGTAGAGGAGCCAATAATCGGAATGCTGCTGATATGAGGACAATGTTTACTGACCTCATGAGGGAGATGCTTAGAGATGTTCAGAGGGAAGCTCCCAATGCTGGTAATGGAGGTGGTCCAATAGTGCAGGCGCCTAGGGCCGATTTTGCCAAGCCGAATAAGGATTATACTAGTCTTGGTGGGAAGCCGTTGCACGGAACGGAGTCGGCTACAGATGTTTAGGATTGGCTGGATAGCTGCGAGCGTATCTTCGAAGACTAAGGTATCGAGGATGCGATGAAGAGAAGGCTAGCATCCCGTCAGCTGCAAGGATGGGCAATGAATTGGTGGAATTCTATAAAGGCAGCTACTCCCGAGGATTAGATTACTTGGGATCAGTTTAAGGTTCGCTTTAGCGATAAGTTCATTCCAGCTGCTCAGAAGTCAGTGTTGTTTAAGAGATTCTTGGAAATCAAGCAGAATGGCAGAGCTGTCTCGGAGTATATTGCCGAATTCGACACTTTGTCGAAATATGGGTTATCCCTAATAGATACTGCCGAGAAGAAGAACGAGAAGTTCATAGCTGGCTTAGATGGATACTTTGGGGAAATGCTTATTAACCATATCGATGAGATGTTTGAATCGATTGTGAGGAAAGCTTTAAGATCGGAAAGTCTTTACCCTAAGTCGAAGACTGAGGTCGCATCTGCAGAGGAGCCAAAGTCGTAAGAAAGCGGTGGAGGAAAGAATGGTTCTCAGAACAAGAGAAAGCAGAACCAGAATAAGGATGGCCAGAAGAAGAAGAAAGATGTTGAGTGCTTTAGCAGTGGCAAGAAGGGCCCTTATGCCAGTAATTGTCGAGCCAAGCCAGCAGACAGGAAGTGCTTCAATTGTGGCCAAGTGGGACATCACAAGGACAAGTGTCCGCAACCCCCTAAAGAAAAGCAGATGGTGAAAGCATATGCCCTTAATGCTATCCCTTCTTCGTCGAAAGCCCCAACTGCGGCGGAGAAGGGAAAGAATGTCGTTATTCAAGGTATGCTTTTTGTTTATGATATTCCTGCTAGAGTTTTGTTTGATATCGGAGCTTCCAGATCTAGTGACCTGGTAGATAGGTTGGGATTGGAGCCCGAGATTGTTGATAGGCCTTTAGTAGTGACGAACCCGATTGGTGGTTCGACTAGCCTTAGCATGATTTGTCGTAATGTGATCTTATCGAGTCATGGATGCATGTTTGTTTGTGATTGCTTCGTTTTGGGCTTTACAGGGTTTGGCATTACTTTGGGAGTCGATTAGCTCCAAAGATACGGGGTGGTGGTAGACTGTGAGAGCTTTTTTGTGATAGCTAGAGCGGATGATGGGCGGAGGGTAGTGTTTGGTGGTCTACCTAGTAATGGGGTAATGGATAGTTTTCTAAATTCCCTCGACATCCCGCATGATGAGTTGTCAGGTTTGCCCGTGGTTGGTCAGTATCCGGACGTCTTCGAGGAAGTGACCGGACTTCCACCACATCGAGAGATTAAGTTCCGTATTGATTTGGTGAAAGATGCCAGACCTACAGTGATGCCACTTCGTCAAATGGCACCAAGGGAGCAGCGAGAGCTCGGGGCGCAAGTTAGCGATCTTTTGAAGAAGGGATTTATCAGAAGAAGTGTTTCTGAATAGGGAGCACCATTTGTGTTTGCTACCAAGGCGGATGGTTCCCTTCGTTTGTGTGTAGACTACCGCGAGTTGAATAAGGTAACGAGGAAGAACAAGTATCCACTACAGCGGATAGATGATTTGTTTGATCAGTTGAGTGGCGCGAGAGTATTCTCTCAGTTGGATCTCGCGACAGGTTTTCATCAGCTTAGAGTGGAAGCTGAGAGTATAGATAAAACGACATTTCGGACGCCGTATGGATTTTATGAGTGGTTGGTCATGCCATTCAGATTGACCAATGCGCCAGCATATTTTGTGGATCTTATGAATAGGGTATTCAGAGATCAGTTGAATAAGTTTGTTCTTGTGTTCGTGGATGATATTTTGGTTTACTCAAGGACAGAGGAAGAACACAAGGAACATTTGAGGATAGTAATGGAGGTGTTGAGAAAACACCAATTGAAAGCAAATTTTTCTAAGTGTCACTTCTGGAGGAGGGAAGTGAGATTCTTAGGCCATTTTGTTTCAGAGAATGGTATTGCCGTGGATCTTGTGAAGGTGACTACGGTACAAGATTGGTCTACGCCCAAGAAAGCAACGGACATAAGAAGTTTCTTGGGATTAGCTGGATATTATCGTAAGTTTATCCAAGACTTCTCCAAGATAGCAGCACCGTTGACTCAGTTGACCAAGAAGAATCAAGCTTTCTTCTGGGACGAAAAGTGTGAAAATGCATTCAAGAGTCTAAAGGAAAAGTTGACATGTGCACCAGTGTTAGTCATTCCAAAGGGGAATGAAGAGATGACGGTATATACAGATGCATGTGGTACCGGACTAGGTGCTGTGTTGATGCAAGGAGGTAGGGTTGTAGCTTATGCAAGTCGGCAACTGAAGCCGTATGAGAAAAGATACCCTACCCATGATTTGGAATTAGCAGCAATCGTGTTTGCATTGAAGATGTGGAGACATTATCTCTTGGGAGAAAGATTCAAGTTTTTTACTGATCATAAGTCATTAAAGTATCTCTTCTCTTAGAAGGATCTAAATCTCCGACAGCAAAGATGGTTAGAATTCTTAGCTTCCTATGATTTCAATATCGCATACACACCAGGAAAGGGTAATGCAGTAGCTGATGCATTAAGTAGAAAACAAGCCAGTTTAGGGGCTATCTTTCTAGAATGGAAGCAACTGGAGTACATCGCTGGGTATGATTTCAGACCAAAGTGCGAATTGGATCCAGAAATGTTAGCAAGTTTGACGATCAGACCCAATTTGATTGAGCGGATTGGTTCCAGTCAGAGGGACGATCCTAACCTATTGGAAATCTTTTCAAAGTTAGAGGTGGGAATCGACGGACAGATGAACAAGTATGGGCTTGATCGAGATGGATGGCTTAGGAAGAATGGAAGACTAGTTGTACCCAATGTCAATAGATTGAGAGATGAAGTGCTTAGAGAATGTCATCGCTAAAAACTGACTATACACCCCGGTGGTAACAAGATGTATCGAGACATGAAGCAGGCCTACTACTGGGAAGGGATGAAAAGAGACATTGGGAAGTTTATATCCAAATGCATGAATTGTCCGATGGTTAAAGCTGAGCAAAAGAAGCCTAGTGGTTTGTTGCAACCATTAGAGATTCCAGAATGGAAATGGGAACAAGTCTCAATGAATTTCATTGATGGGTTACCAAGGACTAGGTTGGGCCATGATAGCATTTGGGTGATTGTGGACCGATTGACCAAGAGTGCAAGATTTATACCCGTCAAGTCGAATAGAATGGCAGCTAAGTTAGCTGAAATATATGTAAAGTGGGTAGTGAGATTTAATGGAATACCCAAGGGCATTTTGAGTGACCGAGATCCGTTGTTCACTAGTGGATTTTGGAAAATCTTACAAGAGGCGTTAGGATCAGAATTACATCTCAGTACTGCGTATCATCCTCAAACCGACGGACAGACAGACAGACAGGGTGAATCGAGTGTTAGAAGATCTCTTGGGAGCTTGCATATTGGATTTTGGTGGATCATGGGATGACCATCTACACCTAGTAGAGTTTGCATATATTAATAGTTACCAATCCAGTATCAGTATGGCTCCATTTGAAGCTTTATACGGAAGACCGTGCAACTCACCATCATGCTGGTTAGAAACTGGTGAGAAGTTTGTGATTGGACCAGATGTGATAAGAGAAACTTCAGCTAAGATTAAGGTTGTCCAACAGCGAATGAAGGCTGCCCAAGATAGGCAGAAGAGTTATGCTGACAAGAGGAGAAGAGAATTAGAGTTCTCCATTGGCGACTTGGTGTTTGTCAAGATATCTCCGTTGAAGAGCGTGATAAGATTTGGTAGGAGAGGCAAGTTAGCACCAAGATTCGTTGGTCAATTCCCAGTTCTATAGCAAATAGGGAATTTGGCATATAAAGTTGAATTAGCAGAGAAGATGGCAGGAGTTCATAACGTGTTTCATGTTTCCCAGTTAAGGAAATTCATGCACGACCCCGATGTGACTATTTCACCTGATCAGTTTGATGATATCAAGGTTGAACCCGAGGCGGTTGGGAACCGCAGGCCTATGCGTATTGTTGGGAACGATACGAAGCAGCTTTGAAGGAAGGCGGTGAAATTAGTCAAAGTTCGGTGGGGTGAGAATGAGAATGACTGTACTTGGGAGACAGAGGAGAGCAGTAGGAAAACGTATCAAGAACTATTCGCCTGGTAAGATTACAGTTTTGATTTAGTCTTTCCGCATGCTAGGATAGATTTGTTTTGTTTGTTTTACATGTTTGATTGTTCTATATGGCTGTTAGGCATGCGGGATCCTTTGTATGTTTTGGGTTAAGGAATTTCGGGGACGAAATTTCTTAAGGGGGGGGGGTAGAGTGTAACGACACGCATTCTACGCATCATAGGATCGTAGAATATTTATTTCATCGTCATAGGCAGTCGTATGGTCATGTAAATTTGGGAGACGACTATTGGGGTCATTTCCCATGTTCATGATTTTTCCCGATTTTTAAATGATCGTTTTGCCCCTAACTGATCTTGTTTTGACCATAACTTTTGACTGAAAAGGAATTTTGACCTAAATCCACTTCCATTGGATCCGGATGATGGTTTACCTTTCCGTAGAGTGGTCACACTAGCCAAACAGACTCACCGTTTGGGAGATATGGCTGAAACAAGTTTCAGATGGTGGAAAATAGCTTAATTGGGCTTAACCGGGTGATTAGCAGCAAGGCCCAAAGGGGAATTTCGGGATTTGGAGTATTTAAGGGCTGTTAGGTTTAAGGATTTCGGTTTTTAGACATTTTCCAGTCGCCATAGACATTTGTTCAACCCTAACAATGGCCTCCAACATCTAAAACATCCGCAAACCACTTTCTAATTGAAGATTAGGCTTAGCAACATCAAATTAAGGATTCCAAAGCAAGGTTAGAACTGCTGTGTTGCATTGGGAACAGCGCCAAACAGAGAATCATTTCATATCTAAAGTTTATTTGTGGCCAAGGTGAGTGATTTGCATGGTTTTGCACTAATTACAGTTAATTAGTGAAGATTAACGAAATTAGACATGATAAAATTTTGGAAAAATATTTATAAATTCGAAAACAATGTTTTAGGCCTCTGTTAGAAAATTTGGTTAATTTGGTTAAGTTTTGTTAATCCTATCATTAATTATGCCTAAACATGCTTAAGGGGAAAATATGGGTTTTTGGCTATGTTTGATCTGTTTTAACCTATCAAATTGTTGTTTTGGTGTTTATGGTCGTTTCTACATGTTGCTATGACTGTATGGTATGCTTTGTGATTGATTAGAATAGTTAGATTGGTTGAAAACGCCGTCGAATGGCGTAAAACAAGTTGCTGGAAGTCGTTGAAAAACTGTGCAGGAAAGTGGATCGGATCGCACCCCCACCGAACCGACCCGATCGTGACAACCACCCACGAACTGCTCCTCTGAACTGCTGCGCCATGAGCTAGTGCATCAATCCCGTACTGCTTGGAGACGCCGATCCGACCAGGAGTCGCAACCCGATCGGAACACAATGACCCGAGCTGGTGAGGAAGGCCCGACCCGATCCGGAGCTCTCCACGATCCGAACAGCTTGGAGATGTGGACCCCGACCCGAACTGCTGGAGGAAGGACATCATGACCCGATCCGATGCAGGTGGCTCGAACCGATCCGAAGGAGGATGACGACCGAACCGAACTCAGGAGTTTTGAACGCGAGGCATGGGTTGTGAACCAAATGAAGACCGATCCGGGGAAGAAGACCAAAAACCCGAGATGCAAAGGAAGTTCAAATGAGAAGTAGAACTCAGGATCCAGATGGGCACCAACGAGTCGACTTCATGATTGGGCTTTGCTGCGGGACGTGTGCTAAGGGGTTGTCGATGTCTATAACTTTGGATCACTATGTATGGGAGGTACGTGGACGGATTCAGGGCCACAGTGGCCTAGGTACGACTAGTGGGCTATAGACCAATGAAATGGGGTCATTTGAAAAGGTTTGGTCATGATCCCATGGGATAAGCTTGGTGGTTGCAATAGTTGTACAAGCCGAACTCCATCATTACCTCGATGGGTCTAGTGATCGAAGAAGTGGAAATCGTATGCTTTACGCACTGAGTGAGAGATGTAAGGATGGTTGTTATGCTTGATTTGTTTGCTATCACTATGACATGCACACCTCCTCCCCCGATATGTTTACACCATCTATTTAGTGGCACTTTAGAGTATAGTACGGTATGTAGTGCTAACTCTTTGGTTGCAGGTCCAGGTTCAGGTATGGTTTAGTATACCTGTTATTGTTCTGTTTTGCTGCTTATCGCTCATACCATACTTTTTGTCTGACCTAGAGTTTTATGTCTCTCCTTATTACTCTGGGTGCTCTCACGAGCAGACTAGAGACTGGTTACGTGGTATGCACGAGTAGTTGTACCGGAGACGAGCAGGAGGCTTCCACATATGATATATAGATATTCTCCCTGTGTTGCTGCTGGTCACTACTTTGGGCATTAGTAGTGTACCCTTCCTTTCTTTTACTTTAAAGAAAGTTTTAAAGTTGTAATAATGATGATGTGGAACATAAGCTGTATTTGGATTTTCCGCTGCTATGATGTTTACTTTTCAGCGTATGCACTGTCTCGCCTGTTTTATGTCAAGTATGTTGTTATTATATTTTATCCCACGCGCTGTGAGACATTCTACAGCTTTTCGATTATTTCATTCTCTTCTTTCCTTTCTTTGGCGACCGTTCCGTGCTAGTCGGGCATGTGTATAGCGCACTTTCAGAGGAAATGCCAGTTGATGCGGGGCGGGCCGTCACAAACTTATTCTTTACCAAAATCATATTCTATATCAATGTAATTATATATTATCAAAATTCGGATAATATCATTACTTATTAACATTGAAATATTCATAAAGTCTTATAAATTAAATATAACTTGTTAAAATAAATTTTCTTATGCAAAAATCAAATTTATAAAATAAAACAAGATACTTATTTAACATTAAAATCTGTATTTTAAACCTTACTGAAATCAATTTATATACAGAAAACTAAATTATATAATAAAATCCAAATGAAACTTAGTTAACAATTCTAGGATATTACATTCACCCCCCCTTAAGGCTTTTCGTCCTCAAAAAGGAGAAGTTGTCAAAATCCTATGGGTATAAACAAAATAAATAATACAATTTAAATTTAATTGCAAATAACAAATTTTTGAATCCAAGTATAGGAAATTTCTTCGACTTAAATCTCGGTTTTATTTTCAAATCAATTAAAATACTATATTTCCTTTCATATCGAATCATACTTGCTTCGGGATTTTAAAACCAAAATCATTTCGAAAATTTTAAATATTTTACGATAAACAACATAAAACATCCATGTCCCAAGTCGAGAGGTTTATCAAAATGACCAGGCCACTAGGCACGACCTATGTTCGTATCGATATAATAAAAGATATCTCTCCGAACCCTAGAGGAAATCATAACTCAAGGGTTTACACCCACATCATACCTTTCTTTAGTCATGGGTTACTCGAATCTTAGTAATAAATAATTATGTTTCATATCCCGAAGTTATAAATCATTTCGCAACAATAATTTACAAATATTTCCAAATCATATTATTGTTGTTTTCTAACCATTTCAAAACTCGGAATTTCAAGTCGTCGAACTTTACATCCAAATAACTTAGAAAATCTACTTCGTTCATAAGAAATCAGAATTTTTACTTTATTGTACAATTTAGCATAACCCAGTATTGTACAAACTTAAAATTTCCAAATCATTTCCATTTATAGACCATATCAAGTTTTCATGAACATAAATTTCAAATTATCTTGCAAAAATAGCATATTGGATACATTCAACATTTTGAAATTCATTTGCACTTAATAAAATTTCAAAGTAAGGGATAACTTTAAATACTTATTTTCAAATCCAAAACTATGTTATTACTCCAACTTGTCTACAGATTGGTTGATGTAAGGCAAATGGAAGGGTTCAGAGTTAGAATTGGACCATCACGAATATATCGAATAGGTAACGATAACAAAAAGATGACCATGAGGCAAGGAAAAGATAAAACACAACAACTAGCGAAGCAACAACATTATATTATCAGAACATTCATTCAATTCGATTTATTTGCAAATTCAATTTATATTTCGCAAGAAATTCTCAAAGATGGAATTTCATTTTTCTTATCTATTACAATTCATATTTATCAAAATAATTTATTAAACTTTGTCCAAACAATTTCAAACATTTATATAGACGGTTTTATGTATTTCTTAACGTCTAAATCAGAATCATATAGTCATCCCACTTTCGAAACCCGAAAATAAATACTGATGACGATGCATCAAACATCAGAATCATCTTCAAGCGACTAGAGTGTGATTCTATATCTATCAAGTATGTATTGGACTTCGCATATACGTTAGCTAGGCGTATATTCAAAATCTATACATACATGACAGTCCAACCCCGACGTCAATAAATACTCAAACACTTACCATAAATTCTATTTTCAAAATAATTACGCTTTTCAAACGATTTATTCAGCTTCAAAATAATTTATATAGACTTCAAAATACGCTCTCTCGAACATAATAATCCAGAATCTCATTATGGGTATTTCTAACCCTATCTCTAATGAGATTTTGTAACTCTGATGAGTCCTATATTTTGTTCAAATATGTTGAAACGACCCAAACTTCCGCGTAAAGGAAAGCCCGGATTGCTTTGAGAACAACACACATTAGAACACAAAACAGAAGAACATTTCATTGTTATTACAACAATTTACATCAGTGTACATGAATATTCCAGAGTGTGAATAAATATTTCACAAAAGAAATACAATATCAGATATTTTAAATTACATTTAAATAGCAGCGGATAAATAATAAAAAACACAACTAAAATAAATATACGGATACAGAGTCTTTCGAATATCGCTTCAGCTTTAAATCAGGATCCTGTGAATATGATATCTGCAAAACCAAAACTACTAGCTGCCCGTGTGGAAATTATAGGCACCCAGAGTTTAGGTTAAAACAATAAACTCCAGGTCATTATGGGACTGGTGCGAGAACTAAATCAGTTATTAAAACTTAATTTTAAAGTTGGGATATCATGGGACCACGTTGTATAACACAGAACGGGTTTACTCCACATGAATTTTAGTTTAAAATTAAACAACGCAATGCTTTTCGGAAAAATGAAACTATTATAAGACTCAGGTCCCATCACACAATGCAACGCAAGCCGGAGGATAGATTTTTACCTTATAATAGCCAAACATGCTTGATACGTATAAAAATAATAATAATTTTATATTACTTTAAGCATATAGTGTATAAAACAAATTCGAATATAAATGTATCAATCATAGACGGCATAGCTACCATATACTATCTCGTCATACCAGTTATACAATCAAAACCGAAATGTCTTGTATTAAGAATTGGGTTTCCATCATGAGTCAAGGCTAGGGAGGAGCTCCTTACCGATTCGAGACACTCTAGCAAATGTCTCAGGATTCGGACACTGGCGAACCCTTGGTTATCTGTAGGGCCGGTCCTCAAATACTTTAGAGGATTGGCAATTCCTGAACATATGCTTCCCGGTCCTTTTGAACCTATAATATGGCCACTAACAACCTATAAATCCAAGGTACCTCATAATCCGTCATCCACATAAGTAAAAATGTCAATGCTGGTAAGTCGATGACACCACTTTTAGCTAGAAAGAAACGTGTGCACTCCCTGCGTTCGTTTCTCCCATTTTAGACTCCAACTGGGGTGTGAGGCTTGCGAAGTTACGTTATACACAAAGTGATGTCGAAATAGGCTATGCTTTGATAATCAACCACAAGGCCCTGCTTTTCAACAAAAGCCTTGATCATTTGAATCTTGGCATGCCGCATTTGGCAATCCACGCCATGCAACTGATAACTATCAATACATAACCTCTAAGGGTGTTTAAGCAAGAGAATAAATTCTCCGCCACCAACGGTAATATATTTAATAGAAATAAATTCACACAGAACGAAATCCAATGTCAGACACACATCCATTTACAAGTTCGTTCTAGGTCTGAATGAAACCGGAGGCACCTTATACCTTGCTTATCCAGTCGATCTCCACGTACATTAGGATGATCACCACTTTTTCCATCGTCTTGGGTGTACGGCCCAATCAAGATATCAGTAATCACCCAAACGATGTAAAGATCTCCGGTCTTTAACCACCGTCTTCATCTTCGACTCTTAGTCGTCGTAGTAATTATTCAGAATGGGTTAAACCCGGTTTTTCCGAATAACTCACGTATTTTATAATCAATTGCTATAAAAACACATCAAACGCCTCATTCCAATTCAAAATATTCTTTTATTAAAATATTCACATTATTAGGAAAGGTTCCCATTAATTTTATCAAAGATAAATTCTTTTGAATTTATTCTATTCAATCTAATTAAGAATTTATTAAAACTCCAATTTGGTTTTAATATCAAAAATCATTATTTAATGATTAACCAAATTTTAGAAATAAATCTTATTGTTAACTGGGTTAAAGAACTAGTGTCATTTAAAACACAGTTCACGATAAACCCAAAATCATCTTCCATAAAATATGGAATCTTCACGGAAATTAGATCAATATATAATCAATATAAATTTCTGTATCAGACTATTAATATAAATGGATTAACGGAAAAGCCTTTTAAATTCCATATATAGTAACGGTCTTCATTCACAGAAGCTCATCTCGATTATTACCGAATCAAATTCCATTCAATTCCAATTTAATATATTAAATTGGAAAACTTTTGGAAAATTTCCATTAAATCATAATAAAAAGATTTATAAATTCTAAATTATATTTTCATTGTTAATTGGGTTAAAGAACAAATGTCGTTAAAAACATAGTTCACGATAAACCCAATTCACATTTCATTTTATTCCAATTACTAAATTTAATTGGAAACTCTAATAATCTTAATTTAAAAGATTTATAAATTCTGAAATTATATTCTATTTAATTCCAATCAAATATTAATTGGAAAACTTCAATGAATCTTATTTAAAAGATTTATTCTTTTCTAATCAGAGTTTAAGAACAACGTTATTTAAGACACCGTTCACGACAACCCAAAATCCAATTTATTCTATTTAATTCCAGTTAAATATTAATTAATTGGACTTTTATTTTAGTTAATAGCTAGTTCATTTCGATAAAAATATATTTTAATCTTTTCAAATATGGAATTTTTCACCCAAAAACTTTCCAAATCATTTATTATGATTTTACATCATTTTCCATATTTTTTATAATTTTATAAAGGCCTTTACAGTCGTTTCCAACTACGGTCACCGAACTGCATTTACAGCAACCTTTTCCAAAGTTGATTTGGACATATTTTAAAATCTAACAGTTAGATTTCAAATCTCTTATATTCATTGGAAAGCTCTTTTCGATACGAACCCAACTGTTCTGGTTTTAGGAGAATCCGACGGTCGGATCTCCCGTTACGCCAATTTGAAGTTAATGATCGAAATTCGCGAACGGTCGCTGCACGGCGCGTTCTATTCTGGCCATTAAATATAATATATATATATATATATATATATATTATATATATATATATTTCATCGATTTCCATTTAAAACGTATTTTATAAATCGTTTATATATGTAATTTAAAACGATTCCAACTTCATTTTCAATTTTAAATCAAAATGGAATATTCTATATTTTTATCATATTAAAATGATAATATTTTCAAAATATTAGATTTGAAATTACTTCGTTTCGATATTCATTATAAAATGAATAAAATCGATCGATAAACCCATTCGGGTTAAAATAGCGTTTGCTACTTAATTCGGCTTCATATTTTTATATTCTTGTGTCCATCCAAAATCAGACATCAATATCATAATTTTATTCTTTACTGAATATTATTTTAAAATATTCGTTATTTAAAAATATTCTTTATTTTTAAAGATTCTTTATTTCATATTATTCTTTACATTGAAATGTTCCTCACATTAGAATGTTCTTTACATTGAAATAATTCTTTTACATAAAAATGAATTTTTCATTAAAATAATTCTTTTATATAGAAATGTTCTTTTTACATAAAAATGGTTCTTTTATATAAAAATGTTATTTTATATTAAAATGATTCTTTTATGTAAAAATGATTCTTTACATTAAAAATTATTCTTGTACATAAAAATGTTTCTTTTACATAAAAATGTTATTTTATATTATAAATGTCCTTTACATTAAAATGTCTCTTTACATTCTAACATGTCTTTTATATTCTAAAATGTCATTTATATTCTAACATGTCTTTTATATTCTACCATGTTATTTTATATTCTAAAAGGTCTTTTATATTCTAACATGTCTTTTATATTCTAATATGTTATTTTATCTAAAATATTATTTTCATTAAGAATGTTATTTTACATTAAAAATGTTATTTTACATTAAAAATGTTTTGAATCGAAATGCGACTCAATCAATTACCATATAATTTCAGTTATATGGATTTCACACGTAACATGTGTACAACGATAATGGTAAATAATCATTAAGCAGTCCATTCACATCCAAAGTGAAATTCAAAACTGTGTGAGCATTAAAATAAATAAATAACGCTCATCACAGCCTGTCAACCCATCGATTGACATATAATTAAATTCAGGGGAGATGTGAATAGATTACCATCCCCAGACCCGTGTGGTGTTTTCAAACAAACAACAGTTTAGGTAAATAAATTATTGGTTAACAAGTTTAACCAATTCTAATTCATATTGAATTATTTTCTAATTAAACAATTTTCACTGTTTAAAATTATAAATGAATACTTATAATTTAATTTCACTATCACATTCATATTTTAATATGTTAATCATAACAACATCACAAACAACATACAATACAGTCAATTTAAATCGTCCATGGTCGGTGGACGAGGGAAGTGATCTAACATGCACCGTATACAACTTATGATGATTTAACTGATAAAAATCTAAAGTGGCAATTCTATATATTTTTTAGTTATGGAAATAAATAAATAACTGTGCAGAATTTGTAGTGAGGAGGTCTCACCTTCGTTTCCACTCCGTCATTCTTTAGCGGACGATTTTGATTCCGTTTAGCTTTAAGTCAGTTTCATCACAATCTGTTTTCACGTAGTTTGTGTTAAAAATCATATTTTTAATGTTGTTCTAAATATATGGTAAAAATCATATTTTTATTTACGATGCGAATTTTATATTCAAAACAGTGCGATATTGATATGATTAAAACAATGCTATTTATATGATGAAAACAATGTTATTTTATTTTTACAAACAGTGCTATTTTCTTTTCAAAAACAAAGCTCTTTATATTTTATTAAACAATGCGAATTTTACTTTTCAAAACCATGTATATTTTTATTTTTAAACAAAGCATATTTTTATTTTCAAACAATGTTATGCTTTTATTTTCAAAACATTGATTTTCATTTACAAAACTGTAACGACCCGGGGAAAAAGGTCGAAACTCGAATTCTCGACAACAATACATAAACCCGTATCATTTGCCAAAAACCCAAGTATCAAATCCCTAGATTGTCATGAGAAAGAATTTAGAGGGTGGGAAAAGAAAGAAAGAAATATTAGAATAGAAGAAAGAAGGAGAACACATCAGAATCTCACAGCGGAACGAATAAAATATAATATCAAATTCCTTTATACAAAAGAACTGTATAAACATACCAATCATCAGAGTACAACATCAATCACAGCGGAAAAATAGCTTTATATAACTAGCGGTGAGGCCACTTGCTTCTAGCTCCTGAAACTCCAAGCGAGACCTAACCTGGAACACACTCGGTCTGAGCCGAGCACGTTTGATTTAAAACAAAATACACCGGGTCAGTCTAGAATACTATCAGTGATAAATTCACAGAACACACACTTGTTTAACTTTGAAAATCCTTTTGAAATAAAAGGATAATAGTACGACCAGTCCACACATAAACACGGACGGTTTTTACCTTACTATAACCCAAACCATTTTTGAAATCAATATCTTTCTCTGATATTATCATAATGTCTAACTACAAGTAAATAACAATCTAGAGGAACGCTTGCATCTCACGCTCCCCGTATATAGTATACAATCAAAACCGCGGGCGCTTATTGGATATTGGATTCCAACTTGACAAGGTATGGGACCACCTTCCGCACGTGTATCTTTAGAGGCAAATACACTGGGTTCAATAAGAACGTCTTGCAACCCGGCCCTCACATGACCGACCACTCATTTCGCTTGAGTGTATCGAATGTATATCACCGACGGTTGGGATCGGCAACCGTTTGCCCGAAAAAGGACAGCATCGAAACATAGATTAAAGAAGCAAATGGAGTTTCTCTAGATAGGTGATCATACACCCTAATGGGAGCGACCCACATAGCCATGCTGCCTGCCCAATTTTTGTCATTTCCCAGTTGATGAGGCTTGAGGCTAGAATTCCTCTAAATCATCTGGTCATCATTCACTTTGAATGCCACATCGTCAAATCCTCTGGATATCACTAATTGACATCCACAAAAATACCCTGGTTGGGAGCGACCCAACTGTGATACGTTTGAAGAAATCAAAGTACGTGACCCCTTTGGAAATACTCTGTCAGACATCCGTCTATACAAGTCACCCAGGAACAGGATGAACCGAAGGCACCCTCCTACCGCATCCATATAGGAATCACCCCAAGGATCAGTAGCGAGTAGTCCTTGCAAACCCGTGGATTCAACCACGACAGAATCACAATTCAAATAACTCTGGTTGTAACCCAAAGAAATTCGACCAGTAGTCCTTCCGCTTATGAAGATCCACGGTCTTCACTTGCTCTGTCTTCAATCGAGGTCTTCACGTATTTGTTGGTCGGAATGGGTTTCGAATATAAATTCGATCCCGGTCTTTCCATACCAACAATCTTATTGGTCAGGTTTTGATAGTCGGTGTTTTAACTATCAAAGAATAAATGTGTCAATGAAATGATTTCACTGATTCAGTACTTGGCATGAATGACTTCTTTAAAATATATTTAACAAAATCATTAATCCACTCTAATACTGGACTTAACTCTAACTTGACTAACTCGACTGGATTACTCCTATCGATTAACTAATACTTGGCTTAACTCTATTCACTTGACTCTAGATCGCAGCGATCACAATGGTTACGCCTGATTCCCTCAGGAAACATCCGACCGCCGTAGGCTGTCTACAGCCCTGCGAATTACGCTAGCAGTCGTACGCAATGATAACTTTTCCTGAATAACTATATTTGATTAATTCTACCTCAAATACTGTATTCGATCAACACTAATTGAATAATAAAATATTCAATATAATTTTGAAAACAATATTCTTATTTATGTTCATATTCCCAAAATCTCGCTTTCATCTTCAATACCTCAATTATGGGACATCACGCCAATCACAACACCTTTCACTCGTTTCAAACCAATACCATTCCTCGATAATAATGAAGCCGTTCAAGTTGGGGTATTCTATTTACCTCTCAGACCTTGATCGACAACGTCCTTATCTAAGAATAATATCAGTTCGTCACTTAACCACTGATATTCAAATCTCGTTTACCACTTTGATTTCAAAATCTAGTTTTATAAACCGTTTCATTCATTTGAAATCTCCGATTACAAATCCCTTTACTTAATTCTTTTAATTAAGTAAATATTCATCAAAAACATAACTTTTAACCTGAACCATTATTTTGCTTATAATGTTATTATTTATTATCAAAATCTCGGGTCAAATAATTTACTTCAATCTAATTGTCTTCTTATAATAATCTTGTCTTGGATTAATAATCATCTTACCACCTTTTAACTATACGACACCTTTTAACTTGAATTTTTTTTGTCCCAGGAATACACTTACCAAATTCTAATACCAAACCATCGTATGAATTTTATCTTTATTTGTAATTCTTATTTCAATTACAACCTTTTCCTAATTCAAGTCTTTAACTTTTAAGGTTATCATTTTGGTTTAACCCTTTAAAATCTCACTTGGTTTTCGTCTTAAATCCTCATGATATTCTCTTAAGCTAAATTTAACAATTTCTTATATTTTATTTTAAAGCCATTCTTAACATTACTATTTTCCAATTTATAATTTTCCACCTTCCTTAAGCATTTCATTTCAATTACATTTACCAATTTCGTTTTGAAAATTAGGATTAGGAAATCCCTTTACAAAACTCTTTTTGCCCCTTTTTAAGTTACTCGCATAACTTAATCAATTTAAAATCACCATTCAATTGGTTTAAAACAATTACTTCATTTTACCACCCCGTAGATAGATTCTTTGGTTTTTCTCTATAAATTGTTTACATCATAACATTTTCTACGCAAACCATTTAAACAATTCTTATATGTAGTTGATTGAAATAGTTCTTTATAGATATTTCTAATCTAATTTAGTATATAAAATAAATTAAAAAGGCTCAATTCAGTTATAAAATAATTTATAACTTTAAACTGTGTCGATTAACCGAACGGTCGACCGACGTTTAAGCCAACACGTTTGGACCATTCACTTCCAAGTACCCAATCAACACTGTCGGTTGATTTTAACACAACACAGGTGAATATTTATTCAACCATCACATTCAAACAGGTTTTCAACCATATGGCGTTCGATCAGTTCAAATATCAATAATATAAATCAACAAACAACATATATAATATTTGAGGAATCCGATCGGATCCCTCCAACCTGTCCTTCCCTGCATCACAGCTCGTTATACATTTCATAATAATATATGAAATAAATTTCAATATATTTAAAATGATGTAATAATAGCAACCAATCAACAATAACCAATCAATAGCAATCAATCAACCAGTTTAAATTTTTAAAGGTAAATTGTATTTTAATATGAATTTACCACATCACAGAATTCCAGAAGGTGTGAGAATTAACTCACCAGATTTATACGGTTGGCGGTTGACGCATTTGAACATTCAAAATTAGCTGAATTTTCAACTGTGTCAGATCAGAGCCTAGTCAATGCCATCGTCTAGGTCTCGTCCCTGCGATCCCAACGGATCCAGTTTCGTTAAATTCCGTTATCGTATGCGAAAGTTACACTATTTTAAAGTTTTGAATAAACATACGATTTTAAACAAAACTAATTAATATTTAATTAAATAATTAAACCCTTACCTTAATAATCTCTGCCATGTCATCATCGTACTGTGCAAACAACGCGTCTTCTTCATTTTCAATTGTAAAAACCCGATGTCCTACTTCCCAACCTTGAACGGAAACCACGACCGCACCAGCCTCCTACTGCGCCGCCGTCCGACCCTTCCAGACCCGCCTGACCTCGCCGCGGACATCGCCAGTCCACCATCGTCCATTGCCCCAAACGCCAGCACCCAATTCAACCTCTACCGCCGGATTTTTCCATCACCCCCAAATCGATAAAAACCCCAAATTTGACCGCCTCCGACCACCTGATGTCATCTGACCACCCCCATTCGACTCAGCTCACATCCCTCTACGACGTCCCTCAGGCACCCTTCACTAACACAGCCTGACGCCGCCGGAATACCCCTTAAACCGTTAGCAACTTTCAAAAAAACTTCACCAAAAGGTCAACCCTGTTCATCTAACCCTACCGGCCACCACAGTCAACGTTGACACCTCCGACCCGTACCAAAAGAAAGCTTGATCTCTCCTCTTCAATTCCCCCAAGGTCCGAACCTTTAAAATTGGATAAATTGGTCGAATTTCACAGAGAAACAAAGGCAGTTTTCTTTAGCTTTACTTCGATTTCGGCCACCACACTCGACGATACCTCCCCAACTTTTTGCTGTAGCTAGGTATTGACCCGATCTACAAATTTCCCTTTGGTTGCCCTCACAAATTCATTACGGATTGAGAGGAATAATTAAATTTGTAAAAGTGGACTTTTCTGCAAATTTACTTCGCTGGTGACTTTTTGGGAATGGTTTGGCTGGAAATTGGTGAAGGGTAGGTGCCATTTATAAGGGGAAATAATATTATTATAAGTCGATGTGACTAACGATATTATTTTTCGTGTCTATCGCTATTTCGAACATCGTTTATTCGCTACTATGCTCACATACGAACCTCGTTCGAGATGCGAATGGACGGCATAGTATAATTTCACGATACGGTCCTAATGAAACTTGTTTCATCGAATTCCGAGTCCGTTTGCTCGAATAGCGTTCGTACACGTCCAATTTGATCGATTTATATTGCATTTTATTTTGCCACGCTCACAGAATAACACCATTTTGTGTGCAGTTTGAAAATCTAGCAATAATTTACTGTTATGGTCCCAACAAAATTTGTTTCGTCGAAAACAGAGGTCGTTTGAAGAAAGTCCCTTTTATAACTGGCCAATTCAAAGAAAATACACCAATTTTAAAGTACCTCACTATAATATTATTAAAATATTGAAATTGGCCATACACGACCAGAATATCATATATTACCCAGATAAAATATCCCGGGTTGAGTTTGAAGCCAAATCGATGTTAAAAATATTTAAAAACCTCTTTATTTAATATAAATAACGATATAATATATAAAGGAATTCTACAAGGACTTTTTCAAAATTTATTTGGACATAAAATAAAATCTACACGACGAAAATTGGATTTTTCTCTGCCATTGGAAAGATATCGTCAAGCCGGTCCCGACGTTTCTTGTTTCGAGGAAATCCGTTTTAAATTGAACCCGGTATGACCCATTGAAGTTCAAAACGCCAAAACGCGAACTGCCGCGCCGCTGCAGCTCGTTATTTAATTAAATTATAAACCATATATACTTAATCATCGTTTTTAAACGAATCGTCACTAAAATTTCAATACGAACAATATTTGACCAATTCAAACTGCCAGATCACAATATATTTCAAATTCGCCAATTTCAACATTTTCCAATATTTCAGAAGTTAAAATATTATTTTATTATTTATTTAAATAATATATTCACAATAAAATATTCAAATCCAATTATTTAAATTCAAACCACTATTTTTAAATAATTAAAATAATCAAAATAACTCAAATAAATAGTCAGAAAAATACGGGTCGTTACATTCCTTCCCCCTTAAAATAATTTCGTCCTCGAAATTGCTAAGCTAGAAGAAATGCCGTCAACTACTATTGTTTCAAAGGAATAAATTTTTAAAACTCGAATTTATTTTCAAACTAACCCAATTTGGTTTAAAACCAATTTATTTCAAATAATTTCCTAAAAATCTTCAAAAATTTTCTAACTCCTTAAATTTTGGAAAAATTTCGGCAGAGTCTCCCCTGTATGGAGGGACATCTGCAATATTGCAGGTTCGAGAAATATATATACATCGACTCTCATGGTCGGAAAAATCAAAATCAAATCCCAAAATCCAAACAAAACCAAAATTTCATATTTACGTAGGCGTACCTTTTGGCGAGCGTTATTATGCGATAAGCGATATAATTTACTCGAGCTTGCTTAATCATTATGCTGCTCTATTCAAACTGGATTCGATTAATTCTAGAATTTTTCTGTTAAACTGGTTTAAAGCTGAACTGGCACTTCTGCACTTGTTTCTCAACTCAAATAAACCCATTAGTCATCACAACGATACCTGTTATGTTAAAAACATCCATGCCATTCACATCAACCAATTATACACACAATTCAATCCAAACGAGATTTTAATGATTATAATGACTTCATTTATTTCTTATAATTATCCATTCGGATTTATTTAATTATCTGGATTGATTATCCAATTTATTCATTTCGAATTGGTTTTTAACCAAATCGATTCATGTTCAGATTCATATCCAAGCAACCAACAACACAATCTAAGCATATCAAACAATCAACACCAATAAATCCAAATAATTTGCCCATATTATAATAACCTTTACTTTTATTTTATTATAAAATAAATTGGGCAAAAATAATTTCAAAAATAATTTTAATATCAAATTACTAATACGCTCTCTCGTATATCTACTCAATCTAGGGTGTTACTAACCCCATCTCTATTGAGTCACACCACAGAGCCAAGGTTATCTCTAAACCAATAGCTCTGATACCACTGTAACGACACGGGGATTCGAGTAGGCTTTTCAACCATCCTCTCCTCCCCCATGGCAGAGGGCTAACCTCCCCCCGTGGCTTACAGAGATACCTTAGAACTACTTTTACGGCCAGCCTCTCGTGTAACGACACGGGTTTTGGCCGACCCGATCGACCGCAAAATCGACCAAGACCGTTCAAATCCCGAGTATGTTAACTTTGGGAATACAAAACATCAGAACAAAAACAGCAGACTTTTATTATATCATGATAATATAACATCAGAGTACAGAATATCAGAGTACATCGATAAAATACAGCGGAAGAAAATTTTACAATAAATTTAATACAATACAGTGCAGCGGAAATAAAATAGATACAACGGAAGACAACTACGCTCTGGACATAGCTTTAAGCTTCAATCCAGAATCCTGCTCAAGATAAAGACCTGTAGAGAAACTACTCGACTGCCCGTGTGGAAAAGAGGGCACCCGAGTTTGCGAAGGTGGAAACAAACAACGGGTCAGTCATGGGACTGGTGTGAGAATTCTTAACTAATCTAACTAATAGTAATAAGGCAAATCCAAGGACCACGCCGCTAACGCGGAACGGGTTTACTCCAATGGATTGCCGTGCATAACTTAAAGTAAATCGTTAAACAACGCAATGCTTTTGGAAAAATGAAATCACCATAAGACTCAGGTCCCATCACACAATGCAATGCACACCAGAGGATAGAGTTTTACCTTATGGTGATTAAACATGCTTGGTACGATAAAAACGGATTTGATATTATTATTAGTGTGTATATGTTTTAAAAACAATTTCAATCATAATGTATCAATCCTAGGAAGACTAGTATCCCATACAACTATGCCTCCATACTAGTAATACAATCAAAACCGCATGAGGTCGTATTGGAAATTTGGTTTCCATCATGAGTCAAGGCTAGGGAGGAGCTCCTTACCGATTCGAGACACTCTAGCTAATGTCTCAGGATTCCCCGCAGTTAACCCTTGGATCCTGCAGGGCCGGTCCACACATACAGCTTCGTGGATTGGCAATTCCTGAACACACGTTTCCCGATCCTATAGGACCTAATACCGAGGCCTCGTAATCCATCATCCACATAAGTAAATATCAGCCAGTTTAAGCACCGACACCACTTCTAGCTAGAAAGAAACGTGCTGCTCTCCCTGCGTTCCATTCTCCCATTTTAGACTCAATCGGGTTGTGAGGCTCGCGAAGTAACGTCATAACCACAAGGCCTGCTTTTCAACAAAGCTTTGATCAACTTCATCTTAGCGTGCCACATTGTCAATCCATACCGTACCATTGATCATCCATCAATATATAAACGGGTGTTAAATAAAGAATAAATTCTCCACCAACAATCATTTATATATAGACAGAGAATCAATAACATGATATTTAACAGAGTACGATATCGGACACGCAATCCATTTATAAGCTTATGTTCTGGGTCCGAGCGAAAGCCAAATCCGTACAAATCAACACTACGTCCGGACGGCCACCACTGTAGCCCCTTCAAGGTAGCTACTCCAATCATGGGCATCAGCAGTCGTCGTCCATTCGATATGAAGATCGTCGGTCTTCAATCGCCGTCTTCAACTCTTGAATTTTAAACGTCGTTCAAATTATTTGGAATGAGTTAGACTCGGACTTTCCAAATAATTCACGCGTATATATATAAGTTGGAAATCATTTCATATCGTTTGATTTTAATCTTTATATATAATTATATATAACTCCTTCATCCATTTCATTTTACTATATTTTGCTAACAACAAATCTTCTTATTTATATCCAAAATTGATATATATCATCACACACAACAATGTTTTCTTTTATTTTTCAATTTCCATACATCCTATACACAAAATGTATATTTGGCGTATCATTCCAATTACAACAAACATAAGTATTTTTGTGTTTCACTCCCATTACAACAAACATGAATATTTTTGTACGTCATTTAATTTAACAAAAATGAGTATTTTTGTGTCACTTCAATTTCTATCAAAAATGCAATATAAATTTGGTGCCTACTTCAATTCTACAAAAATGAATAACTTTGCTCATCTTTCATTACAAACAAAATAATAATTTTGTGTGTTAACCTATCTACATAACATGCAAATTTCACATCTTAATTCTTCTACATGAAAAATGTAAAATTTTCCTTAAATTCCATTTGCATGAAAATGTAAGTTTCTTTTTATCTAATTACATTGCAAATGTAAATTTTCCTTTTACCTAATTACATTATAAAAGTAACTTTCCTTCTTTCAATCTTAATTACATAAAATGTAATTTTTCTTTAATTCTTAATTACATAAAATGTAATATTTTTCTTCTCTTAATAATAAAATGAATGTTTCATTTCATTCTTTGTATTTGACAAAATAAATATTTTTGTCCTTCTTTTACAGTTGATAAAAATGATATATTTTTATCATTCTTTTACATTTGATAAAAATGATATATTTTTATCACTCTTTCATATTTGACAAAATAAATACTTTTTGTTTACATAAAAATGTAATTCTAATTCCCATGACAAAATCTTATCTTTTTATTTACAAGAATTTTTTTTATCTTCTAATATAATTCACATGAAAAATGTAACTTTCACTTTAATTCAATTTCATAAAAATGTAAATAAAAGTACATTCTATGTTCTATGTATATTTGCATCGAGGAATGCAAATAAAAGAACCATTTATATTTCTACATGCATTTACATATAAGAATGCAAACAAAAGAATTTTTTTTCTAAATATATTTGCATAAGGGAATGCAAATAAAATAACCTTTTGATTTTTTTTTTTACATATGCAGTATATGACATTTCAACTCTAATTGCCTTCATATGCAAAGTATGGTATTAAATTAGAATTTTACTTCATATGCAGCTTAATGCAGCTATTTTATTTCATATGCAAAATTATGCAACATTAAAACTATAATATATTTATTTCACCATTTCGACTACACACTAAAATACCGTTATGCTCATTTTATTTTAATCTACATTTTCAAACAAAAAATGTAACTTCATTCTAATGCACATTTTTGTCATTCCCTTGCATTTGTCAAAATGAAACTTCCGTCATCCTTATATTTTTATATTTGACAAAATCTATTCTTTATTGTTACATTAAAAAGTAATTTATAATTCAATGTCTAAATCTCCTTTTTAATTATTAAAAATGTAATTTTAATATCGTCAATTCTTTTCTCATGATTTATATCAACATAAAAATATAATTTTTATGTTACATCATTTCTAACCTTTAACATTAACAGAAAAGTGATATATTTGTTTGTCGTCAATTCTAACTCAACGAACATATAAACATGATATTTTATATGTTAACAAATTCAATGTATTCTGATGTCATAAAAAAATGATACTTTATACACTCACCATTTCTATTGATTCTAATCTCATACAAGAATGATATTACGTATGTTCACATTTTTCTATTACTTCTAATGATATAAAAAGTAAATTTTATACATTAACATTTTCTGTGAACCCTAATGAGATATAAGAAGTAAATTATATTTTCTTAACTTGTCTAATGTTTCATGTCATAAATAAAAATGTGATTTTGTTGCTACTTCTCAATACTGGCAAAAATGTGATTTCGTCACTGCTTCTTTATATTGACAAAAATGAATATTTTGTCATTCCTATATTTTTCATATAAAAGTAATTCCTCTTTTTCTAATGACATAAAAAAAGTGAATTTCATATGTTAACAGATTTTCCATTACTAGTCACATATAAAAAGTGAATTTTATATATTAACAAATTTATTTCATTACTAATGACATATAAAAATGAATTTATATGGTAACAAATTCGTTTCATTACTAATAACATACAAAAGTGAATTTATATGTTAACAAATAAATGTTCATTACATATGTTAAGGGACTATGAATAATAATGTTCATTCCATTTATTTCAAAGTAGCCAACAAAATGTCTTTTTTTTTTCCTTTTCTCTTTGATTTCAAAACATAAAGACGAAATCTTTATATTCTTTGATTTCGTTACATGTTCTCTCTTTTATTACATATAAAGAGTATAACTCTTTTATCTTCTTTTATCATATTATGAAAATGAAATTTTTCCATCTCAAGTGACATACAAAATGTGAATTCTATATATTAACAAATTTTATTTCATTTCTAACGACGTATAAAAAGTGAATTTACATGTTAACATTTCCTATGAATTCCATATAACAAATAAAAGAATGTTGTATTTGTTAACAATTTACTATGTTTACTAATAACAAATAAAAGGATATTTTATTTGTTAGCAATTTCTAATTACAAAATTGATATTTCTAATTTAACAATTCTAATTAACATATATGACATATATAATTTGTCAATTCAATCCTAACATACATGACATCTATGATTTGTCCATTCCAATATCGAACATACCAAACAATTCTATTTTGTTGATTCAAATCAAACATACCAAACATGTGATGTTAATTTTCAACTGTACAACAATCCAATTCAGCAGTTAATCGCAATCACAACACAAATCAACACTTCAACAAAAATATACAGCATCATATGAATTTTATACATTAACCTAATTTCCATTTCTAATGACATATAAAATATGAATTTTATATAATATAAATATAAACTTTGCAGTGAATTAAATAAATAAATAAATGAATATTTTTATTTTTAAAATAGAATTCTCCCCAAAGCGTTGCTGCTCTTTGAATTTGACCAAAAATTAGACTGGCTCGAAAGTGTGCTTAATCAGTATAGAAAAATAGTCCTCTGAATTACGATCCTGACGGTCCTGAAATCGTCGAATTTCGAGTCCGAACGAAAGAGTTATGATTTAATTTAGTTATAAAACAATCTTACATTAATTAATAAATTAATTAGTTAGGAAATACCCTTCTTCCTCTATCTGTAACCAAGGCCGTGACTTTTTCTTCTTGTTCTAACTTAGGGCTCCTCCTTGCGATCCATTGGTGCAATGATTTGCAGATCAGGTGGTGTAGAATTGAAGAGGGGGACGAGGCGCACAAGGGGGTCCCACCATGGCTGAACTCGGTTGGGTCCAGGGGGTGCGGCAGCGGTGGTTTGGGCGCGGGTTTGGGTGCGTGGTTCGAGGAGTACGGGCGACCAGAGGAGATCTGACCGTATGGAAACGTAGAGGGCGAGAATCTCTTCGATTTGGTATATGGCTTGGGGTCTAATTCATTGAGATGAAGGAGAATTTAAGGGAGGAAGGAGGGAGCACGATCGTCCATGGATCCATGGTATACGGCGGCTGTAGCGTGTATGGGAATTAGGGTATACGGTGTATAGTGTATATTTATATATTATAATATTAATTACCCAATTAAGGCCCGATAAGCTCCGGACTCAGAATTAGGCCCAACGACTATCAAACTTAAGGTTTTGACGCCTACTGAACGCGATGGGACAGGTATCGTGACCCAATTCCGAAGTCTGTTGCGCATTTAAAATTTACATCAAAAATTAATTAATTAAATATTTACCGTACATTTAAATACGCCGGGGTCACATATTAACTCTAAAAATTACAGAAAAATTATTCTTGGTTTTATTTTGACGATACGGTTCTAACAAGACTAATTTCGTCGAATTCTGAGACCGTTTGAAAAATGGTCATTTTCTGGTCGACCCGATTTGACTAAAACTGATAAAACACATTTTCCTTTGCCACGCTAACATATTAATTCGAAAAATTCTGGAAAATTGAACTTAACAATAATTTGACATTTCGGTTCCAACAAAAGTGGTTTTGTCGAAAACCGAGGTCGTTTGAAAATTGACTATTTTCAAGGGCCATATATTTAATTAAAATATATATAAATTCTACAGCGACTTTTCTAAATTTTAAACTGGACATAACTTTTGATTTTTAAAACGAAATTTCAATTTTTCAGATTCGTTAGAAAGATATGGTTAAACAGATTTAGATATTTTTGGTTTCGCTCAATTCCGATTTATTTTGCATCCTTTACAGTCAGTCAAAGTTCAAAATCAAAATTTCAAACTGCATCGCTGATTTTAAACTCCTTTTATAATTAAATTAAATTCATTCGATTAACTTCGGTTACAAATAGAATTTTGGTCGTTATTATTTAAAATAAATAATTTTAAATATTCAATTTCCCTCAAAATTTCTAAAATAAAATTTTTAAATTGGCCCCAAAATTCAGGGTTGTTACAATCTCCCCCACTTAAAATCTTTTCGTCCTCGAAAAGGAACGAAGCTAAAGTTGTTTAATTTTCCTACTCAATTTTTCATTCTTTAATTGGTTCCTATAATTTTATTTGTTGATTAACTTTCAAATATATAATCTTTTATATATATATTCAAAATTCATATTTTCTAAAATAGATTATAATTATAAATACGTATATTTTAAGCTTGTTACTCTCAACTCATTCTAGGGCTTTAGTAACCCCATCTCTAAAGAGTTTTCTCATTCTAGGATACTGCTGATCCTATCTCTAAAGAGTAATCTTATTGGATATTACTAATCCAATCTCTGATGAGTCTTTTGTTCCATTCTAACGAGTTGTATCCCAAAGATTTGAGCTAACCAAAGCTCTGATACCAAGAGTCTCCCGTTCGCCACCAAACCGCGAAGCGAGAACCCCCCATCATGCTGCATCCTATTACCAGGCATGCTAAACAAGGACTGGTGTGAGAATTCTTAAATAATCTAACTAATAGTAATAAGGAAAATCCAAGGACCACGCCGCTAACGCGGAACGGGTTTACTCCAATGGATTGCCGTGCATAACTTAAAGTAAATCGTTAAACAACGCAATGCTTTTGGAAAAATGAAATCACCATAAGACTCAGGTTCCATCACACAATGCAACGCACACCAGAGGATAGAGTTTTACCTTATGGTGATTAAACATGCTTGGTACGATAAAAACGGATTTGATATTATTATTAGTGTGTATATGTTTTAAAAACAATTTCAATCATAATGTATCAATCCTAGGAAGACTAGTATCCCATACTACTATGCCTCCATACTAGTAATACAATCAAAACCGCATGAGGTCATATTGGAAATTTGGTTTCCATCATGAGTCAAGGCTAGGGAGGAGCTCCTTACCGATTCGAGACACTCTAGCTAATGTCTCAGGATTCCCCGCAGTTAACCCTTGGATCCTGCAGGGCCGGTCCACACATACAGCTTTGTGGATTGGCAATTCCTGAACACACGTTTCCCGATTCTATAGGACCTAATACCGAGGCCTCGTAATCCATCATCCACATAAGTAAATATCAGCCAGTTTAAGCACCAACGCCACTTCTAGCTAGAAAGAAACGTGCTGCTCTCCCCGCGTTCCCTTCTCCCATTTTAGACTCAACCGGGTTGTGAGGCTCGCGAAGTAACGTCATAACCACAAGGCCTGCTTTTCAACAAAGCTTTGATCAACTTCATCTTAGCGTGCCACATTGTCAATCCATACCGTACCATTGATCATCCATCAATATATAAATGGGTGTTAAGTAAAGAATAAATTCTCCACCAACAATCATTTATATATAGACAGAGAATCAATAACATGATATTTAACAGAGTACGATGTCGGACACGCAATCCATTTATAAGCTTATGTTCTGGGTCCGAGCGAAAGCCAAATCCGTACAAATCAACACTACGTCCGGACGGCCACCACTGTTGCACCTTCAAGGTAGCTACTCCAATCATGGGCATCAGCAGTCGTCGTCCATTCAATATGAAGATCGTCGGTCTTCAATCGCCGTCTTCAACTCTTGAATTTTAAACGTCGTTCAAATTATTTGGAATGAGTTAGACTCGGACTTTCCAAATAATTCACGCGTATATATATAAGTTAGAAATCATTTCATATCGTTTGATTTTAATCTTTATATATAATTATATATAACTCCTTCATCCATTTCATTTTACTATATTTTTCTAACAACAAATCTTCTTATTTATATCCAAAATTGATATATATCATCACACACAACAATGTTTTCTTTTATTTTTCAATTTCCATACATCCTATACACAAAATGTATATTTGGCGTATCATTCCAATTACAACAAACATAAGTATTTTTGTGTTTCACTCCCATTACAACAAACATGAATATTTTTGTACGTCATTTAATTTAACAAAAATGAGTATTTTTGTGTCACTTCAATTTCTAACAAAAATGCAATATAAATTTGGTGCCTACTTCAATTCTACAAAAATGAATAACTTTGCTCATCTTTCATTACAAACAAAATAATAATTTTGTGTGTTAACCTATCTACATAACATGCAAATTTCACATCTTAATTCTTCTACATGAAAAATGTAAATTTTCCTTAAATTCCATTTGCATGAAAATGTAAGTTTCTTTTTATCTAATTACATTGCAAATGTAAATTTTCCTTTTACCTAATTACGTTATAAAAGTAACTTTCCTTCTTTCAATCTTAATTACATAAAATGTAATTTTTCTTTAATTCTAAATTACATAAAATGTAATATTTTTCTTCTCTTAATAATAAAATGAATGTTTCATTTCATTCTTTGTATTTGACAAAATAAATATTTTTGTCCTTCTTTTACAGTTGATAAAAATGATATATTTTTATCATTCTTTTACATTTGATAAAAATGATATATTTTTATCACTCTTTCATATTTGACAAAATAAATACTTTTTGTTTACATAAAAATATAATTCTAATTCCCATGACAAAATCTTATCTTTTTATTTACATGATTTTTTTTTATCTTCTAATATAATTCACATGAAAAATGTAACTTTCACTTTAATTCAATTTCATAAAAATGTAAATAAAAATACATTCTATGTTTTATGTAAATTTGCATCGAGGAATGCAAATAAAAGAACCATTTATATTTCTACATGCATTTACATATAAGAATGCAAACAAAAGAATTTTTTTCTAAATATATTTGCATAAGGGAATGCAAATAAAATAACCTTTTGATTTTTTTTTTTATATATGCAGTATATGACATCTCAACTCTAATTGCCTTCATATGAAAAGTATGATATTAAATTAGAATTTTACTTCATATGCAGCTTAATGCAACTATTTTATTTCATATGCAAAATTATGCAACATTAAAACTATAATATATTTATTTCACCATTTCGATTACACACTAAAATACCGTTATGCTCATTTTATTTTAATCTACATTTTCAAATAAAAAATGTAACTTCATTCTAATGCACATTTTTGTCATTCTCTTGCGTTTGTCAAAATGAAACTTCCGTCATCCTTATATTTTTATATTTGACAAAATCTCTTCTTTATTATTACATTAAAACGTAATTTACATTTCAATGTCTAAATCTCCTTTTTAATTATTAAAAATGTAATTTTAATATCGTCAATTCTTTTCTCATGATTCATATCAACATAAAAATATAATTTTTATGTTGCATCATTTCTAACCTTTAACATTAACAGAAAAGTGATATATTTGTTTGTCGTCAATTCTAACTCAACGAACATATAAACATGATATTTTATAAGTTAACAAATTCAATGTATTCTGATGTCATAAAAAAATGATACTTTATACACTCACCATTTCTATGGATTCTAATCTCATACAAGAATGATATTACGTATGTTCACATTTTTCTATTACTTCTAATCATATAAAAAGTAAATTTTATACATTAACATTTTCTGTGAACCCTAATGAGATATAAGAAGTAAATTATATTTTCTTAACTTGTCTAATGTTTCATGTCACAAATAAAAATGTGATTTTGTTGCTACTTCCCAATATTGACAAAAATGTGATTTCGTCACTGCTTCTTTATATTGACAAAAATGAATATTTTGTCATTCCAATATTTTTCATATAAAAGTAATTCCTCTTTTTCTAATGACATAAAAAAAGTGAATTTCATATGTTAACAGATTTTCCCTTACTAGTCACATATAAAAAGTGAATTTTATATGTTAACAAATTCATTTCATAACTAATGACATATAAAAATGAATTTATATGGTAACAAATTCGTTTCATTACTAATGACATATAAAAGTGAATTTATATGTTAACAAATAAATGTTCATTACATATGTTAAGGGACTATGAATAATAATGTTCATTCCATTTATTTCAAAGTAGCCAACAAAATGTCTTTTTTTTCCTTTTCTCTTTGATTTCAAAACATAAAGATGAAATCTTTATATTCTTTGATTTCATTACATGTTCTCTCTTTTATTACATATAAAGAGTATAACTCTTTTATCTTCTTTTATCATATTATGAAAATGAAAATTTTCCATCTCAAGTGACATGCAAAATGTGAAATCTATATATTAACAAATTTTATTTCATTTCTAATGACGTATAAAAAGTGAATTTGCATGTTAACATTTCCTATGAATTCCATATAACAAATAAAAGAATGTTGTATTTGTTAACAATTTACTATGTTTACTAATAACAAATAAAAGGATATTTTATTTGTTAACAATTTCTAATTACAAAATTGATATTTCTAATTTAACAATTCTAATTAACATACGTGACATATATAATTTGTCAATTCTATCCTAACATACATGACATCTATGATTTGTCCATTCCAATATCGAACATACCAAACAATTCTATTTTGTTGATTCAAATCAAACATACCAAACATGTGATGTTAATTTTCAACTGTACAACAATACAATTCAGCAGTTAATCGCAATCACAACACAAATCAACACTTCAACAAAAATATACAGCATCATATGAATTTTATACATTAACCTAATTTCCATTTCTAATGACATATAAAATACGAATTTTATATAATATGAATATAAACTTTGCAATGAATTAAATAAATAAATAAATTAATATTTTTATTTTTAAAATAGAATTCTCCCCAAAGCGTTGCTCCTCTTTGAATTTGACAAAAAATTAGACTGGCTCGAAACTGCGCTTAATCAGTATAGAAAAATAGTCCTCTGAATTACGATCCTGACGGTCCTGAAATCGTCGAATTTCGAGTCCGAACGATAGAGTTATGATTTAATTTGCTTATAAAACAATCTTACATTAATTAATAAATTAATTACTTAGGAAATACCCTTCTTCCTCTATTTGTAACCAAGGCCGTGACTTTTTCTTCTTGTTCTAACTTAGGGCTCCTCCTTGCGATCGATTGGTGCAATGATTTGTAGATCAGGTGGTGTAGAACTGAAGAGGGGGATGAGGTTCACAGGGGGGTCCCACTATGGCTGTACTCGGTTGGGTCCAGGGGGTGCGGTGGCGGTGGTTTGGGCGCGGGTTTGGGTGCGTGGTTCGAGGAGTACAGGCCACCAGAGGAGATCTGACCGTATGGAAACGTAGAGGGCGAGAATCTCTTCGATTTGGTATATGGCTTGGGGTCTAATTCATTGAGATGAAGGAGAATTTAAGGGAGGCAGGAGTGAGCATGATCGGCCATGGATCCATGGTATACGGCGGCTGTAGCGTGTATGGGAATTATGTATACGGTGTATAGTGTATATTTATATATTATAATATTAATTAATTACCCAATTAAGGCCTGATAAGCTCCGGACTCAGAATTAGGCCCAACGACTGTCAAACTTAAGGTTTTGACGCCTACTAAACGCGATGGGACAGGTATTGTGGCCCAATTCCGAAGTCTGTTGCGCATTTTATTAAAATTTAAATCAAAAATTAATTAATTAAATATTTACCGTACATTTAAATACGCCGGGGTCACATATTAACTCTAAAAATTACAGAAAAATTATTCTTGGCTTTCTTTTGACGATACGGTTCTAACAAGACTAATTTCGTCGAATTCGGAGACCGTTTGAAAAATGGTCATTTTCTGGTCGACCCGATTTGACTAAAACTGATAAAACACGTTTTCTGTAATGACCCGGGTATTTACACAGATATTGATTGATCGTAAGTACATATTTTCAAATACGATTTAATATTTAGACTTTGAATTACAGAACTTGTTAACATATACATAATAACATTTATATGTGTGTATATCACAGCATTTGCATAGTTATGTAAAGTAGCATCTTTGCAAAATTCCCTTAACTTATGTATGCATACTTTTAACAGCATTTGGTTAAAAGTCACTTTTTCTTTCATATGAGAAAAACAACACTTTTGCATTGAAAGTTTTAATGCCATTTTTTTTCAAAACACTTGTTTATTTTAAAGGGCTTTAAAAACCTTTGTTTGACAACACTCTTTACTTTAAAATATTTAAACTCTTTTAATTTAAAGACATGGCAAATCATTCTTTTTGTTCTCATACAAATGCAAGGAGATATTTATATTTTCTTTGTGCATTAAAATTATAAACTATGGATTGTCAAACTCCTTGTAAAATCACACTCTCACTCTTATATCACATAGTTATGGTAGCAAGTAAGATCTCAAAGATTTGTCAAAATCTACTTGCACACTTATGATCTCACCTAACCTATAAATCATGCTAGCAAGTAGGAAGATTTTAGGCATATGATAAAATCAGTTTGGTAAGAACAATTTCAGTTTTATATATATATATATATATGCATTCCCTTTCTCATATACACATAAGGATGCACCTACACCAAATATAGCTACACTGGATTAATACACTAGAAAGACGATTGGAAAGCATATATACATGGCACATGGCAAATCAATTTTGTTGCTACATTTTCAGATTTGAAATCCTATCATTTCATTTCATTTGATTTTCTGAAATTAAAAACCCTTTGTTACTTTCAAGGCCACGGCCATTTTGTCAAGAAACACATGCATAGGAAGATCTACAAAATCATATTAAGATATTACAATCTTGCCTACACTAGTTAAACACATAAGAAATGATCCCTTTCAAGATTTTTCCTTGCAAACACTCACATGGCCGTGAGAAACTTGGTACAGAAATTTCAGAATCTTGCATACCTTGGAGGCCAAGGCATTGTATAATATAATTGTTGTTAAATCAGTGTTTTCCATGTGAAGAAATGTGAGCTAAGGCCATGTGAAAAACTGAGTTAAAAGGGTGCAAAAGAACCTACAATTTTTGGCAAAATCCAAGAATGGATTTAGAAAAGAACATAAGGTACGGTAGGAATTTAATGTGATGTTGCTTAAAGGCCAATGGGAAAGTTTTGTAGGATGCTTAGGGGTGGTAGGAGGCAGGATGTAGGCTGAAAGAGACCATGTGAATATAGGAGAGAATATAAAGATGTAGAGAGAGAAAAGCATTTTAAAACTAAGTTTTCATTTGTCAAAATAAAAAGCTGCCGGCCGTTTTCATTTCAACATTTAATGCACCACATATTTTAATTATTTTACACTACTATATAAAGACCATGGCATGAACACTTTCATACACATTCTCAAACAAATCCAAACTAAATCAGTAAGAGGAAACCAGAGGGAAACTCTTAGAGCAAAGGTGAGTAAACATATATTTCATTTTCTGATTTAACTACTGTTGTTTTTGAGTGTTTAAATTATGAAGGGTCCTAGAATTCTCTGTATGATCTTGATTCAGTAACCCATCATGCATTGTTTGATTTTTGTTATGATGTAATGATCATTTATTGGTATACCCAAATCCTTAAGTATCAAATATTGATAAAGGAGTATCTCCTGTTGTGTCCCAGACCTGTCAAGTTTGGTGGAAAAACTTGATCAAACATAATAGATCAATGAATCTACGCTAAGGATTTAGAGCTAATAAGTATACCATGTTTAAGTAACCATCTAATCTTTTAAATATTCAAACTTGAAGTGAACACTGGCCAAGAGCTTTACTGTCATATTAAAAACAGAAACAGCGGAGATTAACAGAAGCTCTCTGTTTTCCCAATCAAGAGTGGATTTTCAAAACCTTTAAAAGCTATGTTTGATTTCGTAAATGTGATCAGTAAACCAAAAGATGATTTTAAAAACAAAAATTAAGATTTTTAGGTCCATATGTCAAGAGATTTTCGAGATGATCAATAAATAGGTCTATGACCAAATTCCGACGCACAAATTGATGGGAAGAGATGGCACTTGGCCGGGGGTAGCATGGGGAAGTGTAGATCACGGGAAAAATACAGATTTAATTTTTAATTACATAAGTTTTGCAAAAATCAATTGAAATAGGGTTTTGAAAACTGTTTTGGGTGCGCCAGTTTACGTCCGAACTGCTCGCCACCAGGGGAGAGAGGAAGGTGCGGTGCAGGGGGGATGGAAGCGCCAGGGGCTGGTGATGACGTGGTGCCGAGGCGGTGGTGCCCGATGACCGTGGGAAGGAGGTGCGAGGGTTTTTCCGTCGATGATGTTTTGAGTTCAAAACGTGGTGGTTCGGCAAAAAGTTGAACCAGGCCAAGGGAGGAGGACTAGTGGTTGCTGGCATCGTCTGGTGGAGGAGTGGGGTTCGGGGCGACAGTCGGTGGTGGTTGGAAGTGAGCCACGTGCGTGTGCATGTGCACAGACCTGGGGAAGAAAAAGAAAACAAGAAAAGTGGTACTTTGGCAAGGTACCAAGGATCGGCAAGAGGTTATCAACGAGGTACTTAGCAAAGTACCAGGAACTTGGTACTTGACCAAAACAGTGAGGTTTGGCTTGATCCCCTGAGCGCAGCACGGGGTTTTCAATTGGTACTTTGTAGTAACATGGTACTTTGTAAATCCAGCTTTGAAAAGAAGATTTTTAAACCATAAATTTAATTCAAACTAGTTTTATAATAGAATAAAGGTTTAAATAAATAGAGGAAACAAGTATATAAATAAAAATAATATTTTTATTTAATTTACTAGGAAAAGTAAAATAGGATTTTTTTAAAAATAGAGAAAAGAAGAAAAGTGAATCAGGATGCAGTTTTCAACAAGGACTGAAAAATAAATGCAGAAATTGTAATTTGAATTGAATTATAAATTAAATTTGAAATGAATATTAGAAGAGATTTTCTAATAAAATAAGGTCAAACAAAGGAAAGTCGTTCAAGAACAGTAGATTGAGTATAGTTTTGACAGACGAGGTAAAATCAATGCAGCAGCTGTTATTTCAGATAAATTATAAATTTGTAATTTAAATAAAAATCTATTTTTGAGTGGAATATTGGAAATATTCAAATTTAAACAAAGTAAAGAAATCGTATGTAACACATACGCTAGGAATGGTCAGATTTATCCGAAATTTAAGTATCAAAGAGAAAGAGCTGATCATGAACAGTTCTGTGTTTTAAACAAGAACTGTGAATAAATTGATCGTGTTCAAACTGGAAAAATTAAAGGAGGAGAACTTTTATCAAAGAAGGAAAGGAAGATCGAGGATAAGGGTCGATGGAGAAGTTTGACAAAACGACGAAAGTGTAAAGAATCGATTATAAATCATCAAATCGGTTCGTCCATGAATAACCAGAGTAAGTAATATTTTTCTGAAGATAAATAAGTAAGAATTTATCTTTTTGAAGTGAGGAACATAACAGGAAGTAAAACCCGTGCGACGCACACACTAAAATGTACCATTTTGAAAAGATGATCAAATTACCAGATATTGACAAAAGGATCATGTGCTGTTTGATTTGTTTGTAACTATATACTAATGAGGTTAAAATCTTGTTAGAATTATAATTTAAAGTAGAAATGTTCATTAATCATTTCAAAGAGGCCGAGATAAATATTTCACTTTGAATTGATATACGTTGTGCGTCAGAGATATTCAAGACGATGATCGTAAACAATATCTTTGGTCTGTTCAGTCCCAGAACAAACCTGAATAGACGAGTGTCTGACAACGTATATCCGTCAGATTTTACACATCGAATTTACGTAAGTGTATTACGTTGGTGGCGGAGAAATTCGTTTCTCTTAGCTTTAGTGCCCGTGATATATTTGGGAAATCGAATGAGTATTTCTGACGGGTAGGACGATGTGGAATTCAGAGGAATGAACCAGTGACGATGAAAAGACGAGTCTAGCCTCAAGCCTCACACCCAGGAAATGACAAAAAATCGGGCAGGCAGCATGGCTATGTGGGTCGCTCCCATTAGGATGTAGTATCACCTATCTAGAGAAATTCTTATTGTTTCTTAATCTATCGATTCTGCCCATGCGGGGATGGTTGCCGTACACAACCATCGGTGATATACATTCGATACACTCAAGAGAAATGAGTGGTCGGTCATGTGAGGGCCGGGTTGCAAGAAGTTCTTGTTGAACCCAGATGTATTTGCCTCTAGAGATACATCAGCGGAAGGTGGACCCATACCTTGTCAAGTTGGAAATCAAATTTACCTAAGCGCCAAGCGGTTTTATTTGTATACTATATCGGAGAATGTGAGATGCAAGCATTCTCCTAGATTTCTAAATTATTTGTGGAAACACTTGATATTATAATAATATTTGGTTTCAAGTATACAGAGTGTTTTGATCTCATAAGGTAAAAACCCGTTCCGTCTTTACGGCGTGGTCTTATGAGATATTTTCTTTGAACGGTTTTAAACTGTTTACTCATACCAGTCCCCTGACTGACCCAAAGTTTATTTTTCTGTGTTTTCCCTTAAACTCTTGGGTATTCATAACACTTGTTATGAATAGACAAGTGAATCAGGATGTATAAACTTGTGAAGCTGGAATGAAGATTTTGCTGTGTGCTGGTCCATCTGTCTACTGTATAATTAAGTCTATCAGTTGATCATCTATGATATGTAAAATACTGATGTACTATGAATGGTCTGTATCACTCTGATGTAATATATTCCGCTGTGTAATATTATAAAGTATTATCTTTTGTGAAATTTCCGCTGTGAGATTCTGATGTTCAGTGTTTCTACCTTCTATCTATTCCATTTCTCATTAATGACACCACTTGAGATGTGTTCAAAAGTTGGGTCGTTACAGTTGGTATCAGAGCTTAGGTTACTGATTATCTAGGCTTTGGGTGAGTGTGAGAGAGCGTATTTTTATATAAAATTTAAAATGAACTTAAAACAACTTGGATGTTATACCTAGGGTAGATATACCCTATCAAGACTCGATTGACAACCTGTTATAGTCAGGTGATCAAAATGAGCACCCGTGCACGAAGAGGTCGAGCTAGAGGGTCGTCCGCTACTACTGGTCGTACTATTGGATCCCAGGATCAAGTAGAAACAATGGAGGAAGTTGCACCAGTTCAACAAGACAAAAGTTTTGCGACTATTTGTAAGGAGTATACGGCTTTGGGAGGAAAAGTTTTCAAAGGAACGGAGTCATTTACTGAAGTTCAGGCCTGGATGAGGTCATGTGAAAGGATTTTCAAAGGGTTGAAGTTGAATGACGATCAGAAACGTCTTTTGGCATCATGGCAACTTCAAGAAGCTGCTGGAACTTGGTGGGACGCTCAAACCGCTAATGTTCCTGAGGAAAGTTTTACTTAGGATAAGTTCAAAGAAGCTTTCGAGGCACAGTTTCTACCTGCTGCTGGAAAGACAAGGATGTATAGAGATTTTATCGATCTCAAGCAGGGAAATATGAAAGTATCAGAATATGAGAACAAATTCAACTCGCTTTCTTGTTTCGGGCCAGAACTGATAAACACTTCACTTAAGAAGAATGAAATGTTCATAGCAGGATTAAAGGATAGCCTACAAGTTCAGATGATTGGACATCTCAAGGTTCCATTCGTTGATCTAGTGGATATGGCTGTTCGTTATGAGGCACTGGAAGGTAAGAAGACAGTGGCAAAAACAGCACAGACAGGAGGACCTAATAATGAGAATCCAAATAAAAGGAAATTCAATCCGAACTGGAACAACAACAAGGGAATACCCGTGATGGGAGAAAAAGCCAAGGAGAGGTTCAAAGATACCACATGCCATAAATGTTTGCAGAAGGGACACATTGCCAAGTTCTGCACCAAGCCAGCAGCAGAAAAGCCACAGCAGACTCAGCAGCCGGGGCAACAGCAACCAAAGGGAACAAGTGATGTTATTCCACAGAAGTTTTCATGCTATAACTGTCATCAGCCTGGACACTTGGTTAAAGACTGTCCGCTTATGAAGAAGTCACAGCAACCAAAGGTCTACGCTTTAATGGATAAGCCATCAACTTCTGAGAGTGTGAAAATGGAAGATGTTTCAGAAGGTACCTTACTCTTTTCTTATAAAAGGAATTAACAAACTAGGGTCAGCCTCGAGATAAAATGAATATGGGTGGAATAAATTGGGGTAATATCCAATCACATTAATACCGGAGATCGAGTTAGAATTTTAAATTGAGTTAAAATTTGGATTTTACTGAAATTGAGACTAGACTTAAGTATTTATTTGTGTGTGGACTCAGTCAAAGTGAATGGGTCGATTTGTGAAAACAAATCATGTTGAGTTCTGAAATAGAGATCGTTAAGTATGTAAATTAAAGTTTTGGGAAAATACTTAACGAAGTTAAGAAGATTGACTTGTGAGTTAAGGGGATTTGGGCAGATATTTTTGAATAGGAATAATTGCTGATGTGTGTTTTATTTATTGATGTGTGTTTATAAGTCGATAACTCAAATCTACTGTTTACAAATTTCGGGGACGAAATTTTTATAAGGGTGGTAGAATGTAATGACCCGGGTATTTACACAGATATTGATTGATCGTAAGTACATATTTTCAAATACGATTTAATATTTAGACTTTGAATTACAGAACTTGTTAACATATACATAATAACATTTATATGTGTGTATATCACAGCATTTGCATAGTTATGTAAAGTAGCATCTTTGCAAAATTCCCTTAACTTATGTATGCATACTTTTAACAGCATTTGGTTAAAAGTCACTTTTTCTTTCATATGAGAAAAACAACACTTTTGCATTGAAAGTTTTAATGCCATTTTTTTTCAAAACACTTGTTTATTTTAAAGGGCTTTAAAAACCTTTGTTTGACAACACTCTTTACTTTAAAATATTTAAACTCTTTTAATTTAAAGACATGGCAAATCATTCTTTTTGTTCTCATACAAATGCAAGGAGATATTTATATTTTCTTTGTGCATTAAAATTATAAACTATGGATTGTCAAACTCCTTGTAAAATCACACTCTCACTCTTATATCACATAGTTATGGTAGCAAGTAAGATCTCAAAGATTTGTCAAAATCTACTTGCACACTTATGATCTCACCTAACCTATAAATCATGCTAGCAAGTAGGAAGATTTTAGGCATATGATAAAATCAGTTTGGTAAGAACAATTTCAGTTTTATATATATATATATATATGCATTCCCTTTCTCATATACACATAAGGATGCACCTACACCAAATATAGCTACACTGGATTAATACACTAGAAAGACGATTGGAAAGCATATATACATGGCACATGGCAAATCAATTTTGTTGCTACATTTTCAGATTTGAAATCCTATCATTTCATTTCATTTGATTTTCTGAAATTAAAAACCCTTTGTTACTTTCAAGGCCACGGCCATTTTGTCAAGAAACACATGCATAGGAAGATCTACAAAATCATATTAAGATATTACAATCTTGCCTACACTAGTTAAACACATAAGAAATGATCCCTTTCAAGATTTTTCCTTGCAAACACTCACATGGCCGTGAGAAACTTGGTACAGAAATTTCAGAATCTTGCATACCTTGGAGGCCAAGGCATTGTATAATATAATTGTTGTTAAATCAGTGTTTTCCATGTGAAGAAATGTGAGCTAAGGCCATGTGAAAAACTGAGTTAAAAGGGTGCAAAAGAACCTACAATTTTTGGCAAAATCCAAGAATGGATTTAGAAAAGAACATAAGGTACGGTAGGAATTTAATGTGATGTTGCTTAAAGGCCAATGGGAAAGTTTTGTAGGATGCTTAGGGGTGGTAGGAGGCAGGATGTAGGCTGAAAGAGACCATGTGAATATAGGAGAGAATATAAAGATGTAGAGAGAGAAAAGCATTTTAAAACTAAGTTTTCATTTGTCAAAATAAAAAGCTGCCGGCCGTTTTCATTTCAACATTTAATGCACCACATATTTTAATTATTTTACACTACTATATAAAGACCATGGCATGAACACTTTCATACACATTCTCAAACAAATCCAAACTAAATCAGTAAGAGGAAACCAGAGGGAAACTCTTAGAGCAAAGGTGAGTAAACATATATTTCATTTTCTGATTTAACTACTGTTGTTTTTGAGTGTTTAAATTATGAAGGGTCCTAGAATTCTCTGTATGATCTTGATTCAGTAACCCATCATGCATTGTTTGATTTTTGTTATGATGTAATGATCATTTATTGGTATACCCAAATCCTTAAGTATCAAATATTGATAAAGGAGTATCTCCTGTTGTGTCCCAGACCTGTCAAGTTTGGTGGAAAAACTTGATCAAACATAATAGATCAATGAATCTACGCTAAGGATTTAGAGCTAATAAGTATACCATGTTTAAGTAACCATCTAATCTTTTAAATATTCAAACTTGAAGTGAACACTGGCCAAGAGCTTTACTGTCATATTAAAAACAGAAACAGCGGAGATTAACAGAAGCTCTCTGTTTTCCCAATCAAGAGTGGATTTTCAAAACCTTTAAAAGCTATGTTTGATTTCGTAAATGTGATCAGTAAACCAAAAGATGATTTTAAAAACAAAAATTAAGATTTTTAGGTCCATATGTCAAGAGATTTTCGAGATGATCAATAAATAGGTCTATGACCAAATTCCGACGCACAAATTGATGGGAAGAGATGGCACTTGGCCGGGGGTAGCATGGGGAAGTGTAGATCACGGGAAAAATACAGATTTAATTTTTAATTACATAAGTTTTGCAAAAATCAATTGAAATAGGGTTTTGAAAACTGTTTTGGGTGCGCCAGTTTACGTCCGAACTGCTCGCCACCAGGGGAGAGAGGAAGGTGCGGTGCAGGGGGGATGGAAGCGCCAGGGGCTGGTGATGACGTGGTGCCGAGGCGGTGGTGCCCGATGACCGTGGGAAGGAGGTGCGAGGGTTTTTCCGTCGATGATGTTTTGAGTTCAAAACGTGGTGGTTCGGCAAAAAGTTGAACCAGGCCAAGGGAGGAGGACTAGTGGTTGCTGGCATCGTCTGGTGGAGGAGTGGGGTTCGGGGCGACAGTCGGTGGTGGTTGGAAGTGAGCCACGTGCGTGTGCATGTGCACAGACCTGGGGAAGAAAAAGAAAACAAGAAAAGTGGTACTTTGGCAAGGTACCAAGGATCGGCAAGAGGTTATCAACGAGGTACTTAGCAAAGTACCAGGAACTTGGTACTTGACCAAAACAGTGAGGTTTGGCTTGATCCCCTGAGCGCAGCACGGGGTTTTCAATTGGTACTTTGTAGTAACATGGTACTTTGTAAATCCAGCTTTGAAAAGAAGATTTTTAAACCATAAATTTAATTCAAACTAGTTTTATAATAGAATAAAGGTTTAAATAAATAGAGGAAACAAGTATATAAATAAAAATAATATTTTTATTTAATTTACTAGGAAAAGTAAAATAGGATTTTTTTAAAAATAGAGAAAAGAAGAAAAGTGAATCAGGATGCAGTTTTCAACAAGGACTGAAAAATAAATGCAGAAATTGTAATTTGAATTGAATTATAAATTAAATTTGAAATGAATATTAGAAGAGATTTTCTAATAAAATAAGGTCAAACAAAGGAAAGTCGTTCAAGAACAGTAGATTGAGTATAGTTTTGACAGACGAGGTAAAATCAATGCAGCAGCTGTTATTTCAGATAAATTATAAATTTGTAATTTAAATAAAAATCTATTTTTGAGTGGAATATTGGAAATATTCAAATTTAAACAAAGTAAAGAAATCGTATGTAACACATACGCTAGGAATGGTCAGATTTATCCGAAATTTAAGTATCAAAGAGAAAGAGCTGATCATGAACAGTTCTGTGTTTTAAACAAGAACTGTGAATAAATTGATCGTGTTCAAACTGGAAAAATTAAAGGAGGAGAACTTTTATCAAAGAAGGAAAGGAAGATCGAGGATAAGGGTCGATGGAGAAGTTTGACAAAACGACGAAAGTGTAAAGAATCGATTATAAATCATCAAATCGGTTCGTCCATGAATAACCAGAGTAAGTAATATTTTTCTGAAGATAAATAAAGTAAGAATTTATTTTTTTGAAGTGAGGAACATAACAGGAAGTAAAACCCGTGCGACGCACACACTAAAATGTACCATTTTGAAAAGATGATCAAATTACCAGATATTGACAAAAGGATCATGTGCTGTTTGATTTGTTTGTAACTATATACTAATGAGGTTAAAATCTTGTTAGAATTATAATTTAAAGTGGAAATGTTCATTAATCATTTCAAAGAGGCCGAGATAAATATTTCACTTTGAATTGATATACGTTGTGCGTCAGAGATATTCAAGACGATGATCGTAAACAATATCTTTGGTCTGTTCAGTCCCAGAACAAACCTGAATAGACGAGTGTCTGACAACGTATATCCGTCAGATTTTACACATCGAATTTACGTAAGTGTATTACGTTGGTGGCGGAGAAATTCGTTTCTCTTAGCTTTAGTGCCCGTGATATATTTGGGAAATCGAATGAGTATTTCTGACGGGTAGGACGATGTGGCATTCAGAGGAATGAACCAGTGACGATGAAAAGACGAGTCTAGCCTCAAGCCTCACACCCAGGAAATGACAAAAAATCGGGCAGGCAGCATGGCTATGTGGGTCGCTCCCATTAGGATGTAGTATCACCTATCTAGAGAAATTCTTATTGTTTCTTAATCTATCGATTCTGCCCATGCGGGGATGGTTGCCGTACACAACCATCGGTGATATACATTCGATACACTCAAGAGAAATGAGTGGTCGGTCATGTGAGGGCCGGGTTGCAAGAAGTTCTTGTTGAACCCAGATGTATTTGCCTCTAGAGATACATCAGCGGAAGGTGGACCCATACCTTGTCAAGTTGGAAATCAAATTTACCTAAGCGCCAAGCGGTTTTATTTGTATACTATATCGGAGAATGTGAGATGCAAGCATTCTCCTAGATTTCTAAATTATTTGTGGAAACACTTGATATTATAATAATATTTGGTTTCAAGTATACAGAGTGTTTTGATCTCATAAGGTAAAAACCCGTTCTGTCTTTACGGCGTGGTCTTATGAGATATTTTCTTTGAACGGTTTTAAACTGTTTACTCATACCAGTCCCCTGACTGACCCAGAGTTTATTTTTCTGTGTTTTCCCTTAAACTCTTGGGTATTCATAACACTTGTTATGAATAGACAAGTGAATCAGGATGTATAAACTTGTGAAGCTGGAATGAAGATTTTGCTGTGTGTTGGTCCATCTGTCTACTGTATAATTAAGTCTATCAGTTGATCATCTATGATATGTAAAATACTGATGTACTATGAATGGTCTGTATCACTCTGATGTAATATATTCCGCTGTGTAATATTATAAAGTATTATCTTTTGTGAAATTTCCGCTGTGAGATTCTGATGTTCAGTGTTTCTACCTTCTATCTATTCCATTTCTCATTAATGACACCACTTGAGATGTGTTCAAAAGTTGGGTCGTTACATTTTCCTTTGCCACGCTCACATATTAATTCGAAAAATTCTGGAAAATTGAACTTAACAATAATTTGACATTCCGGTTCCAACAAAAGTGGTTTTGTCGAAAACCGAGGTCATTTGAAAATTGACTATTTTCAAGGGCCATATATTTAATTAAAATATATATAAATTCTACAGCGACTTTTCTAAATTTTAAACTGGACATAACTTTTGATTTCTAAAACGAAATTTCAATTTTTCAGATTCGTTAGAAAGATATGGTTAAACAGATTTAGATATTTTTGGTTCGCTCAATTCCGATTTATTTTGCATCCTTTACAGTCAGTCAAAGTTCAAAATCAAAATTTCAAACTGCAGCACTGTTTTTAAACTCCTTTTATAATTAAATTAAATTCATTCGATTAACTTCGGTTACAAATAGAATTTTGGTCGTTATTATTTAAAATAAATAATTTTCAATTTTCAATTTCCCTTAAAATTTCTAAAATAATTTTTTTAAATTGGCCCCAAAATTCAGGGTTATTACATCTCGACTCGACCAACCCACATTTTCGGGAGATGTAGGGGTAAGACTCTCCCGTTCACCAGCAAACATGAAGCGAGAACCCCCTATCATCTGTACCAACTAAGCAACCAGCTCTGATACTACTGTAACGACCCAGGGAAAAAGGTCGAAACTCGAATTCTCGACAACAATACATAAACCCGTATCACTTGCCAAAAACCCAAGTATCGAACCCCCAGATTGTCATGAGAAAGAATTTAGAAGGTGAGAAAAGAAAGAAATTTTAGAATAGGAGAATGAAGGAGAACACATCAGAATCTCACAATGGAACGAATAAAATATAATATCAAATTCCTTTATACAAAAGAACTGTATATACATACCAATCATCATAGTACAACATCAATCACAGCAGAAAAATAGCTTTATATAACTAGCGGTGAGGCCACCTGCTTCTAGCTCCTGAAACTCCAAGCGAAACCTAACCTGGAACATACTCGGTCTGACCCGAGCACATTTGATTTAAAACAAAATACACCGAGTCAGTCTGGAATACTATCAGTGATAAATTCACAAAACCCACACTTGTTTAACTTTGAAAATCCTTTTGAAATAAAAGGATAATAGTAAGACCAGTCCACACATAAACACGGATGGTTTTTACCTTACTATAACCCAAACCATTTTTGAAATCAATATCTTTCTCTGATATTATCATAATGTCTAAATACAAGTAAATAACAATCTAGAGGAACGCTTGCATCTCACGCTCCCCATTTATAGTATATAATCAAAACCTCGGGCGCTTATTGGATATTGGATTCCAACTTGACAAGGTATGAGACCACCTTCCGCACGTGTATCTCTAGAGGAAAATACACTGGGTTCAACAAGAACGTCTTGCAACCCGGCCCTCACATGACCGACCACTCATTTCGCTTGAGTGTATCGAATGTATATGACCGACGGTTGGGATCAGCAACCGTCTGCCCGAAAAGGGACAGCATCGAAACATAGATTAAAGAAGCAAATGGAGTTTCTCTAGATAGGTGATTATACACCCTAATGGGAGCGACCCACATAGCTATGATGCCTGCCAGATTTTTGTCATTTCCCGATTGATGAGGCTTGAGGCTAGAATTCCTCTAAATCATCTGGTCATCATTCACTTTGAATGCCACATCGTCAAATCCTCTGGATATCACTAATTGACATCCACAAAAATACCCTGGTCGGGAGCGACCCAACTGTGGTACGTTTGAAGAAATCAACGTATGTGACCCCTTCGGAAATACTCTTTCAGACATCCGTCCATACAAGTCACCCAGGAACAGGATGAACCGAAGGCACCCTTCTACCGCATCCATATAGGAATCACCCCAAGGATCAGTAGCGAGAAGTCCTTGCAAACTCGTGGATTCAACCACGACAGAATCACAATTCAAAAAACTCTGGTTGTAACCCAAAGAAATTCGACCAGTAGTCCTTCCGCTTATGAAGATCCACGGACTTCACTTGCTCTGTCTTCAATCGAGGTCTTCACGTATTTGTTGGTCAGAATGGGTTTCGAATATAAATTCGGTCCCGGTCTTTCCATACCAACAATCATATTGGTCAGGTTTTGATAGTCGGTGTTTTAACTATCAAAGAACAAATGTGTCAATGAAATGATTTCACTGATTCAGTACTTGGCATGAATGACTTCTTTAAAATATATTTAACAAAATCATTAATCCACTCTAATACTTGACTTAACTCTAACTTGACTAACTCGACTGGATTACTCCTATCGATTAACTAATACTTGGCTTAACTCTATTCACTTGACTCTAGATCGCAGCGATCACAATGGTTACGCCTGATTCCCTCAGGAAACAGCCGACCGCCATAGGCTGTCTGCAGCCCTGCGAATTACGCTAGCAGTCGTACGCAATGATAACTTTTCCTGAATAACTATATTTGATTAATTCTACCTCAAATACTGTATTCGATCAACTCTAATTGAATAATCAAATTCATATTCCCAAAATCTCGCTTTCATCTTCAATACCTCACTTATGGGACATCACACCAATCACAACACCTTTCACTCGTTTCAAACCTATACCATTCCTCGATAATAACGAAGCCGTTCAAGTTGGGGTATTCTATTTACCTCTCAGACCTTGATCGACAACGTCCTTATCTAAGAATAATATCAGTTCGTCACTTAACCACTGATATTCAAATCTCGTTTACCACTTTGATTTCAAAATCTAGTTTTATAAACCGTTTCATTCATTTGAAAACTCCGATTACAAATCCCTTTACTTAATTCTTTTAATTAAGTAAATATTCATCAAAAACATAACTTTTAACCTGAACCATTATTTTTCTTATAATGTTCTGATTTATTATAATAATCTCGGGTCAAATAATTTACTTCAATCTATTTGTCTTCTAATAATAATCTTATCTTGGATTAATAATCATCTTACCACCTCTTAACTATACGACACCTTTTAACTTGAATTTTTTTGTCCCAGGAATACACTTACCAAATTCTAATACCAAACCATCGTATGGATTTTCTCTTTATTTGTAATTCTTATTTCAATTACAACCTTTGCCTAATTCAAGTCTTTAACTTTTAAGGTTATCGTTTTGGTTTAACCCTTTAAAATCTCACTTGGTTTTCTTCTTAAATCCTCATGATAATCTCTTAAGCTAAATTTAACAATTTCTTATATTTTATTTTAAAGCCATTCTTACCATAACTATTTTCCAATTTATAATTTTCCACCTTCCTTAAGCATTTCATTTCAATTACATTTACCAATTTCGTTTTGAAAACTAGGATTAGGAAACCCCTTTACAAAACTCTTTTTGCCCATTTTTAAGTTACTCGCATAACTTAATCAATTTAAAATCACCATTTAATTGGTTTAAAACAATTACTTCATTTTACCAACCCGTAGATAGATTCTTTGGTTTTTCTCTATAACTTGTTTACATTATAACATTTTCTACGTAAACCATTTAAACAATTCTTATATAAACTTAATTGAAATAGTTCTTTATAGATATTTCTAATCTAATTAATTATATAAAATAACTTAAAAAGGCTCAATTCAGTTATAAAATAATTTATAACTTTAAACTGCGTCGATTAACCGAACGGTCGACCGACGTTTAAACCAACACGTTTGGACCATTCACTGCCAAGTACCCAATCAACACTGTCGGTTGATTTTAACACAACACAGGTGAATATTTATTCAACCATCACATTCAAATAGGTTTTCAACCATATGGTGTTCAATCAGTTCAAATATCAATAATATAAATCAACAAACAACATATATAATATTTGAGGAATCCGGTCGGATCCCTCCAACCTATCCTTCCCTACATCACAGCTCGTTATACATTTCATAACAATATATGAAATAAATTTCAATATATTTAAAACGATGTAATAATAGCAACCAATCAACAATAACCAATCAATAGCAATCAATCAACCAGTTTAAATTTTTAAAGGTAAATTATATTTTAATATGAATTTACCACATCACAGAATTCCAGAAGGTGTGAGAATTAACTCACCAGATTTATACGGTTGGCGGTTGACGCGTTTGAACGTTCAAAATTAGCTGAATTTTCAACTGTGTCAGATCAGAGCCTAGTCAGTGCCATCGTCTAGGTCTCGTCCCTGCGATCCCAACGGATCCAATTTCGTTAAATTCCGTTATCGTATGCGAAAGTTACACTATTTTAAAGTTTTGAATAAACATACGATTTTAAACAAAACTAATTAATATTTAATTAAATAATTAAACCCTTACCCTAATAATCTTTTCCATGTCATCATCGTACTGTGCAAACAACGCGTCTTCTTCATTTTCAATTGCAAAAACCTTATGTCCTACTTCCCAACCTTGAACGGAAACCACGACCTCACCAGCCTCCTACTGCGCCGACGTCCGACCCTTCCAGACCCGTCTGACCTCGCCGCGGACATCGCCAGTCCACCATCGTCCATCGCCCCAAATGCCAGCACCCAATTCAACCTCTACCGCCGGATTTTTCCATCACTCCCAAATCGATAAAAACACCAAATTTGACCGCCTCCGACCACCTGATGTCATCTGACCACCCCCATTCGACTCAGCTCACATCCCTCTACGACGTCCCTCAGGCACCCGCCACTAACACAGCCTGACGCCGCCGGAATGCCCCTTAAACCGTTAGCAACTTTCAAAAAAACTTCACCAAAAGGTCAACCCCATTCATCTAACCCTACCGGCCACCATAGTCAACGTTGACACCTCCGACCCGTACCAAAAGAAAGCTTGATCTCTCCTCTTCAATTCCCCCAAGGTCCGAACCTTTAAAATTGGATAAATTGGTCGAATTTCAAAGAGAAACAAAGGCAGTTTTCTTCAGCTTTACTTCGATTCCTGCCACCACACTCGACGATACCTCCCCAACTTTTTGCTGTAGCTAGGTATTGACCCGATCTACAAATTTCCCTTTGGTTGCCCTCACAAATTCATTACGGATTGAGAGGAATAATTAAATTTGTAAAAGTGGACTTATCTGCAAATTTACTTCGCTGGTGACTGTTTGGGAATGATTTGGCTGGAAATTGGTGAAGGGTAGGTCCCATTTATAAGGGGAAATAATATTATTTTAAGTCGATGTGACTAACGATATTATTTTTCGTGTCTATCGTTATTTCGAACATCGTTTATTCGCTACTGTGCTCACATACGAACCCCGTTCGAGATGCGAATGGACGGCATAGTATAATTTCATCATACGGTCCTAATGAAACTTGTTTCGTCGAATTCCGAGTCCGTTTGCTCGAATAGCGTTCGTACACGTCCAATTTGATCGATTTATATTGCATTTTATTTTGCCACGCTCACAGAATAACACCATTTTGTGTGCAGTTTGAAAATCTAGCAATAATTTACTGTTATGGTCCCAACAAAATTTGTTTCGTCGAAATCAGAGGTCGTTTGAAGAAAGTCCCTTTTATAACTGGCCAATTCAAAGAAAATACACCAATTTTAAAGTACCTCAATATAATATTATTAAAATATTGAAATTGGCCATACACGACCAGAATATCATATATTACCCAGATAAAATATCCCGGGTTGAGTTTGAAGCCAAATCGATGTTAAAAATATTTAAAACCTCTTTATTTAATATAAATAACGATATAATATATAAAGGAATTCTACAGCGACTTTTTCAAAATTTGATTTGGACATAAAATAAAATCTACACAACGAAAATTGGATTTTTCTCTGCCATTGGAAAGATATCGTCAAGCCGGTCCCGACGTTTCTTGTTTCGAGGAAATCCGACTTATTTTGAACCCGGTATGACCCATTGAAGTTCAAAACACGAACTGTCGCGCCGCTGCAGCTCGTTATTTAATTAAATTATAAACCATATATATTTAATCGTCGTTTTTAAATAAATCGTCACTAAAATTTCAATACGAACAATATTTGACCAATTCAAACTGCCAGATCACAATATATTTGAAATTCGCCAATTTCAACATTTTCCAATATTTCGGAAGTTAAAATATTATTTTATTATTTATTTAAATAATATATTCACAATAAAATATTTAAATCCAATTATTTAAATTCAAACAACTATTTTTAAATAATTAAAATAATCAAAATAACTCAAATAAATAGTCAGAAAAATACGGGTCGTTACAAAAACATTGTTCTTTTTATTGTTTTATAAAACAATGTTCTCTTTTTAAGTTATAAAACAATGTTCTCTTTTTAATTTATTTACAAACAATGCTATTTATTTATTTATAAACAATGCTGATTTTTAAAAACAATTCAATTCTTATTTTTGAAAACAATGTTCTTTTTTACTTCTAAAACAAAGTTCCATTTTATTTTTAAAACAAAGTTCCTTATAAAACAATGTTTATTTCATTGCAAAACAATGTTAATTTCTTTACGAAACAATGGTTAATTTATGTACAAAACAATGGTTAATTTCTTTGAAAACAATGTTAATTTCATTACAAAACAATGGTTACATCAATAAATAAAATAAAATAACAATTAACATAGTATTTAACCTAATCAAATCCTGCCGTTCATTTCAGATCGTAGGCCCCTGCATCATCCCTTTCTTCTTCGTTTGTTACTTTCTGGAATTAAAACCTAAATTGTCGATCTCGGTCACTGCCTGCGCACCGATCATCGCGTCGCCAGGGCATGATCAGCTCCTCCCCCTTGAAGCGCCTACGTGCCACCGTCGACTGCCAGGAGCCGTGTCAGACTCGCCCATCTCCGGATCCCGCAAAACGGATGCAAAGGTGACGTCCTTGAGGGTGAATATTGAACAATCCATGCCCTAAAACCCGATCACATCCGTACTGATTTGTAGATGATGAAAGCCTCTTCGATTTTCACCTTTGATCGGTGTATTAATTCTCGATGGGTTTAGATATTTTAAGGAATAAAATTGGAACAGTTTTGGCCATAGCAAGGAGGGTGGCTGCTGGTGTATTGAGGATTAGGGTTAGCGTATAGGTCGTATTACTAGGGTATTTATACGTGTATTTTCCTTTTATTTTAATTTATTTAGTTTCGAAATAAATATCCGTATGTTGATATAAACTCCAAATCAAACCCAACGAGCGTTGCTCCTGGCCAAATACCCCCATTCCGGACACAATGGAATATGTTTAGTAACCCAATTCGGCTGTTACAATTATTTTTTCTCCAAATTAAAATATAAATCAATTTATATTAAATTAAAACGTACATTTTAATTTATTGGGGCCACATACTAACTCTAAAAATTACAGAAAAATTATTTCTAGTTTTATTTTGATAATACAGTCCGAACAAAACTAATTTCGTCAAATTTGGAGATCGTATGAAAAATGGCCATTTTCAAGTCGATTAAATTTGACTAAAATTGAAAAAAGACATTTTCTTTTGCCACGCTCACAAATTGATTCTAAAAATTATGGAAATTTAAACCTAGCAATAATATGACATTTCGGTTCCAACAAAAGTGGTTTCATCTAAAACGGAGGTCATTTGCAAAATGGCTATTTTTAAGGGCTATATATTAAATTAAAATATATATATATATATATGTAACAACCCGGAAAATCAAAACCAATTTAAAATTTTATTGTAAGAAATTTTAAACAGAAATTGCATCAGAATTTAGAAATTCTAAAAAAAAATTATTAAAAAAAAGGTTAAACAATAAAAAGTTTACATTTTTATTGTAATGAAGGAAATATGAAAAATGGACAATTGTTTAAATAGGAAAGTTCTTATAACATAAAAATGTAAATTTTTATGTAATAATGATTCAGTAAAATGAATCACAGCTTGTTTAAACGATGTGACATAAAAATTTACATTTTTATGTAATATAAAAAGATTATATTCTTATGCAACATTTTTTTAATGTAAAGAAGCTTACAATAAAAGATTATATTTCAAATGTGCAATATGTAATATGATTCATTAAAAAAGAATGCTTGATTGACAAATATGTTAACATTAAAAATGTCTTAGGAACTTTAGTGACATTTATTAATTTACTGATTGAAAATAATGGGTAGGTCATAAATGAAATAAATTTTGACAATATATATATTAATATATATATATGTGTGTGTATATATATATATATATATGTATATCTATATGTACATATCTTTGGTTGTCCTCTTAAATATTTCCCCTATCAATTCAAATTTAACTTTTAGAAATTCAAAATGTAGACTATATGTTCATAATCAAATAGCATTAATCTAGCATTAATTCTTTCCATTTTATCCTCTTTCTCTCTCTTTCATTGTCATCTACTTTTGAAATTTGAATAATAAAAAAAATGGAATAAATGTGTCATTATAGTGTGTAATCAAAAGGGGATTTAAGGAAACGTTTAAAAAACACAATTAAAACATAAAAAGTATTTATTCGTAATGCACATGCATGGTTTCTGGAATAAAAACAAAACTTTGCCCCGCTGTCAAATTTGTAATTGCCTTGTTGGTTACATGCTGAAAATGGTTGATATACATACTCGCCAAATAATGGGCTTGCTGAATTTCTTTGCATAATAATAATAATAAAATGTTACAGAAAGATAGATAATTAAAATTGATATGTTTTCCTATTTTGGTTTCATAACTTAAAAAAAAAGATATATATGAGTTGTGATATGTTTAAAAATGGTCTTAATCTACTATAGGTAAAATTTATTTAAATATGGGATACATTCTTGAGTATATAAGTTGTTACATAATAGCTTTATATTAAAGCAAATATACGCACTATTTAATAGGAAAGATGTAAATGTTAAATTTGGACGATTCAAAAATATTCCAGAAATATTAAGGAATAATAATGTATGGATTTAATCGTAAAATTAGAAATAAAGTATTATAAAATTGCATTTCTACTTTTTCCCAAATCCCTAATCCACTAACATGACCAGTCGCCGCCAAACATGTCCAATGGCAAAAATGTTCTCTCATTCCTCCTCCTTTTTCTTCTAATCCAAACAATAAATTTGAAAATCTTATGAACGAAAAACATTCGCCTCTTCTAGCTCATGAAGATGAACGGTATTGATCATTTAAAACACCATGGATGGGAAGATTTTTGGGTTCAAAGGTGGCGGGTTCATGGTCGAATTGGGGGCTATAGGGGCGGCGAGTTTCCCCATACGGCAGGCGAAGGTGGAGGCTGGCATAGGCTTCGATGTGAGGTGGTTTGATGTGGATCCGGTTGTCTTAGGTGCGTGCGGCGGTGGAGCATTCATGTGAGAATTATTTTTTTATATATAATTATAATTTATTAATTAAGATTTTTGATTTGACAATCCACTGTTAAAATTAATTTGTGTTATTCGTGATTTGATGTGGATTGATGAATTCTGTTATGCCGATCTGTTGATTGATTGAATTATTTTGTTTGAAATGAAATAGGTGAAACAAGTTTTACACCCTTTGTTGAAATAAAATTAGCATTTCTATTTGCTAAGTTAGATTAGAAAAAGTAGCAAATGAATTATCCTTTTATTTTTTATTAGAATGTGAGATTTCTCTGTTTTTTAAAATAAATATATATTTTCAAATTGATTTCGATTGTAATGTTGAATATTTACGCTATATATAAAACACATGTCTGTATCATGAAAAATTGAGGTTGGTTGATTTGACTTATGGTGGTGATGATTGGTTAAATTTTATTTGTGTAAAATATAATCTTGAAATAAAAGTGTCATCTTTGTTAGATAATGTCTTTGTGAAATAAAATTACATTTTTATTTTTCATGAATAAAATAAAATAAAGATAAAAAAATATATATTCATATAGCATAAATTTGCCATTTATGTTAGAAAACAAATTTGTCATCTATGTTAGAGCATACAAATGTCATTTTTATTTGAAGTGTTAAATTAGAATAATGACATGTTACAAATATGCCATTTATATAGATTGTGTTTCATGTTAAAAAAAACATCATCTTTTGTTAGAGAATAGAATATCATCTTTTGTTAGAAAGCAAATAGGTCATTTATGTTAGAAAGTAAATAGATCATTTATGATAAGTAAATATGTCATTTAATTAGAAGATGTCACATTTGAATAGAAATAATATTTTTTCGTTTGAAGTTTGTTATGTAATTGAAAAATAACATGAGGCATGAGAATAAAAATAACATTTTTGTCATAAAATGTTGCAATTGAATAAAAATACCATTTGTTATATATATACTTCGTTAGGTTAAGATCATAACATTTACATGTTAGTGTAGTTATTATAAAATGACCATTTGTTAAATAAGATTGTCATTTAGTAAAAACATGTTTTGCTAAATAAAACTGCCATTTATATTCATTTAGAATGGTCAGAAAATGAAGTATCATTTATGTTCATTTAGAAATGTCATTTATGATTCATTTAGAATTGTCAAAGATAAAATTAACATTTTTATATGTCATGTATACATTAGTTTTGTATATACGTTAAAATTTACATTTTTATAAGTCATGTAGATTTGAACATATATTTGTCAAATAAATGACAAACTGGGTTTTGTAATAAAAAGATTTTTTTTTTATTTCAATTGAGAACATGTAAATAACAAATTGGGTTTTGTAATAAAAAGATTTTCTTTTTATTTCAATTGAGAACATGTAAATGACAAATTGGGTTTTGTAATAAAAAGATTTTCTTTTTATTTCAATTGAGAACATGTAAATGACAAATTGGGTTTTGTAATAAAAAGATTTTCTTTTTATTTCAATTGAGAACATGTAAATGACAAATTCGGTATCGAAATAAAAAGATTTTATTTTTTTAAAAGTGAGAACTTTTATCTCACTTAAGTTTTTGAAAAAGTTAATTATTTTTATTATTAAATATTAATTAATTGTTTGTGTTGAAATTACTGTTTGTTGGGTAAATGTTGATTTGGATGACTGTTGTGAATTGTTTGAAATTTGAAATATGTAACTTGTTGTTATGACATTTATGATATTTTAAACGTGTTTACACTGCCATTTACAAGTTGCCTGACTTGTTTATGTTGATTGAACGATAAATTTTCACACATCGTCCAAGAGCACAATTAGTAATATATTATTTAAATTTGTGTTGTTTGAAACACTACACGGGTCTTGGGTTGATATTCTGCCTACACATCGCCCTTGTGATTTATTTAAAATGCACTTTGGCTGTTATTGAATGTTTTATCATTATTATGGAATTAATACAATGTTTGAAATCCATATAATTAAAATTATATGGTAATGGATTGAGTCTCATTCCAAATTTGAATTAAAGGAATATTTTAATTTAATATTCAGTTAATGGAATTAATTGATTTATGAATTAGAAAGATTATATCTTTATTGTTTAAAAGTTATAATAAAAAGCATTAAATTAAAAAGATTACATCTTTACGGTCAGTATCATAAGATAAGAAGGTTTGATTTCAAAATTTAAACATTTGAAAAGATAATTATTATGATATAATAATAATATAGAAAGTTCAATTTTTCATCAAAAAATTGAAATGTCAGTTAGGATATTCGGAAACAAAGGGTTTTATAAAATTGGTGACAATTTAATGTAAAGATCATATCTTTATTTTAAAAGAATATTTAAAAATAAGATTTTCATTGAATTAATTATAATTGTTCTTGGACACGAGGTTGGGTTACATTTGTGGTATAAGTCTGCCCGGACCCGCCCAGCATATCCAGTAGCCACAAATGTTGGGCCTAATGTGAGAGGTCCAAGTGCGCAAATACAAATTGGGCCATGACACGAGGTTAAGCCCAACATGTGGGATAAGTCTGGCCGGAACCAACCGGCATATCCAGCATCCACATGTAGCAGGCTTAATGTGGGAGGTATGGCCCAATATAAAATATAAATGAATAAGAAAATGAATTGAGCTATTTAATCTGTTTTAAATAGCAACACCATTTTAACCCGAACCTGTTTATCGATTTATTTTATACATTTTATAATGCATGTTAAAAGAGCTAATTTCAAAATTAATATTTTGGAAATAATATTATTTTAATATGATAATAGATAGAATATTCAATTTGGATTTAAAATTGGAAATAAAGATTGAAATGAAAATATTACATTTTTCAATGTAATAAAGATTGAAATGAAAATATTACATTTTTCAATGTAATAAAGGTTGAACTAAAAAGATTACATTAAAAAGATTTCATTTTTATTTAAGGTTGATTACATTAGGAAGAATACATTTTTATAGTTAATTTGTTTCATTAGAAAGATTATAAAATAAGAATGACATTCTCACTATAATATGTTTTTCAAGTAAAAGGTTAGAAAATAAAGATTATATTTTTATTATGGTCTTGTTTCCAGTTATAATGAATCATGTTTTTAAGAAAAGATTTGATTACGAAGATTATATGGTCATTGAATGTGTTGCATTAAAAAGAATTTGATGTTAAAGTATGATTTGTGATTTAGAAATCTTTTAATTAAAGTTTTATAGAAATTTCTAAAGAGGAGTTTTCCAATTCAATATATATTAAATTGGAATTGAAAGAGAAAAATTAGATTTTGGGTTTGTCGTGAATAGTGTCTTAAATAACATTGTTCTTAAGCCCCGTGTGAATAGAATAAATCTTTTATTAAGATTTAAATGAAAATTTTTCCAAATAAAAGAATTCTAATTAAATAGAATTAATTGGGATTAAATGAAATTCGAATGGTTAAAAATCGAAATGAACTCCTGTGGATGAAGTCTGCTACTATATATGGAATTTAAAAGGCCTCGCCGTTGTTCCATTTATATTATTAGTCTGATACAGAAATTTATACCGATTATATGTTGATCTAATTTCAGTAAAGATTCCATATTTTATGGAAAATGATTTTGGGATTATCGTGAACTGTGTTTTAAATGACACTAGTTCTTTAACCCAGTTAAAAATAAGAATTATTTCTTAAAATTGGTTATCATTAAATAATGATTTTTGATATTAAAACCGAATTGGAGTTTTAATAAATTCTTAATTGGATCGAGTAGAATAAATTCAAAGGATTTTATCTTTGATAAAATTAATGGGAATCTTTCCCTAAAAATAAGAATATTTTAATAAAAGAATATTCTTGATTAGAATGAGACGTTGGTTGTGTTTCTATATAGCACATGATTTTAAAAATACGCGAATTATTCAGAAAAAACCGTGTTCAACCCATTCTGAATAATCCACATGACGCTTGAAGATTCGACGATGAAGACGACGATTGAAGACCGGGAAATGTCTAAGGCATATGGATGATTATTGATATCTTGATTGGGCCGTACACCCAAAACGATGGAATAATTGGTGATCATCCAAACACACTTGGAGATCTACCGGATATGGTTTCGTTCAGACCCTGAACGGACTTGTAAATGGATTGTGTGTCTGACATTGTATTCCTTTATATTGTATTCGTTGATCTCTGTTTAACGTATAGCTGTTTGGTGGTGGAGAATTTATTCTTCGCTTAACACCCGGTTATATATTGGTAGATGGCCAATGATGTGGTATGGTCTGACAATGTGACATGCTAAGATGCATATGATCAAGGCTTTTGTTGAAAAGCGGAGCCTTGAGGATGAAGATCAAAGCACGGCGTCAATTAGCATAGCTTTGAGTATATCGTTACTTCGCGAGCCTCACACCCCGGTGTAACAACCCGTATTTCTGATAACCTGTTATATCGTAAATCGAGGCAGAATTTAATTTATAAATCTGAATCAAGGGAAATGGACTATGCCATTGCGTTCGTCTCGGAAAAATACGCGAAATAGAGTCCGAGTTTTCGAAAATCGGAGTCCGTATGACCCGGTTAAGGCCCGAAGAAGTTTTCTGAAAATTCAAAGTTCAAAACAGATTTAAAAATTCAGGTTCAAATTTCGAAATTGGGGCCCTTGGGCGCAGGTGGGAAAATTCCCGCCTAGCAACCCCAGTCGACAGGCCTGTCGACTGGGCAGTCGACTTGGCTAGGACCAAGTCGACAGCCCTGTCGACTTGGGTGTCGACAGGGGGTGCTCGACCAGTTAGGCCTGATGCACCATTTTTGAGGTTGGCTGGGTTTTGGGGCTGTTTTCTGGAAGTTTCCGAGATCTGATGGTCCTAATCTAACCTAGGGTTAATCTAAGGGTCTAAAACACATCCTAATCCTATAAATAAGCCCCTAACCTAACCCTAAATCATTATTATTCATTCAAGTAACTAAACTATGGCAAAATCATTCCTCTCATGGCCTCCACTCTCTTCATAAAAATTCCTAAGTTATTTCTATGAGAGATTTTCAATGCATACAAGTGTTTTCAAGCTTTTATGAGCATCATTAGCTTGCATTCAAGTCAAGTTTCCATATTTACATCATAAAGCAAGGGTTTTGATCATTTTGGCTCAAGGGTTTTTCTATTAGAGCTTGCATTTTGGGTCTATTTGATTGCATAAGGGCTTTGTCATATTTTTGTTTGTAAGCCCTTTTCTACTTTCATACTTAAACTCTAAAGTTAATGAATGATGCAAGTTGTGTTTGATCATTATGATATGCAAGTTTACTATGATGTGTTATGCAAGTTTACTATGATGTGTTATGCAAGTTCATCAAGTTATGTTATGCAAGTTTGTCATATGATATGCAAGTTATGTTATGCAAGTTTGGGTTGATCCTTTTGTTCATGTTATCATGTTATGCAAGCTTATCTTGGGTTTATGAGCTTAAAGCTTCAAGCTTTATGCTAAAGGTTGCATTTTGACAACATGTAAGTTATCATATCTCTTATGATAACTTGCATGTGAGGCTAAATGCGAACTTATGGCCATTTTTACATGTCATTTATCACCATGTATCACCAATATGCTAAGTTTGGTTTTATGCATGCTTTTGAGGCCTAAAAATGTAATATGCAAGTATATGAACATGTGTACATTTCATATGCCACCATGTTGAACTTGTGGCTTCAACACCTTTATGTCATGATTATGCCAAGTTCCCTCTTTCTATCCTTTATGCGCTAATTGCGATATGTAAGCGATGGGATTGCGTTTGGGGTTGGGTAAACTTAAAAAAAACAAAAACATAAGATTCGGGAATTTACCTATTAAGTTAGGTCTACCCATTGGGAATTTACCTATTAAGTTAGGTCTACCCAATTGCTTGAAAATTTGTAACATGTTTTGGAAACATGATGGACATGACACTTAGAAAAGATAAGTGTGACCAACTCGAGGTTGGGTTGAGTTTGTAGCGTAAACCTACCCGGAACCGACCGGGTTAACTAGTTACTACAAACAATAGGACCCAATGTGAGAAGTTGGCCATGTTGTACCTTGAACCCGAGGTTAGACCAAGTTGTGGTGTAAAGCTACCCGGACCCGCCCGGCTTAACTAGTAACCACAACGAGGTCTAATGTGAGAGGTTAAGGTGCATTAAATTAATTAATGCTACATGATAAGGTTAAGTAAATTTGATTTATGACACTTAACCAATTTGACATGAATGGGTAGGTTAAGTGAAACCGGGCTTGATTTCTTAAGGACACTTAACCGTAAAAGACGACTAGTGGTTAGGGTTAAGTTAACCTACACTTAATCAATCTGAACTCGGTAATTTAACGGGGTTAAGTTGAACTATACTTAACCAATCCAACTCAGAAATTTGATAAGGCTGAGAACCGATTTGATACCTGGTCTGGATAAACTAACTTGATTGATAAATTAAACGAACCTGTTTTGCGGATCTGTAGGACCCACACCAAGTTAGGCAAGTTTGTAAATCTGTTATCTGATCCGTTAGTCTGAAAACTGATTGTCTGAACTTTGTATGTCTGAACTCTGTTAATAAGTTAATCTGAATCTGATAGTCTGGGGACACAAGGGGGAATACTTGTGTCATTTGTTGTTTGGGACCCATATTAGTCAGTAACCCTTTCTGGTATCAAAACTTTGACCCAACGGTAGGTAGGGTCCGGGCACGCTTACTGAACTAATTATAAGTTGTTCATTCTGATAATGGCGATGGGTGTTGATGGTGCGTTCCAACCGGGTCATGTGCGTGCATGGATCCCGGTCCGCCTCTGAGGATGTAAGACGCCGTGACATCTGTAAATATGCCTGTGCCAATTGGTTACCTGTAATAACCCGGAAAATCTGGGCCAGTTTAAAATTTTTATTTTGGCAATTTTAGCGAATTTAGATATTTAAAATGAATTATTTTAAATAATATCGACGAGAAATTTATTTTGAATATAATTAGAACGTATATATTATATACGTCGTCGTTAGAATATATAATAATTATATATAATTATAAAAGGAATTGAAAATGGCGCGGTAGTTCGAAAATTCGATTTCTAATTTCAAATGAATATACAGAATTCAATATAAGTCAGAATTGAACGAAACAAGAAATATTTGAATCTGTATAACTATATCTTTGTAACGAAGTTAACAAACTGAGATTTCATCTTAGAAATGATAAGATATGTCCAGTTTAAAATTAGAAATAGTCGCTGTGGAATTTATATATATTTTTATATATATAAGGCCCTTAAAAATAGCAATTTTGCAAACGACCTCGGATTTCGACGAAACCAGTTTTGTTGGGTCCGGGATGTAAAGTTATTGCTAGGTTTCAAATTTCATAATTTTTCGAATCAATATGTGAGCGTGGCATAGGAAAACGTGTTTGACCAGTTTTAGTTGATTTTAATCGACTGGAAATTGGCCATTTTTCTAACGGCCTCAGAATTCGACGAAACTAGTTTTGTTAGGACCGTATCGTCAATACGAAGCTAGAAAATATTTTTATGGGATTTATAGAGTTAGTATGTGACCCCGGTAAATTGAAATGTACGTTTAAAATTCAATATAATGATTTAAATGTAAATGCAACGGAAACTGATCGAAACGGTCGATTCAGCTTGCGGTACATATCCCATTGTGTTCGGAATGGGGGTGAAACGCTATGGGCGACAGGCGGTGGACCTCGTTTAGAGGTCGTATGTGAAAGTCAACTTTTTAATAATTAAATATTAATAATAATAAAAAAAAAAATTCCTACCCTTTATTACCCTCTGGCCCCCCCGTTCTAAATGATTTCATTTCAGATCGATGGAAAAAAAAAATATATATATGGAGAAAGCCGCAGCGCGGCGGCGCTAAGCCCCCCCCCCCCCCCCCCCACCGTCGATGAACCGCCGCCGCCAAGAAAACACCCCCCAGCCTCGCAACGCCCACCGCACCGCTTCAGGCATGCCCCCCCCCTCTCGCGACCCCCCCTCCCCTGCTGCTGTCGCGACTTCTTCTCCCTCCACACCACGCCGATCTCCGACGAAGCGAGACCCCCCCCCCCCTCCTGAGGTCGACCACCGAGAGCCCCCCCTTACTTCACAAACCCCCCTCCTCTGTAAGTTTTTTTTTATTTTATTTTATTTTTATTTTATATAAACAGTAAGAAACTGATTTTAATTAAGTATTGAAACTGATTTTAATTAGGAGTAGAAACTGATTTTAATTAAGTATTGAAACTGATTTTAATTAGGAGTAAAAACTGATTTTAATTAGAAGTATTAAAACTGAATTTTAATTAGAAGTAAAAACTGATTTTGAAAAAGCATTTAAAAACTGATTTTATTTTTAGATTTTAAAAGGAAAAAGATTTAGATTTTAAAATAGAAAAGAATTAAACTTTAAAAAGTAAAAGAAAAGATTTGATCTTTGAAATGGAAAAGGCGGAATCTATATTTTTGAAAAATATGATTTTTATATGTTGAACTTCGAATTAAAAATATGATTTTTATATGTTGAACTTCGAATTAAAAATATGATTTTTATATGTTGAACTTCGAATTAAAAATATGATTTTTATATGTTGAACTTCGAATTAAAAATATGATTTTTATATGTTGAACTTCGGAATAAAAATATGATTTTTATATATTGAGTACCGAAGTAAAAATTCGATCTTTACATATGTAGTGGCTACAGCAACGAAGATGACGAAGATGTGATAGCGATGAAGATTTCTATCAATGAAGTGCCGTGGAGCTAGAATAGCTATCTGTGAGAATTTCTCACCTTTCAATTTCTTTTCTAGTAATATATATATACTAGGATGCAGACGGTGCTTAGTAGCACCCGACACAATCGTCCACAGACCATGGACTTGTTTGTTTGGTTGCATAGATTAGTGATGATTTGATTTGAAATTGAATTGTTGGGTGAAATAAATTGATTTGATTGATGTGTGAATGGCGTGGGCCTTCACTAGATCGGGGATAAGGCTAGGCCTCGTCCCGTTTCTAGTATCGTGTCGTTATGCCGCCGAAATTTTCTAAAATATGTTAGAAAATAAAAATATCATTTTATTGTGTAAATGAATTGAATAGAAATTCATAGGTTGAAATAAAATGTTTTATCGTTAAAAATATAATTTTAACGTGAAGTGAATAAAATAAAATATTCATTTATAAACCGGACGGTTTGTTTATGTACACCTATTTGAATGATATTGATTGGGACGATAAATTTTACACATCGCCCAACAGCACAAATAAAATATGTGTTTGATTGTTTGAAACCCCACACGGGTATTGGGATGAAATTTGAAGTTCACTCGTCCTGATTGATTAAATATGTCGATCGATCGATTGACAGGCTGTTATAAGCGTTAGATATTTATATTTGATGCTTATACAGTGTAGTGCACTTTGGTTGATGGTTGATTATTTTTCAAAGCTATTATATACATGTGTTGTAGAAAATCCATATAATTAACATTATATGGTAATTGATTGGGCCTCATTCCAGTTTAGAAAAAAAGAATATTTGAAATAGAATATTTGAAAATAGGAATATATGAAGCCGTGTTGATTAGATTGACGCCATTTTGACGTGAACGATATTTATATCGATTTTAAACGATTTCGAAATGAATTGAATTGAAAACGATTTCGAAATGAATTGAATTGAAAACGATTTCGAAATGAATTGAATTGAAAACGATTTCGAAATGAATTGAATTGAAAACGATTTCGAAATGAATTGAATTGAAAACGATTTCGAAATGGATTGAAAACGAATTCGAATTGAATTGAAAGCGAATTGAAATGAATTCAAATTGAATTGAAATTTGAATTGAATAGAAATGAATTTTAAAACGAATTTATAAAGAAGAATTCAATTTTTGATTTGAATTGAAATGGAAGTTGAAAATGTTTTTGAAACGAATTCAAAACCATTTATATAATTCGTTTTAAATAGAAATCGACGAAATATATATTATATATATTATATATATAATATAATGGCCTGAATAGAACGCGCCGCGCCGCGGCAGTTCGCGAATTTCGACCATTGATTTCAAACGGACATTACGGGAGATCCGACCGTCGGATTCTCCCAAAACCGGAACCGTTGGGCTCGTATCGAGAAGAGCTTTCTAACGAATGTGATAAATTAGAAATCTAACGGTTGGATTTGGAGTTACGTCCAAATCAAATTTGAAAAAGGTCGTTGTAAGTGCAGTTCGATGGCCATTGATGGAAATCGACTGTACGGGCCTTGATAAAATTATTAAAAATAGTAATAATTTGTGTAAAATCATAAGAAATGATTTGTGAAGATTTGGGATGGAAAACTCCATATTTGGAAAGATAAAAATAGATTTTTATCGGAATGAACTAGTTTTGAACTAGAATTATAATTCTATTTATTTTTAAATAAATAAATTGAATTTGAAATGGTTTTAAAAATAACCAGAATATCCAATGATTGCATTGGAGTGGAATTGAATCGAAATTGTCTTCGGAATATTTCGATGTTGAAATTCGTGATTATACGGATGTTGATATGGAAATTTGAAAGATATATATTTATATCGTTATTTCCAATACGACATTTGTTAGTCGTAGAATTTGATATTGAATATAAGCCGATATATTTTCTATTCAGAGCCTTGTATTGAATATCAAATGTGATTTGGGTTTGTCGTGAATGGTGTCTTCACTAACACTGTTCTTGAACCCAGTTGAGAAAAGATTAAATCTTTTTATTTAGATTTAATGAAGTGTACCAATTAAATGATATTTAATTGGAATTGAATTGGTATTGATTTTTGGGTTTATCGTGAACAGTGTTTTAAATAACACTTGTTCTTTAACCCGATAATTAATGGAATGTGATTTTGGGTTTATCGTGAATCGTGTTTTAAATGACACTGATTCTTTAACCCAGATAACGATTAAAACTAAGTGGAGTTTTAATGAATCTTTAATTAGATTGAAAAGATCGAGAATGGAGTATCACCAGTTTTACTCCAGGCGATAGTTAAATCTTTAATTAGATTTGAACGTGAAATGGTAATTGAATTACCGATAACACTGTGGTGTTAGATATGAAGTACTACCAGTTTTACTTCATGGGATGAATAGGTTGGGATTGGGAAATAAAATAAATGATTTCTTCGGTGTGATTCGCTAATCCCGACTAGTTTGAATTGATATTCAAAGGAGATTAAAGAATAAATTTAAAGAATTTATCTTGGATAAAATCAATGGGAACTTTTTCCCAAAGTATAGGAATATTTGAATAAAAGAATATTCTGAATTGGAATGAGGCGTATGTTGTGTTTGTGTAACACTTTTATAATATATACGCGAGTTATTCAGAAAGACCGGGTTTATCCCATTCTGAATAACTGATTCGACGTGGTGTCGAAGATGATGACGGTGGTCGAAGACCGGAAGTCTTCACGTCGTTTGGGCAATTACTGATGATCTTGATTGGGCTGTACACCCAAGAAGATGGAAACAGTTGGTGATCGTCCAGACGTACTTGGAGATCGAAGGATATGCGGGGTACTAGGTGCCTCCGGTTTCGTTCAGACCCAGAACGGACTTGTAAATGGACTGTGTGTCTGACATTGGATTTTAGTCCGTGTGATTGATCTCTATTAAATATATATATCTGTTTGGCGGCGGAGAATTTATTCTCTTGCTTAACGCCCCTCTCTGAGACGTACGAGCTCAGGGGTTATATATTGATGGATATCAAACGCATGGAGTGAATTGCCTGTGTGGCATGCCTAAGTGGCAATTGATCGAGGCTTCTGTTGAAAAGCAAAGTCTTGTGGTGATGATCAAAGCACGGCCTTTGTGGCGTAGCTTTGTGTAACGTTTACCTTGCGTGTATCGCACCCGGTATGAACCAAAAACGGGAGACGGACCTCAGGGAGGACTTGCGTTTCTTTCTAGCTAGAAGTGGCGTCAGTGGTTTTACACGCCCTGACGAGTTTGACTTATGTGGTTGTTGCTGTTGCGAGGCGCCTCGGTTATATCGGTTTCGGCCGATGCATTCTGGTCGGCTGACGGGCCAGACTTACACCCCATAGGGTGGGGAGACGTAGTGTTCAGGCATAATAATCCACATCGGTGGACCGGCCCTGACGATCCAAGGCTTGCCTGCGCGCTTGCCTGAGGGGCGGGCTAGAGCGTCTCGAATCGGTTGAGGACTATCTTTTGCCTCGGTTCATAGATGGAAATCCAATTTCCAAATACGTGACATTTGCGGTTTTATTTGTAGAGCCTAGTATGGCGACATGATATATGGTACCCATGCCGCCTATGATTGATACTTATGATTTGAAGTTGTTTTATACACTATGCACTTATAGTAGTATCAAATGATTTGTTTTAAACGTACTAAGCATGTTTGGCTGTTATAAGGGAAAACCCTATCCTCGGCTGCGTTGCATTGTGTGATGGGACCTGGGTCTTATAATAGCTTCATTTTTCTTTATTTAGCATTGCGCTGTTTGTTTTATGCACTGGTATTCTTGGGAGGAAACCCGTTCCGTGTTATACGGCGTGGTCCCTTGATTTACCTAACTTTTAAAATAAAGAATAATAACTGTTTTAGTTCTCACACCAGTCCCATGACTGACCTGGAGTTTATTGTTTTAACCTAAACTCTTGGTGCCCCTATTTTGACACGGGCAGCTAGTAGTTTTGGTTTTGCAGATTTATATTCACAGGATCCTGGTTTTCAGCTGGAACGATATCCGGAAAGCTTTGTATCCGTATATCTCTTCTAGTTGTGTATTGTATTATTTTCCGCTGCGATGTATTTAAATGTAATTTAAATCTCTGATATTTCTGTGTAATATTTATTCATTTATACTCTGTATATTCTTGTAATCTGGTGCATTGTTGTAATATACAATGAAACGTTCTTCTGTTTGCGTTCTGTTGTGGTTTGTTCTCGAACTATCCGACGCTTTCCTTTACGGGGAAGTTACGGGTCTTTACACGTGGTATCAGAGCTTTGGTTTACAAAGCAGAGAACAAGACACATTAGAAACATACGAAAGAATTCATCAGATATTGGATTAGCAATATCCAATGAGAATGACTCGTTAGAGATGGGATCAGTAGTATCCTAGAACGAGTGTGAAGAGTATATTTTTAAAGTGAAAACAAATTTTGTTTTGAAAATTTAAATCAATTATTCGTAGTTGATTATTTATTTATATTGATTTGGACAGTCCAGTATATAAAGAATTTGCATATACGCCTTGCAAACGTATATTCGAAGTTTTAATATACCGGGTAGATATAGAACCGCACTCTAGTAGCCCGACAATGTTCTGATGGTGGTTCGAAACATCATCAGCTTTTATTTTCGAGTGACGAAGGTGTGATTTCTATATATTTCCATTAGACTGGTGTGAGAACCAAAATTAGATAGGGCCTATTGTTGTGATTTGGCATCAAAAATCTGATTTTTGACTATGTATCAAAGTTATGAATTTCAAATGATAATTCACTAATTGATTGATGTTTGTGTTGTTTGTTTATTTGTTTGCTAATTTTTAGCCATTATGTCTAATTGAACCAAATATTGAACTGTATTGAAAATTGGTTGTATTTGCTTGCATATACATATACTTGCATTGAACAGGTCATAGCAAGGAGGCTAGAGCAGAGAATAAAATTTGTTTGCCCGACAAATAAGTACATGTTTACTACATAATTTACTGTTTTGTTTGGGTGATGATGATTTTTATGAGCCTATTGGCTAGCCGCTTGGCTTTTTCTTTTTCTTTTTGAGATCTGAAGGACCGGGGAAGCTATTTGAAATTCCCCGATGCTCCCGGTGCAGGGGAGGTTATGGCGAAATTTTTCGAAAATTTAGGGTGTTAGCCAAATTTTTGAAATTTTGAAAATTCTCAGAAACTGAAAAGTTGGAGAATGGAAGCCAGATCGAACGTAGAGTTGATTAATCAAACCACTTTCGACTTTGTTCCTTTTCGGGGACGAAAAGTTTTAAGTGGGGGAGATTGTAATAACCCGGAAAATCTGGGCCAGTTTAAAAATTTTATTTTGGCAATTTTAGCGAATTTGGATATTTAAAATGAATTATTTTAAATAATATCGACGAGAAATTTATTTTGAATATAATTAGAACGTATATATTATATACGTCGTCGTTAGAATATATAATAATTATATATAATTATAAAAGGAATTGAAAATGGCGCGGTAGTTCGAAAATTCGATTTCTAATTTCAAATGAATATACAGAATTCAATATAAGTCAGAATTGAACGAAACAAGAAATATTTGAATCTGTATAACTATATCTTTGTAACGAAGTTAACAAACTGAGATTTCATCTTAGAAATGATAAGATATGTCCAGTTTAAAATTAGAAATAGTCGCTGTGGAATTTATATATATTTTTATATATATAAGGCCCTTAAAAATAGCAATTTTGCAGACGACCTCGGATTTCGACGAAACCAGTTTTGTTGGGTCCGGGATGTAAAGTTATTGCTAGGTTTCAAATTTCATAATTTTTCGAATCAATATGTGAGCGTGGCATAGGAAAACGTGTTTGACCAGTTTTAGTTGATTTTAATCGACTGGAAATTGGCCATTTTTCTAACGGCCTCAGAATTCGACGAAACTAGTTTTGTTAGGACCGTATCGTCAATACGAAGCTAGAAAATATTTTTATGGGATTTATAGAGTTAGTATGTGACCCCGGTAAATTGAAATGTACGTTTAAAATTCAATATAATGATTTAAATGTAAATGCAACGGAAACTGATCGAAACGGTCGATTCAGCTTGCGGTACATATCCCATTGTGTTCGGAATGGGGGTGAAACGCTATGGGCGACAGGCGGTGGACCTCGTTTAGAGGTCGTATGTGAAAGTCAACTTTTTAATAATTAAATATTAATAATAAAAAAAAAATTCCTACCCTTTATTACCCTCTGGCCCCCCCGTTCTAAATGATTTCATTTCAGATCGATGGAAAAAAATATATATATATATATGGAGAAAGCCGCAGCGCGGCGGCGCTAAGCCCCCCCCCCCCCCCCCCCCCCCACCGTCGATGAGCCGCCGCCGCCAAGAAAACACCCCCCAGCCTCGCAACGCCCACCGCACCGCTTCAGGCATGCCCCCCCCCTCTCGCGACCCCCCCTTCCCCTGCTGCTGTCGCGACTTCTTCTTCTTCTCCCTCCACACCACGCCGATCTCCGACGAAGCGAGACCCCCCCCCCTCCTGAGGTCGACCACCGAGAGCCCCCCCCTTACTTCGCAAACCCCCCTCCTCTGTAAGTTTTTTTTTTTTTTTTTTTTATTTTTATTTTATATAAACAGTAAGAAACTGATTTTAATTAAGTATTGAAACTGATTTTAATTAGGAGTAGAAACTGATTTTAATTAAGTATTGAAACTGATTTTAATTAGGAGTAAAAACTGATTTTAATTAGAAGTATTAAAACTGAATTTTAATTAGAAGTAAAAACTGATTTTGAAAAAGCATTTAAAAACTGATTTTATTTTTAGATTTTAAAAGGAAAAAGATTTAGATTTTAAAATAGAAAAGAATTAAACTTTAAAAAGTAAAAGAAAAGATTTGATCTTTGAAATGGAAAAGGCGGAATCTATATTTTTGAAAAATATGATTTTTATATGTTGAACTTCGAATTAAAAATATGATTTTTATATGTTGAACTTCGAATTAAAAATATGATTTTTATATGTTGAACTTCGAATTAAAAATATGATTTTTATATGTTGAACTTCGAATTAAAAATATGATTTTTATATGTTGAACTTCGAATTAAAAATATGATTTTTATATGTTGAACTTCGGAATAAAAATATGATTTTTATATATTGAGTACCGAAGTAAAAATTCGATCTTTACATATGTAGTGGCTATAGCAACGAAGATGACGAAGATGTGATAGCGATGAAGATTTCTATCAATGAAGTGCCGTGGAGCTAGAATAGCTATCTGTGAGAATTTCTCACCTTTCAATTTCTTTTCTAGTAATATATATATACTAGGATGCAGACGGTGCTTAGTAGCACCCGACATAATCGTCCACAGACCATGGACTTGTTTGTTTGGTTGCATAGATTAGTGATGATTTGATTTGAAATTGAATTGTTGGGTGAAATAAATTGATTTGATTGATGTGTGAATGGCGTGGGCCTTCACTAGACCGGGGATAAGGCTAGGCCTCGTCCCGTTTCTAGTATCGTGCCGTTATGCCGCCGAAATTTTCTAAAATATGTTAGAAAATAAAAATATCATTTTATTGTGTAAATGAATTGAATAGAAATTCATAGGTTGAAATAAAATGTTTTATCGTTAAAAATATAATTTTAACGTGAAGTGAATAAAATAAAATATTCATTTATAAACCGGACGGTTTGTTTATGTACACCTATTTGAATGATATTGATTGGGACGATAAATTTTACACATCGCCCAACAGCACAAATAAAATATGTGTTTGATTGTTTGAAACCCCACACGGGTATTGGGATGAAATTTGAAGTTCACTCGTCCTGATTGATTAAATATGTCGATCGATCGATTGACAGGCTGTTATAAGCGTTAGATATTTATATTTGATGCTTATACAGTGTAGTGCACTTTGGTTGATGGTTGATTATTTTTCAAAGCTATTATATACATGTGTTGTAGAAAATCCATATAATTAACATTATATGGTAATTGATTGGGCCTCGTTCCAGTTTAGAAAAAAAGAATATTTGAAATAGAATATTTGAAAATAGGAATATATGAAGCCGTGTTGATTAGATAGACGCCATTTTGACGTGAACGATATTTATATCGATTTTAAACGATTTCGAAATGAATTGAATTGAAAACGATTTCGAAATGAATTGAATTGAAAACGATTTCGAAATGAATTGAATTGAAAACGATTTCGAAATGAATTGAATTGAAAACGATTTCGAAATGAATTGAATTGAAAACGATTTCGAAATGGATTGAAAACGAATTCGAATTGAATTGAAAGCGAATTGAAATGAATTCAAATTGAATTGAAATTTGAATTGAATAGAAATGAATTTTAAAACGAATTTATAAAGAAGAATTCAATTTTTGATTTGAATTGAAATGGAAGTTGAAAATGTTTTTGAAACGAATTCAAAACCATTTATATAATTCGTTTTAAATAGAAATCGACGAAATATATATTATATATATTATATATATAATATAATGGCCTGAATAGAACGCGCCGCGCCGTGGCAGTTCGCGAATTTCGACCATTGATTTCAAACGGACATTACGGGAGATCCGACCGTCGGATTCTCCCAAAACCGGAACCGTTGGGCTCGTATCGAGAAGAGCTTTCTAACGAATGTGATAAATTAGAAATCTAACGGTTGGATTTGGAGTTACGTCCAAATCAAATTTGAAAAAGGTCGCTGTAAGTGCAGTTCGATGGCCATTGATGGAAATCGACTGTACGGGCCTTGATAAAATTATTAAAAATAGTAATAATTTGTGTAAAATCATAAGAAATGATTTGTGAAGATTTGGGATGGAAAACTCCATATTTGGAAAGATAAAAATAGATTTTTATCGGAATGAACTAGTTTTGAACTAGAATTATAATTCTATTTATTTTTAAATAAATAAATTGAATTTGAAATGGTTTTAAAAATAACCAGAATATCCAATGATTGCATTGGAGTGGAATTGAATCGAAATTGTCTTCGGAATATTTCGATGTTGAAATTCGTGATTATACGGATGTTGATATGGAAATTTGAAAGATATATATTTATATCGTTATTTCCAATACGACATTTGTTAGTCGTAGAATTTGATATTGAATATAAGCCGATATATTTTCTATTCAGAGCCTTGTATTGAATATCAAATGTGATTTGGGTTTGTCGTGAATGGTGTCTTCACTAACACTGTTCTTGAACCCAGTTGAGAAAAGATTAAATCTTTTTATTTCGATTTAATGAAGTGTACCAATTAAATGATATTTAATTGGAATTGAATTGGTATTGATTTTTGGGTTTATCGTGAACAGTGTTTTAAATAACACTTGTTCTTTAACCCGATAATTAATGGAATGTGATTTTGGGTTTATCGTGAATCGTGTTTTAAATGACACTGATTCTTTAACCCAGATAATGATTAAAACTAAGTGGAGTTTTAATGAATCTTTAATTAGATTGAAAAGATCGAGAATGGAGTATCACCAGTTTTACTCCAGGCGATAGTTAAATCTTTAATTAGATTTGAACGTGAAATGGTAATTGAATTACCGATAACACTGTGGTGTTAGATATGAAGTACTACCAGTTTTACTTCATGGGATGAATAGGTTGGGATTGGGAAATAAAATAAATGATTTCTTCGGTGTGATTCGCTAATCCCGACTAGTTTGAATTGATATTCAAAGGAGATTAAAGAATAAATTTAAAGAATTTATCTTGGATAAAATCAATGGGAACTTTTTCCCAAAGTATAGGAATATTTGAATAAAAGAATATTCTGAATTGGAATGAGGCGTATGTTGTGTTTGTGTAACACTTTTATAATATATACGCGAGTTATTCAGAAAGACCGGGTTTATCCCATTCTGAATAACTGATTCGACGTGGTGTCGAAGATGATGACGGTGGTCGAAGACCGGAAGTCTTCACGTCGTTTGGGTAATTACTGATGATCTTGATTGGGCTGTACACCCAAGAAGATGGAAACAGTTGGTGATCGTCCAGACGTACTTGGAGATCGAAGGATATGCGGGGTACTAGGTGCCTCCGGTTTCGTTCAGACCCAGAACGGACTTGTAAATGGACTGTGTGTCTGACATTGGATTTTAGTCCGTGTGATTGATCTCTATTAAATATATATCTGTTTGGCGGCGGAGAATTTATTCTCTTGCTTAACGCCCCTCTCTGAGACGTACGAGCTCAGGGGTTATATATTGATGGATATCAAACGCATGGAGTGAATTGCCTGTGTGGCATGCCTAAGTGGCAATTGATCGAGGCTTCTGTTGAAAAGCAAAGTCTTGTGGTGATGATCAAAGCACGGCCTTTGTGGCGTAGCTTTGTGTAACGTTTACCTCGCGTGTATCGCACCCGGTATGAACCAAAAACGGGAGACGGACCTCAGGGAGGACTTGCGTTTCTTTCTAGCTAGAAGTGGCGTCAGTGGTTTTACACGCCCTGACGAGTTTGACTTATGTGGTTGTTGCTGTTGCGAGGCGCCTCGGTTATATTGGTTTCGGCCGATGCATTCTGGTCGGCTGACGGGCCAGACTTACACCCCATAGGGTGGGGAGACGTAGTGTTCAGGCATAATAATCCACATCGGTGGACCGTCCCTGACGACCCATGGCTTGCCTGCGCGCTTGCCTGAGGGGCGGGCTAGAGCGTCTCGAATCGGTTGAGGACTATCTTTTGCCTCGGTTCATAGATGGAAATCCAATTTCCAAATACGTGACATTTGCGGTTTTATTTGTAGAGCCTAGTATGGCGACATGATATATGGTACCCATGCCGCCTATGATTGATACTTATGATTTGAAGTTGTTTTATACACTATGCACTTATAGTAGTATCAAATGATTTGTTTTAAACGTACTAAGCATGTTTGGCTGTTATAAGGGAAAACCCTATCCTCGGCTGCGTTGCATTGTGTGATGGGACCTGGGTCTTATAATAGCTTCATTTTTCTTTATTTAGCATTGCGCTGTTTGTTTTATGCACTGGTATTCTTGGGAGGAAACCCGTTCCGTGTTATACGGCGTGGTCCCTTGATTTACCTAACTTTTAAAATAAAGAATAATAACTGTTTTAGTTCTCACACCAGTCCTATGACTGACCTGGAGTTTATTGTTTTAACCTAAACTCTGGGTGCCCCTATTTTGACACGGGCAGCTAGTAGTTTTGGTTTTGCAGATTTATATTCACAGGATCCTGGTTTTCAGCTGGAACGATATCCGGAAAGCTTTGTATCCGTATATCTCTTCTAGTTGTGTATTGTATTATTTTCCGCTGCGATGTATTTAAATGTAATTTAAATCTCTGATATTTCTGTGTAATATTTATTCATTTATACTCTGTATATTCTTGTAATCTGATGCATTGTTGTAATATACAATGAAACGTTCTTCTGTTTGCGTTCTGTTATGGTTTGTTCTCGAACTATCCGACGCTTTCCTTTACGGGGAAGTTACGGGTCTTTACATTACCACTTTAGGGAGTGATACACCCTATCGTGGGGCCGACACAGGGTGTTTATGTATTAGGGAGCCGATCGCTTGGGTAGGATTTAGGGCACACTTAGCTCTGTCTGATTCTGTTGGTACCGTCTGTTTTGTTGGGTGGTAACACCCGTCTGTGTCTGCGTGGTACCGTCTATTTTGTTAGGCCCACTACTAGTGTACACCTAATTGTAGTATTCCGTTTCTGTACTCTGTTCTATTAGGGTGGTAAAAGCCCATTTTTCCCAAACTTTATCTATGGACCATTCTGTTCCGTCCTGTTTTGACGTAGACATTAGGGTAACACCTAATCCTGTTATACTAGTATTGGTACTAAGAAGTTGGATCTTGACTTAGGCCAACACCTGATATTGGGCCAAGTTTAGGCCAAGGGATAAATTCTTGTTTATACATGACATGTTAGAATGCTGGTACACCTGTGATGAAAAACTTCACCTTGATTATGTGATGACCCCTTTGAACTATCTGTTAGATATTCACCATGCTAGTATGTAATTATCCTTATGTTCATCCCTGCTTCTCATGCCAGTTAACTTTATCAGTTTACATTGATTGTAGTAGGGCTTACTCAGTCTTTTTGACTGACCTGTTTTCTTTCGCCTCTTTTCTTCCGTTTCCCCCCCCCCCAGGTTCTCAGGGTGGGAATATTGGAGCTTAGCTTGGCTTTTTGATCGCTTGCTTGTGGGATTTTAGCTCATGTACGGTCTTGACATGAAGCTAGCTATGGTTATCACTTATTTTGGGGATAGTACTTATGCATTTCAGTTTTCCAGTGATGTTGTTTTTATCTAGACTTGTGTATTTGGAAAGTTGACATTATGTTGTACCAGACTTGTTTTTGAAATAGTTTGAAATCTTCCGCTGTTTTACTTATCTTATTTACTCTTTTTACATATATACATATGTTCTTGTTCTGCCTTGATATATCATTATGCATGTTTACCTGATTCAAACACCCCTCCAAAGTCAGAGTGCTTGCAAGAGTCACCCTGGCGGAGGTGGGGTGTTACACCCGGTATGATGGTGAATGGTTTGTTTGATTAGTATGTTGACCAATATAATTTATATATACATGGATTGGATCAACTGAGCGTTGTTGGGTGTGGTCGCTCCAAATCCGGAGATTGGGCAATTGTTTCAGCCGAAGCCCATGGGGATAGAACATTAGATTGTTCTTCCAAAGTGCGTATTATATGTATTACGGTGTTTTCTCTTGCCGAGACGTAAGCCGTGGAGATACATTCGCGATATGTCTTTCGAATCAGGAGCTATCATGATGGAAACCCAACTTTCCAATACGAGCTTTGTGGTTTCTAGTTGTATACTTATATGGTGACATAATATATTATGCCGCTTACATAGTATATTATTCCACTTAAGATTGATACATTTAAATTCGAAAATTTATTTCTACACTGTGCACTTATAGTATAAAAGATGAATTTCGCGTATTAAGCATTTTTGACCATTATAAGGTAAACTCTATCCTTCGGCTTTCGTTGCAAGGGACTTGAGTCTTATAATAGTTTCATTTTCTAAAAGCATTACGTTGTTTTTACGCACTGGTATTCTTGGGAGGAAACCCGTTCCGCGATAGCGGCGTGGTCCCTTGACTTACCCAACTTTAAAATAAAGTTAATAACTGTTTTTAGTTCTCATACCAGTCCCATGACTGACCTGGAGTTTATAGTTTTAACCTAAACATCTGGGTGCTCCTATTTTCCACACGGGCAGCTAGTAGTTTTGGTTTTGCAAATATTTGTTCACAGGATCCTGGTCTACAGCTGAAGCGATATTCGGAAAGCTCTATATCCGTGTATTTCTTTCAGTTGTACTTTGTATTATTTTTCCGCTGCTATGTAAATGTAATTTTAAATCTCTGATATTATATTTCTAATGTTAAATATTTATTCATGCTCTGTTATATTCTTGTACTCTGATGTATTTGTTGTAACAGCAATAAAATGTTCTTATGTTCTGTGCTCTGATGTGTATTGTTCTCATAACAATCTTCATTCTAGTTCGGTTTAGGCCGGGCTGGATTGAGGGTCGTCACATTTGGTATCTGAGCTTTGGTTTACAGACCTCGAGAATAAGACACATTAGGACCGAACGAAAGAATTCATCAGAGATTGGATTAGTAATATCCAATAAGAATAACTCGTTAGAGATAGGACCAGTAGCATCCTAGAACGAGTGTAAAGAGTATTAATTTTAAAAATGAAAACAAATTTAGTTTTGAAAATTTTATCTTAAAATACATATTTAATATATTATTATATTTTAATTTGGACAATCGAGTATATAAAGATTTCGAATAGACGAGTAATTAACAGATATTCGAAGTTTTAATATACTAGATAGATATAGAATCACACTCTAGTCGCCCGAAGATGATTCTGATAATGAGCATGACATCATCAACATTTATGTTCGAGTATTCGAAAGTGGGATATCTATATATTTCCAACTGACTGGTGTGAGAACCAAAACTTGCTAGGATTTATTGCTGTGATTTGTACTGAAATATGATTTTTGACTATATATATTTAAGTTATATATATTTGAAAAGTTAATCACCAAATTGATTGTTGGGTTTGATGTTTGATTATTAGTTCAACTAATTAAAATACTAGAATGGTAATTAATAAAAACCAATATGTTAAAGAATGATAAATTTAACTAGATCGAAATTAATATTGAACTGAATTGAAAATTGATTGGAATGAAAATTGAGTTAATTAAGTAAACAACTTTTAGCTCCGTTTCTTTTCGAGGACGAAAAGATTTTAAGTGGGGGAGATTGTAACAACCCGAAAAATCAGAACCAATTTAAAATTTTATTTTAAGAAATTTTAAATAGAAAATGCGTCAGAATTTAGAAATTCTAAAAAAATTATTAATAAAAAGGTTAAACAATAAAAGTTTACATTTTTATTGTAAAGAAAGAAATATGAAAAACGGACATTTGTTTAAATAGGAAAGCTCTTATAACATAAAAATGTACATTTTTATGTAATAATGATTCAGTAAAATGAATCATAGCTTGTTTAAATGATGTGACATAAAAATTTACATTTTTAGGTAATATAAAAAGATTATATTCTTATGCAACATTTGTTCAATGTAAAGAAGCTTACAATAAAAGATTATATTTTAAATGTGCAATATGTAATATGATTCATTAAAAAAGAATGCTTGATTGACAAATATGTTAACATTAAAAAGGTCTTAGAACTTTAGTGACATTTATTAATTTACTGATTGAAAATAATGTGTAGGTCATAAATGAAATAAATTCTGACAATATATATATATTAATATATATATATATGTATATATATGTACATATCTTTGGTTGTCCTCTTAAATATTTCCCCTATCAATTCAAATTTATCTTTTAGAAATTCAAAATGTAGACTATATGTTCATAATCAAATAGCATTAATCTAGCATTAATTCTTTCCATTTTATCCTCTTTCTATCTCTTTCATTGTCATCTACTTTTGAATTTTGAATAATAAAAAAATGGAATAAATGGGTCATTATAGCGTGTAATCAAAAGGGGATTTAAGGAAACATTTATAAGACACAATTAAAACATAAAACGTATTTATTCATAATGCACATGCATGGTTTCTGGAATAAAAACAAAACTTTGCCCCACTGTCAAATTTGTAATTGCCTTGTTGGTTACATGCTGAAAATGGTTTATATACATACTCGCTAAATAATGGGCTTGTTGAATTTCTTTGCATAATAATAATAATAAAATGTTATAGAAAGATAGATAATTAAAATTGATATGTTTTCCTATTTTGGTTTCATAACTTTTTGAAAAAAGTTATATATGAGTTGTGATATGTTTAAAAATGGTCTTAATCTACTATAGGTAAAATTTATTTAAAAATGGGATACATTCTTCAGTATATAAGTTGTTATATAATAGCTTTATATTAAAGCAAATATACGCACTATTTAATAGGAAAGATGTAAATGTTAAATTTGGACGATTCAAAAATATTCCAAAAATATTAAGGAACAATAATGTATGGATTTAATTGTAAAATTAGAAATAAAGTATTATAAAATTACTTTTGTCCTTTTTCCCAAATCCCTAATCCACTAACATGACCAGCCGCCGCCAAACATGTCCAATGGCCAAAATGTTCTCTCATTCCTCCTCCTTTTTCTTCTAATCCAAACAATAAATTTGAAAATCTTATGAACGAAAAACATTCGTCTCTTCTAGCTCATGAAGATGAACGGTAGTGATCATTTAAAACACCATGGATGGGAAGATTTTTGGGTTCAAAGGTGGCGGGCTCGTGGTCTAATTGGGGGCTATAGGGGGCGGCGAGTTTCCCCATACGGCAGGCGAAGGTGGAGGCTGGCATAGGCTTCGATGTGAGGTGGTTTGATGTGGATCTGGTTGTCTTAGGTGCGTGCGACGGTGGAGCATTCGTTTGAGAATTCTTTTTTATATATAATTATAATTTATTAATTATGATTTTTGCTTTGATAATCCGCTGTTAAAATTAATTTGTATTATTCGTGATTTGATGTGGATTGATGAATTCTGTTATGCCGATCTGTTGATTAATTGAATTATTTTGTTTGAAATGAAATAGGTGAAACAAGTTTTACACCCTTTGTTGAAATAAAATTAGCATATCTATTTGCTAAGTTAGATTAGAAAAAGTAGCAAATGAATTATCCTTTTATTTGTTATTAGAATGTGAGATTTCTCTTTTCTTTTAAAATAAATATATATATTCAAATTGATTTTGATTGTAATGTTGAATATTTACGCTATATATAAAACACATGTCCATATCATGAAAAATTGAGGTTGGTTGATTTGACTTGTGGTGGTGCTGATTGGTTAAATTTTATTTGTTTAAAATATAATCTTGAAATAAAAGTGTCATCTTTGTTAGATAATGTCTTTGTGAAATAAAATTACATTTTTATTTTTCATGAATAAAATAAAATAAAGATGAAAAAATATATATTCATATAGCATAAATTTGCAATTTATGTTAGAAAACAAATTTGTCATCTATGTTAGAGCGTACAAATGTCATTTTTATTTGAAGTGTTAAATTAGAATAATGACATGTTACAAATATGTCATTTATATAGATTGTGTTTCATGTTAAAAAAATGTCATCTTTTGATAGAGATTAGAATATCATCTTTTGTTAGGAAGCAAATAGGTCATTTATGTTAGAAAGTAAATAGGTCATTTATGATAAGTAAATATGTCATTTAATTAGAAGATGTCACATTTGAATAGAAATAACATTTTTTTTTGTTACAAGTTTGTTATGTAATTAAAAAATAACATGAGGAATGAGAATAAAAATAACATTTTTCTCATAAAATGTTGCAATTGAATAAAAATACCATTTGTTATATATATACTTCGTTAGGTTAAGATCATAACATTTACATGTTAGTGTAGTTACTATAAAATGACCATTTGTAAAATAAGACTGTCATTTAGTAAAAACATGTTTTGCTAAATAAAACTGCCATTTATATTCGTTTAGAATTGTCAGAAAATGAAGTACCATTTATGTTCATTTAGAAATGTCATTTATGATTCATTTAGAATTGTCAAAGATAAAATTAACATTTTTATATGTCATGTATACATTAGTTTTGTATACATGTTAAAATTTACATTTTTATAACTCATGTAGATTTGAACATATATTTGTCAAATAAATGACAAATTGGGTTTTGTAATAAAAAGATTTTCTTTTTATTTCAATTGAGAACATGTAAATGACAAATTGGGTTTTGTAATAAAAAGATTTTCTTTTTATTTCAATTGAGAACATGTAAATGACAAATTGGGTGTTGTAATAAAAAGATTTTCTTTTTATTTCAATTGAGAACATGTAAATGACAAATTGGGTTTTGTAATAAAAAGATTTTCTGTTTATTTCAATTGAGAACATGTAAATGACAAATTCGGTATCGAAATAAAAAGATTTTCTTTTTTTTAAAGTGAGAAATTTTATCTCACTCAAGTTTTTGAAACAGTTAATTATTTTTATTATTAAATATTAATTAATTATCTGTGTTGAAATTATTGTTCGTTGGATAAATGTTGATTTGGATGACTGTTGTGAATTGTTTGAAATTTGAAATGTGTAACATGTTGTTATGACATTTATGATATTTAAAACATGTTTACACTGCCATTTACAAGTTGCCTGACTTGTTTATGTTGATTGAACGATAAATTTTCACACATCGTCCAAGAGCACAATTAATAATATATTATCTGAATTTGTGTTGGTTGAAACCCTACACGGGTCTTGGGTTGATATTCTGACTACACATCGCCCTTGTGATTAGTTTAAAATGCACATTGGCTATTATTGAATGTTTTATCATTATTATGGAATTAATGCAATGTTTGAAGTCCATATAATTAAAATTATACGGTAATGGATTGAGTCTCATTCCAAATTTGAATTAAAGGAATATTTTAATTTAATATTCAGTTAATGGAATTAATTGATATATGAATTAGAAAGATTATATCTTTATTGTTTAAAAGTTATAATAAAAAGCATTAAATTAAAAAGATTACATCTTTACGGTCAGTATCATAAGATAAGAAGGTTTGATTTCAAAATTTGAACTTTTGAAAAGATCATTATTATGGTATAATAATAATATAGAAAGTTCAATTTTTCATCAAAAAATTGAAATGCCAGTTAGGATATTCGGAAACAAAGGGTTTTATTAAATTGGTGACAATTTAATGTAAAGATCATATCTTTATTTTAAAATAATATTTAAAAATAATATTTTCAGTGAATTAATTATAATTATTAATTATAATTGTACTTGGACACGAGGTTGGGTTACATTTGTGGTATAAGTCTGCCCGGACCCGCCCGGCATATCCAGCAGCCACAAATGTTGGGCCTAATGTGAGAGGTCCAAGTGCGCAAATACGAATTGGGCCATGACATGAGGTTAAGCCCAACTTGTGGGATAAGTCTGCCCGGAACCAACCGGCATATCCAGCATCCATAGGTAGCAGGCTTAATGTGGGAGGTCTGACCCAATATAAAATATAAATGAATAAGATAAAGAATTGAGCTATTTAATCTGTTTTAAATAGCAACACCATTTTAACCTAAATGTGTTTATCGATTTATTTTATACATTTTATAATGCATGTTAAAAGAGCTAATTTCAAAATTAATATTTTGGAAATAATATTATTTTAATATGATAATAGATAGAATATTCAATTTGGATTTAAAATTGGAAATAAAGATTGAAATGAAAATATTACATTTTTCAATGTAATAAAGATTGAAATGAAAATATTACATTTTTCAATGTAATAAAGGTTGAACTAAAAAGATTACATTAAAAAGATTTCATTTTTATTTAAGGTTGATTACATTAGGAAGAATACATTTTTATAGTTAATTTGTTTCATTATAAAGATTAGAAAATAAGAATGACATTCTTACTATAATATGTTTTTCAAGTAAAAGGTTAGAAAATAAAGATTATATTTTTATTATGGTCTTGTTTCCAGTTATAATGAATCATGTTTTTAAGAAAAGATTTGATTACGAAGATTATATGGTCATTGAATGTGTTGCATTAAAAAGAATTTGATGTTAAAGTATGATTTGTGATTTAGAAATCTTTTAATTAAAGTTTTATAGAAATTTCTAAAGAGGAGTTTTCCAATTCAATATATATTAAATTGGAATTGAAAGAGAAAAATTAGATTTTGGGTTTGTCGTGAATAGTGTCTTAAATAACATTGTTCTTAAGCCCCGTGTGAATAGAATAAATCTTTTATTAAGATTTAAATGAAAATTTTTCCAAATAAAAGAATTCTAATTAAATAGAATTAATTGGGATTAAATGAAATTCGAATGGTTAAAAATCGAAATGAACTCCTGTGGATGAAGTCTGCTACTATATATGGAATTTAAAAGGCCTCGCCGTTGTTCCATTTATATTATTAGTCTGATACAGAAATTTAAACCGATTATATGTTGATCTAATTTCAGTAAAGATTCCATATTTTATGGAAGATGTGCGACGACCCCAAAACCCGTACTGACAGTGTTAAGGGTAAACTTTGGAATATAACATAGAAACAGATAATAGCAGAACAGAAATAAATAAATACACCAGATAATGTACAAATAATACACTGGATAAACGTAATCATCCGAGTTACGCAGTATACAGGATCATACTTAGTACAAATATAGTTCAGCTATACATAAATATCAACAGCGGAGAACAAACATAATATGTACAATAGGAGCTGAACGACATAAAAAGAGATAAATGATAGAATCCATCTTCAGCTCTAGCAATCCAGACAAAGCCTGCTAAAACCTGAACCCATGGCTGCCCGTGTAGAAAAAGGGGCACCCGAGTTTGCAAGTCAAACAAACTACGAGTCAGTCACGGGACTGGTATGAGAAATCTACTCAACACATTTATAATATGGCTAATCACAGGACCACGCCACTTTCGTGGAATGGGTTTACTCCATCGTATTGCCAGTGCTTTAAGACAAATAATTCTTTTAAACATCGCAATGCCTTTTATAAAAATGAAGCCATTATAAGACTCGGTTCCCATCACACAATGCAACGCAAACCGGAGGATAGAGTTATACCTTATAATGGCCGTAATATGCTTGATACGAATAAAACAAAAGCATTTGATATTATTACTAGTGTTTATATGTTTCAAAAACAATTTCAATCATAACTATCAATCATAGACGGCATGGGTACCATATATCATGTCGCCATATATATATACAATCAAAACCGCACGGTGTCGTATTTGGAAATTGAATTTCCATCATGAACCAAGGCAAAAGATAGTACCGAATTCGAGATTGCCTAGCACGAGTCTCAGGATCAGAACGCATCGGCCCTTGGATCGTCAGGGCCGGTCCACCGATGTGGATTAAAATTCTTGAACACTACATTTCCCCGCCCTTTGGGGGCGTAAATGAGCCAACGAATGACTCCATCGGTCCCGGATCGACCGATATAATCGAGGCGCCTCACAACAGCAACAACCACATAGGTGAAAATAATATAAATGTCAGCCAGTTTAAGCACTGACACCACCTCTAGCTAGGAGGAAACGCATGCCCTCCCGGATGTCCTCTCCCGTTTCTGGTTCATACCGGGGTGTGAGGCTCGCGAATTAACGTTATACACAAAGTTGTGCCACACAGGCCGGGCTTTGATCATCAACCACAAGACTTTGCTTTTCAACAGAAGCCTTGATCACTGCATCTTAGCATGCCACATAGGCAATTCACACCGTGTAACTGATGGCTATCGATCACACAGATTGAATTCCAATGTCAAACACACAGTCCATTTGCAAGTCCGTTCTGGGTCTGAACGAAACCGGAGGCACTATATACCTCGCATACCCATCGATCTCCACGTACGTCTGGACGATCACCACTCATTATCCATATTTCGGGATGCCTCCCAATCAGGACATCAGTTACCATCCAAACGAGGTGAAGAACTCCGGTCTTCGACTACCGTCTTCATCTGCGATTTCTTATCGTCGATTCAGTTATTTAGAATGAGATAAACCCGGTCTTTCTGAGCAACTCACGTATATAATGAACAAGTGCAACACAAACAGACATACGCCATATTCCAATTCATTAGTCACTAATCGTAAATCAGTAAGAGAACGATTTCCCAAATATTAACCCCGAAGGCCGAAACCAACATCAGATCAAAACCCAGGAAACCATTCGACTTAGCCAACCTTCAGTAAGTTTCTATATTTCACATCCATATCGTTTATAATATTTTATAATGATTTATCGCTATTTTTATTTATTTTAAAATAGCCAATTTATTCAAACGACGCTTCGGGCCATAACGCGGCCGTGGCGCTGTTTTTCTTCAGATTTGATTTACACATATCTGAAAATCTAACCGTTGGATCTTCACAAAATTTATATTATTAGAAAGATCTTTTCAAAACGAATCCAACGGTTCCAGTTTCGGGAAAATCCGACAGTCACATCTCCCGGTATAATCGTTTGAAGTTTCGATTTCAAAATACGAACTGCAGTGTCGTTATTCGATTAAATTTAATTATATTTATATATATATATATATATAAATATAATCGATTCTGGCGCTGTTTTTCTTCATATTTGAATTAAACATTCCAGACAATCCAACCGTTGGATCTTTACAAAGTTGGTGTCGTTGGAAAGATATTTCCAAAGCGAACCCAACGGTTTCGGTTTCGGGAAAATCCGATGGTCAGATCTCCCGCACTAATCGTTTGAAATCATGGTTTCAAAACACGAACTGCAGCTTCGTTATTCGATATATTTTAATTATATATATATATAAATATAATCGATTGTTCGATTTCAAAACTATATGCTTTTCATATATTTGATAAAAATGATATTTTTATCCAACAAACATTCACTTCGACACTTCACTATTTTTAACAACTCATGTATATAGTAAAAATGTGATTTTTATTGTAAAACGATTTATTTCAAAACACGACTATTTTATATAGTTCATATAGATGATAAAAATATGATTTTTATTATAAAACAATTTATTTTAAAACACGAATACCATTCAACACATGAATTTCTATTCAATGAATGAATTTATATTCAACACATGAACGGTTTTCTATAGTTTGTATATATATAGTAAAAATGTGATTTTTATTGCAAAACAATTTATCTCAAAACATTACTATTTTATATAGTTCATATAGATTATAAAAATATGATTTTTTTTATAAAACAATTTATTTTAAAACACGAATACCAATCAACACATGAATTTCTATTCAACGAATGTATTTCTATTCAACACATGAACGGTTTTCTATAGTTTGTATATATATAGTAAAAATGTGATTTTTATTGCAAAACAATTTATTTCAAAACATTACTATTTTATATAGTTCATATAGATGATAAAAATAGGTTTTTTATCATAAGGCAATTTATTTCAAACACGAATACCATTCAACACATGAATTTCTATTCAACGAATGAATTTCTATTCAACACATGAATGGTTTCAACATATGGAAATAATTTCAACAAATGAAAATAATTCTAACACATGAATATTTCAGAAAATTTCGGCAGCATAACGGCAGGGTAGTTAAAACCGGGGTCGTCCCTAGTACGGCTCCTCGCTCTACCTTAAAGCCTCGCAGCTTTTGACAATGGGGAATTCATGCATCTAGTTCGCACGCATGCGGCATGTATATTTTTTTTCATTTCCACAAACTAATCCTATGTGGTTTCAACCAAATAATTCTCAACCACAAACGGGTATTTTCCAACCACAATCAATCAATTTCAACCACAAACAATTTTAATCAACCATTCGTAATCAACCAATTTTCATACCAATCATAACCAATTAATATCGTCCATGGTTTGTGGACGAAGGGCATGTATATATATATATATATATATATATATATATTTACCTATATAAGCATTTCACTTCTATTTCAACATATAGATAATTTTTACAACGCATATATAACTTATATATCGAACGTACAACTTATACAACGCTTATACATGAGGTGTACAACGCTTATATAACTCATACATCGACTATATAATTTATACATCATCGTTTTCGATATCGTTTATAATTTAGAATGCTCACATTGGGTTCCACTCCACCAAAAATAGCAGAAGGCTCAGAAAAATATGCGGTCTCTTCTAGAATGTAGAAGGCGTCCACATGAGTCCACCGTCTCTTGTTTCAATGAATTTCGTCAACAAACGAAAAAGATATGATTTTTACAGTGAAATCAAAAACCGTAGCGCTTAGAAGTGCTATAGAATATAAAATAAAATAAATGCCGTACCTTTCTATTTTGATTCAAAACTAGGTTTTCACTTTCCTCGAAATCCATGCCACTTCAGAACGATCGGCCAGTGCCACAACGTAGAGCTAGGAGAGGCGCCCTCGGCGCTAATAGTTTCACCAAGATCGATCGCCGATCAGAGGCGCGGCGGCGCTTTAAAGACTCGAACTTTGGAGGGCCAGATTTCGGTGAATACTCGATGATAGGGGACGAGGCTGGTACTGATTTGAAGCTTGGAGGATTCTCCACAAAAACCCCAACTGGAGATGGCGATTCTGATGCGTGGATTCGGAGAAAAAGAGGAGAGAAGGAGTGGAAGATAGCTGTCGTCGATCGGGGGGGTTACGGGGAGAGATAAAAGTGAATGTGCAATCACGTTTTTTCTTTAATTTATATATTTTTAAATATCGAAAATACCCCCCTTTCACACACGAACTCCAATCCAAACCCAACGACTGTCGTCCCTAGCATTTTACCCCCATTCCGAACACAATGGGATATGTTTCGTAGGCCCATTTGACCGTTTCAGGCAGTTTTCATTCAAATTAAAATATAAAACATTCAATATTTGATTTGAACGTACATTTCAATTTGCCGGGGCCACATACTGATTCGAAAAATTCTAAAAAAATAAATCTAGCTATGTTTTGATGATACGGTCCCAACAAAACTAGTTTCATCGAATTCTGAGACCGTTTGAAAAATGGCCCTTTTCTGGTCGATCCAATTTAATAGAAATCGACCAAACATATTTTCCTTTTCCACGCTTACATACTAGCTTCAAAAATTATGAAATTTGAAACTTAGCAATAGTTTAACATCCCGGATCCAACAAAAGTGGTTTCATCGAATTCCGAGGTCGTTTGCAAAATGGCCATTTTCACGGGCTATATAAACTCCATAGCGACCTTTCAGAAAATTCATTTGGCCATAACTTTTGCTTCCCGCTATGAAACTTCAATTTTTCAGATTCGTTAGAAAGGTATTCACTAACAGATTTAAATATTTTTTGTTTCACTCAAATCCGTTTTGTTTTGCACCCGGAACAGTCAGTCAAAGTTTGAATTCAAATTTTGAAACTACCACGCCATTTCAGGCCTTGTTTATAATTCAAAGTAATTATATTTATTTTCAACTTCGATTCAAACTTAATTTCATCACTATTATTTAAAATATTTATTTTAAATACTTAAAATTCACTATTTTAGCCAATTTAAAATTTTCAAACTGGTTCAGATTTTTCGGGTTGTTACAATCTCCCTCACTTAAATTTTTTGTCCCCAAAAAGGAACAAAGTCGAAAGTGGTTTGATTAATCAACTCTACGTTCAATCTGTCTTCCATTCTCCAACTTTTCAGTTTCTAAGAATTTTCAAATTCTTCAAAAATTTGGCTAAAACCCGGAATTTTCGAAAAATTTCGCCATAACCTTCTTTGTACGGGGAGGGGTTTGGAAATTTATTGGGCCGTATTAGGTACCCAATAAATCCTATAAAGCATACACATATTTATAGTGATATATTCTGGTATTTACATAGGAGCGTGTATAGATAATAACTCCAGAGAATAAATTCTCATCACCCTGTCAAAGCCTGAGGGAGTGTGTATTTTTAATTGCTCCAGAGAATAAATTCTCGTCACCTCGTCCCGTGTGGGAAATAAATAATCCATGTGTCGTATCTAATAACTAGAGAGACGTGATTATTGTCAACTCCAGACCCGTGTGGGGTTTTTATTAATCTGGCTATTTATCGTTACAATTTTATATGGTCATATCAGTCATCAGTTCAACCTGTAAAATATAATCATCGCCATACAAGCCTCTTGCTCGTATGGTAAATCTTCCACCTTGTCACACAAGCTCCAAATGCTTATGTGGTATATGATGAAGTATGCCTATCTTCGAGAAGTATGCCATGTAGCGTAGTTCAAAATTAATTGTTACTATCCTATGGCGACATTTATTATTACACACAGAACAAGCAGCACTCCGCATCCAATGGCATTCACAGGAGTTGATATAATAATATTTCGCATCCAACTCATTAAGGTTTACCTATTTGTTGGGCACGCAAATAAAATCTTTACTCAACAGCTAATCCATTTACCTGTTCAAACATATATGATGCACATGTATATATTTCTATCTATTTTTAAATCAGTTCAATGTGTGATTTAATCGAATAAATTCTACCATTATTCTCTTATTGATTAAATTAACTATCGTTCTAATAACTTAATTAATCAAATACATTATCACACAACTCAAACAACAATCAAATTGTTTTTTTTTACTTTTCAAATATATACCTTTTTATATGTTCAAAAAATTATATTTCTAAAACTATACTATATATAATCGCAAATACGTTATTTATAAACCTATAACTCTCCACTCGTTCTGGGGCACTTCTGACCCCATCTCTAATGAGTTATTCTGATTCTGCTATACTCATACTAGGATATTACTGATCCTATCTGTAATGAGTTACCCGTCCAAGAACACTACTGGTTCTATTTCTGACGAGTTCGTTAATATGTTATATTCCAGAACTAAGCTTAACCAAAGCTCCGATACCACGTTGTGACGACCCCAAAACCCGTACTGACGGTGTTAAGGGTAATCTTCGGAATATAACACAGAAACAGATAATAGCAGAACATAAATAAATAAATACACCAGATAATGTACAAATAATACACTGGATAAACGTAATCATCATAGTTACACAGTATACAGGATCATACTTAGTACAAATACAGTTCAGCAATACATAAATGTCAACAGCGGAAAACAAACATAATATGTACAATAGGAGCTGAACAGCATAAAAAGAGATAAATGATAGAATCCATCTTCAGCTCCAGCAATCCAGACAAAGCCTGCTAAAACCTGAACCCAAGGCTGCCCGTGTAGAAAAAGGGGCACCCGAGTTTGCAAGTGAAACAAACTACGAGTCAGTCATGGGACTGGTATGAGAAATCTACTCAACACATTTATAATATGGCTAATCACAGGACCACGCCACTTTCGTGGAACGGGTTTACTCCATCAGATGGCCAGTGCTTTAAAACAAATAATTCTTTTAAACATCGCAATGCCTTTTATAAAAATGAAGCCATTATAAGACTCAGTTCTCATCACACAATGCAACGCAAACCGGAGGATAGAGTTTTACCTTATAATGGCCAAAATATGCTTGATACGAATAAAACAAAAGCATTGGATATTATTACTAGTGTTTATATGTTTCAAAAACAATTTCAATCATAACTATCAATCATAGACGGCATGGGTACCATATATCATGTCGCCATATATATATACAATCAAAACTGCACGGTGTCGTATTTGGAAATTGAATTTCCATCATGTACCAAGGCAAAAGACAGTCCTTACTGAATTCGAGACTTCCTAGCCCGAGTCTCAGGATCAGAACGTATCGACCCTTGGATCGTCAGGGCCGGTCCACCGATGTGGATTAAAATGCCTGAACACTACGTTTCCCCACCATTTGGGGCGTAAATGAGCCAACGAATGACTCCATCGGTCCCGGATCGACCGATATAACCGAGGCGCCTCGCAACAACAACAGCAACAATCACATAGGTGAAAATAATATAAATGTCAGCCAGTTTAAGCACTGACACCATCTCTAGCTAGGAGGAAAAGCATGCCCTCCCTGATGTCCTCTCCCGTTTCTGGTTCATACCGGGGTGTGAGGCTCGCGAATTAACGTTATACACAAAGCTGTGCCACACAGGCCGGGCTTTGATCATCAACCACAAGACTTTGCTTTTCAACAGAAGCCTTGATCACTGCATCTTAGCATGCCACACAGGCAATTCACACCGTGTAACTGATGGCTATCAATCACACTGATTGAATTCCAATGTCAGACACACAATCCATTTGCAAGTCTGTTCTGGGTTTGAACGAAACCGTAGGCACTATATACCTCGCATACCCATCGATCTCCACGTACGTCTGGACGATCACCACACATTATCCATATTTCGGGATGCCTCCCAATCAGGACATCAGTTACCATCCAAACGAGGTGAAGAACTCCGGTCTTCGACCACTGTCTTCATCTTCGATTTCTTATCGTCGATTCAGTTATTCAGTATGGGATAAACCCGGTATTTTTGAGCAACTCGCATATATAATGAACAAGTGCAACACAAACACACATACGCCATATTCCAATTCATTACTCACTAACCGTAAATCAGCAAGAGAACGATTTCCCAAATATTAACCCCGAAGGCCGAAACCAACATCTGATCAAAACCCAGGAAACCATTCGACTTAGCCAACCTTCAGTTAGTTTCTAAATTTCACATCCATATCGTTTATATTATTTTATAATGATTTATCGCTATTTTTATTTATTTTAAAATAGCCAATTTATTCAAACGACGCTTCGGGCCATAACGCGGCCGTGGCGCTGTTTTTCTTCAGATTTGATTTAAACATATATGAAATTCTAACCATTGGATCTTCAAAAATTTATATTATTATAAAGATCTTTTCAAAACGAATCCAACGGTTCCAGTTTCGGGAAAATCCAACGGTCGGATCTCCCGGTATAATCGTTTGAAGTTTCGATTTCAAAATACGAACAGCAGCGTCGTTATTCGATTAAATTTAATTATATATATATATATATATGTAATCGATTATGGCGCTGTTTTTCTTCAGATTTGAATTAAACATTCCAGACAATCCAACCGTTGGATCTTTACAAAGTTGGTGTCGTTGGAAAGATATTTCCAAAGCGAACCCAACGGTTTCGGTTTCGGGAAAATCAGATGGTCGGATCTCCCGCACTAATCGTTTGAAATCACGGTTTCAAAACACGAACTACAGCTTCGTTATTCGATATATTTTAATTATATATATATATATAATCGATTCTTCGATTTCAAAACTATATGCTTTTCATATATTTGATAAAAATGATATTTTTATCCAACAAACATTCACTTCGACACTTTACTATTTTTAACAACTCATGTATATAGTAGAAATGTGATTTTTATTGTAAAACGATTTATTTCAAAACACGACTATTTTATATATTTCATACAGATGATAAAAATATGATTTTTATTATAAAACAATTTATTTTAAAACACGAATACCATTCAAAACATGAATTTCTATTCAACGAATGAATTTCTATTCAACACATGAACGGTTTTCTATAGTTTGTATATATATAGTAAAAATGTGATTTTTATTGCAAAATAATTTATTTCAAAATATTACTATTTTATATAGTTCATATAGATGATAAAAATATGATTTTTATTATAAAACAATTTATTTTAAAACACGAATACCATTCAACACATGAATTTCTATTCAACGAATGAATTTCTATTCAACACATGAACGGTTTTCTATAATTTGTATATATATAGTAAAAATGTGATTTTTATTGCAAAACAATTTATTTCAAAACATTACTATTTTATATAGTTTATATAGATGATAAAAATAGGATTTTTATTATAAGGCAATTTATTTCAAACACGAATACCATTCAACACATGAATTTCTATTCAACGAATGAATTTCTATTCAACACATGAATGGTTTCAACATATGGAAATAATTTCAATAGATAAAAATAATTCTAACACATGAATATTTCAGAAAATTTCGGCAGCATAACGGCAGGGTAGTTAAAACCGGGGCCGTCCCTAGTACGGCTCCTCGCTCTACCTTAAAGCCTCGCAGCTTTTGACAATGGGGATTTCATGCATCTAGTTCGAACGTAGGCGACATGTATATATTTTTTTCATTTCCACAAACTAGTCCTATGTGGTTTCAACCAAATAATTCTCAACCACAAACGGTTATTTTTCAACCACAATCAATCAATTTCAACCACAAACAATTTTAATCAACCATTCGTAATCAACCAATTTTCACACCAATCACAACCAAAAAATATCGTCCATGGTTTGTGGACGAGGGGCGTATATATATATATATATAAGCATTTCACTTCTATTTCAACACATATATAATTTTTACAACGCATATATAACTTATATATCGAACGTACAACTTATACAACGCTTATACATGAGGTGTACAACGCTTATATAACTCATACATCGACTATATAATTTATACATCGTCGTTTTCCATATTGTTTATAATTTAGAAAGCTCACATTGGGTTCCACTCCACCAAAAATAGCAGAAGGCTCAGAAAAATATGCGGTCTCTTCTAGAATGTAGAAGGCGTCCACACGAGTCCACTGTCTCTTGTTTCACTGAATTTCGTCAACAAACGAAAAAGATATGATTTTTACAGTGAAATCAAAAACCGTAGCGCTTAGAAGTGCTATAGAATATAAAATAAAATAAACTGCCGTACCTTTCTATTTTGATTTAAAACTAGGTTTTCACTTTCCTCAAAATCCGTGCCGCTTCAAAACGATCTGTCAACGCCACAGCGTAGAGCTAGGAGAGGCGCCCTCAGCGCTAGTAGTTTCACCCAGATCGATCGCCGATCAGAGGCGTGGCGGCGCTTTAAAGACTTGAACTTTGGAGGGCCAGATCTCGGTGAATACTCGATGATAGGGGACGAGGTTGGTACTGATTTGAAGCTTGGAGGATTCTCCACAAAAACCCCAACTGGAGCTGGCGATTCTGATGCGTGGATTCGGAGAAAAAGAGGAGAGAAGGAGTGGAAGATAGCCGTCATCGATCGGGGGGGGTTACGGGGAGAGATAAAAGTGAATGGCCAATCACGTTTTTTCTTTAATTTATATATTTTTAAATTTCGAAAATACCCCCCCTTTCACACACGAACTCCAATCCAAACCCAACGACTATCGTCCCTAGCATTTTACCCCCATTCCGAACACAATGGGATATGTTTCGTAGGCCCATTCGACCGTTTCAGTCAGTTTTCATTCAAATTAAAATATAAAACATTCAATATTTGATTTGAACGTACATTTCAATTTGCCGGGGCCACATACTGATTCGAAAAATTCCAGAAAAATAAATCTAGCTATGTTTTGATGATACGGTCCCAACAAAACTAGTTTCGTCGAATTCTGAGACCGTTTGAAAAATGGCCCTTTTCTGGTCGATCCAATTTAATAGAAATCGACCAAACATATTTTCCTTTGCCACGCTTACATACTAGCTTCAAAAATTATGAAATTTGAAACTTAGCAATAGTTTAACATCCCGGATCCAACAAAATTGGTTTCGTCGAATTCCGAGGTCGTTTGCAAAATGGCCATTTTCACGGGCTATATAAACTCCATGGCGACCTTTCAGAAAATTCATTTGGCCATAACTTTTGCTTCCCGCTATGAAACTTCGATTTTTCAGATTCGTTAGAAAGATATTCACTAATAGATTTAAATATTTTTGATTTCACTCAAATCCATTTTTTTTTGCACCGGGTACAGTCAGTCAAAGTTTGAATTCAAAATTTGAAACTACCGTGCCATTTCAGGCCTTGTTTATAATTCAAAGTAATTATATTTATTTTCAACTTCGATTCAAACTTACTTTTCATCATTATTATTTAAAATATTTATTTTAAATACTTAAAATTCACTATTTAAGCCAATTTAAAATTTTCAAACTGGTTCAGATTTTCTGGGTTGTTACAAGATGATTTTGGGTTTATCGTGAACTGTGTTTTAAATGACACTAGTTCTTTAACCCAGTTAAAAATAAGATTTATTTCTTAAAATTGGTTATCGTTTAATAATGATTTTTGATATTAAAACCGAATTGGAGTTTTAATAAATTCTTAATTGGATCGAATAGAATAAATTCAACGGATTTTATCTTTGATAAAATTAATGGGAATCTTTCCCTAAAAATAAGAATATTTTAATAAAAGAATATTCTTGATTGGAATGAGATGTTGGTTGTGTTTCTATATAGCACATGATTTTAAAATACGCGAATTATTCAGAAAGACCGGGTTCAACCCATTCTGAATAATCCACACGACGCTTGAAGATCGACGATGAAGACGACGATTGAAGACCGGGAAATGTCTAAGGCATATGGATGATTATTGATATCTTGATTGGGCCGTACACCCAAAACGATGGAATAATTGGTGATCATCCAAACACACTTGGAGATCTACCGGATATGGTTTCGTTCAAACCCAGAACGGACTTATAAATTGATTGTGTGTCTGACATTGTGTTCCTTTATATTGTATTCATTGATCTCTGTTTAACGTATAGTTGTTTGGTGGTGGAGAATTTATTCTTCGCTTAACACCCGGTTATATATTTGTAGATGATCAATGATATGGCATGGTCTGACAATGTGGCATGTTAAGATGCATATGATCAAGGCTTTTGTTGAAAAGCAGAGCCTTGAGGATGAAGATCAAAGTACGGCGTCAATTAGCATAGCTTTGAGTATATCGTTACTTCGCGAGCCTCACACCCCGGTATGATGGTGAATGGTTTTTTGATTAGTAGGTTGACCAATATACTTTATATATACATGGATTGGATCAACTGAGCATTGCTGGGTGTGGTCGCTCCACATCCGGAGATTGGGCAATTGTTTCAGCCTTAGCCCATGGGGATAGAACACTAGATTGTTCTTCCAAAGTGCGTATTATATGTATTACGGTGTTTTCTCTTGCCGAGACGTAAGCTGTGGAGATGCATTCGCGATATTTCTTTCGAATCAGGAGCCATCATGATGGAAATCCAACATTCCAATACGAGCTTTGCGGTTTCTAGTTGTATACTTATATGGTGACATAATATATTATGCCGCTTACATAGTATATTATGCCACTTAAGATTGATACATTTAAATTCGAAAATTTATTTCTACACTGCGCACTTATAGTATAAAAGATGAATTTCGCGTATTAAGCATTTTTGACCATTATAAGGTAAACTCTATCCTTCGGCTTTCATTGCAAGGGACATGAGTCTTATAATGGTTTCATTTTCTAAAAGCATTACGTTGTTTTCATGCACTGGTATTCTTGGGAGGAAACCCGTTCCGCGATAGCGGCGTGGTCCCTTGACTTACCCAACTTTAAAATAAAGTTAATAACTGTTTTTAGTTCTCATACCAGTCCCGTGACTGACCTGGAGTTTATAGTTTTAACCTAAACTCTGGGTGCTCCTATTATCCACACGGGCATCTAGTAGTTTTGGTTTTGTAGATATTTATTCATAGGATCCTGGTCTACAGCTGAAGCGATATTTGGAAAGCTCTGTATCCATGTATTTCTTTTAGTTGTACTTTGTATTATTTTTCCGCTGCTATGTAAATGTAATTTTAAATCTCTGATATTGTATTTCTAATGTTAAATATTTATTCATGCTCTGTTATATTCTTGTGCTCTGATGTAATTGTTGTAACAACAATAAAATGTTCTCATGTTATGTTCTCTGATGTGTATTGTTCTCATAACAATCTTCATTCTAGTTCGGTTTAGGCCGGGCTGGACTGAGGGTCGTCACAATATAGATTCTACAGCGACTTTTCTAAATTTTAAACTGGACATAACTTACAATATATAAAGTGAAATTTCAGTTTCTGACATTCATTAGAAAGATATTATTAAGCAAATTCAAATATTTCTTGTTTCGTCTAATTCTGATTTAAAATGAATTATGTATATTCAATTGAAATTAGTAATCGAATTTTCAAACTCCCGCGCCATTTCACGCTCATTATATAGTTAAAATAAATTATTCTAGATTAATTTTTAGTCGTTATTATTTAAAATAAACTATTTTAAATATTCAAAATTCATTAAAATAGCTAAAATAAAAAATTTAAATTGGTTCTGAAAATCCGCGTTGTTACAATCTCCCCCACTTAAAATCTTTTCGTCCTTGAAAAAGAACGAAGCTAAAAGTTGTTTAAATGACCAACTCAACTTTCAATTCTAATCAAGTTTCTATTCAGTTCAATATTGAATTCGATTTAGCTAAATTTATCATTCTTTCTCATATTGGTTAAATTAATTATCATTCCAAAATTTTAATTAGTTAAACTAATTATCAAACATCACAACCAGCAATCAATTAGGTGATTAACTTTTGAAACATATATAGGTTTTATATATAATCAAAAATCATATTTTTAGTGCAAATCAAAGCAATAAACTCTAACTAAGTTTTGGTTCTCACACCAGTCAATTGGAAATATATAGAAATCCCACTTTTGAAACTCGAATATAAATAATGGTGATGCAGACGCATCACCAGAATTATCCCTGGGCGACTAGAGTGTGATTATATCTATCCAGTATATTAAAACTTCGAATATACGTTAGTTACTTGTATATTCAAAATATTTATATACCCGATTGTCCAAATTAAAATAAAATAATATACTCAAATACATATTTTTAGATTAAATTTTCAAAACTAAGTTTGTTTCCATTTAATTTTAAGAAAAATAATACTCTTCACACTCATTCTAGGATACTACTAACCCATCTCTAACGAGTTATTCTTATTGGATATTACTAATCCAATCTCTGATAAATTCTTTCGTTCAGTTCTAACGTGTGTAACGACCCGGAAAACCTGAACCAATTTAAAAATTTTAAATTGGCTATTTTAGTGGATTTTAAATATTTAAAATAAATATTTTCAATAATAACGATGAAAAATAAGTTTGAATCGACATTTGAAAACGAATATAATTAATTCTAATTGTAAACAAGGCCTGAAATTGAGCGGTAGTTTCAAAATTTGAATTCAAACTTTGACTGACTGTACCGGGTGCAAAACAAAACGAATTTGAGTGAAACCAAAAATATTTAAATCTGTTAGTGAATATATTTCTAAGGAATCTGAAAAATCGAAGTTTCATAGCTGGAGTCAAAAGTTATGGCCAAATGAATTTTCAGAAAGGCCGCTACAGAATTTATATAGCCCGTGAAAATAGAGATTTTGCAAACGACCTCGGAATTCGACGAAACAACTTTTGTTGGATCCAGGATGTGAAGTTATTGCTAGGTTTCAAATCTCATAATTTTTGAAGCTAGTATGTGAGCGTAGCAAAAGAAAATGCGTTTGGTCGATTTTAGTTAAATTGGATCGACCAGAAATGGGCCATTTTTCAAACGGTCTCAGAATTTGATGAAACTAGTTTTGTTGGGACCGTATCGTTAAAACATAGCTAGATTAATTTTTCTGGAATTTCTCGAATCAGTATGTCTCCCCGATAAATTGAAATGTACATTCAAATCAAATATTGAATGTTTTATATTTTAATCTAAATGAAAACTGACTGAAACAGTCGAATGGGCCTACGAAACATATCGCATTGTGTTCGGAATGGGGGTACATAGCTAGGGACGACAGTCGTTGGGTTTGGATTTGAGTTCGTATGAGATAAGGGGTATTTTCGAATTTTTAAAAATTTATAAATATAAAAAAAAATCATTGGGCCAACTCAGATTCTCTCTCCCCGACATACCATCGATGCATAGCGGAAATACACTCCTTACTTCTCTCCTCGATTCCTCCAAATCCACGCATCTATAGCCTTCCCTCCAGTTGAAGAAATTGTAGATCTCCTCTCCACCTTCAAATCCATATATAGTTTGAATTTTTTTCGTTCAGAATTGGGGGAGGAATCGGGTTCGAAAGTTTCGAACTTCCATCGCCCGCCTACGTCAGCTCCGACCATCGGAGTAGGCCGTTCCACCGTCGATCTGGGCGCCCTCCGACCGCCTACAAGGTGCAGCAACCTGATCGGAACAACGAGCAATGGTTTGGGTAAAAATCAAAAACTTAGATTCGAAGATTTCAGAAAGGTAACGGCTGATAATATTAAAACTGTTTTAATAGCACTTTAAAGCGCTACGGTTTTAGATTTCACTGTAAAAATCATATCTTTTTTGATTCTAGACGAAATTCAGTGAAACAAGAGACAGTGGACTCGTGTGGACGTCTTCTACATTCTAGAAGAGACCGCATATTTTTCTGAGCCTTCTACTATTTTTGGTGGAGTGGAACCAAATGTGAGATTTTTGATTTATAAACGATATGGAAAACGACGATGTATAAATTATATAGTCGATGTATGACTTGTGTAAGCATTGTACACCTCATGTACAAGCGTTGTATAGGTTGTACGTTCGATGTATAAGTTATATATGCGTTGTAAAAATTATATATGTGTTGAAATAGAAGTGAAATGCTTATATATAATATATATATACGCACCTTGTCCACAAACCATGGACGATATTTATTGGTTGTGATTGATGTGAAAATTGGTTGATAGCGAATGGTTGATTATAATTGTTTATGGTCGAAATTGATTGATTGTGGTTGAAAAATACCCGTTTGTGGTTGAGAATTATTTGGTTGAAATAACATAGGATTAGTTTGTGGAAATGAAAAATATATACATGTCGCCTGCGTGCGAACTAGATGCATGATTCCCCATTGTCAAAAGCTGCGAGGCTTTAAGGTAGAGCGAGGAGCCGTACTAGGGACGACCCCGGTTTTAACTACCCTGTCGTTATGCCGCCAAAATTTTGAATAATATTCATGTGTTAGAACTATTTTCATGTGGTGAAACTATATTCTTGTGTTGAATAGAAATTCATCTATTGAACGACATTCATGTTTTGAAATAAATTGTTTTAATATAAAAATCACCTTTTTATCTATATATTTAAACTATATAAAACCTTCATGTGTTGAATAGAAATTCATTCGTTGAATAGAAACTCATGTGCTGAATGGTATTCGTGTTTTAAATATAAAAATCACCTTTTTATCTATATATATTAACTATAGAAAACCTTCATGTGTTGAATAGAAATTCATTCGTCGAATGGAAATTCATGTGTTGAATGGTATTCGTGTTTTGAAATAAATTGTTTTATAATAAAAATCATATTTTTACCATCTATACGAACTATATAAAATAGTCATGTTTTGAAATAAATTGTTTTACAATAAAAATCACATTTTTATTATATACATGAATAGTTAAAAATAGTGAAGTGTTGAAATAGAAGTCAGTTGGATAAAAATATCATTTTTATCAAATGTATGAAAAGGAAATGGTTTTGAAATCGAAGAATCGATTATATTTATATATATATATATATATATATAAATATAATTAAAATAAAGCGAATAACGAAGCGGCAGTTCGTGTTTTGAAATGGTGATTTCAAACGACTAGTGCGGGAGATCCGACCATCGGATTTTCCCGAAACCGAAACCGTTGGGTTCGCTTTGGAAATATCTTACCAACGACACCAACTTTGCAAAGATCCAACGATTGGATTGTCTGGAATGTTTAATTCAAATCTGAAGAAAAACAGCGCTAGAATCGATTATATTTATATATATATAATTAATTAATTAAATTAAATCGAATAACGACGCTGTAGTTCGTATTTTGAAATTGAAACTTCAAACGATTATACCGGGAGATCCGACCGTCGGATTTTCCCAAAACTAGAACCGTTGGATTTGTTTTGAAAAGATCTTTCTAATAATGTAAATTTTGTGAAGATCCAACGGTTAGATTTTCAGATATGTATAAAACAAATCTGAAGAAAAACTGCGCCACGGCCGCGTTATGGCCTGAAGCGTCGTTTAAATAAATTGGCTATTTTTAAATAAATAAAAATAGCGATAAATCATTATAAAATATTATAAACGATATGGGATGTGAAATTTAGAAATTAACTGAAGGTTGGCTAAGTCGAATGGTTTCCTGGGTTTTGATCTGATGTTGGTTTCGGCCTTCGGGGTTAATATTTGGGAAATCGTTCTCTTACTGATTTACGGTTAGTGACTAATGAATTGAAATGACGCGTGTGTAGTGTTTGTGTAGCACTTGTTTATTATATACGCGAGTTGCTCAGAAAGACCGGGTTTATCCCATTCTGAATAACTGAATCGACGATAAGAAGTCGAAGATGAAGACGGTGGTCGAAGACCGGAGATCTTCACCTCGTTTGTATGGTAACTGATGTCCTGATTGGGAGGCATCCCGAAATACGGATAATGAGAGGTGATCGTCCAGACGTACGTGGAGATCGATGGGTTTGCGAGGTATATAGTGCCTCCGGTTTCGTTCAGACCCAGAACGGACATGAAAATGGACTGTGTGTCTGACATTGGAATTCATTCTGTGTGATTGATAGCCATCAGTTACATGGCGTGAATTACCTGTGTGGCATGCTAAGATGCAGTGATCAGGGCTTCTGTTGAAAAGCAAAGTCTTGTGGTTGATGATCAAAGCACCGCCTGTGTGGCGTAGCTTTGTGCATAACGTGAATTCGCGAACCTCACACCCCGGTATGAACTAGAAACGGGAGAAGGACCTCATGGAGGGCATGCGTTTCCTTCTAGCTAGGGGTGGTGTCGATGCTTAAACTGGCTGACATTTATACTATTTTTCACCTATGTGGTTGTTGCTGTTACGAGGCGCCTCGGTTATATTGGTCGATCCGGGACCGATGGAGTCATTCGTTGGCTCATTGACGCCCCAAAGGGCGGGGAAACATAGTGTTCAGGCATAATAATCCACATCGGTGGACCGGCCCTGACGATCCAAAGGGTTGATGCGTTCTGATCCTGAGACACGGGCTAGAGCGTCTCGAACTCGGTAAGGACTATCCTTTGCCTTGGTTCATGGCTGAAATCCAATTCCCAAATACGTGACTGTGCGGTTTTGATTGTATACCTATATATGGCGACATAGTGGTATGAGGCATTAATGCCGTCTATGATTGATATTTATGATTTTTTTATAAAATTAGAAACTAAGTGGAAACGAGCTAAGATGGGTGGTTTCCTAGGTTTTGATCTGATGTTGGTTTCGGCCTTCGGGGTTAATACTTAGGGGGTCGTCCTCTTGCTAATTTATAGTTGGAGTCTGATTAAGAATTAAACGACAAAGTTTACACTTTAAATGATTTGTTTTGCTCGTATCAAGCATATTTTGGCCATTATAAGGTAAAACTCTATCCTCCGGTTTGCGTTGCATTGTGTGATGGGAACTGAGTCTTACAATGGCTTCATTTTTATAAAAAGCATTGCGATGTTTAAAAAGTTTAATTGTTTTAAAGCACTGGCAATCCAATGGAGTAAACCCGTTCCGCGAAAGTGGCGTGGTCCTGTGATTAGCCATATTATAAATGTGTTAAGTAGATTTCCCATACCAGTCCCATGACTGACTCGTAGTTTGTTTCACTTTCAAACTCGGGTGCCCATTTTTCTACACGGGCAGCCTTGTATTCAGGTTTTTAGCAGGCTTGTTTTGGATAGCTGGAGCTGAAGATGGATTCTATCATTTATCTCTTTTTATGTTGTTCAGCTCCTATTGTACATATTATGTTTGTTTTCCGCTGTAGACATTTATGTATAGCTGAACTATATTTGTACTAAGTATGATCCTGTATACTGTGTAACTCTGATGATTATGTTTATCCAATAATTATTTGTTCATTATCTGGTGTATTTATTTATTTATGTTCTACTATTATCTGTTTCTGTGTTATATTCCAAAGATTACCTTTAACACCGTCAGTACGGGTTTTGGGGACGTCACAACGTGGTATCTGAGCTTTGGTTAAGCTTAGTGCTGGAGTATAACATATTAACGAACTCGTCAGAAATAGAACCAGTAGTGTTCTAGGACGGGTAACTCATTACAGACAGGATCAGCAATATCCTAGTATGAGTAAAGCAGAATGAAATACACCCTAGTAGACACATTTACATTCAAGTATTTGTATCTATGTTTTAAAATATCTTTTCTGTGACCTGACACTTGATCTGCTATTTGCAGAAGTACTAGAAAATGGGTGTCAGAAGCAGAAGAAATGCAGAACCCGATCTAGAGGCTCTATTAAAGAGATATCGAAATATGGGCGGAGCACAATTCTCGGGCAATGAATCTATAATTCAGACTCAAGCTTGGATGAGTTCTGTCGAAAGAATTTTTGAGCATATCCAGTTGAGAGATGATCAGAAAAGATTAGTGGCATCTTGGGCGCTCAAAGAAGAAGCTTTAATCTGGTGGGAAACAATCATCAAAGATTATCCAGAAGGTGATATCACCTGGGATAGATTCAAAGAGATTTTCCTAGAAAGATTTACTCCTCCTGAAGCGACTGAGTGACTATGTGATGAATTCTCTTATCTGATACAAGGAGATATGACCATTCCAAAATATCATAAGAGATTCAACGAACTTTCTCACTTTGCTCCGCATCTGGTTCAAGATCCAAGGAGGAAGAATCTGAGATTTATTCATGGCCTGCAAAGGAAATATCATAATAGTGTAATGAGGAATGTGAAGCTTCCTTTTTCTGAAATGATATACATGGCTTACCAGTACGAGGATCTCGACAAGAAAGGTATGTTGCGTTACGAAGAGGAGGTCAGTTCTAGTAATAAAGTTGAGTCTGAAACTGATCGTCCAGAGGCCAGTACGATGTCTGAGGTCAGTCAGAAGCCTAAAGTCAATCGGAAAAGGGCCAGGTCTGAGAAAGAACCAGTAACGACTGCCGTATGCAATAACTGCCATCAGAAAGGGCATTTGTCGATAAATTGCAGAACCTTAAAGAAACGAGTCAAGAGGGGATCTAAATCCGAGAAAAAAATTCAAGAGAAAAGAGGGTGCAGTAAATGCCATCAGACCGGTCATCTTGCTAAGGATTGCTGGCTCTTAAAGAAGCCTGAAGTAGTTCAAGTGAATGAAGTGGCAGAAACTCCATCACCGTCAACTAGTCAGGAAAGCCCAGATGTTTTAGAAGGAACGCTAACTGTCAAAGATATTCCAGTTAAAGTACTGTTTGACACCGGCGCGTCGCGAAGCTTTGTTGCAAAGAATGTGGTTAAGAAACTGGATTTGAATTTGAGGAAGCTCAAAGAACCAATGACTGTCCATAATCCGGTGGGGGGTTCCCTCAATCTCAGTTGGGTTTGTGGAGTGTCGGTTTCTTTTTCTCGTTATTGGTTCCCTACCATCGCAGTCATCATGAATTTTACAGAGTTTGATCTTATCTTGGGGTTAGACTGGTTGACCAAATATGAAGCTGAGGTTAAATGCGCCGACAAAATCGTTAAGGCGAAGATTAAATCAGGTGATTATATAACCATTCCTTGTGAAGGTCAGAATTCTAATAGAAAAGACTTCTGGGCAGCTCTCGATGTTTCTCCTGCTCAAATAGAAGATATCCCTGTAGTCACAGAGAATATACAGGACCTCATCAAAGATATTCCTGTCGTCAAAAATTATGCGGATGTGTTCGAAGAAGTTGTCAGCTTACCTCCGCAGAGGGAAATTGATTTCAAGATTGCTTTAATCCCGATTGCAAGGCCAATATGCACGCTATTCGGAGGATGACCCTAAAGGAGAAAGAAGAACTAGACAATCAAACGCGGCAGCTCATATGGAAGGGTCTGATCAGGCCTAGTTCCTCTAATTGGGGAGCAACAGTGGTGTTTGTCCCAAAGTATGACGGTACTCTGCGACTATGTGTGGATTACCGTGATTTGAATAAGAAGACAATAAAGAATAAATATCCATTGCCGCGAATCGATGATTTATTCGATCGTCTGAATGGGGCACAAGTATTTTCAAGGATGGACCTAGCTACAGGCTCCCATCAGCTTCGTATTGCCGAAGAGTGTGTTCCTATGACAGCATTCAGAGGTCCAGACTTATTCTATGAGTGGTTAGTAATGTCGTTCGGCTTATGTAATGCTCCAGCCTACTTCGTCGATCTAATGAATCGAGTGTTCAGATGAGTCTTGAATAAGTTTGTTCTGGTCTTTATTGATGATATTCTAATCTTCTCTAAGTCAAAGGCCGAACATGAAAAACATTTGGAACAAGTTCTAGAAATTCTGAGAAGGAATGTATTAAAAGCTAAACTGTCCAAATGTATATTCTGGCAAGATGAAGTGAAGTTTCTGGGCCATGTCGTATCAAAAGAAGGAATTGTTGTAGATCCAAGTAAAATCACAGCTATTCAAAATTGGAAACAACCTAGTACTCCTACAGAAGTCCGCAGTTTTCTCGGATTGGCCAGTTATTACTGGAAGTTCGTTAAAGATTTTTCGAAGATATCTAGTCACTTAACGAAGCTTACAAAGAAGCACTCAAAATTCAAGTGGACTCCAGAATGTGAGGAGGCTTTTGAAGAACTAAAGTTAAGATTAACAACGGCTCCAGTGTTAACGATTATCGACGGCAATCAGGATTTAAAGGTCTGGACGGATGCCTCTAGAGAAGGCCTTGGTGCAGTATTAATGCAAAGAGGTCAAGTGGTAGCTTATGCTAGCCGTCAGCTGAAGCCGCACGAGAAAAACTACGTCACTCATGATCTTGAGTTGTTGGCTATCGTATTCACCTTGAAAATCTGGAGACACTATCTCTTGGGTGAGAAATTCGAACTATTTACAGATCATCAGTCGTTAAAGTATCTGTTCACCCAGAAAGACTTGAATCTGAGGCAGCAACGTTGGCTAGAGTTCCTTGCAGCATACGATTTTGAGATTCTATACACTCCAGGGAAAGCCAATGTCGTGGCCGATGCGTTAAGCCGATAGAATGTAATGATCGCCAGCTTTATTATTACGACTTCCTTGAATGACAAAATTTCTATTCTTCAGAAGGATGATAATTTTATTAAGGATATGATCAAAAGGATTCAGAAAGGCGAACCCTCGTATTTTCAGATAGATAACGATGGGATCCTGAGATTGAAAGGAAGGATTTGTGTTCCTGATATCCCCGAGCTCAAAAGGGAAGTGTTAGATGAGTGTCACAAGTCCAAGCTGAGTATCCATCTTGGTGTGGCCAAAATGTATAACGATCTCAAGTGAACATTCTGGTGGAAGGCTATGAAAAGGGACGTTTCAATATATGTTAGTCGATGCCCTACTTACCAACTAGTCAAAAGCGACCAACAGAAACTGGCTGGATTTTTGCAACCGCTGGACATTCCAGGTTGGAAGTGGGAACATATTTCCATGGACTTCATTGATGGTTTGCCCAGAACCAGAAAAGGAAATGACAGTATTTGGGTGATCGTAGATCGCTTCACGAAGACCGCCAATTTTATACCTGTCAGATCGAACAGAACTGCTCAGAGTCTGGTGCAGATATATTTCAAGGAAATTGTTAGACTACACGGAGTGCCGATCAGTATAGTGAGTGATAGAGATCCAATATTCATTAGCAAATTCTGGGAGGCATTTCAAGTAGAACTGGGAACGAAGCTGAACTTGAGCACCGCTTATCATCCTCAGACAGATGCTCAGACTGAGAGGGTGAATCGTATTCCAGAAGATTTGTTGCGGGCTTGTGTTCTTGACTTTGGTGGATCATGGGAAGACCATTTACATTTGGCTGAGTTCTCCTATAACAATAGCTACCAAGCGAGCCTGACAATGTCGCCATTCGAAGCATTGTATGGTAGACCGTGACGATCTCCTGCTTGTTGGGTCGAACCTGGTAATAGACTTGTATTGGGACCAGATATGATCCGAGAAGCTACAGACAAAGTCAATTTCGTGAAGAAATGATTACTCGCCGCTCAAAGCCGGCAAAAGAGCTATGCCGATAAGAGAAGAAGGGATATATCATTTGTTGTTGGCGACTATGTATATTTGAAAGTATCTCCGATGAGAGGGGTCATCCGCTTCGGTAAAACTGGGAAATTGGCGCCCAAATTCATTGGTCCGTTTCCTATTCTTGAACGAATTGGAACTCTCACTTATAGGGTTCAATTGCCTGATTGGTTGCCTGGAGTGCATGATGTATTTCACATATGTCAACTTCGGAAGCATGTTCATGACCCAGACTTGGTTATGGAAGAGGTCGCACAGCAAGATATTGAAATTACTCCAGATTTGGCTGTGAGAAGAGAGCCGCTAAAGATCATTGGCAAAGAAACCAAAGAACTGAGGAACAAGAAGGTTCTCTTAGTCAAAGTGCAATGGAGTGGAGATCCGCGGGATTGTACTTGGGAAACTTAGGAGAGCATTCAGAAAGCCTATCCTAGATGTCGAGTGGATATCTCTGATTGACTCCAATGCAAGGTACATTTACCATGCTTTGCATTACCATTTAGTTCTCTACTCTGTTGTTATTTTCTTTCCATGGATGTGCACTTTTAATTCTATAGTCAGATTAATTTAAAAAGAGTGTATGAATTAATGTGTATGATTTTGAAAAGTTAAAAACAAATTGATTGTTGTTTGTGCTGTGTGATAGTAGATTTGATTAATTAAATTATTAAAACGATAGTTAATTTAATTAACAAGAGAATGAATGGTAGAATTTATTCGATTAAATCACATATTGAACTGATTTAAAAATAGATAGAAATATATACTTATGCATTATATATGTTTGAACAGGTAATTGGATTAGTGGTTGAGTAAAGATTTTATTTGTGTGCCCGACAAATAGGTAAACCTTAATGAGTTGGATGCGCAATTTTATTATTATATCGACTCCTGTGAATGCCATTGGATGCGGAGTGCTGGTTGTTCTGTGTGTAATAATAAATGTCGCCATAGGATAGTAACAATTAATTTCGAACTACACTACATGGCATACTTCTTGAAGATAGTCATACTTCATCATATACCACATAAGCATTTGGAGCTTGTGTGACGAGGTGGAAGATTTACCATACGAGCGGGAGGCTTGTATGGCGATGACTATATTTTACAGGTTGAACTGATGACTGATATGGACCATATAAAATGTAACGATAAAATTGCCAGATTAATAAAAACCCCACACGTGTCTGTAGTTAACAATAATCACGTCTCTCTAGTTATTAGATACGACACATGGACTATTTATTTCCCACACGGACCGAGGTGACGAGAATTTATTCTCTGGAGCAATTAAAAATACACACTCCCTCAGGCTTTGACAGGGTGACGAGAATTTATTCTCTGGAGTTATTATCAATACACGCTCCTCTGTAAACACCAGAATATATCACTATAAATATGTGTATGCTTTATAGGATTTATTGGGTACCTAATACGGCCCAATAAATTTCCAAACCCCTCCCCGTACAAAGGAGGTTATGGCGAAATTTTTCGAAAATTCCGGGTGTTAGCCAATTTTTTGAAGAATTTGAAAATTCATAGAAACTGAAAAGTTGGAGAATGGAAGCCAGATAGAACGTAATGTTGATTAATCAAACCGATTTCGACTTTGTCCCTTTTCGGGGATGAAAAGTTTTAAGTGGGGGAGATTGTAACGACCCGGAAAACCTGAAACAATTTAAAAATTTTAAATTGGCTATTCTAGTGGATTTTAAATATTTAAAATAAATATTTTAAATAATAACGATGAAAAATAAGTTTGAATCGACATTTGGAAACGAATATAATTAATTCTAATTATAAACAAGGCCTGAAATGGCGCGGTAGTTTCAAAATTTGAATTCAAACTTTGACTGACTGTACCGGGTGCAAAACAAAACGGATTTGAGTGAAACCAAAAATATTTAAATCTGTTAGTGAATATCTTTCTAAAGAATCTGAAAAATCGAAGTTTCATAGCTGGAGTCAAAAGTTATGGCCAAATGAATTTTCAGAAAGGTTGCTACAGAATTTGTATAGCCCGTGAAAATATACATTTTGCAAACGACCTCGGAATTCGACGAAACAACTTTTGTTGGATCTGGGATGTGAAGTTATTGCTAGGTTTCAAATCTCCTAATTTTTGAAGCTAGTATGTGAGCGTAGCAAAAGAAAATGTGTTTGGTCGATTTCAGTTAAATTGGATCGACCAGAAATGGGCCATTTTTCAAACGGTCTCAGAATTCGATGAAACTAGTTTTGTTGGGACCGTATCGTTAAAACATAGCTAGATTTATTTTTCTAGAATTTTTCGAATCAGTATGTGGCCCTGGCAAATTGAAATGTACGTTCAAATCAAATATTAAATGTTTTGTATTTTAATCTGAATGAAAACTGACAGAAACAGTCGAATGGGCCTACGAAACATATCCCATTGTGTTCGGAATGGGGGTATTTAGCTAGGGATGACAGTCGTTGGGTTTGGATTTGAGTTCGTATGAGATAAGGGGTATTTTTGAATTTTTAAAAATTTATAAATATGAAAAAAAATTCATTGGGCCAACTCAGATTCTCTCTGCCCGACATACCATCGACGCACGGCGGAAATACACTCCACCCTTCTCTCATCGATTCCTCCAAATCCACGCATCTATAGCCTTCCCTCCAGTTGAAGAAATTGTAGATCTCCTCTCCACCTTCAAATCCATATATAGTTTGAATTTTTTCGTTCAGAATTGGGGGAGGAATCGGGTTCGAAAGTTTCGAACTTCCATCGCCCGCCGACGTCAGCTTCGACCACCGGAGTAGGCTGCTCCACCATCGATTTGGGCGCCCTCCGACCGCCTACAAGGTGCATCAACCTGATCGGAACAGCGAGCAACGGTTTGGGTAAAAATCGAAAACCTAGATTCGAAGATTTCAGAAAGGTAACGGCTGATAATATTAAAACTGTTTTAATAGCACTTTAAAGCGCTACTGTTTTAAATTTCACTGTAAAAATCATATCTTTTTCGTTTCTGGACGAAATTCAGTGAAACAAGAGATAGTGGACTCGTGTGGACGTCTTCTACATTCTAGAAGAGACCGCATATTTTTTTGAGCCTTCTACTATTTTTGGTGGAGTGGAACCCAATGTGAGATTTCTGATTTATAAACGATATGGAAAACGACGATGTATAAATTATATAGTCGATGTATGACTTGTATAAGCGTTGTACACCTCATGTATAAGCGTTGTATAGGTTGTACGTTTGATGTATAAGTTATATATGCGTTGTTAAAATTATATATGTATTGAAATAGAAGTGAAATGCTTATATAATATATATATATACGCCCCTCGTCCACAAACCATAGGCAATATTTATTGGTTGTGATTGATGTGAAAATTGGTTGATAGCGAATGGTTGATTATAATTGTTTGTGGTCGAAATTGATTGATTATGGTTGAAAAATACCCGTTTGTGGTTGAGAATTATTTGGTTGAAACCACATAGGATTAGTTTGTGGAAATGAAAAATATATACATGCCACCTGCGTGCGAACTAGATGCATGATTCCCCACTGTCAAAAGCTTCGAGGCTTTAAGGTAGAGCGAGGAGTCGTACTAAGGACGACCCCGGTTTTAACTACCCTGCCGTTATGCTGCCGAAATTTTGAATAATATTCATGTGTTAGAACTATTTTCATGTGTTGAAACTATATTCGCGTGTTGAATAGAAATTCATCTATTGAACGACATTCATGTTTTAAAATAAATTATTTTAATATAAAAATCACCTTTTTATCTATATATATAAACTATAGAAAACCTTCATGTGTTGAATAGTAATCGATTCGTTGAATAGAAATTCATGTGTTGAATGGTATTCGTGTTTTAAATATAAAAATCACCTTTTTATCTATATATATAAACTATAGAAAACCTTCATGTGTTGAATAGAAATTCATTCGTTGAATGGAAATTCATGTGTTGAATGGTATTCGTGTTTTGAAATAAATTGTTTTATAATAAAAAATCATATTTTTACCATCTATAAGAACTATATAAAATAGTCATGTTTTGAAATAAATTGTTTTACAATAAAAATCACATTTTTATTATATTCATGAATAGTTTAAAATAGTGAAGTGTTGAAATAAAAGTCAGTTGGATAAAAATATCATTTTTATCAAATGTATGAAAAGGAAATGGTTTTAAAATCGAAGAATCGATTATATTTATATATATATATATATAATTATAATAAAGTGAATAACGAAGCGGCAGTTCATGTTTTGAAACGGTGATTTCAAACGATTAGTGCGGGAGATCCGACCATCGGATTTTCCCGAAACTGAAACCGTTGGGTTCGCTTTGGAAATATCTTTCCAACGACACCAACTTTGCAAAGATCCAACGGTTAGATTGTCTGGAATGTTTAATTCAAATCTAAAGAAAAACAATGCCAGAATCGATTATATTTATATATATATATATATAATTAAATTAAATCGAATAACGACGCTGCAGTTTGTATTTTGAAATTGAAACTTCAAACGATTGTACCGGGAGATCCGACCGTCGGATTTTCCCAAAACTGGAACCGTTGGATTCGTTTTGAAAAGATCTTTCTATTGATGTAAATTTTGTGAAGATCCAACTGTTAGATTTTCAGATATGTGTAAAACAAATCTGAAGAAAAACAGCGCTACGGCCGCGTTATGGCCTGAAGCGTCGTTTAAATAAATTGGCTATTTTTAAATAAATAAAAATAATGATAAATCGTTATAAAATATTATAAACGATATGGGATATGAAATTTAGAAATTAACTGAAGGTTGGCTAAGTCGAATGGTTTCCTGGGTTTTGATCTGATGTTGGTTTCGGCCTTCGGGGTTAATATTTGGGAAATCGTTCTCTTACTGATTTACGGTTAGTGACTAATGAATTGAAATGATGCGTGTGTAGTGTTTGTGTAGCACTTGTTTATTATATACGCGAGTTGCTCAGAAAGACCGGGTTTATCCCATTCTGAAGAACTGAATCGACGATAAGAAATCGAAGATGAAGACGGTGGTCGAAGACCGGAGATCTTCACCTCGTTTGGATGGTAACTGATGTCGTGATTGAGAAGCATCCCGAAATACGGATAATGAGTGGTGATTGTCCAATCGTACGTGGAGATCGATGGGTTTGCGAGGTATATAGTGCCTCCGGTTTTGTTCAGACCCGGAACGGACTTGCAAATGGATTGTGTGTCAGACATTGGAATTCATTCTGTGTGATTGATAGCCATCAGTTACATGGCGTGAATTGCCTATGTGGCATGCTAAGATGCAGTGATTAGGGCTTCTGTTGAAAAGCAAAGTCTTGTGGTTGATGATCAAAGAACCGCCTGTGTGGCGTAGCTTTGTGTATAACGTGAATTCGCGAACCTCACACCCCGGTATGAACCAGAAATGGGAGAAGGACCTCACGGAGGGCATGCGTTTCCTTCTAGCTAGGGGTGGTGTCGGTGCTTAAACTGGCTGACATTTATACTATTTTTCACCTATGTGGTTGTTGCTGTTGCGAGGCGCCTCAGTTATATCGGTCGATCCGTGACCGATGGAGTCATTCGTTGGCTCAATGACGCCCCAAAGGGCAGGGAAACGTTGTGTTCAGGCATAATAAACCACATCGGTGGAACGACCCTGAAGGTCCAAAGGGTTGATGCGTTCTGATCCTGAGACACGGGTTAGAGCGTCTCGAATTCGGTAAGGACTATTCTTTGCCTTGGTTCATGGAGGAAATCCAATTTCCAAATACGTGACTGTGCGGTTTTGATTGTATACCTATATATGGCGACATAGTGGTATGGGGCATTAATGCCGTCTATGATTGATATTTATGATTGTTTTATAAAATTAGAAACTAACTGGAAACGAGCTAAGATGGGTGGTTTCCTGGGTTTTGATTTGATGTTGGTTTCGGCCTTCGGGGTTAATACTTAGGGGTCGTCCTCTTGCTAATTTACAGTTGGAGTCTGATTAAGAATTAAACGACAAAGTTTACACTTTAAATGATTTGTTTTGCTCGTATCAAGCATATTTTGGCCATTATAAGGTAAAATTCTATCCTTCGGTTTGCGTTGCATTGTGTGATGGGAACTGAGTCTTACAACGGCTTCATTTTTATAAAAAGCATTGCGATGTTTAAAAGATTTAATTGTTTTAAAGCACTGGCAATCCAATGGAGTAAACTCGTTCGGCGAAAGTGGCGTGGTCCTGTGATTAGCCATATTATAAATTTGTTAAGTAGATTTCTCATACCAGTCCCATGACTGACTCGTAGTTTGTTTCACTTTCAAACTCGGGTGCCCCTTTTTCTACACGAGCAGCCTTGTATTCAGGTTTTTAGCAGGCTTGTTCTGGATAGCTGGAGCCGAAGATGGATTCTATCATTTATCTCTTTATATGCTGTTCAACTCCTATTCTACATATTATGTTTGTTTTCCGCTATAGACATTTATGTATAGCTGAACTATATTTGTACTAAGTATGATCCTGTATACTGTGTAACTCTGATGATTATGTTTATCCAGTAATTATTTGTTCATTATCTGGTGTATTTATTTATTTCTGTTCTGCTATTATCTGTTTCTATGTTATATTCCAAAGATTACCCTTAACACCGTCAGTACGGGTTTTGGGGACGTCACAACGTGTCTTATTCTCGAGCTCTGTAAACCAAATCTCTGATAACAAATGAAAAGACCCAAACTTCCCCGTAAAGGAAAGCCCGAATTGCTTTGAGAACAATACACATCTGAATACAAAACAGAAGAACATTTCACCGTCATTGCAACAATTTACTTCAGAGTACAAGAATATTCCAGAGTATGAATAAATATTTCACAAAAGAAATACAATATCAGAGATTTTAAATTACTTTTAAATAGCAGCGGAAAAATAATACAGAACACAACTGAAAGAAGTACACGGATACAGAGTCTTTCGAATATCGCTTCAGCTATAAACCAGGATCCTGTGAATATGATATCTGCAAAACCAAAACTACTAGCTGCCCATGTGGAAATTATGGGCACCCAAAGTTTAGGTTAAACCAATAAACTCCAGGTCAGTCATAGGACTGGTGTGAGAACTAAAACAGTTATTAAATCTTAATTTTAAAGTTGGGATATCATGGGACCACGCCGTATAACACGAAACGGGTTTACTCCACATGAATTTTAGTTTAAAATAAAAACAATGCAATGCTTTTTGGAAAAATAAAGCTATTATAAGACTCGGGTCCCATCACACAATGCAACGCAAGCCGGAGGATAGAGTTTTACCTTATAGTAGCCAAACATGCTTGATACATATAAAAACAATATTAATTTGATATTACTATAAGTGTATAGTGTATAAAACAACTTCGAATATAAATGTATCAATCATATGCGACATAGCTACCATATACTATGTCGCCATACTAGTTATACAATCAAAACCGAAATGTCTCATATTGGGAATTGGGTTTCCATCATGAGTCAAGGCTAGGGAGGAGCTCCTTACCGATTCGAGACACTCTAGCAAATGTCTCAGGGTTCGGATGTTGGCGAACCCTTGGATATCTGCAGGGCCGGTCCTCAAATACTTTAGAGGATTGACAATTCCTGAACACACGCTTCTCGGTCCTTTTGAACCTATAATATGTCCACTAACAACCTATAAATCCGAGGTACCTCATAATCCATCATCCACATAAGTAAAAATGTCAGGCTGGTAAGTCGCTGACACCACTTCTAGCTAGAAAGAAACGTGTGCACTACCCACGTTCCCTTCTCCCGTTTTAGACTCCAACTGGGGTGTGAGGCTCGCGAAGTTACGTTATACACAAAGCGATGCCAAAATAGGCTATGCTTTGATCATCAACCACAAGGCCCTGCTTTTCAACAAAAGCCTTGATCATTTGCATCTTGGCATGCCACATTTGGCAATCCACGCCATGCGATTGATAACTATCAATACATAACCTCTAAGGGTGTTTAAGAAAGAGAATAAATTCTCTACCACCAACGGTTATATATTTAATAGAAATCAATTCACACAGAACGAAATCCAATGTCAGACACACATCCGTTTACAAGTTCGTTCCGGGTCTGAACGAAACCCGAGGCACCTTATACCTTGCATATCCGGTCGATCTCCAAGTACGTTTGGATGATCACCACTTTTTCCATCGTCTTGGGTGTACGGCCCAATCAAGATATCAGTAATCACCCAAACGACGTGAAGATCTCCGGTCTTCAACCACCGTCTTCATCTTCGACTCTCAATCGTCGTAGTAATTATTCAGAATGGGTTAAACCCGGTCTTTCCGAATAACTCACGTACTTTATAATTAAGTGCTATAAAAACACATCAAATGCCTCATTCCAATTCAGAATATTCTTTTATTAAAATATTCACATTATTAGGGAAAGGTTCCCATTAATTTTATCAAAGATAAATTCTTTTGAATTTATTCTGTTCAATCCAATTAAGAATTTATTAAAACTCCAATTTGGTTTTAATATCAAAAATCATTATTTAATGATTAACCATATTTAAGAAATAAATCTTATCATTAATTGGGTTAAAGAACTAGTGTCATTTAAAACACAGTTCACGATAAACCCAAAATCATCTTCCATAAGATATGGAATCTTCACGGAAATTAGATCAATATATAATCGATATAAATATCTGTATTAGACTATTAATATAAATGGAATAACGACAAAGCCTTTGAAATTCCATGTATAGTAACAGCCTTCATTAATAGAAGCTCATCTCGATTATTACCGAATCGAATTCGATTCAATTCCAATTTAATATATTAAATTGGAAAACTTTTACCTTGGAAAATTTCCATTAAATCTTAATAAAAAGATTTATAAATTCTAAATTATATTCTCACTGTTAATTGGGTTAAAGAACGAATATCATTAAAAACACAGTTCAAGATAAACCCAATTCACATTTCATTTTATTCCAATTACTAAATATAATCGGAAACTCTAATAATCTTAACTTAAAAGATTTCTTAATTTCGAAATTATATTCTATTTAATTCTGATTAAATATTAATTGGAACACTTCATTAAATCTTATTTAAAAAATTTATTCTTTTCTAATAGGGGTTTATATAACAATGTTATTTAAGACACCGTTCACAACCACCCAAAATCCAATTTATTCTATTTAATTCCAGTTAAATATTAATTAATTGGATTTTTATTCTAGTTAATAACTAGTTCATTTCGATAAAAATATATTTTTATCTTTTCAAATATGGAATTTTTCATCCAAAAACTTTACAAATCACTTATTATGAATTTACATCATTTTTTCATATTTTTAATAATTTTATTAAGGCCATTATAGTTGGTTTTCAACTACGGTCACCGAACTGCATTTCAGCGACCTTTTCCAAAATTGATTTGGACATATTTTAAAATCTAACCGTTAGATTTCAAATCTCTTATATTCATTGGAAAGGTCTTTTCGATACGAACCCAACGGTTTTGGTTTTAAGAGAATCCGACGGTCGGATCTCCTGTTGCACCAATTTGAAGTTAATTGTCAAAATTCGCGAACGGTCACAGCGTGGCGCGTTCTATTAAGGCCATTAAATATATAATATATATTATATATATATCGTCGATTTCCATTTAAAACGTATTTTATAAATCGTTTATATATTTAATTTAAAACGATTCCAACTTCATTTTCAATTTTAAATCAAAATGGAATATTTTATATTTTTATCATATTAAAATGATAATATTTTCAAAATATTAGATTTGAAATTACTTCGTTTCGATATTCATTATAAAATGAATAAAATCGATCGATAAACCCGTTCGGGTTAAAATAGCATTTGCTACTTAATTCGGCTTTATATTTTTATATTCTTGTGTCCATCCAAAATCGGACATCAAAATCATAATTTTATTCTTTACTGAATATTATTTTAAAATATTCGTTATTTTAAAATATTCTTTATTTTTAAAGATTCTTTAATTTATATTATTCTTTACATTGAAATGTTCCTCACATTAGAATGTTCTTTACATTGAAATAATTCTTTTACATAAAAATGAATTTTTCATTAAAATAATTCTTTTATATAGAAATGTTCTTTTTACATAAAAATGGTTCTTTTATATAAAAATGTTACTTTATATTAAAATGATTCTTTTATATAAAAATGATTCTTTACATTAAAAATGATTCTTTTACGTAAAAATGTTTCTTTTACATAAAAATGTTATTTTATATTAAAAATGTCCTTTACATTAAAATGTCTTTTTACATTCTAACATGTCTTTTATATTCTAAAATGTCTTTTATATTCTAACATATCTTTTATATTCTACCATGTTATTTTATATTCTAAAAGGTCTTTTATATTCTAACATGTCTTTTATATTCTAACATGTTATTTTATATAAAATGTTATTTTCATTAAGAATGTTATTTTACATTAAAAATGTTCTGAATCGGAATGCGACTCAATCAATTACCATATAATTTCGGCTATATGGATTTCATATATAACATGTGTACAATGATAATGGTAAATAATCATTAAGCGGTCCATTCACATCGAAAGTAAAATTCACAACTTTGTGAGAATTAAAATAAATAAATAACGCTCATCACAGCCTGTCAACCCATCGATTGACATATAATTAAATTCAGGGGAGATGTGAATGAATTATCGTCCTTAGACCCGTGTGGGGTTTTCAAACAAACAACAGTTTAGTTAAATAAATTATTGGTTAACAAGTTTAACCAATTCTAATTCATATTGAATTATTTTCTAATTAAACAATTTTCGCTGTTTAAAATTATAAATAAATACTTATAATTTAATTTCACTATCACATTAATATTTTTAATATGTTAATCATAACAACATCATAAACAACATACAATACAGTCAATTTAAATCGTCCATGGTCTGTGGACGAGGGAAGTGATCTAACATGCACCGTATACAATTTCTGATGATTTAACTAATAAAAACCTAAACTGGCAATTCTATATATTTTTCAGTTATGAAAATAAATAAATAACTGTGCAGAATTTGTAGTGAGGAGTTCTCACCTTCGTTTCCACTTCGTCATTCTTTTGCGGACGATATTGATTCCGTTCAGCTTCAAGTCAGTTTCATTGCAGTCTGTTTTCGCGCATTTTGTGTTAAAAATCATATTTTTAATGTTGTTCAAGAGATATGGTAAAAATCATATTTTTATTTACGATGCGATTTTTATATTCAAAATAGTGCGATATTTATGTGATTAAAACAATGCTATTTATACGATGAAAAACAATGTTATTTTATTTCTATAAACAATGCTATTTTCTTTTCAAAAACAAAGCTCTTTATATTTTATTAAACAATGCGAATTTTACTTTTCAAAACCACGTATATTTTTATTTTCGAACAAAGTATATTTCTATTTTCAAACAATGTTATGCTTTTATTTTCAAAACATTGATTTTCATTTACAAAACATTGTTCTCTTTTAATTTATAAAACAATGTTCTCTTTTTAATTTATTTACAAACAATGCTATTTATTTATTTATAAACAATGCTAATTTTTAAAAACAATTCAATTCTTATTTTTGAAAACAATGTTCCGTTTTACTTTTAAAACAAAGTTCCTTTTTATTTTTAAAACAAAGTTCCTTATAAAACAATGTTTATTTCATTGTAAAACAATGTTAATTTCTTTACAAAACAATGGTTAATTTCTTTGCAAAACAATGTTAATTTCTTTACAAAACAATGGTTACATCAATAAATAAATTAAATTAACAATTAACATAGTATTTAACCTAATCAAATCCTGCCATTCATTTCAGATCGTAGACCCCTGCATCATCCCTTTCTTCTTCATTTTTTACTTTCTGGAATTAAAACCCAACTCGTCGACCTTGGTCATTGCCTGCGCACCGATCATCGCGCCGCCAGGGCACGGTCAGCTCCTCCCCCTTGAAGCGCCTACGTGCCACCGTCCACGCCCAGGAGCAACTTCTCACTCGCCCATCTCAGGTTCCCCCAAAACTGATGCTAAGGCGACGTCTTTGAGGGTGAATATTGAACAATCCACGCCCTAAAACCCGATCACATCCGTACTGATTTGTAGATGATGAAAGCCTCTTCGATTTTCACCTTGGGTTGGTGTATTAATTCTTGATGCATTTAAAAATTTTAAGGATTAAAATTGGAATAGTTTTGGCCGTAGAAAGGAGGGTGGCGGCTGGTGTATTGAGAATTGGGTTAGCGTATAGGTCGTATTACTAGGGTATTTATACGTGTATTTTCCTTTTATTTTAATTTATTTATTTTCCAAAAAATATTCGTATGTTGATATAAACTCCTAATCAAACCCGATGAGCATCGCCCCTAGCCAAATACCCCCATTCCGGATACAATGGAATATGTTTCGTAAACAATTCGGTTGTTGCGATCAGTTTTTCTCAAAATTAAAATATAAATCAATTTATATTAAATTAAAACGTACATTTTAATTTACTGGGGCCACATACTAACTCTAAAAATTACAAAAAAATATATTTCTAGTTTTGTTTTGATGATACGGTCCTAACAAAATTAATTTCGTCGAATTTAGAGATCGTTTGAAAAATGGCCATTTTCTAGTCGATTAAATTTGACTGAAATTGACCAAACACATTTTCTTTTGCCACGCTCACAAATTGATTCTAAAAATTATGGAAATTTAAACCTAGTAATAATTTCACATTTCAGTTCCAACAAAAGTGGTTTCGTTGAAAATGGAGGTCGTTTGCAAAATGGCTATTTTTAAGGGCTATATATTAAATTAATATATATATATATATAGATATATAGATTCTACAGCGACTTTTCTAAATTTTAAACTAGACATAACTTACAATATATAAAGTGAAATTTCAGTTTCTTACATTCGTTAGAAAGATATTATTAAACAGATTCAAATATTTCTTGCTTCGTCTAATTCTGATTTAAAATGAATTCTATATATTCAATTGAAATTAGAAATCGAATTTTCAAACTACCGCGCCATTTCAGGCTTGTTATATAATAAAAATAAATTATTCATTTTAACTTCGATTTAAATAAATTTTTGGTCGTTATTATTTAAAATAAATTATTTTAAATATTCAAAATCATTAAAATAGCTAAAATAAAAATTTTAAATTGGTTCTGAAAATCCGGGTTGTTACATATGTCGTACCCTATAGCTTTGTATAAACCAAAGCTCTGATACCACTTCTGTAACGACACGCCTTTTTGACTAGTTTTCTCTGGTAATTAAACCAACTTAAACCGTTCACAAAGATGGATTGTTATTGGTACTTACATATTTGCACAAAAATAACAGAACTTTTATTTCATTTCATTGATTACATCAGAGATTACAAGGAATATTAGAGTACCATGTATGCTCAACATAAAATAAACTCTCCAGCGAAATAAGAAATACCCCAAATCATAACTCTAGCTTCAAATCTGATCCAGCTTTAAAATCTAATCCTGCAAACTAAACTTCTAGTTGCCCGTGCAAAAATTATGGGCACCCATAGTTTACGTATGGGAAACAATAAACTCTAGGTCTGTCGTGGGACTGGAGTGAGAACTTAAAAACAGTTCTTATTTCGGATTTATTTTAAAGTTGGGAAATTCACTGGACTATGCCACTAACGCAGACCGGGTTTACTCCATGTGAATTCCCGGGCAAAAAAATTCGTTATGACTTTGGAAAATGAATCTATCATAAGCTAATCCCATATCACACAATGCAGGCGGACACCAGATGGGCGAGTTTTTCCTTATGATAACCAAAAATGCTTTATTACGTGAAAATCCTCTTTTAATATTATCATTAGTGCATAGTGTTGAAAACCATTTTACAAATATATATATTAATCTTAGCGAGCATAGTAACTATGCCCACATATATAGTTTTCAAACAAAACGAATGGCTCGTATTAGTTGTCGGGTTTTCCAATATGATGGTTCCTGGCATGAAAGATCAATCGAGGACGCGAAGCTAAGTATCTCCTGGTTAACACCAAGACAACAGGCATCAATACATAGCGCAAAAGTATATAACCCGATTAACATCCAAACATCGGACACCGTATATACTTTATTCCCTCAGGTTTCGAAGTAGATCTACCGCCGAAGCTTTCGATTTTCACTAGATATTATGTATACAACCTAACTGCCAGTTTACCATCAATATGGGGTGTGAGGTTTGTCGAGGTAACGATATACACAAAGATACACTTCAATAGCCATGCTTTGATCATCACTAGCTCATTTCATAACTCGAGTGTGCCACATTGACAATTCAGGACAAATCGCTGATTTCTATCGATGCGTACCCTCTAAATTCATATGACTTAGAGATGAGGATAATAAATTGCCACAAATCCGATATATATTAACAGAAATTAGTTCTATGCAGTCAATTCCAATGTCAGACACACATTCCATACCAGACCGTTCTAGGTCGGAACAGAACAACAACCCGAGAATATTCAAACATATTCAGATCTCATGCAACTTATAACCTCGTATCAGGTGTACGGCCCGATCCGAGACATCAGCAATCAACCCAAACAATTTGAATATACTCAGTCTTCACTTATCGGTTTCCACATCTCCAATTTTTTTAATAACGTCGTATTATTACTTGGAATAGTTTTCAGACCTAGATCTGATCCCAGACATTCCAAGTAATCAGCGTACTTTAAAAACAATAGTTATGATTTACACAGCCTTTTCAACCCAAATCTCCTTCCAAATAGTTATAAATTCAAGATTGGAATTACTCTAATTTCAAAAATCCCATTACCATCTTAATTATTTAATCTTAATCAAAAAATTATACTTTCAATTCAATTTCTTACTTTTAATTTCCTCAAATCAAATATTTGATTAAATCCTAAATTACGATATAAATTTCCATAACTCAATCTAATTGGGTTTCAAGAATGATATTATTGAAGATACGATTCACGACAAAACCCAAATCAATCGCATAAGTTACACAGAAATTGTATCTAATTATATTCGACATCAATTCTCATAATCAACAAATACTATAAATGGAATAACGATATAATAATAATATCTTACAAATTCCTCAAATAGTATACGTTTACACCACATAATTTCATATCAAATATCAGAAGAATATTTCTATCCAACTTATTTCAATCAGATTGAGAAACCCGTATCTTAATCAAAAGATTTATCCAACTCTTTGCTATTAGATCTGGATAGAAATACCATCAACTTACCTTCAATATTAATTTCTGTATCCAACTCACACTATAAGCGGAGTACCGGTAAATTACCTTTTAAATTCCATAGATAGTAGGAGTCATCATCTACTAGATTAATATCAAATATTTGAAGATTTATCTCCAGCCGTATCCAATTATTTAAAATTTGAAAACCCATTTTTTATTAAATATTTCAATTTAAATTCCATATAAAATATTTCCAATACTTTGAAACCTTCCAAACTATTTTATAACTCTTTTTTTACTATTATAAATAATGGTTCATGATTTATAACTTCAAAACCAATCTATCTTAGGAAATGTGATAATAAAGTTGAAAATGTTACCAAAAGTGCTGCTATAAAATAACCATTAAAATCAAATAGAATTTAAATCATTCGAAATTCAAATATTTCGGTTCTAATCACTTTAAAATAATAAAATAAGATTTATCATAATTTTTCTCTATTTTAAAATAATTTCATAAAACAGTTTTATATGATTTTCCGTTTTGGTTGCCGAACTGCACGTATAGCGACATTTTCCAAATTTGTTTAGAACATAACTTGAAAATCTTATGTTGAAATTCAAAATTTTCTTTTCTAATCAAAAGATATTATTGATAGAAATTCAACGTTTCTTGTTTCATGTCGATTCGATTTAAAACACTCATGTTATAATCACATGAAAATTCAAATAGATATTCATGAAGTGTCACTACGCGATGCTTATTAAATTAAATTCCAATTCATTCGGAAAAACAGTTTCAAATTAGATTTTGAATTAACCATCCCGTTTGTCGAATCAGTTAGAGACAGCCAGGGAGAGCAGGAAACTATATTTCCAAACCCAAGCCTAGACACTATCCTCTCTTTTATCCTAGAACGTTTGGTGTGTATATATATATTTATATTATTATAAAAAGGCATCGTCAATATATATATTTAACACCATGTTCCAATTTCAAATTTTCGAATTAAACTGGACTTAATAGAAAAATAATATTTTTACCAAAACTCATTTCCGATAGACATTAAAATCTTTTACACAAAACCAATACATAATTCAAATCAATTTCCGATCCTAATTCAATATCTAAATGTTGACAACTTATTAATGGTTGAAAAATATTTCTTAAACCGTCTCCGTTCTTATTAATATCATTTGTATATATCTAAATTTCCAAACAGTTTTGAAATTCAAAACTAAATTAGAAATATTATTTGATAATTAAATAAAATCGTACATAGGAAGGAGATTTTAAATCGATCACCCATATATTTCGACAACCACGGTGTGTATGTGTGTGTGTGTACAAGCATTATGGTCAATAATGCTTATCAGTGTTTAGTGTATTATCTAATTACATGAACAACCATTCAAATATTAGCATCCATATCCAACAAATTATCATTCACAAATTATAATTAAACTCAGCTAATTATAATTATCTAATTACTACTAATTTAAATAAATAATTAAATTAGAAGTTCTCACCATCAAGGCTCCAATATCTTCATTATCAGGGATTCCTTACGGACAAGTGATCAACGCTACATGTACTACTTCCAATCCATATCCTATTAGCAGCTGGTGATTTCTCTGTTAACGTTTATATTGGAATTGAATTATTAACGACACTCGTAATAATTAGTTATGTACAAGGACTTTTTATTTTATTTTATTATAATTTATACTTTATCAAAAGCGCTAACAGTACATACTAGTGTATTCTTCTTACCGATACGATTTTAACGCCACTAACGGTGAGTTCATCGGGTTCAAAATGAATACCTTATGGGGGTTTAAAGTTTTAACTAATTTAAGTTAAAAATAAAATAAAAACATACCCAAGCCCAAAGCCCAAAGCCCATATGCTCCTCATGATCAAAACCCGGCCCAACCTCCTTTTCTTCTTCCTCTCCTCTCGCCTCTTTTATTTCACACAACCTGGGTGCACACACTAAAACTCCACCGTACTAAAATCTGAGACCACCCGCATATCTCTCTTTACTTCCTCACTCAACTACACCCACTCACCCCGACTCCAGCCCCCCAATTCAAAATCCGACGTGCTTGCCGAGACCTGGAAGCGAACAACAAACTCTCGTGAACCCATATGTCGCACTCTTCATTCGTACACCAAACTCCACCAAACTATACCACATCGAAGCCCACTCCATCCACGTTGTCTTGCCATTCTCCATTACCCCGATCGTCTCTTTCACCACCGACGATCTTGAGACCTAATTTTCAGCCAAATAAACTATTGTCATGTATTCGCTCCAAATTTACGTGAAAACTACTACATTGCCTCACGATCACAACGTCGCAGATGGCATGATCTAATTCTTACTGGATTGAGAGATTTGATTTTCTAAAATTTTGAATCCATTTCTTCTATTTACTGTAAATCTGCGATATCTCTCTCGTTTGTCAATGAAATTTCGATCCGTCAATTTCTAAAAATCAGAAACGACGATCCGGACAACTTTCGCATAGATCATTTGAGCCAAAAACGACGGGTTTGAGGGATATGGATTTTTGAATGAGTGGAAATGTTATTTTTCTATTTACAGGAATTTGAAAACAAGAAGAAGAACGTAAGATTTATTTTTAAATTGTGGTCTGGTGGTGAGGCGTACTGGTGTTGATATAATTATTACAAAGTGTATTCTAGTCATTTTAATGGGACACTTGGTACTCTTCATGAAGCCCTTACCATGCGTGATGACAACTCACAAGGACACCTAGCCTAATCCTTATCTTAAGGCATTTTAAAATTAGTTTATCTTAGCTACACTTTTGTAATACTTATAAATGTGTCTAGTTTGTCCGTACATATTAATATAGTATTTATAGGTCTTAACTATATAAATATCAAAACTATGGGTTATCATAATTTTAATTAATTATTCCAAAATACTTATCATATATATATATATGCATATAATTTACTCAAAATTTATACTAAAATGGTCTGGAACAAATGCTTAATAATCCTTATAAAGTTATCCAAATAATCTTACTATTGATATACAAATCATTTTTGTACATTATTATATATAAAATCTTAAAAATAACTTATTCTTTACCAAAATCATATTCTATATCAATATCATTGTATATTATCAAAAATCGGATAATATCGTTACTTATTAATATTGAAATATTCATTAAATTTTATAAATTAAATATAACTTGTTAAAATAAGTTTTCTTATGCAAAAATCAAATTTATAAAATAAAACAAGATACTTATTCAATATTAAAATCTGTATTTTAAACCTTACTGAAATCAATTTATATACCGAAAACTTAATTATATAATAAAATCCAAATTAAACTTAGTTAAAATTTTTGGGATATTACACAATTGAAGTACAAAACTAAATATTACGATTTACCACGCTGTTACAAGCTCGTTTGTATTTAATATATATATTTATACGTTTCAAACTTCAATTAAATTAATAAAAAAAATTATATATATTACCAATTCAGTATATAAACTAAGTTAAATATTCAAACATAAATAAAAAAAAATGCGGGACGTTACATTCCTTCCCCTTAAAAGAATTTCATCCCCGAAATTACTAGTAAAGAAAATAGTCGTGCCTTATTAACTTCTCATAATCCACTCATGCAACTCGACTCTTACTTCAATCCTTTCTATCTGACCAACTTGCTTGTTTCCAATTCCACTCAAAAATCCTTAACTTCAAATAACTTTCTGTTAACAAAAAATTTCAAAACTGTTGAAATTTTTTCTAACTCCCTAAATTTCAAAAAAACTCGCCTGAGTCTCCTTTTTACGGAATGATCGGTACAACTACAAAATGCCTCTCTGGGCCTTCTTCAATCAAAAAGAAAATTAAAAAGCCAAGCGGCTTGCCAAATAGGCTCATAAAATCCCGTACTGAATTAAACATGTACCTTTTTATCTGGAAGGCATCTCATATTTATTCCTCACACTTGCTTCTATCCAATAAACCTGTATAATCATATACATACCCATTCCAATTTGATTACAATATTTTCAACATTTTACTTCCTATTCTCCAATTTATCCATCAATTGGTTTTCTTACTTAACTCGTTATAGTTTAAGACAACCAGGTTCAAATACATACATACATGTATATATATATATGCTTATAAACAAGAAAGTTTTATTTGTAATACAAGTTTCAGGTTAAATTTTAATTTATGAGTCCAATTAAATTTTGAGTTCAAATTTCAATCTCAATCAAACTTAATTTTATTATATTTTCATTCAATTTCTATTTAACTCAAGTTTATATAATCCAAGTTTATATTCACTATTGAATATACATATTCACTTCTATTTCAAGGCTAAATTTCAAGTCATATTCAATTATTCCTACTTAAACTGGATTTATTGCAGTCAATTTTTATTCCATTCGATACGTTCAAACTCTATGTCTCTAGTTCTATTTGGATTATCAACATTCAATTTACTGGTATAAGTTCAAGAATTTTCATTCCATATAGATTTAAATTCGTTTTAGTTTAATATGGTTTCAATTTTAATCCAAATCGGTTTAACTTACTTTTCATTCAAGTTTCAATCCATTCAATTCATTATACTAGAATTTGTTTTCCCTAGCTTCCAATTTATACCCAAGTTTTGATTTTTTTTTCAAAAATCATTCCTTTTATCTTTTGGTTATATTTAACCATTCCAATTCCATAATTTCATTTGAATTATATTCAAATTATTCAAGAAATCAAATACCAACATAATTAAAGAAAACTATTTCTTTTATATACAAAAATAAATTTGGGTAAAATTATTTCACTTGCCCGCTTTACAAAACAATATTGTGTCAGTTGTTAGTTTAAAATTGAACTGATCAAATAAATGATATAAAAGATTTTTATAAAATCTACAAATACTTTCACTCATATATATACACTCAAACTCAATCTAGGGTATTACAAACCCCATCTCTATCGAGTTACACCACAGAGCCAAGGTTATTACTAAACCCGTCTCTGATACCAACTATAATGACCCGGGGAATTCACCGCTCGAATTTCGACAATAATATTAAATCCCATATTACTTGTCAAAACCTAAGTATCAAAAACTCCAGATAGTTAATAGAAAAAAAAATAGAGGATGAGAAAAGATAAGAAAGAAAGATTAGAGTATAAGAAAAAGAAGAACAACTAACCAAAATATCTGAGTCTTACATCACAACGTAACAAAATATAATACAGAAATAAATCTTTATTGAAAACTTGAAAAAATCTTACAATTTATCAGAGTACAGTAGACATTGAATTCATCTGGACAGTTATTACAGTTTGTCATTATTTATAACACACAGCCGGATAATAACCACACATGGATCATATGTTTGAACTCCTCCAGCTCTTCTTCTGAAATTTGTATCTTATCTTGAACCTGTAGAATTCGGTCTGGCCCGAGCATTACAAACAACACAAGTCAGTCTAGTAAACCAGCGTGAGAAAAACTCATTTAAATTATTGCTATCATCCATCTTGATTTTAAAGTTAAAAATCATTCGAAAGAAAAGATTATCGTAAGACCAGCCCATACTTAAACACGGACGGTTTTTACCTTATGATAACCCAAACCATTTTTGAAATCATAATTATTCTAATATTATGACAATGTCTAAATCAAATAAATAATCATCTAGCAGAACGCTTGCATTTCACGCTCTACATATATAATATAAAATCGAAAATCACGAGCTCTTATTGGAGATTGGATTTCCGACAATGACAAGGTATAGAATCACCTTCCGATTAGTGTACTCTTGAGCGGATACACTGGAGTTCAACAAGAACGTCTTGCAACTCAGCCACACTTGACCGACCACTCATTTCTCTTGAGTGTATCAATTATATTGTCACCTTATGGGTGTTATACCAACAAAACCATGCTCGAGAGATACAGAAATGAAAAGAAGTAACAAATATGAATATTCTCTAGATGGTGACAATACACCCTAATGGGAGCGACCCATTTAGCCATGCTGCCTGCCCGATTTTTGTCATTTCCTGGTTGTGAGGCTTGAGGTTTAAAATTTTATTTCTAGATCATATGACAACATTCACTTTGAATGTCACATCGTCAGATCCGTCAAATCACTATCTGACGTCCACAAATATACTCTGGGTGTTTCAAAGAAGTGCCCCTCTTTGCCACCACTCGGTATGTTTGTAAAAATCAACGTATGTAACTTCTTTAGGAAATGCTCTGTCAGACATTCGTCCATACATGTTGTCCTAGGACTAGACAAACCGAAGGCACTCTCCTACCACATCCTAGGAATCACACTATCGATCAGTAGCGAGTAGTCTTTGCAATCCGTCGATTTCAATCACGACTGGATTTCCATTAAAATATCTCCGAGTGCAACTCCAGAGAATTCGACAAGTTTTCCTTTCTCTTAAGAAGATCTATGGTCTTCATTTCTCCATCTTCAATCCGTATTTTCTACGTTACGTATTTGTTGGTTCGTAATGGTTTTCAAATATAAATTTGATCCCGGTCTTTTCATACCAACAATCGTGTAGGCCAAATTTGATAATCGGTTATTTAACTATCAAATAAAACAACCATTCATCCATAAAAGAAATTTGAATTCACTTATGTGGTATCCACTATTATTTTAGCCTCTTTTGATTATCCATTTATTAATTTAAAACTTCTCTGTTTTCTAATAAATGGAATTCTCATTTTTTCTTGTTATATTAATATATAAAAATATTCAAAACACTATCATCTCAAAGTACTTTTAAGAACGTATTTTTCATATTAGTCATTAGTCCCTAACCGTAAACTAGTAAGAGAATAACTCCTTAGGTATCAACCTCGAAGGCTGAAAGCAACATCAGATTGGCATTTAGAAAATCATTCATCTCACTAATCCCCAATCAGTTTCTAATTTCCTTAAGTTCTAACAGATAAAAATTCCAGTTATTCATTATCACTTTAAATGAGATATTTACCTCAAATTTATAATCATTCCTAATATTTTACTTAAAAATATGATTTACAAAACCATTTTTGAATATTCTATAAATATTCTTTATAAACACCTTTATAATTATATTATAACTTTTCTTAGTTTATTTTAGTAACTTCATTCCATAAAAATATTCGTATATGAATATCATTTTATATTATATAAATCTTATATAAAATTCTTAATAAAATCTGTTTTATTATCCAATTTGGTTCGATTTGAATTCCATTAGAATTTATAAATTTAAAAAATTCTTACTTCTAATGATTCTCATTTGCAAGATATTTTGTTTTTCCCCTTATTGGCCTTAACCATTAACAATATTTCTTAATACAAGTTTACAATTGACTTATTTAGTCCATCTGAATTCATACTTGCAACTTCAAGTTTAAAATTTTATTTATAACTGCTATCGAGTTATTTATTTCAAATAATCTCTTTAATATTTCCCTTTGCAATTGGAACATCCCAATCATTTAGATATTAGTTCCAAAACACATTCCCACTTTATTTTCCAAATCCAAACTCAAATCACATCTTTCTAGAATACTCCAAAAATAATGGTTTTCACTTCTTTATAAATATCATTTATAAAATCGCCGTTTTATCTTATTTGTTTAAACAAATATTTACTTTTAAATTATGTTTATAACTTGGATTTTAAATGAACATTTTATTATTTTTGAAAACAAAAATGTGTGATCTTCAATAAAGAAGAGAGCACACATATATAAAATAAAACCAGAAGGATACAAAATTCTGTCACCAACCCAAAAACAGACACAAACAATACAACAAAAAACAACAGGAATGTAAAGGAGAGTGGATAGATGAGCTCTGCCGCCCATCAAACTTCAATATCGAATTCCGGCAATGCCACCACCGGATATAGAAGTATATCTACCACAATACATGAACAAGATACATGGAGCTAAGAAACAACAAAAAAAGAGCAACCCAAACAACCTCTCACAAAAAAACTCAAGAGAGAAAAACCAGCATCAGTCCACACAGCTTGTCTCAAAGCACCTCAGCTAAAATCAGCTACCTGAAACCTGAAAGAAACTAGCCAAAATCATCAGTAACCAAAACATATATAGATGGGTTTATATGCATATTTATGTATATATATATCAATTAATATATATATATTGTAACACCCCGTGAATTCTATAACATTAAGCTTCACGAATTAAAGTATAATTAATTATAAATGATGAAATCAAGGGAAATGGGTTACGCCATTGCGTTTGTCTCGGAAAAATACGCGAAATAGAGTCCGAGTTTTCGAAAATCGGATACCGTATGAAGAAGATATGGACGAACGAAGTTAGGCAGAAAAACCGAAAACAGTCCAGAATACACTGGCGCACTTGTGAAGTGCGCCAGTACAAAAATACACTGGCGCACCTGCCAAGTGCGCCCGTACAAATCCAACACCGAATTCTGGAGTGTTCTGAGGTGACGTGTCTTCTTTTGAGTGGCTAGATGATGTGTATTCGAGCTGTGCGATTCTGATGACTTCTGGACCGATCTGAAGGCTCTAAATCACCCTATTCACCTATAAAATAACACCTAGACCTAGCCTAAATCATACTATTTCATTTTAGCCTCAGGCCGCCGCCATTAAACCTAGAGCTCTGAATTAAAAATACAAAGAATAAAATTATAGAAGACGGAGGACGATTCTTGAAGACTACAACTAGAAGCTACAACAACTACGACGCTTTAGACAACGAATTAGGGACTATTTGATTTGGGATTTTTATTTGGATTATTTGCTTCATATTGTAAGTTCTATGTTACTTTTTAGGCAAAAACGCTAAAACAATATGGACATGCCATGAATTGAAACCGGATTTAGGAACTATTGTTAATCCATTGTTTATATTGTTTGTCTTTGAATTATAATTTGGAGATATTGCTATGGCAACGTTGCAAGTTAAACTTGTCATGATTATGATGTTGTTATGAATCACTTGGGCTTAATTGTTTGGCAAGTTGGACTAATACATGTCCATGGAATCACTATGTTTATTGAAAATCTTTATGTTGATTAAACCATGCCTATGATGCTAATTAAACCATGGCTATGACTATTGATGGAATTATGCCTGTGATGTTAATATACCCATCATGATTAATGAAATATTGGGTATTGCTAGGTTATGATGAAAAGTTGGAATTATTATGTTTATAATGTTAGATATGTTAAAAATGCTAAATTGAAATCATCATGTCTATAATGTTAATTGAGAATCATTATGTTAAAAACGCTAAATTGGAATCATTATGTCTATAATGTTAGTTGAGAATCATTATGTTAAAAATGCAAAATTGGAACCATTATGTTTATAATGTTAGTTGAGAATCATTATGTTAAAAACGCTAAATTGGAATCATTATATCTATAATGTTAGTTGAGAATCATTATGTTAGAAATGCTAAGTTGGAACCATTATGTTTATAATGTTAGATGAGAATCATTATGATAAATTGGAATCATTATGTTTATGAGAATTATTATGTTAAAAATGCTAAATTGGAATCCACTATGCCTATTAGGATTACTATGCCTTTAATGTTTCATGTTTATAATAAAATTATTATTATGCCCGCAATGATTATTATGCCTATGATGTAAAGTTGAAATCATCATGTTAAATTAAGTTGGAATCATTACTATGCCAAGTTATCATCATACTAGTATTGAAACCATGTGATATGTTATAGCCTGTTTATTATGCAAGTGATGTTGGAATTGTCACATATGCCTATCACATGTTTGGTGTTATTCCCCTTTATCTCTTGAATTGTTTATGCTTGTGAATGAAGTACGTTTATATACGTTGGGGATACGATTGGGTAGAATAGGCAAAACTTGAATTAATTATAAGCATAAACTGTGAAATTTGGCATAAGTAGAACATGAAATATGGCACGAAAACTTGACTTGAACATGCCATAACTTGACTTTAAACATGCCTTAGTTGGGCACGAAGTTGATATATGAACATGATGTGGAAATAGCAAAATCTGATAAGAACATGGGCATGACTTTAGAAAACAAGAAAGTGGCCAATTCGAGGTTGGGTTGAGTTTGTAGTGTAAATCTGCCCGGAACCGCCCGGCAAATCCAGTTGCTACAAACGATAGGATCCAATGTGGGTAGTTGGTCACATCGCGCTTGAAACCCGAGGTTGGGTTGAGTTCGTAGCGTAAACCTGCCCGGAACCGCCCGGCAAATCCAGTGGCTACGAACAATAGGATCCAATGTGAGTGGTTCGGTGCATTAACGAATCAATTAATGCCAATTAGGGTTAAGTCATGAACATGAAAAGACAACTTAACCAACTTGAACACGATTTGTAGGGCTAAGTCATGAACTTGAAAACGACAACACTTAGCTAACTTGACATGACACATAGCGGGGTTAAGTCGCGAACTGAAATGACATACTTAACCATCTTGACATGACTACACTGGAAAAGGATTAAGTCACGAATTACATGATTTAATCTGTTAGGCAGGTTAGGTCACGAATTACATGACCTAATCTATTAGGCGAAACCCTAGACACGACCCTTTTCAGCAGTAACCCTCTAGATGTATCAAGGTACCCTGGGGCTAGGCCGGGTGGGGCACGATTACTGGGCTGATTGTAAGAGGTGAACGACGGCAGTGGGGTATGCCAGTGTAGGTTCGGTGGACTACGATCGTGCACGTATCCGGGGCAGACACTGGGTATCCGTAGATTTATCTGTGCATCTTAAATCGTGTCAGGGGTTGACACCCTAGGGCTGATACACCCGAAGGTGGACCCAGCACAGGTGACTACATTCGTGATTAGCCGTATAACACGGACACTTGACGAGCTAGAACTTGTAGGGAGCCGATCGACTAGATAATCGCGCCGTAGGACCCCGTACTTGGGTCAGACCCCGTTTCAGGGTCATTTCATGATATTGGGCCGTGGGATTTATTTCGTGATTAACTTGTGACATGGGCTTAGTATACTAGTACAGTCGATGCAACGAATCTCGAACATGTGATGCTTTACTTGACTTGTCTTGACTTACCCTGATCACCTTAGTCTATCTTGATCACCTTGACACCATTCTTAAGTTTAGTTCCAGTTCATACATGACAGGTTGTTTTAACCGTTTCTACACTGAAAGTCACTAGAACTTACTCAGTCTTTATGACTGACCCTTTTTCCTTTCGCCTCTTTTTCTTCGGTTCCCCCCCCCCCAGGTTCTCAGGGAGGGAATACCGCAGCTTGACCAGTTTTCACATCCAGCTTGAAGAGAAAGAATGTATTGCTTGGATCTTTTCCGTTTTGGACTATGGCTTTGGACAGCAATTTGGGGACTTTTGCAGTTTATTTATGTTTTCTTCATGCTTCTTTAAATAATGTAATCAAGACAGTTATGATTTTGGGAAGTATTATGGCATGGTTTGTGTAACACGTATTTTGAAGAAATAAAAGTTGTTGTTTTCCGCTGTTCAAAAATATGTGTTATTATATCTGTCTTGTATATATGTGACTTGTACTTGTAAACCTCCACCAAAATTAGGGCATTCCCTTTTGAGAGTGACCCTAACGGAGGTGGGGTGTTTCACTTGGTATCAGAGCATAGGTTTACCAGATAAGATAAAAAGTTTTGAAAATTTATTTTCAAAAGAAAATTTAAAGAAGCATTTTTAAAAAGAAAAAATATTATTTTATTTTAAAAAAGGCAAAGTCCCCCAAAGCCATAGGTATTATCTCTTATCCTTCGTTTTGAATCATTCCTTTTATTTCAGCATGTCCGAAGAACTTAACTTGCCAGAGGGTGTACCAAAACCTGGTTGGTTTAGACGATTCTTAGAAGCAAGGGCCACTCAGCCAGGCCCTACCGTTCCTCCTCCCCCAGCTGCAGGAAATCATCCAGCTGCAGCAGCACCTCTTCCTCCACCTCCTCCACGGGGAAACACTTTTGCTAAGATATGTAAAGATTTTAAGGCTATGGGAGGAAAGGACTTTCATGGAACTGAGTCCTTCGTGGCAGCTAGGAATTGGCTGAAAGAAACCGAGGACTTATTCGTCATCTTTGAGGTAGAAGATAGGCAGAAAGTACAACTGGCGGTGTGGCTACTAAAGGGCGAGGCTTCCTACTGGTGGGAAGTCACTAATGCAGAAAGACCAGTGGAAACATGGGAGGACTTTAGGGCAAGGTTTGAGGCTAAATTTCTCTCAGAAGCTGAAAGGAGTCTTCAGTTGGAAAAATTCTTATTTCTTAAGCAAGGGAATATGACAGTCAAAGAGTATGTTAATCAATTCGATGAGCTGGCTAGGTTCGGACTGGACCTAGTCAACACCCCGCATAAGAAGGCTAACCGCTTTGTCAAAGGGTTGAATGAGCCATTACACAGTTTGGCCATGACCCATATACCCATGGGAGCTACGTACGAAAGGTTGGTGCAGATGGCATTGCTGAACGAGGAAGATAAGGGCAAGAAGGAGACAGAGGCAGAAAACTCTCAAGGGAAGAAAGAGGTCAAGCCCAACGATTCTAAGAATAAGAAGGTAGACTCCGAGAAAGGAGGCAAGAACAACAACTCACGTGATAAAAGGAAATGCAATTACTGTGGTATGGAAGGGCACATAGCCAAGGATTGTAGAAAGAGGAAGAGAAAGCAAGGTGAATTTTTTCATTGTGGGAAGACTGGACACATCAGCAAAGACTGCCCTGAGAAGCAGACCGGACCTTCTGGCGGTACATCGTTAACTTATTCTAGATGCTTTGTTTTATCTTATTTCTCTCCTCGATCCTATCTTGAGAACCATAGGTAGAATCTTTTTGGATGTAAACATGTAATTGAAACATGTTATGATTGCGAAATGGTTGCAAGTGGTCGCAAGTGGTTGCTCGTGCATGCATGAATACACATTAGGCACTAGATCGGCTCAGACACATTTTCATGTTGCATATGCATGAGTGTTTATTTTGGAAACTCGGTTGTGCTATCATTTGGTTGTTGCAAATGATTGAATGTTCGAGCACTCATGTAGAAATTATGAATTATAATAGGAAAAATTTGCATACATATTGGATTCATTTCACTAAACATATTTTGCATTTAGAAGATCAATCAGGCCCGATCATTAGCATTAGCTAAGGAACATATACACACACTTCGCATATGATCATAAAGCATTAGAAGTTTTTTTTAAGGACAATGGATGCTCGTGTTTGATGGATGAGTAGATGGATGTTTGGATGTTAGGATGTACATTCTTCCTGAACTTGAAGATTTCGGGGACGAAATCCTTTTAAGTGGGGGATAATGTAACACCCCGTGAATTCTATAACATTAAGCTTCACGAATTAAAGTATAATTAATTATAAATGATGAAATCAAGGGAAATGGGTTACGCCATTGCGTTCGTCTCAGAAAAATACGCGAAATAGAGTCCGAGTTTTCGAAAATCGGATACCGTATGAAGAAGATATGGACGAACGAAGTTAGGCAGAAAAACCGAAAACAGTCCAGAATACACTGGCGTACTTGTGAAGTGCGCCAGTACAAAAATACACTGGCGCACCTGCCAAGTGTGCCCATACAAATCCAGCACCGAATTCTGGAGTGTTCTGAGGTGACGTGTCTTCTTTTGAGTGGCTAGATGATGTGTATTCGAGCTGTGCGATTCTGATGACTTCTGGACTGATCTGAAGGCTCTAAATCACCCTATTCACCTATAAAATAACACCTAGACCTAGCCTAAATCATACTATTTCATTTTAGCCTCAGGCCGCCGCCATTAAACCTAGAGCTCTGAATTAAAAATACAAAGAATAAAATTATAGAAGATGGAGGAAGATTCTTGAAGACTACAACTAGAAGCTACAACAACTAAGACGCTTTAGACAACGAATTTGGGATTATTTGATTTGGGATTTTTATTTGGATTATTTGCTTCATATTGTAAGTTCTATGTTACTTTTTAGGCAAAAACGCTAAAACAATATGGACATGCCATGAATTGAAACCGGATTTAGGAACTATTGTTAATCCATTGTTTATATTGTTTATCTTTGAATTATAATTTGGAGATATTGCTATGGCAACGTTGCAAGTTAAACTTGTCATGATTTTGATGTTGTTATGAATCACTTGGGCTTAATTATTTGGCAAGTTGGACTAATACATGTCCATGGAATCACTATGTTTATTGAAAATCTTTATGTTGATTAAACCATGCCTATGATGCTAATTAAACCATGGCTATGACTATTGATGGAATTATGCCTGTGATGTTAATATACCCATCATGATTAATGAAAAATTGGGTATTGCTAGGTTATGATGAAAAGTTGGAATTATCATGTTTATAATGTTAGATAAGTTAAAAATGCTAAATTGAAATCATTATGTCTATAATGTTAATTGAGAATCATTATGTTAAAAACGCTAAATTGGAATCATTATGTCTATAATGTTAGTTGAGAATCATTATGTTAAAAATGCTAAATTGGAACCATTATGTTTATAATGTTAGTTGAGAATCATTATGTTAAAAATGCTAAATTGGAATCATTATATCTATAATGTTAGTTGAGAATCATTATGTTAGAAATGCTAAGTTGGAACCATTATGTTTATAATGTTAGATGAGAATCATTATGATAAATTGGAATCATTATGTTTATGAGAATTATTATGTTAAAAATGCTAAATTGGAATCCACTATGCCTATTAGGATTACTATGCCTTTAATGTTTCATTTTTATAATAAAATTATTATTATGCCCGCAATGATTATTATGCCTATGATGTAAAGTTGAAATCATCATGTTAAATTAAGTCGGAATCATTACTATGCCAAGTTATCATCATACTAGTATTGAAACCATGTGATATGTTATAGCCTGTTTATTATGCAAGTGATGTTGGAATTGTCACATATGCCTATCACATGTTTGGTGTTATTCCCCTTTATCTCTTGAATTGTTTATGCTTGTGAATGAAGTACGTTTATATACGTTGGGGATACGATTGGGTAGAATAGGCAAAACTTGAATTAATTATAAGCATAAACTGTGAAATTTGGCATAAGTAGAACATGAAATATGGCACGAAAACTTGACTTGAACATGCCATAACTTGACTTTAAACATGCCTTAGTTGGGCACGAAGTTGATATATGAACATGATGTGGAAATAGCAAAATCTGATAAGAACATGGGCATGACTTTAGAAAACAAGAAAGTGGCCAACTCGAGGTTGGGTTGAGTTTGTAGTGTAAATCTGCCCGGAACCGCCCGGCAAATCCAGTTGCTACAAACAATAGGATCCAATGTGGGTAGTTGGTCACATCGCGCTTGAAACCCGAGGTCGGGTTGAGTTCGTAGCGTAAACCTGCCCGGAACCGCCCGGCAAATCCAGTGGCTACGAACAATAGGATCCAATGTGAGTGGTTCGGTGCATTAACGAATCAATTAATGCCAATTAGGGTTAAGTCATGAACATGAAAATACAACTTAACCAACTTGAACACGATTTGTAGGGCTAAGTCATGAACTTGAAAACGACAACACTTAGCCAACTTGACATGACACGTAGGCGGGTTAAGTCGCGAACTGAAATGACATACTTAACCATCTTGACATGACTACACTGGAAAAGGATTAAGTCACGAATTACATGATTTAATCTGTTAGGCAGGTTAGGTCACGAATTTCATGACCTAATCTATTAGGCGAAACCCTAGACACGACCCTTTTCAGCAGTAACCCTCTAGATGTATCAAGGTACCCTGGGGCTAGGCCGGGTGGGGCACGCTTACTGGGCTGATTGTAAGAGGTGAACGACGGTAGTGGGGTACGCCGGTGTAGGTTCGGTGGACTACGATCGTGCACGTATCCGGGGCAGACACTGGGTATCCGTAGATTTATCTGTGCATCTTGAATCGTGTCAGGGGTTGACACCCTAGGGCTGATACACCCGAAGGTGGACCCAGCACAGGTGACTACATTCGTGATTAGCCGTATAACACGGACACTTAACGAGCTAGAACTTGTAGGGAGCCGATCGACTAGATAATCGCTCCGTAGGACCCCGTACTTGGGTCAGACCCCGTTTCAGGGTCATTTCATGATATTGGGCCGTGGGATTTATTTCGTGATTAACTTGTGACATGGGCTTAGTATACTAGTACAGTCGATGCAACGAATCTCGAACATGTGATGCTTTACTTGACTTGTCTTGACTTACCCTGATCACCTTAGTCTATCTTGATCACCTTGACACCATTCTTAAGTTTAGTTCCAGTTCATACATGACCGGTTGTTTTAACCGTTTCTACACTGAAAGTCACTAGAACTTACTCAGTCTTTATGACTGACCCTTTTTCCTTTCGCCTCTTTTTCTTCCGTTCCCCCCAGGTTCTCAGGGAGGGAATACCGCAGCTTGACCAGTTTTCACATCCAGCTTGAAGAGAAAGAATGTATTGCTTGGATCTTTTCCGTTTTGGACTATGGCTTTGGACAGCAATTTGGGGACTTTTGCAGTTTATTTATGTTTTCTTCATGCTTCTTTAAATAATGTAATCAAGACAGTTATGATTTTGGGAAGTATTATGGCATGGTTTGTGTAACACGTATTTTGAAGAAATAAAAGTTGTTGTTTTCCGCTGTTCAAAAATATGTGTTATTATATCTGTCTTGTATATATGTGACTTATACTTATAAACCTCCAACAAAATTAAGGCATTCCCTTTTGAGAGTGACCCTAACGGAGGTGGGGTGTTTCATATTTATAAACATATATCCATTTATATATGAGTAGAGATAAAAGGAAAGAAGTAATAATAAATACGCAGACTATTACAACTAAAAAAACTATTGATTCTAAAAAATAAACACAAATTAAATCTAACCTTAGTCAGAAATCTCTTAAAAAACAAATCACTAAAAAACTTATAGTGAGAGTTAGACATCCAATTTAAACAGAAATTAACAATCCTAGTAATTAACATATCAGCAGACACAGAACTCGAATTAAAAAATCTCTGGTTCCTCTCCAACCAAATGAACCAACTAATGATAGAGACTAAAGAATCCATAACAAATCCCTGTCTTGCATTATAAGTAGTTCTATAGAAATTCCAATAATCATCACAATTGCTAAAAGAAATAGAACTACCAAAAACAAAAATCCTAATGACCATAATAAGAATGAAATTAGTAACTCTACAGGAGAAAAATAAATGATCAACATCCTCATCCTAAAGACTACAGAAACAACACTTACCTTCAAACACAATGTGCTTCTTCTTTAAAAGCTCAACCGTATTAAGCTTCTTATGCATAATCAGCCACATAAGAAACTTAGCTTTAGGAGGATCATTAGATTTCCAAAGAAACTTAAAAGGGTAAATCGAAACACCGGAAAAGTTAATGAACTTATACATAGAATTAACAGAGAACACTAATCTCCTATCAAAACCCCAACTAATAGAATCACTAGTCTAATCAAGATTGTAAAGGGCCAACTTAGCTTTAAGTAAGGCTAATTGCCTTAACATTCCCCCATCTATAATATTAACAAAAGAAAAGGTCCACGGGGGATCCAAATCACCTCTATAAATGTCAAAGATTAAAGCATTCTTAAAGCAACAGTTATTATAAAGCTCACTAAACTCAATTTTAAGAGGAAAATGGAAAATCCAAGCATCATGCCAAAAGTAAGTAAGATTACCAGAATGAACAGTCAACTTACATCCTAAATTAAAAAAATCAAAGCACCTCAGTACAGACTTCCAAAAGAACGATAATTTATTAAGCCAACTAAAACTAGAACCAACAATAAACTCCCCACCAGAATAATAAAATTTGGAAATAATAATCTTTCAGATAGCCGACACTTCAGGGCATCTATATCTCCAAAGCCATTTGGCCAGCAAGGAAGAATTAAAATTAAACAAATTAATGATCCCCAAACCTCCATCCTTCTTGGGTTTACAACACAACTCCCAGTTAACTAGACATTTAAAACCTCTACCGTTAGAAACACCACTCCAAAGGAAATTGCGCCTTATCCTGTCAATTTTCTCAATAACCCAATGAGGAAAACGATGAACAACCATCCAATAAGTAGGAATAACAGACAACACCGAATTAACAAGCACTAATCTACCCGCTCTAGACAGGAATCTATTATTCCAACCTGACAATCTATTATTAATCTTGTCAATAATAACTAACCAATCATCCTTCTTAAGCTTCGAATGCCTAATCTTAAAACCGAGATAATCAAAGGGAAATTTCATGACAGAACAATTCAAAGTGCCAGCAACCAGAGACTCAACATTATCATGATCGTTAAGGACCATTAAGGCACTCTTATCAAAATTGATTCTAAGACCAGATAACATCTCAAAACAATAAAGAATAAACTTCAAAGCAATAATATGCTTAGGAAGGTGCGATGAAAATAATAATGTATCGTCTGCAAATTGCAGAATAGATAAAACATTATTAAAATTCTCATCTCCAATACGACCTAAGACACTTAATCTAACAGATCTCTTAATAATCTTAGAGAAAACATCAACCGCTAAATTAAAAAGAAGAGGTGAAAGGGGATCACCTTGTCTAAGACCTCTCTTAGATTGAATCTTCTTGCCCACAACCCCGTTAACAATAATATGAGAACAACCAGAACTAAGCAAAAGCATGATCCAAGTGGTCCATCTGACACTAAAACCTCTAGCAAGATACAACTCACTAATGAAATCCCAATCAACAGAGTCAAACGCCTTCTCAAAATCGATCTTCAAAATGGCGCAAGTCAAATTATTCTTACAACAGACATTAATATATTCCTGCACTGCGACCACTCCGTCCACTATATTTCTGCCTTTAATAAAAGCAGTTTGGGAACAATCTATGAGCTCATTCATCTTTATACTAAGTTTGTTAGCTAGAACTTTGGAAATAATCTTAACAGAACAATTAATTAAGGAATTAGGCCTGAAATCCTTTAAGGAATTAACACCCTCTCTCTTATGAATGAGAATAACATTAGCAAAGTTAAAACTACCTAAACGTAAAATACCACTATAAAAATCATTAAAAAGGTTGATGATATCTAGCTTTAGAACCTCCCAAAATTTCTTATAAAAAAGAACTGAAAAGCCATCAGGCCCTGGAGCTTTGTCGCTAGGCATATCGCAAATAGCCTTCCAAATCTCCTGCTCAGTAAAAGGCATGTCTAAATCTACTAACTCAACCTTAGAATCAGGCGGATAAATGTCATTCCAACTAACATTAATCCTTCTCTTAATCCTAGCTCCAAAAATCTATTGATAATATCTAGTGAAAGCCTCATTTGATTCCCTCTGAGTGGACACTTCCTCATCATTAATAAAAATAGAGTGAATCAAATTATCACGCCTCCTCTTATTGGCAACACTATGAAAAATCTTAGTGTTGCTATCTCCCTCCTTAATCCATTGAACTCGGGCCCTTTGCTTCCACATGATCGCTTCTTTGTCTAGAGTCAACTTAAGATCATTCCTAAGGCGGCAAAGTCTATCCCTCTCAATGGGATTAAGGGACCTGGATTCACTAATCTTGTCTAAGTCTAGTAGCTCACACATAATCGTATCTTTCTTAATTCTAACACTACCAAAAATATACCTATTCCAGCGCTTAAGGAAAAATCTTAACTTACCAAGCTTAGCAACGAAAATTTTCGCATAATTGCCCCTATACAAATTATTAATATAAGACAAAGAATTCCACTTGACAGAAACAAGGTTAATAAAACTAGAATCCAACAGCCACATCTTCTCAAATTTGAAACTGACACTAATAGAAATATTCGAATCACACGAAAGGATGATGGGACAATGATCAGAAAATAAAAAAGGTAAACCATTAACTCTACAAATAGAAAATCTATCTTCAACCTCAATACTGATAAAGAATCTATCAAGTAAAGCAAAGCAAGGACTATCACTTACATTAGACCTAGTCCAAGTAAACAATCTATTGTCAATAGGAATCTCAATTAAATTGTTATCTAAAATGAATTCATTAATTTCCTCCATAGTGGAGAAATCACCCTCTCTAGGCGATCTCTCCCCAGAAATCTAGTGACATTGAAATCTCCTCCCACAATCCAATGATTTGGGGCAAGATTTCTAAAATAAGAACATTCATCCTATAAGATTCTCCTCTCTAACTTAGTATGAGGACCATACACACTGGAAATACCTAATAAGGAATTATCAAAAAGCAAGGCAAAAATGTGTTGCAATGAGTGTAAATTAGAGAACTCCTGGACAAGTCTATACTGGTTATCCTTCAAACCAATCATGAGTCCCCCAGCACTCCCAACGGCCAGAAGACAAGCCCAACTACGAAAGTGAGACCCCCCTAAATGCATATAAAAGTTAAAATCGGGGTGGTCAATCTTGGTTTCCTGAAGCAAAGTAATATCTATATGGAAATCTCAAAAGAAATCCCTAACCTTATTACATTTATTAGGGTAATTAAGCCCTCTAATATTCCAGCTAACAATCTTCAACATCTAATAGAACTAACCCTCTCTATTTTCCTACTCCTGATATATTCCGCATCCAACTCAACATCAGTGAAAATGAAAGCAGTATCACTAGCAAACTGAAACAACTGATCAGTAGAAAGCCTACCCAGCGCAAAAGGAGAATAATCACTACCATAAATAGGAATCATACCTGAGCCCGTACCCAAATTACTACTACTAGTAATCGAGCTCATGAACCTACCATGATGAGAGGAGGAACTAGCTCTGATCCTCGCACTGCGACGAACCATACCAAAGTTTGGAGTCACTCTCTTATGTCTTCCCCTCCTGGACAAACAAGACGCCACATCTCTGGTCGAAGAAGGCTCTATACAAACAACATACTCCCCACCCAAAGACGAAGAACAAAGCGGACCAATAGCCATAGTCGACGAACTAGTCAACTCACACAACAAACGGAAAACACAGAAACAAGGTCTCAAAAATAAAGAAATGAGACTCCCTCCTGACCCCTCTAAAACCACAGAAAAATCCAACTTCACAACACAAACTTAAAACCCCCTGCTTCAAAACTCACGTCCCCTCTAAAACAAGCCAACAAACCAACACATGGAGAAAGACAGTCTCCATCACCCGACCTAAAACTACCAGGACGAGAATAGGGAAGCAAATTATCCCTCAACGTCGAACCTGTACTGGCAGCCGAATCAACATCAAACCCCATATTTGAACCTGCATGACTATCCTCATATTTCTGCACAGAAAACTTACTCCAATCCCGCTGAGTAACTGCAGCCCTACCATTATGACACTCCACCGAATCCCCACTAAAACATCCCTCAACGGTACTATCCGAAGAACGACAGACACTATCTTTCAACTGAAAGCTAACAGGTCCATCATATCCCCTTGTAACCGAGCCATTACTGATAATAAAAGCCTCATTCAAAACGGCATGCCCCTCCCTAGATACATGACCAGATCCCGTGCCCCAATCCCGCTGAGGAGTTACATACCGGCCACAATCATTGCCACAAAGATCCTTGCCACGTTTCTTCTTCAAAGTCTTCACAGTAGAAGACTTTGTACAAGCAGAACTGGTGACATCAAAACAAACATCATCATCGTCCCCCTCTAACTCATCCAGCACTCCAAAACTATTGCTCAGCCCAATATCATCTGCCACAAGCAAATCATCACCAAGACCAACACCGGATGCACGAGAAACAACAACAGGAGAAAACTCAAAGCAACTGTTAGATGAAACATGCTGCATGTCCTCTTAATCAAAACCAGTCATCACTTCCTTTCTACGATCTTTAATCGCCAACTTAACAACCGTATCAACACTAATATCTCGAATACCAGAAGAAAATAAACACTGGTAAACATGGGGTCCAGCATCAATGGATCTATCTGATCAAACTGGCGATAATCAGAACAACTCCCGGAAAAACCCACCAAATCATCTTCGACAAAAAACCTGCTGTCAACCACCTCTATAACATTCTCAATCCCTGTGTCACCAACGACCTCATTCTTCTGATCAACACCCACCAAATTCGAAACCCACCCAGACCTCAATTTCATGCCTCCAGCGCCATCAAAGAAAGTCTGTAAATCGGCTTCACCACATCCACAAATCACAACAGAAATGATTGCATCAAAGTGTAACAAAATCTCTTCCATTATCACAAAACCCCTCCTACTAACCTTCTCTGCGGACTCAGCAAATAATCTCCTTAATTTCAAGAAATTAAGGCAAAACAAAAAAGCATGATCTTTTCTCTCATGTGGTCTTAGCAATGGCGGAAACACTTCAGAAATATCCACGCTTATCTACTTCCATAATATACCATCAACCAGGCCCTCTAAGTGCCAAACCATTGTTAAGATCAAGTAACCACCATCGTTATCTCGCAGAAGGAAAGCCAATTCATAAAGATCAGTAAGAGAAATAATCTTCTGGCATAACATCGAACAGTTAAAGAGCAATAATTCGAAAATCGAACCTCCTCTAAACATCTCTGGACACTTAATCTTCTTATGCCCGAATCCATCACATTTAAAGCATCTAAACAGAATCCTGCAACCACTTGCAATACGGCCTGCATCTCCACATCTAAAACAACACCGATCCCTTATTGGTTTCCTAATCCAAGATCCCTTTTTCGGCGCAAATTTAGACTTGGAAACTGAAACAATCAAAGGACGATGAAGATGAGCCACAGAAGCATATGAACGGGAACAATCACCTTCCGATAGAGACAAAGAAGAAGAAAGATTCGAAGAAAGAAAATGGGAAGAGAACAATTTCGGATCTTGGCCCGAAAAAGAAGGGAAAGTCGCCATTTTTTATTGAATGAAAAACTTCATAAAGGAAATATAATCAGAAGTGAAATTAAAACTCTAGAAATTTTAAAAATAAATATTTTCCTTTAAGCTCTTTTTATATTTCAAATTTCTGTTTTGGAATCCATATATTATTTAGAATATTAAAAATATCCAAAATCAACGATCAGTGTTACTTGCACATCCAAATGTACCATAAGCTATCACATGTTATAAAACACAACATATGTCAGCATATGTGTGAAAAAATAACAATTTAAATGTGAGAAATCTAGTTGGATTCCTCTAACCTTTTTTCCCAACATCCACAGATGTTAGTCAAAAATAATAATACCCATCCTGCTTCGAGGCAAGATATCGCGTTATAGAAGGTCATCCACTATATATATTGTGGGGCGCATAGGGAAATCATCCGCTAATGGTTCTGCGGGCATCCGCTAATGGTACTGCTGGAAATATCCAATCACCAATATTATAATATAATATTATATATATACTATTATCACTTTATGTCAATCAAGTTATCATCCATCAACAATGAATTAAATTTGAACTATTAAAAATAGTATTGAATAACTTAACTGAGTGAGTTTAACTCACCTTGATTTTCCTGTGCCGAATATCCGTTTAAAATTCCATATCGTCTTAGCTACTCATCTACTTGAATTGTCTCAAATAAATTATCACCTATGATTTATTTTATTTATCGATTTGGCTATGTTAATTTAAATTAGCTATTAAATAAATAATTTTTCTATGCAATTTAAATTTGGTAAAAACATTTACCTTATTATTACTACCATCCATTAGACCAATTTGTCGAGTTAAACTGCACAACCCTGATTTATCGAATACCACTAGCAATTCCAATTCTAGTCAGCTTGATCTCATCATCACCATTGGACCGACACCTTACATCCCAATCACACTGCAGTCCCTCCAAATTCTTCAGCCATGCATGTTTCAAACCAACTCGCCCATTAGGCAGTCCCATCTCCATTAGCTAAGTTTCACCATCTCATCCTATCGCGTTAAAAATGCATTCATACTCCCCATTATAATATATATATATATATTTATATATATTATTTCTTTTTATTTTACACTGTCGAATATCCTCCTTTTCTTGCAACACTCGAACACAGTGATGTCGTTTAACACACACTTATGTTCATCATCCCCAAACGCCTACTGTTAAACTTCCATGTCATACCTTAGATTCATCTGCAGATCATCCTCCTTCATTTTCGCACTTCAGTCCAACCAAGTTCCTCGGTATCGTGCTATAGTTCGCACCTCCCAGGCCAACGCCGGCTTCACATTATCAACTACTGAATCCTCAGAAACTCAACCTGATGTGTAAACGCTTCCAATTGTTGTCAAATCTCAGAGTCTCGCAATTTTTAAAATTTGAGATTTCCAATTTCAAAGTCTTCAAATGTTGAGCCGAGCGTCAGGAGATTCCGCAGATCCACTTGCGACTTTCGATTGCAATTTCTCCTCTAATAACCCTCTTTAATCTTGGCTGCAGCCCTGCCACCTTCTGATAATCGCAGGTGCGTTCACTACGTTGTCGAGCTCTAGTGAAGTCATAGATTTCGAATCACGGTGCTCCAATTCAATTTGATTCGGTTCTTTTTCTTAACAGTGGATGGATTCGCGATTCAGTGGAAATGGGAAATAAACGAACTAAAAAAAAGAATATGTTTCTGGTTTAAGGGATGTGGAAGTAACAAACGAGCGAGGTTATTCATAAGTGAACGATGGGAAGGTAGGAATGACATTGAATCAAATAGGTTTAGGGATAGGCACAGATTCACAGTGTACTATTTCTAAAAGCTTCATGGAGAAGGAAAGATTTCGACGTGAAATTTGAAAGGAAAGGAGGCAGAAATTATATAGAGTATCCTGTGCTAGTGAAATAAGTCGTCCCCCATATTTTTCTTTTAAATTTTGATTTAAATTTATTTATTTAACCGGTGTGATTTCCTTTGAAATATCCTGGGATTCTGAACCCCTATTTGAGTGCAAAGAACGACAATTCTAGGGTTCTACCCCTATTCTGAACACATTGGAATGTGTTTTGTGGTCTAATTCGACCATACAAAGAAGATATTATATTAATTTGATGATTTAACATTAAATCAGAATTAATATAAACCGACTCATATATAACAAGTAAATTATTATTATCATATAAATATACACAAAATGAATTCATATAAATTCCACAATAAATTAACTTGAAATCAAAACTTGATATTCCATTCTCGAGTTAAATCAATATTAAATTGATTTAAAATCTATTTATTTTGTTAAATAAATCGTTACGGTTTTTAAATGATTCCACAGCGATTTTCTGGGAATTTGATTTGGCCGTAACTCTCAATATAAGATACGAAATTCTGTTTTTTCTCTTTTATTACAAAATTATAGTTCAACAAATTTGAATATTTCTTGTATCAACGAATTCCGACTTAAAACGGACATGTACACTCAACTAAAGTTCAAAACTAAATATTATGAACTACCGCGCCGTTACGAGCTCGTTTATATTTAATATATATTTATACGTTTCAAACTTCGATTTAATTAATATAAAAATTTATATTACGAATTCAGTATATAAACTAATTTAAATATTCAAACACAAATAAAAAAAAAAGAAGGACGTTAACCTTGTTACTTCCTTTAGCGCGGTTAATCCTACCAGGGTGTACGCAACTCTGGGGTTAAGATGAGATAACCTAGAATTTTAGTTGGTAGGTCATACATTTGTTTATAACTTGTATGTGTTTGATTTCGTGGGTTTAAGAATTATTTTGGCTATGGACTGGTTGAATTTATGATGCAATAGTGTTGTGTCGAGGTAGAGAAGTATCATTGAAGCATCCTGATAGCAACGATAGAACTGTTCTCTCATTTAAGAGAGAAGTTTTGTAGATGTTCTCTTTTTGTGAGGTTTTGAATTAGAGGAAGATGTAGGTGGTGTTCCTATTGTTAAGGAACTAGCTGGCATCTTCAAGCCAGTGGAAGAATTGCCTTCGAAAAGAAAAATCAAGTTTTGGATCGATTTTGTGCTAGGAACTAAGCCACGTTGGGGATGAGAATCACGGATCTTCAGGCAAGACTAACACTAGTAGGGTTGAATAGTGTTTTAAATAGACTATAGAAAACTTAAACAATTAATGATTATCCAAACAAATGTATGAATCACATAATGAATATCACAACAGAAACAATCACAATTTCAAATATAAACAGAAACAAAATGCAGAAAAGGAAAGAACACACCAGATTTTATATTGGTTAGGATTACTCCTACGTCCAGTCCCAAGCAATGATGGATTGCGCAGAGTTTTATTAATACTAGTATCAATCTTACGACACCCTTGATTTCATGACTACAAGGTTAACACCGATTCCACACCCTTGATTTCATGGCTACAAGGTTCACACCGATTCAACACCCTTGATTTCACGGCTAAAAGGTTCACACTGCTCCCTTTTCTTGATTTACAGACTATACGGAACACACCCTTTCCTTAACAATTACAAACAACCCTAGAACCCTTGAATAACATTTCCAAATAGAGAGTATTTGATAGAGTTCGAGAGGAGAAAGAGAATGATATAATTTGTATTGAAAACGACAGAGTATAAGTGTGGAAATCAAGAAATTAAGTTAGAATAATGGTGTAAGAGTAAGGACGAAGAAGGAGAAGAAAAGTTAGTTAAAAATTCGAAAATGACCCTTTTATGTAGAGTTCCAAAGGTTGCAACAGTTATGAAACGTTTCAAATAATGAAAAGACACTTCCTTTGAAATTTGAAAAATATGACGGTTATATGTCAACATATATATGATTTTTCAATTTTTAAAATCATGTTCTCAAATGTTTGAGGCAATATATATATATATATACTGGAAATTCTTGAATCAAAACTAGTTGATCAAAATGAATTTTCTAAAGTATAAAAATGTAGTAATATATGTAATTTAAACATATAAACATTTATAAAATTATATGATATAAAACTATATATTATAATTATAAACAAATATATAATTATAAAATTTTATACTATATAAAATATATAATAAACATATATGTTTGAAAACATAAGTAAAACCATTAATAATTTGAAATCATTTAGAAAGGAGTTTGAATATAATTTGAAAAAGTGTTTTGCACATAGAATTTGAAAGTGCTAACCGAAGTTTTACATATTAACTAGACTCTATTACTTTGATATTCTTGAACTCATGAAATCTTGATTCTCATGAGTCTTGAGTTTCTTTGAAATATTGTATTTCTTTTGAAATCTTGAATCTCTTTAAATGTACAGTCTTTTATATCACTTGTATATAATTCATGTATATATATATATGTATATGTATATATATATATATATTCTGGGTAAAGATATTGGTATATATTTTATATTCAATAATTTTAATAATTGAAACAAGGTAGTTGTCGTCAAAATTCCATTCTCCGACAATCTCCCCTTTTTTGATGATGACAACCCTGATTTATAAAATATTCATACTTATTGATTTGTTTACTTGATTACTCCCCCTTTCACCATGAATTCCTTCTGACTCCCCCTTAAACTATGCCTATCCTATTTTATAATTCTCCCCCATTGTCATCAACAAAAACTAAACCTAACTATACTCCCCCTAAATCTCTTGGTACTAGTTTTATATATAACACCCCCTGAATATAAAAATTCCAAAATCTAGTATGAATATTATACTTATAAAATCTCCTAAATTTATCACTAAACTATTAAAATTAAATAAAATTGTAATGCAAATATTGTAGTAACCAATCATGCAATCCAAACAATATTACAAATAATCATTGTATTAAACCAATCAATACAAGTCATGTAACGACCCGCATTCTACGCATCGGAGGATCGTAGAATATTTATTTCTTTCACATGCAAAGTCTTATGGTCAGGTAACTTTGGGAGACGACTATTGGGGTCATTTCCCATGTTCATGATTTTTGCCGATTTTTAAATGACCGTTTTGCCCCTAGCTGATCTTGTTTCGTCCATAAATTTTGATTGGAAAGGAGTTTTGCCATGAAACCACTTCCATTAGACCCGGATGATGGTTTACCTTTCCGTATAAAGGTCACGTTAGCCAAACGGACTCACCGTTTGGGAGATACGGCCGAAACAAGTTTCGGGTGGTGAAAAACAGCTTAATTGGGCTTAACCGGGTGATTAACAACTAGGGCCAAAGGGGAATTTCGGGATTTGGAGTATTTAAGGGCTGTTAGGGTTTAGAAAACACCCTTTTTCTCACTTTCACAGCCACCACTTTCATTCTTGGAACCCTAGTAATGGCCTCCAACATCTAAAACACCCCAAATCACCTTCTAATCGCCAATTAAGCCAAATCCACATCAAATCAAGAAAGATCTTCACCAAATCAGTATTGGAACTGCTGTATTTCCTTGGTATTCGCGCCCAAATAGAGATAATTTCAGATTTGATATTTTATTTGTGGCAAAGGTGAGTGATTTGCATAGTTCCTCACTAATTATGGCTAATTAAGGGTAATTAGTGTTAATTAGCAAATTTAAACATGTTAAAAATCTGGAAAAATATTTATAAATTTCGAAATATTGTTTTAGGCCCCTGTTAGAAAATTTGGTTAATTTGGTTAAGTTTTACTAATCCTATCATTAGTTTTGTTTAAACATGCTTAAGGAAAATATGGGATTTTGGCTATGTTTGATCCGTTTTAACCTATCAAGTTGTTGTTTTGGCCTTTTTGGTCACTTCTAATTGTTGCTATGACTGTATGATATGTTATTTGAATGATTAGAAAAGTTAGATTGGTCGAAAACGCCGTCGAATGGTGTAAAACAGTTGCTGAAAAGAAGTGCAGGAAATTAGCCGAACTGGATCGGATCGGAGGAGGGGAGCACGACCCGACCCGATCGTGGAACACTACCCGATCCAAACCGCTCGTCGATAGTGGCACCGAACCGAACCAATCCCTTGCATTTGAAGCTTCGATTCTTCCCGCTCACCTGGAGAGTCATCAAACCCGAACCGCTTGAGAATCCGACCCGTAGGGGCTTGTCACGAACCTAGATGTTGAGCACGAGCTGAAGACGATCCGAACCGAACCGACTTGGATGGGAGAATCCGACCCGACCCGATGTGGATGATCACAGACAAGACCACTTCGAGAAGCACGATCCGAAGCATAGTGAAGAGGAGCATGCCGAACCGATCTGGAGATGAAGACCAAAACCCGAGATGCAAAGGTAGTCCAAGTGGGAAATTTGTACTCAGGATCCAGTTGGGAACCAACGAGTCAACTTCATGAGTTGGGCTTTGCTGCGGGACGTGTGCTAAGGGGTTATCGACGTTCATAGCTTTGATTCTCCACCAAGACGGATGTTAGACTACGTATCAGTGCAGTTAGGTAGTTATTACCCCATGGGGTAGAGTGATCGTAGCAAGGCTATGAGCCAGTACAGTGGAGTTGTTATGACTTCATGGGGCAGAGTGGACATAGTAAAGACTAGTGGCTATGGATCCGTGCAGTGGTGTCATCATGACTCCATGGGGCAGAGTGATCATAGCAAGGAATAGGTCGATCAAAGTGGTGGATGTCGTATGCTTTACGCACTGAGTGAGAGATGTGAAGATGGTTTCTATGTTTGGTTGTTTGCTTTTACTATGACATGAACACCCCACCCCCGTATTCTTTACACCATATGTTTGTGGCACCTTAGAGTATTGAGCGGTATGTTGTGCTAACTCTTTGGTTGCAGGTCCAGGTTCAGGTATGGTTTAGTATACCCGTTATTGTTCTGTTTTGATGCTTATCGCTCATACCAGACTTTTGTCTGACCCAGAGTTTTATGTCTCTTCCTATTACTCTAGGTGCTCTTAAACGGATAGACTAGAGATAGGTTAGGTGGTATGCACGGGTAGTTGTACCGGAGACGAGCAGGAGGACCCACGTATGATATATATATATATATTCTCCCTGTGTCGCTGCTGGTCACTACTTTGGGCATTAGTAGTGTACCTTTCCTTTCTTTTGCTTTAGAGACAGTTTTAAAGTTGTAATAATGATGATGTGGAACATAAGCTGTATTTGGATTTTCCGCTGCTATGATGTTTAGTTTCAGCATATGCACTGTCTCACCTGTTTTATGTCAAGTATGTTATTATTGTATTTTATTCCTTGTGCTGTGAGACATTCTATAGGTTCTTTGTTAGTTCACAAGCAAATTCCTTTCTCTTTCTTTCTTTGGCGACCGTCCCGTATTGGTCCAGCATTGGCACAACGCACTTTAATTGGAAATGTCACCTGGTGCGAGGCGGGCCGTCACACTTGGTATCAGAGCTCTAGGTTGCGTAGTTAACCTAGGGAAAGACACCAGGGAGAGATAATACGTATATGAGAGCGCGTATTTGTGATTATTTTGGTTTTCAAAAGCTATATATATACACAATTAGTATAGCTAAGGATGAAGTCGCACTGCACTGACACCACAAAGAGGATGGTTAATCGTTTCTCTTTACAGATTGAACGATGAGCTGATATACGAGGGGTGTTGGTAGAGGAGCCAACAATTGGAATGCTCCTGACATGAGGGCTATGTTTACCGACATCATGAGAGAGATGCTTAGAGATGTTCAGAGAGCAGTCCCGAATGCTGCAAATGGTTGTGGTGCAGGCGCCAAGGGCCGATTTTTCCAAGCTCTGTAAGGATTACACTAGTCTTGGTGGAAAGTCGTTCCACAGAACGGAGTCGGCTACAGAAGTTCAAGATTCGTTGGATAGCTGTGAGCGTATCCTCGAAGATTTGGTTATCGAGGATGCGATGAAGAGAAAGCTAGCATCCCGTCAGCTGCAAGGGCGGGAAATGAATTGGTGGAATGCTATGAAGGCGGCTACTCCCGAGGATCATGCTACTTGGGATCAGTTTAAGACCCGCTTTAGCGATAAGTTTATCCCGACTGCTCAGAAATCAAAGTTGTTTAGGAAATTTCAGAAGCTTAAGCAGAATGTTAGAGCTGTCTTGGAGTATATTGCTGAGTTTGATACCCTATCGAAATATGGGTTATCTCTTATTGATACACCCGAGAAGAAAAATGAGAAGTTCGCAACAGGCTTGGATCAGTACTTGGGGAAAGGCTTATTAACAACATCGATGAGACATTTGAATCGATTGTGGTGAAAGCATTGAGGTCATAGAGTCTTTACCCCAAGCCGAAGACTAAGGTTGCATTTGGAGAGGAGCCAAAGCCGCAAGCAAGCGGTGGAGGCAAGAATGGTTCTCAGAATAAGAGGAAGCAGAATCAGACCAAGGATGGCCAAAAGAAAAAGAATAAGAAAGATGTTGAGTGCTTCAGCTGTGGAAAGAAGGGCCACTATGCCAAAGAATTTCGGTCCAAGCCAGCGGATAGGAAGTGCTTCAACTGTGGCCAAGTGGGACATCACAAGGACAAGTGTCTGCAACCCCCACTACACCATAATGGTCATTTGGCAACCCTTATTTTTGTCAATTACCAACACTTATTTGTGTTATAAGCTAGTCATGGTAATAACCATTGCTATATTAAAAATGTGTTACCAAAAATACATATTTATAATTTTTTTATTAGTAATGCTTATTTGCGTTTCTACTGCAGGTTTTAGAGGGTAAAAAGGTAAACAGCCTTATTCTTTCTGCCCGTAACCCTATATTTTTTCCTCCAACGCTTTCAGTTCCGTCGGCCGCTAAATTAATTATTACCGATCCATACAAATCCCAAATCGGAAGACTTTATTGTTTGTTTCCGCGATTAGAAGACCTCTCAGATTTGAAAAATCGACTTCGCTTTAATCCCCTTTAGTTCGACGTTGGCTTCAGGTGATTTCCGCATATTTTGAGCTTTCGATTATATTAAATGGATTTTGTTTGATTAACTATTCTCTTATTTTCTATTTTTGACGTTTTGTGCTGGTTGAAATCATTCATGTTGCCATTGAATGATTTGACCGATCCCAAATCGGGAGACTTCGTGGTTCGTTTCTGCGATTTGAAGACCTCGCAGATTTGAAGAACCGACTTCGCCTTGCTCTCCTCCAGTTCGACTTTGGCTTTTCGACGTTGGCTTCAAGTGATTTCTATAGATTTTGAGCTTTTGATAGTGTTAAATGAATTGTTTGTGATTAACTATTCTCCTATTTTCTATTTTGTACTGTTTGTGTTAGTTGAAATCGTTCATGTTACCCTTGAATGATTCGTTTGTAATTAAACAACAAACAAGATTTCACATTTGAGTAGATTAATCAATCCTTCAATTTTTTTGGAATTCACAATTATACTTGGGGCGATTGAGAATAAATAGAAAAATAAACAGCTTTCAACAATGTAATAACTTCAGTTGCTCATTTCTTTGGTGTATTACTGAATCATGTTGATTTGGTATTATACATCTTACAACCATCTAATAACTTCAGTTGAATGCTGTTTATTTTTGGAATCTGAAACTTGTATTATGGTATTATACAGCCTTGTTTAATGCTGTTTATTTCAGTTGTAGATTAAGTTCAAAGTTCATTCACAATACTTACAACTCCAACAATCAAGCCAGGTTTGCAAATCCTTTTTAGATTACTTAACCAAAAATCCAAACTTCACAAGTCAAATTACATAAGAGAGAAGATAACATGGATGCTGTCATTTTGGCTCCTCTTACTAACTTGACATGTCAATTTTACATAGAAATATTCAAGGTGGGCTCATCAAATTTGTCCTCATTCAATTTGTGATTGAAATGTAATGAAAACCTCTCATTCTTTTATTCATTACTCCACAACTTAACTAATTGTTATTGCTCTTCTCATCTCATCCAGGCATTTGATAGATTCAATAATTGACAAGGTATATCATTTTTTGTTGTATTTTAAATTTCTAGTCTATATGTCTGTCTAATCTTTCTGATTGTATATCAGGTTTCATTTGGAAGCTGTGTTTTAACTTATAAATTATAATATTTACTCATTTATCTGTGAATTTGATTAGTTATGCTTTAACAGTTACATGATATCATCATCAGAAAGTTGACATTTATTTAATTATAGGTAGTAGAGAGATGAAGAACCAACTACCTGTTAAAATTATTAATTAAAGAGTTAGATGTTAAAAACTAATACACCAAAAAAAACATCCAAAGAAATTGTTATTATGCAATCTTTTAGATATATCAAGCAAGTTCGAGTTTGAATTTATTGATTGTGTTATTTTGCAGAATTAAGTTATAGAGCTGCAAATTTATAAGGATTTGAGCATGAGCAAGGAGGAATATGGTTCAATTACGGTAATAATTGGGAAATCATTGAGCTTTAAGAAATAAGAAACAGAAAAGGAGATTATACTTGAAAATAACATCTCATTCAACAAGCATCCGGAAGAATGCATTGATACTAGTTACAAAAACAATAATTTGACAGTAGAAAAGATTTAACTTCTTGAATTTAGCTCACCATGGCCGTTGCATGAACTTGATGCTGCAGCAAGTAAGCTGCAAAAAGTTTATAAGAGCTGTAGGACCCGTAGAAATCTTGCTGATTGTGCTGTGTTTTTAGGAGCTTTGGTCGGTTTTAATCTTCTACTTTTTTCCTTCTTTAAGTTTCCAAATTTGCTAATTATAAGTGCAGCTTATTGATGCACAAGTTTAGCTTATTGATGTGGTGAGTCATCACATGCATGTAGATAACAACAACTTTTAGTGAAGTTTCTGTTTGGGTCTAAGAAGGACAAGGAAGCAGTAAATTATGTTTGGCCTATTGGGCAAGCTTTATTTGATGACTAGGACTGTCTTAAACCCATGGTAAGTTTTAGGAAAAGCATAAAAAACATTTAAGTAAAATAAGAAGATATGGATATTTTATATTATAATGATTCACATACAGATGTTTGTTTCAAATAACATGTTTGACCTTCCAGTTTTGATACACTGATGCTGCTATGCTTATGAACATACTCAAAAGCTTCAAATTTAAGGTATGGTTCTCTTAATGCCTTTAATTGTCTGTATGGTAGTCTGTGAACTCCATGTGAGTTTGTGTAGACTCAGCTTGCGCTAACTGAGTTGTGCAGACTCAGCTGTGCAAACTGAGTTTGCCAAGCTAAGTAAGCGCAAACTCAGTTTGGCGGCCAAACTGAGCTACGCCAACTCAGTTTGCCAAACTGAGTTTGCGCAACTCAGTCTGGCAAACTGAGTTTGCGCAACTCGGATCACGCAAACTGAGTTTGCGCAACTCGGTACTTTATAATTTTCTAAATATAAGATTATTTTTCAGGTATCCTCTATATCGTACATCACTAGCCGTAAATCACAAGACCATAGCTCCTCTTTTATACCTCATGTATCAGGAAACATTCTTGATGCTGGTATGAGTTTTGCTTATATCTTCAATTATTATGCAAATATAAAAATATTGGCATATTTATTTTATTTTTTTGGGAATGAAGAAAATGACTACCAGTCGCTTATTGCGATAGATGATCAGTACCTATCACGTGCGCTTTGGGCTATTTTTTGCATAAAATTTGTTTTGCAAACTGAGTTGCGCAAACTCAGTTTGTCAAATTGAATTGTGGAAATTTGCGCAAACTCAGTTTGCACAAATGAGTTGCGCACTTAGTTTGTCGAACTAAACCGAGTTTGGGCAACTCCGTTGGGCACATTGAGTTTGCGCAACTTTGCGCAACTCTGTTTGGCAAACTAAGTTTGCACAAACTCATGTTTTTTTTAAACGTGATGCATACTCATGATTTTAATAAGGAGATGAAAATTTCAATTTAATGTGATATTAAATGAATGTAGGCACTTCTAAAGGCAGCGGTTGAAAAGAGGAAATTGGATGGTAGTTATAATGAGGCAGTAGAAGATCTTGAATCAGATGCACCAATTTGTGATGGTCCTCGAAATGGAATGTACAAGTATGGTGAATTTTCAGATGGAGACTTCGTTATATGGTTGGAGTTTTTATTCGGTATTTATAGAATTTCATTTATGTATCGAATATAGCAACTTAATTATCTATTGTACTTGTCTGTTGTCAACTGATATTCTATGTTGATACTTGATTATGAATATTGTCTATTGGTATTCATTGGGTTATACTTTTTAAATTGAGAATAATATCTGTTTTGAATTCATATTAAATATCGTCTATATTATAAACATGTTAGTTTCTAGTTGACGATTAATGCTAAAATATAGGAATTACTAATATATATCTATGTTACTATCAACATTTATATTTGTTGTGAATAAAAACCTTGCAACTTGTATAAGCGTTGCAAACAAAAATATTGAAACGTGTATAAGTATTGCAAACAAAAATCTACCAATGCTTATAAGCATTGGGAAGGAAAATCTACCAACACTTAAAAGCGTTGGGAGTGAGAATCTACCAACGCTTACAAGCGTTGGGAAGGAAAATCTACCAATGCTTATAAGCATTGTAAATAAATTGCCATCCCTCCATAGCAACACTAATAAGCATTGCTGAAATTGTTAGCGACGATTATACTCATTGGTAATCACCTGTTTTGGTGTAGTGCCCCTAAGGAAAAGCAGATTGTGAAATCATATGCTATCAATGATGTTCCTTCTTCGTCGAATGCCCCAACTACGGCGGAGAAAGGAAAGAATGTTGTTATTCAAGGTATTCTTTCTGTTTATGATGTTCTTGTTCGAGTATTGTTTGATACCGGAGCTTCCAGTTCCTTCATATCTAGTGACCTGGTAGATAGGTTGGGATTGGAGCCCGAGATTGTCGATAGACCTTTAGTAGTGATGAACCCGATTGGTGGTTCGACTAGCCTTAGCATGGTTTGTCGTAATGTGGTCTTATCGAGTCATGGATGCATGTTTTTTTGTGATTGCTTTGTTTTAGGCTTTACTGGGTTTGGCATTATTTTGGGAGACGATTGGCTCCAAATATACGGGGTGGTGGTAGACTGTGAGGGCTTTTTGGTGGCAGTTAGAGCGGATGATGGGTGGAGGGTAGTGTTTGGTGGTCTACCTAATGATGGGGTAATGGCTAGTTTTCTAAATTCCCTCGATATCCCGCATGATGAGTTTTCAGACTTGCTCGTGGTTGGCCAGTATCCGGACGTCTTCGAGGAAGTGACCGGACTTCCACCACACCGAGAGATTGAGTTCCGTATTGATTTAGTGAAAGATGCCAGACCTATAGTCATGCCACTTCGTCGTATGGCGCCAACGGAGTAGCGAGAGCTCGAGGTGCAAGTAAGTGATCTTTTGAAGAAGGGATTTATCAGAAGAAGTGTGTAACGATCCGGATTTTGAGCGACTTTGGTTATCGACATAAGCACGATGTCGATAACCGAAACATCGAAAAATCCCGGTAATTAATGAAAGAAATTAGAAGGTGAGAATAGATAAGATAGAGACTTAGAATAGAAGAAGAAGAAGAACACAACATCAGAGTAACACGAACCTCACACCGGAACGAATAACATATAATATATAACATAACTTTGAAATATAACAGTTATGTATACAATAGCACTTATCAGAGTACAACACTTACAACACAGCGGAAATAAACTATAGCTATATGATCCAGAAGCCTCCTGCTCCAACTCTTCAAGTATATCTGTAAAATCCTGACTACTTGACTGCCCGTACAAAATTGGACACCCAAGATTTTAAGGAAAACAACAAAGTAAACTCCGGGTCAGTCATGGGACTGGTGTGAGTAAAACAGTTTAAACAGGTATATGAACAAGTAAACGATATCTCATAAGACCACGTGCAGAACGGAACGGGTTTTTCGCTTATGAGAATCCAAAATATCTTTATATCAAAAACCTTTTAATATTATAATAATGTCTATTTACAAATAGATATCAACTAGCAGAAACGCTTTCATCTCACGTTCTACATATATACTATACAATCAAAATCGCAAGCACGTATTGGATAATGGATTTCCAACTATGACAAGGTATGGAACCACCTTCCGATCAATGTACTCTAGGAACGATACACTGGAGTTCAAAAAGAACATCTTGCAACTCAGCCACACATGACCGACCACTCATTTCGCTTGAGTGTATCGAATGTACATCACCAATGGTTGGGATCAGCAACCGTTCCCGTATATATATATAGGACAACATTGATAGATTAAAGAAGCAAATGAATATTCTCTAGATAGGTGATTATACACCCTACTTCGGTGCGACCGACTTAGCCATGTTGCCTGCCCGATTTCTGTCATTTACCGGTTGATGAGGCTTGAGGTTACGCTTCATCATCACATCAGATTCACTTTGATTAATGCCACATTGTCAGATCCATCGAAAATCACTAATTTATATCTACAACAGTACATTACGTGTTAGCTAAAGAAGTTTCCTTCTCCGCTTCCACTCTTGGTACGGTTGAAGAAATCCATGTACGTGACCTTTCTGGAAATACTCTGTCAGACATTCATTCAAACAAGTCATCCTCATTTACTTAGAATGTCACATCGTCATACCCGCCAAATCACAAATTGACTTATCCAAAAATAACACGGGTATACAGCTAAGAGAAACGAATTCCCCCGCCACCAAACGTGAATACGTTTGAATAGATCAATTTACGCGATCTATTGGATATACTCTGTCAGACCTTCGTCCATACAAGTTGTCCTGGGACTGGACAAACCGAAGGCACTATTTAGTATATCCATCTTGGCCATTGTTATCTAAGACTTATACAACAGCCCTTGCATTTTACTCCGTCTTCAATTATCTTTGGCATATATGATTCGCAATGCTTATGCCAATACAGAGTGGTTCTTTGGATAATAATCCAACCGGTCTCTCCATATTAACAACGTTAAAATGGTCAAAACTTCGATAGTCTGTGATTTAACCATCAAAGAAAAACAAGTGTGCAAACAACGATATTATTTCCAGATGGAAATTATATCGGTAAATCATCAACATATATCTATATATATATTCACATTGCCTTATTTTTTATGTTTATAAAATATATGTTATTAACACTGGAAAACATTTTCCATTTGCTTATTTACAAATCACTACTCTTCCCCAACTATCAGTCCCTGACTGTGAACTAGTATGAGAACAAATCCCTAAGAATAAATCCCGAAGGCCGAAACCAACATCAGATAGACACTTAGAAAACCATTCAATTTACTAATCTCTAGTCAGTTCTAATTTTACTTAACTCCATTTGATTAACTCTGATTGATTAACTCTAATTGGTTAATTCTAACCGATCAACTCTAACTGGTCAACCATAATTAATTAACTCTAACTGGTTTTACTTGGTTTGACTAACTCCATTTATTAACTTGACTGACAAATTCAACTCGATTAACTGAACTAATCACTTTGATTAACTCGAAAAATTCACTTTGGTTAACTTAACCAATTCACTTAACAAATTCACTTAGTTTAACTTAACTAATTCACTTTGATTAATCTAACTATTCACTTAACTCCTGTCGAATAAACTATATTCGATAACTCCTCCAACTCTACTCGAATAAACTATATTCGATTAACTCCTTTAATCTATTCAATTTGATAACTCCCGTTTTCGAATAACCAATATTCGATTAACTCACTTCGAATAACCAATATTCGTCTACTCACTTCGAATAACTAATAATTGATAACTCCTTCGAATAAACTATATTCGATAATCTCCTCTCGAATAACTAGATTCAATTAACTTAACTTATTTAATTCATCTTGATTAACTCTTATCGAATGACTAGATTCGATCAACTTAACTTATTTAACTCATCTTGATTAACTCCTATCGAATGACTAGATTCGATCAACTTAACTTATTTAACTCATCTTGATTAACTCCTATCGAATAACTAGATTCGATCAACTTAACTTATTTAACTCATCTTGATTAACTCCTATCGAATAACTAGATTCGATTTAACTCCATTTGCTTGACTCTAGATCGCAACGATCACAATGGTTACGCCTGATTCCCTTAGGCAACATCCGACCGCCTTAGGCTATTTACAGCCCTGCGAATTACGCTAGCAGTCGTACGAGATGGCAACTTACCCTTAATACTATGTTTGACTAACTCTGTCTCAAATAACTATATTTGATTAACTCTAGTTCGTTTTAACTCTAATCGATTAACTCTAACTGAGTAACTCTAACTCGATCAACTCGACTTGATTTACTCGACTTACTTAACTCAACTGGTTAACTTGACTTACTTAACTCACTGGTTAACTTGACTTGCTTAACTCAACTGGTTAACTTGACTTACTTAACCCAACTGGTTAACTTGACTTACATAACCCAACTGGTTAACTCTATTGAACTGGTTAACTCTACTGAGCTAGTTAACTCTACTGAACTGGTTAACTCTACTGAACTAGTTAACTCTGCTGAACTGGTTAACTCTACTGAACTAGTTAACTCTATTCAACTAACTCGACTCGACTAACCCCTTTCGAATAGCATATTCGTTTTACTAACTTTCGAATACCATATTCGATTTACTCCCTTCGAATACCATATTCGATTTAACTCCTTTCGAATACCATATTCGATTTACTTTATTCACTTTATAAAGATTTCCTTTTTAATAACGTTTTAATCATTTGAAAAGATTTACTTTTAAATAACGGTTCTACACTTTAAAAATGGTTTCCTTTTTATAACGTTTCCTTCTCAATTCTCTTTGTAAATGGTTTACAAATATTTCCTTTTCAAATTTATTCTTGAAATATTCTGACTCCTTAAATTCTCTGAAAAATTCACCATAACCTCCTTTGTAACGGGAGCATCGGGAAAATCCCCAAACCCGCCACATAGGCCTTTCCATTCAAAAAGAAAATGGTTTGTAATTATTTCCTTTTTGAATATCTCCTATTTATAAATATTCCAATTTATAAACATTTCTTATTTATAAATATTCCACTTTATAAATATCTCTTATTTATAAATATCTCATTTTATAAATATTCTATTTTCAATATCACTTTGAAAATCCCCTTATCAACATTTCGGTATGTTATGGTATTCAATCATATCAAATCACGATGTTCAATATCGTCCAAGCACATATAATCGCCCACAGATTTTATATCACATCATATAACAATATATGAAAAACAATAAAATAGCTGTTGAGGAATCCAGTCGGATTCCTCCAACCTGTCTCCCTGCATCCACAGATGTTACACAATATGATTATCATCACTTTCAGTTCAATATAAATTATTCTGATAGCAGAATCAATATATAAATATTTAACGGTTTATATATATATATATATATATATATATATATAATTACATATATATATATAATTCACTAACTGACTAGCAGTTCAATCAATCAACCAACACACAGCAATCAACAGATGATTAACAGTTCTAAAAATACATTATAAAAATATAACTGTTCAGAGTTGGTGAGTTTTACTCACATTTACAGTTCATCGTTAAAGAACGATAAACTGTTATTTGATTTGAATCAAACAATTTATTTCACCATAAATTCAAACGAGCTCCAATCCATTCCCAGTCAGTTTCATTGGATAGCTCTCGTCCATACGATCCCAATGCAACTTACGGTTCGTCAATTCGACCTCGTACGAAATAGTTATGATAGTTCGAAGTTAGCACACAATTATATATTAATTAAAGACTTAGAATTTCTATTTTATATTGGGCCTCACCCCACATTAGCAAAACCGGCCCATGAACACATCCCTCAAGCCAAACCCGTACCCGCTGTAATCATCTTCCCCAAAACCTGCTACCTGTCGCTCCTCCTTCAAAATGTCATAGCCGATCCTCCTTCATCAACTCCTCCTTCTTCTTCTATTCTTAAATCGAACTAAAATCACAAAATAACTCCTCTTCCAAAATGCAACAACCCCATGCCTCCTCCTGGTACTCGACGTCAGCTTCACCCCTCCGTTCTCGGTCAACCCCGTGAGCTACAGTGAACCGCGCCTCCCAATTCACTACCGCATCCCACCAAAAACTACCAACATCCTCCATTCGATCCCACAAACATCATACATCCTTCGATTCACCACTCGATAACGAAATTCACCCAAAAATCCAAACCCTAACCTTCGCTATACAAACCGCAGGGAACCAAAAACCTGATCGAACTGCCTGAAACCTAGATGGGAGGGAAGAGCATCCTCATGTGATCTCATATATCTGTATCATATGATTATTAGATTTTTATTTTGATTTCTATTAATTATATGAAGATCGAATTTCATGTTTGAGAAAGAAGAACTTACGGCGGATGTTTTTGACTGAGGAAATGGTTTGACTTAGGTTAGAGGAGTTAAGGATATTTTATAGGTAGATTTTAATATTTTTTTATTTAATATTTTTTTTATTTTTAAGCATACGATGTTAACATATGTCCTCTAAAATTCCTGTAACCACACGTGATACCCAAAAATCACAAAACTGGACATGCAGCTGGAGCTCAACATTACGGTCCCAACGAAACTGGTTTCGTCGAATTCCGACTCCGTATGCTCACACAGCGTATTTTTAACTGTCAAAATACTGACTGTTTCTCACTCTAAAAATCCATACGATCACACAGTGACTCTAAAAATCACGAAACTGGAAATCTAACAACTATTTGACATTGCGGATCCAACAAAATTAGATTCATCGAATTCCGACTTCGTTTGCAAAAGTGGCTATTTTTAAAGCTCTGGATGACCCATTTAAATATATAAAATATATTTAAATGTTACTAAATTAAATATTAATAAATTAATATTATCGTATATATCCACATATGATATCGTACAGCTCCAGAATATCATATCAGAATTTACAGTTTGATATTTCAGATTTTAGATTTATCGATATTCAGTTTATATCGAAAATCCTTTTATAACGTAAATAAAGCGTTGCAAATTATAAAGGAAATTCCACAGTGACTTTTCTGAAATTTGATTTGGACGTAACTCAAAATCTACACGACGAAATCCCGATTTTTCTCTTCCATTAGAAAGATATACTCCACCAACTCCACACGTTTCTTGTTTCACAGAAATCCGATTTAAAACGAACCCTGTATATTCAGTTGAAGTTCAAATCGCCAAATAGCGAACTGCCGCGCCATTTCAAGCCCTATTTTAATTATATTAAAATTCTACGTTCAGACTGTCGTTTATATGATATATTCGTTATTCAAATTCAATTCCAAGCTGAATTAAATATCACAGATGATCCAGTTCACACCATATCGTCATTTCAGCCAATTCTGATTATTTCAGAATTAATATATTTATTTAATTTATTATTTTAATTAAATATTCACCATTATTTAATTCCACGACCATTAAATCCTTTAATTCACCATTTATATAATTAAATAAATTACTTATAAAACCTCTGCCAATGCGAGTCATTACAAAGTGTTTCTGAGCGGGGAGCACTAGTTGTGTTTTCTACCAAGGCAGATGGTTCCCTTCGATTGTGTGTGGACTACCCCGAATTGAACAAGGTGACGAGGAAGAATAAGTATCCTCTACCGCGGATAGATGATTTGTTTGATCAGTTGAGTGGCGCGAGAGTATTCTCCCAGTTGGATCTCGCGATCGGTTTTCATCAGCTTAGAGTGGAAGCTGAAAGTATAGCTAAAACGGCATTTCGGACACCGTCTGGATTTTATGAGTGGTTGGTCATGCCATTCAGGTTGACCAATGCACCAGCATATTTTGTGGATATTATGAATAGGTTATTCAGAGATCAGTTGAATAAGTTTGTTCTTGTGTTCGTGGACGATATCCTTGTTTATTCGAGGACAGAGGAAGAACATAAGGAACACTTGAGGATAGTGATGGAGGTGCTGAGAAAACACCAATTGAAAGCAAAGTTTTCTAAGTGTCACTTCTGGAGGAGAGAAGTGAGAATCTTGGGCCATGTTGTTTAAGAAAATGGTATCGCTGTGGACCCTGGGAAGGTGGCTACGGTACAAGATTGGTCTACGCCCAAGAATGCAACAGACATAAGAAGTTTCTTGGGGTTAGCCGGATATTATCGTAAGTTTATCCAAGACTTCTCCAAGATAGCAGCACCGTTGACTCAGTTGGCCAAGAAGAATCAAGCTTTCGTCTGGGACGAAAAGTGCGAGAATGCATTCAGGAGTCTAAAGGACAAGTTGACATGTGCACCAGTGTTAGTCATTACTAAGGAGAATGAAGAGATGACAGTATATACGGATGCATGTCATACCGGACTAGGTGCTGTATTGATACAAGGAGGTAGGGTTGTAGCTTATGCAAGTCGGCAATTGAAACCGCACAAGAAATGATACACTACCCATGACTTGGAATTAGCAGCGATCATATTCGCGTTGAAGATGTGGAGACATTATCTCTTGGGAGAAAGATTCGAGTTGTTTACTAATCATAAGTCATTAAAGTATCTTTTCTCTCAAAAGGATCTAAATCTTCGATAGCAAAGATGGTTAGAATTCTTAGCTTCCTATGATTTTGACATCGCATACACACCAGGAAAGGGCAATGCGGTGGCTGATTTCAGACCAAAGTGCGAATTAGATCTAGAAATGTTAGCAAGTTTGACGATCAGACCCACTTTGATTGAGAGGATTGGTTCCAGTCAGAGGGACGATCCTAACCTATTGGAAATCATCTCCAAGTTAGAGATGGGTATCGATGAGGAGATGAACAAGTATGGGCTCGATCGAGATGGATAGCTTAGATAGAATGGAAGACTAGTTGTACCCAATGTCAATGGATTGAGAGATGAAGTGCTTAGAGAATGTCATCACTCAAAACTGACTATACATCCCGGTGGTAACAAGATGTATCGAGACATGAAGCAGACCTACTACTGGGAAGGGATGAAAAGGGACGTTGGGAAGTTTATATCCAAATGCATGAATTCCCAGATAGTTAAAGCTGAGCAAAAGAAGCCTAGTGGGTTGTTGCATCCATTAGAAATTCCATAATGTAAATGGGAACAAGTCTCTATGGATTTCATAGATGGGCTACCAAGGACTAGATCGGGCCATGATAGCATTCGGGTGATTGTGGACCGATTGACCAAAAGTGCGAGATTTATACCCGTCAAGTCGAATAGAATGGCAGCTAAGTTAGCTGAACTATATGTAAAGTGGGTAGTGAGATTCCATGGTATACCCAAAGGCATTGTGAGTGACCGAGATCCGTTGTTCACTAGTGGATTTTGGAAGAGCTTATAAGAGGCGTTAGAATCAGAATTACATCCCAGTACCGTGTATCATCCTCAAACCGACAGTCAGACAGAGAGGGTGAATCGAGTGTTAGAAGATCTCTTGAGAGCTTGCATATTGGACTTTGGTGGATCATGGGATGACCATTTGCAATTAGTTGAGTTTGCATATAATAACAGTTACCAATCCAGTATTGGCATGGCTCCATTTGAAGCTTTGTATGGAAGACCGTGCAACTCACCATCATGTTGGTTAGAAACTGGTGAGAAGTTTGTGCTTGGACAAGATGTGATAAGAGAAATTGCAGCTGAGATTAAGGTTATCCAACAGCGAATGAAGGCTGCCCAAGACAGGCAGAAGAGTTATGCGGATAAGAGGAGAAGAGAACTAAAGTTCTCCATTGGCGACTTGGTGTTTGTCAAGATTTCTCCGTTGAAGAGCGTGATACGATTTGGCAAGAGAGGCAAGTTGGCACCAAGATTTGTTGGTCCATTCCCAATTCTTGAGCAAATTGGGAATTTGGCATATAAAGTTGAATTACCAGAGAAGATGGCAGGAGTTCATAACGTATTTCATGTTTCCCAGTTAAGGAAGTTCATGCATGACCCTGATTTGGCTATTTCACCTGATCAGTTGGATGATATCGAGGTTGAACCTGAGGCGCTTGGGAACCGCAAGCCTATGCGTATTGTTGGGAACGATACGAAGCAACTTCGAAGGAAGGCAGTGAAATTAGTCAAAGTTCTGTGGGGCGAGAATGAGAATGACTGTACTTGGGAGACAGAGGAGAGCATTAGGATGACGTATACAAAACTCTTCGCCTGGTAAGATTTCGGTTTCGATTTAGTCTTTCCGCATGCTAGGATAGGCTTGTTTTGTTTGTTGTGCATGTTTGATTGTTGTATGTGGCTGGTATGCATGCGGGATCCTTTGTATGTTTTGGGTTGATGAATTTCGGGGACGAAATTTCATAAGGGGGGGGGGATGTAACGACCCGCATTCTAAGCATCGGAGGATCGTAGAATATTTATTTCTTTCACATGCAAAGTCGTATGGTCATGTAACTTTGGGAGACAACTATTGGGGTCATTTCCCATGTTCATGATTTTTGCCGATTTTTAAATGACCGTTTTGCCCCTAGCTGATCTTGTTTCATCCATAACTTTTAATTGGAAATGAGTTTTGACTTGAAACCAATTCCAAGTGATCCAGATGATGGTTTACCTTTCCGAAGAGTGGTCACATTAGCCAAACGGACTCACCGTTTGGGAGATATGGCTGAAACAAGTTTCAGTTGGTGAAAAACATCTTAATTGGGCTTAACCGGGTGATTAACAGCTAGGCCCAAAGGGGAATTTCGGGATTTGGAGTATTCAAGGGCTGTTAGAGAACACCCTTTTTCTCACTTTCACGGCCGCCACTTTCATTCTTGGTACCCTAGTAATGGCCTCCAACATCTAAAACACCCCAAATCACCTTCTAATCGCTAATTATGCCAAATCCACATCAAATCAAGGAAGATCTTCACCAAATCAGTATTGGAGCTGCTGTATTGCCTTGGTATTCGCGACCAAACAGAGATAATTTCAGATTTGATATTTTATTTGTGGCAAAGGTGAGTGAATTGCATAGTTCCTCACTAATTATGGCTAATTAAGGGTAACTAGTGTTAATTAGCAAATTTAAACATGTTAAAAATCTGGAAAAATATTTATAAATTTCGAAATATTGTTTTAGGTCCCTGTTAGAAAATTTGGCTAATTTGGTTAAGTTTTACTAATCCTATCATTAGTTTTGTTTAAACATGCTTAAGGGAAAATATAGGATTTTGGCTGTGTTTGATCCGTTTTAACCTATCAAGTTGTTGTTTTGGCTTTTGTGGTCACTTCTAATTGTTGCTATGACTATATGATATGTTATGTGATTGATTAGAAAAGTTAGATTGGTCGAAAATGCCGTCAAATGGCATAAAATAGTTGCTGGAAAGAAGTGCAGGAAATTAGCCGAAGCGGATCGGATCGGAGGAGGGGAGCACGACCCGACCCGATCGTGGAACACTACCCGATCCGAACCACTCATGGATAGTGGCACCGAACCGAACCGATCCCTTGCACTTGAAGCTTCAATTCTACCCGCTCACCTGGAGAGTCATCCGACTCGAACCACTTGCGAATCCGACCCGAAGGGGCTTGTCACGAACCTAGATGTTGAGCACGAGTTGAAGGCGATCCGAACCGAACCGACTAGATGTTGAGCACGAGTTGACTCGTTAGTGAAGAGGAGCATGCCGAACCGATTTGGAGATGAAGACCAAAACCCGAGATGCAAAGGTAGTCCAAGTGGGATGTTTGTACTCAGGATCCAGTTGGGAACCAACGAGTCAACTTCATGAGTTGGGCTTTGCTGCGGGACGTGTGCTAAGGGGTTATCGACGTCCATAACTTTGATTCATCACCAAGACGGATGTTAGACTACGTATCAGTGTAGTGGGATAGTTATTACCCCATGGGGTAGAGTGATCATAGCAAGGCTATGAGCCAGTGTAATGGAGTTGTTATGACTTCATAGGGCAGAGTGGACATAGCAAAGACTAGTGGCTATGGATCAGTGCAGTGGTGTCATCATGACTCCATGGGGCAGAGTGATCATAGCAAGGAATAGGGTGATCAAAGTGGTGGATGTCGTATGCTTTACGCACTGAGTGAGAGATGTGAGGATGTTTGCTATGTTTGGTTGTTTTCTTTCACTATGACATGCACACCCCACCCCCGTATTCTTTACACCATATGTTAGTGGCACCTTAGAGTATTGAGCGGTAAGTTGTGCTAATTCTTTTGTTGCAGGTCCAGGTTCAGGTATGGTTTAGTATACCTGTTATCTGTTTTGATGCTTATCGCTCATACCAGACTTTTGTCTGACCCAGAGTTTTATGTCTCTTCTTATTACTCCGGGTGCTCTTAAACGGGCAGACTAGAGACAGGTTAGGTGGTATGCACGGGTAGTTGTACCGGAGACGAGCAGGAGGCTCCCACGTATGATATATATATATATATATATATATATTCTCCCTGTGTCACTGCTGGTAGATACTTTGGGCATTAGTAGTGTACCTTTCCTTTCTTTTTCTTTAGAGATAGTTTTAAAGTTGTAATAATGATGATGTGGAACATAAGCTGTATTTGGATTTTCCACTGCTATGATGTTTAGTTTCAGCTTATGCACTGTCTCACCTATTTTACGTCAAGTATGTTATTATTGCATTTTATTCCTTGCGCTGTCAGACATTCTACAGGTTCTTTGTTAGTTCACAAGCAAATTCCTTTCTCTTTCTTTCTTTGGCGACCGTCCCATATTGGTCGGGCATTGGCACATCGCACTTTCATTGGAAATGTCGACTGGTGCAGGGCGAGCCATCACAAGTCAAATCAAACTAAACAATGTATACAAGTTTTTATGCCACACAAAGCATATCAATCTATTCAAACAAATCATATATCTCTTAGAACTTCCACCCATCCATCTCCACCAAAGATTGGATCATTTTTTATTATTTCCCAGTCTTCGTTGTCTTTGGTGCGAGGTGCTCCAGTGATGTTGTTGTCTTCATCTCTGGAAAGAGAAGTGATTAGCCAACGGATGGCATCAAAGTATTTCTCTTGTTGTTCAACCATCTTTATTTGACTTAATTCTAGATGCCGCTGATTACGAAGGATAATATATAGGATATTCTTGAAGGAATTGTGAGTTTCTTCAAGATTTTTACTTAGATTGTGAATAGGATTGACCATTATTTTGATAATTTAGAGGAATGTTTAGAGAATGAAGACAGAAATAAAAATAAATTTTTCTGGAAGGAAAAGGTATTTATAGAGTCTAGATTCGTTTGAAATGAAGAGACATAAGGTAGTTACGTAAAAATTTATATTTGAAACAATTTGAATCTTCTGACAGTTATATGTCGACATGTCATTATATAAATATCAACATACACAAATGTATTTTGGGTATTTTGAATTTTTAAATTCTTTCTTACTATATTACATTATATTGTTTAATTTTAATGTTTTTATAGAGGTTAAAGTTTGTTTTGACATAAAATAATAATCATTCGTTACTACTAAATGATTACAAGCAAACGATACATGAGATTTAAGACTACAAGTAGGAAATATGATAAATACTAACAAAAATACAAGCTACTATGAAAAGATAACACAAATTAATAAGCTTATATTTCAGCGGATGAGGAGGAGAAAGATAACATTCCATGTTTTCTTCCTATTTTGCCAAAGAACTTGTTCATTTTAGAAGACATTTTACTGAGTATCTTCTTGATCTTCTTTTGATTCTTGGCAAACTCAACTTGGTTTTGACAAGTAATTCTTTGGATATGGCTCTACTAGTTGTTGGACGTAGGGCTATAAATTTTGTTCGAATTTCCGACGTCCGTTCGTGTCTGTGACCAAAATACGTCCGTCCGAGTCCATATGATTTTCATTTAGGACACGAGTTAGGACAACAAAATTTATTTGAGATAAAATCACGTCTGGTTCGAGTTCGTTCGAATTCGTCCGATTTCCTTGTAATTTATATATAGTTGATAGAAAACCTAATAAAAGTAAAAAATATGATATAAATAGCCATGTCTGACCGAGACCGCTCGTGTCCGTGTCCGATCGATTTTATTTAGTACACGAATTAGGACAAGAAGTTTTGTCCGAGAAAAAATTTCGTTCGGTTCGTGTTCGGTCCGAATTTTTTTAGGACAGAAACTGAACGCACCTCCGTCCGGTCCGGTCCGACCGATTTACACCCCTAATTGGACGCTCTACACTCTACAAATGTTCCATAAGGATTAAAAGTGACTGGAATTTGCATAAGATTTATATTTCCTGAGTTAAAAACATTTCTTGGCACAACTTTCTCTCCTTTGAGATCCACTCCAAAATATTTAAAGATGCGGGTAAGATAAATTCCATGATAGAAAGTATTTTCTTCGGTAGACATTTCTTTGGACTTGAACTCTTTTAAGATCACATCGGCCCAATTAATGCCATGAAGCCATCTACATATTAATCTCTAGCTTCAGCCATTGACCCCTATGCTGCAACTGCCAAAGATGGAAAAAATAGCCTTTTGGACTTTAAGGGTAGGGTTATTAAAATTTCCGAAATAGGGAATGAGAGTATGTTAAATTAGGAGGTTAAAAATTCTTGCTTTTGCGCAGAAATAGAGATTTTTAAAATCCATTTGTTCATCGCTTTCAATGATGTGATGAAATGTTTCAAAATCTTGTTCATTAATTTCAAAATCCAAAAAATCTGAACCCAAACTTTTACAATTTAAAATGGTTCCCAAAATATGACAATTCAAAATAATTTAAGTGCCTTGCTATTTAAAACTTGATTTTCATTTCCTTTGTAAAAACCACAATTCAAATTCATATAAAAGATTTTGACTTGATTCGGGTAACATACTTCATCATTATCCCGAGAATGTATCTGGCTTAAAACTTCATTTTTTCAAAGAGAGAACGAAGATCATAAGTAGTAAAGTATTTAAAGATAATGAAGATTCCAGTATTGACTTTTCCATTAGTAACATAGTCAATATAGGCTTGAATAGCTTTCGGATCATTGTAGAGATGCCTTTGAGAGTTTTGATTAATCTCATGGTTTTTGGTTTACTTGAGTAAGCCATTAGAATGTAGATATGAGGAGAACAAAATGAAGAAAGTTGTTTTGAATTTTGAATGAAAGGTAGAGAGAATAGAATTGAATAGATAAATAAATAGTAAATGGACGCATCTTTTTGAGTAGAAGGACACCTTTTCAGACCATGGGAGTTGCTGAATAGTTGGAAGGGAGTTTGAAAGTTTAAACTTTTGAAATTCAAAATTTTAATTTCATTTTCTAGTGCATATGCGGACATGTTAATTTGTGTATGTCGACATGTATATGTGTTTTCAAAAGTCAAGTTGCTTTTTGACTTTGTTCTGTTATTTAAATATTTTATATTCTCTATTTTAGTATTTTTTTGAGATGGTATTTAATTTTAAAAACATTTTAAAATTAAATTTATTATTATATATGGATCATACGAATGAATGGTTGTGCTTTTTCGGATTGACAACCGTGCCAACTTTCTTCATGGATTTGAATAACTTAGCGTTTCAGTAACACTTAGTCATATTTTTAATGGTTTGCATTGATGATATATTGGTGTATTTGAAGGATCGGAAGAGCATGGAATTCACCTTCGAATAGTGCGGGAGATTTTGCAGAAGCAACAGTTGACAACCAAGTATTCTAATTGTCGGTTTTAGGAGAAGAACGTTAAGTTCCTTGGAGAAATAGTTTTGGAAGAGGGACTGTCAGTAGATCCTGTGAAAATTGATGCTATCATTATTTGGAAGAGGCCTAAAAGTGTTACGAAGGTCCGAAGCTTTCTAGGATTCGCCAGGTACTACCAAATGTTTATTAAGAAATTTCCGCGTATAGCAACACCGATCAAAAAGCTGACCAGAAAGGATGTTAAGTTAGTTTAGTCTAATAATGGTAAGAAAGAATTCTAGGAATTGAAACACTTGTTGGCCAATTGTAACAACCCGAAAATTAGCGACCTTGATTATCCAATATACAACACATATCGAAAATCAAGAGTCGAAAATACCGGATGGTTCATGAAAGAAATTAGAGGGTGAGGATAGATAAGATAGAAACTTAGAATAGAAGAAGAAGAAGAAGAACACAACATCAGAGTAACACGAATCTCACAGCGGAACGAATAACATATAATATATAACATAACTTCGAAATATAAATCTGTACTTGAATATACATTTTGTAACGACCCGGATTTTCGGCGACTTTGGTTATCGACATAAGCACGACGTCGATAACCAAAACGTCGAAAAATCATGGTAATTAGTGAAAGAAATTAGAGGGTGAGAAAAGATAAGATAGAAACTTAGAATAAAAGAAGAAGAAGAACACAACATCAGAGTAACACGAATCTCACAGCGGAACGAATAACATATAACAGATAACATATCTTGGAAATAAAAGATTTATATGTATATAATAACATTATCAGAGTACATCACTTACAACACAGCGGAAATAACTATAGCTAATATGATCCTGAAGCCTCCTGCTCCAGCTCTTCCAGTATATCTGTAAATCCCGACTACTTGACTGCCCATACAAATTTAGGCACCCAAGAGTTTAGGGAAAACAACAAAATAAACTCCGGGTCAGTCATGGGACTGGTATGAGTAAAACAGTTTAAAAACAGTTGAACAAGTAAATGATATCTCATAAGACCACGCCGCATAACGGAACGGGTTTTTCCCTTTCGAGAATCCAAAATATCTTTATATCAAAAACCTTTTGATATTATAATAATGTCTATCAACCATAGTATATATATAATCATCTAGCAGAAACGCTTTCATCTCACGTTCTACATATATAGTATACAATCAAAACCGCAAGCATGTATTGGGTAATGGATTTCCAACTATGACAAGGTATGGAATCACCTTTCGCTCGTGTACATCTAGAGAGGAATACACTGGGTTCAACAAGAACATCTTGCAACCCGGCCACACATGACCGACCAATCATTTCGCTTGAGTGTATCGAATGTATATCACCAACAGTTGGGATCAGCAACCGTTTCCCGAATGGGACAGCATCAACAATAGATTTTTAGAAGTAAATGAAACTCTAGATCAGGTGATTATACACCCTACTTCGGTGCGACCGACTTAGCCATGCTGCCTGCCCGATTTCTGTCATTTACCGGATGATGAGGCTAGAAGCTACCCTTTATCATCATACCAGATTCACTTTGAATGCCACATTGTCAAATCCATCAAATCACCGATTGACATCCCCAACCATACATTATGTGTTAGCTAAAAGAAGTTTCCTTCTTCGCTTCCACTCTTGGTACAGTTGGAGAAATCAATATACGTGATCGTCTGGAAATACTCTGTCAGACATCCGTCCATACAAGTCATCCAGGAACAGGATGAACCGAAGGCACTATTCTGTAAACAGGATAGCCCTTGCATAACTTCGTCTTCAATTTCCTTTGGCATATATGATTCGCAACGGTTATGCCAATACAGAGTGGTTCTTCGGATAATAATCCAACCGGTCTCTCCATATTAACAACGTTAAAATGGTCAAAACTTCGATAGTCTGTGATTTAACTATGGAATAAAAATAGGTGTGCAAACAATGATATTATTTCCAAATGGAAATTATATCGATCAAACATCATTCAACATTCATCTCTTTAGTTCATTAATTTACTTGTCTCATGTTTCCCTACGTTCAATATTCCTTATTTTCTAAATTGGGAAAATATACGTTATTAACAATGGAAAACATTTCCATTTCTTTGTTTCTTTATTAGAAAACATTTCTGGTTTCTTATTTGGAAAACATTTCCAAAGCTTCTTCATTGGACTTAGACAGATGTTTAAACAAACCATCGCGATGCCAACTCAAACAATTTCCTTTACTGCCGAACCTTAACTATTCCTTAGTTAAAAACGAAGCCAATCAAGTTGGGGTAGAACTACCTCTCAGACCTTAACTGAACAACATTTCTAACTTTGAAATTAGCAAAGTTCACTTTATTCCTTTTTCTAACTTCCTTACTTAACCCTCCTTCTAATAAATCTCTATTCGATTAACCCTTATCAATTAACTCTATTGGACTAACACTATTGGATTAACTCTATTTGACTAACATAATTGATTTACTCATTTCACTTAACTCCTTTCGAATAAACTATATTCGATAACTCCTTTTACTTTCTTCGAATAAACTATATTCGATCAACTCATTCTACTTTCTATTCGAATAACCATATTCGATTAACTCATTTTACTTTCTATTCGAATAACTATATTTGATTACTCCTTTGCTTCTATTCGAATAACTATATTCGATTAACTCATTTGCTTCTATTCGAATAACTATATTCGATTAACTCATTTTCTTTAACTCTAATTGATTAACTAACATCGATTATCTAACATCGATTATCTCCTTTTACTTTAACACTAATCGATTAAACTAACATCGATTATCTCCTTTTACTTTAACACTAATCGATTAACTAACATCGATTATCTCCTTTTACTTTAACACTAATCGATTAAACTAACATCGATTATCTCCTTTTACTTTAACACTAATCGATTAACTAACATCGATTATCTCCTTTTATTTTAACACTAATCGATTAACTAACATCGATTATCTCCTTTTATTTTAACACTAATCGATTAACTAACATCGATTAACTTCTTTTACTTTAACACTAATCGATTAACTAACATCGATTAACTCCTTTTACTTTAACACTAATCGATTAACTAACATCGATTAACTTCTTTTACTTTAACACCAATCGATTAAATAACATCGATTAACTTCTTTTACTTTAACACTAATCGATTAACTAACATCGATTAACTTCTTTTACTAAACTACGTTTTCCGTTACAACTATTTCCTTTTTTATAACGTTTACTTACCGTTGCAAATATTTCCTATTTATAACTTCTATTTACTGTTACAAATATTTCATATTTATAACTTCTATTTATTTTCTAAATAAATATTACTTTTCTATTTCTATTTATTTTCTAAATAAATATCCCTTTTATAAAACCGTGTTCGTTTTATAAATATTTCCATTTATAAAATCCTGTGATTTTATAATATTCCTTTATTTCAATATACATTGAAATACTTCTTTTTACATCCCAGGGTTTCTTATGATATTAAAAATATCATATAACAATGATCAATATCATTCCAACACCCATAATCCATAACAGATTATATAACACATCATATATCACAATATATGAAAACAGTAAAATAAATGTTGAGGAATCCAGTCGGATTCCTCCAATCTGTCTCCCTGCATCCACAGATGTTACATAGTATAATATATATCATATTTCATTTTGAAATGAAATATCCTGCTGTACAGAACCATATTTGATTAACAGTACATAGATTAACTATAACTACGTTTTCAATCAAATCTATTTAACAGTCCAGTTTAACAATCAATATACAGCGGTCAATAAATAAAGTACAATTTATAAAAATATAAATTGTAGAGAGTTAGTGAGTTTTACTCACATTGGACGATCATCGTTAATAACGATAACCATCGCTTGATTCAGACGGACAATTTATTTTGCTATAAATTGTAATGAGCTTCGATACGCTCCCAGTCAGTTCCATGGTGTTGTCGTCGTTCGTACGATCCCAACGTGTATGATTTCGTCGGATTCATTGTTTTTAAATCCTGACCCGTTATCCAATAAACCGACGCCCACTAACATTTAACTGGACCTCAAATTTTGTTCAACTCGGCCACACAAACGTCAGTAACCATCAGGTTCCGCCACTACAGAATCTCTCCTTTCACAAATGCTTCTTCTTCTCCGAAAAACTGACATTATCCGACGCCTGCCCCTCCATTTTATACACAGAATGCATATCACCTCCACCGTTATGCAGCTCATCCTGCTGCCAACGTTTCCCAGTTGTAACGCTCACGTCCCCATTTTCTTGCCTGCACCAAAATTTCCGCCCCATGCCTTCTTTCTTCACTGATCCAAACACGCCAGTCCCATTTTAAAAACAAACGCCCTCTGTTTCTCCTAATCCTTTCTCTTCACCACACTATTCCTCTATTACTTAAACCATCCATTTACCCCCACTACAAATTCAAGACCCACAAATAGATTCCTCCGCATACCATCCCGCTATGCTTCACAATAGGAACCGCAACATTCCAGTCATCAGCTACAGGTGAAAACTGCCGACTCCTTCATTGACGTGGGTACCGACAATCCCCTGATGCTCCAGTACTCTCGCAAGCTTCGGTCTTCTATTTGAAAGTATCAAACTTCTCATCGTTCTGAGCTCCATGATTTCGTTATCACACATCTTCCCAAAGTCGTTCGTTAACTTCCAGTAAACCACGCTCCGACATTCATGGCCATAACCGCAAGTCCTCGCTCCACCGAACTCAGCACAAAATGAGTTTTGAGGCTTTTGAATTTTAGTTGAATTTGTATGAATTTGTGGAGATCGGTGTTCTTTGTTTTCTGATGGCGGCTTGAAAGTTTTTAATCGGAGAAAATGAGAAGGGTTTAGGGTTAGGCCGTAAGTTAGGATATTTATAGGGATTTCCTGTTTGGATATTTTCTTTGATGAGTGGCTTTGGTTGCTCCACGTTCCCCTTTTGTTTTGTGGCCTTGTGAGAGCCCCGAGTTTGCTTTAAGGACCAAGGGGTACTGATGGTAGAGAAGAATGAACGTGGCCTTTGTTTGGTCGTTAAAATCAGTTAGAATAAATATTTTACGTTTGAGAGTACCCCATTATGCGAAACTCTGTTTGTCCACGGACTGATATGAAAATATCATTAAATCCAGTAATGTGTCGTGATCCCAAAAATATAATAACACCGGTAGGTGGACTCATATTTTGAAACTTAAAAATGTTGATTTCAGGGTGCGAAATACTTCAAATAAAAAGTCGCTTATTAAATTAACTAAAAATTACCATAAAATTCTAAAAATTAAATTATCACTACGTCCCAAAAGAACCTTGTCTAAATTCAAACCCGATATTCAAATATATTGAAAACCCTTTTATAACGTAAATAAAGCGTTGCAAATTATAAAGGAATTCCACAGCGACTTTTCTAAAATTTGATTTGGACATATCTCAAAATCTACACGACGAAATCCCGATTTTTCTCTTCCACTAAAAAGATATACTCCACCAGCTCCATACGTTTCTTGTTTCACAGAAATCCGGCTTAAAACGAATCCTGTACATTCAGTTGAAGTTCGAATCGCCAAATTACGAACTGCAGCGCCAATTCGAGCTCGTTTATAATTATATTATAAACTATACGTTCAACTGTCGACGATTGAATATATTCGTTATTCAAATTCAATTCCAGGCCGAATTAAATATCACAGATGATCCGGTTCACACCATATCGCCATTTCAGCCAATTCTGATTATTTCAGAATTAAATATATTATTTAATTTATTATTTTAATTAAATAATCACCATTATTTAAATCCACGATCATTAAATTCACTAAACCACCATTTATATAATTAAATAAATTAATCATAATACCTCTGCCAATGCGGGTCATTACACATTTCATTTCCAAAGTACAGCACTTACAACACAGCGGAAATAAACAATAGCTATATGATCCTGAAGCCTCCTGCTCCAGCTCTCCAAGTATATCTGTAAAATCCTGGCTACTTGACTGCCCGTATAAAATTGGGCACCCAAGATTTTAGGGAAAACAAACAAAATAAACTTCGGTCAGTCACGGGACTGGTACGAGTAAAACAGTTTAAAACAGTTTGAGCCATTAAACGATATCTCATAAGACCACGCCGTATAACAGAACGGGTTTTTCCCTTATGAGAATCCAAAATAATCTTTATATCAAAACTCATTGACATTATAATAGTGTCTATCAACCACAATATAATAATCATCTAGCAGAAACGCTTTAATCTCACGTTCTACATATATAGTATACAATCAAAACCGCAAGCACGTATTGGGTAATGAATCTCCAACTATGACAAGGTATGGAACCACCTTTCGCAAGTGTACCTCTAGAGAGGAATACACTGGGTTCAACAAGAACATCTTGCAACTCGGCCACACATGACCTACCACTCATTTCGCTTGAGGGTATCGAATGTATATCACCAACGGTTGGGATCAACAACCGTTTCCCAAATTGGACAGCATCAACAATAGATTTTTAGAAGTAAATGAAACTCTATATCAGGTGATTATACACCCTAATAGGTGCGACCTACGTAGTCATGCTGCCTTCCCGACTTTTGTCATTTCCGGATGTGAGGCTAGAGGCCATGCTTATCTCTGACAAATCACATGTTTATTCACTTTGAATGTCACATCGTCATACCCGCCAAATCACAAATTGATTTCCCAAAAATACCACGGGTATATAGCTAAGAGAAACGAATCCCTCCACCACCAAACGTAAATACGTTTGAAGAGATCAACTTATGCGATCTATTAAATGTACTCTGTCAAACATTCTTCCATACAGGTCGTCCTGGGACTGGACAAACCGAAGGCACTATTCAATACATCCATCTTAGGCAATCTTTACCTAAGATTTATACAACAGCCCTTGCACTTTACTCCGTATTCAATTATCATTGGCATATATGATTCGCAACGCTTATGCCAATACGGAGTGGTTCTTTGGATAATAATTCAACCGGTCTCTCCATATTAACAACGTTAAAATGGTCGAAAACTTCGATAGTCCATGAGTTAACTATCAAAGAAAAACACGTGTGCAAACAACGATATTATTTTCAAATGGAAATTATATCGATCAATCATCATTTAACATATATATATATATATATTCACATTTTCCTTATTTTCTATAATTAGAAAATATATGTTATTAACGCTGGAAAACATTTCCATGGCTTAATTACATATCACTATTCTTCCACATCTATCAGACTCTAACTATAAACTGACAAGAGAACAACTTCCTAAGTATAAACCCCGAAGGCCGAAACCAACATCACATCGATACTTAGGAAACCATTCAACTTATTAATCTCTAGTCAGTTTCTAATTTTTTTGTTTAACTCCATTTGATTAACTCTTATTCGAATAACTAATATTTGATTTACTCTAGGTACTTAACTCTTATTAGAATAACTAATATTCGATTTAACTCCATTCGCTTAACTCTAGATTGCAGCGATCACAATGTGTAATGACCCGCATTGGCAGGGGTATTATGATTAATTTATTTAATTGTATAAATGGTGGGTTAGTGAATTACATGGGCGTTGAATAAAATAATAGTGAATATTTAATTAGAATAATAATTAATAATATATTTAATTCTGAAATAATCAGAATTGGCTGAAATGGCGATATGGTGTGAACCAGATCATCTGTGATATTTAATTCAGCTTGGAATTTGAATTTGAATAACGAATATATTCAATCATCGACAGTTGAACGTATAGTTTATAATAATATTATAAACGAGCATGAAATGGCGCTGCAGTTCGTAATATGGCAATTTGAACTTCAACTGAATATACAGGATTCGTTTTAAGCCGGATTTCTGTGAAACAAGAAACGTGTGGAGCTGGTGAAGTATATCTTTCTAATGGAAGAGAAAAATCGGGATTTCATCGTGCAGATTTTGATGTATGTCCAAATCAAATTTTAAAATAGTCGCTATAGAATCGTTTATCAACCATATTGGTTTATTCGATATAACTAGATATCGGGTTTGAATTTAGACAAGGTTCTTTTGGGACATAGTGATAATTTAATTTTTAGAATTTTACTGTAATTTTTAATTAATTAAATAAGCAACTTTTTATTTGGAGTATTTTGCACCCTGTAATCAACATTGTGGGGTTTCAAAATATGAGTTAATCTACCAGTATTATTATATTTTTGGGATTGTGTGACATTGCTCGTCTCACCGGTGTTTTTATTTCTGTCCGTAACTCTTCATATATCTACGTAAGAAGTGTTTTGTACAAACATGAAAATGTATGGCATTACCACCCTTTACACTGGCATTCATTGTTGTTTTGCTCACATCCTCTCGTTTCGTCCCCTCACATCCTCTCGTATTCTCTCTTTTTCAACACAAGGACGTGGCTTTTGAAACCTTCACTATTTAGCAACGATGTAAAGAATGCCACGTAGAGATGTACACCCTACCTACCCCCAAAGCCCCCACGTTATAAATAATATGCTGCCTCTTCTCGTTCTTTTTCTTTCTTCAGAAAATTTGCCGTGTTCCTCGATGAAAATGAAGAAATAAAATAAAAAGAAAGAGAGAGATTCGTAACTTGTAAAGGGTGGAGAAAGGGAGTTAGGCAGTTTTAAAACGTGGAAGGAGTGGGAAGTCTGGGCATGAAGTTCGGTTCAGGAGTTGTACGTGAGAGTGTGTACATAAGAGGAGCTTGCGGCTTTGTACATGCATGAAGTTTTTGAAGTAGCGCTGGAGGCATGAGGTTTCGAAACTGCAAGGAAGGAAATAGTTAACCAAGCAGGTGAAGGTATTGAGAGACGTGGGCGTTATTCGGAAATGAGCAGGAGTATAAGAACGTGAGGGGTGACGAGGTGTTGTTCTAAGCAGCATAGGGCGAAGCAACGAATCTTGGAGGGTCAGTATGACCTGAATGGGTGAGCCTCGGATGTTGTAGTGGCCGATGGGGTCGAAGCTCACTCAGGCGATGAAGGACAGCGGTTGCAGGTGTTGAAAGATGGTGTAAATGAGGATGTCGAGGCAGGGATGGTTGGGCGGAAAAGGTATAGTATAATAGTTATGTTTTAGGATCTATAAAGCAAAGTAAAAAGAACTGGAGTAGGTATACTTCTGTAAAGGGGAAGAGGATGTGTTAATGCATCAAAGAAGACACGTTAGTAGGTGGAGTTGTATGGTGAATCATGGCAGGAGCAGTTGAAAGTGTAACGTGAAGTGGGAATGGTAAACCGTGAGGGTGGCAGGAGCATTACGTGGTCAGTGCTTTACTGTGAGGACTGGTTAACACCTCTAATCTCGAGTTTTGAAAGGGAAGGGGGTGGTGAGAACAAAGACACGGACGTGGAAGTGTTTACAGCGTGATAAAGGAGGAAGGAAAACTGGCGGGGTTAAAACTGAAGGATGGGGTAACTTAGGAGGACGGGTCTGAAATTTATTGTGCCGAGTATATTTAGTTAAGACCAAGTATTTAATATATAAATAAAAAGTGAATCAAAGACTGGAAGGAGTGGGAATAAGAGGTTGCGTGATGGGTATGACGAGAAGAATGGGTTTCGTATTTTAGAGAGGAAGAGAAGTAGTGGTAGTAGGTTGGGGTACTCATAGGCCGTTCAAATTTGGCAAACCGAGATCCGTTGGAATCATATGGACGGGAGCAACACGATGAGACTGACCGGGACTGAATCCGAGCTTGTTACAATTTATGGCAAAATAAATTGTCCGACTGAATCAAATAACGCAAACCGATATTTATCGGTTAACGCGCAAATGTGAGTAAATCTCACTAACTTTGAACAGTTTATAATTTCATGTTATATTTTTAGAACTGTTAGATATTGGCTGATTTACTGTATGTTGACTGTTTGATTGAACTGCTAGTCAGTGATTTAATTTCTATATTGATTCTGTTTAACAGAATATATGATATAGAACTGAAAAGTGATGTTATCTATATTGTTTAACATCTGTGATGCAGGGAGACAGGTTGGAGGAATCCAACTGGATTCCTCAACATTTATTTTACTGTTTTCATATATTGTGATATATGATGTGTTATATAATCTGTTATGGATTATGGGTGTTGAAATGATGTTGATCATTGTTATTCGATATTTTAAATATCATAAAAGACCCTGGGATGTAAAAAGAAGTATTTCAATGTATATTGAAATAAAGGAATTTTATAAAATCACAGGATTTTATAAAAGGAAATATTTATAAAACGAACACGGTTTTATAAAAGGGATATTTATTTAGAAAATAAATAGAAATAGAAAAGGAATATTTATTTAGAAAACAAATAGAAGTTATAAATAGGAAATATTTGTAACGGTAAATAGAAGTTATAAATAGGATATATTTGTAACGGTAAATAGAAGTTATAAATAGGATATATTTGTAACGGTAAGTAAACGTTATGAAAAGGAAATAGCTGTAACGGAAAACGTAGTTTATCAAAAGGAGCTAATCGATGTTAGTTGAATCGATTAGATAAAGTTAAAGCAAAGGAGCTAATCGATGTTAGTTGAATCGATTAGATAAAGTTAAAGCAAAGGAGCTAATCGATGTTAGTTGAATCGATTAGATAAAGTTAAAGCAAAGGAGCTAATCGATGTTAGTTGAATCGATTAGATAAAGTTAAAGCAAAGGAGCTAATCGATGTTAGTTGAATCGATTAGATAAAGTTAAAGCAAAGGAGTTAATCAATGTTAGTTGAATCGATTAGATAAAGTAAAAAGAAGTTAATCGATGTTAGTTTAATCGATTAGAGAATAAAGAAAAAGGAGTTAATCAATGTTAGTTAATCGATTAGTGTTAAAGTAAAAGGAGTTAATCAATGTTAGTTAATCGATTAGTATTAAAGAAAAGAGTCAATCAAATATAGCTATTCGAAGGAGGGTTAAGTAAGGATGTTAGTAAAAGGAATATAAAGTGAACTTTGCCTATTTCAAAGGTAGAAATGTTGTTCAGTTAAGGTCTGAGAGGTAGTTCTACCCCAACTTGATTGGCTTCATTTTTAACTAAGGAATAGTTAAGGTTCGGCAGTAAAGGAAATGGTTTGAGTTGGCATAGCGATGTTTGTTTAAACATCTTTCTAAGTCCAATGAAGAAGCTTTGGAAATGTTTTCCAAATAAGAAACCAGAAATGTTTTCTGATAAAGAAAACAAGAAATGGAAATGTTTTCCATTGTTAATAACGTATATTTTCCCAATTTAGAAAATAAGGAATATTGAATATAGGGAAACAGGAGATAAGAAATTAATGGAATAAAGAGATAAATGTTGAATGATGTTTGATTGATATAAATTTCCATTTGGAAATAATATCATTGTTTGCACACCTATTTTTATTCGATAGTTAAATCACAGACTATCGAAGTTTTGACCATTTTAACGTTGTTAATATGGAGAGACCGGTTGGATTATTATCCAAAGAACCACTCTGTATTGGCATAAGCGTTGCGAATCATATATGCCAAAGGAAATTGAAGACGGAGTTATGCAAGGGCTATCCTGTTTACAGAATAGTGCCTTCGGTTCATTCTGTTCTTGGATGACTTGTATAGATGGATGTCTGACAAAGTATTTCCAGACGATCACGTATATTGATTTCTCCAACTGTACCAAGAGTGGAAGCGGAGAAGGAAACTTCTTTTAGCTAACACATAATGTATGGTTGAGGACGTCAATCGGTGATTTGATGGATTTGACAATGTGGCATTCAAAGTGAATCTGATGTGATGTTAAAGCGTAGCTTCTAGCCTCATCATCCGGTAAATGACAGAAATCGGGCAGGCAGCATGGCTAAGTCGGTCGCACCGAAGTAGGGTGTATAATCACCTGATCTAGAGTTTCATTTACTTCTAAAAATCTATTGTTGATGCTGTCCCATTCGGGAAACGGTTGTTGATCCCAACTGTTGGTGATATACATTCGATACACTCAAGCGAAATGAGTGGTCGGTCATGTGTGGCCGGGTTGCAAGATGTTCTTGTTGAACCCAGTGTATTCCTCTCTAGAGGTACATTAGCGAAAGGTGATTCCATACCTTGTCATAGTTGGAAATCCATTACCCAATACGTGCTTGCGGTTTTGATTGTATACTATATATGTAGAACGTGAGATGAAAGCGTTTCTGCTAGGTGATTATTTATACTGTGGTTGATAGACATTATTATAATATCAAAAGGTTTTCGATATAAAGTTATTTTGGATTCTCATAAGGGAAAAATCCGTTCCGTTATGCGGCGTGGTCTTATGAGATATCGTTTACTTGTTCGAACTGTTTTTTAACTGTTTTACTCACACCAGTCCCGTGACTGACCCGGAGTTTACTTTGTTGTTTTCCCTAAACTCTTGGGTGCCTAAATTTGTACGGGCAGTCAAGTAGTCGGGATTTTACAGATACACTTGAAGAGCTTGGAGCAGGAGGCTTCAGGATCATATAGCTATAGTTATTTCCGCTGTGTTGTAAGTGCTGTACTTTGATAATGATATGTATATTCAAGTACAGATTTGTATTTCAAAGTTATGTTATGAAATATATTTATTCGTTCCGCTGTGAGATTCGTGTTACTCTGATGTTGTGTTCTTCTTCTTCTATTCTAATTTTCTATCTTATCTTTCCTCACCCTCTAATTTCTTTCACTAATTACCAGGATTTTTTGACGATTTTGGTTATCGACATCGTGCTTATGTCGATAACCAAAGTCGCTCAAAATCCGGGTCGTTACAGTTGGTATCAGAGCTTAAGTTAAGAATTACTTGGCTCTGTGGCGTGACTCGGTAGAGATAGGGTTAGTAATACCCTAGACTAAGATTGAGTGTATATATACGAGTGAACGTATTTGTATTTGATATAAAAATTTGTTTTATATTGTGGAGATTCGTGGGTTGAATCGTTTATGAATTCTGGTCGATCAGTTTGATCCACTGTATCGGTAGGAGTTACTAAACTCTTGAATACGATGAACCGTCATGGTATGTTTTGAAAAGAGGGTAAACGAAATAGTTTACCCAACGTATATTTTAAATATATTAGATATGTTGGTTGTTATTATAATCGAGTAAGATTATAAATTAAATGGTTATGTAAATAACCAATCAGAATTCATATAAGTGAAATACGTGAATCAGGTGAGTTAAAACTAAAATTTAAACCAGGAATTGATTTAAAATTCTGGAAAAATTGGATAAGTGTTTGTAAATGTATTTGGATTGAAAATAAGGAAAATTTAAGATCCTGGGAGATTTTAAATTTGTTTTACAAGCAGTGTGAATTATATTTTGAAATGAATTTCAAAGTGGAAATGTTTAAAAATGGTTTTATAGTATTGAACTCACTTCGATCGCTGGAAAATAGATTCTGATGATGACAGCTGCATCATCAGTATTCATTTTCGAGTGGTAAGTGACGAATTACTACCAGAGATACTGTTTTGAAATTGTTTTGGGAAAGACAAGTTGTGTTGAATTTAAAAATAGAATTTGAATATATAGAATTCGAATTTTGAAATAGATTTGAAATATTAACTTGTTTTAAAAGAAATAAAATGAAAAGTTCCTTTATAAACGAAGTTTATAAATAGTTCTTTTATAAACGAAGTTTATAAAATGAAGTGAAAAGGATTATCATTGGATAATTCAGAAATAAAATGCAAGTGTGAAGTTGAAAGGGAAACCTATTTTCCAAAGGTAGTAATATCGATTTCAAAAGGAATGAAAATCGAGACTTATGTAAAGAATGAACAAAGAAAGTTTGAAAAGGGATTTGGATAAAGGAAGTTCAAACATAGAATTTAAATAAGAAAATTCAAAGGGGATTTGAACATAGAAAATTCAAAGGGGATTTGAATATAGAAATTCAAATGAGATTTGAACAAAGAAGATTTAAATAATGGAAAAGTGAATATAGAATTCATGTAGAGTAATAATAGAAATTGAATATAGAAATTCAAAGGGAGTTTGAATATATGAAATTCAATGGAATTGAAATAGAGTTTGAATATAGAAATTCAAATGAAATTCAAATATAGAATCTGAATATAGACAATATAAAGGAATTCAAATATTGGATTTGAATATTGAAAGTGAAATGAAATTTGAATAAAGAAGATTCAAATAGAATTGAAATTGGACTTTGAATATAGAAGATTCAAAGGGAATTGAAATGAAATAAAGAGAATTCAAATAGATTCGAATAATGAAATTCAAATATGGGATTTGAATAAGAGATTGAAATGAAATTCAAAAATAAAATTTGAATAGAAATTGAATAGAATTAACTAAGTCGAAGAGGAATTAGTTAATCGAGTTTTGAATTTGAAGTTGAACTTTGAAAGGTGAATTGGATTTGTAAATGGATATTCGAAATCGAATATAGAACATAAAATTGAAATGGAATTCAATTAGTTGATAAACAAGTTAAAAATATATTTGAACATGTTATACTCAAATATGAAGGTGAAATGGGAAAACCAGTAATTTGAAAATCACTTAACGAAATAAGTTAAAACGATTGGATTAAGTTGAAATGAATTGGAAATGTATGGATATACATGAGATAGGTATGGATAAGGTATGAAGGCATATAGATAGAATGCTCGACGAAAAGGTATGTATTTAATTCATATATGAGATTTTATGCGCCGTATCGGCTAGCCGCTTGGCTTTTTCTTTTTCTTTTGGATTGGTGAGGGCCATGGGAGGCTATTTGAAATATCTCAATGCTCCCGGTACAAAGGAGGTTATGGCGAATTTTTCCGAGGATTTAAGAAGTTAGAACATTTTTAAGATAATCTGATAGTTAGAAATCAACGTATCGATATATATATATAGAAGTCGATAAGAAAACGAACTTAAAAATAGAATAGTAAAATCAAAAAGGAAGACTAGGAGTAAAATCCAGTAAGAATAAAAAGAGAAAGCGTATACGTGTTTAAAAGTGAGTAAGTAGTTGTATGGTATTGATTATTCGAGTAAGTAGTAATATCTGTTTTGACGTTTTAAATGTTATTCAGTCAAGGTCTGAGAGGTAGTTATACCCCAACTTGATTGATTTCATTATTAACAAATAAACAGTAAGATTTCAGGCTCGAAGATCAATGTTGAATGAGAGTTAGTTAAATATAGTATTTGGGTTGTCGTAACGATGTTTTACACAACTTCCGTTTTAACCCAAATAAGTGTAAACTTGGAAATATAATATAGAATATTTCCTAAGTATAGAAATAAACGAGATCGGAAAAGAGATAAGTAATTGGGATATTTTCCAAATTATAAATAGCATATATTTTCTAAAGTTTAGAAAATAAAGGAAGGCGATATTCGGAAATGTTTTCCAATTAACATAAAAGGGCCAATATGGTTATTGAAAATATTTGGTTAACAAATATTGATAAAGAAATAGAGAAGTGATTTAACTAATGGAATATTGATTATGGGCTCAGTTGAATTTCAAAAAGGAAAATTTGATTTTTGAAAAAGTAAACTGTTTAAAATTCCCAGGAAGAGACTGTTTGAATTAAGAACAAATTTGAATAGAAGTTTGCGAAAGTAAGCCGAGATTGAATTGAAACAGTTAAGTGAAAACTGAATGGAAATAGAACGATATCAGGAAAAATTTATTCTTGGATAAAATTGGATTGTCGCGATAAGAATAGAAAGCAAATGAAAATTTGAATTTAAATAAAGTCAGTTAAGTGGTAACTGAAGTTGAATTGTAATCGAATAAGATTGGATTTGTGAAATTAGAATCTGAAATGGTATTGGATTGAGGAGTTAAGGAATTGAAAATCAAGAATTGAACTCCAGTTGAAATGATATTTGGCTCGGATATAAGCGAATGGTTGTGTTGAAGATAAAAACTGATTTGGAGTTTGAATGGCATGACATTGGTATATGCTGAGTTGATAGCATATGGAAGTGATAGAGTTGATATGCCGACAAAAGGTACAAGTTTATATTTCTATTGGATATAAGATTTATGAGCCGAATTGGCAAGCCGCTTGGCTGTTTGATTTCCTTTTGGGATGGAGATAGCCCAGAGAGGCAAGTGGTGGTTTGACCTATTGACCAGTACAAAAGAGGTGCTGACGAAATTTTTCGAAAAGTTAAGGCGTTAGAAAATTTTCAGAATTTTTGAAAATTTTCGATAATAAGAATGAATGAATAATTTAATTGAAATTAAATTGGTTCAGTTGAAACTGAAGTTAAGAAGTGAACAAATATGTTCTAACCAGTTGATAGGGTCGTCCTCCACCTTTTAGCAATTTCGAGGACGAAATTATTTTAAGTGGGGAAGATTGTAATGACCCGCATTGGCAGGGGTATTATGATTAATTTATTTAATTGTATAAATGGTGGGTTAGTGAATTACATGGGCGTTGAATAAAATAATAGTGAATATTTAATTAGAATAATAATTAATAATATATTTAATTCTGAAATAATCAGAATTGGCTAAAATGGCGATATGGTGTGAACCAGATCATCTGTGATATTTAATTCAGCTTGGAATTTGAATTTGAATAACGAATATATTCAATCGTCGACAGTTGAACGTATAGTTTATAATATAATTATAAACGAGCATGAAATGGCGCTGCAGTTCGTAATATGACAATTTGAACTTCAACTGAATATACAGGATTCGTTTTAAGCCGGATTTCTGTGAAACAAGAAACGTGTGGAGCTGGTGAAGTATATCTTTCTAATGGAAGAGAAAAATCGGGATTTCATCGTGCAGATTTTGATGTATGTCCAAATCAAATTTTAAAATAGTCGCTATAGAATCGTTTATCAACCATATCGGTTTATTCGATATAACTAGATATCGGGTTTGAATTTAGACAAGGTTCTTTTGGGACATAGTGATAATTTAATTTTTATAATTTTACTGTAATTTTTAATTAATTAAATAAGCAACTTTTTATTTGGAGTATTTTGCACCCTGTAATCAACATTGTGGGGTTTCAAAATATGAGTTAATCTACCAGTATTATTATATTTTTGGGATCGTGTGACATTGCTCGTCTCACCGGTGTTTTTATTTCTGTCCGTAAATCTTCATATATCTACGTAAGAAGTGTTTTGTACAAACATGAAAATGTATGGCATTACCACCCTTTACACTGGCATTCATTGTTGTTTTGCTCACATCCTCTCGTTTCGTCCCCTCACATCCTCTCGTATTCTCTCTTTTTCAACACAAGGACGTGGCTTTTGAAACCTTCACTATTTAGCAACGATGTAAAGAATGCCACGTAGAGATGTACACCCTACCTACCCCCAAAGCCCCCACGTTATAAATAATATGCTGCCTCTTCTCGTTCTTTTTCTTTCTTCAGAAAATTTGCCGTGTTCCTCGATGAAAATGAAGAAATAAAATAAAAAGAAAGAGAGAGATTCGTAACTTGTGAAGGGTGGAGAAAGGGAGTTAGGCAGTTTTAAAACGTGGAAGGAGTGGGAAGTCTGGGCATGAAGTTCGGTTCAGGAGTTGTACGTGAGAGTGTGTACATAAGAGGAGCTTGCGGCTTTGTACATGCATGAAGTTTTTGAAGTAGCGCTGGAGGCATGAGGTTTCGAAACTGCAAGGAAGGAAATAGTTAACCAAGCAGGTGAAGGTATTGAGAGACGTGGGCGTTATTCGGAAATGAGCAGGAGTATAAGAACGTGAGGGGTGACGAGGTGCTGTTCTAAGCAGCATAGGGCGAAGCAACGAATCTTGGAGGGTCAGTATGACCTGAATGGGTGAGCCTCGGATGCTGTAGTGGCCGATGGGGTCGAAGCTCACTCAGGCGATGAAGGACAGCGGTTGCAGGTGTTGAAAGATGGTGTAAATGAGGATGTCGAGGCAGGGATGGTTGGGCGGAAAAGGTATAGTATAATAGTTATGTTTTAGGATCTATAAAGCAAAGTAAAAAGAACAGGAGTAGGTATACTTCTGTAAAGGGGAAGAGGATGTGTTAATGCATCAAAGAAGACACGTTAGTAGGTGGAGTTGTATGGTGAATCATGGCAGGAGCAGTTGAAAGTGTAACGTGAAGTGGGAATGGTAAACCGTGAGGGTGGCAGGAGCATTACGTGGTCAGTGCTTTACTGTGAGGACTGGTTGACACCTCTAATCTCGAGTTTTGAAAGGGAAGGGGGTGGTGAGAACAAAAACGCGGACGTGGAAGTGTTTACAGCGTGATAAAGGAGGAAGGAAAACTGGCGGGGTTAAAACTGAAGGATGGGGTAACTTAGGAGGACGGGTCTGAAATTTATTGTGCCGAGTATATTTAGTTAAGACCAAGTATTTAATATATAAATAAAAAGTGAATCGAAGACTGGAAGGAGTGGGAATAAGAGGTTGCGTGATGGGTATGACGAGAAGAATGGGTTTCGTATTTTAGAGAGGAAGAGAAGTAGTGGTAGCAGGTTGGGGTACTCATAGGCCGTTCAAATTTGGCAAACCGAGATCCGTTGGAATCATATGGACGGGAGCAACACGATGAGACTGACCGGGACTGAATCCGAGCTTGTTACAATTTATGGAAAAATAAATTGTCCGACTGAATCAAATAACGCAAACCGATATTTATCGGTTAACGCGCAAATGTGAGTAAATCTCACTAACTTTGAACAGTTTATAATTTCATGTTATATTTTTAGAACTGTTAGATATTGGCTGATTTACTGTATGTTGACTGTTTGATTGAACTGCTAGTCAGTGATTTAATTTCTATATTGATTCTGTTTAACAGAATATATCATATAGAACTGAAAAGTGATGTTATCTATATTGTTTAACATCTATGATGCAGGGAGACAGGTTGGAGGAATCCAACTGGATTCCTCAACATTTATTTTACTGTTTTCATATATTGTGATATATGATGTGTTATATAATCTGTTATGGATTATGGGTGTTGAAATGATGTTGATCATTGTTATTCGATATTGTAAATATCATAAAAGACCCTGGGATGTAAAAAGAAGTATTTCAATGTATATTGAAATAAAGGAATTTTATAAAATCACAGGATTTTATAAAAGGAAATATTTATAAAACGAACACGGTTTTATAAAAGGGATATTTATTTAGAAAATAAATAGAAATAGAAAAGGAATATTTATTTAGAAAATAAATAGAAGTTATAAATAGGAAATATTTGTAACGGTAAATAGAAGTTATAAATAGGATATATTTGTAACGGTAAATAGAAGTTATAAATAGGATATATTTGTAACGGTAAGTAAACGTTATGAAAAGGAAATAGTTGTAACGGAAAACGTAGTTTATCAAAAGGAGCTAATCGATGTTAGTTGAATCGATTAGATAAAGTTAAAGCAAAGGAGCTAATCGATGTTAGTTGAATCGATTAGATAAAGTTAAAGAAAAGGAGCTAATCGATGTTAGTTGAATCGATTAGATAAAGTTAAAGCAAAGGAGCTAATCGATGTTAGTTGAATCGATTAAATAAAGTTAAAGCAAAGGAGCTAATCGATGTTAGTTGAATCGATTAGATAAAGTTAAAGCAAAGGAGTTAATCAATGTTAGTTGAATCGATTAGATAAAGTAAAAAGAAGTTAATCGATGTTAGTTTAATCGATTAGAGAATAAAGAAAAAGGAGTTAATCAATGTTAGTTAATCGATTAGTGTTAAAGTAAAAGGAGTTAATCAATGTTAGTTAATCGATTAGTATTAAAGAAAGGAGTCAATCAAATATAGCTATTCGAAGGAGGGTTAAGTAAGGATGTTAGTAAAAGGAATATAAAGTGAACTTTGCCTATTTCAAAGTTAGAAATGTTGTTCAGTTAAGGTCTGAGAGGTAGTTCTACCCCAACTTGATTGGCTTCGTTTTTAACTAAGGAATAGTTAAGGTTCGGCAGTAAAGGAAATGGTTTGAGTTGGCATGGCGATGTTTGTTTAAACATCTTTCTAAGTCCAATGAAGAAGCTTTGGAAATGTTTTCCAAATAAGAAACCAGAAATGTTTTCTGATAAAGAAAACAAGAAATGGAAATGTTTTCCATTGTTAATAACGTATATTTTCCCAATTTAGAAAATAAGGAATATTGAATATAGGGAAACAGGAGATAAGAAATTAATGGAATAAAGAGATAAATGTTGAATGATGTTTGATTGATATAAATTTCCATTTGGAAATAATATCATTGTTTGCACACCTATTTTTATTCGATAGTTAAATCACAGACTATCGAAGTTTTGACCATTTTAACGTTGTTAATATGGAGAGACCGGTTGGATTATTATCCAAAGAACCACTCTGTATTGGCATAAGCGTTGCGAATCATATATGCCAAAGGAAATTGAAGACGGAGTTATGCAAGGGCTATCCTGTTTACAGAATAGTGCCTTCGGTTCATCCTGTTCCTGGATGACTTGTATGGATGGATGTCTGACAAAGTATTTCCAGACGATCACGTATATTGATTTCTCCAACTGTACCAAGAGTGGAAGCGGAGAAGGAAACTTCTTTTAGCTAACACATAATGTATGGTTGAGGACGTCAATCGGTGATTTGATGGATTTGACAATGTGGCATTCAAAGTGAATCTGATGTGATGTTAAAGCGTAGCTTCTAGCCTCATCATCCGGTAAATGACAGAAATCGAGCAGGCAGCATGGCTAAGTCGGTCGCACCGAAGTAGGGTGTATAATCACCTGATCTAGAGTTTCATTTACTTCTAAAAATCTATTGTTGATGCTGTCCCATTCGGGAAACGGTTGTTGATCCCAACTGTTGGTGATATACATTCGATACACTCAAGCGAAATGAGTGGTCGGTCATGTGTGGCCGGGTTGCAAATGTTCTTGTTGAACCCAGTGTATTCCTCTCTAGAGGTACATTAGCGAAAGGTGATTCCATACCTTGTCATAGTTGGAAATCCATTACCCAATACGTGCTTGCGGTTTTGATTGTATACTATATATGTAGAACGTGAGATGAAAGCGTTTCTGCTAGGTGATTATTTATACTGTGGTTGATAGACATTATTATAATATCAAAAGGTTTTCGATATAAAGTTATTTTGGATTCTCATAAGGGAAAAATCCGTTCCGTTATGCGGCGTGGTCTTATGAGATATCGTTTACTTGTTCGAACTGTTTTTTAACTGTTTTACTCACACCAGTCCCATGACTGGCCCGGAGTTTACTTTGTTGTTTTCCCTAAACTCTTGGGTGCCTAAATTTGTACGGGCAGTCAAGTAGTCGGGATTTGATACACTTGAAGAGCTTGGAGCAGGAGGCTTCAGGATCATATAGCTATAGTTATTTCCGCTGTGTTGTAAGTGCTGTACTTTGATAATGATATGTATATTCAAGTACAGATTTGTATTTCAAAGTTATGTTATGAAATATATGTATTCGTTCCGCTGTGAGATTCGTGTTACTCTGATGTTGTGTTCTTCTTCTTCTATTCTAATTTTCTATTTTATCTTTCCTCACCCTCTAATTTCTTTCACTAATTACCAGGATTTTTCGACGTTTTGGTTATCGACATCGTGCTTATGTCGATAACCAAAGTCGCTCAAAATCCGGGTCGTTACACAATGGTTACGCCTGATTACCTTAGGAAACATCTGACCGCCGTAGGCTATCTGCAGCCCTGCAAATTACGCTAGCAGTCATGCAAAATGGCAACTTATCCTGAATAACTATGTTTGACTAACTCTATTCGACTAACCATATTTGATTAACTAAATTCGATTAACTCCTTTATATCTCGTCAACTTCCTTTTTTACAAATCCTGTTTATTTTCCCAATAAAAGTTCCTTTTATAATTCTATTTACTTTCTAAATAAATATCCCTTTATTCTATTTATTTCCTAAATAAATATTCCTTTATAAATTCTATTTATTTCCCAAATAAATATTCCTTTATAAATTCTATTTATTTCTTAAATAAATATTCCTTTTATAAAATCCTTCGATTTTATAAATATTTTATTTTCAATATACTTTGAAAATTCCATTTTTACATCCCAGTATTTCTTACAGTATTTAAAATACCAAATCACAATGATCGATATCATTTAAACAGACATAATCATCAACAGATTATACATCACATCATATATCACAATATATGAAACAAAACAGTATTTATATATTGAGGAACCCAGTTGGGTCCCTCCAACCTGTTTCCCTGCATCACAGATGTTAATCAACATAATAACATCGATTTCATTTCGATATGAAATAATATAATAAACAGAATTATTATTTGATTAACGATTTATATAAATATCGTTATCTATAATTTCGACCAACACATAAGCAATTCAACCAAACAGTTAACACACATCAATCAATAGATAATTATCGGTTCTAAATATACGTTAGAAAAATATTACTGTTCAGAGTTGGTGAGTTTTACTCACATTGGAAGTTCATCATCAAAGAACGATAACTGTTTGTTTGATTTGAATCAAACAATTTATTTTGCCATAAATTCAAACGAGCTTCAATCCACTCCCAGTCATTTCCAGTGCGTAGCCACCGTCCATATGATCCCAACGCAACTTACGGTTCGTCAATCTAATATCGTATGATCAAGTCATATAATTTAGAAGTTAATACACTACTTTGAATTTTAAATAAAACTTAAATAAAACTACATTTGGGCTTAACTCTTCAATTCGGCCCAATTCAAATCCCCCCACTCGTTTAAGCCTAGAACGGGTATCCTTCTTCCCCGATTTCGATCCGTAGCCTGCTCCTCATCAAAGCCATGACCGTACTCCTCTTCCACCACTCTCTCCCTCCCTACATAATTAACACCAAAACAAAAAATCACCATTGTTCTCCTCATCGAATCCTCTTCCCGGCCATCCCCATTCTGAACTACTCAAGACCTCCCCTCAATTTCCATCGAACAGTACCACGCGAGAATGAACACTAGGTATCGACATCTAACATCACCGAAAACTCTGAAAGTTGGCACACCGATGCTAAATCACTTCCAGATCTCAAAAATGACCTTGATTTCGCAAACAAAAGCCTATAGTTTCCAAGAAGTGGAACCCTAACCGACGCTGTCTATTTTTCCACGAAGAAAAATGGCGTCGATCCCAGAAAAACTGGTATCAGAAGGAAGAGCATTGCATCCCGATTCTATATATATATATATATATATATATATATATCATGATTTCCAGTATTTGATTTGATTTTTATTTGATTTCAAATCTTGTGTTTTTCTTTGATAAGGATAAAGAACTACCGGCTTGAAATTGATTATATAGCGGGATCAAATGTTTGTGTGGTTGAAAAATGATAGAGCGTGGCTCCTTTTTGTTCACAATTTTGTTTTAGATATTTTATTTATATTTATTTTTGCTTTCTAAAAATTCGTGTGGTCACACATCGTACCCAAAAATCACGAAACTGGACATGTAGCTAGAGTACGACATTACGATCCTAACGAAACTGGTTTCGTCGAATTCCGACTTCGTTTGCTCACACAGTGTATTTTTAAAGGTCAATTTATCGATTTTTTTTCACATTAAAATCCCGTACGACCACATAAGGACTCTAAAAATCATGGAAATTGAAATCTAGCAATAATATAATATTGCGGATCCAACAAAATTAGTTTTCGTCGAATTCTGAGGTCGTTTGCAAAACTGGCTATTTTTAAAGCTCTAAATAAACCCTTTTAAATATATAAATATAATTAAATTAAATATTTATAAATAAATATTATCGTATACATTCACAGTGAAATACCATACAACTCTTGTTGGATTTACAACTCGATACTTCAAATCCCGATTAAATCAATATTCGATTTAAATTGAATTTCCTTTTTTTAAATATAAATAATTCCTTTATAAATTATAAAGGAATTCCACAGCGACTTTTCTAAAATTTGATTTGGACATAAATCAAAATCTATACGACGAAATCCCGATTTTTCTCTTCAACTAGAAAAATATACTTCATCAGCTCCTAACGTTTCTTGTTTCACAGAAATCCGATTTAAAACGGCTTTTGTATATTCGTTTAAAGTTCGAATCGCCAAATCGCGAACTTCCGCGCCATTTCGAGCTCGATTATAATTATATTATAATTTATACATTCAACCATCATTAATTAAATATATTCGTTATCGTAATTCAATTTTAAACTGAATTATATATTTTGAATTTCCCAATTCACACCATATTGCCATTTCAGCCAATTCTGATTATTTCAGAATTTAATATATTATTTAATTATTATTTTAATTAATTATTCAATATAATTTAATTAAACGGCCATTAAATTCTCTCAATCACCTTTTAAATAATTAAATAAATTAATTATTATATCACTGAAAAATGCGGGTCATTACATTCTTCCCCACTTAAAATAATTTCGTCCTCGAAATTGCTAAGGTAGAAATCAAACCCTATCGACTGGCTAGACTATATTGTTCACTTCTCAACTTCAGTTTCCCCTGACTAATTTAATTTCAATTAAATTATTAAATTTAATTCTATTAACGAATATTTTCAAAAATCCTGAAAATTTCCTAACGCCTTAACTTTTCGAAAAATTTCGCCAGCACCTCCTTTGTACGGCTCAATCGGTACAACCACAACTTGCCTCTCTGGGCCTTCTCCAACCCAAAAGAAAATCAAACAGCCAAGCGGCTTGCCAAATCGGCTCATAAATCACCAAACTCATATGAAATATAAACTTGTACCCTTTTTTCGGGTATATCAACTCTATCACTTCCATATGCTATCAACTCAACATATGCCAATGTTATCCCAAATCAACTTCTAATCAATTTATCCTCAACACGTCTATTCACTTATATCTAAAGTTAAACCCATTTCAACTCAAGTTCAATTCTTGATTCCAAATCTTGATTTACCAAACCAATTCTATTTCAAATTAACTGATTTCAATTAAATTCCAGCTTACTTTCACAACTTTCTATTTAATTTTGTTTTAATTCGAACCATTTTTTCCTGGGAGTTTTAAATAACTTTGTTTTTCACAAATCAAATATCCCCTTTCGGAATCAAACAACTTGTTTTTCTCAAAACAATTCAAAACTAAAAAATTTTGGTAGTAATCCGTCACTTAGAAACTCGAAAATGAACACCGATGATTCACCATCAGAATTTATTTCCCAGCGATCAAAGTAAATTCAATACTATATCACTTTTCAAAACTATTTCTTAAACCATTTCCATTCTGAAATCACTTCAAAATATCATTCCAATGTTTGTCAACAATTTAAAATCTCCCAAGACCTTAAAATTCTCTTATACTTGATTCAATTCCATTTACAAACACTTTTCAAATTCCAAGGTTTAAATTTCAACTCTGATTTAAATCCAGATTTACTTCATTTTGATTCCGTATATTTTCCTTATATGATTTCTGATTGGTTACTTATATAACCATTACAATTTATAATCTTACTCGATTATAATAACAACCAATATATCCACTATATTATAATTCCAATATATATAGCTTCCTTATATCAAAATATACTTTGGGTAAACTTATTTTAATTTACCCTCTTTTCAAAACATATCGTGTCGACCGATCGTGTTCGAGTGTTTATAAACTCCTACCGATACAGTGGATCAAACTGATCGACCAGAATCCATAAACAACTCAACCAATAAATCTCCACAATATAAAACAATTTTTTTATATCAAATAACAAATACGTTCACTCGTATATATACACTCAATTCAATCTAGGGTATTACTAACCCTATCTCTACTGAGTCACGCCACAAAGCCAAGGTAAAACTTAACCTTAAGATATGATACCAACTGTAACGACCCGAAAATTAGCGACCTTGATTATCCGATATACAACACATATCGAACATCAAGAGTCGAAAATACCGGATGGTTAATGAAAGAAATTAGAGGTTGAGGATAGATAAGATAGAAAATTAGAATAGAAGAAGAAGAAGAACACAACATCAGAGTAACATGAATATCACAGCGAAACGAATAACATATAATATATAACATAACTTTGAAATATAAATATGTACTTGAATATACATATCATTTCCAAAGTACAACACTTACAACACAGCGGAAATAAACAATAGCTATATGATCCTGAAGCCTCCTGCTCCAGCTCTCCAAGTATATCTGTAAAATCCTGACTACTTGACTGTCCGTATAAAATTGGGCACCCAAGAGTTTAGGGAAAACAAACAAAATAAACTCTGGGTCAGTCATGGGACTGGTATGAGTAAAACAGTTTAAAACATTTTGAGCCATTAAATGATATCTCATAAGACCATGCCGTATAACGGAACGGGTTTTTCCCTCATGAGAATCCAAAATAATCTTTATATCAAAAGTCATTGATATTATAATAGTGTCTATCAACCACAATATAATAATCATCTAGCAGAAACGCTTTCATCTCACGTTCTACATATATAGTATACAATCAAAACCGCAAGCACGTATTGGGTAATGGATTTCCAAATATGATAAGGTATGGAACCACCTTTCGCTAGTGTACCTCTAGAGAGGAATACACTGAGTTCAACAAGAACATCTTGCAACCCGGCCACACATGACCGACCACTCATTTCGCCTGAGTGTATCGAATTTATATCACCAACGGTTGGGATCAGCAACCATTTTCCTGAATGGGACAGCATCAACAATATATTTTTAGAAGTAAATGAAACTCTAGATCAGGTGATTATACACCCTAATAGGTGCGACCTACATAGCCATTCTGCCTGCCTGACTTTTGTCATTTCCGGATGTAAGGCTAGAGGCCACGCTTATCTCTGTTAGATCACATGTTTATTCACTTTGAATGTCACATCGTCATACCCGCCAAATCACAAATTGACTTCACCAAAAATACCATGGGTATACAGCTAAGAGAAACGAATTCCTCCGCCACCAAACATAAATAAGTTTGAAGAGATCAACTTACGCGATCTATTAAATATACTCTGTCAAACATTCTTCCATACAGGTCATCCTGGGACTGGACAAACCGAAGGCACTATTCAGTACATCCATCTTAGGCAATCTTTACCTAAGATTTATACAACAGCCCTTGCACTTTACTCCATCCTCAATTATCTTTGGCATATATGATTCGCAACGCTTATGCCAATACGGAGTGGTTCTTTAGATAATAATCCAACCGGTCTCTCCATATTAACAACATTAAAATGGTCAAAAACTTCGATAGTCGATAAGTTAACTACAAAGAAAAACACATGTGCAAACAACGATATTTTTTCCAAATGGAAATTTTATCGATCAATCATCATTTAACATATATATATTCACATTTTCCTTATTTTCTATAACTTGAAAATATATGTTATTAACGCTGGAAAACATTTCCATGGCTTAATTACATATCACTATTCTTCCACATCTATCAGACTCTAACTATAAACTAACAAGAGAACAACTTCCTAAGTATAAAACCCGAAGGCCGAAACCAACATCAGATCGATACTTAGGAAACCATTCAACTTATTAATCTCTAGTCAGTTTCTAACTTTTTGTTTTACTCCATTTGATTAACTCTTATTCGAATAACTAATATTCGATTTACTCTAGTTACTTAACTCTTATTAGAATAACTAATATTCGATTTAACTCCATTCGCTTAACTCTAGATTGCAGTGATCACAATGGTTATGCCTGATTCCCTCAGGAATCATTCGACCGCCGTAGGCTATCTGCGGCCCTGCGAATTACGCTAGCAGTCGTGCAAAATGGCAACTTGTCCTGAATAACTATGTTTGACTAACACTATTCGACTAACCATATTTGATTAACTAAATTCGATTAACTCTTTTATATCTCGTCAACTTCCTTTTTTATAAATCCTGTTTATTTTCCCAATAAAAGTTCTCTTTATAATTCTATTTACTTTCTAAATAAATATCCCTTTATTCTGTTTATTTCCTAAATAAATATTCCTTTGTAAATTCTATTCATTTCCCAAATAAATATTCCTTTATAAATTCTATTTATTTCTTAAATAAATATTCCTTTTATAAAATCCTTTGATTTTATAAATATTTTATTTTCAATATACTTTGAAAATTCCCTTTTTACATCCCAGTATTTCTTACAGTATTTAAAATACCAAACCACAATGATCGATATCATTTAAACACACATAATCATCAACAGATTATACATCACATCATATATCAAAATATATGAAATAAACAGTATTTATATATTGAGGAACCCAGTTGGGTCCCTCCAACTTGTTTCCCTGCATCACAGATGTTAATCAACATAATAACATCGATTTCATTTCGATATGAAATGTTCTGATAAACAGAATCAATATTTGATTAACGATTTATATAAATATCGTTATCTATAATTTCAACCAACACATAAGCAATTCAACCAAACAGTTAACACACATCAATCAACAGATAATTATCAGTTCTAAATATACGTTATAAAAATATAACTGCTTAGAGTTGGTGAGTTTTACTTACATTGGCAGTTCATCGTTAAAGAACGATAACTGTTTATTTGATTAGAATCAAACAATTTATTTCGCTATAAATTCAAACGAGCTTCAATCCACTGCCAGTCAGTTCCAGTGTGTAGCCACCGTCCATATGATCCCAACGCAACTTATAATTCGTCAATCTGATATTGTATGATCAATTTATATAATTTAGAAGTTAATACACTATTTTTAATTTTAAATAAAACTTAAATAAAACTCCATTTATGCATCACTCTTCAATTCGGCCCAATTCAAATCCCCCTCCCCACTCGTTTAAGCCTAGACCAGGTATCCTTCTTCCCCGATTTCGATCCGTAGCCTGCTCCTCATCAAAGCCATGACCGTACTCCTCATTCACCACTCTCACCCTCCCTACATAATTAACACCAAAACAAAAATCACCATTGTTCTCCTCATCGACTCCTCTTTCCGACCATCCCCATTCTGAACTACTCGAGACCTCCCCTCAATTTCCGTCGAACAGTATCACGCGAGAATCAACAACAGGTATCGACATCTAACATCACCGAAAACTCTGAAAGTTGGCACACCGATTCTAAATCACTTCCAGATCTCAAAAATGACCTTCATTTCGCAAACAAAAGCCTATAGTTTCAAAGAAGTGGAAACCTAACCGACGCTGTCTATTTTACCATGAAGAAAAATGGCATTGATCTCAGAAAAACTGGTATCAGATGGAAGAGCATTGCATCCCGATTCTAAATATATATATATATCATGATTTCAAGAATTTGATTTGATTTTTATTTGATTTCAAATCTTGCGTTTTTCTTTGATTAGGATAAAGAACTGGCGGCTTGAAATTGGTTATATAGCGGGATCAAAATGTTTGTGTGGCTGAAAAATGATAGCGCGTGGCTCCTTTTTGTTCACAATTTTGTTTTAGATATTTTATTTATATTTATTTTTGCTTTCTAAAATTTCGTGTGGTCACACATGATACCCAAAAATCACAAAACTGGACATGTAGCTAGTGTTCGACAATACGATCCCAACGAAACTGGTTTCGTCGAATTCCGACTTAGTTTGCTCACACAACGTATTTTTAAAGCTCAATTTATCGACTGTTTTTCACATTTAAATCCTGTACAGCCACATAAGGACTCTAAAAATCACGGAAATTGAAATCTAGCAATAATTTAATATTGCGGATCCAACAAAATTAGTTTTCGTCGAATTCTGAGGTTGTTTGCAAAACTGGCTATTTTTAAAGCTCTAAATAAACCCTTTTAAATATATAAATATATTTAAATATATTTAAATATAATTAAATTAAATATTTATAAACAAATATTATCGTATATATTCACAGTGGAACACCGTACAACTCCCGTTGGATTTATCACTCAATACTTCAAATCCCGATTAAATCGATATTCGATTTAAATTGAATTTCCTTTTTTTTTAAATATAAATAATTCCTTTATAAATTATAAAGGAATTCCACAACGACTTTTATAAAATTTGATTTGGACAAAAATCAAAATCTATACGACGAAATCCCGATTTTTCTCTTCCACTAGAAAAATATACTTCACCAGCTCCTAACGTTTCTTGTTTCACAGAAATCCGATTTAAAACGGCTTCTCTATATTCGTTTATATTTCTAATCGCCAAATCGCGAACTGTCGCGCCATTTCGAGCTCGATTATAATTATATTATAATTTATACGTTCAACCATCGTTAATTAAATATATTCGTTATCGTAATTCAATTTTAAACTTAATTATATATTTTGAATTTCCCAATTCACACCATATTGCCATTTCAGCCAATTCTGATTATTTCATAATTTAATATATTATTTAATTATTATTTCAATTAAATATCCAATATAATTTAATTAAACGGCCATTAAATTCTATTAATCACCTTTTAAATAATTAAATAAATTAATTATTATATCGCTGCACCAATGCTCCCATGTTAGTTGTTCCGAAAGAAAACTAGGGTTTGGTTTTATTTACGGATGCATGCGCAATAGGATTAGTTGTTATTCTAATGCAGAAGGGAAGGGTTATTGTGTATGTTTCTCGACAGCTAAGACCTCATGAACTCCGATATCCAAAGAATGATATGGAGTTGGCTATTATTGTTTTTGCCTTGAAGATTTAAAGGCATTAGTTATTGGGTGAAAGGTTTGGGTTGTTCACTGAACATAAGTTCTTGAGGTATTTTCTTTCATAGAAGAAGTTAAATATATGATAACAGTGATGGTTGGAGTTCTTGGCAATGTATGATTTCAGCATAGAGTATATCCCTAAGAAAAGGAATAAGGATGAGGATGCCCTTAGTCGGAAGCCCCAAGGAATGGTGTCGGCCATGTTGAATGAATGCAAAGATCTAGATGCACTAGTCACATGTAATGTGAGGATTAGATCGACAACGAGTTCTAGCCGAAGCACACCGATGGCGTCATGCTTAGAGGTTCAATGAATTTTGATCGAGAATATTGCTTCTAGGCCCTTTAAAAAGTCATTAAAAAAATAACTAACATTATTAACAATAAACAACCTGATAATTATCTTAGTACACAATTAATTAAAAGATAAATTAACTTTTCTAAACGTTCATTAAGTTTAAACAATTATTTGTCAAAATCCTTCCTGTTAGATTTATTAAAAACAAATTAATCTAATAACCAATTTCAATTTAAACAGTTGACGTAGTCATATCAATTAACTTGTAAATTGATTTCCACTAATCCTTTCCCTTAAATTAATTAATAACTTAATTAATTCAATAATATCGATTAATTGTTTCATAAACACAATTACCCCAAATTATTAACCTCTAGGTCAATATCTGACATTCTTGGTTATAAAACTTATAATAACATAAGATTTACTATATAAATCTGAGACAACCCAAATCCTCCCGCCTTCTGAACCGACTATAAACCACACAAGTCTGGCTCAAAAAGTAATCTTCATTGGAAGGTCTTGCGATAAACTAAATTTTCGACCTTCAATAGTCGATACTTTACACATCCACAGTGCTCATATACCACAAAATCAAATGTTGTAAACTCAATTTATCAAGGTTTTTTATCAGAGAAAACAAAGTGGAACAGAAACAAAATATAATACTTAATATATATCTTTACATCAGAAAATTTTACAATGAAAAAAATTACATTATTCAAGTTTGACATACCTCGACTAGGTATAACCTCTATCCTCAAATCATCCACCCATACATTCCAAGTATATATATTAGAATACATTCTGCCATCTGACGAAGAACTCCATCTAATCTGATCCAACTGGAGACTCCTTATCAACCTGTCAAACACGAAACACACTCGGGTTTGACCCAAGCGACAAACACTCGGGTCTGGCTTAGATTAACCAGCTTGAGAACTAGATAACAAACCATAACCCATAACATACAATCTTTTAAAAGCTCTTAAAATTAGTTCTTTTGAAAAATGAAGCTATTATAGGACTTAAGTCCCATCTCACAATGCAACACACACCAAGGATAGTATCTTATAATTACCAAACATGCTTGATATTCTTAAAAGTCATAATTTTATATTATTATTAATGTCTAGGTGTGGAAATCGCTATTGAAAATAAATGTATAAATCTTAGCTGGCATAATGCCCCATCCCATTATGTTGGCTATTAGGTTACAACTGAAAACGCAAAGCATATAGCTGATTAGGATCATACCTGAACATAACGTTCTCCGGTCATGACCGTCCATTATCCCGATCGTATTTGACCATTCTGAGGCTCCTCGATCTATCATCTACATAAGTGAACTTATCAGTGCTCCATACCATTGCATCACTTTTTAACTAGAAGGAAATGTATGTCCTTATCTCTATCATCCATCATCCTATTTTTGGCTCTTCACAGGTTGTGAGACTCTAAAGTCATGTTTCAACACAAACCTACTCTACACCAGCCATGCTTTGATCATCATCCAAAAAGCTCTGCTTTTCAACAAAAGCTTTGATCGGCCTAGCAATTAGCATGACACATTGTCAATACACAACATATAATCAGTGTCTATTAATATATAACGCTCCAAGTACATAAGTCTTCAGGGAGGGTGTTAAGCTAAGAGAACAAATTTTGCGCCACCAACTGATATAACATCCATAAAAACCAATCGATTATGTTGTAAAATACAACGTCAGACACACATCCATTTACATGTTCATTATAGGTCTGAATGAAACTAGAGGCAGCTTATTCCTTGCCCAACAAATGGAGAGAGGCCCTTGCAATCGGAATCGCTCAAAGTACGGTTAGATCGCCATCACAATATGACCCTATAATTGGGTGGCCACCAGAGGAATCGATGAGCATCCTTCTGATGTGAAGGTCTTCGGTCTTCAATCATAGTCAAGATCGTTATTATTACGTCGTATAGCTATTCAAAATGGGTTGAAACATGGTCATTCCAAATAACCAGCATATCTTTAAAATTGTAACGACCCGGATTTTGAGCGACTTTGGTTATCGACATAAACACGATGTCGATAACCAAAACACCGAAAAATCCTAGTAATTAGTGAAAGAAATTAGAGTTTGAGGAAAGATAAGATAGAAACTTATAACATAAGAAGAAGAGGAACACAATATCAGAGTAACACGAATCTCACAGCGGAACGAATAAATATATTTCATAACATAACTCTGAAATACAAATCTATACTTGAATATACATATCATTATCAAAGTACAGCACTTACAACACAGCGGAAATAACTATAGCTATGATGATCCTGAAGCCTCCTGCTCCAAGCTCTTCCAGTATATCTGTAAATCCTGACTACTTGACTTCCCATACAAATTTAGGCACCCAAGAGTTTAGGGAAAACAAAACAAAATAAACTCTGGGTCAGTCATGGGACTGGTGTGAGTAAAACAGTTTAAAACAGTTCAAGCAGGTAATCGATATCTCATAAGACCACGCCGTAGAACGGAACGGGTTTTTCCCTTATGAGAATCCAAATATCTTTATATCAAAAACCTTTTGATATTATAATAATGTCTATCAACACAATATAATAATCATCTAACAGAAACGCTTTCATCTCACGTTCTACATATATAATATACAATCAAAACCGCAAGCACGTATTGGGTAATGGATTTCCAACTATGACAAGGTATGGAACCACCTTTCGCTAATGTACCTCTAGAGAGGAATACACTGGGTTCAACAAGAACATCTTGCAACCCGGCCGCACATGACCGACCACTCATTTCGCTTGAGTGTATCGAATGTATATCACCAATGGTTGGGATCAGCAACCGTTTTCCCGAATGGGACAGCATCAACAATAGATTTTTAGAAGTAAATGAAACTATAGATCAGGTGATTATACACCCTACTTCGGTGCGACCGACTTAGCCATGCTGCCTGCCCGATTTCTGTCATTTACCGGATGTGAGGCTAGAAGCTACGCTTTATCATCACCAGATTCACTTTGAATGCCACATCATCAAATCCATCAAATCACAGATTGACGTCCTCAACAATACATTATGTGTTAGCTAAAGAAGTTTCCTTCTCCGCTTCCACTCTTGGTACGGTTTGAGAAATCAATATACGTGATCGTCTGGAAATACTCTGTCAGACATCCGTCCATACAAGTCATCCAGGAACAGGATGAACCGAAGGCACTATTCTGTAAACAGGATAGCCCTTGCATAAATCCGTCTTCAATTTCCTTTGGCATATTTGATTCGCAACGCTTATGCCAATACAGAGTGGTTCTTTGGATAATAATCCAACCGGTCTCTCCATATTAACAACGTTAAAATGGTCAAAACTTCGATAGTCTGTGGTTTAACTATCGAATAAAAACAGGTGTGCAAACAACGATATTATTTCCAAATGGAAATTATATCGATCAAACATCATTTAACATTCATCTCTTTATTTCATAAATTTTCTTATCTCCTGTTTCCCTATATTCAATATTTCTTATTTTCTAAATTTAGAAAATATACGTTATTAACAATGGAAAACATTTCCATTTTTTGTTTTCTTTATTAGAAAACATTTCTGGTTTCTTATTTGGAAAACATTTCCAAAGCTTCTTCATTGGACTTAGACAAATGTTTAAACAAACATCGCTATGCCAACTCAAACCATTTCCTTTACTGCCGAACCTTAACTATTCCTTAGTTAAAAATGAAGCCAATCAAGTTGGGGTAAAACTACCTCTCAGACCTTAACTGAACAACATTTCTAACTTTGAAATAGGCAAAGTTCACTTTATATTCCTTTTACTAACTTCCTTACTTAACCCTCCTTCAAATAGCTATATTCGATTGACTCTTTTCACTTAACTCTAATCGATTAACTAACATCGATTAACTCTATTCGATTAACCCTTATCAATTAACTCTATTTGACTAACGCTATTGATTTACTCATTTCATTTAACTCCTTTCGAATAAACTATATTCGATAACTCCTTTTTCTTTCTTCGAATAAACTATATTCGATTAACTCCTTTTACTTTCTATTCGAATAACTATATTCGATTAACTCATTTTACTTTCTATTCGAATAACTATATTCGATTAACTCATTTTGCTTTCTATTCGAATAACTATATTCGATTAACTCATTTTACTTTCTGTTCGAATAACTATATTCGATTAACTCATTTTACTTTCTTCGAATAAACTATATTCGATTAACTCATTTTACTTAACTCTAATCGATTAACTAACATCGATTAATTCCTTTGCTTTAACTCTAATCGATTAAACTAACATCGCTTAGCTCCTTTGCTTTAACTCTAATCGATTAAACTAACATCGATTAACTCCTTTTACTTTAACTCTAATCGATTAAACTAACATCGATTAACTCCTTTTACTTTTCGAATAAACTACTCATTTATAAAGATTTACTTTTAGTAACATTTCTTCACTTTACAAATGATTTCCCTTTTTATTTACTTTCGAAATATTTCCTTTTACAAAATCTGTTGATTTTATAAACTCCCTTTTATTTCAATATACATTGAAATAATTCTTTTTACATCCCAGGGTCTTTTATGATATTTAAAATATCGAATAAAAATGATCAACATCATTCCAACACCCATAATCCATAACAGATTATATAACACATCATATATCACAATATATGAAAACAGTAAAATAAATGTTGAGGAATCCAGTTGGATTCCTCCAACCTGTTTCCCTGCATCACAGATGTTAAACAATATAGATAACATCACTTTCAGTTCCATATGATATATTCTTTTAAACAGAATCAATATAGAAATTTAACTAACTGACTAGCAGTTCAATCAAACAGCCAACACACAGTCAATCAGCCAATATCTAACAGTTCTAAAAATACAGCATGAATTTATAAACTGTTCAGAGTTAGTGAGATTTACTCACATTGGACTGTTATCGTTAAAAACGATTAACTGTCTTTGATTCAGATTGGACAATTTATTTTTCAATAAATTGTAATGAGCTCCGATGGACTTCCAGTTAGTCTCATTTTGTAGTCGCCGTCCATACGATCCTATCAGATCTTGTTTCGCATTTCGGCCTAACCACTCCCCATACAAGGCCCACCACTTTTTCTCTTTGTTGTAAATGGGCCATGTATTTACTTAACCTGGCCCAACAGTATTCAAAAGCCTGAACACACGCACCCACCACGGTAGTGCCATCTTCCTCCTTTCAAATCCGCAAGTTTCACTATTCATGTACACCATTTCCATTTCTCCCCGACATTTCAGCGGCACACTGGAATCCATCCAGCAACCGTGACTTCCAACTATTCATTTACCAAGCAAACCCAACAAGACAAATGCACGCACAGTCATTTCCATGCTAATAAAACTCGTGCTTCCCAGTACATCAGCTATTTCCTAAAAATGTCCGTACTCTCCAGTATTTCCACCCAATGGCCATACTGTTCTAACCCCCTATTTCTCCAATCCGAATACACGTTCCAGCTCTCCCAAAACCCATCAAAACTTCACCTTAGTTACGCCTCCTCATTTTCATACAACTCCACTCCCTATTTACACGGTTTCTTCCTAAGGTTTAAACAAAACCGCCCAGTATTTTATTTCCTCCTACCCGCATCCATTACAGTCGACAAAGCGTACCCATCTTCTACAGGCTTCTCTTCCCACCAACTTCACACTTCCTGAAACCACCGAAATACAACCGACCCAAAAATCGAAGCTCCAAACTCTCGTATTTAAACAGCCCTTGGTTCGTTGTTTTCTCTCACCGCATTAGGAAACGGTATCGAGCTCAGTTACGTACACGAGATTGAAGAGGGTGTTAGGGAGATTTCAGCTACGTCGATTTCATGATTTATAGGATTTTTATGTGAGTTGATTAGGATTTTCCAAAGTCTCGTTCGCTGAAAGATGAAAAAGAAAGAAAAGAAAAAGGTAGCGGGGGATTCTGAACTCCGAATTAGGTTTAGAAACTTAAGGTTATTATATACGGTTTCTTCTTTGAATTGTGAGGATAGTTGAAGGCCACGTAGTAGCTTCCTATATTTGCAGATCTTTTGGTAGGTAGGATATTCGGATGTGATCAGTTTGGTAGGTAGGATATTCGGATGTGAACAGTTTGGTAGGTAGGAGTACTTTATTTGTTGCAAACGTATGTATTTCAACTTACAACAACATGATCCATTTAGTACCTACAAAACAACCATATTTCAAGTATCTCCAACTTACACCGTACTCGCTTAGAATTATAGACAGTGGTATCGAAACCATATAATTAAAAGCAATGGACATGTTAAAGGGAAGTAGTGAACATATAGAGATTTTAACTGTTGAGCTACAAAGTTTAGCGTCCTCCATTATATAAAATTCCGTTCATTTACGGACCCCTATCGACAGAGATAAAAATACCATTGTGACGGGCAATAGCCCACGATCCCAGAAATATGATAATATCGGTAGATTTACTCATATTTTGAAACCTCAAAATGTTGATTACAGGGTGCAAAATACTCCAAATAAAAAGTTGCTTATTTAATTAAATTAAAAATTACAGTAAAATTCTAAAAATTAAATTATCACTATTTCCTAAAAGAACCTTATCTAAATTCAAACCCGATCTCTAGTTATATCGAATAAACTGTTACGGTCGATAAACGATTCTATAGCGACTATTTTAAAATTTTATTTGGACATATCTCAAAATCTATACGACGAAATCCCTATTTTTCTCTTCCACTAGAAAGATATACTCCACCAGCTCCACACGTTTCTTGTTTCATAGAAATCCGGCTTAAAACGAATCCTATACATTCAGTTGAAGTTCGAATCGCCAATTTACGAACTGTAGTGCCATTTCGAGCTCGATTTTAATTATATTATAACTCTACGTTCAAACTGTCGTTTATATAATATATACGTTATTCAAATCAAATTCCAAGCTGAATTAAATATCACAGATGATCCAGTTAACATCATATCGCCATTTCAGCCAATTCTGATTATTTCAGAATTAAATATATTATTTAATTATTATTTTAGATTAAATATTCACCAAAATTTAATTAACGACGATTTTATTCCCTAAATCACTATTTATATAATTAAATAAATTAATCATAATACCTTTGCTAATGCGGGTCATTACAATCTTCCCCACTTAAAATAATTTCGCCTTCGAAATTTCTAAGGTAGAGAACGACCCTATCGACTGGTTAGAACATATTTGTTCACTTCTTAAATTCAGTTTCAACTGAACCAATTTAATTTCAATTAAATATTAATTAATTCTTATCAACGAAAATTTTCAAAAATCCTGAAGATTTTCTAACGCCTTAACTCTTTGAAAAATTTCGCCAGCGCCTTCTTTGTACTGGTCAATAGGTCAAACTCCAACTCTGCTCTCTGGGCCATCTCCATCCCAAAAGAAAATCAAACAGCCAAGCGGCTTTCCAATTCGGCTCATAAATCTTATATCCAATAGAAATATAAACTTGTACCTTTTGTCGGCATATCATTATATCCTTTCCACCTGTTATCAATTCAGCAGATACTAATGTCATGCCAATCAAACTCCAAATCAGTTTTTAACTTCAACACAACCATTCGCTTATATCCGAGCCAAATATCATTTCAACTGGAGTTCAATTCTTGATTTTCAATTCCTTAACTCCTCAATACAATACCATTTCGGATTCTAATTTCACAAATCCAATCTTATTTGATTTCAATTCAACTTCAGTTACCACTTAACTGACTTTACTTTAATTCAAATCTGCTTTCACAAATTTCTGTTAAATTTGTCTTTAATTCAAAAAGCCTTTCCTTGGGAGTTTTCAAACAGTTTACTTTTTTCAAAAATCAATTTTTCCTTTTGAAAATGTCACCGAACCCTTAATTAATATTCCATTAGTTAAATCACTTCTCTATTTCTTTATCAACATTTGTTAACCAAATATTTTCAATAACCATATTGGCCCTTTTTGTTATTTGGAAAACATTTCCGAATATCGACTTCCTTTATTTTCTAAACTTTAGAAAATATATGCTATTTATAATTGGAAAATATTCCAATTACTTATCTCTTTTCCGATCTCGTTTATTTCTATACTTAGGAAATATCTATTATTCTATTTCCAAGTTTACACTTATTTGGGTTAAAACGGATGCTGTGTAAAACATCGTTACGACAACCCAAATACTATATTCAACTAACTCTTATCCAGCATTGATCTTCGAGCCTGAAATCTTACTATATATTTGTTAATAATGAAATCAATCAAGTTGGGGTATAACTACCTCTCAGACCTTGACTGAATAACATTTATAACATCAAAACAGATATTGCTACTTACTCGAATAATCAATACCATACAACTACTTATTCACTTTTAAACACGTATACGCTTCCTCTTTCTATTCTTACTAGATTTTATTCTTAGTCTTCCTTTTTGATTTTACTATTCTATTTCTAAGTTCGTTTCCTTATCGACTTCTATATATATATTGATACGTTGATTTCTAATTATCAAATTATCTTAAAAATATTCTAACTCCTTAAATTCCCAGAAAAATTCGCCATAACCTCCTTTGTACCAGGAGCATCGGGATATTTCAAATAGCCTCCCATGGCCTTCACCAATCCAAAAGAAAAGGAAAAAGCCAAGCGGCTAGCCGATACGGCGCAAAAAATCTCATATATGAATTAAATACATACCTTTCCGTCGAGCATTCTATTTATATACCTTCATACCTTATCCATACCTATCTCATGTATATTTATACCTGCCCAATCTATTTTAACTATACCTGATCGTTTTAACTCAATTCGTTAATTAATTTGTTAATTACTCTTTAGTCTATTTCACTTTTATATTTGAACATGACATGTTCACATATATTTTAACTTACATATAAACTAATCAAATTCTACTTTTTCAAACTCAGGTTTCATATTCGATTTCAAATATAAATTTACCAGTCCCCTTTACTTATCTAAAGTTCAACTTCAATTCAAGATCCATTTACTAATGGCTAATTAACTGGTTTACCTATTTCACCTTTCAAAGTTCAACTTCAAATTCAAAACTCGATTAACTAATTCCTCTTCGACTTAGTTAATTCTATTCAATTTCTATTCAAATTTTATACATCAAATTCTATTCAAATTCTATATATTCAAATTCTATATTTGAATTCCATTTGAATTTCTATATTCAAACTCTATATCGCTTCCATTGAATTTCATATATTCAAACTCCCTTTGAATTTTCTATATTTAAATTCTATGTTTGAACTTCCTTTATTCAAATTCCTTTTCAAACTTTCTTTATTCATTCTTTAAATAAGTCTCGATTTCAATTCCTTTTGAAATCGATATTTCTACCTTTGGAAAATAAATTTTCCTTTCAATTTCACACTTGTATTTTTTTTCTTCTGAATTATCCAATGATAATTCTTTTCACTTCATTTATAAACTTCGTTTATAAAAGAACTATTTATAAACTTCGTTTATAAAGGAACTTCTTGTTTTATTTCTTTTAAAACAAGTTAATATTTCAAATCTATTTAAAATTTCAAATTCTATATATTCAAACCTATTTGAATTCTCTTTATTCAAATTCTATATTATAAATCACATTTTGAAATTCAACACAACTTGTCTTTCCCAAAACAAATTCAAAACAGTATCTCTGATAGTAATTCGTCACTTACAACTTAAAAATGAATACTAATGATGGAGCTGTCATCATCAGAATCTATTTTCCAGCGATCGAAGTGAGTTCAATACTATAAATCCATTTCTAAACATTTCCACTTTGAAATTCATTTCAAAATATAATTCACACTGCTTGTAAAACAATTTAAAATCTCCTAGGATCTTAAATTTCCGTTATTTTTAATCCAAATCCATTTCAAACACTTATCCAATTTTCCAGGATTTTAATTCAATTTCTGATTTAAATTTCAGATTTAACTCATCTGATTTCACGTATTTCACTTATATGAATTCTGATTGGTTATTTACATAACCATTTCACTTTTTATAATCTTACTCGATTATAATAACAACCAATATATCCAATATATTGTAATCATTTCAATATCAATCTTCTTTATATCAAAATATAGTTTGGGTAAAATCATATCATTTACCATCTTTTCAAAACACACCATGACGGTTCATCGTATTCGAGTGTTTAGAAACTCCCATCGATATAGTGGATCAAACTGATCGACCAGAACTTATAAATGACTCAACCAATAAATCTCCACAATATAAAACAAATTTTTATATCAATAACAAATATGTTCACTCGTATATATACACTCAAACTCAATCTAGGGTATTACTAACCCTATCTCTACCGAGTCACGCCACAGAGCCAAGGTAATTCACTTAACCTGGCTCTGATACCAACTGTAATGACACGGATTTTGAGCGACTTTGGTTATCGACATAAACACGATGTCAATAACCAAAACACCGAAAAATCCTGGTAATTAGTGAAAGAAATTAGAGGGTGAGGAAAGATAAGATAGAAACTTAGAACAGAAGAAGAAGAGGAACACAATATCAGAGTAACACGAATCTCACAGCGGAACGAATAAATATATTTCATAACATAACTCAAAAATACAAATCTATACTTGAATATACATATCATTATCAAAGTACAGCACTTACAACACAGCGGAAATAACTATAGCTATGATGATCCTGAAGCCTCCTGCTCCAAGCTCTTCAGGTATATCTGTAAATTCTGACTACTTGACTGCCCATACAAATTTAGGCACCCAAGAGTTTAGGGAAAACAAAACAAAATAAACTCTGGGCCAGTCATGGGACTGGTGTGAGTAAAACAGTTTAAAACAGTTCAAGCAGGTAATCGATATCTCATAAGACCACGCCGTAGAACGGAACGGGTTTTTCCCTTATGAGAATCCAAATATCTTTATATCAAAAACCTTTTGATATTATAATAATGTCTATCAACACAATATAATAATCATCTAGCAGAAACGCTTTCATCTCACGTTCTACATATATAATATACAATCAAAACCGCAAGCACGTATTGGGTAATGGATTTCCAACTATGACAAGGTATGGAACCACCTTTCGCTAATGTACCTCTAGAGAGGAATACACTGGGTTCAACAAGAACATCTTGCAACCCGGCCACACATGACCGACCACTCATTTCGCTTGAGTGTATCGAATGTATATCACCAACGTTTGGGATCAGCAACCGTTTTCCCGAATGGGACAGCATCAACAATAGATTTTTAGAAGTAAATGAAACTCTAGATCAGGTGATTATACACCCTACTTCGGTGCGACCGACTTAGCCATGCTGCCTGCCCGATTTCTGTCATTTACCAGATGTGAGGCTAGAAGCTACGCTTTATCATCACCAGATTCACTTTGAATGCCACATCATCAAATCCATCCAATCACCGATTGACGTCCTCAACAATACATTATGTGTTAGCTAAAGAAGTTTCCTTCTCCGCTTCCACTCTTGGTACGGTTTGAGAAATCAATATACGTGATCGTCTGGAAATACTCTGTCAGACATCCGTCCATACAAGTCATCCAGGAACAGGATGAACCGAAGGCACTATTCTGTAAACAGGATAGCCCTTGCATAAATCCGTCTTCAATTTCCTTTGGCATATTTGATTCGCAACGCTTATGCCAATACAGAGTGGTTCTTTGGATAATAATCCAACCGGTCTCTCCATATTAACAACGTTAAAATGGTGAAAACTTCGATAGTCTGTGATTTAACTATCGAATAAAAACAGGTGTGCAAGCAACGATATTATTTCCAAATGGAAATTATATCGATCAAATATCATTTAACATTCATCTCTTTATTTCATAAATTTTCTTATCTCCTGTTTCCCTTTATTCAATATTTCTTATTTTCTAAATTTGGAAAATATACGTTATTAACAATGGAAAACATTTCCATTTTTTGTTTTCTTTATTAGAAAACATTTCTGGTTTCTTATTTGGAAAACATTTCCAAAGATTCTTCATTGGACTTCGACAAATGTTTAAACAAACATCGCTATGCCAACTCAAACCATTTCCTTTACTGCCGAACCTTAACTATTCCTTAGTTAAAAATGAAGCCAATCAAGATGGGGTAAAACTAACTCTCAGACCTTAACTGAACAACATTTTCTAACTTTGAAATAGGCAAAGTTCACTTTATATTCCTTTTACTAACTTCCTTACTTAACCCTCCTTCGAATAGCTATATTCGAATGACTCTTTTCACTTAACTCTAATCGATTAACTAACATCAATTAACTCTATTCGATTAACCCTTATTAATTAACTCTATTTGACTAACGCTATTGATTTACTCGTTTCACTTAACTCCTTCCGAATAAACTATATTCGATAACTCCTTTTTCTTTCTTCGAATAAACTATATTCGATTAACTCCTTTTACTTTCTATTCGAATAACTATATTTGATTAACTCCTTTTACTTTCTATTCAAATAACTATATTCAATTAACTCATTTTACTTTCTATTCGAATAACTATATTCGATTAACTCATTTTACTTTCTATTCGAATAACTATATTCGATTAACTCATTTTACTTTCTATTCGAATAAACTATATTCGATTAACTCATTTTACTTAACTCTAATTGATTAACTAACATCGATTAACTCCTTTGCTTTAACTCTAATCGATTAAACTAACATCGCTTAGCTCCTTTGCTTTAACTCTAATCGATTAAACTAACATCGATTAACTCCTTTTACTTTAACTCTAATCGATTAAACTAACATCGATTAACTCCTTTTACTTTTCGAATAAACTACTCATTTATAAAGATTTACTTTTAGTAACATTTCTTCACTTTACAAATGATTTCCCTTTTTATTTACTTTCGAAATATTTCCTTTTACAAAATCTGTTGATTTTATAAACTCCCTTTTATTTCAATATACATTGAAATAATTCTTTTTACATCCCAGGGTCTTTTATGATATTTAAAATATCGAATAAAAATGATCAACATCATTCCAACACCCATAATCCATAACAAATTATATAACACATCATATATCACAATATATGAAAACAGTAAAATAAATGTTGAGGAATCCAGTTGGATTCCTCCAACCTGTTTCCCTGCATCACAGATGTTAAACAATATAGATAACATCACTTTCAGTTCCATATGATATATTCTGTTAAACAGAATCAATATAGAAATTTAACTAACTAACTAGCAGTTCAATCAAACAGCCAACACACAGTCAATCAACCAATATCTAACAGTTCTAAAAATACAGCATGAATTTATAAACTGTTCAGAGTTAGTGAGATTTACTCACATTGGACTGTTATCGTTAAAATTGATTAACTGTCTTTGATTCAGATTGGACAATTTATTTTTCAGTAAATTGTAATGAGCTCCTATGGACTTCCAGTCAGTCTCATTTTGTAGTCGCCGTCCATACGATCCTATCGGATCTTGTTTCGCATTTCGGCCTAACCACTCCCCATACAAGGCCCACCCCTTTTTCTCTTTGTTGTAAATGGGCCATGTATTTACTTAACCCGGCCCAATAGTATTCAAAAGCCTGAACACACGCACCCACCACGGTAGTGCCATCTTCCTCCTTTCAAATCCGCAAGTTTGACTATTCATGTACGCCATTTCCATTTCTCCCCGACATTTCAGCGACACACTGGAGTCCATCCAGCAACCGTGACTTCCAACTATTCATTTACCAAGCAAACCCAACAAGACAAATGCACGCACAGTCATTTCCATGCTAATAAAACTCGTGCTTCCCAATACATCAGCTATTTCCTAAAAATGTCCGTACTCTCCAGTATTTCCACCCAATGGCCATACTGTTCTAACCTCCTATTTCTCCAATCCGAATACACGTTCCAGCTCTCCCAATACCCATCAAAACTTCACCTTAGTTACGCCTCCTCATTTTTATACAACTCCACTCCCTATTTACACGGTTTCTTCCTAAGGTTTAAACAAAACCGCCCAGTATTTTATTTCCTCCTACCCGCATCCATTACAGTCGACAAAGCGTACCCATATTCTACAGGCTTCTCTTCCCACCAACTTCACACTTCCTGAAACCACCGAAATACAACCGACCCAAAAATCGAAGCTCCAAACTCTCGTATTTAAACAGCCCTTGGTTCGTTGTTTTCTCTTACCGCATCAGGAAACGGTATCGATCTCAGTTATGTACACGAGATTGAAGAGGGTGTTAGGGAGATTTCAGCTACGTCGATTTCATGATTTATAGGATTTTTATGTGAGTTGATTAGGATTTTCCAAAGTCTCGTTCGCTGAAAGATGAAAAAGAAAGAAAAGTAAAAGGTAGCGGGGGATTCTGAACTCCGAATTAGGTTTAGAAACTTAAGGTTATTATATACGGTTTCTTCTTTGAATTGTGAGGATAGTTGAAGGCCACGTAGTAGCTTCCTATATTTGCAGATCTTTTGGTAGGTAGGATATTCGGATGTGATCAGTTTGGTAGGTAGGATATTCGGATGTGAACAATTTGGTAGGTAGGAGTACTTTATTTGTTGCAAACGTATGTATTTCAACTTACAACAACATGATCCATTTCGTACCGAGAAAACAACCATATTTCAAGTATCTCCAACTTACACCGTACTCGCTTAGAATTATAGATAGTGGTATCGAAACCATATAATTAAAAGCAATGGACATGTTAAAGGGAAGTAGTGAACATATCGAGATTTTAACTGTTGAGCTACAAAGTTTAGCGTCCTCCATTATATAAAATTCCGTTCATTTACGGACCCCTATCGACAGAGATAAAAATACCATTGTGACGGGAAATAGCCGACGATCCCAGAAATATGATAATATCGGTAGATTTACTCATATTTTGAAACCTCAAAATGTTGATTACAGGGTGCAAAATACTCCAAATAAAAAGTTGCTTATTTAATTAAATTAAAAATTACAGTAAAATTCTAAAAATTAAATTATCACTATTTCCTAAAAGAACCTTATCTAAATTCAAACCCGATCTCTAGTTATATCGAATAAACTGTTACGGTTGATAAACGATTCTATAGCGACTATTTTAAAATTTTATTTGGACATATCTCAAAATCTATACGACGAAATCCCTATTTTTCTCTTCCACTAGAAAGATATAATCCACCAGCTCCACACGTTTCTTGTTTCATAGAAATCCGGCTTAAAACGAATCCTATACATTCAGTTGAAGTTCGAATCGCCAAATTACGAACTGTAGTGCCATTTCGAGCTCGATTTTAATTAAATTATAACTCTACGTTCAAACTGTCGTTTATATAATATATACGTTATTCAAATCAAATTCCAAGCTGAATTAAATATCACAGATGATCCAGTTCACATCATATCGCCATTTCAGCCAATTCTGATTATTTCAGAATTAAATATATTATTTAATTATTATTTTGGATTAAATATTCACCAAAATTTAATTAACGACGATTTTATTCCCTAAATCACTATTTATATAATTAAATAAATTAATCATAATACCTCTGCTAATGCAGGTCATTACAAAAATCAATTAAGATATACAAGATCTCATGAGTCTTATTCCAGTTTGGGAATATTCTTTTACTCAAATCCTTCATTACATTTTGAAATTTCTCTGTTATATCTTATCAAATATTTTCATACTTTAAACTTTTGTTCAAACCTTTCACTGATCATATCACTCACCCAAAATCGTATTTAAGATCTCTTAGTCTTATCGCATACACGAAAAACACGCTTGTCTTCTTTTAAGTGATTCTTAAAATCATTCCCATTGCCCTTTTTTGGGGAAAATTCTTTTATTAAATCTTTATATTCAAATTAAATATTGATTTTGTTTCAACTTGTTTTGGAAAATTATCTTTTCCTTTACATGAGTTAAAGAACAAATGTTGTTTAAAGGCACCGTTCATGACAAACCTAAAAGCAAACTTTCATTTCAGATGAAATCATCACGGAAATCATATCAGTTTATAATCTATATAAATTCCTGTATCCGATTACTACTATAAATGGAATAACGACAAGGCCTTTTAAATTCCTTAAACAGTAAAGGTCTTCATTCGCAGAGACCCATCTCGATTATCACTGTATCGATTTCCATTCAATTCCAGTTTTATTTGGAAAACTTAGCTTTGGCTCAAACCTTTTTATGTCCCAAATATATATTAAAGCTTCATTCTAATTATTTGGATATGTTTTAAAATCATTTAAATACTATTAGTTATCACAAAACCTGTAACAAACCAGTAATTTTGACATTTAATATAAATTAAATTTAGGTTTGATAATTAAAAATAAATATTTGTGTTAGGATGTCAGCATAGAATTTGGAATTTTATTATATTAAACTAAGTTTGAATCTATTTTAAGCAGATTTTCTTTGTGAATTTCTTTTAATATGAATGGTTTCGTTAAAACGAATATTTATGGATATCTAATAAATAAATAAATAAATATGAATTTAAATTTCAATATGTTCGGCATGTTAAATTCTTACATTGTTGATTTGGAAATTTATAACATATTTAAAACAAGTAAACAAAGTTGTCCAATACAGTTGTGGTTCGTCCGCTAGTAATGGCTTCGCAATTTATTCTAAATAAAAAAAAATAACGTCCGAAGAAAATTTATTCAACTGCTTGGTGTCTGCAATTCTCAACGTTACCTAACCATAGCGCGCGTAAGACGAATAACATTTCAGTACATTCGTAGCGCAAATCATTCGTATCCTTACAAAATAATTTTCTAAATACGTTAATGGAATGAATGAAGAAAATAAATGGTGGAAACACCAAATTTGAATTGCAAAATATATTACAACAGTAGACAACGTTCAATTAAATCTTGTCTATATGCTGAACAAAATTGACAGAGGTCTTTCCTCCCTCTAAGATATTTTATCATGTTGTTCTCTCTTATTGTGCCTGTATAGTTCATTCCACAGTGTTCAAAGATTCCTAAATATTTCCTGTCAGTAAAGAAATGATTTCAAAGCACTGTACAGGATTTTCAAATCCTTATCTACCAATTTCAAAGATTCGAAATAGTAAGCTGTGATTTTGAAATCTCTATGTGCAGAAAATCCAACGTTATATTTACTCTACGTATTTGTCTTCTTCTGCAACTTGGTTAATTCTCTTCTTTTATAAACCCATCGGCCTTGACTCAGAAAATGAACGGGAAATCAGTCTACGTGAAAACAATTCACTCTTATCTCATTTCCCTCCTCATTCTATTGACAGCCGAATAAAACTTCCCCAAAATCTCCAAATCGAGGTCATAATCCCTCTTGTGCTTCTCCGATTCGGCCAGTCGCAAACGCCTCCGTCCATCTTGAACCAAACGGAAGTCTCCTTTTCCTCAACCAATCGAACCCTAACCTCCGCCTCTACCTGCTCGGTCTCATGGCGAGTTCCATATTCTGACTCTCTAAAACCGAAGCCGCCGACTACGGGACCCAAGCCAAGATCAAATCGAGGATCACCAGTAGTTGCTACCGCTATTACCTCAAGGCTGCGCACTGACCTCCACGACTTGATGTTCTCCCCTTTCCACCAGTGAGCTCTGATCATCTCGGAAACTCATTTGTCCCTTTCGTTTCAACTGAAGAAAAAAATCGAAGAAGGGCTGATGGTGGACGCTCCTTGCTTGTTGGTCCAGCAGTGTTCGTTGGCCTAGACTGCATTCCTGCCTGGGTCCAACGATGCCCTAAAATCAACTATATTGGATCTTTTTATCAAGCACTTAAAGTGCTCGTGTAAATTCCAAAGAGGCTACTGAATCCCTTGGGCTTATTGTTTCGAGATAGCAAGAGCAGAAAATTTTGGGTCAGCAAAGTTGAGTATGCCTTCAGGTTCGTGCACCATAGAAAACGTACCGCTTGCTACTGGGTGACGTTAGGTTTCATGTTAAGTGGAATTCTGTCATGTTCGAAAGTTTCAGATCCTATTTATTTACATATGCACACGATTTGAGTAAGGATTCAACATTTTGGAAGTTGACTCTTGCTTCGGTTTTGTGTCGAGTTCATAATCATCTTCTTCGCCTCAAAGGTGAGTTTTCCTCACTCATAGACCAATATTTTTATGGAGTGAATTAAAGATTGAAATGTTGAATGAAATGTTAGGTTTCTCTAGATTTGTTTGCTTCGTGGTTGTGCACGTTCGACACACACTATTATTTCATAAGACACTATGGTTGTATGCTTAACATGCTATGTTTACCTTTCTCACCATGCAAGTTTCCTTTTTGATCAGAAACCATTACGGGTTGAAATGATACATGCCCGAACCCCTTGTGTATTCGAATCAATTTGGGATGCGGGTTGAAATGATATATACCCAGGATTTGAATATTCTGAAGAACGGATTGAAATGATTAAGATCTGTATCACTTGACCATAGGATAGAAAATTTTATACGGACACCGTGGTCAATAAAATAAAGTATTTTAAAATATTATAAGTAGAAATTTTAATGTAATCCCTATATGGCGTAAAGAAAGTTTTAATGATAATTTGGTTCAAATATTTACTTGAAATTTTGTGAAATCCAATTTGTATTAAAATAAGTTTTTAAATGATTTTGAAAGATAACACCACGTTTAATTTATTTGAATAAATTCCTTATAACGTGATGTTCATATAATGAATTAAATGATGTGACGAATTTTGAATTTAATGCAAAGGATTTACAAATATTTGATAAATTTTCCCAAACTCATTTTGATATATGTTTCGTTAATGAATTTTTTGCCATGAAAATATAAGAAGGATTTTGTCAAAATGGAAAGTATTTAAGTTCAAATATAAAAGCATGTGATTTTCTAAGTCATGGTGAATACGAGTCTGAAATTTAATAAATCACATTTCGATTAACAACTAACGTTAAAGGTTGTTTGGGATTTATTATATATTTATATGTCGAATCCAAGGTAAACATTTGTTTGAAATCGTTTTAACCGTGAAGTATTGAAATTGAACCAAATAAGTGGGAAGTTGTCTAAAGGTGAAATTTTGATGGGAAAAGAAATTCTGAGAAATGGATCTGGATTTGGATTGGATCAATATTATCTGAATAGAATTTCAATTTCATAGAAGTAAATTTTCCTCATTACTTGATTTTATAAATATTTTCTATAGAATGGTTTGATTATTTTCACTACATGAATTTCATAATAATTTTCCAACTATATATATAATTACAATATTTTCAATTTAATATACATATATTTTTCCAACCATATGTATTTATACATTTCTCTTAAATTTATATACATATACTTTTCCAACTCTATATATGTTTATACATTACTTTCAATGTACTATTTTCAAAACTCAACCTTTCTGAATGTATTCGAACAAAATCTATGTCCAATCCAGTCTAGTAAATCCAGAGGATGAGGTATAGAATTTTCAAGCGATAACAATATTTCATGAATATTGGTTTATAATCCTAAATCATACCAACGATAAATGATTTTGAGAAATCGATTTTGGGCAATTCTTGAAATGACTCGATTTGTGATATGATTTCAAATATAAATGGCCACGGTGTGGAAAATATAAGCGTCGGTTGTTAAAGAGACCGGAGTCGGTTAGTGGCATACTCTCTGTCAGTGCGGATACCACTTTAACAACTGTGTACGTGATGGAGTATCGGAACTACAACAAGATGGCTTTGAAGCGACCACTGGATCGAAGAAGGAGAATGATGATGAAATGGCTTTGACCATCGGGTCATAATTAAAATGACTAAATCAGGAGCTATACCTTGACTAATTAAGGTCGCACCTCATATCGGACATGCTTCTTCGATACCATCTCTATTACTGTTGTGATTGATTTGGGTGCACCCTTTTAATTTCGGAGTGTGTTCCGAGGTGGGTAGTAGTGGCTGCTATGCGTTACCACCGGTCCGAGAGTGCAACCGGTAGAATCCTACCCTTGGTATTGCCTCGAGTTCCTTGTCATATTTATCCCATATGAGCTCCATACGATTTTGATTTAGTGTTGCTTTCTATGGAGTGCCACCTGATAACACCAATGCGGTGAATTTACAGTAATGTATAGACTGTGATACCTATAACTGCGTAAGGAAAATATGGTAATCCCGCTTACGCTATTTTCAGTATATTTACTTTACAGAATAGACATTACAATAATAGCGTACTATTTTACATTTACTATTTCCATGGATCCTTAGAGGTCGGAAATCCTAAACATCCTCTAAGTTATTATACATTTCAGTTAACACTTTATTTGATTTAACTCAATTATATGAAAATGTTAGTCCTGAATCGAGTACTTTGTTTGTTTTATTCATGCAATTGCTCGGGTCAGACCGAGGATTTCAGCTTGTAGATATATGTTAGGGCTTGAGATTCATTGGAGATCCAGCCGTTCATCTACCATGTCATATACAGTTATGCCCATATCTGCTCACTTCCGGATACTAGTATGATTCTATTTTTATTCTTTCTCTATATCCATATTTATTTCTGTACTCTGATATTATGTAAATTTAAAGGAATTTGTAATATTGTGTAAATTTTTACTTCCGTTGTGAGATATTATGTGTTATGTGTCTATGATTCTGTGATGGTTTGTACTTCAACTTCATAAGCAATAACAAAATGTCAATTTAAACGGTTCAAGTTGGTTTAATTTCGGACTTGTGGCGGTCATAAAGCCAGTTCGTTACGAAACCTTTTATTTTAAGTCGTTCCAAAAATCATCGCAAATAGTGTTATTGAAACAACTCATTTTTTGAAAATATATTTTAACTTACTAAACTTGGTATATTCTATTCAAAACTCTTTCAAATCATTCGTTATTATTTATCATAATTTATACCTATTTTTAATAATTTAAAAATAGCACATTTCTTAAAATCAGTTTTCAGGTCAATAACTGCACTAGTGCTATTTTAATTTAAATTTGATTTTTACTTATATCTAAATCTAACCGTTGGATTTTAAAACTATTAGATTCAGTTGAAATCTTTCTTCATTTCAAACAAATGGTTTTCGTTTCGGGAAAATCCGACGGTCAGATCTTCCCATACGTCAATTTGAAGTAAATGGTCAAAATCATGACCTGTCATTGCGCGACTAGTTGTATTCAAAACAAACTTCGATTTTAATTAAAAATCGAATGAAATTTCTTCTAAAATAGTTTATTAATTTTATAAAACATATATAATAATTTTCAAAAACTATATTTTCCATATTCCAATATTTCCACTGAATGGATATTATAATACTATTTTATTATTAAAATTATATTTTTTTTCAAAACTTATCTGTTTGAGCTGAAATTTTCATGAAGCCCATTATAAAAATAAGTAAGATAGTTTTGAAAAGGAAATATTTATAGAACATTTCTCTGATACCCTAACTGAACTTCACTTTTCCCAATTGGTGTTCACTTTTAAACTAAATTTAAAACTTGTCTTAATTGTTTGAAAATTGTTTCAAACCATTTTTTTATGAAAACTATTATTAAATATTTAAACTAGCTTTCCAAATCATTTTGAATTCAAATTCAAACTTATATTTTTCACTTAATATTTTATTAACAAAATAATCAATTAATTTCCAATTTGAAATAAAATTCAATTAATCTCCATATAATTCAATTTATATGGATTCAATATGTTAATAATATCCAATTAAAATTTATCAACCATCAAATACCATAATATGGTGTTGTCGGCCTAAGTGTCAAAATCATCAACACTTTAACATCGTTCCGAACCAATTTACAACCAAATTATTTATTATCTTTAATAACTGATTAGGTATTATTTTCTAGCCAATCATTATCAAAACACACCAATATATGGCATATAAAATTCTTTACCCGAGTTAGGTTTATATTGAAAAAAGTTGAGTTAGCATAAATAGATGTTTACAGTTCATTCCATATACTTGTTTATTCAAGTAAATATTTCAACAACCAGTTTCACTACATACATATGTCGTTTTGGATACGGTAAATTATCCAAACCCCATTGTTAACTGTTTAATCACTTAACAACCCAAACATACTTGCAAATTATTATTTTCCAACTAATGTACATGCAACATTTCAAAAAAGTTATCGTCCAATCCAATTAACATTTTTGTTTATGGATTAACCTTCCAAATATCTTGAGGTGCCTTATCAGTTACTAACCAATTTCTACCATTCATGTTCAAACTCTAATGTGACGGCCCACCTCGAACCAGCCTGCATTTCCCCGAAATGCGCTGTGCCAATGCCCTACTAGCACGGGACGGTTGTCAAAAGAAAAGGGTTTGAAACTATGAATCACCAAAGGAACCTGTAGTATATCTCATAGGACATGGAATAAAATATAATAATAACATAACTTGAAATAAAACAGGGGAAACAGTGCATAAGCTGAAAACTAAACCATCATAGCAGCGGAATCCAAAATAAAGCTTATAATCCAAACCATTATTACAACTTTAAATACTGTCTCTAAAAGGAAATAAAAGAGGTACACTACTAATGTCCAAAGAAATGACTACCAACAACACAGCGAGAATATATGTATATAGTACGTGGAAGCCTCATGCTCGTCTTCAGACAGCTAGTCGTGCATAACCACCTAACCTGTTTCTAGTCTGCTCGTTTAGGAGCGCCCAGAATAATAAGAAGAGACATAAATCTATGGGTCAGATGAAAGTATGATGTGAGCTATAACAACTCTATATAACTGAATAAAGCAATAACAAGTATAAACAATCATACCTGAACCTGGACCTGCAACCAAAGAGTTAGCACAACAAGATGTACAATACTCTAAGGTAAACACTAACATAGAGTGTAAAATGGGAGTGTGCGTGTCATGGTGATAGCAAGCATCAAACATAGCAATCATCCTCACATCTCTCACTCAGTGCATAAAGCATATGATATCCACCGCTTTGATCATCAGATCCATTGGAACCATGACGTGTCCATGCCCTTCTGGACTCCATAAAACTATTGCTATGACCATGCCCTTCTGGGCTATAGCCAATGACCCTTCCTAGTCCAAACTACCTTGGCTCAGGGGTACAGGCCAACCAGTCCATAAATCCTCTGTCTCTGGTTCATCTACATGCCCCCTCTCTCAATGGAGAACCAAAGTTATAGATATCGATAACTCCTTAGCACACGTCCCGCAACGAAGCCCAATCATGAAGTTAACTCATTGTTTCCCATCTCGATCCTGAGTAATAACTTCCAACTTGGACTTCCTTTGCGTCTCGGGTTCGGTCGATTTGGAGTTGGTCTTCAAAAGAGTCATCGTGTAATAGTAGTGGAAGCTCAATTCGGTTCGGTTCGAATACATCGTCCCCAGGCTTCCCGTTCGGTTTGGTGCCCCACTTCATGTCGGTTCGGTTCGGTCATCCTCATCCAGTTCGGTTCGGATATACGGTGTTCGAGCCCTCCATTCGGGTCGGTTTGGTCCTTCTTGCTCGGTCGGGTTCGACTATGTCAAACTGATCCCATCCAATCTGGTTGCTCCTTCATCTTGACCTGATTTGGTGCTAAGCTCCAGCTCGATCCCAACTCCAACTCAATTCGTATGGCCTTCCTTTTCATCATGCTTCCTTGTGGCTAGGCTCTAGTTTGGTGCAGGTTCCTTATCCAGACTCCCAGTCCGGTTAGGTTCGGCTACCGATCCGACTAGCTCACCCATACCCAATCCGATCCGAAACCCTAAACGTTTTCCAGCAAGCTTGTATCGTCCATTCTCTCCATACGATGGCGTTTTCAACATTCTAACTTTACTAAACAATCTTAAAACATCATAAACAACAGTAACAATATATAGGTTCAATCAAAACATTAAAACATCAAGCTTATAGGCTATTTTAGATCAAATATACCCAAAATCCATAATTTTTCCCTTAATCCCCTTAACCATGTTAACCATACGATTAGCAAACTTCATCCAAACGAACCCCTATTTCTACAGCGACATAAAATAATATTTTAAAATTTTCACATATTTTTCCATATTTTTCGGAGTGATAATTTCGCTAATTATTACTAATCACTCCTAATCAGCCATAATTAGTGAATAAACATGCAAATCACTCACCTTAGCCACAAGTGAAATCTTAGATCTGAAACTTTACTGTTATGGCATGGATCTCTATGTATTGCAGCAACTCCAACCCTGATTTGGTGCTAATTTGACTTGATTTGGTGTAGTTTTGGTTAATTAGTGATTAGAAAGCAATTAGGGTGAGATTTAGAAGATGAAGGCCATTACTAGGGTTCAAAGAATGTTTGTGGCGGTTGAGAAAATGAAAAGGAATCATTCTGTAAATCCTTTTAGCCCTCCCATAACCCTAATCGCGAAATGAGTTATGTGCCTAACTACTAATCACCATGTTAAGCACAATTATGCTATTTTTCATCTTCCAAACCTTATTTCAGCCATATCTCCCAAACGGTAAGCCAGTTTGATTAACGTGACCACTCAGTGGAAAGGTAAACCATCATTCAAATCCAATGGAAGTGGTTTCAAGTCATAACCCCTTACCAATCAAAAGTTATATGCAAAACAAGATTCGCGAGGGGTAAAACGGTCATTTAAAATTCTTCAAAAATCGTGAACATGGGAAATGATCCCAATAGTCGTTTCCCAAAGTTACATGACCATACGATTTCGTATGAAAATAAAATAAATATTCTACGATTCTTCGATACGTAGAATGCGGGTCATTACATCTAATCACATGCAACATTAAGCATACATAGAATATATTTACTTGCATATAACCACATACAATATTAACAACCACATATACAACATTTTAATTCAAATGTGAGCTATAAATCGACCACAGTTGCATTCCACTCCGTCTTACTTTTAAAGCAAGGATTTTTATCACTCCATAACTTTGCTAGCAACCAAATGAACAATGTATACACTCAAAACATCTATGTACGAAACTTGTATACGTTCATATGGGGTTGAGTTTAGAGAATAAAGATAGGATCTTTATGAATTGGTCTGCAGTTTTCAACTGTCTCGGGTTCTACCTCGATATCATCCAACTGATCTGGTGAAATAGTCATATCAGAATCATGCACGAACTTCCATAACTGAGAAACATGAAATACGTTGTGCACTCCCGCCATCTTTTCAGGTAATCCAACTTTATACGCTAAATTCCCAACTTGTTCGAGAACTGGGAATGGACCAACAAATCTTTGTTCCAATTTACCTCTCCTACCAAATCTAATTACATTCTTTAACGGAGAAATCTTGACGAATACCAAGTCGCCAACGGAGAATTTCAAATCTCTTCGCCTTTTATCAGCATAACTCTTCTGCCTATCTTGGGCAGCCTTCATCCTCTATTGAATAACCTTGATCTTACCTGAAGTTTCTCTTATTACATCTGGTCCAAGCACAAATTTCTCACTGGTTTCCAACCAACATAATGGCGAGTTGCACGGTCTTCCGTACAAGGCTTTAAATGGAGCCATACCAATACTGGACTGACAGCTATTATTATATGCGAACCCAACCAGAGGAAAATGGTCATCCCATGATCCTCCAAAATCCAATATACAAGCTCTCAGGAGACCCTTTAATACACGATTCACCCTCTCTGTTTGACCATCGGATTGAGGATGGTATGCGGTACTGAGATGTAATTCTAACCCTAAAGCCTCTTGTAAGCTCTTCCAAAACCCACTAGTAAATAATGGATCTCGATCACTCACAATGCCTTTAGGTACTCCATGGAATCTCACTACCCACTTCATATATAGTTTCGCTAACTTAGCCGCCGTTCTATTTGACTTGACCAGTATAAACCTTGCAATCTTGGTCAATCGATCCACAATCACCGAAATGCTATCATGGCCCGATCTAGTTCTTGGCAAACCGTCAATGAAACCCATTGAGACTTGCTCCCATTTCTATTTGGGAATTTCCAGCGGTTGTAACAAACCACTAGGCTTCTTTTGCTCGGCTTTAACTAACTGACAATTCATGCACTTAAATATAAACTTCCCAACGTCTCTCTTCATCCCTTCCCAGTAGTAGGTCTACTTCAAGTCTAGATACATCTTGTTGCCACTAGGATGTATAGTCAGTTTCGAGTGATGACATTCTCTAAGCACTTCATCCCTCAATCCACTAAAGTTGGGTACAATTAATCTCCCATTCTTTCGAAGCCATCCTTCTCTATTAAGTCCATACTTGTTCATTTCCTCACCGTTGATAATCATATCTAACTTAGAGATGACTTCCAATAGGTTAGGATCGTCCCTCTGACTGGAACCAATCCGTTCAATTAAAGTGGGTCTGATCGTCAAACTTGCTAACATCTCGGGATCCAATTCACACTTAGGTCTGAAATCATATACCGTGATATACTCCAGTTGCTTTGTAATGTTATGCTTTTTGACTAACTTTGTTTAGTAATAAACACCGATTTATTTATTAATTAATTAAATTAAATGGAATTAAATAATAATTAAACAACTAAAAGCTTATGAGAAATCACATATAAAAATATATATGGATATACAAACGTATGTATATTGGAATATGCATATAATTAAGGTTATGTTCTAAACATAAATACAAAATAAAACTATGCAACTAAATATAATTGAGAACAAAATGTATATGAACAATATATGATCTTTTAATACATAAGAAATGTATTTGATCTCTAAATGAAAACCTGTGTATGAGATGGATAAACATGTTAGAGTATATCAATACATAGTGAACGTGAAGTGTACGGTAAAATGCCACCTCAAATAGAAAGAAAGAAGTATTTCCATAGTCAAACATTAATAAGATTTAACATTGTATAGAATAGGCAAACCATACCCTAATAAAAGGATGTACAAACTTTCATGTGAAGAATCCTTGTAAGCAAAGTATCATATATTTTAAGTGCAACAAAACCATTGTATATTGCCAATAATTCAAAGGAAATGCTGACCAGTTGAATGCATTAATGAGGCATGGGTGAAATAATCCTAGAAGCTAATGTGAAGACAGATGAGTAAAAATCTTTTATTCATGTTTATCCATCAAATAGATTTAAGGGAATGGGAGGTCTAAAAACAATACTGTAGCACCTACCATTCATATAATATGAAGTAGGACAGTTGTTTAATAGAAAACCATGTTATAAATACCACATAAAAACCATACATTTCCTCATGCCAACTTTTGGGTTTAAGAGAATAGCAGGGGAAAACTTAAGACAGAGGAGAAGCAAATCGGTGAGTAAACTACACAATTTGTTCATTGGTTATGACAAAAATCATTGTATATACGTGTATGTATTATCATGTGTGTTTAGTTAATATAAAGCTTCATGTTAATGACTAGAAATGTATAAACCAGTAAACAAAAATGTGTGGGTAAACCACTTATGAACCCTTTTGTACCATACCCTGATTATCATATAGATGATTCAACTTATATATATATATATGTATATTTATAGGTGTTTATACATGCTTGTGAATGCATTGTATTATTTCAGAATTAAATATCTAGGTTTTATGTTGATTTTAATCACTGATGTTCCCTGAATCATACCAGTGGCCTTTTAACCAAAGGCTTAAACACAATGTCACCACATCCAAAATTCTATAACTTTAATTATTAAAGGTGGCAGTGTAAAAACCAATAGATAGAGTGTGATCATAAATCTAGAAGAAATGAAAGCTAGAAATAGAAAGAAATGAAAGAAGACAGGTAAAAGCTTACAAGTTTCTGGGAATAAGTGAAATCTTGAGACCAAAGCCTAGTAATAAGAAGGAAAGGGTATAGAAGTTTTAGGAAAGGGTATAAGAGTTTTCTCAAGGTCACTAATCGTGGATTGAGCTATGAATCTACATTCAGAAGAGGATGCAAATACACGAATACGACACAGGTGTAGTAGTGGCCTTTGGTGACCTTTGGGTAGTTTCCTCCTTTTTGGGTACGAAATATGAGGCAAGAGGGGTTTTAGATGGATCGGTAGCCATATATGGGTATATGCTCAGGCTTATGCATCCATATGTGGTATGATACTCGACGTAGTGCTGATGGTCCTGTTTTGTGTGTAACTGAATAGAAGTAGTTTAGTATGCGTGTGAAATGGGCATGCAGTAATTTCACACTATTTATTTGAATAGAGAAAGAATAATAAGAAGAAATGGGAATGACCCTTCAGTAAATGTAAGTTATTAAGATGGACATTCATCAAACAACAGTTGCATGATTCAACACCATGAGAATATGAGCCTGGTGAAATTTATAACTGTGTTATCAATCATTAAGAAATTTAGAGCATCAATGGTCCTTCCGACAGGGAAAGTGATAGGCACTGTTCTTTGTGTTTTTACATATTAGCTACTCTACATTAATAGTAGTGAAGGGTTAAACACTCATATTTCATGTTAATTGGTTGAGGCAAGCATTTTGTGTTCAAAGTTGTTTGCTGGAGCAAGAGAAAAACATTGAACACGAGAAAAAAGAGATGCAAATAGATTAAGGGAAGTAGTGACTGGCACAAAGTTCACGTTTGCAAACCACAAAATACTAGGAAGAAAATTGGTCGTCAGCCTTAAATTTGTGTTACCCTGTTCAAGTGATGCTAAGTTATGAAAATGTATGAGGGTTTGTGTAACAACCCGTATTTTCAATAACCTGTTATAACATAAATGGAGGCAGAATTAAACTGTAAAATCTGAATCAAGGGAAACGGGCTATGCCATTGCGTTCGTCTCGGAAAAATACGCGAAATAGAGTCCGAGTTTTCGAAAATCGGAGTCCGTATGACCACGATTTGGCCTCGCGAAGTTTCACGAAAAATTCCCAAATTAAAGTATACTTAATTAAGTGAAATGGGTTGCGCAGAGAAATATATATATATTGATATATATATATATAATTGAAAATTAAATAAATAAATATGCAAAAATGTTCAAAACAGCGAATTGGGAGAGGGGAATAACCGAACCGGCCGATTTTTGAGGTCGACTCGAGCCCGCTGGGTCGACTAGGGGTTAATCCAGGGTGTTTGGCTGTCAACCCGTGGGCCGATTCGCTCAAATGCAGATTTTGCATTTGGATGGTTCTCATGGTTCATCTTTAATCTAAAGGCCCTAGATGGTTCCTACACTTGACTTCTTCCCCAAGACATGCTTTGATGGCTTGGATTGAATCTAGGTTTAATCCTATGGCCTAAAACACTTGCCTAATCTATAAATAAGACCCTAACCTATCCTAAATCCTCATTATTCATTCATGCAACTAAACTATGGCAAAATTTTACCTCTCATGGCCTCCACTCTCTTCATAAAATTTCTAAATGGTTTCTATGAGAGATTTTCCATGCATACAAGTGTTTTCAAGCTTGTATGAGTGTCATTAGCTTGCATTCAAGTCAAGTTTCTATCTTTGCATCATAAAGCAAGGGTTTTGATCATTTTGGCTCAAGGGTTTTTATGTTAGAGCTTGCATTTTGGGTCTATTTGATTGCATAAGGGCTTTGTCATATCTTTTGTGCCTTCATAGCAATGTAAGCCCTTTCCCTACTCTTAGATATTAACTATGAAGTTAAATGTTCATGTTGCAAGTTTGGGTTTGATCATTGAGTATGATACATGCTATCATGTCATGCAAGTTTATGAAGTCATTATCTTGATCTTGTGAGCTAAAAGCTACAACCTTTATGTTGAAATGTTGCATTAGGCAACATGAGAACCCTCATAACCTTTATGTCAACTTGCATATGAAGTCATAACCCTTATATGATGATATATGCGAGTTACTAGTCATCATTCCATATCTTTTGTCACCATGATTCGCTTATGTGCCAAGTTTGGGTTTATGCATGTTTTGAGGCTTAAGAATGTAACATGCAAGTTAATGAACACATTTGTGCCTCATTTTCCACCATGATTAACTTGTGGCTTAATATCCATTTTTGTCATGCCTTTGCCAAGTCTCTTCTTTTAATCCATTACGTTGTCGCGAACGTATATGCGAGTTTAAAAGCGTTGGGTTATGTTATGGGTAATTTCTAATGACATGAAAATACAACTTGAAAACATGACTTGAAATATAACATGGAAGTTGACATGTAAGTATGCATAAAAACATAAGCTTGGGAATTTACCTATTAAGTTAGGTCTACCCTTTGGGAATTTACCTATTAAGTTAGGTCTACCCAAATGCTTGAAAACTTGTAACATGTTTTGGGAAACATGATGGACATGACACTTAGATAATATAAGTGTGGCCAACTCGAGGTTGGGTTGAGTTTGCAACGTAAAACTACCCGGAACCGACCGGCCTAACTAGTAGTTGCAAACAATAGGACCCAATGTGAGAAGTTGGTTATGTTGTGCTTGAACCCGAGGTTAGACCAAGTTGTGGTGTAAAGCTACCCGGAACCGACCGGCTTAACTAGTAACCACAACAAAGTCTAATGTGAGAGGTGAAGGTGCATTAAGTAATTAATGCCACATGATAGGGTTAAGTTAATTTGATTAATGACTCTTAACCAAATATGACATGGACAAATGGGTTAAGTAATTTGATTAGGCTAATGATACTTAACAAAACATGACAAGGTTGGGTAGGTTAAGTAACTTGATTTGCCTAATGACACTTAACCATTTTTATATGACTAGTGGATGGGGTTAAGTTAACCAACACTTAATCAATCCAACGCGATAACTTGGTAAGGTTAAGTAAGTTTTCTTAATGACGCTTAACCGAAAAATACGGTTAACGAATGGGGTTAAGATTAGACTCAACTAGTCTAAACATGGAAATCGGATGGGGTTAAGTTAGCCTAGACTTAATTAATCCCACTTGGTAGTTTAATGGGGTTAAGTTAAACACTTAACTAATCTAAACATGATGAATTGATGTGGTTAAGTGACCTATACTTATCCAATCTAACTCGTTAATTTATTGTGGTTAAGTTAACCAATACTTAACCAATATAACGTGAAAACATGATAAGGCTAAGTCACGAATCGCTTGAATACACTTGACCGATTTGGCTAAGTAAATTGATAGGGTCAAGTTAATATATACTTAACCAATCTAGAATGATAATTGGACGAGGTTAAGTCGTGAATTGCTTAATATACTTAACCAACTTGAGCATGGTTTGTAGGGTTAAGCCTTGAACTTGGATACTTAGCCAATTTTGACAGGATTTGTAGACGGGTTTAGTCATGAACTTAAGTGACACTTAATCCATTATGTAAACCCTAGTTCTGAGGATTAGGTGGATAACCGTAGTTAACAAGGATAACGGGAACAATGCTAAGTGGTAAACCTTAGTTGAAGAATAACTAAGTAATGATTCTTAGTCAAGGAAGTTTAGACCAGTTCATAGATAGATGAGTATCCTAATACGGTAGGTCATCGTTTAAGTATACGAGTAGGAGCAAGTATCTGATTTGGATAAAGGCTCCAGCGAACTGGGTAACGAAGCAGCGGCTTCGGGGAACGTGAGGGTATTCTTGGTATCCCTCTATGAGCTGCCAGGTGATTATACTAGGCTCATGAGAGGTTAAGGTCTGCGTTAGAAGAACCAAGAGTATGCCTTGGTTGCTATACGAGCGACCTAAAGACGGGGATGGATAGGGAATAGTCGACGATACACGGTCGTACCCTAGATAGCATTTCGTCAGGCTACCTACCATCTTTGGTCAAGCGTGTACGTACGGAAAGGCAGAGAACACCCAATAGACCATAATTGCTATCTAATTATGGTTGCGGTAAGGCTAGGATTGTGGGTTGGCCAGTAGTGTGTTCTCATACAGGATTTATCCTGTCTTGTCTTTCACTAGTTGAGGGAGGGGTCGCGTGGGACCATAGCCACGTATAGAAAAACAGACCTTAGCATCTGCATCGGCAGATAAATCGAAAGCTCCCGACCGAGTCCTGTATTTCTCGATCTGCCCTGTGACAGGACTCGGATGGCACGATGTGATACATGTGCATACAGTCATGGAAAACGATTCACGATGAATGCGTGGGAAAAAGGGCGCGGTTGACGGTTAGCGTAAATCCCAGTGGCCCTGGGTGGTTGAACCAAAACCGAGATACGAAAACGTGCAATAGGTAAGCGTAATCCCTAGTGGCCCTAGGTAGCATAAGTCCTAGTTGTACAAACGATAATTCATGTTGGAAGACCCTAGCTAGGTTTAGGGTAACAGCCCAAACCGATCTTAAGGATCATGGAACTATGTTAAAGTAATGTAGAATCTCATGGGAAAGCCCGTATGGTCTACGGCAAGGGACTGAACATTTACATGGAATAAAACATACAAGTTGAGTAACCTATATATGCGATATATTAGGTTGACATGGACCATTACACGACTTTTGAGTGAGGGTCATTCTTGGTTAACACATGATACGGTGGGGACTAGTACGGTAGGTGCAGAGCTAAAATGCAGGATAGATATCATGGGACGTTATACGTGATAGATATCTTGGGGATATTATACTTGATAGAAACCTGACGATGTGATACCTTGTTTTATCTTGACATCGTAATTTATCATGGCACCTTAGTTTATCTGAGTTCAGTAGTTCATCCTGTTATTTTGATTTAGCTTATCTATCTTGTCATCATGCTTATGTTCATCTCAGTTTCTCATGTCAGTTAACTTTACTAGTTTTTATGCTAATAGTAGATAGGGCTTACTCAGTCTTTTTGACTGACCCGTTTTGTTTCGCCTCTTTTCTTCCGTTTCCCCCCCCAGGTTACAGGGAGGAAATACTGTTGTTTAGTTCGGACTTCTTCTGCTTGAAGGTCATCATGGATGGCTTGGACTTTTCTTGGCTAATGGCTACTTTACTGTTTTTACTTGGGGAATAATTTATGAAAATGTCTTTATGCTTCTTTACTATTGCAAGACAGGTTTTGATGTACTCTGATGTAAAAGGCTTTAGACCTTAATTATTCATGTTATGAAAGTTTGATTTTACTTCCGCTATTTTATATGTTCTGTCTTGTGATATTTCTGTGCATGTTTACCAATAATGCCCCTCTAAAGCTAGTGCATTCCTTTGCGAGTGACCCTAGCGGAGGCGGGGTGTTACACGTGGTATCAGAGCAGAAGGTTACCAGACTGGGCAAAAAAATTTAAAGACCTTCTGAAAACTATTTGAAAAAAAACTGTTTACAAAGAAGCATTTTTCAAGAAAATTTTCTTTTAAAAGAAAAAGGCTATTCCCCAAAGGCCATTAGCACTATCCTTGTTTCCTTAATTGAGTCTCTTTTCCTTTCTTTCCTCCATCTGTAGTCACAGTAGTTTTAACTGCGACTAGTCTTTTCTACCTACGAAAGTGCTTTCCATACGATGGAGGTGGTTCTCGAGAGACCAGTGGCCGCGTTATTAGAAAGGATCGTGAGAAAGAAGGATAAAGGATACGAGCTTAAGGATGAGCAACTTGTTGGTATGGCTTAGTCCTCAAAGGAGGGAGAAAGATGAACAATGAAACCCATGACGAGAGAGTACCTTTGGCATGGTAAAACGGGGCGGATAGTTAAGTATTATGGGACAAGGACAAGATCATCGGGAGGGCAGTAGTATGCTCTCATTTCTAGAGTACCTCGGAAGGAGGGTAACGATCTTGTTAAAGGTTTAGCTTTTCTTCTCTATCATCCCGTTAGGACTTCGTTGTTCGTATCATTTAAGTCTGCTTCGATAGTTGAGTCTCTGCACCTTAAGTACTAGCGTAATAGAGAATCCCATTTTTGTCTCAAAGTCCTATTGGAGAATCTGTCCATTTATACATGACTTGTTTGGATTTGGGAATGTCTATGCCAAGTGTTGAGTTTGGAAATAATGCTTATGTTTATAAGCTATGGATGGATTCTAGGGATGAAGTGGTTATCCAGTAGGGGGTGCCACTCTCGGTTTTGATAGGAGGGTAGTTAGACCTTTTGACTAGCCTTGGTAATGCCCTCGAAGTATCGGGTAACCTTTTTGAGGTTCTGTCATGACTAGTTACTTAGAATCCCTTGATGCCTTTATTGGAAATTTGAAGCCCGATCGAGTGGTGTTCGCCAATAAGACGGATGGTTTACTTCATTTATGCATGGGTTATAGAGATCACCCTAGTAAGTGCGCATGATAACCTGATTGACATCTGTTTACTTTCAAGAGAAAGTTCTTCTACATGGAATGCCTTATAGTATATAAACAAGATCCAAGATTCACTAGTGAATTTTGGAAAGCTTGCATGAGATCATGAGTACGCAGTCATGTTTGCGTCAAGTATTCTAGGAAAAGGATAAGTGCAAGTGGAACGAGAGGCGACGAAGAAATGAGTTCCAGCTCATGTTATGGAAACAGGAATAAGAAGCTACAAAATCGCGAAGTTAAAAGACGACTTTGATGGTCAAAGACTAGATACGCGCATGATATCTCTTTTTGGGAGTATATCCTTGATCCCTGTTTTCTGTAGAGCTTACTTGTAGGCTATCTTTTGTGGACATCCTCTCGGTCCTATTCTCCGTTACAAACCCAGTAAGGAGTTTGTCCTGTTTATCTTCTCGACCCTGTTTCAGGGAATTCTAGGTAGAACCCTATGGATGTAAACATGTGTTTGAAACATGTTATGATTGATATGGTTGCAAGTGGTTGCTCGTGGATGCGCGAATACACATTAGATACTAGCTCGACTCGGTCACATTTCATATTGCATATGCACGAGTATTTATACTTGTTTATGGATGAAATCGAATGTATTATCATGCGGTTGTTGCATATGAATGAATGATTGTGCACGCATATAGTATCTATATGACTAGGACTATTTGCATACATGTTGGATTCATGGCACTATACATATTTTGCATTAGAAAGATTATTCAGGCCTGATCATTAGCATTAGCTAAGGAACATGTACACACACGTTTTGCATATATTCATACAGCATTAGAAATCATCTAAGGACAATGGTTGCTTGTGGATGATGTTTTGAGTGGATGGATGATGGATGGTAGGATATGTTTTTCCTAACTTGGAGATTTCAGGGACGAAATCCTAAAAGGTGGGGAGAATGTAACAACCCGTATTTTCAATAACCTGTTATAACATAAATGGAGGCAGAATTAAACTGTAAAATCTGAATCAAGGGAAACGGGCTATGCCATTACGTTCGTCTCGGAAAAATACGCGAAATAGAGTCCGAGATTTCGAAAATCGGAGTCCGTATGACCAAGATATGGCCTCGCGAAGTTTCACGAAAAATTCCCAAATTAAAGTATACTTAATTAAGTGAAATGGGTTGCACAGAGAAATATATATATATTGATATATATATATATATAATTGAAAATTAAATAAATAAATATGCAAAAATGTTCAAAACAGCGAATTGGAAGAGGGGAATAACCGAACCGGCCGATTTTTGAGGTCGACTCGAGCCCGCTGGGTCGACTAGGGGTTAATCCAGGGTGTTTGGCTGTCAACCCATGGGCCGATTCGCTCAAATGCAGATTTTTCATTTCGATGGTTCTCATGGTTCATCTTTAATCTAAAGGCCCTAGATGGTTCCTACACTTGACTGCTTCCCCAAGACATGCTTTGATGGCTTTGATTGAATCTAGGTTTAATCCTATGGCCTAAAACACTTGCCTAATCTATAAATAAGACCCTAACCTATCCTAAATCCTCATTATTCATTCATGCAACTAAACTATGGCAAAAATTTACCTCTCATGGCCTCCACTCTCTTCATAAAATTTCTAAATGGTTTCTATGAGAGATTTTCCATGCATACAAGTGTTTTCAAGCTTGTATGAGTGTCATTAGCTTGCATTCAAGTCAAGTTTCTATCTTTGCATCATAAAGCAAGGGTTTTGATCATTTTGGCTCAAGGGTTTTTATGTTAGAGCTTGCATTTTGGGTCTATTTGATTGCATAAGGGCTTTGTCATATCTTTTGTGCCTTCATAGCAATGTAAGCCCTTTCCCTACTCTTAGATATTAACTATGAAGTTAAATGTTCATGTTGCAAGTTTGGGTTTGATCATTGAGTATGATACATGCTATCATGTCATGCAAGTTTATGAAGTCATTATCTTGATCTTGTGAGCTAAAAGCTACAACCTTTATGTTGAAATGTTGCATTAGGCAACATGAGAACCCTCATAACCTTTATGTCAACTTGCATATGAAGTCATAACCCTTATATGATGATATATGCGAGTTACTAGTCATCATTCCATATATTTTGTCACCATGATTCGCTTATGTGCCAAGTTTGGGTTTATGCATGTTTTGAGGCTTAAGAATGTAATATGCAAGTTAATGAACACATTTGTGCCTCATTTGCCAGCATGATTAACTTGTGGCTTAATATCCATTTTTGTCATGCCTTTGCCAAGTCTCTTCTTTTAATCCATTACGTTGTCGCGAGCGTATATGCGAGTTTAAAAGCGTTGGGTTATGTTATGGGTAATTTCTAATGACATGAAAATACAACTTGAAAACATGACTTGAAATAAAACATGGAAGTTGACATGTAAGTATGCATAAAAACATAAGCTTGGGAATTTACCTATTAAGTTAGGTCTACCCTTTGGGAATTTACCTATTAAGTTAGGTCTACCCAAATGCTTGAAAACTTGTAACATGTTTTGGGAAACATGATGGACATGACACTTAGATAATATAAGTGTGGCCAACTCGAGGTTGGGTTGAGTTTGCAACGTAAAACTACCCGGAACCGACCGGCCTAACTAGTAGTTGCAAACAATAGGACCCAATGTGAGAAGTTGGTTATGTTGTGCTTGAACCCGAGGTTAGACCAAGTTGTGGTGTAAAGCTACCCGGAACCGACCGGCTTAACTAGTAACCACAACAAAGTCTAATGTGAGAGGTGAAGGTGCATTAAGTAATTAATGCCACATGATAGGGTTAAGTTAATTTGATTAATGACTCTTAACCAAATATTACATGGACAAATGAGTTAAGTAATTTGATTAGGCTAATGATACTTAACAAAACATGACAAGGTTGGGTAGGTTAAGTAACTTGATTTGCCTAATGACACTTAACTATTTTTATATGACTAGTGGATGGGGTTAAGTTAACCAACACTTAATCAATCCAACGCGATAACTTGGTAAGGTTAAGTAAGTTTTCTTAATGACGCTTAACCGAAAAATACGGTTAACGAATGGGGTTAAGATTAGACTCAACTAGTCTAAACATGGAAATCGGATGGGGTTAAGTTAGCCTAGACTTAATTAATCCCACTTGGTAGTTTAATGGGGTTAAGTTAAACACTTAACTAATCTAAACATGATGAATTGATGTGGTTAAGTGACCTATACTTATCCAATCTAACTCGTTAATTTATTGTGGTTAAGTTAACCAATACTTAACCAATATAACGTGAAAACATGATAAGGCTAAGTCACGAATCGCTTGAATACACTTGACCGATTTGACTAAGTAAATTGATAGGGTCAAGTTAATATATACTTAACCAATCTAGAATGATAATTGGACGAGGTTAAGTCGTGAATTGCTTAATATACTTAACCAACTTGAGCATGGTTTGTAGGGTTAAGCCTTGAACTTGGATACTTAGCCAATTTTGACAGGATTTGTAGACGGGTTAAGTCATGAACTTAAGTGACACTTAATCCATTATGTAAACCCTAGTTCTGAGGATTAGGTGGATAACCGTAGTTAACAAGGATAACGGGAACAATGCTAAGTGGTAAACCTTAGTTAAAGAATAACTAAGTAATGATTCTTAGTCAAGGAAGTTTAGACCAGTTCATAGATAGATGAGTAACCTAATACGGTAGGTCATCGTTTAAGTATACGAGTAGGAGCAAGTATCTGATTTGGATAAAGGCTCCAGCGAACTGGGTAACGAAGCAGCGGCTTCGGGGAACGTGAGGGTATTCTTGGTATCCCTCTATGAGCTGCCAGGTGATTATACTAGGCTCATGAGAGGTTAAGGTCTGCGTTAGAAGAACCAAGAGTATGCCTTGGTTGCTATACGAGCGACCTAAAGACGGGGATGGATAGGGGATAGTCGACGATACACGGTCGTACCCTAGATAGCATTTCGTCAGGCTACCTACCATCTTTGGTCAAGCGTGTACGTACGGAAAGGCAGAGAACACCCAATAGACCATAATTGCTATCTAATTATGGTTGCGGTAAGGCTAGGATTGTGGGTTGGCCAGTAGTGTGTTCTCATACAGGATTTATCCTGTCTTGTCTTTCACTAGTTGAGGGAGGGGTCGCGTGGGACCATAGCCACGTATAGAAAAACAGACCTTAGCATCTGCATCGGCAGATAAATCGAAAGCTCCCGACCGAGTCCTGTATTTCTCGATCTGCCCTGTGACAGGACTCGGATGGCACGATGTGATACATGTGCATACAGTCATGGAAAACGATTCACGATGAATGCGTGGGAAAAAGGGCGCGGTTGACGGTTAGCGTAAATCCCAGTGGCCCTGGGTGGTTGAACCAAAACCGAGATACGAAAACGTGCAATAGGTAAGCGTAATCCCTAGTGGCCCTAGGTAGCATAAGTCCTAGTTGTACAAACGATAATTCATGTTGGAAGACCCTAGCTAGGTTTAGGGTAACAGCCCAAACCGATCTTAAGGATCATGGAACTATGTTAAAGTAATGTAGAATCTCATGGGAAAGCCCGTATGGTCTACGGCAAGGGACTGAACATTTACATGGAATAAAACATACAAGTTGAGTAACCTATATATGCGATATATTAGGTTGACATGGACCATTACACGACTTTTGAGTGAGGGTCATTCTTGGTTAACACATGATACGGTGGGGACTAGTACGGTAGGTGCAGAGCTAAAATGCAGGATAGATATCATGGGACGTTATACGTGATAGATATCTTGGGGATATTATACTTGATAGAAACCTGACGATGTGATACCTTGTTTTATCTTGACATCGTAATTTATCATGACACCTTAGTTTATCTGAGTTCAGTAGTTCATCCTGTTATTTTGATTTAGCTTATCTATCTTGTCATCATGCTTATGTTCATCTCAGTTTCTCATGTCAGTTAACTTTACTAGTTTTTATGCTAATAGTAGATAGGGCTTACTCAGTCTTTTTGACTGACCCGTTTTGTTTCACCTCTTTTCTTCCGTTTCCCCCCCAGGTTACAGGGAGGAAATACTGTTGTTTAGTTCGGACTTCTTCTGCTTGAAGGTCATCATGGATGGCTTGGACTTTTCTTGGCTAATGGCTACTTTACTGTTTTTACTTGGGGAATAATTTATGAAAATGTCTTTATGCTTCTTTATTATTGCAAGACAGGTTTTGATGTACTCTGATGTAAAAGGTTTTAGACCTTATTTATTCATGTTATGAAAGTTTGATTTTACTTCCGCTATTTTATATGTTCTGTCTTGTGATATTTCTGTGCATGTTTACCAATAATGCCCCTCTAAAGCTAGTGCATTCCTTTGCGAGTGACCCTAGCGGAGGCGGGGTGTTACAGTTTGGAGGTGTGTTTTCTTCAAACTGGTTTGGCATTGAAATTAGGAAGCAAGGGGTTAAATACTGATCTAAGTCCATGGGTGGTCTCTGTAGACGATGATGCGTGTATAGGAGCATCAATGATCGAAGAATTGGGGTTCATTTGCATGTGCATGTGCACACAGGTGTCGTGCACTGGAGGAGAATTTAAACCATAAATAAAAAGAAGAAGAGGAAGCAACCAATCAAATAGAACAGGGAGGAGAGAGAGAGCTGCGTGAGTTTTGGGTAATTCCACCATATGGACGTGGATGGATGGAGGGTTGGACGAGTTCAGAAAACAGAACAGGGAAGGGAGAGAGTATGGACGGAAGCAGTAGCATTTTGTATGGGCGGCATCAGTAATAGGGAATGAAACAATAGTAATACGGCCAAATCAATTTAAATGGTATAATAGTAGCAGTTTACTTTCCAAGTATGTATACATGCATTTTAAAAAAGGACATAAAAACCCAAAAATAAAAGAGAGCACTGCAAAAACGGGTACTGATATGAGCCAAAGGATCAATATGGTTAATATTGTTTACTGAAGCATGGAGAATGCATATGAATATTGGACTGGGCTCGGCCTATAAATTTCTATTTGTTACTATACAAATAAAAAAGTAGAAAAGAGTGGAGTTGGGCTGGGTATGGGCCAGTGGGCTGAAAATAGGGTAAAAGAAAAGAAATCAAGATGTTTAGGTTTGGGGAGGGAAACATTGGACTAATGGGTTTAAATTTTGTTAAAGAGGAATGTAAATATAAAAGAAAAGAAAATTAGAGAAAAAAAGAGTAAAATAAATTAATAAAGGAATGAGATTTTAGAAAAAAACGACGATTTAAATATATTTATAAAGTGAGACAAATGTATTGATTACAAAATAATTTTTGTATAAACGAACTAACATTTTTGTATAAATTACCGTGTGCGAAGCACGTGCCTTAGTTGTTCATTTATAACAGGCCGTCAAATATCTGGATTTGAAACAATACAGAAATATGCTATTCTGTTTTATCGAAGCCTATAATTTAAAGAGTATATGAAATGAATTAATCAAACTAGAGTTGACATTATTAACGATTACCTGATTAATTCATTTCTGTTAAGCCTTGAAGTGTATCTAATTCAATCATATGGAGTTGATAATTATTCCCTTTGAAAGCAAGAAATGTTTTGAGACAAAATATTGAAATCAGTTTCATTAAGTATCGACTAGTCGTAAAAGACATTACGCTAATTATTTCAAAGAGTCCAGAATTAATATGCCACTTTGATTTGATTTATATGTCATGTGTCAGAGATTATTGAAGATAATTGATGACGGAGATATACAAGGGTTATTTTGTTGTATAGAATAGTACTTTCGGTTTGTCCAGTCCCAGGCCAACTTGTATGGATGGTTGTCTGACAGAGTATTTCCAAAGGTGTCATGTACGTTGATTTCCTCAAACGTATTCTCTGGTGGCGAAAAGACACCTTCTCTTAAACACTTAACAGCCCGATTATTTTTGTGGAAATCAATTAGTGATTTCTGACGGATTTGATGATGTGGCATTCAAAGTGAATGGTGGACAAGTGTTCTAGAAGTAACGTAGGCTCAAAGCCTCACAACCAGGAAAGGACAAAAATTGGGCAGGCAGCATGGCTAGGTGGGTCATTCCCAAGCAGGTTGTATTATCACCATCTAGAGAAATTCCTATTTGTTTTCTTAATATCTTTCGCTGCTGCAGCTTTCGGAAATGATGGGCCACTCCCAACCGTGGGGGTGATAGTATATTCGCTACACTCAAGCTAAATGAGTGAGTGGTCATGTGTGGCCGGGTTGCAAGTCGTTCTTGTTAAACCCTAGTGTATCCCCTCTAGAGTACACTGATCGGCATGTGGTCCCATGCCTTGTCAGTTGGAATCCAATCTCCAATAAGAGCCCGCGGTTTTGATTTTATTATATATGTGGAGCGTGAGATGCAAGCGTTCTTCTAGATGGTTATTTATTTGATAAAAACTAGTATAATATCAAATGATTTTGATATCAAAAAGGTTTTGGGTTATAGTAAGGTAAAAACCGCCCGTATTTATGTGTGGGCTGGTCTTACTATTATCATTTCTTTCATAGGATTTTCTAAAGTTATATAAATTTGTTCTCATAAGGAGATAACCCGTTCTCGCTTCCATTCTGTTTTAAAATTTGTTTACTCACACCAGTCCCCTAACTGACCCAGAGTTTATTATTCTGTGTTTTTCTAAACTCTTGGGTACTCATAACAATTGTTATGGGTAGACAAGTAGTCCAGGTAGCAAATGGAAATCTTTTGTAGTATTTTTGAACTGGGAGTTCTGGAGTCAGCTTTTTAGTTATAACTATATCTAAGTATAAAGTGTGTAAGTTGTATTGGGCCGTAACCATGTATTATAATGTCATATGATGTATTAGACTCTGATATGTAATATATTATGTGATATTATATTTTATTAAATTCCGATGTGAGATTCTGACGTTTTGTTTAGTTATATTCTTTATCTATTTCTATTTCTTTATTAATGACACAACTTCCGAGGTCATCGCAAGTCGCAGACATTACAGCTGCTTCCATTCTAGGAACATAGCCCCCAAACTGGCATGTCTCCTACTTAATGCATCAGCTATCGCATTGCCCTTCCCAGGCGTCTATGCGATATTGAAATCATATGAAGCCAAGAACTCTGACCATCTCTATTGACGAAGATTTAAATCCTTCCGAGAGAAAAGATACTTTATTGACTTATGATCGGTAAACTACTCGAATATTTCTACCAAGAGATAATGTCTCCACATCTTCAATGCGAATACGATCGTTGCCAATTCCAAATCATGGGTAGGATTTCTTTTCTCATGCGGTTTCAGTTGCCGACTAGCATAAGCCACAACCCTACCTCCTTGCATCAATACCGTACCGGTGGCGGAGGGTGGTATTTGGTTTCTACCTAGTGATGGGGTGATGGCAAGTTTTCTAAATTCACTCGACATCCCGCATGATGAGTAATCAGATGTGCCTATTGCTGGCGAGTATCCGGACATCTTTGGGGAAGTGACCGGACTTCTACCACACTGAGAGATCGATTTTCTGATTGATTTAGTGAAAGATGCCAGACCTATAGTGGTGCGTCTTTGTCGTATGGCGCCAAGGGAGCAGCGAGAGCTCAAAGTGCAAGTAGGCGATCTTTTGAAGAAGGGATTTATCAGAAGAAGTGTTTCCGAGTAGGGAGCACCTGTTGTATTTGCTATTAAGGCAGATGGTTCCCTTCGCTTATGTGTGGACTATCGCGAGTTGAACAAGGTGACTAGGAAGAATAAGTATCATCTTCCATGGATAGATGATTTGTTTGATCAACTAAATGGAGCAAGAGTGTTTTCCCAGTTGGATCTCGCAACAGGATATCATCATCTCCGAGTAGCAGCTGAGAGTAAACCTAGACATTTCGGATGCCGTCTGGATTCTATGAGTGGTTGGTCATGCCATTCTGGTTGACCAATGCACCAACATATTTTGTGGATCTTATGAATAGGGTTTTCAGAGATCAATTAACTAAGTTTCTAGGTGTCACTTCTGGAGGAGGGAAGTGAGGTTCTTGGGCCATGTTGTTTCAGAGAATGGTATTGTCGTGGATCCTACGAAAGTGGCTACGGTACAAGATTGGTTTACACCCAAGAATGCAACAGACATAAGAAGTTTCTTGGGGTTAGCTAGATATTATCGTAAGTTTATTCAAGACTTCTCCAAGATAGCGACACCGTTAACTCAATTGACCAAGAAGAATCAAGCTTTTGTCTAGGATGGAAGGTGTTAGAGTGCAATACATCTTGTTACCACTGGGATGTATAGTCATTTTCGAGTGATGACATTCTCTAAGCATTTCATCCCTCAATCCACTAGCGTTGTGTACGACTAGTCTCCCATTCTTTCGAAGCCAGCCTTCTCTATCAAGTCCATACTTGTTCATTTCCTCACCACTGATAACCATATCTAACTTAGAGATGACTTCCTATAGGTTAGGATCGTCCCTCTGACTGGAACCAATACGTTCAATCAAAGTCGGTCTGATCGTCAAACTTGCTAACATCTTGGGATCCAATTTGCACTTAGGTTTGAAATCATATCCCGCGATATACTCTAGTTGCTTCCATTCTAGAAACATAGCCCTCACAGTCTACCACCACCCCATACCTTTGGATCCAATCGACTCCCAAAATAATGCTAAACCCAGTAAAGCCCAAAACAAAGCAATCACAAGCAAACATACATCCATGACTCGATAAGGCCAAATTATGAAAAATCATACAAAGGCTAGTCGAACCACCGATCATGTTCGTCACAACTAAAGGTTCATCGACAATCTTAGGTTCCAATTCCAACCTATCTACCAGGTCGCTAGACACGAAGGAATAGGAAGCCCCGACACCAAACAAAACTCGAACAGGAACATCATAAATGGAAAGCATACCTTGATTATCGACACATTTTCCTTTATCCGTCGCAGTTGGGGCATTCGTCGAAGAAGGAACAACGTTGACAGCATATGCTTTCATGACCTGCTTCTCCATAGTGGGTTGTGGACGTTCATACTTGAAGTGTCCCACTTGGTCACAGTTGAAGCACTTCCTCTCCCATTTCTTTGATCAACAATCTTTGATATAGTGGCCCTTCTTGCCATAGCCAAAGCACTGGGCCTCTTTCTTATTCTTCTTTTTCTGATCATCCTTTGTTTGGTTCTATTTCCTCTTATTCTGGGAATTATTCTTATTTCCTTCACCGCTTGCCTGCAGTTTTGGATGTCCTGCAGATGTTATAGCAACCTCGGTCTTCGATTTAGGAAAAAGGCTCTCTGATCTCAATGCCTTTCCCACAATAGATTTGAATGTCTCATCAATATGGTTTATAAGTCTTTCCCCCAAGTACTCATTTAGGCCACTTATGAACTTCTGATTCTCCTTCTCGGCAGTATCAATAAGAGATAATTTATATTTCGATAAAGTATCGAATTCAGCAATATATTCCGAGACTGCCCTACCATTCTGCTTAAGCTCCAAAAATTTCCTGAACAATTATGATTTCTGAGCAGTTGGAATAAACTTGTCACTGAAGCGAGTCTTAAACAGATTCCATGTAACTTGATCCTCAGGAGTAGCCTCTTTAATGGCATTCCACCAATTCATAGCCCGTCCTTGAAGCTGACGTGATGCTAACTTTCTCTTCATTGCATCCTCAATCCCCAAATCCTCGAAGATACGCTCACAACTAACAAGCAAATATTGAACCTCCATAGCCGATTTCGTTACGCAGAATGGCTTCCCACTAAGACTAGTATAATCCTTGTTAAGCTTGGCGAAATCAGCTCTAGGTGCCTGCACTACTATACCACCACCATTAGCAGCATTAGGTACTGCTCCATTAGCATCCCTAAGCATCTCTCGCATGAAGGTAGTAAACATCGCCCTTATATTAGGTACATTCCCATTATTAGCCACTTAAGCCCTACTCATCGTGTTTCTGCTCATCGTCCAATCTGTAAAGAGAAAATGATTAACCATCTCCTTAGAGGTGCTCGTGCAGTGCGATTTCATTCTTAGATATACTAATAGTGTATATATATATATAGTTTTTGAAAATCAAAATATCAAAAATACGCGCTCTCATATACGTATACTATCTCTCCCTGATGTCTTGCCCTAGGTTAATTATGCAACCTAGGCTCTGATACCAAGTGTGACGGCATGCCCAAACCAGCCGACATTTCCTCGAAATGCACTGTGCCAACGCCCGACTAGCACAGGACGGTCGTCAAAAGAAAAGGGTTTGAAAGTATGAATCACCAAAGGAACATGTAGTATATCTCACAGCGCATGGAATAAAATATGATAATAACATAACTTGACATAAAACAGGCGAGGCAGTGCATAAGCTGAAAGCTAAACCATCATAGCAGCAGAATCAAAAATACAGCTTATGATCCAAACCATTATTACAACTTCAAAATACTGTCTCTAAAAGGAAATAAAAGAGGTACACTACTAATGGCCAAAGCAGTGAACAGCAACAACACAGGGAGAATATATGTATATAGTACGTGGAAGCCTCTTGCTCGTCTCCGGACAGCTACTCGTGCATAACCACCTAACCTGTCTGTAGTCTGCTTGTTTATGAGCACCCAGAGTTATAAGAAGAGACATAAAACTATGGGTTAGACTAAAGTCTGGTATGAGCGATAACAACTCTATATAACTGAATAAAGCAATAACAGGTATAAATAATCATACATGGACCTGCAACCAAAGAGTTAGCACAACAAGATGTACAATACTCTAAGGTAAACACTAACATAGAGTGTAAAATGGGAGTGTGCGTGCCATGGTGATAGCAAGCATCAAACATAGCAATCATCCTCACATCTCTCACTCATTGCATAAAGCATACGATATCCACCGCTTTGATCACTAGATCCATTAGAGCCATGACGGGTCCATGCCCTTCTGGACTCCGTATAACTATTGCTATGACTATGCCCTTCTGGTCTATAGCCAAAAACCCTTCCCAGTCCAAACTTCCCTGGCTCTGGGGTACAGGCCAACCAGTCTATACATCCTTTGGCACTGGTTCATCTACATGCCCCCTCTCTCAACGGTGAACCAAGGTTACAAATATCGATAACTCCTTTGCACATGTCCCACATCAAAGCCCAATCATGAAGCTAACTCGTTGGTTCACATCTGGATCTTGAGTAATAACTTACCACTTGGACTTCCTTCGCATCTCAAGTTTTGGTCGAATTGGAGTTGGTCTTCAGAAGAGTCGTCACGTAGTAGTAGTTGAAGCTCAATTCGGTTCGGTTCGATCTGCTTCTCTCGGTTCGGTTTGAATACATCGTCCACAGGCTTCCCGTTCGGTTTGGTGCTCCACCTCAAGTCGGTTCGGTTCGGTCATCCTCATCTGGTTCGGTTCGGATATACGGTGTTAGATTCCTCCATTAGGGCCGGCTCGGGCCTTCTTGCTCGGTTCGGTTCGACTATGTCAAACTGATCCCATCCAATTCTGTTGCCCCTTCATCTTGACCCGGTTTGGTGCAAAGCTCCAGCTTGGTCCCAACTCCAACTCAATTCGTATGGGCTTCCTTTTCACCATGCTTCCTTGTGCCTGGGCTCCAGTTCGGTTCGCGTCCTTATCTAGACTCCTAGTCCGATTAGGTTCGTCTACCGATCCGACCAGCTCACCCGTACCCGATCCGATCTGAAACCCTACAAGTTTTCCAGAAAGCTTGAATCATCCATTCTCGCCATACGACGACATTTTCAACCATTCTAACTTTACTACACAATCATAAATCACCACAAACAATAGTAACAACATATAGATTCAATCAAAACATTAAAACATCAAGCATATAGGTTATTTTAGATCAAATATACCCAAAATCCTTGACTTTCCCCTTAATCCCCTTAACCATGTTTAACCATAGGATTAAAAAACTTAATTCAAATTAATCCAAATTTCTAACAGCGACATAAAATAATATTTTAGAATTTTCACATATTTTTCCATATTTTTCTGAGTGGTAATTTCGCTAATTTTCACTAATCACCTCTAATTAGCCGTAATTAGTGAAAAAACATGCAAATCACTCACCTTAGCCACAAATGAAATCTTAGATCTGAAACTTTACTGTTGTGGCATGGATCTCTATGTATTGCAGCAGCTCCAACCCTGATTTGGTGCTAATTTGACTTGATTTGGTGTAGTTTTGGTTAATTAGTGATTAGAAAGCAACTAGGGTGAGATTTAGAAGATGGAGGCCATTACTAGGGTTCAAAGAATGTTTGTGGCGGCTAAGAAAATGAAAAGGAACCATTCTCTAGCTCCTTTCAGACCTCCCATAACCCTAATCCCGAAATAGGCTATGGGCCTACTTGCTAATCACCCTGTTGAGCCCAATTATGTTGTTTTTCATTTCCAAACCTTATTTTAGCCATATCTCCCAAACGGTAAGAGCGGTTGATTAATGTGACCACTCTACGGAAAGGTAAACCATCCGAATCCAATGGAAGTTGTTTCAGGTCAAAACTCCTTACCAAACAAAAGTTATAGGCGAAACAAGATTTGCTAGGGGTAAAACGTTCATTTAAAATTCGGCAAAAATCGTGAACATGGGAAATGACCCCAATAGTCGTTTTCCAAAGTTCCACTACCATACGACTTCGTATGAAAATAAAATAAATATTCTACGATCCTTCGATACGTAGAATACGGGTCGTTACATCTAATCACATGCAACATTAAGCATACATAGAATATATTTACTAGCATATAACAACATACAATATTAACAAACACATATACAACATTTTAATTCAAATGTGAGCTATAAGTTGGTCACAATTGCATTCCACTCAAAGCAAGGATTTTTAACACTCCGCAACTTCGCTAGCAAACAAATAAACAATGTATACACTCAAAACTATGTAAGCAACTTATATGCATTCATATAGGGTTTAACTTTAGTTTAGAGAATAAAGATGGGATCTTTACAGGTTTTAAGAAGAACGGGTGGAGCTTTGGGTTGTATGGGGCTCACAACCAAAGGGGGGCCTATGGTTGGTGATGTGGCATGCTAGGGAGGCTGATGTGGAGGGTAGGGGCCAAGGGGTGGTGATGGTGGTGGTTGGTGAGAGCTAATAGCTAGTATAGATGGTGTAGATAATTAAAAGGGAAGCTAAATGGAGTTTTCAAGGAAAGTGGTGGTTCGTAGGGCCAAGTGGAGGTAAGGGCTGCTCACGTAGGCGGTGGAGGCTATTGCTGTAGGGAGGGTGTAGGCGACGGGTGGGGGAGCGGATGGGATAATGAAGGAGAGAAGTGGAGAAAGGGAGGAAAAGTGATAAGGAGAGGTAATATTTATAGGAAATGGAAGGGCACTTTGATTGGTGAGGTGTCGTCATCCTAGGGAGATGGCTTGACAATTCAAAAGAAGCACAATGGGGTTATGTTAGGGGGTGACACCTTATAGAAAGCACACTTTCTTATTAGTGTGTTGTTTTAGAGTATTTAATTATACTACATTAACTTGTTTCCACTCGTATGACCACGTACTAACTCCAATTGCTAACAAATTTGAAACTCAGCTAAGTTTCATCCATACAGTTCCAATGGTCTTAGTTTTTCTTTGTGTTACTATTTGATTTTAACTGGTTTTTCAGCCTACGTTTATACTATGTACGCTCACACACTAACTCTGTTTGACTTGAAATTTGGAACCTTACAATAATTTATCATTACTGATCCGATAAATTGGTTTCGTCGAAATCCAAGAATTTTTGAAAAATGAACTTTTTTAACTTTAAAAATAGCACTAAATTATCGATTTTCAAAATATTCTTTTTTACTATCATTTAAAAAATCCAATAACCATATTGGAAATATTTTATAACATAAAATAAATTTAGAATTTATTTTCAACAAATTTTGGGTCATAATTTTACATTTAAACATTTTAAAATCCCCTTATATGTATTAAAAACCACATTTTAAATTGATTGAAAATTTGGGTCGTTACAGTCCTCTCAACTTAAAAAGATTTCGTCCTTCAAATCGAAGAAGAAGCAAAGAACAGAGTGTTGAAACAATACATATAACCAAAAGGTGTCATATCATATCATATATCATAACCAAAATATCAACTGTTAACGATATTTTTCGTCAACACAGGAGATAGTTTTACGAAAGTGTACCTAAGGGGGAAATGGGGTTATTTCATTCCTACAAGTTTGAGTTAGTTCGTCATCTCCTAGATATCAAGGTCCAAAGTCCAAAAGTATACTTACTCTTCCCTCGAGGGTGAGTATCACACTTACGCGACTTAAGAACCAACAGTTACATTGGGATAAGGGTTCCCTAAGCACAACACAAGATAGAAAGCTAAATGACTCATAGGAAGGGGTTTCGCAAAGATCTTTAGGAAAGGCATAAGCTTGTATAAGAAATCTTTGCCGTGTGGAAAACATAAGGTATTTAGTAACGGAAGTAATTAAGAAGCTTATAGAAATCACTCTAAGTATAAATCCACTCCTTATTGATCTTTATTTCAAAGTACATAAGTGATTACAATAGAAATCCCCAAATTGATTTATAAATTAAGGTTTACTCTAGATGAAAAGAGTACAAGAATGAGAAGTGAGAAATCGGCCTCCAAATTGAGACTTATAGGTTCTTATTTATAGACAAATTGGGGGTCCTTTTGATATTGGGTCGCAGAAGCCTATTTCAGATGCAATAGCTACATGTCGGCCGCTTTTTCCTTTTGGTTCCGGTTGCTTTGCTCTCAGCCGCTCTTTTGTGTAACATTGCTTTTAGGGTTCCAGTCTTGGCTCTCGGAAGTATGGTCTCGAGCTTAGAAGCTCCTCTTTGATTCTATTTCTATCTCCTTTCTATCGATACCAAGCCTATTGGTATGGATAGCTTTGAGAAAAGCTTTCGGTTATGAGCTTCCGGTCATGAGCTCTCGGTCTTTCCATTAATTCTTCGTGAAGTTTGCCCTCTTGCTTCAGATAATTTAGCTTTGGGTGTTGTCTCCCCATTTGGTATCGACACCAAACAAGTTAGTGCGGATATCCTTTTTCTTCTAGAACCTTTGACTTGCCTTCGGTAGACCTCCAAAGTGGGTTTCGGTCCTTTCGAAAGGATACTTCCAGTGCATAATTAGTTGTCTTGTGAAGTTTCATTTCAGCGATCATCTGTTCTTTTTTTAGTTCCAGTAACTAGCTTCTGGAAGGCTCCTCTTTCCTTTGGCACTTTTATTCCTCTTTGTATCGACATTAAGCAAGTTAATGCCGATACCCTTTCGCTTCCCTTGGCTCCCGGTTACAGGTTTTCTTGGATTTGAGATTCCGTTGACTACCTTGTGTGTCGGGGCTACCCTATCGATATTCTCCCTTTTTCATCAGCTTCAAGCTTCCTTCCGTTCTGATGGTCATGGTTGCATTGCTTTCAGATTGTTCTCTTATGTAAGTGTCGGTTCGGTGCCCCTTCACCGGCAGCTTGTCTCGGTGTTAATTTTGGTATTGACATTTTCCCCCGTTGTAAAGGGGTAATTTCGACTTTTAAAGTCAAACTTTGACTTCCTTTCGGCGTTTCGAGTCCTTGTCTCTTGGTCTCTCTCTATCCACCCATTGATCGGTTCTTTCCTATACGGCTTGGATTTAAAAAACGATTTGACATAAATATTACCTCTTCTTCTCCTTCATTCTTTTACCTCCAAAATCAATTACTTAAACCATATTATTGTTCTCCAAGAAATACCCAAACTTTTTGAGAATCTCAAATTCGATCCTGTATAAGTATCATCATTTCGAATATAAGCAGAAATCTAGGCTATGCATTTAAATTGATTAGGAATTCGATCAGGAATTTTAAGTGTTTAGTACGAGTTATTCAATATAGGCGATTTAGATAAGCATTTATGTCAAACCGAACAACTGTTCTATCCTCCCAATGTAATTTGCTAGGGGTTCGAATGCAAAATTTACATAAAGAAGGTTATTATTTATTGCAAATTAAAATTCTATGCCTCCGGTGCTAATGAACCAATCGTCACTATTATCAGCTTGTTTGCTCTGATTTTACCGACACCAATTCCTGTATTTATTTAGCATGTAAGTGTCGGATTAGTCCGAAAACGGCGAATCATCCGAAAGGGTTGTCGAAAGGTTGGTTCCTTTTAGATTTTTTGTCAGTAAAGTTTACGAATTTTGTTTCCATAACATTCGACTTTGATTTCACATGTACCGGATCTGAAGGTCAACCAGGCTTTTGGTGATGACTTAGGATCATTTGGTTCTGGTTTAACCGTTACCAGTTTCTTTCGAGAGTTTAATATTTTCCGACACTCTTTTCTTGCTCTTTTGACTTTGGTGCCGGTACGACTAACTTTATCATCACTAAGAGCTTAATTGTTTCTAAGTAAACGTAAACCATGTATAAACTTTGCCAAGATTAGTATTTATAACTAACTTGATATGCGATAGTTTGAATTCCTAGCATTAGTAGGTTTCCATGTTGTTTACCCATTTCATGTAAAAGGATGTGGTGCTAATGCACGTGTTATGAAATTATATCACCTGCCAGCACTATGTCTGACAAAAAGAGCTCTAGCCAATCAAACTCTGGTGATCCTAGCACCTCTCGGAAGAAGAAGCCATTTACTTTGAAGGAGTATCTTATTACTTCTCAGGACAAAGTAAACACCATCCTTAATAGCTTTGGGATGTCTGATGTGGATGCCATTCATGCCACCACTCGGGGTAACATCAGAAACTCCCCTCCCCCCTGAAGGATATTTTGCATTTTCTGCTATCCACATCTGGCATGGAGTCTTCTTCCCTTTTCCAACCTTTATTTCTCGGCTTTTGAAGGATTTGGGAGTTTCCCCTATCCAACTTTCAACGAATACCTACATCTTATATTATTCCTTGAAGTCTTGGGACTTGAATCAGGCCAGGCTTCCCTTACCTCCAACCTCATTCGACATTTGATATGATTCTCGAAAGGGGTAGACACTCCTATTTTGAGCTCAAACACTTTAAAAAACATTATTAGCGATAGTATAAACAAGACCAAGAGAACCTATTCATTTTCATCTAGTGTCCTACTAGCATTTCAAGAAATTTTGTTGATATTGGTGAGTTTTCTTATTGTAACGAGTAATCATACTTTTCCTATGCTCTATTTGACATCATTTTCTTTCTAGATCCTATGTCCAGGGAAGTTTCTTTAACGAAGAGTGAGTACCGCACTTTTGACATAATTTTCAAGACGTTCGAGGAACCGAGGAGTCGATCGGTTTTGCTGACTTCAGACAAGTTGCGTCAATATAACCTCCTCTACACTGGGCAAGAGATTCTAGGGTGACCACCTATTCATTTCTCAGATGCCAAACATTTGACCTTCGGCTCAAGCTCATTCGGTGCTTCATCCCCTTTATTTCCAGAAACTTTGATTAAAAATGCTTTCTTAAGGCCACTTCAGTTTGTTAGCTTCCTACCTTTATTCTTGTTCTCTTGTGATTATGTTTGATTGGGAAACTTGGCTTCTTGGAACATTTCTCCAATAGATGCCTTAAACCAATCTGATGCTGCTGCCCTATGGAGGTTAGCTGAATAATCGATCGAGCCACCATCCAAAAGGTAGAGGCATGACGTCTCTATTTCTCTCCTATAAAATGTTGTAATTGCTACTGTTGAACAAGAGACTTGTGGCCTTACGACTCATGCCGCTAATCTTGTTGTTGATATTGATGTTTCTCTTAAGAGCACTTCTAGTTACGGGCTAGAGAGTTGTGTCCCGCCAATCCCACCAAATGTACTAGATAAGGATAAGCATGACACAACCCAGCCTTCACTTCTCAACATGTTAGCTCCCCAAGCTTTCCTGTGTCATCTTCGGACTTTGGCGAACTTGTGAGGCTTGCTCTTTCTTTCCCCAACATAACATCACAGTCTATTGTGTCCCCATATACTCACATTTCATCTCCTCGGGGTCACAAGGCTAGGCCGCTTGACATTCAGATTGGCTAGGTTGCTTCCAGCTCTTGTGAGGAAGCTTTACCTAAAACTCCTATCACCCATAGTATGAAGAAAGATATGATGAAAAATCTATAAGATAACGGTTAGATCAATGCAAGAGAAACTTTGCAATTGCAATGTTTTCACATTACAAGTAGCTATGTAATTGGTATCATGTTATGATGTTATGTTATTTCAGGATGTAATTTGAATAATTTAAACTCTAACTTCCCTACGTGGAGGCTCATAGCTGATATATGTTTTGTATATCACATGTTGCATTATGTATCTTATTTTATTTTTAATAAAAGAGTGTTACGGGGAACTATAAAAACCGGTCGGTTTTGCCAAAAAATATACTTTAAACATCATTAACCTAATCACTTACTTAATTAATTACCAAACCTACATTTAAACCCACCCCTCTTACTCCTCCTCCCTCCATCAAAATTCGAACCCGCAATGTACTGGTATCTAAACCAAAGTTGACCCCCTTTGACCTTCAACCCTTGTTACTATGGCTGTAACACCCCAGAATTTAAATACACTATAACCATTCTCAAAAATGATAAATTGAGAATAACTTAATTAAATATTCATAATTATGTGAAACTGGCATTATCGTTGAGTTCGTCTCGGAATTATGTTTCAGATAAACCCCAAGTTTGCATAAAACGGACAACGTACGAAGAAGTTATGGACCTCAGATGCTTGTATACACATAAGGTTCATATATATAAATAAATTTTAAACAATTTCCAGAAAATCAAACGAGAAAACGGGAAGGAAAATGTCGTGTTAGGGGACGATCCAAACCTCAGCCTGGGTCGACCTATGTGTCGACCCATAGGAGGCTGGCTCGATCCACCGTGGATCTGGACAAATCCATTTTGCGCACCTGGATTGTTTTCTGCATTATATTCTTGCTAACTCAGCATGACTTGTACGGTTTAGATTTAAAACCTAAAATCTAAGGGTTGATGTTGATTCTATAACTCTAAAAATAGATGGCTTCCCTCATTCTTAATTCACAACTTATTCATATCTTCTTCCTCTTTGAAACTACTCTGAAAATTATAAGCATATAAATGGAGGAATGCTGCTAGAGTTTGGATTAAACAGAAGCAACATCAAGATTAGACTTGGATTCTTGCGGCATGGTGTTATATAATTATCTTCACCAAGATTCACTATGAGTTACAGTTATTTACAGATCTAATTTCTTAGTCCTTGAACATGATAGTTAAATAAAATGGGTTAGGATCTATAGTGTTAGTAAAATAAATATTACACATGTTTTCACTATAAATCACCTAAGCCTATAATCAGTTATACATATGCCTTTGATGTTACAAGTTATATACATGCATGTAATGTTAATTAATCAAGTCATACATGCTTGTAATGTTAATTAGACGAGTTGTAACACCCCGGATTTTTGAATAATCAAATTAACTAAATTAAAGAATAATTAATCTCAGACGTGAAAATTAAGGGAAACTGGTTGCGCCATTATGTTCGTCTTGGAATTCTGGTTGAGATAAAGTCCGAGCTGGCGTGAATTGGACTTCATATGAAGAAGTTATAGCGATCGGAAGTTTCAGAAAATTCAAAACAGATTTTCAGAAAATACAAATTTCGGAGTCAGACAGGCTAGGCAGGAAAATTCCCGTCAGGGCTAGGTAGACCATAGGGTCGACCTGGGGGTCGAACTGCCTTAACCAGGTCGACCTGGGGGTCGACCTGGGGGTCGACCTGCCTTAAGCAGGTCGACCATAGGGTCAACCTGGGGGTCGACCTGGCCCCCCGGGCAGATTTGATTGATGACCCGTTTGTGACTATATGTTGACTCATTAGGGTTTCTGATCTGCTCTGATTGGCTGGGATTAATTCTGGGTTGATCGGACGGCTTAAACTAATCCTAAACTCTATACAAACACCTATAAACTCAAACCCTAAAATCAAAACAAAATTGGATTCATGGCCTCCATGCCGTCACCTTGCAACTCAGAATAACCGCCGCCCATTAGAGAGGAAGAAAGCAAATCAAATTCAATCCTTTTCAACTCTAACAGCGAATCTTCATCAAAGGAGCGCTAATTCAACTCCAGAAATCAGAATTCAGAACTCAAGATTGTTTTTGAGTTGTGAGTTCGATAGTTTTAACAAAATAATTAATAAATGAATTGGATTGAGTTATAATGCGGATAATTTGGATGTGATATGAATTGTTGATTTCATGTTGTAATTATGTTGTAGAATTATGTTATAATTTCTATGATATTATGTTATGATGCTATCATCTACGATGCAAAGTTATGATGCAATCACCCATGTTATAATTCTATGATTGGCGTATGTCTAGTTGAATCATCATGTTTCTTATGCTAGTTTGTTATATTGATTCATATGATAAATCATACGTAGGAAAGTTTAGATGTTGATTCAAACATGAACCATATACAAGTTGGGTAGAATTATATGTGACCTTGCATAGCTATGGCACTTAGTACATGTGAGAATTTAATCGAAAGTTAGGCTATGACATATGCTAAATTCTGCATGATACTTTACATGTTAGATACTAGTCTACACCATTGTTGCGATGTATAAATCACCTATGTAAGTTTATGAGTTGGATATGAATCATGTTATGCAAGTTTAGGATTATTACCTATGCAAATATAGATCTATGACATATGTTATTTATGCAAGTTTGTGGCCATTATTTCATCAAGTTCACACCTTTAGATTTGGATCCATGACATATTGTAACACCCCGTAATTTGAACATAAAAATTCACAAATTAAAGTATACTTAATTAAGTGAAATGGGTTGCGCAGAGAAATATATATATATATATTGATATATATATATATATATATATATATAATTGAAAATTTAATAAATAAATATGCAAAAATATTCAAAATAGCGAATTGGGAGAGGGGAATAACCGAACCGGCCGATTTTTGAGGTCGACCCAAGCCCGCTGGGTCGACTAGGGGTTAATCCAGGGTGTTTGGCTGTCAACCCGTGGGCCGATTCGCTCGAATGCAGATTTTGCATTTGAATGGTTCTCATGGTTCATCTTGAATCTAAAGGCCCTAAATGGTTCCTACATGTGACTTCTTCCCCAAGACATGCTTTAAAGGCTAGGATTGGTTCTAGGGTTTAACCTATGGCTAAAACTATCCTAGTCTTCTATAAAAAGACCCCTAACCCTCTCCTAAAACCCTCATAAATTGATCCTACAACTAAACTATGCCAAAATGATTCCTCATCATGGCCTCCACTTCAACCCATGGCCTCCATCTTCTTCTTCATGATAGCTTAAGTGTTCTAAGCTAGTTTCAAAGTAAAGGAGTCTTTTTTCTTCATTCATGAGAGATTCTATGATCATTTGAGTGATTTCATGAGAGTTCATAAGTTGCATTCTAGCCAAAGTTGCAACCTTTTCTTGACCAAAAAGCAAGGATCTTGCATGAGAGCTCATAAGCTTCATTCAAAGCCAAAGTTGAAACCTTTCTTCTTCAAAGCAAGGATTTTTATTGATATTTGCTCAAGGGTTTCATTTGGAGCTTGTTCTTTTGGGGGTTTTGGGTGATAGCATGAATGGCTTCGTCTCAATCTTTGTTTTATATGTTGATTTGTGCCTTCATAGCATTGTAAGCCCCCTCCTACTCTTAGATATTAACTATAAAGTTAAATGAATGTTGCAAGTTTGGGTTTGATCATTAAGTATGATACATGCTATCACGTTATGCAAGTCTATAAAGTCATTACCTTGATCTTGTGGGTTAAAAGCTATAACCTTTATGTTGAAATGTTGCATTATGCAACATGAGAACCCTCATAACCTTTAGGTTAACTTGCATATGAAGTCATAACCCTTATGTGATGTTATATGCGAGATACTTGTCATCATTTCATGTCATCTATGACCATGTATCACCTATTTGCCAAGTTTGAATGTTATGCATGTTTTTGAGGCTTGACAATGTAACATGCAAGTTTGTGAGCACATTTATGCCTCATTTCCACCATGTTTAACTTGTGGCCTTATACCTTTTTTGTCATGCCTTTGCCAAGTTCCTTCTTTAAATCCATTATGCGTTGTTGTGAATGTATATGCGAGTTTAAAAGCGTTGGGGTTAGGTTATGGGGAAACTTTAATGACATGAAACATGATTTGGGTAAGTTGGTATAAACGTGACAACATGTAACTTTGGCTATGAGCATGGGACCTGGAAACTTGACACGTATGGGTTGTAAGTGTAACAAGACACTAGACCAAACATGAAAATGGCCAACTCGAGGTTGGGTTGAGTTTGTAGCATAAATCTACCCGGACCCGCCCGGCTTAACTAGTGGCTACAAACAATAGGATCCAATGTGAGAAGTTGGTCATGTCGCGCTTAAGACCCGAGGTTAGACTAGGTTGTGGTGTAAATCTACCCGGACCCGCCCGGCTTAACTAGTAACCACAACAAATTCTAATGTGAGAGGTTGAGAGTGCATTAATTAAATTGATGCCACATGATAAGGTTAAGTAAATTTGACTAATGACACTTAACCGATATGACACAAATGGGTAGGTTAAGTAGGACCGGGCTTGATTTCTTAATGACACTTAACCATACAAGACAGTTAGGGGATGGGGTTAAGTAATTTACGCTTAACTAATCTAAACACGGTAATTAGATGGGGTTAAGTAACTAAGACTTAACTAATCTAAACACGGTAATTAGATGGGGTTAAGTAACTAAGACTTAACTAATCTAAACACGGTAATTAGATGGGGTTAAGTAACTAAGACTTAACTAATCTAAACACGGTAATTAGATGGGGTTAAGTAATCTATACTTAACTAATCTAAACACGGGAATTCGATGGGGTTAAGTAATCTTTACTTAACTAATCTAAACACGGGAATTCGATGGGGTTAAGTTAAACACTTAACCAATATAAACTTGGTTATTCAATGGGGTTAAGTAACCAATACTTAACCAATTTAACATGATAATTTAATGGGGTTAAGTAACTTATACCTAACCAATTATACGTGATGATTTGATGAGGTTAAGTAACCTATACTTAACCAATCAAATAGGTGGACCTGATAAGGGTTAAGTCACAAGACCTTTTAAGATTAGGCTTAACCATTGTAATACGATTAGTGGATGGGGTTAAGCTAACCCATACTTAACCAATCCGACTCGATAATCAGATGGGATTAAGATAATCCATGCTTTATCAATCTAACATGAAAATCTGATAGGGTTAAGGCAAATAAATACTTAACCAATTTGACTTGATAGGGTTAAGTCATGAGCTTCTTGGTACACTTAACCAACTTGTATGGCTAAGCCTTGAACTTGAGTACTTAGCCAATCTTGACATGATTTGTAGGCGGGTCAAGTCACGAACTTGGATAACAACACTTAACCCATTTGACAAAACCCTAGCTCAAAGGACTAGGTTGGAAATCGTAGTTAACAAGGATAGCGGAAAGAGGGGCTAAGTGGTAAACCTTAGTTAAGGGTAACTAAGTAATAATTCTTAGCTAAGGACATGGGACTAGTTCATAAAGAGATGAGTAACCGGGTACGGTAGGTCATCGCTTAGTATACGAGGAGGAACAAGTTATCTGACTAGGATAAAAGCTCCAGCGAACTGGGTGACGAAGTGAAAGCTTCGGGGAACGTGAGGGTACTCTTGGTATCCCTCTGTGAGGTGGCGAGTGGTCCATGAAACCCGGCCTCACAGGGGTTAAGGTCTGCGGTAGAAGAGCCAAGAGTATGCCTTGGTTGCTATGCGAGCGACCTAAAGACTGGGATGGATTAGCGTGGAGTCGACGATACTTGATTTTGCCCCGGGATAGCATGTCGCCGACTACCTACCATCTTTAGTCAATCGTGTACGTACGGAAAGGCAGGGAACTCCCAAAAGACCATATACTAGCTATCAAGTTATGGGTGAGGTTGGCTATCTGGAAGTGGGCATCGATGGGCCTTAGTGTAGTTCTCATACATGATTTTTCTTGGATTGCCTTTCAGTAGTTGAGGGAGGGGTCACGTGGGACCATAGCCACGGGTACAAAAACAGACCTTGATATCTGCATCAGCAGACGACTTAAAGCTCCCGACCGAGTTCCGTATTTCTTGTTTTTCCCTGGCACGGAACTCGGATGGCACATTGAGGAACATGTGCATCTAGAAATGGAAAACGATTCACGATACATACGTGGGATAAAGGGCGCGGTTGACGGGTTGCATAATCCCTGGTGGCCCTAGGTGGCTGAACCCAAACCGAGACACGGAAACGTTCATTAGGTAGCATAATCCCTAGTGGTCCTAGGTGGCATAAATCCTAAGTGGACACGCGATAGTTCATGGTAAGAAAACATAACTAGATCAAGGGTAGCAGTCCAATATAACCTCAAGGATAAAATGTTCACATGGGAAAGCTCGTATGGCTTACGGCAAAGGACTGAACTTATACATGGAAAGAAACATACGAGTTAGGAAAACCTACATATGCTATATATTAGGTTGACATGGACCATTACATGACATTGGGTAAGGGACATTCATAGTTAACACATGACGCGGGTTGAGATATTAGTACGAAAGGTGCAGAGCAAATATACATGTTAGAACTAGGGGAAATATACATGATAGATACCGTGGGATGTTATACAGGATAGATACCTTGGGATATTATACTTGATAGAAACCTGACAATGTGATACCTTGATTTATCTTGACACCGTAGTTTATCATGACACACTCGTGTATCTTGGTACAGTAGTGCATCCTGTTATTTTGGTTTAGCTTATTTATCTTGTCATCATACTTATGTTCATCTCAGTTCCTCATGCCAGTTAACTTTACTAGTTTATATACTGATAGTAGATAGGGCTTACCAGTCTTTATGACTGACCCCGTTTTGTTTCGCCTCTTGTCTTCCGTTTCCCCCCAGGTTACAGGAGGAAATGCTATTGTTAGTTTGGACTTCTTCTGTTTGAAGGTCATCACGCATGGCTTGGACTTTTCTTGGCTATGGCTACTTTACTGGTTTACTTGGGGAATAATTTATGAAATGGTTTTATGCTTCTTTATTATTGCAAGACAGGTTTTGATGTATTCTGATGTAAAAGGCTTTAGACCTTATTTTATAAGGTAATAAAATTTGTTTTACTTCCGCTGTTTTATATATATATATGTTCTGTCTTGTAATATTTCTGTGCATGTTTACCTCGATAATGCTTCACCAAACCTAGTGCATTCCCTTTGTGAGTGACCCTAGCGGAGGTGGGGTGTTACATTTGGTATCAGAGCAGAAGGTTACCAGACTGGGCAAAAGTTTTTAAAAACCTTCTGAAAACTATTTGAGAAACCGTTTACAAAGAAGCATTTTTCAAGAAAAGTTTTTAAAGGCTATTCCCCAAAAGCCATTAGCACTATCCTTTGTTCCCTTGATCGAATCTCTTTTCCCTTTCTTTCCTCCATCCAGAGTCACAGTAGTTTTAACTACGACTAATCCTTGTCTAGCTACGTAAGTGTTTTCCCGTGCGATGGAGGAAGTTCTCGAGAGACCGATTACCGAAGTTATAAGAAGGGATAATAAGAACAAGGATAATGGACGCGAGCTTAAGGATAAGCAACTGTTGCTATGGCTTAGTCCATCAAGCAGGACAAGGACAAGATCATCGGAGAGGGCAATTGTACGCTCCCATTTCTAGGGTACCTAAAAGAAATGGTACCGTTTCTGGTAAAGGTTTAGTCGTTCTTTTCTATCATCCCGTCCAGACTTTGTCTTGACCATCGTATCATTTAAGTTTGCTTGGATAGTTGAGTCTCTGCACCTTAGTACTAGCATGGTAGAGAATCCTAGTTTTTGTCCCAAAATCTGGTTGGAGAGTCGGTCCATTTATTCATGACTTGTTGGATTTGAGAACGTCTATGCCAAGTGTTGAGATTAGAAGCAATACTTCTATTATTGAGCTATGGATGGATTCTAGGAGTAAAGTGGTTATCCAGTAAGGGATACCGTTCTCGGTTTTGAAAAGAGGGCAGTCAGACTCTTGGCTTGCTTTGGTAATACCTTCGAAGTCTCGTGTAACCTTTTAGGTTCTGTCATGGTTAGTTACCTGGAATCTCTTGATGCATTTATCGGAAATCTCTGATCCAATCGAGTAACGTCCGCCAATAAGACGGATGGTTCATTCCGCTTAAGCATGGGTTATAGGAATCACCCTAGTAAGTGCACGTGGTAACATAAATTGGCATTGGTAAACGAGATCCAGAATTCACTAGTGAATTTCGGAGAGCTTGCATGAGTACGTAGATATGGTTGAGCCAAGTATACTAGGGAAAGAATAAATGAAAGTGGAACGAGAGGCGACAGTGAAAAGAGTTCCGACTCATACCTTGGAAATAGGAATCAAGGAGCTACGAAACCATGAAGTCAAAGGCGGTCAAGGCACAATGGAATTAAGTTCGTGGAAATGCGGCTCAGACGCGCGCATCATGTCTCTTTTTAAGAGTGTATCTTTGATCCTTGGTTCACCTGTAGAGCTTACTTGCATGCTATCGCTTGGTGGATATCCTCTCGGTCCTATTTCTGTTACAAACCCCGTAAGGAGTTTGTCTTGTTTATCTCCTCGATCTTATCTTGGGAACCTTAGATAGAACTCTATGGATATAAACATGTATTTGAAACATGTTATGATTGATATGGTTGCAAATGGTTGCAAGTGGTTGCTCGTGGATGCACGAATACACATTAGATACTAGATTGACGCGGTCACGTTTCATGTTGCATATGCACGAGTATTTATACTTGTTTATGGATGAAATTGAATGTGTTATCATGCGGATGTTGCATATGAATGAATGTTTGTGCACGCATATAGTACTTATATGACTAGGACTATTCGCATACATGTTGGACTCATGGCACTAAACATATTTTTCATTAGAAAGATCATTCAGGCCTGATCATTGGCATTAGCTAGGGAGCATATACACACACGTTCTGCATATGTTCATATGGCATTAGAAATCGTCTAAGGACAATGATACCAGTGTTTGATGGTTTGAGTAGATGGTTGTTTGGTTGGTAGGATACGTTCTTCTTGACTTAGAGATTTCGGGGACGAAATCCTTTAAGGAGGGGAGAATGTAACACCCCGTAATTTGAACATAAAAATTCACAAATTAAAGTATACTTAATTAAGTGAAATGGGTTGCACAGAGAAATATATATATATATATAATTGAAAATTTAATAAATAAATATGCAAAAATGTTCAAAACAGCGAATTGGGAGAGGGGAATAACCGAACCGGCCGATTTTTGAGGTCGACCCGAGCCCGCTGGGTCGACTAGGGGTTAATCTAGGGTGTTTGGCTGTCAACCCGTGGGCCGATTCGCTCGAATGCAGATTTTGCATTTGAATGGTTCTCATGGTTCAGCTTTAATCTAAAGGCCCTAAATGGTTCCTACATGTGACTTCTTCCCCAAGACATGCTTTAAAGGCTAGGATTGGTTCTAGGGTTTATCCTATGGTTAAAACTATCCTAGTCTTCAATACAAAGACCCCTAACCCTCTCCTAAAACCCTCATAAATTGATCCTACAACTAAACTATGCCAAAATGATTCCTCATCATGGCCTCCACTTCAACCCATGGCCTCCATCTTCTTCTTCATGATAGCTTAAGTGTTCTAAGCTAGTTTCAAAGTAAAGGAGTCTCTTTTCTTCATTCATGAGAGATTCTTTGATCATTTGAGTGATTTCATGAGAGTTCATAAGTTGCATTCTAGCCAAAGTTGCAACCTTTTCTTGACCAAAAAGCAAGGATCTTGCATGAGAGCTCATAAGCTTCATTCAAAGCCAAAGTTGAAACCTTTCTTCTTCAAAGCAAGGATTTTTATTGATATTTGCTCAAGGGTTTCATTTGGAGCTTGTTCTTTTGGGTTTTTTGGGTGATAGCATGAATGGCTTCGTCTCAATCTTTGTTTTATATGTTGATTTGTGCCTTCATAGCATTGTAAGCCCCCTCCTACTCTTAGATATTAACTATAAAGTTAAATGAATGTTGCAAGTTTGGGTTTGATCATTAAGTATGATACATGCTATCATGTTATGCAAGTCTATAAAGTCATTACCTTGATCTTGTGGGTTAAAAGCTATAACCTTTATGTTGAAATGTTGCATTATGCAACATGAGAACCCTCATAACCTTTAGGTTAACTTGCATATGAAGTCATAACCCTTATGTGATGTTATATGCGAGTTACTTGTCATCATTTCATGTCATCTATGACCATGTATCACCTATTTGCCAAGTTTGAATGTTATGCATGTTTTTTGAGGCTTGACAATGTAACATGCAAGTTTGTGAGCACATTTATGCCTCATTTCCACCATGTTTAACTTTTGGCCTTATACCCTTTTTGTCATGCCTTTGCCAAGTTCCTTCTTTAAATCCATTATGCGTTGCTGTGAATGTATATGCGAGTTTAAAAGCATTGGGGTTAGGTTATGGGGAAACTTTAATGACATGAAACATGATTTGGGTAAGTTGGTATAAACGTGACAACATGTAACTTTGGCTATGAGCATGGGACCTGGAAACTTGACACGTATGGGTTGTAAGTGTAACAAGACACTAGACCAAACATGAAAATGGCCAACTCGAGGTTGGGTTGAGTTTGTAGCATAAATCTACCCGGACCCGCCCGGCTTAACTAGTGGCTACAAACAATAGGATCCAACGTGAGAAGTTGGTCATGTCGCGCTTAAGACCCGAGGTTAGACTAGGTTGTGGTGTAAATCTATCCGGACCCGCCCGTCTTAACTAGTAACCACAACAAAGTCTAATGTGAGAGGTTGAGAGTGCATTAATTAAATTGATGCCACATGATAAGGTTAAGTAAATTTGACTAATGACACTTAACCGATATGACACAAATGGGTAGGTTAAGTGGGACCGGGCTTGATATCTTAATGACACTTAACCATACAAGACAGTTAGGGGATGGGGTTAAGTAATTTACGCTTAACTAATCTAAACACGGTAATTAGATGGGGTTAAGTAACTAAGACTTAACTAATCTAAACACGGTAATTAGATGGGGTTAAGTAACTAAGACTTAACTAATCTAAACACGGTAATTAGATGGGGTTAAGTAACTAAGACTTAACTAATCTAAACACGGTAATTAGATGGGGTTAAGTAATCTATACTTAACTAATCTAAACACAGGAATTCGATGGGGTTAAGTTAAACACTTAACGAATCTAAACTTGGTTATTCAATGGGGTTAAGTAACCAATACTTAACCAATTTAACATGATAATTTAATGGGGTTAAGTAACTTATACCTAACCAATTATACGTGATGATTTGATGAGGTTAAGTAACCTATACTTAACCAATCTAATAGGTGGACCTGATAAGGGTTAAGTCACAAGACCTTTTAAGATTAGGCTTAACCATTGTAATACGATTAGTGGATGGGGTTAAGCTAACCCATACTTAACCAATCCGACTCGATAATCTGATGGGATTAAGATAATCCATGCTTTATAAATCTAACATGAAAATCTGATAGGGTTAAGGCAAATAAATACTTAACCAATTTGACTTGATAGGGTTAAGTCATGAGCTTCTTGGTACACTTAACCAACTTGTATGGCTAAGCCTTGAACTTGAGTACTTAGCCAATCTTGACATGATTTGTAGGCGGGTCAAGTCACGAACTTGGATAACAACACTTAACCCATTTGACAAAACCCTAGCTCAAAGGACTAGGTTGGAAATCGTAGTTAACAAGGATAGCGGAAATAGGGGCTAAGTGGTAAACCTTAGTTAAGGGTAACTAAGTAATAATTCTTAGCTAAGGACGTGGGACTAGTTCATAAAGAGATGAGTAACCTGGTACGGTAGGTCATCGCTTAGTATACGAGGATGAGCAAGTTATCTGACTAGGATAAAAGCTCCAGCGAACTGGGTGACGAAGTGAAAGCTTCGGGGAACGTGAGGGTACTCTTGGTATCCCACTGTGAGGTGGCGAGTGGTCCATGAAACCCGGCCTCACAGGGGTTAAGGTCTGTGGTAGAAGAGCCAAGAGTATGCCTTGGTTGCTATGCGAGCGACCTAAAGACTGGGATGGATTAGCGTGGAGTCAACGATACTTGATTTTGCCCCGGGATAGCATGTCGCCGACTACCTACCATCTTTAGTCAATCGTGTACGTACGGAAAGGCAGGGAACTCCCAAAAGACCATATACTAACTATCAAGTTATGGGTGAGGTTGGCTATCTTGAAGTGGGCATCGATGGGCCTTAGTGTAGTTCTCATACATGATTTTTCTTGGATTGCCTTTCAGTAGTTGAGGGAGGGGTCACGTGGGACCATAGCCACGGGTTCAAAAACAGACCTTGATATCTGCATCAACAGACGACTTAAAGCTCCCAACCGAGTTCCGTATTTCTTGTTTTGCCCTGGCACGGAACTCGGATGGCACATTGAGGAACATGTGCATCTAGACATGGAAAACGATTCACGATACATACGTGGGATAAAGGGCGCGGTTGACGGGTGGCATAATCCCTAGTGGCCCTAGGTGGCTGAACCCAAACCGAGACACGGAAACGTTCATTAGGTAGCATAATCCCTAGTGGTCCTAGGTGGCATAAATCCTAAGTGGACACGCGATAGTTCATGGTAAGAAAACATAACTAGATCAAGGGTAGTAGTCCAAAATAACCTCAAGGATAAAATGTTCACATGGGAAAGCCCGTATGGCCTACGGCAAAGTACTGAACTTATACATGAAAAGAAACATACGAGTTAGGAAAACCTACATATGCTATATATTAGGTTGACATGGACCATTACATGACATTGGGCAAGGGACATTCATAGTTAACACATGACGCGGGTTGAGATATTAGTATGAAAGGTGCAGAGCAAATATACATGTTTGAACTAGGGGAAATATACATGATAGATACCGTGGGATGTTATACAGGATAGATACCTTTGGATATTATACTTGATAGAAACCTGACAATGTGATACCTTGATTTATCTTGACACCGTAGTTTATCATGACACACTCGTGTATCTTGGTACAGTAGTGCATCCTGTTATTTTGGTTTAGCTTATCTATCTTGTCATCATACTTATGTTCATCTCAGTTCCTCATGCCAGTTAACTTTACTAGTTTATATACTGATAGTAGATAGGGCTTACCAGTCTTTATGACTGACCCCGTTTTGTTTCGCCTCTTGTCTTCCGTTTCCCCCCAGGTTACAGGGAGGAAATGCTATTGTTAGTTTGGACTTCTTCTGTTTGAAGGTCATCACGCATGGCTTGGACTTTTCTTGGCTATGGCTACTTTACTGGTTTACTTGGGGAATAATTTATGAAATGGTTTTATGCTTCTTTATTATTGCAAGACAGGTTTTGATGTATTCTGATGTAAAAGGCTTTAGACCTTATTTTATAAGGTAATAAAATTTGTTTTACTTCCGCTGTTATATATATATATATATATATATATATATATATATATATATATATATATATATATGTTCTGTCTTGTAATATTTCTGTGCATGTTTACCTCGATAATGCTTCACCAAACCTAGTGCATTCCCTTTGTGAGTGACCCTAGCGGAGGTGGGATGTTACACATATGTTATTTATGCAAGTTGTAATTTTGGCCTATGCAAGTTTTAGATGTAGAACATCATTCACATATGCAAGTTCACCCCTATGTTAAATTTATGTTTTAATTATGTGTATAAATTGTGTTGTTTTCTTTTATTTTATAAGTTAGACTATTCGAGTCTAACGTATATTTTTACGTTAAACGAACAAACGTACTACATGGGGAAAAAGGGGATAATATTAAAAATATTTAAAAGGCATAAAATATAATTGTGGTGAAAATTGGTATGATTTTACATACCATAAATGGATGGACATAATTGAGTCAATTATGGACATCGTTAAATTTGGAATTGATTGATAATTTGAATAGGGAAAGTAATTCAAATTTGGGGAACGATTAATTAGGAGTAATTAATCGTCTAAGACACGAGGTTAGGCTTATTTGTGGTGTAAGACTGCCCGGACTCGCCCGACAAATCCAGCTGCCACAAATGTCAGTCTAATGTGACAGGTCTTAGGCACATACTAAATACGTAATAGTTGCAAAGACACGAGGTTAGGCTCTTTTTTGGTGTAAGACTGCACGGACCCGCCCGGCAAATCCAGCTGCCACAAATGTCAGTCTAATGTGAGAGGTCTTTATGAGGTTACGGTCTTAATGAATTAAGAAACACTTAACCAGATAAGCATGTAGTGGGACATGAGGGAGTTAATTGGGTGCCTTGGGTGGCATGTGGAATCTAGTGGGTGCCTTGGGTGGCATTTGGAAATACGATTAGAAACACTTAACCAAAATTGAAACATGTAATTGAAACATGAATAAGAAGTGGGTTAAGTGGGATGTACTAGAGTGGACCAAGCTAAGGTGGATAGCTTGTGTCAAGTAATGGGGGCCGTTTCAACCAGTAACCCATACGTATCTTTGTAGGCTCGACCCAAGTCGAGGACGGGACACACATACTGGGTTTGACTGTAAGAGGCCAAACCGGGTTAGCGGTGGCAACGCAAGTCCAACGGGTTCATATGCGTGTGTGGACCCGGGCTGGTAGGTAAGACGTTGTTGCATCGTGTAGGTATAAGCCGTGCATTCTTGGTGGTATCGGGTTTCCACTTTGGGGAGTGATACACCCCACTGTGGGGCCAGCACGGGTATCTACGAGTTAGGGAGCCGATCGCTTGGGGGTAGTGGGTACACCTAGTGGAGATAGGGGCAGACGACACCTGTGAAGGCAGCTAGGGGTGCACGAAACTACCAATATTATTATTAAGTCTGTAGGCGGGATCAACCTTAGGGTGACTAGTGGTGGTGAAGTATACTATTGGCGGTGCAGTATAGCAATTATCCTATAGTGTTGGTGTAGTATAGTAAATTGATCTTAGTGGGTTAGGTGCGCTTTAACGATATCGTTGTTCATCTTGTTTCCTTGTTTACTCTGTCATACTCAATGGTTATTGATCATTTCCTTATTTTCCAACTTATGCCTTAGCCTAGTTACTTTGTTAATTATATTGTTAGAATTATCGCACTCGCCAGACTTAATGTCTGACCCCCCCCCCTTTATCCATCTCTTTCCTTCCCCCCCCAGGTGCTCAGGTTGGAACTAGCACCAGTGGAGCTTGATTTTGGACTACTTTTAGAAGATTGCTTGGATCGCTGAAGTAAAGTTCAGCTTCTCTTTATTTATGGCTATTTTGATGTCGGGGATTATGTCTTTCAGTTTATGTACTTTGTTTTATCAAGATGGATATGATCTACTTGACTTTGGTTTATGGTTTTGATGATGTAATCAAACATATGTGTTTTCCGCTGCAATGAAATAAAGTTTTAAATTTCCAAGTACTGCTTTATATCTATCTTGTTGTGATTTTCTGTTCTATATTCACTTAAAATGCTCCATGGAAATTAATGCATTCCCTTTGTGAGTGACATTAATGGACGTGGGGTGTTACACGTGGTATCAGAGCTGAAGGTTACCAGAACAGATATGAATTTTTGAAAAACTATTTTTCACAGCAATTTTTATAAAGAAGTACTTTCAAAAGTATGTTTTAAGGAAAGTATTTTCAAGAGAAAAGTGTATTTTGGAAAGCATAAACCCAAGAGCCATATATCTTTCCCTTGGTTCTTGTATATTGATTCTTTCCTTTTTCGTTTCAGCATGTCTGAAGCATCTGAGATACCAGAGGGTTTCATGTACCCGGTTGGTTTCGTCAGTATCTCGAGGCTAGGGCCGCCATCGCAGGTCCAGCAAATCCTCCTCCTCCCCCTCCTCCTCGTGTCGATAATTTCGCAAAGATATGTAAGGACTTTAGAGCAATGGGTGGGAAACCTTTTCACGGGACGGAGACATTTGTTGAAGCTCGTAACTGGCTAAAGGAGGTGGAAGAATTGTTTGGAATCTTTGAAGTGGATGATGGAAGAAAAGTCCAGCTAGCTGCCTGGCTAATGAAGGATGATGCCACGTTTTGGTGGGAGGTCACTAATGGGGGACGTCCAGTCGATACATGGCTAGATTTTAGGCAGAGGTTTGAGGTGAAGTTTCTCTCACGGGCTGAAGAGAATCTATACATGGAAAGATTTTTGTCGCTGAAGCAAGGAAATCTATCAATGAAAGAGTACGTCAACAAATTCAACCAATTGGCAAGGTTTGGCTTAGACTTGGTGAACACTCCAGAAAAGAAGGCTCTAAGATTTGTTAAGGGTTTAAACGAGCTGCTTCATGGGTTAGCTATGACTCACATTCCCATGGGGGCTACCTTTGAGAGGTTAGTTGACATGGCGCTCATGCATGAAGAGGAGAAGGGCGCCAATGCTAATAAGGCACCCGAGAAGAAAGGGGATCAAAAGAAGCCGCAACAGCAACAACAAAACTAGAAAGGTGGAAAAGGCAACAATGCTAAGGGGAAGAAGAAATGCTTTAATTGTGGGACACCCGGCCATCTAAGCAAAGATTGTAGGAAGAAAAAGAGACCGGTTGTTTCCACTATGGCGAAGCGGGACATCTTATTAAGGACTGCCCAAAGAAAGGGCAGAGGGCAGGGTCTACCTCAGGAGGACAGGTGCAAGCTCTTATGGCACCAGGGCAGGCAAGGGGACAAGTTCAGGCTCTCGTGATCCCACCGCTGCAAGAACAAGGTAGAGCAATTTCCGTTGAAAGTTTAGTTTTTCTGTTTGATCATCCTGTCCATACTTTATTCGATTCTGGCGCATCGCATTCGTTTATTTCTACATCATTAGTTGAAACACTGCACCTAGATACTAGTCTAGTTACTGATCCGTTAGTAGTCTCAAATCCTATTGGTGGTTCGGCTCATCTTTCTATTATCTGTCGGGATTTGAGAGTGTTTATCTTGGGCGTTGAGTTTGAATGCAACGCCTTTGTTCTGGGCTTTATGGGCTACGGCTTGATTCTAGGTATGGTTTGGCTGACTAGATATGGGGCCATCCTAGATTGTGAAAGAAGGGTAGTCAGATTGTTGACTCGTTATGGAAGGACCCTTGATATTTCTTGTGACCCTAGAGGTCCGGTAATGCTTAGCTACCTAGAGTCCCTTGATGCATCCGATGATGATTTACATTCAGTTCGTATAGTCCGTGAATATGATGATATCTTCGATGAGGTGAGGGGTTTACCGCCAAAACGTGAGATAGACTTTCGAATATATCTAGTGGACAATGCAAAGCCAGTTGCATTGCCAGTGCGCCTCATGGCTCCAAGAGAGAGAAGGGAACTCAGTAAGCAAGTAAAAGAATTGCTTGAGAAGGGGTTCATCAGAAGTAGTTTATTGGAGTGGGGTGCTCCAGTAGTGTTTGCCACGAAGGCGGATGGGTCACTTAGACTTTGTGTGGACTATAGAGAACTTAATAAGCTTACTAAGAAGAATAGACACCCACTGCCGAGGATTAACGATCTCTTCGAACAGTTAGTTGGCGCCTCAGTGTTTTCGCAGTTGGACTTAGCCATGGGTTTCCATCAGTTGAGAGTGGCTGAGGATAGCATAGACAAGACTGCCTTTAGGACTCCAGACGGTTTCTTCGAGTGGTTGGTGATGCCCTTTGGTTTGACAAACGCCCCTGCATACTTTGTTGATTTGATGAGTAGGGTGTTTAGGGAGTACCTTAATAAATTCATGGTAGTCTTCGTAGATGACATCTTGATCTTTTCTAAAAGTGAAGAAGAGCATGCCCTACATCTTAGGGAAGTGTTGGAGACTCTTCGAGCGCATAGCCTTAAAGCTAAATTTTCTAAATGTCACTTTTGGAGAAAGGAAGTGCGATTCTTAGGGCACGTGGTTTCCAAAGAAGGGATAGCCGTGGATCCCGCGAAGGTAGTGGCCATCCAAGATTGGAAGGTTCCTAAAAATGCGATCGAGGTGAGGAGTTTCTTAGGGTTGGCTAGCTACTATAGGAAGTTCATCAAAGACTTCACAAAAATATCAGCTCCATTAACACGCTTGACGAAGAAGAACTTAGTTTTCATGTGGGACGTAGATTGTGATGATGTGTTCCAACGTTTAAAGAGAGCTTTGACCACAGCCCCAGTCTTAGTGTTGCCAGATGGAAGTAAGCCATTTACCGTTTATACCGACGCTTGTGGGACAGGACTAGGCGCAGTCTTAATGCAAGAGGGAAGGGTAATAGCCTATGGTGGAAGGCAGTTGAGAGTGCATGAAAGAAATTACCCTACACATGACCTAGAGTTGGTCGCTATCGTTTTCGCGCTTAAGTCTTGGCGTCATAATCTTCTTGGCGAGAAATTCGAATTGTTCACTGACCACAAATCGCTAAAATACTTATTCTCTCAGAAGGACTTGAACTTAAGGCAGCAAAGGTGGATGGATTTCTTAGCATCCTACGACTTCGAGATAGCATATACCCCTGGCAAGGGTAACGTGGTGGCAGATGCCTTAAGTAGAAAAAGATTATCCTTGAGTCCGTTGTTTGTTGAGCGGCGAAGTTTAGAGTTCATCTCTACGTTTGACTTTACACCTTCCATTGACTTCGTACCTGGTTTGCTAGCATCCTTAGAGGTCCGACCTACGCTTTTGGGACAGATTGGCGAGGCACAGCAAGACGACCCACAGTTGGTTGAGTTAGTAGAAAAGCTCAAAGGAGGGGAGTCATCGAGCCATCTCCGTAGGTATACCCTAGATGATAAAGGTTGGTTGCGTAGGGACGATAGACTTTGTGTACCACGGGACAAAAATCTAAGGAAGACCATTCTAGATGATGCCCATCGTTTGAAGATGACCATTCATCCCGGCGGGGACAAGATGTACATGGACATGAGACGAGTTTACTTTTGGGCCGGCATGAAGAAAAATGTGGCTGAGTATGTCGCTAGATGCTTGGTGTGCCAAAAAGTAAAAGCAGAGCAAAAGAAGCCCGGTGCATTGCTTCACCCATTGGAGGTCCCACAATGGAAGTGGGAAAGTGTCTCGATGGACTTTATTGACGGATTACCAAGATCGAGGAAGGGTAATACGGGGATTTGGGTCGTGGTAGATAGACTTACTAAAAGTGCCCATTCCATTCCCGTGAAGAGTAAGAGGACTGCTCCATGGTTAGCCTCCGTATACATTCGAGAAATAGTTCGTTTGCACGGTGTTCCTTCTAGCATAGTGAGCGACCGCGATCCCATCTTCACTAGCGAGTTTTGGAAGAACTTGCAAGAGGCGGTAGGGACTCAGTTATGTTTGAGCACCGCATATCATCCTCAGACGGACGGCCAGACCGAGAGGGTGAATCGTATTCTAGAGGACCTATTGAGATTATGTGTCTTAGATTTCGGAGGTACATGGGAGGAACATCTTCCATTGGTAGAGTTTGCATATAATAATAGCTTTTAGTCTAGCATTGGCATGGCACCGTTCGAAGCTCTTTATGGACGGTCGTGTCGTTCGCCTACATGTTGGTGGGAATCTACGGATAAGATCTTGCTTGGACCCGATATGATTAGAGAGACTACGGAGAAGATCGATTTGATTCGAAGGAGGATGAAGACGACGCAAGATAGACAGAAATCTTATGCGGACAAGAGGAGGTCAGATCGTGAGTTTGATGTTGGGGACATGGTATTTGTCAAGGTGTCTCCATTACGGAACGTCGTTCGCTTTGGGTCCGTTGGGAAGTTTGCACCAAGGTTCGTAGGACTGTTTCCTATTAAGAAAAGGATTGGGCAGATGGCGTATAGAGTGGAGTTGCCCGAGAGACTTAGTGGTGTACACGACATATTCCATGTATCACATTTGAGGAAGTGCTTGCATGAGACTGCGGAAGTGGTAGAGCCGAGCTTGCTTAGAGAGGTGGAGATCCAGCGTGATGCAACGATTCGACGTGCTCCTACGCGCATTCTTGGGTCGGAGATTAAGAAGTTGAGGAATCGAGAGGTCAAACTAATCAAATTGCAATGGGGAGATGATGAGAGCAACGCTACTTGGGAGACGGAAGAGAAGATGCGTTCATTATACCCTTTTCTTTTTGAGGGTATGTCTTTTAATTTCTCCTTTATCGCTTAGCTTGTACTTATCTTATTTTTGGTATGTCCTCTCGCTAGTATCTTTGACCTTTAGATAGGGTAGTCCTATGGTTGAAACATGTGTTTGAGACATGTTATGTATGATGGATGCATGTGGATGCAAGTGTTTGCCAGTGGTTGCTCGTGGATGCATATGCACACACTTTAGGCACTAGATCGACTCAGTTACATCATATTGCATATTGCGTATAAATGTGTGTACATCTTTAAGTAATGGATGAATAATGGTTGTACCATCATATGGATGTTGCGTTTTGGTGAATGGTTGTACATACATGTAGAAATGAGATGTACCGATAAGGTTCTTCGCATACATAATGGATGCATGGCACTATCATGGTTTGCATTAAGGTGGTCAACTGAATCAGTAGACCGCCTGATTTTGCATTAAATAAGGAACATATACGCACACTTCTTGCATATGTTCATACAGCATTAGGAATTTATAAGGACAATGGATGCCTGTGTTTTATGGTCGAGTAGATGGTTGTTTGGATGTTAGGATATGCATTCTCCTTAACTTAGAGATTTCGGGGGCGAAATCCTTTAAGGAGGGGAGAATGTAACACCCCGGATTTTTGAATAATCGAATTAACTAAATTAAAGAATAATTAATCTCAGACGTGAGAATTAAGGGAAACGGGTTGTGCCATTGTGTTCGTCTCGGAATTCTGGATGAGATAAAGTCGGAGTTTGTGTGAATTGGACTCCGTATGAAGAAGTTATGGCGATCGGAAGTTTCAGAAAATTCAAAACAGATTTTCAGAAAATTCAAATTTCGGAGTCAGACAGGCTAGGCGGGAAAATTCCCGCCAGGTCCAGGTCGACCATAGGGTCGACCTGGGGGTCGACCTGCCTTAACCAGGTCAACCATAGGGTCGACCTAAGGGTCGACCTGCCTTAACCAGGTCGACCTGGGGGTCGACCTAGGCAGATTTGATTGATGACCTGTTTGTGACTATATTGTGACTCATTAGGGTTTCTGATCTTCTCTGATTGGCTGGGATTAATTCTGGGTTGATCGGACGGCTTAAACTAATCCTAAACTCTATAAAAACACCTATAGACTCAAACCCTAAAATCAAAACAAAATTGGATTCATGGCCTCCATGCCGTCACCTTGCAACTCAGAATAGCCACCGCCCATTAGAGAGGAAGAAAGCAAATCAAATTCAATCCTTTTAAACTCTAACAGCGAATCTTCATCAAAGGAGTGCTAATTCAACTCCAGAAATCAGAATTCAGAACTCAAGACTGCTTTTGAGTTGTGAGTTCGATAGTTTTAACAAAATAATTAATAAATGAATTGGATTGTGTTATAATGCAGATAATTTGGATGTGATATGAATTGTTGACTTCATGTTGTAATTATGTTGTAGAATTATGTTGTAATTTCTATGATATTATTTTATGATGCTATCATCTAAGATGCAAAGTTATGATGCTATCACCCATGTTATAATCCTATAATTGGCTTATGTCTAGTTGAATCATCATGTTTCTTATGCTAGTTTGTTATATTGATTCATATGATAAATCATATGTAGGAAAGTTTAGATGTTGATTCAAACATGAACCATATACAAGTTGGGTAGAATTATATGTGACCTTGCATAGCTATGGCACTTAGTTTATGTGAGAATTTAATCGAAAGTTAGGCTATGACATATGCTAAATTCTACATGATACTTTACATGTTAGATACTAGTCTACACCATTGTTGCGATGTATAAATCACCTATGTAAGTTTATGAGTTGGATATGAATCATGTTATGCAAGTTTCGGATTATTACCTATGCAAATATAGATTTATGACATATGTTATTTATGCAAGTTTGTGGCCATTATTTCATCAAGTTCACACCTTTCGATTTGGATCCATGACATATGTTATTTATGCAAGTTGTAATTTTGGCCTATGCAAGTTTTAGATGTAGAACATCATTCACATATGCAAGTTCACCCCTATGTTAGATTTATGTTTTAATTATGTGTATAAATTGTGATGTTTTCTTTTATTTTATAAGTTAGACTATTCGAGTCTAACGTATATTTTTACATTAAATGAACAAACGTACTACGTGGGGAAAAAGAGGATAATATTAAAAATATTTAAAAGGCATAAAATATAACTGTGGTGAAAATTAGTATGATTTTACATACCATAAATGGATGGACATAATTGAGTCAATTATGGACATCGTTAAATTTGGAATTGATTGATAATTTGAATAGGGAAAGTAATTCAAATTTGGGGAATGATTAATTAGGAGTAATTAATCGTCTAGGAAACGAAGTTAGGCTCTTTTGTGGTGTAAGACTGCCCGGACCCGCCCGGAAAATCCAGCTGCCACAAATGCCAGTCTAATGTGAGAGGTCTTAGGCACAAACTAAAAACGTAACAGTTGTAAAGACACGAGGTAAGGCTCTTTTGTGTTGTAAGACTGGCCGGACCAGCCCGGCAAATCCAGCTGCCACAAATGTCAGTCTAATGTGAGAGGTCTTTATGAGGTTACGGTCTTAATGAATTAAGAAACACTTAACCAGATAAGCATGTAGTGGGACATGAGGGGGTTAAGTGGGTGCCTTGGGTGGCATGTGGAATCTAGTGGGTGCCTTGGGTGGCATTTGGAAATACGATTAGAAACACTTAACCAAAATTGAAACATGTAATTGAAACATGAATAAGAAGTGGGTTAAGTGGGATGTACTAGAAGGGACCAAGCTTAGGTGGATTGCTTGTGTCAAGTAATGGGGGCCCATTTCAACCAGTAACCCATACGTATCTTTGTATGCTCGACCCAAGTCGAGGATGGTACACGCATACTGGGCTTGACTGTAAGAGGCCAAACCGGGTTAGCGGTGGCAACGCAAGTCCAACGGGTTAATATGCGTGTGTGGACCCGGGCTGGTAGGTAAGACGTTGTTACATCGTGTAGGTAAGACGTTGTTGCATCGTGTAGGTATAAGCCGTGCATTCTTGGTGGTATCGGGTTTCCACTTTGGGGAGTGATACACCCCACTGTGGGGCCAACACGGGTATCTACGAGTTAGGGAGCCGATCGCTTGGGGGTAGTGGGTACACCTAGTGGAGATAGGGGAAGACGGCACCTATGAAGGCAGCTAGGGGTGCACAAAACTACCAATATTATTATTAAGTCTGTAGGAGGGATCAACCTTAGGGTGACTAGTGGTGGTGCAGTATACTAGTGGCGGTGCAGTTTAGCAATTATCCTATAGTGTTGGTGTAGTTTAGTAAATTTATCTTAGTGGGTTAGGTGCGCTTTAACGATATCGTTGTTCATCTTGTTTCTTTGTTTACTCTGTCATACTCAATGGTTCATGATCATTTCCTTATTTTCCAACTTATGCCTTAGCCTAGTTACTTTGTTAATTATATTGTTAGAATTATCGCACTCGTCAGACTTTATGTCTGACCCCCCCTTTTCCATCTCTTTCCTACCCCCCCCAGGTGCTCAGGTTGGAACTAGCACCAGTGGAGCTTGATTTTGGACTGCTTTTAGAAGATTTCTTAGATCGCTGAAGTAAAGTTCAGCTTCTCTTTATTTATGGCTATTTTGATGTTGGGGATTCTGTCTTTCAGTTTATGTACTTTGTTTTATCAAGATGGATATGATGTACTTGACTTTGGTTTATGGTTTTGATGATGTAATCAAACATATGTACTTGACTTTGTTTTATATCTGTCTTGTTGTGATTTTCTGTTCTATATTCACTTAAAATGCTCCATGGAAATTAATGCATTCCCTTTGTGAGTGACATTAATGGATGTGGGGTGTTACACGAGTTATACACATGCCTGTGATGTTGGGTAAATAACAAGTTAATTTGTTTTGATCTTCCTTTTTCTCATTTTCCTATGTTTATTTCTAGTCTTGCCTATATGTCTATGTGATTCTATTCTTCTTCCTCTGTTTCCTTTTTATTTTGTGCCAAGCCTAAGCCTTTAGAAGTCTAGGCTATACCCTATTAGAGTGTACGCATAATTGGGGCAATAATGAATGACATAAAAAGGAAGTTAGGCATATTAATTAATTAATTGGGACTGATTGATCGTATTTTGGGAAAAAGGACCAATATACATGTTAGGCTAGGTGTAAACTAATAAGAGGGATAGTTTGCATATGCTATAACTTGGTAGAGATATGCATAAACTTGTGTATGTTATAAATTGGGAAAAAGATTGATGAATATTATGAATATGAATTGGTAATGTTAAATTTGACTTAAAACAGACGTTAAGTAAATTGTCATGCTAAGAAAAGGGTTGTACACACATAATGACATTATAACCATGCTTATTAATAAACCAGAACCTGCTAGGTTAAAATAATTATTATTAAGCAAAGAGGTCCCTCGTCTTCTATTATATCAGATTTTAGGGACTCTTAAATCCAAGATAATTGGGGATACAAACATAGGGAGTTTTGGCTTGTGTCAATCTGCTATTTGGGACCCTTATCGGTCAATATCCATGTAGGCATCTTATCTGATGGGTCCTCGCACTAGATAGAGGCTCAGGGCATGCTTTACTGAACTTGATAGTAATAGGTTAACATTGCGGTGATTACGGGGGTGTTCCGACAGAATCATGAGCATGCATGGGTCCAACTAGGGAAGATAAGACGCTATAACACTAGTAAATATGTCTGTGTCATATGGTTGCTGGGTTAGAGAGTGATACACCCTACTGCTGGGCATGACAAAGGTATTTACATAGTAGGGAGTCGATCGCTTAGGTAGTAATTAGGGTACACCTAATCTTATTGTTATGTAATTAAGGTACACCTAATCCTGCTGTTTAATCCCGCTGTATAACCCTGCTGTTATTTTCTGTTATTAATCCTACTGATATGTAATTAGGCAGCTAACTTAATCTTGTTAAGACTGTTATACTAATACTGGTGCAGACATATATGTTCAGACATTACTTATTTTTAGGATATAAATGTGAAGCATTACTCGATCATAAATTTATTCCTATTACTCTGTCCATCATACTAGTATGTCTAGTTTATAGTTTACTTTCATGACACTATACATTTCTTATCCAATCTTATTTACCTGTCCTGACATTTCTATTTTATGCTTATTTGTAAGTCACTGGAACTCACCAGACTTTATGCTGACCCTTTTTTTGGCCTCTTTCTTCCATTCCCCCGTCAGGTCCTCAGAGTGGCAGCACTTAACAACAACTAGGATATCTCTTTAGCTTGGACTTGACTTGTACTTCTTGTAATGTATCGTTCTGACTGGCTCTCTACTTTAGCTTGGATTATGGCAGGGGATATGACTTTATGTACTTTTCTATTTTATTTTCTGAGATGGGTTGAAAGACAGATTTGAGACAGTTTGCTAATTGTAACGGGTTTTGATGTATTTCTGAGACCATTCTTTATTTATGTTGTAATAATGTTTAAAAAAATTCCACTGCTTATTTTATTTGTCTTGTATATTCTCCATAATGATTGCCTACTGCGCTTCACGGAACTTAATGCATTCTATAATGGGTGACATTAACGGACGTGGGATGCCACATTTGGTATTAGAGCCGAAGGTTGCAAGATCATAGAAAAAGTTTTTAAAACCGTTTTCAAAAAGCAAAGTATTGTAAAGTAGAAATCTAGTTTTGAAAAACATATCCCCACAAGTCATAGTCAAAATTCTCTCGATCTCTTGTTGAATTCTTTTCCTTTTATTTTACGCATATCTGGGGAACCCAATCTTCCTGAGGGTGTTCAGATGCCGGCAAGATTCCGTAGATATCTTGAGGCTATGGCACCCACCGAAGGTCAAGGAAATGCCCCTCCCCCAGCTGCAGCCGTTGTTCCTCTACCTCCTCAAGGAGATAACTTCTCTAATATATGTAAAGACTTCTGCGCTATGGGAGGAAAACCATTCCGTGGAACCGAAAGCTTTGTTGAAGCACGGAATTGGCTATGAGAGATGTAAAACTTATTTGGACTTTTTGCTGTCGACGACAGAAGGAAAATACAACTAGCTACATGGAAACTTAAAGATGAGGCTTCCTATTGGTGGGAAGTAACGCAAGCTCTACAATTCGTGGTGACATGGGATGACTTCAAGCAATGGTTCAAGGTGAAATTCTTATCCCAAGTAGAGGAGGGACTGCAAATGGAAAGGTTCTTGGCTTTAAAATAAGGAGACATGCCGATTGAGGAAATGTGATTAAGTTTAATCAACTAGCAAGGTTTGGACTAGAGTTGGTAAATACCCCCCACAAGAAGGTGCTTAGATTTGCGAGAGGGTTGAATAAACCTCTCCAAGGACTTGCTTTGTCTCACATACCGATGGGGGGAACTTTTGAAAGGCTAGTTGATATGGCGCTTATGCAAGAAGATGCCAATGGAGAAAAGAAAGAGACTAAGATTGAGGAGACTCAAGCTAAGGCAGAAAGCAGAAATGATGGCCCGAAAAAGGAAAACAAAAGCGTCAAAAGAAAGGTGGAAAGCCCGATGAGGCCCGAATCAAAAAGGAGGTAAAGTGTCATGGTTGTGGTGTTAAGGGGTAATTTACGAAAGACTGCAGAAAGACCAAGGGAACTTGCTTTAACTGTGGATAGATGGGACACTTCACCAAGAAATGACTTAGCAAGCAAGCGCAAGGGGCAAGAACTTCTGGACAAGTGCATGCTTTAGAAGCAAATAGACCTGATCGAGGTAGGGAAGTCACGGTTGAAGGTTGGATTTCCCTTTTTAACTATCATGTTCGATCCATGTTTGTTTTTCATGCTTCACACTCATTTATATCCAATTCTTTAGTAGATAGTCTGCACCTAATTACTACTATAATCTATGAACCTGTAATAGTCTTAAACCCCATATGAGGATATGCTCATTTATCCACGATGTATAAGGGTTTGAGAATTTCTATCTTGGGCGTTGAATTTGAATGCGACCCGTATGTATTGGGCTTTATGGGTTATGGTTTGATTCTAGGCATGGATTGGCTAGCTATGTATGGTGCCATCCTTGATTGCAAAAAGAGAGTTGTTAGACTCCTTTACTGTTATGATAGGACTCTCGAAATTTCCTATGACCCATGGGGGTTGGTGATGCTCAGTTTTCTAGAATCACTTCTATTGACGACTTATGATCTGTGCCCATAGTTGGAGACTACCCGGATGTGTTTGAGGAGGTTAAGGGTCTACCTCCAAAGTGTGAGATAGACTTTCGAATTTACTTGGTAGAGAATGCGAAGCAAGTTGCTCTACCAGTGCGCCACATGGCTCTAAGGGAAAGGAGGGAGCTAAGAAAGCAAGTAGAGGAGCTATTCGAGAAAGGTTTCATTAGGCGAAGCATTTCAGAGTGGGGAGCTCCATTCGTCTTCGCAACTAAGGCAGATGACTCACTTCATCTATGTATAGATTATAGGGAGTTGAATAAGCTCACTAAGAAGAATAGGCACCCACTACCGAGAATCGATGACCTGTTTGACCAGCTAGTTGGCGCGTTAGTTTTCTCACAGATGAATCTGGCTATGAGGTTTCATCAGTTGAGAGTAGCAAAGGACATCATTGATAAGTGTGCATTCAAAACTCCAGATGGCTTCTTCGAATGGTTGGTTATGCCTTTTGGGCTAACTAATGCACCCGCCTATCTTGTGGACATGATGAGTAGGGTGTTTAGGGAGTTTCTGAACAAGTCTGTTGTGGTCTTTGTAGATGACATCCTGATCTTCTCAAGGAACAATGAGAAGAATGCCCAACACTTAGGAGAGGGTCTACGCACCCTCAGGCCACATAACCTCGAGGCGAAGTTTTCTAAGTGTCACTTCTGGAGAAAGGAAGTAAGGTTACTAGGGCATGTGGTCTTCAAGGACGGGATATCAGTGGACCCTGCGAAAGTCGGTGCAGTTCAAGGTTGGAGGGATCCAAAGAATGCAACGGAGGGGAGAAGTTTCCTAGGGATGAAGGGCTACTACAGAAAGTATATCAAAGACTTTGCACGAGTATCGACCTCGCATGCTCGACTAACGAAAAAGAACTTAGATTTTTCATGGAGCGTTGATTGCGAGGATGCTTTTCAGAGGTTGAAGAGGGCTCTGACAACAGCCCAAGTTCTGACTATCTTAGATGGAAGCAAGATGTTTACGGTTTACACCGATGCTTGTGGCATAGGGCTTGGTGTTGTCTTGATGCAAGAAAAAACGGTAAGGTTCTGTGGAAGCAGGCATTTGAGGATTCATGAAAAGAACTACCCAACCCACGATATAGAGTTGGCTGCTATAGTGTTTGCATTGAAGTCTTAGCGACACTATCTAATTGGAGAAAAGTTTGAGCTATATACGGATCATAAGTTGCTCAAGTACTTGTTCTCATAGAAGGATCTCAACTTGAGGCAACAACGGTGGATGGAGAGAAACACCCCGCCTCCGTTAAGGTCACTCACTAAGGGAATGCCTTAACTTTGGTGGAGCGCTTTGGGTAAAAGATGCAGATCAATTAAAAGACAGCAAAATAAAGCAGCGGAAAATGAAACTTTACTTTATTATAAAACAGCTTGTACAAAGATTGTTTGCAATACCAAAGTATCTATCTTGTTTAATAAAATAAAGAAGCATAAACGACAATAATATTCCCCAATAGAGCAAAGCAAGTCATAGCCGAAATGGAACTGAGTCCATAGCAACACATGATGATCTTGAAGCAACAAGAATCCAAGCTAAGTAGAAGTGTTTCCTCCCTGACTACCTGGGGGGGAACGGAAGAAAAGAAGACAAAAGAAAATAGAGTCAGACATAAATCCTGGTAAGTCCAGTTACTTTCAGCATGTGAACATGTAAAAACAACATGACATGAATTAACTGGATACAAGACATAACCATAATAATAAGGATAACAAGATAACAAAGGATAAGCATAAGATATGATAAGGGAAGATAAACTGGATGCGCTTCTACTCTTTCTCTACCTCGCCACTACCCTATTATTCGGATTTCTATGTCTATGTACCGCCTAACTAATGTCCCAACTAGTAATCTGTATACAATGACAATAATTACAACGTGATACCAATCCCCGCAGTTATGGTAGCCTTCAGGTGTACATCGATTATAAGGACTCCACCTCAGTCAGCCCAATTGCCATGAATATGTTCGATGTACCCTTACTACCCTATCGATGGGCTCCCTACTTGCATATTCAGTTGTGTCATACGACCCCCACTTGATTGTAGATACCTGTGCTGGTCCCACCATGGGGTATATCAAGTCCCATGGTAGCGACCCGACACAACTCTAGAGTGCATAGTGTATACTACTGATGCCCAGTGCCTTCTTTTTCTGCTCCGGAGTGTATGCACGCCCGCACTCCGTTAGAACCTACACTGCTGCACCAACCGCCGTCATTTTGACCGCTTATAATCAACCCAGTAATCGTGCCCGACCCTGCCTAATTTCAGGGTACCATGGTACAACTATGTGGGTTACTGCTGAAATGGGTCCCCATTACTAGGGTTTCCTAATTATTAAGTTTGTGGGCCTATATTTACTGATATTACCCACCAACCCTGATGTGTACTTAACCCCTCTACAGATCTAAGCACGTGTATATAATGGTTAAGTGTGTGGGCCTATATTTACTGATATTTACCCACCAACCCTGACGTGTACTTAACCCTTCTATAGATCCAAGCACGTGTATTTAATGGTTAAGTCTGTGGGCCTATATTTACTGATATTACCCACCAACCCGATATGTACTTAACCCTCCTACTCGTCATGTTATGTTGGTTAAGAGTTCATATTAACTTAACCCCACCCGTTTACCATGTTATATTGGTTAAGTGTCACCAGTCTATTCAAGTTAACTTAACCCATCTACTTGTCATGTTACTATGGTTAAGTGTTGCCCTCTTGTATTAACTTAACCCTGCCACAAATCATGTTATGCGGGTTAAGTGTATCCTCTTGTGTTACTTAACCCTACCACACGTCATGTTATATATATATGTATATATATATATTGGTTAAGTGTTACATTAGTTAACTTAACCCTACTGTCTGTTCAACTAACATGTTATATCGGTTAAGTGTCCTAAATGTACTTAACCTCGCCCACTTGTCTATTTAACATGTTATAATGGTTAAGAGTTCTAAATTTACTTAACCTTACCCACTTGTCTAGTTAACATGTTAAATTGGTTAAGTGTTTTAAGTTTACTTAACCTTACCCACTTGTCTAATTAACATGTTAAATTGGTTAAGTGTTCTAAAATTACTTAACCCTACCAAATCTTGTCTTAGCTTTAATTCATTTTTTAAAGCACCAACCACTCACATTAGACAGGTATTGTTGCGGTCACTGGATGTGCCGGTTGGTTCCGGGTAGCTTTACACCGCAACTCAGTCTAACCTCGGGTTCTTATTGTGCTCAATGCCTTAACCTCTCACATTAGACAGGTATTGTTGTGGTTACTGTACAGTCAGGCGGGTCCGGGCAGTTTTACACCACAACTCAATCTAACCTCGGGTTAGGCCTATTCATATTTTCTACAATGTACACATTTCTCATTTAGGACAAATTTTATATGTAAATTATTCCTAATTTACATATGCCGTAATTACTTTTTTAATGTACATTATCAACATTTATTATTATGGCCCACTTTCCCTCTAAATCATGTTTATAATTTTTGGTGTGTAAATTATACCAAATTAAGTGTCACTAACCATGATTGTGCTAAACATGATAATTACATGTAATTTCAAGTTAATAATCTGAATAGGCTATACCCCACCTTCCCAAACTCGCCATAATAGTCATGCCCAAAATCACTATGTCATATATTTGGCGTTCCAAATCAATAATTAAGCCTAATCTAGATTTAATGTTCCTATTTACATTTTACACCCAATCTAGATTAAATATCCAAACTTACAATTCATATTAATACTAGATTTAATTTTTTAGTTTACAGTTTATGCCCAAAACATGGTTTACAAGCCAATTTACATACTTTGCGGCCAATTAACAATTTTACCATTTATGCTAAGTCTAATATGCATGTAAATTATTTACGATTATAGCTAATTCAGATTATGCCATCATATTTGTTATGCCAAATTATCTTAATTAAGCTACACCCAAATTCCCACGCCGTAATCATATGTATATCATGATTTCATAAGTTTTTGAGTACTCATGAAATGAAACTAATAAAAGGAATAGGGGATAAGCATGAGAATTGACATAAAAGAATAGACATGGAAGAATGAATCAAATAAAAAAATAATGGTTCCAATAGGTTCGATGTACATAACAGTAAGTAGGAATAAACTAGACAAGTTACACCCTAAATATGAGATCCAACATAATTAAGGGAATAGGCATAGGTGATTTAGCCCAACTTAATGCCAGTTCTAAGTACAATTTAATAGGTTAATGGGAATAGGCATAAGCCACTAACTACAATAGTTATAGGAAATAACCACAATAGTCATGTACGACTAACCACGATAGTTTCTCAATCATAGTCATAGGTAGTAGTCTCATAGTATTGAATCATAGGCAATAGTCCCAAATTTATGAATCATAGTCATAGTCATAGGCAACAGTCTTATGTTCATAGTTATAGGCATATTCTTATGTTCATAGTCATAGGCATAGTCTTATGTTCATAGTCATAGGCATAGGAAACAGTCTTATGTTCATAGTCATAGGCATAGTCTCCTTGGTAATTAATCACAATAGTCCTGAATCAGGTCCAAAGGCAAGTACAAACATAGATTCAAATGAAAGGATCAGGCTTATTCTCATATCCATTAGATTTCATGTCACAAAATAGATCTAGGCATTCAAATCTAAAAAGTAACTGACTTACATTGATCGGTTTTAGAAAAGGATAATAAGATAGCGTTGTGGTGATTTGCTATGATTTGCGTGGCGTTGCTCGAAGCCGTTGAGTTAGCCTTTGATTCCCTTCTTGAAGCTTTAACTTGATTTAAATCTCTTCTTGAAACACTTGACCAGCATAACCTCATCTTAGATTTATATATTGTTTTATTTTAATTAGAATTAGAGCAGAGTATAGACGTAGAGAAGTTGTGAGGAGAAAATATGAGGCCTAGGGTTGTTTTTATAACTGTTTGATCAATGTATAGGGCCAAAATCTCGTCTAGTTTCAAAAATGTGAATTCTGCCCAGATCTGGGGGTAGGTCGACCCCCAGGTCGACCTCCCTTGGGTAGGTAGACCTCCAGGTCGGCTTCCCTTGAGGTAGGTCGACCTCTAGGTCGACCTTCCTGGGCGGGAATTTTCCCGCCCAGCCCAGTTCTGCGATTTTTGAATTTCTGAGCTGGTTCTGAATTTTTGCTGAAAATTCTGAACGTCATAACTCCTTCATACGGAGTCCGATTTACGTAAACTTAGATTCTCTATCTCAAGCAGAATTTCGAGATGAACGCAATGGCGTAACCCATTTCCCTTAATTCTTCTTCTAAAAATTATTTATACTTTAATTTGTGAAACATAATGTTACAGAATTGCGGGGTGTTACATTCTCCCCCCATTAAAGGATTTCGTCCTCGAAATCATAAAGTTAGGAAGAATGTGTCCTACCATTCAGTCATCCGTCTACTCAACCATTCAATCATAGCCATTTATTGTCCTTAAAAATATTTCTAATGCTTTCATGTTCATATGCATAGTGTGTGTATATGTCCTTATCTAATGCAAAATCAGGCGGTCTACTGATTCAGTTGACCTCCTTAATGCGAATTATGTCAGTGCCATGCATCCATTATGTATGCAATCCTAATGATACATATCATTTCTATATGAGTGCACAACCATTCACTCAAATGCAACGACCACAGGATAGCACATCAAGTTCAATCCATAAAAAAATACATATATGCAAATGCAATATGGAAGTGACTGAGTTGATCTAGTGCCCTAAGTGTGTATATGCATCCACGAGCAACCACTAGCATCCACCGAACTTAACATGTTTCAAACACATGTTTACATCCATTGGCTTCTACCTTAGGATTGAGAATAGGACCGAGAGGATATACTTAAAAGCTAAAGACTATCATGCAAATAGATTTTACAGAAAAAGAGGAATCAAGGATATACCCTCAAAAAGGGTAGGAGGCGCGTATCTAGTTTTCAGTCTTCTAAGTCGCACCTTCTTGAGCTTCACTCCACTGTACCTTATCTAATTTAACTTCACGATTGCGAAGCTTCTTGGCCTCCATTTCCGAAACCCACTAGTAAAGATAGGATCTCGCTCACTTACTATGCTAGAGTGTATCCAATGTAGTCGAACGATCTTCTCGAGAAAAACGTATGTTAATCGTGATACCAAGTGTATATACCTAAGATGATTAAAGGTCTCTCCTCTACTTAGCTTATCCATCATGATGCAAATCTAAGGGTCTAAAGCTAATTGTTACTATGTGCTTATTACCTCTCTTAAGGTCAGTCTAACTTAGGGTGCCAGTCCCAACCATTTATTTCTCACGCAAACCATCCTAGTCGAACCCGACATCCCTCAAGTACAAGCCCCAAAGGCCTAAACCAATACCAGAGAAGCACCCAAGGGATACCTCCTCCGAATTTGGACGATCTATGTGAGATGATACTAACAAAACAACCTAACAATTGAGCACTTTACCGACTCTGGCTATCCTCGCCAACCTTGCTCCAAAATTATCGTTGATCGCACAACTGGCTTTACAGTGTCATCTAGATACATGCGGAAATCTATCTTGAGTTCTTAGGGGGTAAGAACCTACCCCAACGGATCGAAAATCGTTGATAGATAAGTAAAGTGATTCTAGGTAGCTAAGACAAACTGATCACTTATGATCGTACGAAATCTCAAGGGTATTCTCGAGGCAAGTCGAAAGTCTAACTGCCCTTGTTTTATAATTACTAGCTAACCAATCAATGCCTAGAATCAACCCATAGCCCAAACACCTAAGCATAAATATAGCTATTCTCAAATCCTTACAAGTCAAAGATAAATGGGCTGAACAAGCAATTGGATTTAAGTTTATAATGGGATCCTCTACTACACAATATCTAGGGTATAGAGACTCAACTATGGAAGCAGATATATATATATATATATATATATATATACGGATATGAAGCGCTAAAATCGGAAGGAGTACTAACAGGATAATCAAAAAGGAAAAACTCTTTCAACCGAAATCTTACTGCCTCTCTATCAGGTATGCTGGCGGTGAGAGCATGCACTTGCCTTCCGGAAAATCCTGTCCCTTGTTCTTGCCCTTGCCCTTAATTATACGACCCGTTATACCAAAATAAAGATTCTTGTTTTAGGTTTTACTATTCTTTCCTCCCCTCATTTGTGAACCAAGTCCATATCCGTGGGTTCTTCATCCTTGTGCTCCTTAGCCAAACCCCCTCATTCTCAACTTTGCCACCCTGGTGTAACTTGTTGACATGTCTCTCGAAATCTGCTTCCATCGCACGGAGAATCCTACAAAGCTCGAAAGAAAATTACTGCTACAGATGGAAGCTAGGCACTTATTTGTCCTTTGACAAGTGTTGTAGTCTCATCTAGCCTACGGAACCATGCCGCAATGAGGTTACCTCCTAGAGAGCCATGAGCCCTAGAGACTCAAGAAAGAAGGAAACAAGGATTCAAGTAGAGGGCCAAAAGATAGTGCATATTGTTTTGGGGAATATGCCTTTAAAACAAAACTTTTCTTCTGAAAATGCTTCTTTTAAAACCGTTTTGAATATAATTTTTTTTAAATCTTTTTATTTGATCCGGTAACCTTCAGCTCTGATACCAAGAGAAACACCCCGCCTCCGTTAAGGTCCCGCCTCCGTTAAGGTCACTCACTATGGGAATGCCTTAACTTTGGTGGAGCGCTTTGGGTAAAAGATGCAGATCAATTACAAGACAGACAAATAAAGCAGCAGAAAATGAAACTTTACTTTATTATAAAACAGCTTGTACAAAGATTGTTTACGATACCAAAGTATCTATCTTGTTTAATAAAATAAAGAAGCATAAATGACAATAATATTCCCCAATAGAGCAAAACAAGCCATAGCCGAAATGGAACTGAGTCCAAATCAACACATGATGATCTTGAAGCAACAAGAATCCAAGCTAAGCAGAAGTGTTTCCTCCCTGACAACCTGGGGGGGGGGGAACAGAAGAAAAGAAGACGAAAGAAAACAAAGTTAGACATAAAGCCTGGTAAGTTCAGTTACTTTCATCATGTGAACAGGTAAAAACAACATGACATGAATTAATTGGATACAAGACATAACCATAATAATAAGGATAACAAGATAACAAAGGATAAGCATAAGATATGATAAGGCAAGATAAACTGGATGAGCATCTACTCTTTCTCTGCCTCGCCACTACCTTGTTATTCGGATTTCTATGTCTCTGTACCGCCTAACTAGTGTCCCAACTAGTAATCTGTATACAATGATAATAATTACAACGTGATCCTAATCCCCGCAGTTATGGTAGCCTTCAGGTGTACATCGATTATGAGGACTCCACCTCAATCCGCCCAATTGCCATGAATATGTTCGATGTACCCTTACTACCCTATCGATCGGCTCCCTACTCACATATTCACATGTGTCATACGACCCCCACTTGATTGTAGATACCTATGCTGGTCCCACCATGGGGTATATCAAGTCCCATGGTAGCGACCTGACACAACTCTAGAGTGTATAGTGTATACTACTGATGCCCAATGCCTGCTTTTTCTTCTTCGAAGTGTGTGCACGCCCGCACTCCGTTAGAACCTACACTGCTGCACCAACCGCCGTCGTTTTGACCCCTTATAATCAGCCCAGTAATCATGCCCCACACTGCCTAGTTTCAGGGTACCATGGTACATCTATGTGGGTTACTGCTGAAATGGGTCCCCGTTACTAGGGTTTCCTAATGGTTAAGTTTGTGGGACTATATTTACTGATATTACCCACCAACCCTGACGTGTACTTAACCCTTCTACAGATCCAAGCACGTGTATTTAATGGTTAAGTGTGTGGGCTTATATTTACTGATATTTACCCACCAACCCTGACGTGTACTTAACTCTTCTACAGATCCAAGCACGTGTATTTAATGGTTAAGTGTGTGGGCCTATATTTACTGATATTACCCACCAACCCGATATGTACTTAACCCTCCTACTCGTCATGTTATGTTGGTTAAAAGTTCATACTAACTTAACCCCACCCGTTTACCATGTTATATTGGTTAAGTGTCATCAGTCTATTCAAGTTAACTTAACCCATCTACTTGTCATGTTACTATGATTAAGCGTTGCTCTCTTGTATTAACTTAACCCTGCCACAAATCATGTTATGCGGGTTAAGTGTATCCTCTTGTGTTACTTAACCCAACCACACGTTATGTAATATATATATATATATATATATTGGTCAAGTGTTACCTTAGTTAACTTAACCCTACTGTCTGTTCAACTAACATGTTATATCGGTTAAGTGTCCTAAATGTACTTAACCTCACCCACTTGTCTAATTAACATGTTATAATGGTTAAGCGCTCTAAATTTACTTAACCTTACCCACTTGTCTAGTTAACATGTTAAATTGGTTAAGTGTTTTAAGTTTACTTAACCTTACCCACTTGTCTAATTAACATGTTAAATTGGTTAAGTGTTCTAAATTTACTTAACCCTACTAAATCTTGTCTTAGCTTTAATTCATTTATTAAAGCACCAACCACTCACATTAGACAGATATTGTTGCGGTCACTGGAAGTGCCGGTCGGTTGCGGGCAGCTTTACACCGCAACTCAGTCTAACCTCGGGTTCTTATTGGGCTTAATGCCTTAACCTCTCACATTAGACATGTATTTTTGTGGTTACTGGACAGCCAGACGGATCCGGGCAGTTTTACACCACAACTCAATCTAACCTCGGGTTAGGCCTATTCATATTTTCTACAATGTACACATTTCTCATTTAGGACAAATTTTATATGTAAATTATTCCTAATTTACTTATGCCATAATTACTTTTTTATTGTACATTATCAACATTTATTATTATGGCCCACTTTCCCTCCAAATCATGTTTATAATTTTTGGTATGTAAATTATACCAAATTAAGTGTCACTAACCATGATTATGCTACACATGATAATTACATGTAATTTCAAGTTATTAATCAGAATAGGCTATACCCCACCTTCCCAAACTCGCCATAATAGTCATGCCCCAAATCACTATGTCATATATTAAGCGTTCCAAATCAATAATTAAGCCTAATCTAGATTTAATGTTCCTATTTACATTTTACACCCAATCTAGATTAAATATCCAAACTTACAATTCATGTTAATACTAGATTTAATATTCTAGTTTAAATTTTATTCCCAAAAACTTGGTTTACAAGCCAATTTACATACTTTGCGGCCAATTAACAATTTTACTGTTTACGCCCAAGTCTAATATGCATGTAAATTATTTACGATTATAGCCAATTCAGATTATGCCATCATATTTGTTATGCCAAATTATCTTAATTAAGCAACACCCAAATTCCCGCACATTAATCGTACGTATAACATGATTTCACAAGTTTCTGAGTACTCATGAAATGAAACTAACAAAAGGAATAGGGGATAAGCACGAGAATTGACATAAAAGAATAGACATGGAAGAATGAACCAAATACAAAAATAATGGTTCCAATAGGTTCGATGTACATAACAGTAAGTAGGAATAAACTAGACAAGTTACACCATAAATATGAGATCCAACATAACTAAGGGAATAGGCATAGGTGATTTGGCCCAACTTAATGCCATTTCTAAGTACAACTTAATAGGTTAATGGGAATAGGCATAAGCCACTAACTACAATAGTTATAGGCAATAAACCACAATAGTCATGTATGACTAACCAGGATAGTTTCTCAATCATAGTCATAGGTAGTAGTCTCATAGTCATGAATCATAGGCAATAGTCCCAAATTTATGAATCACAGTCATAGTCATAGGCAACAGTCTTATGTTCATAGTCATATGTTCATAGTCAATATCATAGTCTTATGTTCATAGTCATAGGCATATGCAACAGTCTTATGTTCATAGTCATACGCATAGTCTCCTTGGTAATTAATCACAATAGTCCTGAATCAGGTCCGAAGGCAAGTTCAAACACAGATTCAAATGAAAGGATCAAGAATATTCTCATATCCATTTGATTTCATGTCACAAAATAGATCTAGTCGTTAAAATCTAAAAAGTAACTGACTTACATTGATCGGTTTTAGAAAAGGATAATAAGATAGCGTTGTGGTGATTTGCTATGATTTGCGTGGCGTTGCTCGAAGCCGTTGAGTTAGCCTTTGATTCCCCTCTTGAAGCTTTAACTTGATTTAAATCTCTTCTTGAAACACTTGAGCAGCATAACCTCATCTTAGATTTATATATTGTTTTATTTTAATTAGAATTAGAGCAGAGTATAGATGTAGAGAAGTTGTGAGGAGAAAATATGAGGCCTAGGGGTGTTTTTATAACTGTTTGATCAATGTATAGGGCCAAAATCTCGTCTAGGTTCAAAAATGTGAATTCTGCCCAGATCTGGGGGTAGGTCGACCCCCAAGTCGACCTCCCTTGAGGTAGGTCGACCTGCCTGGGCGGGAATTTTTCCACCCAGCCCAGTTCTGCGATTTTTGAATTTCTGAGCTGGTTCTGAATTTTTGCTGAAACTTCTGAACGTCATAACTCCTTCATACGGAGTCTGATTTACGCAAACTCAGACTCTATCTCAAGCAGAATTTTGAGACGAACGTAGTGGCGTAACCCATTTCCCTTAATTCTTCCTCTAAAAATTATTTATACATTAATTTGTGAAACTTAATGTTACAAATTACGGGGTGTTACAGAGTTCCTAGCGTCATACAAATTCGAGATAGCTTATACGCCTAGCAAGGGTAATGTAGTGGCGGAAGCACAAATTAGGAAGAGGATGACTTTGAGTCCTTTATTCGTAGAAAGGAGGAGCTTGGAGTACATCTCAACCTTTAATTTTAAGCCTTCTACGGATTTCACAATTGGATTCTTGGCATCTTTGGAAGTACGACCTACGCTATTGGAGCGAGTAGGATCTATGCAACAAGAGGACCCGTAAATTTCAGACATCTTGGACAAGCTCAATAAAGAAGAGACTTCTAGTCACCCTGCTAGATATACCATGGATGATAAGGGGTGGCTAAGGCGAGATGGAAGGCTATGTGTCCCTAAGGCTGGGGAATTGCTCAAGGCAGTGCTTGAGGAAGCTTATTGTTCTCGGATGACTATCAATCCGGGTAGTGAAAAAATGTATCGAGACATAAAGAGGGTTTTCTTTTGGACTGGGATGAAAAAAGATGTGGCGGTATTTGTAGCTCGATGCATGATTTGCCAAAAAGTAAAGGTCGAACAAAAGAAACCAAGAGGAATGCTTCAACCCTTGGATATCTCGTAATGGAAATAGGAAAGCGTCTCTATGGATTTCATCGATGGATTGCCTCGATCAAGGAAGGGCAATACTAGCATTTGGGTGATAGTAGATAGGCTTACAAAGAGCTCTCATTTTATTCTTGTGAAGAGCAAGAGGAAGGCGTCTTGGCTAGCATCAGTTTATCTTCGAGAGATAGTTCGATTACATGGGGTACCTTCTAGTATATTGAGCTATCACGACCCCATCTTTACTTGTGAGTTTTGGAAAAGCTTGCAAGAGGCATTAGGTACTCAGCTACGTTTAAGCATAGCGTACCACCCTCAGACAGATGGACAGACTGAGAGGGTGAATAGAGTTCTTGAGGATCTTCTAAGACTGTGTATCCTGGACTTTGGAGGGACCTGGGAAGAGCACCTTCATTTGGTGGAGTTCAACTACAACAATAGTTACCAATCAAGTATATGCATGGAACACTTTGAAGCACTATATTGGCGACCTTGTAGATCGTCGACTTTTTTGTTGGAGACTACCAATAGACTTCTGCTTGGTCCAGACATGATTCGAGATACTTCAGAGAACATCAATAATATCTATCGAAGGATGAAAGCTGCTCAAGATAGATATAAATCTTATGCTGATAAGAGGAGGACCGAATTGGAATTTGAAGTGGGAAATATGGTCTTCATTAAAGTGTCATCGCTAAGGAATGTAGTTCGCTTGGGCTCAGTAGGGAAGTTGGCACCAAGATTTGTAGGGCTATTCCCTATTGTAGAAAGAATAGGACAAATGGCTTATAGGATTAAGCCATCGGATAGACTGGCGGGCGTACACGACGTATTTCATGTTTCCCATCCAAGGAAATGTCTCCATGATTCAATAGATATAGTAGAGCCGATCATTCCTGAGGGCGTAGAAGTTGAGAAGGAAGCATCAGTTAGACGAGTTCCTACTGATATCCTTGGATTAGAAATCAAGAAGCTTCGCAATAAGGATATCAAATTAATTAAAGTGCAATGGGGAGAAGACCGCAAAGATGCGACATGGGAACCCGAAGATAGGATTCGCGGTTCTTATCCTTTTCTGTTTGAGAGTACGTTCTTAACTTTTTTTCTAAGCTTTTACTTTACATTTGATTCTATCATTCTAGTTTATTTATCCTATCATTCGAACCTTTCGATCCTTAGGTAGAATCCAATGGTCAGAAACTTATGTTTGAAAAATGTTATGGTTGCAAACGGATGCAAGTGTTTGATAGTCGTTGCTCATGGATGCATAGACACACTGTAATGTCCCGTATATTGATGGTATAATAATTAATTTATTTAATTATTTAAATAGTGATTTATAGATATAAATGGTTGTTTAATTAAATAATATTGAATATTTAATTAATATAAATAATAGAATAATATATTTATTCTCGAATTAGTCGGAAATAGTGGAATTCACAATATTGTGTGAATTTGATTATTTATAAGATATAATTCAATTTAGAATTGAATTATAATAACGAATATATTATTTAAACAAAGCTTGAACGTATAATTATAATATAATTATAATCGAGCTCAAAATGGCGTGGCAGTTCATAATTTGGCGATTCTAAATTTAAATGAATATACAGACTCCGTTTTAAGTCGGATTTCTATGAAACAAGAAACATTCGGAGCTGGTGAAGTATATTTTTCTAATGGAAGAGAAAAATCAAGATTTCGTTGTGTAGATTGTGAGTTATGTCCAAATCAAATTTCCAAATAGTCGCTATGCAATTGTTTACAAACCATAACGATATATTTAATTATAATTAAATATCGGTTTTGAATTTGGACAAGATCTTTGAGAGATTGGTATAATTTAATTTTTAGAATTTTACTGTAATTTTTAATTGGGAAATTAGCAACTTTTTATTTGGAATATTTTGCACCCTATATAAGCGTTTGAAATTTCACAGAGTAAGCCAACTTGTCTATATAATTATATTTTTGGGGTCGTGGCACGTTGTCCATCACAACGATAATTTTTTTGCGATAGTGGTTTGTAAACGAATGGAATTCTACGTGACAGGATATATATGCAAAAATATTATATCTTAAAACATAAATGGGACAAACTTTATTACAATTTACTCCATTCCTTAGTACCGAAAAAAGAAAAACTTTGTTGACTCATTGTGGTATAACTTCATTATTTTTGGTCCAACCATGTTAATGATTTCATACCAAATACATAAAAAAAAGTGTTGGTTTCATTATTGGACCATAAACAAATTTTCAAACATACGATTGATTATATTCGGGCAGGTGAAAGAATATGAATAGGGTAACCATTTTCTTTGAACATTGTACCAAATTTAGCATATATACTTCAATGCGATTCTCTCTATTTGTTGTAAACACGTTAACCACTGTATATCAATCTGGTATTTATCTTTAATGCTGAAAGATATTAAGTGCACTTGACCATTTATCATGCAAGACATTTCTTCATCTAAACATGTACACGGTAAAGAGCAGGTGGACCACCGGGTCCCAATAATATAAACTACTCATCACTTCGAAAACAGAAATGTGTCCATAACCTATATATATCACGCAGGCTATACTGTTGCTATCCTAAAATTTAATGCACCTCACTTCATGACCCTCCTTAGCATTGAAGTATTGGCATATATATTAATACATTTCTGTACGTTGTGTTCCTTAGCAACCAAGGAAAAGAAAACATCCAGCTATATATATGTCGCATGGCTCCATCTCATGTTCTTTGGTTTCATTCTCTAGCAACAATAGGACACATTATTTCTCATTTTTCCCTTCTGGTTCTTAAAAATAACCAAAATCCTTTGTCTTGATTTGGATCCAAAGCAAATCGACACTTGCCTTTTCTTCGCTCCAAGGACCTATAAAAATGACTGAGTAATTTAGTATGATTCAAGAGAAATAAGTAGCACTGGTGCATGGTTATATGCGGGTGTGAGTACACACGATTAGGTGTCGCATGGTAGTCATGTACTTTAGTAGTGGTGGAGTATACACGCGTGGAGAGGAGGAGGTATTGTGAGCGTTTTGGAGAACTTCGGTGCTACTTTACATGCATGAAGATGGAGAGATTTCAGGTAGGTTGTTTACTGGAGCGTGTTTCAGAAATTCACGACATGGTGAAGGTTTTCGAGCAGCATGTTGTGAAGTTCGGCGGAAAATGTGATCGCACCTGGGTGCGTAAGAAACTGTCGATGCAGTAAATGGAGGGCTTGAGTTTTTCTTATGGTGATAAAGGCGTTTGGTTCATGAATTATTGACGGAGAACGATGGGATTAAACTGGCGGAATGTTCTGTATTTCTTCACTGAGCAGTTTGTTTAAAATGGAGGAGCACTATTGCATGGAGGGACTGGGAATGTTGAAGTGTTTATGCGGTTGTAAAGGAAGAAGTTTGGAAAAGTTTTGATATTTAACATTGAATATAGGGGGAGAGATGGTTGGTTAAATGTTTGAAATGGCCGTGAAGTGTATATGGGGAGGCACGGCTGAGAACAGGTATCAAACTGCTGCGTATATGGATTTCGAGAAGAAGGGGTTAAAAAGCAAGTTAGTTAAGCTTTGAACGTTAGTTAAGAGTCTAATTTAATAATTAATTTCTAGGGTCATGTATTTTTGGGGTTTTGCTGAAAATGATATGGAAGTTGAAAACTTGTTGTTCTAACACTGTCGCGAAGGTCAGAAGGAAGTGGAAAGAAACTTTGAACTTGATAGGGGACATAGTGGATAACATATTAATTAGGGTTAATAATTTTAAATTAAGCTAACTAATTTTTTTTAAATCAATGTAAATATCGTAATGATTGTAACTTGGTTAAACATGAACAGAATCGGACCAAATTGGTCACGTTGGAACTGCATTGGCAAGTGCAACAAGCCTGTGAAATTTGGAATGATGTGGAGCTCGTTTGGATTTATGGCGAAATAAAATGCCTTAACGGAACTGCTGAACATTTATCGTTATTTAACGATAACTGTCCAGTGTGAGTAAACCTCACTAACTCTGATCAATTTATATTTTTATAACGTATTTTCAAAATTGATAACTGTTGCTTGATTGTTGTGTGTTGATTGTTTGGATGAACTGTTAATTAATTGGTTGATAATATAGATAACGATATATATATATATAAATCGTTATTCGAATATTGATTCTGTTTATCAGAATATTTCATATTCGTGTTATTTATGTTGATTAACATCTGTGGATGTAGGGAAACAGGTTGGAGGGATCCAACAGGATTCCTCAATATTTATAATACTGTTTGTTTTCATATATTGTGATATATGATGTGATATATAATCTGTAATTGATTATGATGACACTAGTCCTGTTATTTGGTATTTTTAAATACCATAAGAAATACTGGAATGTAAAAGGGGAATTTTCAAAGTGTATATTGAAAATAATATATTTATAAAGGGATTTTATAAAAGAATATATTTATAAAATCAAAGGATTTTGTAAAAGAATATATTTATAAATATTTATAAAGTCAAAGGATTTTATAAAAGAAAATATTTATGAAATCAAAGAATTATAAAGGGAATATTTATTTGGAAAATAAATAGGATATTATCAAAGGAAATATTTTAAAAAATAAATAGAAAGATAAAAGGAAATATTTATAAAATCAAAGAATTATAAGAGGAATATTTATTTGGAAAATAAATAGAATTTTATAAAAGGAAATATTTCAGAAATAAATAGAATTATAAAATGAAATTGACAAGATATAAAAGAACATTGAGAGGATGGTTTCAAAGTAGCTTTTAAATAGAAATATGTTTTAACAGATAAATTGAGAAGATTAATTTATAAATAATGTTTTATAAATTAAATTAAATATTTATCATTTGATAAATGGAATATATAAGTCCGAACTTATATAGAGATGTAAAATTGGTTTTTACACCGATATTTTTAATAGAATGTGAACTCAACATTTATAAAGAATTTATAAATCAGAGTTAAGTGTTAGAAATAAAAAGAAGATTTCATATGAATAAATCTATAAATAGAAGTTGTAATTGGGATATTGTTTTAAAATACGAAATCAAACTAAATGGATTATTTAAAAGAAATATTATTCACGTTCGATGTGAATAATGGAATTAAGTAAAGATTTTCCAAATAAAAACAATTGTAAAGGAAATTGGATTTTTGAAACAGGAATTTAAACAGAAATTGAATTTCGAAAGACTATAAATAAGTAACTTGTTTAATAATGAAAACAAGTGTTGTGATTTATAAACAATGTTTATAAATGAATTAAAATATAATTAGCAGTGGATAATTGAGATTACAAATTCAACAGTGAATAAATCAAATATAATTTATTCAAAGTGAATAAATCGAATATAAGTTATTCGAAGTGAATAAATCGAATATAAGTTATTCGAAGTGAATTAATCGAATATAAGTTATTCGAAAGAGAGTTAATCGAAATAGGTTATTCGAAGGAGAGTTAATCGAATAGAGATTACTCGAAAGTGAGTTATACGTCGAAATCGATCATATCGAATTAAGGAAAGTACTATTTACTTTTCGATTTTTAAATCAAGGTTTATTTATTTAATAAATAAATTATTACTTATTCAAGTTAAGAATTAAAAGTTATATTGTTATGTTAGATATTTCAGAAGTAGGATTTATAACGTTATCGTTATAACCAATGGTTTTAATAAATAAATTATTACTTAATCAAGTAGGATTTGTAAACTGAATCCGAGAATGGGCCTAAGCGATGGTTGTAAAAATTGGAGTTGTGAGCTTTATCTATTGCAAGGTTAAGAACACTGTTCAATTAAGGTCTGAGAGGTAATTATACCCCAACTTGATTGACTTTGTAATTAACCAAGGAATAATTGAAGTTCGATGGCGAAGATTGATTAAAGATACATTAAGAAATAAGCGATAAATGGATTGAGCGGGCGTAACGGCGTTTTATACAATGTTCATTTGAAATCCATATAAATGAGTTTTGGAAACGTTTTCCGAATATAATTAGAAATGTTTTCCAAGCATAGAAAATGAAGTGTTTTATTAATAAGAAATATTGGAATGATTGTGATGTATGAATAAGAAATGGAAACGTTTTTCAATGTTAATAAGATATATTTTCTAATCCTAGAAAAATAGGGATTTGATGAATATATGGAAATGGGTAAATGGATAAATTAATGATAAATAAATTTAAGAGATAAATGACGATTGATGATTGATTGATAGAATTTCCATATGGAAATAATATCGTTGTTTGCACACATGTTTTTCTTTGATAGTTAAATCACCGACTGTCTAAGTTTTTGACCATTTTTCCGTTGTCAATACGGAGAGACCAGAATCAGATTTATTATCTGAAATCACTCCATATCGGCATCAGTGTTGTGAATCAAATATGATAAAGATAATTGAAGACGGAGTTTGTTCAAGGGCTATTCTGGAATAGTGCCTTGGGTTTGTCCAGTCCGAGGACAACGTGTATGGACGAGTGCCTGACAGAGTATATCTAATAGATCACGTAAGTTGATCGCTTCACACGTATTTACGTTGGTGGCAGAGAAATTTGTTTCTCCTAGCTTTATACCCATGATATTTTTGGGGAAATCAATTTTTGATTTGGTGGGTATGACGATGTGGCATTCAAAGTAAATATAGATGTGATCTGTATAACAGTACGTTATGACCTCAAGCCTCATCTACCGAGAAATGATAGAAATCATGTAGGCAGCACGACTAAGTGGGTCGCACGAAATTAGGGTATATTGTTACCATCTAGAGAACATTCATATTTGTTACTTCTTTCAATTCTGTTTCTCCCGGGAACGGTTATGTTGGTATACCAACCGTAAGGTTACAATATATTCGGAGCATTCAAGTGAAATGAATGGTCGGTCATGTGTGGCAGAGTTGCAAGATGTTCTTGTTGAACTCCAGTGTATCGCTTCTAGAGTACACTGATCAGAAGGTGGTTCCATACCTTGTCATAGTTGGAAATCCATTACCCAATAAGTGCCCACGGTGTTTGGTTATATATATATATTATATGTGGAACATGAGATGAAAGCGTTTCCACCAGATTGCTATTTATTTGATTTAGACATTATTATATTATCAGAAGGGTATTATTGATTTTAAAGAAATGTTTTGGGTTATCGCAAGGTTAAAACCATCCGTGTTTATGTGTGGATCAGTCTTACGATTATCATTTCTTTAGAGGGGATTTTAAAAGTTAAACAAATAGTTGGAGTTTACTCACACTAGTCACATGACTGACCCAGAGTTCATTTTGTTTTGTTTTCCCTAAACTCTTGGGTGCCCAATTTTGTACGGGCAGTAAAGTAGTTGGGATTTTTCAGATATATTTGGAGGGATGGAGCAGGAGGCTTCAGAACTGTATAGCTGTTATTATTTCCGATGTGTTGTAAGTGTTGTACTCTGATAGTAGTATTGTATACAGATACTGGTTTTATTTCAAGTTATATTGAATATTATATTTTATTCGTTCCGCTGTGAGATTCGTGTTACTCTAATTATGTTTTTCTTCTTCTTCTATTCCAATTTTCTATCTTATCTATTCTCACCCTCTAACTTCTTTCTATTAACGTTCCGGTATTTTCGATTTGAATAGTAGACAAGGTGTTGTGTGTCGATTTTCTAAATCGAAAATTTTCTGGGCCGTTACAGTGGTATCGGAGCTGAAGGTTAAGTGATTACCTTGGCTCTGTGGCGTGACTCAGTAGAGATGGGGTTAGTAATACCCTAGAGTGAGTTTGAGTGTTTATATATGAGCATGTATTTGTTATTTGATATAAAGTTTTATATTGTGGAGATTTATTGGTAGAGTTGTTTATGAGTTATAGTCGATCAGTTTGATCCATTGTATTGGTAGGAGTTTTTAAGCACTCGAGTAGATGAACCGACATGGTATGTTTTGAAAGAGGGTAAATGAGTTTTTTTACCCAAATTATATTTTGATATTAAAAAAATATTTATCACAAGAATATTATTATATTTGATGTATTGGTCATGATTATAATTGAATAAGATTATAAAGAGTGAAATGGTTATGTAAATAACCAATCAAAATTCGTACAATTGTTACGAAATGAATCGAATCAGAACTTAAATCAGAATTGAAATTAAAACCCTGGAAATTTGGAAATGTGTTGTAAATGGATTTAGATTGAATATATGAGAATTTTATAATCCTGGGAGATTTTAAATTTGTTTTACAAGCATTGTGAATGGTATTTTGAAATGTATTTCAAAATGAAAGCGTTTAAAAATGGTTTTGATAAGTGATATAGTATTGAACTCACTTCGGCCACCGGAAAAATAATTACGATGATGACTGCGCAGCATCAGCTGTGTTCATTTTCGAGTTTCTAAGTGATGGATTACTACCAAAGATTTTGTTTTTGAATGGTTTTGAGGAAATAAGTTGTTTTGAATTCCGAAAAGGAATATTTGATTTTTAGAAAGGCAAAGCTGTTTAAAATTCCCAGGAAGAGACTATTTGAATTAAAAACAAATTGAATTGAAAATTGTGAAAGCAAATTGGAATTTATATTAAAACCAGTTAAGTGGTAATGGAATTGAAACAGAAAATATTGAATAAAATTGGTTGATGAGTTAGGAATATGGAATTTTGTTGAATTGACAAGTTAAGAGTTAGAATCGAGCATGGGACTCGAGTTTGAAATAAGATTTGGTTTGGATATAAGCGAATAGTTGTGTTGAGGACAAATCGATTGGAATGACATTGGTATATGCAGAATTGATAACAAATGGAAAGAATATAATGATATGCTCGACAAAAAGGTACAAGTTTATATCAGCAAATCAATGGCAGGTTCTATTTCATTTGGCACCTGAATTCACATTCGAATCGGACCAAATCAAATATTTGTCAGGCTATTGTTCTCTTGTTCCTTCAAATCTATGGAGTTATGAGCCTATTTGGAAAGCCGATTGGCAGTTTGATTTTCTTTTGGATTGGAGAAGGCCTAAAGAGGCGAGTTGTAGTTGTACCGATTGACCTGTACAAAGGAGGTGCTGGCGAAATTTTTCGAAAATTTCGGGTGTTAGAAAATTTTCATAATTTTTGGAAATTTTTGTTAATAGAAATAAATTAATAATTTAATTAAAATAAATTGGTTCAGTGAAACCGGAGTTAAGAAGTAAACAAATAAATTTTAACCCAGTTAATAGGTTTGTTTTGTACCTTAGCAATTTCAAGGACGAAATTATATTAAGGGGGGAAGAACGTAATGTCCCGTATTTTGACAGTATAATAATTAATTTATTTAATTATTTAAATAATGATTTAGAGATTTAAATGGATGTTTAATTAAATAATATTGAATATTTAACTAATATAAATAATAGAATAATATATTTATTTTCGAATTAGTCGGAAATAGTGGAATTCGCAATATTGTGTGAATTGGATTATTTATAAGATATAATTCAGTTTAGAATTGAATTATAATAACGAATATATTATTTAAACGATGCTTGAACGTATAATTATAATATAATTATAATCGAGCTCAAAATGGCGTGGCAGTTCGTAGTTTGGTGATTGGAACTTTAAACGAATATACAGAATCGGTTTTAAGTCGGATTTCTATGAAACAAGAAATATTCGGAGCTAGTGAAGCATATTTTTCTAATGGAAGAGAAAAATCGAGATTTCGTCGTGTAGATTGTGAGTTATGTCCAAATCAAATTTCCAAATAGTCGCTATGGAATTATTTATAAACCATAATGATATATTTAGTTATAATTAAATATCGGTTTTGAATTTGGACAAGATCATTGAGACGTCGGTATAATTAAATTTTTGGAATTTTACTGTAATTTTTAATTGGGAAAATAAGCAACTTTATATTTGGAGTATTTTGCACACTATATCAGCGTTTGAAATTTCACAGAATAAGCCAACTTGTCTATATTATTATATTTTTGGGATCGTGGCACATTGTCCATCACAACGGTTTTTTTGTTTTTTCGATATTGGTTCGTAAACGAATGGAATTGTACGTGACAGGATATATACGCAAAAATATTAAAACTTAAAACATAAATGGACAAACTTTATTGCAAGTTACTCTATTCCTTAGTACCGAAGAAAAGAAAAACTTTGTTGACTCATTGTGGTATAACTTCATTATTTTTGGTCCAACCATGTTAATGATTTCGTACCAAATACATATAAAAAGCGTTGGTTTCATTATTGGACCATAAACAAATTTTCAAACATACGATTGATTATACTCGGGCAGGTGAAAGAATATGAATATGGTAACCATTTTCTTTGAACACTGTACCAAATTTAGCATATATACTTCAATGTGATTCTCTATATTTTTCGTAAACACGTTAACCACTGTATATCAATATGGCATTTACCTTTAATGCTAAAAGATATTCAGTGCACTTGACCATTTATCATGCAAGACATTTCTTCATCTAAACATGTACATGGTAAAGAGCAGGTGGACCACCGGGTCCCAATAATATAAACTACTCATCACTTCGAAAATAGTAATGTGTCCATAGCCTATCTATATCACGTAGGCTATACTGTTGCTATCCTAAAATTTAATGCACCTTACTTCATGACCTTCCTTATCATTGAAGTATTGGCATATATATTAATACACTTCTGTACGTTGTACATTGTGTTCCTTAGCAACCAAGGAAAAGAAAACATCCAGCTATATATATGTCGCATGCTCCATCTCATTTTCTTTAGTTTCATTCTCTGGCAACAATGGGACACATTATTTCTCATTTTTCCCTTCTGGTTCTTAAAAATAACAAAAACCCTTTCTCTTGATTTGGATCCAAAGCAAATCGACACTTGCCATTTCTTCGCTCCAATACCTATAAAAATGACCGAGTAATTTAGTATGATTCAGGGCAAAGAAGCGGCACTGGTGCATGGTTATATGCGGGTGTGATTACGCAAGGTTAGGTGGTGCATGGTAGTCATGTACTGTAGTAGTGACGGAGTATACATGCATGGAGAGTAGGAGGTATTGTGAGTGTTTTGATGAACTTCGGTGCTACTTTACATGCATGAAGATGGAGGGATTTCAGGTGTGTTGTTTACTGGAGCGTGTTTCAGAAGCTCACGACATGGTGAAGGTTTTCGAGCAGCATGTTGTGAAGTTCGGCGGCAAATGTGATCGCACCTGGGTGCGTAAGAAACTGTCAATGCAGTAAATGGAGGGCTCGAGTTTTTCTAATGGTGATAAAGGTGTTGGGTTCATGAATTATTGAGGAAGAACGATGGGATTGAACTGCCAGAATGGTATGTATTCCTTTACTGAGCAGTTAGTTTTAAATGGAGGAGCACTGTTGCATGGAGGGACTGATAATGTTGAAGTGTTTATGCGACTATAAAGGAAGAAGTTTGGAAAAGGTTTGATATTTAACGTTGAATATAGGGGGACAGAGGGTTGGTTTAAATGTTCAAAATGGCTGTGAAGTGTATATGGGGAGGCACGGCTGAGAACAGGTATCAAACTGCTGCGTATATGGCTTTCGAGAAGAAGGGGTTAAAAAGCAAGTTAGTTAAGCTTTGAACGTTAGTTAAGAGTCTAATTTAATAATTAATTTCCAGGGTCATGTATTTTTGGGGTTTTGCTGAAAATGATATGGAAGTTGAAAACTTGTTGTTCTAACACTGTCGCGAAGGTCAGAAGGAAGTGGAAAGAAACTTTGAACTTGATAGGGGACATAGTGGATAACATATTAATTAGGGTTAATAATTTTAAATTAAGCTAACTAATTTTTTTTAAATCAATGTAAATATCGTAATGATTGTAACTTGGTTATACATGAACAGAAACAGACCAAATTGGTCACATTGGAACCGCATTGACAAGTGCTACAAGCCTGTGAAATTTGGAATGATGTGGAGCTCGTTTGGATTTATGGCGAAATAAAACGCCTCAACAGAACTATTGAATGTTTATCATAATTTAACGATAACTGTCCAATGTGAGTAAACCTCACTAACTCTGATCAGTTTATATTTTTATAACGTATTTTCAGAATTAATAAATGTTGCTTGATTGTCGTGTGTTTATTGTTTGGATGAACTGTTAATTAATTGGTTGAGAATATAGATAACGATATATAAATAAATCGTTAATCAAATATTGATTCTGTTTATCAGAATATTTCATATTCATGTTATTTATGTTGATTAACATCTTCGGATGCAGGGAAACAGGTTGGACGGTTCCAACAGGATTCCTCAATATTTATAATACTGTTTGTTTTCATATTTTGTGATATATGATGTGATATATAATCTGTGATTGATTATGATGACACTAGTCCTATTATTTGGTATTTTTAAATACCATAAGAAATACTGGAATGTAAAAGGGGAATTTTCAAAGTGTATATTGAAAATAATATATTTATAAAATCAAAGGATTTTATAAAAGAATATATTTATAAAATAAAAGGATTTTATAAAAGAATATATTTATAAATATTTATAAAGTCAAAGGATTTTATAAAAGAAAATATTTATAAAATCAAAGAATTATAAAAGGAATATTTATTTGGAAAATAAATAGGATATTATCAAAGGAAATATTTTATAAAATAAATAGAAAGATAAAAGGAAATATTTATAAAATCAAAGAATTATAAAAGGAATATTTATTTAGAAAATAAATAGAATTTTATAAAAGGAAATATTTCGAAAATAAATAGAATTATAAAACGAAATTGACAAGTTATAAACGAACAATGAAAGGATGGTTTTAAAGTAGCTTTTTAATACAAATATGTTTTAACAGATAAATGGAGAAGATTAATTTATAAATAATGTTTTATACATTAAATAAAATATTTATCATTTGATAAATGGAATATATAAGTCCAAACTTATATAGAGAAGTAGAAATTGGTTATTACTATGATATTTTTAATAGAATGTGAACTCAACATTTATAAAGAATTTTTAAATGAGAGTTAAGTGTTAGAAATAAAAAGAAAATTTCGTATGAATAAATCTATAAATAGAAGTTGGAATTGGGATATTGTTTTAAAATGTGAAATCAAACTAAATGGATTATATAGAAGAAATATTATTCACATTCGATGTGAATAATGGAATTAAGTAAAGATTTTGCAAATAAAAACATTTGTAAAGAAAATTGGATTTTTGAAATAGGAATTTAAACAGAAATGGAATTTCGAATGGCTAGAAATAAATAACCTGTTTAATAATGAAAACAAGTGTAGTGATTTATAAACAATGTTTATAAATGAATTAAAATATAATTATCAGTGGATAATTGAGATTGCAAATTCAACAGTGAATAAATCAAATACAAGTTATTCGAAGTGAATAAATCAGATATAAGTTATTCGAAGTGAATAAATCGAATACAAGTTATTCGACGTGAATAAATCGAATATAAGTTATTTGAAGTGAATTAATGGAATAAAAGTTATTCGAAAGAGAGTTAATTGAACATAAGTTATTCGAAGGAGAGTTAATCGAATAGAGACTCGAAAGTGAGTTATACGTCGAAACTGATCATATCAAATTCGGGAAAGTACTATTTACTTTTCAGTTTTTAAATCAAGGTTTATTTATTTAATAAATAAATAAATTATTATATATTCAAATTAAGAATTAAAAGTTATATTCTTAAGTTAGATATTTCAGAAGTAGGATTTATAATGTTATCGTTATAACCAATGTTTTTCATAAAAGAAGTAGATTCGTAAACTGAATCCGAGAATGGGCGTAAGCGATGGTTGTAAAAAATGGGGTTGTGAGCTTTATCTATTGTAAGGTTAAGAACATTGTTCAGTTAAGGTCTGAGAGGTCATTATATCCCAACTTGATTGACTTTATAGTTAACCAAGGAATAATTGAAGTTCGATGGCGAAGATTGATTAAAGATACATTAAGAAATAAGAGATAAATGGATTGAGCGGGCGTAACGATGTTTTATACAACGTTCATTTGAAATCCATATAAATGAGTTTTGGAAACGTTTTCCAAATATAATTAGAAATGTTTTCTAAGCATAGAAAATGAAGTGTTTGGTTAATAAGAAATATTGGAATGATGGTGATGTGTGAATAAGAAATGGAAACGTTTCTCAATGTTAATAAGATATATTTTCTAAACCCAGAATAATAGGGACTTGATGAATATATGGAAATGGGTAAATGGATAAATTAATGATAAATTAATTTAAGAGATAAATGATGACTGATGTTTGATCGATAGAATTTCCATATGGAAATAATATCGTTGTTTGCAAACATGTTTTTCTTTGATAGTTAAATCACTGACTATCAAAGTTTTTGACCATTTTTTCGTTGTCAATACGGAGAGACCGGGATCAGATTTATTATCTAAAAACCAGTCTGTATCGGCATTAGCGTTGTGAATCAAATATGACGAAGATAATTGAAGACGGAGTTTATGCAAGGGCTGTTCTGGAATAGTGCCTTGGGTTTGTCCAGTCCCAGGACAACGTTTATGGACGAATGTCTGACAGAGTATATCTGATAGATCGCGTAAGTTGATCGCTTCAAACGTATTTACGTTGGTGGCAGAGAAATTCGTTTCTCCTAGGTTTATACCCGTGGTATTTTTGGGGAAATCAATTTGTGATTTGGCGGGTATGACGATGTGGCATTCAAAGTAAATATAGATGTGATCTGTATAATAGTACATTATGACCTCAAGCCTCATCTACCAGAAATGACAGAAATCGGGCAGGCAGCATGGCTAAGTGGGTCGCACCCAATTAGGGTATATTGTCACCATCTAGAGAATATTTATATTTGTTACTTCTTTCAATTCTGTATCTCCCGGGAACGGTTATGTTGGTATACCAACCGTAAGGTGATAATATATTCGGAACATTCAAGCAAAATGAATGGTCGGTCATGTAACACCTCGTAATTTTGAATTCTTAAAATTAACAAATTTAAGAACACTTAATTTTTGTAAGAGTAATTAAGTGAAACGGGTTGCGCCATTGCGTTCGTCTCGGAATTCTGCTTGATATAGAATCCGAGTTTGCGTAAATCGGACTCCGTATGAAGAAGTTATTAAGGTTTGAAATTAGTATATGCGCAGGGAGAATATATATATATATATATTGGGTTCAGTACTTCAGAAATAGGTCCAGAAAGTCAAAAATGGGTTCGAAATTCAAAATCAGCCAAAAACAGGCTGGGCGGGAAAATTCCCGCAAGAGGGTGTCGACCCCCCTTAAGGACAATCGACATAGGTGTCGACCCCCCTCAGATCTGGGTGAAGTACTTCGTTTTGTACCTGGCTAACTTGGCAGTGACGAATTTCTGAGTTGTAGGGCTACATGGCGACTTCTGATTGGCCTGATGATGCATTCTCTTGGACTAGATGGTTTGGATGGATCCTATGTTGATCTAAAGGCTCTTAATAATCCTAGACATCTATATATACACTCATAACCTAAACCTAATTCATATCAATTCCTTATGACGCCTCTATGCTGCTGAACTCCCAGTTCTCTTAGCCGCCGCCTCTAAAATCCTAAATCATATTAGAAGTTCTTCATTAACTTTGAAGATAAATCAACATCAATTTAGAGTTTCTGCAACAAAAACGATTCGATTATCTTTTCTTAAATCCTAGCAAGGTAAGTTCATGTTATTTTCAGATTTAAATACCTAGTTGTAATCTTAGCATGTAATAAAATGAATCTAAGTCCATGCTTGATGGTAAGAAAATCTTTTCAGATTTATCCCTATCTTTCTATCGAATCCATGATTGTACATGCCTAACAAGTTATTATATCGATTCAATCATGCCTATCTTTGTTGTACATCAGGCATATAATCCTTTTTGGTTCATGATGTTATTCTTATGCCTACGATAATGATTGTATCAGTTTATTCAAGAATCTATCTTTGTTGGATCTAAATTTCCTGTATTAGGTCTATTGTTACATGCCTATTGTTAAGCCTATTCTTATTTTATGCTCCTTCTCTCTCTTCCCCTATTTCCTTTTTCTTTTATGAACCTGGGTTACCTTCAAACCTACGCTGAAATCGCGAAATACGAACGATTAGAATACGGGGAACATTTGGGTATAACCTTTTTTGGGTAAATATTGGGCATAATGTATTTGGTGAAATAATTGGGCATAACATATTCGGTGAAATTGTTGGGCATAACTTGTAATTGATATTGGGGCATTATTATCATTATAACTGCAAGTTTGGTTAATTGACATGTAAACCAAGTTTCGGGCGTAAACTGTAAACTGGAATATTAATTCTAGATTGGGCATAACTATTGGTTGGGATGCCAAGCATAATGTATATTGTGATTTTGGAGCATGACTGCTATTGTAAATTTGGGAAGATTGGGTGTAGCCTATTTTGATTAATGACTTGTAATTGAATTTGTTGGGCATAACTTGAGTATTGAAACATGACTAGTTTTGTGAAATTGGGATAATTAGCATATAAAATCTAGACTTGGACATGTACGTTAAATATGTAAATTGCTAAAAGATGAACATGCCTAACTCGAGGTTAGATTGAATTGCGGTGTAAAACTTCCCGGAGCCGCCCGGCACATCCAGTAACCGCAACAACATAGATCTAATGTGAGAGGTTAGCACATTTAGCCCAAAACCCGAGGTTAGAATGAGTTCGCGGTAGAAGTCTACCCGAAACCGCTCGTCACATCCAACAACTGCAAACAACAGTTCTAATGCGAGAGGTCAAGGCATTAATGAATGAATTTATGCTAATAAACAAGACATGCTAAGAATGGTAAGGTTAAGTAACATATGAATAGGCAACACTTAACCAATATAACATGATGAACGAGTAGGGTTAAGTTAATAAGAAACACTTAACCAATATAACATGATGAATGAGTGGGGTTAAGTTAATAAGAAACACTTAACCAATATAGCATGATGAACGAGTGGGGTTAAGTTAATAGGAAACACTTAACCAATATAGCATGATGAACGAGTGGGGTTAAGTTAATAAGAAACACTTAACCAATATAACATGATGAATGAACATGGTTAAGTTAATAGGAAACACTTAACCAATACAACATGATGTGTGGGTGGGTTAATTTAACATGACTGGATAACACTTAACCAATATTAAAGGAACAAAGTGGGTAGGGTTAAGCCGATCTTAACCAATAATACATATTGACTTGATAAGTGGGAGGGTTAAGTAAACCTTGGGTAGGTGGGTAATATTAGTATATATAGGCCCATAAACTTAACCGTTAAATAAACACGTTTGAATTGGTGGGAGGGTTAAGTACATCTCGTGTAGGTGGGTAATATTTGTATATATAGGCCCACAAACTTAACCAGTAGGAAACCCTAGTAACGGGGACCAATTTCAGCAGTAACCCCCATAGATGTATCATGGTACCCTGAACTAGGCAGGATGGGGCACGATTACTGGGCTGATTATAAGCGGTCAAAATAGCGGAAGGGGTACGTTAGTGTAGGTTCCGACGGATTAGGGCGTGCATGTACTCTAGAGTGGAAAAAGCAGGCACTGGGTACTAGTAGTTATACAATGTGCATCTTGAATCGTGTCGGGTTTCTATCATAGGGATTGATACACCTTATGGTGGGACCAGCACAGGGTATCTACACGCAAGAGAGGGTCGATTGACACAGACACAAGGAAAGTTAATACAAGTAAGGAGCCGATCGATAAGGTAGTAAGGGTACATCTAACATATTCATGGAAATTAGGCAGATTGAGGCGGAATCCTCATAATAGATGTACACCTGAAGGCTACCACAATTGCGAGGATTGGGATCATATTATCATTTTATACAGATTACTAGTTGGGACACTAGTTAGGAGGTGTAGAGATATAGAAATCAGAATAATAGGGTAGTAGCGAAGCAAAGAAAGAGTAGAAGCGCATTCATTTTTTCTTGCCTTATCATGTCTTATGCTTGTCTTATGTTATCTTGTTATCCTTGTTATCACGATATTGTCTTATATTCAGTTTATTCATGTCATGTTGCTTTTACCTGTTTACATGCTCGAAGTCACTGGACATACCAGGCTTTATGTTTGAGCTGTTTTCTTTCGTCTTCTTTTCTTCCGTTCCCCCCCGGTAGTCAGGGAGGGAATAGCTTAGCTTAGTTTGGACCGTTTCTCTTTGCAAGCTTGAATATTCTTTGATGTATCGCTTGGATACTCTCATCTTTGGCTATGGCTGTGTTTGCACTTTTATTTGGGGACTTATGCTACTTTGCTATGTTTTATGCTTCTTATATACTTGGAAGTTTTTGAATCAAGACAAAAGTTTTATGTAATACTTTTAAGTATGATTGAGTCAATTGTGGTAAAAGCTTGACTGAACTACATTGTTTATAAAATGACTTTATTTTCCACTGCTTTATTTGTCTATCTTGTAATTTATCTGCATTTTTTACCTATAACGCTCCACTGAAGTTAATGCATTCCCTTTGTGAGTGAAATTAATGAACGTGGGGTGTTTCACTTGGTATCACAGCTGAAGGTTACCGGATCAGATAAAAGATTTGAAAAATTATTTTCAAAACGGTTTTAAAAGAAACATTTTCAAAAGAAAAATTTTATTTTAAAGGCATATTCCCCAAAGCCATATGCACTATCTTTTGATCCTCTGTTTGAATCCTTGTTTCCTTCTTTCCTGAGTCTCCGGGGCTCCTGGCTTTCTGGTAGGTAACCTCATCGCGTCATGGTTTTGTAGGCTTGATGAGACTACAACACATGTCAAAGGGCGAAGAAGTGCCCAACTTCCATCTATAGCCGCAGTAGTTTGACCTGCGGCTATTTTTTTCAAGCTTTGTAGGGTTTTCCGTGCAATGGAAGTGGCTTTCGAGAGACTTATCAACATGTTACACAAGGATGGTAAAGATGAAAATGAGGGAGTTTGGCTAAGGAGCACAACCCAAGGATGAGAAACTCATGGATATGGACTTGGTTCACAAAGGAGGTAAAAAGAGAAAGAGGTGTAGGGGAAGAATCACAGGATAAGAAGGGAGGAAAGTATAGTAAAACCTAAGACAAGAGGAAGTGCCTTTATGATGGTATAACAGGTCATATAATTAAGGATAGGGCAAGAACAAAGGACATGATTTTCAGGAGGGCAAGTGCATGCTCTCACCACCAGCGTACCTGAGAGAGAGGTAGTAAAGTTTCTGTTGAAAAAGTTTAGTTTTTCTTTTTGATCATCCTGTTAGTACTCTTTTTGATTTTAGTGCTTCACATTCGTATATATCTCCTTCCATAGTTGAGTCTCTGCACCGTAGTACTTGTATAGTAGAAGATCCCATTATTATCTCAGATCCAATTGGTGGTTCGGCTCATTTATCTTTGGTTTGTAAGGATTTCAGAATAGCTATATTAAGTATTGAGTTTAAGTGTAATGCTTACGTTTTTGGTTTCATGGGCTATGGGTTGATTATAGGCATGGAATGGTTAGCTTGTAATTGTGAAAGGAGGGTAATTAGACTTTTGACTTGCCTCGGGAATACCCTCGAAATTTCATGTGATCCTAAGGGATCAGTTAGGCTTAGCTACTTAGAATCACTTGATGCATCTATCGACGGTTTGCGATCCGTTAGAGTAGTCCATGAGTACCTAGATGTTTTTGATTAGGTTAAAGGTTTGCCACCTAAAACGCGAGATAGACATCCGCATATATCTAGTTGGCAATGCAAAGCCAGTTGCATTACCTGTACGACACATGACTCCATGGGAAAGGAAGGGCTCAGTAAACAAGTAAAAGAGTTACTTGCGAAAGGGTTCATAAGGCGAAGTATTTCTGAATGGGATGTTCCAGTTGTTTTCGCTAAAAGGAAGGTGGTTCACCTCGCTTGTGCATAGCTGATATTTTGATTTTTCTCAAAAATTGAGGAAGAGCATGCTTTGCATTTAAGGGAAGTTATGGATACTCTTCGAGCGCATCGGCTGAAAGCAAAATTCTCCAAATGCCATTTTTGGAGAGAAGAAGTAAGGTTTCTTGGACATGTGCGGTCCAAAGAAGGGATAGTTGTGGATCCTGCAAAAGTAGTGGCGGTGCAAGGTTGAAAGACTCCACGAAATGCAACGGGAGTAAGAAGTTTTCTTGGATTAGCGGGCTGGTATAGGAAGTTAATTAAGGACTTTGTGAAGGTATCAACCCTGCTTACTAGATTGATGAAAAAGAATCTCACTTTTTCTTGGGATTGGATTTGTGATGTTGCTTTCCAACGACTGAAGAGAACCTTGACGACAACCCCAGTCTTGACATTGCCCGAAGGGAACAAGACGTTTACAGTTTACACAGATGTATGCGGGATAGAGTTAGGCGTTGTCTTAATGCTAGAAGAGAGGGTAGTTTGTTATGGAGGAAGACAGCTGAAAGTACATGTGAAAAACTATCCTACCCATGACTTGGAATTAGCTGCTATAATGTTCGCTCCTAAGTAATGGCGTCATTATCTTTTAGGAGATGTAAAGTTTGAAGTACATAGCGACCTTTAGCTCTAAACCCTCAGTCAAGTTTGTACCTGGTTTGTTAACATCGCTAGAAGAGCGGCCTACGCTTTTGGATCAGATGGGAGCAACGTAACAAGAAGACCCTCGGATTTGGGACATGATGGATAAGCTAAGTAGAGGAGAGACCTCTAATCATCTTAGTATATACACTTGGTATCATGGTTAACATCTGTTTATCTTGGAAAGATAGTTCGACTACATGGGATACCCTCTAGCATAGTAAGTGATCGAGATCCTATCTTTACTAGTGAGTTTTGGAAATGGAGGTCAAGAAGCTTCACAATCGTGAAGTTAAATTAGTTTAGGTACAGTGGAGTGAAGCTCAAGAAGACGTGACATAGGAGACTGGAGATAAGACACGCGCATCATACCCTTTTTCTTGAGGGTATATCCTTGATCTCTTTTTCTAGGAATTTTATGCATATGTTGTTTCTATCTTTTTAAGTATATCCTCTAGGTCATATTTTCGGTCCTTCGGTAAAAGCCAATATATGTAAACATGTGTTTGAAACATGTTATGATTGATGGTTGCAAGTGGTTGCAAGAGGTTGCTAGTGGTTGCTCGTGGATGCATATGCACACACATTAGGCACTAGATCGGCTCAGTCACTTTCATATTGCATATGCATATAAATGTATGTATTTGTATATGGATTGAAACTTGATGTGTTATCATATGGATGTTGCATATGGATGAATGAATATGCACACATATAGTATTTACATGATTAGGGATACTTGCATAAATATTAGACGCATGACACTCTCATGATTCGCATTAAGGAGGTCAACTGAATCAGTGGACCGCCTAATCCTTTGCATTAGTATTGGGACATATACACACACTTTTGCATATGTTCATTTTGCATTAGAAATCTTTTTAAGGACAATGAATACTTGTGGATGATGGTTGAGTAGATGGGTGATTGGATGGTAGGATATACATTCTTCTTGACTTGGAGATTTCGGGGACGAAATTCTTTAAGGAGGGGAGAATGTAACACCCCGTAATTTTAAAGTATTAAAATTAACAAATTTAAGAACTCTTAATGTTTAGAAGAGGAATTAAGTGCAACGGGTTGTGCCATTGCGTTCGTCTCGGAATTCTGCTTGAGATAGAGTCTGAGTTTGCGTAAATCGGACTCCATATGAAGAAGTTATTAAGGTTTGAAGTTAGTATCCGTGTAGGGAGAATATATATATATATATATATATATATATATATATATATACTGGGTTCAGTACTTCAGAAATAGGTCCAGAAAGTCAAAAATGGGTTCGAAATTCAAAATCATCCAAAATCAGGTTGGGCGGGAAAATTCCCACCAGAGAGTGTCGACCCCCCTATAGGGGTGTCGACCCCGGTGCCGACCCCCCCCCCCCAGATCTGGGCGAGTGGCAGTGACGAATTTCAGAGTCGTAGGGCTACGTGGCGACTTCTGATTGGCCTGATGACGCATTCTCTTGGACTGGATGGTTTGGATGGATCCTATGTTGATCTAAAGGCTCTTAATAATCCTAGACATCTATATATACACTCATAACCCAACCCTAATTCATATCGATTCCTTATGACACCTCTATGCTGCTGAACTCTCCGTTCTCTTTGCCGCCGCCTCTAAAATCCTAAATCATATTAGAAGTTCTTCATCAATTTTGAAGATAAATCAATATCAGTTTAGAGTTTCTGCAACAACAACGATTCGATTATCTTTTCTTAAATCCTAGCAAGGTAAGTTCATGTTATTTTTATATTTAAATACCTAACTGTAATCTTGGCATGTATTAAAATGAATCAAAGTCCATGCTTGGTGATAAGAAAATATTTTTAGATTTATCCCTATCTTTCTATCAAATCCATGATTGTACATGCCTAAGAAGTTATTATATCGATTCAATCATGCCTATCTTTGTTGTACATAGGGCATATAATTCTTTTTGGTTCATGATGTTATTCTTATGCATGCGATAATTATTGTATCAGTTTATTCAAGAATCTATCTTTGTTGGGTCTAAATTTCCTGTATTAGGTTTGTTGTTACATGCCTATTTTTATGCATATTCTTATTTTATGCTCCTTCTCTCTCTTCCCCTATTTCCTTTTTCTTTTATGAACCTGGGTTACCTTCGAACCTAGGCTGAAATCGCGAAATACGAACGATTGGAATACGGGGAATATTTGGGTATAACCTATTTTGGGTAAATATTAGGCATAATGTATTTGGTGAAATAATTGGGCATAACATATTCGGTGAAATTGTTGGGCATAACTTGTAATTGATATTGGGGCATTATTATCATTATAACTGCAAGTTTAGGTTAATTGGCATATAAACAGAGTTTTGGGCATAAACTGTAAACTGGAATATTAAATCTAGATTGGGCATAACTATTGGTTGGGACGCCAAGAATAATGTATATTGTGATTTTGGAGCATGACTATTATTGTAAATTTGGGAAGATTGGGTGCAGCCTATTTTGTTAAATAACTTGTAATTGAATATGTTGGGTATAACTTGAGAATTGAAACATGACTAGTTTTGTGAAATTGGGATAATTAGCATATAAAATCTAGACTTGGACATGTATGGTAAATATGTAAATTGGCTAAAAGATGAGCATGCCTAACCAGAGATTAGATTGAGTTGTGGTGTATAACTGCCCGGAACCGCCCGGCACATCCAATAACCGCAACAACATAGATCTACTGTGAGAGATTAGCGCATTTAGCCCAAAACCCGAGGTTAGAATGAGTTTGCGGTAGAAGTCTGCCCGGAACCGCCCGGCACATCCAGCCACCGCAAACAACAGTTCTAATGTGAGAGGTCAAGGCATTAATGAATGAATTAATGCTAATAAACAAGACATGCTAAGAATGGTAAGGTTAAGTAACATATGAATAGGCACAACTTAACCAATATAACATGATGAATGAGTAGGGTTAAGTTAATAAGAAACACTTAACCAATATAACATGATGAATGAGTGGGGTTAAGTTAATAAGAAATACTTAACCAATATAGCATGATGAACGAGTGGGGTTAAGTTAATAGGAAACACTTAACCAATATAGCATGATGAACGAGTGAGGTTAAGTTAATAAGAAACACTTAACCAATATAACATGATGAATGAACAGGGTTAAGTTAATAAGAAACACTTAACCAATACAACATGATGTGTAGGTGGGTTAAGTTAACATAAATGGACAGCACTTAACCAATATTACATGAACAAAGTGGATAGGATTAAGGCAAGCATAACAAATAATACATATTCACTTGATAAGTGGGAGGGTTAAGTAAACCTTGGGTAGGTAGGTAATATTAGTATATATAGGCCTACAAACTTAACCGTTAAATAAACATGTTTGAATCGGTGGGAGGGTTAATTACATTTCGTGTAGGTGGGTAATATTTGTATATATATGCCCACAAACTTAACCAGTAGGAAACCCTAGTAACGGGGACCCATTTCAGCAGTAACCCACATAGATGTATCATGGTACCTTGAACTAGGCAGGGTAGGGCACGATTACAGGGCTGATTATAATCGGTCAAAATAGCGGTAGGGGGCATGTCAGTGTAGGTTCCGACGGATTACGGGCGTGCACGTACTCCATAGTGGAAAAAGCAGGCACTGGGTACCAGTAGTTATACACTGTGCATCTTGAATCGTGTCGGGTTGCTATCATAGGGATTGATACACCTTATGGTGGGACCAGCACAGGGTATCTACATGCAAGGGAGGGCCGAATGACATAGACACAAGGAAAGCTAATACAAGTAGGGAGCCGATCGATAGGGTAGTAAGGGTACATCTAACATATTCATGGAAATTAGGCAGATTGAGGTGGAATCCTCATAATAGATGTACACCTGAAGGCTACCACAATTGCGGGGATTGGGATCATAATATCATTTTATACAGATTACTAGTTGGGACACTAGTTAGGCGGTGTAGAGATATTAGAAATTAGAATAATAGGGTAGTAGCGAAGAAGAGATAAAGTAGAAGCGCATTCAGTTTATCTTGCCTTATCATATCTTATGCTTGTCTTATGTTATCTTGTTTTCCCTGTTACCACGATATTGTCTTATATTCAGTTTATTCATGTCATGTTGCTTTTACCTGTTTACATGCTGAAAGTCACTCGACTTACAGGCTTTATGTCTGGCCCGTTTTCTTTCATCTTCTTTTCTTCCGTTCCCCCCTCCCCCAGGTAGCCAGGGAGGGAATAGCTCAGCTTAGTTTGGACCGTTTCTCTTTGCAAGCTTGAAGATTCTTTGATGTATCGCTTGGATATTCTCATCTTTGGCTATGGCTTTGTTTGCACTTTTATTTGGGGACTTATGCTACTTTGCTATGTTTTATGATTCCTATATACTTGGAAGTTTTTGAATCAAGACAGAAGTTTTATGTAATACTTTTAAGTATGATTGAGTCAATTGTTGTAAAAGCTTGACTGAACTACATTGTTTATAAAATGACTTTATTTTCTACTACTTTATTTGTCTGCCTTGTAATTTCTCCGCATCTTTTACATATAACGCTCCACCGAAGTTAATGCGTTTCCTTTGTGAGTGACATTAATGAACGTGGGGTGTTTCAGGTCTTGTGTGGCCGAGTTGCAAGATGTTCTTGTTGAACTCCAGTGTATCGCTTCTAGAGTACACTGATCGGAAGGTGGTTCCATACCTTGTCATAGTAGGAAATCCATTACCCAATAAATCCCCACGGTGTTTGATTATATATAATATATGTGGAACGTGAGATGAAAGTGTTTCCACTAGATTGCTATTGATTTGGTTTAGACATTATTATAATATCAGAAGAGTATTGATTTTAAAGAAATGTTTTGGGTTATCGTAAGGTTAAAACCATCTGTTTTTATGTGTGGATCGGTCTTACGATTATCATTTCTTTAGAGAGGATTTAAACAAATAGTTGGAGTTTACTCACACCAGTCACATGACTGACCCAGTATTCATTTTGTTTTGTTTTCCCTAAACCCTTGGATGCCCAATTTTGTACGGGCAGTCTAGTAGTCGGGATTTTTCAGATATACTTGGAGGGCTGGAGCAGGAGGCCTCAGAACTATATAGCTGTTATTATTTCTGTTGTGTTGTAAGTGTTGTACTCTGATAGTAGTATTGTATACAGATACTGGTTTTATTTCAAGTTATGTTGAATATTTTATTTTATTCGTTCCGCTGTGAGATTCGTGTTACTCTAATTATGTTGTTCTTCTTCTTCTAATCTAATTTTCTATCTTATCTATTCTCACCCTCTAACTTCTTTCTATTAAATTTCCGGTATTTCCGATTTGAATAGTCGACATGGTGTTGTGTGTCGATTTTCTAAATTGAAAATTTCCCGGACCGTTATACACACACTAGCCACTAGATCGGCTCAAATCACTTACATGTTTCATATGGATGTGTGTGAATTTTAGATTTTCTATGTAAGAAAGTGGATGTATTATCATTTGGATGTTGCATTTGGACGGATGATTGTGTACACATATAAAGTTTGCATGAAATAATCAGACTATTTGCATACATTTTGGATACATGGCACAAACATATATTGCATTAAGTTGGTTAACTAAATCAGTCGACCGCCTGATTTTCGCATTAGCATAAGGACATATACACACACCTTTGCATATGTTAATACAAGCATTAGAAAATCTTTAGGACAATGGACACTTACGGATGATGGATGATTATATGGTTGTGGTTGTTAGGATGGCAGCATTCGTCTTAACTTGGAGATTTCAGGGACAAAATCTTTTAAGTAGGGGAGGATGAATTTAAAACACACTTTAACCATGCTTAAAAATGATGAATTGAGAATAACTTAATTATATATTAAGAATTAAGTGAAACCGACATTTTCGTTGTGTTTGTCTTGGAATTCTGGTTCAAATAGACCACAAGTTTGCGTAAAACGGACAACGTATGAAGAAGTTATGTACCTTAGAAGTTTGTATACGCATAAGGTTCATATATATAAATAAATAAATAAACAATTTCCAGAAAATCAAATGAGAAAACGGGCGGGAAAATGTCCCATCGGGGGACGACCCAGCCTCATCCCGGGTTGACCTATGAGTCGACCCATAGGAGGCTGGGTCGACCCACCATGGATCAAGGCAGATCCATTCTGCACACCTGGACTATTTTCTGCACTATATTCATTGCTTACTCAGCATGACTTGTACAGTTTAGATTTAAAACCTAAAATATAAGGGTTGATGTTGATTCTGTAACTCTATAAATAGATGCCTTCCCTCATTCTCAATTCACAACTTCTTCGTATCTTCTTCCTCTCTGAAACTACTCTTAAAATTATAAACATATAAATGAGGGAATGCTGCTAGAGGTTGTATTAAATAGAAGAAATATCAAGATTAGACATGGATTCTTGCGGCATAGTGTTATATAATTATCTTCACCAAGACTCACTATGAGTTACAGTTATTTACAGATCTTGTAACACCCCATATTTTCTGAGAATATTAAAAGAATGAATTAAAGAATACTTAATTTTAAAATGAGAATTAAGGGAAATGGGTTACGCCATTGCGTTTGTCTCGGAATTCTTCTTGGAATAGAGTCCAAGTTTTCGTAAATCTGACTTCATATGAAGAAGTTATGACCTTTGGAAGATTCAAGAGAAATTCAGAAAATTAAATAGTAAAATAAGCCAGACGGGTGGACCTATACCAAGGCAGGTCGACCTGGGGGTCGAACTACCCTAGGCCAGGTCGACCTACCCCAGGCCAGGTCGACCTGGGGGTCGATCTACCTCGCTCGCTCAGATCCAAATCTGAGACGATTCTGGCTCATTGCCGAGTCCTTTTTGACCTATTGCTGAGTCACTAGGGCTTAGGTGGCAATTCTGGATAACTCTATCTAGTTTGGATGGTTGTGATTGCTCCTAAAACGATCTAACGGCTCACATAAGATTTAACTTCTATAAAAGAAACCCTAATCCTCAAACCCTAAATCGCACAAATTCATTCCAAGAAGCCACCGTGTTGTCCATGCTCGTTCGAGCCTAGCCACCATTCCTTCTTTAATTAGAAAACGAGTCAAAAGCTACGAATCAAAGCTAACTTAGAGAATTGATAGTCTTCTTCAAGGGATTGCTTTTCAAATTCAAAAAACAGACCCTAGAAAACAAGACTTTCTTTTCTTTGTAAGTCCTGTTAATATTTAGATGTGAACGATTAAAAGTTATGATTTGTAATAAAATGAAAACTAGCGTTATTCCGAGTTGTAAGATAATGATGATGCTGATTCATTCCTATTCTTGTAACGATTCTATCGTATATGCTTATGAGATTATTGTGGTTATTATGTTGGTGTTAAACCGATCATGTATTATGTAAAGTTTAGTGATTTATTCATGTTATGTTACATGCAAATTGTTAGGCTATGTGGTTATTATGTTGACGTAAACCAATCATGTAAAATTGGTGATTCATTCATATTATGTTACATGCAAATTATTAGGCCAAGACATGTATTATGTTTAGATTTACATTTAGATCTATGAAAATTGGATCCAAGATTAAAGTTCATATTTACATGCCTTGTTAAATTTGTGTAAAACCATATGCTTAAGATTCATGTTTATTGGATCCAAAATAAAAAGTTCATATTTATATGCCTTGTTAAACTTGTGTAAAACCATATGCTTAAGATTCATGATTGTTGGATCCAAAATAAAAAGTTCATATGTACATGCCTTGTTAAACCTGTGTAATTCCATTTGTTTAAGATTCATGATTATTGGATCCAAATTAAAAGTTCACATTCACATGTCTAGTTGAACTTGTGTAATTATATATGCTTAAGGTTTATGTTCATTGGACCGAAAATAAAAGTTTACATTTACATGCCTAGTTGGATTTGAGTAATTTCATATGCTTAAGACTTATATTGATTGGATCCAAAAATGCAAGTTCATTGTTTAATGCCAAAATTTGTATGACACATGTTTAGTTAGATCCTTATTATGTTGTATGAATGGCACATGTTCCCTTCTTTACCTTTTGTATATAAGCTAGGCTAAGTTATGAGCCTAACATTTTATATGAACTTTGCGAACGTATGATGGGGGTAACATTGGGAAAAATCTTTAATTTATATTATTAGCATAATTTGGCCCATAAATACATGAATGATTAGTGGCATAAAAATGGCATAATTTATATACAAAAAATCTTGAATATGATTTAGAGGAAAAATCGGGCATGGCTTGAATGGCAATAATTGTGGAAAATTTTCATATAAATATGAAAAGTAAATATGTAAATTAAGTAAAAGACGAACATGCCTAACCCGAGGTTAGATTGAGTTGTGGTGTAAAACTGCCCGGAACCGCCGGGTACATCCAATAACCACAACAACACCTATCTAATGTGAGAGGTTAGTGCGTCATGCCCAAGGAAAACCCGAGGTTAGATTGAGTTGTGGTGTAAAACTTCCCGTAACCGCCCGGCACATCCAGTAACCGCAACATCACATATCTAATGTGAGAGGTTGGTGCATTAATAAATCAATTAATGTTAATTAACAAGATGAATGACTAGGATTAAGTTCATAGGAACACTTTACCAATATAACATGAATGACTATGGTTAAGTTAAAGAGAAACACTTAACCAATATAACAAGATGAATGACTAGGGTTAAGTTAATGAGGAACACTTAACCATTATAACAAGATGAATGACTAGGGTTAAGTTAATGAGAAACACTTAACCAATAAAACAAGATGAAGGACTAGGGTTAAGTTAATGAGAAACACTTAACCAATATAACAAGATGAATGATTAGGGTTAAGTTAAAGAGAAATACTTAACCAATATAACAAGATGAATGACTAGGGTTAAGTTAACAGGAAACACGTAACCAATATAGCATGATGAATGGGTAGGGTTAAGTAATAAGAAACACTTAACCAATATGACTTGATATGTGGTAAGGTTAAGTTAAATCAAGAGGGAAACACTTAACCAATGTAACTTGATTTCTGGTATGGTTAAGTTAAAACAAGAGGGCAACACTTAACCAATATGACTTGGTTTGTGGTAAGGTTAAGTTGACACAAGAAGGCAACACTTAACAAAAGTAACATGACAAGTAGGTGGGTTAAGTAACTTGAATTGATTGAAGACACATAACCAATACAACATGATGAACATGTGGGGTTAAGTTAAAAAGAAACACTTGACCAATAAAATTTGATGGACGAACGGGGTTTAGTTAATAGGAAACACTTAACCAATCCAACATGATAAGTGAGGAGGGTTAAGTTAATAAGAAACAGTTAACCAACATGACATGATGAATGGGTGGGTTAAGTTAACATGAATGGACAACAATTAACCAATATGGCATAATGTGCGGGAAGGTTAAGTACATATCGGGTTGGTGGGTAATATTAGTAAATATAGGCCCACAAACTTAACCATTAAATAAACATGCTTGAATCAGTGGGAGGGTTAAGTACATATCGGGTTGGTGGGTAATATTAGTAAATATCGGACCACAAACTTAACCGGTAGGAAACCCTAGTAACGTGGACCCATTTCAGCAGTAACCCACATAGATGTATCATGGTACCCTGAACTAGGCAGGGTGGGGCACGATTACTGGGTTGAATATAAGTGGTCAAAACAGCGGCATGGGGTACATCAGTGTAGGTTCCGACGGTTTACGGGCGTGCACGTACTCCGGAGTAGGAAAAAGCCGGCACTGGGTACCACTAGTTATACACTGTGCATCTTGAATCGTGTCAGGTTGCTATCATAAGGATTGATACATCTTGTGGTTGGACCAGCACAGGGTATCTACACGCAAGAGAGGGCCGATTGACACAGACACAAGGAAAAAATTAATACGAGTAAGGAGCTGATCGATAGAGTAGTAAGGGTACATCTAACATATTCATGGCAACTAGGCAGATTGAGGTGGAATCCTCACGATAGATGTACACCTGAAGGATATCACAATTGCGGGGATTGGGATCACATTACAATATGATCATTTTATATGGATTACTAGTTGGGACACTTGTTAGGTGGTGCAGAGAAGTGAAATGAGTGCGATAGCATATTCAGCTTTATTATCTTATTTCTAGGGTGTTGTTCTAGATTCAGTTTATTCATGTCATAACCCTTTTTTCTTATTTACATACTAAATAGTCACTGGACTTACCAGACTCATGTCTGACCCATTTTCTTTCGTCTTCTTTTCTTCCGTTCCCCCCAGTCCGCAGGGAGGGAACACTTCAGCTTAGATCAGATCATTTCCATCTTGAAGAGAGTGGATGTATTGCTTGGAATCTATTTCCTTAGGCTATGGCTTTGGATACCCTCTTATTGGGGATTTATGCTGCCTTACTGTTGTTTTAATGCTTATTTATGTTTTAATTCAAGACATAAGTTCTATGTATTACTTTTAAGTATGATTGAGACAACTGTTGTAAAAGCTTGACAGAACCACATTGTTTATAAAATGATTTTTATTTTCCGCTGCTTTATTTGTCTGTCTTGTAATTCATCTGCATCTTTTACCTATAATGCTCCACCACAGTTAAGGCATTCCCTTTGTGAGTGACCTTAACAGAGGTGGGGTGTTTCAGATCTAATTTCTTAGGCCTTGATCATGACAGTTAAACATAATTGGTTAGGATCTACAGTGTTAGTAAAATAAATATTACACCTTTTCACTATAAATCACCTATGCATATGATCAGTTACGCATATGGCTGTGATGTTACAAGTTATATACATGCTTGTGATGTTAATTAAAAAAAGTCATACATGCCTATGATGTTAATTAGATGAGTTATATACATGCCTATGATGTTGGATAAATAACAAATTAAATGTATCTATGTTCCTTTTTCCATTTTCTTATGTTTATTTCCAGTCTTGCCTATATGCTTTCCTTCCTTTGTTTCCTTCTTGTTTTATGCTAGGCCTAGACCTTTAGAAGCCTAGGCTATACCTGATTGAAGTGTACGCATAATTGGGGCAATAAAGAATGAAATAAAAAGGAAGTTTGGCATATTAATTAATTAATTGGGACTGATTGACTGTATTTTGGAAAAAAGGACAAATATACATGTTAGGCTCGTTATAAACTAATAAGAGGGATAATGTGTATATGTTATGACTTGGTAGAGATATGCATAAACCTGTGTATGTTGTAAATTGGGAACATGATTTATGAATATTATGCATATTAATTGGACATGTTAGATTTGACTTAAAACGGACATTAAGTAAATTGACATGTTAAGAATTGGTTAGCATGCACATAATGACATTACAACCATGCTTATTAATAGACCTGAACCTGCTTTGTTAAACATATGTATTAATAAGCAAAGAGGTCCCCCATTTACTGTTGTATCAGGTTTTTGGGACTCTTAAATCCTAGATATTTAGGGACACAAGCTTAGGGGGTTTTGGCTTGTGTCAATCGGTTGGTTTGAATCCATATCAGCCTGTATCCATGTAGGTATCTTATTTGATGGGGACTCACACTAGGTAGAGGCTCAGGGCGCGCTTTACTGAACTTGATAGTAAGAGATTCACATGGGGTGGTTACGGGCACGTTCTGGCGGAATCATGAACGTGCATGGGTTCGACTACGGAAGATAAGATGCTACAACACCAGTAAATAGATCTGTGTCATATGGTTCTGGGTTTGGGACTGATACACCCTACTTCTGGGGCTGACACAGGATATTTGCATAGTGGGGAACTGATAGCTTGGGAAGTAATTAGGGTACACCGAATCCTGTTGTTATGTAATTAAGGTACACATAATCCTGATGTTTAATCCCATTGTATAACCCTGCTTTTATTTTCTATTATTGATCCTACTATTAATCCTGCTTATATGTAATTGGGCAAAAAACCTAATCCTGTTAAACCTGTTATACTAGTACTAGTGCAGACATATATGTTCAGACATTACCTATTTTTAGGATATAAATGTGAAGCATTACTCGATCATAAGTTTATTCCTGTTACTTTGTCCATCATACTATTCTGTCTAATTTAGTAGTTTACCTTTCATGACACTATACCTTTCTTATCCACCTATCTTGGCATTCCTGTTTTATGCGTATTGGTATGTCATTGGAACAAGCCAGACTTTGTGTCTAACCCTTTTTATTTCGCCTCTTTCTTCCTTCCCCACCCTCAGGTCCTCAGAGTGGCAAAACTCAACAGTAACTAGGATATCTCTTCAACTTGGATTTGACTTGGACTTCTTATGATGTGTAACACCCCATGTCCGTTAATGTCACTCATAAAGGGAATGCATTAACTTCCATGAAGCATTATAAGTAAACAGAACAGAATATTACAAGACAGATACATAAAGTAGTACTTGAAAAATTTATAACTTTATTACAGCAGAAACAGAAGTAAGTTTGGTTACATCCTTCAAAACCACAATATCGGAATTCAAGCACATAAATATCAGTCTTGTAACAAAGCCTTTAGAGTACATAATTTTAAAGCCATTATCCCCAACATAAAATGCCATAAATAGGTAGAATCAAAGCCAAGTAATACTTCAAGCACTTCTAGCACTTCAAGCAGAGAGAAATCTAAATCAAGCTCCTACGTTCCCAACCTGAGTACCTGGGGGGGACAGAAGAAAAGAGGCGAAACAAACTAAGTCAGACATACGTCTAGTGAGTCTAGTGACTTTCAGCATATAAACAGATAACAGTATCATGTCATGTAAATAAATCTGGATAAGAGATAGCCGTAACAGGAGTAGCAGGTTAATAGAAGAAACAGAATGATATAGACCAAGTTATGCTTCTTACTATATCTTACTTCTCTGCACTAATACTAGTATAACAAAAAATAGGTGTTGGCATAATGTCTAAACAGAAAACAGAATGATCTCTTTAGAAACACGATGTTAGTAATGGGCCTTTACCACCCGAACAGAGATAGACGGTACGGAAACAGAATGCTAATAATGGGCATTTACCACCCCAGCTAATGGGCCTTTACCACCCCAACAGAGACGACGTACAGAAACAGAAGCAGGAACGGAATCAAAGACGGAAATAGAATAATTCCTACGGACACAGAATATTAGAATTAGGTGTACACTAGTAATGGGCCTTTACCACCCCAACAGACGGTACCACACAGAAACAGACAGGTGTTACCACCCCAACAGAAATAGACAGAACTAAGTGTACCCTAAATTCTACCCCAAGAGACCTGCTCCCTAATACATAAATACCCTGTGCCGGCCCCACAGAAGGGTATATCACTCCCTAAGGTGGCAACCTATAGACACAAACCTATTTACAGATGTCACGGTGTCTTACATCCTCAGAGCAGACCAGATCCATTCACGCATATGACCCGGTTGGAATGTTCCATCAACACCCGTCGCCATTATCAAAGTGAACCTCTTACAATTAGTTTAGTAAGCATGCCCGGACCCCTCTTAGTGTTGGGTCATAGTTTTGATACCAGAAAGGGTTACTGACTAATATGGGTCCCAAACAACAGATGACACAAGTAATTACCCCTCCTAACCTTGTGTCCCCAGACTAACAGATTTCAGATTAACTTACTTACAGATTTCAGATGTACAAAGTGCAGATTATCTAGTTATCAGATCATACATGTAAGTTAACAAGTTTTCAGACTAACAGATACAGATTAACAAGTTTTCAGACTTAACGGATCAGATTACATATTAACAGACTTACAGATTGTTTCACCTAACCTTGCATTAGGGCTACAGACTTTCAAGCGGGTTTATTAGATTCATCAGTCCAGTCGTTTTAACCCTATCCACCCAACACGTTTTAGGTATCACATTTATCTTAGATTTGCATTAATTAAATATTAATGCACAGACCTCTCACATTAGGCCGGTAGCTTATGGCCGTTGGATGTGCCGGGTGGTTCCGGGCAGACTTATGCCACAAGCCAGACCTAACCTCGCATCTAAGCATCTTTATGCCTACGACCTCTCATATTAGACTGATAGTTTGCGGCTGCTGGTTAAGCCGTTTGGGTCCGGGCAGGCTTCTACCGCAAACAGAGTCTAACCTCGTGTCTCGGCATTCTTATTTTTTAGCTAAAGTATTCATTCACAGATTATGCCAATATCAAACTAATTACGCCAATTCAACAGATTAACTTCTTTACAAGTTACAACAAATTATCCACAGTTCTATTAACATGTTTTGCTCAATTTTAGATCGAGCCTACAGATTTTCATAACACAAATTATCGCATTTAGTTTCAACAGATTTAGCAGATTAGACAATTTAACAGATTTAATCTTCCCTTAAAAATTCCATTGATATTCCTCGCTTAATTATAAAATTAATCCTAATTTAAAATGCTCAAATCATGTTCATAATTCACAATATAACATATCCCTCAAATTTCTAGTTAAATTTACATAGTACAGAATATTCTCCAAAAACCCCAAATCATGATATACAATATGAATTATGCCAAATTATAGCCTTTGATTTCAGTGTATGTAAATATCCAAAATCCACATTTAGGCGTATTCACAATTAATAGTTATCCTATTTTTAATATAGACCTTTTACACCTAAATCATATATCCCTTTTTCTTTCAAGTAATAGATCGTCATATAAAATATGCCCCTAAATCTAGATCTTAAATTTACAACATATATTATGTCCTCAAAATCAGATCATGCATTATGTTCCCAAATTGTAAGTCATATGTTGTCATACAATAATTCTCCTTCTTCCAAATCATAAACTGTCATATATAGTATGCCTAGATCTAAATCTTAAATTACAACATACGCCCATTTCTTAAATCAGTCACAAATCAGTCATGTCCAATTATGCATCATTCATTATTTTCCCCAAATTTAGCGTTCGTGCGTCAATCTCTTAAGAGATTTGGCTCAGGCTCATGGTAGCCTGGCTATAGAACAGAAGGAAGGAAGAGATATAGAATAGTTACAATAATAAGATAGATCTACACAGAAAAACAGATCTGATAAACAGGAATAAGATAGATCTACATAGAAAAACAGATCAGATGCATAATCTCCAATTCAGATTTATAACCATGTCAAGATCATAATTAAATTTCATATCTGAAAATAACTGTACTCACAATTCGTGGTTTAAGAAAGAGAAGAACAGTTCTGGGATCTGATTTTCTGGAGTTGATTTAGCTTTCCGTTGATGTAGGCGTTGATTTGTTATCTTTTAATCCTAGATTGGAAGAAGAAGAAGCACTTGTTCTAGCTTAGGTTTTAGCAGAGTAGCGACGCCATTAATTTATTTCTAGAGAAGGAGAGAGCAATGGAGGCTAGAGAATAGTGTAAGAGATTTAGGTTTTGGCTTAGGGATGTATTTATAGGAGAATAGAAGTTTTTAGGGCCTTAAATATCAACCTAGAACCAATCCGGACCATCAGAACAGGCAAAACCACGTCAGAAGGCAAAGAGAATCGGATCTGGGCCAACACAGGTCGACCTATGGGGGGAGGTCGACCCCCAGGTCGACCTGCCTACCCAGGTCGACCCCCAGGTCGACGTGGGTCCTGGGCGGAATTTTCCTACCGAGCCCGGGTGTATGTTTTGAATTCGAATTTTCAAATTTTGACCGAGCTGTTTAAATTTTCTGAAAACTTCTGAAGGTTGTAACTTCTTCATACAGAGTGCGATTTACGCAAACTCAGATCTATCTCAAGCAGAATTCCGAGACGAACGGAATGGCGTAACCCGTTTCCCTTAGTTCTTCTTTTAAAAATTAAATATACTTTGTTTTGAATCTTTATGTTCACAGAAAATATAGGGTGTTACATTCTCCCCTCCTTAAAGGATTTCGTCCCCGAAATCTTCAAGTTAAGAAGAATGTGTCCTACCATCCAATCACTCATCTACTCAACCATCATCCACAAACATCCATTGTCCTTAGAAAAATTCTAATGTAGTATGAACATATGCAAAAGTGTGTATATGTCTCTTATCTAATGCAAAGATCAGGCGGTCTACTGATTCAGTTGACCTCCTAAATGCGAATTATGTTAGTGCCATGAGTCCACTTACGTATGCAAGAAATCCTATTTGATACACATCATTTCTATACGAGTGCATAACCATTCATCCAAATGCAACATCTATGTGATGAGCCAATCATTTTGCATCCACAAAAATTGAAAATGCACACACATCCATAGGCAGTATGAGAGTGTTTTTGAGCCGATCTAGTGCCTAGTGTGTGTATATGCATCCACGAGCAACCACTAGCAACCACTTGCATCCACTTGTAACCATCAAACATATCATGTCTCAAACACATGTTTACACTCATTAGTTTCTACCTAAGGGTCGAAGACTCGATCGATAGGATATAGCCTAGTGATATAAGCAAGTACAATTAAAACAAAAGTTCTGTTCCCATTAGACATTGGTTAAGAAAATAAACCCCTAAGTATCAACCCCGATGACCGAAATCAACATCAGATTGACACTCATAGAATTACTCCCATTAAACAATGTCAAAATTGGAAATCTACTTCATGCTTCGAGAAAAACTCCTATCCTTTTCAGAAATACTTACAGACTACTGGTATAGATCAGATTATCAAATGATTCTTAGGAAACTAAGCATGGTAAGACCCTATCATATCCCACAAAAACCAGAATACATGCGTCATAGTCAACTTAACGCTTAACACAGATACCTTCAAACCCCAACCTATCACAAACAGATGAGTCGTAACCCTCATGGGGTTTTACACTATAGCGGGATCAGAAACAAGACTAGTATTAAAGTGCAGAGTCTCAATTACAGAATCAAAATGCCAGAATCAAAGAGAGTTTTAACTCAATAATCAGATAAGGAAATTAAGCCTTCTACAGAAATTCTTCCTATCTCTATCCTATCCACCAGCCATGAGAGCATTCGCCTGCCCTCCAAAAGCAGGTTCTGCCCTCTTCCCTTGCCTTTTGGGGGCAATCCTTGATCAGATGTCCTGTCTCACCGTACAGAAAACAACTAGTCTTCTTACATGTTAACAAGTATTTCTCTAAAGTTGGCCCCATCGCGCGGAAAACCCTACGAAGCTCGAAAGAGGATTAGCCGTAGGTGAAATTACTGCGGCTACAGATGGAAGTTAGGCACTTCTTTGCCCTTCGACAGACGTCGTAGTCTCATCATGCCTACGGAACCATGTCGCGATGAGGTTACCTCTCAGAAAGCCAGGAGCCCCAGAGACTCGGAAAAGAAGGAAACAAGGATTAAACCGAAAATCAAAAGATAAATATATGGCTTTAGGGACTATGTTTTTCAAAATAAACTCTACTTTTGAAAATACTTCCTTTTTAAAACCTTTTTGAAAATAGTTTTCAAAAACTTTTTATCAAATCTGGTAACCTTTAGCTCTGATACCAAGTGTAACACCCCATGTCCGTTAATGTCACTCACAAAGGGAATGCATTAACTTCCATGAGGCATTATAAGTAAACAGAACAGAATATTACAAGACAAATACATAAAGTAGTACTTGAAAATTTTATAACTTTATTACAGCAGAAAATGAAGTATGTTTGGTTAGGTACTTCAAAACCACAATATCGGAATTGAAGTACATAAATATCAGTCTTATACAAAAGCCTTCAGAGTACATAATTTTAAAGCCATAATCCTCAACAGAAAATGCCAAAAATAGGTAAAATCAAAGCCAAGCAATACTTCAAGCACTTCTAGCACTTCAAGTAGAGAGAAATCTAAATCAAGCTCCTACGTTCCCAACCTGAGTACCTGGGGGAAACGGAAGAAAAGAGGCGAAACAAACTAGGTCAGACATATATCTGGTGAGTCCAGTGACTTTCAACATATAAACAGATAGCAGTATCATGACATTTAAATAAAACTAGATGAGAGATAGCCGTACCAGGAGTAGCAGGTTAATAGAAGAAACAGAATGATATAGACCAAGTTATGCTTCTTACTATATCTTACTTCTCTGCACTAATACTAGTATAACAGAAATTAGGTGTTGACCTAATGTCTAAACAGAAAACAGAAAACAGAATGATCTCTTTAGAAACACGATGTTAGTAATGGGCCTTTACCACCCGAACAGAGATAGACGGTACAGAAATAGAATGCTAATAATGGGCCTTTACCACCCGAACAGAGATAGACGGTACAGAAATAGAATGCTAATAATGGGCCTTTACCACCCTAGCTAATGGGCCTTTACCACCCAAATAGAGACGACGTACAGAAACAGAAGCAGGAATGGAATCAAAGACGGAAATAGAATAATTCCTATGAAAACAGAATATTAGAATTAGGTGTACACTAGAAATGGGCCTTTACCACCCCAATAGACGGTACCACACAGAAACAGACAGGCGTTACCACCCCAACAGAAACAGACGGTACCCCAATAGAAACAAACAGAACTAAGTGTACCCTAAATTCTACCCCAAGCGATCGGCGCCCTAATACATAAATACCACATGTCGGCCCCACACAGAAGGGTGTATCACTCCCTAAAGTGGCAACCTATAGACACAGACCTATTTACATATGTCACGGTGTCTTACATCCTCAGAGCAGACCAGATCCATGCACGCACATAACCCGGTTGGAATGCGCCATCAGCACCCCTCGCCATTATCTGAGTGAACCTCTTACAATTAGTTCAGTAGGCATGCCCGTGCCCCTCTTAGTGTTGGGTCATAGTTTTGATACCAGAAAGGGTTACTGACTAATATGGGTCCCAAACAACAGATTACACAAGTAATTACCCCTCCTAACCTTGTGTCCCTAGACTAACATATTTCAGATTAACTTACTTACAGATTTCAGATGTACAAAGTTCAGATTAACTAGTTCTCAGATCAGACATGTAAGTTATCAAGTTTTCAGACTACCAGATACAGATTAACAAGTTTACAGACTTAACGGATCAGATTACAAATTAATAGACTTACAAATTGTTTCACCTAACCTTGTATTGGGCCTACAGACTTTCAAACGGGTTTATTAGATTCATCAGTCAAGTCTTTTTAATCCTATCCACCCAACACGTTTTAGGTATCACATTTATCTTAGATTTGCATTAATTAAATATTAATGCACAGACCTCTCACATTAGATCGGTAGCTTGTGGCCGCTAGATGTGCCGGGCTGTTCCGGTCAAACTTCTGCCACAAGCCGGACCTAACCTCGTGTCTAAGCATCATTATGCCTACGACTTCTCACATTAGATTGACAGTTTGCGGTTGCTGGTTAAGCCGGTTGGGTCCGTGCAGACTTCTACCGCAAACAGAGTCTAACCTCGTGTCTTGGCATTATTATTTTTTAGCTAAAGTATTCATTCATAGATAATGCCAATATCAGACTAATTACGCCAATTCAACAGATTAACTTCTTTACAAGTTACAACAGATTATCCATAGTTCTATTAACATGTTTTGCTCAATTTTAGATCGAGCCTACAGATTTTCATACCCCAAATTACCGCATTTAGTTTCAACAGATTTAGCAGATTAGACAATTTATCAGATTTAATCTTCCCTTAAAAATTCCATTGACATTCCTCGCTTAGTCATAAAATTAAGCCTAATTTTACATGCTCAAATCATGGTCATAATTCACAATATAACAAATGCCCCAAATTTCTAGTAAAATTTACATATTACAGAATATTCTCCCAAAACCCCAAATCATGATATACAATATGAATTATGCCAAATTATAGCCTTTGATTTCAACGTATGTAAATATCCAAAATCCCCATTTAGGAGTATTCACAATTAATAGTTATCCTATTTTTAATATAGACCTTTTACGCCTAAATCATATATCCCTTTTTCTTTCAAGTCATGGATCATCATATAAAATATGCCCCCAAATCTAGATCTTAAATTTACAACATATATTATGTCCTCAAAATAAGATCATGCATTATGTTCCTAAATTGCAAGTCATATGTTTTCATACAATAATTCTCCTTCTTCCAAATCATAAACCATCATATATAGTATGCCTAGATCTAGATCTTAAATTACAACATACGCCCATTTCTTAAATCAGTCACAAATCAGTCATGTCCAATTATGCATCATTCATTATTTTCCCCAAATTTAGCGTTCGTGCGTCAATCTCTTAAGAGGTTTGGCTCAGGCTCGTGGTAGCCTGGCTATAGAACAGAAGGAAGGAAGAGATACAGTATAGTTTCAATAATAAGATAGATCTACACAGAAAAACAAATCTGATAAACATGAATATGATAAATCTACATAGAAAAGCAGATCTGATGCATAATCTCCAATTCAGATTTATAACCATGTAAAGATCATAATTAAATTTCATATCTGAAAATAACTGAACTCACAATTCGTGGTTGAAGAAAGAGAAGAACAGTTCTGGGATGTGATTTTCTGGAGTTGATTTAGCTTTTCGTTGATGTAGGCGTTGATTTGTTATCTTTTAATCCTATTCAGATTGGAAGAAGAAGAAGCACTTGTTCTAGCTTAGGTTTAAGCCGAGTAGCGACGCCGTTGATTTATTTTTAGAGAAGGAGAGAGCAATGGAGGCTAGAGAATAGTGTAAGAGATTTAGGTTTTGACTTAGGGATGTATTTATAGGAGAATAGAAGTTTTTAGGGCCTTAGATATCAACCTAGAACCAATTTGGACCATCAGAACAGCCAAAACCACGTTAGAAGGCAAAGAGAATCGGATTTGTGCCAAAACAGGTCGACCTATAGGAGGGAGGTCGACCCCATGGTCGACATGCCTACCCAGGTCGACCCCCAGGTTGACCTTCTGGTCGATCTGGGTCGTGGGCGGGAATTTTCCCGCCCAGCCCGGGTGTGTGTTTTGAATTCGAATTTTGAAATTTTGACCGAGCTGTTTAAATTTTCTGAAAACTTCTGAAGGTCATAACTTCTTCATACGGAGTCCAATTTAAGAAAACTCGAACTCTATCTCAAGCAGAATTCCGAGACGAACGCAATGGCGTAACCCTTTCTCTTAATTCTTCTTTTAAAATTTAATTATACTTTGTTTTTTAACTTTATGTTCACAGAAAATATGGGGTGTTACACGATGTATCGTTTTGACTTGCTCTCTACTATAGTTTGGCTTATGGCATGGGATATGAATTTAAGTACTTTGGTATTTTATTTTCTGAGATGTCTTGAAAGATAAATTCGAGATAGTATGATAATTGTAACTGATTTTGATGTTTTTCTGAGACTATGCTTTATTTCTTTTGTAATAAAGTTTAAAAAATTTCCGATGATTATTTTATCTGTCTTGTATATTCTCTGTAATGATTGCAAGTTGCGCTTCACATAACTTAATGCATTATATTATAAGTGACATTAACGGACAAGGGGTGTCAAAACGTCCATCCGTCACCATCGTCGACCCCATAAACCAACTAGTCTCTAAAATCCCCTCCTTTACATTACCTTTAAGACATGCCCGAACTCCTCCTTCAGACCGTGTCAGCAACTCCAATAGTGAGGATGTGCGACCCTTTTTGTTGCTAACTCCGACCAAATTTCAGCAATAACCATGCCTCACCTCCTTGAATAACTCGCAATTCTTGAAAAGGCATAGCTTTCCCCTCAACATCGATTAACTCAAAAATTAAAACTTCAGGTAATATTTCCATATAATTATTATTATATACCAATTAAAAACACTTGAATTTTAAAAACTTGTTTCTCAAGTAAATTTCCATTAGAAATTCTATTATGGTAGCAATCCATTAGTCAAAAAATCGAAAACGAATATTGATGATGCAACCGTCGTCATTAGAATTATTTTCCAACTGCTAAAGTGAGTTCAGTACTTTATCATTTCCAAAATCAGTTTAAAACAATTCTTATTCAAAACTTCCTTCAAGTAATGCTATATTACTTTATAAAACTTCAGAAAATATTTTCTAAACATCCGGGATTTAAATTCTCAATTCTGGATTGAATCCAATTCAAATTTTGCTCATTCGTATATCCCATTCTTATACAAATTCTATTTAGTTGTTTATAACCATCTCAATGTTATAATCTCATTTGATTATAATAACAACCAACCACATCAATAATTTCAGAAAATTATTCCTCTATATCAAAAATATAATTATGTACAAAATTATTCATTTGCCCTCTTAAAAATAATACTATACTGAATTGCTTTGTTCAAGTGTTTAGAAACACCTACCAATATAGTTGTACATCCTGTATCGACCAGATTTCATAAACCACTCAATAAATCAATCAACACAATAAAACAAATTTTATAACACTAACAAGTACACTCCCTCTTATATGTACACTTAATCTCAGTCTAGGGATGTATTACTAACCCGTTCTCTATTGAGATTCGCCACAAAGTCACATAACCTTATCCAACTTTTCTGTACCGTTTAAGTTGACATTTAACCTTACATGTGCAACTCAAAAGCACAATAAAGCGGATAGTTATAGGAAAGAAGTTAGAGGGTGAGAAGAAGAAAGAAAGAAATGTTAGAATAGAAGAAGAACATCGACACTACAGAATCAAAGTACAATAGAATCTCACAGTGGAACGAGTAAAGTATAATATATCAATATACTTAACACAAAGAGAAAAGTGTACATATATGATTACAACATCAGAGTACTCAACTAGATCAGACTATAAAATCTGATCAATACAACACTGACAACGGAAATAAATTTATAGCGGAAAACACATCTCGACTCCGGCTCCTATCCTGAAGCTCCAAGCAAAACATAGGCAACCTGGAAATATACTCGGTCTGACTCGAGCACACTTTGAGTAAAGAAAAACCTCCTGGATCAGTCTGGAATACTTTTAGTGATAAATTCATATCACAAACAACTTGCTTAACTTTAGAAATCCTTTGAAAGAATGGTACTCTCATAAGGAAAGACCACAAAAAAATATAGCACTTGTTTTTATGTTACGATAACCACATCACTTTTTAATATAAATCTGCTGATATTATAATATTGTCTATCCATAAATAAAATAGAAATATAGCCGTATATCTTGCATCTCACCTTCCAACATAGTTGGTTTACATCTAAAAATGCAAGGCTCGTATTGGAGTTTGGATTTCCAACATTAGTAGGTATGCAACCACCTTACAATTAGTGTTCTCAAGAGAAAAAATACTAGGACTCAACAAGAACATCTTTCAATGCGGCCACGCTAAACCGACAATTAATTCAACTTGAGTGTACCAAATATATCATCACCACGATTGGGATCATCAACCGTATCATTACGACGCATACAAAAATAAGGACAACCGTTTTCTCTAGATCGGTGATGATATACCCTAATGGGTATTTGCCACATAGCCTTGCTGCCTACACGATTTAGTCACTTTCCAGTTGATGAGGCTTGAGGTCACGATATCCCTTTTCAAAAACATCACATTCACTTTGAATGCCACACTGTCAGATCTAGCACATTACTAATTGATTTGCACAAATATACTTTAAGCGTTAAGCTAAAAGATGCTACCTTCACCGCCACCATTCCTGGTATATCTATAAAAACCAACTTATGTGATCTTAGGAAATACTCTGTCAAAAATTCGTCCATACAAATTTGTTCTGGTACCGAACGAAACTGAAGACACCTTAGAATATAGAGGTTTACTGCTACATGAAACACCCCACCTCCGTTAAGGTCACTCGCAAAGGGAATGCCTTAACTTCGGTGGAGCATTATAGGTAAAAGATGCAGATAAATTACAAGACAGAGAAAATAAAGCAGCAGAAATAAAGTCATTTTATAAACAACTTAATTCAGTCAAGCTTTTACAACAATTTTCTCAATCATACTTAAATGTAACACATAGAACTTCTATCTTGATTTAAAAACTTCCAAGAATAAAAGAAGCATAAAAATAATAATGATATTCCCCAGTAAAGCGTGAACCAGCCATAGCAGTGGAAGAGAGTGTCCAAAGCAATACATCGGCTATCTTCGAGCTTGGAAAGAAAACTGAGCTAAGTGGTACCATTTCCTCCCTGTGAACCTGGGGGGGAGGGGGGAAACGGAAGAAAAGTGGCGAAACAAAACTAGATTAGACATAAGTTTGGTAAGTCCAGTGACTTTCAGCATATAAACAGGCAAAAGCATCACGACATGAATAAACTGAATATAAGACAATACCGTGATAACAGGGATAACATACGATAAGCATAAGGTATGATAAGGCCAGATAAAATGGATGCGCTTCTACTCTTTTTCTACTTCGCTACTACTTTGTTGTTCTGATTTCTATATCTATCTCTGCACCACCTAACTAGTGTCCCAACTAGTAACTGTATAAATGATAACGTGATCCCAATCCCCGTAATTGTGGTAGCCTTCAGATGTACATCTATCGTGAGGATTCCACCTCAAACAGCCTAATTGCCATGAACATGCTAGATGTACCCTTACTACCCTATCGATCGGCTCCTTACTTGCATAAATGTTCCATGTGTCTGTGTCAATCGGCCCTCTCTTGCATGTAGATACCCTGTGCTGGTCCCACCATAAGGTCTATCAATCCGTATGATAGCGACCCGACACGATTCAAGATGCATAGTGTATAACTACTGGTACCCAGTGCCTACTTTTTCCCACTCTGGAGTACGTGCACGCCCGTAAACCGTCGGAACCCACACTGATGTACCCCTTGCCGCTGTTTTGACCGCTTATAATCAACCCAGTAATCGTGCCCCACCCTGCCTAGTTTCAGAGTACCATGATACTTCTATGTGGGTTACTACTGAAATGGGTCCCCGTTACTAGGGTTTCCTGCTGTTTATGTTTGTGGGCCTATATATACAAATATTACCTACCTACATGAGATGTACTTAACCCTCCCACTGATTCTAGCATGTTTTATAATGGTTAAGTTTGTGGGCCTATATGTACTAATATTACCCACCTACACGAGATGTACTTAACCATCCCATCGATTCAAGCATGTTTATTTCACGGTTAAGTTTGTGGGCCTATATTTACTAATATTGCCCACCAACCCGATATGTACTTAACCCTTCCGCACATTATGTCATATTGGTTAAGTGTTGTCCATTCATGTTAATTTAACCCACCCATTCATCGTGTCATGTTGGTTAAGTGTTTTATTATTAACTTATTCCCGTTCGTTCATCAAGTTATGTGTTTTCTTGTTAACTTTACCCCACGTGTTCATCATGTTGTATTGGTTAAGTATCTTCAATCAATTCAAGTTAACTTAACTCTTCTACTTGTCATATTACGTTGGTTAAGTGTTGCCTTCTTGTGTCAACTTAACCCTACCACAAATCAAGTTATATTGGTTAAGTGTTTAACTTAACCCTTTCCATTTATCATACTATACCGGTTAAGTATTTCCTATTAACTTAACCCTAGTCGTTCATCATGCTATACTGGTTAAGTGTTTCCTATTAACTTAACCCAAGTCATTCTTCTTGTTCATTAGCATTAATTAATTTATTAATGCACCAACCTCTCACATTGGATATTTGTTGTGGTTACTGGATGTGCCGGGCGGTTCTGGGCAGTTTTACACCACAACTCAATCTAACCTTGGGTTTTCTTGGGCATGATGCACTAACCTCTCACATTAGATAGGTGTTGTTGTGGTTACTGGATGTTCCGGGCGGTTCCGGGCAGTTTTACACCACAACTCAATCTAAGCTCGGGTTAGGCACATTCATCTTTAATCTACACAGTTACCCTATATACCCAAATCTAGATTTTACATACTAATTACCAAATTCACCAAAACTAGTCATGTTACATTTTATGCCCAATCTAGATTTAATGCTCAAGTTACCCCAAATTCTCAATAATAACAATTTTTGCCCAAAACTTGATTTATATGCCAATTTCATACTTTGTCGTTCATGCCAATTCTAGGTTCAATATGTCAAATTACATATTCCATAATTCATGTCAAATTACCCTAAATTGCATCTTAACAGTCATGCCATACTACATGCTCCAAATTATGCCAAATAATGTCAATTTCATGTTATACCCAATTACCCCTGCATTCATAACGTACGTATTTCGAGATTCCACCCAAGATTCATAAAATAAGGGGAGAAGCAAGATGGAACATCGTAAGGATAGGCATAGTCATATGATGATAAGAACTATTGGTCCAATAAACTTGATGTACTAAAAAAAACAAGAAAAGTTTTGCATAGGATATATCGCAGGCATATAGATATGATATGAATATCATCATGAATTTTAAAAGGATTACAATTCCGATATACAACAAGGATAGATATGATTGGACCAATTTCATAGTCAAAAATGATTCCCAAAGATGTATATATACTCAAGCACAGATTCAATAAAAGGATAGCTTTCATCATGCATATTCTCATATCCATTTTATTACATGCCACAATTAGATTTTGGTGTTCAAATCTAAAAAGTAACTGACTTACAAAACAAAGGAAAATCTTGTTTTCATGCCTAAGCCATACATCACTATACACACTAATCTTTTTTTTCCAAATCATAAACTATCATATATATATATGCCCCTAATTTTAGATCTTAAACCACAACATGTACTATGCCTTATATTTACAGTTCAATTTATGCCCCAAATCCCAAGTCATATGTCCAATACTTTATGTCTCAAATCTCAAGTCATAGGTCCAATACTTTATGCCTCAAATCTCAAGTCATATGTCCAATACTTTATGCCTCAAATCCAAAGTCATATGTCCAATACTTTATGCCTCAAATCTCAAGTCATATGTTCGATACACTTTATGTTTTGAATACAACATGTTTTATGTCCTCAAATCAGTTACAACTCAATTATGCCCAATTATACACAATTTAATTCTTTTTCCCAAATTTTAGCGCTGGTCATGCCCAAATCATAATTTATGCCCAATTTTATTTCCAACGTACGTTCATCTCTTATGAGATCTGGCTCAGGCTTGCAGTAGCCTGGCTATAAAACAAAAAAAGGAAGAAGGAAAGAAGAGACAAAGAACGGACATAACATTATCAATGAGATAGATCCAATGGATATAGAAATATGCATAATCTCAGATCCAGATTTATTACAATGTTAGAATCACAATTATCTTTTATTTCTGAAAGTAACGTGAACTTACAAATTATAGAACGGTCTTGAAATCTGGGATCTGTATTCTGAATTTGAATAGCTCTCCCTTGAAGTAGACTATTTGTTCTTCTAATCTAGATTTGATTTGATGTTCTTCTTAATTGATTACTAGTTTGGATTTGATTTTCTGGTTTGGAGAGAATGAATGGAGGCTTAGGCTAGCTTGTAGACGAACATCATGACGGCACCATAGTTTTAGGGTTATGATGTAAGGGTTTAGGTTTAGCTATGTATATATAGATGTCTAGGATTATTTAGAGCCCTTAGATGAACTAGGAGTCCATCAGAACCACCCAGCTCAAATACACATCATCCGACCACTCAGAAGAAGACGCATCATCATAGAACACTTCAGAATTCTGTGCTGGATCAGTATGGGCGCACTTGGCAGGTGCGCCAGTGCATTTTTGTACTAGCGCACTTGTGAAGTGCGCCAGTGCATTCTGGTCGACTTCCGGTTTTTCTGCCTAACTTCGTTCCTCCATATCTTCTTCATACGATATCCGTTTTACGCAAACTCGGACTCTATCTCAAGCAGAATTCCGAGAGAACGCAATGGCGTAACCCGTTTCATTTAATTCTTCTTTTAATAATTATTTATTCTTTAATTATCTCTTATGTCTTGTTTTAAAATTACGAGGTGTTACACTACAAGTTTAATCCTGGTAATTAACCACAGGCATCTGTGAGAATCCCTCTCATCCAACGTTTTACTCATTAAAATCATCTTCATGCGCATCCCTGCAAGTTATTTTTCGAACGCAAAGTCGGTTCGAAGTGGTTTTCGGTCCAGTTCCCATCCCGATTTCCTCGAACTAACGCATCAAAAGTCAAAAGGGACATATTAATTAATAGTCGGGTTTCTTAACTATCAATCAAAATAGTACAATCAAGTACACCAGCATCTCAGGCCCTATTAATTAAAACCATTCATTAAAATCTTTCCATCGATTCTATATACTTATCTCATTTTTTAAATCTCTCTTGTTTCCATCACTTTGAAAACAATAACCAACACTTATATTTTCATAATAGGTATATTCAAATAGCCCACCTCTTTATCTTCTTTACCTCAAAAATATCGCTGTATTTTTACAAAGTCAAATTTTATTTTATTTACATTGGAAATATCACTATATATTTACAAAACCTCTTTTTATTTCCTTTACTTTGAAAATACCTCTATTTATACTTAACCTTATGGTATAAGTTTAGTCACTAATCTTCTACGGGTCAAATCAATGTCCTATGATATATTTGTATTATATAAACCCGAATGATTTTATTTAACTAATTTTTTTACAAAATAAAGTTTAAAAAATATACCTATGGAAGTAATAATTCAATTAACATATCCATTTTCATTTTCAAACTCGTATAACCTATCGTTTCATTTCCTTCAAAAATTCCAACCATTTACTTCTGTCTTTAAATAAGTTTATCCACCAAACTCTACTATTTTCTATTTAGAAGGTAGTGCTATATACTTAATCAATGGTATAAGTATTGTCTCACATCATATCTACGCCAACAATGTTCAGTAATACATTGTTTACTATAAAACCCAACAGTTTATTAATTTCTAAAACCTTGCAATTTAAGTTGCAATATTTCTTATGGAAACAATAAATTATTCCCAATATCATTATCATTTCAAACTAGTGCCATCCTTTCGATAATAGTGAAGTCGTTCAAGTTGAGGAAATTTATTTACCTTTCAGACCTTCACTCGACAACGTTCTTTTCTAAAGATAGGTAAAAGTTTGCAACTCCGGTCTAATATTAACAAAAATATCCCTCAAATTCCATTTACTATATCATTTTAATATGGTTTAATAAACCATGTCTTGCATTTTGAAAATCATTTTCCAATTACAATTTACCTTTGCTTAATTCGTTTATTAAGTAAATTCTTACGTGAACAAAATCTTTACTTTTAACCTCTTTAGTACAATTACTTTCCAACTTATTTTTTTTCAATAATACATCTAGCAAATCCTTTAAAAAACCCATTAAACATCTTATTACAAAACATAATTTGGAGATATTACAAAAAATCCATTTACAAAATACTTTACACAATCCATTTAAGCAGCTTGTCTAGGCATTTTGAAAATCTCTTTCCAACCTCAATCATCTTTACTTAATTCAAATATTAAGTAAACGCTTATTCAAAATCATCGTATTAGCTCTAAATCTCATTTATATACATTGCTCACAAATCTTGGATTTATTTAAAATCCCTTTATAAGCCTTTCACAAAATTCAACAAAATCTCATTATAGACTTGATTATTTTCTTAAATGTTTTCAATTAAAAGGTAATCACTTTAATTATTATTGATCGAAATAATAATTAAAATTAACTAAGATAAAAATAGTTTATTTCATTATTAACTAAGAATAAAATTGTTAATACCTTTTAAAAAGTCATTAAAATAATAACTAACTTTATTAATGATAACAACCCGATAATTATCTTAATACCTAGTTAATTAAAAGATTAACTAACTTTTCTGGACATTCATTAAGTTTAAACAATTATTTGTCAAAATCCTTCCAATTAGATTACTTGATAACAAACTAATCTTGTTAGAACAAAATTTGGTACTAACACCCAAATGCATCATAAAGTCCTCTCAATCACAGATCGCAGAGAATAAATGCAGAAATTAGTAAATAATAGGAGACACACGAATTTTTTATAGTGCATCAGTCCCAGGCGGTTCGTGGTCCATGGGTGTGTCACGAGCGAGGTCATGATCCAGGGGTGCACCACGAGAGGTTCGTGGTCCGAGGGTGCATCACGAACCGAGTGGAGGGGCGAGCCGGTGCCAGGATCCAAGTTTTCGATGCTAGTTTTCACCTGTTAACGGAAAAGGGCGTAACTTTCAAACCGTATGTTCGATTGAGCCAAACGAAATCTCTACCTGAAGCTAATTTAGAGGGCTACATATTTCATAGGGAAAAGCACTGTAATTGCTTTTTTGGGCCTAAAAAAGGTCATCTGGTAGGACTTTCAGGTCATTCTTTGTTTGTGATGCGACTTCAACCAAATCGCTTCCTGTCTTCTGACGATGTTCTCAATACTTGTACAAATTGTTAACCAGATATTTCACGTGTGACGGCTTTGACTGAAAAGCATGTCAACATTTTGCCCCCAGAACATATCTTGCTGGTTGAAGGAAGATGTGTTCTGGATAATCCAAGAAAACCAAGGCTAGGCCAGGCCCACCGACTGTAAGTATAGTCCATACCTGCAAAGAAAAGAAGGCAAATAGATGCGTCAAAACCTAACAAAACTGTTTAACCTTTTCGAGCACAAACCATGCTTGGCCATCCGATTGAGCATAAACCATACACGGGGTATGTTCAAAACATCTTTCCAAGACCTGGCGAGGGACCAAACCTTCCGGGCATAAGCCATACTAAGAAGTTCAAGCTGAGCATAAGCCATACTCGAGTTTTATTGAGTTCCTTTGCCAAATCCTGACAAGATGATAAGCCGTTCCTGAGTATAATCCATACTTATAAATTCAAAGGAGTATAATCCATACACATACAAGATGGAGCAAAACTTGCCACAGCCTGACAAGACAGCCCATCCCTAAGCATAATGCATATGTAGGGATTCGAGATAAGTATAAGCCATATCTTAATTGAGATTGAGAATCCTATCAAAACCTGATAAGATACTTAAATTTGCCAAACATAGTCCATGCTCGGAAAGTCCTTCCTTATTGAAATCAAAATGCAAAACCAAAGAAAATCCTAATTGGTTTGAATCCGAGTCCAGAGCACGCTTTAGGGATACATCCCTACCCCGTACATGTGTACCCCGATTTAGCCAATCGAATAACCTAAAGAAAGCAAAGAACATATAATAAATCCTAAGAAATGCAGAAAATGCAAGATGATCTCATCCAGATCAGTTAATGATGAGCCCACGAGAGCTCGATCCAGTATCATTCCCTCTCCGAGGAGCACGTGGTGGCAGCGTGGGTGCAAGTGCTATTGGTTGTTTCACATACTCGGGTTTATCTCCACGTCTAACCCGTTTCTCAATCAAATCACGCAGATGCCTACAGTCATTGGTGTCATGACCATCCATATCATGGAATATGCAGTGCTTTCCATAATAACGTTCTCTTTGCGATGGCTCCCTCTAAGGAGGCTTTGGATAGGAGATGGCACCATTTGTGTCCATGTAAATGTCGATGAGCGAAGCATTGAGTTCAGTGTACTTTTCATATCTAGGCCCTCTCCGGGGCTGAGTGTTGTGGTCATTCTTTACAATAGCTTTTCCCTTGCTTTTCCGTAATCAGACGGTTCTTCGTCTTAGAGCATGTTGACATCGAGAACTTCCTTCTCGGAGGTTGCATCTTCTTATTGCAGAAATCTATTCACTTCAAGGTAGAATTCGCCGAGATTTCGCGGTGGATCTCGATACAAAGATTTTTATGAATTCTGAATTATCCAAGACATTGGATACCGCTGCCATCAGTACCATCAATGGTTCAGGGCGATCGACTGATGCTGCTGCAACGTTGAATCTTTCCAGAAATGAGTGCAGAGTTTCTCTGGGCCTCTGCTTTATTGTAGTGATTGACATTACGTTTTCGGGTCAAGCGATGTAGGCCCGAAACTATTCAATGAAGCGAGCGACCAACATGTTCCAACTGTTGATCGATTCAGATTCCAGGTATCTAATCAAAATGGTGGCTATATCAATTAAGAAGAGTGGGAAGCATTTTGTCATGACATTTTCCGATGCCATTTGAACTTCCATATGATGTTTGTAGCGCATTAGATGCATGGTAGGACCTGTCCTGCTGTTGTAAGGTTCTAAAACTAGAAGTCTAAAATCTGGAGAATTGCGGGAATTCCTGATTTCTTGTGTGAACGGGTTGTGATTGAGTCCATCCACGTCATTTTGATAAGTGCGGCATCTCGAGAGGCATTGAATGAGATTGGCGAGTCGATCGACTTCAAAAAGTTGTGGCAACTTGCTAAGGTCAGAGCTGGTGCCCCCAATGTGGAATGCAAGAGAAGGAGGAAGTTGCTGGTGGGCTATCGTGAGCGGGTCGCGGCTCTTGGTTCGAGGGTGTGAGCCTGGGGGGTGACCTGATCCGGAACTGGTGCCCTATCATGAGCCGCTCCTTGCTGCTATTGTGCGGGAGCTTGCGATCCGATGTTCATCTGAACTGGAGGTGAAGTAGGTCGAACCTGACCATTTCCAAGAGTGAGGGGGTTGCCCCCGAGTCCATGTGAGGCATGAGCCACTTTAGTGGCTTCGTTCCAATGACTTGAACGTTGCTCAGCCTTCCATCCATCCTAGGGAAGAATCCATTGATTATCCCCTATTATTTCCGGAGGAGATCATCCTGCCTTGCCATTTGAGTTCTCAGTTCAGTAAGAACGGCGTCCGTCTCTTTTCTGGTCAAGTATGCTGATGGGTTTTCATGAGAGGAATCATCCTGGCTTGCCTCGTTCCTTGCGCCTTCAGTGCCAACATCCTCAGCACGAGAGAAGGTTCCGTCTTTTTTTCGTTTTTCCATTTATCCAATAGCCAAGCAATTTGATTCCTTTCAACTTAGAAATTGAAGTAGTATCATGTGCCCCCCCTACCAGGCACCCCAAAATGTTAGACCAAAATTTGGTACTAACACCCAAATGTAGCTTGACGTCCTCACAATCACAAATCACAGAGAATAAATGCGGAGAATAGTAAATACCAGGAGACACACGAAGTTTTTATAGTGGTTCCGCTCAAACCACGCCTACATCCACTTTATCTCTTCTTAAATCCTAAGAAGTTACAGTAAAATTCTCTCAGATTTATACACAAAATCCTCATGTTTACAATAAAAAGGAATATGAAATAATGAGTTTACACACGAAGATTCCTCGTGTTATAATATGGAATTTAGCTTCTACGTTGTGTAATGGCCTTGCAAAGAACAATGGTGGAAGCCATGAGGAGTTTGATCCAAAAAAGTCCTTTAATTTGCCTTCAAATGATGTAGTTATAGCCATTTCTTAAATCGGTTCGTGAGACACATGGCACGCATCCCAAAAATCCTGAAATTAGTTGTAAAACATGGAAAAATCCTCTCCAAATCATGCCATGCCATGTGTAATGAGATCCAGGTTGGCTGGAGTGAGATTAGCCATTAGAATAGGTCAAAATCGTGCGTCAATCCCAAGCGGTTCGTGGTCCATGGGTGTGCCACAAGCGGGGTCGTGATCCAGGGGTGCACCACGAGCGGGTCGTGGTCCGAGGGTGCATCACGAGCTGAGTGGCGGGCGAGCCCTAGGGAGCGAGCCGGTGCAAGGATCCAAGTTTTCGATGCTAGTTTTCACCCGATCACGGAAAATGGCGTAACTTTCAAACCGTAAGTCCGATTGAGATAAACGAAAGCTCTACCTGAAGCTAATTCAGAGAGCTACAAGTTTTACCGTGCTAAGCACTCTAATTGTTGTTTTTGAGCCTAAAAAAGGTCGTCCGGTAGGACTTTTGGTCCATTCTTTGTTTGTGATGCGACTTCAACCAAATCGCTTCCTGTCGTCTGACGATGTTCTCAATACTTGTACGTATTGTTAACCAAAGTTTTCATGTGTGACGGCTTTGACTGAAAAGCATGTCAACATTTTCCCCCTAGAACATATCTTGCTGGTTGAAGGAAGATGTGTTCTGGATAATCCAAGAAAACAAAGGCCATGCCGGGCCCGCCAACTACAAGTATAGTCCATACTTGCAAAGAAAAGAAGGCAAACAGATGTGTCATACCTGACAAAACTGATTAACCTATTCGAGCTCAAACCATGTTTGGCCGTCTGATGGAGCATAAACCATACTCAGGGGAGTTCTAACCATCCTACCAAGACCTGGCAAGGGACCAAACCTTTCGAGCATAAGACATACCAAGGAGTTCAAACGGAGCATAAGCCATACTCGAGTTTTATTGAGTTCCTTTGTCAAATCCTGACAAGACGATAAGTCTCTCCTGAGTATGGTGTTGAGGCACATGGTCGGGTCATGACCCATATATGCTTCACGAGTCGGGGTGCTTCACGAACCAAGGAGGTGGCGAGTCCAAGGTGGGTCCCACGAGCCAGGATCCAAGTCTTCGAGGCTAGTTTGCACCCGTTCACGGAAACAGGCATAACTTTCAAACCGTAAGTCCGATCGAACCAAACGAAAGCTCAGCTTGAAGCTAATTCAGAGGGCTACAGGAGTTACAAAGTTTAGCTCCGTAATTTCTCTTTTCGGGCCCAAAAGTGGTCGTCTGATAGAAGTTTTGGGCCATTTTATGTTGACGATGTGATTTCGAACAAATCACTCTATGTCTTCTGACGTTGTTTCCACTGCTTGAGTATATTACTGTGCTGGAATTCCATGTGTGACATCTTTGACCAAACAGTGTGTCAACAAGTTTCCCCCCCCCAAGGACATATCTTGTTGGTTGAAGGTAGACGTGTTCTAGATAATCCGAGAAATCCATAAGTATATACCTGCGAGGAGACGAGAGAAATAATGCAAGTATAATTCCGAGATGCCTTACCGGAGTAAGACAACCAAGGAAATTCTAATGAGGTTCCAAGACGGCCTTATCGGAGTAAGACGACCAAGGAAAAGTAATGAAGGTTCCAAGACGGCCTTACTAGAGCAAGACGACCAAGGAAAAGCAATGAGAATTTGTTTATACTGGACGGATCCAGTTAGGAGCCGGAGCTTATGCTTGTTTATACTGGACGGATCCAGTTGAGAGACGGAGCTCATGATTGTTTATACTGGATGGATCTAGTTAGGAGCCGGAGCTCATCAATGATCTTTATTGAATCATGAAAGCTAAGCGGCAGTTATTCTAACCCTGAACACGACTGGAGACTACGGAATCGTTCCGTGCGTATGGGTCGATGTTGCCGTGCTTATTACACGCAAAAAAAACAAAGAGGGGGCAAGTAGTAGCCTAAAAGCCTAAAAAAACATGAACTACAGACCGGTTCCGGCTCACTGAAGAGATCCGCTGAGTGGGATCAGTTAATGATAAGCCCGCGATTGCTCAATCCGAGTTTGTTCCCTCTCTAGGGAATAGGTGATGTCAGCGCAGGTGCAGGCGCCGTTGGTTGAGTGATGTACTCGGGTAACTCTCCTTGTCGGACCCGGTCCTCAATAAGGTCTCGCAAATGTCTGCAGTCATCAGAGTTATGATCGTCCATGTCATGAAATATGCAATATCTAACAAAATTGTGTTGTGTTAGCATTGTCTCCCTCTTGGGAGGCCTTGGATAGGAGGTGGCACCCCCGTATCCACGTAGATGTTGCTCAGAGTGTCATCCAGTTAAGTGTATTGGTCGTATCTGGACCCTCTTCGGGGCGAAGCATTACGATCATTTGTAGCAGGGATCTTTCCTTTACCCTTGTCATTGCCTTTTCCGGGATTGGCCGGTTCTCCATCTCCGAGCATGTTAACGTCGAGATTGCATTTCTCCGAAGTTGCATTGTCGTTCCACAGAAATCTGTCTGCTTCAAGGTAAATTCGCCAAGATTTCACGGTGGATCTCGGTACAAAGATTTTTTGAATTCCGAGTTTTCTAGAACGCTGGATACTACTGCCATCAGTACCAACGATGGTTCAGGGCGATCGACTAATGCTGCTGCAACGTTGAATCTTTCCAAGAATGAGCGCAGAGTTTCTCTGGGCCTCTGCTTGATTGTAGTGAGGGACACGACGTTCTTAGGTCGTGTGATGTGGACCTGAAACTGTTCAAGGAAACGAGCGACCAACTTATTCCAGTTGTTGATGGATTCCGTTTCTAGCTGCCGAATCCACACGGCTTTTATGTCAGTTAGAAAGAGAAGAAAGCACTTTGTCATGACGTTTTCCGATGCCAATTGAACTTCCATATGTCGTTTGTAGCGCATTAGATGTACAATAGGATCTTCACTGCCGTTGTAGGGCTCCAGCTATGGAAGTTTGAAATCTGGGGGATTGCTGGAATTCCTAATTTCCTGAGTGAAAGGAGTGTGGTTGACGACATCCATGTCATTCTGATAAGTGCGGCCTCTTGAGAGGCGTTCAATCAGATCTGCTAGCCGATTGCCTTCAAAAAGCTGTTGTAAACTGCCAAGATTAGAGCTGGTGCCCCCAGCATTAAGCATGAGAGAAGGAAGCTGCCGGTGAGCTGTTGGGAGTGGATCGTGTACGGCGGCTCGTGAGTCCGGGTCATGGAGGCCTGCTCGTGGATCAAGGCGGTGGGCTCGTGGAGCATGCTCATGGAGGTCTGCGGCTCATGACCCGGGGTTGTGGAGGATGGTCCATGGGACCGGTTTATGAAGGCCGGTTCGTGGTTCGAAAGGGGCGAGCCGATGGGGTCGTGATCCCCTATCACGAGCCGGGTCAGGTTCTACATAACGAGCGGCGTCCTGCTGCTGAGCGAGGGGTTGGAATTCGATGTCCATCCGATTCGGAGCTGTTGTAGGTCGTAGTGCATTTCCAATTGGGAGGGGTTGCCCCCGAGTCCATGTGATGCACGAGCCGCTTCTGTGGCTACATTTCCAATACGTTGATCATTGCTTGGCCTTCCATCCATCCGAGCGAAGAATCCATCAATCATCTCATGTTGCTTCCTGAGGAGATCATCTTGCTTTGCCATCTGATCTCTCAGTTCAGCGAGAACATCGTCCATCTCGTTTCTAGTCAAAAATGCTGATGGGTTTTCATGAGATGAAGCCTCATGGCTTGCCTTTTTCCTTGTATCTTCAGCGTCAACATCATCAACATGAGTGGAATTTCCAGTTTTCTTCCTTTTGATTGCCATTGATCCAATAGCCAGAAAATCCAAGCAGAAGTTGAAGTTGTATCGTGTGCCCCCCTTCCTGGCATGCCAAAATTTTAGACCAAAATCTGGGCCTAACACCCGAATGCAGATCACATATTATAGAATGCAAAAAAAAAGTAAAATTAGAGGAGACACACGAGGTTTTTATAGTGGTTCGGATGTAGATGTAGCATACGTCTACTTTATAATCTTATTGTTATACTGACAGATTGCAAGAATCAGTTAAATGCAGATACAAAATCCACGTGTTAATTGAGATTATAAGAGGAGAATTTATGTGTAGAAAGGTGCAAAATCCTTGCACTTCAGTAATGGTGAAAGCCACGAAGAAAATTTACCAAACAAGTCCTTTAAATGCCTTTATATGGTGTTTTTATAGCTGTAGGAGGGCTCCTGGGAGGACTGGTTCGTGGCAGGGCATGTGGCAGCCGATCCGGTAAAGTAGAAGCAGGAGTAGCCTTGAGAACAGGTCAAGTTCCATGCTTGTATTAGCAGGTGTAGGGGTCGGTTCGTGGTTATGGGATCGGTTCGTGATGTGGGCTTCACGAGCTGAGGTCTGGTCACGAGCTAGATTATGTGTTGGGGTACATGGTCGGGTCGTGACCCATATATGCTTCAAGAGTAGGGGTGCTTCACGAACCAAGAAGGGGGCGAGTCCAACGTGGGTCCCACGAGCCAGGATCCAAGTCTTCGAGGCTAGCTTGCACCCTTTCACGGAAACGGGCATAACTTTCAAACCGTAAGTCCGATTGAACCAAACGAAAGCTCAGCTTGAAGCTAATTTAGAGGGCTAGAAGAGTTACAAATCTCGGCTTCGTAATTGCTGTTTTTGGGCCCAAAAGAGGTCATCTGATAGGAGTTTTAGGCCATTTTACGTTGACGATGTGATTTCGACCAAATCGCTCTATGTTTTCTAACGTTGTTTCCACTACTTGAGCATGTTACTATTCTGGAATTCCATGTGTGACAGCTTTGACCAAAAAGTGTGTCAACAAGTTTTCCCCCCCCAGAACATATCTTGCTGGTTGAAGGAAGATGTGTTCTGGATAATCCAAGAAATCCATAAGTCCATACCTGCGAGGAGACGAGAGAAATAATGCAAGTATAATTCCGAGACGGCCTTACCGGAGTAAGACGACTAAGGAAATGCTAATGAGGTTCCAAGACGGCCTTGACGACCAAGGAAAAGCAATGAACGTTCCAAGATGGCCTTACCGGAGAGAGACGACCAAGGAAAAGCAATGAGAATTTTTTTATACTGGACGGATCCAGTTAGGAGCCAGAGCTCATGCTTGTTTATACTGGACGGATCCGGTTGAGAGTCGGAGCTCATGATTTTTTATACTGGACAGATCTAGTTAGGAGTTGGAGCTCATCAATGATCTTTATTGATTCATGAAAGATAAGCGACGGTTATTCTAACCCTGAACACGACTGGAGACTACGAAATGGTTCCTTGCGTATGGGCCGATGTTGCCGTGCTTATTACACATAGAAAAAAACAAAGAGAGGAGAGAAGTAGCCTAAAAGCATAAAAAACATGAACTACAGACCGGATCTGGCTAACTGAAGAGATCTGCTGAGTGGTATCAGTTAATCATAAACCCACGATTGCTCGATCCGAGATCATTCCCTCTCTAGGGAATAGGTGATGTCAGCGCAGGTACAGGTGCCATTGGTAGAGTGATGCACTCGGGTAACTCTCCTCGTCAGACCCGGTCCTCAATAAGGTCTCGCAAATGTCTGCAGTCATCAGAATTATGACCTTCCATGTCATGAAATATGCAATGTCTACAAGAATTGCTTTGTGTTAGCATTGTCTCCCTCTTAGGAGGCCTTGGATAGGAGGTGGCACTACTTGTATCCATGTATATGTTGCTCAGAGTGTCATTCAGTTCAGTGTATTTGTCGTATCTAGACTATCTCCGGGGTGGAGCATTACGATCATTTGTAGCAGGGATCTTTCCTTTACCCTTGTCACTGCCTTTTCCAAGATTGGTCGGTTCTCCATCTCTGAGCATGTTGACATTGATAATGTGTTTATCAGAAGTTGCATTTTTTTCCCGTAGAAATCTGTCTGCTTCAAGGTAAAATTTGCCAAGATTTCGCGGTGGATCTCGATACAAAGATTTTATGAATTCCGAGTTTTCTAGAACGCCGGATACTGCTGCCATCAATACCATCGATGGTTCAGGGTGATCAACTAACACTGCTGCAATGTTGAATCTTTCCAAGAATGAGCGCAGAGTTTCTCTTGGCCTCTACTTGATTGCAGTGAGGGACATGACGTTCTTTGGTCGTGCGATGTGGACCCAAAACTGTTCAAGGAAGCAAGCGACCAACATATTCCAGCTGTTGCTCGATTCCGTTTCTAGCTGCCGAATCCACATGGCTGCTATGTCAGTCAGAAAGAGAAGAAAGCACTTTGTCATGATGTTTTCTGACGTCGATTGAACTTCCATATGTCGTTTGTAGTGCATCAGATGTACAGTAGGATATGTGCTGCCGTTGTAGGGCTCCAACTGTGGAAGTTTGAAATCTGGGGGATTGCTGGAATTCCTTATTTCCTGAATGAAAGTAGTGTGGTTGACGTCATCCATGTCATTCTGATAAGCGCAGCTTCCTGAGAGGCGTTTAATCAGATATGCTAGCCGATTGCCTACAAAAAGTTGTTGTAAACTGCCAAGATCAGAGCTGGTGCCCCCAACATTAAGCGTGAGAGTAGGAAGCTGCTGGTGAGCTACTGGGAGTGGATCGTGGAAGGTGGCTCGTGAGGCCGGGTCGTGGAGGCCTGCTCGTGAATCAACGTGGTCGACTCATGGAGCGTGCTCATGGAGGTCTGCAGCTCATGACCCGGGGTTGTGGAGGTTGGTTCGTCGGACCGGTTTGTGAAGGTCGGTTCGTGGTTCGAGGGGAGCGAGCTGATGGGGTTGTGATCCCCTATCACGAGCCGGGTCAGGTTTTACATCACGAGAGGCATCCTACTGCCGAGCGGGAGCTTAGAATCCGATGTCCATCCGATTCGGAGCTGATGTTGGTCGCAGTGCATTTCCAATAGGGAAAGGGTTGCCTCCGAGTCCATGTGATGCACGAGCCGCTTCTGTGGCTTCATTTCCAATGCGTTGATCGTTGCTCGGCCTTCCATCCATCGGAGCGAAGAATCCATCAATCATCTCCTATTGCTTCCAGAGGAGATCATCTTACTTTTCCATCTGATCTCTCAGTTCAGCAAGAACACCGTCCATCTCGTTTCTAGTCAAAAATGCTGATGGATTTTCATGAGATGAAGCCTCATGGCTTGCCTCATTCCTTGTATCTTCACCGTCAACATCATCAACATGAGTGGAATTTCCAGTTTTCTTCCTTTTGATTGCCGTTGATCCAATAGCCAGAAAATCCAAGAAGAAGTTGAAGTTGTATCGTGTGCCCCATTCTTGGCGCGCAAAAATTTTAGACCAAAATCTGAGCCTAACACCCAAATGCAGATCACATATCACAGAGCGCAAAAAAAAAAGTAAAATCAAAGGGAACACACGATGTTTTTATAGTGGTTCGGCTGTAGATGTAGCCTACGTCCACTTTATAATCTTATTGTTATACTGACAGATTACAAAAATTAAGTACATGCAGACACACAATCCATGTGTTAATTGAGATTATAAGAGGAGAATTTACGTGTAGAAAGGTGCAAAATCCTTCCACTTCAGTAATGGTGGAAGCCACGAAGAAGACTGGCCAAAAAAGTCCTTGAAAATGCCTACAAATGGTGTATTTATAGCTGTAGGAGGGCTTCTGGGAGGACCGGTTCATGGCAGGGCACGTGGCAGCCGATCCGGGAAAGTAGGAGCAGGAGTAGCCTTGAGAATAGGTCAAGTCCGTGTGTGGATCAGCAGGTTCAGGGGTCGGTTCGTGGTCATGGGATCGGGTCGTGATGTGGGCTTCACGAGCCGAGGTCTGGTCGCGAGCTGGAGTTGGTGTTGAGGTACACGGTCGAGTCGTGACCCATATATGCTTCACGAGTCGGGGTGCTTCACGAACCGAGGAGGGGGCGAGTCCAAGGTGGGTCCCACGAGCCAGGATCCAAGTCTTCGAGGCTAGCTTGCACCCGTTCATGGAAACATGCATAACTTTCAAACAGTAAGTCCGATTGAACCAAACGAAAGCTCAGCTTGAAGCAAATTCAGAGGGCTACAAGAGTTATCAATCTCGGCTCCGTAATTGCTGTTTTTGGGCCCAAAAGAGGTGGTATCATATGAGTTTTAGGCCATTTTGCGTTGATGATGTGATTTCGAATAAATCGTTTTATGTCTTCTGACATTGTTTCCACTGCTTGAGTATGTTTCTGTTACGGAATTCCATGTGTGACAGCTTTGACCAAAAAGTGTGTCAACAAGCCCCCCCCAGAACATATCTTGTTGGTTGAAGGAAGATGTGTTCTGGATAATCCAAGAAATCCATAAGTCCATACCTGCGAGGAGACGAGCGAAATAATGCAAGTATAATTCCGAGATGGCCTTACCGAAGTAAGACGACCAAGGAAATGCTAATGAGGTTCCAACGTGGCCTTACCGGAGTAATACGACCAAGGAAAAGCAATGAAGGTTCCAAGACGGCCTTACCAGAGCAAGACGACCAAGGAAAAGCAATGAGAAATTGTTTATACTAGACGGATCCAGTTAGGAGCCGGAGCTGATGCTTGTTTATTCTTGACGGATCCAGTTGAGAGCTGGAGCTCATGATATTTTATATAAGACGGATCTAGTTAGGAGCCAGAGCTCATCAATGATCTTTATTGATTCATGAAAGCTAAGCGGCAGTTATTCTAACCTTGTTCACGTTTGGAGACTACGGAATGGTTCCGTGCGTGTGGGATAATTTTGTCGTGCTTATTACACGTAGAAAAAATGAAGAGGGGCAAGAAGTCGCCTAAAAGCCTAAAAAACATGAACTATGGACTGGATCCGGTTAACAGAAGAGATCCGCTGAGTGGGATCAGTTAATGATAAGCCCACGATTGCTCGATCCGGGATCGTTCCCTCTTTGGGGAATAGTGATGGCAGCGCAGTTGCAGGCGCCGTTGGTTGAGTGATGTACTCGGGTAACTCTCCTCGTCGGACCCAGTCCTCAATAAGGTCTCGCAAATTCTACAGTCATTAGTGTTATGACCGTCCAGGTCATGAAATATGCAATGTCTACTAGAATTGCGTTGTGCTAGCGTTGGCTCCCTCTTGGGAGGCCTTGGATAGGAGGTGGCACCCCCTGTATCCACGTAGACGTTGCTAAGAGTGTCATTCAGTTTAGTGCATTTGTCGTATCTGGACCCTCTCTGGGGTGGAGCATTACGATCATTTGTAGCAGGGGTCTTTCCTTTACGCTTGTCATTGCCTTTTCCAGAATTGGGCTGTTCTCCATCTCCGAGCATGATGACGTCGAGAATGCGTTTCTCAGAAGTTGCATCTTATTCCCGCCGAAATCTGTCCGCTTAAAGGTAGAATTCGCCAAGATCTCACGGTGGATCTCGGTACAAAGATTTTTGAATTCCGAGTTATCTAGAACGTCGGATACTGCTGCTATCAGTACCATCGATGGTTCAGGGCGATCGACTGATGTTAATGCAACGTTGAATCTTTCTAGGAATGAGTGCAGAGTTTCTCTGGGCCTCTACTTGATTGTAGTGAGGGACATGACATTCTTTGGTCGTGCGATGTGGACCCGAAACTGTTCAAGGAAGCGAGCGACCAACATATTCCAGTTGTTGATCGATTCTGTTTCTAGCTGCCGAATCCACATGGCTGTTATATCAGTCAGAAGGGGAGGAAATCACTTTGTCATGACGTTTTCCAATGCCGATTGAACTTTCATATGCCGTTTGTAGCGCATCAGTTGTACAGTAGGATCTATCCTGCCGTTGTAGGGCTCCAGCTGTGGAAGTTTGAAATCTGGGGGATTATGGGAATTCATGATTTCCTAAGTGAAAGGAGTGTGGTTGACGTCATCCATGTCATTCTGATAAGTGCGGCCTCTTGAGAGGCGTTCAATCAGATCTTCTAGCCAATTGCCTTCAAAAATTTGTTGTAAACTGCCAAGATCAGAGCTGGTGCCCCTAGCATTATGCGTGAGAGAAGGAAGCTGCCGGTGAGCTGCTGGGAGTGGATCGTGGATAGTGGCTCGTGAGGCCGGGTCGTGGAGGCCTGCTCGTTGATCAAGGCGGTCGGTTCATGGAGCATGCTCATGGAGGTCAGCGGCTCGTGACCCAGGGTTGTGGAGGTTGGTTCGTGGGACAGGTTCGTGAAGGTCGGTTCGTGGTTCGAGGGGGGCGAGCCGATGGGGTCGTGATCCCCTATCACGAGCCGGGTCAGGTTCTACATCACGAGCGGCATACTGCTACTAAGAGGGGGCTTGGAATTCAATGTCCATCCGATTCGGAGCTAATGTAGGTCGCAGTGCATTACAAATAGGGAGGGGGTTGCCCCCGAGTTCATGTGACACACGAGCCGCTTCTGTGGCTTCATTTCCAATGCGTTGATCGTTGCTCGGCCTTCCATCTGAGCGAAGAATCCATCAATCATCTCTTGTTGCATGCTGATGAGATATCTTGCTTTTCCATCTGATCTCTCAGTTCGGCAAGAACACCGTCCATCTCGTTTCTAGTCAAAAATGCTGATGGGTTTTCATGAGAAGAAGCCTCATGGCTTGCCTCGTTCCATGTGTCTTCAGCGTCAGCATCATCAACATGAGTGGAAGTTCCAGTTTTCTTCCTTTTGATTGCCATTGATCCAATAGCCAGAAAATCCAAGCAGAAGTTGAAGTCGTATCGTGTGCCCCCTTCAAAGCGTGCCAAAATGTTAGACAAAAATCTGGGCCTAACACCCAAATGCATATCAAAGAATACAAAAAAAAAAGTAAAATCAGAGGAGACACACGAGGTCATTATAGTGGTTCGGCTGTAGATGTAGCCTACGTCCACTTTATAATCTTATTTTTATACTGACAGATTACAAGAATCAGTTACATGCAAACACACAATCCGTGTATTAATTGAGATTACAAGAGGAGAATTTATGTGTAGAAAGGTGCAATATCCTTGCACTTCAGTAATGGTGGAAGCCACGAAGAAGACTGGCCAAAAAAGTTCTTGAAAATGCTTTCAAATGGTGTATTTATAGGTGTAGGTCGGCTTCTGGGAGAACTGGTTCATGGTAGGGCACGTGGCAGCCGATCCAGGAAAGTAGGAGCAGGAGTGGCATTGAGAACAGTTCAAGATCCGCCCGTGTATCAGCAGGTGCAGGGGTCGGTTCGTGGTCATGGGATCGGGTCGTGATGTGGGCTTCATGAGCCGAGGTCTAGTCGCGAGCTGGAGTTGGTGTTAAGGTACATGGTCGGGTCGTGACCTATATATGCTTCACCAGTCGGGGTGCTTCACGAATCGAAGAGGGGGCAAGTCCAAGGTGGGTCCCACGAGCCAGGATCCAAGTCTTTGAGGCTAGCTTACACCCGTTCACGGAAACGGGTGTAACTTTCAAACCATAAGTTCGATTGAACCAAACAAAAGCTTAGCTTGAAGCAAATTCAGAGGGATACAAACTTACCGAGCTCGGCTTCGTAATTGCTGTTTTCGGGCCCAAAAGAGGTCGTCCGATAGGAGTTTTAGGCCATTTTACGTTGGTGATGTTATTTCAACCAAATCACTCTATGTCTTCAGACGTTGTTTCCACTGCTTGAGCATGTTACTGTTCTGGAATTCCATGTGTGACAGCTTTGACCAAAAAGTGTGTCAACAAGTTCCCCCCATAACATATCTTGCTGGTTGAAGGAAGATGTGTTCTGGATAATCCGAGAAATCCATAAGTCCATACCTACGAGGAGACGAGAGAAATAATGCAAGTATAATTCCGAGACGGGCTTACCGGAGTAAGAAGACAAAGGAAGTGCTAAAGAGGTTCCAAGACGGCCTTACCGGATTAAGACGACTAAGGAAAAGCAATGAAGGTTCCAAGATGGCCTTACCGGAGCAAGACGACCAAGGAAAAGCAATGATAATTTGTTTATACTAGACTGATCCAGTTACGAGCCGGAGCTCATGCTTATTTATACTGGACGGATCCAGTTGAGAGCCAGAGCTCATGATTGTTTATATTGGACGGATCTAGTTAGGAGCCGGAGCTCATCAATGATCTTTATTGATTCATGAAAGCTAAGCGGAAGTTATTCTAACCCTGAACACGACTAGAAACTACGGAATGGTTCCGTGCGTGTGGGTCGATGTTGCCACGCTTATTACACGTAGAAAAAAACAAAGAGGGGCGGGAAGTCGCCTAAAAGCCTAAAAAACATGAACTACGGACTAGAGTCCGGCTAACTGAAGAGATCTGCTGAGTGGGATCAGTTAATGATAAGCCTGCGATTGCTCGATCTGGGATCATTCCCTCTCTGGGGAATAGGTGATGGCCGCGCAGGTCCAGTCACCATTGGTTGAGTGATGTACTCGGGTAACTCTCCTCGTCAGACCTGGTCCTCAATAAGGTCTCGCAAATATCGGCAGTCATCAGTGTTATGATCGTCATGTCATGAAATATGCAATGTCTACCAGAATTACGTTGTGCTAGCATTGGCTCCCTCTAGGGAGGCCTTGGATAGGAGGTGGCACCCCCTGTATCCATATAGATTTTGCTCAGAGTGTCATTCAGTTCAGTGTATTTGTCGTATCTAGTGCCTCTCCGGGGTGGAGCATTACGATCATTTGTAGCTGGGTCTTTCCTTTACCCTTATCATTGCCTTTTCCAGGAATGGGCGGTTCTCCATCTCCGAGTATGTTGACGTCTAGAGTGCATTTCTCAGAATTTTCATCATCATCCCGCAGAAATCTGTCTGCTTCAAGGTAGAATTCGCCAAGATTTCGCAGTGGATCTCAGTACAAAGATTTTTTGAATTCCGAGTTATCTAGAACACCAGATACTGCTGCCGTCAGTACCATCGATGGTTTAGGGCGATGACTGATGCTGCTGCAATGTTGAATCTTTCCAAGAATGAGCACGGGGTTTCTCTGGGCCTCTGCTTGATTGTAGTGAGGGACATGACATTCTTGGGTCATGCGATGTGGTCCCGAAACTGTTCAAGGAAGCGAGCGACCAACATATTCCAGCTATTGATCAATTCCGTTTCTAGCTGTCGAATCCACATGGCTACTATGTCAGTCAGAAAGAGAGGAAAGAACTTTGTCATGACGTTTTCCGACGCCGATTAAACTTCCATACGGAGTTTGTAGCGCATCAGATGTACAGTAGGATCTGTCCTGCCATTGTAGGGCTCCAGCTGTGGAAGTTTGAAATCCGGGGGATTGCGGGAATTCCTGATTTTCTGAGTGAATGGAGTGTGGTTGACGTCATCCATGTCATTCTGCTAAGTGCGACCTCTTGAGAAGCATTCAATCAGATTTGCTAGCCGATTGCCTTCAAAAAGCTATTGTAAACTGCCAAGATCCGAGTTGGTGCTCCCAGCATTAAGCGTGAGAGAAGGAAGCTGCCAGTTGGCTGCAGGGAGTGGATCGTGGACGGTGGCTCGTGAGGCCGGGTCGTGGAGGCCTGCTTGTGGATCAAGGAAGTCGGCTCGTGGAGCATGTTCATGGAGGTCTGCGGCTCGTGACCTAGGGTTGTGGAGGTTGGTTCGTGGGACCAATTCGTGAAGGTCGGTTCGTGGTTCGAGGGGGGTGAGCCGATGGGGTCGTGATCCCCTATCACGAGCCGTGTCAGGTTCTACATCCTAAGCGGCGTCCTGCTGCTGAGTGGTGGCTTGGAATCCAGTGTCAATCCGATTCAGATTTGATATTGGTCGCAGTGCATTTCTAATAGGGAGGGGGTTGCCCCCGAGTCCATGTGATGCACGAGCCACTTCTGTGGCTTCATTTCCAATGCATTGATCGTTGCTTGGCCTTCCATCCATCCGAGCGAAGAATCCGTCAATCATCTCATGTTGCTTCCTGAGGAGATCAGCTTGCTTTTCCATCTAATCTCTCAGTTCGGCAAGAACACCATCCATCTCGTTTCTAGTCAAAAATGCTAATGGGTTTTCATGAGATGAAGCCTCAAGGCTTGCGTCGTTCCTTGTGTCTTCAGCGTCAGCATCATCAACATGAGTGGAAGTTCCAGTTTTCTTCCTTTTGATTGCCATTGATCCAATAGCCAGAAAATCCAAGCAGAAGTTGAAGTTGTATCGTGTGCCCCCCTTCCTGGCACGCCAAAATGTTAGACCAAAATCTGGGCCTAACACCCAAATGCATATCACAGAATGCAAAAAAAAAAGCAAAATCAGAGGAGACACACGAGGTTTTTAGAGTGGTTCGGCTGTAGATGAAGCCTACGTCCACTTTATAATCTTATTGTGATACTGAAAGATTACAAGAATCAGTTACTTGCAGACACACAATCTGTTTGTTAATTGAGATTACAAGAGGAGAATTTATGTGTAGAAAGGTGCAAAATCCTTGCACTTCAGTAATGGTGGAAGCCATAAAGAAGACTGGCCAAAACAGTCCTTGAAAATGCCTTCAAATGGTGTATTTATAGCTGTAAGAGGGCTTCTGGGAGGACAGGTTTGTGGCAGGGCACGTGGTAGCCGATCCGGGCAAGTAGGAGCAGGAGTAGCCTTGAGAACAGGTAAAGATCCGCGCGTGTACCAGCAGGTGCAGGGGTCAGTTCGTGGTCATGGGATCGGGTCAAGATGTGGGCTTCACGAGCCGAGGTCTGGTCGCGAGCAGGAGTTGGTGTTGAGGTACATGGTCGGGTCGTGACCCATATATGCTTCACGAGTCGGGGTGCTTCACGAACCGAAGAGGGGGCGAGTTCAAGGTGGGTCCCACGAGCTAGGATCCAAGTCTTCGAGGCTAGCTTGCACCCATTCACGGAAACGGGCGTAACTTTCAAACCGTAAGTCCGATTGAGCCAAACGAAAGCTCAGCTTGAAGCTAATTCAGAGGGTTACAAGAGATAAGGAGCTTAGCTTCGTAATTGCTGTTTTCGGGCCCTAAAGATGCCGTCTGATAGGAGTTTTGGGCCAATTTACGTTGATGATGTGATTTCGACCAAATAGCTCTACGTCTTCTGACGTTGTTTCCATTGCTTGAGCATGTTACTGTTCTGGAATTTCATGTGTGACAGCTTTGACCAAAAAGTGTGTCAACAAATAATAATTTAGAAATATAAATCCAAGAATGATTTCTGGAAGTTGGGAAATTAAATAAAATGGCCAGTGATTGTTTGATGGATGTTTATTTTCCTTCGATAGTTAAAACACTGGTTATCAAAGATTTTTGACCATCGTTGTCAATATGGAGAGACTGGTAGGATTTATTATCCGAAAACCACTCCGTATAGGCATAAGCGTTGCAAATTAGATTATGCTGAAGATGATTGAAGACGGAGTAAAATGTAAGGGTCGTTCTATTCCAGAATAGTGTTTTTTTGTTTGTTCAGTCCCGGGACAACTTTTATGGATAAATGTCTGACAGAGTATTCCTAACATATAACATAAGACGATCTTTTCAAGTATTACGTCTGGCGGCGGAGAAATTCGTTTCTCTTAGCTTATATACCCGTAATATTTTTGGGAAGATCAACTAGTGATTCGATGGGTTTGACGAAGTGACATTGTAACAGCACAACATTTTACGTATCGGAAGATCGTAAAATATTTTTATTTCATTACCTGAGGGTTGGATCATTTTCATCTTTTGATATGTTGCTTATGGGGATGTGAGACATGTCCATAATTTTTAGCGCTTTCGTTTGTGACCATTTTGCCCCTGTTTGTCTTGTACAGGGCATAACTTTTGACTCAGGTCAAATCAAAAGGTGATACCTGCGCCATTGGAAAGGAATTGATGATTCTCATTCCGTAGAGTGGTTATTTTAAAGATTTGGCTCAGCGGTTTGGGAGAAATCTTTGTTTTAAGGTTTTTCAGTTGGTTATCCAGGTTTGGTAAGCCATAATGGGCTGAATTGGAGAGGCCCATTAGTGGGCTGATGGAAGGGTATAAATAGGGGGTGAGGGATGTGGTAAATGGTTTAGTTTTTCATTTCCTCGTTAAGTGGCCTTGTGCTCCTTCTTCCTCTAACACCTTTCCACCACTAAATACACAAATCAAACGGGGGAAATCATAGATCTACACCATTGGAGGCTAGATCTACATCAATCAAAGCAAGAGTTCATTGGATCAAGGTATTTGGTGCGAGGTTCTTGCTGTCCAGATTCCCTTTTCCTTGGTTTTAGCTTGTTTTGGCAAATCAGTGAGTAATTTACATCTCTCACTTGAATTCAATGGAGTATATGAGTATTTGTGCATATTTTTCATCATATGCAAGTGTTTTTACATAGATCAATGCATTGGTAAGTCCATTTTCTATTAATCACCTTACGATTTGATTTAGTAAGTTTAGATAAGTAATTTCTATGATAATTCATGTGAAGGTGCAAGTTAGATCCATGATTTCGATCACATGTTCATTTTCTTATGAATTTTGGTGAATTTGCATAATTTGAAGATAATTGTATTTTTCATGATGAATAGTGTTCCATAACATGCGTATAGTTGTATTGAATGTATTGCATGAGTTGGTTTCGTCGAATTTGTTGTGTGGCGAAGATTTGGTCGAAATTAGATTTGGGATATGGCTATACAGGGGACCGATCGGTCGGTAGGAGGCTGGTCGGTGGTGTAGTACATGTGTAGTACGAATGAAGTATGGTGTAGTACAGATTCTAGACCGATCTGTAGACAGGTGTTCCGGGTTTTGGACCGATCGGTGACATCAGAGGACCGGTCGGTGGTGCTCCAGAGGACCGACCGGTGGTGTGCTTCCAGGACTGATCAACGGGTGTGCTTCAGAGGACCGACCGGTGCTCCAGAGGGATAGACCGAGTGTACTCCACGAAGGGGAAAGGCTGACCGGTGTATTACAAGAAGGGGAGGCCGACCGGTGTACTCCAAAGAGGCGGGAAGGCCGATCGGCGATGGTGTGACTTCGAAGTAAATTCAAGTAGGAAGGTTCGAAGTGTTGAATGTGTTTGTTACTTGAGGTGGAACAACGAATGAGGTGGCAACTCAAAGGTTGTGAGTTTGTGGATAATGGTTGCTCAAGAAGGTTGCTTGAGCTATGAAACATCGTCAAGGTTGGATGCCTAGAGATGCGAAGGCCGAGAAGTCGTCATTGTCGTAAGTTCTAGCAGGCTCGAAGCAGGGGTACATCGAGTACCTTGGGTGTCGCTGAAAAGGCCTAGTTGTCAAGGTTGGACAAATAGAGTTATGCTAGAACTGGGGTTGCCATAGCCCTTGACATATGGCAAGGTTGCCCGTCATAAGAATTATGATGGTTTCAAAGCAGGATTGGCAGTGATATCCAGAGTCGGTCATGGATGATTAGTTGTTCTGTTTGTACCATCTCACATGGACTGTCCAAAGTCGAGGGAGATGTTCTTTGAGTGCTTGACTGATATTGGTTTAGGCCTCTGAGGAGAGTGCTTGGGGAATATCAAACTCGATTAGGGTTGCCTGTCTGAGACTTATATAATCTGGATGTTATGAGTGTTTACCATGATTGATTGAATGTTCTGGTTTCCATGGACGAATAGTTGACTTGTTTGCAGTAAAGGCTATCACTGTCCGATGTGGGGAAGTTAAGGTCGAGTTCTTCTCTGATGTCGTGGGTAGATTAATATTTTTATCTATTCATTCTCATACACTTTATTGTTGAAGTTTGTTAGCTGTTTTATCGCTCACTAAGACTGTTGTCTGACTCAAGGTTTTATGTTTCCTCTTATTACCTTAGGCTATTCATCCGGTTGTGGATGGGCAGACTGAGTAGCAGGTTATAGGTGATGCTTTAGTGAGGACGATGATGCTGATCGGTGGCGAGCAAGAGGATTACTAACCAGTTTTATTACTATCTAGTATTTTCTGTTTCCGCTATTTGAGTCGCTCTATGAGTGTTGTAGTTAGGCCTTATGTACATACTTGATACTTCCTATGATGTTGAAATAATCTTTCAGGATGTTGTGAAAGTATAGAAAGTTTGCTATATGATGCTTCACTACTATTACCTATTGTATATGTTCTATTATATTTTATCCATGCATTGTGAGTTCTACGATAGGTTTCGATGTGGTTACCTACTCTGATGATCGTCAATAGCTTCCTGGCACACCTTTCAGCGTGTTATTCCTCTTGTTTAGTGCAGGGGTTATGGGCAGTCGTCACATTTGGTATCAGAGCTCTGGCTAACGATTTTAGCCAAAGTTCTAAGACGTAATCACGTATGAGAGACGTACTTGTAGATTTTAGTTGGATGCTTACTATATATATATTAGCATATATAGTAGTAGCGGTTGTATCTCTTTAGCAGTTTTTCTTGAAAGTGGCTAATTGTTCTAAATTACAGATTTAGAATGAGTAGACGACCATTAAGACACCCTGCTAGGAGAGCTAATACTAGAAGGGGAAATGGTGGTGAACCAGATTACCCGGCCATGTTTGAATCCATGGCAGAAGCAATTATGCAAAGGGTACCCGCTCCAGTAGTGACAACGGTAGATGTAGGTGTGCGAGTTCCTAGAATAGTAGATTTTGCAAAGCTGTGCAAGGACTTTACATCTTTAGGAGGGAAAACATTCAAGGGAACTGAACCAGCTGAGGAGGTTCAGAGGTGGGTGGATTCATGTGTCTGAATCTTTGGAGACTTGGGTATTGAGGATGCAATGAAGAGAAAGTTTGCATTAAGAAAGCTGCAGGGCATGGCCATGGAATGATGGAATTCTGTCACACTCGAGACTTTAGAAGAGGAGATTTCATGGGAGCAATACCAAGCTAAGCTTGAAGCAAAGTTTATCTCCACTACTCAGAAATTCGTTCTCTTCAAGAAGTTCGTAGAGTTGAAGCAGAATGGCAGATTAGTTCTTGACTACATTTCTGATTTTGAGGCTTTGTCTAGATATGCTTGTTCATACATTGATACACCCTATCAGAAGAACGAGAAGTTTGTCTTGGGTTTGGATGCTCATATTGGAAAGCCGCTTGTGGACCATCGTGATGATCCATTTGAGAAGATTGTTGAAAAAGCTATTCACCATGAGAGCTTGTTTCCTAAAGAAGCAAATGTTGTCACTGCTACCAAGGAAGCTCAGAAACCACAACAGGGTGGTAATAATAAAAAGAGGAAGTAGCAACAATAAAAGGGAAAAGATGGCCAAAAGAAGCCTAAGAGTGAGGTCGTTTGCTTTAGCTACCAACAGAAAGGCCATTTTGCTAGTGAATGCAAGAATCCCAAGGTTGAGAAGAAGTGCTTCAAGTGTGGAAAGCCTAGGCATGAGAAGAAAGACTGTCCATAATCAGCTAAGGGCAAGCATGTTATGAAGGCATATGCTTTGGACGTCGTGCCAACTTCTTCAAGAGCTCCTACTGCTGAGGAAAAGGGAAAGGGTGTCGTGGTGCAAGGTACTCTTTCCGTTAATGGTGTTTCTGTTCTTGTTCTTTTTGATACTGGAGCATCTCATTCATTCATTTGCAATGAACTTTTGTGTCGTTTGGGTATGGAACCCGAGATTTGTGATAGACCATTGATCGTGACTAATCCAGTTAGGGGTTGGTCAAGTTTGTGCATGATTTGCCATGGTCTAGTGGTGACGAGTCATGGTAGCTCTTTTGTGTGTGATTGCTTTGTTCTTAACTTCGCTGTGTATGGGATCGTCTTGGGAATGGATTGGCTCAGGAGGTATGCGGCAAGGGTGAATTGCGAGAAGCTAGAGGTGAGGGTCGGGGATGTGGAAGGGCGAAAAGTGTTGATTAGATGTAAGCGCAAATATGGGGTCTTTGTGAGTTATCTATATTCGCTTGGGATTCCACAAGAAGACCTGTCATCAGTGCTGATCGCTAATGAGTGTGTAGATGTCTTTGATGAGGTCAAAGGGTTGCCGCCGCATCGTAAGATCGAGTTTAGTATCGATTTGGTCGAAGGTGCTAGACCAATCATTATGCCTTTTAGGTGGATGGCACCTAAGGAACAGCGAGAGTTGGAGGTGAAGTGTAACAACCTGTATTTTGAATAACAGGTTATAACATAAATCAAGGCAGAATTAAATGATAAAATCCGAATCAACGGAAACGGGTTGTGCCATTGCGTTCATCTCAGAAAAATACGCGAAATAGAGTCCGAGTTTTCGAAAATCGGAGTCCGTATGACCCAGTTATGGCACATAGAAGTTTTCAGAAAAATTTCAAGTTAAAAAACAGTTCAAATTTGAATTTAGAATTCAAATTCAGCCAAGCAGGATAGGCGGGAAAAATTCCCGCCACCCCCAAGTCGACTGGGGAGTCGACTTGGGAGTCGACACACCCCAGGTGGTGTCGACTGCCCAGTCGACACCCCTGTCGACTTGCGTGGTCGGCCAGTTTGTCCTGGGTGCACCTGACTTGTTCCTTAAGACATGTTTTAAGGCTTGTGACGGATTTTAAAGGCTCAGATCTGAATTAGGGTTAATCCTATGGCCTAAACTAACCTAAACTTCTATAAAAGGACCCTAATACCTAGCCTAAACCATCATAAATCAATCATACAACTAGATTATGCCAAAATGTTTAATCATGGCCTCCATCCTCTTGTCATAGTCTCCATCTTCATTCATATGAGAGTTCCTAAGCTTGTTTGAGAGTTTCTAAGTTTGATTCAAGGCCAAAGTTCAATCTTTCTTCATCAAAGCAAGGATCTTCTTCTTATTTCTCAAGGGCTTTCATTGGAGCTTATTATTTGGGGGGTTTTAGAGTTGCTAGTGGCTTCTTCTCAATCTTATTTTATTTTATAAGTCTTCATAGCATTGTAAGCCCTATTCTACTCTTAGATTCTAACTATGAAGTTAAATATGACATGTTGCAAGTTGAGTTTGGGCCTAAATATGATTTGTGCTTTGATTCTATCATGTTATGCATAGATTTATTCCATGCATGTTTGAAAAGCTATCACCTTGACTTTGTGCATAGAAAGCTATGAGCTTTAATTTGGAATGTTGCATAAAGCAACGTAGAAACTCTCATAACCCTTATGTTATCTTACATATGATGTTATATGCGAATCACTAGCTATCATCCTATGTCATTTATGACCATGTTTTCACCTATTTTGCTAAAGTTGATATCATGCATGTTTTGAGGCTTATAATGTAATATGCAAGTTTATGAACACATTTTCCTCATATGCCACCATGTTTAACTTGTGGCCAAACCTTATTAATTGTGTCATGCTTCTAAGTCCCCTCTTTGAGATCTATTTGCGTTTATGCGAACTTACATGCAATGGGGTTACGTTATAGGTAAACTAAAATGACATAAAAACATGACTTGAAAAGATGACACGAAATATGACATGTGATTATGCTTGAAACATGAACATGAACTTGGACATGACTTCTAGAAAACATGAGAATGACCAACTCGAGGTTGGGTTGAGTTTGTAGCATAAATCTACCCGGAACCGACCGGCTTAACTAGTGGCTACAAGCAATAGGACCCAATGTGAGTAGTTGGTCATGTTGCACTTGAAACCCGAGGTTAGACTAAGTTGTGGTGTAAAGCTACCCGGACCCGCCCGGCTTAACTAGTAACCACAACAAGGTCTAATGTGAGAGGTTGGGTGCATTTAATTAATTAATGCCATATGATAGGGTTAAGTCATGGACCACTTGAATACTTAACCAATTAAACACGATGGGTTGATAGGGTTAAGTCATGAACCTTGGGTACACTTAACCAACTTGATACTTGATTGGATAGGGTTAACCACACTTAACCCGTTAGAAACCCTAGTTACGTGGTCCTTTTCACCAGTAACCCTCTTGGTTGTATCAGGATACCCTAGGGACTAGGCTAGGGTGGGGCACGATTATTGGGCTGACATGTAAGCGACCAAAACGACGGCTGAGTAGGTGCGCCGGTGTAGGTTCAGGCGGACTATGGTCGTGCACATAGTCCGGAGTTGAAAAAGCAGGCACGGGCACCAGTAGGTTTAGACTGTGCGTGCTTGATTTGTGTCCGTGGTTGGCACCCTAGGGCTTGATGCACCCTAGGGTGGACCTAGCACAGTTTGACTACACTTCGTGATTGGGCCGTATGACACCGACACTTGAAGAGTTAGGCTTTTAGGGAGCCGATCGACTAGACCGTGTTGTTGGACCTTGATTTAGGTCATCTCGTGATATTGGGCCAAGATTGGGCCAAGGGATCATTTCTTGTTTATACTTGACATGGGTTGGAATACTAGTACACTTGGTGCAAAAACCTTAACCTTGTATATGCGATGCCACACTTGATCTATCTTGTTAACTTTTCACCATGCCAGTTATCATCCTATGTTTCATCTCTGTTTTACATGTCCAGTTAACTTTATTAGTTTTTATACTAATAGTAGGTAGGACTTACCAGTTTTTTGACTGACCCATTTTCTTTCGCCTCTTTTCTTTCGTTCCCCCCCCCCCAAGGTTTTCAGAGAGGGAACACTAACACCTAGCTTGGATCTTTAGCTTCTTTTCTGGATAGCTCATGTACGGTTTGGACTTGAGCTGGCTATAGCTTTATTCCACTTTGCGGATAGTTACTTTATGATTTTCTTTCCAGTTTTCAGTTTATGTTTCTAGATTTTGTTTTGTGGGAAAATAATGACCAAGTACTTTGATGTAACTTGACTATGGTTTTGAAATGTTAGTTTTTACCCGCTGCTTTATTTACTTTGTTTTTACTTATATGTTCTGTCTTGTGATATCTTCATGCATGTTTACCTTGTTTAATGCCCCTCCAAAGCTAGCGTGCTTGCAAGAGTGACATTGGCGGAGGTGGGGTGTTACATTTGGTATCAGAGCATAAGGTTTTACTAGACCGGACAAAAGTTTTAAAAACCCTTTTGAAAAACTACTTTCAAAACCAATTAAGTATTTTCCAAGAAAAGTCTAGTTTATTTTATAAAAAAAAGGCTATTCCCCAAAAGCCATTAGCACTACCCTTTGTTTCCTCGTTCTAAATCTATCTTTTCCTTTTTTTCAGCATGGCCGATCTTAACCTTCCCGAGGGAGTTACCATTCCCGGATGGTTCCGGAGGTACTTGGAAGCTAGGGCCAACGATGTGGGCCCAGCAAACACTCCCACCGTAACTGAGGTTCCTCCTCCTCCTCCCCCTCCTCAGCATCCACAAGCAGATTTCGCAAAGGTTTGCAAAGACTTTAAGGCGATAGGTGGCAAGAATTTTATTGGGACGGAGACTTTTGTTGCGGCGAGAAATTGTTTAAAAGAAACTGAAGATCTCTTCGCCATCTTTGATGTGGAAGACCATAGAAAAGTTCTGTTGGCAGTATGGCTATTGAAAGCGGAAGCTGCTTATTGGTGGGAGGTCACCAACGCTACTAGGCCTATAGAGACTTGGGCCGACTTTAGGATGAGGTTTGGGCTTAAGTTCCTATCATCTGCTGAGGAGAATATCCAAATGGAGAAGTTTATATCTTTGAAGCAAGGGGACATGACAGTGAGGGAGTATGTGAATAAGTTTAACCAGCTTGCTCGATTCGGGTTGGACATGGTTAATACTCCCCAGAAGAAGGCTCTACGCTTTGCACGAGGGTTGAATGAGCCATTACAAAGTTTAGCCATGTCTCATATACCCATGGGGGCCACTTTTGAAAGCCTAGTGGACATGGCATTGCTTCAGGGAGACGATAAGAATGGCAAGAAAGAAGTCAAGCCTAACGAGACTCAAACCAAGAAGGCGGACTCCAAGTGGGGAGGAAATCAGAGCAATTAGAACAACAAGAAAAACAAGGGTAATAAGGCCAACAACAACAAGGAAAAGGACACAAGAAAGTGCAACTTCTGTGGGATTATTGGGCACATAGCCAAGGATTGTAGGAAGAAGAAGAGGAAGTTGGGCGAATGCTTTCATTGTGGAGAGACTGAACACTTTAGCAAGGATTGCCCCAAGAAGCAAGGACAAGGGCAAGGGCAGACTCAGTGTGTAGGACCTTCTGGAGGGCAAGTGCATGCACTCAACACTGCTCCAGTTCAGGACCGAGGTAGTATTTCTGTAGAAAGCCTTGTTTACATTTCTGATTTTCCTGTTCGCACTTTATTTGATTCTGGCGCATCGCATACCTTTATTTCTTCTGACATTGTTGAAAGTTTGCACGTAAGTACTAGTCTAGTTGAGGATCCTGTTAGTGTTTCAAATCCAATTGGGGGTTCCGCCCATCTATCCATGATTTGTATGGGTTTGAGGATTTCTATCTTGACCATAGAATTAACGTGTAATGCTTATGTTCTCGGGTTCATAGGATACGGATTGATTTTGGGCATGGATTGGTTGTCCAGTTATGGAGCCATTCTCGTTTGTGAGCATAGGGTGGTGAGGCTCATGACTCGCCTAGGTAATACCCTAGAGATTTCTTGCAACCCGCTGGATCCCGTCATGTTATGTTATCTTGAATCTCTTGATTCGTCCATCGATGATCTGCAATCTGTAAGGGTGGTCCGAGAATATCCTGATGGCTTTGAAGAAGTTAAGGGTTACCCCCTAAACGAGAGATAGATTTCCGCATTTATCTTGTTGATAATGCCTAGCCAGTATCATTGCCCGTTAGGCACATGGCCCCGCGAGAAAGAAGAGAGCTCAGTAAGCAAATCAAGGAGTTGCTTGAGAAGAATTTTATTAGGCGAAGCATTTCTGAATGGGGTGCTCATGTGGTGTTCGCTACTAAGGAGGATTGTTCGCTTCGTCTATGTGTTGATTATCGAGAATTGAACAAGCTGACAAAGAAGAATAGGCACTCGTTACCGAGGATTGATGACCTCTTTGACCAGCTTGTTGGTGCTTCTGTTTTCTCTCAGCTCGATCTAGCCACCGGATTCCATCAGCTTAGAGTCGCTGAGGATAGTATTGATAAGACTGCGTTTAGGACTCCAGATGGATTCTTTGAATGGCTTGTCATGCCATTCGGTTTGACTAATGCACCCGCCTACTTCGTAGATTTGATGAGTAGGGTGTTCAGGGAGTTCCTTAAACAAGTTTGTGGTTGTCTTCGTGGATGATATTCTGATCTTCTCAAAGGATCAGGAAGAACATGCTAGACATCTCAAGGAAGTGATGGATACACTTAGAGCTCATCAGTTGAAATCCAAGTTCTCCAAATGCCATTTTTGGAGAAGGGAAGTTTGGTTTCTGGGACATATAGTTTCTAAGCAAGGCATAGCTGTGGATCCCGCGAAAGTGGTTGCGGTTCAAGACTGGAAGACTCCTAGGAATGCAACCGAAGTAAGAAGCTTTCTCGGTCTGGCAGGCTACTATAAGAAGTTCATTAAGGACTTCACTAAGATTTCAGCCCCTCTTACTAAGTTGACAAAGAAGAACTTAGTCTTTGCATGGGACTTAGAGTGTGAGCTTGCTTTTCAAAGGCTCAAGAGGACCCTTACCACAGCTCCAGTTTTGGCATTACCCGATGGCGGTAAGATGTTTACCGTGTACACCGATGCATGTGGCACGGGATTAGGTGCTGTTCTGATGCAAGAAGGAAGAGTGATATGTTATGGGGGTAGGCAACTTAAAGTTCATGAGAAGAACTATCCCACTCATGATTTGGAGTTGGCGGCGATTGTCTTTGCACTCAAATCCTAGCGCCACTATCTTCTAGGTGAAAGTTTTGAGTTATATACTGATCACAAGTCGCTCAAGTACCTCTTCTCACAGAAAGATCTGATTCTAAGGCAGCAAAGGTGGATGGAATTCTTGGCATCATATGACTTCGAGATAGCTTATACCCCTGGCAAGGGTAATGTTGTGACAGATGCACTAAGCAGAAGAAGGTTGACTTTGAGTCCCTTGTTTGTTGAGATGAAGAGCCTAGAGTTCTTGGCAACCTTTGATTTCACAACGGCTGTTGAGTCGATGACGGGTTCGTTAGTATCTCTTGAGCTTAGACCTACACTTCTTGATCAAGTAGGGACTTCGCAGAAGGAAGACCCGCAGATAGTCGAGATCATGGACAAGTTGATTCGTGGTGAGACGTCTAGTCACCTTGCTAGATATACTATTGATGACAAGGGTTGGCTAAGGCGTGAGGGAAGGCTATGCATTCCACAAGTGGAAGACTTGGTGCATAAAGTTCTCGAAGAAGCGCATCACTCGAAGATGACTATACATCCTGGAGGAGATAAGATGTATAGGGATATGAAGCACATTTTCTTTTGGGTTGGAATGAAGAAGGATGTGGCAGAGTATGTTTCAAAGTGCATGGTGTGCCAACAAGTGAAAGCCGAGTCGAAGAAACCCGGTGGGCTATTACATCCATTGGAGGTCCCGCAATGGAAGTGGGAAAGTATCTCTATGGATTTTGTGGATGGATTGCCTAGGTCAAGGAAAGGGAATACGAGCATATGGGTCATAGTTGATAGACTTACGAAGAGTGCTCATTTCATTCCAGTGAAGAGCAAGAGGACTGCATCATTTCTAGCATCTGTTTATCTTCGAGAGATAGTGCGATTACATGGAGTTCCTTCTAGCATAGTTAACGATCGTGACCCAATCTTCAGTAGCCAGTTCTGGAATAGTTTGCAAGAAGCGATAGGTACGCGATTGAATCTAAGTACAGCCTATCACCCCCAGACGGATGGCCAAACCGAAAGGGTGAATAGAGTGCTAGAAGATCTTTTGAGGCTTTGTGTTCTTGACTTTGGTGGTACTTGGGAAGACCACCTTCCTCTTATAGAGTTTGCTTATAATAATAGCTATCAAGCTAGCATAGGGATGGCACCATTTGAAGCTTTGTATGGGAGGCTGTGTAGGTCACCATCTTGTTGGTGGGAGACAACGGATAGGCTTATACTTGGGCCCGATATGATACGGGACACATCCGAGAAAGTTGAATTGGTGAGAAGACGGATGAAAACGGCCCAAGACAGACAGAAATCCTATGCTGACAAGCGAAGGACAGATTTAGAATTCGAAGTTGGAGATATGGTTTTCGTGAAGGTTTCTCCTTTGCGTAATGTGGTTCGTTTTGGAGCAGTTGGGAAGCTGGCACCAAGGTTCGTAGGACCCTTCCCTATCATAGAGAGAATTGGGGAGATGGCTTATAAGGTGGAATTGCCCGAGAAGCTGGCCGGAGTGCATAATGTCTTTCATGTCTCGCATCTCCGAAAGTGCCTACATGAGTCTGCTGAGGTGGTTGAACCTAGCATTCTTGAAGACGTGGAGGTAGAGAAAGAGGCAACCTTGAGGAGAGCTCCGATTCGTATCTTGGGAACGGAGATCAAGAAGCTAAGGAATCGAGAAGTCAAATTGGTGAAGGTTCAGTGGAGTGAGGCCGAAGAGGATGCAACTTGGGAAACCGAGGAGAAGATGCGTGGGCTTTATCCATTTCTTTTTGAGGGTACATTCTCAATCTCTTTTCCTAGTTATCATATCATTCTTTTGCTATCCATGTTTATCTTGTTACCTCGTTAACCTTGTCATGAGAACCTTGGGTAGAAACCCTTTGGATGAAACATGTATTTGAAACATGTTATGTTTGATGTTTACAAGTGGTTGCAAGTGTTTGCAAGTGGATACTCGTGGATGCATGATACACGTTAGGCACTAAGATCGGCTCACACACTTTCATGTTGCATATGCATGAGTGCTTATACTTATTCATGGTTGAAACTTGTTATGCTATCACGTGGATGTTGCATATGGATGAATGTTATGTGCACTCATATAGAGATTATGAATTATGTTAGGAATTTGCATACATATGGACTCATTTCACTAACATACTTTGCATTAAGGAGGTTTACTGAATCAGTAACCACCTGATTTTCGCATTAGATAAGTACATATACACACACCTTTGCATATGATCATGCAGCATTTAGAATTTGTTATGGACAATGGTTACTTGTGGATGATGTTGTGAGTAGATGGATGATGGATGGTAGGATACGTTCTTCCTAACATAGAGATTTCGGGGACGAAATCCTTTAAGGAGGGGAGAATGTAACAACCTGTATTTTGAATAACAGGTTATAACATAAATCAAGGCAGAATTAAATGATAAAATCCGAATCAAGGGAAACGGGCTATGCCATTGCGTTCATCTCGGAAAAATACGCGAAATAGAGTCCGAGTTTTCGAAAATCGGAGTCCGTATGACCCAGTTATGGCACATAGAAGTTTTCAGAAAAATTTCAAGTTCAAAAACAGTTCAAATTTGAATTCAGAATTCAAATTCAGCCAAGCAGGATAGGCGGGAAAAATTCCCGCCACCCCCAAGTCGACTGGGGAGTCGACTTGGGAGTCGACACACCCCAGGTGGTGTCGACTGCCCAATCGACACCCCTGTCGACTTGGGTGGTCGGCCAGTTAGGCCTGGGTGCACCTGACTTGTTCCTCAAGACATGTTTTAAGGCTTGTGACGGATTTTAAAGGCTCAGATCTGAATTAGGGTTAATCCTATGGCCTAAACTAACCTAAACTTCTATAAAACGACCCTAATACCTAGCCTAAACCATCATAAATCAATCATACAACTAGATTATGCCAAAATGTTTAATCATGGCCTCCACCCTCTTCTCATAGTCTCCATCTTCATTCATATGAGAGTTCCTAAGCTTGTTTGAGAGTTTCTAAGTTTGATTCAAGGCCAAAGTTCAATCTTTCTTCATCAAAGCAAGGATCTTCTTCTTATTTCTCAAGGGCTTTCATTGGAGCTTATTATTTGGGGGTTTTTAGAGTTGCTAGTGGCTTCGTCTCAATCTTATTTTATTTTATAAGTCTTCATAGCATTGTAAGCCCTATTCTACTCATAGATTCTAACTATGAAGTTAAATATGACATGTTGCAAGTTGAGTTTGGGCCTAAATATGATTTGTGCTTTGATTCTATCATGTTATGCATAGATTTATTCTATGCATGTTTGAAAAGCTATCACCTTGACTTTGTGCATAGAAAGCTATGAGCTTTGATTTGGAATGTTGCATAAAGCAACGTAGAAACTCTCATAACCCTTATGTTATCTTACATATGATGTTATATGCGAATCACTAGCTATCATCCTATGTCATTTATGACCATGTTTTCACCTATTTTGCTAAAGTTGATATCATGCATGTTTTGAGGCTTATAATGTAATATGCAAGTTTATGAACACATTTGCCTCATATGCCACCATGTTTAACTTGTGGCCAAACCTTATTAATTATGTCATGCTTCTAAGTCCCCTCTTTGAGATCTATTTGCGTTTATGCGAACTTACATGCGATGGGGTTACGTTATGGGTAAACTAAAATGACATAAAAACATGACTTGAAAAGATGACACGAAATACGACATGTGATTATGCTTGAAACATGAACATGAACTTGGACATGACTTCTAGAAAACATGAGAATGATCAACTCGAGGTTGGGTTGAGTTTGTAGCATAAATCTACCCGGAACCGACCGGCTTAACTAGTGGCTACAAGCAATAGGACCCAATGTGAGTAGTTGGTCATGTCGCACTTGAAACTCGAGGTTAGACTAAGTTGTGGTGTAAAGCTGCCCGGACTCGCCCAGCTTAACTATTAACCACAACAAGGTCTAATGTGAGAGGTTGGGTGCATTAAATTAATTAATGCCATATGATAGGGTTAAGTCATGGACCACTTGAATACTTAACAAATTAAAGACGATGGGTTGATAGGGTTAAGTCATGAACCTTGGGTACACTTAACCAACTTGATACTTGATTGGATAGGGTTAACCACGCTTAACCCGTTAGAAACCCTAGTTACGTGGTCCTTTTCACCAGTAACCCTCTTGGTTGTATCAGGATACCCTAGGGACTAGGCTAGGGTGGGGCACGATTACTGGGCTGACATGTAACCGACCAAAACGACGGCTGAGTAGGTGCGCCGGTGTAGGTTCAGGCGGACTATGGTCGTGCACATAGTCCGGAGTTGAAAAAGCAGGCACGGGCACCAGTACGTTAAGACTATGCGTGCTTGATTTGTGTCCGTGGTTGGCACCCTAGGGCTTGATGCACCCTAGGGTGGACCTAGCACAGTTTGACTACACTTCGTGATTGGGCCGTATGACACCGACACTTGACGAGTTAGGCTTTTAGGGAGCCGATCGACTAGACCGTGTTGTTGGACCTTGATTTAGGTCATCTCGTGATATTGGGCCAAGATTGGGCCAAGGGATCACTTCTTGTTTATACTTGACATGGGTTGGAATACTAGTACACTTGGTGCAAAAACCTTAACATTGTATATGCGATGCCACACTTGATCTATCTTGTTAACTTTTCACCATGCCAGTTATCATCCTATGTTTCTTCTCTGTTTTACATGTCCAGTTAACTTTATTAGTTTTTATACTAATAGTAGGTAGGACTTACCAGTCTTTTGACTGACCCATTTTCTTTCGCCTCTTTTCTTTCGTTTCCCCCCCCCCCCCCCACCCAGGTTTTCAGGGAGGGAACACTAACACCTAGCTTGGATCTTTAGCTGCTTTTCTGGATAGCTCACGTACGGTTTGGACTTGAGCTGGCTATGGCTTTATTCCACTTTGGGGATAGTTACTTTATGATTTTCTTTCCAGTTTTCAGTTTATGTTTCTAGACTTTGTTTTGTGGGAAAATAATGACCAAGTACTTTGATGTAACTTGACTATGGTTTTGAAATGTTAGTTTTTACCCGCTGCTTTATTTACTTTGTTTTTACTTATATGTTCTGTCTTGTGATATCTGCATGCATGTTTACCTTGTTTAACGCCCCTCCAAAGCTAGTGTGCTTGCAAGAGTGACATTGGCTGAGGTGGGGTGTTACATGAAGTTAGAGACCTTTTAGGAAAGGGATTCATTCGGAGGAGTGTTTCCGATTGGGGTGCACTGGTTGTGTTTGCAACCAAGGCAAATGGCTCGTTAAGATTGTGTATGGACTATCGTGAGCTGAAAAAGGTGACTAAGAAGAACAAGTATCCATTGCCAAGGATTGATGACTTGTTCGATCATCTTCACGAAGCAAAAGTGTTTTCTCAAATGGATTTGGTAACGGGATTTCACTATTTGAGGGTGGCAAAGGATAGTGTGCCAAAGACTGCTTTTAGGACACCATCCGGTTTCTTTGAATTGTTAGTGATGCCATTCGGATTGACTAACGCACCAGCGTATTTCGTGGATCTTATGAATAGAGTGTTCAGAGATCAGTTGAATAAGTTCGTACTTGTGTTCGTGGATGATATTCTAGTTTACTCCAGAAATAAGGAAGAATATAAGACACACTTGAGAGTTGTGTTAGACATCTTGCGGAAGCATCAGCTTAAGGCTACATTTTCAAAGTGTCACTTCTGGAAGGATGAAATGAGGTTCTTAGGTCATGTTATTTCGGGAAAGGGAATAGCAGTTGACCCCGCTAAAGTGGCAGCAATTAGGGCTGTCAATGGATATCCGAAAAATCCAAAATCCGTCTGCATCCGTATCCGAAAAGCGGATAAATATCCGATATCTGGGAAAGCGGATGCGGATGCGGATATAGGCATATCTGTATCCGAAAATTATTCGTCCGTTATTTTTCCCGATTATAGCTTAAATTATGTGTATTTTAACATAATTAAATATACTAATTTATTAATTTGCAAAATTAAAAGTCTACTAAATGCATGTTAATTGCTCAAAATTATATAATATCATCATATTTATTTATTTTTAGCACTTTAGTAATCAATTAGGTTAAAAAAGATTAATATTAAGCTAAAAAAATTCATTTATGTTCATTGATTTATCGATTTTTGGCGGAGCGGATAAATATCCGATATCCGTCCGTATCCGCGGATACGGATATCCGAAAATGGTTTCGGATGCAGATACGGATATGGCACTATCCGTATCCGAAAGCATCCGTTTACAGCCCTAGCAGCAATCCAGGACTGGGTTAGGCCTAAGAATGAAACGGATGTTAGAAGTTTCCTTGGGTTGGTCGGTTATTACCGACGGTTTATCAAGGATTTCTCCAGAGTAGGTGCACCGTTGACAGGATTGACGAAGAAGAACCAAGTGTTCACATGGGATGAGAAATGTGAACAAGCATTCGGAATCTTGAAAGAGAGACTAACGAGTGCACCTATGTTAACCATTCCTAGTGGGAATGAAGAGGTGGTGTTGCATACCGATGCATATGGTACTGGACTTAGAGCAGTGCTAATGCAGAAGGATAAGATTGTAGCTTACGCGAGTCGACAGCTAAAGCAGCATGAGAAGAATTATCCAACTCATGATTTGGAGTTGGCAGCGATTGTATTTGCTCTGAAGATGTGGAGACATTACCTGTTGGGGGTACGATTCGAGTTGTTTACGGATCACAAGTCGTTGAAGTATCTTTTCTCCAAAAAGGATTTAAATCTTCAGCAGCAATGATGGTTATAGTTTCTGACATCGTATGATTTTGGTATAGCCTATACTCCTGGCAAAGGCAACGCAGTTGAAAAAGAGTTGAGTCAAAGACATGCAAGTTTGGGAGCAATGTTTTCAGAATGGAAGAGCCTTGAGTATTTGGCAAGTTTTGATTTCAGGCCAAAGGGTGAGTTGGAACCTGAAGTGTTAGCAAGCTTATCGATAAGACCTACTCTTATCGAAAGGATTAGCGAGAGCCAAAAGCAAGATGCTAAGCTTGTCGAGTTCATCCATACATTGAAACGGAAGTTAAAGAGTTCTAAGTCGATCGAGAAGGATGGCTTCGGAAACAAGGACGATTAGTTTTTCCTGATGTTCATGGATTGAGAGATGAGGTTCTGAGAGAATGTCATCACTCAAAGTTGACGATTCATCCCGGTGGTAATAAATGTATCAGGACATGATGAGAGTCTACTATTGGGAAGCGATGAAAAGAGATATTGGAAATTCATTTCCAAGTTTATGAACTGCCAGTTGGCGAAAGCTGAACAGAAAAAGCCGAGTGGTTTGCTTCAGCCATTAGAGGTTCCTACATGGAAGTGGGAGCAAATATCGATGGATTTTTCGATAGACTACCTAGAACTAGGACAGGGAATGGAGGGATTTGGGTCATTGTAGATCGTTTGACCACAAGTGCAAGATTCATTCCTGTTAAGACGACTAGGACGACATCGAAAATTGGCTGAACTTTATGTGAAATGGATAGTTAGATTCCATGGTGTCCCAAAGAGTATAGTGAGTGACCGAGATCCATTATTCAAGAGTAAATTTTGGAAAAGTTTGCAAGAAGCTTTGGGAACCAAGTTGTGCTTGAGTACGGCAAATCATCCCCAAACAGATGGTCAGACCGAGAGAGTCAATCGAGTTTTGGAAGATCTCCTAAGAGCTTATGTGTTGGATTTTGGGGGATCGTGGGAGGACCATCTACATCTATTCGAGTTTGCATATAATAATAGCTACCAGTCGACCGAGAGAGTCAATCGAGTTTTGGAAGATCTCCTAAGAGCTTATGTGTTGGATTTTGGGGGATCATGGGAGGACCATCTACATCTATTCGAGTTTGCATATAATAATAGCTACCAGTCAAGTATTGGGATGGCACCATACGAGGCATTGTATGGGAGGCCGTGCAATTCTCCAGCTTGTTGGTTAGAAACTGGAGATAAGCAAATCATCCCCAAACAGATGGTCAGACCGAGAGAGTCAATCGAGTTTTGGAAGATCTCCTAAGAGCTTATGTGTTGGATTTTAGGGGATCATGGGAGGACCATCTACATCTATTCGAGTTTGCATATAATAATAGCTACCAGTCGACCGAGAGAGTCAATCGAGTTTTGGAAGATCTCCTAAGAGCTTATGTGTTGGATTTTGGGGGATCATGGGAGGACCATCTACATCTATTCGAGTTTGCATATAATAATAGCTACCAGTCAAGTATTGGGATGGCACCATACAAGGCATTCTATGGGAGGCCGTGCAATTCTCCAGCTTCTTGGTTAGAAACTGGAGATAAGTTGGTCCTTGGGCCAGAGATGATAAGAGAGACCTCAGATTGTATTGAGATCGTTCGGCAATGAATGAAGGCAACCCAAGATCGTCAAAAAAGTTATGCCAATAAGCATCGTCAAGACTTAGAATTCGACGTAGGCGATATGGTTTTCGTGAAGATTTCACCATTAAAGCATGTGGTTCGATTCGGAAGCAAAGGGAAGTTGGCTCCTAGGTTTGTTGGACCATTTCCGATAGTCGAGCGAATTGGAAAGCTCGCATATAGATTGGAGTTGGCTGATAAAATGGCGAGTGTGCATAATGTTTTCCATGTGTCATTTCTACGGATGTTTGTGCACGACTCGAATGTGGTGGTACCTCCAGAGCAGTATGAAGATTTGGAAGTTGAGACCGCAGTTATGAAACCTCGTAAGCCACTTCGTGTGGTGGGGAATGACATGAAACAACTTAGGAGGATGACGGTTAAGCTAGTCAAGGTACAATGGAGTGAAGATTGCGATGATTGTACATGGGAGATGGAAGAGAGCATGAGGGAGACTCATCCAGAACTCTTCTTCAGTAGGAACCGTTGATATTGTATCATCATTATACTGTTGTATCTTGTTGTTGTTTGATAGAATTCCGCATGCTAGGACAAGGCTATGGGTGCATGGCTTGATGGTTGCTAGTTTGGATGATAGAATTGGCTTCTCATGGATGATAGGCATGCAGAATTGTTGTGGTTTCTTATGGTTGCTTAGAATTTCGGGGGCGAAAATCTTAAGGGGGAGAATGTAACATCCCACATTTTACGTATCGAAAGATCATAAAATATTTTTATTTCATTACCTGTAGGTTGGATCATTCTCATCTTTTGATATGTTGCTTATGGGGATGTGAGACATGTCCATAATTTTTACCGATTTTGTTTGTGACCATTTTGCCCCTGTTGTAACACCCCGTATTTTCTATTAATGTTAAAATAATGAATCCTAGAATACTTAATTTAAAATGTAAGAATTAAGGGAAACAGGTTACGCCATTGAGTTCGTCTCGGAATTCTGGTTGAGATAGAGTCCGAGTTTGCGTAAATTGGACTTCATATGAAGAAGTTATGGCTGTCGGAAGTTTCTAGAAAATTCAAATGAATTCAAACAGTTCGAAAACGAGTTCAAATTCAAACAAAAGTCAGAAGCGGGCTAGGCGGGAAAATTCCCGCCCAGGCAGGTCGACCCTAGTGTCGACCTCCCCCCTCCCCCAGAGGTCGACCTGGGGGTCGACCTAGGGGTCGACCTTAGGGTCAACCTGGGGGTCAACCTGGCCCTCGGCCAGGTCTGAAATTTGAACGACTGATGACATGCTGCTGAGTCACTAGGGTTTCTGGATTGTCCTGATTAGGTCTGAATGGCTGTGATTAACCCTAGGTTCATCTGAAGGCTATAATTAAACTGAAATTCTATATAAACAACTCAATTCTCAACCTAAACACACACAGAAAAATAATCCTAGAACTGAAATGCCGTCAGTACAGGACTTGGAGTAGCCGTCACCATTTTCAATTCAAAGACGAGTAAAAGAACTTGAATCAAGAATCAAATTAAAACTAGTCTAATTCAACGATCTTCTTCAAAGGCGCGCAATTCCAATTTCAGAATTCAGATTTCAGAACGCAAGAATTCCTTTTTGGTTTGTAAGTCAGTTGTTACGCAGATTTAAACATTCTTTCGATTTTACCATGACATATTGTAATTGGGATATAGTATGATGCTTATGTATAAGATTTGATTCTTGTTTATCTTAAAGTATCATTGTAATTAATCATGTCTACATGCTTGTGGCGATGAACATGTTGTATATATATTTCATGTCATTATGCTTGTGGTGATGAACAACATTTTATGTTATTGAAATCTATTATAATTGGGTATTGGATTTATTTTGCCAATTAAATGGAAAAACATGTCATGTTATAAATTGGTGGTTATTGGCAAGTTTATAATTCTAAATCACATGCTTACATGTTAGATTAACATTTAGAACTATGAATCCATTTATGTTGCAAGGTTGGATTGTAGTCGTCTTATGTCTTAACACAAGTTATCATGCTAAGTGTGATTTAAACATGTTTATGGTAATCCTCTTATGTTTTAACACATAAGTTATCATGCCAAGTTGTGATTTAATGTTTTGACATACATAAGTTAGTATGGTAAATTATGGTTGATATGCTAAACCTCCATGTTAGACCTATATCAAGTTTACATGACTTAGTCACAAGTTCACCTTTACCTGTTTAGTTGAGATAATGATACATCTATGCCAAGTTACATGTGATAAGTTAAATGTATGTTATTTTATGTTTATGTCATCTTCCTTGTTTATTACCCCTTTTTGTTTATGGTTATGGGCTAATTTGTTAGCCCAACATTTTATGTGATTCATACGTACGTTCTACGGGGGATAACGATGGGAAACATGAAAATTCATGGCATAGGTTTGTTCATAAAATGGTATATTTGATATACCATTTATTGTGAGCAATATTTGAAGGGAAAATTATGACATTATTAAATTAAAATTAATTTACATAAATAAATTTGACATATATAGGAAAATATGAATTTAGAGAAGACGAATATGCCTAACCCGAGGTTAGACTGAGTTGTGGTGTAAATCTGCCCGGACCCGACAGGCATATCCTGTGACCACAACAAGACCTGTCTAATGTGGGTGGTTAGTGCATCAAGCCCAAAAAGGACCCGAGGTTAGAGTGAGTTGTGGTGTAAAATCTTCCCGGAACCGACGGGCACATCCAGTGACCACAATAATACCTGTCTAATGTGAGTGGTTGGTGCTTTAATAAATTAAAGCTAAGTCAGGATTGGTAGGGTTAAGTAAATTAGGAAAACACTTAACCGATTCAACATGTTAACTAAAACGAATGGGCTGGGTTAGGTAAACTTGGACACTTAACCAAAAAAACATGTTGATTAGAAAACCCTAGTAACGGGGACCCATTTCAGCAGTAACCCACATAGATGTATCATGGTACCCTGAAACTAGGCAGGGTGGGGCATCATTAATGGGCTGAATTATAAGCGGTCAAAACGTCGGCGGTTGGTGGGCTAGTGTAGGTTCCGACGGAGTATGGGCGTGCATATACTCCGGAGTGGAAAAATCAGGCACTGGGCATCAGTAGTGTACACTGTGCATCTTGAATCGTGTCGGGTTGCCACCAGAGGGACTGATACACCAAATGGTGGGACCAACACAGGAAGCTACAGTCAAGCGGTGTCGAATGACACATGACATGAATGCATGCGAGAAGGAGCTGATCATTAAGGGGATCGTTTGTTGTAAACACGTAGGCTAGTTGAACCAATGGTTAAGTAGGTGCAGAGACTATAGTAATGGGTGCGATCACATGTTCCTCTTATCTTATATAAGGGTATTGTCCTTTGTTTTGTTATCACTATTATGATCCCTTTCCTTGTTTAAATACTAGTAATCACTGAACTTACCAGACTTATTGTCTGACCCGTTTTCTTTCGTCTTCTTTTCTTCCGTTCCCCCCCCCTTCAGGTCCATAGGGAGGGAATACTCCAGCTTAGTCAGACTCTTTGCAAGCTTCAAGAAAGTAGATGTATGATTTGGACTCTCTTGCATTGGCTATGGCTTTTAGTTACGACCCTTGTGGATTTATGCAGTTTTATCTATGTTTTATGCTTCTTTATTTAATAATCAAGACAGAAATTGTGGTGTAATGTTTTGAAGTTATTTTGAGACAATTTGATGTAATGCTTTTGTATTGAACTATGTATGAAATAAATATTTGAATTCCGCTGCTTAAATTTATCTGTCTTGTAAATTTTTCTGTGTCTTGTACCTATAACTCTCCACCAAAGTTAAGGCATTCCCTTTGTGAGTGACCTTAATGGAGGTGGGGTGTTTCACTTGGTATCAGATCCAGGTTTACCAGATCAAACAAGAGTTTTTGAAAACTATTTTCAAAAAGAAATATAAAGAAGCATTTTTTTTTCAAGAAAAAGTGTGATTGTATTTTAAAGGTATAATCCCCCAAAGCCATATGCCCTATCATTCTATCCTTTGTTTTGAATCTTTTCTTTTTCGTTTCGGCATGTCTGGGAATCTTAACCTTCCAGAGGGTATGCCGATACCTGGTTGGTTCAGGAGGTACTTAGAGGCTAAGGCCAACGATGCGGGCCCAACAGAAATTCCTCCCCCAGCTGCAACAGTTCCTCCTCCTCGGGCAAACGTTTTCACAAAGATTTGTAGGGACTTTAGGGCCATGGGCGGAAACAATTTCAAGGTAACTGAATCATTCGTGGAAGCAAGGAACTGGCTCAAAGAAACCGAGGATCTGTTCGTTATCTTCAAGGTGGACGATAGGCAGAAGATACAGTTTGCTGTATGGTTGCTCAAAGATGAAGCTTCCTATTGGTGGGAAGTCACTAACGCTGAAAGAACTGTTGAAACATGGATGGATTTCCGTATAAGGTTTGAGATGAAATTCCTCTCACAAGCTGAGCGAAGTCTATAGCTGGAAAAGTTCTTATCTCTTAAGCAGGGAAGTATGACGGTCAAGGAGTACGTCAATCAATTTAATCAGCCGACCCGATTTGGACTGGACTTAGTAAATACCCCTCATAAGAAGGCTCTCCGTTTTGTCAAGGGATCGAATGAGCCACTTCACAGCTTGGCTATGACCCACATAACTATGGGGGCTACTTACGAGAGGTTAGTGGACATGGCACTCTTAAATGAGGAAGACAAGGGCAAGAATGAGGCAAAAGCAGAAGTGCCTCAAGATAAGAAGGGGGAAGGGTCGCAGAACAAGAAGTTTGATTCAAAGAAAGGCGAGAAGAACAACAAACCCCAGGAAAAGAGAAAGTGTAATTTCTGTGGCATTCCTGGACATCTATTCAAAGACTGCAGGAAGAAGAAAAGGTAGATGGGTGGCTGTTTCCAATGTGGTGAGACAGGACACATGGCTAGGGCCTGTGTAACACCCCGAATTTTATGTTAACAGTAAATTAACAAATTAAAGTATAATTAATTCTAAATGATATAATTAAGGGAAACGGGTTATGCCATTGCGTTCGACTCGGAATTCTGCTTGAGATAGAGTCCGAGTTTGCATAAATCGGACTCCGTATAAAAGAGTTATGACCTCCGAAAGTTTCAGAATTCGATTTAAAATTCAAACAGCCCGAAAACAAGTTCAAAATTTAAAACTGGACCAGAACTGAGCTGGGCGGGAATTTTCCTGCCCAGGACCCAGGTCAACTAGGGGGTCAACCTGGGTTCCCAGGTCGACCATGAAGTCGACCTGGGGTTCAACCAACAGGTCGACCTGCTTGGTCGACCGGACCTGCTTGGTCTGGTCCTGACTCGGTTTCTGGGGCTTGGCTGTGTCACTAGGGCTGATTTGTCACTTTCTGATTGGCTTCTCTTGAGACGGATGGCCTTGATTAACTCTAGCTTCATCGACGGCTCTAATTAGTTTGAAATTCTATATAAACAACCTTAGTCTCCAACCTAAATTCATACAAATAAAATAGAGCTAGAGCGTCATGCTGCTGGAAGGAAGCCAAGAGTAGACTCCACTTGAAGAAAGCTTACAGACGAGCAAAACTAAAGTAAAAACAAGATTCAAACAACGTTTATCTACCCAAAGGAAAGAATTGCTAATTCAGAACTCAGAATCCAGAATTCAAGTTCGTCGTTTGTTGTAAGTATAGTGATTTTTCCGATGGAATAAAATTGAGACTTGATTCGATGTAAAATGGAAATGGAATTTTACTATTGTATAACGACGATGCTAATTCATATCTGTGTATTTCATGATTGTATTATGAAAGGTTGGGATGTTTGTAGTATAATTGATTTGATGTTATTCCTATTGTACTTTTAGAATGAAAGCAACATCACATACAAGTATATGGTTAATGTTAGAATTTACACCTATATGTTTATATGTTCAATATAGGTTGTATGCGTTATGTCCAAGTTATGATCTCATGTATATACTTTATGCTGAAACCTCTATGGCTAAATGATTAAGTTCATATACATTCTCATATGTTTATACAAAAGTTGCAAGTTCATAATTGGATCCATGCCAAGATCTATTTTAATACAAGTTTCATGTAATAGTAGTAAACATGATTGGATCTAGTTCACACATGTGATTAAATTATACATACTTTATGGACATGTCATATTCTTGTCATATGCTAGTGATGTTCGATGTTATGCCTAGATCTAAACATGTTTAGGCTTATGTTGTCTAAATCATATGCTAATTCATGTGACACCTATTTAGTTAGATCCCTATTTCAATGCAAGTTCACATATATGTTAGTTGATTTAGTCTATGTTGCAAATTCACATATATGTATGTTGATTTAGTCTACGTTGCAAGTTCACACCTATGATATTCATGTTGACTATTTTGCAAGTTCACACCTATGATGTTCATATTAACTATGCCGAAAATGCCAAGTTTACACCTATGTCATGTTTATGTTAATGAATTTCTTTATGCCAATTTTATGTACGCTAAATTAGGCTAAGTTTTTAGCCTAATATTATATGTTAAAAATCATGCGGACAAAAAATTAGGCTAAGATTGTTAGCCTAAAATTTAGACGGGGTAACGTTGGGAAAAATTGGTAATTATAGGGAACTTGACATAAATTGGTGAAAAATATATGTATTGGCATGTTAGGCACATGCCAATAATTGGTGGCACTTAAATGGTATAAAATTCTTGTACCAAAAACGATGAACTTGGAAAGTGGGCCACAACATTTAATTGTTAACAAATTTACATATAACAAGTAATAGAGACAAATATGTAAATTTAGAAAATACGAGTATGCTTAACCCGAGGTTTGATTGAGTTGTGATGTAAACAAGCCCGGACCCGCCCGGCTGTCCAGTAATCACAACAATACCTATCCAATGTGAGAGGTTAATCATTGAGCCCAATAAGGACCCGAGGTTAGACTGATTTACGATGTAAACCTACCCGGAACCGACCGGCACATCCAGTAACCGTAACAATACCTGTCTAATGTGATTGGTCGGTGCTTTAAAAAAGCTAAGGACAGGCAAGTCAGGATGGTAGGGTTAAGTTAACTAAAACACTTAACCAATTCAACATGTTAGTTAAACTGATGGGTGGGGTTAGGTAAATACAGACACTTAACCACTTAACATGTTTGACTAGAAAACCCTAGTAATGGGGACCCATTTCAGCAGTAACCCAATTAGGTATCATGGTACCCTGAAACTAGGCAGGGTGGGGCACGATTACTCGGCTGATTGTAAGCGGTCAAAAGCGACGGCGGTTGGTGCAGCAGTGTGGTTTCTAACGGATGCGGGCGTGCACACACTTTGGAGCAGACAAACAGGGCACTGGACACCAGTAGAATAACCTATGCATTCTAGGATTGTGTCGGGCTGCCACCATGGGACTTGATACACCCCATGGTGGGACCAGCATAGGTATCTACAATCATTGGGGGCCGTATGACACATATGATTTTGCGAGTAGGAGCAGATCTTTAGAAAGGGGATCACTTCACCCATATCATGGGGTGCCAGTTGAGACAATGCAAGTAGGTGCAGAGATATAGTGTGGGGTGCGATAGTATATTCGGTTCAAACTGCTTTATCTTAGTCCATGATACTTTCCTATTTCCAGTTTATAACTATCATGCCCCTTTCCTTATTCTCATACTGAAGAGTCACTAGACTTACCAGGCTTTATGTCTGACTCTATTTTTCTTTTGTCTTCTTTTCTTCCATCCCCCCCCCCTCGGTCCACAAGGAGGAAACAACCCAGCTTAGTCAGACTCGTTGCAAGCTTCAAGACAGTAGATGTATGGTTTGGACTCTCTTTCCTTGGCTATGGCTTTTGGACACATTCTATGGGGATTTATGCGGCTTTTATTACGTTTTATGCTTCTTTATTTAATAATCAAGACATAAATGATGATGTAATGTTTTGGAAGTTATTATGAGACAATTATGGAAATGTTTTTTATGAACATGTATTTATGAAATGAAAGTCTGTTTGTTTTCCGCTGCTTATACACAAGTGTTTATATCTTTCGTGTGTTTTATCTGTGACTTTTACTTATAAACCTCCATCAAAGTTAAGGCATTCCCTTTGTGAGTGAGCTTAATGGAGGTGGGGTGTTTCACTTGGTATCAGAGCATAGATTTACCAGATTAGATAAAGGTTTTTGAAACTGTTTTCAAAAGATAAGTTTAAAGAAGCATATTTTTTCAAGGAAAAGCATTGTTTTTAAAAGGCATAGTCCCCCAAAGCCATATGCACTATCTCTCTATCCTTTTGTCTTGAATACTTTCCTTTTTTGTTCCAGCATGTCTGGAGATCTTAACCTTCCAGAAGGAGTACCGATACCTGGTTATTTCCGAAGGTACCTAGAGGCTAGGGCCAATGGTGCGGGCCCAGCAGACATTCCTCCTTCCACAGTGGCAGCGATTCCTCCTCCTCTTCCTCCTCGTGGAAATACTTTCGCTAAGACGTGTAGAGACTTCAAGGCTATGGGTGGAAATGACTTTTATGGAACTGAATCCTTTGTGGTAGCAAGGAACTGGCTGAAGGAGAACAAAGATTTGTTCGTCATCTTCGAAGTTGACGATAGGCAAAAGATACAGCTAGCAGTGTGGTTGCTTAAAGATGAAGCTTCCTATTGGTGGGAAGTTACCCATGCTGAGAGGCCAGTGGAAACTTGGGAAGATTTCAGGATGAGGTTTGAGATGAAATTCCTCTCCCAAGCTGAAAGAAGCCTGCAGATGGAGAAGTTCCTAATTCTTAAACAAGTGAGTATGACGATCAGGGAGTACGTCAATCAGTTTAATCAACTGGCCAGATTTTGGCTGGATTTAGTAAACACCCAACACAATAAGGCCCTTCGCTTCGTCAAAGGTCTGAATGAGCCTCTACACAGCCTTGCTATGACCCATATACCCATGGGAGCGACTTATGAAAGCTTGGTGGACATGGCGCTGCTACACGAGGAAGATAAAGGCAAAAAAGAGGCAAAAGCAGAAGTGCCTCAAGACAAGAAGGGGGAAGGGTCACAGAACAAGAAGGCTGATTCAAAGAAAGGCGGGAAGAAAAACAAACCCCATGAAAAAATAAAGTGTAATTTATGTGGCATTGTTGGACATATAGTGAAAGACTGCAGAAAGAAGAAGGCGAAGATGAATGGTGGCTGTTTCCATTGCGGCGAGACTGGACAAATGGCTAAGGACTGCCCAAAGAAGCGGGGGTAGGGACAGAGAACTGGATCCACTTCAGGGGGACAGGTTCATGCGCTGGTGGCGCCTCCGCAGGAACAAGGTAGAAATATTTCTGTAGAAAGCTTAGTTTATCTCTATGATCATCCAGTTCGCACTCTCTTTGATTCCGGTGCATCACACTCCTTTATTTCATCTTCTTTAGTAGAATCTCTGCACCTGGACACTAGTATGATAGAAGATCCCTAGGTTGTTTCAAATCCAACTGGGGGCTCAGCTTATTTGTCAATGGTTTGTTTGGATTTGAAAATCTCTATTCTAAGTGTTGAGTTTAGATGTAGTGCCTTTGTTTTGGGCTTCTCGGGATATGGACTGATCTTAGGCATGGACCGGTTATCTAGTAATGGTGCCATTCTTGATTGTGCGAAAAGAGTGGTTAGACTCTTGACTCGGCTCGGTAACACTCTAGAAATTTTTTGTAATCCCTTGAATGCTGTTATGCTTAGTTATCTAGAGTCACTTGATGCTTCTGTTGAGAACTTGCTGTCGGTTAGAGAAGTCCGTGATTATCCGGATATCTTTGAAGAGGTGAAGGGCTTACCTCCGAGGCGGGAAATAGACTTCCGCATATATCTTGTTGATAATGCAAAGCCCGTAGCTTTACCTGTCAGACACATGGCCCCAAAGGAGAGAAAGGAGCTCAGTAAGCAAGTTAAGGAGCTTCTCGAGAAGGGGTTTATAAGGCGGAGTATCTCGGAATGGGGTGCTCCAGTGGTGTTCGCCACCAAAGAAGATGGCTCACTACGTCTTTGTGTGGACTATAGGGAGCTAAAAAAGCTGACTAAGAAGAATAGGCACCCGCTTCCCAGAATAGACGATTTGTTTGATCAGCTTATAGGTGCGTCGGTCTACTTCCAACTTGATCTGGTTACTGGGTTCCATCAGCTAAGGGTAGCTGAAGATAGCGTTGATAAGATGACGTTCAAAACCCCAGATGGTTTCTTCAAGTGGCTTGTCATGCCTTTCGGCTTGACAAACGCACCCGCTTATTTCATAGAACTAATGAGCAGGTTGTTCAGAGAATTCCTCAATAAGTTCGTGGTGGTCTTCGTAGAAGATATTTTGATCTTCTCAAAGAATGAGGAAGAACATGCTCAGCATCTGAAGGAAATCATGTTTACTCTCCGTGCACATCAGCTAGAAGCAAAATTCTCCAAGTGCCACTTCTGGAGAGAAAAGGTAAGGTTTCTTGGACATATAATGTCCAAAGAGGGGTTAGTTGTGGACCCCGCGAATGTGGTGGCAGTGCAAGATTGGAAGACACCAAGAAATGCAACCGAAGTCTGAAGCTTTCTTGGGCTAGCCGGTTTTTACCGAAAGTCCATTAGAGATTTCGCGAAAATCTCAGCTCCACTCACAAGGCTAACAAAGAATAATCTAGCGTTCGCTTGGGATTTGGATTGTGATATTGCTTTCCAACACTTAAGAAGGGCTCTTACAACACCCCAGTTCTGACTTTGCCTGATGGAAGCAAGATGTTCACAGTATACATGGATTCTTGTGGTACGGGACTAGGCGTTGTTCTGATGCAAGAAGGGAAGGTAGTAGATTATAGTGGAAGACAATTGAAAGTTCATGAAAAGAACTACCCAACCCACGATCTTGAATTGGCCGCCATCGTCTTTGCGCTTAAGTCTTGGCGCCATTATCTCCTAGGTGAGAAGTTCGAATTGTATACTGACCATAAATCATTGAAGTATCTTTTCTCGCAGAAAGATCTTAACTTGAGGCAGCAAAGGTGAATGGAGTTCCTTGCCTCGTATGATTTTGAGATTTCTTATTCTCCTGGCAAGGGCAGCGTAGTAGCAGACGCCTTGAGTAGAAAGAAGCTGACCTTAAGCCCCCTCTTTGTAGAAATGCAAAGCTTGGAGTATATAGCCAATTTTGACTTTAGGCCCTCCTCTGATTTTGTAACTGGTTTGTTGGCATCACAAGAAGTACGGCACACTCTTTTAGACTCAATTGGGGCCGCACAACGTGAAGACCCTCAGCTTGTGGATGTGATTGATAAACTAATTAGGGCTGAAACTTCCAATCACCTCAATAGGTACTCCATCGATGATAAGGGGGTGGCTGAGGCGAGATGGAAGACTATGCGTCCCACAAGCAAGGGATTTATTAAAAATGGTTCTCGAGGAAGCACACCATTCCAAGATGACAATACACCCAGGTGGAAACAAGATGTACAAGGACGTAAAGAGAGTTTTCTTTTGGAGTGGCATGGAAAAGGATGTGGCAGATTTCGTTTATAAGTGCGTGATATGCCAACAGGTCAAGGCGGAACAAAAGAAGCCTGGAGGACTGCTTCATCCTGTAGAAGTCCCGCAATGGAAGTGGGATAGCATTTCAATGGACATCATTGATGTGTTGTATAGGTCAAAAAGGGGCAATACTAGCATTTGGGTAATAGTGGACAGGCTCACAAAAAGTGCCCACTTCAAACCTGTCAAGAGTAGAAGGACTGCCTCGTCTCTAGCTTCTCTTTATCTCAAGGAAATAGTTTGACTCCATGGAATACCCTCCGGCATAGTGAGTGACCAAGATCATATCTTTACAAGCGAATTTTGGCGGAGTCTGCAAGAAGCTGTAGGCACACAGTTATGCTTGAGCACGGCCTATCACCCCCAAACTGATGGTCAGAAGGAAAGGGTGAACAGAATATTAGAAGATCTTCTGAGACTGTGCGTTCTTGACTTTGGAGGAACATGGGAGGATCATCTTCCTTTAGTGGAATTCGCCTACAACAACAGCTTCCAAGCCACCATCGGCTTGGCGCCCTCCGAAGCTTTGTATGGAAGACCATGCCGATCACCAACTTGTTGGTTGGAGTCTACAGACAAGCTTATACTTGGGCCAGATATGATTAGAGAGACTTCAAAAAAAGTGGACTTGATACAAAGGAGAATGAAGACAGCCCAACATAGACAGAAATCCTACGCAGACAAAAGAAGAACCGGCCTTGAGTTTGAGGTTGGGGACAGGGTTTTCCTTAAGGTATCTCCCTTAAGGAACGTCGTTCGCTTTGGATCCGCAGGAAAGCTAGCACCAAGATTTGTAGGACCGTTCCCTATCATCTAGAAGATTGGGAAGATGGCTTATAGAGTAGAGTTGCCCGAAAGGTTGGCTGGAATTCACAATGTCTTTCACGTTTCTCATCTTCAGAAATGTTTACATGAATCTGCGGAAGTGGTGGAGCTAAGCATTCTAGAAGAAGCCGAAGTGGAACGCGAAGGAACTGTGAGGAGAGTTCCAACCCACATCCTAGGAACTAAAGTGAAAAAGCTATGCAACCGCGAAGTCAAGTTTGTCAAAGTTCAATGGAGCGACGCAGAGGAAGACGCGACTTGGGAAACTGAGGACAATATACGCGCGGCCTACCCTTTTCTTTTTGAGGGTACATCTTTGATTTCTCTTTTTCTTTAAGTTGTGCTTGTATCTATCTTTTTAGGTATATCTCCTCGATATTATCCTTTATCCTTAGGTAGAAACCCCTTTGGATGTAAACATGTAATTGAAACATGTTATGATTGATGGTTGCAAGTGGTTGTTAGTGGTTGCTCGTGGATGCATATACACACACAACCTAGGTTTTAGATCGGCTCAGTCACTTCATATTGCATATGCATATATGTATTCATATTTGAATGTGGTTGAAACTTGATATGTTATCATACGGATGTCACATTTGTATGAATGATTGCACACTCATGTAGAATTATGAGTAAGGAAAATTTGCATACATAATGGATTCATGACACTTACATGGTTCGCATTAAGGAGGTCAACTGAATCAGTAGACCGCCTAATTTTTGCATTAGATAAGGACATAGACACACACACTATGCATATGATCATGAAGCATTAGAAGTATTTTAAGGACAATGGATGCCTGTGTTTGTTGGTTGAGTAGATGGACGATTGGATGTTAGGATATACGTTCTTCTAGACTTGAAGATTTCGGGGACGAAATCCTTTAAGGAGGGGAGAATGTTACACCCCGAATTTTCTGTTAACAGTAAATTAACAAATTAAAGTATAATTAATTCTAAATGATAGAATTAAGGGAAACGGGTAGCGCCATTTCGTTCGTCTCGGAATTCTGCTTGAGATAGAGTCCGAGTTTGCGTAAATTGGACTCCGTATGAAGGAGATATGACCTCCAAAAGTTTCAGAATTCGATTTAAAATTCAAACAGCCTGAAAACAAGTTCAAAATTCAAAACTGGACCAGAACATTGCTGGGCGGGAATTTTGCCGCCCAGGACCCAGGTCGACTAGGGGGTCGACCTGGGAGTCGACTTGGGTTCCTGAGTCGACCTGGGTTCCCAGGTGGACCATGTAGTCGACCAAGGGGTCGACCTGCTTGGTCGACCTGACCTGCTTGGTCTGGTCCTGGCTCGGTTTCTGGGGCTTGGCTGTGTCACTAGGGTTGATTTGTCACTTTCTGATTGGCTTCTCTTGAGATGGATGGCCTTGATTAACTCTAGTTTCATCGACGGCTCTAATTAGTTTGAAATTTTATATAAACAACCTTAGTCTCCAACCTAAATTCACACAAATAAAATAGAGCTAGAGCCGTCATGCTGCTGGAAGCAAGCCAAGAGTACCTCCACTTGAAAAAGCTTAGAGACGAGAAAAACTAAAGTAAAAACAAATTTCAAACAACGTTTATCTACCCAAAGGAAAGCATTGCAAATTTAGAACCCAGAATTTAGAATTCAAGTTTGTCGTTTGTTGTAAGTATAGTGATTTTTCCGATGTGAATAAAATCGAGACTTGATTCGATGTAAAATGGAAATGGAATTTTACTATTGTATAACGACGATGCTAATTCATATCTGTGTATTGCAATGATTGTATTGTGAATGGTTGGGATGTTAGTGGTATAATTGATTTGATGTTGATCCTATTGTACATTTAGAATGAAAGCAACATCACATACAAGTATATGGTTAATGTTAGAATTTACACCTATATGTTTATATGTTTAATGTAGGTTGTATGTGTTATGTCCAAGGTAAGATCTCATGTATATACTTTATGCTAAAACCTCTATGCCTAAATGATTAAGTTCATATACATGCTCATATGTTTATACAAAAGTTGCAAGTTCATAATTGGATCCATGCCAAGCTCCATTTTAATACAAGTTTCATGTTATAGTAGTAAACATGATTGGATCTAGTTCACACATGTTATAAAATTATACATAATTTATGGATATGTCATATTCTTGTCATATGTTAGTGATGTTCGATGTTACGCAAAGATCTAAACATGTTTAGGCTTATGTTGTCTAAATCATATACTAATTCATGTCACATCTATTTAGTTAGATCCCTATTTCAATGCAAGTTCGCATATATGTAAGTTGATTTAGTCTATGTTGCAAATTCACATATATGTATGTTGATTTAGTCTACGTTGCAAGTTCACACCTATGATATTCATGTAGACTATTTTGCAAGTTCACACCTATGATGTTCATATTAACTATGCCGAAAATGCCAAGTTTACACCTATGTCATGTTTATGTTAATGAATTTCTTTATGCCAATTTTGTGTACGCTAAATTAGGCTAAGTTTTTAGCCTAATATTATATGTTAAAAATCATGCGGACGAAAAATTAGGCTAAGATTGTTAGCCTAATATTCAAACGGGGTAACGTTGGGAAAAATTGGTAATCATAGGGAGACATAAATTGGTGAAAAATAAATGTATTGGGATGTTTGGCACATGTCAATAATTTGTGGCACTTAAATGGTATAAAATTCTTAAACCAAAAATGATGAACATGGAAAGTGGGACACAACATTTAATTGTTAACAAATTTACATATAATAAGTAATAGAGACAAATATGTAAATTTAGAAAATACGAGTATGCTTAACCCAAGGTTGGATTAAGTTGTGATGTAAACCTGCCCGGACCCGCCCGACTGTCCAGTAATCACAACAATACCTATCCAATGTGAGAGGTTAAGCATTGAGCCCAATAAGGACCCAAGGTTAGACTGAGTAACGGTGTAAACCTGCCCGGAACCGACCGGCACATCCAGTAACTGTAACAATACCTGTCCAATGTGAGTGTCCGGTGCTTTAAAAAAGCTAAGGACAGACAAGTTAGGATGGTAGGGTTAAGTTAACTAAAACACTTAACCAATTCAACATGTTAATTAAACTGATGGGTGGGGTTAAGTAAATACAGACACTTAACCACTTAACATGTTTGACTAGAAACCCTAGTAACGGGGACCCATTTCAGCAGTAACCCAAATAGGTATCATGGTACCCTGATACTAGGCAGGGTGGGGCACGATTACTGGGTAGATTGTAAGCGGTCAAAAGCGACGGTGGTTAGTGTAGCAGTGTGGGTTCTAACGGAGTGCGGGCGTGCACACACTTCGGAGTAGACAAACAGGGCATTGGGCACCAGTAGTATAACCCATGCATTCTAGGATTGTGTTGGGCCGCCACCATAGGACTTGATACACCCCATGGTGGGACCAGCATAGGTACCTACAATCATTGGGGGCCGTATGACACATATGATTTTGCGAGTAGGAGCCGATCTATAGAAAGGGGATCACTTCACCCCGTTTATGGGGTGCCAGTTGAGACAATGTAAGTAGGTGCAGAGATATAGTGTGGGGTGCGATAGTATATTCGGTTCAAACTGCTTTATCTTAGTTTATGATACTTTCCTATTTCCAGTTTATACCTATCATGCCCTTTTCCTTATTCTCATACTGAAGAGTCACTAGACTAACTAGGCTTTATGTCTGACTCTATTTTTCTTTCGTCTTCTTTTCTTCCGTCCCCCCCCCCCCCCCCCCCCCGCAAGTCCACTGGGAGGAAACAACCTAGCTTAGTCAGACTCTTTGCAAGCTTCATGATAGTAGATGTATGGTTTGGACTCTCTTTCCTTGGTTATGGTTTTTGGACACGTTCTATGGGGATTTATGCATCTTTTATTATGTTTTATGCTTCTATATTTAATAATCAAGACAGAAATGATGATGTAATGTTTTGGAAGTTATTATGAGACAATTATGGAAATGTTTTGTATGAACACGTATTTATGAAATGAAGGTCTGTTTTTTTCCGCTGCTTATACACATGTATTTATATTTGTCTTGTGTTTTATCTGTGACTTTTACTTATAAACCTCCGCCGAAGTTAAGGCATTCCCTTTGTGAGTGACCTTAATAGAGGTGGGGTGTTTCACTTGGTATCAGAGCACAGATTTACCAGATTAGATAAAGGTTTTTGAAACTATTTTCAAAAGAGAATTTTAAAGAAGCATATTTTTTCAAGGAAAAGCATTGTTTTTAAAAGGCGTATTCTCCCAAAGCCATATGCACTATCTCTCTATCCTTTTGTCTTGAATACTTTCCTTTTTTGTTCCAGCATGTCTGGAGATCTTAACCTTCTAGAAGTAGTACCGATACCTGGCTAGTTCCGAAGGTACTTAGAGGCTAGCGCCAATGGTGTGGGTCCAGCAGACATTCCTCCTCCCACAGTTGCAGCGGTTCCTCCTCCTCCTCGTGGAAATACTTTCGCTAAGACGTGTAGAGACTTCAAGGCTATGGGTGGAAAGGACTTTTATGGAACTGAATCCTTTGTGGTAGCAAGGAACTGGCTGAAGGAGACCGAAGATTTGTTCGTCATCTTCGAAGTTGACGACAGGCAAAAGGTACAGCTAGCAGTGTGGTGGCTTAAAGATGAAGCTTCCTATTGGTGGGAAGTTACCCATGCTGAGAGGCCAGTGGAAACTTGGGAAGATTTCAGGATGAGGTTTGAGATGAAATTCCTCTCCCAAGCTGAAAGAAGCCTGCAGATGGAGAAGTTCCTAACTCTTAAACAAGGGAGTATAACGATCAGGGAGTACGTCAATTAGTTTAATCAACTGGCCAGATTTGGGCTGGATTTAGTAAACACCCAACATAAGAAGGCCCTTTGCTTCGTCAAAGGTCTGAATGATCCTCTACATAGCCTTGCTATGACCCATATACCCATGGGAGCGACTTATGAAAGCTTGGTGGACATGGCGTTGCTACACGAGGAAGATAAAGGCAAGAAAGAGGCAAAAGCAGAAGTGCCTCAAGACAAGAAGGGGGAAGGGTCACAGAACAAGAAGGCTGATTCAAAGAAAGGAGGGAATAACAACAAACCCCGTGAGAAAAGGAAGTGTAATTTATGTGGCATTGTTGGACATATAGTGAAAGACTGCAGAAAGAAGAAGGCAAAGATGATTGGTGGTTGTTTCCGTTGCAGCGAGACTGGACACATGGCTAAGGACTGCCCAAAGAAGCGGGGGCAGGGACAGAGAACTGGATGCACTTCAGGGGGACAGGTTCACGCGCTGGTGGCACCTCCGTAGGAATAAGGTAGAAATATTTCTGTAGAAAGCTTAGTTTATCTCTATGATCATCCAGTTCGGACTCTCTTTGATTCCGGTGCATCACACTCCTTTATTTCATCTGCTTTAGTAGAATCTCTGCACCTAGACACTAGTATGATAGAAGATCCCTTGGTTGTTTCAAATCCAATTGGGGTCTCAGCTTATTTGTCAATGGTTTGTTTGGATTTGAAAATCTCTGTTCTAAATGTTGAGTTTAGATGTAGTGCCTTTGTTTTGGGTTCTAGGGATATGGATTGATCTTAGGCATGGACTGGTTATCCAGTAATGGTGTCATTCTTGATTGTGAGAAAAGAGTGGTTAGACTCTTGACTCGGCTCGGTAACACTCTAGAAATTTCTTGTAATCCCTCGAATATTGTTATGCTTAGTTATCTAGAGTCACTGATGTTTCTGTTGAGAACTTGCAGTCGGTTAGAGAAGTCCGTGAATATCCGGATGTCTTTGAAGAGGTGAAGGGCTTACGTCCGAGGCGGGAAATAGACTTCCGCATATATCTTGTTGATAATGCAAAGCCCGTAGCTTTACCTGTCAGACACATGGCTCCAAAGGAGAGAAAGGAGCTCAGTAAGCAAGTTAAGGAGCTTCTCGAGAAGGGGTCTATAAGGCGGACTATCTCGGAATGGGGTGCTCCAGTGGTGTTCGCCACCAAAGCAGATGGCTCACTACGTCTTTGTGTGGACTATAGGGAGCTAAACAAGCTGACTAAGAAGAATAGGCACCCGCTTCCCAGAAAAGACGATTTGTTTGATCAGCTTATAGGTGCGTCGGTCTTCTCCCAACTTGATCTGGCTACTGGGTTCCATCAGCTATGGGTAGCTGAAGATAGCATTGATAAGACGACGTTCAAAACCCCAGACAGTTTCTTCAAGTGGCTTGTCATGCCTTTCGGCTTGACAAACGCACCCGCTTATTTTGTAGACCTAATGAGCAGGGTGTTCAGAGAATTCCTCAATAAGTTCGTGGTGGTCTTCGTAGACGATATTTTGATCTTCTTAAAGAATGAGGAAGAACATGCTCAGCATCTATAGGAAATCATGGATACTCTCCGTGCACATCAGCTTTAAGAAAAATGCTCCAAGTGCCACTTCTGGAGAGAAGTGGTAAGGTTTCTTGCACATGTAGTGTCCAAAAAGGGGTTAGCTGTGGACCCCGCGAAAGTGGTGGCAGTGCAAGATTGGAAGACACCAAGAAATGCAACCGAAGTCCGAAGCTTTCTTGGGCTAGCCGGTTTTTACCGAAAGTTCATTAGAGATTTCGCGAAAATCTCAGCTCTACTCACAAGTCTAAAAAAGAAGAATCTAGCGTTTGCTTGGGATTTGGATTGTGATATTGCTTTCCAACGCTTAAGAAGGGCTCTTACAACAGCCCCAGTTCTGACTTTGCCTGATGGAAGCAAGATGTTCACAGTATACACGGATGCTTGTGGTACGGGACTAGGCACTGTTCTGATGCAAGAAGGGAAGGTAGTAGCTTATGGTGGAAGACAATTGAAAGTTCATGAAAAGAACTACCCAACCCACGATCTTAAATTGGCCGCTATCGTCTTTGCGCTTAAGTCTTGGCGCCATTATCTCCTAGGTGAGAAGTTCGAATTGTATACTGACCATAAATCGTTGAAGTATCTTTTCTCGCAGAAAGATCTTAACTTGAGGCAACAAAGGTGAATGGGGTTCCTTTCCTCGTATGATTTTGAGATTTCTTATACTCCTGGAAAGGGCAACGTAGTAGCAGACGCCTTGAGTAGAAAGAAGCTGACCTTAATCCCTCTCTTTGTAGAAAGGCAAAGCTTGGAGTATATAGCCAGTTTTGACTTTTGGCCCTCCTTTGATTTTGTAACTGGTTTGTTGGCATCACTAGAAATACGGCCCACTCTTTTAGACTCAATAGGGGCCGTACAACGTGAAGACCCTCAGCTTATGGATGTGATTGATAAACTAATTAGGGGTGAAACTTCCAGTCACCTCAATAGGTACTCCATCGAAGATAAGGGGTGGCTGAGGCGAGATGGAAGACTATGCGTCCCCCAAGCAAGTGATTTAGTAAAAATGGTTCTCGAGGAAGCACACCATTCCAAGATGATAATACACCCAGTGGAAACAAGATGTACAAGGACGTAAAGAGAGTTTTCTTTTGGACTGGCATGAAAAAGGATGTGACAGATTTCGTTTCTAAGTGCGTGATATGCCAACAGGTCAAGGCGGAACAAAAGAAGCCTGGAGGACTGCTTCATCCTCTAGAAGTCCCGCAATGGAAGTGGGATAATATTTTAATGGACTTCATTGATGGGTTGCCTAGGTCAAAAAGGGGCAATACAAGCATTTGGGTAATAGTGGACAGGCTCACAAAAAGTGCCCACTTTATACCTATCAAGATTAGAAGGACTGCCTCGTCTCTAGCTTCTCTTTATCTCAAGGAAATAGTTCGACTCCATGGAATACCCTCCAGCATAGTGAGTGACCGAGATCCTATCTTTACAAGCGAATTTTGGCGGAGTCTGCAAGAAGCTGTAGGCACACAATTATTCCTGAGCACGGCCTATCACCTCCAAACTGATGGTCAGACGGAAAGGGTGAACAGAGTATTAGAAGATCTTCTGAGACTGTGCGTTCTTGACTATGGAGGAACATGGGAGGATCATCTTCCTTTAGTGGAATTCGCCTACAACAACAGCTACCAAGCCACCATCGGCATGGCGCCCTTCGAAGCTTTGTATGGAAGACCGTGCCGATCACCAACTTGTTGGTGGGAGTCTACAGACCAGCTTATACTTGGGCCAGACATGATTAAAGAGACTTCAGAAAAAGTGGACTTGACACGAAGGAGAATGAAGACTGCCCAAGATAGACAGAAATCCTACGCAGACAAAAGAAGGACCGACCTTGAGTTTGAGGTTGGGGATAGGGTTTTCCTTAAGGAACGTCATTCGCTTTGGATCCGCAGGAAAGCTAGCACCAAGATTTGTAGGAACATTCCCTATCATCGAGAAGATTGGGAAGATGGCTTATAGAGTAGAGCTGCCCGAAAGGTTGGCTGGAATTCATAATGTCTTTCACGTTTCTCATCTCCGGAAATGTTTAAATGAATCTGCGGAAGTGTTGGAGCCAAGCATTCTAGAAGAAGCCGAAGTGGAACGCGAAGCAACTGTGAGGAGAGTTCCATCCTGCATCCTAGCAACTGAAGTGAAAAAGCTACGCAACCGAGAAATCATGCATGTCAAAGTTCAGTGGAGCGACACCGAGGAAGACGTGACTTGGGAAACTGAGGACCGAATACGTGCGGCCTACCGTTTTCTTTTTGAGGGTACATCTTTGATTCCTCTTTTTCCTTAAGTTTTGCTTGTATCTATCTTTTTAGGTATATCTCCTCGATATTATCCTTTATCCTTAGGTAGAAACCCCTTTGGATGTAAACATGTAATTGAAACATGTTATGATTGATGGCTGCAAGTGGTTGCTAGTGGTTGCTCGTGGATGCATATACACACACAACCTGGGTTTTAGATCGGCTCAGTCACTTCATATTGCATATGCATATATGTATTCATATTTGTATGTGGTTGAAACTTGATATGTTGTCATACGGATGTCGCATTTGTATGAATGATTGCGCGCTCATGTAGAATTATGAGTAGGGAAAATTTGCATACATAATGGATTCATGACACTTACATAGTTCACATTAAGGAGGTCAACTGAATTTGTAGACCGCCTAATTTTTGCATTAGATAAGGACAAATACACACACTATGCATATGATCATGAAGCATTAGAAGTCTTTTAAGGACAATGGACGCCTGTGTTTGTTGGTTGAATAGATGGACGATTGGATGTTAGGATATACGTTCTTCTAGACTTGAAGATTTTGGGGACGAAATCCTTTAAGGAGTGGAGAATGTAACACCCCGAATTTTCTGTTAACAGTAAATTAACAAATTAAAGTATAATTAATTCTAAATGATAGAATTAAGGGAAACAGGTTACACCATTGCGTTCGTCTCGGAATTCTACTTGATATAGAGTCCGAGTTTGCATAAATCGGACTCCGTATGAAGGAGTTATGACCTCCGGAAATTTCAGAATTCGCTTTAAAATTCAAACAGCCCGAAAACAAGTTCAAAATTCAAAACTGGACCAGAACTGGGCTGGGCGGGAATTTTACCGCCCAGGACCCAGGTCGACCAGGGGGTCGACCTGGGTTCCCAGGTCGACCATGTAGTCGACCTAGGGGTCGACCTACAGGTCAACCTGCTTGGTCGACCTGACCTGCTTGGTCTAGTCCTGGCTCGGTTTCTGGGGCTTGGCTGTGTCACTAGGGCTGATTTGTCACTTTCTGATTGGCTTCTCTTGAGATGGATGGCCTTGATTAACTCCAGCTTCATCGACGGCTCTAATTAGTTTGAAATTCTATATAAACAACCTTAGACTCCAACCTAAATTCAAACAAATAAAATAGAGCTAGAGCTGTCATGCTACTGGAAGGAAGCCAAGAGTAGCCTCCCCTTGAAGAAAGCTTAGAGACGAGCAAAACTAAATTAAAAACAAGATTCAAACAACGTTCATCTACCCAAAGGAAAGCATTGCAAATTCAGAACACAGAATCCAGAATTCAAGTTTGTCGTTTGTTGTAAGTATAGTAATTTTTCCGATGGGATTAAAATTGAGACTTGATTCGATGTAAAATGGAAATGGAATTTTACTATTGTATAACGACGATGCTAATTCATATCTGTGTATTGCAATGATTGTATTGTGAATGGTTGGGATGTTTGTGGTATAATTGATTTGATGTTGATCCTATTGTACATTTAGAATGAAAGCAACATCACATACAAGTATATGGTTATTGTTAGAATTTACACCTATATGTTTATATGTTTAATATAGGTTGTATGTGTTATGTCCAAGTTAAGATCTCATGTATATACTTTATGCTAAAACCTCTATGCCTAAATGATTAAGTTCGTATACATGCTCATATGTTTATACAAAAGTTGCAAGTTCATAATTGGATCCATGCCAAGAAACATTTTAATGCAAGTTTCATGTTATAGTAGTAAACATGATTGGATCAAGTTGACACATGTGATAAAATTATACATACTTTATGGACATGTCATATTCTTTTCATATGCTAGTGATGTTCGATGTTATGCCTAGTTCTAAATATGTTTAGGCTTATGTTGTCTAAATCATATGCTAATTCATGTGACACCTATTTAGTTAGATCCCTATTTCAATGCAAGTTCACTCATATGTAAGTTGATTTAGTCTATGTTGCAAATTTACATATATGTATGTTGATTTAGTCTACGTCGCAAGTTCACACCTATGATATTCATGTTGACTATTTTGCAAGTTCACACCTATGATGTTCATATTAACTATGCCGAAAATGCCAAATTTACACCTATGTCATGTTTATGTTAATGAATTTCTTTATGCCAATTTTGTGTATGCTAAATTAGGCTAAGTTTTTAGCCTAATACTATATGTTAAAAATCATGCGGACGAAAAATTAGGCTAAGATTGTTAGCCTGATATTTAGACGGGGTAACGTTGGGAAAAAAATGGTAATTATAGGGAACTTGACATAAATTGGTGAAAAATATATGTATTGGCATGTTTGGCACATGCCAATAATTAATGGCACTTAAATGGTATAAAATTCTTATACCAAAAATGATGAACTTGGAAAGTGGGCCACAACATTTAATTGTTAACAAATTTACATATATCAAGTAATAGAGACAAATGTGTAAATTTTGAAAATACGAGTATGCTTAACCTGAGGTTGGGTTGAGTTGTGATGTAAACCTGCCCGGACCCGCCCGACTGTCCAGTAATCACAACAATACCTATCCAATGTGAGAGCTTAAGCATTGAGCCCAATAAGGACCCGAGGTTAGACTGAGTTACGGTGTAAACCTTCCCGGAACCGACCGGCACATCCAGTAACCGTAACAATACCTGTCTAATGTGAGTGGTCAATGCTTTAAAAAAGCTAAGGACAGACAAGTCAGGATGGTAGGGTTAAGTTAACTAAAACACTTAACTAATTCAACATGTTAATTAAACTGATGGATGAGGTTAGGTAAATATAGACACTTAACCACTTAACATGTTTGACTAGAAATCCCTAGTAACGGGGACCCATTTCAGCAGTAACCCAATTAGGTATCATGGTACCCTAAAACTAGGCAGGGTGGGGCATGGTTACTGGGTTGATTGTAAGCGGTCAAAAGCGACGGCGGTTGGTGCAGTAGTGTGGATTCTAATGGAGTGCGGGCGTGCACACATTTCGGAGTAGACAAACAGGGCACTGTGCACCAGTAGTGTAACTTATGCATTCTAGGATTGCGTCGGGCCGCCACCATGGGACTTGATACACCCCATGGTGGGACCAGCATAGGTATCTACAATCATTGGGGGCCGTATGACACATATGATTTTGCGAGTAGGAGGCGATCTTTAGAAAGGGGATCACTTCACCTCGATCATGGGGTGCCAGTTGAGACAGTGCAAGTAGGTGCAGAGATATAGTGTGGGGTGCGATAGTATATTCGGTTCAAACTGCTTTATATTAGTTTATGATACTTTCCTATTTCCATTTTATACCTATCATGCCCTTTTCCTTATTCTCATACTGAAGAGTCACTAGACTTACCAGGCTTTATGTCTGACTCTATTTTTCTTTCGTCTTCTTTTCTTCCGTTCCCCCCCCCATGTCCACAGGGAGGAAACAAACCAGCTTAGTCAGACTCTTTGCAAGCTTCACGATAGTAGATGTATGGTTTGGACTCTCTTTCCTTGGCTATGGCTTTTAGACACGTTCTATGGGGATTTATGTAGGTTTTATTATGTTTTATGCTTCCTTATTTAATAATCAAGACAGAATTAATGATGTAATGTTTTGGAAGTTATTATGAGACAATTATGGAAATGTTTGTATGAACACGTATTTATGAAATGAAAGTCTGTTTGTTTTCCGCTTCTTATACACATGTGTTTATATCTGTCTTGGGTTTTATCTGTGACTTTTACTTATAAACCTCCACCAAAGTTAAGGCATTCCCTTTGTGGGTGACCTTAATGGAGGTGGGGTGTTTCAGCCTGCCCAAGGAAGCAAGGGCAGGGAGCTGGACCTTCTTCGGGAGGACAAGTTCACGCTCTCATGGCACCTCCGCAAGAACGAGGTAGAAATATTTCTGTCGAAATTTTAGTCTATCTTTTTTATCATCCTGTTCGTACATTGTTTGATTCTGGTGCATCGCACTCATTTGTATCTGCTGATTTAGTTGAATCTCTGCACCTAGACACTAGTTTAGTAGAGAATCCCTTGGTTGTTTCAAATCCAATCGGGGGCTCAGCTTATTTGTCAATGGTTTGTTTGGATTTGAAAATATATATTCTAAGCGTTGAGTTTAGGTGCAATGCCTATGTTTTGGGCTTCACGGGCTATGGATTTATTCTAGGCATGGAATGGTTATCCAATAATGGTGTCGTCCTCGATTGTGAAAAGAGAGTGGTTAGACTCCTGACTCGCCTTGGTAACAATCTTGAAATTTCTTGCAATCCCCTGAACTTTGTCATGCTAAGCTATCTAGAATCTCTTGATGCGTCTATTAAGGACTTGCAGTCTGTAAAGGTAGTCCGTGAATATTCTGATGTGTTTGAAGAGGTAAAGGGTTTACCCCCGAAGCGGGAGATAGACTTCCGCATATACCTCGTTGACAATGCAAAGCCCGTTGCCTTACCCGTTAGGCACATGGCCCCAAGGGATAGAAAGGAGCTCAGCAAGAAAATCAAAGAGCTGCTTGAAAAGGGGTTCGTAAGACGGAGTATTTCTGAATGGGGTGCTCCGGTAGTGTTCGCAACCAAAGCTGATGGTTCGCTTCGCCTGTGCATTGATTATAAGGAGCTAAACAAGCTGACCAAGAAGAATAGACACCCACTCCCAAGAATAGATGATTTGTTCGATCAGCTTGTAGGTGCATCGGTTTTTTCCCAATTAGATTTAGCTACCGGGTTTCATCAGCTAAGAGTGGCTGAGGACAGCATTGATAAGACCGCGTTTAGAACTCCCGATGGTTTCTTCGAGTGGCTTGTCATGCCTTTCGGCTTAACAAACATACCCGCTTACTTCGTTGATCTAATGAGCAGGGTGTTCCGAGAGTTCCTCAATAAGTTGGTGGTGGTCTTCGTAGACGATATTTTGATCTTCTCAAGGAATGAGAAAGATCACGCTCAGCATTTAAAGGAAGTCATGGATACTCTCCGTGCACATCAGTTGAAGGCGAAATTCTCCAAATGCCATTTCTGGAGAGAAGAAGTTATGTTCCTTGGACATGTGGTGTCCAAAGAGGGGATAGCTGTGGACCCCACGAAAGTGGATGCCGTGCAAGATTGGAAGGTTCCTCGAAACGCAACCGAAGTCCGAAGCTTTCTCGGGCTAGCAGGCTTTTATCGAAAGTTCATCGAAGATTTTGTGAAAATCTCAGCTCCACTAACAAGATTGACAAAGAAGAACCTAGCTTTCAATTGGGATTTGGATTGCGATATTGCTTTCCAACGTTTGGAAAGGGCTCTAACAACAGCCCCAGTTCTGACATTGCCTGATGGAAGCAAGATGTTCACAGTATACACAGATGCATGTGAAACGGGACTAGGCGCTGTTCTGACGCAAGAAGGGAAGGTAGTGGCTTATGCTGTAAGACAGTTGAAAGTACATGAGAAAAACTACCCAACCCATGACCTAGAGTTGGCAGGCATCGTTTTTGCGCTTAAGTCTTGGCGCCATTATCTCCTAGGTGAGAAATTTGAACTGTATACTGACCATAAATCGTTGAAATTCCTATTCTCGTAGAAAGATCTCAACTTGAGGCAGCAAAGATGGATGGAGTTTCTTGCCTCGTACGATTTTGAGATTTCCTACACTCCTGGCAAGGGCAATGCATTAGCAGACGCTTGAGTAGAAAGAAACTGGCCTTAAGCCCTCTCTTTGTGGAAAGGCAAAGCTTGGAGTTCATAGCAAGCTTTAACTTCAGACCCTCCACTGACTTTGTACCTGGCTTGCTAGCAACATTAGAAGTGCGACCAACTCTATTAGACTCAATCGGAGCCGCACAAAGAGAAGACCCTCAACTAGCCGAAGTGATGGACAAGTTAATTAAGGGTGAGACTTCTAGTCACCTCAATAGATACTCCATTGATGCCAAGGGCTGGTTGAGACAAGATGGAAGACTATGTGTCCCACAAGCAAGTGGCTTGGTAAAGGCGGTTCTAGAACAGGCACACCATTCCAAGATGACCATACACTTAGGCGGAGACAAAATGTATAAAGATATCAAAAGAGTTTTCTTTTGGAATGGCATGAAGAAAGACGTAGCTGAATTTGTTTCTAAATGTTTAATATGCCAACAAGTCAAGGCGGAGCAGAAGAAGCCTGGTGGTCTGCTCCATCCTTTAGAGGTCCCATAGTGGAAATGGGATAGCATCTCGATGGACTTTATAGATGGGTTTCCTAGGTCGAGAAGGGGCAATACTAGCATTTGGGTAATAGTGGACCGGCTCACAAAAAGCGCCCACTTTATACCCATCAAGAGTAGAAAGACTGCCTCATCTCTAGCAACCATATATCTTAAGGAGATAGTTCGACTCCATGGGATACCCTCCAGCATAGTGAGTGATCGAGACCCTGTCTTCACGAGTGAATTTTGGAAGAGTTTACAATAAGCTGTAGGCACACAGCTATGCTTAAGCATGGCCTATCACCCTCAAACTGATGGCCAGATGGAAAGAGTCAACAGAGTATTAGAAGACCTCTTGAGGTTATGCATTATTGACTTCAGAGGTACATGGGAGGATCATCTACCTTAGGTGGAATTCGCTTACAACAATAGCTACCAAGCCACCATAGGCATGGCACCTTTCGAAGCTTTATATGGAAGTCCGTGCAGGTGACCAACTTGCTGGTGGGAGTCCACAGACAAGCTCATACTTGGACCAGACATGATTAGGGGGACTTCAGAGAAAGTAGACTTGATACGAAGAAGAATGAAGACTGCCCAAGATAGACAGAAGTCCTACGGAGATAAAAGAAGAACTGACTTGGAGTTCGAAGTTGGAGACAAGGTGTTCCTTAAAGTATCTCCTTTGAGGAACGTCGTTCGCTTCGGATCCGCAGGGAAGTTAGCACCAATATTTGTAGGGCCGTTCCCTATCATCGAGAAGATTGGGAAGATGGCTTATAGGGTAAAGCTCCCCGAAAGGTTAACCGGGGTTCATAATGACTTTCATGTCTCTCACCTGCGGAAGTGCTTACACGAGTCTACGGAAGTGGTAGAACCAAGTATGCTAGAAGAAGTTGAAGTTGAACGAGAAGCAACTGTGAGAATAGTTCCAACCCGTATCTTGGGAATAGAGATCAAAAAGCTACGCAACCATGAAGTTAAGCTCGTCAAAGTTCAATGGAGCGACACCGAGGAAGACGCGACTTGGGAAACTGAGGACAGAATACGCGCAACCTACCCTTTTCTTTTTAAGGGTACGTCTTTAATATCTTTTTCCTCAAGTATATGCTCGTATCTATCTTTTTAGGTATATCTCCTCGATCCTATCCTTTATCCTTAGGTATGAACCCATTTGGATGTAAAAATGTAATTGAAACATGTTATGACTGATGGTTGCAAGTGGTTGCTTGTGGTTGCTGGCGGATGCATATACACACACATTAGGTATTAAATCGGCTCAGTCACTTCCATATCGCATATGCATATATGTATTGGTTTATGGATTAAAAGTTGATGTGTTATCATATGGACGTTGCATTTGTATGTATGGTTGTGCACTCATGTAAGAAATTTTGGGTAGGAAAATTTGCATTCATAATGGACTCATGGCACCGACATAATTTGCATTAAGGAGGTCAACTGAATCAGTAGACCGCCTGATTTTGCATTAGATAAGGACATATACACACACAATGCATATGATCATGAAGCATTAGAATTCTTTTAAGGGCAATGGACGCCTGTGTTTGATGGTTGAGTAGATGGGTGTTTGGATGGTAGGATATAAGTTGTTCTCGACTTGGGGATTTCGGGGACGAAATCCTAAAAGGAGGGGAGAATGTAACACCCCGTATTTTCTATTAACGTAATAATAATGAATCCAAGAATAATTAATTTGAAATTTAAGAATTAAGGGAAACGGGTTACGCCATTGAGTTTGTCTCGGAATTCTGGTTGAGATAGAGTCCGAGTTTGCGTAAATTGGACTTCGTATGAAGAAGTTATGGCTGTCAGAAGTTTCCAGAAAATTCAAATAAATTCAAACAATTCGAAAACGAGTTCAAATTCAAACAGAAGTCAGAAGCGGGCTGGGCGGGAAATTTCCCTCCCAGGCAGGTTGACCAGGGGGTCGACCCTAGTGTCGACCTCCCCCCCAGAGGTCGACCTTAGGGTCGACCTGGGGGTTGGCCTGGCCCCCGGCCGGATCTGAAATTTGAACGACTGATGACATGCTGCTGAGTCACTAGGGTTTCAGGATGGTCCGGATCAGGTCTGAGTGGCTGTGATGAACCCAAGGTTCATCTGACGGCCATAATTAAACTGAAATTCTATATAAACAACTCAATTCTCAACCTAAACACACACAGAAAAATAATCCTAGAACTGAAATGCCATCAGTAGAGGACTTGGAGTAGCCGTCACCATTTTCAATTCAAAGACGAGTAAAAGAACTTGAATCAAGAATCAAATTAAAACTAGTCTAATTCAACGATTTTCTTCAAAGGCGCACATCTCCAATTTCAGAATACAGATTTCAGAACGCAAGAATTCCTTTTTGGTTTGTAAGTCAGTTGTTACGCAGATTTAAGCATTCTTTCGATTTAACCATGACATGTTGTAATTGGGATATAGTATGATGCTTATGTATAAGATTTAATTCTCGTTTATCTTAAAGTATCATTGTAATTAATCATGTCTACATGCTTGTGGCGATGAACATGTTATATATATATATATATTTCATGTCAATATGCTTGTGGTGATGAACAGTATTTTATGTTATTGGAATCTATTATAATTGGGTTTTGGATTTATTTTGCCAATTAAATGGCAAAACATGTCATGTTATAAATTGGTGGTTATTGGCAAGTTTATAATTCTAAATCACATGCTTACATGTTAGATTAACATTTAGAACTATGAATCCATTTATGTTGCAAGGTTGGATTTGTAGTCGCCTTATGTCTTAACACGAGTTATCATGCTAAGTGTGATTTAAACATGTTTATGGTAATCCTCTTATGTTTTAACACATAAGTTATCGTGCCAAGTTGTGATTTAATGTTTTGACATACATAAGTTATTATGGTAAATTATGGTTTATATGCTAAACCTCCATGTTAGACCCATATCAAGTTTACATGACTTAGTCACAAGTTCACCTTTACCTGTTTAGTTGAGATAATGATACATCTATGCCAAGTTACATGTGATAAGTTAAATGTATGCTATTTTATGTTTATGTCATCTTCCTTGTTTATTACCCCTTTTTTTTATGGGTTTGGACTAATTTGTTAGCCCATCATTTTATGTGATTCATACGTACGTTCTACGGGGGATAACGATGGGGAAACATGAAAATTCATGGCATAGGTTTGTTCATAAAATGGTATATTTGATATACCATTTATTGTGAGCAATATTTGAAGGGATAATTATGACATGATTAAATTAAAATTAATTCACATAAAGAAATTTGACATAGATAGAAAAATATAAATTTATAAAAGACGAATATGCCTAACCTGAGGTTAGAGTGAGTTGTGGTGTAAACCTGCCCGGAACCGACCGGCATATCCAGTGACCACAACAAGACCTGTCTAATGTGGGTGGTTAGTGCATCAAGCCCAAAAAGAACCCGAGGTTAGACTGAGTTGTGGTGTAAAATCTGCCCTGAACCGACCGGCACATCCAGTGACCACAACAAGATCTATCTAATGTGAGTGGTTGGTGCTTTAATAAATTAAAGCTTAGTCGGGATTGGTTGGGTTAAGTATATTAGGAAAAATCTTAACCGATTCAACATGTTAACTAAAATGAATGGGCAGGGTTAGGAAAACTTGGACACTTAACCAAATAAAAATGTTGATTAGAAAACCCTAGTAACGGGGACCCATTTCAGCAGTAACCCACATAGATGTATCATGGTACCCTGAAACTAGGCAGGGTGGGGCACGATTACTGGGCTGAATTATAATCGGTCGAAACGTCGGCGGTTGGTGGGCCAGTGTAGGTTCTGACGGAATATGGGCGTGCACATACTCCTGAGTGGAAAAATCAGGCACTAGGCATTAGTAGTGTACACTGTGCATCCTGAATCGTGTCGGGTTGCCACTAGAGGGACTGATACACCCCATGGTGGGACCAGCACAGGTAGCTACAGTCAAGCGGGACCGAATGACACAGGACATGAATGCATGCGAGTAGGAGACGATCATAAAGGGGATCCTTTGTTATAAACACGTGGGCTGGTTGAACTAATGGTTTAGTAGATGCAGAGACTATAGTAATGGGTGCGATCACATGTTCCTTGTAACACCCCACGTCCATTAATGTCACTCGTAAAGGGAATGCATTAACTTCAATGGAGCATTTTAAGTGAATATAGAACAGAAAATCACAACAAGACAGATATAAAGCAGTACTTGAAAATTTAAAACTTTATTTATTGCAGCAGAAGGTAAATATGTTTGGTTACATCATCAAAAACCATAAACCAAAGTCAAGTACATAATATCCATCTTGATAAAACAAAGTACATAATCCCACTACTACAAATAGCCATAAAGAAAATGATAGGCTGAACTTTACTTCGGCAATCCAAATCCAAGTGCTCCCAAAGAGATCCCAATCAAGCTCCACTAGAACTAGTCCCAACCTTAGAACCTGGGGGGGGGGAGGAAGAAAAGGGGTGGAAACAAAGGGGGTCAGACATAAAGTCTGGCGAGTGCGATAACTCTAACAAGATAATTATTAAAGCAATATGATAAGATATAAGCTGGAGAATAAGGTAATGACTGTGTGAACCACATGGGTATGGCAAGGCAATCAAGAGAAACAGAGATAATGTAAATGGCACTTCCTAATCGATATAGGATAATTACTATACTCTACCGTACTGTACTGTATTAACACTAACTGCACCCCTACTAGTCACTCTAGAAATTTGATCCCTCTTGGCTAAATAGAACGATGATAGCTTCGTGTACTACTAGATGTACCCCCTATCCTCCATGTTTGACTGTATATCTCTAGTTGCTATCATAGGTACCCAGCGTGTACCTATCCCCACTAGATGTACCCCTTCAATAAGTAATAATGGTAATTCCACGTACTCCTAGCTGACGTCATAGGCGCTGCCTGCTCCTATCTCCACTAGGTGTACCCCCTTAGTAATTATTAATAATAGTGGTAGCTTCGTGTACCCCAAGCTGACTACATAGGTGCCGTCTGCTCCTATCTCCACTAGGTGTACCCACTACCATACCCCATTCGATCGGCTCCCTAACTCGTAGATACCCGTGCTGGCCTCACAGTGGGGTGTATCACTCCCCAAAGTGGCAACCCGATAACACCAATGATGCACGGCTTATACCTACACGATGCAACAACGTCTTACCTACCAGCCCGGGTCCACGCACGCATATGAACCCGTTGGACTTGCGTTGCCACCGCTAACCCGGTTTGGCCTCTTACAGTCAAGCCCAGTATGCGTGTCCCGTCCTCGACTTGGGTCGAGCCCACAAAGATACGAATGGGTTACTAGTTGAAACGGGCCCCCATTACTTGACACAAGCTATCCACCTAAGCTTGGTCCCCTCTAGTATATCCCACTTAACCCCCTTCATGTCCACTTACATGTTTTAAATTTGGTTAAGGGTTTCCATTAGTAATTCCACATGCCACCCAAGGCACCCACTTAACCCCTATGTCCCACTTACATGTTTTACCTTGGTTAAGTGTTACTAATCGTATTTCCTCATGCCACCCAAGGCACCCACTAGATTCCACATGCCACCCAAGGTACCCACTTAACCCCCTCATGTCCCACTACATGTTTATCTGGTTAAGTGTTTCTTAATTCATTAAGACCGTAACCTCATAAAGACCTCTCACATTAGACTGGCATTTGTGGCAGCTGGATTTGTCGGGCGGGTCCGGGCAGTCTTACACCACAAACGAGCCTAACGTCGTGTCTTTACAACTGTTATGTATTTAATTTGTGCCTAAGACCTCTCACATTAGACTGGCATTTGTGGCAGCTGGATTTGCCGGGCGGGTCCGGGCAGTCTTACACCACAAACGAGCCTAACCTCTTGTCCTAGATGATTAATTACACCTAATTATTCATTCCCCCAATTTGAATTACTTTCCCTATTCAAATTATCAATCAATTCCAAATTTAACGATGTCCATAATTGACTCAATTATGTCCATCCATTTATGGTATGTAAAATCATACCAATTTCATCACTAATTAATTTTATTCCTTAAAATTAATTACATGCCTTTTTAGGCCATTACATGCCAAATTCACAATATGTGTGTATCCACTATTATCCCCATCGTACCCCCGTCATTCGTTCGCTTAACATGATATATACATATTAGACTAGCAAATAGTCTAATACTTAAAAAAAGGAATAAATGTCAAAAAGTGATATACAACACAATAATAGATCTAATTTGCATCTAACTTGCAATTAAGAATTACAACATACTTGCATAGTCTTTGTATTATCAAGGATCCAAAAATCATAGATCTAAAAGGTGTGAACTTGCATGTATGAACATAGCTTTACACCCAACTAGCCTAGGTAATTATCACAAACTTACATAAACTATGTATGTCGCCAACCTAAACATAAAGGTGTCATCTTGCATAACTATGGATCCAATAAAAGGTGTTAACCTGAGTAAACTATGGATCCACATAATGGTGTAAACTTGCATAACTATGCATGTCATAGTTTCAACATAAAAATGTCAACTTGAATATGGATCTAAACTTTAAAGGTGTGAACTTGTATATATGTGAATCCAATTATCACTTAAACTTGCATATGAACATAATACTTATACGAACTAGCATATGTTCCATATCCATATTTGCATAAAAACTGATGTTATAAACCTAGGTGATTGGATTATAAAAAGGGATTCATTGACACAAGTTAACATCATGAATTACTAGCACATATTTTAGATCCAAACTTACATAACATCATACAACTCGCATACAACTTGCGTGATCCTATTAACTTGCATGACATCATATGCACAACTTGCATAACATCATATATGAAACTTGCATAATCATATTAACTTGCATAACATCAAATGTGAAACTTGCATAACATCATACATGAAACTTGCATAACATCACATATAAAACTTTCATAACATCATATAATATGAATCAAGTTAACATACATGATTAAACATATGAATTAGATTCACAACCACAACTTATAATCCAACGTATATCATATCATAATTGATTTAGCACTTATTTTGTTAAAGTGATCGAACTCACTACTCAAAAGCGGTCTTGAGTTCTGAATTCTGATTTCTGGAGTTGCATTAGCTCTCCTTTGAAGAAGATTCGTTGTTAGGGTTGAATAGAACTGATTTGATTTGTTGTTCTTCCTCTTTAATTTGTGGCGGCTACTCCAGGGTTCAAGACGACAGCATGACGGCCATAGTGTTAGTTTTAATTCTGATTTAGGGTTTGAGTCTATGGGTCTTTTTATAGAGTTTCGAATTAATTTAAGCCGTCGGATGATCTTAGGGTTAATCAAAACCATTCAGTCATGATAGGGTGACAAGTCAGCCCTAATGACTCTGCAAAGAGTCAGAAAGGACTCAACAATGGGTCAGAACATGGGTCAGACTGAACCAGAAGGCTGTGCAGGTTTTCCCTCGACCTGGGCGCACTTGGGAAGTGCGCCAATGCAAATTTGTACTGGCGCACTTCCCAAGTGCTCCAGTGCAATTATTATTTTTTCCTCTTTTTGCCACCAATCTTCATTCGTCCATAACTCCTTCATCCGGTACCCGTTTCCCGCAAACTCGGACTCTATTTCAACCAGAATTCTGAGACGAACACAATGGCGCAACCCCATTCCCTTGATTCTCATGTCTCAGATTAATTATTCTTTAAATTTAGTTAATTCGATTATTCAAAAATCCGGGGTGTTACATTCTCCCATCCTTAAACGAATTCGCCCCCAAAATCTCCAAGTTAAGGAGAATGCATATCCTACCATCCAAACAACCATCTACTCAACCATCATACACAGACATCCATTGTCCTTATAAAATTTCTAATGCTGTACGAACATATGCAAGAAGTGTGCGTATATGTTCCTTATCTAATGCAAAATCAGGCGGTCTACTAATTCAGTTGACCTCCTAAATGCAAACCATGACAGTTCCATGCGTCCATTATGTATGCGAAAGAACCCTATCGATACATATTATTTCTACATGTGTGCACAACCATTCACCAAAATGCAACATCCATATGATGGTACAACCATTGTACAACCATTACTTAAATATGTACACACATTTATATGCAATATGCGATATGAAATGACTGAGCCGATCTAGTGCCTAAAGTGTGTGTATATGCATCCACGAGCAACCACTAGCAAACACTTGCATCCACGTGCATCCATCATACATAACTTGTCTCAAACACATGTCTCAACCATAGGACTACTCTATCTAAAGGTCAAAGATACTAGCGAGAGGACATACTAGGGATAACATAAGTACAAGGTAAGCGATAAAGGAGAAATTTAAAAGACATACCCTCGAAAAGAAAAGGGTACAATGAACGCATCTTCTCTTCCGCCTCCCAAGTAGCGTTGCTCTCGTCATCTCCCCATTGCAATTTTACTAGTTTGACCTCTCGATTCCTCAACTTCTTAATCTCCGACCCAAGAATGCGCGTAGGAGCTCGTCGAATCGTCGCATCACGCTCGATCTCCACCTCTCTAAGCAAGCTCGGCTCTACCACTACCGCGGTCTTGTGCAAGCACTTCCTCAAATATGATACCAGGAATACGTCGTGTACACCACTAAGTCTCTCGGGCAACTCCACTCTATACGCCATCTTCCCAATCCTTTCCTTAATATAAAACAGCCCTACGAATCTTGGTGCTAACTTCCCAACGGACCCAAAGCGAACGACGTTCTGTAATGGAGACACCTTGACGAAGACCATGTCCCCAATATCAAACTCAAGATCTGTCCACCTCTTGTCCGCATAAGATTTCTACCTATCTTCCGCCGTCTTCATCCTCCTTCGAATCAAATTGATCTTTTCCGAAGTCTGTCTAATCATATCGGGCCCAAGTAGACTCCCACCAACATGTAGGCGAACGACACGGCCCTCCATAAAGAGCTTCGAATGGTGCCATGCCAATGCTAGACTGAAAGCTATTATTATATGCAAATTCTACCAACGGAAGATGTTCCTCCCGTGTACCTCCGAAGTCTACATAACCTCAATAGGTCCTCTAGAATACGATTCACCCTCTCGGTCTGGTCCTCCGTCTGCGGATGATATGCGGTGCTCAAACATAACTGAGTCCCTACCGCCTCTTGCAAGCTCTTCCAAAATTCGCTAGTTAAGATAGGATCGCGGTCGCTCACTATGCTAGAAGGAACACCGTGCAAAACGAACTATTTCTCGAATGTATACGGAGGCTAACCATGGAGCAGTCCTCTTACTCTTCACGGGATCCCTGTATTACCCTTATTTGATCTTGGTAATCCGTCAACAAAGTCCATCGAAACACTTTCCCACTTCCATTGTGGGACCTCCAATGGGTGAAGCAATCCACCGGGCTTCTTTTGCTCTGCTTTTACTTGTTGGCACACCAAGCATCTAGCGACATACTCGGCCACATCCCTCTTCATACCGGCCCAAAAGTAAACTCTTCTCATGTCCATGTACATCTTATCCCCGCCGGGATGGATGGTCATCTTCGAATGATGGGCATCATCAAGAATGGTCTTCCTCAAATTCTCGTCCTGTGGTACACAAAGTCTACCGTCCCTACGCAACCAACCCTTATCATCTAGGGTATACCTACTTAGGTGGCTTGATGACTCCCCTCTTATGAGCTTCTCTACTAACTCCATCAACTGTGGGTAATCACGTTGTGCCTCTCCAACCCGTCCCAAAAGCGTAGGTCTGACCTCAAGGACGCTAGCAAATTGGGTACAAAATCAATGGATGGTCTAAAGTCAAAGGTAGAGATAAACTCTAAGCTACGCCACTCGACAAACAAAGGACTCAATGTCAACTTTTTCCTACTCAAGGCATCCACCACAACGTTACCCTTGTCAGGGGTATATGCTATCTCGAAATCGTAGGACGCCAAGAACTCCATCCACCATAACATATCACCCTTCCCTAGAGACTACATGCCCTAAAATCCTCACTTATTTCCTCCAAAAATGGTATTTTGGAGAACTTAGCTTTAAGCTGGTGCACTTGTAGGGTCCCTAAGCTTTCCCTAAGATGTAGGGCATGCTCTTCTCTGCTTCTAGAGAAAACCAGGATATTATCCCATGCAAAATCGTCACAACTATCCATCTCTCACACAAACCCTCCTAGTCAAACTCGACATCCCCCAAGTGCAAGCCCAAAAGGCCTAAACCAATATCAGACAAACACCCAAGGGATACCTCCTTCGAATTCAGACGACCTACGTGAGATGATACTAGTAAGACGGCCAACCAATTGAGCACTTGACCGACTCTGGCTGTCCTTGCCAGTCTTGCTCCAAAACCACCGCTGATTACATAACTGGCTTTGCTTAATCTATTAAGCACATACGAAAACTTATTTCGCGCCTCTGGGTAAACCCCGCACTTTATCAACGACGTCTCCCTACTCACGGACCATACAAACAGACTCCCAATCATCGTTGGATGCGTCAGAAGATTCTAAGCAGCTAAGCATCACTGAACTCCTAGGGTCATAAGGAATATGAGGGTCTTTCCACAACGAATCAATAGTCTGAGTACCCTCCTTTCACAATCTAGGATGGCACCCCGCCTGGCTAGCCAATCCACCCCTAGAATCAAACTATAGCCCGTGAAACCAAGGACGAAGGCGTTGCATTCAAATCAAACGCCCAAGATAGACACTCTCAAATCCCGACAAACCTTTGAAGGATGAGCCGTACCACCAACAGGATTTGAGACTAGGATGGGATCCTTAACTAGACTAGTATTTAGCTGCAGTGTTTCAACTAACGAAGCAGATAATAACGAGTATGAAGCGCCAGAATCAAACAAAGTTCAAACAGGATGATAAAGAAAACCAAATTTCAACCTAGACGGTCCTACCCCCATCAGGTATACCAGCCGTGAGGGAATACAGCTACCCTCCAGAAGATCCTGTACTTTGTCCTTGCCTCTTTGGACAATCCTAAGGTGTCCTATTTCTCCAAAACAACTAGCCTTCTTCTTCACATTCTCCATTCGTGACCTCTCACCAAGATGAGGTTTCGTCCATTGTTAACCAAACAGCTATTTGAACCTTCCTCCCATCGTCTATCTTAAAGGTACCAACAAGCCCTCCATTTCCTTGGACTAACTTCTAGCCCGACAAATGTCTAATTCCCTTGAAGTGGTTTTCCGTCCTTCGTACGGAAGTCCTTATTTATCTTAGAAAAAGAATCTATACGCGGAGGGGGGGAGAAACTCAAAAAGAGAAAGAGGAAGAGATTCAAAACGGAGAATCGAAGGAAGGATATATGGCTCTTGGGGATTATGTTCTTAAAATAAACCTTTCTTTCAAAAATACTCTTCTACCAACATATTTTTGAAAGTATTCTTTATAAAAATGCTTTTTGAAAAATAGTTTTTCAAAATATCTAATCTGTTCTGGTAACCTTCAGCTCTGATACCACGTGCAACACCCCACGTCCATTAATGTCACTCGCAAAGGGAATGCATTAACTTCCATGGAGCATTTTAAGTGAATATAGAACAGAAAATCACAACCAGACAGATATAAAGCAGTACTTGAAAATTTAAAACTTTATTTATGACAGCAGAAGGTAAATATGTTTGGTTACATCATCAAAAACCATAAACCAAAGTCAAGTACATAATATCCATCTTGATAAAACAAAGTACATAATCCCACTACTACAAATAGCCATAAAGAAAATGATAGGCTGAACTTTACTTCGGCAATCCAAATCCAAGTGCTCCTAAAGAGATCCCAATCAAGCTCCACTAGTACTAGTCCCACCCTTAGAACCTGGGGGGGAAAGGAAGAAAAGAGGTGGAAACAAAGGGGGTCAGACATAAAGTCTGGCGAGTGCGATAACTCTAACAACATAATTATTAAAGCAATATGATAAGATATAAGCTGGAGAATAAGGCAATGACTTTGTGAACCACATGGGTATGGCAAGGCAATCAAGAGAAACAGAGATAACGTAAATGGCACTTCCTAGTTGATATAGGATAATTACTATACTCTACCGTACTGTACCATACTGTACTGTACTAACACTAACTGCACCCCTACTAGTCACTCTAGAAATTTGATCCCTCTTGGCTAAATAGAACGATGATAGCTTTGTGTACTACTAGATGTACCCACTATCCTCCATGTTTGACTGTATATCTCTAGTTTCTATCATAGGTACCCAGCGTGTACCTATCCCCACTAGATGTACCCCTTCAATAACTAGTAATGGTAATTCCACGTACTCCTAGCTGACGTCATAGGCGCCGCCTGCTCCTATCTCCACTAGGTGTACCCCCTTAGTAATTATTAATAATAGTGGTAGCTTCGTGTACCCCTAGCTGACTACATAGGTCCGTCTGCTCCTATCTCCACTAGGTGTACCCACAACCCTGCCCCATTCGATCGGCTCCCTAACTCGTAGATACCTGTGCTGGCCCCACAGTGGAGTGTATCACTCCCCAAAGTGGCAACCCGATACCACCAATGATGCACGGCTTATACCTACACGATGCAACAACGTCTTACCTACCAGCCTGGGTCCACACACGCATATGAACCCGTTGGACTTGCGTTGCCACCGCTAACCCGGTTTGGCCTCTTACAGTCAAACCCAGTATGCGTGTCCCGTCCTCGACTTGGGTTGATCCCACAAAGATACGAATGGGTTACTGGTTGAAACGGGCCCCCATTACTTGACACAAGCTATCCACCTAAGCTTGGTCCCCTCTAGTATATCCCACTTAACCCCCTTCATGTCCACTTACATGTTTTAAATTTGGTTAAGGGTTTCCATTAGTAATTCCACATGCCACCCAAGGCACCCACTTAACCCCTATGTCCCACTTACATGTTTTACCTTGGTTAAGTGTTACTAATCGAATTTCCTCATGCCACCCAAGGCACCCTTTAGATTCCACATGCCACCCAAGGCACCCACTTAACCCCCTCATGTCCCACTACATGTTTATCTGGTTAAGTGTTTCTTAATTCATTAAGACCGTAACCTCATAAAGACCTCTCACATTAGACTGGCATTTGTGGCAGCTGGATTTGCCTGGCGGGTCCTGGCAGTCTTACACCACAACGAGCCTAACCTCGTGTCTTTACAACTGTTACGTATTTAATTTGTGCCTAAGACCTCTCACATTAGACTGACATTTGTGGCAGCTGGATTTGCCGGGCGGGTCCGGGCAGTCTTACACCATAAACGAGCCTAACCTCGTGTCTTAGACGATTAATTACACCTAATTAATCATTCCCCCAATTTGAATTACTTTCTGTATTCAAATTATCAATCAGTTCCAAATTTAACGATGTCCATAATTGACTCAGTTATGTCCATCCATTTATGGTATGAAAATCATACCAATTTCATCACCAATTAATTTTATTCCTTAAAATTAATTACATGCCTTTTTAGGCCATTACATGCCAAATTCACGATATGTGTGTATCCACTATTATCCCCATCGTACCCCCGTCATTCGTTTGCTTAACATGATATATATATATATATATATATATATATTAGACTAGCAAATAGTCTATTACTTAAAAAAAGGAATAAACATCACAAAGTCATATACAAACAATAATAGATCTAATTTGCGTTTAACTTGCAATTAAGAATTACAACATACTTGCATAGTCTTTGTATTATCAAGGATCCAAAAATCATAGATCTAAAAGGTGTGAACTTGCATGTATGAACATAGCTTTACACCCAACTAGCCATGGTAATTATCACAAACTTACATAAACTATGTATGTCGTCAACCTAAACTTAAAGGTGTCATCTTGCATAACTATGGATCCAATAAAAGGTGTTAACCTGAGTAAACTATGGATCCACATAAAGGTGTAAACTTGCATAACTATGCATGTCATAGTTTCAACATAAAAATGTCAACTTGAATATGGATCTAAACATTAAAGGTGTGAACTTGTATATATGTGAATCCAATTATCACTTAAACTTGCATATGAACATAATACTTATACGAACTAGCATATGTTCCATATCCATATTTGCATAAAAACTGATGTTATAAACCTAGGTGATTGGATTATAAAAAGGGATTCATTGACACAAATTAACATCATGAATTACTAGCATATATTTTAGATCCAAACTTACATAACATCATATAACTCGCATACAACTTGCGTGATCGTATTAACTTGCATAACATCATATGTACAACTTGCATAATCATATTAACTTGCATAACATCATATATGAAACTTGCATAATCATAATAACTTGCATAACATCATATGTGAAACTTGCATAACATCATACATGAAACTTGCATAACATCACATATAAAACTTTCATAACATCATATAATATGAATCAAGTTAACATACATGATTAAACATATGAATTAGATTCACAACCACAACTTATAATCCAACGTATATCACATCATAATTGATTTAACAATTATTTTGTTAAAGTGATCGAACTCACTACTCAAAAGCAGTCTTGAGTTCTAAATTCTGATTTCTGGAGTTGCATTAGCTCTCCTTTGAAGAATATTCGTTGTTAGGGTTGAATAGAACTGATTTGATTTGATGTTCTTCCTCTTTAATTTGTAGCGGCTACTCAAGGGTTCAAGACGACAGCGTGATGGCCATAGTTTCATTTTTCATTCTGATTTAGGGTTTGAGTCTATGGGTCTTTTTATACAGTTTTGAATTAATTTAAGTCGTCGGATGATCTTAGGGTTAATCAAAACCATTCAGTCATGATAGGGTGACAAGTCAGCCCTAATGACTCAGCAAAGAGTCAGAAAGGACTCAACAATGAGTCAGAACATGGGTCAGACTGAACCAGAAGGCTTTGCAGGTTTTCCCTCGGCTTGGGCGCACTTGGGAAGTGCGCCAATGCAAATTTGTACAGGCGCACTTCCCAAGTGCGCCAGTGCAATTTAATTTTTTTTCTCTTTTTGCCACCAATCTTCGTTCGTCCATAACTCCTTCATCCGGTACCCGTTTCCCACAAACTCGGACTCTATTTCTACCAGAATTCCGAGACGAACACAACGGCGCAACCGCATTCCCTTATTCTCACATCTGAGATTAATTATTCTTTAATTTTAGTTAATTCGATTATTCAAAAATCGGGGTGTTACATTCCTCTTATCTTGTATTAGGGTATTGTCCTATGTTCTGTTATCACTGTCATGATCCCTTTCCTTGTTTAAATACTAGTAATCACTGAACTTACCAGACTTATTGTCTGACTCGTTTTCTTTCGTCTTCTTTTCTTCCGTTGCCCCCCCCCCCATGTCCACAGGGAGGGAATACTCCAGCTTAGTCAGACTCTTTGCAAGCTTCAAGAAAGTAGATGTATGATTTGGACTCTCTTGCATTAGCTATGGCTTTTAGATACGACCCTTAGGGATCTATGCAGCTTTATCTATGTTTTATGCTTCTTTATTTAATAATCAAGACAAAAATTATGGTGTAATGTTTTGAAGTTATTTTGAGATAACTTGATGTAATGCTTTTGTATTGAACTATGTATGAAATAAATATTTGAATTTCGCTGCTTAAATTTATCTATCTTGTAAATTTTTCTGTGTCTTGTACCTATAACCCTCCACCAAAGTTAAGGCATTCCCTTTGTGAGTGACCTTAATGGAGGTGGGGTGTTTCACCTGTCATTCTTGTATAGGGCATAACTTTTGACTCAGGTTGAATCAAAAGGTGAGACCTGTGCCATTGGAAAGGAATTGATGATTCTCTTTCCGTAGAGTGGTTACATTAAAGATTTGGCTCAGTGGTTTGGGAGAAATAGCTGTTTATGGTTTTTCAGTTGGTTGTCCAGGTTTGGTAAGCCATAATGGGCTGAATTGGAGAGGACCATTAGTGGGCTGATGGGAGGGTAAAAATAGGGGGTGAGGGATATGGGAAATGGTTTAGTTTTTCATTTTCTCATTAAGTGGCCTTGTGCTCCTTCTTCCTCTAACACCTTTCCACCATTAAATATCCAAATCTAAGGGGAGAAATCATATATCTACACCATTAGAGGCTAGATCTACATCAATCAAAGCAAGTGTTCATCGGATCAAGGTGTTTAGTGCGAGGTGCTTGCTGTCCGGATTCATTTTTTCTTGGTTTTAGCTTGTTTGGCAAATTGGTGAGTGATTTACATCTCTCACATGAATTCAATGGAGTATATGAGTATTTATGCATGTTTTTCATCATATGCATGTGTTTTTACATAGATCAATGCATTGGTAAGTCCATTTTCATATGAATCACCTTATGATTTGATTTAGTAAGTTTAGATAAGTAATTTCTATGATAATTCATGTGAAGGTGCAAGTTAGATCCATGATTTCGATCACATGTTCATTTTCTCATGATTTTTGGTGAATTTCATAATTTGATGATAATTGTCGTTTTCATGATGATTAGTGGTTCCATAACATGCTTATGGTTGTATTGAATGTATTTCATGAGTTGGTTTCGTCGAATTTGTTGTGTGGCGAAGATTTGGTCGAAATTGGATTTGGGATATGGTTGTACAGAGGACCGATCTGTCGGTAGGAGGCTGGTCGGTGGTGTAGTACAGGTGTAGTACGAATGAAGTATTGTGTATTACAGATTCAAGACCGATCGGTAGGCAGGCATTCCAGGTTTTGGAACGATCGGTGACATCAGAGGACCGATCGGTGGTGCTCCAGAGGACCGAACAGTAGAGTGCTTCCAGGACCGACCGATGGTGTGCTTCCAGGACTGATCAACGGGTGTGCTTCAGAGGACCGACCGATGCTCCAGAGGGATAGACCGACCGGTGTACTCCAGGAAGGGGAAAGGCCGACCGGTGTATTCCAGGAAGGGGGAGGCCGACCGGTGTACTCCAAAAAGGGGGAAGGCCGATCAGTGTTGATTTTCTAGAATTTTTTTTCCAGGTATGACTAGGCGATGATGTGACTTCGAAGTAAATTCAAGTAGGAAGGTTCGAAGTGTTGAATGTGTTCATTACTCGAGGTGGAACAATGAATGAGGTGGCAACTCAAAGGTTGTGAGTTGGTGGATAATGGTTGCTCAAGAAGGTTGCTTGAGCTATGAAACGTCGTCAAGGTTGGATGACTAGAGATGCGAAGGCCGAGAAATCGTCGTTGTCGTAAGTTCTAGCAGGCTTGAAGCAGGGATATGTCGAGTCCCTTGTGTATCGTTGAAAAGGCCTAGTTGTCAAGGTTGGACATTGTCAAGGTTGGATAGATAGAGTTATGCTAGAACTGGGGTTTCCATTAGCCCTTGACATATGGCAAGCTTGGCCGTCATACGATTTATGATGGTTTCAAAGCAGGATTGGAGGTGATAGCCAGAGTCAGTCATGGATGATTGGTTGTTCTATTTGTACCATCTCACATGGACTATCCATAGTCGAGGGAGATGTTCTTTGAGTGCTTGACTGATATGGGTTTAGGCCTCTAGGGAGAGTGCTTGGGGAATGTCAAACTCGATTAGGGTTGTCTGTGTGAGACTTATATAATCTGGATGTTTTGAGTGTTTACCATGATTGGTTGAATGTTCTGGTTTCCATGGACGAATAGTTGACTTGTTTGCAGTAAAGGCTATCACTGTCCAATGTGAGGAAGTTAAGGTCGAGTTCTTCTCTGATGTCGTGGGTAGATTAATATGTTTATCTATCCATTCTCATATACTTTATTGTTGAAGTTTGTTAGTTGTTTTATCGCTCACTAAGACTGTTGTCTGACTCAAGGTTTTATGTTTCCTCTTATTACCTTGGGATGTTCATCCATATGTGGATGGGCATACTGAGTTGTAGGTGATAGGTGATGCTTTAGTGAGGACGATGATGTTGATCGGTGGCGAGCAGGAGGCTCACGTACCAGTTTTATTACTATCTAGTATTTTCTGTTTCCGCTGTTTGAGTCGCTCTATGAGTGCTGTAGTGAGGCCTTATGTACATACTTGATATTTCCTATGATGTTGGAATAATCTTTCAGGATGTTGTGAAAGTATAGAAAGTTTGCTATATGATTCTTCACTACTATTACTTGTTGTATATGTTCTATTATATTTTTTCCATGCGCTGTGAGTTCTACGGCAGGTTTCGATGTGTTTACCAACTCTGATGATCGTCCATAGCTTCCTGGCACACCTTTCAGCTCATTATTTCTCTTGTTTAGTGCGGGGGTTATGGGCAGTCGTCACAGACATTCAAAGTTAATGGTGGTCAGATGTTCTGAAAAGATAGACGTAGCCTCTAGCCTCACAACCGGGAAATGACAAAAATCGGGCTGGCAGCGTGGCTAGTTGGGTCATACCCAAGCAGGGTGTATTGTCAATGTAATGGCCCGTAAATCCGTACCAATTTGATCTACCTAATACCCTACACATTCAATCCAAAGTGCACTAAAATACAGATCATTAATAGAAAGAAATAAGACGATGAGAAAGATAAGATAGAACTATTAGAATAGAAGAACAAAAAGAAGAGCTAACACCACACAGAATCTCACATCGCAGCGGAATAAAATATAATATATAAATAATATTTATAAAGAACATGAATAAATATACTTACATACATCAGAGTATAACAGACAATTTGGACAGTTATGATATCTTATCCTCAAATAATACACAGCGGAATAAATGTTAATACATCTGGACTCCTCCAACTCTTCTCTGAACTTCAACACGCCGATAACTGAAACCTGTACTCGGGCTGACCCGAGACATTACAAACGCCACGGATCAGTCTAGAGAACCAGTGTGGAAAATCTCACTAAGTTTAAACACATCCATATCAATTTTAAGTCCAAAATCCTTATTGAAAGTAAAAGATAATAGTAAGACCAGCCCACACATAAACATAGATGGTTTTTACCTTACTATAACCCAAAATAGTTTTGATATCAAAATCTAGCGATATTATAATAGTGTCTATCAAATAAATAACCAAATAGTAGAACACTTGCATCTCACGCTCTACGTATATAGTCTATAATAAAAAAATCTGCAGGGCTCTTATTGAAATTTGATTCTGACTAGACAAGGTATGGGATCACCTTCCGATCAGTGTACTCTAGAGGGGATACCCTAGGGTTCAACAAAAACGTCTTGCAACCCGGCCACACATGACTGACCACTCATTTATCTTGAGTGTATCGAATATATTACCACCCATGGTTGGGATCAGCAACCGTTACCGAAAGCTGCAGCAGCGAAATATAGATTAAGAAGATTAAAAGGAATTTCTCTAGATGGTGATAATACACCCTGCTTGGGTATGACCTGGCCATGATGCCTGCTCGATTTCTGCCGTTTCCCGGTTGATGAGGCTTGAGGCTACGTTTACTTCTTATAACATCTAGTCACCATTCACTTTGAATGCCACATTGTAAAATCCGTCAAATCACTAATTGACGTCCACAAAAATAAATTAGGCACGTTTGAAGAAGTCAATGAACGTGACCATCTGGAAATACTCTGTCATACATTCGTCCATACAAGTCATCCAGGAATAGGATGAACCGAAGGCACTCTCCTACTGCATCTAAAGGATCGGTAGCGATTAGTCCTTGCAATCTATAAAAATCCCACTTACGACTGAATCACGTCAGAAAACCTCTGGTTGCAAGTCAGAGAATTTCGATAGCAATCCTTCCGCTTATGAAGATCCACGGTCTACAGTTGCTCCATCTCGATCAACTTCTGAACATCTTCATCATTTACGTATTTGCTGGTCGGAATGGTTTTCGAATATAAATTCGATCCCGGACTTTTCGTACCAATAACCTACTTGGCCAGATTGTGACAGTCGGTGTTTTAACTATCAAAATAAACAATCATCATCCATAAAATATAAAATGGGTTCACTGGTTCAGTAGACATCATCACCTGGCCTTTTTAGTTAAACTGTTGTTAATTAAATCTATAAATCTTTCAACACTTGGAATACCGCCCTTTCACTTCTTATTTCTAAATTAATTTGTTCAACTTATAACTCTTGTATTTATGGTTTATAATATCCTTCCCGGAATGTTACTTAATCCCAACTACCCTCGTTTCTAAACTAATATCATTCTTGGATAATCATGAAGTCATTACAAGTTGGGGTATTTTATTTACATCTCAGACCTTGCATCGACAACATTCTTATCTTAAGAATAAATAGCAGTTTATCAACGAATCCCAAGTTCCAGTCACTAACCCAAGGTTCCATTAACTATAGAATTTCTTTTCATAACCCCTTATCTTTGTTTTTTTCAATTAACTTCTTTTTCATATCTAATATTTACCTCCCGATTCTACCATTATATCTTCACTTTTATAATCAGATTTAATCTACTTGTGCTTCCGTTCGATTTCAATTCATATTAAAACTTATTTTAAAACTTCCCTTCTTATAGAATACATCCCAAGAATTTAAATCAAAAATCCAACTTATAAAAGTATGAGTAAACTCATATAGAATTCTTTCGAATATAAATCAGGTTTTACGATCATATTTGACTTTATTAATCGAGTTCCAATCGCTGGATCATTTCATTTGTTTAAATAATGATTAACCTCAACCCCTTTCATTAAAAAGTTTTACTTTATCATTAACTATTAATAAATAGTTAATTTCCCCTAAAGATTATTTTAAAAATAATAATAATCAACCTTAATAATATTTAAAAATTCAATAATTATTAATGCTCGTTGAAGCAATTGACTTAGTTATCACTAAATATGATTAATCCGTCAACCAATCCTATTAGTACCTTCTTTAAAATTTATTTAAAAAAAATCAATTTAACTAATCCACTTAAATTTAATTTATAATCTAATTTAATTAAATAATCACCTTTAATTGTTTATTTCAAAACAATTAATTCAACCATCAACCATTTGGTTAATTTCTGCTCTGCGGTTTATATAACTCATTAACATGGGAATTTTCTTCTTATACCTAGTTCAAAGTTACTAGACAAAATATTTCTTATATTTCTTTTCACAAACCATTTTTCGAATAATCTAAATAAATGGATTTCAAAATCTGTCTGTGGTTATAAAATTAATCCTTATAACTTTTTTCTATCGATTTACTTTACTGTAAATCAACGTTCATAACATGATACATTTTTGGGCCAACCGTTGCCAATTACTGAACCAATATCATCCATTGGTTATTAACAACAAATGTTAAATTTTAATTCAACGATCAACGCTAAATCAACTATTCAATCATATTGGTTAAAAGTTCATATAATGTAATAATATAAATAACCATATTTGAGGAATCCGGTTGGATTCCTCTGACCTGCCCTTCTCTACATCAAAATGGGTTACGACGATCTATTTATCACGGTAAACAAAATATCAGTCAACAATCAATTTATAACGTCCATTCAAACATCTAATTATTTAATTAATACATTTATATTATTATAACTGTTACCAACAAGGTAAGTTACCTCATTTGGAATCTAATCGTTAAAATAATGATATAATTGGATTAAATTAAACAAATGTTTAATTTAATCAATGAATATTTTAAAAATATTCAGCATCCATTCAAATAGTTATCAAACCATCAATCGGTAGCAAATAGTGCACACAAAATTAAAACCCGATTTATAAAAATATAAATGGGTTAAATTGAGTGAGTTGAACTCACCTTGGTCTCATACGTCATCAAACAGTTCATGTTACAAGCTTCCAGCTGCGTTCAACTCCGTCCGTTCTCATTCCAAAATCTTACATTCATCGATATGGGTTCGATGCTCCGTATTTGATCTAATTCTATGTATGTAGGACATGGTTAGAATTTAATACGGTGTTCTCTATATAAATTAATATTATTAATATTTAAATAATATTCTAAATTCCTAATTCTACATTCGTTAATTAAACTTGACTACGTACACAAGCACAGTTAGGTATTTGTACATCAGTAATGACAACCTTAAACAAAACGATATATACCGAACTAAAATTCTGCCCACATTAATTTTTCCCACCTAAGTACCATTTATATAACAATTTGGCATGCAGATAATATAAATACAGTTAGAAGGGGGATTTACGCCAAAGAAAACTACATTAGTCAGTACGTTATTTAAAACATATTATGCAATATATTTTAATGGTGTGTTAGGCACGTTCGAAAATTCATTAGGTAAATTAGAACACGTGGACACGTTGTTATATATATTAAAAATAAACTATACTTATGTTGATCCATGTTTTGGAACATACTAATCTTCTTCCTGTCTCTGCCTTCACGCGAGCTTCTTCTTGCTCTTCCCCGTTGTCGTATTGTCAAGACATCACCGGAGCATCCACACTCCGTTAGTGTATGCACCTTCACCACCTTACTGCCATGCCATGCTTCTGTTATCCACTTACTCCTCCTTCTTTGTATCTTTGTTCTTCCCCATATATAAATAAACAGCATGTAACTTCCTTCATACTACTGTATGTGGTACCAAATACCGTGCCACCAACTTTTCTTACCGTGCTATGCCATCCTAGTATATAGTTCTTCCCTTCATCCTTTTTCCACCGTGTTTTATTCCCTCTCCAAAAACCCACAACTTTTCCCTACTGCAAACATGTGTCATGCAGCATATCTCTTCCTCCATTTTTTTTTCTCTTCACTGTTCCTATTTCTTTACAAGGCCCCAAGCCCACACGTCTCCTTCTCACAAATCTGCATGTATAACAACTTCGTTCCCCATATCCGCTCCTCTCTCTCTCCTAATACTTCTCAACGTCCTCACATTATTCCTCCTATACACGTCTCATATTCTTCATTGTTCTGGTGATGGTTCACCTTTTAATATTTTGTATGGGTTCGATTTTATGTTTGGAAAAGTGGCGTATATGATATATATAGTCAGAGAAATAGATAAGAGGATTAAAACAGGGTTAAATCACGGTATGGTATAGGGTAGGCAAATTTTCCAACTAGTATGATCTGCAGTATGGTCTTGGTTGAAAAAGAAGGGAGCCAAGATAGATTAGCCTAGTTTAGCCGCATGTGTTTCAAGTGGGAGTCTTGAAAATGACAAAATATATTTTGTTTGATTAATAAATTCCCCTTCACTAATAGTGATGAGTGATCTCGCTGCTATGCATGCATATACATTAAGTTGCTTTAAATGGTTACATTTTTTGTTTGGCTTATGTTGCCCGATGCTAAGCGAAAAGGCAACACAGGACAAAGAAATTTTCAGAAGGGTTATGAAAAAAATAGGTTGATAATTGATACTCAAAAATCATGAATTTATTCTCATTCTTTGGAAAAGATGGTAAACACCTTATATTCCGAAAATAGATGTAAATGAAAATATGGAAATATATGAATACAAACATAGTGTTTTAGGGTACGTTTATTTATTTAATACGGTATTATGATTTAACGCAGACCTTTATATTTTGCACCGATATCTACGAACTCCAAAAATTACGAAAATGGTCGTTATTCTATAGTTTGACGTTACGGATCCAATGAAACTTGTTTCATTGAAATCGAACTCTGTATGAACAAATAGCGTATTTTAATTTAATTTATAACCATTGGTTCACCCTTAAATTTCGTCAATTGACAAATTAACTCCGTTTGGCTCCAAACTAGAAATATAGCAATAATTAATTGTACGCATTCCAATAAAACTTGTTTCGTCGAAAATGGAGGCTGTTTGAGGATTCAACTATTTCTAGGGCCGATATACGGTCGATAAAATAGAACTAAATTCAAAACAATTCAATAATAAATTATTTTTATCGTATATCTCCAAATAAAATCTTATACAGTTTTAGAATAAACAAATATATTTTTTAAACTCAATATTTATAATCCTGGGCTAAACATATTCAAATTTTATATATATATATATATATATATATATATATATATATCCTTTATATAAATAAATGTTATCGTTTATTAACGAATTTCACAGCAACTATTTGAAAATTTGAATTGGATATGTCTTGCAATATATACAATAAAAATTCCAATTTTTCTCCTTTATTAGAAAAATATAATCAAATCGATCCTAACAGTTCTTGTTTCAGCGAAATCCGACTTATATCGGATCCTGTATATTCAGTTAAAGTTCAAATCGAAAATTACGAATTACCGCGGCGTTTCGAGTTCGTTTTAGTTATATATATATATATATATATATATATATATATATATTCGAACTCCATTTTAATAAATTAAACTCGATGTAAAATCCATTATGTTACTAATATAATATATAAACACATTTAAATATTCCAATTTAAATGACCGAAAAATCTAGGACGTTACATTCTTCCCCTTTAAAAGAATTTCGTCCCCGAAATTAAAAGGTAAGAAGAATTCTCCAAACCGAGTTATTTTAAAATAATAATTTTTGAATTATTACCAAATTAAATTCAAACTCTAAACGATTTCCGAAAATTTCACCATCATCTCCTCAGCACGACTCGATCGGTACAACTATAACTACCACTTCAGGCCTCAACTCCACCATACAAAACAAAAAGCTAAATGGCTACCCAGCTCAGGGTATAAAATCAATCACTCCAATTAATGTATTAAGGTTTACCTGTTTGTTGGGCAATTTTATTCCAATTTCGAATCAATCAACTAACTCCTCTTTGTTTTCCCATCGGTACTTCAATCTATATAACCAAATCAATTCCCTAGCCTTCTAAAATCTGCACTTAACTCAATTTACAATGCAAATAACAAATACATGGTTTGAATAGTTTAGTTTCCAATTCAAAAACAAATTTATTTCCAATTCATTATACTGGGTTTTATTTCCTTGCTTTCAATTTCTTATTAATTCATTGTTGAATTTTAGACCAATTCAACATCCAGATAACAAACACCCAAACCATTTTAATTTTATTCAACATTGATTCTTCTAGCCTGCATTCACTTTGGTCCAATATACACTAATGTCAATCGATTAATATTCAATGGAAAATCATTTGATTTCCAAATCTCAATTCTATATTATTCAATTCCATTTGAATTTTGTCTTAATTTACTTAACTAGGTTAAGTTTCATTTTCCATATCCAATTAACTAATTGGTTTCTAACTAATTCAATTTCTTTTCATAATCCAGTTTGAATTCCAATCGGATCAATCAAAACAACCAAGCAAACAACAGTATTATAATATTGAAAATCCTTTCGTTTTTCTATAAAATTATAATTCGGGCAAAATTATTTCATTCACCCTCTTTATAAAACAATATTGTGTGTATTGCCAGTTCAATATTGAACCGATGAAATAACACAATACGAAACATTTTTATATAAATTTTACAAATATGCGCTCTCGTATACACATTCAATCTCAATCTAGGGTATTACTAACCCATTCTCTATCGAGTTACGCCACAGAGCCAAGGTTACCACACAACCAATAGCTCTGATACCAACTGTAATGGCCCGTAAATCCATACAAATTTGAGCTGACTAATATCCTACACATTCAACCCAAAGTGCACGAAAATACAGATCATTAATAGAAAGAAATAAGAGGATGAGAAAGATAAGATAGAACTATTAGAATGGAAGAATAAGAAGAAGAACTAACACCACACAGAATTTCACATCGCAATGGAATAAAATATAATATATAAATAATCTTTATAAAGAACTTGAATAAATATACTTACATACATCAGAGTACAACAGACAATCTAGACAGTTATAATATCTTGTCCTCACATAATACACAGCGGAATAAATGTTAATACATCTGGACTCCTCCAGCTCATCTCTGAACTTCACCACGCTGATAACCTGAACCTGTACTTAGGCCGATCCGAGACATTACAAACGCCACGGATCAGTCTGGAGAACCAGCGTGAGAAAACTCACTAAGTTTAAAACACATCCATATCGATTTTAAGTCCAAAATCCTTATTGAAAGAAAAGGATAATATTAAGACCAGCCCACACATAAACATGGACAGTTTTTACCTTACTATAACCCAAAATAGTTTTGATATCAAAATCTAGCGATATTATAATAGTGTCTATCAAATAAATAACCAAATAGTAGAACGCTTGCATCTAACGCTCTACGTATATAGCCTACAATAAAAAAAATCGTAGGGCTCTTGTTAGAGATTTGATTCCGACTAGACAAGGTATGGGATCACCTTCCGATCAGTGTACTCTAGAGGGGATACCCTAGGGTTCAACAAGAACGTCTTGCGACCCGGCCACACATGACTGACCACTCATTTAGCTTGAGTGTATCGAATATATTACCACCTACGGTTGGGATCAGCAACCGTTACCGAAAGCTACAGCAGTGAATATAGATTAAGAAGATTAAAAGGAATTTCTCTAGATGGTGGTAATACACCCTCCTTGGGTATGACCCACCTAGTCATGCTGCCTGCCCGATTTCTGTCATTTCCCAATGGATGAGGCTTGAGGCTACGTTCACTTCTTAGAATATCTAGTCACCATTCACTTTGAATGCCACATAGTCAAATCACTAATTGACGTCCAAAAAATAAACTGGGCATGTTTGAAGAAATCAATGTACATGACCATCAGGAAATACTCTGTTAGACATTCGTCCACACAAGTCATCGAGGAATAGAATGAACCAAAGGCACTCTCCTACTACGTAAAAAGGATTAGTAGCGAGTAGTCCTTGCATTCCGTAAAAATCCCACTTACGGTTGAATCACGTCAGAAAACCTCTAGTTGCAAGTCAGAGAAATTCGACAGCAATCCTTCCGCTTATGAAGATCCACGGTCTTCAATTGCTCCATCTCGATCAACTTCTGAACATCTTCATCGTTTACATATTTGCTGGTCGGAATGGTTTTCGAATATAAATTCAATCCTGGACTTTCCGTACCAATAATCGACTTGGCCAAATTTTGATAATCGGTGTTTTAACTATCAAAATAAACAATCATCATGTAACAGCGCGATTTTCGATGCCTCGAAAGTCGTGTCATTATTGAAAGAATTTAGAAGATGATATAGAAAAGATAGAACTAATAGAATAGAAGAGTAAGGAAATATCAGAATCTCACAGCGGAATTTCAGAAATACATAATATATTATAATACTGGGTCTGATACATCATAGTACATCATCATAATACAATAACATAGTACAACAGCATAATTATACATCATGACTGGAATAATACAGATACCTAGACTGTATACATAGGTATAGATATACTACTAGTCTTGACTTGAACTTCATAAGTTCCACTGGCCTACATGGACTACTTGCCTACTCATAATAAATATTATGAGTACCCAAGAGTTTAGGAAACATAGAAAATAAACTCTGGGTCAGTCAGGGGACTGGTGTGAGTAAACACAGTTAAAAGATGTAAACAGGGAAATAAGAAATAAGGTTTTCCTAATTGACAGATTCATTTTCTTTAGAAATCTTTAGACCAATCCATAACTAATATATGCATAATGACCCAAGTATTTTAAATCAAAACATTTGATATTACAATAGTTTTTATCAAATAAATAATCATCTAGTGAAACGCTTGCATCTCATGTTCACGTATATAGTTTAAAAATCAAAAATCGCAGAGCGCTTATTGGAGATTGGATTCTAACAGACAAGGTATGGGAGCACTTGCCGATTAGTGTACTCTAGAGAGGATACACTGGGGTTCAAGAACATCTTGCAACCTGGCCACACATGACTGTCCACTCAGTTAGCTTGAGTGTAACGAATATATTACCACCTTTACGGTTGCGAGCGACATAACCGTTCCCGGGAGATACAGAATTGAAAAGAAGTATCAAATATGAATATTCTCTAGATGGCGATAATACACCTTGCTTGGGTACGACCCAACTAGCCATGCTGCCTAGCCCAACTTTTGTTACTTATGGTTGTGAGGTTTGAGGTCACGTTTATCCTTTTGACCGATTATTTTTTCAATTACTTTGAATGCCACATCGTCGTATCCGTCAGAAACACTCATTCGATTACCCAAATATATTATGGGCAATAAAGCTAAGAGAAACGAATTTCTACGCCACTAACATAATATACTTACGTAAATCAATGTGTAGAATTTAACTGATATACTTTGTCAGACACTCGTCCATTCGGATTTGTCCTGGGACTGAACACACCAAAGGTACTATTTAAAATAGTCCTTGCATAACTCCGTCTTCAATATTTCTGACACGCATCGTATACTTCGAGTCGAAGTGGAATATTTATTCCGGTCTCTTCGAAACGATTTACGAATGTCTTTTATAGTCGATAAATAATTATCAGCTTAATCTGATCAAAATTCAGTTTATACGTCTTGTATTTATAGGTTTTCAGTTAACATAACAGTAAATGTTTATCTTGTTCCTATCTGGATATTAGTATTGTCCTTTAAAAATGAACAGTTAAAGTGTGTGCGTTGCACATGGTATTTTATTCAGTTTTTGCTCATTATTTAGAAATGGATAAATAAAGCACGTGCTTCGCACACGACATTTTGCTTCGTTCATCGTCGATGTTTAGACGATGTTCAGCACTCCATTTCTTCTAGTAAGTTATATCATTACTTCTAATTTATCATAAATAAATTAGTTTAATAATTTTTTAAAATTATTTTCTTTAAATTCTAAAGTTTCAAACTCGTTGAACTTCTTCGGTCGACTCCCGTACTCGATCTTCGTGCCCTTTTCTTCTTTCCACTTGCCCACGCTAAATTAAATAAAAATTCTATTTTTATTTTAATTATTTATTTATTCTTTAATTTTATTTATTATTCATTTTAATTAAAACCAATTTTAATTAAAACTTCGTTCAGAAACTCCTTTTCAAGCTTATTAACCAAAGTACCAGCTTCAAAACGCCATGATTTCGCTTCAAATCCTAGGGCTGCACATGCGTTTGCCAAAGTACCACCTGGTACTTTGCCAAATACCAAATACCAAAGTGCCACTTTTCCATTCATCGTGCTCCACCTTGAAAAACTGATGTGTGATTTCCAAAGTACCACTTGGTACTTTACAAATTACCAAAGTGCCAAAGTGCTAGGCCTTCAGTCACCGTCCGTTCCTTCAAAAACTCCATGACAACCGCATATTTCTATTTTACCAAAGTACCACTTGGTGCTTGGCAAAGTGCCAATGTACCAAAGTACCATGTGTTCAGTCACCGTGCTACACCTATACTGCGCTCATGATTTCTGCTTGTTACCAAAGTGCCACTTGGTACTTTGCAAAGTGCCAAGTACCAAAGTGCCAGATTTCCAGTTACCATGCCAAACCTTCAGATCACCACTAAATTACCTTGCTCAGGTCAAAGTGCCAAACTACCACCTGGTAGTACCACCCCTTAAAGTACTACCCCCTGTCACCGTGCCAACGACCTCAAAACCCATTCCACACATGTGTTTGCCAACCATGTACATGCACCTGTATCCATGCACGTGCACAGTCATCACAGCCATCATGGATCATCTCCGACAATCCCCGCAAGTCGTCCATCACGTCCAGGTCATGTTGTCGGCCTCAGATCCAACCACCATCGTCGCTACAGTGTTTTCACTGTAAAATCCTCCACCACCGAAAATGGGTTCATCGGAGAAAGCTTCCATTTCTCCTCCACCATTGATCAGATCCACGTCCCACTTCTGCCATGCCACCGTGGCTCCACCACGCTCTGATCCCCCCGGACCGCAACCCCCTATCGCTGTCGTTGATGAGCAGTTCTGGCGGGAACCCGAGGAACAAAAACTTGAACCCTAAATCAAATTTTAAAACATTTTCAAATTTTACATTATAGAAAAATCCTTTTATATTTTTTCTATACTCTAGAACCTCTTGTGCTCCTTCCTGCTTCACGCCTCGTAAGTTCAACCATTGGATGGCTGTAATTTGATCGAAGTTCCTTTTTTGATCATCTCAATATTCCTCGACTTCCACATCATTAAAATTCATGAAACTAACTTTAAAAATCATGGTTTGGTGTTAGGTTTCCATATATATAATCCAAACTTGGTTTCATTTCATTTGAAAATTCGAGCTTACAGAGGATGTACCGTTAACTTATTTTTCTTGCATGTGTTTTCAATCCCAAGTTCTTCTTGTTTATATTTGTTGATGTATAATCTGTATACATTATATCTACTTAAATATCAAATAAGTGTGAGTTAAAGGGTAGGATTATCTTCTAGAAAATGATGTTCTGTGTTTAACAAAATCACAGTAACAGTTCATAAGTTAATGGTTTAAACTGTCCATACATATGCAACCATACGGGTACTTGTATATATCTAACAGCCAAAAACAAATGTATTTCAAGGGTTACTAACATCAATGATTTGTTGGTTTCTTGGCAAGATGATAGTGTTAATCATGTCAGGAACTTGCAGTTAAACTATAAAACAGTTTACAGTAAAACATTAAACAAGAAATTTTAAACAAGTTTTACTCACCTTAAAGCTTTCCAATTTCCGGAGATTTTACTTCAGTATTTTGTGTAATCTTAGAGCTTGTTTTTGTGTGGAGAAAATTGTAAACTCTTATGTGTGTTTATAGCAAACTCTTAGGTGTTTAAAAATCAATTTACTCACATGTTTGCTATAGTAACTTTCTTTAATAGGCTTACCCCTTGGGTTTGGTTCCTACGGCATGATTTCATGGATAAGATCTCATGCAAGAATTATTTTATTTAGATCATTTGGCCAATGTCCTTGTCCTATGTTAGGACTTCTAGAAGCTCACCCTTCTTACCATGCCTTCATTAAATGCACATCTTTTCTACTTCCTCTCATGTATTATAAAAATAGTTCCTTCACCTTAAGTATTTGAGATATTTTAGCTTAGCGTTATATGTGTGTATATATATATATATATATATATATATATATATATGCAAGTAGATTTTTAGGTGATGTTCCCCTATGCTAAGTGGCATTATCATATTATGAAATTTATTTTTCATATGGCTTTTATTTTATCTCATCCTCACACATATGTTCATGTGTAATTTCCCTTAGTCAATGAGTCAACATGTTGTGTACATATATTTATTTATGTGTTCATGTACATATATGGCCGAAGTGTTCATATACATATATATACTTGTTTATTTTATCTTTTGTTTTAAAGCCCCTTTGTATTTTTAAGTTGACACAGTACACCTTTCATATATATTACATGTTATCCTATATGTATGTATTCAAGTAAACACCTATATGTACATATACTCTAAATATGTTTTCAAGTGATGGTTTTATTCATGAATGTGGTATACTTATATTATATTTTAAAATCTTAAAATATAAACAAGTATGTACATTATTTATTTATTCACACATATGTATACATATGTGTTTTTATTTCATTTTAATCTCTTCATTAAAATGATTATCAAAAGTTAGAAAAAGTTGGGACATTACAGTCTACCCCCTTAAAAGAATTTCGTCCCCGAAATTAAAGTAAGAAAGATATAAAGATTTTCCTAAAAGATGATACTTCATATCATAACTACTTAGTGCATTATAATTATACACTAGTTCCATACTCGTACTAGTCATACATACATACTACAATACTTAGGCTATACTTGCCTAATTCAAGTTATAGGCTATATATTATACATATACATAGTTCAAACACATCTCCCCACTCTACTACTCTGAGTCACTGTCAATCACAATCACCTCGTCGTTCGAGATGTTCACAACCTCCAGTACCTCATCGTCGTCGTCTGATATCTCAAAAGCCTCAACCATACCCTCGGTAACTGCTCCTTCGTCATCGTCGTTGGGAATCTCAATAACTTCCACTAGTGGTAACAGATATATTCATATCGCAGGATATCCGTAATCTCCATAATTGTAACACCCCGTGATTTTAAATATTAAAAATTAACGAATTTAAGAATACTTAATTTCAAATGTGAGAATTAAGGTAAACAGGTTATGCCATAGCGTTCGTCTCGGAATTCTACTTGAGATAGAGTCCGAGTTTGCATGAATTGGACTCCGTATGAAGAAGATATGGCCTTCCGAAGTTTCAGAATTTAATACAGCTTAGGTTCAGAAAATTTGAAATTCCAAAATTCAAACAGGGGAGCAGGCTGGGCGGGAATTCTCCCGCCTAAGGGCCAGGTCGACCAGGGGGTCGACCTACCCCCCAGGCAGATCTGAAATGTGACGATGTTTTGACTCACTGCTGAGTCATTAGGGCTAAGGTGGTTATTCTATCTTGTCTGGATGGTCTTGATTGCTTCTAGGTTAATCTGACGTCTCTCAATTAATTAAAATTCTATATAAGCAACCTAACCCTCAACCTAAAATCACACTAATTCATACCAAGAGCCATCATGCCGTCAATGGTGAACCTAGAGTAGCCGCCATTCTCTTTCAACTCAAAAGCAAGATAGAAGCAAAATCAAATCTAATCTAAATTAGAATAACAATTAGTCTACATCAAAGGCGAGCAATTCAGTTTTAGAATAAAGATCCTAGAAAAACAAGACTGTTCTTTTGGTTGTGAGTACTATTTCTTTCACAATATAATTATTAAATTAATTATGATGGGTTGTAATTGGATTATGAGAACATGTCTGTCGAATCGCATGATGTTGTTTAACTTTGTAGGTATATTTCATATTTAACTTGATTCATTTTATGCAAGTTTGGGATGTTAAACCATATGTTAATTCATATGTGAATCTTATGCAAGTTTGGGTTGTTAAATCATATGTGAATCTTATGCAAGTTTGGGTTTTTAAATCATATGTTAATTCATATGTGAATCTTATGCAAGTTTGGATGTTAAATCATATGCTAATTCGTATGTGAATCTTATGCAAGTTTGGAATGTTAAATCGTATGTTAGTTTGAATAATGAATCTTATGCAAGTCTATGTGTGAATTGTACACAAGTTCATATATGAATCAAGTATATACATATGCTAGTTTGTATGCAAAACATGTGACACTAATTTACATGTTTAGATCCATATGCAAGTTTATAGGAATCTATATGCAAGTTCACAATTTATGTAAGTTTAGGTGAAAAACCATATTTATGTGCAAGTTCACATTTTTATGTTTAGATCTATATTCAGATCCATGATAGTTTATGTAAAATTATATATGTTCATTGCCTATGCAAGTTCTTGGCTATGCAAACTTATGCTATAATTCATAGATCTATTTTATGTTTTATGCAAGTTGTGATGTTGCTTTTCTTTTTATAAGTTAGACTATTTGCGAGTCTAAAATATTTCATGTTAAAACATACGAACGACGTAGGGATAATGGGAAAATATTAATTATGTAAATTGTGAATTGGCATAAAATGGCTTTAAAGGCATATAAATTTTGATACATTAATTGGTATAATTTTTATACCTAAAGAGTATGGACATAATTTAGGTGACAATTATGGACATAATTTGAAAATTATTGGAAATTTGAATAGGGATAATTAATTCATATTGGGGTGAAATAATTTGTAATAATAAATGCCTAAGACACGAGGTTAGACTCGTTTGTGGTGTAAGACTTCCCGGACCTGCCCGGCAAATCCAGCAACCACAAACGGTAGTCTAATGTGAGAGGTCGAAGGCATAAATTAAATGCGTAACAGTTGTAATGACATGAGGTTAGACACGTTTGCGGTATAAGACTGCCCGGACCCGCCTGGCAAATCCAACAACCACAAACGGGAGTCTAATGTGGGAGGTCTTACAAGGTTACGGTTATAATGAATTAAGTAACACTTAACCAAGATAAACATGTGGTGGGACATGGGTGTTAAGTGGGTGACATGGGTGGCATGTTAAATACGATTAGAAACACTTAACCATATTGAAACATGTAAAGAAGACATGAATAAGAGGGGGTTAAGCGGAAAATTCTAGTGGGGACCAAGCATAGGTGGAAAGCTTGTGTCAAGCATGGGGACCCATTTCAAACCAGTAACCCATTAAATATATTTGTGAGCTCGAGTTAGATCGAGGACGGGACACGCTTACAGGATTTGATTGTAAGAGGTCAAAACGGGTTAACGGTGGCAACGCAAGTCCAACGGGGTCATTTGCGTGCGTGGGCCCGGGCTGGTAGGTTAGACGTTGCATCATGTAGATATAAGCCGTGCATCTTTAGTGGTATCGGATTGCCACTTTGGGGAGTGATACACCCTATTGTGGGACCAGCACGGGTATCTACGAGTTAGGGAGTCGATCGAATGGGGGTAGTGGGTACAACTAGTGGAGATAGGGGCAGGCGGCACCTACGAAGGCAGCTAGGTGTACATGAAACTACCATTATAATTTTTATGTAGACGGGATCAACTCTTAGGGTGACTAGTATTGGTGCAGTATAGTAATTATCCTATAGTGATTAGGAGCGAGATTAACGCTAGAATGTTCCTCCTGTTTGTTTTGTCTTGCCCACATGTTTCACAGTCATTCCTTATTTTACCAGTTTATGCCTTATCCTAATTACTTTAATAATTGTATTGTTAAAGTTATGGTACTCGCCAGACTTTATGTTTGACCCACTTTGTCTTCGCCTCTTTTCTACCTCCCTCCCCCCCCCCCAAGGTTCTCAGGGTGGGACTTGTACTAGTGGAGCTTGATCAGGATCTTTCTCTCTCTTTTTGGAAGAGCTTGGATTGCTGAAAGTAAAGTGCAGCTCATCTCTTTTATGGCTACTTATGTTGGGGTTATACTTTTTATTTTATGTGCCCAGAAACAATTTGTCAAGATGGTTACTAAGTGTACTTGGTTTTCTGTTGGTTTATGATGTTGTAATCAAACTATTTCTTCGCTGCAATAAATGTTGTTTTGAAAATTTTCAAGTACCAATATATGTATCTGTCTTGTTATATTCTGTTCTATTCACCAAAAATACTCCATGAAAGTTAATGCATTCCCTTTGAGAGTGACATTAATGGACGTGGGGTGTTAAACGTGGTATCAGAGCTGAAGGTTAACAGAGCAGATAAGAGATTTTGAAAAACTGTTTTTCAAAAGCATTTTATAAAGAAATACTTTCAAAAGTATGTTTTAAGGAGAGTATTTTCAAGAGAAAAGTTTGTTTTAAAAACATAACCCGTAAGAGCCATATATCTTTCTTTCGAATTCTCCGTTTTGAATCTCTTCATTTTCTTTTCAGCATGTCTGGGTTACCCGAGATACCCGAGGGAAAACCGATACCAACCTGGTTCAGAAGGTATCGAGAGGCTAGTGCCACCGCCGCAGGCCCAACAGACATCCCTCCTCCCCTAGCTGTAGCCGCTCCTCTCCCTCCCCCTCCCCCTCCCCCTCCCCGTGTTGATACTTTTTCAAAGATATGAAAAGACTTTCGAGCAATGGGCGGAAAACCTTTTCATAGATCAGAGACGTTTGTTGAAGCTCAAAATTGGCTTAAGGAGGTAGAAGACCTGTTTGGTATCTTCGAGGTAGAAGATGGAAGGAAGGTCCAATTGTCCGCTTGGTTAATGAAGGATGAAGCCTCGTTTTGATAGGCGGTCACGAATGGAGAGCGTCCAGTAGATACGTGGATGGATTTCAGACATAGGTTCGAGATGAAATTTCTCTCACGTGTAGAAGAGAATTTATACATGGAAAGATTCTTGGCATTGAAGCAGGGGAATTTATCAGTAAAGGAGTACGTCAACAAGTTCAGTCAGTTGGCGAGGTTTGGCTTAGACTTGGTGAGCACACCTGAAAAGAAGGCCCTGAGATTCGTTAAAGGTTTGAATGAGCCCCTACATGGGTTAGCTATCACCCACATTCCTATGGGGGCTACCTTTGAGAAACTAGTTGACATGGCGCTTATGCATGAAGAGGAGAAAGGCGCTAATGCTAATAAGGCACCAGAAAAGAAAGGGGACCAAAAGAAGTCACAGCAGCAACCTAAGAAAGGTGGTAAGGACAACAATAGCAAAGGAAAGAAAAGGTGCTTTAATTGTGGAACACCGGGCCATCTGAGCAAGGACTGTAGGAAGAAGAAGAAGACTAGTTGTTTCCACTGTGGAGAGGCAGGACATCTAATTAAAGACTGGCCGAGGAAACAAGGACAAGGGAAAAGAACTGGGTCAACTTCTGGAGGACAGATTCAGGCTCTCATGGCACCAGGGCAGGCAAAAGGGTAGGTTCACGCTCTCATGGCACCAGGACAGGAAAGAGGTAGAAACATTTCTGTTGAATGTTTGATTTTTCTGTTTGATCATCCTGTTCGTACTTTATTTGATTTTGGCGTTTCACACTCGTTTTGTCTGCTTCATTAGTTGAAACACTGCACCTAAATACTAGTCTAGTTACGGATCCCATAGTAGTCTCAAATCTTATTGGTGGTTCGGCTCATCTTTCAATGATTTGTCGGGATTTGAGAGTTTCTATCTTGAGTGTTGAGTTTGAATGCAACGCCTTCGTTCTTGGCTTCACGGGCTATGGATTGATTCTAGGCGTGGATTAGTTATCCAGTAATGGTGCCATCCTCGATTGTGAAAAGAGAGTGGTTAGACTTATGACTCGCCTTGTCAACACTCTTGAAATCTCTTGTAACCCCATACATTCTGTTATGCTTAGTTACCTAGAATCTCTTGATGCATCTGTCAAAAACCTACAGTCTGTTAGAGTAGTCCGTGAATACTCAGATGTATTTTAAGAGGTGAAGGGCTTACCTCCAAAGCGGGAGATAGACTTCCGCATATACCTCGTTGATAATGCAAAACCCGTAGCTCTACCCGTTAGACACATGGCTCCTAGGGAGAGAAAAGAGCTCAGTAAGCAAGTCAAAGAGCTGCTCGAAAAGGGGTTTATAAGGCGGAGTATTTCTGAATGGGGTGCTCCAGTAGTATTCACAACCTAAGCGGATGGTTCACTTTTCCTATGCGTTGATTATAGGGAGCTAAACAAGTTGACCAAGAAGAATAGGCACCCACTTCCTAGAATAGATGACTTGTTTGATCAGCTTGTAGGTACGTCTGATTTCTCCCAACTAGATTTGGCTACCGGGTTCCATCTGCTAAGAGTGGCTGAAGACAGCATTGATAAGACCGCGTTCAGAACCTCGGATGGTTTCTTCGAATGGCTTGTCATTCCTTTCGGCTTGACAAACGCAACCGCTTACTTCGTTGACTTGATGAGTAGGGTGTTTAGAGAATTCCTTAATAAGTTTGTGGTGGTCTTCGTAGACGACATTTGATCTTCTCGAAGAATGAAGAAGAGCATGCTTTGCATTTAAGGGAAGTCATGGATACTCTTCGTACACATCAGCTGAAGGCCAAATTCTCCAATTGCCATTTCTGGAGAGAAGAGGTGAGGTTTCTTGGACATGTGGTGTTCAAAGAGGGGTTATCCATGGACCCCGTAAAAGTAGTTGTGGTGCAAGATTGGAAGGTTCCACGGAATGCAACCGAAATCCAAAGCTTTCTTGGGCTGGCGGGCTTTTACCGAAAATTCATTAAAGACTTTGCTAAAATCTCAGCCCCACTCACAAGATTAACGAAGAAGAACCTAACTTTCACTTGGGATTTGGATTGCGATATTGCTTTCCAACGTTTGAAAAGGGCTCTAACAACAGCCCCAGTTCTGACATTGCCGGACGGGAGCAAGATGTTTACCGTACACACGGATGCATGTGGTACGGGACTAGGTGATGTCTTGATGGAAGAAGGGAAGGTAGTAGCTTATGGAGGCAGACAGTTGAAAGTACATGAGAAAAACTACCCAACCCACGATCTAGAGTTAGCTAGCATCGTCTTTGCGCTTAAGTCTTGGTGCCATTATCTCCTAGGTGAGAAGTTTGAATTGTATACTGACCACAAATCATTGAAGTACCTTTTCTCATAGAAAGATCTTAACTTAAGAAAGCAGAGGTGGATGGAATTTCTGGCCTCATATGATTTTGAGATTTCCTATACCCCAGGAAAGGGTAATGTGGTAGCAGACGCCTTAAGTAGGAAGAAGCTGACCTTGAGTCCTCTCTTTGTAGAAAGGCAAAGCTTGGAATATATAACAAACTTTAATTTTAGACCCTCCTCTGAAATTGTGCCTGGTCTGTTAGCATCACTAGAGGTGCGGCCTACTCTTTTGGACTCAATAGGAACCACGCAACGAGAAGACCCTCAGCTAGTTGATGTGATGGAAACGCTAGTTAGGGGAGAGACTTCTAGTCACCTCAATAGATACTCCATTGATGATAGGGGTTGGCTGAGACGAGATGGAAGGTTTTGCATCCCACAAGTAAGGGATTTAGTGAAGACTGTTCTCGAAGAGGCACACCATTCCAAATTGACCATACACCCAGGCGGAGACAAGATGTATAAAGATATAAAAAGGGTTTCCTTTTGGAATGGCATGAAGATTGATGTAGCTGAGTTCGTCTCTAAGTGTTTGATATGCCAGCAAGTCAAAGCGGAGCAGAAGAAGCCCGGTGATCTGCTTCATCCTCTCGAAGTCCCACAGTGGAAGTGGGATAGCATTTCGATGTACTTTGTTGATGGGTTGTCTAGGTCAAGAAGGAGCAATACCAGTATTTTGGTAATAGTGGACAGGCTCACTAAAAGCGCTCACTTTATACCTGTTAAAAATAGAAGGACTGCCTCGTCCCTAGCATCCATTTATCTTAAATAAATAGTTCGACTCCATGGGATAATCTCCAGCATAGTGAGTGATCGAGATCCTATCTTTACGAGTGAGTTTTGGAAGAGTTTGCAAGAGGCGGTAGGCACACAATTATGCTTAAGCACGACCTATCACCCCCAAACCAAGGGTCAGACAAAAAGGGTGAACAGAGTATTAGAAGACCTCTTGATATTGTCCATTCTTGACTTTGGAGGGACATGGGAGGATAATCTTCCTTTGATGGAATTCTCCTACAACAATAGCTATCAAGCCACCATAGGCATGGCGCCGTTCGAAGCTTTATATGGAAGACCGTGCCGATCACCAACTTGTTGGTGGGAGTCTACAGACAAGCTCGTACTTGGGCCGGACATGATTAGAGAGATCTCAGAAAAGGTGGACTTGATAAGAAGACGGATGAAGGCTGCATAAGATAGACAGAAGTCCTACGCAGACAAAAGAAGGACCGACCTTGAGTTTAAGGTTAGAGATAGGGTGTTCCTTAAAGTTTCTCCTTTGAGGAATGTCATTCGCTTTGGGTCCAAAGGAAAGCTAGCACTAAGATTTGTAGGTCCATTTCCTATCATTGAAAGGATTGGGACGATGGCTTGCAGAGTGGAGCTACCGAGAGACTGGCTGGTGTTCATAATGTTTTTCATGTTTCTCAACTACGAAAGTGCTTACATGAATCTGCGGAAGTGGTGGAGCCAAGCATACTTAAGGAAGTAGAAGTGGAACGAGAAGCGATTGTGAGAAGAGTTCCAACTTGTATCTTGGGTACGGAAGTCAAAAAGCTACGCAACCGTGAAGTCAAGCTTGTTAAAGTTCAATGGAGTGATGCAGAGGAAAACGTGACTTGGGAAACTGAGAGGAAAATACGCGCAGCCTACCCTTTTCTCTTTGAGGGTACCTCCTTGATCTCTTTTTTCATTAGTTTATTCATGCTTAAATCTGTCTTTCAAGTATATCTCCTCAGTCCTATTCTTTAGCCTTAGGTAGAAACCGATGGATGTAAACATGAATATGAAACATGTTATGATTGATGGTTGCGAGTGGTTGCTCGTGGATGCATGTACACACACATTAGGCACTAGATCGGCTGAATCAACTTCATATTGCATAAAATTAATGAATGTATAATGGTTGTGTTATCATATGGATGTTGCATTTAGATGAATGGATGTGCACACATGTAGAAATAATATATATCGTTAGGATTCTTTCGCATACATAATGGATACATGGCACTATCATGATTTGCAATAAGGAGGTCAACTTAATTAGTAGACCGCCTGATTTTGCATTAGATAAGGAACATTTACACACACTTTTTGCATATGTTCATACGGCATTAGAAATCTTCTAAGGACAATGGATGCTTGTGTTTGATGGTTGAATAGATGGATGATTGGATGTTAGGATATACATTTTCCTTAATGTGGAGATTTCGGGGGCGAAATCCTTTAAGGTGGGGAGAATGTAACACCCTATGATTTTAAATATTAAAAATTAACGAATTTAAGAATATTTAATTTCAAATGTGAGAATTAAGGGAAACAGGTTACGCCATTGCGTTTGCCTCGGAATTCTGCTTGAGATAGAATCCTAGTTTGCGTGAATTGGACTCCATATAAAGAAGATATGGCCTTCCGAAGTTTCAGAATTTAATACAGCTCAGGTTCAGAAAATTTGAAATTTCAAAATTCAAATAGGGGAGCAGGCTGGGCGGGAATTCTCCCGCCCAAGGGCCAAGACGACAAGGGGGTCGACCTGGGGTCGACCTACCCATACAGGTCGACCAGGGGGTCGACCTAGGGGTTGACCTACCCCCGGGCAGATCTAAAATGTGACGATGTTTTGACTCACTGCTGAGTCATTAGGGCTGAGGTGGTTATTCTATCTTGTCTGGATGGTCTTGATTGCTTCTAGGTTAATCTGACGGCTCTCAATTAATTAAAATTCTATATAAGCAACCTAAACCTCAAACTAAAATCACACTAATTCATACCAAGAGCCATCATGCCGTCAATGGTGAACCTAGAGTAGCCGCCATTCTCTTCCAACTCAATAGCAAGATAGAAGCAAAATCAAATCTAATCTAAATTAGAATAATAATTAGTCTACATCAAAGGCGAGCAATTTAGTTTCAGAATACCAATCGTAGAAAAAAAAAGACTGTTCTTTTGGTTGTGAGTACTATTTCTTTCACAATATAATTATTAAATTAATTATGATGGGTTGTAATTGAATTATGAGAACATGTCTGTTGAATCACATGATGTTGTTTAACTTTGTAGATCTATGTCATATTTAACATGATTCATTTTATGCAAGTTTGGGATGTTAAACCATATGTTAATTCATATGTGAATCTTATGCATGTTTGGGTTGTTAAATCATATGTGAATCTTATGCAAGTTTGGGTTGTTAAATCAAATGTTAATTCATATGTGAATCTTATGCAAGTTTGGATGTTAAATCATATGCTAATTCGTATGTGAATCTTATGCAAGTTTGGAATGTTAAATCGTATGTTAGTTTGAATAATGAATCTTATGCAAGTCTATATGTGAATTGTACACAAGTTCATATATGAATCAAGTATATACATATGCTAGTTTATATGCAAAACATGTGACACTAATTTACATGTTTAGATCCATATGCAAGTTTATAGGAATCTATATGCAAGTTCACAATTTATGTAAGTTTAGGTGAAAATCCATATTTATGTGCAAGTTCACATTTTTATGTTTAGATCTATATTCAGATCCATGATAGTTTATGTAAAATTATGTATGTTCATTGCCTATGCAAGTTCTTGGCTATGCAAACTTATGCTATAATTATTAGATCTATTTTATGTGTTATGCAAGTTGTGATGTTGCTTTTCTTTTTATAAGTTAGACTATTTGCGAGTCTAACATATTTCATGTTAAAACGTATGAACGACGTGGGGATAATGGGAAAAATATTAATTATGTAAATTGTGAATTGGCATAAAATGGCTTTAAAGGCATATAAATTAATTTGAGACATTAATTGTTATAATTTTTATACCTAAAGAGTATGGACATAATTTAGGTGACAATTATGGAAATAATTTGGAAATTATTGGAAATTTGATAGGGACAATTAATTCATATTGGGGTGAAATAATTTGTAATAATAAAAGCCTCAGACACGAGGTTAGACTCGTTTGTGGTGTAAGACTGCCCGGGCCCGCCCGGCAAATCCAGCTACCACAAACGGTAGTCTAATGTGAGAGGTCGAAGGCGTAAATTAAATGCGTAACAGTTGTAATGACACGAGGTTAGACACGTTTGCGGTATAAGACTGCCCGGACCCTCCCGGCAAATCCAGGAACCGCAAGTGGGAGTCTAATGTGGGAGGTCTTACAAGGTTACGGTTATAATGAATTAAGTAACACTTAATCAAGATAAACATGTGGTGGGACATGGGGGTTAAGTGGGTGACATGGGTGGCTTGTGAAATACAATTAGAAACACTTAACCATATTGAAACATGTAAAGAAGACATGAATAAGTGGGGGTTAAGTGGAAAATTCTAGTGGGGACCAAGCATAGGTGGAAAGCTTGGGTCAAGCATGGGGGACCCATTTCAAACCAGTAACCCATTAAGTATCTTGGTAAGCTCGAGTTAGTTCGGGGACGGGACACGCTTACTGGGTTTGATTGTAAGAGGTCAAAACGGGTTAACGGTGGCAACAGAAGTCCAACAGGGTCATGTGTGTGCGTGGGCCTAGGCTGGTAGATAAGACGTTGTTGCATCGTGTAGATATAAGCCGTGCATCTTTAGTGGTATCGGGTTGCCACTTTGTGGAGTGATACACCCCACTGTGGGACCATCACGGGTATTTACGAGTTAGGGAGCCGGTCGCATGGGGGTAGTGGGTACAACTAGTGGAGATTGGGGCAGGCGGCACATGCAGCTAGGGGTACACGAAACTACCATTATAATTTTTATGTTGGCGGGATCAACTCTAAGGGTGACTAGTAGTGGTGCAGTATAGTAATTATCCTATAGTGATTAGGAGCGAGATTAACGCCAGAATGTTCCTCCTGTTTGTTTTGTCTTGCCCACATGTTTCACAGTCATTCCTTATTTTACCAGTTTATGCCTTATCCTAATTGCTTTAATAATTGTATTGTTAAAGTTATGGTACTCGCCAGACTTTATGTTTGACCCACTTTGTTTTCGCCTCTTTTCTACCTCCCTCCCCCCCCCCCCCCAAGGTTCTCAGAGTGGGACTTGTACTAGTGGAGCTTGATCAGGATCTTTCTCTCTCTTTTTGGAAGAGCTTGGATTGCTGAAAGTAAAGTGCAGCTCATCTCTTTTATGGCTACTTATGTTGGGGTTATACTTTTTATTTTATGTGCCCAGAAACAATTTGTCAAGATGGTTACTAAGTGTACTTGGTTTTTCTTTTGGTTTATGATGTTGTTGTAATCTAACTATTTCTCCGCTGCAATAAATGTTGAAAATTTTCAAGTACCAATATATGTATCTGTCTTGTTCTATTCTGATTCACCAATAATACTCCATGAAAGTTAATGCATTCCCTTTGAGAGTGACATTAATGGACGTGGGGTGTTATAATAAATCTCTACAAATTTACCTTCTGCGTGAAACTCTACGAGAGCCTTCTCGAGTCTCGCCCATTTTGCTAACACAGGATCAACAAACTCTTCTGGTTGATTTCCCATAGCAACGACTGGTGTCTCTGGGACAACTTCCTCCTCTTCCTCGTACTCTTCCTCGTCTTCTTCCTCGACATCGATATCCATATCCTCAGCATCATCTTCATCCTTGTCACTGTCGTCACCTCCATCACTACCCCCTAATCATGTCTCAATCATTAATACTTCGTCTTCATCTGTAGATCCTCGACTGTCCTCATCTTGCTCCATAGGTTCGCCTATGCCGATGTCTGACTCCTATGATGTCTTATAAGTACCCTCATCTTCGCTAGGTTATCTCTCTCGAATGTCTTCCGAGTCTCCCACTCTTGACCTCTTTGCCTGCAGCCTAGTGATCTGTGGTGGTGTCAGTCTCTTCCTAGCGGTAGTCTTGAATAATGGTGCCATCTGGAAAGTAAACAAGGAAATAGAACTCATCAATGATAGAATCATAACAAGAGAGTTCATAAGTCCTAATAAACTGAATCCAAAAATGCACATACTGATGCTCATAGAAATGAAGAAATCCAAGGTTTCATTTCATCCAAACAAACAAATAGTAAATCATACCTAATCTGTAGAAAAATCTGGGTATAATTTCCTGATATGTTTTTCGGTTTCCCACGTGCGAACTTTCGGATTCTCGCTTTATTGAATCTTTAGCAGACTTACCACTTTGTTGCGAAGCTGCTTTTCCTCTCTATCGACAATACGAAATGGCTGTCGAATCACCGTCAAATCTGGTTTGATCTCTATCTCTTGCTGAAAGGAAGGTTCCAGAATTAAGGACGGATCGTGCAAACATTTCCTCAAATGAGATACGTGGAATACATTGTGAATTCCTGCCATGTGCTCTGGCAATTCAACCCTATAAGCTAGAAATTCAATTCTCTCTAGAATACAAAAAGGTCCAACATATCGCGGAGTTAACTTTCCGGCTTTTCCAAATCTCACAACTCCTCTCATCGGTGAAATCTTCACAAATACCAGATCTCCTATATCAAATACAAGATCTCTTCGCCTTTGATCAGCATAGCTTTTCTAGCGATCTTGAGCTTCTTTCTTTCTTAATTTCACCAACTCCAACTTCTCTGTCGCTTCTCGGATCATATCTGGTCTAAGTACTAATTTCTCTCCGGACTCAATCCAACATGCGGGTACTTTACAAGGTCTTCTGTACAGTGCTTCGTATGGTGCCATATTTATACTCGCCTGGTAACTATTGCTATAAGCAAATTCTACCAGGTGTAGATGATCCTCCCATGATCCTCTAAAGTCTAGAATACAAGCTCTTAACAAATCCTTCAATATCCGATTTACTCTCTCAGTCTGACCGTCCGTTTGAGGATGATAAGTTGTACTGAAATTCAATCTCGTTCCCAAAGTCTTTTGCAATGCTTCCCAAAGTTTACTTGTAAAGATGGGATCTCTGTCGCTTACAATGCCTGCTGGGACTCCATGCAATCGTACAATCTCTCTCATGAAAACTTCGGCTAATGATGTTGCAGTGCGTGTCGGTTTTACTGGAAGAAAATGCGCACTTTTTATTAGCCGATCTATAATTACCATAATTCCTTCAAATCCTCTTCTTGTCTTGGGTTACCCATCGATAAAATCCCTTGATATCATTTCCCGCTTCCAGTTGGGTATCTCCAATGGTCGTAACAGTCCAGTAGTCCTTTGATGATCTCCTTTTACTTGTTGACAACACAAGCATTCGTTCACAAAAGCGGTAATATCCTTCTTCATTCCTGGCCACCAGAATACTCGCTTCATATCGTTATTCATTTTATGAATTTCTGGATGGATGATCAACTTGGATGCATGGCATTCTTTCAAAACTTCTTGCCTTAGCCCATCCACATCTGGAACGCATAATATGTTGTTAATCCTCAACACTCCTTGGTTATCCAACTCGAAATCAGACTCCTTTCCATCCGTGACTCCTTGGATGATCTTCTCTAGTTTGGTATCTCTCTTCTGATTACTCATAATCCTTTCTTGGAGAGTCGGTGAGACTTCCAATAGTGACAAAATCGCATTTCTACTCAAAGCGTCAACTACCACATTTGCTTTTCCGGGTGTATAAATGATGTCCAAATCATACGATGCAAGAAATTCCAACCACCGTTGTTGTCTCAAATTTAAATCTTTTTGAGAGAATAGATACCTCAATGGTTTATGGTCTGTACATAACTCAAATTTTCCACCAAGAAGGTAATGTCTCCACATCTTCAATGCAAAGACAACTGCTAATAACTCCAGATCGTGAGTTGCATAATTGTGCTCGTGTAATTTTAATTGCCTACTCGCATATGCAATTACACGACCATTTTGCATCAACGCAGCTCCTAATCCAACTCCACAAGCATCAGTGTAAACTGCAAATCCACTCGTTCCATTGGGAACAGCTAATACTGGTGCTTCGGTTAATCTCTTCTTTAACTCCTGAAAAGATTCTTCACACTTAGGGGTCCAAATAAACTTTTGGCCTTTCTTTGTTAACTTCATCATATGAGATGATATCTTCGAATAATGTTGAATAAATTTTCGATAGTATCCTGCCAATCCTAGGAAACTTCGAACATCGGTTGGTGTATGGGGTTGTTTCCATTGTTGTACTGCTTCAACTTTTACTGGATCTACTGATATTCCATCTCCATTCACGATATGCCCCAAAAATCTTACTTCAGACTTCCAAAAATGACATTTTGAAAACTTGGCCTTCAACACATTTTTCCTTAGAGTTTCTAGTACTACTCTAAGATGATAGCGATGCTCCTCTTCAGTTTTTGAATAAACCAGAATATCATTGATGAAAATTAGAACGAACTTGTTCAGAATTTTCCTAAAGACTCTGTTCATCAAATCTATGAAAAATGTTGGTGCGTTGGTTAGACCAAATGGCATAACCAACCACTCATAAAAGAAATCTGGGCCTCTAAATGTTGTTAAAGAAATACTATCTTCAGCAATTCTTAATTGGTGAAATCCCGTTGCTTGATCCATTTGGGAGAACACCGTTTCTCCATGCAATTGGTTGAAAAGATCATCGATTCGGGGTAAAGGATATTTGTTTTTTATGGTTACTTTGTTTAACTCTCTATAGTCTACACATAATCGTAACTACCCATCAGATTTCACTACAAAAACTACTGCTGAGCCCTAACTAGAAAAACTAGGTCGGATTAAGCCTTCATCTTGCAAATCCCAAGTTTGTTTCTCCAGTTCCAAAACTTCCTTTGGAGCCATTCGTCTCTTTGGTTGAACTATCGGTCTCGATCCTGGAATTAAATCAATTCGGAATTCTATCTCCCGATGAGGAGGTAAACTTCCGACTTCCTCGAATATATCTTTGAATTTCCCAACTACATCCAAAGTTTCAAGGTTCTCTTGTGGTGCTTCTAGGGCGTATAGGAAACTACATGCGTGAATACCGGGTTTTCCACAAGGTATCCTAGCTTTATGATCTAAGCTTGTTATCAAGGTTACGTATTATTTATCACATTTTACCTTAGCCTAGAACTCGCTCAGCCAGTCCCATCCAAGAATAAAATTGAATCTTTTGAAATCTAGGACATAGAAATCAAAACGAAAGGAATGTGAGAGATATAACAGTGCTATATCCTCACAACACATTTTCAACTCGGTTTTCCCACCAATGGGATTAGATACGCAAATTAGGTTTGGGGGAAAAATGGGTTCAAGGTTAAACTGATCCACAGTTTCAGAAGAAATAAAACTGTGTGAAGCGTCGGTATCAAATAAAACTCGAAGATAAATTCCATTAAATTGTAATATACCTTCCAGCACTCCTTTTCCCTTCACACTCTGGGAAGTAGACGGTACATTCTTAATCGCATACACCTTTGCCTGTGGTGCCCTTTTCATCAGTGGACGATCCTTCACCATATGTCCTGGCTAGTGACAGTTGAAACAGAGATTCTTCACCACCATCTCATTCCTCTGATTCTGATTCAGTTTCTGCTATTGCTGCTGTTGCTAGGGTTTCTGTTGCTGCTATTGGGTCTGTTGAGGTTTCTTGTTTCCCTTTTGCTTACAGAATCGTGCAATGTACCCCTTCTGCTTGTAGTTGTGTCACAGAACATTCTTGAAACGATTTTCAGTTTTCTGCTGTACTTCCTTCCCTTGGTTTTTTTTGTCTTTCCAGTCTGGGTTAAATTTCCTTTTCAGAGTATTTCCTCCACTCGCTTCCCCAGTATGAGCCTTTGCTGGTGTTGGTTTCTTAGCAACCAAGGCTTCATAGCTGAGTGCTAAGTCCACTAATTCAACAAATGGGTCTTTCAGATGTCCCATCATACGGCCTTGCAGACTATCCTTCAGTCCAGCTACAAACATCTCGTTCTTCTTCAGTGCATTATTAACCAACTCCAGTCAAAAGCTTGACATTGCATTGAACTTGTTTTCGTACTTAGTAAGTGTCATGTTTTCTTGCTTCAAGTCAATGAAATCTCAGTACATCCTTTTTTTTTCCAGTGGCAGATATTGAGCTTCAAAAGCTTCTTTGAACATTGCCCAAGTAAAATTCTCCTCAGGATTGTTTGTAGTCTAAGCTTCCCACTAGATTGTTGCACCTCCCTCCAAATTCCATGAAGCTAAGAGACGTTTATACTCATCGTCCAACTTCAGGCCCTTAAATATCTTCTCACATGATTTTTCCATGCTTGGACTTCAACCAGTGATTTAGTTTCCTTAAACGTCTTTCCGCCCAGAGTAGTGTAATTCTTGCAAATCATAGCAAAGTTTGGTTGTGTTGGAGCTGGGACCACTTTAGTTGTATCCATTTGGGTCTGAGTAACAGTGTGCCCATTAGTCGTGGTTGTCCTGCTTGCTCCTCGGCATCGTCCTCCTTAAGAACTCATTTTCAACTTTCTGAGTATGCGGTTTGATGGTTAATACTCAATCGGAAGATAGTCTTAGGATAATCTTAAGTCAATAACTAAGGTCAATAGCTAAGGTCGTCCTATACTAAAATAGTGTTTTACTAAAAATACACTCTCTCAACACTAATCCAAAGCCTAGGTTTTCGAAAAATCTAAGCTCTGATACCAACTGTAACAGCGGGATTTTCGATGCCTCGAAAGTCGTGTCATTATTGAAAGAATTTAGAAAACGAGATAGAATAGATAGAACTAATAGAATAGAAGAGTAAGGAAATATCAGAATCTCACAACGGAATTTCAAAAATACATAATATATTACAATACTAGGTCTGATACATCATAGTACATCATCATAACAAATACAATAGTACAACAGAATAATTATACATCATGACTGGAATAATACAGATATCTAGACTGGATACATAGGTATAGATATACTACTGGGCTTGACTTGAACTTCATAGGTTCCACTTGCCTACCTGGACTACTTGCCTGCTCAAAATAAATATTATGAGTAAACAAGAGTTTAGGAAACATAGAAAATAAACTCTGGGTCAGTCAAGGGACTGGTGTGAGTAAACACAGTTAAAAGATGTAACCAGGGAAGTAAGAAATAAAGTTTTCCTGATTGACAGATTCATTTTCTATAGAAATCTTTAGACCAATCCATAACTAATATATGGATAATTACCCAAGTATTTAATATCAAAACATTTGATATTACGATAGTTTTTATCAAATAAATAATCATCTAGTGAAATGCTTACATCTCACATTCATGTATATAATATAAAAATCAAAAATCGCAGAGTGCTTATTGGAGATTGGATTCCAACAGACAAGGTATGGGAGCACCTGCCGATCAGTGTACTCTAGAGAGGATACACCGGGGTTCAACAAGAACATCTTGCAACCTGGCCACACATGACCGTCCACTCATTTAGCTTGAGTGTAACTAATATATTACCACCTTTACAATTGCTAGCAACATAACCGTTCCCGGGAGATACAGAATTGAAAAGAAGTAACAAATATGAATATTCTCTAGATGGTGATAATGTACCATGCTTGGGTACGAACCAACCAGCCATGCTGCCTAGCACAACTTTTGTTACTTAATGGTTGTGAGGTTTGAGGTCATTCTTATCCTTCTGATCGATTATTTCTTCAATTTCTTTGAATGCCACATCGTCGTATCCGTCAGAAACACTCATTTGATTACACAAATATATTGTGGGCAATAAAGCTAAGAAAAACGAATTTCTCCGCCACCAACGTAATATACATACGTAAATCGATGTGTAGAATTTAACTGATATACGTTGTCAGACACTCGTCCATTCGGGTTTGTGTTGGGATTGAACAGACCAAAGGTACTATTTAAAATAGTCCTTGCATAACTCCGTCTTCAATATTTTTGACATGCGTCGTATACTTCGAGTCGAAGTGGAATATTTATTCCGGACTCTTCGAAACGATGTACGAATGTCTTTTATAGTCGATAAATAATTATCATCTTAATCTGATCAAAATTCAGTTTATACGTCCTGTATTTATGGGTATTCAGTTAACATAATAGTATATATTTATCTAGTTCCTATCTGGATATTAGTATTGTCCTTTAAAAATGAACAATTAAAGTGTGTGCATTACACATGGTATTTTATTCAGTTTTTGCTCATTATTTAGAACTGGATAAATAAAGCACGTGCTTCACACACAGTATTTTTCTTCATTCATCGTCGATGTTTAGACAATGTTCAACACTCCATTTCTTCTGGTAAGTTATTTCATTACTTCTAATTTATCATAAATAATTTAGTTTAATAATTTATTTAAATTATTTTCTTTAAATTCTAAAGTTTCAAACTCGTTGAACTTCTTCGGTCAACTCTCGTGCTTGATCTTCTTGCCCTTTTCTTCTTTCCACTTGCCCATGCCAAATTAAATAAAAATTCTATTTTTGTTTTATTATTTATTTATTCTTTAATTTTATTTATTCTTCATTTTAATTAAAACCAATTTTAATTAAAACATCATTCAGAAACTCCTTTTCAAACGTACTGAACAAAGTACCAGATTGCCAAAGTACCAGCTTCAAAACGCTATGATTTCGCTTCAGATTCTAGGGCTGCGCATGCGTTTACCAAAGTACCACCAGGTACTTTGCCAAATACCAAATACGAAAGTGCCACTTTTCCAGTCACCGTGCTCCGCCTTCAAAAACTGATGTTGCACATGTGATTTCGAAAGTACCACATGGTACTTTGCAAATTACCAAAGTGTCAAAGTGCAAGGCCATCAGTCACCGTCCGTTCCTTCAAAAACTCCATGCCACGACTGCGTATTTCTATTTTACCAAAGTACCACTTGGTGCTTGGAAAAGTACCATGTCTTCAGTCACCGTGCTACACCTATGCTGCGCTCATGATTTCTGCTTGTTACCAAAGTGCCACTTGGTACTTTGCAAAGTGCCAAGTACCAAAGTGTCAGATTTCCAGTTACTGTGCCAAACCTTCAGATCACCACTAAATTACCTTGCTCCAGTCAAACTGCCAAACTAGCACCTGGTAGTACCACCCCTTAAAGTACCACCCCTTGTCACTGTGCCAACCACCTCAAAACCCATGCCACAAACGTGTTTGCCAACCATGTACATGCACCTGTATCTGTGCACGTGCACAATCATCACAGCCATCATGGATCATCTCCGACCATTTCCGCAAGTCGTCCTTCACCTCCGGGTCACGTCACCGGCCTCAGACCCAACCACCATCGTCGCCACAGTGTTTTCACTGTAAAATCCTCCACCACTGAAAATGGGTTCATCGGAGAAAGCTTCCATTTCTCCTCCACCATCGATCAGATCCATGTCCCACTTCTGCCATGCCACCGTGGCTCCACCACGCTCTGATCCCTCCTGGACTGCAATCCCCTATCGCCGCCGTTGATGAGCAGTTCCGGCGAGAACCCGAGGAACAAAAACATGAACCCAAAATCTAATTTTAAAATGTTTTCAAAATTTACATTACAGAAAAATCCTTTTATATTTTTCCTACACTCTAGAACCTCTCACACTCCTTCCTGCTTCACGCCTCGTCAGTTAAACCATTGGATGGCCGGAATTTGATCAAAGTTCCTTTTTTGATCACCTCGATATTCCTTGACTTCCACATCATTAAAATTCATGAAACTAACATTAAAAATCATGTTTTGGTGTCGGGTTTCCATATATATAATCAAAACTTGGTTTTGTTTCATTTGAAAATTCGAGCTTATAGAGGATTAAGAGAGGATGTACTGTTAACTATTTTTTCTTGCATGTGTTTTCAATCCTAAGTTCTTCTTGTTTGAATTTGTTAATGTATAATCTGTATACGTTATATCTACTTAAATATCAACCAAGTGTGAGTTAATGGGTAGGGTTCTCTTCTAGAAAATGATGTTCTGTGTTTAACAGAATCATCGTAATAGTTCATAAGTTATTGGTTTAAACTGTCTATACTTATGCATCCATACCGGTACTTGTACACATGAATCCAACAGCCAAAAACAAATGTATTTCAAGGGTTACTAACATTAATGATTTGTTGGTTTCTTGGCAAGATGATAGTGTTAATCATGTCAGGAACTTGCAGTTAAACTATAAAACAGTTTATAGTAAAACATTAAACAAGAAATTTTAAACAAGTTTTACTCATCTTAAAGCTTTCCAATTTCCAGAGATTTTACTTCAGTATTTTGTGTAATCTTAGAGCTTGTTTTTGTGTGGAGAAAAATGAAAACTCTAATGTGTATATATAGCAAACTCTTAGGTGTTTAAAAATCAATTTCCTCACATGTTTGCTATAGTAACTTTCTCTAATAGGCTTACCCCTTGGGTTTGGTTCCTACGGCATGATTTCATGGAAAAGATCTCATGCAAGAATTAATTTATTTAGATAATTTGGCCAATGGCCTTGTCCTATGTTAAGACTTCTAGAAGCTCACCCTTCTTACCATGCCTTCATTAAATGCACATCTTTTCTACTTCCTCTCATGTATTATAAAAATGGTTTCTTCACCTGTAACGTCCCAGATTTTCGACCATTTAAAATCGACAACAAACCACACATGTCGACCCAAACAATCTCAAATATAGGTAGTTCTTGGGAAAATAAGAAAAGAAAGAAAGAAGAGAAAAACAAAATCACAGAACCTCACAGCAGAAGGACAACATATAATAATTAAATAACAGTTTAAACAGTTGAAATTTATATACAATTGGCTATAACATCAATGGTTATCATAGTTACACATATACAGATATACATACATAATAGCGGAAACAAAGTGCAGCGGAAAAATATTATATATAGTTGATATATGCCAACTTCATCTTCGTGCTCCAAGGAAGGAAAATCTTCGCTAGCTGCAACATCTTCTGACCCAAGTGTATTGCAGAAAAAGAAACACAACAAACACTCGGATCAGCACTAAATCATTCTCATATTAGTCAAATCAAAATATGAAATAACTTGAGTGTCATGGGTACAGTAACTCAAGAGACGTTACGGGATTTCTCCATCTCTCGAGGATCCGTTAAACTAATACATATATAGTATAATACGCTCTTATGATAGTGTATATCCAGTAAAGTAAATATCATAAAAATAGCATAAGCTGGATTACCATATTACCCTTACGCCGTTTACTGACACCAACAGTCTATACAGTACCGTAAATTCACCGTACTGGTGTTATCAGAGGACACACCATATATGGTAATGTTAAACCAAAATTGTATGGGGCTCGATATGAATAAAAATGACAAGGCACTCGAGGCAATGCCCAGGGTATGATTCTACCAATTGCAATCCCGGACCGGTGGTAACGCATAGCAGCCACTACCGCCTACCTCGGATCACACTCCCAAATTAAAAGGGCCCAAATCATCATCATAATCATAGAAATAGTATCAAAGAAGTGTGTCCGATCAAAGGTGCAACCTCAATTAGTCACGGTATAGCTCCTGTTTTAGTCATTTCAATTCTGACCCGAAGGTCAGGGCTATTTCGTCATCGTTCATCTTCTTCGATTCAATAATCGCCTCCAAGTCATCATACATCATTCTGGATACATCGTAGCATTCACAGTTGTCAAAGTGGTATCAACACTGACAGAGAGTATGCCTTATGTCGACTTCGGTCACCTTAACAACCAACGCTTACATCTTTCACAACGGTTGGTTCTTTTATATTCCATAATGGCTCACTTTCATATCAAAATATTATATTCTGTTTCGAACAAAATTTATATTCAAATAGAATATGATTTCATATCAAAATATCATAATCATACCAAACCGATTATATTCTAAATTAGAATATATTTCAATATCCTTATGTCATAATCATATAATATTTGAAAATCGACTTGTATTCAAATAGAATATATTTCATCTCAAAGATTTCAAATTATTCCAAATCGATTTATGTTCGAAATCCATTCATATTCCATTAGAATGTATACTTCATAACCTATTTCAATCCCTTAGGAGATAGATTCATATTTGAGTAGCATATAATTCACATGTCCATATCAAAAATTGGTTTAGAAATCGATTCACATTCAAATAGAATGAAATTTATCTCAACCCTATTTGAACAACGGTTTTAGATTCAAAACTTCCATTCTGAAAAAATTTACGATCATTTAATACAACTTGAAAATAGATGCTTATAAATCCAAATCTTTATATAAAAAATATATATATATGGAATATATTAGCTAGAATAAAATAAAGAAATTTCAAAACACTACGTATGTATATATAAGATTTAAAAGTTTTACATCTTAGTCTAAATAATAAAATCTAAGGAAAATTTTAGTTATAACGAAATAGTTTATAGGAAAAGTTTTAAATAAATAAATTTTTAAGAAGCAATATTAAATTTGAAATCAAGAAGTGTATATATGTAATAAATTTCTTTAAATCATAATAGTTTCTTCCTTCCGAATTTCCAGTACTTGAATCTGTACCCCAGTCAATGGAGTATACATAGGTCTCAGATCTTGTTTCAAACATCATTCAAAACAACCGTTCAATTTCAAGAATTCAAATCAATATTCAAAACTGAGTTAAACAACTCAGAATAACTCGATTCCCTTATTCAGCATTTAAATTCAATAACAATTTATTTCATTCAAATCCACCCCATAAATTTGAATAATTCCAAATCATATTCACATCCCAATTTAAGAATTTCCACTTTGTTTTGGGAAAGTTCCCTTAACCCTTTTTAATAAACATCCCAAGATCAGAATCTTTAAAGAAATGGATTTTTCGAGTATCGTACATTCTTCTAAATGAAAATTCTATCAAATAAAATTTTCAAATATTCAAAATCATTTAACCAACCGATGTCTGTAGATAATTATCTATCCAATGGCCAAGTTGTTTTAATTTAATTCCTCGATATTTCAGGGATGTGTAACACCCCGTATTTTCTGAGAATATTAAAAGAACGAATAAGAGAATACTTAATTTCTAAAAGAAGAATTAAGGGAAATGGGTTACGCCATTGCGTTCATCTCGAAATTCTGCTTGGAATAGAGTCTAAGTTTTCATAAATCGGACTTCGTATGAGGAAGTTATGGCCTTCAGAAGTTTCAAGAACTTAAATAAAATAAAACAGCTCAGATTTAAAAGAAGTTCGAAATTCAAATCACACACCCGGGCTGGGCGGGAAATTTCCCGCCCAGGACCCAGGTCAACCAGGGGGTCGACCTGGGTCAAATAGGTCGACCAGGGAGTCGACCTCCCTCTCCCCCCCCCTTTTCCAGATCCAAGGAGGGTTCGTTTTTCTGCATTTGGACGCCCGTTCTGACCAGATTCGTTGATCCCTATGCTATATAAACACCCCTAAGGATACAGTTTTCTCCACAACTTCATTATGCCTATACTCTACCCTAATTCATAACAAAATAAATCAAAGATGGGGTTATGCCACTCAAGTTCTTCGTAGAATCAAGTTAGAATTCAAGTAGAGATTCAAACGCTAATTCAACGACTTCAACAACTATTTTCTAAGAATCAAATCTAAATTAGAGAATCGATAGTCTACGTCAAGGGATAGCTTTTTAGTTTCAGAAATCAGATCCTAGAATTCAAGAACGTTCTGTAATTTGTAAGTTCATGCTACTTTCAGAAATAAAAGTTAATTGTGATTCGGACATTGTAATAGATCTGAATCTGAGATTATGCATATTTCTATCTGTCTTTCTATGTCCATTGGATCTATTTCATTGATAATATTATGTCCACTCTTTGTCTCTTCTTTCCTTCTTCCCTTTTTTGTTCTATAGCCAGGCTACTGCAAGCCTGTGCCAAATCTCATAAGAGATGAATGTACGTCGGAAATAAAAATTGGCATAATATATGATTTGAACATGGCCAGCGGTAAAACTGGGCATAATATATGATTTGGACATGACCAACGCTAAAATTTGGGACAAGTATTAAATTGTGTATTATTGGGCATAATTGAGTTGTAACTGATTTGAGGACATAACATATGTTGTATTCAAAACATAAAGTATATTGGACATATGACTTGAGATTTGAGGCATAAGGTATATTGGACATATGACTTGGGATTTGGGGCGTAAATTGAACTGTAAATAGGTAAGGTATAGTACATATTGTGGTTTAAGACCTAAAATTAGGGCATATTATATATGATAGTTTATAACTTGGAAGAAGGAGATTATTGTGTATAGTGATTTATGGCTTAGGCATTAAAACCTATAGTAAGATAGGGATAATTGTAAATATAAACACGCCTAAATTGGGATTTTAGGTAATTGGCCTGCACTGTAATTAAAGGCTATAATCTGACATGAATTATGGAATATTTAATTCGACATATTGAACCTAGAATTGGCATGAACGACAAAGTATGAAATTGGAATATAAATCAATTTTTGGTCATAACTGTTATTGTTGCGAATTTGGGGTAACTTGAGCGCTAAATCTAGGTTGGGCATAAAATGAAAAATTGGAATATTAAATCTAGATTTGGCCATCTATTGATTTGGGACGTCAAGTATAATGAATGTTGTAATTTTGGGGCATGACTATTATTACAATCTTGGAAAGATTAGGTGCAGCCTATTTTCATTAATAACTTGAAATTGAATTTGGGGCCATAACTTGCAATTAGCTTTGTTGGGTATAACTTGAGAATTGGAACATGACTGGTTGGGATAATTAGCATGAAAATCTAGACTTGGACATTTATGGTAAATGTGGCATAATCTGAAATTGACAACAATTGTGAATAGTTTACATATAAATTGTAAATATGTAAATTAGTGAAAAGATGAACATGCCTAACCCGAGGTTAGATTGAGTTATGGTGTAAAACTGCACAGAACCGCCTGGCACATCCAGTAACCACAATAATACCTATCTAATGTGAGAGGTTGGTGCATCATTCCCAAGAAAAACCCAAGGTTAGATTGAGTTGTGGTGTAAAACTTCTCGGAACCGCCCGACACATCCAGTAACCGCAACAACACACATCTAATGTGAGAGGTTGGTGCATTAATAAATCAGTTAATGCTAATGAACAAAATGAATGACTAGGGTTAAGAAAATAAGAAACACTTAACCAATATGACCAGATGAATGACTAGGGTTAAGTAAATGAGAAACACTTAACCAATATAACAAGATGAATGACTAGGGTTAAGTTAATAGGAAACACTTAACCAGTATAGCATGATGAATGGGTAATGTTAATTAATAAGAAACACTTAACCAATATAACTAGATTTGTGGTAAGGTTAAGTTAACAAGAGAGGGCAACACTTAACCAATATAACTTGATTTGAAGTAAGGTTAAGTTAACACGAGAGGGCAACACTTAACCAATATAACTTGATTTGTGGAAGGGTTAAGTTAACACAAGAAGACTACACTTAACCAAAGTAACATGACAAGTAGGTGGGTTAAGTAACTTGAATTAATTGATGACACTTAACCAATACAGCATGATGAACACGTGGGGCAAAGTTAACAAGAAACACTTGACCAATATAACTAGATGAACGAACGGGGTTAAGTTAATAGGAAACACTTAACCAATCCAACATGATAAGTGAGGAGGGTTAAGTTAATAGGAAACACTTAACCAATCCGACATGATAAGTGAGGAGGGTTAAGTTAATCGGAAACACTTAACCAACATGACATGATGAATGGGTGGGTCAAGTTAACATGAATGGACAAAACTTAACCGTTAAATAATCATGCTTGAATCGATGGGAGGGTTAAGTACATCTCGTGTAGGTGGGTAATATTAGTACATATAGGCCCACAAACTTAACCGTTAAGTAAACATGCTAGAATCGGTGGAAGGGTTAAGTACATCTCGAGTAGGTGGGTAATATTTGTATATATAGGCCCACAAACATAACCAGTAGGAAACCCTAGTAACGGGGACCCATTTCAGCACTAACCCACATAGATGTATCAAGGTAGCCTGAACTAGGCAGGATGGGGCATGATTACTGGGCTGATTATAAGCGGTCAAAACAGCGGCAGGGGGTACGTCAGTGTAGGTTCCGACGGTTTACGGGTGTGCACGTACTCCGGAGTGGGAAAAAGTAGGCACTGGGTACTAGTTGTTATACACTGTGCATCTTGAATCATGTCGAATTGCTATCATAGGAACTGATACACCTTATGGTGAGACCAGCACAGGGTATCTACATGCAAGAAAGGGCCGAATGACACAGACGCAAGAGAAATTAATACAAGTAGAGAGCCGATCGATAGGGTAGTAAGGGCACATCTAACAGATTCATGGCAATTAGGCAGATTGAGGTGGAATCCTCATAACAGATGTACACCTGAAGGCTACCACAATTGCGTGGATTGGGATCACGTTATCATATTATCATTTTATACAGATTACTAGTTGGGACACTAGTTAGGTGGCGCAGAGATATAGAAATCAGAATCACAAGGTAGTACCGAAGCAGAGAAAGAGTAGAAGCGCATTCAGTTTATCTTGCCTTATCATATATATACCAATCGTATGTTATCTTGTTATCCTTGTTCTCACGGTATTGTTATATATTCAGTTTATTCATGTTGTTGATACCGAAAATTGGTATAACAACCAAAATGGGATTTCTAAACACGTTACCTAATCGGAGGCGAGATGCTTAGAAAGCACGTCACCTTTTCAGAGGCGGGGCGTTAGAAAACCATTAGAGTTGTGTGAGGCCATATCTAACATTCAAAAGCATCAAAATACCAAAATAAAGAAAGAAGACAAGAATTTTATAGTGGTTCGACTCTTATTCGAGCCTACGTCCACTTTGAAGATTGGATTTCATTAGTAGCCACAAGATTACAATATTTGCTCCATTATGCATTCATACAAGCTTCTTTGACATGCATTTGTGCTTACAACCAATTGAAAGAATGGATAAAAGCTTGAAGTATTTTATGCTAATCCCTCCATGAAAGCCATAGATGAAAGCTCCTTAGATGATCAAGAAGAGATGAAGAAGTGCATAGAATGCTTATGCTCCTTCCTCCATGAAAGCTATGCTCCACATGCTCCAAAGCTCCATAGATTTGATAGAGAAGAGATGTAGAAATGCTTGGAGAAATCCCGAAAGCAATTGGACAGCACCTCCTCCTTCTTCCAGAAAAGTCCCCCCGAAATGATGGAGGTAGGGTCCTATTTATAGGCGGAGAAATGGCTGAAATCTTGTATTTAGGGGCCTGGTCGGTATTTTCGGTATTTACAGAAATGCCACTGCCAGTTGTCACCAGTTGTCTCCAGCTGTCACGCCATCACAGGTCGTTTCTAGTGCTTTGGCTGACCAGGAAGCTAGAATGCGGAGCGGACTGACCAGGAGGCTAGAATGCGGAGCAGACCGATCGGGAGGCTAGAATGTGGAGCGGACCGACCAGGAGGCTAGAATGTGGAGCGGACCAGAAAGCCTTGAAGCTTGTTGGCGCGATCAAGAGCTAGTAAACGACCGGATACCTTATATATTTGGAGCGACCAGAGATCTTCTGCACTCTGGTGCGACCAGGAACTCTTCAGTATCTTGGATCGACCAAATCTCTTTAGTAGTCTGGAGCGACCAGGAGCCTTTGGCTTCTGGAGCGACCAGCGCTAGAGAGACCAACTTTCTTTATATATTCTGATGCGACCGAGAATCTTCTGTACTTTTGGGATGATCAAGAGCTTTGGTATGTTTAGAGCGACCAACTATCTTGAATATTTGGAGCGATCGGTAATCATTGGCCTCCGGAACGACCAGAAGCTTTTAGTTCTTTGGCACGATCGAAAAAACTTCGTGTTCGAAGCGACCTGAAAGCGGCCGGCTTTGGGACGACCAGGACTCTTGTGCTACGACCGCCCCCCTTTTATCAATGACAGAACCGACCACTTCTTCAAAATGCTTCAAACCGACCCATATTCATTTGGATCGATCAGATGGATAACATTTTGCCCCTCGAAGTTTCATAGTTTTTATAAAAACTGTGGGCTTCGAAACATTAATGGATCGATCTGATTTAATTAGGGGTCGGTCTTGGTCGCAGTTCTCATGGGTCGGTTCTGAAATTAGCTTGAGGGGTCGGTTTTAAATATGGGAAGTAGAGGTCGGTCTTTTCTCCAGTTTTGGAGCGCACGAAAAAGCCAAATTCTGGAAGGCGAGGAGACAATTCCAAAAAATCCGGAGAGACCAAATTAAACTTATATAATTAACTTGACCCGTCATTTCCTTCTTCACTTCTTCTCGGTAAAGGTCTTCATTAATGGTAGCTTCCCCTTATTTAAAAAACAAATTGCTCGATCTTTAGCTTACTTCCTTCCCGATTCAAGCTGCTGCTTTACCAACCTGAACTATTCTTCCAAATCTCAGGTACATTGTATGCATTTTAACATTGACTTTGAGTTTGGAGCAATCTCTATGCAGCGATCGCGACTTGTTTGTGCAAACGCTTGACTGACTGATGCGTATGAAATCGTTTTGTGATGCATTTTTTGATTTTCCTTCTAGAATCATCTCTTTGTTAATTTGAGAATGATCGACGCCGTCCTTTGAATTTGGATGGATTTTTCGGGGTTAAACCGTATCTGGATTAGTTTTGATGTATGATTGCAACTTGATTGTAAAATCCTTGAATTCGACACTCTTTGCATATTGGAATGCTTAACAGTAAGGTAGAAGCCAATCTTTGCAGTTCTTTCTTATTATGATGATAATCACAATGTAAATGCTTGAATGGCTCGCGCATACTTGATTTCTTTTTTAATCCATCATTCTGCGATATAATGCCTTTGTGTCATATCTAGCTTCTAAGATACAACCTACCTGGTTGATCTTGTGCCGTGTCAATCTTGGATGATTTTTCATGGCCCTATTGGTCAATTTCCGGTTCAGCCAACCATTTTGTGCGGACCAATCAGCTTTATTACCGACCCAAGTTATGACCAATTTAACAACGACCAAGTCTTGTATGACTTAGAATCATCCAGAGCTGAATTGGTTCTTTGGTCGATCAGGAATTGATCGTTACTAGACCGACTAGGATTGGGGTTAGCTTTGGACGATCGGAATTTCGCTAATTTTGAGCGACCAGGGCCTGACCAGCTTTGAGTGACCACATGCTTTATCCGTTTTAAGCGATCAGGGCCTGACCAGTCTTGGACCGATCAAATCTCTAGCCTGCCATGACCGACCCTGCCTGCACTTTGTTTCCTCAATGTACTTGTTTGATGTTCATTTATTAACTTTAAATATACGAACAATGTTTTCTTTTTTACACAGGATGGATTTAACACCTAACAAGATGAAAAGACGTTTTGATCTGGACGAAGAGAATACTGGCCAGCCCTCAGTGACTTCTCCTGTGCTCGTCGGCCCCACCTATTCAGAAATTCAATCAATTATAAACAGGCCTTCTTATGCACTGAGGGCTTGCATCTCCAAGCTGGCTAAACGGCTCCCTGATTGGGATTTATATGGGGTTTCTTCCAACTATGAGATATCTCATAGTGATCGGCAGATGACATCCTGTGATATTATGGTGGCAAAAACCAGGCTGATGGGGCGCATGGACAACGCCTTGTGCCAGTTTGAGAAGCAAATGGATTTGCTCAAAATCCATACTGCGAGGAAAATTCATGATTGGCATGGTTTGGCTGAAGATCTTCAAAGACTTCATCGGGAAAGCCTTGATCGTATTGTTGCTCTGGAGGCTGATAAGGTCAAGCTGATCCGTGCTTTGAGGAACCGAGATGTTCTTGTTGCTGCCCTTCCAATGGGGAACATTGAATTGGTGGGACCTTCAAAAAAGGGGATCGGTTGGTGAAGCTTCCACATCTGGGTCTGCCCCGGCGAAAAGGAAGGTAGGACGGCCCAGGAAGAACCCAAAGGCATAGCTTGTTCCCTCTTAACGACTTTTGGCTTGGTGGATTTTATGTCTAGACCGGTTGTATTAAGCGAGTCCCTGTCCTCGCATTTAACTTCTATGTTTATCTTGTGTTGGTACACTACGATCTCTATGACTGTGATGTAGGTTGACTTTCTGTGTTTGAATGTGATATGGCAATGCTCTGTGCTCTTGTATTTTGAACCTTGTCGTTACACTTTCTGCATATTCTGGTTTGTACACCATGCTTGCACATCACATTTTACCCGTTTACTTGTTCATGGATTTTTCTCATACATATTGTTGTGATGATCTTTTGGTATGTGAGAAATCAATGAGCTGATTTTGCTATATGCCCCCGCACCAATGGGATATTTCAACTTTAACACATTGAAAATGGATTTGAGATTTGGATGTTTTTAAGCTGTGATCAGAATTTAGAAAGCGTATGTCATTGCATTGTGACATTTGGAGCTTTTTCATTCTTCATACGACCTTCGCATGTGTTACCCATAATCTCCTATCTTTTGTATCTGAATGTATTAGATATCTGAGAGGTGAGGAAGTGCTTCTTGAAGGTGTCTTAAGTTGAAGACTCAGTAATATCGTAGTCAAGTATTATCTGACTTTGATTTATTGACTGAGCACTCCTGGAGAAGACTCAGTTTATTATTCGACTGAAAATCCTCGGAGAGGGTTTGGGTTTAGAAACTCGGTTATAACGCGATCAGATTTTGTCTGACTTTGGGTTATTTGACCGAGCACCCCTGGAGAAGACTCAGTTTATTATTCGACTGAGAATCCTCAGAGAGGGTTTGGGTTAAGAAACTCGGTTATAACGCGATCAGATTTTGTCTGACTTTGGGTTATTTGACCGAGCACCCCTGGAGAAGACTCAGTTTATTATTCGACTGAGAATCCTCGAAGAGGGTTTGGGTTAAGAAACTCGGTTATAACGCGACCAGATTTTGTCTGACTTTGGGTTATTTGACCGAGCACCCCTGGAGAAGACTCAGTTTATTATTCGACTGAGAATCCTCGGAGAGGGTTTGGGTTAAGAAACTCGGTTATAACGCGATCAGATTTTGTCTGACTTTGGGTTATTTGACCGAGCACCCGTGGAGAAGACTCAGTTTATTATTCGACTGAGAATCGTCGGAGAGGGTTTGGGTTAAGAAACTCGGTTATAACGCGATCAGATTTTGTCTGACTTTGGGTTATTTGACCGAGCACCCCTGGAGAAGACTCAGTTTATTATTCGACTGAGAATCCTCGGAGAGGGTTTGGGTTAAAATTGCGCCTGCTTTTGGACCATATTTCTTCAATAAAGCTATGGCGAGTTTTATGCCGAAAAACAGGATGACGGAGGTATTGTGTCCTGTAACCATAGCTGTGCATCTTTTGGATATATGATCAAAGGCATGCGAATATGAAGCTTTGACAGAGTCAGAAGTGCTGCTGGATTTATATTCATGTAATTTCATACAAAGTATTTACTATATTCATAGAAAAATACAAAAGTACATGAGTTAGAGAATCATTTGAAATAGCGACGAAGGTGATCACTGTTCCAGGCCCTTGGGAGTTCTACTCCATCTGTAGTTTTGAGCTTAAAGGTACCGTCGAGGAGTTTTTGGTCGATGACAAATGGACCTTCCCAATTGGGAACAAAGACTCCTGTTGCGGTCATGATTTTCTTTAACACCAGGTCCCCCATTTCGAATGTTCTATGCCTGACCTTTTGATTGAAGTGTCGAGCAATTCTTCTCTGATGGGCGACCATTCTAAGTTCTGATTCGGTCCTTTTCTCCTCGAGTAAATCAAGAGCCTCAAGTTGCAACTCTTCATTCTCTTCTTGGTTAAAATGAATTCTGCGGTGAGTTGGAACCTCTAACTCCACAGGTATCATTGCTTCTGAACCATATGCCAAGGAGAACGGAGTATGCCCAGTTGCAGTTTTATGAGTCGTACGATAAGCCCATAGGGCGAGTGGCAATTCTTCAATCCAGTTGCCCTTAGCTTTCTCGAGACGCTTTTTGATGGTGGATTTCAGGATTTTGTTGACTGCGTCAACTTGCCCGTTGGCCTGCGGGTGGGCAACTGCTGCAAAGCTTTTCTGAATATGATATTTGTTGCAGAAATCCTTGAATTCATCACTTTCGAATTGTGTGCCATTGTCGGTGATAATTTTCTGCGGAACCCCAAACCTGCATATGATATTTTTCAACACAAAGCTGATTACCTTCTTCGATGTGATAGTTGCCAATGGTTCAACTTCAGCCCATTTGGTAAAGTAATCCACGGCCACTATAGCATATTTGAAGCTTGATTTTGCGGTAGGTAGTGCTCCAATCAAGTCTATGCCCCAGACAGCGAATGGCCAAGGACTCAACATCTGTGTTAACTCAGTTGACGGAGCTCTTGGAATTTTTGCAAATTTCTGGCATCGGTCGCATTTCTTAGTGAATGTCATTGAGTCGAAGTTCACATCGGGCCAAAAATAACCATATCGAAGGACCTTTTTGGCAAGAGTCTGTCCACCAACATGACTTCCGCAATCTCCTTCATGTAGCTCCGCCAAAATCGCTTTAGATTCCTCCTTTGTCACACACCGTAGTAATGGCGTTGAATATCCTCTCCTGTATAAATGACCGTCTTGGACGAGATATAGGCGAGACTTTCGGAGCAGTTTTCTGCGATCCTTTGGTTTCTCAGGAAGTGTTCCGTGAAGTATATAGTATTTTATAGGAGTCATCCACGAGTCGGGCTCGTTGGTTGCTTCCATAACCCAATCTATATCGGATTCCTCAATGCTGGAACTAGATAATACTTCCACAGGAACTAGATCGAAGATTTGAGGATCTCCGGTGCTAGCCAGCTTTGATAAGGAATCTGCCTTCCAATTTTCTCTACGGGGAATATGAGAGATAGAATAATATTCCAAGTTGTCGAGAAGTTCTTTGGCTTTAAGCAGATATGTCGGAAGCCTTCCCATCTTAGTCTGAAATTCACCTTTGATTTGAGAAACCATTAGCTGTGAATCACTGAATATTAGTAGACTTTTCAAGCTTAGTTCTTTTGCAACCCGCAATCCTCCAAGTAATGCTTCATATTCGGCCTCGTTGTTGGTGATGGGAAATTCAAATCGCAGAGCACAACATACATATCGTCCTTCTGGGGTTTCGAATACTATCCCTGCCCCAGCACAATATTCATTCTTAGCGCCATCGACAAAAAGTTTCCACCTAACGGCCAATTCGTTAGTTTCCTCCATTTCCTCTCCCCTGTCAGTGAATTCAGCGATAAAGTCGGCCAGAGCTTGCCCATTTATTGCTTTTCTAGGATAATAAGTGATATCATATTGGCTGAGTTCAATATTCCATTTCAGGAGTCTCCCTGGAGTTTCTGGACGGAACAACACCTGTTTTAAGGGTTGGTCGGTAAGGACTTTAATAGAGTGGGATTGGAAATAGGGTCTGAGCTTTTGTGATGCAATGAGCAAGGCATATGCAAGATTTTCTATCCTTGGATAATTCATCTCCGCCCCGGTAAACCTTTTGCTAATGTAGTATACTAGCCATTGCACTTTGTCTTCCTCCCTAACGAGTGCTGCGCTCAATGCATGGGATGACACTGCAAGGAACAAGAGCAAGCTTTCTCCATCCCTAGGCTTCGATAGCATCGGAGGGGATTCCATGTGCTTGATGAGATCTTCAAATGCTTGCTGGCATTCAGGAGTCCACTGGAAGCTTTTCTTTTCCTTTTTTAATGCATCAAATAGGGGAATGCACCTGTCCGTTGCCCTTGAGATGAAGCGGCTTAATGCTGCTACCTTGCCGTTTAAGCATTGGAGTTCTTTCTTAGTCCGTGGAGCTTGCATTTCCCGTAAAGCAATCACTTGTGTTGGGTTTGCTTCAATGCCCCGAGCATTTACCATGAAACCAAGAAACTTTCCTGATGCTACGCCGAACGAGCACTTAAGCGGATTGAGCTTCATGCCGTATCTCCTCAGGATTTGGAACATTTCATCAAGATCCTCTATATGATTCTTTGCTTCTTTGGATTTTACCAGCATGTCGTCAACATAAACCTCCATAGTCTTTCCAATTTGAGTTTTGAACATCGCGTTCACCAAGCGTTGGTAGGTGGCACCTGCATTTTTCAAACCAAACGGCATTACCTTGTAACAATATAAACCACGATCAGTTATGAAACTGGTACTATCATGGTCTAGCTCGTGCATCATAATCTGATTGTATCCAGAATATGCATCCATGAAAGACAATAGTTCATGCCCCGCCGTTGCATCAACAAGTTGATCAATTCGAGGTAGGGGAAACTATCTTTTGGGCAAGCCTTATTTAAGTCAGAATAATCAACACACACTCGCCATTTGCCGTTTGATTTTTTCACAAGGACCGGATTGGACACCCAATTAGGATAGGTGGATTCTCAAATGAAATTATTCGTCAATAGCCTATCCACTTCATCTTTCAAAGCTTCAGACCTTTCCGGGCCCTGTATCCGTCTTTTCTGCTTCACCGGGCACACGTTGGGGTCAATATTCAGCTTATGCACTATTACGTCTAGAGGTATCCCGCACATATCTGAGTGATTCCAAGCGAAGACATCCAAATTTGCTTTCAGAAAACTAATCAATTCCTTTTGCAGCATAGGGTCCAATTGGGAGCCTATCTTTATTAGCTTATCTGTATCACTATCATGGATCTCTATGGAAATGGTAGCTTCAGCTGGTGCTACCTTTTCATCCCCTGCACTGATTTTTCGTGGGTCCATATCTTCCTGCATGTCGTTATATGTTCCAGCGCAGGGGATGGTCATTAATTGCTATAAAGGAGCTTCATGGATGCAGAGAGGAGTCTCCGCATCCTTCCGGATTTCGTATTTCCGAGCTTCAATCAGCTCTGCCATATAGCATTCTCTTGATTCCTGAGGATCCCCTTTGATAACTCCCACCCCATTTTCGGTCGGGAACTTCATCATCAAGCACCAAGGAGCAAGAGCTATCCTGAAGTCGGTAAGTGCTGGCCTTCCCAAGAATGCATTGTACCCTGAAGGTGAGTCAATTATAACGAAAGATTGTATCATGGAGACTTGCCTCTCTCCCTCTCCTAGCTCTACAAGGAGATCAATCACACCTATTGGCTGAGTTAGTATGCCAGTGAACCCGTGTATTTTGTCTTTGCTAGCTCGCACATTGTCCATGGATAGACCCATTTTAGAGAAAGTACTGTAAAACAGGATGTTCACGGATGCTCCGTTATCAATCAACACCTTCTTTACTATTGCTGGACCCAAGCCAATGGTGATCACGATTGGGTCAACAGTTGGAACCAATATTCCGTCGGAATCCCGATCCCGGAAGATAACATCTTCACAGGACGTTTTAGGCATTTTTCGACGAAGAGAATTATTGCAAACCTCAAAACCGTCTCCTTTTAGAATGCTTCTTGGTTCATTAGTATACCTGATCATATCCTCCCAAGTATCCCCTGCAGGGTGAGGTCCACCACTGATTATATTGATAACAGGTCGAGGAATATTCGCAGGTGTTCTTCTGTCTTGACTTGGATGGACCTGCTGCCCCTGGGCAGGCTCGGTATCTTATGAATGCTTTACATACTCCTGGAGACGATTTTGCCTTAACAATTCTTCAATCAAGTTTTTCAGGTGTCGACATTCATTAGTGTCGTGTCCCGGTCGATTGTGAAATCGACAGAACCTCCCTGAGTTTGCTGCTTCTTCGGACACCTTTACTGGCTTTGGGCTCGGATAGCCCTCTGCATCCTTTGTTGCCATATATATGTGCTCGATTGTATCATTCAACGGAGTAAAATCCGTTGGCTTGAAGAAACGCCGTTTCTTGGAATCCTTATCATTTCTAGCATCATTACTGCTTCCTCTCTTTTGACCTTCCCCAAAATTTTCTTGACTATTCTTTTTGGGAGCTTCCTTCCTTTCCGGGACCACCTTAGCTTTGACATTGCTAACGGAATAGATAGGATCGTCTTCAAGACACATGTATTCCTCGGCTTTGTCATAAAAATTTTCTAGCGTCTCAGGTTTCTTTCTTTTTAGCCACCTTCCGAATTCAGACAGCTTATCAATGCCCCCCTTTAAGGCCATTAGAATTAGCCTTGGCTCTTGGGTCCCTACTTCTGCAGCAGCAGCATTAAAACGATTCAAGAAAGACCTTATCGTTTCACCAGGAGCTTGTTCTAGTTCATTGAGGGACATGATATCTCTGACCTTTGTTGTTTGGAGGCGGAACTGGTCTCGGAAGCATCTTGCCAATGTGGCAAAGTCATCAATAGATCGGGGAGGCAACCTTGTGAACCATAATGACGCAACCCCTTCCAAATACACCGGGAAGTACAAGTACTTAAGTTCGTCAGTTGCTTGTGCCCCATCCATGTGCTGATCATATCGAAACAAGAACACGTTGGGGTCGCCTGACCCGTTATAAGTTTGGATTGAAGGAGGTTTGAATTTGCGTGGGAAAGTTGTCTTTTTAATCCTTTCAGTGAGGGGGGGTTTGGACGGTGCGAATTCTCATTCAGCCTGACTATCGTTTCGAGATTGGCTTTCCTTCATAAGCTGTTGGACCATTTTCTTGAGGCGTTCCTTCTCAGGGAGGCTATCTGCGGGGTGGACACCTTTGTCTTGATCGGAGGCTTGCCTGAGCAAACCATCGCGGTTGAGACTTAGGGGCCCTGGTCTTTCTTGGTTGGAAAGTGCCCCTTTGGCAGAATTGGCCGCTTGATGAGAAGTGATCCCTGCAGTGCGGTTCCGATCAGCTTGCTTCGAAACCTCATGCTTTCCCTTATCTGGATCGGAGATTTCTTGAAAAGATTTTTCCCGATTTGGACTAGAAGAAGAAGAACCAGCATCCTCTGCACGAATGGGCTTAGAGGCCATCTTTACCGTAGCGGCCTGAAGAGCAAAGAGAGAATCAAGTTTTGTCAACATGGCTTTGTTAGCTATCTCAGACGCTTTTTGATGGTGGATTTCAGGATTTTGTTGACTGCGTCAACTTGCCCGTTGGCCTGCGGGTGGGCAATTGCTGCAAAGCTTTTCTGAATATGATATTTGTTGCAGAAATCCTTGAATTCATCACTTTCGAATTGTGTGCCATTGTCGGTGATAATTTTCTGCGGAACCCCAAACCTGCATATGATATTTTTCAACACAAAGCTGATTACCTTCTTCGATGTGATAGTTGCCAATGGTTCAACTTCAGCCCATTTGGTAAAGTAATCCACGGCCACTATAGCATATTTGAAGCTTGATTTTGCGGTAGGTAGTGCTCCAATCAAGTCTATGCCCCAGACAGCGAATGGCCAAGGACTCAACATCTGTGTTAACTCAGTTGACGGAGCTCTTGGAATTTTTGCAAATTTCTGGCATCGGTCGCATTTCTTAGTGAATGTCATTGAGTCGAAGTTCACATCGGGCCAAAAATAACCATATCGAAGGACCTTTTTGGAAAGAGTCTGTCCACCAACATGACTTCCGCAATCTCCTTCATGTAGCTCCGCCAAAATCGCTTTAGATTCCTCCTTTGTCACACACCGTAGTAATGGCGTTGAATATCCTCTCCTGTATAAATGACCGTCTTGGACGAGATATAGGCGAGACTTTCGGAGCAGTTTTCTGCGATCCTTTGGTTTCTCAGGAAGTGTTCCGTGAAGTATATAGTATTTTATAGGAGTCATCCACGAGTCGGGCTCGTTGGTTGCTTCCATAACCCAATCTATATCGGATTCCTCAATGCTGGAACTAGATAATACTTCCACAGGAACTAGATCGAAGATTTGAGGATCTCCGGTGCTAGCCAGCTTTGATAAGGAATCTGCCTTCCAATTTTCTCTGCGGGGAATATGAGAGATAGAATAATATTCCAAGTTGTTGAGAAGTTCTTTGGCTTTAAGCAGATATGTCGGAAGCCTTCCCATCTTAGTCTGAAATTCACCTTTGATTTGAGAAACCATTAGCTGTGAATCACTGAATATTAGTAGACTTTTCAAGCTTAGTTCTTTTGCAACCCGCAATCCTCCAAGTAATGCTTCATATTCGGCCTCGTTGTTGGTGATGGGAAATTCAAATCGCAGAGCACAACATACATATCGTCCTTCTGGGGTTTCGAATACTATCCCTGCCCCAGCACAATATTCATTCTTAGCGCCATCGACAAAAAGTTTCCACCTAACGGCCAATTCGTTAGTTTCCTCCATTTCCTCTCCCCTGTCAGTGAATTCAGCGATAAAGTCGGCCAGAGCTTGCCCATTTATTGCTTTTCTAGGATAATAAGTGATATCATATTGGCTGAGTTCAATATTCCATTTCAGGAGTCTCCCTGGAGTTTCTGGACGGAACAACACCTGTTTTAAGGGTTGGTCGGTAAGGACTTTAATAGAGTGGGATTGGAAATAGGGTCTGAGCTTTTGTGATGCAATGAGCAAGGCATATGCAAGATTTTCTATCCTTGGATAATTCATCTCCGCCCCGGTAAACCTTTTGCTAATGTAGTATACTAGCCATTGCACTTTGTCTTCCTCCCTAACGAGTGCTGCGCTCAATGCATGGGATGACACTGCAAGGAACAAGAGCAAGCTTTCTCCATCCCTAGGCTTCAATAGCATCGGAGGGGATTCCATGTGCTTGATGAGATCTTCAAATGCTTGCTGGCATTCAGGAGTCCACTGGAAGCTTTTCTTTTCCTTTTTAATGCATCAAATAGGGGAATGCACCTGTCCGTTGCCCTTGAGATGAAGCGGCTTAATGCTGCTACCTTGCCGTTTAAGCATTGGAGTTCTTTCTTAGTCCGTGGAGCTTGCATTTCCCGTAAAGCAATCACTTGTGTTGGGTTTGCTTCAATGCCCCGAGCATTTACCATGAAACCAAGAAACTTTCCTGATGCTACGCCGAACGAGCACTTAAGCGGATTGAGCTTCATGCCGTATCTCCTCAGGATTTGGAACATTTCATCAAGATCCTCTATATGATTCTTTGCTTCTTTGGATTTTACCAGCATGTCGTCAACATAAACCTCCATAGTCTTTCCAATTTGAGTTTTGAACATCGCGTTCACCAAGCGTTGGTAGGTGGCACCTGCATTTTTCAAACCAAACGGCATTACCTTGTAACAATATAAACCACGATCAGTTATGAAACTGGTACTATCATGGTCTAGCTCGTGCATCATAATCTGATTGTATCCAGAATATGCATCCATGAAAGACAATAGTTCATGCCCCGCCGTTGCATCAACAAGTTGATCAATTCGAGGTAGGGGAAACTATCTTTTGGGCAAGCCTTATTTAAGTCAGAATAATCAACACACACTCGCCATTTGCCGTTTGATTTTTTCACAAGGACCGGATTGGACACCCAATTAGGATAGGTGGATTCTCAAATGAAATTATTCGTCAATAGCCTATCCACTTCATCTTTCAAAGCTTCAGACCTTTCCGGGCCCTGTATCCGTCTTTTCTGCTTCACCGGGCACACGTTGGGGTCAATATTCAGCTTATGCACTATTACGTCTAGAGGTATCCCGCACATATCTGAGTGATTCCAAGCGAAGACATCCAAATTTGCTTTCAGAAAACTAATCAATTCCTTTTGCAGCATAGGGTCCAATTGGGAGCCTATCTTTATTAGCTTATCTGTATCACTATCATGGATCTCTATGGAAATGGTAGCTTCAGCTGGTGCTACCTTTTCATCCCCTGCACTGATTTTTCGTGGGTCCATATCTTCCTGCATGTCGTTATATATTCCAGCGCAGGGGATGGTCATTAATTGCTATAAAGGAGCTTCATGGATGCAGAGAGGAGTCTCCGCATCCTTCCGGATTTCGTATTTCCGAGCTTCAATCAGCTCTGCCATATAGCATTCTCTTGATTCCTGAGGATCCCCTTTGATAACTCCCACCCCATTTTCGGTCGGGAACTTCATCATCAAGCACCAAGGAGCAAGAGCTATCCTGAAGTCGGTAAGTGCTGGCCTTCCCAAGAATGCATTGTACCCTGAAGGTGAGTCAATTATAACGAAAGATTGTATCATGGAGACTTGCCTCTCTCCCTCTCCTAGCTCTACAAGGAGATCAATCACACCTATTGGCTGAGTTGGTATGCCAGTGAACCCGTGTATTTTGTCTTTGCTAGCTCGCACATTGTCCATGGATAGACCCATTTTAGAGAAAGTACTGTAAAACAGGATGTTCACGGATGCTCCGTTATCAATCAACACCTTCTTTACTATTGCTGGACCCAAGCCAATGGTGATCACGATTGGGTCAACAGTTGGAACCAATATTCCGTCGGAATCCCGATCCCAGAAGATAACATCTTCGCAGGACGTTTTAGGCATTTTTCGACGAAGAGAATTATTGCAAACCTCAAAACCGTCTCCTTTTAGAATGCTTCTTGGTTCATTAGTATACCTGATCATATCCTCCCAAGTATCCCCTGCAGGGTGAGGTCCACCACTGATTATATTGATAACAGGTCGAGGAATATTCGCAGGTGTTCTTCTGTCTTGACTTGGATGGACCTGCTGCCCCTGGGCAGGCTCGGTATCTTATGAATGCTTTACATACTCCTGGAGACGATTTTGCCTTAACAATTCTTCAATCAAGTTTTTCAGGTGTCGACATTCATTAGTGTCGTGTCCCGGTCGATTGTGAAATCGACAGAACCTCCCTGAGTTTGCTGCTTCTTCGGACACCTTTACTGGCTTTGGGCTCGGATAGCCCTCTGCATCCTTTGTTGCCATATATATGTGCTCGATTGTATCATTCAACGGAGTAAAATCCGTTGGCTTGAAGAAACGCCGTTTCTTGGAATCCTTATCATTTCTAGCATCATTACTGCTTCCTCTCTTTTGACCTTCCCCAAAATTTTCTTGACTATTCTTTTTGGGAGCTTCCTTCCTTTCCGGGACCACCTTAGCTTTGACATTGCTAACGGAATAGATAGGATCGTCTTCAAGACACATGTATTCCTCGGCTTTGTCATAAAAAATTTCTAGCGTCTCAGGTTTCTTTCTTTTTAGCCACCTTCCGAATTCAGACAGCTTATCAATGCCCCCCTTTAAGGCCATTAGAATTAGCCTTGGCTCTTGGGTCCCTACTTCTGCAGCAGCAGCATTAAAACGATTCAAGAAAGACCTTATCGTTTCACCAGGAGCTTGTTCTAGTTCATTGAGGGACATGATATCTCTGACCTTTGTTGTTTGGAGGCGGAACTGGTCTCGGAAGCATCTTGCCAATGTGGCAAAGTCATCAATAGATCGGGGAGGCAACCTTGTGAACCATAATGACGCAACCCCTTCCAAATACACCGGGAAGTACAAGTACTTAAGTTCGTCAGTTGCTTGTGCCCCATCCATGTGCTGATCATATCGAAACAAGAACACGTTGGGGTCGCCTGACCCGTTATAAGTTTGGATTGAAGGAGGTTTGAATTTGCGTGGGAAAGTTGTCTTTTTAATCCTTTCAGTGAGGGGGGGTTTGGACGGTGCGAATTCCCATTCAGCCTGACTATCGTTTCGAGATTGGCTTTCCTTCATAAGCTGTTGGACCATTTTCTTGAGGCGTTCCTTCTCAGGGAGGCTATCTGCGGGGTGGACACCTTTGTCTTGACCGGAGGCTTGCCTGAGCAAACCATCGCGGTTGAGACTTAGGGGCCCTGGTCTTTCTTGGTTGGAAAGTGCCCCTTTGGCAGAATTGGCCGCTTGATGAGAAGTGATCCCTGCAGTGCGGTTCCGATCAGCTTGCTTCGAAACCTCATGCTTTCCCTTATCTGGATCGGAGATTTCTTGAAAAGATTTTTCCCGATTTGGACTAGAAGAAGAAGAACTAGCATCCTCTGCACGAATGGGCTTAGAGGCCATCTTTACCGTTGCGGCCTGAAGAGCAAAGAGAGAATCAAGTTTTGTCAACATGGCTTTGTTAGCTATCTCTAGCTGTTGCGTCAATCCAGCGACAGCCTGATCAAGCTCGCCTCTTGTGACATTCACACCTCCATTAGATGTCTCTCCCACTTCAAATCGGTTAGCCACGGTGGTCTCATCCCGATTTTCTCTGTTAGAGATTCTAATTCTAGCTTCCTTATTTGCTTTTGGCGGCATTATTTCAGAAAGCAATTTGAACTTTGCAGAAAATCCGTCAAAAGGTCCAAATCGCAAGCTGGAGCGAGCTATTTTAAGGCTTAGCTTCAAGATCTCAAGATCTGCGTAGTATACTTGATGCCAGAAAGTAGATCTGGCCCCACGGTGGGCGCCTAATTGTTGATACCGAAAATTGGTATAACAAACAAAATGGGATTTCTAAACACGTTACCTAATCGGAGGCGAGATGCTTAGAAAGCACGTCACCTTTTCAGAGGCGGGGCGTTAGAAAACCATTAGAGTTGTGTGAGGCCATATCTAACATTCAAAAGCATCAAAATACCAAAATAAAGAAAGAAGACAAGAATTTTATAGTGGTTCGACTCTTATTCGAGCCTACGTCCACTTTGAAGATTGGATTTCGTTAGTAGCCACAAGATTACAATATTTGCTCCATTATGCATTCATACAAGCTTCTTTGACATGCATTTGTGCTTACAACCAATTGAAAGAACGGATAAAAGCTTTAAGTATTTTATGCTAATCCCTCCATGAAAGCCATAGATGAAAGCTCCTTAGATGATCAAGAAGAGATGAAGAAGTGCATAGAATGCGTATGCTCGTTCCTCCATGAAAGCTATGCTCCACATGCTCCAAAGCTCCATAGATTTGATAGAGAAGAGATGTAGAAATGCTTGGAGAAATCCCGAAAGCAATTGGACAGCACCTCCTCCTTCTTCCAGAAAAGTCCCCCCGAAATGATGGAGGTAGGGTCCTATTTATAGGTGGAGAAATGGCTGAAATCTTGTATTCAGGGGCCTAGTCGGTATTTTCGGTATTTACAGAAATGCCACTGCCAGTTGTCACCAGTTGTCTCCAGCTGTCACGCCATCACAGGACGTTTCTAGTGCTTTGGCTGACCAGGAAGCTAGAATGCGGAGCGGACTGACTAGGAGGCTAGAATGCGGAGCGGACCGACCAGGAGGCTAGAATGTGGAGCGGACCGACCAGGAGGCTAGAATGTGGAGCGGACCAGAAAGCCTTGAAGCTTGTTGGCGCGATCAAGAGCTAGTAAACGACCGGATACCTTGTATATTTGGAGCGACCAGAGATCTTCTGCACTCTGGTGCGACTTGGAACTCTTCAGTATCTTGGATCGACCAAATCTCTTTAGTAGTCTGGAGCGACCAGGAGTCTTTGGCTTCTGGAGCGACCAGCGCTAGAGAGACCAACTTTCTTTATATATTCTGATGCGACTGAGAATCTTCTGTACTTTTGGGATGATCAAGAGCTTTGGTATGTTTAGAGCGACCAACTATCTTGAATATTTGGAGCGATCGGTAATCATTGGCCTCCGGAACGACCAGAAGCTTTTAGTTCTTTGGCACGATCGAAACAACTTCGTGTTCGAAGCGACCTGAAAGCGACCAGCTTTAGGACGACCAGGACTCTTGTGCTACGACCGCCCCCCTTTTATCAATGACAGAACCGACCCCTTCTTCAAAATGCTTAAAACCGACCCATATTCATTTGGATCGATCAGATGGATAACACATGTCATGATGTTTTTGCCTGTTTATATGCTGAAATTCACTGGACTTACCAGACTTATGTCTGACCTAGTTTTGTTTTGCCTCTTTTCTTCTATCCCCCCCCTAGGTTCACAGAGAGGAAATGTTACCACTTAGCTCAATTTTTCTTCCAAGCTCGAAGATAGTCGATGTATTGCTTTGGACTCTCTCTTCCACTGTTATGGCTGGTTCACGCTTTATTGGGGAATATCATTGTTATTTTTCTGCTTCTTTTATACTTGGAAGTTTTGAATCAAGACAGAATTTCTATGTATTATTTTTAAGTATGTTTGAGACAATTGTTGTAAAAGCTTGATTGAACCACATTGTTTATAAAATGACTTTATTTTCCGCTGCATTGTTTGTCTGTCTTGTAATTTATCCACATCTTTTACCTAAAGTGCTCCACCGAAGTTAAGGCATTTCCTTTGTGAGTGACTTAAATGGAGGTGGGGTATTTCACTTAGTATCAATGCTGAAGGTTACCGGATCAAATAAAAGATTTGAAAAATTATTTTCAAAACGGTTTTAAAAGAAGCATTGTCAAAAGAAAGGTTTTGTTTGAAGGCATATTCCCCAAAGCCATATGCACTATCTTTTGATCCTCTGTTTGAATCCTTGTTTCCTTCTTTCCTGAGTCTCCGGGGCTCCTGGCTTTCAGGGAGGAAACCTCATCGCGGCTTGGCTCCGTAGGCTCAATGAGACTACGATACCTGTCAAAGGGCGAAGAAGTGCCCAACCTCCATCCATAGTCGTGGTAGTTTCACCTGTGGCTAATTCTCTTCCAAGCTTCGTAGGGTTTCCTGTGTTATGGAGGCAATGTTCGTGAGACTTATCAAAATGGTTCACAAAGTAAGTAAAGAGAAAGAGGCCAAAGGGAAAGAATCACAAACAAGGGATTGGAATATAAGAAGGGCGGAGGAAATAATAGATCCCGCAACAAGAGGAAGTATCTTTTCTACGGTATAGCGGGTCATTTAATTGTAGGAAGTAAAAGACAAGTGGTTGTTTTTAGCATGGTGAGGCAGGGCATCATATCAAGGATTGCCCGGAGGGCAAGGACAAGGACAAAGGACAGGATTTTCAGGAAGGAAAGTGCATGCTTTCACCGCCAGCGTACCTGAGAGAAAGATAGTAAATTTTAGTTTTTCTTTTTGATCATCCTGTTAGTAATCTTTTTGATTTTAGCGGTTCACATTTGTTTGTATCTGCTTCCTTAGTTGAGTCTCTGCACCTTAGTATTAGTATAATAGAAGATCCTATTATTGTCTCAAATCCAATTGGCGGTTCGGCTCATTTATCTTCGGTTTGTAAGGATTTGAGAATATCTATGTTAAGGATTGAGTTTAAGTATAATGCTTACGTTTTTGGTTCCATGGGCTATTGGTTGATTCTAGGCATGGGTTGGTTAGCTAGTAATTGCGAAAGGAGGGTAGTTTGATTTTTTTTACTTACCACAGGAATACCCTCGAGATTTCGTGCGATCCTGAGGGGATCAGTTAGGCTTAGCTATCTAGAATAACTTGATGCATCTATCGACGATTTGCGATCTGTTAGAATAATCCATGAGTACACAGATGTTTTCGATAAGGTTAGGGGTTTTCCCCCTAAAACTCAAGATAGACTTCTGCATATACCTAGTTGACAATGCAAAGCCAGTTATGCGGTCAACGATAATTTTGGAGCAAGATTGGCGAGGATAGCCAGAGTCGGTTAAGTGCTCAATTGTTTGGTTGTTTTGCTAGTATCATCTCACATAGATCATCCAAATTCGGAGGAGGTATTCCTTAGGTGCTTGTCTGATATTGGTTTAGGCCTTTCGGGCTTGTACTTGAGGGATGTCGAGTTCGAACAGGATAGTTTGCGTGAGAAATAAATGGTTGTGGCAGGCACCCTAAGTAAGACTGACCTTAAGAGAGGTAAAAAGTACATAGCAACCTTTAGCTTTAGACCCTCAGATTTGTGACATGATGGATAAGCTAAGTAGAGGAGAGACCTCTAATCATCTTAGTATATACACTTGGTAACATGGTTAGCATCTGTTTAATTTCAAGAGATAGTTCTGGGAATGTTAGCATGACACATCAGAAGTTGTAGTGCTAAGTATACTAGAAGGAGAAGAGGTGGAACGAGAGGCGACAGTGAAATGAGTCCCAACTTATATTTGGGAAACACAAATTAAGGAGATACGCAATCGTAAAGTCAAGACAGTTAGAGCACAATGAAGCGAAACTCAAGAAGATGCGACTTAGAAGACTGAAGACTGGACACGCGCATCATAACCTTTCTGAGGGTATATCCTTGATCTCTCTTTTTCTGTAAAGTTTATTTGCATGCTAGTCTTTATCTTTTAAGTATATCCTCTTGGTCCATTCCCGACCCTTAGGTAGAATATAATGGACGTAAACATGTGTTTGAGACATGTTATGTTTGGAGGATGCAAGTTGTCGCAAGTGTTTGCTAGCGGTTGCTCGTGGATGCATATACAAACATTAGGCACTAGATCGGCTCGGTCACTTTCATATTGCATATGCATGAGTGAATTTTTATATATCTGAACTGAAACTTGATGTGTTATCATATGGATATTGCATTTGTATGAATGACTGCGCACTCATGTAGAAGTTATAAAGTACGATTAGGAATAATTGCATACATGATGGACTCATGGCACCAACATAATCCGCATTAAGGAGGTCAACTGAATCAGTAGACCGCCTGATTTTGCATTAGCTAAGGACATGTACACACACTATGCATATGATCATGAAAGCATTAGAAACCTTTTTAAGTACAATGGACGCCTGTGATTGAATGGTTGAGTAGATGGATGTTGGATGTTAGGACATTCATTCTTCTTAACTTAGAGAATTCAGCGACGAAATCCTTTGAGGGGAGAATGTAACACCCCGTATTTTCTGAGAATATTAAAAGAACCAATTAAAGAATACTTAATTTATAAAAGAAGAATTAAGGGAAACAGGTTACGCCATTGCATTCATCTCAAAATTCTGCTTGGAATAGAGTCCAAGTTTTCGTAAATCGGACTTCGTATGAGGAAGTTATGGCCTTCAGCAGTTTCAAGAATTTAAATAAAATAAAACAGCTCAAATTTAAAAGAAGTTCGAAATTCAAATCACACACCCGGGCTGGGCGGGAAAATTCCCGCCGAGGACCCAGGTCGACCAGGGGGTCGACCTGGGGGTCGACCTGGGTCAAATAGGTTGGCCAGGGGGTCGACCTCCACCTCTATTTCCAGATCCGAGGACAGGTTCGTTTTTCTGCATTTGGACGCCCGTTCTGACCAGATTCGCTGATCCCTATGCTATATAAACACCTCTAAGGCTACAGTTTTTTCTACACAACTTCATTACGCCTATACTCTACCCTAATTCATATCAAAATAAATCAAAGACGGGGATATGCTGCTCAAGTTCTTCGTAGAATCAACTTAGAATTCAAGTAGATATTCAAATGCTAATTCAACGACTTCAACAACTATTTTCTATGAATCATATCAAAATTAGAGAATCGATAGTCTACGTCAAGGGATAGCTTTTCAGTTTAAGAAATCATATCCCATAATTCAAGAATGTTCTGTAATTTGTAAGTTCATGTTACTTTCAGAAATAAAAGTTAATTGTGATTCTGACATTGTAATAAATCTGAATCTGAGATTATGCCTATTTCTATCTGTCTTTCTACATCCATTGGATTTATCTCATTGATAATATTATGTCCATTCTTTATCTCTTCTTTCCTTCTTCCCTTTTTTGTTTTATAGCCAGGCTACTGCGATCCTGAGCCAAATCTCATAAGAGATGAACGTACGTTGGAAATAAAAATTGGGCATAATATATGATTTAAACATGGCCAACGCTAAAACTGGGCATAATATATGATTTGGACATGACCAGCTCTAAAATTTGGGAAACGTATTAAATTGTGTATAATTGGGCATAATTGAGTTGTAACTGATTTGAGGGTATAACACATGTTGTATTCAAAACATAAAGTATATTGGACATATGACTTGAGATTTGAGGCATAAGGTATATTGGACATATGACTCGGGATTCAGGGCGTAAACTGAACTGTAAATAGGTAATGCATAGCACATTTGTGGTTTAAGACCTAAAATTGGTGCATAATATATATGATAGTTTATAACTTGGAAGAAGGAGATTATTGTGTATAGTGATTTATGGCTTAGGCATTAAAACCTATAGTAAGATAGGGATAATTGTAAATATAAACACGCCTAAATTGGGATTTTAGGTAATTGGCCTGCACTGTAATTAAAGGCTATAATCTGACATGAATTATGGAATATGTAATTTGACATATTGAACCTAGAATTGGCATGAACGACAAAGTATGAAATTGGAATATAAATCAAGTTTTGGGCATAATTGTTATTGTTGCGAATTTGGGGGCAACTTGAGCGTTAAATCTAGGTTGGGCGTAACATGAAAAATTGGAACATTAAATCTAGATTTGGCCTACCTATTGATTTGGGACGTCAAGTATAATGAATATTGTAATTTAGGGGCATGAATATTATTACAAACTTGTAAAGATTAGGCGTAGCATATTTTGAGTAATAACTTGAAATTGAATTTGGGGCCATAAATTGCAATTAGCTTTGTTGGGCATAACTTGAGAATTGGAACATGACTAGTTGGGATAATTAGCATGAAAATCTAGATTTGGACATTTATGGTAAATGTGGCATAATCTGAAATTGATAACAATTGTGAATAATTTCCATATAAACTGTAAATATGTAAATTAATGAAAAGATGAACATGCCTAACCCGAGGTTAGATTGAGCTGTGGTGTAAAACTTCCCAGAACCGTCCGGCACATCCAGTAACCACAACAATACCTATCTAATGTGAGAGGTTAGTGCATCATGCCTATGAAGAACCCGAGGTTAGATTGAGTTGTGGTGTAAAACTGTCCAGAACCGCCCGGCACATCCAGTAACTGCAACAACACACATCTAATGTGTGAGGTTGGTGCATTAATAAATCAATTAATGCTAATGAACAAGATGAATGACTAGGGTTAAGTAAATGAGAAACACTTAACCAATTTAACCAGATGAATGACTAGGGTTAAGTAAATGAGAAACACTTAACCAATATAACAAGATGAATGACTAGGGTTAAGTCAATAGGAAACACTTAACCGGTATAGCATGATGAATGGGTAGGGTTAAGTAATAAGAAACACTTAACCAATATAAATTGATTTGTGGTAAGGTTAAGTTAACACGAGAGGGCAACACTTAACCAATATAACTTGATTTTTGGTAAGGTTAAGTTAACACGAGAAGGCAACACTTAACCAATATAACTAGATTTGTGGTAGGGTTAAGTTAACACATGAAGACAGCACTTAACCAAACTAACATGAGAAGTAGATGGGTTAAGTAACTTTAATTAATTGATGACACTTAAGCAATACAACATGATGAACACATGGGGTTAAGTTAACAAGAAACACTTGACCAATATAACTTGATGAACGAACGGGGTCAAGTTAATACGAAACACTTAACCAATCCAACATGATGAGTGAGGAGGGTTAAGTTAATAGGAAACGCTTAACCAATCCGACATGATAAGTGAGGAAGGTTAAGTTAATAGGAAACACTTAACCAACATGACATGATGAATGGGTGGGTCAAGTTAACGTGAATGGACAAAACTTAACCGTTAAATAATCATGCTTGAATCGATGGGAGGGTTAAGTACATCTCGTGTAGGTGGGTAATATTAGTACATATAGGCCCACAAACTTAACCGTTAAGTAAACATGCTAGAATCGGTGGAAGGGTTAAGTACATCTCGAGTAGGTGGGTAATATTTGTATATATAGGCCCACAAACATAACCAGTAGGAAACCCTAGTAACGGGGACCCATTTCAGCAGTAACCCACATAGATGTATCATGGTACCCTGAACTAGGCAGGGTGGGGCACGATTAATGGGCTGATTATAAGCGGTCAAAACAGCGGCAGGGGGTACGTCAGTGTAGGTTCCGACGGTTTACAGGCGTGCACGTACTCCGGAGTGGGAAAAAGCAGGCACTGGGTACCAGTAGTTATACAATGTGCATCTTGAATCATGTCGGGTTGCTATCATAGGGACTGATATGGTGGGACCAGCACAGGGTGTCTACATGCAAGAGAGGGCCGATTGACACAGACACAAGAGAAATTAATACAAGTAAGGAGCCGATTGATAGGGTAGTAAGGGTACATCTAACACATTCATGGCAATTAGGCAGATTGAGGTGGAATCCTCATAATATATGTACACCTGAAGGCTACCACAATTGCGGGGATTGGGATAACGTTATCATATTATCATTTTATACAGATTACTACTTGGGACACTAGTTAGGTGGTGCAGAGATATAGAAATCAGAATAACAAGGTAGTAGCGAAGCAGAGAAAGACTAGAAATGCATTTTGTTTATATTGCCTTATCATATCTATACTAATCGAATGTTATCTTGTTACCCTTGTTCTCATGGTATTGTCTTATATTCAGTTTATTCACGTCATGATGTTTTTTCCTGTTTATATGCTGAAAGTCACTGGACTTACTTGACTTATGTCTGACCTAGTTTTGTTTCGCCTCTTTTCTTCCGTCCCCCCCCCCAAGGTTCACAAGGAGGAAATGTTACCACTTAGCTCAGTTTTCCTTCCAAGCTCGAAGATAGTCGATGTATTGCTTTGGACTCTCTCTTCCACTGCTATGGCTGGTTCACGCTTTATTGGGGAATATCATTGTTATTTTTCTGCTTCTTTTATACTTGGAAGTTTTGAATCAAGACAAAATTTCTATGTATTATTTTTAAGTATGTTTGAGACAATTATTGTAAAAGCTTGACTGAACCACATTGTTTATAAAATGACTTTATTTTCCGCTGCATTATTTGTCTGTCTTGTCATCTTTTACCTCAAGAGCTCCACCGAAGTTAACGCATTCCCTTTGTGAGTGACCTTAACGGAGGTGGGGTGTTTCAGGATGGATCTATCATTTCAATCCAAATCAGGGTGACAGAGATTTATCATTTCACTCTGTGTTCTTAATTTATTTTAATCGATAAATCCCGGGTTTATTCGATGCCCGTAACATCATGGGTAAATGGGATAAATCGTCACAATAAACATGCAATACCATGCACTGAATATGGAGCATTAGCAGTGTCAATATTAATTTAGTCATAAATTCCAACCAAACATCCATCACGAATCACTTCATCCAATTGATCAGTATTGAACTGTTTCACGGGTTAAGAAGGGTCAAAATTTCTAACTAGAAATTTAATTTAAATTAAATAACTAGTTATCGATCAAATTTGCATGTCATCACACTTGTATATCAAATTTACGTAACCAATTCAACAGCCAATCACAACCATGCAACCAAACTTATTTCATATTTTAATTCAATAAATATGGGAATAATTCAGTTCATTGTGAGCGATAAAATCACTCACCTTTGGGTCTTTACTTAGTCAAACGTCCAACTAAAGGCCAAAATTTGACATTCTTCAAACGTAGCCAAACCAGTGCAAAAACGTCCGCAATCTCGCCACAATCCCAAAGCAACAAACCGTGCGAAAAACCGAGTTAAAACGAGAAAGTTATCAGCATTTTTCTATTTAAATTTTAAATTATATAAAAATAAAAACTATATTCCCTTACCAAACTAAAACTTGCCACGTCAGCAAGGAGATTCTTCTTCCCGCTCGTGCCCCCTCTATCTCGTTACAGTGAACGACGCAAGCAACCCAAAACAACCGAACTTTGACCGTCGATATCTCTTTGCTCCTTCCGCTTGAGGACCTCCGACCACCCTCGATCAAAAGCTCACGGACCTGCGCACCCAACCTAGTCAACGACGTGACCCCCGGTAGCGTAGCTTACCGCCGGTGCTGACCAGAACGAAGAGGGTTTTAAACCCTAAATCGCAAATCCCAACCACATCACTGACTTTCGAAGATGTCGTCACCACCATTGAACTCGTATGGTCATCCTCGACAATACCCATATCTCGATTTTCCCGATTAGCTTTAGAAACGAAAAACCCTAATTTGATTTCATGGGTTTCGCAATTCAAAGCTTTGACTGCCGATTTCCGGCAGCTCTGAGTACTGCATTTCGAAACAAAAGGTACCAGTAGCTTCGTATCGTCGAGGGCTTCGATTTGATATGTAATTTGTTGGGTTTTGAAGAGATTTTATTTTAAAGTCTGTATTTTTATTTGATCTAGGGCTTGGAATCCTTATTTCATCCATTGGAGATAAAATGATGGAGGAAGTATACGTATAGTGTAGAATGAACTGATGAGGTGTTAGATAGGTTTTATTTGTGCAAATATAGAAGGCCCAATAGGATAAATAACCAATTATCATGTTACACTGTTATCTTCCACATTTTCTCTCGTACAATCAAATAGTAAGTCGGATCGTAACGCAAATTGGAATCCTACCATAATTCACTGTTCTGGATTTAATGGCGCCAGTTTCGTCGAATTCCGAGACAGTCGCCAAAACAGTTAAATTTCATAGTTAATTAAATAAATAAAATATTCAATTATTCGATTAATTGTTTTAACCCAAATTTAAATATTTATAAATTCCATTTTAATTCAATTATGACTTAACTAAAATTTATAAATTGGTTTCACACATTTAAGATCCCAATTTATTTATTTACAAATAAAATTTTCAAACATTTATTAAAAAAATCATTTAAAGTATAAATTTTAAAATCCCAACAATTTATAAATAAACTAAATTTGGAAAAATTTATTCATACTTAACTCAAACAATCATTATCATAAAATCAACAAAACTTGATTTTTTTTCTCTAATATTATTCCATTTTATTTATTTTAAATCTAAATTTAAATATACAGAAATATGGGATGTTCATTCTCTCCCACTTAAAATCTTTTCGTCCTCGAAAAGAGAACGAAATATGATATTGACCATATTCATACCTCCAAATCCATATTTACAAAATAGTATTTATAAAATAAGTTGTGTGATTGAAAAATCTCACAAATTTTCTAACTCCCGAAATCAAGGAAAATTTCGGCAGCATCTCCTTTGTACGGAGAGGTCTAGGAAAAATCCTAACATATATATAAACTCAATATTCATCTCATCTCACGATGAGGCACCCCAAGAATGGGGAACACATATATAAACCAAAACCATATAACACAAATACGTACGTTCTTTAGCGTTTATATGCGAATTTATTTAGCTTAGCATTTAGCATTTAGCGCAAGCGAGCTCCGAAGCGTAACGCGACTTCCCTATACCTGCTACATACTCACATATACATGAGAATCATACATACACTAAATAGCAAATGCTTATAACTTACACAACATATCATCGACATTTCAACTACAAAGCTATAATATTCATGACAGGCCAGCAAACAAATCATCTATTATCACCCTATAAATGATGGAATTGGACTAAACACACAGGGAAAAGTTGTGCCATTTCTTCCAAGATTTCCGAATTTTCCGGATTCGTCGAATTCGGATAATTCGTTCAGAAGTTATGGCTATTTTACTGAAGGCGAACAGCTTAGCCTGTACACTGAAAAATGCAGATCTAAGTTGTTCAACCCAGTTTTCAACCCCTTTAAATCTCAAAATTTTACAAAGAATATTAAGGGAAATTTTTAGTTCAGATCTTAGGATTTTCGAATTGTACTCGTGCATTGAAATCCGACGCTCCGTTAGGAAGTTATCGTCAAAACAATATAGGTATACGCTTCAGATTTTTATTTTTCTGCACGTTGAACTAAAACTAACGCCTTGATTTCAACTTAACAAACCTGAAAATTTGACAAGGCTCTATTAATGGAAGTTCTTGGTTAGTTTCTAAGGTTTCCAACAAGTCCGGAATCATCAAATTCTGATCATCCAATCAAAAGTTATGGCTATTCTACTACAGCCTATCGAACATTTCATATTTTCGCATGAACATTGATTATTTAGAGCTTCAACTTCCGGATTCCAAACGTTTGAAAATTCTTTTCCACCTAAAATTTGTTATCACTCCGTTGATTGAGAAATGGATTTTAAATCAATTTTCTTACTCAATTTCCGATATTTTTTCTATCCAATTTCTCGCTTCAAGTCAAACATTATTTCTTGTTAAAACTTAAATTCTTTTTTTTTTTACCTTCCTACAAACTCGATATGCATTCATTTCTCAATCCATTAATATGGGACACATTTGCCAATTCGTTTACATCTATTTGCATTCCTAATCATCTCATTTCCAAATAGATTTAAAATTCGCTTTCCCTTCTATTTAATTCAACCAAATTAATTTATTTACCAAGTCACCAAGTTTCATTCATAATCTCATTCTATCTCATTCCGTTTGCCCAATTTTCATTTTAACTTTCCCATCTAATTCGATTATATTAAATCCTTAATCCATTAATATGAATAAACTCACCAAATTCCTTACTTATTCTTGTTTCTTCATCCATATTTCATGAATTGCGTTCCATTTAGTCAACTTTAAATCCATACTTAAGGGTTAGGACCAGCGATGGTTTGTATATAACCAATTTATTTCTCTTGTTTCAAAATCTTATTTTACTTACCTATCCACCAACATACGTTCATTCTATCAACTTATTTAGTCTTCAAAATTGATTTCGTTTCTTTAAATCCTTATAATTCAGGTTAAGTTCTATTTTCACATCGCATTTCAATATTTTAAATTTTTTCACTAATGATTCGCTTAACCATTACTTATTTCGTATAAGTCAAATTTATTCGTATCTTCTTATTCTTATATTCGGCCCTTCGATCCATACCTTAACCCTTTTCGCTTATTCGCATCTCATACTATATTAACGTTTGTTTCTTTAACTCAACTCATTACTTAGACTTTCTAGTTCCAAATTGAATTAAGGCTCGTTTCTAACTCTAAATTTTAGACTTAGTTCTCAATCATTATTATTTGATTTCCTAAGTTACTTTATTTAACTCGATTTCTCTCCGAATTAAGTTATACTTCATCTGATAAAATGTTTTACAATCCATTCTTTTCATTGTTTATACTTAGGTTTATATTCGACATATTGACCAACCGAGGTTTAATCCATTCAGGTTTTACGTCTTCATTTCACCAGTACACTAATTCATCTTTTACTTTCTCCATTTAATTTATCGACCATTCCCATTTCATCAATAACAAAAATTCCTTTCAATTCCTTCTCGACTAACTTAATATCTTATTAATTAGCCACGTCATGAGTTAACACCATTTTTACACAACCTAATCCTCCAATCTATTTTGGTTGACTTAAGTTGAATTTATTTCGTGGTAAATTTAAATTTCTTCTAACACCCTTACTAACCAAAGTTGGGGTTTGTTTCCCTTATTATCATCCATATTTAAGAGTTCCGTGGCGACCCCTTAGTTCTTAAGTCCATTCCATAATTTCAAGGTCTAAAACTCCAATGAATCGAGAAAATTAATCTTGAATCGATGTAGTTAGTTAGGATGAACTTAAATTGCTTGATTACGGGTTTTAGAAACCAAGTTTAAAATGCATATGTATTTATAAAATCCATAGAAAACATGCCATAAATTGAAATCCAATCTTTAATTAACAAAACAAAGAAATTTCAATCCTGGTTTAATCTTAAACTCCACTTAACATACCCTTGGAAATTAGATCCAAAATTCTTTTCAACAAGTTATGAAAGTATGGAGTGGTCTCCCCTACTAAGACACTTCATAATAAATGTCGATAATGCGTGCACTCATTACCCAAGTCATTTCTGATGTCCGAGAAGGGATTGCACACTTATTTCTTTTAAAATCCTTTAAACCATTCCTTTCTAAAATACTTATAATACGATATTATTTCAAATTTTGACAAAACTATTTCAAAAGTACCCCAGGATCAAGTTTCAAGTTCATTTCTATTTCAATCTCAAACCTTTCTCACCCAATTATACTTAAGGTATATCATTTCATTTTCAAATATTTTCATAGACCATTTAAATTTCCTTATTAAATTTATTATTGAATCAACCGTAATAGGTATTAACTTAATATATTACCTACTAATAATTAGTGCTTATACACTTAAAACCAATAATATATATAATTTATATAAAATATAATCATCAACCATATTATGTCGATCCATTCTTTTCGATTATTTATAAATTCCTATCAATTCTATGGCGTCCCATATATCGACCAAAATCCATAAATATTCAACAGAACAAATCAACACAATATAAAACCATGTTTATATCAAAATACAAATACGCTCTCTCATATATCACTCAAACACATTCTAGGGCATTATTAACCCCATCTTTAATGAGTTAATTCCCAAACAGAGCCAAGGTTATCGCTAACCATCGCTCTGATACCAACTGTAATGACCCAGATTTTCGACCGTTTAAAATCGACAATAAACCACACATGTCGACCCAAATCTATTACTTAAATAGTAAAACAGGATGAAGACACCCCTGATGTGGACCTTTTACAACGCGCTATTTCAAAATGGCGAAATATTACGTGCTCTCCCCTTTTTTCTTAACTAACACTTCCCCAATACAACCCCACGTTCTCCAGAATTACCGAATCGTACCTACCTTCCCCAAACTCAATTTCGTCTTCCCCAACTCCATAACAGCCGGTTGCCCACCAATAGCGTCTTCCTTTCTACTCATCCTGCCAAGTTTATCATTATTCCTTCTACGGTTCTACCCTATCAACCGCCCTTCCCATTTTCCACCGACATCCTCGTGCTCCGCCGCCGAAGAACCTCCTACCAATCACAATTGCTGATAGGGCTGACAGTCAAACTACTGCATACGGTTGCTTTCGTCATTGCCATTTGACGGAACTTCCTCCGACCTGTAATACCCTTTCCTCATTGCATTACTATGTACTAATTTTTTCTAATTGTCTGCTTTGCTTTTCCCTTCTACTCCAACGACATTTTCTCGCCTATTTCAACCCAAATCATCTTTTTTTTCATGCTTTATTCAATTCATATTAAGGTCTACTACTTTGATGCTTTGTTTTTTTGTCCTCACAGGAACAGTAGATCAATCTTCTTGCTTCAATTCTACTGGATTCATCACTGTTGCTGCTTTCGTATTTTTCTCCCATCTCAGTTTCGTATCCCGGTGTACTATCATTGCATTATTTTCATCAATATTAACAACGTCCTTTTTTGCTCTCTTTTTTGAGTGTTTTTTCACTGTTTACACTATATTTTCTTACTTTTTACACATTAGTATCCTTGCGCCGGGCTTAAACTCTAAATGATCACGTCATTGATGTCTAATGGGCTATGTGTATACATTAGGTTCAACACCAGTTCGTGTTCTTACAACCGAAGGTCAGAGCATAACTTTTGGACTAGCTTGGGGATTCTTTTGCTTTTCTATACATGAGGTAAATATTATGACTTCTTTTCTCCTGTTCGACTTGCTGTTCTTTTGAGTCAGGTCTGATACGAATGAATGCTATCCCTCAGCTTTTCACCTCTTATCGAATTGTCAATTCAAGTTAGTTACCAATTACATATTTTGTGGATACACAACGATCAAATGGATTCCTACTTTAGATACTTACTCGATATGATTTTGCAATGATTTACCTCTACGAAAATACCTTACTGAACCATTCAAAGCATTCTGGTTTATTCTTTCTCCTTTTATTGTATGAATTTTAGATGAAATTCAATTACATGTGCTTGCAATATGGTGTTTTTTGTAATATAACAATTTCACGATACTTGCTCATAATGTTGATCATATTTTTGTGCCAATTAGTGGTTAAACAATCCTACCCATCCATCAAAAATTTCTGCCATTATTTGAGTGTCGCCCTACCATTATAATGTAGGATAAAAGGTGCTATTTAAATATGATTAACAACTTTAAATGATTACACCTTCAAGCTTTTCTGGCCTTACATCGTCCATCTGTTGCATTTTGAGAGCCTTCACAATGTTTACTAATCCTCCGACAAAAAACAGTATGCTTCCAGCTATGCTCAACCATAGCCAACTCCTCACCTGCATTTCCATTACGATAATAATAATAATATGAATTCAACACTCTGTGTATTGTAGGATTATGTTCATTTTCCATTATTTAGTTTTTGTGAATGTATATACCCAATGTGTCATGTGCTCATCATATGGTTACAATAAGAACCTGCCAATAGGACATGGCCATCACGAAAAGTGCATACATCGTGATGCTACATTGCTGCTATCATTTTTTTTACCCACCTCAGGTTAGTAACTCTGTGTATTGTCCTTGCAGTAATTTAGTTACACACGAATCAACTACCTCCTTTTTTTTAATGCGTTCCATTCGATCCAGATTATGGTTTATGGAATACTACTTTGATGCTCTGATTTTGTCCTTCCCAGGTACAATGTATCCTTCTTCCTGCTGCGATTATATTATTGTCTGGATGCTACTATCATCTTTTTTCCCACCTTAGGTTAGTATCCCTGTGTATTGCCCTTGCAGTACTTTAATACAAATTAATAATATCCGTATCAGTGATCATGAATACCACATCATTGATTTTTTTTTATTCATTGTTACCATTATTCTTCACGTATCCACTACTGACAATATAGTTGAGGTGCTAATTGCTGCTTCTGCCCTTTTTCCACATTATGACGTCCATTTCTGCCATGTACGAAGTGCGCTGTTAATATCCTACAACCACATATGTGTGTTTATTACGTTTACCTATTTAAATTACATAAAATTATTCCAATATTACTTTTTCTATTGGTTCATTGTAACTTTGAGATTACCACCATGTTCCATGCACACATGTACAACTTAGTTGTCTGTTATTTTTAGTCCGCATTTATTGTTGGAAAACTTTATTTTATACAAACATAAATTTAGTAACACACTGTTTCATGTTTCCTCGTCAAATAGATCCGGCGCTGATGCTACTTTGATTTTTTTTCCATCTCAGGTCTGAAAGTACTTTGATTTAATAATGTTGCTATTTACATTTTATACTGATACATTTCCCCACTATCCTCACTATCCTCCAGCACCTTAACCTGCACATTGCATTGTGTGTTACCTCATTTTATTTCTGCTTATTTGTGTTATTTCCATCATCTTATGTACACATATAGAGGTACGAGTTCCTTTATATGCATAATATCACCAAACCCTACGCACTAAAAGTGCAAAGCTATACCAATTCTTGGTAAACGGTTGAGACATAGAGTGCAACCGTACCGTAGTCCCAAATTTTATTTATTATCTGGTTTTAATCTTATTTTTTTAATCAATCCAAGGCATCCTAATACAATGATCATTCTGATCTTCTAAATGCAATTTTACTCACTTTGGATTTAGTCTGACTATATGACAACTAAGACTGTTTCGGTAACGGTAAATTCAACATTACCATATCATTACCGGTCGATCGGTAACCATTTTTGATTGAAATCGGTATACCAGTTAAAACGGTATGATAACGGTAAATTTACCATTTTTAACGGTAAATTATCGGTAACATTTCTTCAATACCAGCGGTAACGGTAATTTTACCAGTTAATTCAAAACAGAAGTATACTCATCTAATATGTTTTATTATGTGCACGTAGAACCAAATAAATGATTATATTTAGTTCAATGATCAGATGAAATAATTTCAAATATACTTATTTTCTTTTTCATCTATGTTTTTTATAAACTAAACACTACATATAGCATAATAAAGATGCACTATGTACAAAAAATATGTTAAGAAATAAATTTTGATGGACAGACGATAATTTACCATTACCGGTGTAATGGTTACCAGACTATCGGTATACCAGTCATCGGTATACCAGTCGATCGGTAACGGTAACGGTAAGCAATTCTGACTTACCAATAAAAACGGTACGGTAACGGTATTTGCCAAACGGTAACGGTAACCATTACCGTAACTTCCCTTTGACAACCGAGTTGGTTCTTCTGCCCTTAGCCTTTCCAAAATGCAGTTGGAGACGAATGACCAAATGGTAATATAAGAACACATGGGGGACCTTTCCCATTATCTGTTTTTCTTTTTCATGGATTTTTTTATCATTTATAATGGAAGATCATGCAACACAAAACAGAATAAAACATTTATCTAAAATGCTTTTGCCTGTTTCGCATATACTATATCCAGATAACATACTATTTTTCCTCAAGGTACTTTAGATAATGCCACCACAATAAGTGTGCTTCTTGATGAGTGATATTTTAATATTGTTGTTTATGTATCCAATTTAAGTTTCATGTATGTAGGTGAGTGGGTCAGGGAAGGTTTCACCAAAGCTTCCAGCTATATGTACGTCAATGTTTTTCCTATTCCCCTCCCCCCCCCCCCCCTTTCATCATTTGTTATGACACTTCAAAATACTTATTTTTGCTTCCTCCAGTTGTTATTCAGTTAGTAAAAACATTACATTATTTTACAATTCAATTAAATTGATTGTCATATAATGCCTACTTAATAATTAATAATTATATATTGAGGACCTCATATATTCTGTTATGCTTCCTATGTTACACCAGGAAATACGTTTTCCTCTGTAACCATTTAGCTTTAGTGTATAAGTTCCATCCTCCCTTAATATTTACTTTTACAAATTGGTTCACAACATCATGTTTAATAAAATAAACTTGTCACACTCATTTGATCGCATGCTCAAGTGTGCCTGCAAACAGACTGTATTAAAGGAAATATTCACAACCATTTCCAATTACACTAGAACTAATTTTTAAAGGATAACGCTTATAGGTTTTGCATCAGTGATAGACCTTCTGACTGTACGCAAAGAACGGACCTCAAACTAGAAAGAAAAGCTACCGTGACTTGGTAATACTTGGGATACCAAGTATCCTAACATGTGTGAACTAAAAGGAAAGCAAATTGTAAAGTTTTCACTTTGACAGCTTAATCTTCAAGAAAACGTGACCAACATGGTAGTGAGGTGAGACAATGGTTGCATCATGGTTGTGCTTACTCAGTCATTTCAGAGCAGGATAGTTATGGGATAGTACCCTTTACTTGAAGTTTTACTTATTAATTTATTTACATGCATTGTACAGTATAGGCTTACAATTACTTCATTTAGCACTTGCAGCTAATGGTTCATTTATTTTGATGATATATGTTTTAGTTACATAAACTATGATAAAAGTGAAATGAAATTTTAATCCACCTGCAATTATGTATCTCTGTGGTAATAATAATATTGTTAGTAGGTAAATGCATTTTTTATATACAAACTCACTATGTATATCATATGGGTTGGTGAAGTCATGTGACTTGTGTATTGAGATGAAAATTTGGAGAAAGTTAAAATCTGTGCACTCCTAGCTGGTTCTATTCAAACATGCACCTATACCAAAATTTAGTCCAAGTTGCCATATGTTTTTTACACACTTACATATAGAATAACAATCCTGCTACACAAGGCCAAAGGTTACCACGTCATTGCTTTATAGTTTATATAATAATCACCCACACCTCATTGTTTACTTCCAACTACGTCGAACATGTGCTTGCTACGTTGCTAGCTTTGGTTGTTACTTAACCATGTCTACTACCTATAGTTCCATCTAAATTTTTTCCATCATTGTTTACAAAAATATTTTGGCCCTCTAAATACTTGCATGTCTGTTTTTATTCAAACGTAAAATCAACTTCAAAAATAAAGATACTAAGCGGTAGCTGTCAAATGCTCTGGTTAATATTTATATCAATCGCAATTCCAACGCAGACGATCGAAACCATTTACCACCCTGCTGCCATCATTACTCTACTCTTTCAACTATATCATAAACATAAATTAAACACTACCCGCACGGGATACTCACTAGTAATCTCAAATATAGGTAGTTATTGGGAAAAGAAGAAAAGAAAGAAAGAAGAGAAAAACACAATCACAGAACCTCACATCGGAAGGACAACATTTAATAATTAAATAGCAGTTTAAACAGTTGAAATTTATGTACAAAAGGCTATAACATCAATGGTTATCAAAGTTACACATATACAGATATAAATACATGACAGCGGAAACAAAGTGCAGCGGAAAAATATTATACATAATAGATATATACCAACTTCATCTTCGTGCTCCAAGGAAGGAAATCTTCGCTAGCTGCAACATCTGCTGACCCAAGCGTATTGCATAAAAAGAAACACAACAAACACTCGGATCAGTACTAAATCATTCTCATATTAGTCAAATCAAAATACGAAATAACTTGAGTGTCATGGGTGCAGTAACTCAAGAGATGTTACGGGATTTCTCCATCTCTCGAGGATCCGTTAAACTAATACATACATAGTATAATATGCTATTATGATAGTGTCTATCCAGTAAAGTAAACATCATAAAAATAGCGTAAGCGGGATTACCATATTACCCTTACGCCGTTTACATGCACCAACAGTCTATACAGTACCGTAAATTCACCGTACTGGTGTTATCAGAGGGCACTCCATAGAAGGCAATGCTAAATCAAAATCGTATGAGGCTCGATATGGATAAATATGACAAGGTACTCGAGGCAATGCCCAGGGTAGGATTCTACCAATTGCACTCCCGGACTGGTGGTAACGCATAGCAGCCACTACCGCCCACCTCGGATCACACTCCCAAATTAAAAGGGCCCAAATCATCATCATCATCATAGTCATAGAAATAGTATCGAAGAAGTGTGTCCGATCAAAGGTGCTACCTCAATTAGTCACGGTATAGCTCCTTGTTTAGTCATTTCAATTCTGACCCGAAGGTCAAGGCTATTTCGACATCGTTCATCTTCTTCGATTCAATAATCGCCTCCAAGTCATCATACATCATTCTGGATACGTCGTAACGTTCACAGTTGTCAAAGTGGTATCAACACTGACAGAGATTATGCCTTATTTCTACTCCGCTGTCCTTAACAACCAACGCTTACATCTTTCACATCGGTTGGTTCTTTTATATTTCATAAAGGTTCGCTTTCATATCAAAATATTATATTCTATTTCGAACCAATTTATACTCAAATAGAATATAATTTCATATCAAAATATCATAATCATACCAAACCGATTATATTCTAAATTAGAATATATTTCCATATCCTTATATCATAATCATATAATATTTCAAAATCAATTATATTCAAATAGAATATATTTCATCTCAAAGATTTCAAATTATTCCAAATTGATTTATGTTCGAAATCCATTCATATTCAAATAGAATATATACTTCATAACTTATTTCAATCCTGAGACGACCCGAAATCCCGTTCAGACGGAAACAAGGGTTATCTTTGGAATATAACACAGAAACAGATAATAGCAGAACAAAATTAAATAAATACACCAGATAATGAACAATAAAATATACTGGATAAGAGTAATCATCAGAGTTACACAGTATACAGGATCTTACTTAGTACAAATACAGTTCAGCTATACATAAATGTCTACAGCGGAAATAAACAAAATATGTACAATAGGAGCTGAACAGCATAAAAAGAGATAAATGATAGAATCCATCTTCAGCTCCAGCTATCCAGAAAGAACCAGCTAAACCTGAATACAAGGCTGCCCGCGTAGAGAAGGGGCACCCGAGTTTGAAAGTGAAACAAACTACGAGTCAGTCATGGGACTGGTATGAGAAATCTACTCAACACATCTATAATTTGGCAAATCACAGGACCACGCCACTTTCGTGGAACGGGTTTACTCCATTGGATTGCCTGTGCTTTAAAACAAATTTTTCTGTTAAACATCGCTATGCTTTTTATAAAAATGAAGCCATTATAAGACTCAGTTCCCATCACACAATGCAACGCAAACCGGAGGATAGAGTTTTACCTTATAATGGCCAAAATATGATTGATACGAATAAAACAAAGGCATTTGATATTATTGCTAGTGTCAATATGTTTTGAAAACAATTTCAAATCATAACTATCAATCATAGACGGCATGGGTACCATATATCATGTCGCCATATATATATACAATCAAAACCGCACGATCACGTATTTGGAAATTGGATTTCCGTCATGAACCAAGGCAAAAGATAGTCCTTACCGAATTCGAGACGCTCTAGCCCGCCCCTCAGGCAAGTACTCAGTCAAGCCTTTGGATCGTCAGGGCCGGTCCACCGATGTGGATTAAAATTCCTGAACACTGCGTTTCCCCACCCTTTGGGGCGTAAATGAGCCAACGAATGACTCCATCGGACCCGGATCGTCCGATCAAACCGAGGCGCCTCGCAACAGCAACAACCACTTAGGTGAAAAGTATATAAATGTCAGGGCTGGTAGGTCACTGACACCACCCTAGCTAGAAAGAAACGCAGGCCCTCCCTGATGTCCTCTCCCGTTTTAGGTTCATACCGGGGTGTGAGGTTCGCGATTCTACGTTATACACAAAGCTACGCCACACTGGCGGTGCTTTGATCATCACCACAAGACTTTGCTTTTCAACAGAAGCCCTGATCACTGCATCTTAGCATGCCACACATGCAATTCATGCCATGCGACTGATGTCCATCGATATACAACCTCTGAGCTCGTGCGTCTCAGAGAAGGGCGTTAAGCAAAAGAATAAATTCTCCGCCGCCAAACAGATGTATATTTAACAGAAATCAATCAACACAGAATAAACTCCAATGTCAGACACACAGTCCATTTACAAGTCCGTTCTGGGTCTGAACGAAACCGGAGGCACTAAATACCTCGCAAACCCATCGATCACCACGTACGTCTGGACGATCACCACTCATTATCCATATTTCGGGATGCCTCCCAATCAGGACCTCGGTTACCATCCAAACGAGGTGAAGATCTCCGGTCTTCGACCGTCGTCTTCATCTTCGAATTTCAATCGTCGGTCAATTATTTGAAATGAGAATTAACTCGGCCTTTTCAAATAATTCACGTATATTTAGAATTTCAAATCAATTTATTTCAATGGTTAAATTATTTGACAACACCAATTGCGTTCTTTAATGTAATTTTCACACCAAACACATTCAACCATCAAAAGCCACATAAATCAAGCAAATTCAGTTTATTTCCATTCCATATCGCTTATGATATTTTATAACTATTTATCGCTATTTTTATTTATTTTAAAATAGCTAATTTATTCAAAACGACGCTTCGGGCCATAAAGCGGCCGTGGCGCTGTTTTTCTTCAGATTTGATTTACACATATCTGAAAATCTAACCGTTGGATCTTCACAAAATTTACATCATTAGAAAGGTCTTTTCAAAACGAATCCAACGGTTCCAGTTTCGGGAAATTCCGACGGTCGGATCTCCCGATACAATCGTTTGAAGTTTCGATTTCAAAATACGAACTGCAGCGTCGTTATTCGATTAAATATAATTATATTTATATATATATATAAATATATAATCGTTTCAGGCGTTGTTTTTCTTCAGATTTGAATTAAACATTCCAGACAATCCAACCGTTGGGTTTTTACAAGGTTGGTGCCGTTGGAAAGATATTTCCAAGGCGAACCCGAGGGTTGAGGTTTCGGGAAAATCCAATTGTCGGATTTCCTGCACCAGTCGTTTGAAATCACGGTTTCAAAATACGAACTGCATGGCTTCGTTTCGTTTTAATTTTATTTATATTTATATAAATATAGTTCATTCAATGATTTCAATATCGTTTTCACTTCAAATATTTCACTCGCCTTAAATTTTTGGAAAATTTCGCCATAACCTCCCCTGCACCGGGAGCATCGGGAAATCGCAAATAGCTTTCCCGGTCCTTCTAATCTCAAAAAGAAAAAGAAAAAGCCAAGCGGCTAGCCAACAGGCTCATAAAATCATCACCCAAACAAAACAGTAAATGTGTACCTATTTGTCGGGCACAAAATTTTATTCCTCTTCTCTAGCCCCTTTGTTATAACCTGTTCAATGAATATGCATGTACATATATATACAGTTCTTATCATTTATCATTTTCTATTCAACTTCATATTTGATTTCTATTTGGTTTAAAAACACCATTCATTCTAATGTTACATAAATAGGTGCAAATCATTTCATTAGCTAATTAATGAATATTTCAACTCATATATGTTTATTTTGAACAAGTGGCTATTTTTTAACACTTCACATTTCAACGATTTATGCATACAATAAAAATGTGATTTTTATTGTAAAACAATTCATTTCAAAACACTATTTTTCTATATAGTTCATATAGGTGACAAAAATAGGATTTTTATCATAAAACAATTTCTTTTAAAACGAGATTATTTTACACAGTTCATATAGTCGACAAAAGGTGATTTTTATTATCAAACAATTTATTTCAAAATATGAATACCATTCAACACATGAATTTCTAATCAACGAATGAATATCAATTCAACACATGAATGTTTTCTATAGTTTTTATATATAGATAAAAGGTGATTTTTATTATCAAACAATTTATTTCAAAATATGAATACCATTCAACACATGAATTTCTAATCAACGAATGAATATCAATTCAACACATGAATGTTTTCTATAGTTTTTATATATAGATAAAAGGTGATTTTTATTATCAAACAATTTATTTCAAAATATGAATACCATTCAACACATGAATTTCTAATCAACGAATAAATATCAATTCAACACATGAACGTTTTCTATAGTTTTTATATATAGATAAAAGGTGATTTTTATTATCAAACAATTTATTTCAAAATATGAATACCATTCAACACATGAATTTCTAATCAACGAATGAATATCAATTCAACACATGAATGTTTTCTATAGTTTTTATATATAGATAAAAGGTGATTTTTATTATCAAACAATTTATTTCAAAATATGAATACCATTCAACACATGAATTTCTAATCAACGAATGAATATCAATTCAACACATGAATGTTTTCTATAGTTTTTATATATAGATAAAAGGTGATTTTTATTATCAAACAATTTATTTCAAAATATGAATACCATTCAACACATGAATTTCTAATCAACGAATGAATATCAATTCAACACATGAACGTTTTCTATAGTTTTTATATATAGATAAAAGGTGATTTTTATTATCAAACAATTTATTTCAAAATATGAATACCATTCAACACATGAATTTCTAATCAACGAATGAATATCAATTCAACACATGAATGTTTTCTATAGTTTTTATATATAGATAAAAGGTGATTTTTATTATCAAACAATTTATTTCAAAATATGAATACCATTCAACACATGAATTTCTAATCAACGAATGAATATCAATTCAACACATGAATGTTTTCTATAGTTTTTATATATAGATAAAAGGTGATTTTTACATTTTAAAACGCGAACACCATTCAACACATGAATTTCTAATCAACGAATGAATATCAATTCAACAAATGAAGGTTTTCTATTCAATGAATAAATATAGTTTAAGCAAATGAAAATAATTCAAACACACGAATATTATTCAAAATTTCGGCAGCATAACGGCAGGGTAGTTAAAACCGGGACCGTCCCTAGTACGGCTCCTCGTTCTACCTTAAAACCTCGCGGTTTTTGACAATGGGGATCATGCATCTAGTTCGCACGCAGGCGGCATGTATATATTTATTTCATTTCCACAAACTAATCCTATGTGGTTTCAACCAAATATTTTCCAATCACAAACGGGTATTTTTCAACCACAATCAAATCAATATCAACCACAAACAATCCCAAACAACCATTCGCTATCAATCAATTTTCACAACAATTTCAACCAATAAATATCGTCCATGGTTTGTGGACGAGGGGCGTAGATATATATATATATATATTATATATAGCAATTCACTTTTATTTCAACACATATATATATATATATAGAAAAAGAAATTGAAGAGTGAGAAATTCTCACCAATAGCTATCCAATACTACGATTCTTCCTTTAGAGAAATCTTCGCCAATCTCGCCTTTTGTCGCTTTCGTTGCCCGTATTCTCTACATATGTAAAAATCGAATTTTTACTATGCTATTCAATATATAAAAAAAAAACGAATTTTTAATTTGCTATTCAATATATAAAAATCGAATTTTTACTTTGCTATTCAATATATAAAAATCGAATTTTGACTTCGCTATTCAATATATAAAGATCATATTTTTATTATGCTATTCAATATATAAAAATTGAATTTTTATTATGCTATTCAATATATAAACATCGAATTTCAAAAATATAGATTCCGCCTTTTCAAAAATAAAGATTATATTTTTAATATTCCTATGATGTAAAAATTATATTTTTATTACTTTAAAAATATAAGAATCATATCTTACTTCTTCTACTTAATAAAAATTTCGTCTTTTCTATTTTAAAAATATGATCTTTTCTATTCTAAAAAATCTGATCTTTTTCTTTTTAAAGTTCTAATCTTTTTCTATTTAAAGTTCAAATCTTTTTCTATTTAAAGTTCAAATCTTTTTCTATTTTAAATCTTAAAATAAAATCAGTTTTTAAACCATTTAAAAATCAGTTTTATATCCTTTTAAAAATCAGTTTTAAATTCTTTTAAAAATCAGTTTCAAACCTTTTAAAAATCAGTTTCAAATTCTTTTAAAAATCAGTTTCAAACCTTTTAAAAATCAGTTTCAAATTCTTTTAAAAATCAGTTTCAAACCTTTTTAGAATCAGTATTTTCAGAATTAAAAATAAAAATAAAATAAAATAAAAACAACTTACATTAATCTGCGAAGAAGGGGGGGCGTCAGGCTCGGCGGCAGGAGGTGCTGGAGGTGGGGGTGCGGTGGGGGTTTGAATTTGAAGAAGGGGGGGCTCGCGAATTTAGGGCGTCGCGATGGCTTCAGGTGGGGGGGCGGAACAGGTGCGTCGAGGTGAAGAGGAGCGGGATCGGCAGCGTGGTGGGGGTCCTCCGGCGATGGCGCGGAGGTGGTTGGAGCTTCGGTGGAGGCGGCGGCTGCTACTGCTCCTTTCTTCTTCTTAAATTTTTTTTTTCTGTTTAATGAAATCGGGGGGGCCAGAAAGAGAAGAGGGAGGGAGATATATATTTATTTTATTTTATTTTATTAATTAATTTAATTGCATAAAGTTGACTTTTACCCACGACCTCGAAACGAGGCCCACCGCCTGTCGTCCATAGCGTTTCACCCCCATTCCGAACACAATGGGATATGTATCGCAAGCTGATTTGATCGTTACAATCAGTTTCCGTTGAATTTACATTTAAATCACTATATGGAATTTTAAACGTACATTTCAAATTACCGGGGTCACATACTAATTCTAAAAATTCCAGAAAAATATTTTCTAGCTTCGTATTGACGATACGGTCCTAACAAGACTAGTTTCGTCGAATTCTGAGACCGTTTGAAAAATGGCCAATTTCCAGTCGATTAAAATCAACTGAAACTGGTCAAACGCGTTTTCCTTTGCCACACTCACATATTGATTCGAAAAATTATGAAATTTGAAACCTAGCAATAACTTCACATCCCGGACCCAACAAAAGTGGTTTCGTCGAAATCCGAGGTCGTTTGCAAAATGTCCATTTTTAAGGGCCTGAATTCCATAGCGACTATTCAGAATTTTCAACTGGACATATCTTTTGATTCCCGCTATCAAATTTCGATTTGTCAGATTCGTTGGAAAGATATCATCTATTAGATCCTAATGTTTTTGGTTTCACTAAAATCCGGATTGTTTTGCACCCGGTACAGTCCGACAAAGTTTGAATTTAATTTTTGAAACTACAGCGCCATTTCAGGCCTTGTTTATAATTATAATTAATTATATTCGTTTTCAATTGTCGATTCAAACTCAGTTTTCATCGCCATTATTTAAAATATTTATTTTAAATATTTAAAATCTATTATTTTAGCCAATTTAAAAATTTTAAATTGGTTCAGATTTTCTGGGTCGTTACAATCTCCCCCACTTAAAACTTTTCATCCCCGAAAAGGAACAAAGTCGAAAGTGGTTTGATAAATCTACAATCACACAACCCAAAACCCAATTTGTTTTTAACCTTTCTAAAATATTCTGATCAACTCCTATATTCCTTCTGTTTCTGGCACTCATTTTTCTAGTACTTCTGCAATTAGCAGATCAAGTGTCAGGTCACAGAAAAGATAGTTTAAAACATAGAAACATATACTTCAAATGTAAATGTGTCTATCGAGGAGTATTCATTCTGCTTTACTCATACTAGGATATTGCTGATCCTATCTGTATTGAGTTACCCGTCCTAGAACACTACTGGTTCTATTTCTGACGAGTTCGTTCAAATGTTATATTCCAGAACTAAGCTTAACCAAAGCTCTGATACCACGTTGAGACGACCCGAAATCCCGTTCTCACGGAAACAAGGGTTATCTTTGGAATATAACACAGAAACAGATAATAGCAGAACAAAATTAAATAAATACACCAGATAATGAACAATAAAATATACTGGATAAGAGTAATCATCAGAGTTACACAGTATACAGGATCTTACTTAGTACAAATACAGTTCAGCTATACATAAATGTCTACAGCGGAAATAAACAAAATATGTACAATAGGAGCTGAACAGCATAAAAAGAGATAAATGATAGAATCCATCTTCAGCTCCAGCTATCCAGAAAGAACCAGCTAAACCTGAATACAAGGCTGTCCGCGTAGAGAAGGGGCACCCGAGTTTGAAAGTGAAACAAACTACGAGTCAGTCATGGGACTGGTATGAGAAATCTACTCTCAACACATCTATAATTTGGCAAATCACAGGACCACGCCACTTTCGTGGAACGGGTTTACTCCATTGGATTGCCAGTGCTTTAAAACAAATCTTTCTGTTAAACATCACTATGCTTTTTATAAAAATGAAGCCAATATAAGACTCTGTTCCCATCACACAATGCAACGCAAACCGGAGGATAGAGTTTTACCTTATAATGGCCAAAATATGATTGATACGAATAAAACAAAGGCATTTGATATTATTGCTAGTGTCAATATGTTTTGAAAACAATTTCAAATCATAACTATCAATCATAGACGGCATGGGTACCATATATCATGTCGCCATATATATATATACAATCAAAACCGCACGATCACGTATTTGGAAATTGGATTTCCGTCATGAACCAAGGCAAAAGATAGTCCTTACCGAATTCGAGACGCTCTAGCCCGCCCCTCAGGCAAGTACTCAGTCAAGCCTTTGGATCGTCAGGGCCGGTCCACCGATGTGGATTAAAATTCCTGAACACTGCGTTTCCCCACCCTTTGGGGCGTAAATGAGCCAACGAATGACTCCATCGGACCCGGATCGTCCGATCAAACCGAGGCGCCTCGCAACAGCAACAACCACTTAGGTGAAAAGTATATAAATGTCAGGGCTGGTAGGTCACTGACACCACCCTAGCTAGAAAGAAACGCAGGCCCTCCATGATGTCCTCTACCGTTTTAGGTTCATACCGGGATGTGAGGTTCGCGATTCTACGTTATACACAAAGCTACGCCACACTGGCGGTGCTTTGATCATCACCACAAGACTTTGCTTTTCAACAGAAGCCCTGATCACTGCATCTTAGCATGCCACACAGGCAATTCATGCCATGCGACTGATGTCCATCGATATACAACCTCTGAGCTCGTGCGTCTCAGAGAAGGGCGTTAAGCAAAAGAATAAATTCTCCGCCGCCAAACAGATGTATATTTAACAGAAATCAATCAACACAGAATAAACTCCAATGTCAGACACACAGTCCATTTACAAATCCGTTCTGGGTCTGAACGAAACCGGAGGCACTAAATACCTCGCAAACCCATCGATCACCACGTACGTCTGGACGATCACCACTCATTATCCATATTTCGGGATGCCTCCCAATCAGGACCTTGGTTACCATCCAAACGAGGTGAAGATCTCCGGTCTTCGACCGTCGTCTTCATCTTCGAATTTCAATCGTCGGTCAATTATTTGAAATGAGAATTAACTCAGCCTTTTCAAATAATTCACGTATATTTAGAATTTCAAATCAATTTATTTCAATGGTTAAATTATTCGACAACACCAATTGCGTTCTTTAATGTAATTTTCACACCAAACACATTCAACCATCAAAAGCCACATAAATCAAGCAAATTCAGTTTATTTCCATTCCATATCGCTTATGATATTTTATAACTATTTATCGCTATTTTTATTTATTTTAAAATAGCTAATTTATTCAAAACGACGCTTCGGGCCATAAAGCGGCCGTGGCGCTGTTTTTCTTCAGATTTGATTTACACATATATGAAAATCTAACCGTTGGATCTTCACAAAATTTACATCATTAGAAAGGTCTTTTCAAAACGAATCCAACGGTTCCAGTTTCGGGAAATTCCGACGATCGGATCTCCCGGTACAATCGTTTGAAGTTTCGATTTCAAAATACGAACTGCAGCGTCGTTATTCGATTAAATATAATTATATTTATATATATATAAATATATAATCGTTTCTGGCGCTGTTTTTCTTCAGATTTGAATTAAACATTCCAGACAATCCAACCGTTGGGTTTTTACAAGGTTGGTGCCGTTGGAAAGATATTTCCAAGGCGAACCCGAGGGTTGAGGTTTCGGGAAAATCCAATGGTCGGATTTCCTGCACCAGTCGTTTGAAATCACGGTTTCAAAATAAGAACTGCATGGCTTCGTTTCGTTTTAATTTTATTTATATTTATATAAATATAGTTCATTCAATGATTTCAATATCGTTTTCACTTCAAATATTTCACTCGCCTTAAATTTTTGGAAAATTTCGCCATAACCTCCCCTGCACCGGGAGCATCGGGAAATCGCAAATAGCTTTCCCGGTCCTTCTAATCTCAAAAAGAAAAAGAAAAAGCCAAGCGGCTAGCCAACAGGCTCATAAAATCATCACCCAAACAAAACAGTAAATGTGTACCTATTTGTCGGGCACAAAATTTTATTCCTCTTCTCTAGCCCCTTTGCTATAACATGTTCAATGAATATGCATGTACATATATATACAGTTCTTATCATTTATCATTTTCTATTCAACTTCATATTTGATTTCTATTTGGTTTAAAAACACCATTCATTCTAATGTTACATAAATAGGTGCAAATCATTTCATTAGCTAATTAATGAATATTTCAACTCATATATGTTTATTTTGAACAAGTGGCTATTTTTTTAACACTTCACATTTCAACGATTTATGCATACAATAAAAATGTGATTTTTATTGTAAAACAATTCATTTCAAAACACTATTTTTCTATATAGTTCATATAGGTGACAAAAATAGGATTTTTATCATAAAACAATTTCTTTTAAAACGAGATTATTTTACACAGTTCATATAGTCGACAAAAGGTGATTTTTATTATCAAACAATTTATTTCAAAATATGAATACCATTCAACACATGAATTTCTAATCAACGAATGAATATCAATTCAACACATGAATGTTTTCTATAGTTTTTATATATAGATAAAAGGTGATTTTTATTATCAAACAATTTATTTCAAAATATGAATACCATTCAACACATGAATTTCTAATCAACGAATGAATATCAATTCAACACATGAATGTTTTCTATAGTTTTTATATATAGATAAAAGGTGATTTTTATTATCAAACAATTTATTTCAAAATATGAATACCATTCAACACATGAATTTCTAATCAACGAATGAATATCAATTCAACACATGAACGTTTTCTATAGTTTTTATATATAGACAAAAGGTGATTTTTATTATCAAACAATTTATTTCAAAATATGAATACCATTCAACACATGAATTTCTAATCAACGAATGAATATCAATTCAACACATGAACGTTTTCTATAGTTTTTATATATAGATAAAAGGTGATTTTTATTATCAAACAATTTATTTCAAAATATGAATACCATTCAACACATGAATTTCTAATCAACGAATGAATATCAATTCAACACATGAATGTTTTCTATAGTTTTTATATATAGATAAAAGGTGATTTTTATTATCAAACAATTTATTTCAAAATATGAATACCATTCAACACATGAATTTCTAATCAACGAATGAATATCAATTCAACACATGAATGTTTTCTATAGTTTTTATATATAGATAAAAGGTGATTTTTACATTTTAAAACGCGAACACCATTCAACACATGAATTTCTAATCAACGAATGAATATCAATTCAACACATGAAGGTTTTCTATTCAATGAATAAATATAGTTTAAGCAAATGAAAATAATTCAAACACACGAATATTATTCAAAATTTCGGCAGCATAACGGCAGGGTAGTTAAAACCGGGACCGTCCCTAGTACGGCTCCTCGCTCTACCTTAAAACCTCGCGGTTTTTGACAATGGGGATCATGCATCTAGTTCGCACGCAGGCGGCATGTATATATTTATTTCATTTCCACAAACTAATCCTATGTGGTTTCAACCAAATATTTTTCAATCACAAACGGGTATTTTTCAACCACAATCAAATCAATATCAACCACAAACAATCCCAAACAACCATTCGCTATCAATCAATTTTCACAACAATTTCAACCAATAAATATCGTCCATGGTTTGTGGACGAGGGGCGTAGATATATATATATATATATTATATATAGCAATTCACTTTTATTTCAACACATATATATATAGAAAAAGAAATTGAAGAGTGAGAAATTCTCACCAATAGTTATCCAATACTACGATTCTTCCTTTAGAGAAATCTTCGCCAATCTCGCCTTTTGTCGCTTTCGTTGCCCGTATTCTCTACATATGTCAAAATCGAATTTTTACTATGCTATTCAATATATAAAAAAAACGAATTTTTACTTTGCTATTCAATATATAAAAATCGAATTTTTACTTTGCTATTCAATATATAAAAATCGAATTTTGACTTCGCTATTCAATATATAAAGATCATGTTTTTATTATGCTATTCAATATATAAAAATCGAATTTTTATTATGCTATTCAATATATAAACATCGAATTTCAAAAATATAGATTCCGCCTTTTCAAAAATAAAGATTATATTTTTTATATTCCTATGATGTAAAAATTATATTTTTATTACTTTAAAAATATAAGAATCATATCTTACTTCTTCTACTTAATAAAAATTCCGTCTTTTCTATTTTAAAAATATGATCTTTTCTATTCTAAAAAATCTGATCTTTTTCTTTTTAAAGTTCTAATCTTTTTCTATTTAAATTTCAAATCTTTTTCTATTTAAAGTTCAAATCTTTTTCTATTTTAAATCTTAAAATAAAATCAGTTTTTAAACCATTTAAAAATCAGTTTTATATCCTTTTAAAAATCAGTTTTAAATTCTTTTAAAAATCAGTTTCAAACCTTTTAAAAATCAGTTTCAAACCTTTTAAAAATCAGTTTCAAATTCTTTTAAAAATCAGTTTCAAACCTTTTTAGAATCAGTATTTTTAGAATTAAAAATAAAAATAAAATAAAATAAAAACAACTTACATTGATCTGCGAAGAAGGGGGGGCATCAGGCTCGGCGGCAGGAGGTGCTGGAGGTGGGGGTGCGGTGGGGGTTTGAATTCGAAGAAGGGGGGCTCGCGAATTTAGGGCATCGCGATGGCTTCAGGTGGGGGGGGGCGGAACAGGTGCGTCGAGGTGGAGAGGAGCGGGATCGGCAGCGTGGTGGGGGTCCTCCGGCGATGGCGCGGAGGTGGTTGTAGCTTCGGTGGAGGCGGCGGCTGCTGCTGCTCCTTTCTTTTTTTTTTCTGTTTAATGAAATCGGATGGGCCAGAAAGAGAAGAGGGAGGGAGATATATTTTTTTTTATTTTATTTTATTAATTAATTTAATTGCATAAAGTTGACTTTTACCCACGACCTCGAAACGAGGCCCACCGCCTGTCGTCCATAGCGTTTCACCCCCATTCCGAACACAATGGGATAAGTATCGCAAGCTGATTTGATCGTTACAATCAGTTTCCGTTGAATTTACATTTAAATCACTATATGGAATTTTAAACGTACATTTCAAATTACCGGGGTCACATACTAATTCTAAAAATTCCAGAAAAATATTTTCTAGCTTCGTATTGACGATACGGTCCTAACAAGACTAGTTTCGTCGAATTCTGAGACCGTTTGAAAAATGGCCAATTTCCAGTCGATTAAAATCAACTGAAACTGGTCAAACGCGTTTTCCTTTGCCACGCTCACATATTGATTCGAAAAATTATGAAATTTGAAACCTAGCAATAACTTCACATCCCGGACCCAACAAAAGTGGTTTCGTCGAAATCCGAGGTCGTTTGCAAAATGTCCATTTTTAAGGGCCAGAATTCCATAGCGACTATTCAGAATTTTCAACTGGACATATCTTTTGATTCCCGCTATCAAATTTCGATTTGTCAGATTCGTTGGAAAGATATCATCTATTAGATCCTAATGTTTTTGGTTTCACTAAAATCCGGATTGTTTTGCACCCGGTACAGTCCGACAAAGTTTGAATTTAATTTTTGAAACTACAGCGCCATTTCAGGCTTTGTTTATAATTATAATTAATTATATTCGTTTTCAATTGTCGATTCAAACTCAGTTTTCATCGCCATTATTTAAAATATTTATTTTAAATATTTAAAATCTATTATTTTAGCCAATTTAAAAAATTTAAATTGGTTCAGATTTTCTGGGTCGTTACAAATCCCTTAGGAGACAGATTCATATTTGAGTAGCATATAATTCACACTTCCATATCAAAAATCGGTTTAGAAATCGATTCACATTCAGATAGAATGAAATTTATCTCAACCCCATTTGAACAACAGCTTAAGATTCAACACTTCCATTTGGAAGAAATTTACGATCATTTAATATAACTTGAAAATAGATGCTTATAAATTCAAATCTTTATATAATATATATATATATGTATGGAATATATTAGCTAGAATAAAATAAGGAAATTTCAAAACACTACGTGTATATATATATATAAGATTTAAAAGTTTTACAGCCTAGTCTAAATAATAAAATTTAAGGAAAATTTTAGTTATAACGAAATAGTTTATAGGAAAAGTTTTAAATAAATAAACTTTTAAGAAGGAATAGTAAATATGAAATCAAGAAGTGTATATATATAATAAAATTCTTTAAATCATAATAGTTCCTTCCTTCTGAATTTCCAGTACCTGAATCTATACCCCAGTCAACGGAGTTTACATAGGTCTCATATCTTGTTTCAAACATCATTCAAAACAACCGTTCGATTTCAAGAATTCAAATCAATATTCAAAACTGAGTTAAACAACTCAGAATACCTCAATTCCCTTATTCAAAATTTAAATTCAATAACAATTTATTTCATTCAAATCCACCCCATAAATATGAATAATTCCAAATCTTATTCACGTCCCAACTTAAGAATTTCCACTTTGTTTTGGGAAAGTTCCCTTAACCCTTTTTAATAAACATCCCAAGATCAGAATCTTTAAATAAATGGATTTATTGAGTATCGGTACATTCTTCTAAATGAAAATTCTATCAAATAAAATTTCCAAATATTGAAAATCATTTAACCAATCGATGTTTGTATATAATTATCTATCCAATGGCCAAGTGGTTTTAATTTAATTCCTCGATATTTCAAGGATGGATCTATCATTTCAATCCAAATCAGGGTCACAGAGATTTATCATTTCACTCTGTGTTCTTAATTTATTTAAATCGATAAATCCCGAGTTTATTCGATGCCCGTAATATCAAGGGTAAATGGGATAAATCGTCACAATAAACATGCAATACCATACACTGAATATGGAGCATTAGCAGTGTCAATATTAATTTAATCATAAATTCCAACCAAACATCCATCACAAATCACTTCATCCAATTGATCAGTATTGAACTGTTTCATGGGTTAAGAAGGATCAAAATTTCTAACTATAAATTTAATTTAAATTAAATAACTAGTTATCGATCAAATTTGCATGTCAACACACTTGTATATCAAATTTACGCAACCAATTCAACAGCCAATCACAACCATGCAACCAAACTTATTTCATATTTTAATTCAATAAATATAGGAATAATTCAGTTCATTGTGAGCGATAAAATCACCCACCTTTGGGTCTTTACTTAGTCGAACGTCCAACTAAAGGCCAAAATTTGACAGTCTTCAAATGCAGCAAAACCAGTGCCAAAACGTCTGCAATCTCTGCACAATCCCAACGCAACAAACCGTGCGTAAAACCGAGTTAAAATGAGAAAGTTATCAGCATTTTTCTATTTGAATTTTAAATTATATAAAAATATAAACTATATTCCCTTACCAAACAAATACTTGCTACGTCAGCAAGGAGATTCTTCTTCCCGCTCATGCCCTCTCTATCTCGTTACAGTGAACGACGCAAGCAACCCAAAACAACCGAACTTTGACCGCCGATATCTCCTTGCTCCGTCCGCTTGAGGACCTCCGACCACCCTTGATCAAAAGCTCACAGACCCGCGCACCCAACCTATCCCACGACGTCACCCCCGGTAGCGTAGCTTGCCGTCGGCGTTGACCTGAACGAAGAGGGTTTTAAACCCTAAATCGCAAATCCCAACCGCGTCACTGACTTTCGAAGATGCCGTCACCACCATTGAACTCGTATGGTCATCCTCGACAATACCCGTATCTCGATTTTCCCGATTATCTTTAGAAACGAAAAACCCTAATTTGATTTCATGGGTTTCGCAATTCAAAGCTTTGACCGCCGATTTCCGGCAGCTTTGAGTACTGCATGTCGAAACAAAAGGTATCAGTAGCTTCGTATCGTCGAGGGCTTCGATTTGATATGTAATTTGTTGGGTTTTGAAGAGATTTGATTTTAAAGTCTATATTTTTATTTGATCTAGGGTTTGGAATCCTTATTTCAGCCATTAGAGATAAAATGATAGAGGAAGTATACATATAGTGTAGAATGAACTGATGAGGTGTTAGATGGGTTTTATTTATGTAAATATAGAAGGCCCAATATGATAAATAACCAATTATCATGTTACACAGTTATCTTCCACATTTTCTCTCGTACAATCAAATAGTAAGTTGGATCGTAACGCAAATTGGAATCCTACAATAATTCACTGTTCTGGATCTAATGGCGCTAGTTTCGTCAAATTCCGAGACAGTCGCCAAAACAGTTAAATTTCACAGTTAATTAAATAAATAAAATTCAATTATTCGATTAATTGTTTTAACCCAAATTTAAATATTTATAAATTGCATTTTAATTCAGTTATGACTTAACTAAAATTTATAAATTGGTTTACACATTTAAGATCCCAATTCATTTATTTACAAATAAAATTTTCATTTTTTTTTAAATCATTTAAAATATAAATTCTCTAATCCAAATAAATTATAAATAAACTAAATTTGGAAAAATTTATTCATACTTAACTCAAACAATCATTATCATAAAATCAACATAATTTGATTTTTCTCTAATATTATTCCATTTTATTTATTTTAAATCGAAATTTAAATATACAGAAATACAGGATGTTACATCACCCTTAAGTATTTGGGATATTTTAGCTAAGCATTATATATATATATATATATGCAAGTAGATTTTTAGGTGATGTTCCCCTATGCTAAGTGGCATTATCATATTATGAAATTTGTTTTCATATAGCTTTTATTTTGTCTCATCCTCACACATATGTTCATGTGTAATTTCCCTTAGTCAATGAGTCAACATGTTGTGTACATATGTTTATTTATGTGTTCATTTACATATATGGCCGAATTGTTCATGTATATATATACTTGTTTATTTTGTCTTTTTTAAGCCCCTTTATATTTTTAAGTTGACACAATACCCCTTTCATATATATATATATATATATATATATATTACATGTTATCCTATATGTATGTATTCTAGTATACACCTATATGTACATATACTCTAAATATGTTTTCAAGTGATGGTTTTATTCATGAGTGTGGTATACTTATATTATATTTTAAAATCTTAAAATATAAACAAGTATGTACATTATTTATTTATTCACACATATGTTTACATATATGTTTTTATTTCATTTTAATCTTTCCATTAAAATGATTATCAAAGGTTAGAAAAAGTCGGGACATTACACATCATCCTTAGAATATAAATTTGTCCAGTAGATAGCATCACTTAGCCTTTTTAGTTAAACTGCTATTAATTAAATCTCTAAATCTTTCAATGTTTGGAATACCGCCCTTTCACTTCTTATTTCTAAATTAATTTGTTCAACTTATAACTCTTCTATTTATATTTTATAATATCCTTCCCGGAATAATACTTAATCCCGACTACCCTCGTTTCTAAACAAATATCATTCTTGGATAATCATGAAGTCATTACAAGTTGGGGTATTTTATTTACCTCTCAGACCTTGCATCAACAACATTCTTATCTTCAGAATAATAGCAGTTTATCAACGATCCTAAGTTCCAGTCACTAACCCAAGGTTCCATTAACTATAGAATTTCTTTCCATAACCCCTTATCTTAGTTTTTTCAATTAACTCCTTTTTCATATCTAATATTTATCTCTCGATCCTACCATTATATCTTCACTTTTATAATCAGATTTAATCTACTTGCGCTTCCATTCGATTTCAACTCATATTAAAACTTATTTTAAAACTTCGCTTCTTATAGAATACATCCAAGGAATTTAAATCAAAAATCCAACTTATAAAAGTATGAGTAAACTCATATAGAATTCTTTCAAATATAAATCAGGTCTTACGATCATATTTGACTTTATTAATCGAGTTCCAATCACTGGATCATTTCATTAGTTTAAATAATGATTAACCTCAACCCCTTTCATTAAAAAGTTTTACTTTATCATTAACTATTAATAAATAGTTAATTTCCCCTAAAGGTAATTTTAAAAATTATAATAATCAACCTTAATAATATTTAAAAATTCAATAATTATTAATGCTCGTTGAAGCAGTTGACTTAGTTATCTCTAAATACGATTCGTCCATTAACCAATCCTATTAGTCCCTTCTTTAAAAATTATTTAAAAATAAATAAATTTAACTAATCCCATTTAATTTAATTAACAATCTAATTAAATTAAATAATCACCTTTAATTGTTTATTTCAAAACAATTAATTCAATGACCAACCATTTGGTTAATTTATGTTCAACGGTTTATATAACTCATTAACATGGGAATTTTCTTCCTATACCTGGTTCAAAGTTACTAGATAAAATATTTCTTATATTTCTTTTCATAAATTATTTCTCGAATAATCTATATAAATGGATTTCAAAATCCGTCTATGGTTATATAATTAATCTTTATAACCTTATTTCTATCGATTTACTTTACTGTAAATCAGCGTTCATAACATGATACATTTTTGGGCCAACCGTTGCCAATTACTGAACCAATATCATCCACTGGTTATTAAGAACAAATGTTGAATTTTAATTCAACGATAAATCAACTATTAAATCATACTGGTTAACAGTTCATATAATGTAATAATATAAATAACCATGTTTGAGGAATCGGTTGGATTCCTCCAACCTGTCCTTCTCTACATCAAAATAGATTATGACGATCTATTTATCACGGTAAAAAGAATAACAGTCAACAATCAATTTATAACGTCCGTTCAAACATCTAATTATTTAATTAATACGTTTACATTATTTTAAACATAACCAACAAGGTAAGTTACCTCATTTGGAATCTAGTCGTTAAAATAACGATTTAATTGGATTAAATTAAACAAATGTTTAATTTAATCAATGAATATTTTAAAAATATTCAGCATCCATTGAAACATTTATCAAACCATCAATCATAGCAAACAGTGCACTCAAAATTAAAAACCGGTTTATAAAAATATAAATGGGATAAACTGAGTGAGTTGAACTCATCTTGGTCGCATATGTCGTCAAACAGTTCGCGTTACAAGCTTCTAGCTGCGTTCAACTCCGTTTGTTCTCATTCCAAAATCTTACGTTTATCGATATGGGTTCGATGCTCTGTATTTGATCTGATTCAGTGTAAGTAGGATACGCTTATAATTTAATACAGTGTTCGCTATATGAATTAATATTTGAATCATATTCTAAATTGCTAATTCTACGTTCATTAATTAAACTTGACTAGGTATACAAGCACGGTTAGATATCTGTACATCAGTAATGACAACCTTAAACAAAACGATATATACCGAACTAAAATTCTACCCGCGTTAAATTTTCCCACGTAAGTACCATTTATACAACGATTTGGCATGCAGATAATATAAATACGGTTAGATAGGGAGATTTACGCAGAAAAAACTACCTTAATCAATACGTTATTTAAAACATATTATGCAATATAATTTAATGGTGTGTTAGGCTCGTTCGAAAATTCATTAGGTAAATTAGAACATGTGGACACGGTGTTACATATATTAAAACTAAACTATACTTACATTGATCCATGTTTTGGCACATACTAATCTTCATCCTGCCTCTGCCTTCACGCGAGCTTCTTCTTGCTCTTCCATGTCGTCGCACTGTCAAGACATCACCGGAGCATCCTCACTCCGTCAGTGTATGCACCTGCACCACCTTATTGCCATGCCATGCTTATGTTATCCACTTATTCCTCCTTCTCCGTATCTTTGTTCTTCCCCATATATAAATAAACAGCACGTAACTTCCTTCATACTACTGTTTGTGGTACCAAATACCGTTCTACCAACTTTTCTTACTGTGCTACGCCATCGTAGTATACAGTTCTTCCCTTCATACTTTTTCTACCGTGTTTTATTCCCTCTCCAAAAACCCACAACGTTTCCCTACTGCAAACATGCGCCATGCAGCATATCCCTTCCTTCATTTTTTTTCTCCTCACTGTTCCTATTTCTTTACAAGGCCCCAAGCCCACGCGTCTCCTTCTCACAACTCTGCATGTATAACAGCTTCATTCCCCATATCCGCTCCTCTCTCTCCTAATACTTCTCCATGTCCTCACATTATTCCTCCTATACACGTCTCAGATTCTTCATTGTTATGGTGATGTTGCACCTTTTAATATTTTGTATGGGTTCAATTTTATGTTGGAAAAGTGGCGTATAGGAAATATATAGTAAGAGAAACAGATGAGAGGATTAAAACAGGGTTAAATCACGGTATGGTATAGAGTAGGCGAATTTTCCAACTAGTATGGTCTGAAGTATGGTCTTGGTTGAAAAAGAAGGGAGCTAAGATAAATTAGCCTAGTTTAGCAACGTGTGTTTCAAGTGGGAGTCTTGAAAATGACAAAATATTTTTTGTTTGATTAATAAATTCCCCTTCACCGACAGTGTTGAGTGATCTTGCAACTATGCATGCACATACATTAAGTTGCTTTAAATGGTTACAGTTTTTGTTTGGCTCATAGTTGCCCGACACTAAGCGAAAAAGCAACACAAGACAAAGAAATTTTCAGGAGGGTTACGAAAAATTGATACTCAAAAATTAGGAATTTATTCTCATTCATTGGAAAAGATGGTAAACACCTGATATTCCAAAAATAGATGTAAATGCAAATATGGAAATATATGAATACAAACATAGTGTTTTAGGGTACGTTTAATTATTTAATACGGTACTACGATTTAACGCTGACCGTTAAATTTTGCACCGGTATATATGAACTCCAAAAATTACGAAAATGGTCGTTATTGTATGGTTTGACATTACGGTCCCAATGAAACTAGTTTCGTTGAAAACGGACTCTGTTTGAACAAATTGCCTGTTTTAATTCAATTTCTAACCATCGGTTCACCCTTAAATTTCGTCAATTGACAAATTAACTCTGGTTGGCTCTAAACTGGAAATATAGCAATAATTAATTGTATGCATTCCAATAAAACTTGTTTCGTCGAAATCGGAGGTTGTTTGAGGATACAACTATTTCTAGGGCCTATATACGGTCGATAAAATAGAATTAAATTCAAAACAATTCAATAATAAATTATTTTTAGCGTATATCTCCAAATAAAATCTTACATAGTTTTAGAATAAACCAATATATATTTTAAACTCAATATTTACAACCTTGGGCTAAACTATATTCAAATTATATATATATATATCCTTTATATATATATATATATATATATATATTAAATAAACATTATCATTTATTAACAAATTTCACAGCGACTATTTGAAATTTTGAATTGGATATATCTTGCAATGTTTACGATGAAATTCCAATTTTTCTCCTTCATTAGAAAAATATAATCAAATCGATCCTAATTGTTCTTGTTTCACCGAAATCTGACTTATATCGGATCCTGTATAGTCAGTTAAAGTTCAAATCGAAAATTACGAATTACCGCGGCGTTTCGAATTTGTTTTAATTATATATAAATTTATATATATTCGAACTCCATTTTAATAAATTAAACTCGATATAAAATCCATTATATTACTAATATAATATATAAACACATTTAAATATTCCAATTTAAATGACTGAAAAATCTGGGACGTTACAGTCATCGATCTAGAGAAAATTTATATTTGTTCTTCTTTCAATTCTGTATCTTCGGATTACGGTTGGATGGCCAACAACCGTAGGTGACAATATATTCGCTCCACTCAAGCTAAATGAGTGGGAGGTCATGTGTGGCCGGGTTGCAAGATGTTTTTGTTGAACCCCAGTGTATACCCTCTAGGGTACACTGATCAGAAGGTGATCCCATACCTTGTCTATTGGAATCCAATCTCCAATAAGTGCATGCGGTTTTTGATTTTATTCTATATATGTAGAGCGTGAGATGCAAGTGTTCTACTATTTATTTATTTATTTATTTATTTATTTAGACATTATTATAGTATCACTGGATTTTGATATCAAAATTTTTTGGGTTATAGTAAGGTAAAAACCGTCCATGTTTATGTGTGGGCTGGTCTTACTATTATCCTTTTCTTTCAAAAGGATTTTCAAAGTTAAACAATATGGTTGGAGTTTACTCACACCAGTCCCATGACTGACCCAGAGTTTATTTGTTTGTGTTTTCCCTAGACTCTTGGGTGCCCAAATTTATACGGGTAGTCAAGTTTTTCAGGATTTTACAGATTCACTTGTAGGAGCTCGAAGCAGGAGGCTTCACCGTTAGTTATTTAGAGATTATTTCCGTTGTGATGTATATGAGTTTTACTCTGATATGGTATGTATATACAAAAAAGTTTTGTATTTCATATCGACGCGTTTAGCTGACGTGGTCGATAGGGATTTATAAATGCTTGGATAGAGAAATTTGACATAATATTGTTTTAAAAAGCTAGGTAAATGAAATAATTTTTCCCAAAATATATTATAAATATAAAAAGAAGTATATATTTTTGAGATTATTATAGTATTGGATGTGTTGAACAAACAAGATTATAATTGAGATGGTTATAAATAACCAATTGGGATTCTTGTAATGTAATGTAAAAATCATGTAGATTAATTCTAAATCTAAAATAGAATTGAAAATAAAACTTCCAGAAACTTGGAAAAGTATTTGAATTGAATTTTGGATTATATATGGAAATTTTAAAATCCTTGGTGAATTTGGAAATGTTTTCCAAGCATTTTGAAAGGGTATTTTGAAGCAATTTCAAAATAAAGTGTTTGAAAATGAGTTGTGAAATGATATAATATTGAACTCACTTCGGCGGCTGGAAAATAATACCGATGATGGATCGCAACATCATTAGTGTTCATTTTTGAGTTTCTAAGAGACGTATTACTACAAGAGATTTTTTTTTTGGATTGTTTTGAGAAAGTAAGTTGTTAAGGAAATTCAAATATTTTAAATTGCTATTATTATATGTAATATATATATAATTTCAAACTGATTTGAAAAAAAAACTCAGGAATTTGAATTCTGGAATTTAAAATTTACTTATGAAGTAAATAAATAGGAATTTAACTAAGTTGAATAAAATTGGTATGGATTAGAGATAATCTGGAATGGAATTGAATTTATGAATTAAGAGTTGGAATTGAGTTTGGAATTGGAGTTTGAATGGAGTTATAAGTGGATGATGTGGTTCGAGGATAATTTGAATGGAAATCGATTGGAAATGAAATTGTATATGTTGAAGGGATAGCAAATGAAAGAGATAGTGTTGGATGCCCGATAAAAGGATACATGTTTAAATTATATTGCGTATGAGGTTTATGAGTCTGCTTGGCAAGTCACTTGGTTGTTTGATTTTCTTTTGGATTGGAGAAAGGCCCAGAGAGGCAATTTGTATTAGTACCGATTGAGCCGTGCAGAGGAGATGCTGGCAAAATTTCTCGGAAATTTACGATGTTAGAAAATTTTCGGAATTTTGAAATTATCCGAGAACTAATATTTTAATTGAAATTTAATTGGTTAAGTTGAAACTAAAGATAAGAGGTAAAATAAGAGATTTTTATAGTAAATAGAGATTGTAACATTTCTCTACCTTAATCATTTCAGGGATGAAATTCTTTTAAGGGGTAAGGAATGTTACATCCCAGAATTTTACCGATTAAATAATTTATTTATTTAATGTATTGGTCTGATGATTTGAATTAAATAATATTAATTATTTAATAAATATAAATCGTGGATTGATATATTTAATTTTCGAAATAGCCGGAAGTGGTTAAATTCCAGTATAATGTGAATTGGATAATTTAACAGATTTAACTCAGTTCAGAATTGAATTATAATAACGAAAATATTTATAAACGACAGTTTGAACGTATTACTTATAATATAATTATAAACGAGCTCATAACGCCGCGGGAGTTCGTAATTTAACATTTTGAACTTCAACTTAGTGTACAGGATTCCTTATTAATCGGATTTCTTCAAAACAAGAAACATTTGGATCAGTTGAATTATATCTTTCAAATAAAAGTGAAAAATCGAGATTTCGTCTTATAGATTGAAAGTTATGTCCAAATCAAATTTTCAAATAGTCGTTATAGAATCGTTTATAAGCCATAATGGATTATTTAATATAATTAAATATTGGTTTCGAATTTGGACAAGATCTTCGAGACTTAGTAATAATTTAATTTTTATAATTTTACCATAATTTTTAATTTGGAAAATAAGCAACTTTTTATTTGGAGTATTTTACACCCTATATCAGCATTTTGGGGTTTCACAAAGTAAGCTAACTAGTCTATATTATTATATGTTTAGGATCGTGACACCTCGTTGGACACGACTGTATTTTTGTTTATAGCAGTCCGTATGTGAATGAAATTCAGTGTAGCGGGGTACACTAATCTTTACATAAATAATAAAATCAGGTTCGGTTCACTGAATCAAAATAAAATCTTATCTAAATCTTGGCAAATCTTACATATCTATGTCTAAAACTATATGAATCAAGGCTGAATCTCTATGTAAAATCGTTGGATGAACATGCGTTGCAATCAAAAATAGGGACTGGCAAAGATCTTTCTCAAACGTAGCAAGATTCAACTGTGTATAATCAAAGATTTTGACCATTCCTTTCTTCAAACAATCGAGCTGGGTTTGGCCATTATTATTACATGTTATATATAAAAAGGAATGGGAATCGTACATATTGGACAAGAAAACTTCCTGCACACAAAAATCGAAGTCTTATCTACACCCAGCAAAACCATGTGCCTTATATTTTTTACCCATTCCACCAGCAAAGCTTTCCAATCATTCAAAAAAATATACTGTATAATCTCATTTGATATTGGAAGAAAAATATCTCCTTATATCATTATTGAATATCAATACATACATTTAAATGCAGCTTTATGTCCTATAGAACGTATTCTACAGTACGTGATGGCAACCCCCTCCCCCCATATGAAGACCATAACCCTTCACGCTAAGCTAGGTTGAGCAATATGGCCTACTGTATACCTATTGAGAGCGACATAATTGTTATTTTAACTTCTTCTTGTATATATAAGCATCATACGCATGGCTTTCGACTTGTTTCCTCTTCAGCAAGACTAAAATTTTGAAGCATTTTAATGGCATAAAAAAATAAAATACAAATGGAAAGTGCCATTCCCAGCTAAAAACGATTAAAAACCCATTCACAAATCGAAACCATTATATTGGAGCGCGCTAACTTCTTTTCATGATGGTGTGAACCCAATGACGACAAGGCAGTTGCGAGTTATTTGTTAATGGTATGAAGTGAAAGATGTGTTTAAATAGGAATTTTGGTGATTAAAAAAAGAAAGAAGAAGAGGAGAATGGAGTTTTCTTTGCTGGATTTTTGAAGGAATGCATGGCATACAAAGAAAGTGCTACGGTGAAGAAGTAGGGAATGTGATGTTAGGCGATGTGTGCATGGGAAAGATTGGAGCAATGAAGGAATTTTTACGTGAGTCCATCAAAGGAATAAGGGAGTTTTGACATGCGAAGTTGGCCCTGAAAACAGGGGATTGGCGTTCGAAATTTGCAGGAGGAGAAATGGTTTTTAACGTGACAAGTGGAGAGGCGTTCGAAATTGATAAATAATGTTTGAATGTTGTGTGATGGTTGTTTGGGTGAATTACAAATAAATTGGTTGAATACCGATTCCATTAGTTATAATACTCCATATTAATACGAAATTGTGATATTTATGTTGACTAACATCTGCGGATGTAGGAAAACAGATTGGAGGAATCCAACTGGATTCCTTAACAATTATAATTGTTATTTTCCATATATTACGTTATATGATGTGATAAATAATCGGTCGTTAATTATTGTTTGTTTAGGATGAGAAATTACACTGGCATGAAATAAATTGGAATTTAAATACAGTGAAAACATATTAGAAAAGATTTTGAATGTTAGAGGAAAAATCTATTTTTGAATTGAATTTTGGTTGGGTTGGATATAATAACTTGTTATAAAAACAAGTAGTTGGTTTATAAACTGTAACACCCCGTAATTCTATTAATATTAATATTCACAAATTAAAGAATAACTAATCTCAGACGTGAGAATTGTGGGAAACGGGTTGCGCCATTGTGTTCGTCTCGGAATTCTGGTTGAAATAGAGTCCGAGTTTGCGTGAATTGGACTTCGTATGAAGAAGTTATGGCCATCGGAAGTTTTAGAAAATTCAAAACAGCTCGCAGAAAATTTAAAATTCAAACAGAAAGTGCAGAAGCGGGCTGGGCGGGAAAATTCCCGCCCAGGCAGGTCGACTGGGGGGTCGACACTAGTGTCGACCTGCCCCCCCCCCCCCAGGTCGACTATGGTGTCGACCTGGGTCTGGCAGCTAGGGTTTGGGCAGAGCCCAATCCTGAGCTGCTGATGTGTCTTTAGGGCTATGTTGGAAAATTTAACGGTTCAGTTTAGTTCTGAGTTGATCTGACGGTCTAAATAAACCCTAAACTCTATAAATACCTAGGTAGTCTCTCACCCTAATTCATAAGAAAAATAGAATAGTTACCGTCATCCTGCCGCCATGGAACTCAGTCTAGCCGCCGCCAACTAAGAAGGAAGAAAAGCTTAATCAAATCCTAACTCTACTCAATTCTAAAGCAAATCAAGACTCTCTTTTCTTCTCTAATTGTGAGTATGATAGTCTTAACAAGATTATTGTTAAACTAATTCGATTAAGTCATGAATGGATTATAAGTTGATGATGAGGATTATCACCTATGTTGTTGTAAACCTTATACTATCATGTATGTCATAAATCCTATGCTATGTGATGATGATATCCTATATGTTGTAAATCATGCTATGATGATATTGTATAAGTTGTAGTTTTCTATGCTAAATTGTGATGAATCATACATGTTGTTATCTATGCTAGTTAGTTCATGTTAATTAAATCATCATGTTTGGGTTATGTTGATCTATGTGACAAACCATGTATGCAAGTTTAAGTTGATTAGTGAAAAGTTATGAACATATGCCATGACATCTATTATGACATCTAGAATCATGCTATGGCATATGTGAAATTCTAAGCTAGTTCACACCATCATTTTGATGTCTAAAACCCCATATGCAAGTATATACACAAAATTTGGGTTATGATCATATCATGTAAATTGTGACATTTAACAAGTTGACATCTTTAGATCCTTAACATGTGTAACTTATGCAATTTTCACCCCTATTATGATTATATTTACTTTATTTGCTTATGTGTTGTTTAACGTATGTTATGCGTTGAATAAGCGAACGTATAAACGTGGGGTAGGGGTAATATTAAGGATTTAATAATAAGATGTTGGGGTGCAATTGATATGATTTTGCATTCCATGAGTGGATGACCATAATTGAGTCAATTATGGACATCAATAAAAGTGGACTTAATTAATAATTTGGATAGGGAATTATTAAAACTGGGGTAAAAGATTGAAAGTGTCAATCAATGCTTAGGACACGAGGTTGGACTCATTTGTGACGTGAACCTGCCCGGAACCGCCCGGCAAATCCAGTGGTCACAAATGTCAGCCCAATGTGAGAGGTCCTAGGCCTAAACTAAAAGATAACAGTTGTAAAGACACGAGGTTAGACTCTTTTATGGTGTAAGACTGCCCGGACCCGCCCGGCAAATCCAGCTGCCATAAATGCCAGTCTAAAGTGAGAGGTCTTTATGAGATTACGGCCTGAATGAATTAAGAAATACTTAACCAGACAAACATGTAAAGTGGGACATGGGGGTTAAATAGGTGCCTTGGGTGGCATGAGGAGTCTAGTAGGTGCCCTTAGTGGCATGTGAAATACGATTAGTAAGACTTAACCAAACACACATGTAAATGAACAAGACTAAGAGGGTTAAGTGGGATATACTATTGTTGACAAGCATAGGTGGGTAGCTTGTGGGGGCCCATTTCAACCAGTATCCCAAACGTATCTTTGTGGGCTCGACCCAAGACGAGGACGGGACACGCATACTGGGCTTGACTATAAGAGGCCAAAACGGGGAGCGGTGGCAACGCAAGTCCAACGGGTTTCATATGCGTGTGTGGACCCGGGCTAGTAGGTAAGACGTTGTTGCATCGTGTAGGTATAAGCCGTGCATTCTCAGTTGTATCGGGTTTCCACTTTAGGGGAGTGATACACCCCACTGTGGGGCCAGCACGGGTATCTACGAGTAGGGAGCCGATCGCAAGTGGGTAGTGGGGTACACCTAGTGGAGATAGGGGCAGACGGCACCTATGTAGTCAGCTAGGGGTACGCAAGGCTATTTATATAGTTTCTGTGTGAAGCAAGTGGGATCAACCTTTAGGGTGACTGGTGCGGTGCAATGTAGTAATGTGCGGTGCAGTGTAGTAATTATTCGTTAGTAATTAGGTATGCCTTTAGCATTATCTTTACGTTATCTTTAGCTGCTCATTCCATACCTAACAGTTCATAGACATTTACTTGTCTTCCAGCTTATGCCTTAGTCTAGTTATTTTAATAATAGTGTTGTTAGAATTGTCATACTCGCCAGACTTTATGTCTGACCCCCTCCATTTCTATCCTTTTTCCCCCTCCAGGTCCTCAGGTTGGGCCCAGTTCTAGTGGAGTTTGATTGGATTGCTCATCTCTCTTTGGAAAGCTTGGACCGTTGAAGTAAAGTCCAGCTTGTTATCTTCTTTAATGGCTATTTGTGTAATGGGATTATGTATTTTGTTTTTATGAAGATGGATATTGTACTTGACTCTGATTTATGGTTTTATGATGTAACAAACATGTTTAAATTCCGCTGCAATAAAATGAAGTTTTAGATTTTCAAGTACTACTTATTATCTGTCTTGTTGTAATTTTTCTATTCTATATTCACTTAAAACCTCCATGGAAGTTAATGCATTCCCTTTGTGAGTGACATTAATGGACGTGGGGTGTTACACGTGGTATCAGAGCTTAAGGTTACCAGAATAGATAAAAATTTTAGAAAAACTATTTTTCTAAAGTATTTTTGGAAGAAGTGCTTTCAAAACATGTCTTAATGAGAAATTTAAAGAGGAAAGTTTTTATGAAAAACATAATCCCCAATAGCCATATATCTTTATCTTTCGAATTCTCCATTTTGAATCTTTCCTTTTTCGTTTCAGCATGGCTGAAGATCTTAACCTACCTGACGGTGTGACGATACCAGGATGGTATAGGAGGTTATTAGAGGCTAGGGCCGCCGCACGTCCAGCTAATGTTCCTCCACCATTAGTCGCACCCGTTCCTCCTCCTCCTCACGTTGATACTTTTGCAAAGACGTGCAAAGAATTTAAAGCTATGGGTGGAAAACCTTTTCAAGGGTCAGAAACATTTGTGGAAGCTAGAGATTGGCTTAAGGAGGTGGAAGAATTGCTAGAAATCTTTGAAGTGGAAGAAGGGAGGAGAGTCAAATTAGCAGCTTGGTTAATGAAGGGAGAGGCCTCATTCTGGTGGGAGGTCACTAATGGGGAGCGTCCTGTTGATTCTTGGGCGGATTTCAGACGTAGGTTCGAGGCGAAGTTTCTCTCGAGGGCGGAAGAAAATCTATATATGGAAAGGTTCTTGACATTGAAGCAAGGAAGCTCATCGGTGAAAGAATATGTCAACAAATTTAATCAGTTAGCAAGGTTTGGCTTGGACTTAGTGAACACGCCGGAGAAGAAGGCTCTGAGGTTCGTTAATGGTTTGAATGAGCCGTTGCAAGAGTTGGCTATGACCCACATCCCTATGGGGGCCACCTTTGAGAAGCTTGTAGACATGGCACTCATGCACGAGGAGAAAGCCACTATAGCTGAGAAGGCACCCGAGAAGAAAGGGAATCAGAAGAAACCCCAATAGCAAAAAAAGAAGGGTGGTAAAGACAATAATGGCAAGGGAAAGAAGAAATGCTTTAACTGTGGGACACTAGGCCATCTCAGCAAGGATTGCCGAAAGAAAAAGAAGACTGGCTGTTTTCATTATGGCGAAGCGGGACATCTAGTGAAGGACTGCCCAAAGAAGGGGCAGAGGGCAGGAGCTACCTAGGAAGGACAGGTGCAGGCTCTTATAGCACCAGGGCAGGCAAAGGGACAAGTTCAGGCTCTCGCGGTCCCACCGCTGCAAGAACGAGGTAGAACCATTTATGTTGAAAGCTTAGTTTTTCTGTTTGATCATCCTGTCCATACCTTATTTGATTCCGGCGCATCGCATTCGTTTATCTCTACATCATTAGTTGAATCACTGCACTTAAACACCAGTTTAGTAGAGGATCCCTTAGTTGTTTCGAATCCAATTGGGGGCTCAGCTTATTTGTCCATGATGTGTTTGGATTTGAAAATTTCTATACTTAGCGTTGAGTTTAGATGTGAAGCTTATGTGTTAGGCTTCACGGGCTATGGGTTAATTTTAGGAATGGATTGGTTATCCAGAAATGGGGCCGTACTTGATTGTGAAAGGAGAGTAGTTAGGCTCATGACTCGCCTTGGTAACACTCTCGAAATCTTTTGTAATCCCATAAATTCCATTATGCTAAGTTATCTAGAATCACTTGACGCGTCGGTGGAAAATCTACGATCTGTTAGAGTGGTCCGAGAGTATTCGGATGTGTTTGAGGAGGTGAAGGGCTTGCCTCCGAAGCAGGAGATAGATTTTCGAATATATCTTGTGGATAATGCGAAACCAGTATCTTTGCCAGTACGCCACATGGCTCCTCGTGAAAGGAGGGAACTCGATAAGCAAGTGAAGGAGTTGCTTGAGAAGGGGTTCATAAGACGAAGTATATCGGAGTGGGGTGCTCCAGTAGTATTTGCCACGAAGGCGGATGGGTCCCTTAGACTTTGTGTGGACTATAGAGAACTTAATAAGCTTACTAAGAAGAACAGACACCCACTGCCGAGGATTGACGATCTCTTCGATCAGTTATTTGGCGCCTCAGTGTTTTCGCAGTTGGACTTAGCCACTGGATTCCATCAGTTGAGAGTGGCTGAGGATAGCATAGACAAGACTGCCTTTAGGACTCCGGACGGTTTCTATGAATGGCTAGTGATGCCTTTCGGGTTGACAAATGCCCCAGCATACTTTGTTGATTTGATGAGTAGGGTGTTTAGGGAGTACCATAACAAATTTGTGGTGGTCTTTGTAGATGACATCTTGGTCTTTTCTAAGGATGAAGAAGAGCATGCCCTACATCTTAGGGAAGTGTTGGAGACCCTACGAGCGCATAACCTTAAAGATAAATTTTCTAAGTGTCACTTCTGGAGGAAGGAAGTACGATTCTTAGGGCACGTGGTTTCCAAAGAAGGGATACCAGTGGATCCCGCGAAGGTGGTGGCTATACAAGATTGGAAGGTCTCTAAAAATGCTACCGAAGTGAGAAGTTTCTTGGGGTTGGCTGGCTACTATAGGAAGTTTATCAAAGACTTCGCAAAGATATCAGCTCCATTAACACGCTTGACGAAGAAGAACCTAGTCTTCAAGTGGGACATAGATTGTGATGATGCGTTCCAACGTTTGAAGAGAGCTTTGACTTCAGCCTCAGTCTTAGTATTGCCAGACGAGAGTAATCCATTTACTGTTTATACTGACGCTTGTGGGACAGGACTAGGCGCAGTCTTAATGCAAGAGGGTAGGGTAATAGCCTATGGTGGAAGGCAGTTGAGAGCGCATGAGAAGAATTACCCCACGCATGACCTAGAGTTGGCCGCTATCATTTTCGCGCTTAAGTCTTGGCGTCATTATCTTCTCGGCGAGAGATTCGAATTATTCACTGACCACAAATCGCTAAAATACTTATTCTCTCAAAAGGACTTGAACTTAAGGCAGCAAAGGTGGATGGAGTTCTTAGCGTCCTACGACTTCGAAATAGCCTATACCCCTGGCAAGGGTAACGTGGTGGCAGACGCCTTAAATAGAAAAAGATTATCTTTAAGTCCTTTGTTTGTTGAGCGGCGAAGCTTAGAATTCATTTCGATGTTTGACTTTAGACCTTCCGTTGACTTTGTACCCGGTCTGCTAGCATCCTTGGAGGTCAGACCTACGCTTTTGGGACGGATTGGCGAGGCACAGCGAGACGACCCATAGTTGGTTGAGTTAGTAAAAAAGCTCAAAGGAGGGGAGTCATCAAGCCATCTCCGTAGGTATACCCTAGATGATAAGGGTTGGTTACGTAGGGACGGTAGACTTTGTGTACCAAAAGTCGATGACCTAATGAAGACTATTCTTGACGAATCACATCGTTCGAAGATGACCATTCATCCCGGCGGGGACAAGATGTACAAAGACATGTAGCGAGTTTTCTTTTGGGTCGGTATGAAGAGGGACGTGGCCGAGTATGTCGCTAGATGCTTGGTGTGCCAACAAGTAAAAGCGGAGCAAAAGAAACCCGGTGGGTTGCTTCACCCATTGGAGGTTCTACTATGGAAATGGGAAAGTGTCTCGAGGGACTTTGTGGATGGATTACCAAGATCAAGGAAGGGTAATACGGGGATTTGGGTTATAGTAGATAGACTTACTAAGAGCGCCCATTTTATTCCCGTGAAGAGTAAGAGGACTGCTCCATGGTTAGTTTCTGTATATGTCCGAGAAATAGTTCGGTTGCACGGTGTTCCTTCTAGCATAGTGAGCGACCGCGATCCTATTTTCACTAGCGAATTTTGGAGAAGCTTACAAGAGGCGGTAGGGACTCAGTTATGTTTGAGCACCACATATCATCCTCAGACGGACGGCCAGACCGAGAGGGTGAATCGCATTCTAGAGGATCTTTTGAGGCTATGTATCCTGGACTTTGGGGGTACATGGGAAGAGCATCTTCCATTAGTGGAGTTCGCATATAATAACAGCTTTCAATCTAGCATTGGCATGGCACCTTTCGAAGCTCTTTATGGACGACCTTGTCGTTCGCCTACATGTTGGTGGGAATCTACGGACAATATCTTACTTGGGCCCAATATGATTAGAGAGACTTCGGAGAAGATCGACTTGATTCGAAGGAGGATGAAAGCAGCGCAAGATAGGCAGAAATCTTATGCGGATAAGAGGAGGACAGATCTCGAGTTTGAAGTTGGGGACATGGTCTTTGTCAAAGTGTCTCCATTACGAAACGTAGTTCGCTTTGGGTCCGTTGGGAAGTTAGCACCAAGGTTTGTAGGGCCGTTTCCTATTAAGGAGAAGATTGGGCAGATGGCGTATAGAGTGGAGTTGCCCGAGAGACTTAGTGGTGTACACGACGTATTCCATGTGTCACATTTGAGGAAGTGCTTGCATGAGACCGCGGAAGTGGTGGAGCCGAACTTACTTAGAGAGGTGGAGATAGAGCGTGATGCGAAGATTCGACGAGCTCCTACGCTCATTCTTGGGTCGGAGATCAAGAAGCTGAGAAATCGAGAGGTCAGACTAGTCAAAGTGCAATGGGGAGATGATGAGAGCGACGCTACTTGGGAGACGGAAGAGAAGATGCGTTCACGATACCCTTTTCTTTTCAAGGGTATGTCCTTTAATTTCTCCTTTATCGCTTATCTTGTACTTATCTTGTCTTTAGTATATCCTCTCGCTAGTATCTTTGACCTTTAGTTAGGATAATCCTATGGTTGAAACATGTGTTTGAGACATGTTATGTATGATGGATGAAAAGTGGATGCAAGTGTTTGCTAGTGGTTGCTCGTGGACGCATATACACACACTATTAGGCACTAGATCGGCTCAGTTACTTCATACTGCATATTGCATATAAATGGCTGTATTTAGAAAAATGGATGTATAATGGTTGTGCTATCATATGGATGCTGCATTCAAATGTTGATTGTGCACGCATATAGAGATAATATGTAGCATTATTGAACTTTTGCGTACATAATGGACGCATGGCACTATCATGGTTTGCATTAAGGAGGTCAACTGAATCAGTGGACCGCCTGATTTTGCATTAGATACAGACATATACACATAAGGTGCATTTAAACATGAAAGAATTAGAAGTCTATAAGGACAATGAATGCCTGTGTTTGATGGTTGAGTAGATGGTTGTTTGGATGTTAGGATATACATTCTTCTTGACTTGAAGATTTCGGGGACGAAATCCTTTAAGGAGGGGAGAATGTAACACCCCGTAATTCTATTAATATTAATATTCACAAATTAATGAATAACTAATATCAGACGTGAGAATTGTGGGAAACGGGTTGCGCCATTGTGTTCGTCTCGGAATTCTGATTGAAATAGAGTCCGAGTTTGCGTGAATTGGACTTCGTATGAAGAAGTTATGGCCATCGGAAGTTTCAGAAAATTCAAAACAGCTCGCAGAAAATTTAAAATTCAAACAGAAAATGCAGAAGCGGGCTGGGCGGGAAAATTCCCACCCAGGCAGGTCGACTGGGGGGTCGACACTAGTGTCGACTTGCCCCCCCCCCCCCCAGGACGACTATGGTGTCGACCTGGGTCTGGCGGCTAGGGTTTGGGCAGAGCCCAATCCTGAGCTTCTGATGTGTCTTTAGGGCTGTGTTGGCAAATTTAACGGTTCAGTTTAGTTCTGAGTTGATCTGACGGTCTAAATAAACCCTAAACTCTATAAATACCTAGGTAGTCTCTCACCCTAATTCATAAGAAAAATAGAATAGTTACCATCATCCTACCGCCATGGAACTCAGTCTAGCCGCCGCCAACTAAGAAGGAAGAAAAGCTTAATCAAATCCTAACTCTACTCAATTCTAAAGCAAATCAAGACTCTCTTTTCTTCTCTAATTGTGAGTATGATAGTCTTAACATGATTATTGTTAAACTAATTCGATTAAGTCATGAATGGATTATAATTAGATGATGTGGATTATCACCTATGTTGTTGTATACCTTATACTATCATGTATGTCATAAATCCTATGATATGTGATGATGATATCCTATATGTTGTAAATCATGCTATGATGATATTGTATGATATTGTATAAGTTGTAGTTTTCTATGCTAAATTGTGATGAATCATACATGTTGTTATCTATGCTAGTTAGTTCATGTTAATTAAATCATCATGTTTGGGTTATGTTGATCTATGTGTCAAACCATGTATGCAAGTTTAAGTTGATTAGTGAAAAGTTATGAACATATGCCATGACATCTATTATGACATCTAGAATCATGCTATGATATATGTGAAATTCTATGCTAGTTCACACCATCATTTTGATGTCTAAAACCCCATATGCAAGTATATACACAAAATTTGGGTTATGATCATATCATGTAAATTGTGACATTTAACAAGTTGACATCTTTAGATCCTTAACATGTGTAACTTATGCAAGTTTCACCCCTATTATGATTAGATTTACTTTATTTGCTTATGTGTTGTTTAACGTATGTTATGCGTTGAATAAGCGAACGTATAAACGTGGGGTAGGGATAATATTAAGGATTTAATAATAAGATGTTGCGGTGCAATTGATATGATTTTGCATTCCATTAGTGGATGACCATAATTGAGTCAATTATGGACATCAATAAAAGTGGACTTAATTAATAACTTGGATAGGGAATTATTAAAACTGGGGTAAAAGATTGAAAGTGTCAATCAATGCTTAGGACACGAGGTTGGACTCGTTTGTGACGTAAACCTGCCCGGAACCGCCCGGCAAATCCAATGGTCACAAATGTCAGCCCAATGTGAGAGGTCCTAGGCCTAAACTAAAGCATAATAGTTGTAAAGACACGAGGTTAGACTCTTTTATGGTGTAAGACTGCCCGGACCCGCCCGGCAAATCCAGCTGCCATAAATGCCAGTCTAATGTGAGAGGTCTTTAATAGGTTATGGCCTGAATGAATTAAGAAATACTTAACCAGACAAACATGTAAAGTGGGACATGGGGGTTAAGTAGGTGCCTTGGGTGGCATGAGGAGTCTAGTAGGTGCCCTTAGTGGCATGTGAAATACGATTAGTAAGACTTAACCAAACACACATGTAAATGAACATGACTAAGAGGGTTAAGTGGGATATACTATTGTTGACAAGCTTAGGTGGGTAGCTTGTGGGGGCCTATTTCAACCAGTATCCCAAACGTATCTTTGTGGGCTCGACCCAAGTCGAGGACGGGACACGCATACTGGGCTTGACTATAAGAGGCCAAAACGAGGAGCAGTGGCAACGCAAGTCCAACGGGTTTCATATGCGTGTGTGGACCCGGGCTGGTAGGTAAGACGTTGTTGCATCGTGTAGGTATAAGCCGTGCATTCTCAGTTGTATCGGGTTGCCACTTTAGGGGAGTGATACACCCCACTGTGGGGCCAGCACGGGTATCTATGAGTAGGGAGCCGATCGCAAGTGGGTAGTGGGGTACACCTAGTGGAGATAGGGGCAGACGACACCTATGTAGTCAGCTAGGGGTACGCAAGGCTATTTATATAGTTTCTGTGTGAAGCAAGTGGGACCAACCTTTAGGGTGACTGGTGCGGTGCAGTGTAGTAATGTGCGGTGCAGTGTAGTAATTATTCGTTAGTAATTAGGTATGCCTTTAGCGTTATCTTTACGTTATCTTTAGCTGCTCATTCCATACCTAACAGTTCATAGACATTTACTTGTCTTCCAGCTTATGCCTTAGTCTAGTTATTTTAATAATAGTGTTGTTAGAATTGTCATACTCGCCAGACTTTATGTCTGACCCCCTCCATTTCTATCCTTTTTCCCCCTCCAGGTCCTCAGGTTGGGCCCAGTTCTAGTGGAGTTTGATTGGATTGCTCATCTCTCTTTGGAAAGCTTGGACCGTTGAAGTAAAGTCCAGCTTGTTATCTTCTTTAATGGCTATTTGTGTAATGGGATTATGTATTTTGTTTTTATGAAGATGGATATTGTACTTGACTCTGATTTATGGTTTTATGATGTAACAAACATGTTTAAATTCCGCTGCAATAAAATGAAGTTTTAGATTTTAAAGTACTACTTATTATCTGTCTTGTTGTAATTTTTCTGTTCTATATTCACTTAAAACCTCCATGGAAGTTAATGCATTCCCTTTGTGAGTGACATTAATGGACGTGGGGTGTTACATAAACGGTGTTATAAATGTTATAATTACTATTAAAAATAATTTAGAAATATAAATCCAAAAATGATTTCTGGAAGTTGGGAAATTAAATAAAATGGGAAGTGATTGTTTGATGGATGTTTATTTTCCTTTAATAGTTAAAATACCGGCTATCAAAGATTTTTGACCATCATTGTCAAAATGGACAGATCAGTTGGATTTATTATCCGAAAACCACATCGTATAAGCATAAGCGTTGTGAATTAGATTATGCTGAAGATAATTGAAGACGGAGTGAAATGCAAGGGTCGTTCTATTCCAGAATAGTGCTTTTTGTTTGTCCAGTCCCAGGACAACTTGTATGGACGAATGTCTGACAGAGTATTTCTAACAGATCACATAAGACAATCTTTTCAAGTATTACATCTAGTGGCGGAGAAATTCGTTTCTCTTAGCTTTTATACCCGTAATATTTTTGTGAAGATCAACTAGTGATTCAATGGGTTTGACGATGTGACATTCAAAGTGAATGGTGGCCAGATGTTCTGAAAAGATAGACGTAGCCTCTAGCCTCACAACCGGGAAATGACAAAAATTAGGCAGACAAAATGGCTAGTTGGATCATACCCAAGCAGGGTGTATTTTCACCGATCTAGAGAACATTCATATTTATTCTTCTGTCAATTTTGTATCTTCTGATTACGGTTGGATGGCCAACAACCATGGGTGACAATAGATTCGCTACACTCAAGCTAAATGAGTGGGCGGTCATGTATGGCCTGGTTGCAAGACGTTCTTGTTGAACCCCAGTGTATACCCTCTAGAGTACACTGATTGGAAGGTAATCCCATACCTTGTCTATTGGGGTCCAATTTCCAATAAGCGCTCTGCGGTTTTTGATTTTACACTATATATGCAGTGCGTGAGATGCAAGCATTTTACTATTTGCTTATTTATTTGATTAGACATTATTATAATATCACTGGATTTTGATATCAAAATGTTTTGGGTTATAGTAAGGTAAAAAACCGTCCATGTTTATGTGTGGGCTGGTCTTACTATTATCCTTTTCTTTCAAAAGAATTTTCAAAGTTAAACAATATGCTTGGAGTTTACTCACACCAGTCCTATAACTGACCCAAAGTTTATTTGTTTGTGTTTTCCCTAAACTCTTGGGTGCCCAAATTTGTATGGGCAGTCAAGTGTTTCAGGATTTTACAGATTCACTTTGAGGTGCTCGAAGCAGGAGGCTTCACCATTAGTTATTTAGAGATTATTTCCGTTGTTATGTATATGAGTTTTACTCTGACATGGTATGTATATACAATACAGTTTTGTATTTCAAAGTTATGTTATATATTATATTTTATTCGTTCCGCTGTGAGATTCGTGTTTACTCTGATTCTGATGTTCTTCTTATTCTTTTATTCTATTAGTTCTTTCTTTCTATTTCTCACCCTCCAACTTCTTTCTATTAATGACCCGATATTTTCGATACTTGAATAGTCAACGTTGTGTTTATGTTGATTTTTGGAGTCGAAAATCTCGTGGTCACTATAGGCTTGAACGTTGCTCGGCCTTCCATCCATCCGAGAAAAGAACCATTGATCATCTTCTGTTGTTTCTGGAGGAGATCATCTTTCCTTGCCATTTGAGTTCTCAGTTCAGTAAGAACGTTGTCCATCTCTTCTTTGGTCAAGTATGCTGATGGGTTTTCATGAGAGGAACCATCCTGGCTTGCCTCGTTCCTTGCGCCGTTAGTGCCAACATCCTCAGCACGAGAGAAGGTTCCGTCTTTCTTTCGTTTTTCCATTTATCCAATAGCCAAGCAATCCAATTCCTTTCAACTTAGAAATTGAAGTAGTATTATGTGCCCCCCCTCCTGGCGCGCCAAAATGTTAGACCAAAATTTGGTACTAACACCCAAATGCAACGTGAAGTCCTCATAATCACATATCACAGAGAATAAATGCAGAAAACAGTAAATAACAGGAGACACACGAAGTTTTTATAGTGTGTCGGCTCAAACCAAGCCTACATCCTCTTTATCTCTTCTTAAATCCTAAGAAGTTACAGTACAATTATCTCATATTTATACACGAAATCTTCATGTTTACAATTAAAAGGAATATGAAATAATGAGAATACACATGAAATCCTCGCGTTATAATGTAGAATTTAGCTTCTATGTTGTGTAATGGCCTTGCCGAGAACAGTGGTGGAAGCCGTGAGGAGTTAGAGCTAAAAAAGTCCTTTAATTTGCCTTCAAATGACGTATTTATAGCCATTTCCTGAAAACGGTTCGTGAGACATGTGGCATGCATCCCAAAAATCCCAAAATGAGGTGCTAAATGTGGAGAAATCCTCTCCAAATCATGCCATGCCATGTGTAATGGGATCCGGGTTGATAGGAGTGAAATTAGCCATGAAAATAGGTCAACATCGTGCGTTAGTCCCAGGCGGTTCGTGGTCCATGGGTGTGTCACGAGCGGGGTTGTGATACAGGGATGAACCACAAGCGGGTCATGGTCCGAGGTTGCATCACGAGCCGAGTGGGGGGGAGAGCCCTAGGGGGCGAGACGGTGCCAGGATCCAAGTTTTTGATGCTAGTTTTCACCCGTTCGCGGAAACGGGCGTAACTTTCAAACCGTAAGTCCGATTGAACCAAACGAAAGCTCTACCTGAAGCTAATTCAGAGGGCTACATATTTTGTAGTGAAAAGCACCATAATCTCTGTTTTCGAGCCCAAAATATGTCGTCTGGTAGGACTTTCGGGTCATTCTTTGTTTGTGATGCGACTTCAACCAAATCGCTTCCTGTCTTCTTACGATGTTCTCAATACTCATACGTATTGTTAACAAGAGATTTCATGTGTGGCGGCTTTGACTGAAAAGCATGTCAACAAATTTAATAACCAATTTCAATTTAAATAGGTGACGTAGTTAACTTGAAAACTTCAGTTAAGTTGTTAACTGATGTCCACTAATCCTTTCCCAAGAATTAATTAATAAATAAATATAATAATATCACTTAATTGTTTCATAAAAACAATTACCCAAAATTGTTATCCCTTAGGTTAATTTCTGACTTCCTTGCTTATAAAACATATATGAACATAAGATTTACTATATGAATCATTGATAGCTACTTTACAAAAACTAATTATGAGATATCAATTTATTTATAAATCTTCTGTATATAAAATATAGTTTATAATCTTGTTTTGATTATAAAAGTAAATTTTATAAATTTAACTTCGTCAGCTCGCTAGACGGCAAATCAACGTCTTAAAAAGATGGATTTTGGGTCATCTACTGATAATCCCTTAATTTGTATTGTCTATTGATTAATGACACATCAACGTTGAATTCATTTCATCAATCAACATCCAATCAACAATCAACATCCAAATAGATTTAACGTTACTTGGATTAAACAGTTCATATATGGATAATATGTAAAACAAATAACGTACAAAATATTTGAGGAATCCAGTTGGATCCCCCGTACTTGTTTTTCCTGCATCACAACTCATAATATCATTTTATACATGCGTATGGAATAGAAACTTTAATCTAATTCACTTAAGACGATGGAAATATAAATAGCGTCAATCATCCAACAAACAATAAACATAAAAATATCCAATTTATATTAACAATGGTAAATATTATAATACATGAATTTTAATACATCACAGTATTTTAGAAAGCGTGAGAGTTAACCCATATTTCATTTTCGATCGACGATTTCAGGTCGATTTATCTAATTTCAAACTAGCATTTGAAATTAGGCAAAATTCTGATTAGCTCCAAAGCACTCCATTTCAGCATGATTGCGCGGATATCGTCAATACGATTCCGATGCTTCTTGTTTCGTCCGATTCTGACCTTATAAGACAAAGATATGATATTTATAAGTTTGAATACATTTTAATTAGGGTTACCAATGAGTCGTGTAGAGTCGGGTTCGGGTCGGGTTAAGTCAGGTTCGGGTTGATTTATAAACGGGTCGGGCCAGCTCAATTAATGAATAGGTCATATGTTTTCAACCCGAACCCGACCCGCTTATAAATGGGTTGACTCAACCTGACCCGTGTAACCCGTTTAACTAAACGGGTCGTATTAGGTTGTGTTGACATGGGTTGACTAGTTTGACATGTTTAGTAGTAACACAGTAACACTTTAGCTAATTAAAAATAGTACCGCCCATCAGTTATAATAAATAAATTAGTGTGAGCACAAGGTGTGAAACATTACATCGGAAATATCAACAAAGTAGAATTATAAAATGTGACAAAACCATGGAGTATTGCATCAGATCACTAAATAAATTGCTAACATTACATCAGATCACTAAATCAATTAGTAACATTACATCGGATCAGGGAATAAAAGAATAAAACTTGTAGTATTCTTCATAGGGAAACACCATGTCACCAACAAAACAAATTTCTAAAATTAACTGATATAGATACAATCACTGTCTCACTAATGCCCAAAAAAAAACAATACTAAGAAATGCAATAGAATACTCGAATTTCAAGATTCAACCCTACAGTCTGCATCCTAGAGATTAATAGATTTTTTGTACATTATGCAAATCCCCTGTTGCCTTGGGGAAATAATAATACTGAAAAAGTGCAATGCAAGAAACACCATGTTATCCTTGTTTGTACAATGTACATGCATAAAACGATAGCAAGAAACTCCATGTTGTATTATTCCCAACTAAAGGACTGTCAAAACATTGCATACCTCATACATGAATAAGGAGCTATAGAAGTCTAGAAATACGGCAATAACGAAAACAAGCTATGTTGCTACTTATATATAAATAAAATCATATTCAATAAACAAGAACATGAAAGCAAATTACATAGAAATAATTTCCATATGGTTCTGCAAAAATTTCATTCCATTATCCTGGTTATTTTTGTTCAATTTCTGTTGCATGTTTGAACATAAAACATTCCATTTGCACAATGCGGTGCTTAAACTGCTGTAAGATCATATGGTCATTAGGATTTGCAAACAACTTATTATATAATTGCTCAAGTTTCTTCCTCAAAATTGATATAACAACTAACAAAGAAGACCTTCCTTTGTTTCAAGATTTAAGAGCATGCTTCACTGCTTTTAGTTTGCACAGGAATTTATATAAATTACTACCAGTTGTATGACCAGTCCAATTATCTATAATAATGTCATTATACCCATGCATATTAACCCACATATTATTGTATCTGAATTAGACTTTTGTTATCCATGCCTACTATTAAAATTTAGTTCAACCAAAATTAGGCAATGGTCACTTATACAAAGGCTATATGTGAATAATGAAGCTCGGTGCTTCTTAGCACTTTGTTGCCGCTAAGAAGCAGCAGCTCAGAGCTACTGCTAAACGACAGCCATGTGCTACTTTGTTGCCGCTAAGAAGCAACAGCTCAGCAGCAGGGCATGGTTGCCGCTTAGTACAGCTCAGTGCAGCCACTGCTTAGTTGTGTGATCTGCAGTAACTCCAAATTTATTTCTTGTTTGATACTTGCAGCTATTCGGATGGGTCAACAATCAAACATCTCATAAAGACGGCAAAATAGAAAGAGGAAAAAAGAACTATTTTAGGCAAGACTGGACACATTGTTCCATTAAGCAATAAATTAACAGTAAATAAATTATACCTTAAGCACTTTGTTCACTAAGCAGTAAATAAACAATTGAGAAGGCAAATACCGCATACATGAAGCACTTTGTTTGAATGTCCTGTATAAGGAAAAAACAAAGATTTTCAGAAAAAAATAAGGATGAAATAAAAATGATTTGTTGTAGAAAGAGACACTAAAAATGAAAGCCAAGTATTCACTCTAAAATGACACAACTGAACAATATGACATAACTAAAAAATGCTAATGTTATTAAACATACTGGTTAGTTGAGTTGATGTTGATTGTTAGAAGAACACTCGGCGATTTTAGAGTGGACGCCATCGATTTCTAAGTTGCTAATGTCCTCCGTTGATTCTTCAACATTAACAGGAAAAGTAGTAGCATCTGTCAAGTTACTATATTTTTAGAAAATCAAGTTTTATATAATGGACAACAAAGTACGAAATTTAACCTACATCTCCAAATATCCAATCTCGTGTGCATATGATTGCCTCTACAACTTTGGGCTTAAGTGCACTTCAGTATTGATCAAGAACTTGACCACTTACACTAAATGATGCTTCCGATGCAACAGTTGATATAGGAATGGATAGCACATCACGAGCCATAATAGTCAATTCTGTAAATCTAAATGTATTAGCTTTCCAATATTCAAGAATATCCAAATTTGAAATTTGTCTTCTTATCCAACTTTGGTTCATCCAAGTACAATTCTAGTTGAGTTTTTTGAGCGAAAAATGTAAATTCTTCATCTTCAAAATTGTCAAAATCCTACATATATACGTAAGACATAGTAAATACTAAATTGTGTAATAAAAGAAAGATTTGCAAAGTTTAAATCCATGGTTATATAAAGTTCACCGTTATAACATCCAAGCATTCTTTAGAAACTAAGATATCCCCTACAAAAGATTGACTCTGACTACTAGAGGCAGTGTCTACTTTTTTACCATACTTTTGCATGAAAATATCAAAAAGATAAAACAAAGTATCACAAAATTTACTCATTTCTATAGAACCACCACCATAAACTGTCTTATACGAAAACTCCACAAACTAAATCTTATATCTAGGATCTAGAATAACAGCAATCGAGAGAATAAAACTATATGTCTTCCAATACTTCTCAAATTTTCCCATTATACCATGTGCAATCCTACTCATAAAACTATCACCATCAACCATCGCTCTTTGCAAAATATCTTGAACAAAAAATACCTGACGAAAATACAAATTTGCAGTAGGATATTTGAAGCCAAAAAAAAGACAAGTCTCATCAAAAAAGAGTTCAAAAACTTACAATTTTGTTCCACCTTAACCCATTTAGATTGAGAAATAGCGTGTTTATAGTTAAAATAACTCAACTGTGAATGAAGGAAAGCCCGCAGATAATAAAGAGAACTTTCAAGCATGAGAAATGTGGAATTCTATCTAGTAGGAACATCCTGTCGTAAACCTTTCTTACACTCCAAAGAAATATGAGATATGCACTCTAAAAAAAATTTCTTCCTTGCTTATGAACCTCTTACATATTTAATGCTTTCCCTAATTTTAGACACACATATATCAAGTTCTTTTAACCCATCTTGCACTATAAGATTAAGAATATGAGCAAACATCTAATGTGAAATCATCATCCATCAACAAAGACTCCCTCAACAAAAGTTGCTCCTTTTACAAATTAACAAATACATCATTTGCACTAGCATTGCCTAAAGTAATGGAAAATATCTTTCTTTCAATTCCCTAATCAGTCAACAAATTATAAAAAATCTCGGACAAAGCAACTCCGGTAGGTGGAGGAGGCATGAAACTAAAATTTAAAACACTCTTTTGGAGGACCCAATTAGCATTAACAAAATGAGCGGTTAGACAAATGTGCCCATCAGTTGCTATACATGACCATAAATCAGAATTCAAACAAATTCTCCTTGGAATTGAAACTAGTGTGTGCCTAAGTTTCAATTTTTCCCTTTCATACATTTTAACCGCATCAGATCTAGCAGTATTTCTAGAAATCTACTTAATATCCACATAGACATAAGAAAATAATTATCTAATTCCAGCATACTCAATAAACTGAAATGGTAGATCATACATCAATATCACCATTACCAACAATTCTCTACATTTATCCGGATCGACCTTGTCATAATTGAGCCCTCGGTCTGACTTAATAGCATTTGACCTAGATCTTGATTTTTGGTACAAGATTTAATATGTCATTATTAGTTTCCAGTGCCTAATTATTATCACATAAATAAGTAGCACCACATTTCATATACTTAGCTCTTTCCTTTCTATCATCTTGCAATGGAATAATTTCAAACTTAGTCTATACTTTAGAAGTAAGTTTTCTACGCCTCTTACTATTAGTTTTTTCACCTTCCATTTCTATGTTTTTTGTTTCCAATTCTTCAACATTGACATCTACAACTTGATCGCCACTACTTGGGGTAAAATATTCATCTTTTTTTTCGCAAAACTAAAGCTATGTTATCCTTAAACTCGTATATTTCAAAAGATAATATAATCAATAACAGATGTTAACAAAAAAAAATTAATCCACTACATGTCAAAAATTATGGCTTTATTTTCCGATAGCTTTAAATGGTGGACTGCTATTAGTGTGAAGTGAGATGGAAAAAGAAAAGAATCGGTACAAACAATCATCTCTGGAGTGCATTGTTTAAGAAAATAAGCACAGTTTCACAATGTGAGTAATGTTAATATATAAATAATTCCATTGTCGAATAATCAACTATTGCTTCATTGATTTCAAAAACTGTAGTCAGAATTTAAACATGATCATGAACAACTTACAAGGATGGCCAGCCAGAACTAGTTCTTTCAGCACTGGAATAACACTTTCGCAATGAGAAGGCTTACTTTATTAAACTTAATATATTAAAATTATTCTCAAAAAGTTGGCTGTTATAGGAAAATCTAATGAAACATTAAGATAATACCTCACACTTAGACAAAATACATCTTTTGGTTTGTTACCAAGTTATATGAGCATCTCTAACCAATTCAAACCCTAATATATAGTCTAAACGAAATACTAAAATCGAAAAAACTGACTGATCTGATGTTGTGCCGAATCTTTCGATCTGATGCCGATGATCTGAGGTTGATGTCGATGTTTTTCGATCTGGCGTTGTTCCTTATCTGGTGTCGTTGCTTTGCCACTTGTCGATTTGAATGATTGTCCCTGAGCCTGAGATAGTTGACAACGAAAAAAGAAAGAAAAGGAAAGAGGAAACTCTGAAGTCTGAATTCGGAAGGTAGTGGCGGCTTGTAAAGTGTAAACTAAAGTAAATGGATAATCAATAAATTAATTTTGTTTGTACTTTGTACGAAAAATAAAAATCAATTAAACGGGTCATAGGATATGATGAATAAAAATATATTTTATAAACGGGTCATAGTGGGTCTGAAATGGCTCATGAGTTAACCCGAAACCCACTCGTTTATCAAATGGGTCAGAGCAGGTTGGCTTAAAATAGACCCATTTATAAATGGGTTGGGTCAGGTTTTTCCATGTGGGTTACAAGTCGTATTAAAATTGAGGGCCCTAATTTTAATATACTTTAAACATTATTAACCTAATAACTTATTTAATTAATTACCTAACCTATGTTTAAACCCCCTAACTCCTCCTTCTTCCTTCAAAATTTAAACTCGCAATATACAGGTACCCAAACCAAAGTAGACCTCCCTTTGATCTTAAACCCCCGTCACCACGGTCATCCACCACCATTGTCGACCCCATCTACCAACTTGTAACAACCCACACCTTTCTATGCCCAAATTTTAACAAAAATAGAGACTCAAACACATTCAATCATGGAGCATGTAAATCTGGCAGCTGCAATAAATGAGCATGAGCATAATCAGAGTACAATAAGATAGTTCATAGTGGAAACAAAATTGGATATATTAGTATTAACTCAAGTAACTACATTCTTCAAAGTAAGTCTCTTTGCCTATACCGAGCATGAGAGAGAACAAGAACCAAAACCCAAACTAAAACACCTGTGAGAACCCGACCTTCTCTAGAAACTTGGGAGGTTGTAATGAGGAGGAGGTCAGAACAACAAGACTCTGGCGAACAGGAAATGTACAACACACGGTTTATAATACACAAATGTATCCCGTTTAGTTCAACCCAAGATGTATACCTAAAAAGGTTAGTGATTCTATCCCAACCTTGTAATGTTTACGCACGATTGTACTACTCTTTCCAAAGTAGTATTCCCAAAGTATAATATCGAGATAGGACATTTTACTCACATATTTGTGAAGCCTTTATACCATAGCATGGCTGGTTTATCAAATCGAGGTTAGACCTCTAGTCACAGGATTTATACATATACTTTCGCTACTCTTATTATTCCTCGAAGATTTATCTAACAATAACATAAACTAGAGGGCACTAACTACGGGCCCTACTAGTTAAGGCTTCCGTCGTTCACGCATATACCCTTTCCCCGCCTAAGGTGAGAGATGGTATTTTATCATTCGTTATAGCTTCTAGCTGACCTTATTAGATAACCCCCTTAGTCGCTTATTACTTCCCGTAGGATAGAGAGCCATATCTAACATTTTAGTTTTCAGGTTTGGGTAGGCCCACACACACCTGCCATTTAAGACCCCTAAATTGAAAAATATATTCCTAGGTGGACTCCTCAACCTAGCCGCTTAAGACCCATGAAACAGACTATACACGAAGGTTATTGATTCGTACCCCCATTAGCCTTTAATACCTTTCCCTGTTTAGGATATAGTGGGCTATGTTTTAAAGTCATTTCCGTTTAGTTCCTCTACACGGAAATGCTATACGTACGCGATTCATCATTGTCACGGGTTCATATGGCTAATAATATTTTACATTATTAACCTATTAAGTCCAAATCTACAATTTAAATTATAATTTCTATGTTACTAATAAAATAGGAAAGTTATGTCTACTTGCCCTAGGATATATTTAAATACCTTCCCTAATTGGACTTAGTACTACAAATAATCGATACCCATTAGCCCCTTATTTCTTATCCATAAGTTTATTGTCATTTATGACCATAACGGTCATATTTTCCTAAGGCAACTTTTAACCCTGGATACCCTTATTTTATCAGTCCCGAAATATCTATTTGTTGTACCCCAAAATATATTTACTATTCTTATTTTATTTTCTATTTATTGGTTGATTTATATATATATATATTTATATATATATATATATATATATATTCATGCACCAGGCCTCTCACATTAAGTTAACTACTTGTGGATGCTGGATTTGCAGGTCGATTCTGGGCAGACTTCTACCACAAGCTGAACTTAACCTCGTGCCTTAGTACACTTATATTTACGCATTAGACCCCTCACATTAAGCTGACTACCTGTGGATGCTGGATTTGCCGGTCGGTGTCGGGCAAACATCTACCACAAGTTGAGCTAAACCTCTTATCTAAATGTGGTCATAATTCGAATTTCCTAATTGTGGTTTACAATATTTATCCTAATTGATTTTATGAATTGTAACCATTTTCCTATCACATTTATTTTTCCCCAATCAATATTAGTTACAATGGTTATTTATTGATTTGTGATCCGATTTACAACAATTAAATATATTGATTGCTACAAATGGTCACCACAAATATATTAATTCAATATGGACTACATTTTCGTACAATTCCATAATTGAACATTTTCTAAACATTCAATTTAATGTATATTTTACCGTTTTACGCTGATTTAGACGGATAATATGTGTATATTTAAATTTTATGTTTTCGTACGGTCAACATAGTTATTATTTTTATTATTGTTATTATTATTCTTTAAATTAAATGATTTGGTTTAACCAATAACCAAACATTCCCTTTTCGCATTCAGTCTTGCCAAAAGGTTTCAAATCTCACAAAAGACCGTTAGCCGTAATCATTGTAAATAATTCCTAATTAGTGGAATTGTCATATTTCCAAATCACAAGAAATATATGTAAATATATAATTTGGAATAGTTGATGCAAATTACGCACAAATTTATATTTATATCTATACGTACATTTGCACCACTTTTCCCTTTTTAATCCTTTTAATCATATCTCTTGTGATTTCAAAATAATGCCTTTTTATTTAAAAGCAGGAAAATGACATATTTACAACGATTAAGCCAAAACCCAATAATATTGAATACAAACAGACATATTTCTTTTAATATTACAATCACATAATTTACCAATTTCATCTCTTTACCCAAATTCACATACTTTATTATTTAACACTGAACTAAAGATCTGGAATGTAACTATATCTAATTAGTGTTTAATGGGACTGATTTCCAGATCTGCAGTGCTATGCAACAACTAAAACATATTTTTACAACATAACTGTAGGAACAGGTGTGAACAAGTTTAAGAATCCTACAATTAATATTATTCTTAACCACAACTTACAATTCACAAGTTTTAACAATGTTTATAATCATATCTGATGGTTTTCAGTAAATTTACAATACATAAATGAATAGATTTAATAGGAAATAGGCACAAAAATTTAGATCTAATTCAAACGAAACAGATAATTTACTATAACTGTATTCGTAATTTTCCCACTCACACTTATAGCCTCCAAATCCAAAGTTTGAACCATTTTACAATCCCCAAATTCTTATAAATCTACAATTTATTTGGAAAGGGGAAAATTCCAGATCTATAGAGATGTAAGAAAATAACAAGAGAGGGGAGAATCTGATTTGGAGCATCAATTTGCATTCTTTCCATTAAATCTGCTAATCCTATCAATTTCATATGAATTGGATTTGATTTGTTGTATAAGAATATATTTTTATTTCATATCAATTTCACATATTTTTATTTGTTCTATAATATTAACAAAGGGGGAATGTTAAGGCAATTAGCCTTACTTAAAGCTAAGTTGGCCCTTTACCATCTTGATGAGAATAGTGATTCTATTAGTTGGGGTTTTGATAGGAGATTAGTGTTCTCTATTAATTCTATGTATAAGTTCATTAATTTTTCTGGTGTTTCGTTGTATCCTTTTAAGTTTCTTTGGAATTCTAATGCTCCTCCTAAAGTTAAGTTTCTTATGTGGCTGATTATGCATAAGAAGCTTAATACGGTTGAGCTTTTAAAGAAGAAGCACATAGTTTTTGATGGTAAGTGTTGTTTCTGCAGTCTTTGGGATGAGGATGTTGATAATTTATTTTTCTCCTGTAGTGTTACTAATTACATTCTAATTATGGTCATTAGGATTTTTTTTTGGTAGTTCTGTTTCCTTTAACAATTGTGTTGATTATTGGAATTTTTATAGAATTACTTTTAATGCTAGACAGAGATATGTAATGGATTCTTTAGTCTCTATCATTAGTTGGTTCATTTGGTTGGAGAGGAACCAGAGATTTTTTTAATTCTAGTTCTGTGTCTGTTGATATTTTAATTACTAGGATTGTTAAACACTGTTTAAATTGGATGTCTAACTCTCACTATAAGCTTTTTGGTGAATTGTTTTTTATGAGATATCTGCTTAAGGTTAGATTTAATTTGTGTTTATTTTTTAGAATCAATAGTTTTTTTAGTTGTAATAGACTGCGTATTTATTATTAGTTTTTTTCTCTTTATTTCTTCACATATATAAATGGATATATGTCTATATATATATATATATATATATATATATATATATATATATATATATATATATATATATATATATTCTTTGATATATATAGGTATATATAAATATGCACATAAACCCATATATATATATATGTGTTGGTTACTGATGATTTTGTCTAGTTTCTTTCAGGATTCAGGTAGCTGAATTTAGCTGTGGTGCTTTGAGGCTAGCTGTGTGATCTGATGCTTGTTGTTCTCTCTCGAGTTTAATAGTGAGGTTTTTGGGGATGCTTATTTTTTTTTTGGTTTGTGTATCTTGTACATGTATTGGAGTAGATATACTTCTATATCGGGTAATGGCATTGCCGGAATTCGATATTAAAGTTTGATGGGCGGTGGTTTATCCGAAGCTCATCTATCACTATCCTTTACATTCCTGTTGTGTAGTGTTGTATTGTTTGAGTCTGTTTTTGGGTTGGTGTCTGAATTTTGTATCCTTCTGGTTTTTATTATATATGTGTGCTCTCTTCTTTATAGAAGATCACACATTTTTGTTTTCAAAAAAGAATATATTTTTATTTAAGAAATTTGGTTTGGAGAAGGAGGAAAATGGCAGAGCTTCGCTGTTGCATACAGATTTGTGTGGAAAAGAATGAGGCCTTACCCCCTTTATTTATAGGAATGGAATTGGCCTTGGACCGTTAGATCTATTTTAATTACCATCCGTCCATTTGTACTATAAAATATAATGAAATTGCCCCTCAAAACCTAGCCAGCATCGGGCACTACAGGACCGAAGCGGTTGACACCACCCTAGAGAGCTGTCGACCGCCCCTTGGCTATAATGCCCAATAACGGGTTAAAGATGGAAAGGAATTTATTAATTATTCTATTTATTTATTTCCGTCCGTTTTCCGTATTTCGTCCGTAACTTTTTCATACGGACTCTGTTCGCTAAACTCCAAACATGAAAGTTGACCAGAATTCCGAGACGAACGCATCGGTTAAAGTTTTATGGTCAAATTATGTCGTTTGCAAAAAATCCTATTTTTGAGATTCTAATTAAATAACTATTATTGTCAAAATTCTGGGTTGTTACACAACCAGTCTCCGAAATCTCCTCCTTGTCGACCCCCTTAAGCCACACCCGAATTCCTCCTTCAGAATGCGTCAGCAGCTCCAACGATGAGAACGTGCGACCCTTTTTGTTTCTAACTCCGACCAAATTTCAGCAATAACCACGCCTCACCTCCTTGAACAACTTGTAACCTTTGGATAAGCCTAGCTTTCCCCTCATCACTGATTAACTCGTGCCCTAGGTCACTGCTCCTATTTTGAGCTTCCAGGAAAAACGATCAAGTCCAATAATTTGCATATCATCGTGAAGCCCCTCGAGCATACGAGTTAAATGAATCTGAAATCATGAATTTTCGTTGAGGTTTCGATTTTATACGAATTTTTGAAGTAAGAGTATGGTGGTGGCTCGATTTTCTGAAGCCTGAGATTTTTCAATAGGGTTACACGGAAGTGGGTATTAATAGGGAGAAGGGTGAAGATATTTTAATATTAAAATATTCGATTATATTCCTATTGAATGTTTTATGTTCATATGGTCATATATGAGCTCTGATCGCGATGAAACTTGAAATCCTCCAGTAACTTAATATTCCAGACCCGATGGAACTAGTTTCATCGAATTCTGAGACCATTTGAAAATCTCCTATTTAAATTTCAAAACGTAAATCGATACGCGTTTATATCGCGTGTGATCACATAATAAATCTAATTGACTTGAAACTGAAAATAGTACAATAATTAACCATTACGGATTTTATAAAAATAGTTTCGTTAAAGTACGAGGTTGTTTGAAAATTGGTTATTCTTAAGTGTTAAATTAAATCGATAAAATATAAATCGATTTCAAAACAAACTAATCCATTGATAATAAATTATTATTATCACATATATTCAAATAAAATTTATATAGCTTCAAAATAAACTAATTTAGATTTTAAACTCATCGATATTCGATTTATTAAAAATCCTTTCATTTTATTAAACAAATCGTTATAGTTCATAAACAATTATACCGTGATTTTTCTGAAAAATTGATTTTGTCGTAGCTCAAAATCTACCAGATGAAATCTTGATTTTTGATTTTTTTTCTTCCATTAGAAAACTATAATCCAATAAATTCAGAAGATTCTTGTTTCAAAGAATTCTGACTTATATTGAATCATGTGCACTTAATTGAAGTTCAAGTCATAAAATTACGAATTATCGCGACTCGGCGAGCTCGTTTTTTATTAATTAAATTAATGATTTCAAATTTCGTTTAATAAATAAATTCCTTGTAATAATTTAAATTTGAGCTTAATTGGGGTCTTAAAAACTTATTCAATTCATACTATACCTCAAATCCAAATTATTCTCAAATATTTAATGATTAAATTTATTATTTTACTATTCGAATTAAATTAATATTCCAAATCATAGAATTTGAGTTATTTAAATTTCCAAATCAACATTTAAAACCAATTTTAAATGTTCAAAATTAACGGCTAAAAATCAGGGTCGTCACAGAAAGGGACTCAAATGATTACAGAAAATTTGAAGTGTATGTAATTGAAGTCTTAAAAACTTAATTTTTCATTAACTATTATTTAGAAGAAATATCAATTAATTATTTTTCTCTAAATTACTTAAATTCTAAATTTTATAATTAATTTAAATATGTGAACGTAAATATGAAATGTTAAGAGCTAACTGATAAACTATGGGAAAATGATTATGTAAACTCTAAAATGACAATACCAAATGTTAAATGAATATGCTAAATTGAAAATAAAATATTCAAGGAGAATTAAGAAGTAGAGAGAAAACTCATAAAATTAGTAAAGCACTACAAATTCTTTCGCTTTATTATTATTTAATAGATGGACCAAAATGCATTTATAAATAATGGGGTTTGTGTTTATATGTAATATTTGTAGCTATTGGTGTTTTGGGCTTGACTAGGTGCACTACTACTGCAAAGGGTGGTATGTCTAGTGTTTATTGCATTGTATCAACACGTGTATTGTATTTATTATTAATAATAAAACCTCATTTTCATACATATACATATACATATATATATATATGTGTGTGTGTGTGTGTGTGTGTGTGTATGTGTGTGTGTGTATAGAAAGTCTACGTAGACACAAAGTGGGAGACACAAAGTCTCAATCATTGGATTGCCCTCCTGATTTCCACCTCTTACAAAGGGACAAATTGATCAAATTGCTGAGATTTTATATCCCCAGATTTATGTCAAATTTTTATTCCCAAATAGCAACAAATCGTTAGCGGTAACCATGCTGCAAAATAAAATATTAAATGAACAATTAAGTGTATTTTTTAGAAAATATAATTGAATGCAAATTTCCATCAAAAACTGTAAGCGATTTTGAATAGAAAAGATTATCAACAATAATATAAAAAGGGTCATCCATAGCTTCAAAATTAAAGCAACAACCATTTTAATATTTATTACTTGGATAACTTGAGACGGAAGTCTATTACAACAATTCCATTCAAGATATTTTCCCTTTTTCCAACTTCTCATGTTCTGAATATTGTATTTAAAGCATGGTTTTTCCTTTATTTCACTGCAAAATATTCGTTACTTCATAAATCATATCATTAACTTGTTAATTAATGGCCTTTCATATCAAATTTATTTCAGATATGTACCTATGGTGACCCAGAAATATCTCATTAGTTAATACTAGATAATGATGATTTCTATGTATGAATATGTGTAAGGCACATATGGAAGTGCATGTGTACATTTATATGTGGTGCAGGGTGCACAAGAATATTTTTGTACACATGAGAAATAAGATGACAAACTCATTGGTTTTATTTTTATATCATTTCATTCTTATAATATTTAAGAAAAGTATAAGTATGGGTTTAATTAACTTGTGAAGTCTACATATGCATATAAATGAACCTCTATACCTTTAGAAAATGCAGGATAATAATTGGAAAACCCTCACATATATGGATTATGAAAATGGATATGTACTCACTTATAATATGGGACTGAGTGAATCATGCAGGAAGCATGGCAATGGGGGTAAGAATGGGAATTTAAAATACCTACTTTAGCTAGAAGTAAATGACACAGTGCCGTAGGGTATAGGGTATTTCTCTTAATACATGAAAAGTAGAATGGTATAGATAAGAGTGTCTTTGCATGATCAACAAATGATTTTCTTTGATGGAGGTAAAAATGACATTAGGCAACCTAGAAACCCTAGTTTACACAATATAAAAACACTAGGCTTAGGAGCTACACTATTCTGCTGGATAAAAGGAAAACCTTAAACAAATGGCATCTGCAGTACCTAGGAGCTTGAGCCATCATCAAGTATCTAAGGAGGGAACATTATTATGAGTATAAACTATTTTTATGGCATTAAGTTCTTCAAGGTATCCCTTTTATTTAATGTAAATGTTTAGTATTTATTCAGGAAATGGTTTATTTTGTTAAGGCAGTAATGTTTACATTGCCAAAATGATCATATGACACTGGTAGAACACGGTAAACTATTTGTATGAAAATGATATGAAAATATATTGTTGGGAGGTAGGATTTTATGGGGTGTATGGCAATATGGACAAGAGAGTCTCATGCTTATGTCTACTTCCATATTTTGAGAATAAAGAGGAGCAATATGTTAGATAATTGCTGGTCCTCTTTATTATTTATTATTTTCTGATAATCACAAAAGGAGTTAATAAGAAGATAACGGGGTCTGGAGGCACCCTATGCCTCTAATCATATGCTCTCAACAATACTTAGTGAAAATACAAATTTTATGTGCAATGAAAACTGACTTGAATGATTATTTTGTTAATACATGAGGTGCCTGGATGAAGTCCTAAATGTTTTTAGGCATGGTTGCTTGATATTGCATTGCATATGGAATGTTTGTAAAATGGTAAGACCATTATTATACAAGTTTTATTGAGGAGGCATTAATCTGTGGGGCTAACCCTAGGAATGATGGGGGTAAAGTGTAAATGAAATAGCAGATTAATAAATAAATAGCTTAATGAATTAATGGAGCCAGTGTGATTAGTATGATCACAGGATTACATTGATCTGTCTGGGATTCAAGTGGCAACACCAGGCATGTACATGGCATGTTAATGCCCTAAGGCCTTAGTGTGATGGGTTAACAGGTAGGGGGTCCCACACAATGTGCACAATGATGTTCAATGTAAGGGTATGGGCTCAAGAAAAGAATAATTTGATAACCTGAATGAGTGAACGAACACTACAAAAGAATTCTGAATTCCATACGCCAATTTGGCGTAGGGATGGCGTAGGGAATCGAATTTCCCTACGCCATACCTACGCCAACAAGGAAGTCGGAAAACAGCTCGTCGCAAATATTTCCCTACGCCATACCTACGCCAATTTCCCTACGCCATACCTACGTCAGGTTCCCTACGCCATACCTACGCCAAATTCCTTACGCCATACCTACACCAGGTTTCATATACATCGTTACCCCTTCCCTACGCCTTCCCTACGCATACGTACACCAAAAATCAATATGGTAGTTTTATATTTATCTTCATCTACCACAAATCATAACAAAACCGAACATATGCAAAATCATAGCAATATATATCAATAAAAACAATGATGTAAAATGAATTTCATGGTCGAATTACCATAAACTTGCTACAAATATATTTAAAACAAATCATGTCCAACAAACAATAAAATAAAGTTGCTACATGATCGTCTCATCTAATTCAAACATCGAGTAATGTACCTTACACAAATAGAACATCAAACTCATTTGCTCTTGTAGTTTGCTAATAGTGACACTCATTTCTTGATTTTTATCTCTTAACTCTTCTACTTCCTTCACAAGCTTTTCTGTATCATCTGTAGCTCCAAACCTAACGGTGTATGTGTTGTCTTTGTATATCTGCACATAAAATTTTTAACCCAATTAGTACAATGAATACATTTCACATTACAATCAAGTAAAATGTTCAGTTTTGCGGAACTGAACTTAAGGCTCAGCGAAACTGAGCCGAAATGGCTCAGCATCGCTGAGCCGAAATTGCTCAGTTTCCGCTGAGCCTTTTAAGGCTCAGCGACAGCAACTTGAAGTTGCTGTGCCAGCTACTCGGGTTTACGATGCATTACGCTGAATTAATATAGAAAAGCCTAGCAAGTTAAATTAAAAACCTTCGATTACAATAAACAATAAAATTAGACAAGTCCTTTTTTTTCCAAAAAAAAGGTAATAATAAATGCATGTAATATAATAGTCAATACAATGGCTGTTTCCACTAAAATTTATTTATGAAGTGCAATGCTATCAAATGATTCAATTTGGAAGTAACTTCTGAGATTAACCAAACTAGAATAGCAAATATTATAATTTAGGTGACTTGAACCAATTCAACACTTCCCAAATAATAATTAGATATATATCTTCTATTTGGTAATATTCTATTCAAAACAAACTACATTATTGTTTGACTGGATTTTACGGTTTATCTGATTTTTTTTTGAAAAAAATATACTCTAGCCAATACAAAATATTGAGACTTTTGTTCGGGTTTTCCACGTATTTAAGTTTGCAGAACTGATTCCTACATATAACAAAAAGGAAGGGGTGCTGTGAGGAAAGCAAGAAAACCTGCAAATACATACTCCACCCTACCATCAAGAAGTCAAGTTCTGCTCATTATAGCACCCTTTCCAATTAAGTTTTGTCCTTAGAGTCTTCCCAGCCTGTAATGAATTGAATATGAAAATTTTATTATTTACACACACACGTCACACTTAGCTAAATTAGAAAATAAAAAATAAAGAATACCAACTGAACCAATCTAAAGTAGCATTTTCTCAAATTCTACAGGCCGGCACACAATTCTTTTGTATGAATCATGCAAGTTACCTTCAATTTTATTTTGCCTATTCTGTTAAATAATGAGACATTCAAAACACATCAGTAAAAAAGACATATTCAAAGTTTCAACTATCAACTTGACATGAAAAGTTAATAGATTAAGCAGAAGAAAAAAAGAATTTGAGATAGTGAAAGAACCACGGCCTCATAATCCTCAGATAGTAATAGAGATCCAAGGCACAAGTTTTAACATTGAACAAAAATGTAAATACTTATGTTTGTCAACAAGGATGGATAGAGTTGCCATTGCCCAGGTTCAAATTCTCTACTTGTATACAGAAAACCATGTTCTCATAACAAAAGAACGTGCTGAAAAAATATTGTACAATGGAAGTGAAACTAGAAGACGACTAACTATGATTGAGGCCCCCCACCCTTACCTACTACTAACTCTTAAAATCTACTAAAATTACTTTTGGTTTCATTTCGATCCTTGCTAAAATCAAAATGGAATGATCGAAATCTTGGCGTTCGGTCAAAACCTACCTTGCATAAAACTGATCTACCCTGCGAATTAGTAACAGAAAATAGAACATAAACTTAAACAAAGTGTTAACTACAGACATACAGTGTTTCCACTCTGATTATTGATCAAAAATTTGGAAGTTAAGGACAAAATTCTGGGATAGCTCAGAATATATGTACATAAGTTAGAAACATATAAGGAATTAAAGATAGGTTAAAATACTACAACGCTACTGTAATTGAAAAGTACCTTTAATTTTCTGATTTTCTGATGCTCTGGAAGAGAGACAGGCGGCGTGATGGAGGAACAGACACCGCGCGGCGCGACGGAGGAAGAGATAAAGAGCAGCACCGCCCAGGGACAGCGCGATGGAGGAAGATAGAAAGAGCGGAAACAATGGCGGCCTGATTGGCTTGGCGGCTAAATTAGGGTTTTTTTCCGTGTTTAATCTGAGAATGAGAACGATGAAACGGATTTTTTTTTTATTACGAAACGATGCGATGGAATGAATAATTGACGGGCCAACGTGTTTGTTTTAAACGGGTTATGGATATTTGAACATAATTTCAGAACCGATTAAATAAATACCAACCTATATAAAAGGGGTAGGGAATTCCCTACACAGTCCCTACGCCATTCACGTATTTTTACATTTTCCCTACGCCGCGCCTACGCTGCGTAGGTATGGTGTAGGGAAACCTGAGTTGGAAAACGATCCCTTTTTTTGTAGTGGAAGGTTGGGGAGAAAGGAAATGTTTTATTATGACAAAGAGGAAATTTGGTACTGATACATATACCAAATTTTGCTTAATTAAGTATGAATTCTCATGAATGTGTGCATTGTGTTAATCTGAGATATTCATGTTAAAGATCCTGAAAGTTTTCTATGTAAAGTTCAACATTTGTTAATCTGGATAAAAAGGGGTTTTATTGAAGAACTAAGTAGAAATAAACATAAGGGAACAACCAGTTTTATATAAAATCCAGTTTTGCTCATACCAAACATATGTTTGACCCTGTTTGCTCAATGACATATGGGGTGTCTCAACTTCAAAGGGGTAGCCTCTAATGCATCTGCAGGAAATATGAAAGTTAATTAAAGAAGTATGGAAGAGATTGTTGGGTGAATGAAGTGTTGTGCTAGCTGTTTACCAATGAAATTATGTTTAAGAAAGAACTAGTTTGCTAATGTGTTAAGTAGGATATTTTCCCTCTTTGTTGATGTAATGACTTAATGTATTAGCTAATTAAGTGATTCCAGACATGAATCTATCAAATGATTATGTAATTTGTTGATGTTAGCTAAGTAAGAGAATAGTATTTAATATAGATGTATATACTTTTGCTTATGAATTTTATTATTGGACTTTTGTGGCAAGATCAGGCATGAATACATTCAGATTGAAAACAACTATCCAAAAAGGGGAGTGTGCTCCATGCAATGACCACCGATACATGTAGTGCACTGCTACAACATGTAAAGGTGCAATTTGAACATGGTAAATGGCACGACCTCTTTGGTATAGTGAACTACCTTATTCAAATGACATGCTTGATTTAGTCATAAGGAGATAACCTGAAGATTCATTTCTGGATTCAAGTGCACACCCGCTCATAGAAGTACATTTAGGAAAATGATAGCTAATAATGTAAAGTATAGATCATGTCTTAAGCCACATAAGGGTCAGTGACCAGTTAGAAATACAAAAAAACGTAATTGACTGAATAAGTACATTTTTGCTTTTGTTATATCTGTCTGATCAATTCGAGTATCCTAGATTAAAATATGTTGAAAGTATACAGAAATTTTAAACCATACAATCTGATTGAATTATACATTTGAAGCAACTATAATCACATTCCTTATGTTGTGTGAAAACAAGGGATAGAACCCTTGTTTAAATCATTTTATTTGATAATCCAATAACTCTGACTTGTTTATATAGAAAAGAAAATTATAATCAGGTAATTGATTATACTATGCATGAACTGGTATGTATATACTAGTGAGGTGGATCCTGGAAAAGAAAAAAGAAAAAAAGAAAAAACAAATTAAACCTAAATTACCCAATTGTATATGAAACCCTAGATAGAGTTGAACCCAGGAAAACTAATTAACTCTGGTTAATTAGTCACTTTCATGTGGAATTAGTAGATGGGTTTTCTCAATACATAATGGCATTTAAACTCAAATTTGTAACAAATATTTAACTAACGTCATTTCCTCTCAAATTTGAAATAAATAGGTAATTAATAAAATTTAGCAAATTTAATCTTTGTAGCTACTCTTTTACCCATTTTGTTTCATTTTAAAACCAAACAATATTTATTTCGCTTTTTGTCCGTTCATCAATTCCTCCTATATTTCTTCTCCATTTCCTTAATTCTGTTATTCTGTATTAATTTTCTTTTTCACTTGTCATTTTGCAGTTATTTTAGCCCACAGCAAAATATTCGTTATTCCATTAAGCATGCTGTTTACGTGATAATTAATGACATTTAACAGTTTGAATTTTATAACAGGTCATTTATGCATTTTGTTTGTTTTCGTAAACTGACAATATATATTTCATTCTTGTTTGCTCATTATAAACTCATTCCTTCGTGATTTTTCTCTCTTTCCTTATTCACGATTTAATTTCTTTTCCGACTGTCATTTTGCAGCTCATATTCATATATAAGCCGACCAGGTAACAATATTTCTCTTTTTCTATTCAATTAACCAAATTTACGCATTTCTTTGTATTTTCAATTCTATGCAGAATAGTTTAAGCCCCTTCCATCTCTTTGGTTTCCATTCCAATATGAATTTCAAATTTTCAAAATTTTCGATTAAGAGAAATGTATTTTAGCTTATTTTAAGTTGGCTTGTAATTTGAAACAGACAAGTTTGTATGCATGTAAACCTTCGTAGGATTTAAAATGTTAGATAATTAAAGGATCAAGTTTCAGTAGATTTTCCTATATATAGTTAATTATATGTATCTTTTAGTTTCAAGATGTTTTAGTACATATTAAGAATCTTGTTTTACCACTCTCAGTGATTTTATGCTTAGAAAAATAGATCATTCATGACTGGTTTAGTGTTATATCATAAATATGTAGTTGATGCTAGAATAATTATGTAAATATTATTGTTCATGTGATCCAATGGGAGATACCATTCAACGTAGATTTATTTACACTGCATAATTATTATATAAGAAATGAGTCGGCAGTAGTCGAGCGGTTAAGAAATTGCACCATGATAATAGTGGTGCGGGTTCGAAATCTTGAATGTCATGCTAAGAGCTTATATTGTGTGTACGTTAAGAACAACCACTTATATGGTGCTTGCGGACCGAGCAAGGTGAACTAGGGAGGATTTTACGACTTCAATTAGTTCTCTTTCTGAACAAATTCAAAAAATATTATATAAAAAATGATATATGCACGTAGTTATTATTAATTCTGTGTTTTTGTACTAATATCATACGGTTTAATTTTCACTAATAGGTTGTAATATCTAATGTTTGTATAGTTCGAATTTTTGTTTCTAGCTTTGATTAATAAAGAATAAATTTGTAAACAAACTTTATTTCTTAAAGTCTACTTTAAACTAATAATGAAATTTATTAGTCCGCGACAATAGCTAAGTGGTTAAGAACTTTGTATCGTGGTAACAGTGACATGGGTTTGAAATCTGGAACAACGTGTTAAGAGCTTACCATGTGCATACAATAAGATAAGTCACTTATGTGGTGCTCGCAGAGCGGGCTAGGTGCACTACGGAGAGTTTTACGACTCCGATCGGTTTCTCTCATGAACAAATTCAAAAATAATAATATTTTTTATTTTGAAAATTAAAAAGAAAAATTAATAATAATAATGAGATTTGGTATTTATAAACGGACATTTTGAGTTGATAAAAAAAGTTTATTTGTTAATTTTTTATTTGACTTATATCAAGATTTACTAAATATTACTTGAATTGATAAAGTATGTTAGTTTCTTACATCCTACCTTTTTTTTTTTTTTTTTGGCAAGACCGACCGGTTTTTTAGGTGACCGCAAACACCTTTATTAGCTTGAAAGGCACTGGTACTCCTTACATGCACGGAGTAGCATTCCTGCTTTGAAGTGTCCAGGCATTATCAATACAAAATATTACATTAAGCAACATAACGTAGTAATAAAGAAATGCAAGCATAACAACTAAGGAACATTGTCATCATCACCTTCGTCATAGAAAACTTCGGTATAAGGAGACAAAATTCTTATATGAGTCCAGAAGCGCAGCGCCAAATCCTCGTATTTGGAAGAAGCTAGAAGTCGATCTCTGTCCCATGATGTATCCGACAAAATGATTTCATTATTCTTACATCCTACTTTTACGTGATATAAGATTTAAAAATAATTTTTGAAAGGCATTTTCGGTTTTTTGTGTTAGCACCAAAAACGTTTGACACAAAAGATATTCCAACCATTAATAAAGATTTCTTGAATTATCCAGAAATGTTTTTTATTATTGCATGTACAATAATAGTATTTGACATACTCTTATCTTAATAAACATGGAAGTCTAGAAATCTATTCACTGAAATATTCATACTTTAACTTGGTTTGAACCGCTCTAGTCTAAGCAACAAATAATAGGTTTAAAATAATGAGAATAACATTTACATTTGTTAATATTTAACTAATTCTTGATAGGTGTTTATACATGGAATACTAGATATTGCTTAAATTATATACGAGTGAAGGTATTTTGGGAATTTCATCCAATTTATTCATTAAGGAAGCAAAGATTTGATTTTGTGCCTCCATCAAGACATAATAAAAGGTATAATATAATATATTACTTTGAGTTTTAAACGTTTTTTTTTTCTGGTTTGACCTACATGCATTTTTTGAATTTTTTGTTTTATATGTTACCACCACAAATTACCTAATGTACATGGAAAGACCATTACTAATATAATTACACATGGAAAATGTGCTGGCATTTAGTAATAATAATAATTTAGTAATAAAAATAAAATGTATAATAGAAGTACAAACATTGTGGTATATGGAAATGGCATCAATATTTGTAATAATAAAAGGTATAATAATATAAATTATTTTGACTTTTAAAAGCTTTTCTGGTTTGACCTACACGTATTTTTTTTTTTTTTTGGTTTTATATGTTACCACCACAAATTACCTAATTTACATGGAAAGATCTTTACTAATATAATTATACACGGAAAATGTGCTGGCATTTAGTAATAATAAAATGTATAATAGAAGTACGTACATTGTTGTATATGGAAAGGGCATCAATATTTGTAACAATAAAATATATACTATAATATTTTTTTTGAAAATAAGTATAGTATAAATTTTGATTTCGTGTAAATGGCGTGAGAGCATTTAATAAGTATGCACCAACGCTAATTTTTTGGATCTAATATCTTGAGCGCCGAAAGATTCCTTTTATATTCGAATTGGCCTTTACTGCACGGGTGAAATTTGTGGTGCAGCTATTAAAATTTTATCGAATTGATTAAAGGGCATTAAATGAATAAATTTATGCTGAATATAGGTTTTGAACAATTGTAACAGTCCTAGGAAATGTTAAGGTATTTAAATGACATTCATTGTCCTTCCTTTCAATTGTGGAAGAATAATTAAGTAAATGACATTTTCTTCATTTCATGTGTACACCAAAAAAGCATGACACCAAATCTATTCCGATTATTAGTAAAATTAGTAAAGATTAGTAAGGCTAGTATTAACTTTGAATTTTCAATTTTAGACTCGGACTATTGGATTTGAACATCGTTTTCTTCTAGATATTAAATGATATCGCCATAATTTAAGTCCTGATTGTTTGTCTAATATGCTAATAAACTCTACGAATACAATGAATTTTAAGGTAATGTTATTTTTATCATTTTTAAGAAAAACCTAGCATATGGCGCAAGTTTATAATAGTTTAAATAATGTGATCAAATAGAGAAGTCTACACAAGTAGATCTCTTCTTGCCTATTTTATGGGCTAACCTCGCTTATAAATTTCGTTTCCCATTTGAAAGTTCCCATTATAAATTGGTGTGTAATTGGAATGGACTTTTAATTTTATAAACAGCTTTTATATAATCCGACTTTTGGTTATTGTGCATTATGCATAATATTTAGTAACTTTGTAGTAGTTTCTGAAATTCTTTGACTGTTGTGTATTGTGTATAAAAGTTACCATTTATGTTGCAATTTCTAATTATTTTTGATATTTTGTTAAAGATCGGGGGTAACATTTACTTCCTTTTTCATGTGTGATACAGACCATAAAGTGATAACAGATACAGAAAATCCATATCATTTTGAACTTTGTGATGTTCAACTTTATTTTATTATTATTTAAGAAAGAGAAAATTAAAGAATCATTATAAATCGAGAGCAAATCCTCTTTACCCACTTTCTTCTGTACCACTGTCTAAACCAATACAATAAAGCCACGTGGCACTCTGAATAATGAGACTAAGGGTGCGTTCTTGGCGAACGGAAACGAGGTATTTGAACGGGGAATTTGAGTGGGGTAATGTAGCGAACGGGGAATGTGTTTTTAGCTGCGAACGGGTTATTTGAGCGGGGTATTTGAGCGTGGCATTTTTAAAATGAGATATAAATAGATAGGATTTAGCATGCTTAAAACCTTCTTACATATACGACAGCTACAAATACAAATACAGTTACAACTACAAATACAAATACAAATACAGTTATGGATACAAATAAAATCAGTGCAGACCAGCAGCTACCAACTCATCTCTAATGGTATCTCGAAGTAATGACATTTCTTGGAACCCATTTCGTTGTACCCGTTCAGTGCCTCTATTCGTTGTATTTCTCATAGTGTAATATTCCTCCAAGTACTGATCGGGGATTTTTCAGGATCATCATCAAAATCCATAAAATTTAGGTCACCAGTATTATATTTGCGTATAAAGTTGTGTAAGGCCATTGCAGATACGACAACTTTGACTTGAGTTTTAAATCGATACGTAGGCATACTGTTCAGAATGGTAAATATATTTTTTCCAGATGCCAAAAGTTCTTTCTATGGCCATCCGTAAACTCGAATGGTAGAAATTAAACACTTCATTGGCTGATTTTGGTGTATCCACGATTTCACGGAAAGGCGGAATATGATACCACATATTCCGATACGGTGGTAAGTATCCAGTCTGTAGTGGATAACCCGAGTCAACCAAATAATACTATCCATCTGGAGGTTTAGGGAAGTTAGAATTTCTATCATTTGTAACATCATTAAAAATTCTACTATCGTGTGCAGTACCTTCCCAACCAGCCACAACATACGTAAACTGTAAATCGAAATCACAAACCGCTAATATATTTTGAGTTGCAAACCCCTTTCTTCCAATATAAGGGATAATCTGATCAACAGGTAAATGTGCAGATACGTGTGTACCATCTATAGCACCAATACAGTTTTTGAAATAAGGATAATATCGGTTTGAAGTTCTAATGTGTTGTGGAACGGTATGAAATTGTTGATCCACTGGCTTTATTATATCAGCAGTTAGTAATTGAAAAGTGTTAAGAACTGCATGAAAACAAACGGAAATTGTGCTACCTGACCGTTGAAACCTTTCGCTAAGTTGTCTATTTGAAAGCCCAGTAACCATTGTGTAAACGAAAATTCCAACCATTTCGAGGACAAAAATATCGCGCGTGGAAAAGAGACTATGATGCTCCAGTTTTTCACATAATGAGTAAAAACAAAGTCTTTTCATTCGAAAATTAACCTGACAACGTTGTTGGTGACCATTTAGAACATCGTTTACCCAAGCTAACCCAGTAAACTCTGAAGTATTAATTCGAGTCATATGATTTCTACTGGCATTCAGACACAATGATATCCCGTAGAGATCAACAATATCGTCGTAATCGGAGGATGAGTCGGAAGAGGACATTATTTAAGTTGAAGAAGAAGAAGATATAGGTGAAGAAGGTAAGGAGATGAAGAAGATAAAGAAGTTGTTTTATAGGCCAAGAAGGGGGATGGGGAAAATCAAGTCGTTGGCGTCCGACGCGTCAAATTAAGACTTCAAATACCACATAGTACAAACCATAGCTCAAGTACCATATTTAATCATTTAAATCCACAAAATAGTGCTCTAATTTAGAAGGGATCTTTACGTGCCACTCCTCAAATTTGTCTTTGTATAGATTAGCCCATTGTGTCGCTATTGGGCATCTCATTTTTTCCCAGCATTTATGCGTACTCGTTATAAAATCTAAATGCGTCGAATTCAGTTTCAAATGTCATACCCATTTTTGGAATCAGCTCTTTATTTATTCTTTTTTTTTTTTTTTTTTTTTTGCAAGGCTTATCGGTTTTTATAGTGGTCCGTAACACTAAGAATCAGCTCTTTTCGTATCTTTGAATGAATAGATTCCACAATGAACATTGAATCACTTGAATTTTTTGTTTCACCATTAGCTTCTTGTGTTGATTTGTTTTGCTCATCGTCACTTTGAAAATTTAGCTTCCGGCATGCTTTACTTTCACCCTTCCATGGAGATGTGTTAACATTCAAGCTCTATTTTCAGATTTAGTAAAGAAGTGAACGCAATACCAATTATGATTAAAATAGAGAACAATTACTTAAGTTTGAATGAAAAATGATCATGCTTTTGTGAAGAGATGGCTGGAGAAGAGAAACAGACGTTAGCATTCATGTAAAAATATATTAACTAGCTGAAAAGAGAACAATTACTAATTAATGCTTTTAATTAGTCAACTAACGGTATGAAAAACTCTCTATTAATTTCCATATTAACTACTTGACACATGGCGCAATTATATTGGTAGGGACAGAGGTATAGGAAAATTTGGCATAGAGGATTTCCTCATTTATAAATCTGTTGATTGCAAGTCAAAGTTTCTAATGAATTTTAGGCATTGAATGATTACATATTAGTAGTTTTTCTATTTTCTTGGATTCTAGCTTGTTTATCCATATAATGCATTTCAAAAAATTATCAAGTGTTGTCATATGCACAATTAGTGAACTATAAGTTGGATCTTGAGATAAATGTTATGAATGAAAATTAACTGATTGATTGGGTTATTACTGCCTTCATATGCTATTTTTTTAACATTTTATATACTTTTAACATGTATTAATTAATTTTGTCACGCATTAAATATGAATATTTAATTGCAAACATGGGACATGTAAACCTAAGATATATGGTCTAATTTTTTTTCCATTTATACTGGTTATATATATATGTGTGTATATGTATGTATGTACTGTGGGTGTGTGTGTCTATATATATATATATATATATATATATATATATATATATATAGGAGCGTTCCACTACACCTCTTATATTGCACATGAACGCTCCCCCTTAATCTCCACCATCCATTTCCTCACTCATTCCCTCCCTTCTCATTTCAATATTATTTCTTAGTGGAAAGAGAGAGAATGAGTGGAGAAATGGGTAGTGGAGATTAAGGGAGAGAGTTCATGTGCAATATAAGAGGTGTAGCGGAACTCTCCTCATATATATGTATGTGTGTGTGTATATATATATATATGTGTGTGTGTGTGTGCGTGCGTGTGTGTATGTGCATATGTGTGTGTGTACATATGTGTGTATACATATATATGTGTATCCATATGTATGTATACATACACACATGCACACAATGAATCTCAACCGTTGGATCCTCCCATGAATTCCACTCTTCACATAAAGTCAAACAAATCCAACGATGGAGGCTTTGTGTCTCTCTCTTTGTGTCTAATTTTATGTCCAAATAACTGGCCCTATATATATATATATATATATATATATATATATATATATATATATATATATGAGAAAGTCTAAAAAGACACAAAATTTTGACATAAATGGTGACACAACTGATTTGGACCATCGGATCACCCCATGAATTACACCTCTCCATATAAAGACAAAAAGATCCAACGGTTGAGGCTTTGTGTCTCTCTCTCTCTTTGTGTCTAATTTTGTGTTCAAATAGCTATATATATATATATATATATGTGTGTGTGTGTGTGTGTGTGTGTGTGTGTGTGTGTGTGTTTGTGTATGTCATCATTCGAAAGATAAAATTTAATGGATGTCATATAATATATGTAGTTGTATCCTATGTATCTTTTGTTATACAAGTGTTTTATATATACTACTTTACCTATCTTCTGTTGTCTCGATCTACGCATATACACTATGTTCGCTCTGAAGACAAATTAAACTTTAGCTAAATTATAACAAAATAATTCTACTAAATTATAACAGAAAGTTATATTATAATTAAGAATTTTGTTAAAGTGCAGATATGGATTCCTGGGCATGCACTGTCAAGAAAGTAAAAGCCATGTTCAATAAGGGAAGGGAAAGCAAAAGTCAAGGAAAAGGTTTTACTTTATATTCTTAAGTTGTGGAAAATAGAGAGAATGACAAACTTAACAAAAAATTTGATGAAAAGCAGGGCCGGGCCTAGAAGTCTTGGTACCTAAAGCCAAATTCAAAACTAAGGCCCTTATACTAATACTATTATCGTTAATTAAATTATCTAAATAATGAGACGGAAAACAAAAAAATTGTAAACTTACGGCGGTTGATATCCATTCCATATTATTCATTTAAATATTTTTGAAAAAAAAAATTTGGTATGCTTTTATTAAATTCTAAAGCAACAGTACATAGCCAGATTAGCATAGTAACCTACAGAAACTTAAAGCAAACAAACATAAAGGGGATAAAACATGTAATACAAACCAAAAAACAATCAGTAATAAACTAACACACACTATTAAGCAAGACCCATAATGAGATCTTAAGCCCAAACGGCATTTTGTGCATATATCTGCACCACTCCATAAAAATGATGCTCCATGCCATCCATACTATCACATAATCGGCATCAGTAATATGTCAGTTCAGGGAGCTTAAATTATCATGAATAATATAATTGTATTTCCTTGATGAAAGAACTTTGTCAACTAAATTCGGTTCGACTTTGCTTTTCTCTGGCAAAAATATATGGCTTTCCACTGTAGAAATCGTTCCAGTAGATTTTCTTTTACACACACATTGTCGAATTATTCCATCCTTCAATACAAAAGTAAATCCATAATTGTATAACAGCTGAACCCCACGACAGTAAAATTTTCCATTTTCCAAATTTGGTCATGTGCAGATTATTAACCCACGTTCTCTGAGAATTAATCCAACAATAACTGCTTCTTTTGTACACATCTCGTTTTTTATCAGAAGAAACATTTTAGTTAAAATCTACTGTGTCAGTACTGCTTAATTTCCAAACCAGAGTTGATCCTTCCAGATAACAACGAACTTACTAGGAAAAATGTAGTTGTTCAAACAGATCAATTTCCGGGTTGAACAGTTGCTTATTTCAGCATATAAGAACCCAATCAACCTAATACATTTTCCCCAAGCCCGCTTCACAAATTCATAACTTGTTACACATGACTTTGAAAGGCAGATATAGAAATTGAAGTATATCGGTATAACTGAATTCCAAATTCAATTGAACAGCGTATAATATAATCGAACTGTATCGGCTATTTAACTGAATAATTCCCAAAAGCTAAGAATTTGAAATTGAAAGTCGTACCCATTATAAATCGAACATGAAGCCGTACAATTTGCAAATCCAATCTTCCCAGGATCGGTTCGAGAAAATGGAAAATATTTATGCTTTGAGATGCTGGAAATTGACTTCAAATTCGCCGAAACACCAAATTGCAGGATGTCTTGATCCTTTTCAGATCGAAAAAATGTTAGATTCCAGATTTCAAAACGGGAATGCGAAATTGAAAGTAACAAATTAAATACCTTAATTAAATAATTTCACTTTTAAGAAAACAGGTAGGAGTTAATTGATGTGGCGAACACAGACGAAGGTAGCAGACGTCGACATCTAATTGTGCCCTAGTTGTGCTGAAGGATGCTGGAGCAAAGCCTGAAGGTACCTATTGTCGTCGCAGTCGAGAAGATCGGACTGTCAATCGGAGTTATCGCTATCCTCGAATCACCGTCCAACTTAGAGTAGTAATTTGCCCTGGATCGAGATTCTGATTTTTTTTCATTTGCTGTGGATTGAAATGAGAAAGTTGCTTTTTTTTATGCGCAATCGCGGTAGATGGTGCCCTAAATTTTTCGAGGCCCAAAGCCATCGCTTTAGCTGCTTTACCCAAAGGCCGGCACTGATGAAAAGTAATAGAAGTTTAGAATTTAGTGAGAAAGACAAATGTTAGTGTAAATGAAAAAATGATAGTGGACCTCTCTGAATCCCACTTTTAGCGTAAACGTGTCTTCTTCCTAATTTTGAAACTTTTTATACTTTTCATTAAAAAAATTGTAAAGTTTGTCATTTAAAAGAAAATCCTCTTCTTAGTTTACTTCCGGGACTGTATGTCTTTGATGAATTTATGATCTTAAGTACTTGTATTTTATCTTTTCAAACAAATATATATTGACGTCCTTGTACAACATTAGTTATTCTTTATACTGTTTAATTTGACATGGTGAGTTGAATTCAGTTAGTCTTCTTAAAATAAATGAAAATATAGTATATAATTTTGATTATTTGTGGAAAAAGAATATATGAATCAAAATTAGGTTTAGAAGCAAATCAAATTCCTTTTTGTATTTGGACCACCATCTCTAATTTACACAAAATTTGTTCCACTGGCTGAGGTGCAATTGTTTTCAATAAGTGATTGTATACTGGTATCTATGCAGTTAATCCCCGCAGCATCCTCGCTATTGTCCATAGAGCTCTTTAACCGCCATGCTATTTCAGTTCAGCGCTGATGAACAGTGGATCGGCTTTTTACCCTACTATTTTATGCTGCATCCACTAAATTGAAACTTTTTAACATCCGCTTTAGCAGTATTAATATACAAAGATTGATTTGACTAGTTCTAGTTTTTTTTTTTTTAATTTAGTAAATTTAGCGTAAAGGCTAAATTTATGGCATAAGTGCTTATTATATAGTAATAATCAATTACACCCATCAAATTTAGCATGCGTAACTATGATGCTCCTTGATTTTGTTATATAAGATTAATTAATATTAGTTTCATGCACACAAATAATGTAAGAAAGATGATTGATTAATTTTCAAATATTTGGCTTTACATTTAATGAATCGTCTTGCATCTCAGATATATTCCCATTATTTTCCCGCTTTATCCCGCTATACATTTTTGCACCTCCGTCGCTATGAAACCGCTAAGCTCTTTAACTGTACAGGCTAGTATAGACATAAATGATAATAAAAATTGAAGTTCCAGCAAAGGTTAGAGTCATAGAACAAGTATTCATAACTTTTAATGTGATTTTAAATAAATTAATAAATTATTTTTATTATGCCTTTAAATAAATACCTAAATTGCAATCTACTAAAAAAAGTATACTCAAAATGCCGACTAAACTAAGTAATTCACAATCTCAATATTTTTGTTTCATTTCCTACAATATTTCTCTCTTTCTCTTGTTATTCTTCTCAATTTTGTCGGCGTCTTTCTATGTCATACTGAATATATATGAAAAAATAACTTAAAAGATTTGTTTGGTAATAACATAAATCATGCTTACCAAGATTAAAACTCATAATAGTAGCTTTCTTCTGTCATAATCATTTTCTATAATCTTATTTTGTCATAAATAATGAGAAATTTCAATAAATTTGATGACGAACATGTTGCCATGCATAATTTTTTAAAATTTAAAAGACGGAAATGCAAGCAAAATAAAAATGTATTTAACATTAACTTTCACGGTATTTAGCGGCAGTTAACAATCATTATTCGGTATCAAGTAATATGCACTTTAAACAAACAAAACCTTGGTCTAACCACATAAATCAAAGTAATTGAAAACTTAACTTGATTAATGTATCATAGTGAAGGTTTGACACTTGCATACATCGGTTGATTTTAACCTTTAAATCTTGGATCAAATGGTCAATCAAAGCATTAAATTCCTATGCGTATTTTTAGTTCCCAATGAATTCTTCCCTTTTTTAGGAAGTTATGATGTATAATTGGATATTTATTTACAGAAGATAAATATGATGGGATAATGAAGCTGGAAAATGATGTGAGTGCTTGCGCGTATGAAGATGTTCAAGTTATGTGGTCAATGCTAGTAACCAAATCCAAGTCCGAGGACCCCGGCCGTAGCCATGAAATTTCAACTAACAAGCGAAATAGCAAGTCTCGTTAAGAGTGGTTGATGCTGCAGTTAAATTATGCTCTAACTTATGTAATTATAATAGAATCCACATGGTACTTATATACAAATATCTGTATCCATGATGAGATTTTAGTCTGAGTCAGTCTTCTTAACTTCCAAACTATGGATTGTGTAAATACAACATTGTTCCTTTTGTGCATGTCTAATATTCATGTTCTAATTTGAAAATGAGAATTCATTAGTGCAAACATATGAAATGAATCTATGAAGTTTAAAAATGAATGCATTTTTTTTACTTATTGAACAACTACTTTCTAAAGTAGGGACGTTCAATTAGAAGATTCACCTTTAATTTACCCTTTCTTAACTAACTAAATATGTATTACACAAAATTTTACTACAATAATAGTTTAATTATAATCATTTCACTCATTTCAAACACACACAAAAGTTATCCTTAGTAACATATTTGTCATGAAGAAAACAAAATATACTTTTTAATTTCATGAAAATCAAGTGTAAATACAAATTTTATTTTCAAAAATGAACACTTTGTATGCCTTGCTATCGATATTTTTCATAAATGGTACGAGTGCTCAAAATTATCCTCCTCTTTAGAAGCCCAAACTATAACATAACAACTTGTCTTGTCTCTTAAAGCACACTGTATTTGCTCAGTCTTTATTTGTTTCAATATCTTCATTGAATATTAACATGTCATCGATTTAAATTACTTTATTGAAGTCATAGTTCAAACAGCTTATCTTTTGCATGGAGTATGTGGCAGAAATAACGTTCAAGGTAGTCCTCATTCTTCCGCAAACATTACTTAGCTTGCTTATAATGAATGACAACTGATTTCATAATTTTTTGAAATAAATAAAAATTTGACTACCCAACATCATTAGACATTTTTGATTACATATTGGGTGCTAATATATCATGACATGTTTATATATATCATTTGTGAGCACAAAATTTTATATGGTCTATATACATGCTCACATAACCATGCATGGTAGTAATAAGGCTATACATCATGTGTTTGAATTATAAAACCAATTAGAGACTGTATTGGTATGTTAATAGTGAGGGGAGTATCATGCGATGTTTATACTGTTGTGGAAAAGTTGATGTGCATAAGCCTTTAATTAAGTATCTATTACTGTTTATTTGAATACGGATGCAACTTAAAATTAAATATGAAATAACATAAGAATAAACATGGAAAGAAAAAGAAGAAAAGACAAAATATTTCACGTGGTTTGAAAATAAGAATCCTATGTATGTGGAGATCCAACAACCATTTATTTTGTCACTTTGAGAGACAGAGTACACTACATGACATGAGCATGAATAGCTTAACAAAATTTGGTCATCCTAAAATGTGAAACAAAAATAGGGGTTTTATTGAGGATATTTTGGTCGAAAACAGCCTTCTTGTTTATATATGTTAAAAAAATGTGCAAATGTCTTCATATTTATTAGTGCAAGGATGAATACTGCCACAGAGATTAGGATGGTATGTTTATGGATTTTATTGATTAGATTTCAACACAAATTTAGTATATTTATGTTTGTTTCCACGTGTACGATCATTTGAATGGTTAATCAAATCATATAATATCTCTTCTAATACTTACTGGTTACTTTTTAATTTGTTTCTCATATTTGATTGATTCCAGGAATCAATCAATATCTTCTTTTTTTTGAATTGATTTAAATTGACCAAATTTAACACTTCTTTAAAAATATTTATTAATCAACAAAACTGGCTGTTAGGTCAGCGACCTACAAGTTTGAGAAATGCTTAAACTTGTCATTAGGAAGTGATTTTGTCATCATATCTCAAGGTTATCTATAGTACTCATCTTCACCAACTTGATCTTACTTTCTTCCTCAAGTATAAGAAAGGATCCTCTAACATTAGTGTGCTTCATCGAGAACTAAATGATTGATTCTGTTGGAACATTTTGTGAATTTATCACAAAAAAGAGAATTAATTGTATTACCAAAATTTTATTATTGAGCAATTAATACAATAGAGCCGTTGAAAATTATAACGGTAATATGTTTACATATATTGTGATGCAATTAATGCAAAGAGCTGTTTAAAAAATATAACGGGAATTATATTTACATATATGTAAATATTAATGAGCCATTATTGATTGAACAGTAACGGTCGTACATGCATGTGACCTTTTATTTTTGGACCTGTTACAAAAGAATAAATATATGGTATTTAATCTTGCAATAAATGATAATCAATTAAAATTGATTACCATTTAATAAAGGTATTTATTACATCCAACTTTCCTCCCACTAAACCAGCATATGTTATTCTTTATCTTTTCTATATAATGAAAGAGACAGAAAGAGCAACCTACAGAACTTTTCTTCTTCTGGCTCTCTTTCTAAAAAAAAAAAAAAAAAAACTCTCTCTCTTCCTCCTGAAAAGAAAGAAAATAAACTTGAGCAGTATTAATTTTTTGAGTGCAAACAGAATCGGCTTCATATGTGCAAATGATCCGATATAGAAAGAAAAATAAGGAAGATGTTGTTTTATCCCAGAGGCGGCGGCGAACAGTACGAACTACTTTGCACGTTTGAGTAGATCGCCGAAACGTCTTCAAGAAAGTGATCTAGTCCACGACTTAGCCGAATCATTGTTTTCAACAATTTGAAGACGTGTTTTTTTTATAACAATGGCTTCAACGCTGATCCTTCTTTGCTCCTAAAGCTTTAATATTTTTGTACTGTATGCGCTTGTCACGAGGGGATCGGTAGTGCTCGCGGAGTTTCTCACTGTCGCCCAATCCAACGCTGGCACTATCGCAAGACAGATTATGGACAAGGTTCAAGGTACGGACGTGATCACTGTTTTGTGTTTGCGGGCATGGGACTATTGGTATTTTCAAGAGAGAGTTTGGACAAAACGCTAAGGTATGTAGAGATATTTCTGTCATGAACAGAATATAAAATATTTTTATGACATCAAAGACCTTGGAAATTTCAAGGCCAATCTAGATGACAAAGGTATTATTTTCATTATCATATTGTTACTGTTTACATATATTTACATATGTAAATAAGTGATAAACTATTTGTTTAGTTTAAGATCAGTTTGCTTTGGTAGATCTGTTTATGTCGCTTGTTAAATAACATTGCTTGGACTAGGATCTCTAATGAAAAAATTGGGAGAAACAGTCATTATTTGATCTACATACAATTAGGTCAGTGCCTAATGGTCCAAAATTGAATATTGTCATTACCCTTGTTTTATACAAAAGCACGAATTTTGTGTTCAAATGGTAAAATCAGAATACAAACCATTTCTTTATTTAGTGAAGAAGGAGATCCTCATCTAGATAGCTTGTTGACAAACAAAATAATGAATGATATTATGATGCATGTAAGCAAGACTTTGTACGATGGTCATTGGTTATGAGAGCCACTGTTAATTTGTTCTTTTTTTGGTTGCTTATGGTAATGCATATATTATTTGGAAATGTCATTAAAAGTTGACATTAATAGAACACATATATTATTTGAAAATGTTACAAAATATTTGATATTAATAGAATGTGTATGTTATTTGATAATGTCGTTGAGAATTGACATTAATTGGATGAATATGTTTTGCATCAGAATAAATTGACAAAGTTTATATGCATTAATTTAGGGAATGTCATTAAAATTGAGATTAATTGAATGCAAATTTGGAAATGCCTTCATTATAAATGGGCATTAATTACATGCATAATATTTTTTTGGAATGTCATTAAGAAATGACAATGGTGTAGATTTAATTATCAATGGGTGTATTTTATGTGAAAATGAATAACATTGATTAGATATGGACACCACTATTTTATCACTTTTATTAACGGTTGTTCTGATTTCACATATGTATTTCTCATGAAAAATAAAAGTGATGCTTTTGATATGATTGAGCCATTCAAAATGAAATTGAAAATTAGTCAAACAAGAAAAATAATGAACTTCGTAGTAATAGAAGAACAGAATATGAATCTAGTTCTATTCTGAATTACTATAAATTACATGACTTTATACATGGGAGAACTGCACCTTATTCACATGATATGAACGGTAAAGCGAAAAAAAGACCTTTACCGAATTAGTAGTTGCCATTTTATTAATTTCTGGTGCAGCAAAACATTGGTGGGGGGTATATTATTAACCATTTGCTATGTTTTGAATAGAATCCCTAGATCTAAGAATAAAATTTCATCTTATGAAATTTTAAAGAATTATAAACCCAATGTGTCATACTTTAGAACTTGGGGGTATTTAGCATATGTTCGCATTTTATACCCTAAGAGAATAAAATTGGCAAGTAGAGCGTATGAATGTGTATTTATAAGTTATGCCATTAATAGCAAAGCATACAGTTTTTATGACCAAAATACACATAATATAATTGAATCAAATGATGCCAATTTTTTATGAAACCAAATTTCCTTTTAAATTAAGGAATAGTGGGGGGGGGGCACTTCAAGTATGCCTATTCGAACAGAACTTAATGAAAATTCTGAAACTGAACCTAGAAGAAGCAAAAGAGCAAGAACCGTAAAAGATTTTGGTTCGGATTTTTGTGCTTTTACTATAGAGGAGGATCCTTTAAACCTCTAAGAGGCCTTATCTTCTTTGTATGACGACTTTTGGCAAGAGGCTATAAATGATGAAATGGATTCCTTGGAATCCAATAAGACTTGGCACTTGGTAGATTTACCCCTTGGTTGTAAATCTATAGGCTGTAAATAGGTACTTAAAAGAAATTAAAACCTGATGGCGCTATTGATAAATATAAAGCACGACTAGTAGCTAAAGGTTTTAAGTAAAAAGAAAATATAGATTTCTTCGACACTTTTTCACCCGTAACTAGAATTACATCCATTCAGGTATTAATCTCACTTGCTTTCATTCATAATTTATTAATACACCAAATGGATGTTAAAACCGCATTTTTGAACAGTGAATTAGAAGAAGAAATTTATATGGACCAGCCTAAAGGATTTGTAGTACATGGTCAAGAACATAAAGTATTCAAATGAGATAAATCATTATATGGTTTAAAACTAGCGCCTAAACAATGGCATGGAAAAAAAATTGATAACTTAATCATTTCACATGATTTAAAGTTAATGAAAGTGATAAATGCATTCATTACAAATTTAAGAATGACACTTGCACTATTATATGTCTTTATGTAGATGACATACTCGTTTTTTATGTCTAACATTCATGACATAAACTCATTCAAATCCTTATTAAGTGCCAATTTTGATATAAAAGATCTAGGTAAGGCGAGTGTAATCATTGGTATTAAAATTACTAGGTCCGAAAAAGGGACTTTCTTTGGATCAATCTCATTATATTGAGAAGATACTAAAGAAATACCATTACTTTGACTATAAAACTGCATGTCCACTGTATGATCCCAGTGTAAATTTATTTAAGAACACTGGTGAAGGTGTAAGACAGTCTGACTATGCGATCATCATTGGCAGCCTTCGGTATGCCACTGATTGTACTAGACCCGACATTTCCTATGTCGTGGGATTATTGTGCAAGTTTACCAGTAGACCTAGTATAGAGCATTAACATGCTATTGAGAGGGTCATAAGATACCTAAAATAAACTGTGAATAGATTATGAAAAGTTTTCAGCTGTATTTCAAGGATATCCTGATACAGACTGTAATACTTTATTTGATGATTCCAAAACGATTAGTGGTTATATATTTAGCATCGCTGGAGAAGCTATCTCTTGGAAACCCAAGAAACAGACTATTTCGACTCAGTCTACTATGAGACTGAGATAATAGCACTAGCCATAGCTAGTGAAGAAGCAGAGAACTAAAAAAAATCTACTACTTGAGATCCCTATATGGGAAAAACCGACACCAGTGGTGTAATCTATTGCGATAGTTCCGCGGCTATTGCAAAAAGTACAGAACCGTTATTACAACGGTATAAGGCGACAGTCGTAATTACAATACTGTAAGAGAACATCACATACACAGTGATGAAAATTTGACGACTATTGAAAGAAGGACAAAACCGATATTACAATGGTAAGAAATGACAGTCATATGCACATTATTGTTAGAGAACATCACATATGAAGTGATGATAATTTGGCAAATCCTTTGACGAAAGGACCAACGAGAAAGAAAGTCCTTAATGATTCTAAAAGAATGGGACTATTGCCCTGAGATTGTGGAATCACACACAATGGTAAGCCGACCTAAATGACTGGAGATCCCAAGAACTAGGTTCAATGAGTAAAAACAAGTTGTGTAGTGATAGTAGATGAACATGCTAAATTTATATATTAAGAAGCATGTATTCCTGAATTGATTAGAGGATGAGTTAATAGAAACTCTTAATGAGATCTATACTCTATTTGGAGTGGAGTACATACCTTCAGGAGTACTCTTGATAGACTTACCTATGTGAATGTGGAAATGTGGCCGTTTCCTATGGATTTTTGGGCAAGATTCCTAGAGCGTTCACCAAACTGGAATAGACGTGCATGGCTATAAATGCACAGGCTTATTTGATTGCACTCTAGAAAGGTTTTGTGTGGTTTGATGTCAGGAATTGAGTTCAAGACTACGTGTCACTCTAGTAAAAACTGAATCTTATTCACTATGCAAAGGTTCAAGTTGGATGACACCTTTGTTTATGCACAATCTTATGTATTTTTAATGAACTGCTCAGAAATATTTTTTAAGAAATTCAAGTGGGGTATTGTTGGAATTTTTTGTGAATTTATTAAAAAAAAAAGAATTAATTGCATTACCAAAATTTTATTATTGAGCAATTAATACAATAGAGCCGTCGAAAATTATAACGGAAATATGTTTACATATATTGTGATGCAATTAATGCAAAGAGCTGTTTGAAAAATATAACGGGAATTATATTTACATGCATGTAAATATTAGTGAGCCATTATTGATTGAACAGTAACGGTCATACATGCATGTGACCATTTATTTTTGGAGCTGTTACAAAAGAATAAATATATGGTATTTAATCTTGCAACGAATGATAATCAATTAAAATTGATTACCATTTATCTCTTTTGAAACATGCAAATTTACATGTTAAAGATTGCAAGTTTTCTGTACATTTCTCTGATTTAATAAAGGTATTTATTACATCCAACTTTCCTCCCACTAAACCACCATATGTTATTCTTTATCTTTTCTATATAATGAACGAGATAGAAAGAGCAACCTACAGAACTTTTCTTCTCCTGGCTCTCTTTCTGAAAAGAAAAAAAAACTCTCTCTCTTCCTCCTGAAAAGAAAGAAAATAAACTTGAGCAGTATTAATTTTTTGATTGCAAACAGAATCGGCTTCATATGTGCAAATGATCCGATATAGAAAGAAAAACAAGGAAGAGGCTGTTTTATCCCAGAGGCAGCGACGAACAGTACGAACTACTTTGCACCTTTGAGTAGATCGCTGAAACGTCTTCAAGAAAGTGACCTAGTCCATGACTCAGCCGAACCATTGTTTTCAACAGATTCTCTACAAGATAAATCACACTCTGATTGGTTGAATATAGCTTTATTGTCCGCTGCGCCATGAAATGATCATCTAATATCTAAAGAAAATACAACCCTTCCTTAGTTGCTTCCACAATTGATATCAACTTAATTAACCTTAGTAGTCGTTAAAGTCACTATAGAATTCAACTTTGATCTCCATTAAATTGAGCCTATTCCAAGTGTGAAACATAGCTAAGAAAAAACACACCCCTAATATCCCCAATCATGGTCGTATCAAAGAGTATGGATCCTTATGGTATAGATAAATTATACTGAGACTAAGATATCATGACATAAAAGAACCATATTATGACGGAGACAAATAATTTAGTTAAAACTTTTAGAAAAGAAACATTTCAATATATCACAACCAAATATAATGTCAATACATTTCAGTCTCAAATCATAAAATCAGATTATACATCACAACATTCCTCATCAAATATGAATACATCAAAACCTAGCTGAAAATGAAATAAGGAATACGTAATGAAAAAGTAGCATCTTGTAATGCTTTGTGTCCTCCAAGAATCGGCTACTGCCCTGCGCGCCAAAAGTGGAGGAAAGAAAAAGAAAGAGTCATACATAACAGTTTGGTGAATGAGAAGTAAACTAATGGAAAGAAGAAATCAACTACAAATAGGTGTGTGTGTGTGTGTATATATATATGTATATATATATATATATTATAGGTGTTATAAGAGTACTATGTTCATGCTTTCTTACTAAAAGTGTATGTCTGCACTAAGATCTTGCCTAACGGTCATTCTTAATCTACCCAATGATCTGCCTATCGGACCTCCGTCCTCAACTATGCTACCATACTTGAAGGAGCACTGTAACACCCCACCTTCGTTAAGGACACTCACAAAAGGGAATGCCTTAACTTTGATGGAGCGTTTTAGTAGACAGAACAGAAACTTACAAGACAGATAAAATAGTACTTGAAAAATTTATAGCTTTTATTACAACAGAAACCGAAGTATGTTTGGTTACATCCTTTCAAATCACAATATCAGAATTCAAGTACAAAATATCAGTCTTGTACAAAAGCCTTCAGAATGCATAGTTTTTAAAAATCATAATCCCCAACATAAACTGCCATGCCAAAGCCAGACGATACTTCAAGCAGAGAAGATCTGAATCAAGCTCCTAGATTTCCACCCTACAAACCTGGGGGGGGGGAACGGAAGAAAAAGGGGCGAAAACAAGCAAGGTCAGACTTAAAATCTGGCAAGTCCAGTGACTTTCAGCATATGAACAGATAATAATAATTATGACATGAAAATAAAACTGGATGCGAGATAACAGTAACAGGAGTAGCAGATATACTTAGGTTAAACAGAAAAGGAATAGAATGATGTAAGCTACTAATTTTCACCTCTCTGCACTAATACTAGTATAACAAGATTAGGTGTTACCCCAATGTCTAAACTGAACATAAACAGAATAATTTCGACAGAAGAGAATGCTAGTAATGGGCTTTTACCACCCCAATAGAAACAGACAGAAACAGAATGCTAATAATGGGCCTTTACCACCCGAATAGAAACAGACAGAAACAGAAACAGATTAATCCCTACGGAAACATAATGTAGAATTAGGTGTACACTAGTAAATGGGCCTTTACCACCCGAACAGACGGTACCACGCAGAAACAGACAAGTGTTACCACCCAACAGAAATAGACGGTACCAACAGAAACAGACAGAACTAAGTGTACCCTAAAACCTACCCCAAGCGATCGGCTCCCTAATACATAAATACCCTATGCCAGCCCCATAAAAGGGTGTATCACTCCCCAAAGTGGCAACCTTTAAATGACATAGACCTATTTACAGATGTCACGGCGTCTTACATCCTCAGAGGCAGACCGGGATCCATGCACGCACATGACCCGGTTGGAACGCACCATCAACACCCCTCGCCATTATCAGAATGAACCACTTATAATTAGTTCAGTAAGCGTGCCCGGACCCTACCTACTGTTGGGTCAAAGTTTTGATACCAGAAAGGGTTACTGACTAATATGGGTCCCAAACAACAGATGACACAAGTAATTTCCCTCCTAACCTTGTGTCCCCAGACTAACAGATTTCATATTAACTTGTTTACAAGTTCAGACATACAGAGTTCAGATCAACTAATTCATAGATTAGACAAGTTTTCAGACTAACGGATCAGATATACGGATTTAACAGATTTACAGATTTGTCTAACTTTGTAATTGGGCCTACAAATTCACGAAACGGGTTTGTTAAATTCATTAATCCAATTGGTTCAACCCTATCCACCCAACACGTTTTAGACATCATATTTATCTTAGATTTGTATTAATTAAAAATTAATGCGCAGACCTCTTACATTAGACTGACAGTTTGCGGCCACTGGTTAGGCCGGTTGGTTCCGGGCAGATTTCTGCCGCAAACTGAGTCAAACCTCGGGTTTCAAGCACGTTATGACTAACTTCTCACATTAGAACCTATTGTTTGCGGCCACTGAATGTGCCGGGCGGTTCCGGGCAGGATTACGCCGCAAACTCATTCTAACCTCGAGTTAGCCATGTTTCATGTTTAGCCAATGCATTCATTCACAGACTATGCTAAAATCAGACTAATTATGCTAATTTAACAAATTAACTTCTGTACAAGTTACCGCAGATTATTCGAGATTCTATTAACAAGTTTTGCTCAATTTTAAATCGAGTCTACAGATTTACATACTTCAAATTTCAGCATTTCAGTTCCAACAGATTACGCCATTCAACAGATTAAATAGATAACAGATCTTGCAGATTAGGCGATTTAGCAGATAAGGCAATTTAACCTAATTAGAAGATTAGGCAATGTAACAGAACTAGCAGATTAGGCAATATAACAGAACTAGCAGATTAGGCAATATAACAGATTTAATCATTCCTTAAAATTTCATAGACATATCTTGCCTAATTGTAAATTTGGCCTAAGTTTGCATGCCTAAATAGTTGTCATGATTCACAATATGATCATATATCCCACGTTTGCATTGAATTTACATGGCACAGATTATGGTCATAATTTACCATATAACACATGTCCCAAATTTAGTTAAACTTGCCTAGTACAAAAGATTCACATATAAATTATACCAAATATAGCCATCGATTTCAATGCATGTCATATATTCAAAAATCTCCCACTTAGGTGTTATTCACATTTAATAGTTATCAAATCTTAATATAGATCTTCACACCTAAGTCATATTCTCTTTTTATCTCAAGTCATGAATTATTATATAAACAATATGCCCAACAATCTAGAACTTTAAATTATAACAGATCTTAATTCAAAATATGCGTTATGTCCAATGTCTCAAGTCACATGTTAAAATACAATGGTTCCTCTTCTTCCAATTCACAGAATATGCATAGATCTAAATCTAGTTTACAATTATGTCCTTTTAGTCACAGATTAGCCATGTCCAATTATGCCATCGTTCATTATTTGTCCCAAAGTTTAGCGTTTGTGCGTTAATCTCTTATGAGATTTGGCGCAGGCTCGTGGTAGCCTGGCTATAGAACAGAAAGAAGAAAGAGATACAGAATAGATCAGAACAGAACATACACAACCTCAAATTCAGATTCACAATCACGTCACAATTATAATTAAAGTTTATATCGGAAAATAACTGTACTTGCCTTTCGTGGTTTTAAGAAAGGATAATAAACTGTTGTTGATGCAGAAATGCTGAATTACTCCTCTTTAATTGTTGTTGTAGCTCTAAACTTTGATATGATATTTGATTTAGCTTTTAATTCTATTCAGGTTGGAAGAAGATGCATCAGTCCAAGTTTTGATCCCAGCACAGTAGCGACGCCATTTTTATTTTTATTTATTTAGAACATAGACAGAGTATAGACAGAATGAAATTGTGTAGAGAAAATGAGGCTAGGGGGCTGTTTATATAAGATTAGGCGGACGAATCTAGACAGAAAACGAGACTGGATACATCAGAATGAACCAGGTTCAAAAACTTGGTTTCGGGAGCAGGTCGACTCCCAGGTCGACACTATGGTCGACCTGGTCTGGCCAGGTCGACCCCTAGGTCGACACTATGGTCGACCTGGCCCCTGGGAGGTCGACGCTATGGTCGACCCCCAGGTCGACCTGGTCCATGGGCGGGAATTTTCCCGCCCAGCCTGTTCTGGGATTTTGAATTCGAATTTGAATTCGAATTTTCGAGCTGTTTTCGATTCTGAAATTCTCTGAAACTTCGGAGGGTCATATCTCCCTCATACGGACTCCGTTTCTCGAAAACTCGGACTCGTTTCCAAGCAGAATTTCGAGACGAACGCAATGGCGCAACCCATTTCCCTTGATTCTTATTTTAAAAATTAATTATTCTCTGATTTGTTACTTATACGATCATAGAAAATACGGGGTGTTACAAGCACGCAAAGCATAATCTCACATAATGACTCACCGGAAAAAAAATTCACTCTGCTTTCATATGTAGTAGGAGAATGCCTCTTATTTCAACCTTTGGTATCTGCCTCGAACAAACATCATTTGAAAGAGCCACCCATAGTTATAGCCTCTTCTTTCCATCTCATAAGTCATATGTGAACCCATTTAGATTGACACATATTTATTCACTGCAAGAGAATAACCCATAGCGTCTTATTTTCCCTTCTCGTGTTTGCATGCCAGAACATTATTAGGGCGCACATCCTAAAACTCTTATTCTTTCCAAGGACACTTATTTTCATATCTACTATGTGTCTCCATTTATTGATTGGAGATAACCCAAACAATAATCCCATTGCGCTCCCACCTTAGTCTCTCCATGAATCGTTATTGTTTAAGTTTTAATTTTTAGAAGCAAAGCACAAATTTTTCTTTTGAAATCTCTACCTGTCATAGGGATAGTCATTGTCATTTTCTAATTATTTAAACCTTTACCTATCATAATTAAGTCATTGTCTTCTAAAATCTATACTTTTCGTAATGATAGTCATTTTCATTGTCTTTTAAGGTCTCTACCTATCATAAATAGTCTTTATCTTTATCTTTTATTAAGTATCCACATATCATAATGGTAATCGTTGTCTTATTATAACTTGAGTTATGATTCAAACCTTAAGTTAAATCCTTCCTACTATAACTTTTGGGGATTTAAGCTATAATAGTTATTGTCCCTTTTGTCATTTCAAATTATCCCTTTATTCTATAAATTCAAATACATTACATGAAGATTTAAATGATTAATCAGTGTCTTACCATTAAATATACATGTTTAATTTGATCTATATTTACATGCAAGTCTTATTATTTTTATATTTTTTACATAAATACATTTGAATCTAAAAATACCTTTGATCCTAACAATTATAGATGAGTGTATTTCTTTATAATTCAAATTCAAACTAGAGATATTTTTAAGGCTATTACATTAACCATCTTGATTCATAGAACATAAAACTTCCCACTTACTTGAGGTCCTAGCTTTTCATTTTTTGCCCCTGAAGATTCCCTGTTCCCTGGCTAGCTGTCTTCAATAAAATTTAATTTATATTCCCCTTTAAAAAAGATTTAACTTCATTCTTCTCCTCTAAAACTTTAAAGGTGGTGTAAAGACTAGATACTTTGGAGGAAGAAGAATGATAACGTGATTTGGAGTTAGATTCCTTTATTTTTTGCTTTAGTTGAGAATCTAAGACCATTAGATCTAGCCTGATTTAGTCTTACACTGCCATGTCATATCTTTGTTCCTAGCTACCGGATTAACTTTTAGATCTAAGTCTAAACGAAGGTTCAATTTTAGTTTAAGTTGTTCGTACACGTAAGCCTTGGATTCAAATAAAGCCTTTAATATTTATCAGTTAAAATATTAAGATTCTACTAAGAATCTTAGCCCCATCCCTCATGTAACTCGCCAAAATAGTGGTAAGGTATGTTCATGTTAGGTCGACAGTCCATAGGGCCCTAAGAGTGGTCGACTCGAGTATATGCTTTTCTGTAACTTATTTTTTTCATACTTGAAATTTTGAATTTAAATATATGAATCTTGAATTTATTTCACTCTTATCTCCTCCGTTCTAATTCAGATTGTAACAAGCTATATATAAGAAATTGCTATGGACGCAACAGTCAAGTTTTGGAGTCAAATTTGAATATCTGTAAAAATTTACCTTTTCCATTTCCTTATTAATCATGTTAATTTAAATTCCTACATTGTTTCATTCTCATCTCCTTAAAGGATTACGTCCTTGAAATATCCAATTCAGAAAATGTAATTAACAACTCTAACTTCATCAATAACACCCACTATCCATAGTATTTCCAACGCAAATTATGTTATTATGCAATCGTAATGCATTATTCTTATCTAATGCAACATATTAGGCAATCTATTAGTTCAGTCGACCTTTTAGCAAATATATGCTTATGTCGTGCATCCAAATACATGCATAAATACAAATCGTAACTAATAATTTCTATATGCATTTCTCATCCATCATTAAAATGCAACATTTGTATGTTCGTCATCTAATAGTAGCTTTTGTAAAATGTAAAATTAGTGATATTAGGCATTCATATGCATACACATATGTAAATACCTCGTTGAGTGAGCAACCTATATGGTGTCTATCTAGTGTGGCTAAATGCGACCATTTGCATCCACTAGCAATTACTTGCAAACACTTGCATCCATCATACATAATATATTTTAGTGGATGCTTACATTCATTCCTACCATCCATAACCTCAATCTCTAAGATCTACCCATTCGTATGGTATTAAAAAAAGATCCTAACAAAGGAAAAAAAACTTGAGATACAATATCCAAAGCGTACCATCAAAAAGGTAAGGAATGGAAGTACAAATCTTCTCTTCCGGTCCCTAATTTGTCTCTTCAGAATCTTCTCCCTAATAGATATTGATGAGTTGAATATCCTTGTTGTAGAGTCGCTTGACGATGTGTCCTATAATATGGGTAGGCACATGACTAATTAACGACTCACACTCTGCTACCACTTCTTCCTACTGACTGGGATCTATAGCAAGTATTAAATCGTGCTTACACTTTCTCAATTGTGAAACTTGAAAGACATCATGAACATCAATCAATCTCTCAGGGATCCTTACCTTTTAGGCTATTTTTCCAATACTAACAATTATGGGAAAGGATCCTACAAACCATAGAGAAAGCTTTCCAGCAAATTGAACTTTATAACACACCTTAATAACGAGAGTCTGATGAATGCTAAGCCTATAAATAAAATTCTAATTCAAATATCCTATTATCTACATGATATTTCTGGTAATCTTTGGTTGTCTTCTTCATCATATTTTGAATTAGGTCTATCTTTTCAAAAGTTTTATTTATCATTTTTGGCCCAAGTATGAGTATATTTTTGTATCCCACCAACAAGAGGGTGATCAGCAAGGCCTTTCATAATGGGCCTTAAATGGAGACATTATAATACTGGCCTGGTAACCGTTGTCATAAGCGAGCTCCACTAATGGTAAATTCTCCTCCCAAGCCTCACTAAAGTCCCAGATACACATCAAAAGAAAGCTTCTAAAACTTTATTCACCATTTCTATTTCCCATCATTTTGAGGAGATATACTACATTAAGATTTCAAGTGGTACCTAATTCTTTTTGGACACATCTCCAAAACTCACAAGTGAAAAGGGGATCTCTTTCCCTGACTATACTATAGGGCATTCATGTAGTTGAACAATCTCTCTTACATACAAGGATGTTGAATTGTCACTGTCCTCTTACTCGGAATAGGAATAAAATGAGCATATTGGTTTAGTTTATAAACTATAATCCATATGCTTACATTCCCTTTTCTCGATCGTAGGAAGGCATCTATAAAATCCATTGAAATACTTTCCCATTTCCACTTTAGTATGTTTAATGGATAGAGCAATCCTTTGAGTTTCTTCTATTCATGCTCCTATTCATTTTTTCACCTCTAGGGTAGATGGTTATTCTTGAGTAATGATCCTCAACCAGTGCGACATTCATCAAATCTGTTGTGAATGGTACACATAATCTACCATCCCACCTTAGCCATCCTTTAGGATATGTAAAATAGTATTGGAGATGCTCCGATGTTTCTCCTCTACCCATCCTATCCATAATATCTTTCAACTACTAATCATTTCTACACATAAAACCAATCCTCTCTAGAAGAGTGGGCTGGACCTCCAAAGCTTCCGAAAATCCTGAAGTGAGGTCCATAGAGGGCTTGAAATCAAATGTAGCTATACATTACAAATTCTTTCATTCCAAGAAAAAGGAACCCAAAGCCCCTTTCTTTTGACTAGGTACATTTTCTATATTGTCCCCCGGCTAGGGGTAAACGAGATCTTGAAATCATACAGTGCTTGGAATTCCATTCATCTCTGTTGCCTTTGGTTCAAGTCCCTTTGGGAAAATAGATACTTTAGTGACTTATGGTCACGAACAACTCAAATTTTTATCCTATCAGGTAATGCCTCCATGACTTATGGGAGAAGATGAAATAAAGGCCATGGGTAGGGTAGTTCTTCTATAAGTCTTAAGCTACCCACTAGCATAACATACTACCATACCTTCTTGCATTAATATTGCCCCAAGTCCAGTGCCACATGCATCAGTGTAGATAGTAAAAGGCTTAGCACCATCCGGAAGAACCATCACAAGTGTATTGTTTAGGGCCCTCTTCAACCTCCTTAAAGCTTCTTTGCATTCTTGTCCCAAAAGGAAATTAAATTCTTCATGGTGAGGTGGGTTAATGGAACTGAAATTTTAGCAAAGTCCTTAATGAACTTCCTATGGTAACTCGTGAAGCAGATAAAATTTATAACTTCGTATTGTTCTTGGGAACTTTTCGATCTTGCATTACCTCTACCTTGGTACGATCTACTGCCATCCCATGCTTAGAAAGTATATGTCTATAAAAACAGACTTCTTCTCTCCAAAATTGTCGCCTTGAAAATTTGGCCTAGAGCCTATGTGCTCGGTGTGTACTAAGGACATCTCCAAGTGAAAAAGCACGATCCTACTCACTCTTTGTGTATTTGAAAACATCGTTCATGAAGACCACTACAAACTAACTCAGAATATCACTGAATACCCTACTAATCAAGTCTAAAAAATAGCTGGAGATTTGGTTGGTCCAAATCACATGACTAACCATTCATAAAACACAATGGGTGTTTTAAAACAAACTTGTCAGTATCGTCTTCTGCTACCCTTAACCGAAAAAAATTCAGTGAAAGATTTAACTGATAGAAAACCTTAGATCCTACTAACTAATTGAAGAGATCATCAATGTAAAGCAAGGGATAACTTTTTTTCTTCATCAACATGTTAAATTCTTTGTAATCAATAAAGAGTCTAAGGGAACCATCCTATTTTGTGGAAAAGATGACTGGTGTTCCCCATTCTAAGATCTTCCTCTAATAAAATCATTCTCTAAAAGCTCATTGATAAGTTTACTTAACTCGTCCCCTTCCTTTAGAGCTATATGTCTTGTCGGCAATGTTATGGGTTTAGTATTATCAATAAGACGTATCTCAAATTATATTTCTCTCATAGGTGGAAGTCCAGTGACCTCCTCAAATACATTGAATAGTGTCTAACAACCAGTACGAAACTCCTTTCATCATAAGATAGTCAAGGGAGTAAATAGAGCTTGGCATAATCGATCATTTTGGATACTATAAACCTTTAGGGTGCATCCCTTACAAGTACCTAAGATGATGACCCTTCTATCTCAATTAAGTATAGTCCAGGACTTGGATAACCAATCTATCACTAATATTAGCCCATGCCTAAAAAAAGTCTAAAACATAAGAATTAAAGTCAAATAAGTCGATCCTTCAATGGGGTTCGAAAATACATCTGTGTTTGTGATAATGCTAATATATTGGTGTAGAAATATAAACCTACATACTAGAATTAAAGGTATGGGATGCTGGGGAATCAAACAAAGCACGAATTAGAAAATTAGAAATAAAAAGAACTGGAGATAGATAATACACTATTAGTGACCTCTTTCTTTGTTCTTACTCGATTCTCCTTGCTCACTAATATAACATTTCCCTTTAAATGGTCGAAGTTACAATCCTTGACATAGTTCCTTATTTTGTTACACTTTTGATACTTCAACCCTTTTCCTTTGGATATTTCATTAAGCTAGTGGTCCAATTTCCTCGTTCTCTTATGCCTCCATGCGTCTTTTCCTTTTTCGTTTCCAACCTCTATTCCTTTCAAATCTAATTAGAAATTTTCTCAAGTCCTCTCATCAACCTTTCACTCTACAGTCCTACATCAACACCGACACTCACTTAGTAATTGCTATGTAGCAAGCTATCGCTTAACTCCGTACCATAAATGACTTATAAGAATTGATGGAACTAAATGAGCATATCAAAACCTGAAGTCTAGAGTTTATCTTAGGAGGATTTAGAATCCCAATCTATGGGTAAGCTTCGATAAGTTACCTGGTTGATAGCATAATGAAGGAAGGAGAATAATTTAATAAGGAAGGGAAGATGTATTTTAGGGACTTTTTGATATAAACTTTTATATTTTTCAAAATACCTATCTTTTAATATATTTCTTCCGAAAAATGCTATACTTTAAAAATCATTTGTGGGAATGATAAAATCTTTGGCTCTGATACTAAATGTGACAACCTACACCACTTGACAAGCCCCAATCATGGTCATATCAAAGAGTGTGAACCATCAGGGTGTAGCTAAATTATACAGAGACTAAGATATAATGACATAAAGAATCATATCATAGAGGAAACAAAAAATTTAGTTAATTCTTTTGGAAAAGAATCAACTTAAAATATCATAACTAAAATAATGTCAATACATCTTAGTCTTAAATAATAAAATTAGATTACACATCAAAACATCCCTCATCAAATCGGAATTCATCAAAACCAATCTAAAAATGTAAAATAGGAATACATTATGAAAATGGAGCATCCTAGCAATGCTTTGTGTCCTTTAAGAATTAGCTATGTCCCTGCACACCAAAGGTGTGTAAAGAAAGGGAATGAGTTAGCCACAAAAGTCTGGTGGATGAGAAGTAAACAAATAGAAAGAAGAAGATTAACTTTAAATAGTCTTAAATCTATTCTAGGTGTTATAAGGGTTCTGTGTTCATGCTTTCTTACTAAAAATGAATGTATTATATGCACTATAAGTTCTTTCCTAAAGGTCATTCTGAATCTACCCAATGGTCGTCGGCCTATCTGACGTGTGTCGTCAATTACTATGCCATGCCTAAGGTAGAGTATTGCATAATGACTCAACGAAAACATTTTCCCCATCTCCTTTTTTGCTTAGTAGAAGAATTCTATTTCCAACTTTCATATTCTCCTCCAATAAGCATCATTTGGACAGGCCACCCATAGATATGGTCTCTTATTTCTATCACTGAAGTTGCCCGTGAGCCCATTTAGACTAGCACCTACATACTTAGAGCACGAGACCACAAAACATCTTTTATTCCTACCATGATGTCTATACAATCGAACATTGTTTGGATGCACTTCCTCCAGACTTCATTCTGTCTATGGCCAGTTATTTTAATATCTAACGAATGTGTCCATTCACGATATGGATGGGCCCAAACAATAACATATAGTACTCCTAACTCAGTCCCCACTGATTTATTGTTATTCAGGTTTTATTTTTTTAGAAGAAAAGCCTAAATTTTCCGTCTTAAATCTCCACTTATCATGGGGATAATCATTTTCATTATCATTTTCTTTTATTTAAGTCTTTATTTATCATAATAATAGTAATTGTCATTGTCTTCTAAAGTATTTACTAATCATAATGATAGTCATCTTCATTATCTTTTCTGTTCTCTAACTAAGATAATGATCGTTATTGTCAGTATCTTTTATTAATTATCTACCTATCATAATGATACTCATTGTCTTATTATAACTTGAGTTATAATTCAAACCCTAAGTGTTAAATTTAGCTCTTTACCTCCCTATTATTACCTTATAAGAGATTTAAGTTATAATAGTCATTGTCCTTTTTATCATTTTAAATTTTCCTTTTTATTCTATAAATTCAAATACATTACCTACAAAATTTAATTCACATGAAAGGATTAATCAACGTCTTATAATTAAGTCTGCATTTTTATTTAAATCTATATTTACACGTAAATTTTAATATTTTCATTTTCTTACATAAGTATATTTAAATCTAAAAATTATTATTAAGCCTGAGAAGTAAAGATGTGTCTACTTCTTTATAATTCAGATACAAACCAGATATATTTTTAAGGCTATTACATTTACCTTCCCGGTTCATAAAATATGAAACTTCCCACTTATCTAAGGTCTTAAGCTTTTCCTTTTTGGCCCCTGAAGATTACCTATTCCCAAGCTAGCCTTCTCCAATATAATTTTAAATTATATTCCCTTTTTAAAAGGTTTTAACTTCTGTCTTCACATCTAAAAATTCAAAGTTGGGAAAGGACTTGAAAAGAAGGAAGAACAATAATAAGTATGTGATTTGGGGTTAGGTCTAGTCCTCTATTTGTAGCTTTAGTGGAGAATCCAAGGCCATAAAATCTGGCCTGATCTAATCTTACACAGCCATGTCATGTCATTAATCGTAGCCGTGGATTACTTTTAGATCTAAGTCCAACCTTATGTTTAGTTTTAGTTTAAATCTGTTCTTACACCTAAGCCTCAGATTCAAATCCATCCTTTACTAGTTGTCAGTTAAAACATTAAGAACCTGCTCAGACTCTTAACCTCATCTCTTGTGTACTTCCTAAAATGATGGCCAGGTACATTTGCCTTAAATGGACCGTCCCTAAGGCATCGACTGCCACGGTCGGCCATCCTCAAGGGAGGTTAACTCGAGTATGTATATTTATTTCAACTTGTTATTTTATACTTGATATATCAAATTTTAATGTCATAATCGACATAAGTCGTATTAAGCTTTATATGAAAATTGTCCACATAATCGCTACAAACACAATGGTGAAGTTTCCATAGCCAAGTTTATAGATTTATACAAATTTCACCTTTTTGTTCATTTCTAATTTAATTCATTCCTTTATTAGTCTTACTACTTTAAATATCGAGGGTGTTACAATAGCCTTACAACAACTTTTATGCACCTTTATCCCAACATAATATGAATCATAGTAACCTTTAAGAGAGATAATGTCACTTGCTCCTCCATAAAATAAGGAGATTGAAGAAGTTCCATAAAAATGTTTGAATATCTACTTCACTTCTTGTCAATGCTCATTGCCTAGGTTAGACATATATCTCTATGGAAAGAATCTAAATATAACTTGCCATTTGTTGGTTTTTTGAATCTGTCCTTTGATGTTGAAAGCTCTAGCTTCATCAAAGCTTTCTCATCAAAAGTTACATGACCACTGATAATAATATTCTTCATAATAGGATATCACAACCTATATCCCTTCAGTCCACTTCTATAACCTAGAAAATACACTTGTATGCTCTATGTTCCAACTTTCCTTTGCTTTTGTGAGAACCATCAATTAAACCTCGCTTTCTCAACTCATCCAAACTGCATTCACTAATATGATCCTCTGTCGGATGCTATAATCAAGAAGAAGAAGATGATTCACCAACTACAGTAGTGCTCTCAAATAAATAAAGATTTCATCCCTTACGCCTTTCGTAACAATCGTAGAAGCCTTTTGTAACAACTCATATTTTCCAAATATTTAAATTGTTAAATTTTATATAATTTTTTAATATTTATAGTTACAAGGAAATTTTCATGATTTAATTATGTAATTCTATGATGAAAACTTAAATAAATTGATAAGGTAATGAAACTCAACTAGTTATAACAATAATAACTTGCATTGATTGTAAATGAAATTATGATATGGTTGGTAATTTTAAATATTGAGATTTGAAATTTAATATTAAATTATTTGAATTAATTGAGTAATAAAATTTAATGATTTTAATACATAAATTTAAAGAGTGAACTTTATATAATTGTTTAACTAATGAAATTCAATATGTTATGACAACAACTTGAATATGATTACTAATAAAATTATGATTTAGTTTATATTAAAAAACAAAAGTTTAAATCCAAATATTAAAATATTTGAATGAAATTAATTTGTTTAATTTATAAATGAAATTAAAAGTGAAATTGACAAACAATCAAAATGGAAACTCGAAGTAATTGAAATTTTATATATGAAGTTAATTTCAAATTTTGTTTTGGTTTGAATAAAGTTAATAAAATTTTACATTGAATTAAAAAGTGAATAAGCAAGAATTGAATATAATTTATATTAATGAACCTATTAAAATGGCCATTTTTAAAAAATCTTGAAATTTGAAAAAAATCAGTTTCATTGGATTTGAAATTGTAAATTATTGTAAGATTCCAAGTTTCGTGTCAATTAGAGTTGTTTTATTGTCATGCACGATATAATCGCATATCGATTAACGATTTGAGATTTAAATAACCATTTTTCGAAATGATCTCGAATTTCAAGCAAACCAGTTTCATCGGGTCTAGAATATTAAAGTATTATATGTTTTCAAATTTCATGGCAAATGAAGTCTTTATGTGGACATTCGAATATAAAATGCTGTACGAGAACATAATTGAACATACTTAGAACTCTTTGCCTATAAATATATCTTTAATTCTACTTAAACCCTAATCTCTTTCTATTCCTTGTTATATTATTCAAGAAGCCATTTCAGAAACCCAAAGGTAGTAAACCATTGGTCACACCACTTTTTAAATAAAAAAACAAATCGAATTAAAATCCTAAAATGGTAAAACTTCTTTCGTTGAGTTACTCGGGCCAAGATTGTAACACCCCACCTCCGCTATGGTCACTCACAAAGGGAATGCACTAGTTTTGGAGGAGCGTTATCGAGGTAAACAAACACAGAAATATTACAAGACAAACATAAATAAAACAGCGGAAGAATCAAAAGATAAATTTCATTACTTTCGAAATAGTCAAAGCCTTTTTACATATGAAGTACCAAATAGCCAAAGTCATTATTTTCATTACAACAAATTCTGTCTTGCATAAATAAAGAAGCATAAACTTAAAACAACAAAAGTAGCTTAATTCCCCAAAGGTAGCAGAAATGCAGCCATAGCATAGCTCAAGATCAAACCGTACATGAACGGAACTGAAAGCAAGCGAAATCCAAGCTAAGTGCTAGAGTTTCCTCCCTAAGAACCTGGGGGGGGAACGAAAGGAAAAGAGGCAAAAGAAAACGGGTCAGTCATAAAGACTGGTAAATCCTAGTGACTTTCAGCATAAAAACAGGTAAAGGTAACATGACATGTATAAACTGAAAGTAAACATAAGAATGATGACAAGATGGGCAAGATAGACTAAGATAACATGATAAATCAAGTATAGCATCGCATGTTCAAGGTTCGCTGCACCGACTGTACTAGTATCCCAACCCATGTCAAATTTTAACCATGAAATGATCCCTTGGCCCAATATCATGAATGACCCATTACTAGGTCCAATGGAACGATCCACTAATCGATCGGCTCCCTACAAGTTCTAGCTCGTCGTGTGTCTGTGTCATACGGCCCTATCACGAATGTAGTCACCTGTGCTAGGTCCACCATAGGGTGTATCAAGACCTATGGTGCCAACCACCGACACGAGTCAAGCAAGCACAAGTAAACCTACTGATGCCCAATGCTTGCTTTTTCAACTCTGGACTACGTGCACGACCATAGTCCGCCTGAACCTACACTAGCGCACCAACTCAGTCGTCGTTCTGGTCGCTTACAATCAGCCCAGTAATCGTGCCCCACCCTGCCTAGTTCCAGGGTACCATGATACATCTAGTGGGATACTGCTGAAACGGACCGTGTAACTAGGATTTCCGTCCAACAGGTTAAGTGTTGTCATTTAAATTCGTGACTTAACCCCATCAGTCTAGCATGTCAAGTTGGTTAAGTGTTGTCTTTCATGTTCATGACTTAACACTATCATGTGGCATTAATTCATTAATGCACCCCAACCTCTCACATTAGACCTGTTGTTGTGGTCACTGGATATGCCGGGCGGTTCCGGGCTGATTTACACCACAACTCAATCTGACCTCGGGTTTCAAGCGCGATATGACCAACTACCCACATTGGATCCTATTGTTTGCAGTGACTAGATTTGTCGGGCGGTTCCGGGAAGAATTACACTGCAAAATCAACCCAACCTCGAGTTGGCCATTTTCAAGTTCATTTTAGTGTTATGTCCATGTTCAAATTTCAGGTCAAGTTCGTGTCAAGTTTCAAGGCAAGTTTCATGTCAAATAATATAGATTTCATGTTATGCCCAAATAACCCCGCATTCATAACGTACTTATACCATGATTTCACAAGTTCTCTAAATACTCATGAAATGAAACTAAAAAGGGAATAGAGGATAAACATGAGAATTGACATAAAAGAACAGACATGCAAAAGCGAGCCAAATACAAGGATAATGGATCCAATGGTTTTGGTGTACATACTAGCGAATAGGAATAAACTAAGCAAGCCACACCATAGGTATGAGATCCAGCAAAATGCCAGTTCGGTGTACAACATGGTTTGCAAATATAGTGTTATGGGTACATACAATCAACCATAATAGTCTTAGGTAATTAACCACAATAGTCATAGTCATGGTCATAGGTAGAAATCTCATAGTTATGAATCATAGGCGATTAATCACGATAGTCATGGATAATTATCCAAAATAGTCCTAGGCAATCACCCTAAATAGTCATAGGCAATTAACTGTAATAATTTCAAAGTCATGGTCATAGACAATAGTCTTATGTTCATAATCATAGGCAATAATTCTCATAGTCATGAGTCATACGTGATTAGCCACAATTGTCCTTGTCATAGTCATAGGCAATAGTCTTATGTTCACAGTCATAGGCATAAGCATAGTCTTCTGTTCACAGTCATAGTCTTAGGCCATTAACAATAGTTTCAACGTCATAGGCATGATAATGTTATGGACATGAAAGAGTTCGATTTAAAACATGAATAGGTCCAAACTGATTTCATAGCAATATTCCCAAAAGTCAAGATCCAAGATGAATAAGAATAGATATGAATCAATTATCATACATAGGTCCAATTCCAATTTATAACATGTCCATATTAAGTTTATTGTTTTAATATAAAAGTAACTTGAACTTATAGATCGTGGTCTAAGAAATTGAGATGTAGAAGTTGAATCTATAAACTAGTCGTTGAATAGTTGAATCGTTGAATCTTGATTTTATTGCAGAAGCAAATCCCCAATATGCAATTCCTAGCTGTAGTCTTCAAGAAATAATCTTCGCATTTTATTTTAATTTAATTTACTTTAGAGGAAGAAGAAGAAGCCATGTCCATCAAGAATTTGTGCAGCATAAGGTTAGAGAAGAATGGTGTAAAGAGAATGAGGCTGTTTATATAGGATTAGGCAGACAAATCTAGACAGAAAACGAGACCAGATACATCAGAATGAACCCAGGCTCAAAACTGGACTTCAGTACCAGGTCGACCATAGGGTCGACCTGGTCCCTGGGAGGTCGACCATATTGTCGACCCCCAGGTCGACCTGGTCCTGGGCGGGAAAATTCCCGCCCAGTCTGCACTGGAGTTCGAATTCAAATTTCGAGTTGTTTTTTATTCTAAAAATTATTGAAACTTAGGAGGGTCATATCTCCCTCATACGGACTCCGATTTTCGAAAACTCGGACTCGTTTCCAAGCAGAATTTCGAGACGAATGCAATGTCGCAACCCATTTCCCTTGATTCTTATTTTAAAAATTAATTCTGCCTTGATTTATGGTTTTAACATGCTATAAAATTCGGGTTGTTACATTCTCCCGTCCTTAAAGGATTTCGTCCCCGAAATTTTCAAGTTAAGAAGAATGCATCCTAACATCCAATCAACCATCTACTCAACCATCATCTACAAGCAACCATTGTCCTTAAGAGATTTCTAATGCTTTATGAACATATGCAGAAAGTGTGTGTATATGTTCCTTATCTAATGCAAATGATCAGGCCTGATTGATCTTCTTAATGAAAAATATGTTTAGTGCCATGAATCCAACATGTATGCAAATAGTCCTAGTCACATAAACACTATGTGTGCATAAGCGTCCATCCATATGCAGCATTCACATGATAACACATTCAATTTTATCCATAAACAAGTATAAACACTCATGCATATGCAATATGAAAATGTGTCTGAGCCGATCTAGTGCCTAATGTGTGTTATGCAGCCACGAGCAACCACTTGAGACCACTTCCAACCATTTGCAAACATCAACCATAACATGTTTCAATCACATGTTTACATCCAAAAGGGTTCTACCTAAGGTTTTCAAGATAGGATTGAGAAGATAAGCAAGATAAAACAAAGCATCTAAGAGAAGAAGTTAAAGATGTACCCCCAGAAGGTCATGCCTGCTGGCCTCGCCCTTGCTTCTTAGGGCAGTTCTTGCTGATACGTCCAGTATCACCATGCTGAAAGCATGCTCCCATCTTCATCTTCTACTTTCTACAATCCTGGACTATATGCCCCTCAATACCACAGAAGTGGCATTTTCTTTTCTCACGTGTCTTGTTATCATTATTGTTGTTGTTGTTCTTGCCTCCTTACTCGGAGTCTACCTTCTTGTTTTGAGACTCATTCGCCTTGACCTCCTTCTTGTCATTCTTGTCTTCTTCATTTAAGAGTGCCATGTCCACTAACTTTTCGTAAGTAGCGCCCATAGGTATGTGGGTCATAGCCAAGCTGTGAAGCGGCTCATTCATTCCCTTGACAAAACGGAGAGCCTTCTTATGAGGGGTATTCACTAAGTCCAGTCCAAATCGGGCCAGCTGATTGAATTGATTGACGTACTCCTTGACCGTCATACTTCCTTGCTTAAGAGATAAGAACTTTTCCAGCTGTAAACTTCGTTCAGCTTGCGAGAGGAATTTCATCTCAAACCTTATTCTGAAATCCATCCATGTTTCGACCGGCCTCTCGGCGTTAGAGACTTCCCACCAATAGGAAGCTTCGTCTTTGAGCAACCAGACCGCCAACTGTACCTTCTACCTATCGTCCACCTCGAAGATAACAATCAGATCCTCAGTTTCTTTGAGCCAGTTCCTCGCTTCTACGAATGATTCAGTTCCCTTGAAATCCTTTTCACCCATGGCTCTAAAATCTTTACAGATCTTTGAGAAAGCAATTGCACGAGGAGGGGGCGGAGGAGGAGGAATCGCTGCAGCTGGAGGAGGAATATCTGTGTAATAACCCGGAAAATACGAGCCAATTTAAAATTTTTAAATTGATTATTTCAAAGCAATTTGAACCATTGAAATAGAATATTTCAATAAATTAGTGAATTAGAAATAGTAAGTCAGTTTGAAAATTTGAATTCATACTTTGACTGACTGTGCAGGGTGGAAAATATAACGGATTTTAGTGAGACCAAAAATATTTAAATCTGTTAGTCAATACCTTTCTAACGAATCTGAAAAATCGAAGTTTCATAACGGGAATCAAAAGTTATGGCCGAATGAATTTTCAGAAGAGTCGGTATATAGAATATATAGGCCTGAAAAATTGATATTTTTCAAACGACCTCGGAATTCGACGAAACCACTTTTGTTGGGTCCGGGATGTCAAACTATTGCTAGGTTTCAAATTTCATAATTTTTCGAATCAATATGTGAGCGTGGCAAAAGAAAACGCGTTTGACCAGTTTCTGTTGAATTTAATCGACTGGAAATTGGCCATTTTTCAAACGGTCTCAGAATTCGACGAAACTAGTTTTGTTAGAACCGTATCGTCAATACGAAACTAGAAAATATTTTTCTGGAATTTTTCTAGTTAGTATGTGACCCCGGTAATTTGAAATGTACGTTTAAAATTCAATATAAGGATTTAAATGTAAATTCAACGGAAACTGATTGTAACGATCAAATCAGCTTACGATACATATCTCATTGTGTTCGGAATGGGGGTAAAACGGTATGGGCGACAGGCGGTAGGCCTCGTTTCGAGGTCGTAAGTAAAAGTCAACCTTTTTGCAAAATTAAATAATTAAATAATAAAAAGGAAAAAAAAAAAAATTATTTCCCTCTTTTTCTTCTTCTTGCCCCCCCCCCCCCGATTCAATATTCAGAAACGAGAAAAAAAAAAACCTAAACCTAGACAACCGCTTCCCCCCTCGAGACATCGCCGCCGACGAAGACTTCGCCGCCGCGCCCCCCCTCCGTCCAACCTCCTCCTTCCAGTGTCGAAACCGACGAACCCCTCGCGACGCCCCCCCCCAGTCGAATCAAATCGAGCCGCCGCCCTTACCTCGACGCCGACACCACCGAGCACCACCACCACGAAGCCGCCGACGCCTCCTTCTTCTTCCCTCCCCTTCGCAGGCTACGGTGAGAATTTAGGTTATTTTATTTTTATTTTTATTTTTGTTTTGATAAAACTGAATTTTTAAAGATTTAAAAACTGAATTTTTAAAGATTTATAAAACTGATTTATTAGAACTTATAAAACTGATTTATTAGAATTTATAAAACTGATTTTTTTTAAAGATTTAAAACTGATTTATTAGAATTTATAAAACTGATTTGATAAAGAATATAGAAAACTGTTTTTTTAAAGATGCAAAAACTGATTTGAAAAAGATATAAAAACTGATTTTTAAAGATATAAAAACTGATTTTATTTTAAGGTTTAAAAGGGGTTTAAACTTTGAAATAGAAAAAGGTTTAATCTTTTAAAAGAAAAAGATTTGAACTTGCAAAAATAAAGATCATATTTTTAAAAATAGAAAAGACGGAATTTTTATTAGGTAAAAGGAGTAAGATATGATTCTTATATTTTTAAAGCAATAAAAATATAATTTTTACATCATGGGAATAATAAAAATATAATCTTTATATATTTAATAGCGAAGTCAAAATGCAATCTTTTTATATTGAATAACATAGTAAAAATTCGATTTTTACCTATGTAGAGAATACGGGCAAAGAAAGCGACAAGAAGGCGAAATAGGCGAAGATTTCTATAAAGGAAGAGTCGGGTTATTGGATAGCTATTGGTGAGAATTTCTCACTCTTCAATTTCTTTTTATATATATATATATATATATATATATATATATATATGTGTGGAAATAAAAGTGAATTGCTATATATAAATATTTATATATATATACGCCCCCTCGTCCACAAACCATGGACGATATTTATTAGTTGAAATTGTTGTGAAAATTGGTTGACGGCAAATTGTTGTTTGGGATTGTTTGTGGTTGATATTGAATTGATTGTGGTTGAAAAATACCCGTTTGTGATTGGAAAATATTTGGTTGAAACCACATAGGATTAGTTTGTGGACATGAAATAAATATATACATGCCGCCTGCGTGCGAACTAGATGCATGATCCCCATTGTCAAAAACCGCGAGGTTTTAAGGTAGAGCGAGGAGCCGTACTAGGGACGGTGCCGGTTTAACTACCCTGCCGTTATGCTGCCGAAATTTTGAATAATCTTTGTGTGTTAGAATTATTTTCATATGTTGAAATTATTTTACATGCATTGAAATTAAAGTCATATATTGAAACTATGTCCATGTATGGAAATTGTTCATGTGTTGAAAAGTGTTGTATGAAAATTAAATTCATTTGTGAATGAATGAAGTGCTTAAACAATAAAAATCACATTTTTATATATATATGAAGTATGAAAAATATTCGCCTTATATAAATAGTTTCAACAATCAAAATTTCATCTTTCTAATAAGAACAACTTAAATAAAATGTCCATGTGTGGAAATGCTCATTTGTTGAGAAATGTGTGTAGTGGAAAGGTTCATGTGTTGAATAAAAAGATTGAGCGATAAAAATTACATTTTTATTGAAACTATGAAATGTTGAAACCATACATTGGTTGAATAAATATTTTAAATGATAAAAATATCATTTTTATCATATGTGTGATATGCTAAAGATATGCGGACGTTGAAATAAATATTTGTGATAGAAATATTATTTTTAACATGCATAAGAACTAAATAAAATAGTCATGTGTTGAAATCTATTTTAGTTCGCCAAAATTATCATCCTTGAAATGTGAAGTGTTAAAAATAGCCACTTGTTCAAAATAAACATATATGAGTTGAAATATTCATTAATTAGCTAATGAAATGATTTGCACCTATTTATGTAACATTAGAATGAATGGTGTTTTTAAACCAAACAGAAATCAAATATGAAGTTGAATAGAAAATGATAAATGATAAGAACTGTATATATATGTACATGCATATTCATTGGACAGGTTATAGCAAAGAGGCTAGAGAAGAGGAATAAAATTTTGTGCCCGACAAATAGGTACACATTTACTGTTTTGTTTGGGTGATGATTTTATGAGCCTGTTGGCTAGCCGCTTGGCTTTTTCTTTTTCTTTTTGAGATTAGAAGGACCGGGAACGCTATTTGCGATTTCCCGATGCTCCCGGTGCAGGGGAGGTTATGGCGAAATTTTCCAAAATTTTAGGGTGTTAGAAAAATATTTGAAGTGAAAACGATATGGAAATCATTGAATGAACTATATTTATATAAATATATAAATATAAATATAATTAAAACGAAACGTGGCCGTGCAGTTCATATTTTGAAACCGTGATTTCAAATGACTAGTGGGGAAGATCCGACCATTGGATTTTCCCGAAACCTCAACCGTTGGGTTCGCCTTGGAAATATCTTTCCAACGGCACCAACTTTGTGAAGATCCGACGGTTGGATTGTCTGGAATGTTTAATTCAAAATTAAGGAAAAACAGCGCCAGAAACGATTATATTTATATATATATAAATATAATTAAATTAAATCGAATAACGACGCTGTAGTTCGTAAATTGAAATCGTAACTTCAAATGGTTAGTGTGGAAGATCCGACCGTCGGATTTTCCCAAAACTGGAACCGTTGGATTCGTTTTGAAAAGACCTTCCTAATGATGTAAAATTTGTGAAGATCCAACGGTTAGATTTTCCTATATGTGTAAAACAAAATTAGTGGAAAGCAGCGCCAGTGCATCGAAACGACCTGAAACGTCGTTTAATTAATTATGGCCGTTTTAAATTAAATAAAAATGGCGATGTATCGTTATAAAGTGCTATAGACGATATAGAGCGAAAATGAACCAATTTTGTTGTGTTTGCTTGATATGTGATGGTTGAATGTATTTGACGTGAAAATTATAACTAAATAACTGAAATGTGAATGTTGAATAGTTCAACCCTGTGATTAATTGGTTTGAAAATCTAAATATACGTGGGTTATTTGAAAAGGCCGAGTTTATCTCATTTCAAATAATCGATCGACGTTGAGAAGTCGAAGAGTCGAAGACGACTGAAGACCGACGATCTCCACATTGGATGGATGGGTGCTACTGATGCTCGTGATTGGAGTAGCTACCATGAAGGAATTGAAGTAGTAGCCGTCCAAACATATTGTTGATTGTACGGATATGCGAGGAATTGGTGCCTCCGGTTTCGTTCAGACCCAGAACGGACTTGTAAATGGACTGTGTGTCTGACATTGGATTTTGTTCTGTGTTGATTGATCTCTGTTAAATATATATCTGTTTGGCGGCGGAGAATTTGTTCTCGTGCTTAACGCCCTTCTCTGAGACGTACGAGCTTAGAGGTTATGTATTGACAGAAATCAGTCGCATGGAGTGGATTGCCTGTGTGGCACGCCTAAGTGGCATATGATCAAGGCTTCTGTTGCAAAGCAAAGTCTTGTGGTTGATGATCAAAGCATGGTCTGTGTGACGTAGTTTTGTGTATAACGTGAATTCGTGAGCCTCACACCTCGGTATGAGTCAAAAACGGGAGACGGACCGCTGGGAGTGCACGACGTTTCTTTCTAGCTATGGTGGTGTCAGTGACCTACCAGCCCTGACATTATATATACTTTTCACCTGTGTGGTTGTTGGAATGCGAGGCGCCTCGATTATAGGTCTGTAAGGACCGGGAAACGTGTGTTCAGGAATAACTAATCCTCAAAATTAAGAGAGGACCGGCCCAGCCGATTCCAAGGATCATAGTGGGGTCCTGGGACATTTACTAGAGTGTCTCGAACGGAGAGGACCTTGCCCCCTTGCCTCGACTCATGAAGGAATCCAATTTCCAATACGATATATGCGGATGTGATTGTATTACTAGTATGGCGACATGATATATGGTACCCATGCCGTCTAGGATTGATATTTATGATTGAATTTGCTTTTGAAACATATATGCACTAGTAATAATATCAAACACTTTGTTTTATTCGTATGAAGCATCTTTGGCCATTATAAGGGAAAACTCTATCCTCCGGCTTGCGTTGCATTGTGTGATGGGACCTGAGTCTTATAATGGCTTCATTTTATAAAAAGCATTGCGTTGATTTAATCGTTTGTTTTATTTCATGCACTAGCACTCATTGGAGTAAACCCGTTCCGCGAAAGTGGCGTGGTCCTTTGATTTGCCTTATTATTGTTGTTAATAAGTTGAATAGATTTCTCATACCAGTCCCATGACTGACTCGTAGTTTGTTTCACCTTGCAAACTCAGGTGCCCTCATTTTCACACGGGCAGCCTAGTTACAGGTTTCTGACGCACCTTTTGGCTCATGGCGAGGCTTGACTACACCGTGCTGACTTGGATTTTCTCCGCCATTATTGTATCTATATTATGATTCCGCCACTGGCGATGTAGACTGATATTCCTTTTGTGTACTCTTTATGTATGATTCCGCCTCAGGCGATGGTGACTGATTATGTATCATTATGCACTAAGTTGTATCCTGTACTTTGCTTCTCTGATGTGATGATATCTATATGATTCCGCTGTCATATGTGTGTAAATTATTCTATTTTCTGTTTATGCTATTATCTGTGATCTGCTAATGATGATTAATGTGTTATATTCCAATGATTATCCTTAACACCGTGTCACGGGGTTTTGGGATCGTCACAGCTGGTATCGGAGCTTTGGTTAACCTTAGTTCTGGAGTCTAACACATTAAACACTTCGTCAAGATAGAATCAGTAGTACTCTAAGGCGAGTCGCTCATTAGTGATAGGACTAGTAAAGTCCTAGAATGAGCTTAGCAGAATAGCAAAAACAATTGATCAGTCCATCGTTATCTTTCCGTAGGAATTTCTGCTTAACTATGCAATAGACTATCATTTCTGTTAACTGACTTTTTTCGTTGCTTATACAGAATTTGACAAATGGCTACCAGAGCAGCCGCCGCTAGAGGAGGCCGTGCCGGCCGAGGCCGAGGAAGGGGAGAAATCCCAGCTCAAGAAGGACCTTTGATACAACCTCCGGCAGCTCAATACTTCGAGCTCGACCGTGTAGCTAAGAGATATAAGAACTTAGGAGGCAAGACCTTCTCGGGAACTGGCACCGTAATAGAGGCCCTTGCATGGCTCAAAACATGCGAGAAAATTCTTGAAGGCCTAAGGCTAGGAGACGAAGACAAAGCTATTATGGGCGCCTGGCTTATGCAGGAACAAGCCGAATTATGGTGGGAATCTCTTACCGCCGGGAATAGAGAAGCTGGAAGAACATGGGATGGATTCAAAGAACTCTTCAAGGAGAAATATGTCCCAGAACAAGCTCTAGAAAGAATGCACGACGACTTCGCCAATCTCCAGCAAGGGGATCTTTCCGTGCAAGATTATCTGAACAAATTCACAATGTTGTCGCCCTATGCTCCAGAACTCGTTGCTACCGCGAAATCCAAAAATAAGAGGTTTATCTTTGGACTAAGACGACAATATCATGATAGAGCCATGGCCCATGTCAAGCTGGATTTCAACGAGCTAGTGGAAATGACATGCAACTATGAAGACCTTGATCAAAGGCATCTGGATCAGGATCGCGCTAGAAGTCAAGCAGGAAACAAGCGCAAGCCTACTGTAAATCAGGGCGAGTCAAGCCAAGCAGCATCTTCAAAGCCTCAGACAGGCAAGCCGCCACGAGGAAATTGCTTTAATTGTGGTAAGCCGGGGCACTACTCAAACGTCTGCACAGCTCCAAAGAGACAGAAAACAAATTCTCAAGGCTCGAGCCAAGGCTCTCAGAACCCTCGCTCGTGCTTCAACTGTCGCAAGACCGACCATCTGGTCAGAGACTGTCCTTTGCTGAAGAAAGCTACTGTAGCTCATGTCTATGACGGGTCTAGCCCGCCAGCTGCTTCCGATGGAGCAGGTAAACCCGATGTTTTGGGAGGTACCCTTACAATTAAAAATATTCTTGTTTCTGTATTGTTTGACACAGGTGCATCGCGTAGTTTTATTGCTAGAAACACAGTGCACAAACTAAAGTTAAAACAGCGAAAGCTTAAAGAATCGGTTGAAGTTCATAACCCGATAGGGGGTCCTGTTACTCTCGGTTTATATTGTAGAGTGTCAATCTCCTATTCTTTCTATAAATTTCCTTTTGATTTAATCGTTATGGATTTTCCCGAATTCGATATTATTCTCGGGCTGGATTGGTTAACGAAATTTGAAGCTGAAGTGAAGTGTGCGGAAAGAATTGTTAAAATCCGAACGAAGCTTGGATATATTACGGTTCCTTGTCATGGTTCGAATCCGAATAGAGAAGAATTTTGGTCAGCATTAGAACTTATCCCCACTTCCATAGAAAAGATTCCGATTGTTAGCAACTATGCGGATGTGTTTGAAGAAGTTGAAAACTTACCTCCGCAAAGAGAAATAGAATTCCGAATCGATCTAATTCCTAATGCCAGACCCGTGGTACATCCAATTCATAGAATGACTCCGAAAGAAAAAGAAGAATTAGGCGATCAAACTCGTCAACTGTTGTGGAAAGGTCTAATCAGACCGAGTTTTTCCAATTGGGGTGCAGCTGTTGTGTTTGTCCCGAAGTCAGACGGTACTCTTAGATTATGTGTTGATTACCGAGACCTCAACAAACAGACGCTCAAAAATAAATATCCACTACCCCGCATTGATGATTTGCTAGACCAATTGAATGGGGCGAAAGTATTTTCCCGAATGGACCTAGCTACAGGTTTTCATCAATTGAGAATAGCAGAAGAGTGTGTTCCTTTGACCGCTTTCAGAGGTCCAGACATATTTTACGAATGGTTAGTAATGCCGTTTGGCCTATGCAACGCTCCAGCATACTTTGTCGATCTAATGAATAGAGTGTTCAGGGGAGTTCTGAATAAATTTGTCCTCGTATTCATCGATGATATTTTAATCTACTCCAAATCAAAACCCGAGCATGAAAAACACTTAGAACAAGTATTGGAGATTCTAAGGAAGAACGTCTTCAAAGCCAAATTCTCTAAATGTGTCTTCTGGCAAGAAGAAGTCAAATTTCTTGGCCATGTCGTGTCAGGGAAAGGAATTTCTGTTGACCCAAGCAAAATAATAGCGATTCAAGACTGGAAACAACCCACTACTCCCACAGAAGTTAGAAGTTTTATGGGATTGGCAAGTTATTATCGAAAGTTCGTTAAGGATTTTTCGAAGATATCCGGTCCGTTAACGAAGCTCACAAAGAAACATGAGAAGTTAAAGTGGACTTCCGACTGTGAAGAAGCTTTCCAGGAATTGAAATCGAAGCTGACCACCGCTCCAGTATTAACTATCATTGATGGCAATCAAGATTTAACGGTTTGGACAGATGCTTCTATTAGAGGTCTTGGTGCAGTGTTAATGCAGAGAGGCCAAGTAGTCGCTTATGCAAGCCGCCAATTGAAACCGCATGAGAAGAATTATGTGACTCATGATCTTGAGTTGCTAGCCATCGTATTTGCCTTGAAAATCTGGAGGCATTACTTATTGGGCGAGAAATTTATATTGTACACAGATCACCAATCATTGAAGTATTTATATACCCAGAAAGATCTGAATCTGAGACAGCAGCGTTGGCTAGAATTTCTTGCGGCGTATGACCTTGATATCTTGTATACGCCGGGAAAAGCTAACGTAGTAGCGGATGCGCTTAGTAGAAAAACCGCAATCATTGCCAATCTTATAATTACACCTGGATTGATTGATAGGATATCTGTTCTTCAGAAAAGTGACAATTTTGCGAAAGAGATGGTAAAAAGGATTCAAAGGGGCGAAGGCTCTAGTTTCCAAGTGGATACAGAAGGAGTTCTGAGGCTGAATAAAAGGATATGTGTTCCCGACATTCCCGAGCTTAAAAGAGAAGTGCTAGATGAATGCCATAAATCCAAATTTTGCATCCATCCTGGGGTGAGTAAAATGTACAACGATATCAAACGCACTTTCTGGTGGAAGGCAATGAAAAGAGATATTTCTTTGTATGTTAGCAGATGCCCTACTTGTCAATTGGTCAAGAGTGACCAACAGAAGCTAGCTGGATTGTTGCAACCGTTGGAAGTCCCAGGCTGGAAATGGGAAAAGATTTCCATGGATTTCATAGATGGTTTGCCGCGAACCAAGAAAGGTAATGACAGCATTTGGGTAATCGTAGATCGCTTCACGAAGACTGCCCATTTTATACCTGTCAGGTCCAATAGAACTGCCCAAAGTCTAGCACAGATATATTTCAAAGAAATTGTTAAGCTGCATGGAATTCCCATCAGCATAGTCAGTGATAGAGATCCCCTATTTACTAGCAAGTTCTGGGAGGCTTTCCAGACAGAATTGGGGACAAAACTGAATATGAGCACCGCTTATCACCCCCAAACAGATGGCCAAACTGAGCGGGTGAATAGAATTCTAGAGGACTTATTGCGGGCTTGTATAATCGATTTTGGTGGGTCATGGGAAGATCATTTGCATTTGGCAGAATTCTCATATAACAATAGCTATCAAGCAAGTTTGAGGATGTCACCATTTGAAGCATTATATGGCAGACCCTGCAGATCTCCAGCATGTTGGGTAGAACCTGGCAACAGACTTGTACTAGGACCCGATATGATTAGGGAAGCATCTGATAAAGTGGACTTCGTCAAGAAGCGATTGAAAACCGCCCAAAGCCGACAGAAAAGTTATGCAGACTCTAGAAGGAGAGATTTGACATTTGCTGTTGGTGATCATGTTTATTTAAAGGTTTCTCCGATGAGAGGAGTAATCAGATTTGGTAAGACTGGGAAGTTGGCACCGAGATTTATTGGTCCCTTTCCTATACTTGAACGAATTGGAACTCTTGCTTATAGGGTTCAATTGCCAGATTGGTTGCCTGGAGTGCACAATGTATTTCACGTATCTCAACTTAGGAGACATGTGCATGATCCGGATCTTGTTGTAGAAGAAGCAGCGCAACAGGATGTGGAGATAACTCCAGAATTAGCACTCAGAAGAGAGCCATTAAAAATTGTTGGCAAAGAAACCAGGGAACTCAGAAGCAAAAAGGTTCATTTAGTTAAAGTGCAGTGGAGCAGTGATCCTAGAGACTGTACTTGGGAAACTAAGGAAAGCATTAAACAAGCTTACCCCAAATGCAGAGTGGATATCTCTGACTAACTCCGGTGCAAGGTACCTTTACCATACTTTGCATTTACATTTTATTTCCTTTTCGAGGACGAAAAGTTTTAAGTAGGGGAGATTGTAATAACCCGGAAAATACGAGCCAATTTAAAATTTTTAAATTGATTATTTCAAAGCAATTTGAACCATTGAAATAGAATATTTCAACAAATTAGTGAATTAGAAATAGTAAGTCAGTTTGAAAATTTGAATTCATACTTTGACTGACTGTGCAGGGTGGAAAATATAACGGATTTTAGTGAGACCAAAAATATTTAAATCTGTTAGTCAATACCTTTCTAACGAATCTGAAAAATCGAAGTTTCATAACGGGAATCAAAAGTTATGGCCGAATGAATTTTCAGAAGAGTCGGTATATAGAATATATAGGCCTGGAAAATTGATATTTTTCAAACGACCTCGGAATTCGACGAAACCACTTTTGTTGGGTCCGGGATGTCAAACTATTGCTAGGTTTCAAATTTCATAATTTTTCGAATCAATATGTGAGCGTGGCAAAAGAAAACGCGTTTGACCAGTTTCTGTTGAATTTAATCGACTGGAAATTGGCCATTTTTCAAACGGTCTCAGAATTCGACGAATCTAGTTTTGTTAGAACCGTATCGTCAATACGAAACTAGAAAATATTTTTCTGGAATTTTTCTAGTTAGTATGTGACCCCGGTAATTTGAAATGTACGTTTAAAATTCAATATAAGGATTTAAATGTAAATTCAACGGAAACTGATTGTAACGATCAAATCAGCTTACGATACATATCTCATTGTGTTCGGAATGGGGGTAAAACGCTATGGGCGACAGGCGGTAGGCCTCGTTTCGAGGTCGTAAGTAAAAGTCAACCTTTTTGCAAAATTAAATAATAAAAAGGAAAAAAATATATTATTTCCCTCCTTTTCTTCTTCTTGGCCCCCCCCCCCCCCGATTCATTATTCAGAAACGAGAAAAAAAAACCTAAACCTAGACAGCCGCTTCCCCCCTCGAGACATTGCCGCCGACGAAGACTTCGCCACCGCGCCCCCCCTCCGTCCAACCTCCTCCTTCCAGTGTCGAAACCGACGAACCCCTCGCGACGCCCCCCCCCAGTCGAATCAAATCGAGCCGCCGCCCTTACCTCGATGCCGACACCACCGAGCACCACCACCACGAAGCCGCCGACGCCTCCTTCTTCTTCCCTCCCCTTCGCAGGCTACGGTGAGAATTTAGGTTATTTTATTTTTATTTTTGTTTTGATAAAACTGAATTTTTAAAGATTTAAAAACTGATTTATTAGAACTTATAAAACTGATTTATTAGAACTTATAAAACTGATTTATTAGAATTTATAAAACTGATTTTTTTTAAAGATTTAAAACTGATTTATTAGAATTTATAAAACTGAATTTTTAAAGATTTAAAAACTGAATTTTTTAAAGATTTAAAACTGATTTATTAGAATTTATAAAACTGATTTGATAAAGAATATAGAAAACTGTTTTTTTAAAGATGCAAAAACTGATTTGAAAAAGATATAAAAACTGATTTTTAAAGATATAAAAACTGATTTTATTTTAAGGTTTAAAAGGGGTTTAAACTTTGAAATAGAAAAAGGTTTAATCTTTTAAAAGAAAAAGATTTGAACTTGCAAAAATAAAGATCATATTTTTAAAAATAGAAAAGACGGAATTTTTATTAGGTAAAAGGAGTAAGATATGATTCTTATATTTTTAAAGCAATAAAAATATAATTTTTACATCATGGGAATAATAAAAATATAATCTTTATATATTTAATAGCGAAGTCAAAATGCAATCTTTTTATATTGAATAACATAGTAAAAATTCGATTTTTACCTATGTAGAGAATACGGGCAACGAAAGCGACAAGAAGGCGAAATAGGCGAAGATTTCTATAAAGGAAGAGTCGGGTTATTGGATAGCTATTGGTGAGAATTTCTCACTCTTCAATTTCTTTTTATATATATATATGTGTGTGGAAATAAAAGTGAATTGCTATATATAAATATTTATATATATACGCCCCCTCGTCCACAAACCATGGACGATATTTATTGGTTGAAATTGTTGTGAAAATTGGTTGACGGCAAATTGTTGTTTGGGATTGTTTGTGGTTGATATTGAATTGATTGTGGTTGAAAAATACCCGTTTGTGATTGGAAAATATTTGGTTGAAACCACATAGGATTAGTTTGTGGACATGAAATAAATATATACATGCCGCCTGCGTGCGAACTAGATGCATGATCCCCATTGTCAAAAACCGCGAGGTTTTAAGGTAGAGCGAGGAGCCGTACTAGGGACGGTGCCGGTTTAACTACCCTGCCGTTATGCTGCCGAAATTTTGAATAATCTTTGTGTGTTAGAATTATTTTCATATGTTGAAATTATTTTACATGCATTGAAATTAAAGTCATATATTGAAACTATGTCCATGTATGGAAATTGTTCATGTGTTGAAAAGTGTTGTATGAAAATTAAATTCATTTGTGAATGAATGAAGTGCTTAAACAATAAAAATCACATTTTTATATATATATGAAGTATGAAAAATATTCGCCTTATATAAATAGTTTCAACAATCAAAATTTCATCTTTCTAATAAGAACAACTTAAATAAAATGTCCATGTGTGGAAATGCTCATTTGTTGAGAAATGTGTGTAGTGGAAAGGTTCATGTGTTGAATAAAAAGATTGAGCGATAAAAATTACATTTTTATTGAAACTATGAAATGTTGAAACCATACATTGGTTGAATAAATATTTTAAATGATAAAAATATCATTTTTATCATATGTGTGATATGCTAAAGATATGCGGACGTTGAAATAAATATTTGTGATAGAAATATTATTTTTAACATGCATAAGAACTAAATAAAATAGTCATGTGTTGAAATCTATTTTAGTTCGCCAAAATTATCATCCTTGAAATGTGAAGTGTTAAAAATAGCCACTTGTTCAAAATAAACATATATGAGTTGAAATATTCATTAATTAGCTAATGAAATGATTTGCACCTATTTATGTAACATTAGAATGAATGGTGTTTTTAAACCAAACAGAAATCAAATATGAAGTTGAATAGAAAATGATAAATGATAAGAACTGTATATATATGTACATGCATATTCATTGGACAGGTTATAGCAAAGAGGCTAGAGAAGAGGAATAAAATTTTGTGCCCAACAAATAGGTACACATTTACTGTTTTGTTTGGGTGATGATTTTATGAGCCTGTTGGCTAGCCGCTTAGCTTTTTCTTTTTCTTTTTGAGATTAGAAGGACCGGGAACGCTATTTGCGATTTCCCGATGCTCCCGGTGCAGGGGAGGTTATGGCGAAATTTTCCAAAATTTTAGGGTGTTAGAAAAATATTTGAAGTGAAAACGATATGGAAATCATTGAATGAACTATATTTATATAAATATATAAATATAAATATAATTAAAACGAAACGTGGCCGTGCAGTTCATATTTTGAAACCGTGATTTCAAACGACTAGTGCGGAAGATCCGACCATTGGATTTTCCCGAAACCTCAACCGTTGGGTTCGCCTTGGAAATATCTTTCCAACGGCACCAACTTTGTGAAGATCCGACGGTTGGATTGTCTGGAATGTTTAATTCAAAATTAAGGAAAAACAGCGCCAGAAACGATTGTATTTATATATATATATATATAAATATAATTAAATTAAATCGAATAACGACGCTGCAGTTCGTAAATTGAAATCGTAACTTCAAATGGTTAGTGTGGAAGATCCGACCGTCGGATTTTCCCAAAACTGGAACCGTTGGATTCGTTTTGAAAAGACCTTGCTAATGATGTAAAATTTGTGAAGATCCAACGGTTAGATTTTCCTATATGTGTAAAACAAAATTAGTGGAAAGCAGCGCCAGTGCATCGAAACGACCTGAAACGTCGTTTAATTAATTATGGCCATTTTAAATTAAATAAAAATGGCGATGTATCGTTATAAAGTGCTATAGATGATATAGAGCGAAAATGAACCAATTTTGTTGTGTTTGCTTGATATGTGATGGTTGAATGTATTTGACGTGAAAATTATAACTAAATAACTGAAATGTGAATGTTGAATAGTTCAACCCTGTGATTAATTGGTTTGAAAATCTAAATATACGTGGGTTATTTGAAAAGGCCGAGTTTATCTCATTTCAAATAATCGATCGACGTTGAGAAGTCGAAGAGTCGAAGACGACTGAAGACCGACGATCTCCACATTGGATGGATGGGCGCTACTGATGCTCGTGATTGGAGTAGCTACCATGAAGGAATTGAAGTAGTAGCCGTCCAAACATATTGTTGATTGTACGGATATGCGAGGAATTGGTGCCTCCGGTTTCGTTCAGACCCAGAACGGACTTGTAAATGGACTGTGTGTCTGACATTGGATTTTGTTCTGTGTTGATTGATCTCTGTTAAATATATATCTGTTTGGCGGCGGAGAATTTATTCTCTTGCTTAACGCCCTTCTCTGAGACGTACGAGCTTAGAGGTTATGTATTGACAGAAATCAGTCGCATGGAGTGGATTGCCTGTGTGGCACGCCTAAGTGGCATATGATCAAGGCTTCTGTTGCAAAGCAAAGTCTTGTGGTTGATGATCAAAGCATGGTCTGTGTGACGTAGCTTTGTGTATAACGTGAATTCGTGAGCCTCACCCCTCGGTATGAGTCAAAAACGGGAGACGGACCGCTGGGAGTGCACGACGTTTCTTTCTAGCTATGGTGGTGTCAGTGACCTACCAGCCCTGACATTATATATACTTTTCACCTGTGTGGTTGTTGGAATGCGAGGCGCCTCGATTATAGGTCTGTAAGGACCGGGAAACGTGTGTTCAGGAATAACTAATCCTCAAAAGTAAGAGAGGACCGGCCCAGCCGATTCCAAGGATCATAGTGGGGTCCTGGGACATTTGCTAGAGTGTCTCGAACGGAGAGGAGCTTGCCCCTTGCCTCGACTCATGAAGGAATCCAATTTCCAATACGATATATGCGGATGTGATTGTATTACTAGTATGGCGACATTATATATGGTACTCATGCCGTCTAGGATTGATATTTATGATTGAATTTGCTTTTGAAACATATATGCACTAGTAATAATATCAAACACTTTGTTTTATTCGTATGAAGCATCTTTGGCCATTATAAGGGAAAACTCTATCCTCCGGCTTGCGTTGCATTGTGTGATGGGACCTGAGTCTTATAATGGCTTCATTTTATAAAAAGCATTGCGTTGATTTAATCGTTTGTTTTATTTCATGCACTAGCACTCATTGGAGTAAACCCGTTCCGCGAAAGTGGCGTGGTCCTTTGATTTGCCTTATTATTGTTGTTAATAAGTTGAATAGATTTCTCATACCAGTCCCATGACTGACTCGTAGTTTGTTTCACCTTGCAAACTCGGGTGCCCTCATTTTCACACGGGCAGCCTAGTTACAGGTTTCTGACGCACCTTTTGGCTCATGGCGAGGCTTGACTACACCGTGCTGACTTGGATTTTCTCCGCCATTATTGTATCTATATTATGATTCCGCCACTGGCGATGTAGACTGATATTCCTTTTGTGTACTCTTTATGTATGATTCCGCCTCAGGCGATGGTGACTGATTATGTATCATTATGCACTAAGTTGTATCCTGTACTGTGCTTCTCTGATGTGATGATATCTATATGATTCCGCTGTCATATGTGTGTAAATTATTCTATTTTCTGTTTATGCTATTATCTGTGATCTGCTAATGATGATTAATGTGTTATATTCCAATGATTATCCTTAACACCGTGTCACGGGGTTTTGGGATCGTCACAATCTGCTGGGCCTGCATTGTTGGCCCTAGCCTCTAAGTACCTCCTGAACCAACCAGGTATTGGCACGCCCTCTGGAAAGTTAAGATTCCCAGACATGCTGAAAAGAAAAAGAAGAGATTCAAACGAGGGAACAAAGGATAGTGCTAATGGCTTTTGGGGAATAGCCTTTAAATAAAACAAGACTTTTCTTGAAAAATGCTTCTTTGTAAACGTTTTGAAAATAATTTTGGAAGGTTTTTAAAAGCTTTTGCCCAGTCTGGTAACCTTCTGCTTTGATACCAAGTGTAACACCGCACCTCCGCTAGGGTCACTCACAAAGGGAATGCACTAGTTTTGGAGGAGCGTTATCGAGGTAAACAAACACAGAAATATTACAAGACAAACATAAATAAAACAGCGGAAGAATCAAAAGATAAATTTCATTACTTTCGAAATAGTCAAAGCCTTTTTACATCCGATGTACCAAATAGCCAAAGTCATTATTTTCATTACAACAAATTCTGTCTTGCATAAATAAAGAAGCATAAACTTAAAACAACAAAAGTAGCTTAATCCCCCAAACGTAGCAGAAATGCAGCCATAGCATAGCTCAAGATCAAACCGTACATGAGCTGAACCGAAAGCAAGCGAAATCCAAGCTAAGTGCTAGAGTTTCCTCCCTGAGAACCTGGAGTGGGGGACCAAAAGGAAAAGAGGCGAAAGAAAACGGGTCAGTCATAAAGACTGGTAAGTCCTAGTGACTTTCAGCATAAAAACAGGTAAAGGTAACATGACATGTATAAACTGAAAGTAAACATAAGGATGATGACAAGATGGGCAAGATAGACTAAGATAACATGATAAATCAAGTATAGCATCGCATGTTCAAGGTTCGCTGCACCGACTGTACTAGTATCCCAACCCATGTCAAATATTAACCATGAAATGATCCCTTGGCCCAATATCATGAATGACCCATTACTAGGTCCAACGGAAAGATCCACTAATCGATCGGCTCCCTACAAGTTCTAGCTCGTCGTGTGTCTGTGTCATACGGCCCTATCACGAATGTAGTCACGTGTGCTAGGTCCACCATAGGGTGTATCAAGCCCTATGGTGCCAACCACCGACATGAATCAAGCATGCATAAGTAAACCTACTGATGCCCAATGCCTTCTTTTTCAACTCCGGACTACGTGCACGACCATAGTCCGCCTGAACCTACACTGGCTTACTAACTCAGCCGTCGTTCTGGTCGCTTACAATCAGCCCAGTAATCGTGCCCCACCCTGCCTAGTTCCAGGGTATCATGATACATCTAGTGGGTTACTGCTGAAACGGACCGCGTAACTAGGGTTTCCGTCCAACAGGTTAAGTGTTGTCATTTAAATTCGTGACTTAACCCCATCAGTCTAGCATGTCAAGTTAGTTAAGTGTTGTCTTTCATGTTCATGACTTAACCCTATCATGTGGCATTAATTCATTAATGCACCCCAACCTCTCACATCAGACCTGTTGTTGTGGTCACTGGATATGCCGGGCGGTTCCGGGCTGATTTACACCACAACTCAGTCTGACCTCGGGTTTCAAGCGCGATATGACCAACTACCCACATTGGATCCTATTGTTTGCAGTGACTAGATTTGTCGGGCGGTTCCGGGCAGAATTACACTGCAAAATCAACCCAACCTCGAGTTGGCCATTTTCAAGTTCATTTTAGTGTGATGTCCATGTTCAAATTTCAGGTCAAGTTCGTGTCAAGTTTCAAGGCAAGTTTCATGTCAAATAATATAGATTTCATGTTATGCCCAAATAACCCCGCATTCATAACGTACTTATACCATGATTTCACAAGTTCTCTAAATACTCATGAAATGAAACTAAAAAGGGAATAGAGGATAAACATGAGAATTGACATAAAAGAACAGACATGCAAAAGCGAGCCAAATACAAGGATAATGGATCCAATGGTTTTGGTGTACATACTAGCGAATAGGAATAAACTAAGCAAGCCACACCATAGGTATGAGATCCAGCAAAATGCCAGTTCGGTGTACAACATGGTTTGCAAATATAGTGTTATGGGTACAAACAATCAACCATAATAGTCTTAGGCAATTAACCACAATAGTCATAGTCATGGTCATAGGTAGAAATCTCATAGTTATGAATCATAGGCGATTAATCACGATAGTCATGGATAATTATCCAAAATAGTCCTAGGCAATCACCCTAAATAGTCATAGGCAATTAACTGTAATAATTTCAAAGTCATGGTCATAGACAATAGTCTTATGTTCATAATCATAGGCAATAATTCTCATAGTCATGAGTCATAGGTGATTAGCCATAATTGTCCTTGTCATAATCATAGGCAATAGTCTTATGTTCACAGTCATAGGCATAGGCATAGTCTTATGTTCACAGTCATGGTCTTAGGCCATTAACAATAGTTTCAACGTCATAGGCATGATAATGTTATGGACATGAAAGAGTTTGATTTAAAACATGAATAGGTCCAAACTGGTTTCATAGCAATATTCCCAAAAGTCAAGATCCAAGATGAACAAGAATAGATATGAATCAATTATCTTACATAGGTCCAATTCCAATTTATAACATGTCCATATTAAATTTATAGTTTTAATCTAAAAGTAACTTGAACTTACAGATCATGGTCTAAGAAATTGAGATGCAGAAGTTGAATCTATAAACTAGTCGTCGAATAGTTGAATCGTTGAATCTTGATTTGATTGTAGAAGCAAATCCCCAATATGCAATTCCTAGCCGTAGTCTTCAAGAAATAATCTTCGCGTTTTATTTTATTTTAATTTAGAGGAAGAAGAAGAAGCCATGTCCATCAAGAATTTGTGCAGCATAAGGTTAGAGAAGAATGGTGTAAAGAGAATGAGGCTAGGAGGCTGTTTATATAGGATTAGGCAGACGAATCTAGACAGAAAACGAGACCAGATACATCAGAATGAACCCAGGCTCAAAACTGGGTTTCAACACCAGGTCGACCCCCAGGGTCGACCTGGTCCCTGGGAGGTCGACCATATTGTCGACCCCCAGGTCGACCGGGTCCTGGACGGGAAAATTCCCGCCCAGTCTGCACTGGAGTTCGAATTCGAATTTCGAGCTGTTTTCGATTCTGAAAATTCTTAAAACTTCGGAGGGTCATATCTCCCTCATACGGACTCCGATTTTCGAAAACTCGGACTCGTTTCCAAGTAGAATTTCGAGACGAACACGATGGCGCAACCTGTTTCCCTTGATTATTATTTTAAAAATTAATTCTGCCTTGATTTATGGTTTTAACATGCTATTAAAATTCGGGTTGTTACAAAGATCTACATGTAGGCAAGTTCTGAGATGGTGCGATTTAGTTCTGCTGGGGTCAGCAATTTTTATAGCAAAAGTTTTATTTTATGGTTTAGGTTTTCCACGGATAAGGGCAATGGTGCACAAAATGGAGCGTAGCTTTGAATTCTTAACATCAAATAGCATTTCAAGGTGAAATTTCATGGGGTTTGTTCATAAAAAATATCGCGCCTATTGTAAGGGGAATGAGGGTTGCATGGTCACGCACTTTTGAGAGTGAGTGCGAGTTGGAGGTGGTTGTGTCTTGGAAGAAGCATTCGAGAAGAGAAGTCTGAGGTGCAAACGGGAGGCGATTTAGTGAAGTATGGAGAGAGATATAGGGGATCAAAGTTACGGCCATAGTGGGTTCCTCAACCTGTGAAATGACCCAAACTTCCCCGTAAAGGAAAGTACGGATTGAATTGAGAACAAGGCATATCATAACACAAACAGAAAACATTTTATTTTTTGTTACAACAACTACATCAGAGTACAAGAACATTACAGAGTATGAATAAATATTACACATTGGAAATACAATATCAGAGATTTAAATTACATTTGAATAGCAGCGGAAAAATAATACAAAATACAACTGAAAGAAATACACGGATACAAAGCTTTCTGAATATCGCTTCAGCTGTTAACCAGGTTCCTGTGAATATAATATCTGCAAAACCAAAACTACTAGTTGCCCGTGTAGAAAATAGGGGCACCCAGAGTTTAGGTTAAAACAATAAACTCCGGGTCAGTCATGGGACTGGTGTGAGAACTAAAACAGTTATTAGCTTGATTTTAAAGTTAGGTAAATCACGGGACCACGCCGTATAACACGGAACGGGTTTACTCCACATGAATCTTAGTTTAAAATAAAAGAACACAATGCTTTTTGAAAAAATGAAGCTATTATAAGACTCATGTCCCATCACACAATGCAATGCAAGCCGGAGGATAGAGTTTTCCCTTATAATAGCCAGGCAAACTTGGTACGTATAAAACAGATCATTTTGATATTATTATAAGTGCATAGTGTTTAAAACAACTTCAAATATAAATGTATCAATCATAGGCGGCATGGGTACCATATATCATGTCACCATACTAGTTCTACAATCAAAACCGCATGATAACGTATTGGAAGTTGGATTTCCATCTATGAAACAAGGCAAGGGATCGTCCTTACCGAATTCAAGACAATCTAGCCCGTGCCTCAGGATTTAGTCGCAACTGCACCTAGGAGTGCAAGGGCCGGTCCACAAATATTTTAGTGGATTAGTAATGCTTGAACAATACGTTTCTCTGCCCTATGGGGCAAAAAATGTGAGCCGCTAGGGACTCAATATCCGAGGCACCTCATTCCATCATCCATATAAGTAAAAATGTCTGGGCTCAATACCATGACACCACTTCTAGCTAGAAAGAAACGCATGTCCTCCCTGGGGTCCTTCTCCCATTTCTGGTTCATGCCGGGGTGTGAGGCTCGCAAAGTAATGCTATGCACAAAGCTATGCCTAAATAAGTTGTTCTTTGATCATCAACCACAAGGCTTTGCTTTTCAACAAAGGCCTTGATCATTTGCATCTTAGCATGTCACATTGTCAGTCCATACCATACCATTGATTTCTGCCAATGTATAATGTGACGATCTTGAAATTTTGACAAGTTAAATGATAGATTTTATATATGGCAATGATTATTAAGCTTGTGATTTGTTAATACTATTTGTTGTTCGATCGGATTTGCCAACAATAACATAAATTAGTAACACTAGAATTAAGCGTTGCTCTTAGTTTCCATAACGTTTTAAGATAAATGCTACTAAAAACACATACCTTCTCCTTATTACAAGTGTTAAGACACTTGTAATCTTGCATGCCACATTCCATGCATGATTTACACATGTCCTAAGAGGTGTCATTACCATATTCTTCCATTCCATGTATAAATATACCTCCTTTCCTCCCTTGAACACCATTCTACTCTTCTCTTCCATTTCTCCTCCTTCTTTACCTTAAATCCATGGCTTCCTAAGACTTTCTTCCTTATTCCTCTCCTTGATCTCCTCCCTCTTTCTCCCTAAATTCGGCTAAAGCCATCTCCTCCTCCTCCTCCAAAATTCTGACCTTTCCTCCTCTTAAAAAGGAAAAGAAAAGGAAGCTTAATAATTATTCTAGTTTATAAAGAGTCAGCAAGGAAATTCTGTTAGTCCAGGGTAGCTATAGTCGGTCTAGTGGTCCAACAGTAAAGATTGGTGGAGTGGAACCCCAAGGTGAGAACTCGACACTTGTACTTGTTCACTTTCTACGTTTTGTGAATTGTTATTGATGATATGGTTAATTGGTAATTATTGCAATATAAGCGTTTAGTGGAAAACGCTTGTACATACACTGTTATATATATACCCATATATGCTCGTGTGATGGATGAATGGATGCTTCGTGGTTGTTATTAGTGATAATATGTGCATTATACTTGTTATACACACATATGTGGATTTATATGGATATCAAATAAGTCTCGAACCAAATGAAAACTTTATTCAATTTGAAGTTGAGAATGGTTTTCTAAATTGTTTTGAAGGAATTTATATTGGTCAAAAATAGAGTTTGTCAAAATAAATACCGGAACGTTCTAGGATGACAGAGAGGATAGTGTCTAGGCTTGAGTTTGGAAAATATAGTTTTCTGCTCTACCTGGCTATCCCTAACTGATCCGATGGACGGATGGTTAATTCAAAATTTAATTTGAAATTTAATTTGAAACTATTTGAATTTATAGTAGAATTTAGCGTACTTTTGTTAAAAACTTTAAACGCTTATAATTTTTGCAACTTAAATCAGATTTACACGGAATGAAAAACGTTTGATTTTCATCAACAAGAGCTTTCAAATGAGTGAAAGCAGATTTTAATTTCGACTTATAATTTTCAAGTTATGTTTAAAATAATTTAGAAAAGGTCACTATAAATGGAGTTTGTAATGACCCGTATTCTACACATCATAGGATCGTAGAATATTTATTTCTTTCCCATGTGAAGTCGTATGGTCATGTAACTTTGGGAAACATCTATTAGAGTCATTTCCCATGTTCATGATTTTTGTCGATTTTTAAATGACCATTTTGCCCCTAGTTGGTACTGTTTTGGCCATAACTTTTGATTGGAAAGGAATTTTGATCTGAAACCACTTCCATTTGACTCGTTTGATGGTTTCTCTTTCCGTAGAGTGGTCACATTAGCCAAACGGACTTACCGTTTGGGAGATATGGCTGAAACAAGGTTTGGAGGGTGAAAAACTGCTTAACCGGGCCAAATCGGATGATTAGTGAGTAGGCCCATAACCCATTTCGGGATTAGGGTTATGGGAGGGCTAAAAGGAGATGGAAAATCATTCCATTTCAGTTTTCTAGCCTCCACTTATCACCAAGGATCCCTAAAAATGGCCTCCAACCACTAAATCACCTTTAGGTTAAGGATTTGGCTTAGCAACCCCTAATCAAGAAGCATCTTCACCAAATCAACAAAGGAGCTGATGTTTGGTATTGAAATTCGCATCAAATCAGAGAATCATTTCAGATCTTAGTTTATTTTATGGCTAAGGTGAGTGATTTGCTTAGTTTTGCACTAATTATGGCTAATTAGGAGTGATTAGTGTTAATTAGCGAATTTAAACATGATAAAATTCTGGAAAAATATTTATAAAATTCGGAATGATGTTTTAGACCTCTGATATGAATTTGGGTTAATTTGGTTAAGATTTGCTAATCCTATCATCAGTTTCACCTAAACATGCTTAAAGGGAAATATGGGATTTTGGGTATGTTTGATCTATTTTTCCTATCATATTGATGTTTTGATGTTTGTGGTTGATTATGCATGTTGCTATGACTGTATGAAATGCTTTGTGACTGTTTAGAATAGTTAGAATGGTCGAAAACGCCGTCAAGGGGCGTAAACAGTTCGCTGGACAAGGTGCAGGGGTTCGGATCGCATAGGGGGTTGAGGGACGATCGGATCGCCCTATGGGATCGTGGGGGCATCCCCACGAGTCGAGTCACCTCCTCCGAACCGAACCGTCTGTGCAAGGCCCACGAAGCGATCCGAAGACAGCGATCCGCATGTCCACCCCCGATCACGAATCCTCTCCACGATCCGATCCAGATTGGATGAGGCGCAACGATCCGGAGGGAGGAGCACGAACCGATTCACTTCAGAAGTTCACGAGTTGACTACCTGGGAAGGCGCACCCGACCCGACTCAACCAGTTGGGGAAGCACGAACTGACTTGAAGGAGGAACTCCGACCCGATCCGAATGGGTGACCACGACCCGATCCGAATGGGTGACCACGAGCTGATGGCGTAACTTGATCCGATCCGTGCAGACGAGGAAAGCTGGGCTCCGAACCGATCCGATCTGAAGGCCACGATCCGATCCGATCTGGTGATGATCAATAAACCGAGATGCAAAGGTAGTCCAAATGGAAGTTAGAGCTCAGGATCCCGGAACCAGTAGGGAACCAATGAGTTCACTTCATGGTTGGACTTTGCTGCGGGACGTGTGCTAAGGAGTTGTCGACGTTCATAACTTCGATTCACCACTAAAAAGGAATGATGGGCTACTTATCAGTGCAGTAGGGTCATTATGACCTGAGGGGCAAAGTGATGGTAGCAAGACTACGTTATCAGTGCAGTAGGGTCATTACGACCCGAGGGGCAAGGTGATGCGTAGTAAGACTATGAGCCAGTGCAGTGGGGTTCTTGTAACTCCATGGGGCAAAGTGGACATAGTAAGGATTGGTAAGGCTATGAGCCAGCGCAGATGGGGTGAATAACTCCATGGGGCAAGTGGACATAGCGAAGGATTAGTGGCTACGTTATCAGTGCAGTGAAGCCATTTATGACTTCATGGGGCAAAGTGATCGTAACAAGGAATGTTGGGTGATCGAAGTGGTGAATATCGTATGCTTTATGCACTGAGTGAGAGATGTGAGGATGGATGCTATGCTTGATTGTTTTCCATCATTATGACATGCACACCTCCCCCACCTCCGTATCTTTATATTGATTGATATGATACCTTAGAGTGTTGTACAGTATGTAGTGCTAACTCTTTGGTTGCAGGTCCAGGTTCAGGTATGTTTTAGTCTACCTGTTATTGTTCACTTTAGATGCTTATCGCTCATACCAGGCTTTATGTCTGACCCAGAGTTTTATGTCTCCTCTTATTACTCTGGGTGCTCACACGAGCAGACTAGAGACAGGTTAGCTGGTGATGCGCGAGTAGCTGATTCGGAGGCAGGCAGGAGGCTTCCACGTATTATATATATATACACATTCTCCCTGTGTCGTTGGTGGTCGCTACTTGGGCATTAGTAGTGTACCTCATTTATCTTACTTTTGCTTTGAGACGGTTTGAAAGTTGTAATAAGCTGTATTTTGGATTTCCGCTGCTTTGACGTTTAGTTCTAATTTTCAGCTTATGCACTGTCTCTCCTGTTTTATGTCAAGTATGTTATTATTATATTTTGTTCTATGCGCTGTGAGACATTCTACAGGTTCTTTGTATGTTCATTTCCTTCTTCCTTTTTCTCTTCTGGCGACCCGTTCCGTGCTAACTGGACATGTGTACAGCGCACCTTTGGAGTAAATGTCGGTTGGTGCGGGGCGGGCCGTCACACTTGGTATCAGAGCTCTAGGTTGCGTAGTTAACCTAGGGAAAGACACTAGGGAGAGTTTGTACGTATATGAGAGCGCGTATTTGTGATTACTTTGGTTTTCAAAAGCTATGTATATATATACTATTAGTAGTATAAAGATGAAGTCGCACTGCACTAGCACCACTATGGGGTCGTTAATCGTTTCCTTTTTACAGATTAACGATGAGCCGAGAGACGAGGGGTGCTGGTAGAGGGACCAACCAAGGGAATGCCGCTGACATGAGGGCGATGTTTACCAACCTCATGAGAGACATGCTCAGAGAAGTGCAAGGGGCAATTCCCAATCCCGGAGTTGGTGTTGGTCCAGTAGTGCAAGCGCCTAGGGTCGATTTCGCCAAGTTGTGCAAGGATTACACTAATCTTGGTGGGAAGCCGTTCCACGGAACGGAGTCGGCCACGGATGTTCAGGACTGGATGGATAGCTGTGACCGTATCTTTGATGACTTGGGTCTCGAGGATGCGATGAAGAGAAGGCTAGCGTCTCGTCAGCTGCAAGGGCGAGCGATGAATTGGTGGAATGCCACTAGAACAGCTACTCCAGAAGATCAAGTTACTTGGGTTCAGTTCAAGGCTCGCTTTAGTGAGAAGTTTATTCCAGCTGCCCAGAAGTCAGTATTGTTCAAGAGGTTCTTGGAACTCAAGCAGAATGGGAGGGCAGTTTCTGATTATATTGCTGAGTTCGACACTTTGTCAAAGTATGGACTGTCTCTTATTGATACTCCTGAGAAGAAGAATGAGAAGTTCATTACTGGCCTGGATGGGTACTTGGGGGAGAGGCTTATTAACCACATCGATGAGACTTTTGAATCGATCGTGGGGAAAGCTTTGAGGTCAGAGAGCCTTTACCCTAAGTCAAAGACCGAGGCTACATCTGCAGAAGGGCCAAAGCCGCAAGCAGGTGGTGGAGGCAAGAATAACTCTCAGAATAAGAGGAAGCAGGACCAATCAAAAGGTGGCCAGAAAAAGAGCAAGAAAGATGTTGAGTGCTTCAGCTGTGGAAAGAAGGGCCATTACGCTAAAGAATGTCGGGCCAAGCCAGCGGAAAGGAAGTGCTACAACTGTGGTCAAGTGGGACATCAGAAGGATAAGTGTCCGCAACCTCTTAAGGAGAAGCAGATTGTGAAAGCATATGCTCTTGATGCTATTCCTTCTTCGTCGAGTGCCCCAACTGCGACGGAGAAAGGAAAGAATGTAGTTATTCAAGGTATGCTTTCTATTTATGATATACCAGTTCGAGTTTTGTTTGATACTGGGGCTTCCCGTTCCTTCATATCTAGTGACCTGGTAGATAGGTTGGGACTGGAACCCGAGATAGTCGATAGACCATTGATAGTGACGAACCCGATTGGTGGTTCGACTAGCCTTAGTATGATTTGCAGGAATTTGGTCTTATCGAGTCATGGATGTATGTTTGTATGTGATTGCTTTGTTTTGGGTTTTACTGGGTATGGCATTATATTGGGAGTCGATTGGCTCCAAAGATACGGGGTGGTGGTAGACTGTGAGGGCTTTTTGGTGACAGTGAGGGCGGATGATGGGCGGAGGGTAGTGTTTGGTAGCCTACCTAGTGATGGGGTTATGGCTAGTTTTGTAAATTCCCTCGACATCCCGCAGGATGAGTTGTCAGATGTGCCCGTGGTTGGCCAGTATCCGGACGTCTTCGAGGAGGTGACCGGGCTTCCACCACACCGAGAGATTGAGTTCCGTATTGATTTAGTGAAAGATGCCAGACCTATAGTGATGCCACTTCGTCGTATGGCACCAAAGGAGCAGCGAGAGCTCGGGGTGCAAGTCAGCAATCTTTTGAAGAAGGGATTGATTAGAAGGAGTGTCTTCGAGTGGGGAGCACCAGTTGTATTTGCCACTAAGGCAGATGGTTCCCTTCGTTTGTGTGTGGACTATCGCGAGTTGAATAAGGTGACGAGGAAGAATAAGTATCCTCTACTGCGGATAGATGATTTGTTTGATCAGCTGGAAGGAGCTAGAGTGTTCTCCCAGTTGGACCTCGCGACAGGATTTCATCAGCTTCGAGTAGCAGATGAGAGTGTTCCGAAAACGGCATTTAGGACGCCGTCTGGATTTTATGAGTGGTTGGTCATGCCGTTTGGGTTGACCAATGCACCAGCCTACTTTGTGGATCTTATGAATCGAGTATTCAGAGATCAGTTGAATAAGTTTGTTCTTGTGTTCGTGGATGATATCCTTGTTTATTCAAGGACAGAGGAGGAACACAAGGGGCACTTGAGGATAGTGATGGAGGTGTTGAGGAAACACCAATTGAAAGCGAAATTCTCTAAGTGTCATTTTTGGAGAAGGGAAGTAAGATTCTTGGGTCATGTTGTTTCAGAGTGTGGTATTGCCGTGGACCCTGCGAAGGTGGCTACGGTACAAGATTGGCCTACGCCCAAGAATGCTACAGATGTAAGAAGTTTTTTGGGATTAGCCGGATATTATCGTAAGTTTATCCAGGACTTCTCCAAGATAGCAGCACCGTTGGCTCAGTTGACTAAGAAGAATCAGTCCTTCGTCTGGGACGGAGTGTGTGAGGATGCCTTCAAGAGTCTAAAGGAGAGGTTGACGCGTGCGCCAGTGTTAGTCATTCCTAAAGGGAATGAAGAGATGACGGTATACACAGATGCTTGTGGTACCGGACTGGGTGCAGTATTGATGCAAGGAGGTAGGGTTGTAGCTTATGCTAGTCGACAGCTAAAGCCGCATGAGAAGAAGTATCCTACCCATGATTTGGAATTGGCAGCGATTGTATTTGCGCTGAAGATGTGGAGACACTATCTCTTGGGAGAAAGATTTGAGTTGTTTACCGATCATAAATCGTTAAAGTATCTCTTCTCCCAGAAAGATTTGAATCTCCGTCAGCAGAGATGGTTAGAGTTCTTGGCTTCGTATGATTTTGATATCGCGTATACACCTGGGAAGGGTAATGCGGTAGCTGATGCCTTGAGTAGGAGACATGCCAGCTTAGGGGCAATGTTTCTTGAATGGAAGCAACTGGAGTATATCGCGGGTTTTGATTTCAGACCAAGGTGCGAGTTGGATCCAGTTATGCTAGCTAGTTTGACGATCAGACCCACTTTGATAGAACGGATTGGTTCCAACCAGAGGAACGATCCTAATCTATTAGAAATCATCTCCAAGTTAGAAATGGGAGTTGATGAGAAGATGAATGTGTATGGGCTTGATCGAGATGGATGGCTTCGAAAGAATGGGAGACTAGTTGTGCCCAACGTAAATGGTTTGAGGGATGAAGTGCTTAGAGAATGTCATCACTCAAAACTGACTATACATCCCGGTGGTAATAAGATGTATCGAGACATGAGACAGACTTACTACTGGGAAGGGATGAAAAGAGACGTTGGGAAGTTTATATCCAAATGCATGAATTTCCAGCTAGTTAAAGCCGAGCAAAAGAAGCCTAGTGGGTTGTTGCAACCATTAGAAATTCCCGAATGGAAATGGGAGCAAGTTTCGATGGATTTCATCGATGGCTTACCAAGGACTAGATCGGGATATGATAGCATTTGGGTAATTGTGGATCGATTGACTAAGAGCGCAAGATTTATACCAGTCAAATCGACCAGAACGGCAGCCAAGTTGGCAGAATTGTATATGAAGTGGGTAGTGAGATTTCATGGAGTACCCAAAAGCATAGTGAGTGACCGAGACCCGTTGTTCACTAGTGGGTTTTGGAAGAGCTTACAAGAGGCTCTAGGGTCAGGATTACATCTCAGTACCGCATATCATCCTCAGACCGACGGTCAGACGGAGAGGGTGAATCGTATATTGGAAGATCTCTTGAGAGCGTGTATATTGGATTTTGGTGGATCATGGGATGACCATTTGCATCTAGTAGAGTTTGCATATAATAATAGCTACCAATCCAGTATCGGTATGGCTCCATATGAAGCTTTGTACGGAAGACCGTGCAACTCACCATCATGTTGGATAGAGACTGGCGAGAAGTTTGTGCTTGGACCAGATGTGGTGAGAGAAACGTCGGATAAGATTAAGATCATTCAGCAACGAATGAAAGCTGCCCAAGATAGGCAGAAGAGTTATGCTGATAAGAGGAGAAGAGATTTGAAATTCTCCGTTGGTGACTTGGTGTTCGTCAAGATCTCCCCGTTGAAGAGCGTGATTCGATTTGGCAGGAGAGGCAAGTTGGCACCAAGATTTGTTGGGCCATTCCCTGTTCTTGAACTAGTCGGGAATTTGGCATATAGAGTTGGCTTACCAGAGAAGATGGCGGGAGTTCACAATGTATTTCATGTTTCCCAACTAAGGAAGTTCGTTCACGATTCAGTTGTGACTATTTCACCTGATCAGTTAGAGGACTTCGAAGTAGAACCCGAGGCGGTTGGGAACCGCAAGCCGATTCGTATTGTGGGGCATGATATGAAGCAACTTCGAAGGAAGGCGGTGAAGCTAGTCAAAGTTCAGTGGGGCGAGAACGAGAATGATTGTACTTGGGAGACAGAGGAAAGCATTAGGAAGGCACATCCAGAACTCTTTGCCTGGTAAGATTTACTTTGTGATTTAGTTATTCCGCATGCTAGAATAGACTTGTTTTACTTGTTTTACATGGTTGATTGTTGTTTTATGATTGATAGGCATGCGGGACCTTTGTGTGTGTTTGGATTAGGGAATTTCGGGGGCGAAATTTCTTAAGGGGGGGAGAGTGTAATGACCCGTATTCTACACATCATAGGATCGTAGAATATTTATTTCTTTCCCATGTGAAGTCGTATGGTCATGTAACTTTGGGAAACATCTATTAGAGTCATTTCCCATGTTCATGATTTTTGTCGATTTTTAAATGACCATTTTGCCCCTAGTTGGTACTGTTTTGGCCATAACTTTTGATTGGAAAGGAATTTTGATTTGAAACCACTTCCATTTGACTCGTTTGATGGTTTCTCTTTCCGTAGAGTGGTCACATTAGCCAAACGGACTTACCGTTTGGGAGATATGGCTGAAACAAGGTTTGGAGGGTGAAAAACTGCTTAACCGGGCCAAATCGGGTGATTAGTGAGTAGGCCCATAACCCATTTCGGGATTAGGGTTATGGGAGGGCTAAAAGGAGATGGAAAATCATTCCATTTCAGTTTTCTAGCCTCCACTTATCACCAAGGATCCCTAAAAATGGCCTCCAACCTCTAAATCACCTTTAGGTTAAGGATTTGGCTTAGCAACCCCTAATCAAGAAGGATCTTCACCAAATCAACAAAGGAGCTGCTGTTTGGTATTGAAATTCGCATCAAATCAGAGAATCATTTCAGATCTTAGTTTATTTTATGGCTAAGGTGAGTGATTTGCTTAGTTTTGCACTAATTATGGCTAATTAGGAGTGATTAGTGTTAATTAGCGAATTTAAACATGATAAAATTCTGGAAAAATATTTATAAAATTCGGAATGATGTTTTAGACCTCTGATATGAATTTGGGTTAATTTGGTTAAGATTTGCTAATCCTATCATCAGTTTCACCTAAACATGCTTAAAGGGAAATATGGGATTTTGGGTATGTTTGATCTATTTTTCCAATCATATTGATGTTTTGATGTTTGTGGTTGATTATGCATGTTGCTATGACTATATGAAATGCTTTGTGACTGTTTAGAATAGTTAGAATGGTCGAAAACGCCGTCGAGGGGCGTAAACAGCTCGCTTGACAAGGTGCAGGGGTTCGGATCGCATAGGGGGTTGAGGGACGATCGGATCGCCCTATGGGATCGTGGGGGCATCCCCACGAGTCGAGTCACCTCCTCCGAACCGAACCGTCTGTGCAAGGCCCACGAAGCGATCCGAAGACAGCGATCCGCATGTCCACCCCCGATCACGAATCCTCTCCACGATCCGATCCAGATTGGATGAGGCGCAACGATCCGGAGGGAGGAGCACGAACCGATTCACTTCAGAAGTTCACGAGTTGACTACCTGGGAAGGCGCACCCGACCCGACTCAACCAGTTGGGGAAGCACGAACTGACTTGAAGGAGGAACTCCGACCCGATCCGAATGGGTGACCACGACCCGATCCGAATGGGTGACCACGAGCTGATGGCGTAACTTGATCCGATCCGTGCAGACGAGGAAAGCTGGGCTCCGAACCGATCCGATCTGAAGGCCACGATCCGATCCGATCTGGTGATGATCAATAAACCGAGATGCAAAGGTAGTCCAAATGGAAGTTAGAGCTCAGGATCCCGGAACCAGTAGGGAACCAATGAGTTCACTTCATGGTTGGACTTTGCTGCGGGACGTGTGCTAAGGAGTTGTCGACGTTCATAACTTCGATTCACCACTAAAAAGGAATGATGGGCTACTTATCAGTGCAGTAGGGTCATTATGACCTGAGGGGCAAAGTGATGGTAGCAAGACTACGTTATCAGTGCAGTAGGGTCATTACGACCCGAGGGGCAAGGTGATGCGTAGTAAGACTATGAGCCAGTGCAGTGGGGTTCTTGTAACTCCATGGGGCAAAGTGGACATAGTAAGGATTGGTAAGGCTATGAGCCAGCGCAGATGGGGTGAATAACTCCATGGGGCAAGTGGACATAGCGAAGGATTAGTGGCTACGTTATCAGTGCAGTGAAGCCATTTATGACTTCATGGGGCAAAGTGATCGTAGCAAGGAATGTTGGGTGATCGAAGTGGTGAATATCGTATGCTTTATGCACTGAGTGAGAGATGTGAGGATGGATGCTATGCTTGATTGTTTTCCATCATTATGACATGCACACCTCCCCCACCTCCGTATCTTTATATTGATTGATATGATATCTTAGAGTGTTGTACAGTATGTAGTGCTAACTCTTTGGTTGCAGGTCCAGGTTCAGGTATGTTTTAGTCTACCTGTTATTGTTCACTTTAGATGCTTATCGCTCATACCAGGCTTTATGTCTGACCCAGAGTTTTATGTCTCCTCTTATTACTCTGGGTGCTCACACGAGCAGACTAGAGACAGGTTAGCTGGTGATGCGCGAGTAGCTGATTCGGAGGCGGGCAGGAGGCTTCCACGTATTATATATATATACACATTCTCCCTGTGTCGTTGGTGGTCGCTACTTGGGCATTAGTAGTGTACCTCATTTATCTTACTTTTGCTTTGAGACGGTTTGAAAGTTGTAATAAGCTGTATTTTGGATTTCCGCTGCTTTGACGTTTAGTTCTAATTTTCAGCTTATGCACTGTCTCTCCTGTTTTATGTCAAGTATGTTATTATTATATTTTGTTCTATGCGCTGTGAGACATTCTACAGGTTCTTTGTATGTTCATTTCCTTCTTCCTTTTTCTCTTCTGGCGACCCGTTCCGTGCTAACTGGACATGTGTACAACGCACCTTTGGAGTAAATGTCGGTTGGTGCGGGGCGGGCCGTCACAGAGTTAGTTAACTATAATTATAAAATGGCTGCTATAAATTATTTAAAAATATGGAAAAAATTTGTTAAATCATAATTAATTATTTAAAAATGATTTATGGCAAAATCATGAAGTTTTGGATAACACAAAAGTCATTTTACTTAAACTAGCCAATATTAGTATTTTGAAACACTTTTGTAACGTTGTTTGTTAAATATTGAGTTTTAGGTGATCTAGCTTTATAAATCTTTTCCAAACCGTAGTAAATGATTTCAAACTAGTAATTTTTAACTATAATTTGAGTTTGCAAACATGAAGTATGAGTTGAGACTTGATTTGGTCCTATATACCCACATGGTTTTAAAGTTACGTTTATTGTTTGGAAAGTCCGGGATTGGATTTATGTCTGAAAATCATTCCAAGTAATAATACGACGTTGTGGAGAGATTGAAGGCATTGAAGATGATATGAAAACCGGGACCCTTCATATCGTAAGGAGGACTTGCTGAATGTCTCAAATGGGTAGCTCCCGTTTGTGGATGGATTTTATATCAGCTAAGTGGCAAGAAGCCCGAACGTATGTGAAGGAACTCCGGATTGTGGTTTCGTTCAGACCCAGAACGGATTTCTATGGATTGTGTGTTTGACATTGTAATTGGCTGTGTAGCACTGATCCCTGTTAAATATATATTTGCTTGGTGGCGGAGAATTTATTATCTTGCTTTACACCCTTCTCTAAGACGTATGAGCTTAGAGGTTATATACTGATAGAAATAAGTGATGCATAGTGAATGGACAATGTGGCATACTTAAGTTATGTGGTGAGCTATGGATAATCAAACATGACTTGTTTAAGCATAGCTTTGTGGATATCGTGACCTCAGCAAGCCTCACAACCCGGTAAATGGCTAAAACAGGAAAGATGCAACGAGATTAAGGGTATTCATTTCCTTCTAGATAAATGGTGTACTATGGTATGGAGCCCAGGTATTAACCTATGTGGATAACTTCTATTTATATGGATGTTGATGTTGCGAGGCCTAGGTTTAAAGGTTAGTAATGATCGGGAAGTGATATACTCAAGTGTGCTCTAAGTTACCCAGTTAAGGGGTAACCCGGCCTCGTGTTGGCAGAGAGCCCAATTTGGTTCTTGGGGCGTCCTTCTAGAGGCATACCCATTGATTTGGTAAGGAAGTTCCTTTGCCTGTCATTTGTTGGAAATTCATTATCCACTACGAGATTTTACGATTTCATTTGTATAGCCTACTGGTTACCAGTAGGAATACGTTAGCATAGTGGGATGGGGCATTATGTTGGCTAAGATTGATAAATTTATTTGCGAAATTGTTTTCACACTATGCACTAATATTAATATGGAAAATGGTTTCTGCGTATTAAGCATGTTTGACTATCATAAGTAGAAACCTCTCCCATGTGTGCGTTTACCTTGTGTGTGTGCCGCGAGACCTTATGTTAGTTTCATTTTCTAAAAAGCATTGCGAATTTTATTGCACATAACAAATATATATTGAGTTCTCACACCAGTCCCATGACTGACCTGGAGTTTATTTGTTTTCCCACAAAACTCTGTGTGCCCATAATTTTCCACACGGGCAGCCTAGTGTCAGGTTTAGTAGCTGTGTTTGGAGCCTACATCTTGGAGCTTTTTCTATTGTGTCTTTGCTTTGGTGAAGTTTCTATTGCCGTGGTGCATCTTTAGCTGTTTCTGTGGAGTGTTTGGTTTTTGTGGGCATCGGCGATTTGGAGCTATCCAGGTGAAGGTGAAGTTTGGTTTTGGATTCACCTTGATTAGTTGTTTTCGCTGCTTCTGTGTTATCTTGTTATTGTAAATAGTGTTGCACCTTGATGTTGTATCCATTGTAAACTCTGATATAATCTCATGTTATATAAATGAGAATTTGTTTCATTGTGATTGTTCTAATGTGTTATATCCCCAGACAACTAGGAATTCGACATTTGAATCTACGACATTAGAATACAAATAGGTATTAAATGTCGATTTTCGAAGGTCGAAATTCCGGGTCGTCACAATTGGTATCAGAGCATTGGTTTATACAAAGCTTTGGGGTATAACTCATTAGAGATAGGGCAATAATATCCAAGAATGAGTAGAATCCGATGAAAAGCAAAGAGTTTAACTGTTTCATAACTCCTAAGGTAATTCGCCCGTATGTCTAACAACATTTTCATACTATATCCAGATAGTAGAAAATGAGCTATAAAGGCAGATGTCGAGGAGGAAGCAGTACCACCACCAATGGTCGTAATGTTACCATAGTTAATGAGACTACGATTCAAGCCCCGGCCCAATTACGCAAAAATTGGGTGGGAAACCGTTTAAGGGATCTGATGATGTCGTGGAAGCTCAAGCCTGGATTAACGCATGCGAGAAGATTTTCAGAGGACTTAACCTAGAAGATAACCAAAAGAGGCTGTTAGCTACATGGCAATTATAGGAAGGAGCTGCTGCATGGTGGGAGACTATCATCCAAGAGAAATCAGAAGACGACTTTTCATGGAAGGAATTCAAAGAAGTTTTCGAAGAACGTTATATGCCTTCGACAGGAATTTACAGGATGTACGAGGAATTTATGAATCTCAAGCAAGGCGATATGTCTTTCGAGGAGTATTTATATAATTTTAACGAGCTTTCTCGCTTTGGACCTGAGCTGATAGACACCCCATTAAAGAAAAATGAAAGATTAATTAAGGGGATGGCATTGATGTACCATGAGAGGATGACTGCGCATATCAAACAATCCTTTGTTGACTTGGTAGACATGGGGTATAGATATGCTACTATTAATAAGAAGAAGGGTACTGAAGTTAAGGAAGGTAATGGTAATAACAATTGGAAGAAGAGGAGTTCCAGGGGAAGAAGCCTGAACAAAAGGCTGAGAAGAAAGGAATGAAGGAATATCATCTAAAGGATGTTCTCTGCTATAATTGCCAAGAGAAAGGTCATTATTCCCGCGACTGTAAGAAGCCAAAGAAGTCAAGGAAGCCAAACCAAGGGCTCCCAGAATGTTATCACTGCCATAAACCCGGTCATATGATTAAAGATTATCCCGTAATGAAGAAAGCTGATGTGGCAAAGGTTTATGCAATCAAGGGTGAGCCTTCGACTTCGAAGAATGATAAAGGGAAGGATGATTTGGAAGGTAATATTTTTATTTCTGATAAATTAGTCCGAGTTCTGTTTGACACTGCTGCTTCACGTAGTTTTATCTCAAAACCACTCATAGAAAAATTGAAACTAAAACCTAAATTTGTTGACGAACCCTTATATGTAAGTAATCCAGTAGGAGGTCCTACTAGCTTGTGTTTGTATTGCGAAAATGTTCCTATCACCTATTCACACTATGAATTCCCTTTTAACTTATTCATTCTTGACTTTGATGAATTTGAAATTATATTTGGAATGGATTGGTTAAATAAATATGAGGCTAAACTAGATTACGTAGATAGGAAAGCTCTGGTAAAGACAAGTCCTGGAAATTTTATTGAAATATCTTGTGTTGACCCTAGCCCAAAAAGAGATAGCTTGATGTATACTTTAGGTTACCCTGATACCGACATAAAAACTATACCTGTCATTAGATATTTTCCTGATGTATTTGAAGAAGTTAATAGCCTTCCTCCATACCGAGAAATTGAGTTTAGAATTGACCTAGTACCCAATGCCCGACCTATTGTCCATCCAAGTCGAAGAATGGCTCCAAAAGAGAGAGAAGAACTGAACAAGCAAATCGAAGATCTCTTAAGAAAAGGATTTATTTGACCTAGCCGTTCAAATTGGGGGTCAGCTGTAGTATTTGTAGCAAAGTCCGACTGTTCTTTGCAATTGTGCGTAGACTATAAAGACATTAATAAACAAACCCTCAAGAATAAGTACCCATTGCCATGAATAGATGACTTATTTGACCAGTTAAGTGGTGCCCTTTTTTTTTCAAAAATGGATTTAGCCTCTAGTTTTCACCAACTAATAATTGCTGAGGATTGTATTCATTTGACTTCTTTTCGTGGACCCAACACTTTTTACGAATGGTTAGTAATTCCATTCGGATTGACAAACGCCCCAGCCTATTTTGTGGTTTTGATGACTCGAGTATTCCGTGAGGTGTTGAATAAATTTGTGTTAGTCTTCATTGATGACATCCTGATTTATTCAAAAACCAAGGAAGAACACGCTGAGCATTTAAGGGTTACCCTGGAGATATTAAGGAGAAATGTGTTTGAAGCTAAAATTTCCAAATGTCATTTTTGAAAAAAAGAAGTAAAATTTCTTGGGCATATCGTATCTGAAGAAGGAATATCAGTAGATCTCGGAAAGATTTCTGCTATTTTGGATTGAAAGCAACCAACGACTCCAAATGAAGTTAGAAGTTTCTTAGGATTAGAAGGATATTACCATAGATTCGTCCAAGATTTCTCAAAGATAGCCTCTCCCTTGACAAAGTTGACCATGAAGAATGCCAAATTTGTTTGGTCTGCTAACTGTGAAGAAGCTTTTAATGAGTTAAAGAAGAGATTGACCACTACACCGGTACTGGCTATTATCAATGGCAATAAAGGATTATCTGTTTATACAGATGCTTGTAAAGAAGGAATAGGTGTCGTTTTAATGCAAGAAGGAAGAAAAATTGCTTATGCAAGTAGACAGTTGAAACTGCATGAAAAGAATTACCCAACTCATGAACTTGAGCTACTTGCAGTAATATTCGCTTTAAAATTTTGGAGACATTATCTGCTTAGAGAAAAATTTGAATTATTCACCGATCACAAGTCCTTGAAGTATCTGTTTACTCAGAAAGACTTGAGTTTAAGGCAGCAACGATGGTTGGAATTTCTAGCATCTTACGATCTAGATATTCAGTATACCCCTGGGAAGGCCAATGTTGTTGCAGATGCTCTTAGTCGAAAGTATGCCATTCTTGCCTACCTTGTTATCACTCCGACTCTTCTGGAGAAGATTGCCTGCGAGCAAAAGAAGGACAAATTTCTACAAGAAATTTCTAAAAGAATTCAGGAAGGTGAAAATTTGAGTTTTGAAATCGATGATAAAGGCATCATATTAAAAGGAAGAATATGTGTGCCCAATATTAAAGAATTTAAGCAGGAGGTGTTGGATGAATGCCATAAGTCCAAATTCAGCATCCAGGAGTTAATAAGATGTATCGTGATATCAAACGTACATTTTGGTGGAAATCGATTAAAAGGGACATATCTATCTATGTTAGCCGTTGTGCTACGTGTCAGCAAATAAAGAGTGATCAGCAAAATACTCCAGGATTACTTCAGCCTTTGGAAATACCAAAATGGAAGTGGGATCAAGTTTCAATGGATTTCATTGATGGTTTACCTCGCACTCGCAAAGGGAATGAGGGAATCTGGGTTATTGTGGATCATCTAACTAAAAGTGCCCATTTTATCCCAATATGGTCATCTAGAACTGTTGCAAGTTTGGCATAATTGTATATCAAGGAAATTGTTCGATTGCATGGGATACCAAGCAGCATCGTGAGTGATCGTGACCCTCTTTTCACTAGTCGTTTTTGGGAAGCTTTTCAAGATACTTTGTGAACCAAGATAAACTTTAGTACTACTTATCATCCACAATCAGACGGACAAACAGAAAGAGTTAACAGAATTTTGGAAGACTTATTGCGAGCATGCGTTCTCGATTTCAGAGGTTCATAGGAAAATTATTTACCATTAGTCGAGTTATCCTATAACAATAGTTATCAGGCAAGTATTAAGATGGCACCTTTCGAAGTATTGTACGGACGACCATGTAAGTCACCAGTTTGTTGGATTGAGTCTGGAGATAAAATTGTTCTAGGACCTGAAATGATTAGAGAGGCTATAGAGAAGGTGGATCTGATTAGAAAGGGGATGAAAACGGCCCAGGATCGGCAGAAGTGTTATGCAGACCGTAGAAGGCGGGCATTAGAATTTGAAGTTGGGGATTCAATATTCCTAAAAGTCTCTCCAATGCGTGGAGTTATAAGATTTGGAAGAAAAGGAAAATTAGCACCCCGCTATATTGGACCATTCCCTATTCTGGAAAAAGTTGGACTACTGGCATATAAGGTTCAGTTACCCGAATGGCTCTCAGGTGTGCATAATGTTTTTCACATATCAAATCTGAGAAAGTATGTTCAAGACCCTGATCAGATTGTGGAAGAAGCCGCTCAACAAGATCTAGAAATTACACCTAATCTAGCCATTAAAAGAGACCCCATAAAGATCATCGATGAAGATGAAAAGAGGCTAAGGAATAAGACGGTTAAGCTAGTTAAAGTACAATGGAGCAGTCAACCCAAAGATTGTACTTGGGAAACAGAATAGGTTATGCAGAAATTCTACCCGAACTGTACAGTCGATATTCAAGATGAATCCGACCCTTAGGTAAGCCTGTTTCTTTATTTATTTCCTTTGATTATTCCCTTCATATGCAGTTTCGAGGAGAAACTTTCTTAAGGGGGTTGAATGTGATGGTCTAGAAATTTTGACAAGTTAAATGATAGATTTTATATATGGCAATGACTATTAAGCTTGTGATTTGTTAATACTATTTGTTGTTCGATCGGATTTGTCAACGATAACATGAATTAGTAACACTAGAATTAAGCGTTGCTCTTAGTTTTCATAACGTTTTAAGATAAGTGCTACTAAAAACACATACCTTCTCCTTATTACAAGTGTTAAGACACTTGTAATTTTGCATGCCACATTACATGCATGATTTACACATGTTCTAAGAGGTGTCATTACCATATTCTTCCATTCCATGTATAAACATACCTCCTTTCCTCCCTTAAACACCATTCCACTCTTCTCTTCCATTTCTCCTCCTTCTTTACCTTAAATCCTTGGCTTCCTAAGCCTTTCTTCCTTATTCCTCTCCTTGATCTCCTCCCTCTTTCTCCCTAAATTTGGCTAAAGCCATCTTGAAACGACCCGAACTTCCCCGTGAAGGAAAGCACGAATTGCGTTGAGAACAAGCCACGTCGGGACGCAAACAGAAGAACATTTCATTGCTTATTACAACAATTCCATCAGAATACAAGAATATACAGAGTATGAATAAATATTATACATCAGAGATTACAATACAATACTAAGCAGTGGAAAATAATACAATACACAACTAGAAGTAATACGCGGATACAGAGCTTTCCAAGTATAATTCCAGTTGTAGACCAGGTTCCTGTGAATATAAATCTGCAAAACCAAAACTACTAGCTGCCTGTGTCAAAATAGGGGCACCCAGAGTTTAGGTTAAAACAATAAACTCCAGGTCAGTCATGTGACCGGTGTGAGAACTAAAACAGTTATTAATCTTTATTTTAAAGTTAGGTAAATCAAGGGACCACGCCGTATAACACGGAACGGGTTTCCTCCCAAGAATACCAGTGCATAAAACAAACAGCACAATGCTAAATAAAGAACAATGAAGCTATTATAAGACCCAGGTCCCATCACACAATGCAACGCAAGCCAGAGGATAGGATTTTACCTTATAATAGCCAAAGAATGCTTGATACGCTAAATTTCATCTTTTATTACTATAAGTGTATAGTGTCAAAACAATTTCAATCATAAATATCAATCATAGACGGCATGGGTACCATATATCATGTCGTCATACTAGGCTCTACAATCAAAACCGCAAAGTCACGTATTTGAAAGTTGGGTTTCCATCTGTGAACCAAGGCAAGGCGCAATCCTATCCGTTTTGAGACGCTCTAGCCCGCCCCTCAGGACTCAGCCACAACTGTACATAGGCAACGTGCAGGGCCAGTCCACCGATGTGGATTAAACTTAAACCCTGAACATGCGTTTCCCCGCCCTATGGGGCGTAAGTCTGGTCCGTCTGCCGACCAGAATGCATCGGCCGAAACCGATATAACCGAGGCGCCTCGCAACAGCAACAACCACATAAGTCAAACTCGTCAAGGCGTGTAAAACCACTGACGCCACTTCTAGCTAGAAGGAAACGCATGCTCTTCCTGCCGTCCTCTCCCGTTTATGGTTCACACCGGGGTGTGAGGCTCGCGAATCAACGCTACACAAAGCTAGGCCACACAGGCCGTGCTTTGATCATCAACCACAAGACTCTGCTTTTCAACAGAAGCCTTGATCATATTGCCACTTAGGCATGCCACACATGCAATTCACTCCATGCGTTTGATATCCATCAATATATAACCTCTGAGCTCGTACGTCTCAGAGAAGGGCGTTAAGCAAGAGAATAAATTCTCCGCTGCCAAACAGATGTATATTTAATAGAAATCAATCACACGGACTAAAATCCAATGTCAGACACACAGTCCATTTACAAGTTCGTTTTGGGTCTGAACGAAACCGGAGGCACCTTGTACCTCGCATATCCATCGATCTCCAAGTACGTCTGGACGATCACCAACTGATTCCCTCCTCTTGGGTGTACAGCCCAATCAAGATCATCAGTAATCACCCAAACGATGTGAAGACCTCCGGTCTTCGACCACCGTCTTCATCCTCGACATCACGTCGAATCAGTTATTCAGAATGGGATAAACCCGGTCTTTCTAAATAACTCGCGTATATAATAAACAAGTATTACACAAACAAAAAATACGCCTCATTCCAATTCAGAATATTCTTTTATAAAAATATTCTTACACTTTTGGAAAGGTTCCCATTAATTTTATCAAAGATAAATTCTTTAAATTTATTCTTTAATCTTCTTTTGAATATCAATTCAAACTAGTCGGGATTAGCGAACCACACCGAAGTAATTATTTATTTTATTTCCCAATCCCAACCTATTCATCCCATGAAGTAAATCTGGTAATACTTCATATCTAACACAACGGTGTTATCGGTAAATTCAATTACCATTTCACGTTCAAATCTAATTAAAGATTTAACTATCGCCTGGAGCAAAACTGGTGATACTCCATTCTCGATTATTTCAATCTAATTAAAGATTCATTAAAACTCCACTTGGTTTTAATCTTCCCAAAAATCAATATCAATGATTATTTAACTTGGGAAATCACCTCCTGTCTTTAACTGGGTTAAAGAACCAGTGTCATTTAAAACACGGTTCACGATAAGCCCAAAATCACATTCCATTAATTATCAGGCTAAAGAACAAGTGTTACTTAAAACACTATTCACGATAAACCCAAAACTCAATACCAATTCAATTTCAATTAAATATTATTTAATTGGTACACTTCATTAAATCTAAATAAAAAGATTTAATCTTTTTCTCAATTGGGTTTAAGAACAGTCTAAATGAAGAAACCATTCACGACAAACCCAAATCACATTTGATATTAAATACAAGGCTCTGAATAGAAAATATATCGGCTTATATTCAATATCAAATTCTATGACCAACAAATATCGTATTGGAAATAACGATATAAATATATCTTTCAAATTCCCATAACAATATCCGTATCATCACGAAATCCAACGTCGAAATATTCCAAAGATAATTTCGATTCAAACCCATTCCAAATCAATTATTGGAAATTCTGGTTACTTTTAAAACCATTTCAAATCCAATTTATTTATTTTAAAAATAAATAAATTATTATTCTAGTTCAAAACTAGTTCATTTCGATAGAAATCTATTTTTATCTTTTCAAATATGGAAATTTTCATCCCAACTTTTCACAAATCATTTCTTATGATTTTACACAAATTATTATTATTTTTAATAATTTTACCAAGGCCCGTACAGTCGATTTCCATCAACGGCCATCGAACTGCACTTAGAGCGACCTTTTCTAAATTTGATCTGGACATAATTCCAAATCCAACCGTTCGATTTCAAACCTCTAATATTCTTTAGAAATCTCTTTTCGATACGAACCCAACGGTTCCGGTTTTAGGAGAATCCGACGATCGGATCTCCCGCAATATCCATTCGAAGTCAATGGTTGAAATTCATGAACTGCCGCAACGCGACGCGTTCTATTCATGCCATTATATATATAATATATATCGTCGATTTCCTTTTAAAATGTATTTTATAAATCGTTTTAAATTCGTTTTCGAAACGATTTCAACTTCATATTTAATTTCGAATCAAAATTGAATATTCCACATCATCAATATACAAATGATACTATTTTCAAAACGTTATATTTTGAAATCACTTCTTTTTCTATAATTATTATAAAAACAAATATAATCGATATAAATACCGCTCACGTCAAAATGGCGCATCTCTAATCAACACGGCTTCATATATTTCAATAAATTCGTTATTCTATTCAACAAATGAATATCTATTCTATTCAACACATGAATCTATATTTCTTTCAACACATGAATATTCTCAACACATGAGCACTGTCAACACATGACTATTTATGTTATTTAATATATTTTATAAAATTATGGTATCTATCGTCTGATTTTTAAATTAGACTCCAACGGTAAAGTAGTAAGAGAACGATTCCCTAAATATTAACCTCGAAGGCCGAAACCAACATCAGATCAATACCCAGGAAACCACTCATCTTATCTAGTTTCCAGTTAGTTTCTAATCTTAAATATGATAAAGATGTAAATTTTATTGTTATAATATTTTACTCAAAACATGATAAGTTTCAACACAGGAATATTTTCAACACATGAGCATCGTTAACACATGACTATTTATTCTATTCAACACATGAATCTTTATTTTATAATATCCTTTATTTCCCAATTGGAATGAGGTCCAATCAATTACCATATAATATTAATTATATGGTTTCCACACAACACATGTATATAACAGCAACGATAAATAATCAACCATCATCCAAAGTGCACTACACAACTGCATAAGCATTAAATATAAATAATTAACGCTTACTCAGTCTGTCGACCAGTCCATCGACATACTATTAAATAATTGGGATTAGTGTACGCCAAATCTCATCCCAACACCCGTGTGGGGTTTCAATCCACAAACACTGAATATTATTTGTGCAGTTGGGAGATGTGTAAAATTTATCGTCCCAATCAATATCAGTCAAATCAGTGTACATAAACAAACCGTCCAGTTTGTAAATGAATATTTCTTTATTCACATTCACGTTAAAAAATATATTTTCAACGATAATTTATTATTTCAACACATGTATGTTTTATTATCTATTTCACATCAACATCACAAACAAACATCACAACACATCAAACAAGCATACAAGTCGTCCATGGTCTGTGGACGACGGGTGTCGGGTGCTGCTAAGCACCGTCTGCATCCTAGTATATATTTCAACTAGAAAATAAATTAAAGGTGAGGAGTTCTCACCGATAAGCTAAACCAAACGCCACGACTCTTCATATGTGGAAAATCTTCGCCGTGCTCGCCTTTCGTCACTTTCGTCGTCCGTGTTCGCTACATATATAAACATCACATTTTTATATTATCACTCCATGGATAATAATTATATTTTTATATCGCTCTATACATTGTAAAGATTATATTTTTACTGCGTTGTATATATAAAAATCCTGTCTTTACATAAATAAAAATATCGTCTTGCATATAAAAAAAACATAACTTCATCATTATAAAAATATATACTTTATCACTATAAAAATCTATACTTCTATATGATGAACATCTATTCTTCTTGAAGTTAAAAATAAAATCTTTTTCGATTTAAAAATCTTACATTTACATAAATAAAAATCGTATCTTATATTTTAAAAATCATAACTTTTTCCTTTTAAAAATCGAATCTTTCCTAATATAAAAATCATATTTTTATCTATTTTAAAGATCTAATTTTTATTTACTTTAAAAATTCTAATTTCTAATTTTATTTAAAGATCATTACATAAAAGAATATAAATAAACTAAATGAAGAAACTTACTGTTCTTTGTCGACTGGGGGGGGGGTTGCTGCGTCGGACTTCAGGGGGGTGGTGCCGGGTCTTGTCAGGTGGTGGAGGAGCATTGGGCGGCGACTTCCTTCCAGCTATTTGGGGTTTGGGTTTCTCCGTCGATTTGGGTATGGGGGGGCTAGGGTTTTTTCGCGTTTGGCCTGAGGGGATTGGAGGCGACCAGAAGAGGGGGGGGGGAGGGGAGTTGGACACGTCAGTGGTGGAGGGGGGCGAGCATCGGCGGCTCTGCCGCTGGAGGCACATCGCGGTGGATTCTTCCGCTGCGTCCCTTCTCCTTTTTTTATTTCTGAATCTCGAATGAAGAAAAAAGGGGGGGCTCGCGTTGACTAAGGAGAAGAGAAGAGGGGGATTATAAAAATATTATATTTAATTCTATTTAAATTCAAAATGCAACTTTTTATTTCAAACTCGAAATCAAGCCCACCGACTGTCGTCCATAGCTAATTACCCCCATTCCGAACACAATGGGATATGTATCGCAAGATGATTCGATCGTTTCGATCAGTTTTCGTCAAAATCAAAATATAAATCTATATATTGAATTTGAACGCACATTTCAATTTACCAGGGCCACATACTAACTAGAAAAATTCCCAAAAAATATTTTCTAGCTTCCGTATTCACGATACGGTCCTTACAAAACTAGTTTCATCGAATTCTAAGACCGTTTGAAAAATGGCCATTTTCCAGTCGATTAAAATCAACTGAAATTGGTCAAACGTGTTTTCCTTTGCCACGCTCACATATTGATTCGAAAAATTACGAATTTTGAAACCTAGCAATAATTTGACATCACGGATCCAACAAAAGTGGTTTCGTCGAAAACCGAGGTCGTTTGCAAAATTTCCATTTTTAAGGGCCAGAATTCCATAGTGACTATTCTGAATTTTCAATTAGACATAACATTTTATCCCCGCTATGAAATTTTGATTTTTTGGATTCGTTGGAAAGATATTCTCAAATAGATTCAAATATTTTTGGTTTCGCCAAAATCCAATTTATTTTGAATCCGGTACATTCATTTGAAATTTGAAATCGAATTATCGAACTACCGCGCCATTTTCAATTCCTTTTATAATTTAAAATAAATATTTATATTCCAACGACGACGTATATAAATATATATATATATATATACGTTCTAATTATATTCAAAATAAATTTCTCGTCGATATTATTTAAAATAATTCATTTTAAATATTCAAAATTCGCTAAATTCGCCAAAATAAAAATTTTCAATTGGCTCAGAATTTCCGGGTTGTTACTTTCTCCCCCACTTAAAACTTTTCGTCCCCGAAAAGGAAAGAAGCCGAAAGTTGTTTCACAAACCAACTCAACTTTCATTATTTTCTTTACGGCTTAAGTTCTTCAACTTTTTAGTTTCTAAGAACTTTTCAAATTTTTCAAAAATTTGGCTAACACCCTAAATTTCCGAAAAATTTCGCCATAACCTCCCCTGCACTGGGGACTTCGGGATATTTCATATAGCCTCCCATGTCCTTCTTCAATCCAAAAAGAAAAAGAAACAGCCAAGCGGCTAGCCAATCGGCTCATAAAATCATCCAAACCCAATAAATTTGTAAACATGTACCTATTTGTCGGGCAAACAATTTTATTCTTCTGCTCTAGCCTCCTTGCTATGACCTGTTCAATGTAAGTACATGTATATGCATGCAAATGCGACAAATTTTCAATACAATTCACTATTTGGTTCAATTTGGCTAAAGGTTCAACATTTTAATTAATCAAACAATAATCAAACAACTCAACCAGCAATTAATTAGTTAATTAATGTTTCAAATTCATAACTTTGATATATAGTCAAAAATCACATTTTTGATGCCAAATCACAACAATAGGCCCTATCTAGCTTTGGTTCTCACACCAGTCTAATGGAAATATATAGGCATCCTACTTTCGTCACTCGAAAATAAATACTGGTGATGGTATACTTCATCATCAGGACCATGCCCGGGCGACTCGAGTGTGATTCTATATCTATCCAATATATTAAAACTTTGAATACACGCGGATCAGACGTATACGCAAAATCTTTATATACTGGATAGTCCAAATTCAATATATAATAAATAATCAAATACGAATAATTGATTTAAATTTTCAAAACAAAGTTTATTTTCTATTTTATTTCAAAAACACTACTCTTCACACTCGTTCTAGGATACTACTGATCCTATCTCTAACGAGTCATTCTCCATGGATATTACTAATCCAATCTCTGATGAATTCTTTCGTTTGGTTCTAATGTGTCTTGTTCTCTGAGCTTTGTAAACCAAAGCTCTGATACCAACTGACACGACCCGAACTTCCCCGTAAAGGAAAGCACGGATTGCGTTGAGAACAAGCCACGTCGGGATGCAAACAGAAGAACATTTCATTGCTTATTACAACAATTTCATCAGAATACAAGAATATACAGAGTATGAATAAATATTATACATCAGAGATTACAATACAATACATAGTAGCGGAAAATAATACAATACACAACTAGAAGTAACACGCGGATACAGAGCTTTACGAGTATAATTCCAGCTGTAAACCATGTTCCTGTGAATATAAATCTGCAAAACCAAAACTACTAGCTGCTTGTGTCAAAATAGGGGCACCCAGAGTTTAGGTTAAAATAATAAACTCCAGGTCAGTCATGTGACTGGTGTGAGAACTAAAAAAGTTATTAATCTTTATTTTAAAGTTAGGTAAATCAAGGGACCACCCCGTATAACACGGAACGGGCTTCCTCCCAAGAATATCAGTGCATAAAACAAACAGCGCAATGCTAAATAAAGAACAATGAAGCTATTATAAGACCCAGGTCCCATCACACAATGCAACGCAAGCCGGAGGAAAGGGTTTTACCTTATAATAGCCAAAGAATGCTTGATATGCTAAATTTCATCTTTTTTTACTATAAGTGTATAGTGTCAAAACAATTTCAATCATAGACGGCATGGGTACCATATATCATGTCGCCATACTAGGCTACAATCAAAACCGCAAAGTCACGTATTTGGAAGTTGGGTTTCCATCTGTGAACCAAGGCAAGGCGCAATCCTAACCGTTTTGAGACACTCTAGCCCGCCCCTCAGGACTCAGCCGCAACTGTACCTAGGCAACGTGCAGGGCCAGTCCACCGATGTGGATTAAACTTAAACCCTGAACATGCGTTTCCCCACCCTATGGGGCGTAAGTCTGGTCCGTCTGCCGACCAGAATGCATCGGCCGAAACCGATATAACAGAGGCACCTCGCAACCGCAACAACCACATAAGTCAAACTCGTCAGGGCGTGTAAAACCACTGACGCCACTTCTAGTTAGAAGGAAACGCATGCTCTCCCTGCCATCCTCTCCTGTTTCTGGTTCACACCGGGGTGTGAGGCTCGCGAATCAACGCTACACAAAGCTAGGCCACACAGGTCGTGCTTTGATCATCAACCACAAGACTTTGCTTTTCAACAGAAGCCTTGATCATATTGCCACTTAGGCATGCCACACAGGCAATTCACTCCATGCGTTTGATATCCATCAATATATAACCTCTGAGCTCGTACGTCTCAGAGAAGGGCGTTAAGCAAGAGAATAAATTCTCCGCCGCCAAACAGATGTATATTTAATAGAAATCAATCACACGGACTAAAATCCAATGCCAGAAACACAGTCCATTTACAAGTTCGTTCTGGGTCTGAACGAAACCGGAGGCACCTTGTACCTCGCATATCCATCGATCTCCAAGTACGTCTGGACGATCACCAACTGATTCCCTCCTCTTGGGTGTACAGCCCAATCAAGATCATCAGTAATCAACCAAACGATGTGAAGACCTCCGGTCTTCGACCACCGTCTTCATGCTCGACATCACGTCAAATCATTTATTCAGAATGGGATAAACCCGGTCTTTCTAAATAACTCGCGTATATAATAAACAAGTGTTACACAAACACAACATACGCCTCATTCCAATTCAGAATATTCTTTTAGAAAAATATTCTTACACTTTGTGAAAGGTTCCCATTAATTTTATCAAAGATAAATTCTTTAAATTTATTCTTTAATCTTCTTTTGAATATCAATTCAAACTAGTCGGGATTAGCGAACCACACCGAAGTAATTATTTATTTTATTTCCCAATCCCAACCTATTCATCCCATGAAGTAAAACTGGTAATACTTCATATCTAACACCACGGTGTTATCGGTAAATTCAATTACCATTTCACGTTCAAATCTAATTAAAGATTTAACTATCACCTGGAGCAAAACTGGTGATACTCCATTCTCGATTATTTCAATCTAGTTGAAGATTCATTAAAACTCCACTTGGTTTTAATCTTCCCAAAAATCAATATCAATGATTATTTAACTTGGGAAATCACCTCCTATCTTTAACTGGGTTAAAGAACCAGTGTCATTTAAAACACGGTTCACGATAAAACCAAAATCACATTCCATTAATTATCAGGCTAAAGAACAAGTGTTACTTAAAACACTGTTCACGATAAACCCAAAAATCAATAACAATTCAATTCCAATTAAATATTATTTAATTGGTACACTTCATTAAATCTAAATAAAAAGATTTAATCTATTTCTCAACTGGGTTTAAGAACAGTGTAAATGAAGACACCATTCACGACAAACCCAAATCACATTTGGTATTAAATACAAGGCTCTGAATAGAAAATATATCGGCTTATATTCAATATCAAATTCTATGACCAACAAATATCGTATTGGAAATAACGATATAAATATATATTTCAAATTCCCATAACAATATCTGTATCATCACAAAATCCAACATCGAAATATTCCAAAGATAATTTCGATTCAAACCCATCCCAATTCAATTATTGGAAATTCTGGTTACTTTTAAAACCATTTCAAATCCAATTTATTTATTTTAAATATAAATAAATTATTATTCTAGTTCAAAACTAGTTCATTTCGATAGAAATCTATTTTTATCTTTTCAAATATGGAAAATTTCAACCCAACTTTTCACAAATCATTTCGTATGATTTTACACAAATTATTATTATTTTTAATAATTTTATCAAGGCCCATACAGTCGATTTCCATCAACGGCCATCGAACTGCACTTACAACGACCTTTTCTAAATTGGATCTGGACATAATTCCAAATCCAACTGTTAGATTTCAAATCTCTAATATTCGTTAGAATGCTCTTTTCGATACGAACCCAACGGTTCCGGTTTTAGGAGAATCCGACGGTCGGATCTCCCGCAATATCCATTCGAAGTCAATGGTCGAAATTCACGAACTGCCGTAGGGCGACGCGTTCTATTCAGGCCATTATATATATAATATATATATTATATATATTTCGTCGATTTCCTTTGAAAACGTATTTTATAAATCGTTTTAAATTCGTTTTCGAAATGATTTCAACTTCATATTCAATTTCGAATCAAAATTGAATATTCCACATCATCGATATACAAATGATAATATTTTCAAAACGTTATATTTTGAAATCACTTCTTTTTCTATAATTATTATAAAAACGAATATAATCGATATAAATATCGCTCACGTCAAAATGGCGCATCTCTAATCAACACGGCTTTATATATTTCAATAAATTCGTTATTCTATTCAACAAATGAATATCTATTCTATTCAATACATGAATCTATATTTCTTTCAACACATGAATATTCTCAACACATGAGCACTGTCAACACATGACTATTTATGTTATTTAATATATTTTATAAAATTATGGTATCTATCGTTTGATTTTTAAATCATACTCCAACCGTAAAGTAGTAAGAGAACGATTCCCTAAATATTAACCTCGAAGGCTGAAACCAACATCAGATCAATACCCAGGAAACCACTCATCTTATCTAGTTTCCAGTTAGTTTTTAATCTTAAATATGATGAAGATGTAAATTTTATTGTTAAAATATTTTACTCAACACATGATAAGTTTCAACACAGGAATATTCTCAACACATGAGCATCGTCAACACATGACTATTTATTCTATTCAACACTTGAATCTTTATTTTATAATATCCTTTATTTCCCAATTGGAATTAGGCCCAATCAATTACCATATAATATTAATTATATGGTTTCCACACAACGCATGTATATAATAGCAACGTTAAATAATCAACCATCATCCAAATTGCACTACACAACTGCATAAGCATTAAATATAAATAATTAACGCTTACTCAGTCTGTCGACCAATCGAACGACATACTATTAAATAATTGGGATTAGTGTACGCCAAATCTCATCCCAACACCCGTGTGGGGTTTTAATCCACAAACACTGAATATTATTTGTGCAGCTGGGCGATGTGTAAAATTTATCATCCCAATCTATATCAGTCAAATCAGTGTACATAAACAAACCGTCCGGTTTGTAAATGAATATTTATTTATTCACATACACGTTAAAAATTATATTTTCAACGATAATTAATTTATTTCAACACATGTGTGTTTTATTATCTATTTCACATCAACATCACAAACAAGCATACAAGTCGTCCATGGTCTGTGGACGACGGGTGTTGGGTGCTGCTAAGCACCGTCTGCATCCTAGTATATATTTCAACTAGAAAATAAATTAAAGGTGAGGAGTTCTCACCGATAAGCTAAACCAAACGCCATGACTCTTCATATGTGGAAAATCTTCGCCGTGCTCGCCTTTCGTCACTTTTGTCGTCCGTGTTCGCTACATATATAAAAATCACATTTTTATATTATCACTCCATGGATAAAAATTATATTTTTATATCTCTCTATACATTGTAAAGATTATATTTTTACTGCATTGTATATATAAAAATCCTGTCTTTACATAAATAAAAATATCGTCTTTACCTAAATAAAAATAGCGTCTTGCATATAAAAAAAACATAACTTCATCGCTATAAAATTATATACTTTATCACTATAAAATTCAATACTTCTATATGATGAACATCTATTCTTCTTGAAGTTAAAAATCAAATCTTTTTCGATTTAAAAATCTTACATTTACATAAATAAAAATCGTATCTTATATTTTAAAAATCACAAATTTTTCCTTTTAAAAATCGAATCTTTCCTAATATAAAAATCGGATTTTTATCTATTTTAAAGATCTAATTTTTATTTACTTTAAAAATTCTAATTGCTAATTTTATTTAAAGATCATTACATAAAAGAATTTAAATAAACTAAATAAAGAAACTTATTGTTCTTTGTCGATTGGGAGGGGGGAGGGGGCTGCTGCGTCGGACTGCAGGGGGGTGGTGCCGGGTCTCGTCAGGTAGTGGAGGAGCATTGGGCGGCGACTTCCTTCCAGCTATTTGGGGTTTAGGTTTCTCCGTCGATTTGGGTATGGGGGGGATAGGGGTTTTTCGTGTTTGGCCTGAGGGGATCGGAGGCGACCAGACGAGGGGGGGGAAGGGGAGTTGGACGCGTCAGTGGTGGATGGGGGCGAGCATCGGCGGCTCCGCCGCTGGAGGCGCATCGCGGTGGATTCTTTCGCCGCATCCCTTCTCCTTTTTTTAAATTTTATTTCCGAATCTCGAATGAAGAAAAGGGGGGGGGCTCGCGTTGACTAAGGAGAAGAGAAGAGGGGGATTATAAAAATATTATATTTAATTCTATTTAAATTCAAAAAGCAACTTTTTATTTCAAACTCGAAATCAAGCCCACCGACTATCGTCCATAGCTAATTACCCCCATTCCGAACACAATGAGATATGTATCGCAAGCTGATTCGATCGTTTCGATCAGTTTTCGTCAAAATCAAAATATAAATCTATACATTAAATTTGAACGCACATTTCAATTTACCAGGGCCACATACTAACTAGAAAAATTCCCGAAAAATATTTTCTAGCTTCGTATTCACGATACGGTCCTAACAAAACTAGTTTCGTCAAATTCTGAGATCGTCTGAAAAATGGGCATTTTCCAGTCGATTAAAATCAACTGAAATTCGTCAAACGCGTTTTCCTTTTCCACGCTCACATATTGATTCGAAAAATTACGAATTTTGAAACCTAGCAATAATTTGACATCATGGATCCAACAAAAGTGGTTTCATCGAAAACTGAGGTCGTTTGCAAAATTTCCATTTTTAAGGGCCAGAGTTCCATAGTGACTATTCTGAATTTTCAACTGGACATAAATTTTTATCCCCACTATGAAATTTTGATTTTTCGTATTCGTTGGAAAGATATTCTCAAATAGATTCAAATATTTTTGGTTTCGCCAAAATCCGGTTTATTTTGAATCCGGTACATTCATTTGAAATTTGAAATTGAATTATCGAACTACCGCGCCATTTTCAATTCCTTTTATAATTTAAAATAAATATTTATATTCTAACGACGACGTATATATATATATACACGTTCTAATTCTATTCAAAATAAATTTCTCGTCGATATTATTTAAAATAATTCATTTTAAATATTCAAAATTCGCTAGATTCGCCAAAATAAAAATTTTAAATTGGTTCAGAATTTCTGGGTTGTTACACATCTCCTCCTCCTCCTCCAAATTTCTGACCTTTCCTCCTCTTAAAAAGGAAAAGAAAAGGAAGCTTAATAATTATTTTAGTTTATAAAGAGTCGGCAAGGAAATTCTGTTAGTCCAGGGTAGCTATAGTCGGTCTAGTGGTCCTACAATAAAGAATGATGGAGTGGAACCCCAAGGTGAGAACTCGACACTTGTACTTGTTCACTTTCTATGCTATGTGAATTGTTATTGATGATATGGTTAATTAGCAATTATTGCAATATAAGCGTTTAGTGGAAAACGGTTGTACATACACTATTATATATATACCCATATATGCTCGTGTGATGGATGAATGGATGCTTCGTGGTTGTTATTAGTGATAATATGTGCATTATACTTGTTATACACACATATGTGGATTTATATGGATATCAAATAATTCTCGAACCAAATGAATACTTTATTCAATTTGAAGTTGAGAATGGTTTTCTAAATTGTTTTGAAGGAATTTATATTATGGTCAAAAATAGAGTTTGTCAAAATAAATACCGGAATGTTCTAGGATGAAAGAGAGGATAGTGTCTAGGCTTGAGTTTGAAAAATATAGTTTTCTGCTCTCCCTGGCTATCCCTAACTGATCCGATGGACGGATGGTTAATTCAAAATTTAATTTGAAATTTAATTTGAAACTATTTGAATTTATAGTACAATTTAGCGTACTTTTGTTAAAAACTTTAAACGCTTATAACTTTTCCAACTTAAATCAGATTTCCACGGAATGAAAAACATTTGATTTTCATCATAAAGAGCTTTCAAATGAGTGAAAGAAGATTTTAATTTCGACTTATAATTTTCAAGTTATGTTTAAAATAATTTAGAAAAGGTCGCTATAAATGGAGTTAGTTAACTATAATTATAAAATGGCTGCTATAAATTATTTAAAAATATGGAATTTTTTTGTTAAATCATAATTAATTATTTAAAAATGATTTATGGTAAAATCATGAAGTTTTGGATAACGCAAAAGTCATTTTACTTAAACTAGCCAATATTAGTATTTTGAAACACTTTGAAACACTTTTGTAACGTTGTTTGTTAAATATTGAGTTTTAGGTGATCTAGCTTTATAAATCTTTTCCAAACCTTAGTAAATGATTTCTAACTAGTAATAAAGTATTTTGAACTATAATTTGAGTTTGCAAACATGAAGTATGAGTTGAGACTTGATTTGGTCCTATATACCCACATGGTTTTAAAGTTACGTTTATTATTTGGAAAGATCGGGATTGGATTTATGTCTGAAAACCATTCCAGGTAATAATACGACATTGTGGAGAGATTGAAGGCATTGAAGACGATATTGAAGACTAGGACCCTTCATATCGTAAGGACGACTTGCTGAATGTCTCAAATGGGTAGCTCCCGTTTGCGGATGGATTTTATACCAGCTAAGTGGGAAGAAGCCCGAACGTATGTGAAGGAATTCCGGATTGTGTTTTCGTTCAGACTCAGAACGGACTTATATGGATTGTGTGTCTGACATTGTAATTGACTGCGTAGCACTGGTCTCTGTTAAATATATATCTGCTTGGTTGCTTAACACCCTTCTCTAAGATGTATGAGCTTAGAGGTTATATATCGATAGAAATCAGTGATGCATAGTGAATGGACAATGTGGCATACTTAAGTTATGTGGTGAGCTATGGATAATCAAAGCGTGGCTTGTTTAAGCGTAGCTTTGTGGATATCGTGACCTCAGCAAGCCTCACAACCTGGTAAATGGCTAAAACAGGAAAGATGCAGCGAGGTTAAGGGTAGTTATTTCCTTCTAGATAAAAGGTGTATTATGGTATGGAGGCCAGGTATTAACCTATGTGGATAACTTCTATTTATATGGATGTTGATGTTGCGAGGCCTCGGTTTAAAGGTTGGTAATGACCGGGAAGTGATATACTCAGGCGTGCTCTAAGTTACCCAGTTAAGGGGTAACCCAGCGTCGTGTTGGCAGAGAGCCCGATATGGTTCTCGGGGCATCCTTCTAGAGGCGTACCCATCGGTTCGGTAAGGAATTTCCTTTGCCTGGTCATTTGTTGGAAATTCATTATCCACTACGAGCTTTTACGATTTCATTTGTATAGCCTACTGGTTACCAGTAGGAATATGTTAGCATAGTGGGATAGGGAATTATGTTGGCTAAGATCGATAAATTTATTTGCGAAATTGTTTTCACACTATGCACTAATAATAACATGGAAAATGGTTTCCGCGTATCAAGCATGTTTGACTATCATAAGGAGAAACCTCGCCTATGTGTGCGTTTACCTTGTGTGTGTGTGTGTGCCGTGAGACCTTATGTTAGTTTCATTTTCTAAAAATCATTGCGTATTTTATTGCACATACCAAATATATATTGAGTTCTCACACCAGTCCCATGACTGATCTAGAGTTTATTTGTTTTCCCACAAAACTCTGGGTGCCCATAATTTTCCACACGGGCAGCCTAGTGTCAGGTTTAGTAGCTGTGTTTGGAGGCTACATCTTAGAGATTTTTCTAGTGTGTCTTTGCTTTGGTGAAGTTTCTATTGTCGTGGAGCATCTTTAGCTGTTTCTGCGGAGCGTTTGGTTTTTGTGGGCATCAGCGATTTGGAGCTATCCAGGTGAAGATGAAGTTTGGTTTTGGATTCACCTTGATTAGTTGTTTTCGCTATTTCTGTGTTATCTTTTTATTGTAAATAGTGTTGCACCTTGATGTTGTATCTGTTGTAAACTCTGATATAATCTCATGTTATATAAATGAGAAGTTGTATTGTTTCATTGTGATTGTTCTAATGTGTTATATCCCCAGACAACTAGGAATTTGACATTTGAATCTGCGACATTTGAATACAAATAGGTATTAAATGTCGATTTTCGAAGGTCTGAATTCCGGGTCATCACATAAAACCTCTAAGCTCGTACGTCTCAGAGAAGGGTGTTAAGCAAGAGAATAAATTCTCCGCCACCAAACAGATATATATTTAGAAGAGATCAACAAATATAGCATAAAGAAATACAACGTCAGACATACCATCCATTTACAAGTCCGTTCTGAGTCTGAACGAAACCGTAGGCACCTTATTCCTCGTCCCATATGTCCAATGCAGGAGAGAGGTCCTCGCATATCCATCGATCTCCAAGTACGTTTGGACGATCACGACTTATTACCTTGTCTTGGGTGTACGGCCCAATCAAGACATTAGTAATCACCCAAACGATGTGAAGAACTCTGGTCTTTCAACCACCGTCTTCATCTTCGACTCTTGGTCGTCGTATTAATTATTCAGAATGGGTTAAACCCGGTCTTTCCGAATAATTTGCGTATTTTATAATCAAGTGCTATAGAAAACACATCATACACCTCATTCCAATTCAGAATATTCTTTTAATAAAATATTCACATTAATTTTATCAAAGATAAATTCTTTTAAATTTATTCTTTAATCTTCCTATTTGATATCAATTCAAAAGATATTATTTTATCCTTTATTAATTTTAAACCAAATTAAGGTTTATAGAACTAGTCGGGATTACCATGCCTTACCGAATTAATCATTTATTATTTATTATCCCAATCCCAACCTATTCATCCCATGGAGCAAAACTCGTAGCACCCCATATCTAACACCCACGGTGTTATCGGTAAAATTAATTACCATTTCACGTTCAAATCTTGATTAAAGATTTTACTATCACCTGGAGTAAAACTGGTGGTACTCCATTCTCGATCATTTCAAGAATTCGACATTTTAATCTAATTACAGATTCATTAAAACTCTTTTTAGTTTTAATGTCAAAAATCATTACTTAATGATTATTCAAATTTAAGAAATTTATCTTATCTTTAACTGGGTCAAAGAACCAATGTCATTTAAAACACAGTTCATGATAAACCTAAATCATCTTCCATTAAATATGGAATCTTCACAAAAATCAGATCAATTTATAATCGACATAAATTTCTATATCAGACTAATAATATAAATGGAATAACAGCAAGGCCTTTTTAAATTCCATATATAGTAACGGTCTTCATTCACAGAATTTCATCTTGATTATTATTAAATCGAATTCCATTTAATTCCAATTTAATATATTAAATTGGAAAACTTTACTTTGGAAAAATTTCCATTTAAATCTTAATAAAGGATTTATAAATTCCATTTAAATCTTAATAAAATATTTATAAATTCCATTAAAATCTTAATGAAAGATTTATAAATTTCATTTAAATCTTAATAAAAGATTTATAAATTCCAGATTATATTTTCACTGTTAATTGGGATTAAAGATCAAATGTCGTTTAAAACATAGTTCACGATAAACCCACAATCAACTTTCATTTCAATTCTAATTAATTATTAATTAATTAGTAAACTTCTCTAAATCTTAATTGAAAGATTTATTTTTTTCACATGGGGTTTAAGAACAGTGTTATTTAAGACACCATTCATGACAAACCCAAAATCCAATTTATCTTATTTATTTCCAAATAAATATTAATTAATTGGAAAACTCCATTAAATCTTAATTAAAGATTTATTCCAGTTAATGACTAGTTCATTTCGATAAAAATATATTTTTATCTTTTCAAATATTGAATTCTTCATCCAAAATCTTTCCAAACCATATATTATAATTTTACATAATTTTTCCATATTTTTAATAATTTTATTATTGCCCATATAGTCGGTTTCCAATAACGGCCATTGAACTACATCCATAGCGACCTTTTTCAAATTTGATTTGGACATAATTCCAAATCCAACCGTTAGATTTCAAACTTCTTATATTCATTGGAAAGCTCTTTTCGATACGAACCCAACGGTTCTGGTTTTAGGAGAATCCGACGGTCGGATCTCTCGTTACATCAATTTGAAGTTAATGATCGAAATTCGCGAATGGTCGCTGGGCGGCGCGTTCTATTAAGGCCATTATATATATAATATATATATTATATATATTTCGTCGATTTCCATTTAAAACATATTTTATAAATCGTTTATAAATTCGTTTTAAAATGATTCCAACTTTATTTTCAATTTTAAATCAAAGTTGAATATCCATATCTTTATAGTATTTAAACGATAATATTTTCAAAATATTAATTTTTGAAATCACTTCTTTTCGATATTCATTCTAAAATGAATAAAATCGATCGATAAAAAGGGCATTCAATTACATAGCCATTTCTATAGTCCAAAAATATTATTCAACACATGAATATTTTATATGGTTTACACATTCAATAAAAACGATATTTTTATTGTTTAAAATTTTTATTCAATGCATGAATATTTTATATGGTTTACGCATTCAATAAAAACGATATTTTTATTGTTCAAAATTTTTATTCAATACATAAATATTTTATATGGTTTACAAATTCAATAAAAACGATATTTTTATTGTTCAAAATTTTTATTCAATACATGAATATTTTATTCACTTCATTAAAATGTTAAAGATGACATCTTTAATGTACAAAAATATAATTCAACAAATGATTAATTTATTTTCATTACCATGTTAAAGACGACATTTTTAATTATCTAACAAAAATGTATTTTAACATATGCTTCTTTTATTTGTTTATACATACAATAAAAATGTGATTTTAATTGTTAAAGCATTTTATTTAAAATACCCTTTATTATAAAATATTCTTTATTTTAAAATACTCTTTATTTTAAAATGTGCTTTATTCTGAAATGCCCTTTATTCTAAAATGTCTTTTTTATTCTAAAATGTCTTTTTATCCAAAATGTCCTTTTAATCTAAAATGTCTTTCTTTATCTAAGTTATTCTTTTTATCTAGAATGTCTTTCTTTATCTAAAATGTCCTTTATTCTAAAATGATCTCTTATTCTAAAATGATCTTTTATTCAACATTATTTATAAAACATTATTTATTATAAAACATTATTTATTTCTGAATCGGAATGCGACTCAATCAATTACCATATAATTTTAGTTATATGGATTTCATACATCGCATGTATGCAACAATAATGATAAATAATCACCAAACAGTCCATTCACATCCAGAGTGAAATTTACAACTGTGTGAGCATTGAAATAAATAAATAAGGCTCATCACAGGCTGTCAATCCATCGATTGACATACAACTAAATATTGGGACTAGTGTATGTCAAGTATCATACCAATACCCTCGTGGGGTTTTCAAACAACAACAGTTTATTTAAATAAATTATTGGTTAACAAATTTAACCAATTCTAATTCAGATTGAATTATTTTTAAACTTAACCAATTTTCACTATTTTAAATTGTAAATTATAACCAAATATTTATAATCTAATTCCAACTACCACATTAATGTTAAAATTATTTTTAATATGTTTAACATTTCAACATCATATACAAAATACAAAACAGTCAATTTAAATCATCCATGGTCTATGGACGAGGGAAGTGATCTAACAAGCACCGTATACAGTTTATAATGATAAAACAGATAAAAATCTAAACTGGAAATTCTATATAATTTTCGGTTATGAAAATAAATGAATAACCATGTAGAATTTTTAGTAAGGAATTCTCACCTTTGGTTTCCACTCCGCCAGTCTTTATTTCTGAATTTTAAACTGGACATAACTTTTTATTCTCGTTATGAAATTTCAAATTTTCACATTCGTTAGAAAGATATTGTTAGAAAGATTCAAATATTTCTTGTTTTACCAAAATCCGATTTACTTTGAATCCTGTACATTCATTTGAAATTTGAAATCGAATTTTCAAACTACATATAACTACCCGGAAAATCAGAACCGATTTAAATTTTTTATTTTGGCAATTTTAAAGAATTTTGAATATTTAAAATGAATTATTTTAAATAATAACGACCAGAAATTTATTTTGAATAGAATTAGAACGTATATATTTATTTAAATCGAAGTTGGAATATAAATAAATATTTTAATTATAAAAGTAATTGAAAATGGTGCGATAGTTTGAAAATTCGAATTCCAATTTCGAATGAATGTGCATGATCCAAAAAAAACGGATTTTAGTGAAACTAGAAATATTTGAATCTATTTAAAAATATCTTTCCAACGAATCCGAAAAATCCAAATTTCAAAGCGGGAATAAAAAGTTATGTCCAGTTGAAAATTCAGAATAGTCGCTATGTAAATATTTAGCCCGTAAGAAGAGCAATTTTGCAAACAACCTCCGTTTTCGACAAGACCACTTTTGTTGGATCTGGAATGTCAAATTATTGCTTGATTCCAATTTTCATAATTTTTGGAATCAATATGTGAGCGTGGTGAATTTAAACGAGTTTGGTCAATTCAATTTGAATTTAATCAACTGAAAAATAACCATTTTTCAAACGGTCTCCAAATTCGACGAAATCAGTTTGGTTAGGACCGTATAGTCAATACGAAGCTAGAAATTATTTTTCTGGAATTTTCAGAGTCCGTATGTGACCCCGGTAAATTAAATTGTATGTTTAAATTCAATATATATAATTTATATTTTAATTTTGAGAAAAATTGATCGTAACAGTCGAATGGCTGGTGGGACATATCCAATTGTGTTCGGAAAGGGGGTAATTAGCTAGGGGCGTCAGTCGTTGAAATTTATTTGGAGTTCGAATGAAATTCAATATTTTAGAAGAAAGAAAAAAATTATATATAAAAATAAGATATAATTTATTTTTCAAATACCTACCTCCCCCGTTCAGTTTTTTTTTTCAATCAAGGCCCCCCTTTCTGCAAATCAAAAATGGTGATGCCGTTCTCCATCACCCGTCGCTCCAGTCCCTCTCCCACCGCAACGTGCCGCCCCGCCTCCTCAAACACCGCCGTCCGTCCAATAGGCGCCCCCTCTCTATCTTCGTTCTTTAACCCTAGCCTCCTTGTTAGCAGCCGCCGCCGCCATGTGACCCACCTTCGACCACTGTGACCGTCGCTGCACCACCCCACAGCCCAGCGCCGCCTCCCTGGTCACCTCCACCCCATTCAATTAGACGCAGTGAGTTTTATTTTAATTATTTTATTTTCTTTTTAAGGTAAATAATTTAGTAAAGTAAATAGTGGTTTAAAATCTGATTTTGAGTATAAAAGCAGTGTTTTAGAATGTAATTTATATTTATAAATATATAAATAGATTAGAAGTATAAAAACATGATTTTATAGAAAGAGAACGTATAAAAAGATTTTATTTTTAATGTAGAAAAGGTGATATTTTTAATGTAGAAAAGGTGAGATTTTCAATGTAGAAAAGGTGAGATTTTTAATATATGAAGAAAGGTTAGATTTTTATATAGGAAGAAAGGTTATATTTTTATGTGAAGAAAGTTATGATTTTTATAAATAAAAAGATTCGATTTTTATAAATAAAAAGATTCGATTTTTGAAAACGAAAAGATTTGATTTTGTTTATATAAAATGGTATGATTTTTGTTTATTGAAAAATTAGATTTTTCGTTATATAAAAATATGATTTTTATAATTCAAATATCGAAATAAAAATGTGATTGTTAATATACATGATAGCATATTGAAGATATGGTTTTTATATGAAAAGAAATGATTTTTAAATATAAGGATTTGATTTTTTATTTATATGAATACCATATAAAGAAGCGATTTTTATATATGTGAAAACCCCAAACTTCTGTGGTGTGAAAGTTAGGATAATCATTTGGAATACAACATATTTATAACAACAACAGATCTCAGATAATATCATAACACATAATTATTGCAGCGGAAAGATATAAGTCATAAACATCACATCAACAGAACCACAGAGTACGCAGTTTACAGGATACAACTTAGCAAAATAAAAGTCTGAATCAAAGGAAATAAGTTCCAACTCTAAACGTACATCAAAATCCAAGATAGAATAAAGTATCCAAAGCAAAAGATAAAGATAAAAGAGAGTCTTCGCCTTCTCCTTCCAAGTAGTCTTCAATCCAGAAAATGTCTCCCTAAGAACCTGTCACTCGGCTGCCCGTGTAAAGAGAGGGCACCCGAGTTTGCAAAGTGAAACAAACATCGAGTCAGTCGTGGGACTGGTATGAGAAATCTTTCTATACTAGCTAACATTATGGCGAATCATAGGACCACGCCGGTAACGCGGAACGGGTTTTCTCCATTTGATTGCCAGTGCATAATTTATTAAAGTTTATACAGAAATAACGAAATGACTTTTGAAAAATGAAACCATCATAAGACTCAAATCCTATCACACAATGCAACGCAAACAGGAGGATAGAGTTTTCCCTTATGATGATCAAACATGCTTAGTACGTGTAAAATAATATTTTAATATTATTATTAGTGTCTAAGCAGTATTAAAATACTTCAATATAAATGTATCAATCCTAGACGGCATAGTACCCCATCCTACTATGTCGCCGTATATAAGTTTACAATCAAGACCGTAATGTCGTATTGGAAATCGGTTTTCCGTCATGAAATCGAGGCTAGGGATCGTCCTCTCCGATTCGAGACACTCTAGCAAGTGCCTCAGGATCCCCCGCAGTGAACCCATGGAGCGGTAGGGCCGGTCCCTCCCTAACAGTAGTGGATTAGTTATGCCTGAACACACGTTTCCCGGTCCCTTTGGACCTATAGTATAGCCACTAACAACCTATAAAACCCGAGGTACCTCAATCCAAAATCCACATAAGTAAAATGCAGTCAGTTTAAGCACTGACACTACCCCTAGCTAGAAAGAAACGTGTGCACTCCCTACGTTCCATATCCCGTTTTTGACACATACCGGGGTGTGAGGCTCGCGAAATCACGCTATACACAAAGCTATGCCTAAACAGACTATGCTTTGATCATCAACCACAAGGCCTGCTTTTCAACAAAAGCCTTGATCATTGCATCTTGGCGTGCCACATTGACAATTCACGCCATGCGATCGATAACTATTACTATATACCAGGGTGTTAAGTAGAGAATAAATTCTCCACGACCAAACAGACATATATTAACACAAATCGATTTAATTACATGGAATGAATTCCAACGTCAGGCACGCATCCATTTACAAGTCTGTTCTAGGTCTGAACGAAACCGGAGACACCTGATAGGTTCTCGCTTATCCGTACAATCAACACATACGTCCGGACAACTACTGCTTCAACCCCGTCCTGGGAGCAAGTCAGTCCAAGGCATCAGTAGTCGTTGCCCGTTCGATGTTAAGATTGCCGGTCTTCTACATCGTCTTCTTATATCTTTGATTTAATCGCCGTGCAATTATTTGAAATGAGTTAAACTCGGTCTTTTCAAATAATTGACGCATAATTATCATTTAAATCATTTCATATTTATTTATAACTGTCTATCGCTATTTCTATTTATAAAAATAGCTCAAAATAATAAAACGACGCTTCGGGTCAGTGGGCGGCCCTGGCGCTGTTTTTACCAAATTTTGATTTACACATATCCTGAAATCTAACCGTTGGATTTTGATGAAATTTATATCGTTGGAAATATCTTCCCAAAGCGATCCTAACGGTTCCAGTTTTGGGAAAATCCGACGGTCGGATCTTTCGGTATAACCGTTTAAAGTTACGATTGCCGATACGCGAACTGCCGCGCGCGTTTCGTTTAGTTTTATATTTATATTTATATATAGCTATATATATATATAAATATAAATCGTTTGACGATTTCAACTATTATAATCTATTCTTTTTATCGCACTTAAAGTAACGATAAAAACATTATTATTAATTTTCTCTTTTTATCGCGTCTAAAATGACGATAAAATTATCACTCTTTTTATTTATAACTAAATTGTAAATAAAATTCGCCTTTTAAAATTCAAGTTTTTATTCGTAACTAATTTGTAATTAAAAAGGTGTAATTCTTTTCTATGTTATTCATTTACTTTTCTTATTTTTTTACACTACATGTATATAACTGTTTTCATTTTCTTTTTCTTCTCTATTTATCCTTAATGTAAATAAATGTCCCTTTTCTCTTTTTATTGTTTATTTACCAAAGTGTAAATAAATGTATCATCTCAAATTACATATCCTCTTTACATAAGAATGTAAATAAATGTGTTCTCTAATTTTATTCTTTCATCACTAAGTTTATTCTTTTTATTTACATAAGAAGGTGTAAATAAAGTTGTTTTCAAATTCTGTTCCTTTTTATTCACATAAGAAAAATGTAAATAAAGTTCCATCGCCAAATTTGTTCATTTTAATTTACAAAGGGAATGTAAATAAAAATGTGTGTTATCCAGTTTGTTCTTTTATTTACAAAGGAAATGCAAATAAAATATCATTTCACATTTTGTTCTTTTATTTACAAAGGGAATGTAAATAAAAATATCATTTCACATTTTGTATTTTGTTCTTTTATTTACAAAGGGAATGTAAATAAAAATATCATTTCACATTTTGTTCTTTTATTTACAAAGGGAATGTAAATAAAAATATGTGTTATCAAGTTTTGTCCCTTTTAACTACAAGCGTAATGTAAATAAGATCACCTTTTCAATAATCAAGTTTTATCTTTTTTATTTTTTTATTTTCAATACTCCAAAAAAATTGTCCTTTTCGTCTAATTCATTTTTAATACACAAAAATGCCCTTTTTATGTTTCTTTATTTTCATTACACAAAAATGTCCTTTTTGTGTTTCTTTATTTTCATTACATAAAAATGTCCTTTTTATGTTTCTTTATTTTCATTACATAAAAATGTCCTTTTTATGTTTCTTTATTTTCATTACATAAAAATTTCCTTTTTATGTTTCTTTAAAAAAAATGTAAATTCTTTTATTTTACATTGAAAATGTAAATGCCCCTTTTTATTTCTTCTATTACATTGAAAAATGTAAATCTCTTATTTCATTTCCTTTACATTGAAAAATGTAAATATTTTATTGGAGATATTTTCCTATCTAACACACATGTCAATTTGGTGTCAAAATATGATAATAAAAATATAATGGTTTTTGTCTAACCATTTCTATTTACCCAACGTCGTAATTTCAATGTCAACAATATGATAATATGGTTTTTGTCTAACCATTTCTATTTACCCAACGTCGTAATTTCAATGTCAACAATATGATAATATGGTTTTTGTTTAACCATTTTCTAAGTTTTATTCACATTAGAGAACTCAAATAAAAAGTTAATTTATTTTTCTATGTAATATTTGCATTGTAAAATGCAAATAAAAAGATGGACTTCTATTTCTAAATTTTAGGTGTCAACGTAAATGTTCAATACGATATCTTAATACATGAAACAATCTAAATTTTGGTGTCAACCTACATGTAATTTAGTATTTAAGTTTTCATGTCAACACAACGATGGCAACCTATAATTCGGTGTCAAGTTTCATGTCCACACACACATCAACAAAATATGATTTGGTGTAAAGTTCTCATGAATCAAAATAAAGGTCTCATCTTTATTTTATTTTGTGAATCAAAATAAAATATTTAAACTTTATTTTTCCTATAAAACAAAATAAAAGAACTAAACTTTTGTAACAACCCGTATTTTTAAATAACTTGTTATAACATAAACCAAGGAAAAATTAAATGATAAAATCTGAATCAAGGGAAACGGGCTGTGCCATTGCGTTCGTCTCGGAAAATACGCGAAATAGAGTCCGAGTTTTCTAAAATCGGAGTCCGTATAATCAAATTATGGCCTGTCAAAGTTTTCAGGAAATTTCAAGTTCAAAAACTGTTCAAATTTGAATATAGAATTCAAATTAAGCCAAGCAGAACAGGCGGGAAAAATCCCCGCCACCCCCAAGTCGACTGGGGAGTCGACTTGGGAGTCGACACACCCCAGGTGGTGTCGACTGCCCAGTCGACACCCCTGTCGACTTGGGTGGTCAGCCAGTCTGGCGTGGGTGCACCTGACTTGTTTCTCAAGACATGTTTGGAGGCTTGTGACGGGTTTTAAAGGCTCAGATCTGAACTAGGGTTAATCCTATGGCCTAAACTAACCTAATCTTCTATAAAAAGACCCTAAGACCTAGCCTAAACACTCATTAATCATTCCTACAACTAAACTATGCCAAAATGCTTCTTGATCATGGCCTCCACCTTCATATCATGGCCTCCATCCTCTTCATGAAAATTTGAGTGTCCTAAGCTAGTAAAAGAGCCACCTTTTTTCATCAAAATAAGGATCTTTCTTCATACAAATCAAAGGAGCTTCTTGTTTCTCAAGACAACTTGGAGCTTATATTCATTTGGGGTTTTTAGTGTTGCTAGTGTGGCTTCGTCTCAATCTTATTTTATTTTATAAGTCTTCATAGCATTGTAAGCCCTATTCTACTCTTAGATTCTAACTATGAAGTTAAATATGACATGTTGCAAGTTTGAGCTTGGGCCTAAGTATGATTTGTGCTTTGATTCTATCATGTTATGCATAGATTTATTCTATGCATGTTTGTAAAGCTATCACCTTGACCTTGTGCATAGAAAGCTATGAGCTTTGATTGGGAATGTTGCATAAAGCAACATAGAAACTCTCATAAACCTTATGTTATCTTGCATATGATGTTATATGCGAATCACTATCTATCATCCTATGTCATTTATGATCATGTTTCACCTATTTGCTAAAGTTTGATATCATGCATGTTTTGAGGCTTATAATGTAATATGCAAGTTTATGAACACATTTGCCTCATATGCTATTATGTTTAACTTGTGGCCAAATCACCCTTATGCTATTATGCATGCTTGTGGCCAAATCACCCTTACGCTATTTGATATGTTTGAGGCCAAGTCACCTTTTATGCCATCATACATGTTGAGGCCATATGCTAGTATGTTGAACCCTCTTTGGTCTCAAATATCACCATGTTTAACTTGTGATAGCCTTTGCCATCTTATGCCCACCTTGTCATATTCTCATGTTCCCCCTTTTGATCTATTTGTGTTGATGCGAACTTACGTGCGATGGGGTTACGTTATGGGTAAACTTTAATGACATGAAACATGACTTGAAAATATGACATGTGATTATGCTTGAAAACATGAACGAGGACATGACATGTAGAAAACATGAAAGTGGCCAACTCGAGGTTGGGTTGAGTTTATAGCATAAATCTACCTGGAACCGACCGGCTTAACTAGTTGCTACAAACAATAGGACTCAATGTGAGTAGTTGGTCATAACGCACTTAAAACCCGAGGTTAGACTAGGTTGTGGTGTAAAGCTACCCGGACCCGCCCGGCTTAACTAGTAACCACAACAAAGTCTAATGTGAGAGGTTGGGGTGCATTAAGTTAATTAATGCCACATGGTAGGGTTAAGTCATGGACTACTTGAATACTTAACCAATTAAACACGATGGATTGGTAGGGTTAAGTCATGGACTACTTGAATACTTAACCAATTAAACACGATGGATTGGTAGGGTTAAGTCATGGACTACTTGAATACTTAACCAATTAAACACGATGGATTGGTAGGGTTAAGTCATGGACTACTTGAATATACTTACCCAGTTGAACACGATGTATTGATAGGGTTAAGTCATGAACTGCTTGGACACACTTGACCGACTCAATACATGGTTAGGATAGGGTTAACCACACTTAACCCGTTTAAAACCCTAGTTACGTGGTCCTTTTCAGCAGTAACCAACTCGGGAGTATCTGGATACCCTGGACTAGGCTAGGGTGGGGCACGATTACTGACTGATTGTAAGAGACCAAAAGAGACGGCTGAAGAGTGCACCGGTTGTTCAGGCGGACCATGGTCGTGCACATTAAGTCCGGAGTTGAACATGGGCACCGGTAGGTTTAGACTGTGCGTGCTTGATTTGTGTCTGTGGTTTACACCTTAGGGCTGGATACACCCTAGGGTGGACCTAGCACAGTTAACTACATTCCATGATTAAGCCGTATGACACCGACACACGACGAGTTAGGCTTATAGGGAGCCGATCGACTAGACCGAGTAGTGGGACCTTGATTTAGGTCATCTCATGATGTGGGCCAACTTTGGGCCAAGGGATCATTTCTCGTTATACTTGACATGGATTAGGATACTAGTACACCTGGTGCAACTTAACCTTGTATATGCGATGCCACACTTGATCTATCTTGTTAACTTTTCACCATGCCAGTTATCACCCCAGGATTCATCTCTGTTTTACATGTCCAGTTAACTTTATTAGTTTTTATACTAATAGTAGGTAGGACTTACCAGTCTTTTTGACTGACCCGTTTTCTTTCGCCTCTTTTCTTCCGTTCCCCCCCCCAGGTTCTCAGGGTGGGAATACTAGCACCTAGCAGGGATCTTTAGCTTGCTTACTGGATAGCTCATGTACGGTTTGGACTTGAGCTCGCTATGGCTTTATCACTTCTACTATGGGGAATAGTTTACTTTATGTTATTTCCGGTTTTCAGTTTATGTTTCTAGACTTGTAGTAGTTGGAAAATAATGACTCAGCACTTTGATGTAACTTGACTATGGTTTTGAAATAGTAGTTTTATCCGCTGCTTTATTTACTCTGTTTTTACTTATATGTTCTGTCTTGTGATATCTGCATGCATGTTTACCTTGTCCAACACCCCTCCAAAGCCAGTGTACTTGCAAGAGTGACCCTGGCGGAGGTGGGGTGTTACATTTGGTATAAGAGCATAAGGTTTACAAGATCTGAGCAAAAGGTTTTTAAAACTTACCTTTTGAAAAACTATTTTCAAACCGATTATAAAGAAGTATTTTTCCAAGAAAAGTCTAGTTTATTTTAAAAGGCTATTCCCCAAAAGCTATTAGCACTATCCTTTGTTTCCTCATTCTCAATCTATCTTTTTCTTCGTTTTAGTATGGCCGATAATTTTGCCATTCTGGAGGGCGTACCAGTACCTATTTGGTTTAGAAGGTACATGGAGGCAAGGGCGAATGAAGCCGACCCCGCGAACATTCCTCCTCCTTCCCCCGTGGCTAACATTCCTCCTCCTCCCGTAGCTGAGGTTCCTCCTCCTCCTCCTCAGCATCCGCAAGCGGATTTCACGAAGATTTGCAAGGACTTTAAGGCGATGGGTGGCAAGAATTTTGTTGGGACGGAGACTTTTGTTGAGGCAAGAAATTGGTTAAAGGAAACTGAAGACCTCTTTGCTATCTTTGATATGGAAGACCGTAGGAAAGTTCTGTTGGCGGTATGGCTGTTGAAAGGGGAAGCAGCATATTGGTGGGTAGTCACCACCACTACTAGGCCAATTTAGACTTGGGATGACTTTAGGAGAAGGTTTGGACTGAGGTTTCTATCATCGACAGAAGAGAACCATCAGATGGAGAGGTTCCTATCTCTAAAGCAAGGGGAAATGACAGTTAGGGAATACGTGGATACGTTTAATCAACTTGCTCAGTTCGGTCTAGACTTGGTTAACACAGCTCATAAGAAGGCCCTACACTTTGCTCTAGGATTGAACGAGCCATTGCACGGTTTGGCCATGTCTCATATACCCATGGGGACGTCCTTCGAGAGTTTGGTGAATATGGCCCTACTTCAAGAGGAAGATAAGAGTAGTAAGAAGGAAGTCAAGTTGAATGAGTCTCAAGGCAAGAAGGTAGATTCCGAGAAAGGAGACAAGAACAACAAGAAGGGAAACAAGGGCAACAACAACAACAACAAGGCAAGAGAGACAAGAAAGTGCAACATCTGTAGGATCACTGGGCACATAGCCAAAGACTGTAAGAAGAAGAAGAGGAAGCTGGGCGTATGCTTTCATTGCGGAGAGTCGGGACACTATAGCAAGGATTGCCCGAAAAAGCGAGGACAAGGGAAAAGGCAAACTCAGCGAGCAGGACCCTCTGGAGGGAAGTTGCAGGCTCTCCTCGCTCTTCCAGCTTTTGATCGAGGTAGGGTATAGAAAGTCATGTTTACATTTCTGATTTCCCTGTTCGTACCTTATTTGATTTTGGCGCATCGCATAGTTTTATTTCTGATCTTGTTGAAAGTTTGCACCTAAGTACTAGTCTAGTTGAAAATTCCGTTAGTATTTCAAATCCGATTGGGGGTTCCGCCCATCTACTTGTGATTTGTATGGATTTGAAAATCTCTATCTTAAGCGTAGAATTCAAGGGTAATGCTTATGTTTTCGGGTTTGTGGGATACGGGTTGATTTTGGGCATGGATTGGTTGTCCAGTTATGGAGCCATTCTTGACTGTGAACATAGGATAGTGAGGCTCATGACTCGCCTCGGTAATACCCTAGAAATTTCTGGTAACCCTATGGATCCCGTCATGTCATGTTATCTTGAATCTCTTGACTCGTCCATCGATGATCTGCAGTCTATGAGAGTGGTCCAAGAATATTCGGGTGTCTTTGAAGAGGTTAAGGGGTTACCCCCTAAACGCGAGATAGACTTCCGTATTCATCTTGGTGATAACGCCAAGCCAGTTTCATTGCCTGTTAGGCACATGACCCCGCGAGAAAGAAGAGAGCTTAGCAAGCAAATAAAGGAGTTGCTTGAGAAAAATTTCACTAGGCGAAGCATTTCAGAATGGGGTGCTCCGGTGGTGTTCGCCATTAAGGCGGACAGTCCATTTCGCTTAAGCATGCGTTAGAGAAATCACCCTAGTAAGTACATTTGGCAACGTGGATTGGCATTTGTTTTCAAGGGATAGTTCTTCTGCATGGAATACCGTATAGGATGTAAACGAGATCCAGGATTCACTAACAAATTTTGGAAAGCTGGCATGAAACCATGAGCACACAGTTATGTTTAAGCCAAGTATTTTAGGAAAGGAATAAGTGGAAGTGGAACGAGAGGCAATAGTGAAATGAGTTCTAACTCATATTTTGGAAATAAGAATTAAGAGCTACGAATTTGTGAAGTTAAAAGACGGTCAAGGCACGATAGGATTAAGCTCAAGAAAATGCGGCTTAGAAGATTGAAGACTAAATACGCGCATTATATCTCTTCCTAAGAGTATATCCTTGATCCCTATTATTCTGTAGAGCTTACTCGCATGCTATCTTTTAAGTATATCCTCTCGGTCCTATTCTCAATCTTAGTTCTGCTGCAAACCCCATAAGGAGTATGACTCGCCTATATAGTTGGGGGAGGATGTCCATTAAGTTGACCAAACTATTTGGGCTTTATGGGATATGGGTCATAGTGGATAGACTTAAGTAGAGTGCTCACTTTGTTCCGTTGAAGAGCAAGAGGACCACATCATGGCTAGCATCTGTTCATCTTCGAGAGATAGTGTGATTGCATGGAGTTCCTTCTAACATAGTTAGCGATCGTGACCCAATTCTCGATAGCCAATTCTGGAATAGTTCGCAGGAAGCGATGGGTACGCGATTGAATCTAAGTACGGCCTATCACCCACAGACGGATGGCCAAACCGAAAGGGTGAATATGGTACTAGAAGATCTGTTGAGGCTATGCATCCTTGACTTTGGTGGCACCTGGGAAGATCATCTTCCTCTCGTAGAGTTTGCTTGTAATAACAACTATCAGACAAGCATAGGAATGGCACCATTCGAAGCTTTGTATGGGAGGCCGTGCAAGTCACCAACATGTTGGTGGGAGACAACGGATGAGCGTATACTTGGGCCCGACATGAAAAGGGGCACATCCGAGAAGGTAGAGTTGATTCAAAGACGGATGAAAATGGCCCAAGATAGACAGAAATCCTATGCTAACAAGTGAAGGACAGATCTGGAATTCGAAGTTGGAGACATGGTTTTCGTGAAGGTTTCTCCTTTGCGAAATATGGTTCGTTTTGGAGCAGTTGGGAAGCTGGCACCAAGGACTCTTCCCTATTATAGAAAGAGTGGGGAAGATGGCTCATAATTGCTCGAGAAGCTGGCCGGAGTGCATAATGTTTTTCATGTCTCGCATCTCCGAAAGTGCCTACATGAGTGAGCCGAAGTGGTTGAACCAAGTATTCTTGAAGACATGGAGGTAGAGAAAGAGGCGACCTTGAGGCGAGCTCCAATTCGTATCTTGGGAACGAAGATCAAGAAACCGAGGAATCGAGAAGTCAAGTTAGTAAAGGTTCAGTGGAGCGAAGCCGATGAAGATGTAACTTGGGAAACCGAGGAGATGATGTGTGGGCTTTATCCATTCCTTTGTGAGGGTACATTCTCAATCTCTTTTCCTAGTTAGCATATCTTTCTTTTGCTATCCATGTTTATCTTGTTATCTCGTTAACCTTGTCATGAGAACCTTAGGTAGAAACCCTTTGGATGAAACATGTATTTGAAACATGTTATGCTTGATGTTTGCAAGTGGTTGCAAGTGTTTGCAAGTGGATACTCGTGGATGCATGATACACATTAGGCACTAAGATCGGCTCACACACTTTCATATTGCATATGCATGAGAGCTTATACTTATTCATGGATGAAACTTGTTATGCTATCACGGGGATGTTGCACATGGATGAATGTTATGTGCACTCATGTAGAGATTATAAATTATGTTAGGATTTTGCATACATATGGACTCATTTCACTAACATACTTTGCATTAAGGGGGTTTACTGAATCAGTAACCTCCTGATTTTCGCATTAGATAAGTACATACACACACACCTTTGCATATGATCATACAGCATTTAGAACCTTTTAAGGACAATGACCGCACGTGGATGATGTTTTGAGTAGATGGATGATGGATGGTAGGATACGTTCTTCCTAACTTGGAGATTTCGGGGACGAAATCCTTTAAGGAGGGGAGGATGTAACAACCCGTATTTTTGAATAACATGTTATAACATAAACCAAGGAAAAATTAAATGATAAAATCTGAATCAAGGGAAACGGGCTGTGCCATTGCGTTCGTCTCGGAAAAATACGCGAAATAGAGTCCGAGTTTTCGAAAATCGGAGTCCGTATGATCAAGTTATGGCCCGTCAAAATTTTCAAGAAATTTCAAGTTCAAAAACTGTTCAAATTTGAATTCAGAATTCAAATTCAGCCAAGCAGAACAGGCGGGAAAAATCCCCGCCACCCCCAAGTCGACTGGGGAGTCGACTTGGGAGTCGACACACCCCAGGTCGTGTCGACTGCCCAGTCGACACCCCTGTCGACTTGGGTGGTCGGCCAGTCTGGCCTGGGTGCACCTGACTTGTTTCTCAAGACATGTTTGGAGGCTTGTGACGGATTTTAAAGGCTCAGATCTAAACTAGGGTTAATCCTATGGCCTAAATTAACCTAATCTTCTATAAAAAGACCCTAAGACCTAGCCTAAACCCTCATTAATCATTCCTACAACTAAACTATGCCAAAATGCTTCTTGATCATGGCCTCCACCTTCATATCATGGCCTCCATCCTCTTCATGAAAATTTGAGTGTCCTAAGCTAGTAAAAGAGCCACCTTTCTACATCAAAATAAGGATCTTTCTTCATGCAAATCAAAGGAGCTTCTTGTTTCTCAAGACAACTTGGAGCTTATATTCATTTGGGGTTTTTAGTGTTGCTAGTGCGGCTTCGTCTCAATCTTATTTTATTTTATAAGTCTTCATAGCATTAAAAGCCCTATTCTACTCTTAGATTCTAACTATGAAGTTAAATATGACATGTTGCAAGTTTGAGTTTGGGCCTAAGTATGATTTGTGCTTTGATTCTATCATGTTATGCATAGATTTATTCTATGCATGTTTGTAAAGCTATCACCTTGACCTTGTGCATAGAAAGCTATGAGCTTTGATTGGGAATGTTGCATAAAGCAACATAGAAACTCTCATAAACCTTATGTTATCTTGCATATGATGTTATATGCGAATCACTAGCTATCATCCTATGTCATTTATGATCATGTTTCACCTATTTGCTAAAGTTTGATATTATGCATGTTTTGAGGCTTATAATGTAATATGCAAGTTTATGAACACATTTGCCTCATATGCTATTATGTTTAACTTGTGGCCAAATCACCCTTATGCTATTATGCATGCTTGTGGCCAAATCACCCTTATGCTATTTGATATGTTTGAGGCCAAGTCACCTTTTATGCCATCATACATGTTGAGGCCATATGCTAGTATGTTGAACCCTCTTTGGTCTCAAATATCACCATGTTTAACTTGTGATAGCCTTTGCCATCTTATGCCCACCTTGTCATATTCTCATGTTCCCCCTTTTGATCTATTTGTGTTGATGCGAACTTACGTGCGATGGGGTTACGTTATGGGTAAACTTCAATGACATGAAACATGACTTGAAAATATGACATGTGATTATGCTTGAAAACATGAACGTGGACATGACATGTAGAAAACATGAAAGTGGCCAACTCGACGTTGGGTTGAGTTTGTAGCATAAATCTACCCAGAACCGACCGGCTTAACTAGTGGCTACAAACAATAGGACTCAATGTGAGTAGTTGGTCATAACGCACTTAAAACCCGAGGTTAGACTAGGTTGTGGTGTAAAGCTACCCGGACCCGCCCGACTTAACTAATAACCACAACAAAGTCTAATGTGAGAGGTTGGGGTGCATTAAGTTAATTAATGCCACATCGTAGGGTTAAGTCATGGACTACTTGAATACTTAACCAATTAAACACGATGCATTGGTAGGGTTAAGTCATGGACTACTTGAATACTTAACCAATTAAACACGATGGATTGGTTGGGTTAAGTCGTGGAATACTTGAATACTTAACCAATTAAACACGATGGATTGGTAGGGTTAAGTCATGGACTACTTGAATATACTTACCCAGTTGAACACGATGTATTGATAGGGTTAAGTCATGAACTGCTTGGACACACTTGACCGACTCAATACATGGTTAGGATAGGGTTAACCACACTTAACCCGTTTAAAACCCTAGTTACGTGGTCCTTTTCAGCAGTAACCAACTCGGGAGTATCTGGATACCCTGGACTAGGCTAGGGTGGGGCACGATTACTGACTGATTGTAAGAGACCAAAAGAGACGGCTGAAGAGTGCACCGGTTGTTCAGGCGGACCATGGTCATGCACATTAAGTCCGGAGTTGAACATGGGCACCGGTAGGTTTAGACTGTGCGTGCTTGATTTGTGTCTGTGGTTTACACCTTAGGGCTGGATACACCCTAGGGTGGACCTAGCACAGTTAACTACATTCCATGATTAAGCCGTATGACACCGACACACGATGAGTTAGGCTTATAGGGAGCCGATCGACTAGACCGAGTAGTGGGACCTTGATTTAGGTCATCTCATGATGTGGGCCAACTTTGGGCCAAGGGATCATTTCTCATTATACTTGTGATATACACGTAAATGTGTATATTTTATCCGCATATTTATCTTATTTTATCTTTTAAATAATTGATATTGTGTATTTATAGCTGTGTTTTCAGATTGTTGACAAGAATCATGGTTTAGAGCATTTGATGAATAAAGCATGAAGAATTTGCTGAAAAAGAGTGAAGTTAAAATTACTAAAGCTTGAAGAGTTTAAAGTTTGAAGAACGGTTGCAAATAGAGTTCAGTTGGGTAGATTTGGCTCACTAAAGGCTCATATTGTGTTCACATTGGCTCAATTGCAGACCATTTCACTCATGTAGCGTTCACACTGGCTCACTTACAAGGCCTCTTACTCTACAACTCCGTTGACACTAGCTTATGTGTTATTTGGGCTAATTCTTTAGTCCCACATTGTGTAATTTTCCAAGCAGCCTTTGTCATATCAGCTATAAATACACTTTATCTCATTCATTGTAAAACACATTAGGTTTTATTCTGTAATTCTCTTCTTGGAATAAAATCATTCTCTCTCTTTCTTTTCACTTTTTGTTTATTTTATTTATGTTCATGTTATTTATTTTCTTTTTCTCTTCTTCTTTAGCTATGTCTAGCTAATCCCCTTTGATTAGGGGGTGATGACACTGATAGTATGATTCAATATGAATCACATAGCCAAAAGATGAGGACTGTATACATGAAGATCTGGATCTGAATTAAGGGTTAGATCTGAACCTTCATATTTTGTGTCGTTTAAGAGCTATGCTCCTTCACAGGGTATATTTGTGTTCGGTCTAACAATTATCAGATTTACATCTAATTTTAGGGTTTTAGAAATTAATTAGTGAATCTGTCCTGATAGTCTATGGTTGTAGAGCTGAGCTCCTGCATAGGCTATACTTGTCGTTATTTACATATTTGTTTCTAAAAACCTATAATCGTTTTTGTGACAGAAACATGTATTAGATCTGGTTAATCTTTTGGCTATTGATGATTATGAATCTGATCTATGTCATTATCCCCTAATTGCTTTCACTTATTGTTAAAACTCTCTTTTATTTAATTTCTGCTATTTTCTTTGTTTTCCACCAATCAAAAGTTAGGGATAACTTGATTGGATTTATTAATAAAATAATTTGGTCCCAGAGTTCGACACCCTCTACAACAATCCTTGTTGTTTAGGAAAGACGAACGAATTTTACAGTTGTTTACAACTGCATAATTTGTTCGCAAACAACTTGACATGGATTAGGATACTAGTACACCTGGTGCAACTTAACCTTGTATATGCGATGCCACACTTGATCTATCTTGTTAACTTTTCACCATGCCAGTTATCACCCCAGGATTCATCTCTGTTTTACATGTCCAGTTAACTTTATTAGTTTTTATACTAATAGTAGGTAGGACTTACCAGTCTTTTTGACTGACCCGTTTTCTTTCGCCTCTTTTCTTCCGTTCCCCCCCCAGGTTCTCAGGGTGGGAATACTAGCACCTAGCAGGGATCTTTAGCTTGCTTACTGGATAGCTCATGTACGGTTTGGACTTGAGCTCGCTATGGCTTTATCACTTCTACTCTGGGGAATAGTTTACTTTATGTTATTTCCGGTTTTCAGTTTATGTTTCTAGACTTGTAGTAGTTGGAAAATAATGACTCAGCACTTTGATGTAACTTGACTATGGTTTTGAAATAGTAGTTTTATCCGCTGCTTTATTTACTCTGTTTTTACTTATATGTTCTGTCTTGTGATATCTGCATGCATGTTTACCTTGTCCAACACCCCTCCAAAGCCAGTGTACTTGCAAGAGTGACCCTGGCGGAGGTGGGGTGTTACAACTTTCTACACTTTTTAAACCAAAATAAAGATTCAAACTTTCTGTTTATTTTGCAAATCAAAATAAAAATTCAAACTTTCATTTATTTTGTGAATCAAAAAATAAAGATTTACCTTTCTTTTATTTTATTAATCAAAATAAAAATTCAACTTTCATTTATTTTGTGAATCAAAAATAAAGATTTACTTATCTTTTGTTTTGTTAATCAAAATAAAAATTCAACTTTCATTTATTTTGTGAATCAAAAATAAAGATTTACTTTTCTTTTATTTTGTTAATCAAAATAAAAATTCAACTTTCATTTATTTTGTGAATCAAACATAAAGATTTACTTTTCTTTTATTTTGTTAATCAAAATAAAAATTCAACTTTCATTTATTTTGTGAATCAAAAATAAAGATTTACTTTTCTTTTATTTTGTTAATCAAAATAAAAATTCAACTTTCATTTATTTTGTGAATCAAAAATAAAGATATACTTTCCTTTTTTTTGGTTAATCAAAATAAAAATTCAACTTTCATTTATTTTGTGAATCAAAAATAAAGATTTACTTTTCTTTTATTTTGTTAATCAAAATAAAAATTCAACTTTCATTTATTTCTAAAAAAAAAGAAGATTCAAAAGGATTGAATAAATAATAATAATAATATATAAAGATGAGAACTTTATAGAGATTACATCAAGATGTATAGATCCAAACAAACAGGGTTGTATCATGACATCACACATCATTACAAATCACACAGACAAATAATAATTTCTAATTACCACATCGCATCTATGATATTTACGAACATACAGTGATTCACATAACAAGTATAATTAAATTATTTAATTATTCAAAATTTAGAAATCTCACCTTATACTCAAGCCGATCCAAAAATCCAAACGAATTCAGAAATTGTTCCAATCAGTTTCAGCATGTTCTATTCGACGTTATGGTTCAAATGAATCCGAAATTTTCAAATTCCGATCACGTATGAATAAATTACCAATTTTATAATTAAATAAATAAATTTGCCACGCTTATACATGTTATAATTTCAGTTTCATCACCTCAGAAGTCACGGCCGTGTATTCTCGTTTTTGTTCAAATTTTTGGATCCAAATATCCGTCAATCGGAGCGATGGTTTTCAGATCAGACATGGGGGAACTGGCGGCCTTGGAGTGGCGCACCCACGGCCAGTTCGCCGTTGAACTCGGTGGTGGGGTAAAGCCTGGGCGGCGGTCGAGACAGCGGGTGTTTGTGGGGTTGGTGCGAGCGCTACAGGTCACGGTTTGAGGTGGTGACCATATGGATTTAAGGAGGATGGAAATCTCTTCGAAGTGGTGTATGGATTGGGTTTTAATTTGTGGAGATGGAAGAGAAATTAGAAGGAGAAGCAAGGAGCTGTTTCAGCCATGGAATAGAAGAGGGCGGCGGCTACGAAGACAGTGAACAGTATTTGGTTTCTAGGGTTTTAAAATTTCTGATTTTTATAATAATTTTAGTGTATTTTTACAATTAAATCCCTATCTTTTAACGGGTTCAATTCCAGTCCATCAGAAGGTGACCCTAGCAAATACCCCATGTTCCGGATCCAACGGGCCAGGTCACGTCAGCCCAAACGGCTGTCTGTGGCCTGTTTTATTTAATTTTATATTTAAACTCTTTATTAAATTAATTCGTTCACGTAAATAAATTCACTGAGGCCACATACGGGCTCAGAAAAATAAAAAAAATATTTGTCTTCGTTACGACGATACGGTCCTAACAAAATTAATTTCGTCGAATTCTGAGCTCATTTGAAAAATTGCTATTTTTCGGTCGTTTAAATTTGACCGAACTGAACAAAACACATTTTCGTTCGCCATGCTCACATATTAATTCAGAAAATTCCATAAATTGAAACCTAGCAATACATTGACATTCTGGTTCCAACAAAAGTGGTTTCGCCTAAAACAGTAGTCGTTTTAAAATTGACTATTTTCACTGGCTTTAATATTATTTAAAAAATGAAAATTTTAATTTCTGGCACATTTTTCCACCAAACTATTTTAAATAAAAATTTTAAATTGGTTCAGATTTTCCGGGTCGTTACAATCTCCCCCACTTAAGAGTTTTTCGTCCCCGAAAAGGAAACAAAGTAAAGTAGGAAACAAGACAGAAAATGTAAATTGGGGTAAATGTACCTTAACACAAGAGTTATTCGGAGATGTCCACTCTGCACTTGGGGTAAGCCTTTTTGATGCTATCCTCTGTCTCCTAAGTACAGTCTCTAGGATCCCCACTCCATTGAACCTTGACTAGGTTGATCCTCTTGTTCCTCAAAATTTTGGTTTCCTTGCCAATGATCTTTATCGGGTCTTTTCTCACTGTTAGGTTCGGAGCAATATCCAGGACCTGTTGATTTAATTCATCCTCAATCAGATCTGGATCATGCACATGCTTGCGGAGTTGAGACACATGAAATACATCATGCACCCCTAGCAACCAGTCAGGCAGCTGCACTCTATAAGCGAGAATACCAATCCTTTCGAGAATAGGAAATGGACCAATGAACGTCAGTGCCAACTTTCCAGTCTTCCCAAAGCGAATTACGCCTCTTAATGGAGAAACCTTCAAGTATACTCGATCACTAACAGAGAATTCTAAATTTCTTCTTCGCTTGTCTGCATAGCTCTTCTGTCGGCTCTGAGCAGTCAATAGGCGCTTCTTAATCATGTCAACCTTATCTGATGCTTCACGAACCATGTCGAGGCCCAAGACTAGTCGATTACCTGACTCCACCCAACATGCCGGAGGTCTGCATGGTCTACCATATAATAATTCAAACGGTGACATTTTCAAGCTTGCTTGGTAGCTATTATTATAAGAGAATTCCACCAAGTGCAAGTGATCCTCCCATGAACCGCCATAATCAAGGATGCAAGCTCGCAACAAGTCTTCTAAAATATGGTTCACCCTCTCAATTTGGCCATCTTTCTGAGGGTGATAGGCAGTGCTCAGATTCAACTTGGTCCCAAGCTCTTCTTGGAAAGCTTCCCAGAATTTGCTAGTAAATATAGGATCCCGATCACTAACAATGCTTTTGGGAACCCCATGCAGTCTGACTATCTCTTTAAAATAAAGCTGTGCCAAACTTCGAGCTGTTCTATTGGACCGAACAGGGATGAAATGGGTAGACTTTGTTAAGCGGTCTACTATCACCCATATACTATCGTTCCCTTTTCTGCTTTGGGGCAAGCCATCTATAAAGTCCATAGACATTTCCTCCCACTTCCACCCTGGAACTCCCAACGGTTGCAAAAAACCTGCTAACTTCTGTTGATCCCTTTTAACTTGCTGACAAGTTGGACATCTGGCAACGTAAATAGAAATATCTCTCTTCATCGCTTTCCACCAAAAGGTGCGCTTAAGATCGTGGTACATCTTGCTTACACCTGGATGGACGTTGATTTTAGATTTGTGGCACTCATCCATAACTTCTCTTTTTAGCTCAGCAATGTCTCGCACACAAATTCGCCCTTGTAATCTAAGAGTTCCATTACTGTCAATATGGAAGCTTGAGGCTTCGCCCTTTCGAACTCGTTCACAAAGCATCTGAATAAATTTATCATTCTTCTGAAGAGTAGAAATTTTATCAATCAAAGTAGGAGTGATAATGAGACTGGCGAGGATGAGATTGTCGCTATCTGCATTCTTTTTACTGAGCGCATCGGCTACAACGTTGGCTTTCCTTGGAGTATATGGGATATCCAGGTCGTAGGCTGCAAGAAATTCAACCCAGCGTTGCTGCCTCATATTCAAATCTTTTTGGGTAAATAGATGCTTCAAGGATTTGTGATCCGCATATATTTCGAACTTCTCACCCAAGAGATAATGTCTCCATATTTTAAGAGCAAACACAATAGCCATTAGCTCAAGATCATGCGTGGCGTAATTCTTCTCATGCGGTTTCAGGTGGCGGCTAGCATATGCGACTACTTTGCCTCTTTGCATCATCACCGCACCAATACCTTAAATAAATAAGGGATACCAAGTTAAAATGAGATTTGACATTAAAAGAAAATGTTATCTCTGACATGTTGATGTATAAAAGAAACAAGCTTGTTTAGAAGCATCGGTCCAGACCTTCAAATCCTGATTGACATCTATAATGGTCAACACAGGAGCATTGGTCAACCTCTTTTTTAGATCTTGGAAAGCTGTCTCGCATTCGGGTGTCCAATTGAATTTCGTATGCTTCTTGGTCAGGTTTCAATGGACAAGCCACCTTCGAAAATCTTTGACAAATTTCCGATAATAGCCAACCAGTCCTAAGAAACTTCTGACCTCTGTGGGAGTTCTAGGCTGCTTCCACTCTTGGATGGCTGAGATCTTTCCTGCATTTACTGAGATGCCTTCTTTTGATACAACATAGCCGAGGAATTTCACCTCTTCTTGCCAGAATATGCATTTGGAGAATTTGGCTTTCAACACATTTCTTCGCAAAATCTCCAAGACTTCTCTCAGATGTTGTTCGTGCTCAGCAGTGGATTTAGAAAAGATGAGGATGTCATCGATGAACACGAGAACAAATTTATTTAAAACATCTCGGAAAACTCTATTCATCAAATCAACAAAGTATGCTGGAGCATTACATAGACCGAAGGGCATTACTAGCCATTCATAGAATATATCCGGTCCTCTGAAAGCAGTTAAAGGCACACACTCCTCTACGATGCAGAGTTGATGGAAGCCTGTAGCTAGGTCCATCCTAGAAAATACTCATGCTCCATGCAAGTGGTCTAATAGATCATCAATTCGTGGTTGTGGATATTTGTTTTTCAGCGTTTGTTTGTGGAGATCACGGTAATCCACACATAGCCTGAGTGTACCGTCAGATTTTGGGACGAACACCACTGCTGCACCCCATTCTGAGAAGCTGGGCCTGATCAGACCCTTCCACAAAAGTTGCTTTGTTTGATTTCTCAGCTCCTCTTTTTCTTTTGGCGACATTCTCCGAATGGGATGTACGACAGGCCTTGCATTCGGAGCTAAATCAATTCGGAAGCTGATTTCTCTATGCGAAGGTAAGCCCTCAACTTCTTTGAATACATCAACGTAATCTCTGACGACAGGGATATCCTCAATAGAAGTAGGGGTGACTTCTAGAGAAGACCAGAATGCTTTTCTGTCGGTAGCTGAGCCGTGGCATGGTATAGATATAGTATCTCCAAATTTGGGTTTGATTTTAACTATTCTTTCAGCGCATACTAACTCAGCCTCATTGTAACAACCCGCATTCTACGCATCGGAAGATCGTAGAATATTTATTTCTTTCCCATATTAAGTTGTATGGTCATGTAACTTTGGGAAACAACCATTAGAGTCATTTCCCATGCTAATGATTTTTGTCGATTTTTAAATGACCGTTTTGCCCCTAGCAGATCTTGTTTCGGCCATAACTTTTGATTGGAAAGGAATTTTGAACTGAAACCACTTCCATTAGATTCGTTTGATGGTTTACCTATCCGTAGAGTGGTCACATGTGAAAAACGGACTTACCGTTTGGGAGATATAGCTGAAATAAGGTTTGGAAGGTGAAAAACTGCTTAACCGGGCCGAATAAGGTTATTAGTGAATGGGCCCATAACCCATTTCGGGATTAGGGTTATGGGGAGGCTGAAATGAGTTAGGGTTTCATTTCATTTTAGTTTTCTAGCCTCCACTTACCTCTAAGAAACCCTAAAAATGGCCTCCAACCTCTAAATCACCTCCAAATCAATTTCTACTCGAAGATTGGGCTTGGCAATATCAAATCAAGGCGAATCAACACCAAATCAACATTAGAGCTGCTGTTTTGCATTGGGATCTTCACCAAATCTGAGATTTATTTTAGATATAAGTTTTGTTTGTGGCTAAGGTGAGTGATTTGCATAGTTCATCACTAATTATGGTTGATTAAGGGTAATTAGTGAAGATTAGCGAATTTATATGCTAATAAATTCTGGAAAAATACTTATAAATTCTTAAACACCATTTTTGCCTCTATTAGAAGTTTGGACTGATTTTGTTAAGTTTTGTTAATCCTATGGTGAGTTTTACCTAAACACGCTTAAGGGAAATTAAGGGGTTTTGGGTATGTTTGATCCATTTTACATGCTATGATTTGTGTTTTGGTGTTTGGGGTTGATACTACATGTTGCTAGCTATGCAGGGACCGGATCGCGGATCGCCCCTATGTGCCACGACCCGGACCGGAGACCACGATCCGATGGTGGGAGGAGCTCGAACTCGAACCGCGTCACGCGCTAGAGCACCCGATCGCATGCCATCTCAGATCCGACCCGATCCACTTCAGAAGATCCGAACCGATGTGCATCCACGATCTGAAGGGGAGGAGCATCACGACCGAAGGGAAGCGCCACGAGCTATGGAGCACGACCCGAACCAGTGGGAGTGCCTCGACCCGATCCGACCTGACGAAGGTGGAGCACGATCCGAACCGGTGAGGAAGCACGGTCACGAACCGAAGGGTGCCAGGGGACCACGAACTGAAGGGTACCACGATCCATTGAAAGATGATAAAGGCCGAACCGATCCGGTGATGACCAATAACCCGAGATGCAAAGGTAGTCCAAAGGGAAGTTAGAGCTCAGGGTCCATTTGAGGATCAATGAGTTCACTTCATGGTTGGGCTTTGCTGCGGGACATGTGCTAAGGAGTTGTCGACGTTCATAACTTTGATTTACCATGAATGATAAGGACTACGTTATCAGTGCAGTAGAGTCACTATGACTCGAGGGGCAAAGTGATCGTAGTAAGACTATGAGCCAGTGCAGTAGAGTCACTATGACTCGAGGGGCATAGTGGACATAGTAAAGGATTAGTAGAACTATGAGCCAGCGCAGATGGGGTGAACAACCCCATGGGGCAAGTGGACATAGTAAAGGATTGGTAAGGCTATGAGCCAGTGCAGATGGGGTGAATAACCCCATGGGACAAGTGGACATAGCGAAGGATTAGTGGCTATGTATCAGTGATCATAGCAAAGTATTGAGGTGATCGAAGTGGTGAATATCGTATGCTTTACGCACTGAGTGAGAGATGTGAGGATGGTTGCCATGCTTGATTGTTTTCCATCACTATGACATGCACACTGCACCCCGTATCTTCACACCATATGTTATTGGCACCTTAGAGTGTTGTACAGTATGTAGTGCTAGCTCTTTGGTTGCAGGTCCAGGTTCAGGTATGGTTTAGTATACCTGTTATTGTTCTGTTTAGATGCTTATCGCTCATACCAGACTTTTTGTCTGACCCAGAGTTTTATGTCTCTTCTTATTACTCTGGGTGCTCACACGAGCAGACTAGAGACAGGTTAGCTGGTGGTGCACGAGTAGCTGATTTGGAGGCGAGCAAGAGGCTTCCACGTATGATATATAGATATTCTCCCTGCGTCGTTGGTGGTCACTACTTGGGCATTAGTAGTGTGCCTTCTTTATCTTGCTTTTGCTTTAGAGACAGTATTTTAAAAGTTGAAATAAGCTGTATTTTGGATTTCCGCTGCTATGATGCTTAGTCCTAGTTTTCAGCTTATGCACTGTCTCACCTGTGTTATGTCAAGTATGTTGTTATTATATTTTATTCTATGCACTGTGAGACATTCTACAGGTTCTTTGTTGATTTTTCGTTTTCTTTCTTTTCTTCTGATGACCGTCCCGTGCTAGCTGGACATGTGTACAACGCACCTTTGGAGTAAATGTTGGTTGGTGCGGGGCGGGCCGTCACACTTGGTATCAGAGCTCTAGGTTGCGTAGTTAACCTAGGGAAAGACACTAGGGGGAGATAGTACGTATATGAGAGCGCGTATTTGTGATTACTTTGGTTTTCAAAAGCTATATATATATACTATTAGTAGTATAAGAATGAAGTCGTACTGCACTAGCACCACTATGGGGTCGTTAATCATTTCTCTTTACAGATTGAACGATGAGTAGAGACACCAGGGGTGCTGGTAGAGGGACCAACCATGGGAATGCTTCTGACATGAGGGCAATGTTCACCAACTTCATGAGGGAGATGCTTAGGGATGTTCAGGGAGCAGTTTCCAATCCCGGAAATGGTGGTGGTCCAGTAGTGCAGGCGCCTAGGGTCGATTTCGCCAAGTTGTGCAAGGATTACACTAACTTTGGTGGAAAGTCGTTCCATGGAACGGAGTCGGCCACAGATGTTCAGGATTGGTTGGATAGCTGTGATCGTATCTTCGACGACTTGGGTATTGAGGATGCGATGAAGAGAAGGCTAGCGTCTCGTCAGCTGCAAGGGCGAGCGATTAATTGGTGGAATGCCATTAGAACAGCTACTCTAGAAGATCAGGTTACTTGGGATCAGTTCAAGGCTCGCTTTAGCGAGAAGTTCATTCCAGCTGCCCAGAAGTCAGTGTTGTTTAAGAGATTCTTGGAACTCAAGCAGAATGGTAAGGCAGTCTCTGACTATATTGCTGAGTTCGACACTTTGTCGAAGTATGGACTATCTCTTGTCGATACTCCTGAGAAGAAGAATGAGAAGTTCATTACTGGGTTGGATGGATACTAGGGGGAAAGGCTTATTAACCACATCGATGAGACTTTTGAAACGATTGTGGGGAAAGCTTTGAGATCAGAGAGTCTTTACCCTAAGCCAAAGACTGAGGCTGCATCCGCAGAAGGGCCAAAACCGCAAGCGGGCGGCGGAGGCAAGAATAACTCTCAGAATAAGAGGAAACAGAACCAAGCTAAGGATGGCTAGAAAAAGAGTAAGAAAGATGTTGAGTGCTTCAGCTGTGGTAAGAAGGGCCATTATGCTAAAGAATGTCGGGCCAAGCCAGCGGAAAGGAAGTGCTACAACTGTGTCCAAGTGGGACATCATAAGGATAAGTGTCCACAACCTCTTAAGGAGATGCAGATTGTGAAAGCATATGCTATCGATGCTGTTCCTTCTTCGTCGAATGCCCCAACTGCGGCGGAGAAAGGAAAGAATGTCGTCATTCAAGGTATGCTTTCTATTTACGATGTACCAGTTCGAGTTTTGTTTGATACTGGGGCTTCCCGTTCCTTCATATCTAGTGACCTGGTGGATAGGTTGGGACTGGAACCCGAGATAGTCGATAGACCGTTGGTTGTGACGAACCCGATTGGTGGTTCGACTAACCTTAGTATGATTTGCCGAAATTTGGTCTTATCGAGTCATGGATTTATGTTTGTGATTGCTTTGTTTTGGGCTTTACTAGGTATGGCATTATATTGGGGGTCGATTGGCTCCAAAGATACGGGGTGGTGGTAGACTGTGAGGGCTTTTTAGTGACAGTTAGAGCGGATGATGGGCGGAGGGTAGTGTTTGCTAGTCTGCCTAGTGATGGGGTAATGGCTAGTTTTATAAATTCCCTCGACATCCCGCATGATGAGTTGTCAGATGTGCCCGTGGTTGGCCAGTATCCGGACGTCTTCGAGGAGGTGACCGGGCTTCCACCACACCGAGAGATTGAGTTCCGTATTGATCTAGTGAAAGATGCCAGACCTATAGTGATGCCACTTCGTCGTATGGCACCAAGGGAGCAACGAGAGCTCGGGGTGCAAGTCAGCAATCTTTTGAAGAAGGGGTTTATTAGAAGAAGTGTCTCCGAGTGGGGAGCACCAGTTGTGTTTGCCATTAAGGCAGATGGTTCCCTTCGTTTGTGTGTGGACTATCGCGAGTTGAATAAGGTGACGAGGAAGAATAAGTATCCTCTACCGCAGATAGATGATTTTTTTGATCAACTGGAAGGAGCAAGAGTGTTCTCCCAGTTGGACCTCGCGACAGGATTTCATCAGCTCCGAGTAGCAGATGAGAGTGTTTCGAAAACGACATTTAGGACACCGTCTGGATTCTATGAGTGGTTGGTTATGCCATTTGGGTTGACCAATGCACCAGCATATTTCGTGGATCTTATGAATCGAGTATTTAGAGATCAGTTGAACAAGTTTGTTCTTGTGTTCGTAGACGATATCCATGTTTACTCGAGGACAGAGGAGGAACACAAGGGACACTTGAGGATAGTGATGGAAGTGTTGAGGAAACACCAATTGAAAGCAAAATTTTCTAAGTGTCACTTCTGGAGGAGGGAAGTGAGATTCTTGGGCCATGTTTTTTCAGAGAATGGTATTGCCGTGGACCATGCGAAGGTGGCTACGGTAGAGGATTGGTCTACGCCCAAGAATGCAACAGACGTAAGAAGCTTCTTGGGGTTAGCTAGATACTATCGTAAGTTTATCCAGGACTTCTCTAAGATAGCAGCACCGTTGACTCAGTTGACTAAGAAGAATCAGGCCTTCGTCTGGGACGGAGTGTGTGAGAATGCATTCAAGAGTCTAAAAGAAAAGTTGACGTGTGCCAGTGCTAGTCATTCCTAAAGGGAATGAAGAAATGACGGTATACACGGATGCTTGTGGTACCAGACTAGGTGTTGTATTGATGCAAGGAGGTAGGGTTGTAGCTTATGCTAGTCGGCAACTAAAGCCACATGAGAAAAGGTACCCTACCCATGATTTAGAATTAGCAGCGATCGTGTTTGCGCTGAAGATGTGGAGACATTATCTCTTAGGAGAGAGATTCGAGTTGTTTACCGATCATAAATCGTTAAAGTATCTCTTCTCCCAGAAGGATCTGAATCTCCATCAGCAGAGATGGTTAGAGTTCTTGGCTTCGTATGATTTTGATATCTCATACACACCAGGAAAAGGTAATGCGATAGCCGATGCCTTGAGTAGGAGACATGCCAGTTTAGGGGCTATGTTTCTTGAATGGAAGCAACTGGAGTATATCGCAGGGTTTGATTTCAGACCAAAGTGCGAATTGGATCCAGAAATGCTAGCTAGTTTGGCGATCAGACCCACTTTGATAGAGCGGATTGGTTCCAGTCAGAGGGACGATCCTAACCTATTGGAAATCATCTCCAAGTTAGAAACGGGAATCGATGGGGAGATGAACAAGTATGGGCTTGATCGAGATAGATGGCTTAGAAAGAATGGAAGACTAGTTGTACCCAACGTGAATGGTTTGAGAGATGAAGTGCTTAGAGAATGTCATCACTCAAAACTAACTATACACCCCGGCGGTGATAAGATGTATCGAGACATGAGACACACTGACTACTGGGAAGGGATGAAAAGAGACGTTGGGATGTTTATATCCAAATGTATGAATTGCCAGCTAGTTAAAGCCGAGCAAAAGAAGCCTAGTGGTTTGTTGCAACCATTAGAAATTCCCGAATGGAAATGGGAGCAAGTCTCGATGGATTTCATCGATGGTTTACCAAGGACTAGATCGGGATATGATAACATTTGGGTAATTGTGGATCGATTGACCAAGAGTGCAAGATTTATACATGCTAAGTCAAACAGAACTGCAGCTAAGTTAGCAGAATTGTATATGAAGTGGGTAGTGAGATTTCATGGAGTACCTAAAAGCATTGTGAGTGACCGAGACCCGTTGTTCACTAGTGGGTTTTGGAAGAGCTTACAAGAGGCTCTAGGGTCAGAATTACATCTCAGTACCGCGTATCATCCTCAAACCGATGGTCAGACGGAGAGGGTGAATCGTATATTGGAAGATCTCTTAAGAGCTTGTATATTGGATTTTGGTGGATCATGGGAAGACTATTTGCATCTAGTAGAGTTTGCATATAATAATAGTTACCAATCCAGTATCGGTATGGCTCCATTTGAAGCTTTGTACGAAAGACCGTGCAACTCACCATCATGTTGGATAGAGACCGGTGAGAAGTTTGTGCTTGGACCAGATGTGGTAAGGGAAACCTCGGACAAGATTAAGATCATTCAGCAACGAATGAAGGCTGCCCAAGATAGGCAGAAGAGTTATGCTGATAAGAGAAGAAGAGACTTAAAATTCTTCGTTGGTGACGTGGTGTTTGTCAAGATTTCTCCGCTGAAAAACGTGATACGATTTGGCAGGAGAGGCAAGTTAGCACCAAGATTTGTTGGCCCATTCCCAGTTCTTGAACTAGTTGGGAATTTGGCATATAGAGTTGACTTACCAGAAAAGATGGTGGGAGTTCACAACTTATTTCATGTTTCCCAACTAAGGAAGTTCGTACACGACCCAGATATGACTATTTCACCTGATCAGTTAGAGGACTTCGAAGTAGAACCCGAGGCGGTTGCGAACCGCAAGTCGATTCGTATTATCGAGCACGATACGAAGCAACTTCGAAGGAAGGCGGTGAAACTAGTCAAGGTTCAGTGGGGCGAGAACGAGAATGACTGTACTTGGGAGACAGAGGAGAGCATTAGGAATACGTATCCCGAACTCTTCGTCTGGTAAGATTTACTTCGTAATTTAGTTATTCCGCATGCTAGGATAGACTTGTTTTGCTTGTTTGCATGGTTGATTGTTGTTGTTTATGGCTGATAGGCATGCGGGACCCTTTGTGTATTTTGGTTAGGGAATTTCGGGGGCGAAATTTCTTAAGGGGAGGGGGGAGAATGTAACAACCCGCAATCTACGCATCGGAAGATCGTAGAATATTTATTTCTTTCCCATATGAAGTTGTATGGTCATGTAACTTTGGGAAACAACCATTAGAGTCATTTCCCATGTTCATGATTTTTGTCGATTTTTAAATGACCGTTTTGCCCCTAGCTGATCTTGTTTCGGCAATAACTTTTGATTGAAAAGGAATTTTGACCTGAAACCACTTCCATTAGATTCGGTTGATGGTTTACCTATCCGTAGAGTGGTCACATGTGAAAAACGGACTTACCGTTTGGGAGATATGGCTGAAATAAGGTTTGGAAGGTGAAAAACTGCTTAACCGGGCCGAATAGAGTGATTAGTGAATGGGACCATAACCCAATTCGGGATTAGGGTTATGGGGAGGCTGAAATGAGTTAGGGTTTCATTTCATTTCAGTTTTCTAGCCTCCACTTACCTTTAAGAAACCCTAAAAATGGCCTCCAACCTCTAAATCACCTCCAAATCAATTTCTACTTGAAGATTGGGCTTGGCAACATCAAATCAAGGCGAATCAACACCAAATCAACATTAGAGCTGCTGTTTTGCATTGGGATCTTCACCAAATCAGAGATTTATTTCAGATCTAAGTTTTGTTTGTGGCTAAGGTGAGTGATTTGCATAGTTCCACACTAATTATTGTTGATTAAGGGTAATTAGTGAAGATTAACGAATTTATACGCTAATAAATTCTGGAAAAATACTTATAAATTCTTAAACACCATTTTTGCCTCTGTTAGAAGTTTGGACTGATTTGGTTAAGTTTTATTAATCCTATGGTGAGTTTTACCTAAACATGCTTAAGGGAAATTAAGGGGTTTTGGGTATGTTTGATCCATTTTACATGCTATGATTTATGTTTTGGTGTTTGGGGTCGATACTACATGTTGCTATGACTGTATGGTATGCTTTGTGATTGTTTAGAAGTGTTAGATTTGTCGAAAACGCCGTCGAATGGTGTAAAACAAGTCATAGGGAAGCTGTGCAGGGACTGGATCGCGGATCGCCCCTATGTGCCACGACCCGGACCGGAGACCACGATCCGATGGTGGGAGGAGCTCGAACTCGAACCACATCACGCACTAGAGCACCCGATCGCATGCCATCTCAGATCCGACCCGATCCACTTCAGAAGATCCGAACCGATGTGCATCCACGATCTGAAGGGGGAGGAGCATCACGACCGAAGGGAAACGCCACGAGCTATGGAGCATGACCCGAACCAGTGGGAGTGCCTCGACCCGATCCGACCTGACGAAGGGGGTGCACGATCCGAACCTATGAGGAAGCACGGTCACGAACCAAAGGGAGCCAGGGAACCACGAACTGAAGGGTACCACGATCCGTTGAAAGATGATAAAGGCCGAACCGATCCAGTGATGACCAATAACCCGAGATGCAAAGGTAGTCCAAAGGGAAGTTAGAGCTCAGGGTCCATTTGAGGATCAATGAGTTCACTTCATGGTTGGGCTTTTCTGCGGGACATGTGCTAAGGAGTTGTCGACGTTCATAACTTTGATTCACCATGAATGATAAGGACTACGTTATCAGTGCAGTAGAGTCACTATGACTCGAGGGGCAAAGTGATCGTAGTAAGACTATGAGCCAGTGCAGTAGAGTCACTATGACTCGAGGGGCATAGTGGACATAGTAAAGGATTAGTAGGACTATGAGCCCGCGCAGATGGGGTGAACAACCACGAATAGGAGATAGGAACTTTACAATACTGACCTAGAATGAGGGAACCTCCTATCGGGCTATTAGCTCTAATCAACTCTTTAAGTTTCTTTGGTTTAAGTCTTAACTTTTTAATTGCATCATTAGAGATAAAACTTCGTGCAGCACCAGTGTCAAACAAAGCAGTAATAGGAATGTCTTTAATATTAAGAGTACCTCCTAAGACATCGGGTTTACCTGGACCCCCGGTAGAAGCTGGTGCAACCGCTCCTTCATAAACATGCGCCACTTGAGAATTCTTTAGCAGTGGGCAGTTTGCCTTGATGTGCCCCTTCTGATGACAATTGTAGTAATCCCTCTTATCCTGAGAACTCTGGCTACGATTCTGGCTAGGTCCCGATTCGTTCCTCTTGGCCTTTTTAGGAGCCTTACACTAGAAATCAAAATGCCCAATCTTGCCGCAATTATAGCATTTCACCTTGCTCCTGTCCCTCTTCTTCCCTTAGGGTTTAGCGGCAGAAGAATTGCTTGCCTCCGGTTTCTTGTTAGCCTGTTCCTTTTGGTTGTTGCCTTGACTTTTCACTTTATCCTGCTGTCCAGACTCGTCATTCTCCTCGTAGCGGTAATCCATCTCTATTACTTCATTGAATGGGAGCTTGATATGAGTGGTAACTCTATTCAAATATTTCTTTGAAAGTCCTTTGATGAATCTTTTATTCTTCTCGACTCGATCTTGAATAAATCCAGGAGCATAACGTGAGAGCTCATCAAACTTCCTCACATAATCAGAGACAGACATATTCCCTTGCTGTAAGTTGACGAACTGCTCGCGAAGGCGCTCTATTGCTTGTGGGGGAACATACTTGTCATTGAAAAGTTCTTTAAATTTGGCCCAAGACATATTGGCCACGTCATTGCAGATCTTGACCGTATCCCACCAATGCCCAGCTTCATCCTTTAATTGCCATACTGCCAGGAAACGCTTTCGCTGATCCTCCAATTCTAAGCCCTCTAAGATCTTTTCACAGTCCTTAAGCCATGCCTCTGCCTGGATCGTAGACTCTCGCCCCGTGAAAGGTACACCTCCTAGATTTCTGAATTTCTTTGACATTCTCTCCAAGTCGAAGGGCTGTGGAGGTGGTTGTGCTACGACCTCTGAAGTAGGTTGTTCCTGAGTAATGGGGGTCTCATCTCTAGGGTTCCCCGAGGCTCTCCCTCGGGCTCCTCCTCTGGCCCCGCCTCGAGTTCCACCTCGGGCTCCACCCCGGGCTATTCTTGCTCTGGTATCCATTTAAATCAGTCTGTACCATCAAGGGAAGAGTCAGACCAACAGAAATGAATTTTTTTAAGGAAAGATAAGATAAGGACAAAGTTAAAAGATAACGATGTAATGACTAATAAGTATGGGTTATTCTACTGTGCTCATTCTAGGACAGTACTAGACCTATCTCCAACGAGCTACTCGCCTTAGAATAATGTGGATTCTATCTAGACAAATTGTTCTAAATATGTTATATTCCGAAGCTAAGGTTAACCTTAGGCTCTGATACCAACTGTGAAAAGCCCAAACTTCCATGGTGTGAAAGTTAGGATAATCATTTGGAATACAACATATTTATAACAACAACAGATCTCAAATAATATCATAACACATAATTATTGCAGCGGAAAGATATAAGTCATAAACATCACATCAACAGAACCACAGAGTACGCAGTTTACAGGATACAACTTAGCAAAATAAAAGTCTGAATCAAAGGAAATAAGTTCCAACTCCAAACGTACATCAAAATCCAAGATAGAATAAAGTCTCTAAAGCAAAAGATAAAGATAAAAGAGAGTCTTCGCCTTCTCCTTCAAAGTAGTCTTCAATCCAGAAAATGTCTCCCTAAGAACCTGTCACTCAGCTGCCCGTGTAAAGAGAGGGCACCCGAGTTTGCAAAGTGAAACAAATATCGAGTCAGTCGTGGGACTGGTATGAGAAATCTTTTTATACTAGCTAACATTATAGCGAATCATAGGACCACGCCGCTAACGCGGAACGGGTTTTCTCCATTTGATTGCCAGTGCATAATTTATTAAAGTTTATACAGAAATAACGAAATGACTTTTGAAAAATGAAACTATCATAAGACTCAAGTCCTATCACACAATGCAACGTAAACATGAGGATAGAGTTTTCCCTTATGATGATCAAACATGCTTAATACGTGTAAAATAATATTTTAATATTATTATTAGTGTCTAAGCAGTATTAAAATACTTCAATATAAATTTATCAATCCTAGACGGCATAGTACCCCATCCTACTATGTCGCCGTATATAAGTTTACAATCAAGACCGTAATGTCGTATTGCAAATCGGTTTTCCGTCATGAAATCGAGGCTAGGGATCGTCCTCTCCGATTCGAGACACTCTAGCAAGTGCCTCAGGATCCCCCGCAGTGAACCCTTGGAGCGGTAGGGCCGGTCCCCAGCTAACGGTGGTGGATTATTTATGCCTGAACACACGTTTCCCAGTCCCTTTGGACCTATAGTATGGCCACTAACAACCTATAAAACCCGAGGTACCTCAATCCAAAATCCACAGAAGTAAAATGCCAGTCAGTTTAAGCACTGACACTACCCCTAGCTAGAAAGAAACGTGTGCACTCCCTACGGTCCATATCCCGTTTTTGACTCATACCGGGGTGTGAGGCTCGCGAAGTCACGCTATACACAAAGCTATGCCTAAACAGACTATGCTTTGATCATCAACCACAAGGCCTGCTTTTCAACAAAAGCCTTGATCATTGCATCTTGGCGTGCCACATTGACAATTCACGCCATGCGATCGATAACTATTACTATATACCAGGGTGTTAAGCAGAGAATGAATTCTCCACCACCAAACAGACATATATTAATACAAATCGATTTAATTACATGGAATGAATTCCAACGTCAGACACACATCCATTTACAAGTCCGTTCTGGGTCTGAACGAAACCGGAGACACCTGATAGGTTCTCGTTTATCTGGACAATCCACACATACGTTCGGACAACTACTGCTTCAACCCCGTCCTGGGAGCAAGTCAGTCCAAGGCATCAGTAGTCGTTGCCCATTCGATGTGAAGATCATCGGTCTTCTACCATCGTCTTCTTATATCTTTGATTTAATCGCCGTGCAATTATTTGAAATGAGTTAAACCCGATCTTTTCAAATAATTGACGCATAATTATCATTTAAATCATTTCATATTTATTTATAACTGTCTATCACTATTTCTATTTATAAAAATAGCTCAAAATAATAAAACGACGCTTCGGGTCAGTGGGCGGCCCTGGCGCTATTTTTACCAAATTTTGATTTACACATATCCTGAAATCTAACCGTTGGATTTTGACGAAATTTATATCGTTGGAAAGATCTTGCCAAAGCGGTCCTAACGGTTCCAGTTTTGGGAAAATCCGACGGTCGGATCTTTCGGTATAACCGTTTAAAGTTACGATTGCCGATACGCGAACTACCGCGCGCGTTTCTTTTAGTTTTATATTTATATTTATATATAGCTATATATATAAATATAAATCGTTTGACGATTTCAACTATTATAATCTATTCTTTTTACCGCACTTAAAGTGACGACAAAAACATTATTCTTAATTTACTCTTTTTATCGCGTCTAAAATGACGATAAAAATATCACTCTTTTTATTTATAACTAAATTATAAATAAAATTCGCCTTTTAAAATTCAAGTTTTTATTCGTAACTAATTTGTAATTAAAAAGGTGTAATTATTTTCTATGTTTTTCATTTACTTTTCTTATTTATTTACACTACATGTATATAACTGTTTTCATTTTCTTTTTCTTCTCTATTTATCCTAAATGTAAATAAATGTCCCTTTTCTCTTTTTATTGTTTAGATACCTAAGTGTAAATAAATGTATCATCTCAAATTACATATCCTCTTTACATAAGAATGTAAATAAATGTGTTCTCTAATTTTATTCTTTCATCACTAAGTTTATTCTTTTTATTTACATAAGAAGGTGTAAATAAAGTTGTTTTCAAATTATGTTCCTTTTTATTCACATAAGAAAAATGTAAATAAAGTTCCATCGCTAAATTTGTTCATTTTAAATTACAAAGGGAATGTAAATAAAAATGTGTGTTATCCAGTTTGTTCTTTTATTTACAACGGAAATGAAAATAAAATATCATTTCACATTTTGTTCTTTTATTTACAAAGGGAATGTAAATAAAAATATCATTTCACATTTTGTTCTTTTATTTACAAAGGGAATGTAAATAAAAATATGTGTTATCAAGTTTTGTCCCTTTTATCAACAAGCGTAATGTAAATAAGATCACCTTTTCAATAATCAAGTTTTATCTCTTTTTTTTCAATACCCCAAAAAAAATGTCCTTTTCGTCTAATTCATTTTTAATACACAAAAATGCACTTTTTATGTTTCTTTATTTTCATTACATAAAAATGTCCTTTTTGTGTTTCTTTATTTTCATTACATAAAAATGTCCTTTTTATGTTTCTTTATTTTCATTACATAAAAATGTCCTTTTTATGTTTCTTTAAAAAAAATGTAAATTCTTTTATTTTACATTGAAAATGTAAATGCCCCTTTTTATTTCTTCTATTACATTGAAAAATGTAAATCTCTTATTTCTTTTCCTTTACATTGAAAAATGTAAATATTTTATTGGAGATATTTTCCTATCTAACACACATGTCAATTTGGTGTCAAAATATGATAATAAAAATATAATGGTTTTTGTCTAACCATTTCTATTTACCCAACGTCGTAATTTCAATGTCAACAATATGATAATATGGTTTTTGTCTAACCATTTCTATTTACCCAACGTCGTAATTTCAATGTCAACAATATGATAATATGGTTTTTGTCTAACCATTTTCTAAGTTTTATTCACATTAGAGAACTCAAATAAAAAGTTAATTTATTTTTCTACATAATATTTGCATTGTAAAATGCAAATAAAAAGATGGACTTTTATTTCTAAATTTTAGGTGTCAATGTATATGTTCAATACGATATCTTAATACATGAAACAATCTAAATTTTGGTGTCAACTACATGTAATTTAGTGTTTAAGTTTTCATGTCAACACAACGATGGCAACCTATAATTCGGTGTCAAGTTTCATGTCCACACACACATCAACAACATTTGATTTGGTGTAAAGTTCTCATGAATCAAAATAAAGGTCTCGTCTTTATTTTATTTTGTGAATCAAAATAAAATATTTAAACTTTATTTTTCCTATAAAACAAAATAAAAGAACTAAACTTTCTATACTTTTTAAACCAAAATAAAGATTCAAACTTTCTGTTTATTTTGCAAATCAAAATAAAAATTCAAACTTTCATTTATTTTATGAATCAAAAAAAAAAGATTTACCTTTCTTTGATTAACAATAAAAATTCAAACTTTCATTTATTTTGTGAATCAAAAATAAAGATTTACTATTCTTTTGTTTTGTTAATCAAAATAAAAATTCAGCTTTCATTTATTTTGTGAATCAAAAATAAAGATTTACTTTTCTTTTATTTTGTTAATCAAAATAAAAATTCAACTTTCATTTATTTTGTGAATCAAAAATAAAGATTTACTTTTCTTTTATTTTGTTAATCAAAATAAAAATTCAACTTTCATTCATTTTTTGAATCAAAAATAAAGATTTACTTTTCTTTTATTTTGTTAATCAAAATAAAAATTCAACTTTCATTTATTTTGTGATTCAAAAATAAAGATTTACTTTTCTTTTATTTTGTTAATCAAAAAAAAAATCAACTTTCATTTATTTCTAAAAAGAAGAAGATTCAAAAGGATTAAATAAATAAATATATATATATATATATATATAAAGATGAGAACTTTATAGAGATTACATCAAGATGTATAGATCCAAACAAACATGGTTGTATCATGACATCACACATCATTACAAATCATACAGACAAATAATAATTTCTAATTACCACATCGCACCTATGATATTTACGAACATACAGTGATTCACATAACAAGTATAATTAAATTATTTAATTATTCAAAATTTAGAAATCTCACCTTATACTCAAGCCGATCTAAAAATCCAAACGAACTCAGAAATCGTTCCAATCAGTTTCAGCAAGTTCTATTCGACGTTATGGTTCAAATGAATATGAAAATTTCAAATTCCGATCACGTATGAATAAATTACTAATTTTATAATTAAATAAATAAATTTGCCACGCTTATACATGTTAGAATTTCAGTTTCATTACCTCAGAAGTCACGGCTGTGTATTCTCGTTTTTGTTCAAATTTTTGGATCCAAATATCCGTCAATCGGAGCGATGGTTTTCAGATCAGACAGGGGGGAATTGGCGGCCTTGGAGTGGCGCACCCACGACCAGTTCGCCGTTGAACTCGGTGGCGGGGTAAAGCTGGGGCGGCGGTCGAGACAGCGGGTGTTTGTGGGGTTGGTGCGAGCGCTACAGATCACGGTTTGAGGTGGTGACCGTATGGATTTAAGGAGGATGGAAATCTCTTCGAAGTGGTGTATGGATTGGGTTTTAATTTGTGGAGATGGAAGAGAAATTAGAAGGAGAAGCAAGGAGCTGTTTCAGCCATGGAATAGAGGAGGGCGGCGGCTATGAAGACAGTGAACAGTATTTGGTTTCTAGGGTTTTAAAATTTCTGATTTTTATAATAATTTTAGTGTATTTTTACAATTAAATCCCTATCTTTTAACCGGTCCAACTCCAGTCCATCAGAAGGTGACCCTAGCAAATAGCCCATGTTCCGGATCCAACGGGCCAGGTCACGTCAGCCCAAACGGCTGTCTGTGGCCTGTTTTATTTAATTTTATATTTAAACTTTTATTAAATTAATCCGTTCGCGTAAATAAATTCACCGAGGCCACATACGGACTCGGAAAAATCCAGAAAAAAATATATTTGTCTTCGTTACGATGATACGGTCCTAACAAAATTAATTTCGTCGAATTCTGAGCTCGTTTGAAAAATGGCTGTTTTTCAGTCGTTTAAATTTGACTGAACTGAACGAAACACATTTTCTTTCGCCACGCTCACATATTAATTCAGAAAATTCCATAAATTGAAACCTAGCAATAAATTGACATTCCGGTTCCAACAAAAGTGGTTTCGTCGAAAACAGAGGTCGTTTGAAAATTGACTATTTTCACTGGCTTTAATATTATTTAAAAAATGAAAATTTTAATTTCTGGCACATTTTTCCACCAAACTATTTAAAATAAAAATTTTAAATTGGTTCGGATTTTCCGGGTCGTTACAATATACATAGCAACCATATAAAAAAATGATTTTTATATATACGACTTTGAAATAAAAATGTGATTTTGAAATATATGAAGCGTTATTAAAAATATTATTTTTAATATAAATTTCGTGAAACAGATTGCGTTGGAATCAAAACAGCGAATCTGAGCGTCCGTTAAAGAATGAAGGAGTGGAAACCCAAGGTGAGAACTCCTTAATATAATTGCTTGTTTAGTTATTTATTTTATAACTGCATATATGAACTACTCCCCGTCGTCCACAGACCATGGACGACTTGTTTGTTTGATTGTTTTGTGAAAATTGTTTGTGATTTGAAATGGATTGTATAATAATAGTCATGAGTAGAATAAAATATTTTATCGTTAAAAATATAATTTTTAACGTGTATATGAATAAATAAATATTCATTTACAAATCGGATGATTTGTTTATGTACACCCATTTGACCGATATGGATTGGGATGATAAATTTTACACATCGCCCAACTGCACAAATAAAATATGTGTTTATTGATTGAAAACCCACATGGGTGTTGGGATGATAATTGACATACACTAATCCCAACGGTTTAGTGGTATGTCGATCGATTGGTTGACAGGCTGTATAAGCTTTAATTATTTATATTGAATGCTTATGCAGTGTAGAATGCACCATGGATGATGGTTGATTGTTTATCTTTGCCGTGATATACATGTGTTGTATGAAATCCATACAAATCAAATTATATGTAATTGACAGTGTCTGATTCCAATTCAGAACTAAAGAATATTTTAAATAACGAATATTTTAAATGACGAAGATTTTAAAATAATGAATATTTTAAAATAATATTCAGTAAAAGATCAAAATCTGATTTTGATGTCCGATTTTGGAAGGACACGATAATATATTGAAATATATAAAGCTGTGTAGATTAGTTATGCGCCATTTTGACACGAACGATATTTATATCGATATTATTCATTTTTATAATGCGTATCGAAAAGGAAGTGATTTCAAAATCAAATGTTTTGAAAATATTATCATTTATATATTAGAGATATGGAATATTCAATTTTGATTTGAAATTGAATATGAAGTTGAAATCGTTCTGAAACCGAATTTAAAATGATTTATAAAATACATTTTAAATGGAAATCAACGAAATATATAATATATATATATATATTAAATGGCCCGAATAAAACGCGCCGCGCAGTGGTAGTTCGCGAATTTCGAACATTGACTTCAAATGGACATTACGGGAGATCCGACCGTCGGATTCTCCAAAAACCGGAACCGTTGGGTTCGTATCGAAAAGTGCTTTCCAATGAATATAAGAGATTTGAAATCTAACGGACGGATTTGGAGATATGTTCAAATCAATTTCAGAAAAGGTCGCTATGGATGCAGTTCGGTGGTCGTTATTGGAAACCGACTGTACCGGCCTTGATAAAATTATTAAAAATATCAATAATTTGTGTAAAATCATAATAAATGATTTGGAAATAATTGGGATGAAAAGTCCCATATTTGAAAAGATAAAAATATATTTTTATCGAAATGAACTAGTTATGAACTAGAATTATAATCTAGTATTTTTAAATAAATAAATTGGATTTGAAATGGTTAAAAATAACTAGAATTTTCAATATATGAATTGGAATGGATTTGAATCGAAACTATCTTTGGAATATTTCGATACTGGATTTCGTGATTATACAGACATTGTGGAGGAATTTGGAAGATATACATATCGTTATTCCCAATACGATATTTGTTGATTTCAGAATTTGATATTGAATATAAGCCGATATAATTTCTATTCAGAGCCTTATATTTAATATTGAATTGGATTTTAGGTTTATCGTGAACGGTGTTTTTAAATAACACTTATTTTTTAACCCGATTAACAATGGAACGAGATTTTGGGTTTGTCGTGAATGGTATCTTTAATAATACTGTTCTTAAGCCTAATGGAGTTAAGAAAATTAGAAACTAATTGGAGATTAGCTAAGTTGAATGGTTTCCTTGGTAGTGATCTGATGTTGGTTTCAGCCTTCGGGATTAATACTTAGGGAATTGTTCTTTTACTAATTTACGGTTAAAGACTGATGGGATGGGGTCTTCAGTAACGATGTTCTTAAACCCCGTGTGAAAAGAATAAATCTTTTTATTAAGATGTAGAGAAGAATTACCAATTAATTAACATTTAATTGGATATGAAATGTAATGTGAATTGGGTTTATTGTGAACTGTGTTTTTAACGACATTCGTTCTTTAACCCGATTTATAGTGAAATGTGATTTGGAATTTATAAATCTTTTTATTAAGATTTAATGGAATTTTCCAAAGTAAAGTTCTCCAATTTAACAAAATAAATTGGAATGGAATGGAATCCGATTTGGGAATAATAGAAGTGAACTTCTGTGGAGGAAGTTTGTTACTATATATGGAATTTAAGAGGCTTTGCCATTATTCCGTTTATATTATCAGTTGGATATGGAAGTTTTTAACGATTATATATATTGATCTATTTTTCCGTGAAGATTTCGTTGTTAATGGAATGTGATTTTGGGGTTTATCGTGAGCTGTGTTCTAAATGACATTAGTTCTTTAACCCAGTTAAAGATAAGATTAATTTCTTAACTTTGAATAATCATTAAGTAATGATTTTTGGAAATTAAAACTGAATTAGAGTTTTAATGAATCTTTAAAAAGATCGAAAGGTGAATTTGATAACTAAAATTATCAAATTCAAGAAATGATCGAGAATGGAGTATCACCAGTTTTTCTCCAAGCGATAGTTAAATTTTTAATTAGATTTGAATGTGAAATGGTAATTAATTTTACCGATAACACTGTTGCGTTAGATATGAAGTTTTACTTCATGGGATGAATAGGTTGGGATTAGGAAATTAAACAAAAGATTACTTCGGTAAGGTTCGTTAATCCGACTAGTTTGGATAAACCATAATTTGGTTTGAATTGATATCCAAAGGAAGATTAAAGAATAAATTAAGGAATTTATCTTTGATAAAATTAATGGGAACCTTTCCCAAAGGATATGAATATTTAAATAAAAGAATATTCAGAATTGGAATGAGGCATATGTTGTGTTTTTATAGCACTTGTTTATTATATACGCGAGTTATTAAGAAAGACCGGATTTATCCCAATCTGAATAACTGAATCGGCGATGAGTCGACGATGAAGACGGTGGTTGAAGACCGGAGGTCTTCACATCGTTTGGATGATTACTGATGTCTTAATTGGGCTGTACACCCAAGACAAGGTAATAAATGGTGATCGTCCAGACGTACTTGGAGATCGACAGGATATGCGAGGACCTCTCTCCTGTATTGGACATATGGGACGAGGAATAAGGTGCCTTCGGTTTCGTTCAGGCCCAGAACGTACTTGTATGGATGTGTGTCTGACATTGGACTTCATTCTGTGTGATTGATGGACATTAGTTGCATGGCGTGAAATGCCAGTGTGGCATGCTAAGATGCAAATGATAAAGGCTTCTGTTGAAAAGCAGAGTCTTGTGGTTGATGATCAAAGCACGGCTTTAATATAGCATAACTTTGTGTATAACGTTAATTCACGAGCCTCGCACCTGGTGTGAACCAGAAACGAGAGATGACATCAGGGAGGACATGCGTTTCTTTCTAGCTAGGAGTGGTGTCTGGGTTTTGCACGCCCAGATGTTTTACTTATGTGGATGACAGATAGCGAGGCGCCTCGGTTATATCGGTCACTACGGGCCGTTGGATGGTTTGGTCGGGATATGACCAGTTTATGCCCCATAGGGCGGGAAATGCATTGTTCAGGCGTTTTAATCCACTTCGTGTGTATCGGCCCTGATGATCCAAGGCTTGTCTACGCACTTGCCTGAGGCTCGGGCTAGAGAGTCTCGAAGCGGTAAGGACGATCCCTTGCCTTGGTTCACAGATGGAAATCCAACTTCCAATACGGCATTTTGCGATTTTGATTGTAGAGCCTAGTATGGCAACATAGTGGGATGGGGCACTCATGTCGTCTATGATTGATACATTTATATTTGAAGTTGTTTTTGACACTATACATTTATAGTAATGATAAAATATGAAATTTTACGTACTAAGCATTCTTGGCTAATATAAGGTAAAAACTCTATCCTTCGGCTTACATTGCATTGTGTGATGGGACCTGAGTTTTATAATAGCTTCATTTTCATTATTTACATTGCGCTGTTGTTGTATGCACTGGTATTCTTGGGGTTAAAACCCGTTCCGTGATTACGGCATGGTCCCTTGATTTACCTAACCTAAAAATCAAGCTAATAACTATTTTAGTTCTCACACCAGTCACATGACTGACCTGGAGTTTATTTTTTTAACTTAAACTCTGGGTGCTCCTATTCTCCACACGGGCAGCTAGTATTGGTTTTACTGATTTATATTCACATGATCCTGGTTTACAGCTGGAATGATATTCGGAAAGCTCTGTATCCGTGTGTCTCTTTCAGTTATGTTTAGTATTATTTTTCCGCTGCATTGTAATTTGTAAATCTCTGATATTTAATAAATGTATATTCTTTGTTCATACTCTGTATATTCTTGTACTCTGATGTATATTGTTGTAATAAGCAATGAAATGTTCTATCGTTTGCGTTCTGATTTGTCGTGTTCTCAACTCAATCCGGGCTTTCCTTTACGGGGAAGTTCGGGTCGTTTCATTTTGGTATCAGAGCTTTGGTTTACAGAGCTAGAGAACAAGGCACGTTAGAACTAAACGAAAGAATTCATCAGAGATTGGATTAGTAATATCTAATGAGAATGACTCGTTAGAGATGGGATCAGTAGTATCCTAGAACGAGTGTGAAGAGTGTTGTTTTAAACTAAGAATTAAAAACGAATATGGTTTTGAAAATTTAAACCCTATTCAATGTATTCGAATATTTACTTTAAATTTATTTGGACAATCAAGTATATAAAGATTTTGCATATACGTCTGATCCACATGTATACGAAGTCTCCAATATACTGGATAGATATAAAATCACACTCTAGTCGCCCGGTGATGATTCTGATGGTGATCACGTGCATCATCAGAATTTATGTTCGAGTTTCGAAAGTGGGATATCTATATAATTTCCAATTAGCTGGTGTGAGAACCAAAATATAGTTAGAATAAATTGTGGTGAATTGGCATGCAAAATGTGAGTTTGAATACATATATCAAAAATATGAATTTGAAAATTTAATCAACTAATTGATTGATGATTATGTAGTGTGATTATTCATTTAAACCAATATGTGAATAGACGGTAAATATAGCCAAATCGAATCGAATATTAAACTATTTTGAAATTTTGATTGAAATTGCATGCATATACATGTATATACATTGAACAAGTCATAGCAGGGAAGCTAAGCAGAGGAATAAAATTGTATGCCCGACAAATAGGTACATGTTTACTAATTTATTGGGTTTGGACGATTTTATGAGCCGATTGGCTTTTTCTTTTTGAGATGAGAGGGCCTGTGTGGTAGTTTAGGGATTTTCCCGGTGCTCCCCGTACAAAGGAGGTTATGGCGGAATTTTTCGAAAATTTAGGGTGTTAGCCAAATTTTTGAAAAATTTGAAAATTCTTAGAAACTGAAAGGTTGAAGAATGAAAGCCAAACTAAGAGTTGAGTTGATTAGTTAAACAACTTTCAGCTCCATTCCTTTTCGAGGACGAAAATATTTTAAGTGGGGGAGATTGTATCAAACTGGAAAATCAGAACCAATTTAAAATTTTTATTTTGGCAATTTTAATGAATTTTGAATATTTAAAATGAATTATTTTAAATAATAACGACTAGAAATTTATTTTGAATAGAATTAGAGCGTATATATTTATTTAAATCGAATTTGGAATATAAATATTTATTTTAATTATAAAAGGAATTGAAAATGGCGCGGTAGTTTGAAAATTTGAATTCAAATTTCAAACGAATGTATAGGATTCAAAATAAACCGGATATTAGTGAAACCAGAAATATTTGAATCTATTTGAAAATATCTTTCCAACGAATCCGAAAAATCCAAATTTCATAGCGGGAATAAAAAGTTATGTCTAGTTGAAAATTAAGAATAGTCGCTATGGAAATATATAGCCCGTAAAAATAACAATTTTGCAAACGACCTCCGTTTTCGACGTGGACTACTTTTGTTGGATCCGAAATGTCAAATTATTGCTTGATTCAAATTTTCATAATCTTTGGAATCAATATGTGAGCGTGGTGAATTTAAACGTGTTTGGTCAATTCAGTTTGAATTTAATCGACTGAAAAATGACCGTTTTTCAAACAGTCTCCAAATTCGACTAAATTAATTTGGTTACGACCGTATGGTCAATACAAAGCTATAAATTATTTTTCTGGAATTTTCAAAGTCCATATGTGACCTCGGTAAATTAAAATGTACGTTTAAATTCAATATATATTGATTTATATTTTAATTTTAAGAAAAAATGATCATAACTGTCGAATGGGCTAGAGGGACATATCCAGTTGTGTTCGGAATGGGGGTAATTAGCTAGGGGCGACAGTCGTTGAAATTGATTTGGAGTTCGAATGAAATTCAACATTTAGAAGAGAGAAAAAAATTATATATAAAATATAATATAATTTATTTTTCAAATACCCCCACCCCCGCTCAGTTTTTTTTCTTCAATCGAGGCCCCCCTTTCTACGAATCAAAAATGGCGACGCTGTTCGCCATTACCCATTGCTCCAGCCCCTCCCCCACCGCAACGTGCCGCCCCGCCTTCTCAGACACCGCCGTCCGTTCAGCAGGCGCCCCCTCTCTCTCTTCGTTCTTTAACCCTAGCCCCCTTGTTAGCAGCAGCAGCCGCCACGGGACCCACCTTCGACCACTGCGACCATCACTGCACCACCCCACAGCCCAGCGCCGCCTCCCTGGTCACCTCCTCCGCATTCAATTAGCAGCGATGAGTTTTATTTTAATTATTTTATTTTCTTTTTAAGGTAAATAATTTAGTAAAGTAAATAGTGGTTTAAAATATGATTTTGAGTATAAAAGCAGTGTTTTAGAATGTAATTTATATTTATAAATATATAAATAGATTAGAAGTATAAAAACATGATTTTATAGAAAGAGAACGTATAAAAAGATTTTATTTTTAATGTAGAAAAGGTGAGATTTTTAATGTAGAAAAGGTGAGATTTTCAATGTAGAAAAGGTGAGATTTTTAATATATGAAGAAAGGTTAGATTTTTATATAGGAAGAAAGGTTATATTTTTATGTAAAGAAAGTTATGATTTTTATAAATAAAAAGATTCGATTTTTGAAAACGGAAAGATTTGATTTTTTTTATATAAAATGATATGATTTTTGTTTATAGAAAAGATTAGATTTTTCGTTATATAAAAATATGATTTTTATAATTCAAATATCGACATAAAAATGTGATTGTTAATATACATGATAGCATATTGAAGATATGGTTTTTATATGAAAAGAAATGATTTTTAAATATAAGGATTTGATTTTTTATTTATATGAATACCATATAAAGAAGTGATTTTTATATACATAGCAACCATATAAAAAGTGATTTTTATATATACAACTTTGAAGTAAAAATTTGATTTTGAAATATATGAAGCGTTATTAAAAATATGATTTTTAATATATAAATTTCGTGAAACATATTGCGTTGGAATCAAAACAGCGAATTTGAGCATCCGTTAAAGAATGGAGGAGTGGAAACCCAAGGATAGAACTCCTTAATATAATTGCTTGTTCAGTTATTTATTTTATAACTGCATATATGAACTACTACCCGTCGTCCACAGACCATGGACGACTTGTTTGTTTGATTGTGTTGTGAAAATTGTTTGTGATGTGAAATGGACTGTATAATAATATGCATGAGTTGAATAAAATATTTTATCGTTAAAAATATAATTTTTAACGTGTATATGAATAAATAAATATTCATTTACAAATTGGACGATTTGTTTATGTATACTCATTCGACCGATATGGATTGGGACGATAAATTTTACACATCACCCAACTGCACAAATAAAATATGTGTTTGTTGATTGAAACCCCACACGGGTGTTGGGATGATAATTGACGTACACTAATCCCATTAGTGGTATGTCGATCGATTGGTTGACAGGTTGTATAAGCGTTAATTATTTATATTGAATGCTTATGCAGTGTAGAATGCACTATGGATGATGGTTGATTGTTTATCTTTGTTGTGATATACATGTGTTGTATGAAATCCAAACAAATCAAATTATATGTAATTGATAGTGTCAAATTCCAATTCAGAACTAAAGAATATTTTAAATAACGAATATTTTAAAATAATGAATATTTTAAAATAATATTCATTAAAAGATCAAAATCTGATTTTTGATGTTCGATTTTGGAAGGACACGACAATATATTGAAATATATAAAGCCGTGTAGATTAGTTATGCGCCATTTTGACACGAACGATATTTATATCGATACTATTCATTTTTATAATGAATATCGAAAAGGAAGTGATTTCAAAATCAAATGTTTTGAAAATATTATCATTTATATATTAGTGATATGGAATATTCAATTTTGATTTGAAATTGAATATGAAGTTGAAATCGTTTTGAAACCGAATTTAAAACGATTTATAAAATACGTTTTAAATTGAAATCGACGAAATATATATAATATATATACATATATATTATATTAAATGGCCTGAATAAAACGCGCCGCGCAGCGGTAGTTCACGAATTTCGACCATTGACTTTGAATGGACGTTACGGTAGATCCGACCGTCAGATTCTCCGAAAACCGGAACCGTTGGGTTCGTATCGAAAAGAGATTTCCAATGAATATAAGAGATTTGAAATCTAACGGATGGATTTGGAGATATGTCCAAATCAATTTCAAAAAAGGTCGCTATGGATGCAGTTCAGTGGTCGTTATTGGAAACCGACTGTACGGGCCTTGATAAAATTATTAAAAATATCAATAATTTGTGTAAAATCATAATAAATGATTTGGAAATAATTGGGATGAAAAATCCCATATTTGAAAAGATAAAAATATATTTTTATCAAAATGAACTAGTTATGAACTATAATTATAATCTAGTATTTTTAAATAAATAAATTGGATTTGAAATGGTTAAAAATAACCAGAATTTTCAATATATGAATTGGAATGGATTTGAATCGAAATTATCTTTGGAATATTTCGATATTGGATTCCGTGATTATACGAACATTGTGGAGGAATTTGGAAGATATATATATCGTTATTCCCAATACGATATTTGTTGATTTCAGAATTTGATATTGAATATAAGCCGATATAATTTCTATTCAGAGCCTAGTATTTAATATTGAATTGGATTTTGGGTTTATCGTGAACGGTGTTTAAAATAACACTTGTTCTTTAACTCGATTGACAATGGAATGAGATTTTGGGTTTGTCGTGAATGGTATCTTTAATAATACTGTTCTTAAACCTAATGGAGTTAAGAAAATTAGAAACTAACTGGAGATTAGCTAAGTTTAATGGTTTCCTGGGTAGTGATCTGATGTTGGTTTCGGCCTTCTGGATTAATACTTAGGGAATTGTTCTCTTACTAATTTACAGTTAGAGACTGATGGGATGGGGTCTTTAGTAACACTGTTCTTAAACCGCGTGTGAAAAGAATAAATCTTTTTATTAAGATGTAGAGAAGAATTACCAATTAATTAACATTTAATTGGATATGAAATGGAATGTGAATTGGGTTTGTTGTGAATTGTGTTTTTTAATGATCTTCGTTCTTTAACCCGATTTACAGTGAAATGTGATTTGGAATTTATAAATCTTTTAATTAAGATTCAATGGAATTTTCCAAAGTAAAGTTCTCCAATTTAACAAAATAAATTGGAATGGAATGGAATCCGATTTGCGAATAATCGAAGTGAACTTCTGTGGAGGAAGACTATTACTATATATGGAATTTAAGAGGCTTTGCCGTTATTCCATTTATATTATTGTTTGGATATGGAAGTTTATATCGATTATATATATTGATCTATTTTCCCGTGAAGATTCTATTGTTAATGGAATGTGATTTTGGGGTTTATTGTGAGCTGTGTTTTAAATGACATTCGTTCTTTAACCCAGTTAAGGATAAGATTAGTTTCTTAACTTTGAATAATCATTAAGTAATGATTTTTGGAAATTAAAACTGAATTAGAGTTTTAATGAATCTTTAAATAGATTGAAAGGTGAATTTGATAACTAAAATTATCAAATTCAAGAAATGATCGAGAATGGAGTATCACCACTTTTTCTCCCAGCGATAGTTAAATTTTTAATTAGATTTGAACGTGAAATGGTAATTAATTTTACCGATAACACCGTGGCGTTAGATATGAAGTTTTACTTCATGGGATGAATAGGTTGAGATTGGGAAATTAAACAAAAGATTACTTCGGTAAGGTTCGTTAATCCCGACTAGTTTGGATAAACCATAATTTGGTTTGAATTGATATCCAAAGGAAGATTAAAGAATAAATTTAAGGAATTTATCTTTGATAAAATTAATGGGAACCTTTCCCAAAGGATATGAATATTTAAATAAAAGAATATTCAGAATTGGAATGAGGCGTATATTGTGTTTTTATAGCACTTGTTTATTATATACGCGAGTTATTCAGAAAGACCGGGTTTATCCCATTTTGAATAACTGAATCGGCGTTGAGTCAACGATGAAGACGGTGGTTGAAGACCGGTGGTCTTCACATCGTTTAGATGATTACAGATGTCTTGATTGGGTTGTACACCCAAGACAAGGTATTAAGTGGTGATCCTCCAGACGTACTTCGAGATCGACCGGATATGCGAGGACCTCTCTTCTGTATTGGACATATGGGATAAGGAATAAGGTGCCTCTGGTTTCGTTCAGGCCCAAAACGGACTTCTATGGATGTGTGTCTGACATTGGAATTCATTTTGTGTGATTGATGGACATCAGTTGCATGGCGTGAATTTCCAGTGTGACATGCTAAGATGCAAATGATCAAAGCTTCTGTTGAAAAGCAGAGTCTTGTGGTTGATGATCAAAGCACGACTTTAATATAGCATAGCTTTGTGTATAGCATTAATTCGCAGCCTCGCACCCCGATGTGAACCAGAAACGGGAGAGGATATCAGAGAGGACATGCGTTCTTTCTAGCTAGGAGTGGTGTCTGGGTTTTGCACGCCCAGATGTTTTACTTATGTGGATGATGGATAGCGAGGCACCTCGGTTATATCGGTCACTACGGGGCCGATGGATGGTTTGGTCGGGATATGTGACGATCCCAAAACCCCGTGACACGGTGTTAAGGATAATCATTGAAATATAAAACATTAATCATCATTAGCAGATCACAGATAATAGCATAACAAGAAATAGAATCATTTACACACATATGACAGCGGAATCATATAGATATCATCACATCAGAGAAGCACAGTACAGGATACAACTTAGTGCATAATGATACATAATCAGTCACCATCGCCTGAGGCGGAATCATACATAAAGAGTACACAAAAGGAATATCAGTCTACATCGCCAGTGGCGGAATCATAATATAGATACAATAATGGCGGAGAAAATCCAAGTCAGTACGGTGTAGTCAAGCCTCGCCATGAGCCAAAAGGTGCGTCAGAAACCTGTAACTAGGCTGCCCGTGTGAAAATGAGGGCACCCGAGTTTGCAAGGTGAAACAAACTACGAGTCAGTCATGGGACTGGTATGAGAAATCTACTCAATTTATTAACAACAATAATAAGGCAAATCAAAGGACCACGCCACTTTCGCGGAACGGGTTTACTCCAATGAGTGCTAGTGCATGAAATAAAATAAATGATTAAATCAACGCAATGCTTTTTATAAAATGAAGCCATTATAAGACTCAGGTCCCATCACACAATGCAACGCAAGCCGGAGGATAGAGTTTTTACCTTATAATGGCCAAAGATGCTTCATACGAATAAAACAAAGGTGTTTGATATTATTACTAGTGCATATATGTTTCAAAAGCAAATTCAATCATAAATATCAATCCTAGGCGGCATAAATGACCCATACCACTATATCGCCATACTAGTAATACAATCACATCCGCATATTTCGTATTGGAAATTGGATTCCTTCATGAGTCGAGGCAAGGGGCAAGCTCCTCTCCGTTCGAGACACTCTAGCAAATGTCCCAGGACCCCACTATGATCCTTGGAATCGGCTGGGCCGGTCCTCTCTTACTTTTGAGGATTAGTTATTCCTGAACACACGTTTCCCGGTCCTTACAGACCTATAATCGAGGCGCCTCGCATTCCAACAACCACACAGGTGAAAAGTATATATAATGTCAGGGCTGGTAGGTCACTGACACCACCATAGCTAGAAAGAAACGTCGTGCACTCCCAGCGGTCCGTCTCCCGTTTTTGACTCATACCGAGGTGTGAGGCACACGAATTCACGTTATACACAAAGCTACTTCACACAGACCATGCTTTGATCATCAACCACAAGACTTTGCTTTGCAACAGAAGCCTTGATCATATGCCACTTAGGCGTGCCACACAGGCAACCCACTCCATGCGACTGATTTCTGTCAATACATAACCTCTGAGCTCGTACGTCTCGGAGAAGGGCGTTAAGCAAGAGAATAAATTCTCCGCCGCCAAACAGATATATATTTAACAGAGATCGATCAACACAGAAAAAAATCCAATGTCAGACACACAGTCCATTTACAAGTCCGTTCTGGGTCTGAACGAAACCGGAGGCACCAATTCCTCGCATATCCGTAAAATCAACAATATGTTTGGACGGCTACTACTTCAATTCCTTCATGGTAGCTACTCCAATCACGAGCATCAGTAGCGCCCATCCATCCAATGTGGAGATCGTCGGTCTTCAGTCGTCCTCGACTCTTCGACTTCTCAACGTCGATCGATTATTTGAAATGAGATAAACTCGGCCTTTTCAAATAATCCACGTATATTTAGATTTTCAAACCAATTATTCACATGGTTGAACTATTCAACATTCACATTTCAGTTATTTAGTTATAATTTTCATGTCAAATACATTCAACCATCACATATCAAGCAAACACAACAAAATTGGTTTATTTTCACTCCGTATCGTCTATAGCACTTTATAACGATATATCGCCATTTTTATTTAGTTTAAAACGGCCATATTTAATTAAACGACGTTTCAGGTCGTGTCGATGCACTGGCGCTGCTTTCCATTAATTTTGTTTTACACATATATGAAAATCTAACTGTTGGATCTTCACAAATTTTACATCATTAGGAAGGTCTTTTCAAAACGAATCCAACGGTTCCAGTTTTGGGAAAATCCGACGGTCGGATTTTCCACACCAATCATTTGAAGTTACGATTTCAATTTACGAACTGCAGCGTCGTTATTCGATTTAATTTAATTATATTTATATATATATATATATATATAAATATAATCATTTCTGGCGCTGTTTTTCTTCAGTTTTGAATTAAATATTCCAGACAATCCAACCGTCGGATTTTCACAAAGTTGGTGCCGTTGGAAAGATATTTCCAAGGCGAACCCAACAGTTGAGGTTTCGGGAAAATCCAATGGTCGGATCTTCCGCACTAGTCGTTTGAAATCACGGTTTCAAAATATGAACTGCACGGCCACGTTTCGTTTTAATTCTATTTATATTTATATATTTATATAAATATAGCTCATTCAAAAATTCCTATATCGTTTCCACTTCAATTATTTCACTAACGCCTTAAATTTTTGGAAAATTTCGCCATAACCTCCTTTGTACGGGAGGGTCTGGGAAAATTCCCAAATAGCCACACGGGCGTCTCATATCAAAAAGAAAAAGAAAAAGCCAAGCGGCTAGCCAACAGGCTCACAAAATCATCACCCAAACAAAGCGGTAAATGTGTACCTATTTGTCGGGCACAAAATTCTATTTCTCTTCTCTAGCCCCTTTTTGCTTTAACCTGTTCAATAGATATGCATGTACATATATACAATTTCTAACATTTATCATTTTCCATTCAATTTCATATTTGACTTGCTTTGGTCTAAAAACACCATTCATTCTAATATCGCATGCATAGGCTAAAATCATATCATTAGCTAGTTAATGTATATTTCAACTCATGCACGTTTATTTGAACAAGTGGATATTTTTAACACTTCATATTTCAAAAGATGATAATTTTGGCGGACTAAAATAGATTTCAACACATGACTATTTTATTTAGTTCCTATGCATGTTAAAAATAATACTTCTATCACAAATATTTATTTCAACGTCCGCATCTCTTTAGCATGTCACACATATGATAAAAAATGATATTTTTATCATTTAAAATATTTATTCAACCAATGTATGGTTTCAACACTTCATAGTTTCAATAAAAATGTAATTTTTATCGTTCAATCTTTTTATTCAACACATGAACTTTTCCACTACACACACTTCTCAACAAATGAGCATTTCCACACATGGACATTTTATTTATGTTGTTCTTATTAGAAAGATGAAATTTTGATTGTTAAAACTATTTATATAAGGCGAATATTTTTCATACTTCATATATATATAAAAATGTGATTTTTATTGTTTAAGCACTTCATTCATTCACAAATGAATTTAATTTTCACACAACACTTTTCAACACATGAATATTCCCACACATGGACATAGTTTCATATATGACTTTAATTTCAATGCATGTAAAATAATTTCCACATATGAAAATAATTCTAACACACAAAGATTATTCAAAATTTCGGCAGCATAACGGTAGGGTAGTTAAAACCGGCACCGTCCTTAGTACGGCTCCTCGCTCTACCTTAAAACCTCGCGGTTTTTGACAATGGGGATTCATGCATCTAATTCGCACACAGGAGGCATGTTTATTTTTATTTCAACAAATATTTCCAATTCATTTCAATCACCAATGGGTATTTTTCAACCACAACCAAACAATATCAACCACAAATAATTATTCAACCATTCGTATTTTTCACCCAATATTTCACACCAATTCACCACAATAAATATCGTCCATGGTTTGTGGACGAGGGGAGTATATATATATAATATAATATATATTTGCTATATTTTACTAGCATTTCAACACATATATCAATTATTCTATGCATGTAAAAATTCATACTTCGCTTATATAGCTTACACTACGCATGTACATGAGGTATACAACACGTATGTAATTTATATTTCGCTTATATAAATTATACACGACATTTTCTTCTCAATTTCACGTTAATTTAGATTTCTCACCTTGGTTTTCTGAGCGCTAAAAATCGATACGATGTCAGAAAAATCCGCAGCTTCTTCAATTGGGTAGAGAGCTTCCTTGCGGTCTCGATGTTTCCTGTTTCATCGAATTTCGTCAACACACCAAAAAGATATGATTTTTCAAAGTGTACAGATCAAAGAAAAACGCACTTTCAGAAAGCTTCAAAACTAGGTCAGCGATTTTTGATCAAACCGTGTAGCGGTTGGATGATCGGCCAGTGCAGGGTTGTAGGCGGAGGAGAGGCGCACGTACGGGCCCCACGGGGTTGAACTCGACGGCCTCTAGGCGGCGGAATCGACCTCCGAACGGCTGGACTTTGGAGGAGCGGATCCGGCGAAATACTCGACGATGCTGGGCGAGGTTGGTATGGATTTGAAGCTCGTCTCGAGCTCTACGAAAAACTCCAAAGGGCCCTGGTGTTTTAATGAGCGGATATGGAGATTTGGAGGAGAGAAGGCGGAGAAGGAAGCCGCCGTTCGATCTGGGGGGGGGGGTCGGGGGTTTTCCGCGTTTTTTTTATTTTAAAATTTATGAAAGAAAAAATATGATTGGCCGAGACTATATTAAATTTTTAAATAGTGTTTTCTTAAACGAACTCCTTTTTAAACCCAACGACTGTCGCCCCTAGCTAAATACCCCCATTCCGGACACAATGGGATATGTTTCGTAGGCCAATTCGACTGCTACAGTCAGTTATTTTTCAAATTAAAGTATAAAACATTTTATTTTTAACTCTGAACGTACATTTCAATTTGCCAGGGCCACAAACTGATTCGAAAAATTCCAGAAAAATAAATCTAGCTATGTTTTGACGCTATGGTCCCAACAAAACTAGTTTCGTCGAATTCTGAGGTCATTTGAAAAATGGCCATTTTTTGGTCGATCCATTTTAATAGAAATCGACCGAACACATTTTCTTTTGCCACGCTCACATACTAGCTTCAAAAATTATGAAATTTGAAACCTAGCAATAGTTTGACATCCCGGACCCAACAAAAGTGGTTTCGTCGAATTCCGAAGTCGTATGCAAAATATCAATTTTCCAGGCCTATATATTCTATATACCGACTCTTCTGAAAATTCATTCGGCCATAACTTTTGATTCCCGTTATGAAACTTCGATTTTTCAGATTCGTTAGAAAGGTATTGACTAACAGATTTAAATATTTTTGGTTTCACTAAAATCCGTTATATTTTCCACCCTGCATAGTCGGTCAAAGTCTGAATTCAAATTTTCAAACTGACTCACTATTCTTAACTCACTATTTTATTGAAATATTCTATTTCAATGGTTCAAATTGCTTTGAAATAATCAATTTAAAAATTTTAAATTGGCTCGTATTTTCCGGGTTATTACAATCTCTCCTACTTAAAACTTTTCGTCCTCGAAAAGGAAACAACAGTAAAGTAGGAAATAAAATGTAAATGCAAAGTATGGTAAAGGTACCTTGCACCGGAGTTAGTCAGTGATATCCACTCTGCATTTGGGGTAAGCTTGCTTAATGCTTTCCTCAGTTTTCCAAGTACAGTCTCTAGGATCACTACTCCATTGCACTTTAACTAAATGAACCTTTTTGCTTCTGAGTTCTCTAGTTTCTTTGCCAACATTTTTTAATGGCTCTCTTCTGAGTGCTAATTCTGGAGTTATCTCCACATCCCGTTGCGTTGCTTCTTCTACAACAAGATCTGGATCATGCACATGTCTCCTAAGTTGAGATACGTGAAATACATTGTGCACTCCAGGCAACCAATCTGGCAGTTGAATCCTATAAGCAAGAGTTCCAATTCGCTCAAGTATAGGAAAGGGACCAATAAATCTCGGTGCCAACTTCCCAGTCTTTCCAAATCTGATTACTCCTCTCATCGGAGAAACCTTTAAATAAACATGATCACCAACAGCAAATGTCAAATCGCTCCTTCTAGAGTCTGCATAACTTTTCTGTCGGCTTTGGGCGGTTTTCAATCGCTTCTTGATGAAGTCCACTTTATCAGATGCTTCCCTAATCATATCGGGTCCTAGTACAAGTCTGTTGCCTGGTTCTACCCAACATGCTGGAGATCTGCAGGGTCTGCCATATAATGCTTCAAATGGTGACATTCTCAAACTTGCTTGATAGCTATTGTTATATGAGAACTCTGCCAAATGCAAATGATCTTCCCATGACCCACCAAAATCGATTATACAAGCCCGCAATAAATCTTCCAGAATTCTATTCACCCGCTCAGTTTGGCCATCTGTTTGGGGGTGATAAGCGGTGCTCATATTCAGTTTTGTCCCCAATTCTGTCTGGAAAGCCTCCCAGAACTTGCTAGTAAATAGGGGATCTCTATCACTGACTATGCTGATGGGAATTCCATGCAGCTTAACAATTTCTTTGAGATATATCTGTGCTAGACTTTGGGCAGTTCTATTGGACCTGACAGGTATAAAATGGGCAGTCTTCGTGAAGCGATCTACGATTACCCAAATGCTGTCATTACCTTTCTTGGTTCGCGGCAAACCATCTATGAAATCCATGGAAATCTGTTCCCATTTCCAGCCTGGGACTTCCAACGGTTGCAACAGTCCAGCTAGCTTCTGTTGGTCACTCTTGACCAATTGACAAGTAGGGCATCTACTAACATACAAAGAAATATCCCTTTTCATTGCCTTCCACCAGAAAGTGCGTTTGATATCGTTGTACATTTTACTCACCCCAGGATGGATGCAAAATTTGGATTTATGGCATTCATCTAGCACTTCTCTTTTAAGTTCGGGAATGTCGGGAACACATATTCTTCTATTCAGCCTCAGAACTCCTTCTGTATCCACTTGGAAACTGGAGCCTTCGCCCCTTTGAATCCTTTTTACTATCTCTTTCACAAAATTGTCACTTTTCTGTAGAACAGATATCCTATCGATCAATCCAGGAATAATTATAAGATTGGCAATGATCGCGGTTTTTCTACTAAGTGCATCCGCTACAACGTTAGCTTTCCCCGGTGTATACAAGATATCGAGATCATACGCTGCAAGAAATTCTAGCCAACGCTGTTGTCTCAGATTCAGATCTTTCTGGGTATATAAATATTTCAACGATTGATGATCTGTGTACAGTATAAATTTCTCGCCCAATAAATAATGCCTCCAGATTTTCAAGGCAAATACGATGGCTAGCAACTCAAGATCATGAGTCACATAATTCTTCTCATGCGGTTTCAATTGGCGGCTTGCATAAGCGACTACTTGGCCTCTCTGCGTTAACACTGCACCAAGACCTCTAATAGAAGCATCTGTCCAAACCGTTAAATCCTGATTTCCATCAATAATCGTTAACACTAGAGCGGTGGTCAGCTTCGATTTCAATTCTTGGAAAGCTTCTTCACAGTCGGAAGTCCACTTAAACTTCTCATGTTTCTTCGTGAGCTTCGTTAACGGACCGGATATCTTCGAAAAATCCTTAACGAACTTTCGATAATAACTAGCCAACCCCATCAAACTTCTAACTTCTGTGGGAGTAGTGGGTTGTTTCCAGTCTTGAATCGCTGTTATTTTGCTTGGGTCAACAGAAATTCCTTTTTCTGACACGACATGTCCAAGAAATTTGACTTCTTCTTGCCAGAAGACACATTTAGAAAATTTGGCTTTGAAGACGTTCTTCCTTAGAATCTCCAATACTTGTTCTAAGTGTTTTTCATGCTCGGGTTTTGATTTGGAGTAGATTAAAATATCATCGATGAATACGAGGACAAATTTATTCAGAACTCCCCTGAACACTCTATTCATTAGATCGACAAAGTATGCTGGAGCGTTGCATAGGCCAAACGGCATTACTAACCATTCATAAAATATGTCTGGGCCTCTGAAAGCAGTCAAAGGAACACACTCTTCTGCTATTCTCAATTGATGAAAACCTGTAGCTAGGTCCATTCGGGAAAATACTTTCGCCCCATTCAATTGGTCTAGCAAATCATCAATGCGGGGTAATGGATATTTGTTTTTAAGCGTCTGTTTGTTGAGGTCTCGGTAATCAACACATAATCTAAGAGTACCGTCTGACTTCGGGACAAACACAACAGCTGCACCCCAATTAGAAAAACTCGGTCGAATTAGACCTTTCCACAACAGTTGACGAGTTTGATCGCCTAATTCTTCTTTTTCTTTCGGAGTCATTCTACGGATTGGATGTACCACGGGTCTGGCATTAGGAATTAGATCGATTCGGAATTCTATTTCTCTTTGCGGAGGTAAGTTTTCAACTTCTTCAATTACATCCGCATAGTTGCTAACAATCGGAATCTTTTCTATGGAAGTGGGGATAAGTTCTAATGCTGACCAAAATTCTTCTCTATTCGGATTCGAACCATGACAGGGAACCGTAATATATCCAAGCTTCATTCGAATTTTAACGATTCTCTCCGCACAATTCACTTCAGCTTCATATTTCGTTAACCAATCCAGCCCGAGAATAATATCTAATTCGGGAAAATCCATAACGATCAAATTGAAAGGAAACTAGTATCGGGAGAAAGAAGTAGGAACCTTACAACACGAACTGAGGGTAATAGGACCCCCTATCGGGTTATGAACTTCCACCGATTCTTTAAGCTTTCGCTGTTTTAACTTTAATTTGTGCACCGTGTTACTAGCAATAAAACTATGCGATGCACCTGTGTCAAATAATACAGAAACAGGAATATTTTTAATTGTAAGGGTACCTCCCAAAACATCGGGTTTACCTGCTCCGTCGAAAGCAGCTGGCGGGCTAGACCCGTCATAGACATGAGCTACTGTAGCTTTCTTCAACAAAGGACAGTCTTTGACCAGATGATCAGTCTTGCGACAATTGAAGCACGAGCGAGGGTTCTGAGAGCCTTGGCTCGAGCCTTGGCTCGAGCCTTGAGAGTTTGTTTTCTGTTTCTTCGGAGCTGTGCAGACGTTTGAGTAGTGCCCCGGCTTACCACAGTTAAAGCAATTTCCTCTTGGCGGCTTGCCAGTCTGAGGTTTGGAAGATGCTGCTTGGCTTGACTCGCCTTGATTTACAGCAGGCTTGCGCTTGTTTCCTGCTTGGCTTCTAGCGCGATCCTGATCCAGATGCCTTTGATCAAGGTCTTCATAGTTGCATGTCATTTCCACTAGCTCGTTGAAATCCAGCTTGACATGGGCTATGGCTCTATCATGATATTGTCGTCTTAGTCCAAGGATAAACCTCTTATTTTTGGACTTCGCAGTAGCGACGAGTTCTGGAGCATAAGGCGACAACATTGTAAATTTGTTCAGATAATCCTGCACGGAAAGATCCCCTTGCTGGAGATTGGCGAAGTCATCGTGCATTCTTTCTAGAGCTTGTTCTGGGACATATTTCTCCTTGAAGAGTTCTTTGAATCCATCCCATGTTCTTCCAGCTTCTCTATTCCCGGCGGTAAGAGATTACCACCATAATTCAGCTTGTTCCTGCATAAGCCAGGCGCCCATAATAGCTTTGTCTTCGTCTCCTAGCCTTAGGCCTTCAAGAATTTTCTCGCATGTTTTGAGCCATGCAAGGGCCTCTATTACGGTGCCAGTTCCCGAGAAGGTCTTGCCTCCTAAGTTCTTATATCTCTTAGCTACACGGTCAAGCTCGAAGTATTGAGCTGCCGGAGGTTGTATCAAAGGTCCTTCTTGAGCTGGGATTTCTCCCCTTCCTCGGCCTCGGCCGGCACGGCCTCCTCTAGCGGCGGCTGCTCTGGTAGCCATTTGTCAAATTCTGTATAAGTAACGAAAAAGTCAGTTAACAGAAATAACAGTCTATTGCATAGTTAAGCAGAAATTCCTACGGAAAGATAACGATGGACTGATCAATTGTTTTTGCTATTCTGCTCAGCTCATTCTAGGACTTTGCTAGTCCTATCTCTAATGAGCGACTCGCCTTAGAATACTACTGATTCTATTTTGACGAAGTGTTTAATGTGTTAGACTCCAGAACTAAGGTTAACCAAAGCTCTGATACCAGCTGTGACGATCCCAAAACCCCGTGACACGGTGTTAAGGATAATCATTGAAATATAACACATTAATCATCATTAGCAGATCACAGATAATAACATAACAAGAAATAGAATAATTTACACACATATGACAGCGGAATCATATAGATATCATCACATCAGAGAAGCACAGTACAGGATACAACTTAGTGCATAATGATACATAATCAGTCACCATCGCCTGAGGCGGAATCATACATAAAGAGTACACAAAAGGAATATCAGTCTACATCGCCAGTGGCGGAATCATAATATAGATACAATAATGGCGGAGAAAATCCAAGTCAGTACGGTGTAGTCAAGCCTCGCCATGAGCCAAAAGGTGCGTCAGAAACCTGTAACTAGGCTGCCCGTGTGAAAATGAGGGCACCCGAGTTTGCAAGGTGAAACAAACTACGAGTCAGTCATGGGACTGGTATGAGAAATCTACTCAATTTATTAACAACAATAATAAGGCAAATCAAAGGACCATGCCACTTTCGCGGAACGGGTTTACTCCAATGAGTGCTAGTGCATGAAATAAAATAAATGATTAAATCAACGCAATGCTTTTTATAAAATGAATCCATTATAAGACTCAGGTCCCATCACACAATGCAAAGCAAGCCGGAGGATAGAGTTTTTACCTTATAATGGCCAAAGATGCTTCATACGAATAAAACAAAGGTGTTTGATATTATTACTAGTGCATATATGTTTCAAAAGCAAATTCAATCATAAATATCAATGCTAGGCGGCATAAATGACCCATACCACTATATCGCCATACTAGTAATACAATCACATCCGCATATTTCGTATTGGAAATTGGATTCCTTCATGAGTCGAGGCAAGGGGCAAGCTCCTCTCCGTTCGAGACACTCTAGCAAATGTCCCAGGACCCCACTATGATCCTTGGAATCGGCTGGGCCGGTCCTCTCTTACTTTTGAGGATTAGTTATTCCTGAACACACGTTTCCCGGTCCTTACAGACCTATAATCGAGGCGCCTCGCATTCCAACAACCACACAGGTGAAAAGTATATATAATGTCAGGGCTGGTAGGTCACTGACACCACCATAGCTAGAAAGAAACGTCGTGCACTCCCAGCGGTCCGTCTCCCGTTTTTGACTCATACCGAGGTGTGAGGCTCGCGAATTCACATTATACACAAAGCTACGTCACACAGACCATGCTTTGATCATCAACCACAAGACTTTGCTTTGCAACAGAAGCCTTGATCATATGCCACTTAGGCGTGCCACACAGGCAACCCACTCCATGCGACTGATTGCTGTCAATACATAACCTCTGAGCTCGTACGTCTCAGAGAAGGGCGTTAAGCAAGAGAATAAATTCTCCACCGCCAAACAGATATATATTTAACAGAGATCGATCAACACAGAACAAAATCCAATGTCAGACACACAGTCCATTTACAAGTCCGTTCTGGGTCTGAACGAAACCGGAGGCACCAATTCCTCGCATATCCGTACAATCAACAATACGTTTGGACGGCTACTACTTCAATTCCTTCATGGTAGCTACTCCAATCACGAGCATCAGTAGCGCCCATCCATCCAATGTGGAGATCGTCGGTCTTCAGTCGTCTTCGACTCTTCGACTTCTCAACGTCGATCGATTATTTGAAATGAGATAAACTCGGCCTTTTCAAATAATCCACGTATATTTAGATTTTCAAACCAATTATTCACATGGTTGAACTATTCAACATTCACATTTCAGTTATTTAGTTATAATTTTCATGTCAAATACATTCAACCATCACATATCAAGCAAACACAACAAAATTGGTTTATTTTCACTCCGTATCGTCTATAGCACTTTATAACGATATATCGCCATTTTTATTTAGTTTAAAACGGCCATATTTAATTAAATGACGTTTCAGGTCGTGTCGATGCACTGGCGCTGCTTTCCACTAATTTTGTTTTACACATATATGAAAATCTAACCGTTGGATCTTCACAAATTTTACATCATTAGGAAGGTCTTTTCAAAACGAATCCAACGGTTCCAGTTTTGGGAAAATCCGACGGTCGGATTTTCCACACCAATCATTTGAAGTTACGATTTCAATTTACGAACTGCAGCGTCGTTATTCGATTTAATTTAATTATATTTATATATATATAAATATAATCGTTTCTGGCGCTGTTTTTCTTCAGTTTTGAATTAAACATTCCAGACAATCCAACCGTCGGATTTTCACAAAGTTGGTGCCGTTGGAAAGATATTTCCAAGGCGAACCCAACGGTTGAGGTTTCGGGAAAATCCAATGGTCGGATCTTCCGCACTAGTCGTTTGAAATCACGGTTTCAAAATATGAACTGCACGGCCACGTTTCGTTTTAATTCTATTTATATTTATATATTTATATAAATATAGCTCATTCAAAAATTCCTATATCGTTTCCACTTCAATTATTTCACTAACGCCTTAAATTTTTGGAAGATTTCGCCATAACCTCCTTTGTACGGGAGGGTCTGGGAAAATTCCCAAATAGCCACACGGGCGTCTCATATCAAAAAGAAAAAGAAAAAGCCAAGCGGCTAGCCAACAGGCTCACAAAATCATCACCCAAACAAAGCGGTAAATGTGTACCTATTTGTCGGGCACAAAATTCTATTTCTCTTCTCTAGCCCCTTTTTGCTTTAACCTGTTCATAAGATATGCATGTACATATATACAATTTCTAACATTTATCATTTTCCATTCAATTTCATATTTGACTTGCTTTGGTCTAAAAACACCATTCATTCTAATATCGCATGCATAGGCTAAAATCATATCATTAGCTAGTTAATGTATATTTCAACTCATGCATGTTTATTTGAACAAGTGGATATTTTTAACACTTCATATTTCAAAAGATGATAATTTTGGCGGACTAAAATAGATTTCAACACATGACTATTTTATTTAGTTCCTATGCATGTTAAAAATAATACTTCTATCACAAATATTTATTTCAACGTCCGCATCTCTTTAGCATGTCACACATATGATAAAAAATGATATTTTTATCATTTAAAATATTTATTCAACCAATGTATGGTTTCAACACTTCATAGTTTCAATAAAAATGTAATTTTTATCGTTCAATCTTTTTATTCAACACATGAACTTTTCCACTACACACACTTCTCAACAAATGAGCATTTCCACACATGGACATTTTATTTATGTTGTTCTTATTAGAAAGATGAAATTTTGATTATTAAAACTATTTATATAAGGCGAATATTTTTCATACTTCATATATATATAAAAATGTGATTTTTATTGTTTAAGCACTTCATTCATTCACAAATGAATTTAATTTTCACACAACACTTTTCAACACATGAATATTCCCACACATGGACATAGTTTCATATATGACTTTAATTTCAATGCATGTAAAATAATTTCCACATATGAAAATAATTCTAACACACAAAGATTATTCAAAATTTCGGCAGCATAACGGTAGGGTAGTTAAAACCGGCACCGTCCCTAGTACGACTCCTCGCTCTACCTTAAAACCTCGCGGTTTTTGACAATGGGGATTCATGCATCTAATTCGCATGCAGGCGGCATGTTTATTTTTATTTCCACAAATATTTCCAATTCATTTCAATCACCAATGGGTATTTTTCAACCACAACCAAACAATATCAACCACAAACAATTATTCAACCATTCGTATTTTTCACCCAATATTTCACACCAATTCACCACAATAAATATCGTCCATGGTTTGTGGACGAGGGGAGTATATATATAATATAATATATATTTGCTATATTTTACTAGCATTTCAACACATATATCAATTATTCTATGCATGTAAAAATTCATACTTCGCTTATATAGCTTACACTACGCATGTACATGAGGTATACAACACGTATGTAATTTATATTTCGCTTATATAAATTATACACGACATTTTCTTCTCAATTTCACGTTAATTTAGATTTCTCACCTTGGTTTTCTGAGCGCTAAAAATCGATACGATGTCAGAAAAATCCGCAGCTTCTTCAATTGGGTAGAGAGCTTCCTTGCGGTCTCGATGTTTCCTGTTTCATCGAATTTCGTCGACACACCAAAAAGATATGATTTTTCAAAGTGTACAGATCAAAGAAAAACGCACTTTCAGAAAGCTTCAAAACTAGGTCAGCGATTTTTGATCAAACCGTGTAGCAGTTGGATGATCGGCCAGTGCAGGGTTGTAGGCGGAGGAGAGGCGCACGTGCGGGCCCCATGGCGTTGAACTCGACGGCCTCTGGGCGGCGGAATCGACCTCCGAACGGCTGGACTTTGGAGGAGCGGATCCGGCGAAATACTCGACGATGCTGGGCGAGGTTGGTATGGATTTGAAGCTCGTCTCGAGCTCTACGAAAAACTCCAAAGGGCCCTGGTGTTTTAATGAGCGGATGTGGAGATTTGGAGGAGAGAAGGAGGAGAAGGAAGCCGCCGTTCGATCTGGGGGGGTCGGGGGTTTTCCGCGTTTTTTTTATTTTAAAATTTATGAAAGAAAAAATATGATTGGCCGAGACTATATTAAATTTTTAAATAGTGTTTTCTTAAACGAACTCCTTTTTAAACCCAACGACTGTCGCCCCCAGCTAAATACCCCCATTCCGGACACAATAGGATATGTTTCGTAGGCCAATTCGACTGTTACAGTCAGTTATTTTTCAAATTAAAGTATAAAACATTTTATTTTTAACTCTGAACGTACATTTCAATTTGCCAGGGCCACAAACTGATTCAAAAAATTCCAGAAAAATAAATCTAGCTATGTTTTGACGCTACGGTCCCAACAAAACTAGTTTCGTCGAATTCTGAGGTCATTTGAAAAATGGCCATTTTCTGGTCGATCCATTTTAATAGAAATCGACCGAACACATTTTCTTTTGCCACGCTCACATACTAGCTTCAAAAATTATGAAATTTGAAACCTAGCAATAGTTTGACATCCCGGACCCAACAAAAGTGGTTTCGTCGAATTCCGAGGTCGTATGCAAAATATCAATTTTCCAGGCCTATATATTCTATATACCGACTCTTCTGAAAATTCATTCGGCCATAACTTTTGATTCCCGTTATGAAACTTCGATTTTTCAGATTCGTTAGAAAGGTATTGACTAACAGATTTAAATATTTTTGGTTTCACTAAAATCCGTTATATTCTCCACCCTGCATAGTCGGTCAAAGTCTGAATTCAAATTTTCAAACTGACTCACTATTCTTAACTCACTATTTTATTGAAATATTCTATTTCAATGGTTCAAATTGCTTTGAAATAATCAATTTAAAAATTTTAAATTGGCTCGTATTTTCCGGGTTATTACAGGATATGACCAGTTTACGCCCCATAGGGCGGGGAAACGCATTGTTCAGGCATTTTAACCCACTTCTTGTGGACCAGCCCTGAGGATCCAAGGCTTGTCTGCGTGCTTTCCTAAGGCTTGGGCTAGAGAGTCTAGAAGCGGTAAAGACGATCCCTTGCCTTGGTTCACAGATGGAAATCCAACTTCCAATACGACATTTTGCGGTTTTGATTGTAGAGCCTAGTATGGCGACATAGTGGGATGGGGCACTCATGCCGTCTATGATTGGTACATTTATATTTGAAGTTGTTTTTGACACTATACACATATAGTAATGATAAAATATGAAATTTACATACCAAATATTCTTGGCTATTATAAGGTAAAAACTCTGTCCTCCGGCTTGCGTTGCATTGTGTGATGGGACCTGAGTCTTATAATAGCTTCATTTCCTTTATTTAACATTGCGTTGTTGTTATGTGCACTGGTATTCTTGGGGTTAAAACCCATTCCGTGATTACGGCGTGGTCCCTTGATTTACCTAACCTTAAAATCAAGCTAATAACTGTTTTAGTTCTCATACCAGTCACATGACTGACCTGGAGTTTATTGTTTTAACCTAAACTTTAGGTGCCCCTATTTTCCACACGAGCAGCTAGTAGTTTTGGTTTTGCATATTTATATTCATAGGATCATGTTTACAGCTGGAATGGTATTTGGAATGCTCTGTATCCATGTATCTCTTTTAGTTATGTTTAGTAATATTTTTCCGCTACATTGTAATTTGTAAATCTCTGATATTTAACAAATGTGTATTATCTGTTCATACCCTGTATATTCTTATACTCTGATGTATATTGTTTTAATAAGCAATGAAATCTTATGTCGTTTGCGTTCTGATTTGTCGTGTTCTGAACTCAATCTGGGCTTTCCTTTACGGGGAAGTTCGGGTCGTTTCACTACCATGCCATTTCAGGCTCTTTATATAATTAAAATAAAATTATTTGTTCTAACTTCGATTTAAATAAATTTTTAGTTGTTATTATTTAAAATAAATTATTTTAAATATTCAAAATCAATTAAAATTGCTAAAATAATTTTTTTAAATTGGTTCTGAAAATCCGGGTTGTTACAATCTCCCCCACTTAAAATCTTTTCGTCCTCGAAAAGGAATGGAGCTGAAATTGTTTAACTAACTAACTCAACTTTCATTCTTTAACTTTTCAGTTTCTAAGAATTTTCTAATTTTTTCAAAAATTTGGCTAACACCCTAAATTTTCGAAAATTTCTCCATAACCTCCTTTGTACGGGTTGATATTTAAAACCGCAACTTTTCTCACAGGGCCCTCATCAATACAAAAGAAAAAGAAAAATCCAAGCGGCTAGCCAATCAGCTCATAAAATCAGCAAACCCAAACAAAACAGTAAATATGTACCTACTTGTCGGGCATACAATTTTATTCCTCTTCTTAGCTTCCATGCTATGACCTGTTCATTATATACACATGTACTACTCAATTTTCAATTCAGTTCAACTTTATATTTGATTTGGCTAAATTTGCCTTTCATTCTTATATTGGTTAAATTAATTATCATTCCAATATTTCAATTACTTAAACTAATTATCAAACATCACAACCAACAATCAATTAGGTGATTAACTTTTCAAATATATATAACTTTTATATATAGTAAAAAATCATATTTTTAGAGTCAAATCACAACAAATAACCCTATCTAATTTTTGGTTCTCACACCAGTCAATTGGAAATATATAGATATCCCACTTTCGAATACTCGAACATATGATGATGCATCATCATCAGAATTATCTCCGGACGACTAGAGTATGATTCTATATCTATCTAGTATATTGGAGGGTTTGTATATATGCTAGCTAGGCGTATATGCAAATCTCTATATACTCGATTGTCCAAATTAAAATAAAATAATATACTCAAATACGTATAATAAGATAAAATTTTCAAAACTATTTTTTTAATAAATAGTACTCTTCTAACTCATTCTAGGATACTACTAATCCTATCTCTAATGAGTCATTCTCATTGGATATTACTAATCCAATCTCTGATGAATTCTTTTATTCGGTTCTAATGTGCCTTGTTCTCGAGCTCTGTAACCAAAGCTCTAATACCAACTGAAACGACCCAAACTGTCACGTAAAGGAAAGTATGGATTGAATTGAGAACAAGGCATATAAAACACAAACAGAAGAACATATTATTGCTTGTTACAACAATTATATCAGAGTACAAGAACATTACAGAGTATGAATAAACATTACACATTGGAAATACAACATCAGAGATTTAAATTACATTTGAATAGCTGCGGAAAAATAAAACAAATTACAACTGAAAGAAATACACGGATACAGAGCTTTCTGAATATCGCTTCAGCTGTTAACCAGGATCCTATGAATATAATATCTGCAAAACCAAAACTGCTAGCTACCCTTGTGGAAAATAAGGGCACCAAGAGTTTAGGTTAAAATAATAAACTCCAGGCCAATCATGGGACTGGTGTGAGAACTAAAACAGTTATTAGCTTGATTTTAAAGTTAGGTAAATCATGGGACCACGCCGTATAACAAGGAGTGGGTTTACTCCACATGAATCTTAGTTTAAAATAAAACAACACAATGCTTTTTGGAAAAATGAAGCTATTATAAGACTCAGGTCCCATCACACAATACAACGCAAGCCGGAGGATAGAATTTTCCCTTATAATAGCCAAACATGATTGATACGCATAAAACAAATCATTTTGATATTATTATAAGTGCATAGTGTTTTAAAACAACTTCAAATATAAATGTATCAATCATAGATGCCATGGGTACCATATATCATGTTGCCATACTAATTCTACAAACAAAACCGCATGATGTCGTATTGGAAGTTGGATTTCCATATATGAACCAAGGAAAGGGATCATCCTTACCGAATTCAAGACACTCTAGCCCGTGCCTCAGGACTCAGTCGCAACTGCACCTAAGAGTGCCAGGGCCGGTCCAAAAATATTTTAGTGGACTAGTAATGCCTGGACAATACGTTTCCCTTCCCTATGGGGCATAAAATGTGAGCCACTAGGGACTCAATATCCGAGGCGCCTCATTCCATCATCCAAATAAGTAAAAATGTTTGGGCTCCATACCAGGACACCACTTCTAGCTAGAAAGAAACGCTTGTCCTCCCTGGGGTTCTTCTCCCGTTTCTGGTTCATACCGGGATGCGAGGCTCGCGAAGTAACGCTATACACAAAGCTATGCCTAAATAAGTTGTGCTTTGATCAACAACCACAAGGCTGTACTTTTCAACAAAACCCTTGATCATTTGCATCTAAGCATGCCACATTGTCAATCCATACCATTGATTTCTGCCAATATATAACCTCTAAGCTCGTACGTCTCAGAGAAGGGTGTTAAGAAAGAGAATAAATTCTCCACCACCAAACAGATATATATATTTAGCAGAGATCAACAAATACAGCATAAAGGAATACAACGTCAGACATACCATCCATTTACAAGTCCGTTCTGGGTCTGAACGAAACCGGAGGCACCTTATTCCTCTTCCCATATGTCCAATACAGGAGAGAGGTCCTCGCATATCCGTCGATCTCCAAGTACATTTGGACGATCACCACTTATTACCTTGTCTTGGGTGTACAACCCAATCAAGACATCAGTAATCACCCAAACGATGTGAAGAACTCCGGTCTTCAACCACCGTCTTCATCTTCGACTCTTGGTCGTCATATTAATTATTCAGAATGGGTTAAACCTGGTCTTTCCGAATAATTCACGTATTTTATAATCAAGTTCTATAAAAAAACACATCATACGCCTCATTCCAATTCAGAATATTCTTTTAATAAAATATTCACATTAATTTTATCAAAGATAAATTCTTTTAAATTTATTCTTTAATCTTCCTATTTGATATCAATTCAGAAGATATTATTTTATCCTTTATCAATTTTAAACCAAACTAAGGTTTATAGATCTAGTCGAGATTATCGTGCCTTACCGAATTAATCATTTATTATTTATTATCCCAATCCCAACCTATTCATTCCATAGAGCAAAACTGGTAGCACCCCATATCTAACACCCACGGTGTTATCGGTAAAATTAATTACCATTTCACGTTCAAATCTTGATTAAAGATTTTACTATCGGCTGGAGTAAAACGGGTGGTACTCCATTCTCGATCATTTCAAGAATTCAATTAATTTATCTTCTTCGCATTTTAATCTAGTTAAAGATTCATTAAAACTCTAGTTTAGTTTTAATGTCAAAAATCATTACTTAATGATTATTCAAATTTAAGAAATTTATCTTATCTTTAACTGGGTTAAAGAACCAATGTCATTTAAAACACAGTTCACGGTAAACCCAAATCATCTTCCATTAAATATGGAATCTTCACAGAAATCAGATCAATACATAATCGATATAAATTTCCGTATCAGACTAATAATATAAATGGAATAATGGCAAGGCCTTTTTAAATTCCATATATAGTAACGGGCTTCGTTCACAGAAGCTCATCTCAATTATTATTAAATCGAATTCCATTTAATTCCAATTTAATATATTAAATTGGAAAACTTTACTTCGGAAAAATTACCATTTAAATCTTAATAAAGGATTTATAAATTCCATTTAAATCTTAATAAAAGAATTATAATTTCCATTTAAATCTTAATGAAAGATTTATAAATTCCATTTAAATCTTAATAAAATATTTATAAATTTCAGATTATATTTTCTCTGTTAATTCGGATTAAAGAACAAATGTTGTTTAAAACATAGTTCACGATAAACCCACAATCAACTTTCATTTCAATTCTAATTAATTATTAATTAATTAGTAAACTTCTCTAAATCTTAATTGAAAGATTTATTCTTCTTACATGGGGTTTAAGAACAATGTTATTTAAGACACCATTCACGACAAACCCAAAATCCAATTTATCTGATTTAATTCCAAATAAATATCAACTAATTGGAAAACTCCATTAAATCTTAATTAAAGATTTATTCCAGTTAATAACTAGTTCATTTCGATAAAAAATATATTTTTATCTTTTCAAATATGGAATTTTTCATCCAAAATCTTTCCAAACCATTTATTATAATTTTACATAATTTTTCCATATTTTTAATAATTTTATTATCGCACGTACAGTCGGTTTCCAATAACGGCCACCGAACTGCATCCATAGCGACCTTTTTCAAATTTGATTTGGACATAATTCCAAATCCAACCGTTAGATTTCAAACTTCTTATATTCTTTGGAATGCTCTTCTCGATGCGAACCCAATGGTTCTGGTTTTAGGAGAATCCAACGGTCGGAACACCCATTACATCAATTTGAAGTTAATGGTCGAAATTCACAAACAGTCGCTGCGCGATGCGTTCTATTCAGGCCATTATATATATATAATATATTATATATATTTCGTCGATTTCCATTTAAAACGTATTTTATAAATCGTTTATAAATTCGTTTTAAAACGATTCCAACTTTATTTTCAATTTTAAATCAAAGTTGAATATTCCATATCTTTATCATATTAAAATGATAATATTTTCAAGATATTAATTTTTGAAATCACTTCTTTTTGGTATTCATTATAAAATGAATCAAATTGATCGATAAAAAGGGCGTTCAACAACATAACTAATTTTGTTGTTCAAAAATATTATTCAACACATGAATATTTTATACGGTTTACACATTCAATAAAAATGATATTTTTATTATTCAAAAATTTTATTCAATACATGAATATTTTATATGGTTTACACATTCAATAAAAACGATATTTTTATTGTTCAAAATTTTTATTCAATACATGAATATTTTATATGGTTTACACATTCAATAAAAATGATATTTTTATTGTTCAAAATTTTTATTTAATACATGAATATTTTATTCACTTCATTAAAATGTTAAAGATGACATTTTTAATGTACAAAAATATAATTCAACAAATGATTAATTTAGTTTCATTACTATGTTAATATAATTCAACAAATGATTAATTTATTTTCATTACCATGTTAAATATGACATTTTTAATTATCTAACAATTTTTTTTATAACATATGCTTCTTTTATTTGTTTATACGTACAATAAAAATGTGATTTTTATTATTAAAGCATTTTATTAAAATATCCTTTATTATAAAAGATTCTTTATTTTAAAATATTCTTTATTTTAAAATGTGCTTTATTCTGAAATGCTCTTTATTCTAAAATGCCCCTTTTATTCTAAAATGTTTTTTTATCTAAAATGTCCTTTTAATATAAAATGTCTTTCTTTATCTAAAATGTCCTTTTTATCTAAAATGCCTTTCTTTATTTAAAATGTCCTTTATTCTAAAATGATCTCTTATTCCAAAATGATCTTTTATTCAACATTATTTATTATAAAACATTATTTATCTCTGAATCGGAATGCGATTCAATCAATTATCGTATAATTTTAGTTATATGGATTTCATACATCGCATGTATGCAAAAACAGTGATAAATAGTCAACAAACAGTCCATTCACATCCAGAGTGAAATTTACAACTGTGTGAGCATTAAAATATATAAGTAACGCTCATCACAGGCTGTCTATCCATCAGTTGACATACAACTAAATATTGGGACTACTGTATGTCAAGTATCATCCCAGTACCCATGTGGGGTTTTCAAACAACAACAGTTTATTTAAATAAATTATCGTTTAGCAAATTTAACCAATTCTAATTCAGATTGAATTATTTTTAAACTTAACCAATTTTCACTATTTTAAACTGTAAATTATAAATAAATATTTATAATCTAATTCCAACTGCCACATTAATGTTAACATTATTTTTAATACGTTCAACATCACAAACAACATACAATACAGTCAATTTAAATCGTCCATGGTCTGTGGACGAGGAAAGTGATCTAACAAGCACTGTATACAGTTTATAATGATAAAACTGATAAAAAAATCTAAACTGGAAATTCTATATAATTTTCAGTTATGAAAATAAATGAATAACTATGAAGAATTTTTAGTGAGGAGTTCTCACCTTTGATTCCACTCCGTCAGTCTTTATTTTTGAATTTTAAACTGGACATAACTTTTTATTCTCGTTATGAAATTTCAATTTTTCACATTCCTTAGAAAGATATTATCAAACAGATTCAAATATTTCATGTTTTACAAAAATCCGATTTATTTTGAATCATGTACATTCATTTGAATTTTGAAATCGAATTTTCAAACTACTACGCCATTTCAGGCTCTTCATATAATTAAAATAAAATTATTCGTTCTAACTTTGATTTAAATAAATTTTTAGTCATTATTATTTAAAATAAATTATTTTTAATATTCAAAATCCATTAAAATTGCTAAATTAAAAAAAAAATTGGTTCTGAAAATCCGGGTTGTTACAACCTAAAACATGTAGTTTGAAATAGAAAGGGAAGATGAATAATAGTGTTGACATGTGATTTTCTGGTTAGTGATGGGATTTCTTGATTATTTTATTTTATTTTGAATTTCAATTGATCAACCACATATAACTTTAGCATACAAATTCAGATTGACGTGCAGTCTATTTCGTTGGACTCATATCGAAATGCTGGACAACATGGAGTTGGCTTGGTTGGATTTGGAGACAATTAAATTTTAGGGCTTATTTTGGATTTCAAAATGCGTTCAAGTCAAAGGTGAGTGATTAAACTCACTCACGCTTAACTAAAATTTTCGGTTGTTAGTTATATTAAAATCATGGTATGATTGCATTGATTGTTGTTTAATAGTTAAAATTACATATTTATGTTGATTGATATCGATAGTGTAATTTAATTTGACTGTTAGTTTAAATCTTATAGTTAATTATATTTGACCTTTAATTACTAGTTTAAAATCAAACACTTGATTACTAGTAAATTTATGTGATATTTAACTGTTTGGATGGATTAATGTTGATGGATGCCTTGGATTGCTATGCTTAGTATATTGATGTTTATTTGTGTGAATTTTACCGTTGTTCGCATTTATTATTATATGATTGTTTGTTCATGTTGATTAATTCCAACCATTTACATTAGATGTTACGGTCATCAAATAAACCTAGGATTAATCATTATAATGAATTAAGAATGTATGGTGAAATGATAAATGCATATGACCCTGATTTGGATTGAAATGATATATATCCTTTCCCAAACTACTAAAATTAAAATTTAAGTATCACTTGGCCATAGGTTAGAAAATTATATATAGACACTAGTTGGTTAAATAATTTTTCTAGCCTTGAAACTTGGAATATTGTTTAAAGACAATATAAATGATGTTTTATGAATTGATTACCTTTGAAATTGAACTTTGAATTTTGGAATTTAAAGGTTAAATGAAATTATTTGATGTTGTAAACTGAGCAAAAATTGAAATTAAATAGGAATTGAATCTCTTGAAATTGATTGCTTTAAAATTTAAAATAAATACACATCTTTGAAAACTTACTTAATTTAAAGTGATATATAAGTTATGAACTCGAGGTTTGTTAAAAAATTGAAATAATTCAAATTGAGAATTCTAATTGGAACTTTAATTGATACGACACGAAATCCCCCTTACGGGAAATCATGGATTGTACTGAGGACAAGACAAATCAGAACACATACAGAAGAACATTTCATTACTTATTACAACAATTTCATCAAAATTTACAAGTTACAATGCAGCGGAAAATAATACAAAACACAACTGAAAATAATATATGGATACAGAGCTTTTCGAATATCATTCCAACTGTAAACCAGGATCCTGTGAATATAAATCTGCAAAACCAAAACTATTAGCTGCTCGTGCGGAAAATAGGGGCACCCAGAGTTTAGGTTAAAACAGTAAACTCCAGATCAGTCATGTGACTGGTGTGAGAACTAAAACATTTATAAATATGATTTTAAAGTTAGGTAAATCAAGGGACCACGCCGTATAGCATGGAACGGGTTTCCTCCCAAGAATACCAGTGCATGAAAACAACAGCGCAATGCTAAATAAAGAACAATGAAGCTATTATAAGACTCAGGTCCCATCACACAATGCAACGCAAGCCGAAGGATAGAGTTTTACAATATAATAGCCAAATATGCTGGGTACGTGAAATTTCATCTTTATTCTTCCTTTGGATATCATTTCAGTCTAATTGAAGATGCATTAAAACTCCACTTGGTTTTAATCTTCCCAAAAATCAATATTAACGATTGTTTAACTTGGGAAATCATATCCTGTATTTAACTGGGTTAAAGAACCAATGTCATTTAAAACACGGTTCACGATAAACCCAAAATCACATTCCATTCCATCAGCCTTTAACAGTAAATTAGCAAGTGAACAATTCCCTAAGTAATAACCCCGAAGGCCGAAACCAACATCAGATCAATACCCAGGAAACCATTCAACTTAACTAATCTCTAGTTAGTTTCTGAATTTCTTAACTCCTTTGGGCCTAAGAACAGTATTATTAAAGATACCATTCACGACAACCCAAAATCACATTCCATTAACAATGGAATCTTCATGGAAAACAAATCGATATATATAATCGATATAAACTTCCATATCTAACCGATAATATCAATGGAATAATGATAAGGTCTTTTGAATTCCATATATATTAGCCGTCTTCCTTTATAGAAGCTTACATCGGTTATTACCCAATCGAATTCCATTCAATCCCAATTTAATATGTTAAATTGGAAAACTTTACTTTGGAAAATCTCCTTTAAATCTTAACAAAGGATTTATAAATTCCAAATCCTATTTCACTGTAAATCGGGTTAAAGAACGAATGTCGCAAAAACACGGTTCACAACAAACCTAATTCACATTCCATCAGTCTCTAACCTTAAATTAGTAAGATAACAATTCCCTAAGTGTTAACCCCGAAGGCTTAAACCAACATCAGAAAAAATACCCAGGAAACCATTCAACTTAACTAATCTCTAGTCAGATTCTAATTTTCTTAACTCCATTCGGTTCAAGAACAGTATTATTAAAGATACCACTTACGACGAATCCAAAATCCAATTTGATATTATATACAAGGCTCTGAATAGAAAATATATCGGCTTATATTCAATATCAAATTCTGAAACCAATAGATATCGTATTGGAATAACGATATATATATATCTTCCAAATTCCTCCATAATATCCGTATAATCACGAAATCCAATATCGAAATATTCCCAAAGATAATTTCGATTCCAATCCATTCCAATTCATATATTGAAAATTCTGGTTATTTTCAAAACCATTTCAAATCCAATTTAATTATTTAAAAACATTGGATTTATTATTCTAGTTCATAACTAGTTCGTTTTGATAAAAATATCTTTTTATCTTTTCAAATTTGGAATTTTTTATCCTAATTCTTTCCAAATCATTTATTAGGATTTTACACAAATTATCAATATTTTTAATAATTTTATCAAGGCCCGTACAGTCGATTTCCACAAACGGCCATCAAACTCCACTTATAGCGACCTTTTCCAAATTTGATTTGGACATAATTCCAATTCCATCTGTTAGATTTCAAATCTCTAATATTCTTTAGAAAGCTCTTTTCGGTACGAACCCAACGGTTCCGGTTTTAGGAGAATCCGACGGTCGGATCTCCCGTAATGTCTATTCGAAGTCAATGGTCGAAATTCGCGAACTACCGTAGTGCGGCGCATTCTGTTCAGGCCATTAGATTATATCTATAATATATATAATATATATTTCATCGATTTCCTTTTTAAAACGTATTTAATAAATCGTTTTAAATTCGTTTTCAAAACGATTTCAACTTCATATTCAATTTCAAATAAAAATTGAATATTCCGTATCATCGATATATAAATGATAGTTTTTTCAAAGCATTTGATTTTGAAATCAATTCCTTTTCTATATTCATTATAAAAATGAATAAAATCAATATAAATATCGTTCACGTCAAAATGGCGTCAATCTAATCAAAACGGCTATATATATTTAAATAGTTTCGTGTCCATCCCAAATCGGACATCAAAATCAGATTTTTATCTTTTACTGAATATTATTTGAAAATATTCATTATTTTAATATAATCGTTATTTTAAAATATTCATTCTTTCTGAACTGGAATCAGACACAGTCAATTACCATATAATGTGATTTATATGGATTTCAAACACACATGTATACAACAACAATCAAACACAGTCAACCATCATCCAAAGTGCATTCTACACTGTATAAGCATCAAATATAAATATTTAACGCTTACCACAGCCTGTCAATCATTCGATCGACATACAGCTAATTATTGGGACTAGTGTATGTCATATATCATCCCAATACCCGTATGGGGTTTCAATCAACAAATAATGAATTTTGGCAGACCTAAGTCAAGGTAACCCCTCTTTGAAACACTTTGGTATTATTCCTAGATCAGAATACAAATCATGAATCACAGAATACATGGAGCCATCTTATTATCTTCCTTTGTGCAGTTGGGAGATGTGTAAAATTTACGTCCCAATCAATATCAGTCAAATCAGTATACATAAACAAATCGTCTGATTTGTAAATAAATATTTATTTTATTTATATACGCTTTAAAAATTATATTTTTAATGATAAAAAATTTATTCGGTTCATTTACACAATAAAAATGATATTTTTATTGTTCTAATATATTTTAGAAAATTGCGGCGGCATAACGGCACGATACTAGAAACGGGATAAGGCCTAGCCTTATCCCCAGTTTAATAATGGCCCGTGCCATACACATACCAATCTAATTAACTCCATTTCACCCAAACAACCAAATTCAAACCAATAATCCAATCAACTACACAACCAAACAAACAAGTCGTCTATGGTCTGTGGACGATGGGGAACAGTTCATATATGCAGTTACATAATAAATAACTGTATAGAAAAATTATAGTGAGGAGTTCTCACCTTTGGGTTTCACTCTAACATAATTTATTTCTGTACGGTTTAGATTTGGATTTGATCCATCAGTTCCCTCGCCCTCCTTTTCACGTTGTTTATATTAAAAATCATATTTTTATCGCTTCATTTCAATAAATAAAAATCATATTTTTAATACACTACTAATATAAAAATCATATTTTTAATATCGTTTTCCATATAAAGATTATATTTTTTCCATCAAATTTCTTTTCTATAAAAATCATACCTTATATAAATGAAAATAAGAATTAATATATAATTAAAATCAGATTTTATATGTATATAAATTCAGAAAACTCACATTGTTTTCAGCGAAGAAGCGGGGGGCTGTTTCGCTCGGCGGCGGAGGTGGGGCGTCGGTCTTCAAGGTGACGGCGGCAGTTCTGGGTGGTTGGGGTTTCAATTAGGAAGAAGAGAGAGCTAGGGCGCGAGAGGAGGACGAGGTGGGTCTCTGACGTGACTAAGGGTGGGCAGGTGGTGGCGCTGGGCCCACAGCGGCGGTCTCAGATGGGTTTGGGGCGGTTTACAATTGGAGAGAGGAAGAAGAAGGGGATGGGTGGCCGGCGGTAAAGGGAGAAGGTCGGAGATGTCCAGCGGTGCAGAGGGAGGGGTGCGGTGGTTTGAACGTGGCGGTGGCGCTGGGGATTTAGGGGCGAAGGGATTTAGGTTTTAATTAATTTTTTTTCTCCGTTGAATGAAGAGGGAGGGAAAGGAAAGATTGACTTTATGTATAATTATTTAATTCCAAAAAGTTACCTTTCCATTTTAACCCCAATTCGAACCCACCGACTGTCGCTCCTAGCTAATTACCCTCATTCCAAACACAATGGGATATGTTTCACAAGCCAATTCGATAGTTTCGTTCAGTTTTCATTGAAATTAAAATATAAATCAATATATATTGAATTTGAATGTACATTTCAATTTACCTGGGCCATATACTAACTCTAAAAATTTTAGAAAAATTATTTCTAGCTTTGTATTGACGATACAGTTCTAACAAAACTAATTTCGTCAAATTTGGAGATCGTTTGAAAATGGCCATTTTCTGGTCGATCCAAATTGACTGAAACTGGCAAAACACGTTTTCTTTTGCCACGCTCACATATTGATTCAGAAAATTACGAATTTTGGAATCTAGAAATAACTTGACATCCCCGATCAAATAAAAGTGGTTTTGACGAAAACGGAGGTCGTTTGCAAAATTTCCATTTTTAAGAGCTAGAATTCCATAGCGACTATTCTAAATTTTCAACTGGGCATAACTTTTTATTCCCGCTATGAAATTTCAATTTTTGGATTCGTTTGAAAGATATTTTAAAATAGATTCAAATATTTTTGGTTTCGCTAAAATCCGGTTTATTTTGAATCCTGTACATCCATTTAAAATTTGAAATTGAATTTTCAAACTACCACGCCATTTCCAATTCCTTTTATAATTAAATATAAATATTTATATTCTAATGTCGATTCAAATAAATATATACGTTCTAATTCTATTAGAAATAAATTTCTTGTCGTTATTATTTAAAATAATTCATTTTAAATATTCAATATTCATTAAAATTGAAAAAATAAAAATTTTAAATTGGTTCGGATTTTCCGGTTTATTACAAACTCCCCCACTTAAAATCTTTTCGTCCTCGAAAAGGAATGGGGCTGAAAGTTGTTTAACAAACCAACCTTACTTTCATTATTTTCATTATGGCTTAAGTTCTTCAACTTTTCAGTTTCTAAGAAATTTTCAAATTTTTCAAAAATTTGGCTAACACCCTAAATTTTCAAAAAATTTCGCCATGACCTCCCCTGTATTGGAGCACCAGGAAAATCCCGAAATTTCCATACAGGCCTCTCCAATTCAAAAAGAAAAAGAAACAGCCAAGCGGCTAGCCAATCGGCTCATAAAATCATCAAAAACCCAAAGAAATACAATAAACATGTACCTATTTGTCGGGCAAACAATTTTATTCTTCTGCTTAGGTTCCCTGCTATGACCTGTTCAATATATATGCATGTACATGTATGCAATTTCAAACAATTTTCAATACAGTTCAATATTCGATACAAATTGGCTAAATTTACCTTACATTCACATAATGGTTTAAATGAATAATCACACATCACAACCATCAATCAATTAATGAATTAACGTTACAAATTCATAATTTTGATATACATACAGAAAATCATGTTTTTTGATGCCAATTCACAACAATAAGCCCTATCTAGTTTTGGTTCTCACACCAGTCTAATGGAAATATATAAACATCCCACTTTCGAAACTCGAATACAAATACTGATGATACTATAGTAATCATCAGGATCGTCTCTGGGCGACTAGAGTGTGATTCTATATCTATCGAATATATTTGATGTTTCAAATACATGTGGATCAGACGTATATTAAAATCTATATATACTTAATTGTCCAAATTCAATATAAAATAAACATTCAAATACGAATAATTTAATTTAATTTTTCAAAACAAAATTTGTTTTCATTTTTATTTTAAAAATACACTCTTCACACTCGTTCTAGGATACTACTGATCCTATCTCTAATGAGTCATTCCTATTGGATATTACTAATCCAATTTCTGATGAATTCTTTCGTTTGGTTCTAACATGTCTTGTTCGCGAGCTCTATAAACCAAAGCTCTGATACCAAACTGAGACGACCCGAAATCCCCCTTACGGGAAATCATGGATTGTACTGAGGACAAGACGAATCAGAACACAAACAGAAGAACATTTCATTGATTATTACAACAATTTCATCAGAATTTACAAGTTACAATGCAGCGGAATATAATACAAAACGCAACTGAAAAGAATATACGGATACAGAGCGTTCTGAATATCATTCCAGCAGTAAACCAGGATCCTATGAATATAAATCTGCAAAACCAAAACTACTAGCTGCCCGTGCGGAAAATAGGGGCACCCACAGATTAGGTTAAAACAATAAACTCCAGGTCAGTCATGTGACTAGTGTGAGAACTAAAATAGTTATAAATATGATTTTAAAGTTAGGTAAATCAATGGACTACGCCGTATAACATGGAATGGGTTTCCTCCCAAGAAAACCAGTGCATGAAAACAATAGCGCAATGCTAAATAAAGAACAATGAAGCTATTATAAGACTCAGGTCCCATCACACAATGCAACGCAAGCTGGAGGATAGAGTTTTACCTTATAATAGCCAAATATGCTTGGTACATGAAATTTCATCTTTTATTATTACTACAAGTGTATAGTGTCAAAACAATTTTCATCATAAGTATCAATCATAGACGGCATAAGTGCCCCATACCACTATGTCGCTATACTAGGCTCTACAATCAAAACCGCAAAATGTCATATTGGAAGTTGGATTTCCATCTGTGAAACAAGGCAAGGGATCGTCCTTACCACTTCGAGACGCTCTAGCCCGTTTCTCAAGATCAGAAGACCCTTGGAGCGACAGAGCCGGTCCACTCGATGTTGATTAAAATGCTTGAACACTGCGTTTCCCCGCCCTATGGGGCGTAAATGAGCCAAATGACTCCATCGGTCCCGGATCGACCGATATAACCGAGGCGCCTCGCTATCCATCATCCACATAAGTAAAATGCCAGGGCGTGTACAACGCTGACACCACTCCTAAATTGAAAAAAAAAAACACATGTCCTCCCTGAGGTCCTCTCCCGTTTTTGGTTCACACCAGGGTGTGAGGCTCGCGAATTAACGCTACACAAAGCTATGCCACAAAGGCCATGCTTTGTTCATCAACCATAAGACTCTGCTTTTCAACAGAAACCTTGATCATTTGCATCTCAGCATGCCACACAGGCAATTCACGCTATGCAACCGATGTATATCAATCACACAGAATGAAATCCAATGTCAAACACACATCCATTTACAAGTTCGTTCTGGGTCTGAACGAAACCGGAGGCACCTTATTCCTCCCCCATATGTCCAATACAGGGGAGAGGCCCTCGCATATCCGGTCGATCTCCAAGTACGTCTGGACGATCACCACTTATTACCTTGCCTTGGGTGTACAGCCTAATCAAGACATCAGTAATCATCCAAACGATGTGAAGGCCTCCGGTCTTCAACCACCGTCTTCATCCTCGATATATCGTCGAATCAGTTATTTAGAATGGGATAAAACCAGTCTTTCTGAATAACTAGCGTATATAATAAACAAGTGCTATCAAAACACAACATACGCCTCATTCCAATCCAGAATATTCCTTTATTCAAATATTCTTATACTTTGGGGAAGGTACCCATTAATTTTATAAAAGATAAATTCTTTAAATTTATTCTTTAATCTTCCATTGGATATCATTTCAATCTAATTAAAGATGCATTAAAACTCCACTTGGTTTTAATCTTCCCAAAAATCAATATTAACGGTTGTTTAACTTGGGAAATCATATCCTGTCTTTAACTGGGTTAAAGAACCAATGTCATTTAAAACACGGTTCACGATAAACCCAAAATCACATTCCATTCCATCAGCCTTTAACCGTAAATTAGCTAGTGAACAATTCTCTAAGTAATAGCCCCGAAGGCCGAAACCAACATCAGATCAATACCCAGGAAACCATTCAACTTAACTAATCTCCAGTTAGTTTCTGAATTTCTTAACTCCGTTGGGCCTAAGAACAGTATTATTAAAGATACCATTCACGACAACCCAAAATCACATTCCATTAACAATAGAATCTTCACGGAAAACAAATCGATATATATAATCGATATAAACTTCCATATTCAACCGATAATATCAATGGAATAATTACAAGGTCTTTTAAATTCCATTTATATTAATCATCTTCCTCTACAGAAGCTTACTTCGGTTATTACCCAATCGAATTCCATTCAATCCCAATTTAATATGTTTAATTGGAAAACTTTACTTTGGAAAATCTCCTTTAAATCTTAACAAAAGATTTATAAATTCCAAATCCCATTTCACTGTAAATCGGATTAAAGAACGAATGTTGCTAAAAAACAGTTCACAACAAACCCAATTCACATTCCATCAGTCTCTAACCGTAAATTAGTAAGAGAACAATTCCCTAAGTGTTAACCCCGAAGGCCGAAACCAACATCAGATCAATAAACAGGAAACTATTCAACTTAACTAATCTCCAGTCAGATTCTAATTTTCTAAACTCCATTCGGTTCAAGAACAGTATTATTAAAGATACCATTCACGACGAATCCAAAATCCAATTTGATATTAAATACAAGGCTTTGAATAGAAAATATATCGGCTTATATTCAATATCAAATTCTGAAACCAACAAATATCGTATTGGAATAACGATATATATATATATCTTCCAAATTCCTCCACAATATCCGTATAATCACAAAATCCAATATTGAAATATTCCCGAAGATAATTTCGATTCCGATTCATATATTGGAAATTCTGGTTATTTTTAAAACCATTTCAAATCCAATTTAATTATTTAAAAACATTGGATTTATTATTCTAGTTCATAACAAATTCATTTCGATAAAAATATCTTTTTATCTTTTCAAATATGGAATTTTTCATCCTAATTCTTTCCAAATCATTTATTATGATTTTACACAAATTATCGATATTTTTAATAATTTTGTCAAGGCCCGTACAGTTGATTTCCACAAACGGTCATCGAACTGCACTTATAGGGAACTTTTCCAAATTTGTTTTGGACATAATTCCAAATCCAACCGTTAGATTTCAAATCTCTAATATTGGTTAGAAATCTCTTTTCGATGCGAACCCAAAGGTTCCAGTTTTAGGAGAATACGACGGTCGGATCTCCCGTAATGTCCATTCGAAGTCAATGGTCGAAATTCGCGAACTGCCGCAGCGCGGCGCGTTCTATTCAGGCCATTATATTATATCTATAATATATATTTCGTCGATTTCCTTTTTAAAACGTATTTTATAAATCGTTATAAATTCTTTTTTAAAACGATTTCAACTTCATATTCAATTTCAAATCAAAATTGAATATTCCATGTCATCGATATATAAATGATAGTATTTTCAAAGCATTAGATTATGAAACCAATTCCTTTTCTATATTCATTATAAAAATGAATAAATCGATATAAATATCATTCACGTCAAAATGGCGTCAATCTAATCAACATGGCTATATATATTTAAATAGTTTCGTGTCCATCCCAAATCGGACATCAAAATCAGATTTTGATCTTTTACTGAATATTATTTGAAAATATTCGTTATTTTAAAATAATCGTTATTTTAAAATATTCATTCTTTCTGAACTGGAATCAGACACAGTCAATTACCATATAATGTGATTTATATGGATTTCATACACACATGTATACAACAACAATAAAACACAGTCAACCATCATCCAGAGTGCATTCTACACTGTATAAGCATCAAATATAAATATTTAACGCTTACCACAACCTGTCAATCAATCGATCGACATACAACTAATTATTGGGACTAGTGTATGTCATATATCATCCCAATACCCGTGGGGGGTTGCAATCAATAAATAATGAATTTTATTTGTGTAGTTGGGCGATGTGTAAAATTTATCATCCCAATCAATATTAGTCAAATCAGTGTACATAAGCAAATCGTCTGATTTGTAAATGAATATTTATTTTATTCATTTACGCCTTAAAAATTATATTTTTAACGATAAAATATTTATTTTGTTCATTTACACAATAAAAATGACATTTTTATTGTTCTAATATATTTTAGAAAATTGCGGCGGCATAACGGCACGATACTAGAAACGGAATAAGGCCTAGCCTTATCCCCAGTCTGATAATGGCCCGCGCCATACACATACCAATCTAATCAATTCCATTTCACCCAAACAACCAAATTCAAACCAATAATCCAATCAACTACACAACCAAACAAACAAGTCGTCCATGGTCTGTGGACGACGGGGAACAGTTCATATATGCAGTTAAATAATAAATAACTGTATAGAAAAATTATAGTGAGGGGTTCTCACCTTTGGGTTCCACTCCGCCATTCTTTATTTCTGAATGGTTTAGATTTGGATTTGTTTTCCTCCAGTTCCCTCGCACTCCTTTTCACACTGTTCATATTAAAAATCATATTTTTATCGCTTTATTTCAATAAATAAAAATCATATTTTTAATACTCTACTAATATAAAAATCATATTTTTAATATCGTTTTCTATATAAAGATTATATTTTTTCCATCAAAAATCTTTTCTACAAAAATCATACCTTATATAAATGAAATTCAGAATATATATAATTAAAATCAGATTTTATATGTATATAAATTCAGAAAACTCACATTGTTTTCAGCGAAGAAGCGGGGGGCTGTTTCGCTCGGCGGCGGAGGTGGGGCGCCGATCTTCAGGGTGGCGGCGGCAGTTCTGGGTGGTTGGGGTTTCAATTGGGAAGAAAAGAGAGCTAGGGCGCGAAAGGAGGACGAGGTGGGTCTCTGACGTGACTGAGGGTAGGCAGGTGGTGGTGTTGGGCCCACAACGGCGGTCTCGGATGGGTTTGGGGCGGTTTACAATTGGAGAGAGGAAGAAGAAGGGGATGGGTGGCCGGCGGTAAAGGGAGATGGTTGGAGAGGTGCGACGGTGCAGAAGGAGGGGTGCGGTGGTCTGAACGTGGCGATAGCACTGGGGATTTAGGGGCGGCGGGATTTAGGTTTTAATTAATTTTTTCTCTCCGTTGAATGAAGAGAGAGGGAAATGAAAGATTGACTTTATGTATAATTATTTAATTCCAAAAAGTTACCTTTTCATTTTAACCCCAATTCAAACCCACCGACTGTCGCCCTAGCTAATTACCCTCATTCCGAACACAATGGGATATGTTTCGTAAGCCTAGCTAATTTGAATGTACATTTCAATTTACCTGGGCCCCATACTAACTCTAAAAATACCAAAAAAGTTATTTCTAGCTTTGTATTGATGATACGGTTCTAACAAACTAATTTCATTTAGAGACCGTTTGAAAATGGCCATTTTCTGGTCGATCCAAATTGACTGAAACTGACAAAACACGTTTTCTTTTGCCACGCTCACATATTGATTCAGAAAATTACGAATTATGGAATCTAGCAATAACATGACATCCCGGATCCAACAAAAGTGGTTTCGTCGAAAACGGAGGTCGTTTGCAAAATTTCCATTTTTAAGGGCCAGAATTCCATGGCGACTATTCTGAATTTTCAACTGGGCATAACTTTTTATACCCGCTATGAAATTTTAATTTTTCGGATTCGTTGGAAAGATATTTTCAAATAGATTCAAATACTTTTCGTTTCCCTAAAATTCGGTTTATTTTGAATCCTGTACATCCAATTGAAATTTGAAATCGAATTTTCAAACTACCGCGCCATTTCTAGTTCATTTTATAATTAAAAATAAATATTTATATTCTAACGTCGATTCAAATAAATATATACGTTCTAATTCTATTAAAAATAAATTTCTTGTCGTTATTATTTGAATAATTCATTTTAAATATTCAAAATTCATTAAAATTGCAAAAATAAAAATTTTAAATTGGTTCGGATTTTCCGGTTTATTACATTAATATTTGAATTGAATTGTTCGAAATTAAATTGAATTTGAAACGAAAGTTGATTCCAACTAGAACATTGAAGTTCAGTTGATTTGAATTGGAATATGACATTAAGATTATTAGAAACGTGGAAGAAACCAATTTTAATTCCAATCATAGTATTTTAAACCATGATATAAACTATTTTGCTAAATAACTACTCTAGTTTATAAACTATTATATTTTTAACTTGTATATATTGTAACTACCTTGAAACTACTTTAGCAAATAATTATTTTCTTTATAAACTATTTTATTTTTCTTATATATATTAACTATTTTCAACAATTAACTATCTCTTTTATAAGCTTCTTTTATATTTAACTATATGTATATAACTAAATTTTGATAAATACTATTTTATATCCAAACTATTTATATAAACTTTTATTGTCCTAACTATTTGTTTCAAACTATTTCAAATATATATCTAAACTATTTTAATATTTTTTTCAGTTCTTTTAAATAATCAAATTATTTTAAGGTTGGAACTGTTTAAAGATTCTAAGTTTAGTTTTAATGGAGATTTTATAATGAAGACATATTCTATCTTGAATATGAAATGATTTTGAAGCAATTATGATATTTTGATATGAAGAATGAAACCCTTTGAAATGTAAAAGAACTGACTGGTGTGAAAAACGTAGACGGTTGGTTGTTAAAGAGACCAGGATCAGATATTGTCATACTCTCTACTCATACTGAAAACCACTTTAACAACTATGCACATGGTGGAGAATGCAGAATGAAGTAGGTTGATTTGATGAACGCTACTGGAATGAAGTAAGAGAACGATGATGGATGTCCTTGATCTTCGGGTCATAATTAAAATGACTAAAATATGGCTATACCGTGACCAAGTGGGTTAGCTACCCTGATCGGCAACACTTCTTCCTTTATTACTATAGTTCCTCGGTTAGATTGATTGATTTGATGCACATCCTTGATATAGGAGTGCTATTCCGAGGTAGCGGTAATTGCAACTATGCGTTACCACCAGTCTGGATGTGCAACTAGTAGATTCCTACTATGGGCATTCCTCATGTGCTTTTTCATATTATCCTGATCGAGCCCCATTTGTTATAGCAAAAGCCCCTTTTGTCATTGGGCCAAGGGCCCCTTTTGTCATTGGGCATTCCTACTATGGTCATGGTTTCATATCCAAGTCTAAACCCTTCCGCAAAGTTATAGCAAAACCCCTTCCTACAAGCCATTAGCCTTCATATGAGTGTTGAACTTAGGGAACCCTTGTCCCAAGATAATTGTTGGTTCTGAAGTCACTTAAGTATGATGCTCACCTATAACGACCCGAACTTCCCCGGCCTCCGAAGAGAAGAGAAAGAACAGATTGTCTGAGAATAGGACGAATTAGAACACAGACAGAAGAACATTTCATTGTTAATTACAACAATTCCATCAGAATACAAGAATATGCAGAGTATGAATGAATATTATACATCAGAAAAATATCAGAGATTTAAATTACATTTAAATACATAGCAGCGGAAAAACAATACTAAACACAACTGAAAGTAATACATGGATACAGAGCTTTCTGAATATCGCTTCAGCTGTAAATCAGGATCCCGTGAATATAAATCTGCAAAACCAAAACTACTAGCTACCCGTGTGGAAAATAGGGGCACCCAGAGTTTAGGTTAAAACAATAAACTCCAGGTCAGTAGTGTGACTGGTGTGAGAACTAAAACAGTTATTTAAAACTTTACTTTAAAAATAAGGTAAATCAAGGGACCACACTGTATAACATGGAACGGGTTTCCTCCCAATAATACCAGTGCATAGAACAAACAACGCAATGCTTTTTGGAAAAATGAAGCTATTGTAAGACCCAGGTCCCATCACACAACGCAACGCAAGCCGAAGGATAGGGTTTTCCCTTATAATAGCCAAACATGCTTGGTATGTTTAAAACAAATCATTTTGATACTATTATAGTGTAAAGTGTATGAAAAAACTTCAAATATAAATGTATCAATCATAAGCGGCACGGGTACCATCTATCATGTCGCCAATACTAGGCTCTACAATCAAAACCGAAATGTCACATATTGGAAATTGGATTTACGTTATGAGTCGAGGCCAGGGATGGCTCCTCACCGCTTCGAGACACTCTAGCAAATGTCTCTCGACTACACACTCTAGGTAACCCTGGATTGGTTGGGCCGGTCCTCTGTTACGTTTGAGGATTAGTTATTCCTGAACACATGTTTCCCGGTCCTATCGGACCTATCCATCGGCTCCATAGAGACCGATATAACCGAGGCGCCTCGCAATCCAACAACCATATAGGTAAAAATAATATAAATGTCAGGGCATGTAAAACGCTGACACAACCCATAGCTAGAAAGAAACGTCATTTTCTCCCAACGGTCCGATCCCTTTTTAACTCATACCGAGGTGTGAGGGTCACGAATTAACGCCATACACAAAGCTATGCTCTAGTAAAGACATGCTTTGATCATCAACCACAAGACTCTACTTAAAAGCCTTGATCACTGCATCTCAGCATGCCACACGGGCAATTCATGCCATGTGACTGATATCTATCGATATATAACCTCTGAGCTCGTACGTCTCGGAGAAGGGCGTTAAGAAAGAGAATAAATTCTCTGCCGCCAAACAAATATATATTTAATAGAAATAATTCAACACAGAATAAAATCTAATGTTAGACACACAATCCATTTACAAGTTCGTTCTGGGTCTGAACGAAATCGGAGGCACCTTATTCCTCATCCCGTATGTCCAATATAGGAGAGAGGTCCTCGAATATCCGTCGATCTCCAAGTACGTCTGAACGATCACCACTTATTACCTCGTCTTGGGTGTACAGCCCAATCAAGACATTAATAATCATCCAAACGATGTGAAGACCTCCGGCCTTCAACCACCGTCTTCATCGTCGACTTATCGTCGAATCAGTTATTCAGAATGGGTATAAACCTGGCCTTTCCGAATAACTCACGTATATAATAAACAGGTGCTATAAAAACCAAATATACGCCTCATTCCAATTTTGAATATTCTTTTATTTAAATATTCACATCTTTAGGGATTTGCTCCTATTAATTTTATCAAAGATAAATTCTTTAAAATTATTCTTTAATCTTCCTTTGGATGTCAATTCAAACCATGTTATGGTTTTCCAAACTAATCGGGATTAGCGAACCACACCGAAGTAACCATTTATTTTATTTCCCAATCCTAACCTATTCATCCCATGGAGCAAAACTGGTATTACCCTATAACTAACACCACGGTGTTATCGGTAAATTTAATTACCATTTCACGTTCAAATCTAATTAAAGATTTAACTATTGCTAGGAGCAAAACTGGCGATGCTCCATTCTCGATCATTTCCCAAATTTGATAATTTAAATTTGCAATTCCCATTTTCTATCTATTTAAAGATTCATTAAAACTCCACTTAGTTTTAATCTTCCGAAAAATCAATATTAATGATTATTTAACTTTGGAAACACAAACGTGCCGCGTCGACAATCTACACCGTACTATTGATTTCTGCCGATATATAACCTCTGAGCTCATACGTTTCAGAGAAGGGTGTTAAGTAAGAGAATAAATTCTCCGCCACCAAACAGATATATATTTAGCAGAGATCAACCATACAGATCGAAATTCAATGACAGACATGTAATCCTGCCTTTAACTGGGTTAAAGAACTAATGTCATTTAAAACACAATTCACGATAAACCCAAATCACATTCCATTTATTATCGGGTTAAAGAACAAGTGTTATTTAAAACACCATTCACGATAAACCCAAAAATCAATTCAAATACAATTCCAATTAAATATTAATTAATTGGTATACTTCCTTAAATCTATATAAAAAGATTTAATCTTTTCTCAACTGGGTTTAAGAACAGTGTTAATGAAGACACCATTCACGACAAACCCAAATCCCATTTGATATTGAATACAAGGCTCTGAATAGAAAATATATCGGCTTATATTCAATATCAAATTCTGAAACCAATAAATATCGTATTGGAATAACGATATATATATCTTCCAACTTCCTCCACAATATCCGTATAATCACGAAATCCAATATCGAAATATTCCGAAGATAATTTCGATTCGAATCCATTCCAATTCATATACTGGAAATTCTGGTTATTTTTAAAACCATTTCAACCCAAATTTATTTATTTTAAAAATATTGGATTTATTATTCTAGTCCATAACTAGTTCATTTCGATAAAAATATATTTTTATCGTTTCAAATATGGAATTTTGCAGCCCAATTCTTTCTAAATCATTTACTATGATTTTACACAAATTATTGATATTTTTAATAATTTTATCAAGGCCTGTACAGTCGATTTCCATAAATGGTCGTCGAACTGCACTTACAACGACCTTTTCCAAATTTGATTTGGACATAATTACAAATCCAATCGTTATATTTCAAATCTCTCATATTTGTTAGAAAACTCTTTTCGATACGAACCCAACGGTTCCGGTTTTAGGAGAATCCGACGGTCGGATCTCCCATAATGTCCGTTCGAAGTCAATGGTCGAAATTCACGAACTGCCGCGGCGCAGCACGTTCAATCCAGGCCATTATATATATATATATTTCGTCGATTTCCTTTTAAAACATATTTTATAAATCATTTTAAATTTGTTTTCAAAATGATTTCAACTTCATATTCAATTTCAAATCAAAATTCAATATTCCATATCATTGATATATAAATGATAGTATTTTCAAAACATTATATTTTGAAATTGCTTCCATTTCGATATTCATTATAGAAATGAATAAAATCGATATAAATATCGTTCACGTCAAAATGGCATTAATCTAATCAACACGGCTTTATATATTTTTAAATATATTCGTGTCCATCGCAAATCGGACATCAAAATCACATTTTGATCCCTTACTGAATATTATTTTAAAATATTCATTATTTTAAAATAATCGTTATTTTAAAATATTCTTTCATTCTGAACTGGAATCAGACACAGAAAATTACCATATAATGTGATTTATATGGATTACATACACACATGTATACAACAACAATCAAACGCATTCAACCATCATCCAGAGTGCATTCTACACTGCATAAGCATTAAATATAAATATTCAACGCTTACACAGCCTATTAATCAATCGATTGACATACAACTAAATATTGGGTTTAGTGTATGCCAAACATCATCCCAATACCCGTGTGGGGTTTCAAACAATCAAACATAGGTTTTATTTGTGCAGTTGGGCGATGTGTAAAATTTATCGTCCCAATCAATATCAGTCAAATGTGTGTACATAAACAAATCGTCTGATTTGTTTATGAATATTTATTTTATTCATATACACGTTAAAAATTATATTTTTAACTATAAAATATTTTATTCCATTCCACATCACACAATCAATTTTCACAACGCAATCAGACAAACAAGTCGTCCATGGTCTATGGACGACGGGTGTCGTGTACTGCTAAGCACCGTCTGCATCCTAGTATATATTTTAACTAGAAAATAAAATTTAAAGTGAGAAATTCTCACCTTTGGGATCCACTCCGCCGTGCTTTGATTGTCGATCTATGTAGTATACCAAAGCTAAAAATTATATACTTAACCAATCATTAATTATTTCTTTGAATGATTATTTTATAAATAACATACATAGGCTAAAAATTATATTTTTATCTTTCTAAAAATAATTTCATATTTTTATAACAACGCTACATAGATAAAAATCACATTTTTATACCGCTACTATATAGATAAAAATCGAATCTTTCTATCGCTAATGAATATATAAAAATCACATTTTTACATTACCACTCAAACGATAAAAATCCTATTTTTACTTTGCTTCCTAGATAATAAAAATCATATTTTTATTATCTCTATACTATAAAAATCATATTTTTATTCCTCTATATAAATAAAAATTATATTTTTATTTTGCCATTCAAATGATAAAAATCAAATCTTTCTCATATTAAAATATAATCTTTCTCAAACAAAAATCATATTTTTCTTCATATAAAAATCAAAGCTTCCTAAATTAAAAATCGTATATTTTCTATGTAAAAAAAAATCAAATCTTTGTCGTAAGAAAAATCAAAACTTTATCATAAGAAAAATCAAAACTTTATTATACAAAAAAACAAAACTTCCTCTTTATAATATAACAAAAAAACTGAAAAATAAAATTAAAAGGGGAAAACTAACATTTTCTCTCAGTTAGAGGAGGGTTGCGTTGGGGGGGGCAGGTGTTCACTGTCCATGCTAAGGTGGCGCCATTGATCGCAGTGGCGGGGTCTTCGCGGTTGCGGGCTGAACAAGGCGGGCGGCGACCTAAAAAGGGGCATCGAGAGTTGCATGGATCGAGGAGAGAGGAGGAGGAGGGGGAAGAAGAAGGGGAGGCACGCGGCGGTGGTGCGGCGACGGAGAAAGAGGGGGAGGAGCGACGGGATTTAGGCTGTAGTGATTTTTTTTTAGTTTTATCTGAGCGATGAGGGAGATAAGGGAAGGAGGGGTTGACTTAGTTATTTAATTAATTTATTATTTTTAATTCTCAAAAAGTAACTTTTTATTTCGACCTCCAAACGAGGCCTACCAACTGTCGTGCATAACTAATTACCCCCATTCCGAACACAATGGAATATGTATCGTAAGCCAGTTTAGCTGTTTCGATCAGTTTCCATCAAAATCAAAATATAAATCTATATATTGAATTTGAATGCGCATTTCAATTTACCGGGGCCACATACGGACTCTAAAAATTCCCAAAAAATATTTTCTAGCTTCGTATTGATGATACGGTTCTAACAAAACTAATTCCGTCAAATTTGGAGACCGTCTGAAAAATGGCCATTTTCTGATCGATCCAAATTGACTAAAACTGTCAAAACACGTTTTCCTGCGCCGCGCTCACATTTTGACCCCAAAAATTATGAATTTTGGAATCTAGCAATAACTTGACATCCCAGATCCAACAAAAGTGGTTTCATCGAAAACGAAGGGTGTTTGCAAAAATTCCATTTTTACGGGCTATCTTTTCCATCGCGACTATTCTGAATTTTCAACTGGGCATAACTTTTTATTCCCGCTATGAAATTTTGATTTTTCAGATTCGTTGGAAAAATATTTTCAAATAGATTCTAATGTTTTTGGTTTCGCCAAAATCTAGTTTATTTTGAATCCTATACATTCATTTGAAATTTGAAATTGAATTTTCAAACTACCACACCATTATCAATTCCTTTGTTAATTAAAAATAAATATTTATATTCTAACATCGATTCAAATAAATCTATACATTCTAATTATATTCAAAATAAATTTCTCGTCGTTACTATTTAAAATAATTCATTTTACATATTCAAAATTCATTAAAATTGCCAAAATAAAATTTTTAAATTAATTCTAACTTTACGGGTTGTTACAATCACCCCCACTTAAAATCTTTTCTTCCTCGAAAAGGAACGGAGCTGAAAGTTGTTTTACAAACCAACTCAACTTTCATTATTTTCATTATAGCTTAAGTTCTTCAAATTTTCAGTTTCTAAGAATTTTCCAATTCTTCAAAAATTTGGCTAACACCCTAAATTTTCGAAAAATTTCGCCATAACCTCCTTTGTATGGGAGCACCGGGAAAATCCCCAAACCGCCACACAGGCCCTCTCATCTCAAAAAGAAAAAGAGAAAGCCAAGCAGCTAGCCAATCGGCTTATAAAATCATCCAAACCCAATAAATTAGTAAACATGTACCTATTTGTCGGGCATACAATTTTATTCCTCTTCTCTAGCCTCCTTGCAATGACCTGTCCAATGTATGTACATGTATATGTATGCAATTCCAAACAATTTTCAATACAGTTCAATATTTGGTTCAATTTGTCTTAATGGTTCAAAATTTTAATTAATCAAACCAATATTCAAACAACACAATCAGCAATCAATTAGTTGGTCATCTTTTCAAATTCATAATTTTTATATATATAAAAATTCATTTTTGATGTCAAATCACAATAAATAACCCTATCTAGTTTTGGTTCTCACACCAGTTAATTGGAATTATATAGACATCCCACTTTTGAAACTCGAAAATAAATACTGGCGATGGTGCACCATCACCAGAATTATCCCCGGGCGACTAGAGTGTGATTCTATATCTATCTAGTATATTAAAACTTCGAATACACGTTTGCAATGCATATATGCAATATCTTTATATACTCGATTGCCTAAATTCAATATAAAATGAATATTCAAATACGTGTAAAATGGTTTAAATCTTCAAAACAAAATTCATTTTCATTTTTATTTGAAAAATACTACTCTACACACTCGTTCTAGGATACTACTGATCCTATCTCTAACGAGTATTTCTTATTGGATATTACTAATCCAATCTCTGATGAATTCTTTCGTTTGGTTCTAATATGCCTTGTTCTCGATCTCCGTAAACCAAAGCTCTGATACCAAATATAACGACCCGAAATTCCCCGGCATCCGAAGAGAAGAGAAAGAACGGATTGTCTGAGAACAAGATGAATCAGAACACAGACAGAAGAACATTTCATTGTTAATTACAACAATTCCATCAAAATACAAGAACATACAGAGAATGAATGAATATTATACATCAGAAAAATATCAGAGATTTAAATTACATTTAAATACATAGCAGCAGAAAAACAATAATAAACACAACTGAAAGTAACGCACGAATACAGAGCTTTCCGAGTATCGCTTCAGATGTAAATCAGGATCCTGTGAATATAAATCTGCAAAACCAAAACTAATAGCTGCCCGTGTGGAAAATAGGGGCACCCAGAGTTTAGGTTAAAACAATAAACTCCAGGTCAGTCATGTGACTGGTGTGAGAACTAAAACAGTTATTTAAAACTTCACTTTAAAAATAAGGTAAATCAAGGGACCACACCGTATAACACGGAACGGGTTTCCTTCCAAGAATACCGGTGCATAGAACAAACAGCGCAATGCTTTTTGGAAAAATGAAGCAATTATAAGACCCAGGTCCCATCACACAATGCAACGCAAGCCGGAGGATAGGGTTTTCCCTTATAATAGCCAAACATACTTCGTGCGCTTAAAAAAATAATTTTGATACTATTATAGTGTAAAGTGTATGAAAACAACTTCAAATATAAATGTATCAATCATAGGCGGCATGGGTACCATCTATCGTGTCGCCAATACTAGGCTCTACAATCAAAACCGAAATGTCACGTATTGGAAATTGGATTTCCATCATGAGTCGAGGCCAGGGATGGCTCCTCACCGCTTCGAGACACTCTAGCAAATGTCTCAGGACTACACACTCTAGTTAACCCTGGATCGGTTGGGCCGGTCCTCTATTACGTTTGAGGATTAGTTATTGCTGAACACACGTTTTCCGGTCCTATCAGACTTATCCATCGGCTCTGTAGAGACCGATATAACCAAGGCGCCTCACAATCCAACAACCACATAGGTAAAAATAATATAAATGTCAGGACATGTAAAACGCTGACACCACCCATAGCTAGAAAGAAACGTCATGTTCTCCCAACGGTCCGATCCCGTTTTTAACTCATACTGAGGTGTGAGGGTCGCGAATTAACACCATACACAAAGCTACGCTATATTAAATCCGTGCTTTGATCATCAACCACAAGACTCTTCTTTTCAACAAAAGCCTTGATCATTGCATCTCAGCATGCCATATGGGCAATTCATGCCATGCGACTAATATTTATCGATATATAACCTCTGAGCTCGTACGTCTCGGAGAAGGGCGTTAAGCAAGAGAATAAATTCTCCGCCGCCAAACAGATATATATTTAATAGAAATCAATCAACACAGAATAAAATCCAATGTCAGACACACAATCCATTTACAAGTTCATTCTGGGTCTGAACGAAACCGAAGGCACCTTATTCATCATCCCGTATGTCCAATACAGGAGAGAGGTCCTCACATATCCGTCGATCTCCAAGTACGTCTGGATGATCACCACTTATTATCTCGTCTTGGGTGTACAGCCCAATCATGACATCAGTGATCATCCAAACGATGTGAAGTCCTCCGGCCTTCAACCACCGTCTTCATCGTCGACTTATCGTCGAATCAGTTATTCAGAATGGGTATAAACCCAGCCTTTCCGAATAAATCGCGTATATAATAAACAAGTGCTATAAAAACACAACATACGCCTCACTCCAATTCTGAATATTCTTTTATTTAAATATTCACATCTTTAGCGATTTGTTCCCATTAATTTTATCAAAGATAAATTCTTTAAAATTTATTCTTTAATCTTCCTTTGGATGTCAATTCAAACCACGTTATGGTTTTCCAAACTAGTCGGAATTATCGAACCACACCGAAGTAATCATTTATTTTATTTCCCAATCCTAACCTATTCATCCTATGGAGCAAAACTGGTATTACCCCATAACTAACACCACGGTGTTATCGGCAAATTTACTTACCATTTCATGTTCAAATCTAATTAAAGATTTAACTATCGCTAGGAGCAAAACTGGCGATACTCCATTCTCGATCATTTCCCAAATTTGATAATTTAAATTATCAATTCCGATTTTCAATCTATTTAAAGATTCATTAAAACTCCACTTAGTTTTAATCTTCCCAAAAATCAATATTAATGATTATTTAACTTTGGAAACACAAACATGCGGCATCAACAATCTACACCGTACTATTGTTTTCTACCGATATATAACCTCTGAGCTTATACGTCTCAGAGAAAGGTGTTAAGCAAGAGAATAAATTCTCCACCACCAAACAGATATATATTTAGCAAAGATCAACCATACGGTTCGAAGCACAATGACAAACATGTAATCTTGCCTTTAACTGGGTTAAAGAACTAATGTCATTTAAAACACAGTTCACGATAAACCCAAATCACATTCCATTTATTATAGGGTTAAAGAACAAGTGTTATTTAAAACACTGTAACACCCCACCTACACTAGGGTCACTCACAAAGGGAATGCACTAGTTTTGGTGGAGTATTATCTAGGTAAACATACACAGAGATATCACAAGGCAGAACATAAATAAAGCAGCGGTAGAAATTATAAACCAATTTTTTATTACTTTCAAGAAAAGAGTCAAAACCTCATATATCCAAGGTAAAAATTATTCTATTACATCAAGTTCTAAATGAAGAAGCATAAACTTAAGATAACAAAAGTAATTTATTCCCCAAAGTTAGCAGAAGTGCGGCCGTAGCATAGCTCAAGACCAGACCGTACATGAGCTGACAGAAAGCAAGCTAAATCCAAGCTAAGAGCTAGCGTTTCCTCCCTGAGAACCTTGGGGTGGGAAACGAAAGAAAAGGAGGAAAAAGAAAAAGGGCCAGTCATAAAGACTGGTAAGTCCTAGTGACTTTCAGTATAAAAACCAGTAAAGTTAACAAGACATGAGTAAACGGAAAGTAAACATAAGGATGATAATAACTCTGGCAAGATAACAAGATAAATCAAGTCTAGCATCGCATATTCAAGATTCGCTGCACCAACTGTACTAACCCATGTCAAGAATTAACCATGAAATGATTCGTTGGCCCAATATCATGAAATGACCCATTACGGGATCCTATAGTACAACATACTAATCGATCGGCTCCCTACAAGTTCTAGCTCGTCATGTGTCTGTGTCATATGGCCCAATCATGAAATGTAGTCACCTGTGCTAGGTCCACCCTAGGGTGTATCAAGCCCTAGGGTGCCAACCACCGACACGAATCAAGCACGCACAGTGTAAACCTACGGGTGCCCAATGCCTGCTTTTTCAACTCTGGACTACGTGCACGACCATAGTCCGCCTGAACCTACAATGGCGCACCTACTCAGCTGTAGTTCTGGTCGCTTGCAATCATCCCAGTAATCGTGCCCTACCCTGCCTAGTCCCAGGATATCGTGATACATCTATGTGGGTTACTGCTGAAAAGGACCGCGTAACTAGGGTTTCTAATGGGTTAAGTGTTGTCATTCAAATTCGTGACTTAACCCTATCCAAATCATGTATCAAGTTGGTTAAGTGTGTTCAAGCGGTTCATGACTTAACCCTATCAAATCATCGTGTCAAATTGGTTAAGTATATTCAAGTGGTTCATGACTTAATCCTATCATGTGGCAATAATTCATTAATGCACCCTAACCTCTCACATTAGACTAGTTGTTGTGGTTACTGGATTTGCCGGGCGGTTCCGGGCAGATTTACACCACAACATAGTCTAACCTAGGGTTTTATGTGCGATATGACCAACTACCCACATTGGATCCTATTGTTTGCAGTCACTGGATTCGCCGGGTGGTTCCGGGCAGATTTACACTGCAAACTCAACCCAACCTCGAGTTGGCCATTTTAAAATTCATTCTAAGTGTCATGTCCAGATTCTAGTTTCGAGTCTAAATTCATGTCAAGTTTTCATGTCATGTTTCATGTCAAATCGTGTCCAGTTCATGTCCATATCCAGGTTCAAGTTATAACAATGTTCATGTTTCAAGTTTATAGTAAATTCAGGTTTTCCTAAACTACCCAAATCGTATTCCCATCGCACGTGAATTCGAATCGATATAAACAAATCTAATTAGGGAATAACATAGAAAGAACGGGCATAAAGTGGAAAAAGTGATTATAAGTCAAGTATGGTATAACTTGAGGTAAATTACTACAACAATACTGGCATATGGAATAGTGGTCTCAAATATCTAACCTAGCAAAATAGGGTGATAGTCATGGTAACTGTTGGCATAAGATAATAACCCCAAACTTGTCAATAACAACTAATTCAACATCACAGGCATGTTAACATCATGGACATGAGGGGTTTAGGTTTACAACATGTTTAGGCCCCAAATCAATTTCATATAAATATTACCACAAGTCAAGATTCAAGATGAATAGACCCAAGGTGAACAAATAGTAGATCCACAATACTAGATTCAAAATGAACAATGATAGGTCCAAGATATACAATGATAGGTCCAAGATGATTGTCATACTTATGTTCAATTTCAATTTACAACATGTCCATATTAAGTTTAAAGTTTAGATCTAAAAGTAACTAGGGCTTAAAGATCGTGGTTTGAGAATTAGAAAACAAAGAGGCGATTTTGAATCTCGAGTCTAACAGAAATTCCCCAAACAGCAATATTCTACACGTAGCCTTGTTGGAGAAGAAGCGATTCCTTTTCTTTAACTTTTCAACCAGAGTTTTAGCAGCATAAGACCAAAGAGAATTTGTGTAGAGAGACTAGAGTTAGGGGCTGTTTATATAGGGTCAGGCCAACGAATCTAGACAGAAATCGGACTAGAAACATCAGAGTTAACTCTGACTCAAAAATGGGCTCGGCAACCAGGTCGACATCCAGGTCGACACCCAGGTCGACTCTATGGTCGACCTGGTCCTGGGCAGGTCGACACTATGGTCGACCCCCAGGTCGACCTGGTCCTGGGCGGGAAATTTCCCGCCCAGTCCGTTCTGGGGTTTGAATTCGAAATTTGAATTCGAATTCTGAGCTGTTTTGAACTTGAAAATTTCTAAAAACTTCGAAGGGTCATAACTTGGTCATACACACTCCGATTTTCGAAAACTCAGACTCGTTTCCATGCAGAATTTCGAGACGAACGTAATGGCGTAAACCGTTGCCCTTGATTCTTATTTTAAAAATTTATTCTGCCTTGATTTATAGTTATAACACGTTATCAAAATACGGGTTGTTACATTCTCCCCTCCATAAAGGATTTCGTCCCCGAAATCTCTAAGTTAGGAAGAATATATCCTACCATCCAATCATCCATCTACTCAAAACATCATCCACAGGCAACCATTGTCCTTAAAAAAAATTCTAGTGTTGTATGAACATATGCAGTAAGTGTGTGTATATGTACTTATCTAATGCAAAAGATCAGGCGGTTATTGATTCAGTAAACCTCCTTAATGCAAAATATGTTAGTGTAATGAGTCCAACATGTATGCAAATTCCTAACACAATTTATAATCTCTACATGAGTGCACATAACATTCATTCATATGCAACATCCAAGTGATAGCATAACAAGTTCCATCCATGTACAAGTATAAGCACTCATGCATATGCAACATGAAAATGTGACTGAGCCGATCTAGTGCCTAATGTGTGTCATGCATCCACTAGCAATCACTTGCAAACACTTGCAACCATTTGCAAACATCAACCATAACATGTTTCAATCACATGTTTACATCCATATGGTTCTACCTAAGGTTCTCAACATAAGATCGAGAAGATAACAAGGCAAACATAGGTAGTAAAAGCATGTTACGAAAGGTTTTCAAGTTTATAGGAAAAGAGATCGAGAATGTACCCAAAAAAAGAAATGGGTAAAGCACGCGTATCTTCTCTTCGGTTTCCCAAGTTGCGTCTTCTTGGGCTTCACTCCACTGAACTTTAACTAGCTTGAATTCTCGATTCCTTAGCTTCTTGATCTCTGTTCCTAAGATACGAATCGGAACTCGCCTCAATGTTGCCTTTTTTTCCACTTCTACGCCTTCAAGGATGCTTGGCTCAACCACTTCGGCTAATTCATGTAAGCATTTTCGGAGATGCGAGACATGAAAGACATTGTGTACTCCGGCCAGCCTCTCGGGTAACTCTACCTTATAGGCCATCCGCCCAACCCGCTCAGTGATAGGGAATGGTCCTACGAACCTTGGTGCTAACTTTCCAACCGCTCCAAAACGAACTACATTGCGTAAAGGAGAAACTTTTATAAAGACCATGTCTCCGACTTTGAACTCTAGGTCTGTTCTTCTCTTGTCCGCACAAGATTTCTGTCTATCTTGGGCCGTTTTCATCCGTCTTCATATCAACTCAACCTTCTCAGAAGTGTCCCTTATCATGTCGGGCCCAAGTATAAGCTTGTCTTTCGTCTCCCACCAACAAGTTGGAGACTTGCACGGTCTTCCATACAGGGCTTCGAACGGTGCCATTCCGATGCTAGCTTGGTAACTATTATTATATGCAAACTCCACGAGAGGAAGATGGCCTTCCCAAGTACCACCAAAGTCAAGAATTCATAGTCTTAGAAGATCCTCTAGTACCCTATTTACCCTTTCGGTTTGTCCATCCGTCTGCGGGTGATAGGCCGTGCTTATGCTCAGTCGTGTACCCATTGCTTCTTGCAGACTATTCCAAAACTGGCTAGTGAAAATCGGGTCACGATCACTAACTATACTAGAAGGGACCCCGTGCAACCGTACTACCTCTCGAAGGTAAATAGACGCTAGCCATGATGCGGTCCTCTTGCTTTTTACCGGAATGAAGTGAGCACTCTTCGTGAGTCAATCAACTATGACCCATATGCTAGTATTTCCCTTCCATGACCTAGGCAGTCCATCCATGAAATCCATCGAGATACTCTCTCATTTCCATTGCGGGACCTCCAAAGGATGTAATAGCCCACCGGGCTTCTTCGACTCGGCCTTTACTTGTTGGCACACCATGCACTTCGAAACGAACTCTGCCACGTCCTTTTTCATCCCAGTCCAAAAGAATATGCGTTTCATATCTCTGTACATCTTATCCCCTCCGGGATAAATAGTCATCTTCGAGTGGTGCGCCTTTTCGAGAACTTTCCTTACTAAGTCTCCCACTTGTGGGACACATAGCCTTCCATCACGCCTTAGCCATCCCTTGTCATCTATGGCATACCTACCGAGGTGACTTGATTCTTACCACTAATCAGCATGTCCATAATTTCGACTATCTGTGGGTCTTCCTTTTGTGAAGTCCCTACTTGATCTAGAAGTGTAGGTCTTAACTCAAGAGATGCTAACGAAACAGTCAATGACTCAACAGCAGGTGTAAAATCAAAGGTTGCTATAAACTCTAGACTTTTCCTTTCAACAAACAAGGGGCTCAAAGTCAACCTTTTCCTACTTAGCGCATATGCCACCACGTTCCCCTTGCCAGGGGTATAAACTATATCGAAGTCATATGATGCCAAGAATTCCATCCACCTCTGTTGTCTCAGATTCAAATCTTTCTGTGAGAAGAGGTACTTAAGCGATTTGTGGTCGGTATACAGCTCAAACCTCTCCCCTAGAAGATAATGGCGCCAAGATTTAAGTGCAAAAACGATCGCCGCCAACTCCAAGTCGTGTGTGGGATAGTTTTTCTCATGAACATTAAGTTGTCTACCCCCATAGCAAATCACTTTCCCTTCTTGCATTAGGACCGCGCCTAATCCCGTGCCACACGCATCTGTGTACACCGTAAACATCTTACCTCCATCGGGTAATGCCAAAACTGGAGCTGTGGTGAGGGCTCTCTTAAGTCTCTGAAAAGCAATCTCACATTCTATGTCTCATGCAAATGCTAGGTTTTTCTTCGTTAACCTAGTAAGAGGGGCTAAAATCTTAGCGAAGTCCTTAATGAACTTCCTATAGTAGCCTGCCAAACCGAGAAAGCTTCTCACTTCAGTTGCGTTCTTAGGAATTTTCCAATCTTGCACCGCAACTACCTTTCCGGGGTCCACGGCTATGCCTTGCTTAGAAACTACATGTGCAAGAAACCGAACTTCCTTCCTCCAAAAATGGCATTTGGAGAACTTAGCCTTTAACTGGTGTGCTCTAAGCGTATCCATGACTTCCTTAAGATGTCTAACATGCTCTTCTTCATCCTTTGAGAAGATCAAAATATCGTCCACGAAAACCACTACAAACTTGTTAAGGAACTCCCGAAACACCCTACTCATCGAATCTACAAAGTACGCGGGTGCATTCGTTAACCCAAACGGCATGACGAGCCATTCGAAGAACCCATCTGGAGTCCTAAACGCATTTTTGTCAATGCTATCCTTAGCCACTCTAAGCAGATGGAATCCTGTGGCTAGATCGAGTTGAGATAAAACAGATGCTCCCACAAGCCGGTCAAACAAATCGTCAATTCTTGGTAGTGGGTGCCTATTTTTCTTAGTTAACTTGTTTAACTCACGATAATCTACGCATAGACGAAGCGAACCATCCGCCTTAGTAGCGAATACCACCGGAGAACCCCATTCAGAAATGCTCCGTCTTATGAAATTTTTCTCAAGCAACTCCTTAACTTGTTTACTGAGCTCTCTTCTTTCTCGCGGGGCCATGTGCCTAACGGGCAATGAAACTGGCTTGGCATTATCAACAAGATAAATACGGAAATCTATCTCGCGTTTAGGGGGTAACCCCTTCACCTCATCAAAGACATCTGGATATTCTCAGACCACTCTTACAAATTGCAAATTGTCGATGGACGAGTCAAGAGATTCAAGATAACACAACATGACCAGACCCTTAGGGTTTCAAGAAATTTCAAGGGTATTACCAAGGCGAGTCATGAGCCTCACTACCCTTCGTTCACAATCAACAATGGCTCCATAATTGGATAGCCAATCCATACCTAGGATCAAACCGTATCCCATAAATCCGAAAACATAAGAATTACACGTGAATTCTACGCTTAAGATAGAAATCCTCAAATCCACACATATCATAGATAAATGAGCGGAGCCCCCAATTGGATTTGAAACACTAACGAGATCCTCAACTAGACTAGTACTTAGGTGCATATTTTCAACAATATCAGAAGAAATAAAAGTATGCGATGCGCCAGAGTCAAATAAGGTTCGAACAGGAAAGTCAGAAATGTAAACAAGGCTTTCTACAGAAATATTACTACCTCGGTCAAGAGCTGGAGTGGTGTTGAGAGCATGCAACTGCCCTCCAGAAGGTCCTGCTCGCTGGGTCTGCCCTTGCCCCTGTCCTTGCTTCTTAGGGCAATCCTTGCTGATGTGTCCAGTATCTCCACAATGAAAGCATTCACCCAACTTTCTCTTCTTCTTTCTACAGTCTTTAGCTAGATGTCCCGTAATACCACAAAAGTTACACTTCCTTGTCTCACGTGGTTTGTTATTATTGTTGTTGTTGCCCTTGTTATTCTTGTTATTCTTGTTGCCTCCCTTCTTGAAGTCAACTTTCTTATTTTGAGTCTCATTAGGCTTAACCTCCTTCTTGCTATTCTTGTCTTCCTCGTGAAGTAGGGCCATATCCACCAAGCTTTCAAAGGTCGCCCCCATGGGTATATGAGTTATGGCCAAACTGTGTAGTGGCCCGTTCAATCCTCGAGCAAAGCGTACAGCCTTTTTTTCTGGGCTGTGTTGACCAAGTCCAAACTGAACCAAGCAAGCTGATTAAACTTATTCACGTACTCCCTAAAAGACATGTCCCCTTGCTTGAGTGCTAGGAACCTCTCCATCTGAAGGTTCTCTTCTGCTGACGATAAGAATTTAAGCCCAAACCTCCCTCTAAAGTCTACCCAAGTCTCAACTGGCCTGGTAGCGTTGGTGACTTCCCACCAAAATGCAGCTTCCTCTTTCAACAACCATGCTGCCAACTGAACTTTCCTTTGGTCCTCCACATCAAAGAAAATAAACAAGTCTTCAGTCTCCTTTAGCCAGTTTCGTGCCTCAATAAAGGTTTCAGTTCCAACGAAGTTCTTGCCGCCCATTGCTTTGAAGTCTTTGCATATTTTGGCAAAGGCGGTACCAGGAGGAGGAGGAACCGCGACCACTGGGGAGGAGGAGGAGGGATGTCTGTCGGGCCCGCGCCGTTGGGCCTAGCTTCTAAGTACCTTCGGAACCATCCAGGTACGGGTACTCCCTCAGGAAGGTTAAGATCGGACATGTTGAAAAACGAAAAGAAAAAGATTCAAACGAGGAAACAAAGGAAAGTGCTAATGGCTTTTGGGGAATAGCATTTTTTAATCATAAAACTTCTATTGAAAAATGCTTCTTTATAAACGGTTTTGGAAAGTAGTTTTAGAAGGTTTTTAATGCTTATGCCCCGTCTGGTAACCTTCTGCTCTGATACCAAATGTAACACCCCACCTCCGCTAGGGTCACTCACAAAGGGAATGCACTAGTTTTGGTGGAGTATTATCTAGGTAAACATACATAGAGATATCACAAGGCAGAACATAAATAAAGCAGCGGTAGAAATTAAAAACCCAATTTTTATTACTTTCAAGAAAAGAGTCAAAACCTCATATATCCAAGGTGCAAATTATTCCATTACATCAAGTTCTAAATAAAGAAGCATAAACTTAAGATAACAAAAGTAAATTATTCCCCAAAAATAGCAGAAGTGCGGTCATAGCATAGCTCAAGACCAAACCGTACATGAGCTGAAAGAAAGCAAGCTAAATCCAAGCTAAGAGCTAGCGTTTCCTCCCTGAGAACCTGGGGGGTGGGGGAAACGAAAGAATAAGAGGCGAAAGAAAAAGGGTCAGTCATAAAGACTGGTAAGTACTAGTGACTTTCAGTATAAAAACTAGTAAAGTTAACAAGACATGAGTAAACGGAAAGTAAACATAGGGATGATAATAAGTATGGCAAGATAATAAGACAAATCAAGTCTAGCATCGCATATTCAAGATTCGTTGCACCAACTTTACTAACCCATGTCAAGAATTAACCATGAAATGATCCCTTGGCCCAATATCATGAAATGGCCCATTATGGGGTCCTACAGTACGACATACTAATCGATCGGCTCCCTACAAGTTCTAGCTCGTTATGTGTTTGTGTCATACGGCCCAATCACGAAATGTAGTCACCTGTGCTAGGTCCACCCTAGGATGTATCAAGCCCTAGGGTGCTAACCACCGACATGAATCAACCACGCACTATGTAAACCTACGGGTGCCCAATGCCTGCTTTTTCAACTCCGGACTACGTGCACGACCATAGTCCGCCTGAACCTACAATGGCGCACCTACTCAGCCGTCCTTTTGGTCGCTTACAATCAGCCCAGTAATCGTGCCCCACCCTGCCTAGTCCCAGGGTATCGTGATACATCTAAGTGGGTTACTGTTGAAAAGGACCGCATAGCTAGGGTTTCTAATGGGTTAAGTGTTGTCATTCAAATTCGTGACTTAACCCTATCCAAAACATGTATCAAGTTGGTTAAGTGTGTTCAAGCGGTTCATGACTTAACCCTATCAAATCATCGTGTCAAATTGGTTAAGTATATTCAAGTGGTTCATGACTTAACCCTATCATGTGGCAATAATTCATTAATGCACCCTAACCTCTCACATTAGACTAGTTGTTGTGGTTACTGGATTTGCCAGGCGGTTCCGGGCAGATTTACACCACAACATAGTCTAACCTCGGGTTTTATGTGCGATATGACCAACTACCCACATTGGATCATATTGTTTGCAGTCATTGGATTCGCCGGGCGGTTCCGGGCAGATTTACACTGCAAACTCAACCCAACCTCAAGTTGGCCATTTTCAAATTCATTCTAAGTGTCATGTCCAGATTCAAGTTTCGAGTCTAAATTCATGTCAAATTTTCATGTCATGTTTCATGTCAAATCATGTCCAGTTCATGTCCATTTCAGGTTCAAGTTATAACAATGTTCATGTTTCAAGTTTATACTAAATTCAGGTTTGCCTAAACTACCCAAATAGTATTCCCATCGCACGTGAATTCGAATCGATACAAACAAATCTAATTAGGGAATAACATAGAAAGAACGGGCATAAGGTGGCAAAAGTGATTATAAGTCAAGTATGGTATAACTTGAGGTAAATTACTACAACAATACTGGCATATGGAATAGTGGTCTCAAATATCTAACCTAGAAAAATAGGGTGATAGTCATGGTAACTGTTGACATAAGATAATAACCCCAAACTTGTGAAAAACAACTAATTCAACATCACAGGCATGTTAACATTATGGACATGAGGGGTTTAGGTTTACAACATGTTTAGGCCCCAAATCAATTTCATATAAATATTACCACAAGTCAAGATTCAAGATGAATAGACCCAAGGTGAACAAATAGTAGATCCACAATACTAGATTCAAAATGAACATTGATAGATCCAAGATATACAATGATAGGTCCAAGATGATTGTCATACTTATGTTCAATTTCAATTTACAACATGTCCATATTAAGTTTAAAGTTTAGATCTAAAAGTAACTAAGGCTTACAGATCGTGGTTTGAGAATTAGAAAACAAAGAGGCGATGTTGAATCTCGAGTCTAACAGAAATCCCCCAAACAGCAATACTCTACACATAGCCTTCTTGGAGAAGAAGTAATTCCTTTTCTATAACTTTTCAACCAGAGTTTTAGCAGCATAAGACCAGAGAGAATTTGTGTAGAGAGACTAGAGTTAGGGGCTGTTTATATAGGGTCAGGCCAACGAATCTAGACAGAAATCGGACTAGAAACATCAGAGTGAACTCTGACTCAAAAATGGGCTCGGCAACCAGGTCGACACCCAGGTCGACACCTAGGTCGACACCCAGGTCGACACCTAGGTCGACACCCAGGTCGACTCTATGGTCGACCTGGTCCTGGGAAGGTCGACACTATGGTCGACCCCCAGGTCGACCTGGTCCTGGGCGGGAAATTTCCCGCCCAGTCCATTCTGTGTTTTGAATTCGAAATTTGAATTCGAATTTTGAGCTGTTTTGAACTTGAAAATTTCTGAAAACTTCGAAGGGTCATAACTTGGTCATACGGACTCCGATTTTCGAAAACTCGGACTCGTTTCCAAGCAGAATTTCGAGACGAACGTAATGGCGTAACCAGTTGCCCTTGATTCTTATTTTAAAAATTAATTCTGCCTTGATTTATAGTTATAACACGTTATCAAAATACGGGTTGTTACAAACACCGTTCACGATAAACCAAAAAATCAATTCCAATTAAATATTAATTAATTGGAATACTTCATTAAATTCATATAAAAAGATTTAATCTTTTCTCAACTGGATTTAAGAACAGTGTTAATGAAGACACCATTCACGACAAACCCAAATCCCATTTGATATTAAATACAAGGCTCTGAATAGAAAATATATCGGCTTATATTCAATATCAAATTCTGAAACCAACAAATATCGTATTGGAATAATGATATATATATCTTCCAAATTCCTCTACAATATCCGTATAATCACGAAATCCAATACCGAAATATTCTGAAGATAATTTCGATCCAAATCCATTCCAATTCATATACTGGAAATTCCGGTTATTTTTAAAATCTTCAAATCCAATTTATTTATTTTAAAAATATTGGATTTATTATTCTAGTCCATAACTAGTTCATTTCGATAAAAATATGTTTTTATCTTTTCAAATATGGAATTTTTCCGCCCAATTCTTTTCAAATCATTTACTATGATTTTACAAAAATTATTGATATTTTTAATAATTTTATCAAAGCCCGTACAGTTGATTTCCATAAATGGTCGTCGAACTGCACTTACAGCGACCTTTTCCAAATTTGATTTGGACATAATTCCAAATCCAACCGTTAGATTTCAAATCTCTCATATTCGTTTGAAAGTTATTTTCGATACGAACCCAACGGCTTCCGGTTTTAGGAGAATCCGACGGTTGGATCTCCTGTATTGTCAATTCGAAGTCAATGGTCGAAATTCACGAACTGCCGCGGCGCGGCGCATTCAATTCAGGCAATTATATATAATATATATATATATATTATATTTCATCAATTTCCTTTTAAAACGTATTTTATAAGTCATTTTAAATTCGTTTTCAAAACGATTTCAACTTCATATTCAATTTCAAATCAAAATTGAATATTCCATATCATCGATATATAAATGATAGTATTTTCAAAACATTATATTTTGAAATTGCTTCCTCTTCAATATTCATTATAGAAATGAATAAAATCGACATAAATATTGTTCACGTCAAAATGGCATTAATCTAATCAATACGGCTTTATATATTTTTAAATATATTTGTGTCTATCCCAAATCAGACATCAAAATCACATTTTGATCCCTTACTGAATATTATTTTAAAATATTCATTATTTTAAAATAATCGTTATTTTAAAATATTCTTTCATTCTGAACTGGAATCAGACACAGAAAATTACCATATAATGTGATTTATATGGATTTCATACACACATGCACACAACAAAAATCAAACGCATTCAACCATCATCCAGAGTGCATTCTACACTGCATAAGCATTAAATATAAATATTCAACGCTTACACAGCCTATCAATCAATCGATTGACATACAACAAAATATTGGGATTAGTGTATGCCAAACATCATCCCAATACCCGTGTAGGGGGTTCAAACAATCAAATACATGTTTTATTTGTGCAGTTGGGCGATGTGTAAAATTTATCGTCCCAATCAATATCAGTCAAATGTGTGTACATAAAAAAATAGTCCGATTTGTTTATGAATATTTATTTTATTCATATAAACGCTAAAAATTATATTTTTAACTATAAAATATTTTATTCCATTCCACATCACACAATCAATTTTCACAACGCAATCAAATAAACAAACAAGTCGTCCATGGTCTATGGACGACGGGTGTCGGGTACTACTAAGCACTGTCTGCATCCTAGTATATATTTTAACTAGAAAATAAAATTTAAAGTGAGATATTCTCACCTTTGGGATCCACTCCGCCGTGCTTTGATTGTCGATCTATGTAGTATACCTACGCTAAAAATTATATACTTAACCAATCAATAATTATTTCTTTGAATGATTATTTTATAAATAACATACATAGGCTAAAATTATATTTTTATCTTTCTAAAAATAATTTCATATTTTTATAACAACGCTACATAGATAAAAATCACATTTTTATACCGCTACTATATAGATAAAAATCGAATCTTTCTATCGCTAATGAATATATAAAAATCACATTTTTTACATTGCCATTCAAATGATAAAAATCCTAGTTTTAATTCGCTTCCTAGATAATAAAAATCATTTTTTTATTATCACTATACTATAAAAATCATATTTTTATTCCTCTATATAAAAAAAAAATTTATTTTGCCATTCAAACGATAAAAATCAAATCTTTCTCATATTAAAAATGTAATCTTTCTCAAAAAAAAAATTATATTTTCTTCATATAAAACTCAAAGCTTCCTAAATTAAAAATCGTACATTTTCTATGTAAAAAAAATCAAATTTTTATCGTGAAAAAAATCAAAACTTTATCATAAGAAAAATCAAAACTTTATCGTAAGAAAAGTCAAAACTTTATTATATAAAAAAAAACAAAACTTCCTCTTTACAATATAACAAAAAAACTAAAAAATAAAATTAAAAGGGGAAAACTCACATTTTCTCTCAGTTGGAGGAGGGTTGCGTTGAGGGGTGGTTCGCTGTCCATGCTGAGGTGGTGCCATCGATCGCAGGGGCGGGGTCTTCGCGGTGGCGGGCTGAACGAGGCGGGCGGCGGCTTGAAAAGGGGCATCGGGAGTTGCGTGGATCGAGGAGAGAGGAGGAGGAAGGGGAAGAAGAAGGGGAGGCGCGCGGCGGTGGCCCACCTACGGCGGTGCGGCGACGGAGAAAGAGGGGAGGGGCGACAGGATTTAGGCTGTAGCGGGTTTTTTTTCCTGAGCGATGAGAGAGATAAGGGAAGGAGGGGTTGACTTAGTTATTTTATTTATTTATTTATTATTTTTAATTCTCAAAAAGTAATTTTTATTTCGACCTCCAAACGAGGCCTACCAACTGTCGTCCATAACTAATTACCCCCATTCCGAACACAATGAGATATTTATCGTATGCTAGTTTGGTTGTTTCAATTGGTTTTCGTCAAAATCAAAATATAATTCTATACATTGAATTTGAACGCACATTTCAATTTACCCGGGCCACATACGGACTCAAAAATTTCCCAAAAATATTTTATAGCTTCGTATTGACGATACGGTTCTAACAAAACTAATTTCATCAAATTTAGAGATAGTTTGAAAAATGGTCATTTTCTGGTCGATCTAAATTGACTGAAACTGTCAAAACACGTTTTCCTGCGCCACACTCACATATTGATCCCAAAAATTTTGAATTTTGGAATCTAGCAATAACTTTACATCCCGAATCCAACAAAAGTGGTTTCGTCGAAAACGGAGGTCGTTTGCAAAATTTCCATTTTTACGGGCTATATTTTCCATAGTGACTATTCTGAATTTTCAACTGGGCATAACTTTTTATTCCCGCAATGAAATTTTGATTTTTCAGATTCGTTGGAAAATAATCGTTATTTTAAAATACAATTTTCAATTCAGGCCATTATATATATAATGTATATATATATATTATATATTTCGTCGATTTCCTTTTAAAACATATTTTATAAATCGTTTTAAATTCGTCTTCAAAACGATTTCAACTTCGTATTCAATTTCAAATCAAAATTGAATATTCTGTATCATTGATATATAAATGATAGCATTTTCAAAACATTATATTTTGAAATTACTTCCTTTTCGATATTCGTTATAGAAATGAATATAATTGATATAAATATCGTTCACGTCAAAATGGCGTTAATCTAATCAACACGAGTTTATATAATTTTAAATATATTCGTATCCATCCCAAATCGGACATCAAAATCACATTTTGATCCCTTAATGAATATTATTTTAAAATATTCATTATTTTAAAATAATCGTTATTTTAAAATAATCGTTATTTTAAAATATTCTTGCTTTTTGAACTGGAATCAGACACAGTCAATTATCATATAATGTGATTTATATGGATTTCATACACACATGTATACAACAACAATCAAACGCATTCAACCATCATCCAGAGTGCATTCTACACTGCATAAGCATTAAATATAAATAGTCAACGCTTACACAACATATCAATCAATCGATTGACATACAACTAAATATTGGGAATAATGTATGCCAAACATCATCCCAATACCCTTGTGGGGTTTCAAACAATCAAATACAGGTTTTATTTGTGCAGTTGGCGATGTGTAAAATTTATAGTCCCAATCAATATCAGTCAAATGTGTGTACATAAACAAATCGTCTGATTTGTTTACGAATATTTATTTTATTCATATACACGTTAAAAATTATATTTTTAACTATAAAGTATTTTATTTCATTCCACATCACACAATCAATTTTCACAACGCAATCAAATAAACAAACAAGTCGTCCATGGTCTGTGGACGACGGGTGTCGGGTGCTGCTAAGCACCGTCTGCATCCTAGTATATATTTTAACTAGAAAATAAAATTTAAAGCAAGAAATTCTCACCTTTGGGATCCACTCCGCCGTGCTTTGATTGTCGATCTATGTAGTATACCTACGTTAAAAATTATATACTTAACCAATCAATAATTATTTCTTTGTATGATTATTTTATAAATAACATACATAGGCTAAAAATTATATTTTTATCTTTCTAAAAATAATTTCATATTTTTATAACAATGTTACATAGATAAAAATTATATTTTTATACCGCTACTATATAGATAAAAATCGAATCTTTCTATCGCTAATGAATATACATAAATCACATTTTTACATTGCCATTAAAATGATAAGATTCCTATTTTTATTTCGCTTAATAGATAATAAAAATCATATTTTTATTATCACTATACTATAAAAATCATATTTTTATTTCTCTATATAAAAAAAAATATTTTTATTTTGCCATTCAAACGATAAAAATCAAATCTTTCTCATATTAAAAATGTAATCTTTCTCAAACAAAAATCATATTTTTCTTCATATAAAAATCAAAGCTTCCTAAATTAAAAATCGTATATTTTCTATGTAAAAAAAAATCAGATCTTTACCGTAAGAAAAATCAAAACTTTATCGTAAGAAAAATCAAAACTTCATTATATTTAAAAAAACTTCCTCTTTATAATATAATAAAAAAACTGAAAAATAAAATTAAGAGGGGAAAACTCGCATTTTCTCTAGGTTGGAGGATGGTTGCGTTGAGGGGGGGGATTCCCTATCCATGCTGAGGTGGCGCCATCGATCGCAGGGGCGGGGCCTTCGCGGTGGCGGGTTGAACGAGGCGGGCAGCGGCACGAAAAGGGGCATCGGGAGTTGGGTGGATCGAGGAGAGAGGAGGAGGAGGGGGAAGAAGAAGGGGAGGCGCGCGGCGGTGGCCCACCTGCGGTGGTGCGGCGACGGAGAAAGAGGGGGGCGACGGGATTTAGGCTGTAGCGGGTTTTAGTTTTTTTTATTTTATCTGAGCAATGAGAGAGATAAGGGAAGGAGGGTTGGACTTAGTTATTTAATTAATTTATTTATTATTTTTAATTCTCAAAAAGTAACTTTATTTCGACCTCCAAACGAGGCCTACCAACTGTCATCCATAACTAATTACCCCCATTCCGAACACAATGGGATATGTATCGTAAGCCAGTTTGGCTGTTTCAATAGGTTTCCGTCAAAATCAAAATACAATTATGTATATTGAATTTGAACGCACATTTCAATTTACCGGGGCCACATACGGACTCTAAAAATTCCCGAATTTTTTTCTAGCTTCGTATTGACGATACGGTTCTAACAAAACTAATTTCGTCAAATTTGGAGATCGTTTGAAAAATGGCCATTTTCTGGTCGATCCAAATTGACTGAAACTGTCAAAACACGTTTTCCTGCGCCGCGCTCACAAATTGACCCCAAAAATTATGAATTTTGTAATATAGCAATAACTTGACATTCTGGATCCAACAAAAGTGGTTTCATCGAAAACGGAGGTCGTTTGCAAAAAATTTATTTTTACGGGCTATATTTTCCATAACGACTATTCTGAATTTTCAACTGGGCATAACTATTTATTCCCGCTATGAAATTTTGATTTTTCAGATTCGTTTTATGCCTTTTATAATTATGCCTTTTATAATTTCCATTTTTATGAAATTTTGAAATCGAATTTTCAAACTACCGCGCCATTTTCAATTCCTTTTATAATTAAAAATAAATATTTATATTCTAACGTTGATTCAAATAAATCTATACGTTCTAATTCTATTCAAAATAAATTTCTCGTCGTCATTATTTAAAATAATTCATTTTAAATATTCAAAATTCAATAAAATTGCCAAAATAAAAAATTTAAATTGGTTCTGATTTTCCGGGTTGTTACATCACCCCTTTTAGGGTAGAGTAACTAATCTTTTAGGCTTTAGACCTTGATACCTTGGAAACGGTGAACTAACTCAAGCTCGTAGAAACTAAATAACCCCGTTTTTCCCTTATGTCCACTTCCGTAGACCTATCTCCGGTGTTGACGAAAAATATCATTAACAAATATGAGCTAATACATTAGGGATATAGTAATGGTACATACAACATATATACATAATAAAATGCCGTCCATTTTCACGTTTTTACAATTATAAATGCGAAGTCGAGAAAAAAAAAATTGAATTTCATTGAACAAAAAAATGCCGGATGCTCAAAATTCAATCTAGATTCACAAAAAAAGATGAATTCTAATTTTGACAAATTTTAAATTTTGATAAAAATGCAACTTCGACTAAATTTGACACAAAACTGACTTTTTTGGAAAAAAAAATAATAGGTATGGAACATCAATATAATCATTAATTCAATTTTAGTATTTTAATTTAATTTTTTTTATAAATATACTTAAATGTGAATAACTCAAATTGAGCCAGTTAACAATTAAATTCAAATTAGATAGTTGTTTGATTTCATTGCTCAAATGGTACTTATTATTGTCCACTTACAAATTCTAATTCACTTATTTTATTTAGTTTAGAATAATTTGAGGCTTTAAAAATAAAAATGTTAAATTCCAACAAATTAATAGATTTAAAATCAAATAAGAATTCAGGTTGTTACATATCCATTGGGGTTTCTTTTTAGAAAATGACAATTTCTTTTAAATTGAGCAGGTTTTCCATAATTGTAGAGTCTATTCACTTTCTTGGCTTTCTTATTTTTGAACATTTTCTTATTCTAACATTTCCTATTTTGATTAAAAGAGTTTTTAGAGGTTTCATTTTCCTCTTTCTCTTCCCCCATATGGAACATAAATGAAAACACTGCATGTTCAAGGACTTATTTCTACATACGTTGTTCTTTCCCTTAAAATACTATGTGTAAGATTATCAAGACTCATTTCTTCCTTCTTATGTTGAAGGATTTTCCTTTGATATTTCCAGTAAGTAATAAGTTTACCTAATATGGATGAGACTATTATCTCCTCATATATATTCATATCATGCTAGGTGAATTAGTTTATGATATGCATATTATTATTGAACATCTATACTACTAGTATATTATTAGTCATTTAATAATTGAAAATTTTTAACAGTCGAAAGTTTCTTACTTGTTGTGTCCTTCATCAAATACATGGATTCCAATGCATCTAAAACCTCATTAGTAGTAGATTTGTTGTAATACATATCTAACAGAGTATCCTCGTTGTATTGCATACGTAATCATTTTGCTCACATTTCAGCCGTAACCATGCTTGCACAATAGTCTTGTTTTCCCTTTCTAATGGATTTGACGTTATAAGTACATAAATCACTTTTAGTCTGACCAAACAGAAAACGCATCTTGTTTTGCCAATGTCTAAAGTCGATGTCATATAACCTCTCTAATTTGGTGAAATCAAAATGAACACTATCAAATTGTTTGGTGTCATTGTCAAAATAACATCTTAAGATTGTTGATGAGGATTCTTGAAATGCGATTTAGTGACATAGATGGTTATAAACTCAAATCTATAAAGATCACTCCAAGGTACATCGATGATATTTTTCTTAAGAGGTTATTTTCCCTTCCTACTCGTTTGACCAAACAAATGAATGATGTGATTAAGACAAATCATCTTCGACGATACAACGAGGCCAACTACTTTTTTGAACTGAATGTAGTGATAAAAGAATCAATTTTAAAATTTGCAATATCGCAAACCCAATATAATTTTGAAAGAATTGAAAGTGAAAAAGAGTGTAATTACCCACCTTCTCGACCATCGAGAATCGACACTTAATACATCCATGGTATTCAAGTGTCGTAAAGGCGGATTATTTGGGACAATAACACATTGAACAAAAACAAAATGAACTTTTATTATAATAACATATTTTTACACAGAGTTATAAAGACAAATCAAAGTATAACAATTACACAACGGAAAATACTAAGACTTTAGCGGAAGAATCTATTAACCGACCTTTTGCTCTGTTTCCCAAAAGTACACAAGACACGCTCAACTCAACACATTGCGTGATGTTACAGCCTGAAGTGTCGTCAAAAAGATAAGGAAACAAGCCAGAAAAAGGTTATGCGAGTAAGGGCCTCACAACTCCCCAAAACAACAAGCAAACCTCGCCTCCCCTAAAAGTTTGAACCCCATATGAAGCTTCGACTCACTCGAATTCGTTCTCGAACCCAACGTAATAAAAATGCATTATAGCGTACTCCACGAGGTACAAACTTCGTATACCCAGGGTACGAAATTTGTATCCCCGGGAATGAATTTTGTACCCCATGGGGGATGAAATTCGTACCCCTAAAGTGGGGTACGAGTTTCTTTGGGCATGATAGGGGGTCTGAGTTTCTGGGGGCTTGCACAATGAGGGGGTCTAAGTTTCTGGAGCTTTCACTCTGGGATCTGAGATGAACTATAGTGGTCCCTTACTCCTAACTAATCATTCCACTATAAATACCCCCAAGCTCACATTTCAAAGTGGTTGGAAATTAGTTGATTTAACATCTCTTTAGATCTCCAAGTGACCTCTTTAATGGCATCTATGCTTTGCGGAAGAAGAAGGACAAAAGTGACTTTTTCATAAAGTTCATATATGATAATTATGATCTCAAAATACTTAGAAACATTTGTTAAAGAATGTCATGAGATAGTCCTAAGCTTGTAACTCTTTATTATCAATAAAATATCAGCGACTCTTCCAAAATGGACGTAGGTCTCTCACGGGACCGAACCACTAAAAATCTCTTATGTTATTTACTGCTCTCCGCACTTATATTTCCACGCGAAACTATAATTCTTAAATAATCAACAATCTTGGGTGTTTACGACATATTTTTCCATCAACATTCTGGAGCTTTCACTGAAAACACGCATTCGCATCTTTGTTGCCTAACTCCGTCTCGACTTTGACACGCTTTAGGTTCCATTCATAACATGCCATTGGGTCTGCTTACAAAGAGAACAAAGAATCAAATGATTGGCTCCTCTACTACAGCCAAGGCTGGAACATCTTAGCAACCTCAATTGGCCGAAATCCCGACCGAAACCGATAACCTTCTTCCGGTAGACCCCGAAGCTCCTATAACCCAAGTGCAAATCAACGCGCTTAATAAGAGGTACCAAAGTATAGCCCTTGAACTTAATAAGGCATTAAAGAATAACCTCGGTTGTGACGATCCCAAACTTCCATGGTATGAAAGTAAGTATAATCATAGGAGTATAACATAATTACAACAATAACAGATCTCAGATAATAGCATAACACATAAATCATTGCAGCGGAAATGGAAATGTCATCACAACGTAACATTACATACATCAGAGTACGCAGTACAGGATACACTTAGCAAAATAGAAGTCTAAATCAAGAAAAGAAATAAAGTCTCAATCTCCACCAAATACATCAAAGCACAATAATGTCTAAATGTCTCAAGAAGCAAATAAAAAGATAAAAAGAATAGGTTCTTCATCTTCTTCCTTAGCAAGCTCCAGTCCAGAAAGTATCCATACCTAAAACCTGTCATTTGGCTGCCCGTGTGGAAAGAGGGCACCCGAAATTGCAAAGTGAAACAAACTACAAGTCAGTCATGGGATTGGTATGAGAAATCTTTCCTAACTAACAATATGGCAAGTCACAGGACCACGCCGCTCATGCGGAACGGGTTTACTCCATTGGTTTGCCAGTGCATAAGTTCAATAAATTTTATTTCAAAAACAATGCAATGCTTTTTAGAAAATGAAATCATTATAAGACTCAAGTCCCATCACATATTGCAATGCAAACCGGAGGATAGAGTTTTACCTTATAATGACCAAAAATGCTTGATACGTGGAAAATAATGTTTTTAATATTATTATTAGTGTCTAATCAGTATTAAAATACTTCAAAGTAAATGTACCAATCCTAGACGGCATAGCTACCATATATTATGTCACCATATACAGGTTTACAATCAAAACCGTAATGTCGTATTGTAGATTGGATTTCCATAATGAGTCAAGGCTAGGGACAATCTCCTAACAGATTCGAGACACTCTAGCAATGTCTCAGGATCACACCTATGGGCAACCCTGGGATCCTACAGGGTCGGTCCGCAAATAACGTTAGTGGATTGTCAATTCCTGAACACACGCTTCCCGGTCCTATTGAACCTATAAAATGGTCACAATCGACTAATAAATCCAAGGTGCCTCATTCCATCAACCACATAAGTAAAAATGTCGGGCCTTGTAAAAACCCAAACACCACTTCTAGCTAGAAAGAAACGTGTGCACTCCCTGCGTTCCCTTGCCCCGTTTCTGACTCAATCGGGGTGTGAGGCTCGCGAGGTAACATTATACACAAAGCTATGCCAAAATGGGATATGCTTTTATCATCATCCACAAGGCTCTGCTTTTCAACAAAAGCCTCGATCAATTGCATCTTGGCATGTCACATTGACAATTCACGCCATGCGATCGATAACTACCAATATATAACCTTTGAGCTCATGCGTCTCAAAGAAGGGTGTTAAGCAAGAGAATAAATTCTCCGCCACCATAGATATATATTAAATAGAAATCTGTTTAATTACATGGAATGAAATTCAATGTCGGACACACATCCATTTACAAGTCCGTTCTGGGTTTGAACGAAACCGGAGTCACTTTATTCCTCGTCTCGTATGTCCAATACGGAAGAGAGGTGCTCGCATATCCGAACAATCAAAAAGTACATCCGGACAACTACCACTTTAACCCTTTATTGGTAGCTAACCAATGCCGGGAATCAGTAGTTATCCTTTCGATGTGAAGATCGTCGGTCTTCAATCGCCGTCTCTTAAGATCTTCAATTTAGATCGTCGTATAATCATTTGAAATGAGATTTAACTCAGTCTTTTCAAATGATTCCCGCATATATATAGTTTAAAATCATTTCATATCGTTAATAGTATTTAATAATGATTTATCGCCATTTTTATTTATATAAAAATAGCCAAATTTATTTAACGACGCTTCGGGTCGATGGGCGGCCCTGGCGCTGTTTTTATCGAAATTTGATTTACACTTATTTCGAAATCTAACAGTTGGATTTTAACAAAATTTATATCGTTGGAAATACTTCCCAAAGCGGTCCTAATGGTTCCAGTTTTGGGAAAATCCGACGGTTGGATCTTTCGGTATAATTGTTTAAAGTTACGATTCCGAAACGCAAACTACCACGCGTGATTCGTTTGTTTTTAATTTATATATATATATATATATATATATATATGTAATTATGCATATAAACTCCTCGACAATTTCTCTAATATTTTTAATATGCCAAATAAAAGAATGTTTAAATGTAATTTTGACAATGCATATACATTCTAATATATGCGATGTAATTATAAATGCAAATTTAACAACGCATATAAATTCTAATATATGCAATGTAATTATAAATGCAAATTTAACAACGCATATAAATTCAAATATATGCTATGTAATTATAAATGCAAATTTAATAACGCATATAAATTCTAATATATGCGATGTAATTATAAATGCAAACTTAACAACGCATATAAATTCTAATATATGCGATGTAATTATAAATGCAAATTTAACAACGCATATAAATTCTAATATATGCGATGTAATTATAAATGCAAATTTTATCCATTTCATTAAAAACAAAGTTTTTAATGTAAACATATTTTATTTTAAAAACATGAATGTTTATCCAACTTTTGTTATTAAATTAAAAGTTTAAATTTTAATGTAAAATATATTTTCTTTTTTTTAAAACATGTTTCTTTTTTTACATTTCTATTTTTACATTAAAAAGTGAAACTTCAATGTAAAGCATGTTTTCCTTTTTAAACATGAGTCTTGCCTAGTTTTCTAAGATTACATTAAAAGTGAAATTTTAATGTATAACATGTTTTGCATTTTAAAACATGAATCTTTTCTCTTATTTTTAACATTACATTAAAAATGCATGTTTTTAATGAAATCATGTTTTGATTAAAACATATACATTTTCTCTTTTTCTATTCTTGCCATTAAAAATGTATTTTTTTTAATGAAATCAGGTTTTGATTAAAAACATGTACATTTTTCACTACTTTCATCATTACATTAAAAATGTATATTTTTAATGAATTCATGTTTTAAAAAGGAAAACATGATTACAGGCCTATCAGTTTGCTTAATTGCACCTACAAACTGATTACTAAAGTGATGGCTAATTGGCTCAAATTAGTGATGAATGATTTAATTGACAGATCACAAACTGCTTTCATAAAGGGTAAATACATTCTGGAGGGTGCGGCTTTAGTGCAAGAAGTGGTTTCTCATTGTTCCCATAACTCAATTCCTTGTGTTATTCTGAAGCTGGATTTTGCAAAAGCATTTGATACTGTTGATTGGAATTTTATTCTTGATTTGCTGAGGGCTAGAGGATTTGGGTCCAAATGGATTTCTTGGATCAAAAGCATTTTTTAGCTAACAAAGCCAATATTTTTGTTAATGGGACTACAACAAAGACGATTAGTTCTAAAAGAGGTTGAGGCAAGGCGATCCATTGCCTCCTTTGCTGTTTGATCTGGCGGCTGATGTCTTTTCTCAAATTTTGATAGTAAGTTGCGAGAATGACTTATTAAGGGGCTTTGGTAATGATTTCATTTCAGGTGGCATTTCTTCTTTGCATTATGCAGATGATACTATAATCTTTAGTAGCCCTGAATGTAAGTACATTGCCACTTTAAAATTCATTCTTTATGCGTTTGAAAGCTTGTCTGGTCTTCGAATTAACTTCCATAAGAGCTATGTAATTACAGTGGGAGTACACGATGAATCGGGTAATTATATTGCAGATATGTTAAATTGTAAACTTGGTTCATTTCCCATTAATTACCTTGGATTATGTATTAGACCTGGAAAACTTTTGAAAGATGATTGGTTATCATTAATAAGTAAAGTGGATTCAGGGTTATCTAGATGGAAGGGTAATTCATTATCTAAAGCAGGCAGATTAATTTTAGTGAATTCAGTCTTATCAGCGACTCCTTTATACTGGTTATCATTTTATAAACTTCCTCATTGGGTATTAAATAGAATCGACAGTATTAGAAGAAGCTTTCTTTGGTCAGGAAAGAGTGGTTCAAGTGTTGTTACTGGTTTAGTTGCATGGGATCAAGTGTGGAAATCGAGAATTCAGGGTGGTTTAGGAGTGGTTTACTTGAAGGAAATGAATTGTGCTTTATTATGAAAATGGTTATGGAGTATGATGTCTCATAAGAATGCTTTATGGTGTGAGTGGATATCCAATACTTATTATAATGGAGTTTTTTCTTTGCATGAAGATGTTACTCGTCCTTCTTCTTTCTGGAAGGGTATCCTCAGTTTTGCTCATATTTTCAGATCTAATATTAATGTCAAGATTAATAATGGGAGAAATTGTTCCTTTTGGCTTGATAGATGGTTATTGCCAATTCCATTGGCATCTGAATTTGATAGCTTGTTCGAGATTTCGAGTGACAAGCTTGCTTGGGTAGCTGATGTTTATGACGATGAGTTGGTGGGCTTTAAATGGAAACTGAATTTTAATCGCATCATTGAAGGAAGAGCTTTAAGGAAACTGTTTGTTTTGTTCAAGTTACTGGAGAGTGCGCATTTGAATAATGAAGATGATATAGTTGAATGGGGTGACAAGTTAAAGTTTTCAGTTAATAATTGTTATAAGCTATTGAATTTTTCGGGGAGGAAACTATGTGGTTTTGAAAATATGTGGAATCATAAGAAAATTCCATTGAAGGTGAGATTGCATATGTGGACGATAATGCATGGCAAACTTATACTAGAAGCATGCTCAAAAGAAAGAACTTAAATATTGAAGAAAAATGCTTATTTTGTGGAGAAATGGTGGAAGACTATGTGCATCTTTTTTGTGATTATGATGTGGCTTTTTATGTTTGGAGTAAATCTTTGGTGCAGTTGGGTATTGATTTGAGATGGAGAGATGCTATTCGTGACCAATATACGTTCTGGGATAATTGAAACATAAATGACTTAGCCTTCATAAATTTTTCATTTTGTTAGGTCATGTGGCGTGAGAGGAATAATAGATGTTTTAACAACATTGCTAAATCATCTAATTCTATTCTTTTTCAAGTACTAAAGTTTTTCTATACTTGGGCAGGAGTGGAGTATTGGCAGTTTGCTTATTTGCTTGAAGATTGCTTTGGCAATAGAGAGCACGGCAGATGGTTGCAATAGCTTTCAGGCTTGGTGTTGTGTAATGCAGCGTGTGTTGTATTTTGTTTAGCTGCTGTTTTTGGGTTGTTGTACTCGCAGCGTATGTTGTATATAGCTGCTTGGCTGTTGTGATACAGTGTGTGTTGTGGCTTTAGTCTTGCTGTTATGCAAGTTGTTTTTGGTTTGTAATAACTACTTTGTAAGTTTATGGCATATTTAAATATGGCATGAAACTCTCTTGAGTTTCACTACCTTTTGCCTCAAAAAAAAAAAATTTGAATTCATGTTTTAATTTTTAAAACATGTACATTTTCTACATTTCTATTCTTGTCATTAAAATGTAGATTTTTAATGAAATCATATTTTTATTCCAAACATGTGCATTTTCTATATTCTAACATTATATTAAGAATGTGAACTTTTCTATATGAAATCATGTTTTGATTAAAAACATGCACATTTTCTTACTGTCTACTATTACATTAAAAAGTATATTTTTAGTTTAATTATGTTTTGACTTTAAAACATGAACACTTTTCTTATTTTTAACTTTACATTAAAAATGTATATTTTTAATGAAATCAGGTTTTGATTATAAAACATGAATATTTTTCCCATTTTTCAACCATTACATTAAAATGTATATTTTATATGAAATTATGTTTTGATTAAAAACATGAACATTTTTCACTACTTTCAATCATTTCATTAAAAGGTATATTTTATATGAAATCATGTTTTGATTAAAAACATAAAAAAATTTCTTATTCTTAACATCGCATTAAAAATGTAAACCTTTGAATGTAATGTTCTTCTTATTTTTCTAAAACATGAACATTTCTATTTTAATAATAATTCCACAAAATGATAGAAATTTATATTTCATTTTAGTTGAATATTCTAATTCAACAAAATGACAAAATTTGATATTTCCCTTTTGATTGAAAATCCTAACTCAATCAAATAACAAAAGTGTATATTTCATTTTGATTGATAATTCTAATTCAATCAAACAACAACAATGATATTTTATTTGAATTGCAAATATAATCCTAATAAAATATAATAAAGGTGATACTTCATTTGATTGAAAACTCTAGTTCAATCAAACAATAACAAAATTGATATTTTTATTTTGATTGAAAATTCTAGTTCAATCAAAAGTAACAAAATTGATTTTTTTTATTTGATTGAAAATTCTAATTCAATCAAACAAATAAACAAAAGTGATATTTTTATTTGATTGAAAATTCTAATTCAATCAAACAAATAAACAAAAGTGATATTTTTATTTGATTGAAAATTCTAATTCAATCAAACAAATCAACAAAGGTGATATTTTTATTTGATTGAAAATTCTAATTCAATCAAACAAATAAACAAAGGTGATATTTTTATTTGATTGAAAATTCTAATTCAATCAAACAAATAAACAAAGGTGATATTTTTATTTTTTTATGGCAAGTTTAATTCCAACCAAATAAGATAAAGGTGATGCTCCATTTTTGTTGAATATATTTGATTCAACAAAATATCAATAAAAATATTTTTATGGCGAATTTAACAATAACACAATATCACCCAAATTACAGATCTACATTAACACATCACATATAGATCAAATCACATAGCATATCATATAGAAATATACAACGAATCAATAAGAATACAATTCTGATTTATTCTAATTATTTTAAAATAAATAATAATAAAATAAAATAGGATTTCTCACTGTCGTTTCAGATCTGCAAATTTTTGGCCAAAATTCAATCAACTCAGAACTGGATCCAGTCAGTCTAGAAACGTTGATCTCGTGTCTACGATCGCAACGCTTCGAAAATCATTCAGTTCTGAGTCAGTATGGATGAGTTATGATTTGTTTTAGGTTGATAATAATTTTTAAATTAAATAATTAAATAAATAAATAAAGAAACAACCTTTCTTTTCCAATTTGTTTCAAGGCCGTAAGCTTTTCACGATGGGTTCAATTCTTGGTTTAACCTTTGCGATCGAATGGTGCAGTGGTTCAAAGATCGTATAGTGCAGCGTCGGAGAATGAAGAGCGGCGCACAGCATGGGGCCCACCATGTCCAACTCGATCTATCCAAGAAGGAATGGCGGCGGCCTTAACGCATTGACTTTGGGGTGTCGGTTCTCGGGCTACGTGCAGTTTTAGGGGATGTTAACCGTATGGATTTAAAGGGGATGAAAATCTCTTCGAAAGCTTGAACTGGAGGGAGGGATTTTAGTGAGAGGATTGACGGATTTTAGAGGGAGAAGTAAGAAGTGATGTTGGCCATGGATAAAGGGAGTGGTGGCTATAGGGAGTTTAGGGTTTTGGGGAAAAGGTCAAAAGGATTTTATAATATTTTGTTCCTAATTTTACAATTAAATCCATAAATTCTTAACATCTCCAATTTCAGTCTAATAGGAGTTGTTCCTACCTAATTGCCCATATTCCGGAACTAATATGCTAGGCCCCGTCAGCCCAAACGACTGTCTTCAGCCTGATTTCTTTAATTTAAAATTTAAATCTTTTATTTAATTAATTCGATAGTATATTTAAATCCACCGAGGCTACATACGGACTCCGAAAATTCCAGAAAAAATATTTCTTGCTTTGTTTTGATGATATGGTCCTTACAAAATTAATTTCGTCGAATTTGGAGATCATTTGAAAAATGGCCGTTTTAACGGTCGATCAAATTTAATAGAAAATATCAAATCAGAGTTTAATTTACTACGCTCACAAATTAATTCCAAAAATTTTGGAAAATTAAAATTAGCAATAATTTGACATTCCGGATCCGGCAAAAGTGGTTTCGTTGAAAATGGAGATCGTTTGTAAAATGGCCTTTTATACGGGCTATAAATTATACTATATTCCATAGCGACTATTCTGAATATTCAACTGGCCATAACTTTTGATTCTATGAAATTTCGATTTTTCGGATTCTTTGGAAAGATAATTTTAAACAAAATTATATATTTTTGGTTTTACTAAAATCCGTTTAATTTTGAATCCTGTACATTCAGTCAAAGTTCAGGTTTGACTTTTCAAACTACCGTGCAATTTCTAATTTCTTTTGAAATTAAAATAAATATATTCGCTCTAACTTCGATTAACTAATTTTTTTAATGATAATTATTTAAAATAAATTATTTTAACCATTCAAAATTCACTGAAATAGCCAAAATAAAAATTTTAAATTGGTTCTGATTTTCCGTGTTATTACAATCTCCCCCACTTAAAAGCTTTTCGTCCCCGAAAAGGAAACAATAGTAAAGTAGGAAACAAAATGGAAAATTCAAGGTATTGTAAATGTACCTCGACACAAGAGTTACTCGGAGATGTCCACTCTACACTTGGGATAAGCCTATTTGATGTTATCCTCAGTCTCCCATGTACAGTCTCTAGGATCCCCACTCCACTGCACTTTGACTAGGTGGATCCTCTTGTTCTTCAGAACTCGGGTTTCCTTGCCAACAATTTTCACTGGCTCCCTTCTCACTGCTAAGCTCGGGGTAATCTCCAAATTTTGTTGTGCTGCTTCCTCCACCATTAAATTTGGATCATGAACATGCTTCCGGAGTTGGGACACATGGAACACATCATGAACCCCTGGCAACCAGTCGGGTAACTGTACCTTATAAGCGAGAGTTCCAATCTTTTCACGAATAGTGACACGACCCGAACTTCCCCGGTAAGGACAGCCCGGATTGCTTTGAGAACACGACCAATCGAAACGCAAATAGAAGAACATTTCATTGTTAATTACAACAATTCCATCAGATACAAGAATATACAGAGTATAAATGAATATTATACATTCAATAAATATCATAGATTACAATAAATTACATTTAAATACATCACGGCAGAAAATAATACAAAACACAACTAGAAGTAATACACGGATACAGAGCTTTCCGAGTATCGTTCCAGCTGTAAATCAGGATCTTGTGAATATAAATCTACAAAACCAAAACTACTAGCTGCCCGTGTGGAAAATAGGGGCACCCAGAGTTTAGGTTAAAACAATAAACTCCAGGTCAGTCATGTGACTGGTGTGAGAACTAAAACAGTTATTAATCTTTATTTTTAAAGTTAGGTAAATCAAGGGACCACACCGTATAACACGGAACGGGTTTCCTCCCAAGAATACCAGTGCATAAAACAAACAGCACAATGCTAAATAAAGAAAAATGAAGCTATTATAAGACCCAGGTCCCATCACACAATGCAACGCAAGCCGGAGGATAGGGTTTTACCTTATGATAGCCAAAGAATGCTTGATACATTTAAAACACATTATTTTGATATTACTATAAGTGTATAGTGTCAAAACAATTTCAATCATAAGTATCAATCATAGGCGGCATAGCTACCATCTACTATGTCGCCATACTAGGTTCTACAAATAAAACCGAATTATCACGTATTGGAAATTGGATTTCATCATCAGTCGAGGCAAGGGGCAAGCTCCTCTCCGTTCGAGACACTCTAGCAAATGTCTCAGGACCACACGCAGCGATCCTTGGATCTTCAGGGCCGGTCCTCTCTTACTTTTGAGGATTGGAAATTCCTGAACACACGTTTCCCGGTCCTAACAGACCTATATCCGAGGCGCCTCGCATTCCAACAACCACACAGGTGAAAAGTATATAAATGTCAGCCAGTTTAAGCACTGACACCACCGCTAGCTAGAAAGAAACGTTGTGCTCTCCCTGCAGTCACTATCCCGTTTTTGACTCATACTGAGGTGTGAGGCTCGCGGATTAACGCTATACACAAAGCTGCGCCACACAGGCCGTGCTTTGATCATCAACCACAAGACTTTGATTTTCAACAGAAGCCTTGATCCTCTGCCACTTAGGCGTGCCACATAGGCAATTCACTCCATGCGACTGATGTCCATCGATATACAACCTTTGAGCTCGTACGCCTCAGAGAAGGGCGTTAAACAAGAGAATAAATTCTCCGCCGCCAAACAGATGTATATTTAATAGAGATCAATCAACACAGAATAAAATCCTATGTCAGACACACAGTCCATTTACAAGTTCGTTATGGGTATGAACGAAACCGGAGGCACTTTCCTTGCATATCCATCGATCTCCAAGTACGTCTGGATGATCTCCAACATATTCCCTCATCTTGGGTGTACAGCCCAATCAAGATTTCCAGGAATCATCTAAACGATGTGAAGATTTCCAGTCTTCAACCACCGTCTTCATCTTCGACTTATCGCCGAATCGGTTATTCAGAATGGGTATAAACCCGGCCTTTCCGAATAACCCGCGTATATAATAAACAAATGTTACACAAACACAACATACGCCTCATTCCAACTCAGAAGATTATTTTATTCAAAATTTCACATTCTTAGGGAAAGGTTCCCATTAATTTTATCAAAGATAAATTCTTCTAAATTTATTCTTTAATCTTCCTTTGGATATCATTTCAAACCATATTATGGTTTTCCAAACTAGTCGGGATTAGCGAACCACACCGAAGTAATTATTTATTTTATTTCCCAATCCCAACCTATTCATCCCATGGAGCAAAACTGGTAATACTCCATATATAACACCACGGTGTTATCGGTAAAATTAATTACCATTTCACGTTCAAATCTAATTAAAGATTTAACTATCGCTTTGGAGCAAAACTGGTGATACTCCATTCTCTATCACTTTCCAAATTTGATAATTTAAATTATCAATTCACATTTCAATCTAATTGCAGATTCATTAAAACTCCACTTAGTTTTAATCTTCTCAAAAATCAATATCTTGTCTTTAACTGGGTTAAAGAACCAATGTCGTCTAAAACGCAGTTCACGATAAACCAAAATCACGTTCTATTGTTAATTGGGTTAAAGAACAGGTGTTATTCAAAACACCGCTCACGATAAACCCAAAAACCAATTTAAATTCAATTCCAATTAATATTATTTAATTGGTACACTTCATTAAATCTAAATAGAAAGATTTAATCTTTTTCTCAACTAGGTTTAAGAACAGTGTTAATGAAGACAACATTCACGACAAACCCAAATCACATTTGATATTAAATACATGGCTCTGAATAGAAAATATATCGGCTTATATTCAATATCAAATTCTACGACCAACAAATATCGTATTGGAAATAAAGATATAAATATATCTTTCAAATTCCCATAACAATATTTGTATAATCACAAAATCCAACATCGAAATATTCCAAAGACAATTTCGATTCAAATCCATTTCCAATTTATATATTGGAAATTCTGGTTATTTTCAAAACCATTTCAAATCCACTTTATTTATTTATTTCAAAAATAAATGAATTATAATTCTAGTTCAAAACTAGTTCATTTCGATAAAAATATATTTTTATCCTTTCAAATGTGGAATTTTTCATCCCAGTTCTTTCCAATTCATATATTATGATTTTACACAAATTAATAATATTTTTAATAATTTTATCAAGGCCCGTACAGTCGGTTTTCAATAACGGCCACCGAACTGCACTTACAGCGACCTTTTCCAAATTTGATTTGGACATAATTCCAAATCCAACCATTTGATTTCAAATTTCTAATATTCATTGGAAAGCTCTTTTCGATACGAACCCAAGGTTCCGGTTTCAGGAGAATCCGACGGTCGGATCTCCCGTAATATCCATTCGAAGTCAATGGTCGAAATTCGCTAAAATTGCCAAAATTTTAAATTGGCTCGGATTTTATGGGTTGTTTCAAATAGGGAACGGACCAATGAATCTCGGCGCCAATTTCCCAGTCTTCCCAAATCGAATTACACCTCTCAGTGGGGAAACCCTCAAGTATACAAGATCACCAACAGAGAATTCTAAATCCCTTATTTGTGTGTTTGCATAGCTCTTCTATCGTCTTTGAGCTGCTAGTAGTCGCATCTTAATAAAATCAACTTTATCTGCTGCTTCATAAATCATGTCGGGACCCAATACTAATCGATTGCCAGGTTCCACCCAACATGCGGGAGATCTGCATGGACTGCCATATAATGCTTCAAATGACGACATCTGCAAGCTTGCTTGGTAACTGTTATTATAAGAAAATTCAACCAAGTGCAAATGATCTTCCCATGACCCACCTAAATCTAAAATGCATGCTTGCAACAAGTCTTCTAATATGCAGTTCACTCTCTCAGTCTGGCCATCTGTCTGAGGATGATAAGCGGTGCTCATATTCAACTTGGTCCCAAGCTCTTCTTGGAAAGCTTCCCAGAATTTGCTAGCAAATATCGGATCGCGGTCACTGACAATGCTACTGGTGACTCCATGTAGTCTGACAATCTCTCTGAAATAAAGCTGTGCCAAACTTCGAGTTGTTCTATTAGATTTGACAGGGATGAAATGGGCAGTCTTTGTGAAGTGATCTACAATCACCCATATACTGTCATTGCCTTTTCTAGTTCGGGGCAAGCCATCAATAAAGTCCATTGAAATTGGGTCCCACTTCCAACCTGGGACATCTAGCGGTTGCAACAATCCTGCTAGCTTCTGCTGATTGCTTTTGAATTGCTGGCAGGTGGACATCTAGAAACATATATAGAAATGTCTCTCTTCGTAGATCTCCACCAAAAAGTGCACTTGAGGTCATGATACATCTTGCTTACCCCTGGATGAATACTGAGCTTAGATTTGTGACATTCATCCATTACTTCTTTTCTGAGCTCAGGGAGGTTCGGAACACAGATTCGGCATAATAGCCTCAGAACCCCTTTGTCGTCAATTTGGAAACTCGTGGGTTCACCTTCCCTAACTCTTTTGCTGATTCTCTGAATAAGTTCATCATTCTTCTGAAGAGCAGAGATCTTATCGATCATGGAAGGTGTAATAATGAGATTGGCGAGGATAAGATTGGTGTTGGCCGTATTCTTCCTGCTGAGTGCATCAGCTACTACATTGGCTTTCCCTGGAGTATATAAGATGTCCAGGTCATAGAGTGCAAGGAATTCAACCCACCGTTGCTGCCTCAAGTTCAAATCTCTCAAATACTTTAAGGATTTGTGATCAGTATACAGCTCGAATTTCTCACCGAAGAGATAGTGCCTCCATATCTTTAGAGCAAATACGATGGCCATTAGCTCAAGATCACGAGTGGCGTAATTTTTCTCATGCGGTTTTAACTGACGGCTAGCATGTGTGATTACTATGTCCCTTTGCATTAGCACCGCACCAATATCTTAAATAGATAGAAGGATAACATGTTAAAATAAGATTTGACATTAAAAATGTCATCTTTGACATGTTTATTTAGATAAAAGGAATAACCTTCTCTAGAAGCGTCTGTCCTGAGTTTCAGATCCTGATTGCCATCAATAGTGGTCAACACAGGCGCTGTGATCAACCTCTGTTTCAGCTCTTGGAAAGCTGCCTCACATTCGGGTGTCCAAATGAACTTTGTATGCTTCTTAGTCAGCTTCGTCAATGGAAAAGATAATTTCGAGAAATCCTTAACGAATTTCGGATAATAGCCAGCCAATCCTAAGAAACTTCTGACTTCTATAGGCATGCTAGGCTGCTTCCAATCTTGGATGGTTGAGATCTTTCCTGGATCTACTGAAATGCCTTCTTTTGATACAACGTGGCCGAGGAATTTCACCTCTTCTTGCAAGAATATGCATTTGGAGAATTTGGCTTTCAACACATTTCTACGCAAAATCTCCAAGACTTCTTTCAGATGCTTTTCATGTTCAACAGTGGATTTAGAAAAGATCAGGATGTCATCGATGAATACCAGCACGAATTTATTTAAAACATCACGGAATACTCTATTCATCAGATCAACAAAGTATGCTGGAGCGTTGCATAAGCCGAAGGGCATCACTAGCCATTCATAAAATAAGTCTGGCCCTCTGAAAGCTGTCAAAGGCACACATTCTTCGGTAATGTGCAGTTGATGGAAACCTGTAGCTAGGCCGGTCCTAGAGAATACTCGTGCTCCATTCAAGCAGTCTAGCAGATCATCAATGCATGGCAGTGGGTATTTATTTTTCAGTGTCTGCTTATTTAGGTCATGGTAGTCCACACATAGCCTGAGGGTACCGTCTTACTTTGGGACAAACACCACTGTGGCACCCCCGCTTGAGAAGCTAGGCTTGATCAGACCCTTCCACAAAAGTTGCTTAGTTTGATTGCTCAGCTCCTCCTTTTCTTTCAGTGTCATCCTCCGAATAGGGTGCACAACAGGCCTTGCATTCAGAACTAAGTCAATCCGGAAGTCGATTTCTCTGCGCAGAGGTAAGCTGTCAACTTCTTCGAACACATCCGCATAATCTCTGACGACAGGAATATCCTCAATAGAAGCAGGAGTGACTTCTAGAGAAGACCAGAATTCTTTCCTATCTGTGGCTAAGCCGTGGCATGGAATAGAAATAATATTCCCGAACTTGGTTTTAATTCTGACTACTCTTTCAGCGCATAGTAACTCAGCCTCATACTTTGTTAGCCAATCTTGCCCAAGTATGATATCGTATCCAGAAAAACTCATAACGATCAAGTCAAAAGGGAACTGGAAGTAAGAATAAGAAACAGGCACTCTACAGTACTGATCGAGGATAAGTGAACCTCCTATCGGACTATGGGCTCTAATTGATTCTTTAAGTTTTCTGGGTTTCAATTTAAGCTTTTTAATAGTTTCACTAGAAATAAAACTTCTTGATGCACCAGTGTCAAACAAAACTGTAATAGGAATGTTCTTAATATCAAGAGTACCTCCTAAAACATCAGGTTTACCTGCTCCTTCGGAAGAAGTCGGTGCAGCCGCTCCATCATAGACATGTGTTACTTCAGATTTCTTGAGCAGAGGACAATTTCTGATAAAGTGCCCCGTCTTATGGCAATTAAAGCACTCCTGAGTGTTCCGAGAATTTTGATTGCGATTCTGACTCGGTCCAGACTCATTTCTTCTAGGCTTCTTTGGGGCTCGGCATTCATAGTCAAAATTCTCCATCTTCTGACAATTGAAGCACTTCACCTTATACTTGTCTCTTTTCTTTTTCCCTTAGGGATTGGCGGTAGAAGAATTGCCCGCCTCTGGCTTTCTGTCAGCCCTCTTTCTTTTGTTGTTGTTCTGATTCTTTTCACGCTCCTGCTGTGCATTTCTATCATTATCCTCATAATGGGTAGCAATCTCAATCACTTCATTGAAGGGAAGCTTGATGTCATCAGTGACCCTATTCAGGTACTTGTTGGAGAGGCTGTTGATAAATCTCTTGTTCTTCTGCACTGGTTCCTGAATTAGCTCTGGAGCATAGCGGGAAAGTTCCTCGAACTTCCGCACAAATTCTAAAATGGTCATCTCTCCCTGCTGTAGATTTGCGAATTGATCATAGAGCCTCTCAACTTCCTGCGTAGGGATATACTTATCATTGAAAAGCTCTTTGAACCTACCCCAGGACATGATGGCCACATCATTACCAATTTTGACTGTGTCCCACCAAATTTCAACTTGGTCTTTTAACAACCATGTTGCCAAGAAGCGCTTGTGTTGATCTTCCAATTCCAAACCTTCGAAGATTTTCTCACAGTTCTTTAGCCACGCCTGCGCCTCAATCACATTCTCCCGGCCGGTAAAAGATACGCCCCCTAAGTTTCTGTACTTCTTGGACATTTTTTCCAAATCAAATGGCTGCGGTGGTGGAGGTGGTGTCACAGCCTCTGGAGAGGACTGTCTCTGAGCAACAGGAGTCTCATCTCTAGTGGGTCCTCTAGCCCCACCTCGGGCTCTAGTACCGCTCTGGTGCTCATTTCTTAGTTACTTCTGTACCATCAAGGAAAGAGTCAGACTAACAGAAATGATAATTTTAAAGAAAAGGTTAAAAGTAGAGACATATGATAAGATGATAATGGTGTAATGACTGATTAATATATGCTATTATGTTCTGATTATCTAGGACATAACTAATCCTATCTCTAATGAGCTACTCGTCTTAGAATACTGCTGATTCTATCTAGACGAATTGTTCTAAAAATGTTATACTCCGAAGCTAAGGTTAACCTTTAGCTTTGGTACCAACTGTGACGATCCCAAACTTCCATGGTACGAAAGTAAGGATAATCATAGGAGTATAACATAATTAAAACAATAACAGATCTCAGATAATAACATAACACATAAATCATTGCAGCGGAAATGGAAATGTCATCACAACATAACATCATAGACATCAGAGTACGCAGTACATGATACACTTAGCAAAATAGAAGTCTAAAACAAGAAAAGAAATAAAGTCTCAATCTCCACCAAATACATCAAAGGTCAATAATGTCTAAATGTCTCAAGAAGCAAATTAAAAGATAAAAAGAAAAGGGTCTTCATCTTCTTATTTAGCAAGCTCCAGTCCAGAAAGTACCCATACCTAAAACCTGTCATTTGGCTTCCCGTGTGGAAAGAGGGCACCCGAGTTTGCAAAGTGAAACAAACTACGAGTCGGTCATGGGACTGGTATGAGAAATCTTTCCTAACTAACAATATGGCAAGTTACAGGACCACGCCGCTAATGCAGAACGGGTTTACTCCATTGGATTTCCAGTGCATAAGTTTAATAAATTTTATTTCAAAAACAACGCAATGCTTTTTGAAATCATTATAAGACTCAAATCCCATCACACAATGCAATGCAAACCGGAGGATAGAGTTTTACCTTATAATGACCAAAAATGCTTGATACGTGGAAAATAATGGTTTAATATTATTATTAGAGTCTAATCAGTATTAAAATACTTCAAAGTAAATGTATCAATCCTAGACGACATAGCTACCATATACTATATCGCCATATATAGGTTTACAATCAAAACCGTAATGTCATATTGGAAATTGGATTTCCATCATGAGTCAAGGCTAGGGACGATCTCCTAACTGATTCGAGACACTCTAGCAATGTCTCAAGATCACACCTACAGGCAACCCTTGGATCCTAAAGGGCTGGTCCACAAATAACGTTAGTGGATTGTCAATTCCTGAACACACGCTTCCCGGTCCTATTGAACCTATAAAATGGTCACAATCGACCAATAAATCCAAGGCGCCTCATTCCATCAACCACATAAGTAAAAATGTCGGGCCTTGTAAAAACCCAAACACCACTTCTAGCTAGAAAGAAACGTGTGCACTCCCTGCGTTCCCTTATCCCGTTTCTGACTCAACTGGTATGTGAGGCTCGTGAGGTAACGTTATACACAAAGCTATGCCGAAATGGGCTAAGCTTTGATCATCATCCACAAGTCTCTGCTTTTCAACAAAAGCCTCGATCAATTGCATCTTGGCATGTCACATTGACAATTCACGCCATGTGATCGATAACTACCAGTATATAACCTTTGAGCTCATGCGTCTAAAAGAAGGGTGTTAAGCAAGATAATAAATTCTCCACCACCACAGATATATATTAAATAGAAATCAATTTAATTACATGGAATGAAATTCAATGTCGGACACACATCCATTTACAAGTCCATTCTAGGTCTGAACGAAACCAGAGTCACCTTATTCCTCATCCCGTATGTCCAATACGGAATAGAGATGCTCGCATATCCGGACAATCAACAAGTACGTCCGGACAACTACCACTTTAACCCTTTACTGGTAGCTAACCAATGCCGGGAATTAGTAGTTATCCTTTCGATGTGAAGATCACCGGTCTTCAATCGCTGTATCTTAAGATCTTCAATTTAGATCGTCGTATAATCATTTGAAATGAGATTTAACTCGGTCTTCTTAAATGATTCCCGCATATATATAGTTTAAATTCATTTCATATCATTAATAGTATTTAATAACGATTTATCACTATTTTTATTAATATAAAAATAGCCAAATTTATTTAACGACGCTTCGAGTCGATGGGCGGCCCTAGTGTTGTTTTTATCGAAATTTGATTTACACTTATTTCGAAATCTAACCGTTGGATTTTAACAAAATTTATATCGTTGGAAAGATCTTCCCAAAGCAGTCCTAAAGGTTTCAGTTTTGGGAAAATCTGATGGTTGGATCTTTCGGTATAATCGTTTAAAGTTACGGTTCCGAAACGCGAACTACCGCACGCGATTCGTTTATTTTTAATTTATATTAGTATATATATAAACTCTTCGACGATTTCTCTAACGTTTTTAATATGCCAAATAAAAGAATGTTTAAATGTAATTTTGACAATGCATATGCATTCTATTATATGCGATGAAATTATAAATGCAAATTTAACAACGCATATTAATTCTAATATATGCGATGTAATTATAAATGCAAATTTAACAACACATATAAATTCTAATATATGCGATGTAATTATAAATGCAAATTTGACAACGCATATAAATTCTAATATATGCGATGTAAATATAAATGCAAATTTAACAATGCATATAAATTCTAATATATGCGATGTAATTATAAATGCAAATTTTATCAATTTCATTAAAAACAAAGTTTTTAATGTAAACATGTTTTATTTTAAAAACATGAATGTTTGTCCAACTTTTGTTATTACATTAAAAGGTGAATTTTTAATGTAAAATATAATATTTTTTTTAAAACACGTTTCTTTTTCTACATTTCTATTTTTACATTAAAAAGTGAAATTTCAATGTAAAGCATGTTTTCCTTTTTAAACATGAATCTTGCCTAGTTTTCTAATATTACATTAAAAGTGAAATTTTAATGTATAACATGTTTTGCATTTTAAAACATGAATCTTTTCTCTTGTTTTTAACATTACATTAAAAATGCATGTTTTTAATGAAATCATGTTTTGATTAAAACATGTACATTTTCTCTTTTTCTATTCTTGCCATTAAAAATGTAAATTTTTAATGAAATCATGTTTTGATTAAATACATGTACATTTTTCACTACTTTCATCATTACATTAAAAATGTATATTTTTAATGAATTCATGTTTTAATTTTTAAAACATGTACATTTTCTACTTTTCTATTCTTGTCATTAAAATGTAGATTTTTAATGAAATCATGTTTTTATTCCAAACATATGCATTTTCTATATTCTAACATTATATTAAGCATGTGAACTTTTCTATATGAAATCATGTTTTGATTAAAAGCATCCACATTTTCTAATTGTCTACTATTACATTAAAAAGTATATTTTTAGTTTAATTATGTTTTGACTTTAAAACATGAACACTTTTCTTATTTTTAACTTTACACTAAAAATGTATATTTTTAATGAAATCAGGTTTTGATTATAAAACATGAACATTTTACCCATTTTTCAAGCATTACATTAAAATGTATATTTTATATGAAATCATGTTTTGATTAAAAACATGAACATTTTTCACTTCTTTCAATCATTTCATTAAAAGGTATATTTTATATGAAATCATGTTTTGATTAAAAACATGAACATTTTTCTTATTCTTAACATTGCATTAAAAATGTAAACCTTTGAATGTAATGTTCTTCTTATTTTTCTAAAACATGAACATTTCTATTTTAATAATAATTCCATAAAACGATAGAAATTTATATTTCATTTTTGTTGAATATTCTAATTCAACAAAATGACAAAATTTGATATTTCCCTTTTGATTGAAAATCCTATCTCACTGAAATAACAAAAGTGTATATTCCATTTTGATTGATAATTCTAATTCAATCAAACAAAAACAATGATATTTTATTTGAATTGCAAATATAATGCTAATAAAATATAATAAAGGTGATACTTCATTTGATTGAAAACTCTAGTTGAGTCAAACAATAACAAAATTGATATTTTTATTTTGACTGAAAATTCTAGTTCAATCAAAAATAACAAAATTGATATTTTTATTTGATTGAAAATTCAAATTTAATCAAACAAATAAACAAAGGTGATATTGTTATTTGATTGAAAATTCTAATTCAATTAAACAAATAAACAATGGTGATATTTTTATTCGATTGAAAATTCTAATTCAATCAAACAAATAAACAAAGGTGATATTTTTATTTGATTGAAAATTCTAATTCAATCAAATAAATAAACAAAGGTGATATTTTTATTTGATTTAATATTCTAATTCAATCAAACAAATAAACAAAGGTGATATTTTTATTTGATTGAAAATTCTAATTCAATCAAACAAATAAACAAAGGTGATTTTTTTATTTTTTTATGGCAAGTTTAATTCCAACCAAATAAAATAAAGGTGATGCTCCATTTTGGTTGAATATATTTGATTCAACAAAATATCAACAAAAATATTTTTATGGAAAATTTAACAATAACACAATATCACCTAAATTACAGACCTACATTAACACATCACATACAGATCAAATCATGTAGCATAGCATATAGAAATATACAACAATCAATGAGAATACAATTCTGATTTATTCTAATTATTTTAAAATAAATAATAATAAAATAAAATAGGATTTCTCACTGTCATTTGAATCTAAATAGTTCAGATCTGCAAATTTTTGGCCAAAATTCAATCAGCTCAGAATTGGATCCAGTCAGTCTAGAAACGTAGATCTCGTGTCTACGATCGCAATGCTTCAAAAATCATTCAGTTCTGAGTCGGTATGGATGAGTTATGATTTGTTTTAGGTTGATAATAATTTTTAAATTAAATAATTAATTAAATAAATAAAGAAACAACCTTTCTTCTCCAATCAGTTTCAAGGCCGTAAGCTTTTCACGATGGGTTCGATTCTAGGTTTAACCTTTGCGATCGAATGGTGCAATGGTTCGAAGATCGGATGGTGCAACGTCAGAGAGTGAAGAGCGGCGCACAACGTGGGGCCTACCACATCCAACTCGATCTGGCCAAGGAGGAGGGGTGGCGGCCTTAACGCATGGATTTTGGGGTGTCGGTTCTTGGGCTACGTGCAGTTTCAGGGGATGTTAACCGTATGGATTTAAAGGGGATGAAAATCTCTTCGAAAGCTTGAACCGGAGGGAGGAATTTCGGTGAGAGGATTGATGGATTTTAGAGGGAGAAGCAGGGAGTGATGTTGGCCATGGATATAGGGAGTGGCAGCTACAGGGAGTTTAGGGTTTTGGTGAAAAGGACAAAAGGATTTTATAATATTTTATTCCTAATTTGACAATTAAATCCATAAATTCTTAACAACTCCAATTTCAGTCCAACAGGAATTGTTCCTACCTAATTGCCCATATTCCAGAACTAATGGGCTAGGTCCCGTCGGCCCAAACGAGTGTCCTTAGCCTGATTTCTTTAATTTAAACTTTAAATCTTTTATTTAATTAATTCTATCATATATTTAAATCCACCGGGGCTACATATGGACTCCGAAAATTTCAGAAAAATTATTTCTGGCTTTGTTTTGACGATACGGTCCTAACAAAATTAATTTCGTCGAATTTGGAGACCATTTGAAAAATGGCCTTTTTAACGGTCGATCAAATTCAACAGAAATTATCAAATCAAAGTTTAATTTACTACGCTCACAAATTAATTCCAAAAATTCTGGAAAATTAAACTTAGCAATAATTTGACATTTCGGATCCGACAAAAGTGTTTTCGTTGAAAATGGAGATCGTTTGTAAAATGGCCTTTTATACGGGCTATAAATTATACCATATTCCATAGCGACTATTCTGAATATTCAACTGGCCATAACTTTTGATTCCCGCCATGAAATTTTGATTTTTCAGATTCGTTGGAAAGATAATTTTAAACAGATTTAGATATTTTTTGTATCACTAAAATCCGTTTGATTTTGAATCTTGTGCATTCAGTCAAAGTTCTAGTTTGACTTTTCAAACTATCGTGCAATTTCTAATTTCTTTTGAAATTAAAAAATATATATATTCGCTCTAACTTCGATTAATTAAATTTTTTTAATCATAATTATTTAAAATAAATTATTTTAACTATTCAAAATTCACTGAAATAGCCAAAATAAAAATTTTGAATTGGTTTTGATTTTCCGGGTTGTTACATCGACCTTATGCGCTAAATCCAGAAAAGTCAATGCATCGTCGCTCGACTTCAGTTCGCTCAAAACACGCCAGACTACGGCGCACTATCTCGGAAACCTCTTCTTACGAGTCAAGGGGCCCACTTCAAAGAAGGAGGTTCAGCCTCATGTTCGCTAAACGGATTTTCTATCAAATTAGAAAACCGTCGCACGAAATATCGTGATAATACCGCAAGTGCACGGCGTACTATTGTAATACGTAGTGAGTGCGAGTCGATCCACAGGGAAAGAAGTAATTTCAATTTTATTCACTCAAATTAAACCAAACTTTGAATTGTTCTAACTAATAAAAATTAATGAAAACTAGAAACTAGTTGAGAGCTAAATATGAAATTAGAGAGTAATTTAGAGGTAAATTCACTCTCACATTTATGTAAGTTATCAAACATACAATTTATGATCTCAATAAGTGATATAAATGCAATATTTAAACCACTTATGATTCTCATGAAAATGAAACTAAAGCAAAACTATTCTAAGTATGGCCTATGAACTATTAGTTAGAACTATAGACCATCAAATTTTGTTCATACTTTCATTTCAAAATCAATAACCACTTAGCAAATGTTGATGTAACTTGTGTTTATGTTGAACAAGAATAGCTCATTTGCAAATGCAACATAAGCTATCAAACCCATATGTATAAACTTACATCAATATTACCTAATATGAAGCAAATATTAGAGATCACAAATCATACAAATGTTGAACTTACATAAAGTTAGAGAGCATCATTACCCCAAAATCAAGGGATTAGCCACTCATATGTGTTATCATATCAACACATGTAAGTTTCAACATTAGAAAAGAAAGCAAAATGTAAGAAAAACTAAGTAGAACAAGAAGAGAATTAAACTAAGTGCATAGAAATAAATCTAAACTATGAACATAAAGTAAATCTAAGCTATGAACATGAAAGTAAATCTAAGCTATGAACATGAATGTAAATCTAAGCTATGAACATGAAAGTAAAGAACATAGAAATTAAATTGCATTAAAATAAAGAAGATGCATAAAGAAAATGGCTAAGTAGCCATAGAAATACAAGAGAGCTTTTGATCCTCAACTAAACTAAACTAAAATGGATAAGAGAGAGGATAAAAGAGAGAATGGATAAATGAACATAAAGGGGGTATATATACAAGATCACAAACCCTAAAACCCTAATCACTCATAATGGGAAATCCCCAAAATGGCCCTTCATGAAGCTTCTAATCCTCTCTTAGCCACTAATGAGTCATGTAGGATGCACAAGGCCTTTTGTCCCATTCACTTAGTCTTTAATAAGAAGCTTAAGAGAAAGAGGTTAATTTGAGAGGTGGGGTCCTCCATGATCATGTATGAGAGTTATTTCCTCTTCATTCCTTTGTATGCATGCATTTGTGCTCCAAATCTTCACGTGTATGCATTATTTGTGCTCCAAAATTCCTATTAGAGACAATAACAAAGAACAAGTAAATGCAATCACAAAATAAAACATGCATAAGTGATAATTCTTCCCAAAATGAGTGATGATTTTGAAAATATTTAAAATATGGTTTGATCGTATAAAACACCCAAAAATGTTCATTTATTTAATTAACAAGAATAAATATGTGAATATAAATGTGCATTTTTACGTGCACATCAAATAACCCCACACTTATCTTTTTATTCATCCTCGAATAAAACAATGACAAAACTAAGATAAATCCGTTTTCGTAGGGAGCATGATTGCATTAAGCGTATGCATCAAGTCATTAAACCTCTGGGTGTCCCCAATAGGACGAGTGTTGTCTCGTGAGGGTTTTCAGCGGATACTACCCACAAAATCCAAATGTTAAATGAAAAAAAAATATTTACAAAATGCAAGATTAGAAAATATGTACAAGATGATTGCAAGATTATTTACAAATGGGTAATTTACTTTTAAATTTTACACGAAGGAGTTAACACAAGTTTGGGTCGTTACTATGAAATTTAAGTCCGTTACTAATCAAAACTTCAAACAAAAGTCAGTTATCACTACAAACTCCTCCAGCTTGGCCAATTGTTTTTGTAGAAACATAGTGCAAATATTAAATGAATTCTGTAATCGATATCAACAATCGTACATTGGCATCTTCATTTACTTTTGGTTAGCAAGTTAGGTCAAATAAGTGAAGAGTGCGCTTGGATTTCAAGTGCTAACTCTCTCTTTATTACAAAATATTTACATTATTATTATTATTTACAAATACCTAGGTATACCACCCCTACACTGCACTACGACTTACGTGAGGGTCAGTAATCCTTAGGTGTCCAATCTCATGAAATGAGACCAAGGTATACCGACGTTGACTTTGTAAACAAGGTGTCGGAAAGAGCTTGGTGGGTTTGCACACCAACGCCAGATGTACTAGCAATGTTGGATACCCTTGGATTATTATATCTATATACACCAACTCATGAAATGAGACCAAGATATACCGACGCTGACTTTGTCAACAAGGTGTCGGAAAGAGTTTGGCGGGTTTGCACACCAACGCCAGATGTACCAGCAATGTTGGATACCCTTGGATTATTATATATATATATATATTCTTTTTCTTTCTTCTTTTTTTTAAGAGAGAGAGTTTAGCGAGAATATCTTAGCACAACTTCACTTAGACGATCTAAAATGTTAACGTAAGTAATCTAAATCAACCGTTCATTCAATCGGCTTACAATTTGGAAAACACTTCATACTCATCACCCATGAATTTCCCTATATACCGGTTACACTAAATTTGCTCATAATTCCAACTTTTCTTTCGTTATCCATTAAGAGAAGTAAATTTCCAAATATTTTAATCGTACGACCAAAACCATATATCTACTTCATCATGCCCATTTAAAAGTAAATTAAAATGAAATTTTTTTTTAAAAATTTTGTTTTGGGATGAAAAAGGAAAAGAAAGTTGAAATCTATGCAAAAACAAATAAATATAAAACTCCCCCCACACTTGATTTTGACTGTGTCCCCACAGTCAACCCAAGTGGCAAGAGAAAAGAAAAAGAAAATTTTCAAAATATGCCCTATATTTACAAAAAAGAAAAATAAATAAAGTATATCAGAAAATATATTGACAAGAAGTAAATGAAATGGTCTTCTAAAGACCGATTCATTTGTCTCTTCAAGTATGAGAGACACAGCTTAAGCTTGAAACACCAAATCATAAAAGACTTTGAAGTTGAATATAGATTCGGAAAAATGAATGTCGTTTTATTAAATATTGAATGAGTTGAATTATTTTCAATGGTTTTTGGGGTAGATTGAATAAATGGTTGAAATTAATGTTTAATTTCACCAATTTTAATTTCAAATTTATCATTGAAAATTTGTTTAAAAATAACGATTTCAAAATCCAATTGGTGATTCAAATCTACTCTTTCACAATTCCACTCTTCTTCGGAAAGTCCAAAAAATTTGTGTTCATTAAATTCATCTTCCTTTGAATTATTAACAACTTCATTACTTATATCATTTTCAAAGTCTAAAGTTGTTATTTTCAAATTTTCAGAAAAAGGAAGATCGAATTTTAAATTTTGTTCCACCTTCTCATAAGAATTGAAATCTAACTCAATTACTGTGTTATTAACAACTTCGTTAAGGTTGTCATTTTCCATTTCGAAAGTTGTTATTTCAAAATCATCAATTGTGGGCAAAGGTGGATTATCGTTCAAATCGCCACACGTTGAAACTTGATTTTGTTGGTCACGTCGTTTCAAGTATGTTTCAAATACCAAATCCGTGTGATTATCAAAAATTTCGTTCATTTGCTCAACAAAATCAAAGTTATAATTATTAACTTGAGTAGTTTGAAATTGTTGAGAACAAAAATCGTTAATCGCACCATCATTGAACTTATTCCCATTGCCAAAATCATTTCTATAGTGATTCACATTTCCATTTTGAATTTGAAATTCATTTTGAAGTTCGAAATTGTATTGGCAAGGGTTGTGATCAAAATCATTTGAATTTGAATTTGGAATTGAATTTTGATTATTTTGAAAACTTTGACTTGAATTGTTGCACAAATATGAATTACACCATTCATTTATTCTTTGATTTTTTTGTGTGCTTATTTCAAGTAAAGATTCAATTTGTGTTTCAAGAGTTGAAGGTTGATCATTAGTTTGAAAGTTATGTGGTGGAAAATCAGAGTTATTTTGAAAATTTTGAAAAGTTGATGGTGTAAAATCCAAATTGTTTGTACAATAGTTGTTATTAAAATATCCATATGAATTTGGTGTAAAATTGTATGGATCATATTGATTTTCACAACTATCATAAAATCCGTAGGAATAAGGAAATTGAGACATTTTCAAGAAGCTTCTTCTTTTTTTTTTAATTTTTTTTTTGTTTAAGAGAAAAGGAATTATTCACAAAAGTTTTTTTTTAGATTTTGATTTTTTTTATGTATGCATGAACCTAATGCAACTATATGAATGCAAACTAAATATTTACAAATTTTTTAAAATTATATAATGACGGTTAGATTAATTTCAACAAAAGATTTCTCAGCCAGTTAACGGACAGGAGTTATCGGTGCACCAGGAATCACCCTAGCAATGCAACCGAAGGTTTAAGTACCTTCAGAGGAACAACCGCTATAATATTTACGAATCACCGTAATATCTATAAACGATTATTACTCTGCCGTAGTGTGAAGACCCGTAACTTCCCCGTAAAGGAAAGCGACGGATAGTTCGAGAACAAGCCACAACAGAACGCATATAAAAGAACATTTCACTGTATATAACAACAGTGCATCAGATTATAAGAATATACAGAGTATAAATGAATATTACACAGAAATATCAGAGATTTAAATTACATTTAAATACATAGCAGCGGAAAATAATACAATACACAACTAGAAGTAGATATACGGATACAAAGCTTTCCGGATATCGTTCCAGCTGTAAACCAGGATCCTGTGAATATAAATCTGCAAAACCAAAACTACTAGCTGCCCGTGTCAAAATAGGGGCACCCAGAGTTTAGGTTAAAACAATAAACTCCAGGTCAGTCATGTGACTGGTGTGAGAACTAAAACAGTTATTAATCTTTATTTTAAATCATTAGGTAAATCAAGGGACCACGCCGTATAACACGGAACGGGTTTCCTCCCAAGAATACCAGTGCATAAAACAAACAGCGCAATGCTAAATAAAGAAAAATGAAGCTGTTATAAGACCCAGGTCCCATCACACAATGCAACGCAGTCGAGGATAGGGTTTTCCCTTATAACAGCCAAAGAATGCTTGATACGTTTAAAACAAATCATTTGATACTAATATAAGTGCATAGTATATAAAACACTTCAAATCATAAGTATCAATCATAGGCGGCATGAGCGCCCCATCCCACTATGTCGCCATATATAGGTTATACAATCGAAATCGCAAAGTCTCGTATTTGGAAATTGGACTTCCATCTATGAACCGAGGCTAGGGGCAAGATCCTCAACCGATTCGAGACAATCTAGCCCATGTCTCCGGAACAGCCGCAACTGCCCCTTGGATCGTCAGGGCCGGTCCACCGATGTGGATTATAGTGCCTGAACAATACGTCTCTCCGCCCTTTGGGGCGTAAACGAGCCAACTAAATGACTCCATCGGTTCGAGAACGACCGATCAATCCGAGGCGCCTCGCAACAGCAACAACCACATAAGTCAAACTCGTCAGGGCGTGTAAAACCACTGACGCCACTTCTAGCTAGAAAGAAACGCAAGTCCTCCCTGAGGTCCGTCTCCCGTTTTTGGTTCATACCGGGTGTGAAACACGCGAGGTAAACGTTACACAAAGCTACGCCACAAAGGCCGTGCTTTGATCATCACCACAAGACTTTGCTTTTCAACAGAAGCCTTGATCATTTGCATCTTAGCATGCCACACAGGCAAACCATCCTATGCAACCGATATCAGTCACACAGAATGAAATCCAATGTCAGACACACAGTCCATTTACAAGTCCGTTCTGGGTCTGAACGAAACCGGAGGCACCTAGTACCCCGCATCTCCTTCGATCTCCAAGTACGTCTGGACGATCACCAACTGTTTCCATCTTCTTGGGTGTACAGCCCAATCAAGATCATCAGTTATCACCCAAACGACGTGAAGACCTCCGGTCTTCGACCATCGTCTTCATCTTCGACTTATCGTCGTATCAGTTACTCAGAATGGGATAAACCCGGTCTTTCCGAATAACTTGCGTATATATTATAAAAGTGTTACACAAACACAACATACGCCTCATTCCAATTCATTAGTCACTAACCGTAAATTAATCAAGAGAATAATTCCCCAAATATTAACCCCGAAGGCCGAAACCTACATCAGATCAATATCCAGAAAACCATTCTACTTAGCTAACCGACAGTTAGTTTCTAAATTTCACGTTCAAATCTAATTAAAGATTTAACTATCGCCTGGAGCAAAACTGGTGATACTCCATTCTCGATCTTTTCAATCTAATTAAAGATTCATTAAAACTCCACTTAGTTTTAATCTGTGACTGGGTTAAAGAATCAGTGTCATTTAAAACACGGTTCACGATAAACCCAAAGTCACATCCCATTAATTATCGGGTTAAAGAACAAGTGTTATTTAAAACACTGTTCACGATAAACCCAAAAATCAATATCCATTCAATTCCAATTAAATATTATTTAATTGGTACACTTCATTAAATCTAAATAAAAAGATTTAATCTTTTCTCAACTGGGTTCAAGAACAGTGTTAGTAAAGACACCATTCACGACAAACCCAAATCACATTCATTAATTATCGGGTTAAAGAACAAGTGTTATTTAAAACACTGTTCACGATAAACCCAAAAATCAATATCAATTCAATTCCAATTAAATATTATTTAATTGGTACACTTCATTAAATCTAAATAAAAAGATTTAATCTTTTCTCAACTGGGTTCAAGAACAGTGTTAGTGAAGACACCATTCACGACAAACCCAAATCCCATTTGATATTCAATATAAGGCTCTGAATAGAAAATATATCGGCTTATATTCAATATCAAATTCTACGATTAACAAATGTCGTATTGGAAATAACGATATAAATATATATCTTTCAAATTTTCGTAACAACATCCGTATAATCACAAATTCCAACATCGAAATATTCCGAAGACAATTTCGATTCAAATCCACTCCAATGCAATCATTGGAAATTTTGGTTATTTTCAAAACCCTTTTCAAATTCAATTTATTTATTTAAAAATAAATAGAATTATAATTCTAGTTCAAAACTAGTTCATTTCGATAAAAATCTATTTTTATCTTTTCAAATAGGGAGTTTTTCATCCCAATTCTTTCTAAATCATTTCTTATGATTTTACACAAATTATTACTATTTTTAATAATTTTATCAAGGCCCGTACAGTCGATTTCCATCAATGGCCATCGAACTGCACTTACAGCGACCTTTTTCAAATTTGACTTGGACATAATTCCAAATCCAACCGTTAGATTTCAAATTTCTAATATTCGTTAGAAAGCTCTTTTCGATACGAACCCAACGGTTCCGGTTTTAGGAGAATCCGACGGTCGGATCTCCCGTAATGTCCATTCGAAGTCAATGGTCGAAATTCGCGAACTGCCGCGGCGCGGCGCGTTCTATTCAGGCCATTATATTATATATATAATATATATAATATATATTTCGTCGATTTCTATTTAAAACGAATTATATAATTAGTTTTGAAATCGTTTCAAATTCTATTTCAACTTCTATTTCAATTCAAAGCAAAATTGAATTCTTCTTTATAAATTCATTTTAAAATTCATTTCTATTCAATTCGAATTTCAATTCAATTTGAATTCATTTCAATTCGCTTTCAATTCCATTTGAATTCGTTTTCAATTCAATTCATTTCGAAATCGTTTTCAATTCATTTTGAATTCGTTTTCAATTCAATTCATTTCGAAATCGTTTTCAATTCAATTCATTTCGAAATCGTTTTCAATTCAATTTATTTCGAAATCGTTTTCAATTCAATTTATTTCGAAATCGTTTTCAATTCAATTCATTTCGAAATCGTTTTCAATTCATTTTGAATTCGTTTTCAATTCAATTCATTTCGAAATCGTTTTCAATTCAATTCATTTCGAAATCGTTTTCAATTCAATTCATTTCGAAATCGTTTTTAAAATCGATATAAATATCGTTCACGTCAAAATGGCGTCAATCTAATCAACACGGCTTCATATACTCCTTTATTTTCAAATATTCTATTTCAAATATTTCTTTTTCAAATATTTCTTTTTCAAATATTTCTTTTTCAAAACTGGAATGAGGCCCAATCAATTACCATATAAAATTAATTATATGGATTTTCATACAACACATGTATATAATAGCATTGAAAATAATCAACCATCAACCAAAGTGCACTACACTGTATAAGCATCAAATATAGATATCCAACGCTTATAACAGCCTGTCAATCAATCGATCGACATATTTAATCAATCAGGATGAGTGAACTTCAAATTTCATCCTAACACCCGTGTGGGGTTTCAAACAATCAAACACATATTTTATTTGTGCAGTTAGGCGATGTGTAAAATTTATCGACCCAATCAACGTCATTCAAATAGGTGTACATAAACAAACCGTCTGGTTTGTAAATGAATATTTATTTATTCACATTCACGTTAAAAATTATATTTTTAACGATAACACATTTTATTTTAACATATGAATTTCTATTCAGTTCATTCTTTAAATAAAATGCTATTTTTATCTTTCTAACTTATTTTAGAAAATTTCGGCGGCATAACGGCACGATACTAGAAACGGGACGAGGCCTAGCCTTATCCCCGGTCTAGTGAAGGCCCACGCCATTCACACATCAATCAAATCAATTCGTTATGCAAACCACAAAATTTGGAGTAAGAGTCTAACCTAGCCTTACTCCCTCGCCTTATAACGGCGCACGTCTAATCCTAACCAATTTATCGATTCGATTTTTCACACCACAAACCACATTCAAACCAATATCGCAATCAATCAATAAACAGCCAAACAAACAAGTCCATGGTCTGTGGACGATTGTGTCGGGTGCTACTAAGCACCGTCTGCATCCTAGTATATATATATAACTAGAAAAATAAATTGAAAGGTGAGAAATTCTCACATATAGCTATCCTAGCTCCACGGCTCTTCATTTGCAGAAGTCTTCGTCGTTTCGCCTTTTTGTCACCTTCGTTGTCCGCTTTCACTACATATGTAAAAATCGAGTTTTTACTTCGCTATTCAATTTATAAAAATCAAATTTTTAGTTCGCTATTCAATATATAAAAATCGAAATTTTATTTCAAAGTTCAATATATAAAAATCGAATTTTTAGTTCAAAGTTCAATATATAAAAATCCTATTTTTCTATCGAAGTTCAATATATAAAAATTCTATTTTTCTATCGAAGTTCAATATATAAAAATTCTATTTTTCTATCGAAGTTCAATATATAAAAATTCTATTTTTCTATCGAAGTTCAATATATAAAAATTCTATTTTTCTATCGAAGTTCAATATATAAAAATTCTATTTTTCTATCGAAGTTCAATATATAAAAATTCTATTTTTCTATCGAAGTTCAATATATAAAAATTCTATTTTTCTATCGAAGTTCAATATATAAAAATTCTATTTTTCTATCGAAGTTCAATATATAAAAATTCTATTTTTCTATCGAAGTTCAATATATAAAAATTCTATTTTTCTATCGAAGTTCAATATATAAAAATTCTATTTTTCTATCGAAGTTCAATATATAAAAATTCTATTTTTCTATCGAAGTTCAATATATAAAAATTCTATTTTTCTATCGAAGTTCAATATATAAAAATTCTATTTTTACTATCGAAGTTCAATATATAAAAATTCTATTTTTCTATCGAAGTTCAATATATAAAAATTCTATTTTTCTATCGAAGTTCAATATATAAAAATTCTATTTTTCTATCGAAGTTCAATATATAAAAATTCTATTTTTCTATCGAAGTTCAATATATAAAAATTCTATTTTTACTTCGATGTTAACTATATAAAAATCACCCTTTTTACTTCGCTACCCATATAAAAATCTAATTTTTATCCCTCTACTAAATATGTAAAGATTGTATTTCTTTATCGCTCTACTACACATATAAAGATTATATTTTTAAAACGATGTTCATATAATATCAATCAAATCTTTACGGTTTAAAAAAAAACAAATCTTTATAGTTAAAAAAAAAAAAAATCAAATCTTTATGGTTTTAAAAAAATCAAATCTTTATAGTTTAAACTAAATATACATTTTCTTCTCTCTAAAAACAATTCTATATTTGCCTTTCTAAACAATGCTAATATTAGTTTCAGGATAATGCTAATTTCGGTTTCATATTTAAAACAATTTGATTTTCAGATTTAAAAAAAAAAAAAAACAAAGAGGAAGCTCACTTTTCTTTCTTCTGGTTTCCTGGTTCATCGTTTTCACGCTCCTGTATGCATCGAACAAGGTTCGACCTTGAACCACCGTCTTCGTGAATTCCAGGGATCGGAGCATGGTCGGAGTCCCCCACCTGACTCGTCTCGGCGCTGGATCCTTGCTCCATCGAAGGCGGCCCACTCGAAGTCTGATTCTCCTCCAGCGTGGCGCGCCCTATTGGGTGATGGAGGTTATCGCGGTTCGAACAGGGGAAATAGAAGGAGGAGAGAGGAAAGAAGGGGGAGGCGCTCGACGAGGCTGTGGAGGCGGAGGCGATAAAAAAAAGGGGGGCGACGGTGGCTCCGTCGAGCCATTTAGGGCTCCGCCCTCCTTTTTTTTTTTTTTTTTTTATTCTGAATTCATTTTTGAACGGGGGGGGGCCAGGAGGATTAAAGGGAGGGAGGATATTTTTATATTTTTTTTTTTTTTTTATTATTATTTAATTATTAAATTTCGCAAAAAGGTTGACTTTTATCCACGACCTCGAAACGAGGCCCACCGCCTGTCGTCCATAGCTTTTCACCCCCATTCCGAACACAATGGGATATGTATCGCAAGCTGATTCGATTGTTACAATCAGTTTCCTTTTGAATTTTCATTTAAATCACTATATTGAATTTTAAACGTATATTTCAAATTACCGGGGGCACATACTAACTAGAAAAATTCCAGAAAAATATTTTCTAGCTTCGTATTGACGATACGGTCCTAACAAAACTAGTTTCGTCGAATTCTGAGACCGTTTGAAAAATGGCCAATTTCCAGTCGATTAAAATCAACTGAAACTGGTCAAACGCGTTTTCCTTTGCCACGCTCACATATTGATTCGAAAAATTATGAAATTTGGAATCTAGCAATAACTTAACATCACGGACCCAACAAAACTGGTTTCGTCGAATTCCGAGGTCGTTTGCAAAACGGCTATTTTTAAGGGCTATATATTATATAAAATATATATATAAATTCCATAGCGACTATTCTGAATTTTCAACTGGACGTATCTTATCATTTCTAAGATGAAATCTCAGTTTGCTAACTTCGTTACAAAGATATAGTTATACAGATTCAAATATTTCTTGTTTCGTTCAATTCTGACTTATATTGAATTCCGTATATTCATTTGAAATTAGAAATCGAATTTTCGAACTACCGCGCCATTTTCAATTCTATTTATAATTATATATAAATATTTATATTCTAACGACGACGTATATAAATATATACGTCGAATTCTATTCAAAATAAATTTCACGTCGATATTATTTAAAATAATTCATTTTAAATAATCAAAATTCGCTAAAATTGCCAAAATAAAAATTTTAAACTGGCCCAGAATTTCCGGGTTGTTACAATCTCCCCCACTTAAAACTTTTCGTCCCCGAAAAGGAACAAAGTCGAAAGTGGTTTGATTAATCAACTCTACGCTCGATCTGGCTTGCATTCTCTAACTTTTCAGTTTCTGAGAATTTTCAAAATCTCAAAAATTTGGCTAACACCCTAAATTTTTGAAAAATTTCGCCATAACCTCCCCTGCAATGGGAGCATCGGGGAATTTCAAATAGCTTCCCCGGTCCTTCAGATCTCAAAAAGAAAAAGAAAAAGCCAAGCGGCTAGCCAATAGGCTCACAAAATCATCATCACCCAAACAAAATAGTAAATTATGTAGTAAACATGTACCTATTTGTCGGGCAAACAAATTTTATTCTTCGGCTCTAGCCTCCTTGCTATGACCTGTTCAATATAAGTATATGCAAGCGAATGCGACCAATTTTCAATACAATTCAATATGTGATTCAATTAGGCTAAATGGCTAAAAATTAGCAAACAAATAAACAAACAACACAAACATCAATCAATTAGTGAATTAGAGTTTCAAATTCATAATTTTGATACATAGTCAAAAATCAGATTTTTGATGCCAAATCACAACAATAAGCCCTATCTAATTTTTGGTTCTCACACCAGTCAATAGGAAATATATAAATATTACACGTTCGTCACTCGGATATAAACTCTGATGATGATATATCAATCATCAGAATCACCCCCGGGCGACTAGAGTATAATTCTATATCTATCCAGTATATTAAAATTTCGAATACACGCGGATCAGACGTATACGCAAAATCTATATGTACTGGATTGTCCACGTCAATATAAATAGAAAATCAAATACGAATAATTGATTTAAATCTTCAAAACAAAAATTTGTTTTCACTTTCAAAAATCTACTCTTCACACTCGTCCTAGGATACTACTGATCCCATCTCTAACGAGTCATTCTAATTGGATATTACTAATCCAATATCTGATGAATTCTTTCGTAGGGTTCTAATGTGTCTTGTTCTCTGCTTTGTAAACCAAAGCTCTGATACCAACTGTGAAGACCCGTAACTTCCCCGTAAAGGAAAGCGACGGATAGTTCGAGAACAAGCCACAACAGAACGCATATAAAAGAACATTTCACTGTATATAACAACAGTGCATCAGATTATAAGAATATACAGAGTATAAATGAATATTACACAGAAATATCAGAGATTTAAATTACATTTAAATACATAGCAGCGGAAAATAATACAATACACAACTAGAAGTAGATATACGGATACAAAGCTTTCCGGATATCGTTCCAGCTGTAAACCAGGATCCTGTGAATATAAATCTGCAAAACCAAAACTACTAGCTGCCCGTGTCAAAATAGGGGCACCCAGAGTTTAGGTTAAAACAATAAACTCCAGGTCAGTCATGTGACTGGTGTGAGAACTAAAACAGTTATTAATCTTTATTTTAAATCATTAGGTAAATCAAGGGACCACGCCGTATAACACGGAACGGGTTTCCTCCCAAGAATACCAGTGCATAAAACAAACAGCGCAATGCTAAATAAAGAAAAATGAAGCTGTTATAAGACCCAGGTCCCATCACACAATGCAACGCAGTCGAGGATAGGGTTTTCCCTTATAACAGCCAAAGAATGCTTGATACGTTTAAAACAAATCATTTGATACTAATATAAGTGCATAGTATATAAAACACTTCAAATCATAAGTATCAATCATAGGCGGCATGAGCGCCCCATCCCACTATGTCGCCATATATAGGTTATACAATCGAAATCGCAAAGTCTCGTATTTGGAAATTGGACTTCCATCTATGAACCGAGGCTAGGGGCAAGATCCTCAACCGATTCGATACAATCTAGCCCATGTCTCCGGAACAGCCGCAACTGCCCCTTGGATCGTCAGGGCCGGTCCACCGATGTGGATTATAGTGCCTGAACAATACGTCTCTCCGCCCTTTGGGGCGTAAACGAGCCAACTAAATGACTCCATCGGTTCGAGAACGACCGATCAATCCGAGGCGCCTCGCAACAGCAACAACCACATAAGTCAAACTCGTCAGGGCGTGTAAAACCACTGACGCCACTTCTAGCTAGAAAGAAACGCAAGTCCTCCCTGAGGTCCGTCTCCCGTTTTTGGTTCATACCGGGTGTGAAACACGCGAGGTAAACGTTACACAAAGCTACGCCACAAAGGCCGTGCTTTGATCATCACCACAAGACTTTGCTTTTCAACAGAAGCCTTGATCATTTGCATCTTAGCATGCCACACAGGCAAACCATCCTATGCAACCGATATCAGTCACACAGAATGAAATCCAATGTCAGACACACAGTCCATTTACAAGTCCGTTCTGGGTCTGAACGAAACCGGAGGCACCTAGTACCCCGCATCTCCTTCGATCTCCAAGTACGTCTGGACGATCACCAACTGTTTCCATCTTCTTGGGTGTACAGCCCAATCAAGATCATCAGTTATCACCCAAACGACGTGAAGACCTCCGGTCTTCGACCATCGTCTTCATCTTCGACTTATCGTCGTATCAGTTACTCAGAATGGGATAAACCCGGTCTTTCCGAATAACTTGCGTATATATTATAAAAGTGTTACACAAACACAACATACGCCTCATTCCAATTCATTAGTCACTAACCGTAAATTAATCAAGAGAATAATTCCCCAAATATTAACCCCGAAGGCCGAAACCTACATCAGATCAATATCCAGAAAACCATTCTACTTAGCTAACCGACAGTTAGTTTCTAAATTTCACGTTCAAATCTAATTAAAGATTTAACTATCGCCTGGAGCAAAACTGGTGATACTCCATTCTCGATCTTTTCAATCTAATTAAAGATTCATTAAAACTCCACTTAGTTTTAATCTGTGACTGGGTTAAAGAATCAGTGTCATTTAAAACACGGTTCACGATAAACCCAAAGTCACATCCCATTAATTATCGGGTTAAAGAACAAGTGTTATTTAAAACACTGTTCACGATAAACCCAAAAATCAATATCCATTCAATTCCAATTAAATATTATTTAATTGGTACACTTCATTAAATCTAAATAAAAAGATTTAATCTTTTCTCAACTGGGTTCAAGAACAGTGTTAGTAAAGACACCATTCACGACAAACCCAAATCACATTCATTAATTATCGGGTTAAAGAACAAGTGTTATTTAAAACACTGTTCACGATAAACCCAAAAATCAATATCAATTCAATTCCAATTAAATATTATTTAATTGGTACACTTCATTAAATCTAAATAAAAAGATTTAATCTTTTCTCAACTGGGTTCAAGAACAGTGTTAGTGAAGACACCATTCACGACAAACCCAAATCCCATTTGATATTCAATATAAGGCTCTGAATAGAAAATATATCGGCTTATATTCAATATCAAATTCTACGATTAACAAATGTCGTATTGGAAATAACGATATAAATATATATCTTTCAAATTTTCGTAACAACATCCGTATAATCACAAATTCCAACATCGAAATATTCCGAAGACAATTTCGATTCAAATCCACTCCAATGCAATCATTGGAAATTTTGGTTATTTTCAAAACCCTTTTCAAATTCAATTTATTTATTTAAAAATAAATAGAATTATAATTCTAGTTCAAAACTAGTTCATTTCGATAAAAATCTATTTTTATCTTTTCAAATAGGGAGTTTTTCATCCCAATTCTTTCTAAATCATTTCTTATGATTTTACACAAATTATTACTATTTTTAATAATTTTATCAAGGCCCGTACAGTCGATTTCCATCAATGGCCATCGAACTGCACTTACAGCGACCTTTTTCAAATTTGACTTGGACATAATTCCAAATCCAACCGTTAGATTTCAAATTTCTAATATTCGTTAGAAAGCTCTTTTCGATACGAACCCAACGGTTCCGGTTTTAGGAGAATCCGACGGTCGGATCTCCCGTAATGTCCATTCGAAGTCAATGGTCGAAATTCGCGAACTACCGCGGCGCGGCGCGTTCTATTCAGGCCATTATATTATATATATAATATATATAATATATATTTCGTCGATTTCTATTTAAAACGAATTATATAATTAGTTTTGAAATCGTTTCAAATTCTATTTCAACTTCTATTTCAATTCAAAGCAAAATTGAATTCTTCTTTATAAATTCATTTTAAAATTCATTTCTATTCAATTCGAATTTCAATTCAATTTGAATTCATTTCAATTCGCTTTCAATTCCATTTGAATTCGTTTTCAATTCAATTCATTTCGAAATCGTTTTCAATTCATTTTGAATTCGTTTTCAATTCAATTCATTTCGAAATCGTTTTCAATTCAATTCATTTCGAAATCGTTTTCAATTCAATTTATTTCGAAATCGTTTTCAATTCAATTTATTTCGAAATCGTTTTCAATTCAATTCATTTCGAAATCGTTTTCAATTCATTTTGAATTCGTTTTCAATTCAATTCATTTCGAAATCGTTTTCAATTCAATTCATTTCGAAATCGTTTTCAATTCAATTCATTTCGAAATCGTTTTTAAAATCGATATAAATATCGTTCACGTCAAAATGGCGTCAATCTAATCAACACGGCTTCATATACTCCTTTATTTTCAAATATTCTATTTCAAATATTTCTTTTTCAAATATTTCTTTTTCAAATATTTCTTTTTCAAAACTGGAATGAGGCCCAATCAATTACCATATAAAATTAATTATATGGATTTTCATACAACACATGTATATAATAGCATTGAAAATAATCAACCATCAACCAAAGTGCACTACACTGTATAAGCATCAAATATAGATATCCAACGCTTATAACAGCCTGTCAATCAATCGATCGACATATTTAATCAATCAGGATGAGTGAACTTCAAATTTCATCCTAACACCCGTGTGGGGTTTCAAACAATCAAACACATATTTTATTTGTGCAGTTAGGCGATGTGTAAAATTTATCGACCCAATCAACGCCATTCAAATAGGTGTACATAAACAAACCGTCTGGTTTGTAAATGAATATTTATTTATTCACATTCACGTTAAAAATTATATTTTTAACGATAACACATTTTATTTTAACATATGAATTTCTATTCAGTTCATTCTTTAAATAAAATGCTATTTTTATCTTTCTAACTTATTTTAGAAAATTTCGGCGGCATAACGGCACGATACTAGAAACGGGACGAGGCCTAGCCTTATCCCCGGTCTAGTGAAGGCCCACGCCATTCACACATCAATCAAATCAATTCGTTATGCAAACCACAAAATTTGGAGTAAGAGTCTAACCTAGCCTTACTCCCTCGCCTTATAACGGCGCACGTCTAATCCTAACCAATTTATCGATTCGATTTTTCACACCACAAACCACATTCAAACCAATATCGCAATCAATCAATAAACAGCCAAACAAACAAGTCCATGGTCTGTGGACGATTGTGTCGGGTGCTACTAAGCACCGTCTGCATCCTAGTATATATATATAACTAGAAAAATAAATTGAAAGGTGAGAAATTCTCACATATAGCTATCCTAGCTCCACGGCTCTTCATTTGCAGAAGTCTTCGTCGTTTCGCCTTTTTGTCACCTTCGTTGTCCGCTTTCACTACATATGTAAAAATCGAGTTTTTACTTCGCTATTCAATTTATAAAAATCAAATTTTTAGTTCGCTATTCAATATATAAAAATCGAAATTTTATTTCAAAGTTCAATATATAAAAATCGAATTTTTAGTTCAAAGTTCAATATATAAAAATCCTATTTTTCTATCGAAGTTCAATATATAAAAATTCTATTTTTCTATCGAAGTTCAATATATAAAAATTCTATTTTTCTATCGAAGTTCAATATATAAAAATTCTATTTTTCTATCGAAGTTCAATATATAAAAATTCTATTTTTCTATCGAAGTTCAATATATAAAAATTCTATTTTTCTATCGAAGTTCAATATATAAAAATTCTATTTTTCTATCGAAGTTCAATATATAAAAATTCTATTTTTCTATCGAAGTTCAATATATAAAAATTCTATTTTTCTATCGAAGTTCAATATATAAAAATTCTATTTTTCTATCGAAGTTCAATATATAAAAATTCTATTTTTACTATCGAAGTTCAATATATAAAAATTCTATTTTTCTATCGAAGTTCAATATATAAAAATTCTATTTTTCTATCGAAGTTCAATATATAAAAATTCTATTTTTCTATCGAAGTTCAATATATAAAAATTCTATTTTTCTATCGAAGTTCAATATATAAAAATTCTATTTTTACTTCGATGTTAACTATATAAAAATCACCCTTTTTACTTCGCTACCCATATAAAAATCTAATTTTTATCCCTCTACTAAATATGTAAAGATTGTATTTCTTTATCGCTCTACTACACATATAAAGATTATATTTTTAAAACGATGTTCATATAATATCAATCAAATCTTTACGGTTTAAAAAAAAACAAATCTTTATAGTTAAAAAAAAAAAAAATCAAATCTTTATGGTTTTAAAAAAATCAAATCTTTATAGTTTAAACTAAATATACATTTTCTTCTCTCTAAAAACAATTCTATATTTGCCTTTCTAAACAATGCTAATATTAGTTTCAGGATAATGCTAATTTCGGTTTCATATTTAAAACAATTTGATTTTCAGATTTAAAAAAAAAAAAAAAACAAAGAGGAAGCTCACTTTTCTTTCTTCTGGTTTCCTGGTTCATCGTTTTCACGCTCCTGTATGCATCGAACAAGGTTCGACCTTGAACCACCGTCTTCGTGAATTCCAGGGATCGGAGCATGGTCGGAGTCCCCCACCTGACTCGTCTCGGCGCTGGATCCTTGCTCCATCGAAGGCGGCCCACTCGAAGTCTGATTCTCCTCCAGCGTGGCGCGCCCTATTGGGTGATGGAGGTTATCGCGGTTCGAACAGGGGAAATAGAAGGAGGAGAGAGGAAAGAAGGGGGAGGCGCTCGACGAGGCTGTGGAGGCGGAGGCGATAAAAAAAAGGGGGGCGACGGTGGCTCCGTCGAGCCATTTAGGGCTCCGCCCTCCTTTTCTTTTTTTTTTTTTTTATTCTGAATTCATTTTTGAACGGGGGGGGGCCAGGAGGATTAAAGGGAGGGAGGATATTTTTATATTTTTTTTTTTTTTATTATTATTTAATTATTAAATTTCGCAAAAAGGTTGACTTTTATCCACGACCTCGAAACGAGGCCCACCGCCTGTCGTCCATAGCTTTTCACCCCCATTCCGAACACAATGGGATATGTATCGCAAGCTGATTCGATTGTTACAATCAGTTTCCTTTTGAATTTTCATTTAAATCACTATATTGAATTTTAAACGTATATTTCAAATTACCGGGGGCACATACTAACTAGAAAAATTCCAGAAAAATATTTTCTAGCTTCGTATTGACGATACGGTCCTAACAAAACTAGTTTCGTCGAATTCTGAGACCGTTTGAAAAATGGCCAATTTCCAGTCGATTAAAATCAACTGAAACTGGTCAAACGCGTTTTCCTTTGCCACGCTCACATATTGATTCGAAAAATTATGAAATTTGGAATCTAGCAATAACTTAACATCACGGACCCAACAAAACTGGTTTCGTCGAATTCCGAGGTCGTTTGCAAAACGGCTATTTTTAAGGGCTATATATTATATAAAATATATATATAAATTCCATAGCGACTATTCTGAATTTTCAACTGGACGTATCTTATCATTTCTAAGATGAAATCTCAGTTTGCTAACTTCGTTACAAAGATATAGTTATACAGATTCAAATATTTCTTGTTTCGTTCAATTCTGACTTATATTGAATTCCGTATATTCATTTGAAATTAGAAATCGAATTTTCGAACTACCGCGCCATTTTCAATTCTATTTATAATTATATATAAATATTTATATTCTAACGACGACGTATATAAATATATACGTCGAATTCTATTCAAAATAAATTTCACGTCGATATTATTTAAAATAATTCATTTTAAATAATCAAAATTCGCTAAAATTGCCAAAATAAAAATTTTAAACTGGCCCAGAATTTCCGGGTTGTTACACGTAGTTTAGACACCGAGAAATAATTCGCTAGAAATAAACCAGTTTGTCAAAATATAAAAAGTCCATAAAAAATGAAAATAAAACGAGATGAATGCAAAACAGAAATTAAATGAGAATTAACGATGCGACTACGAATGAATTTTTGTTTGTTTTTGGATTTTTTTTTAAATGCAAATGCAAGCAAACAACAATGCAATTAAATAAAAACAAGGGAGAAGAGAACAATATTAGAGGGTCTGAATTTATTAGCAATTTTTTTAAGCAGCAATTTTTTTAGCAACGAGCAGCGCGGTTCCAAGCAGTGCAAAACAAGTGTTGATTTTGAAGTAAGCAAAGCCAAGCAATTCTCTTTTCGTCTTTTGCAACCTGAAATGAATCAATCATGCAACTCTAAAAATGAAAAAGAAGGTTTTTTTTATTTTGAATTTTGAATTTTGTTTTAAGATGAAGTTGAAAAAAGGTAGGAAACCAAAATTCCCTCTTATTTAACTAAAAAAAAAGAAAGAAAGAAAACCTTAAAAAAAAGGGAAACTAAATAGACACAAAATGAAACCAAAAAGAAATTAAACTAAAGGTCTTTTATTTTTTAGAGATATGAAACTGAAAAGAAAAAGGTGAAGACAAACAAAGAAATTTAAAAAACAAAAATCTAAAAAGAAAGAAGTTTAAACACAAATGGTAGGCCCAAATCAAGCCCAAAAACATACACCCTAATCTTGAAAACCGCCTAACTAAATCAGTACAACCGCACGCGGCTCCTCAATTATCAAAGCCCACCCGAAACACCACTTCACTTAAGCAAATACTCAGAGGTTAGAACCTACTCAAAGCCAATACAAATTCGTGGTAAAAAATAGAAAAGACAGGAGACAAAAATCAAAATTCGTTAATCAGAAATTATGCGGGCCTCATTGAAGTCGCATATGGCGGTTTTAGGGGTCGGACATTGCGATTTGAAGATGATTGATTTTTTTTTTCAATTTCGGTGTGTTAGGTGTAGGAATTGGGTTGGCTTTTGGGATAGAGGTTCTCTGAATTGGTGATTTGTGGTTCGAATTCGCAGAGGGGGTGTTGTGCAAGTTGAGGGCTTTTTGCAAGTTGAGGCTTTGTGGGGTTCGATGTGTGTCTTTGGGGTTTGTGGTTGTATGGGGTGCTCGTGGTTGATAGGAATTTGGTGACAGTTTAAGGTGGATTTTGTATGAGGGTCTGAAGAGTGGACTTGTGAAGTTTGTATTTAGGAGCAGAAGAGAGGGAATTGTGATGAAAGGCTGGAGAGGGGAAGCTGTTGAGTGATTTGACTGCAGGCGCTGTTTGTATGGAATGAGACTGTAAGGTGGAGTTGCCGTGAGGTTTGTATGTAGTTGAGGTGTAGTTTTTTGGATGATGGTTGACTGATAAGAGTTGAGGCTGTTTGTGAAGTGATTTGGGTTATGAGGTCGGTCTGTGTTTATGGAAATGAAAATGACGGTGGTGAACTATTTTGAGCTGTGGGGTATGTCGATTGCTGAACTTTGGAAGGAAAGTTTGCAGTTGAACTGGTGGTATGGGCTGTGGGAGTTTGGTTGTAAAGATGGAGGTGGTAGGAAGTGTACTGCTGGGGGGATTGTGAGGAGTGATTGTAAACTGTGAATTGTAAACAGAAAACAAATGTAAATTATGAACAGAGATCACAGAACTGAAAAACTCAGAATAGGGAAAACTGAGAACAAAAATAACAGAGAACAAGAAAAAAGATATGCAGTGAACTCGAAAACAGAGAAACAACAATTGGGGATTGCAAATTCACCAAACAAGATTTTTTTTAGGTTAAAAGAATGACTGGAGGGAGGATGATTAAACAGAAATTGAATTAGAAAGAAATACTCACTGTTTTTGCAAAACTGAAACAAAATGCAAGTAATTTTTTTTAATGAGAACAGCAACTCCTAAAAGAAAACAAGATACTCAAGATGAAAAAGGAAGTTGAGATGCCGTTTAGAAGCTGGTTAATCGTCGAATGGGAGAATGGTTGACAGTTTGGATATGTAAGTGGGGTTTGATGAAGGTGAACTGTTTTGAGTGTGGTTTTGTGGTTGAATATAGTGGTCTGCTCGTTTGGGTTGGCTTTTTGAAGGAGTCGAGGCTGATAGTCAGGCAAGATGATGAAGGTAGTTTGGTCGAAATCGTGTTTGGCGAGTGGTATGTTGAGGTGTGGATAGGAATGACAATGTTAGGTAGGGGTGTGCTGGAAATTTGAGGACTGTGTATTGTTGGGTGGTTTGACAGTTTTTAGTATGGGTGACTGTTGAGTGGAGCTACAGTATGGCAAAATGCAAGTTGGTGGTTATGGATGACAGCGATGAGCAGCTGGCTTTGGGTGTTGTTTTTGGCTGTTGAATGCAGCAGTGAATGGAGAATGGTTGAATAAGTGAGAATGGGAATTGATGTAAAGTGGAAGACAGAAATGTAAAATAGAAATGTAAAACAAAAGAAAATGTAACAAAAATCAGTTTTGAGGAGAAGTGAAATGAAATGTTAAAACTTTTGTAATAGATGAATGAAACAAACAGTGATTTTAGTTAAACAGCACCATATATGTGTTGTTCATTCTCTATATTTTGTTTAATTTAGAGAAGACCGAAGTAGTAGGAGCAAAACCACATTGTTTTGTAAATGCAAATAGAACTGAAAAATAGCACCCAAGAGGACAATGTAACCAACTCCAAATAATGAAAACAAAGTAAAATTAACAGTAAAACCAAATGAGCAAGACACAAATGCTAGAGCAGGCAATTTTTTTTTTTAATTATGAAAGATGCACACAATAAACAAACACACTCAAAATCAAAACAAAAATACAAAAAACAAAAATGAAAGGGAACAAATAAATAAATGCAAACAAATGCAAACACACACACACAAATGAACAAGATGAGAGAGCAAACACAACTTATGAACAAGACCAACTTTTTTTTAAAAATAAAATAAAAAACAAACAAGAAAATTAATCCGAAGAATAAATCTAAAATTAAATTCTATCCCCGGCAACGGCGCCAAAAACTTGTTCGCTAAACGGATTTTCTATCAAATTAGAAAACCGTCGCACGAAATATCGTGATAATACCGCAAGTGCACGGCGTACTATTGTAATACGTAGTGAGTGCGAGTCGATCCACAGGGAAAAAAGTAATTTCAATTTTATTCACTCAAATTAAACCAAACTTTGAATTGTTCTAACTAATAAAAACTAATGAAAACTAGAAACTAGTTGAGAGCTAAATATGAAATTAGAGAGTAATTTAGAGGTAAATTCACTCTCACATTTATGTAAGTTATCAAACATACAATTTATGATCTCAATAAGTGATATAAATGCAATATTTAAACCACTTATGATTCTCATGAAAATGAAACTAAAACAAAACTATTCTAAGTATGGCCTATGAACTATTAGTTAGAACTATAGACCATCAAATTTTGTTCATACTTTCATTTCAAAATCAATAACCACTTAGCAAATGTTGATGTAACTTGTGTTTATGTTGAATAAGAATAGCTCATTTGCAAATGCAACATAAGCTATCAAACCCATATGTATAAACTTACATCAATATTCACTAATATGAAGCAAATATTACAGATCACAAATCATACAAATGTTGAACTTACATAAAGTTAGAGAGCATCATTACCCCTAAATCAAGGGATTAGTCACTCATATGTGTTATCATATCAACACATGTAAGTTTCAATATTAGAAAAGAAAGCAAAATGTAAGAAAAACTAAGTAGAACAAGAAGAGAATTAAACTAAGTGCATAGAAATAAATCTAAACTATGAACATAAAGTAAATCTAAGCTATGAACATGAAAGTAAATCTAAGCTATGAACATGAATGTAAATCTAAGCTATGAACATGAAAGTAAAGAACATAGAAATTAAATTGCATTAAAATAAAGAAGATACATAAAGAAAATGGCTAAGTAGCCATAGAAATACAAGAGAGCTTTTGATCCTCAACTAAACTAAACTAAAATGGATAAGAGAGAGAGGATAAAAGAGAGAATGGATAAATGAACATAAAGGGGGTATATATACAAGATCACAAACCCTAAAACCCTAATCACTCATAATGGGAAATCCCCAAAATGGCCCTTCATGAAGCTTCTAATCCTCTCTTAGCCACTAATGAGTCATGTAGGTTGCATGAGGCCTTTTGTCTCATTCACTTAGTCTTTAATAAGAAGCTTAAGAGAAAGAGGTTAATTTGAGAGGTGGGATCCTCCATGATCATGTATGAGAATTATTTCCTCTTCATTCCTTTGTATGCATGCATTTGTGCTCCAAATCTTCACGTGTATGCATTATTTGTGCTCCAAAATTCCTATTAGAGACAATAACAAAGAACAAGTAAATGCAATCACAAAATAAAACATGCATAAGTGATAATTCTTCCCAAAATGAGTGATGATTTTGAAAATATTTAAAATATGGTTTGATCGTATAAAACACCCAAAAATGTTCATTTATTTAATTAATAAGAATAAATATGTGAATATAAATGTGCATTTTTACGTGCACATCACCTCATCAATAACGTTGTCGTCCGCTCCAACACTCATACTAATGGAAATGGCAACGACAACGGGAGTGGAAATGGCGATCGGACTACCGTCACGTACAGCGAGGGAAGACAGTACCGCGATTGCTCTCGGTTGATTATCAACAATGAACCGGGTCAAAGTAACCGACCCCCTCCTTGATAGAACCCAACTTTTGCCGCTCAGAACCAGGGGCCTACACTTCCAACTGCCCAACAGGCCCAAGTACCTCCGGGTCAGGATGCACACTAACCTGCTTAGCCTCGCCATCCATACCAAAACCAAACAATCGATGTCGATGAAATGGAATAGGATGACCTAGATGTGCATCATATAAGGTGTTCATGGAACAAAACTCCTGAAATTCGTCGAAATCAATGGATTCCTACGGAAGATCTGCATCCACTATATCACCCCGACATGGTCTGAAGGATCATGAGAGATATGCAAGGAAACGCCAACGACTCTTAATAAACCAACTTGAGGTGTAATCCCTTCACTAGGATCGTACACGAAGCCGAATGCCCCCGATGCTTCAACATGCCACATATGGTCTTCTATGACGGCACGACTGATCCTTGTGCCTTCCTAAACTACTATGAGTGCAGATGGACTCTAGTTGCGCCACCAACATAGTCAAGTGCAAATACTTCCCATCTTCTTATCAGGCATGGCCTTGCATTAGTTCTCTCGCCTTGTGCTTCACACCATCAACAACTTTGGCCAGTTGGCCACGGAAGTGGTTAAGCAATTCAGAATGCACGTTCCGACTCCGAAGAACGCCCTCACTATATCCAATCTTTAACAAGGGCCTATGGAGTCTCTCAAAAGCTATCTTGCTCGATTTAACACTGCCCTTTCCAAGATCGATGATTCATAGCCCTGAATTGTACTCTTCCAGCTTGCAAAAGGTGTACTCCCTACCTCTGAATTTGGAGCCTGGAACGATAGAAAACAAACTAAGAGCCTTGATGTTTTTTAGGAAAAGGCCGGACAATTGTTGTGCCAAGAAGAAGCGAGACGTAATCGAGCTTCTCGCAACAACCACTCCAACAATCCATATGCCAACACCATCGACGACAACATCAAACGGAAATAAGTTGGAGAATCTTTCGACAAGGGTAAAGGAGCAGTCCCCTACAAACGAAGCCAAACAATGACAGGCAGGGCAATTGTAGTGACAACCAAGTTCCAGTAGATCCCATGAAGCACGGTCGCTACCAAAATTATGGGGCCTACACTCCACTGAATCAAGACATGGAGATAACGTAATTGGAAACCTTGAACATGCTCCGATACAATAAGACAAACACTAGGGAATCCACTGACCGTGAGAAGAACTCCGGAAGAAAATGCCGACACCACAACGTGTATGGGCATAATACTAATGATTGTCGCCACCTCAGGGACGCAGTCAAAAAGCTCATCCATGAGAAATGCTTGGAACAGTACGTTCAAGACCCTATTCCTACCGAAGTAGCTATGGGTCGTCCAACACCCTCACTTCCAACACCTGTCAATACGGCCCTGGGTCCATCCAACCGAAGGTGGGACATCATAACCAACACTATCTGTGGCGGGCCTCACCCCATGCATGAAAGCTTTCACAGAATGGAAGGGTATGAAAACTCCATGAAACATACTACTCACGAAGCCTACTCCACTCTGGACGAAACTTCCCCGCCAAGTTTAAGAAAACAATGCGGGACGATATCATCTTCTGTGAAAGGGAGTCTACAGGAATCGAGATCCCAACCATAGACCCTATCGTGATCACAGCTTAGATTGGCGCTGCCTCCGTCCGAAAAATCTTGATCGACTTAGGAAGCTCAGCCACTACCATCTTCAAAGCGGCATACGATCAAATGAAGTTGGAAACCAAAGACTTGAAACCTTTCCATTCCATGATCTACGGCATCAATGGATATTCCGACTACTCGACAGGCATGGTCGACCTACCTGTAGAACTTGGAGACGGGGCTCGGAGCCAGTCTGAATCCTTACCTCTGTGGTTATCGATGTTATCTCTCCATACAATGTCTTTTATGGTCGTTCCTTCCTTGCAGAATTCCGAGTCTGCATGTCACTATGGTCTCTCCTAATGAAGTTCCTCACAAAAAATGGGATCGGCACAGTCAAGGGTGACCAAGCAACCGGTCGAGATTGTTACGCAATAAGATGGAAGAACGCGAGCAATAAGGACAAAGGCAAGATCGTGCCTCCGCCTTCTTGCGCCTAGACCTTCTCCGCATAGAAATCAAAGGCTTCTGATACCTGGCTTAGGCACCATTGTTGTCTTTTCGACGATCTCAATCCAAGGGAAGGCGAAGAGCCCGATTTCGAAAGGGCTACCCTGGTAAAACATACGATGGAGGTTGCGGTCATCCCCGACGACCCGACAAAGGTCTTGAAAGTTGGATATCAACTCCACCCCACAGTAAAAGAACATCTTGATAAATTCTTAATGTTCAACCTAGACATTTTCGCTTGGACCCACTCTAATATGCGCGGCATCGACCCCGCGATCGCTTGTCACAAGCTAGCTCTCAACCCTTTGCAACCTCCGGTCAAACAGAAACACCGATTCTTGGAACCGAAAGACTGAACGCACTCAAGGAAGAGGTAGATATGCTAATCAATAACGACTTCATTCATGAAGCCAACTAGCCCAAATGGATCTCCAATCCAATTTTGGTCAAGAAGGCAAACGAAAAGTGGTGAACGTGTGTCAACTTCTGCGACTTGAGTAAGTCATGTCCCAAAGATAGCTTTCCACTTCCGAAGATAGATTGGCTCGTTGATTCAACCACTGGGTACCAGCTTTTGTCCGTTATGGATGCCTACTCAGGCTATAATCAGATTACGATATATCTCCCTGACCAAGATCATACTTCTTTCATAACCGACCTCGGGCTCTACTGCTATCGCGTCATTCCCTTCGGCCTTAAGAATGCAGGAGCCACTTATCAACAACTGGTCAACCTTATTTTTAAGGATCAGATCGGAAGATCCATGGAGGTATATACAAACGATATGCTTGTAAATTTAAAAATATTAAACGACCACGCCCGTGACCTCTCCAAAATGTTCGATGTCCTCCGCCAATACGACATGAAACTCAATTCCTTGAAATGCTCTTTGGACGTTGCGTCGAGAAAATTCTTAGGGTTTATTGTCAATTTATGAGTCGTCGAAGCCAATCCAGATAAGATCAAATCTATCCGGTACATTCAAGTCCCTCAGATCATCAAGGTTGTCCAAAGTTTAAACACGAAGGTCGCCGCTTTAAGTCGATTCATCACTAAAGCCACTGATAAATGCATTCCCTTCTTAGATTTTCTTCGAAAGGGGAAGCAGAACATCGCATGGACCCCAGAATACGTCGCCGCATTCAGGGATCTTTTGAATCACTTAGAGAGACCACCTATATTGTCCAAACCTGTGGATCACGAGGACTTATATGTTTATTTGGTTGTCTCCATGCAAGCAATCAACTCGGCGCTTGTACACATAAAAGATCGTGTCCAATAACCCGCATACTACATCAGCAAGAGATTAACAGGGGAAGAAAAGAACTACCAAAAGCTCGAGAAACTATCCTATTGCTTATTGATTTCCCCCCAGAAGCTACAACCATATTTTCAGTCTCACCCCATCAAAGCCTATACTAACCAGCCACTACGACAACTCCTGCAGTGACCTAAGGCATCTGGACGGCTATTAAAGTGGAATATAGAGCTAAGTCAGTTCGAAATAACATTCATCCCTCACTGATCCATCCTCGGACAAGCCCTCGCCAATTTCATAGTGGAGTTCACCATTCTAGAGGAGCCTCCTCTGGAGGATATCAAGACTCCATACATTCGGTAGAAACTGATCTTCCAACAATAAGTCTTCCGACGTCAGGGTTGTGCTTATCATGCCAGAGGAATTCCCAATATGCTATGCTTTAAAGCTCAATTTCCCTACTACCAACAACGACACAGAATACAAGGCCTTGATATTTGGACTTAGAATCACAATCAAACTTAACATCAAGGCCATCCAAATCTACTCTGACTCACAGCTCATCGTGCGTTAAGAACAAGGGGAATACCAAGCCAAGAGGGCACGGTTCGCTCCCTACCTTGCTCAGGTTCATGAACTACTCACCAACTTCGACTACTACGTCATCAAGCATATATCTCGAGAAAAAAAATGAAAAAGAAGACTCATTAGCCCATTCGGCAAGCTCCGAGGATGCACAACTTATGGGGCTTGCCCCAATCGACGTGCACGATTCTCCAAGCATTTATCAAATGAAGTCTGATTTGGTAATGGCAACGGAGACCGAACCCGAACCTGAGTCTTGGATGACACCAATTAAGAACTACTTAGAAACACCCCACCTCCATTAAGGTCACTCACAAAAGGAATGCCTTAACTTCGGTAGAGCATTAAAGGTAAAAGATACAAATAATTCAAGACAGACATATAAATAGCGGAAAAACTAAATTTATTTCATAAGTATGTGGTTCAGTTAAAACATTACAACAACTGTCTCAAACCAACTTCCAAATTATTACAACAAAATCTCTGTCTTGAATTAAAACATAAAGAAGCATTAAAACAACAGTAAGGCAGCATAAATCCCAATAAGAGAGTATCCAAAACCATAGCCCAAGGAAAAAGATTCCAAGCAATACATCTACTCTCTTCAAGCTTGATCTGATCTAAGCTGAAGTATTCCCTCCCTGCTGACCTGTGGGGGAACGGAAGAAAAGAAGACGAATGAAAATGGGTCAGACATGAGTCTGGTAAGTCCAGTGATTATTAAGCATGTAAACAAGAAAAAGGATTATGACTTGAATAAACTAAATCTAGGACAACATCCTAGGAATAAGATAATAAGACTGAACATGCTATCACACTCATATTAGCTTCTCTGCACCCCCTTACAAGTGTTTCAACTAGCACCATGTGTTCAAGATAAATGATCCCCTTTTTATCGATTGGTTCCTACTCGTATACGTTTACCACTTGTGTCTTTCGGCCCCCGCATGATTGTAGATACCTGCGCTGGTCCCACCATGGGGTGTATCAAATTTAATGGTGGCAACCCGACACAATTCAAGATGCACAGAGTATAACTACTGATGCCCATTGCCTGCTTTTTCCACTCTGGAGTACGTGCACGACCACACTCCGTCGGAACCTACACTGACGCACCACCCACCGTTGTTTTGACCGCTTATAATCAGCCCAGTAATCGTGCCCCACCCTGCCTAGTTTAGGGTACCGTGATACATCTATGTGGGTTACTGCTGAAATGGGTCCCCGTTACTAGGGTTTCCGAATCAACATGTTAAAATGGTTAAGTGTTTTCAAATTAATCTAACCTCACCCATTAGTTTAGTTAACATGTTGCATTGGTTAAGTGTTGCCTTAATTAACTTAACCCTACCATTTCTGTCTTAGCTTTAATTCATTCATTAAAGCACCAACCACTCACATTAGATATGTATTGTTGTGGTTGCTGGATGTGCAAGTCGGTTCTGGGCAGTCTTCCACCGCAACTCAATCTAACCTCGGGTTCTTTTGGGCTTGATGCACTAACCTCTCACATTAGATATATATTGTTACAGTTGCTGGATGTGTCAGGCAGTTCTGGGCAGTGTTACACCGTAACTCAATCTAACCTCGGGTTGGGCATATTCGTCTTTTACTTAATTTACATATTTACTTTTCATATTTATATGTAAACTTTCCACAATTATTGCCATTCAAGCCATGCCCAATTTTTCCTCTAAATCATATTCAAAAATTTTAGTATATAAATTATACCATTTTTATGCCACTAATCATTCATATATTTATGGGCCAAATTATGATAATATAAATTTAAGGTTTTTCCCAACGCTACCCCCGTCATACGTTCGCAAAATTCACATAGAATGTTAGGCTCGTAACTTAGCCTAACTTATATACAAAAGGGGAAAGAAGGGAACATGTGCCATTCATACAACATAATAAGGATCCAACTAAACATGTGTCATATCAATTTTGGCATAAAACAATGAACTTGCATTTTTGGATCCAATTAACATGAGTCTTAAGCATATGAAATTACCTAAATCCAACTAGGCATGTAAATGTAAACTTGCAATTTGGATCCAATAAATATGAATCTTAAGCATATAGAATTGCACAAGTTCAACTAGGCATGTAAATGTAATCTATTAATTTGGATCCAATAAACATGAATCTTAACCATATGGAATTACACAAGTTCAACTAGGCATGTAGATGAAAACTTTTATCTTAGATCCAATTTTTCATAAATCTAAATGTAGATCTAAACATAATACATGTCTTGGCCTAATAAATTGCATGTAACATAACGTGAATAAGTCACCAATTTTACATGATTGGTTTACATCAACATAATAAGCACAATAGCCTAACAACTTGCATGTAACATAACACGAATAAGTCACCAAATTTACATAATACATGATTGGTCTAACACCAACATAATAACCACAATAGTCTCATAAGCATATACAATTGAATCATTACAAGAATAGACATGAATCAGCATCATCATTATCTTACAACTAGGAATAATGCTAGTTTTCACTTTATTGCAAATCATAACTTTTAATCGTTCATATCTAAATAATAACAGGACTTACTAACTAAAGAAAATCTTGTTTTCTGAGATCTGTTTTCTGAAATTGAAAAGCAATCCCTTGAAGAAGACCATCAATTCTCTAAGTTAATTTTGATTTATAGATTTTAACTTGCTTTCTAATTGAAGAAGAAATGGTGGCTGGCTAGAACGATCATGGACAACATGGTGGCTCCTTGGAATGAATTTGTGTGATTTAGGGTTTGAGGACTAGGGTTACTTTTATAGAAGTTTAATCTTATGTGAGCCGTTAGATCATTCTAGGAGCAATCACAACCGTCTAGACTAGATAGAGTTATCCAGAATTGCTACCTATGCCCTAGTGACTCAGCAACAGGTCAGAAAAGACTCAGCAACTAGTTAGAATTGTCACTGTTTTGGATCTGGGAGAGGGGGTAGGTCGACCCCCTGGTCGACCTGTATAGGGGAGGTCGACCCCCTGGTCAACCTGGCCTGGGGCGGGAGAAATCCCGCCTAGCCCGCTTCTTTTCTTTTCGTTTGAATTTTGAATTTTTAACTGAACTGTTTTTAATTTATTTAAATTTCTGAAACTTCTGAGGGCTATAACTTTTTCGTACTAAGTCCGATTTACGAAAACTTGGACTCTATTCCAAGCAGAACTTCGAGACGAACATAATGGCGTAACCCATTTCCCTTAATTCTCATTTTAAAAATTAAGTATTCTTTAATTCATTCTTTTAATAGACACAGAAAATTCAGGGTGTTACATTCTCCCCTCCTTAAAGGATTTCGTCCCCGAAATCTTCAAGTCAAGAAGAACGTATATCCTAACATCCAATCGTCCATCTACTCAACCATCAAACACCGGCATCCATTGTCCTTAAAAAGACTTCTAATGCTTTCATGATCATATGTATAGTGTGTGTACATGTCCTTATCTAATGCAAAATCAGGCAGTCTACTGATTCAGTTGACCTCCTTAATGTGAATTATGTCAGTGCCATGAGTCCATTATGCATGCAATTATTCCTAATCATACTTTCTACATGAGTGCACAGTCATTCATACAAATGCGACGTCCATATGATAACACATCAAGTTCCCATCCATATACAAATACATATATACACATGCACTATGAAAGTGATTGAGCCGATCTAGTACCTAATGTGTGTGTATATGCATCCACTAGCAACCACTAGCAACCAATTGCAACCACTCGCAACCATCAATCATAACTTGTTTCAAATACATATTTACATCCATTGGTTTCTACCTAAGGATAAAGAATAAGACCGAGGAGATATACTTAAAAGATAGATATAAGCATGAATAAGCTTATGGAAAAAGAGATCAAGGACGTACCCTAAAAAAGAAAAGGGTAGGCTGCGCGTATTTTTCTCTCAGTTTCCCAAGCCGTGTCTTCCTCCGCGTCACTCCACTGAACTTTAACAAGCTTAACTTCACGGTTGCGTAGATTTTTGACTTATGTACACAAGATACGAGTTGGAACTCTTCTCACAGTCGCCCGTTCCGCTTCTACTTCCTCTAGTATACTTGGCTCCACAACTTCCGCCGACTCATGTAAGCACTTTCATAGTTGAGAAACATGAAAAACATTATGAACTCCAGCCAGTCTTTCTGGTAGCTCTACTCTGTAAGCCATCGTCTCAATCCTTTCAATGATAGGAAATAGTCCTACAAATCTTGGTGCTAACTTTCCTACGGACCCAAAGCGAATGACATTCCTCAAAGGAGATACTTTAAGGAACACCTTATCTCCAACCTCAAACTCAAGGTCGGTCCTTCTTTTGTCTGCGTAGGACTTCTATCTATCTTGTGCAGCCTTCATCCGTCTTCTTATCAAATCCACCTTTCCTAAGGTTTCTCTAATCATGTCTGGCCCAAGTACGAGCTTGTCTGTAGACTCCCACCAACAAGTTAGTGATCGGCATGGTCTTCCATAAAAGCCTCGAAGGGTGCCATGCCTATGGTGGCTTGGTAGCTATTGTTGTCAGCGAATTCCACCAAAGGTATATGATCTTCCCATGTTACTCCAAAGTCAAGAATGCATAATCTCAAGAGGTCTTCCAATACTTTATTCACCCTTTCCGTCTGACCATCGGTTTGGGGGTGATAGGCCGTGCTTAAGCATAATTGTGTGCCTACAGCCTCCTGCAAACTCTTCCAAAATTCACTCGTAAAGATAGGATCTCAATCACTCACTATGCTGGAGGGTATCCCATGGAGTCGAAATATCTCTTTAAGATAAATGGATGTTAGGGACGAGGCAGTCCTTCTACTCTTAACAGGTATAAAGTGAGCGCTTTTAGTGAGCCTGTCCACTATTACCCAAATACTGGTATTGCCCCTTCTTGATCTAGGCAACCCATCAACAAAGTCCATCGAAATGCTATCCCATTTCTATTGTGGGACCTCTAGAGGATGAAGTAGACCACCAGGCTTCTTCTGCTCCGCTTTGATTTGCTGGCATATCAAGCACTTAGCGACGAACTCAGCTACATCCCTCTTCATGCCATTCCAAAAGAAAACCCTTTTTATGTCTTTATACATCTTGTCTCCACCTGGGTATATGGTTAGCTTAGAATGTTGTGCTTCTTCGAGAACCGTCTTCACCAAATCCCTTGCTTGTGGGACGCATAGTCTTCCATCCCGTCTCAGCCAACCCTTATCATCGATGGAGTATCTATTGAGGTGACTAGATATCTCACCCCTAATTAGCTTATCCATCATATCAACTAGCTGAGGGTCTTCACGTTGCGCGGTTCCTATTGAGTCCAAAAGAGCAGGCCGCACCTCTAGCGATGCTAACAGACCGGGTACAATTTCAGAGGAGGATCTAAAGTTAAAGTTTGCTACGTACTCCAAGCTTTGCCTTTCTACAAAGAGAGGCCTTAAGGCCAGCTTCTTTCTACTCAAGGCGTCTGCTACTACATTGCCATTGCTAGGGGTATAGGAAATTTCTAAATCATATGAGGCCAGAAATTCCATCCACCTTTGTTGTCTTAAGTTAAGATCTTTCTGTGAGAATAGGTACTTAAACGATTTATGGTCATTAAACAATTCAAACCTTTCTCCTGGTAGATAATGACGCCATGACTTAAGAGCGAAAACAATGGCAGCTAGCTCCAAATCATGAGTTGGGTAGTTCTTCTCATGTACCTTCAATTGCCTCCCCCCATAACAAACTACTTTGCCTTCTTGCATCAAGATAGCACCTAATCCTGTACCGCATGCGTCTGTGTATACGGTAAACATTTTGCTCCCATCAAGCAATGTCATAACTGGGGCTGTTGTTAGAGCCCTTTTCAAACGTTGGAAAGCAATATCGCAATCCAAATCCCAAGCGAAAGTAATGTTCTTCTTTGTCAGTCTTGTGAGTGGGGCTGAGATTTCGCAAAGTCTTTAATGAACTTTCGGTAAAAGCCCGCTAGCCCGAGAAAGCTTCGGACTTCGGTTGCATTCCGTGGAACCTTCCAATCTTGCACCGCAACTACTTTTGCGGGGTCCACAGCTATCCCCTCTTTGGACACTACATGTCCAAGAAACCTCACTGCTTCTCTCCAGAAATGACATTTGGAGAATTTGGCTTTCAGCTGATGTGCACGAAGAGTATCCATGACTTCCCTTAAATGCAAAACATGCTCTTCTTCATTCTTCGAGAAAATCAAAATGTCGTCTATGAAGACCACCACAAACTTATTAAGAAACTCCCTGAACACCCTGCTCATCAAGTCAATGAAGTAAGTGAGTGCGTTTGTCAAGCCAAAAGGCATGACAAGCCATTCGAAGAAACCATCCGGGGTTCTGAACGCGGTCTTATCAATGTTGTCTTCAGCCACTCTTAGCTAATGAAACTCGGCAGCCAGATCTAGTTGGGAGAAAAACGACGCACCTACAAGCTGATCAAACAAGTCATCTATTCTTGGAAGTGGGTGCCTATTATTCTTGGTCAGCTTGTTTAGCTCCCCATAATCAATGCATAGGTGAAGTGAACCATCCGCTTTGGTTGCGAATACTAATGGAGCACCCCATTCAGAAATACTCCGCCTTATAAACCCTTTTTCGAGCAGCTCTTTGACTTGCTTGCTGAGCTCTTTTCTCTCCCTTGGTGCCATGTGTCTAACGGGTAAAGCTATGGGTTTTGCATTATCAACAAGGTATATGCGGAAGTCTATTTCCCGCTTCGGAGGTAAGCCCTTCACCTCATCAAATACATCTGAGTATTCACGGACTACTCTAACAGACTGCAAATTTTCAACAGACGCATCAAGAGATTCTAGGTAGCTAAGCTTAACAGATGTATGGGATTACAAGAGACTTCGAGAGTGTTACCGAGGCGAGTCATAAGTCTAACCACTCTCTTTTCACAATCGAGGATGGCACCATTACTGGATAACCAATCCATGCCTAGAATCAACCCATAGCCCGTGAAGCCCAAAACATAGGCATTACATCTAAACCTAACGCTTAGTATAGAAATTTCCAAACCCAAACAAATCATTGACAAATAGGTCGATCCCCCAATTGGATTTGAATCAACCAAGGGTTCCTCTACTATACTGGTGTCTAGGTGCAGAGATTCAACTAAAGCAGTGGATATAAAAGAGTGCGATGCGCCAGAATCAAAGAGTGTACGAACAAGATGATCAAAAAGATAAACTAAACTATCAACAAAAATATTTCTACCTCGTTCTTGCGGATGTGCCATGAGAGCGTGAACCTGCCCTCCAGAAGTAGATCCAGTCCTCTGCCCTTGTCCTTGCCTTCTTGGGCAGTCCTTAGCCATGTGTCCTACCTCGCCGTAGTGAAAACGACCACCCATCTTCCTCTTTTTCTTTCTGCAGTCCTTAATCAGATGTCCAGGAATGCGACAAAAATTACACTTCCTCTTGTCACGGGGTTTGTTGTTCTTTCCGCCCTTCTTTGAGTCTGTCTTCTTATTATGGGATCCCTCCACTTTCTTATTTTGAGGTACTTCCAACTTTGCCTCTTTCTTGCCATCCTTGTCTTCCTCCTGTAGCACTGCCATGTCCACCAGTCTCTCATAAGTTGCACCCATAGGTATATGGGACATAGCTAGGCTGTGCAGTGGCTCATTCAACCCTTTAACAAAATGGAGAGCCTTCTTATGGGGAGTGTTCACTAACTCCAGTCCGAATCTAGCCAGCTTGTTGAATTGGTTGAAGTATTCCTTGACCGACATACTTCCCTGTTTGAGAGCTAAGAGTTTCTCCATCTGTAGGCTACGTTCAGCTTGTGAGAGGAATTTCATTTCAAACCTCCTTCTAAAATCCTCCCAAGTTTCAACTGGTCTCTCAACATTAGTAACTTCCCACCAATAAGAGGCTTCGTCTTTAAGCAACCACACGGCCAACTGTATCTTCTGCCTATCGTCCACTTCGAAGATAACAAACAAGTCCTCGGTTTCTTTGAGCCAGTTTCTTGCTTCTACAAATGACTCAGTCCCATTAAAGTTCTTTCCACCCTTTGCTCGAAAATCCCTACATATCTTGGAGAAAGCATTTGCACAAGGAGGAGGAGGAACAACTGTAACTAGGGGAGGAGTAACGTCTGATGGGCCTGCATCATTAGCCCTAGCCTCTAGGTACCTTCTGGACCAGCCAGTACCAGTACACCCTCTGGAAGGTTAAGATCCCCAGACATTCTGAAATGAAAAAGAAAAGATTTAAAACAAAGGATAGGAAGATAATGCATATGGCTTTGGGGGGGATTATGCCTTTTTAAAACAACACTTTTTCTTGAAAATGCTTCTTAAAACTTCTTTTTGAAAATTAGTTTCCAAAAATTTTATCTGATCTGGCAACCATCAGCTCTGATACCAAGTGAAACACCCCACCTCCGTTAAGGTCACTCACAAAAGGAATGCCTTAACTTCGATGGAGCATTAAAGGTAAAAGATACATATAATTTACAAGACATTTATATAAACAACGGAAAAACTAAATTTATTTCATAAGTATGTGGTTTAGTTAAAACATTACAACAACTGTCTCAAACCAACTTCCAAATTACTACAACAAAATCTCTGTCTTTAATTAAAACATAAAGAAGCATTAAAACAACAATAAGGCAGCATAAATCCCAATAAGAGAGTATCCAAAACCATAGCCCAAGAAAAAAGATTCCAAGCAATACATCTACTCTCTTCAAGCTGGAAATGATCCGACCAAAGCTGAAGTATTCCCTCCCTACTGACTTGGGGAGGGGGAGGGGGAAAGGAAGAAAAGAAGACGAAAGAAAATGGGTTAGACATGAGTCTGGTAAGTCCAGTGATTATTTAGCATGTAAACAAGAAAAAGGATTATGACTTGAATAAACTGAATCTAGGACAACATCCTAGGAATAAGATAATAAGACTGAACATGCTATCGCACTCATTTCAACTTCTCTACACCCCCTTACAAGTGTTTCAACTAGCACCATGTGTTCAAGATAAATGATCCCCTTTTTATCGATCAGCTCCTACTCGTATACGTTTACCACTTGTGTCATTCGGCCCCCGCATGATTGTAGATACCTGTGCTGGTCCCACCATGGGGTGTATCAAATCCTATGGTGGCAACTCAACACAATTCAAGATGCACAGAGTATAACTACTAATGCCCAGTGCCTGCTTTTTCCACTCCGGAGTACGTGCATGACAACACTCCGTCGGAACCTACACTGACGCACCACCTGCCGTTGTTTTGACCACTTATAATCAACCCAGGAATCGTGCCCCACCTTGCCTAGTTCTGGGTACCGTGATACATCTATGTGGGTTACTGCTGAAATGGGTCCCCGTTACTAGGGTTTTGTAACACCCCTAAGTTCCACATCGTGGAAGCCTGTGTGAAGTGGGCACTTATATAGTAGAGCCCATCTCTTACTAACGCCGAGGCCTAGTAATGGAAAACCATACACCTGAGAGGTGGAAAAGTAGGGACAATATCGGTGTTAGTAGGGAGGTTGGCTTAGCCTATGTGGCAACGCCATGTGTTGGCGAATCTCGAAACTTAGCCGAGGCCTTTTAAGGAACAAAACCCCACACCTATACGGTGGCTAAGTTGGGGACAATATCTTGCGTGAACAGAGGTGCGGGTTGTTACAGTGGTATCAGAGCCAATACCCAGCCGGAATTGTGGCTCCTGTGTTGGCCACAACGCCTGGGTGAGGTGTTTATGAGCCAACGGGGACGTTGGGCTCTGTAGGAGGGGAGAATGTAACACCCCTAAGTCCCTCATCGTGGAAGCCTGTGTGAAGTGGGTACTTATATAGTAGAGCCCATCTCTTACTAACGCCGAGGCCTAGCTAGTAATGGAAAACCCTACACCTGAGAGGTGGAAAAGTAGGGACAATATCGGTGTTAGTAGGGAGGTTGGCTCAGCCTATGTTGCAACGCCATGTGTTGGCGAATCTCAAAACTTAGCCGAGGCCTTTTGAGGAACAAAACCCCATACCTATACGGTGTCTAAGTTGGGGACAATATCTTGCGTGAACGGAGGTGCGGGTTGTTACAGGTTTCCTAATCAACATGTTAAAATGGTTAAGTGTTCTCAAATTAACCTAACCCCACCCATCAGTTTAGTTAACATGTTGCATTGGTTAAGTGTTGCCTTAATTAACTTAACCCTACCATTTTTGTCTTAGCTTTAATTCATTCATTAAAGCACCAACCACTCACATTAGATATGTATTGTTGCGATTGTTGGATGTGCCGGTCGGTTCCGGGCACACTTACACCGCAACTCAATCTAACCTCGGGTTATTTTGGGCTTGATGCACTAACCTCTCACATTAGATATATATTGTTACGGTTGATGGATGTGCCGGGCGGTTCCGGGCAGTCTTACACCGTAACTCAATCTAACCTCGGGTTAGGCATATTCGTCTTTTACTTAATTTACATATTTACTTTTCATATTTATATGGAAACTTTCCACAATTATTTCCATTCAAGCCATGCCCAATTTTTCCTCTAAATCATATTCAAAATTTTTGGTATATAAATTATAACATTTTTATGCCACTAGTCATTCATATATTTATGGGCCAAATTATGCTAATATAAATTTAAGGTTTTTCCCAACGTTACCCTCGTCATACGTTCGCAAAATTCACATAGAATGTTAGGCTCGCAACTTAGCCAAACTTATATACAAAAGGGGAAAGAAGGGAACAAGTACCATTCACACAACATAATAAGGATCTAACTAAACATATGTCATATAAATTTTGGCATAAAACAATAAACTTGCATTTTTGGATCCAATTAACATGAGTCTTAAGCATATGAAATTACCCAAATCCAACTAGGCATGTAAATGTAAACTTGCAATTTAGATCCAATAAATATGAATCTTAAGCATATAGAATTACACAAGTTCAACTAGGCATGTAAATGTAAACTTTTATTTTGGATCCAATAAACATGAATCTTAAGCATATGGAATTACACAAGTTCAACTTGGGATGTATATGTAAACTTTTATCTTGGATCCAATTTTTCATAGATCTAAATGTAGATCTAAACATAATACATGTCTTGAACTAACAAATTGCATGTAACATAACATGAATAAATCACCAATTTTACATGATTGGTTTACATCAACATAATAACCACAATAGCCTAACAACTTGCATGTAACATAACATGAATAAGTCACCAAATTTACATAATACATGATTGGTTTAACACCAACATAATAACCACAATAGTCTCATAAGCATATACAATAGAATCGTTACAAGAATAGTCATGAATCAACATCATCATTATCTTACAACTAGGAATAACGCTAGTTTTCACTTTATTACAAATCATAACTTTTAATTGTTCACATCTAAATAATAACATGACTTACTAACAAAAGAAAGTCTTGTTTTCTGGGATCTGTTTTCTGAAACTGAAAAGAAATCCCTTGAAGAAGACTATCAATTCTCTAAGTTATTTTTGATTCGTAGCTTTTAACTTGCTTTCTAATTGAAGAAGAAATGGTGGCTAGGCTAGAACGATCGTGGACAGCATGGTGGCTCCTTGGAATGAATTTGTGTGATTTAGGGTTTGAGGACAAGGGTTGCTTTTATAGAAGTTTAATCTTATGTGAGCCGTTAGATCATTCTAGGAGTATCACAACCGTCCAGACTAGATAGAGTTATCCAGAATTTCCACCTATGCCTTAGTGACTCAGCAACAGGTCAGAAAAGACTCAGAAACTATTCAGAATCGTCACTGTTTTGGATCTGGGCGAGGGGGTAGGTCGACCCCCTGGTCGACCTGTATAGGGGAGGTCGACCCCCTGGTCGACCCCTAGTCGACCTGGCCTGGGGCGGGAGAAATCCCACCCAGCCCGCTTCTTTCCTTTTCGTGTGAATTTTGAATTTTTAACTGAACAGTTTTTAATTTATTTAAATTTCTGAAACTTCTAAGGGCTATAACTTCTTCGTACGAAGTCCGATTTACGAAAACTTGGACTCTATTCCAAGCAGAATTTTGACATGAACGTATTGGCATAACCCGTTTCCCTTAATTCTCACTTTAAAAATTAAGTATTCTTTAATTCGTTCTTTTAATAGACACAGAAAATTCAGGGTGTTACATACTTTCAATACGCGATTCTCCTGGGGAGCTATAAAGGAAGAAGTGCACTCACTCGCCGGTCATCTCGCTATATCATTTTTGATAGAGTAATCGACCATAAAGGTTTCTTTGTACCACCACTATGGTGCGTAGCCCACGGCGATGCCGACCATGTACTGACAGACGTACATGAAGGCGAATGCGGCGACCACATTGGGGAGCAAATTCTAGCAAGAAAAATCATCAGATATGGTTATTTCTGGCCCACACTCGATTAAAATGCCGCAAATTACGCCCGCAAATGTGACAAGTGCTAGCATTTCTCAAAGATCCCAAGAGCCCTGCCTACCGAGTTAACGCAAATGGTCAGTCCTTGATGTTTCTCAATGTTCAGGATAGACATCATTGGGACTCTTTCGATGGCCCGAGGTGGGGCATGCTACGCCATCGTCGCAGTTGATTACTTCACCAAATGGGCGGAAGCCAAAGCCCTCGCTACAATCACCACCAAGAAAGTAATCAACTTCGTTGTCTGATATACCATAACCTGCTATGGAGTCCCCCAAGCCATCGTCTTAGACAATAGAACACAGTTTGAGAGCGTGGAATTCAAGACCTTCTGTCAGCGGCATAATATCGAAAAGAGATTCTCGGTAGTGGCTCACCCTCAGGCCAGTGGGCAAGTCGAGGCTGTCAACAATGTGATTAAATCCATAATCAAGAAGCGTTTGGAAAAGGTCTGAGGATTTTGAGAAGACGAGCTCCCTCTGGTCCTATGGGCCAACTGAACCATCCATAAGTCAGCGACCGACCATAGTCCATTCGCCCTTGCTTATGGATCCGAAGCCGTCATTCCCATTGAGCTAAAACTTCATTCTCATCAAGTTACCTATTACGATCCAAAGACCGACCAAGACTTGCTTTTGGAACCACTCGACTTACTCGAAGAGAAAAGGAACGTAGCCGAGCTCAGAGCTGCCGCTCAGCACCAACGAGTACCCCGGTACTTCAACTCTAAAGTCCGCCATAAGGACCTCAACGTCGGCGACCTCATCCTGAAATGGATCTTTCCATCACCAGCTATTTTCAGTCCTCACCAGGAAGGTCCGTAAGTCATACAACGAAGCTCGGAGCTGGATCTTTCAGATTATTGACTGTCGACGGAGCCGAGCTCCCAAGGGAATGGAACATTGAACATATTCTTCGCTACTTCAAATAACTTAGTGTACAGTTTTTTCTACTTTCCAACAATGTTTTGTTTTCCTTAAATTCAAGGCATTATAAAGGATGTTACTGCCAAAGTTACAAGTAAAAATGATGTTCAGTTTCTCTATGTTCTGGATATGCTAACTATCTGATATGTTTAATCGACTATCACAACCAACCTGCACACACGAACACTCGAATATCGAATCGGCACCCTGAGTCACTACAACAAATTGGGTATTCAACAGCATTGGGACATAGCGTTTCCATCTTTTTTCCTTCCAACACTGCCTAATCCAAGGTTTCCAACGCTAAGAGATAAAAATACACGTGTACCAAACGCTATTTTATGCAAAGGCGGTAAATGAATTATTTTGCGTGGGAATAAAGACAAAAGCCCTATTCACTTCGTTGTCCCTTAACAAAACACGATATTTTTCCATCGTTACCTTTAGACCAGAGTATAGTAACTAATTTCATCCCTAAATTTTCAGTAATCGATTAAATCGCAAAACCCTTTATCATCAACAGTCGTCAACTCTTGAATCGTGAAACCCTAACCCCTGTCAACAACATTCGATCCCAATCCCTAATGGCAGCCACCATATCAACAGCCTAGATCCCTAAATCCATGCCTCTCTAATTTGGACTGCCATAAGAGGTACAACAACATTTTTTTCATCGCTCATGATGCTTAATCTATTTACTACTACCTCTGCTCTATCTACTACTGCTTCAGCTATTGTGTAAAGCTTGACTAATATCATCGTCTTAGTAAATTTGTCTCTTCACTGTAATAAAAAATGCAGAATGCCTAGCTGTGTGCCCTGATTAATTGGCGCTTGAAAGATATTTAAGTTGAGATGATGACTATGAATCCTCGGTAAATTTATAGCTTTGTTGTAATGTTGGAAACAATTGTTATATCTTAGATCGATATAATCATGATGTTTGAAAATGTATTCTGGAAACTTACTGTAAACAATTTTACATTTAAATTCTCTCAATAATTTGAAATATAAAGCTAATCCCCACATTTAAAAACCAAGATCTCACAAACCACTTTGGATTTCCACTTGCCGTAAGCTGCAAAGTTGTTGTCTTAGTTTGTAGTTCATTGAAAAATGGTTTAGAGTTTTTCTTCTAGTGTGCAGGGAGAAGTCTGAATTATAGTAAGCAGCCTATGTTTGGTCATTTTCGACTATAATGAATCTTCAAATTTATTTTATCCGTTGATTAGCCCTTGAAAAATAGGATTTTTGAAGGTGGTATTGATAATTTTAATGGCTTGGTTTGTCATAGAGAAAGAGATGATCGATTTTGGTTCAACAATATGTTTTCAGAGAAGTGGTGGTCCAGTGGTTGATTCGAGATGATGGAAAGGAGCCTTGGGCCGGGGCTGAGGTGATTACTCTGGAAGATTTTAGGGTACACGGGATTCTATGAGCTAGGGTCTGGTGGCTTACTGGCTCGGTGGTTTGTTTGGCTCAGTTGTATTTGTTATTTTTGAGTGATTGGCTGCATCTAGCAAGATGCTGGTATTCGACAAATTTATGCAGCCAGGATGATTAATCTAGGAATCATCTATTCGTTGAATGCTAGTATTCGGCAAATTTATGGCAATCCATCATGAGTAAATTACATTTACACATGCCCACATGCAATAAATTAAACATGATTTGTTCTTAAGTTTTTACCAATAGCTATGGAAACCAAGTTTTCAAAAAATTGCTCGATATCCCTATCACTACACTAAATAGACATCTGTATAACATAAAGAAACAATTTTAAAAATCATCGAGACACCGCTATTTGTCAGAATGCAACCAAAACGCTTAAATATTGAATAGCTTATCAGACATTCCAATATTAATAGCAACAACATTAGAGGGAAAGAGAGCATTTTTCCTAAGTTTGGACTTCGACCTTAGACTTTAATTCAGTGGCAAGCTTCCTAAGTGATGATAAGCAATATCCGGATGCGAGATTCCTTGCTAGTGCTTTAGATTTACCAAATCAGGCGAAGTCCAACCAAGCTCTGATTTTTCTTCATCTCTTGAGACCATTATGGCATATGGAATTTATCTTGGATGCTAAGTATTCCTTCCTTAAAATGGAGGCTGCAATTTTGAGGACATGACATATTTCAAGTAAACAGTTATATTTGGATAAAGAGGAGGTTTTGAGAACCTAGAGAGCTTTGCCACAACCACTCAACTAGTACAACACAGTTTTCAGGTACATTTTTTGCAAAAACTAACACTTTTTATGCTTGTTTTAGGCTAGTTATATGATACAAGTGCTTTGTGCCATATTTACAAAACTCAAACAAAGGATTGTTCTTATATGTGAGCTTGCTACATGAAAAAACATTCGTGATAACAATAGAATAATCAGAAATACAACAAAATGATCTTATATGATTTTGTTATCCATCATGATTTCAATAATTGATTAACTTAAAGTGGTGTTTTTGAGCCAATCCCGAAAAAATGATTGCCTCTTATCGAGATTAGCTACATTGCTAATGTTCACTGTGGGAATGATCTTATCTGGCCTTAAGAACTAAAATAAAGCATACTTTTTTGTTATGTACACTGAATGAATAGTTCTAATGCTTAATAATTATATACTTTAATATGTACCCTAACAAAAGCTTTGAAATCCGTGAAACTCAAATGCTCGCTGTAAGGAACACATGCATTTCAATGGCCTAGTGTTTCAGCATAAACCAAAAAAGAAAGGCCGTTCTTGTGTTTTTAATGCAATTTTGAGGTGTATCTACTTCTCTAAATTCCTTTTTTTGGGTAGTGTATACGCAGAAGTAATCATGTCAATGTACATCACTGTTGCATATACCAGAAACACCTAGGTCATGGCATATGTTGGAGAAACCATTCTAGATTCTCCTAATGTAGTTGCAACTAACCACTATGTTTTCCATAGATACATGTGTATATGCAGTGGGGAGAAGATTGCAACCATATATGGTCACATTGTCTTTACAGCTGTGTTTGATTAGATTTAGCCGACTTCCTATCTTATCAGAGTAAGTCCAACATGTTAAATGATAAGGGGTATGATCAGAAACTGCAACTGTGAAACTTATAAATAATAACAATAAGATTTTACAACTGTTGGTCTAAATGCCAAAACAGCATTATAATTTTGTTTCACATCCTTAATGTAATCTTCTTAGTTCTATATAAGCCAATGGTGGTTACCTATATAAAAGTGGTATAAACCAACGATAGAATGTCAGGAATTAAGTTCTATATAAAAATGTTTTACTGTTTAAATTATGTTGGAAATGACATATACATAAGTATCATTTTTATAATTGTTTTTTCTCTTTAATTCTGCTTCTATTTTAGCTAAAATCCCAGGATTTTTTTGTTCTCTTCCTTTTGAAACAGCATGGTACTTCGGCATTATTTTGCTTTTGGTGTAATGTGTTATGTCTACTTTCAGATTACTTTCTGAAACACAAGCTTATTTGTGGCCTCATGTTATGTTTTTGTTTAGATTATTTAAACCAGTTAGCATTTTCCTTACCATAGTTTCTTCATATCAATTGGAGTCTTGGAGATTGCATAGCAATGGAGCTTTCTAAATGAATTCAGATTTCAGAATTGTTTTTACTGCTTCAGGATTCATGCCCAATTACGCCCGCATATGTCATTCACTTGAAGATCACACTAATATGTGTACCTGAACTTCTCTGTTTACAAAATTGGTATGGAAACTAATTATGTCTTCGTTTTCTTTGCGTTTGATTAGATTTTGTCATCGGGTTGAACGTGTGATTTAATTCCTGATGTTCTACCATTTTTATATAGGTAACCACCGTTAAAATTTGTTGGCTGATCAGAAGAAAAGAAAAGAGAAAAACCTTTTTCCCTTGACTGTAAGTTCAGAACCTCCTATAATTTTCATTATCTTGTTAATTTTCTACGACTTCGATGATTTTAGTAACCTCTCAAAATCTGTAGTGGGCTAAATAACCAGCTTATATATGTAAACTGGGCTTCGTATGGTTAAAACTGTTACAAAGTATTTCTACAATATCTTTTATGCACTAACACTCAACTGGTGTTCAGTTGTGAACTAGACGTGAAACTTATTATGGTTAGAACTTAATAGCATGGACAAACTCATATGAACAATATTATAAAAATTATTCTCTATAATTTTTAATAGAGTTTGGGTATTATAAAAGCCGAATGTGAATGCAGTTCGGAGCAAAATCCAACATCAATCAGTCCATTATTTCTGTCCTTCTCCCTTAATCTGACTCTATTATAAAGCTGCGCAAGAATAAGAACATACAACTTGTGTCTGAATTGGTGAATTTTGTTGTTTGATAGCAGTGGTTTGGATTTTTTTTTTTTTTTTTTTTTTTTTTTTTTTTTTTTTTTTTTTTTTGATCTTATATTCAGCTGAAAACGAAATCACTGAATCAAACTGTAAACTAACTGGGTATCATTAAAATTTAACCAATGTAAATCATCAGTATATGCAGTTAAATATATTAAGCTGAAAACCAACTTCCTGTCATGCCTCATCACCATATGGCGAGCCTGCAGCATGAAGGGATTGCCTCCTGCTCTCCTAAATCTTCTCTCATCTTTCACTACGGCACTCGGATCGACTTACACATCCTACTTTCTTGACTTGGAAGACATTTAACAGAAGCTGCTAGTCATCCTACTTCCATCAATCATTTTTAAAACTCTATCCACATGTTATTTGCATAATTTGATATCCTCAAATTTTAGACAAACATTTTCTACTTAAAATTTAACCACTGTCAATCATTAATATAAAAATTTAGATATGCAATGTACAAGCACTAATCACCGGCATTTTACATGTACACAAAATCCTGCCTTTTTCCACCTAGAAGTAAAATACTTGATCTTGCAGACTATCAAGAACCCACAAATTTTCCCATGTTTGATTCGACAATTCTCCACTGGTCAGGCCACCACTTCCATTTAAATTCTGGATACCAAATATTTCATCTATATCTTGAAAAATATCAGATGACACTTCCTACCATTACAAGATAGACAACATATAGCATTTATTCTTAGTGTTTCTTCTCAAACCCCGTTCAATCTGGACGGAATATAAAATTTAACGATAATTAAATGTCGTTCATTGGCCTCATGGAAATAAATTAGTATTAAATCACTAAACACCGTACATTTCACTTGGACCCTTGTTCTTTGATGTGAAGATACTAGTACTTCAGCATTAACACTGCCAGGAATGCAAGTTTAGTTTTAAACGATTACATTAATTTATTATAATATTATGTAAAGGTATAACATAATTTTTTGATGTGTTCTACTTTTAGTGCATGCGAAATGTATATTATCATACAATTAATGATCTATGATGATGATGATCTATCAAATTCCTTTATTATTAGTTATCACTGAAGCGGACATCAATATGAAATGCTAACTTGTATTATAGTGAGCTAACTTGTATTTTAATATCGTGTCAGCTAGCTCTATGGAGCCTGGATAGAGCCAAGTGTAGTCCAAATGGACTATTGTCGCATAACACAAACATTGGCAATGAGTTATATGGGAACAATCAAGAAAAGTGGCAATCGATTGAATAAATTTAATTTTAAACATCTAGGTGCAAATGCGATGTTCATTCACCATGATGTGATCTAGTAGATAATCAAATTAAAGTATAATGCAATTTAAAACTTAAAACATCAGAAAAATTTAGAGTCTTCATGATTCATGATGGAAGTGTAAGGGGGCTTTGTAAGTTCACAGGTTCTTTTATAGGTTTGTGATTTTCTCTGTCTAGAAAGATCCAGAACACATACTAATAACTCATGGAGAACTAGAAAATAAGAACTTTTCATATTCGTTTTATTTTGCGAGGATCTGTTTGGTTGAACTCTTAAGATAAATCATGAAAGTCGCACGTCTAAAAGTCTATATTGTGTTTGTTAAATACCTGTATTTTTTTATTTCATCGTTTGTCATTTATGCGGTTCTTCACTGACCGAACCACCATACTTCTTCTGAATACTCTTTTGTTGTCGTCCGTACGATTGGTCGGAGGATGAAGAGTTCATGTCCACTACTGCTTCCATTATCAAGCATGCTTTTGATACACAAGTCGGAAATGATAATCCTGTGTTCTCTTGCTGGTAGTTTTCTATGTCTTCCAGCAGTAATGATACCTTTATGTGAAGATTAATTTCCTTTATGTGAAGATTAATTTAATATAATATATCGGTGTTTTTCTGGTTCCTAATTTTGTGACAGATGTGATGAGTCTCACAAATGGTCAGCAAGAAACTCGGTTAGTCTTTATTTTTCCAGGAGAGTTGGGTAGGATGCAAAGGAAAGAGAAGGCCACTTGGATATGATGTCGTGGTCCGAGCTTTTGGTTGCTCTTGCATATCTTGGGCATGACATTACCCAAATGAAGCTTTAAGGCGCTTCAGTTTATTTATTGATGATAGGAATCCCCTGCTCCTTCCTCCTGATACAAGGATGGTTTAAACTAAACAAGCAGTCTCCTACTTTCCCATCTTTTTGTACAACATACATTGTTGCTCAACTTAATTGTTTTTTATGCTATTGCTTTTAGGCTTCTTATGTTGTACTAATGCATACTGTCAGCAATTCAGATAAGTCTAGATGCGGAAATCTTCTCAAAGTTTACAGCGAGACTGGCCTATGTCAAGAAAAGGCTCGCATATTAAGTATGTTAACTTTATTTTTGTCATAGAAATTATTTTACCTTGTCAATTATGTGATTGAAGTGCTAGTAAAATTATCGTTTTGATATATTGAATCATGATGTATCAATTTGTACTCCATTCTACTCCCAAGTTGCTCAATTCACTAGTTGTCCTTATTTGAAACCTGGAACACCTGTTGCTTTTGGCTTTTCCCTTACTGAAACATGTTCATTTGTAACGTGATATTTGTGTTCGTACCGGTTCTGTAGCATCTTCACCCGATCCTGAAGTTGTTCAGGATGCACTGAACTTTTTATTGTCTCCTGAGGTTTGTAAATCCTTGCTGATCTGTTACATACTTTGTAGACTTTTATAGCTGTATTCTGGATATTTAAACTTGTCTTTTCTTGTTGCAGGTTCAAAATCAGGATGTAATATTTGGATTAGCAGGTGTTAGCAGAGAAGGGAGGGATGTTGCCTGGACATGGTTAAAAGTATGTTACCTTTGTATTATGCATCATGCCTAACATATTCGAAAGTTTACATGCTTGGCTTCTTAGTTACTATTCATATTGTATTCATTCTTGTCAGTCAGAATTTTGGGTGCTTTTCTCTAAACAAGTGACTACCCTTCTACTTTTTGCTTTTTTACTTTTATACATTTCTGTGGTTTGCAAGTGCTCCCATGTGGGCACATCCACCCATCTGTATGCATAGTTTTTCTACCTTCTGCTATGTGTTTGCTTTCACAACTAGTTTGCATGGAAAGTGAGGTTTGAAAGTTGAGTCTCTACAAGTTTTAATATCCAGTTCATAGTTTAGTCACTTTGAAATGGATATTCCACATTAGAAACTTCGTTAGCGAGTGGCTTGAAAGCGAGTTTTGCGTTTTCAATATGTATTCAAATGACATGAGAGATGAGTTGGAAAATTCCAGTCAAAGAAAATTTTGTCCTCAATTTGAAATGTTAAAAACTATTTTTAATGTTTATTGTTTTCCATACCCTTCTCCTCTTCTGTACATTTTACAGTATACATTGGAAACACAAACTTGTTATCAGTTCAAACGCCACCTTAATATCTGGAAAGGAGAGTATTTGCTGAAATGGATATACCCTTCCTACAGCTCAAAACATTGCATGCCATTTAATAAGGAAATTTTATGTTTGTTGTTTTAGATCGGTTGACACACAGCATATTTTTTAGACACAAACGAGTATAAGCATTTTTTTTGAAAACAAAGCATAAGCTTATATATATATATATATATATATATATATATATATATATATATATATATATGCATATATATACACACACATATATATATATGCATATGTATATATATGTATGATATGTATCAATGTTTTAAAACGCAAAAGGCATACGCGAGGCGTAAGCCTCGACGCGTTGAGGCGTAAGCCTTTCGGGGAAAGATGAGGCGTTTGCTCATTTTTAAACATAGCCTGGACATCCCAAAAATGAAATATATATATATATATATATATATATATATATATATATATATATATATATATATATATATATATATATATATATATATATAAACAGCACTCTGTATTAAAAAAAGACTTTTCTCTTTCGATTCCAGTTATGGAATCGAGCTCGATTCCAGTAAAGGAATCGAGTTCGATTCCTTAGCTGGATTCGATTCATGTTCGAATGTAATTTCAATCGAGGTAAGATTTTTTTTTTTAACATCTATACACGTACGCCTCAGCTGCTTGAGGCTCTGAGGCGTACGCTTTTGGTGATTTTCACGCTTCAACAGCGTGAGGCTTAAGCCTTATGAGGAAAACGCCTTTCAAACCACGCCTCTAGGCGTTTTACCGTCCGTCTCGCCTCGAGGCGCGCCTCAGGCGCGTTTTTTAAAACATTGATATGTATATGTTCAGTTTTAATATCACAATAATGTTTTTCTGATTTATTGGCCTGCAGGATAACTGAGAATACATTAAGAAAGCATAGGGCTCCGGGTTTTTGCTTGGTCGATTTATTAGCTCTATAGTTTCACTGGTAAATGTTTCATCTAACATGCAACATATTTTTAGACACAAACACACACACATATATATATGTATATATATATATATATATATGTGTGTGTGTGTGTGTGTGTATATATATATATATGTGTGTGTGTGTGTGTATATATATATATATATATATATATATATATATATGTGTGTGTGTGTGTGTGTGCGCGCGCACGCGTGTTCAGTTCTAATATCACAATAATGTTTTTCTAATTTATTGGCCTGCAAAATAACTGGGAATACATTAAGAAAACTAATTAGGCCACAGGATAACTGGGAATACATTAAGAAAACATGGGGCTCTGGATTTTTGCCTGGTCGATTTATTAGCTCTATAGTTTCACCGGTAAATGTTTCATCTCGGATCTTTTAACGCATTAGCATATATTCAAGAGAGTACCAGCCTTTCAGGGATACCTTCTTATTAGCAAACAGCGGTGTCTGCATCTTCCTAAATTTTTCTTCTTACGTCAATGCTAATGAATTAAATCATGTCTTTTAACCTTTGTTTTTATTATTTGTTTTCTAGCAAAAACTTTTTTCATGTACTTTGGAATACAGGATACGTCTTTCATGATTCTATTGATAAATTACCCAAGTTCGTTTTCTTATTAGAAAAAGTGCAGTTATTATGTGATATAGCTAATAAGGAAGCGATGAGAAAGAAAGAGTTCAGATTGCCCAACTTCTTGTGCTCAGAAATATAGTTTTTTCAATTTTTGCTCTGAAGTATTAAAATATATCTTTTGAGTTAATAAAACTGATATTTTCAAAGGTATCAAAAGAATGGAAGCAGCTGAAACCAAAGCTAAATCATTTAAAGCTCAGATGACGGTAAGTTTCAATATTTTAGTACAGTTACGTGGTTTTCTTACATTTTAAAATCAATGGGAAATATATTTTTATTTCATTTTTTCGGTTACATTGGCACCTAATAGTTGCTGGTCCACACAAGCTTCATGGAACCAACCACATCAAGGCTTGAAGCTGCATTTGCTGCTAGAGAAATAACAAAGCCAGGAATTCCATTAATTATGTTTGTCTTTTTTGTAAGTAATTTGTTGATATGAAAATGTTATATATATCATGTGTGCAGATGGAAAAGTTGATGAAATAATATGTATGAAATACTAAAGTTGTAATGATATGTATGAAATATTATGCAATAATTTATATATTTGTTGTTTGTGAAAATATGTTATATCGATATGCAAATAACAAATGTTTAAATGTATGTGTATAAAATAAAATAAAATAAAGCTGAAACGACGATAAATAAAATATAAAAATTAATAATATAGGCAATAGCATTTCAAAAATGCTATTGGATAACAAACGCTATAGAAACATACAATGGAATAAACGCTATCGAAATATCACTACAAACGCTATAAAACATACAAATAAAATGCTATTGAAACATACACAGAAACGCTATAGGAAGCAAGTATTTTACTGTGTATTATATAGCGTTTTATATTACTAGCAAATAAAAACGCTATAAAAAACTCATTTTTCATAGCGTTTTTGTCTTTGCTATTTAAAGTAGAAGATCTAACATAGCATGTCGTTACATGGCGTTCTCTGAAACGCTATGTTAGCATATAATAGCATTTTTCAAACGCTATGAAAGCCTCTTTTTCTTGTAGTGAGTGTAACACCCCGAATTTTCTGTTAACAATAAATTAACAAATTAAAGTATAATTAATTCTAAATGAAAGAATTAAGGGAAACGGGTTATGCCATTGCGTTCGTCTCGGAATACTGCTTGAGATAGAGTCCGAGTTTGCGTAAATCGGACTCCGTATGAAGAAGTTCTGGTCTTTGGAAGTTTCAGAATTCAATTTAAAATTCAAACAGCCCGAAACAAGTTCAAAATTCGAAAACTGGACCAGAATTGGGCTGGGCGGGAAAATTCCCGCCTAGGACCCAGGTCGACCAGGGGGTCGACCTGGGTACCCATGTCGACCAGGTGGTCGACCTGGGGGTCGACCTATGGGTCAACCTGCCCAGTCGACCTGGTCAGGTCTTGGCTGGCCTGGTCGGGTTCTGAGCGATTTTCTGTGTTCTGGTGTGTCACTAGGGCTGATTTGTCACTTTCTGGTTGGCTCTCCTCGATGTGAATGGTCTAGATTCATCTATGATCATCTGACGTCTCTAATTTTTTTGAAATTCTATATAAACAACTTAAGTCTCCAACCTAAATTCACACAAAAATTAGAACCACAGCCGCCATGCTGTCGGGAGAAAACTGAGAGGAGCCTCCACTTGAAGAAAGCTAAGAGACTAACAAATCTAATTCAATTAAATTCAAAACAACGTTTATCTACCCAAAGGAAAGCATCTCAATTCCAGAACTCAAAATCCAGAACTCAAGTTCGTCGTTCGTTGTAAGTTTAGTTATGTTTTGGGATGCGAATCAAAATTAATGTCATGCCTTGGAAATAAAGTGATAATAGAAAAATATTTATTATGTTATATGTGGAATTGAATGATATTGATCTATGTCTGTAGTTCTATTTTATTATCATGTTGAATTGGGAATTAATGGATAAGTCTATTCATATGTATATGAACTTGGAGTATAACCTGTTATGACAAGTTGTGTAGTTTATCATGTTATGCAAGTTTTAGGTTGTAAGATCATGTCACATATGTGACCAAATGTTAGATCTACATGTGTATGTGTATATGTTAAACCTATGTCATATTTTAAGTTCACACTTATTCATATGTTCGTGATTGATTTGCAAGTTCACATATATGTAAGTTGATTTGGTCTTGTTGCAAATTCACATGTATGTATGTTGATTTAGTCTACGTTGCAAGTTCACGCCGATGTGTTAAAAATTATACATATTTTATGGACATGACATAATTTTGTCATATACTAGTTTTTGTTTGAGATTATGCCTAGATCTAAACATGTTTGGGCTTATGTTGTCTAAATCATATGCTAATTCAAGTGACACCTGTTTAGTTAGATTCCCCTTTCAATGCAAGTTCACATGACAAGTTGAAACCCATGATTTATGATTATTAGATCTTAAAGTTGCAAGTTCATATGTCACACACCCTTATTGTTATTTAGAATATTTCATGTTTATCGCTTTCCCCTTTTATGTTGATAAGTTGGGCTGAAATATCGAGCCCAACACTCATTAAAATCTTGCGAAGTACAAACGGGGGATATCGTTGGGGTTAGACATAAAAATAGATGAAATTGGCATGTTTGGCACATGCCAATAATTGGTGACACTTAAATGGTATAAATTCTTATACCAAAAATGATGAACTTGGAAAGTGGGCCATAACATTTAATTGTTAACAAATTTACATATAAGAATAAAAGAACAAATATGTAAATTTAGAAAATACGGGTATGCTTAACCCGAGGTTGGATTGAGTTGTGATGTAAACCTGCCCGGATCTGCCCGGCTGTCCAGTAATCACAACAATACCTATCCAATGTGGGCGGTTAAGGCATTGAGCCCTATAAGGACCCAAGGTTAGACTGATTTGCGGCGTAAACCTGCCCGGAACCAACCGGCACATCCAGTAACCGCAACAATACCTGTCTAATGTGAGTGGTTGGTGCTTTAATGAATAGATTAAAGCTAAGTTAGGATTGGTAGGGTTAAGTTAACCAAAACACTTAACCAACTCAACATATTAACTAAAACTGATGGGTTGGGTTAGGTTAATCTAAACACTTAACCACTTAACATGTTTGACTAGAAAACCCTAGTAACGGGGACCCATTTCAGCAGTAACCCAATTAGGTATCATGGTACCCTGAAACTAGGCAGGGTGGGGCACAATTACTGGGCTGATTGTAAGCGGTCAAAAGCGACGGCGGTTGGTGCAGCAGTGTAGGTTCTAACAGAGTGCAGGCGTGCACACACTTCGAAGCAGAAAAACAGGGCAATTGGCACCAGTAGTATAACCTATGCATTCTAGAATTGTGTCGGGCCGCCACCATGGGACTTGATACACCCCATGGTGGGACCAGCATAGGTGTCTACAATCATGTGGGGCCGTATGACATAGGAAGAAAACGTTGTGAGTAAGAGCCGATCGAATAAGGGATCATCTTGTCATGAACACGTGGGGCTAGTTAGGCTAGTTAGTAGGTGCAGAGAAGTAATGGTGAGTGCATTTAGTATAGTTAGTATTTCCTGCCATATCTTGTCTTATATTCTGGTATTGTCTTGTTCTCAGTTTATGCAAGTCATGATGTTTTTATTGTTCTCATGCTAGAATTATAACTAGACTTACCAAACTTATGTCTGACCCATTTTCCTTTCGCTTTCTTTTCTTCCGTTCCCCCCCAGGTCCACAGGGAGGAAACACCTTAGCTTAGCCAGATTTTTCATCCATCTTGAAGAGAGAGAATGCATTGCTTGGATCTCTTTCGTTTGGGCTATGGATTTGGACATTCTATGGGTATTTATGCAGTTTTAACTATGTTTCATGCTTCTTTAAGTTTTAAATCAAGACAGTATTATGGTTGTAATAATTGGAAGTTTGTTTTGAGGCAATTATGGAAATGTTTTGTATGAACACGTATTTATGATATGAAAGTCTGTTTGTTCTTCTGCTGTTTATATATATGTGTTTATATTTGTCTTGTGTTTTATGTGTGACTTTTACTTATAAACCTCCACCGAAGTTAAGGTATTCCCTTTGTGAGTGACCTTAACGGAGGTGGGGTGTTTCACTGAGCACGGGATACGGCACTACCATTTAAGGCTTGAACCAACGATGAGGCCAAACATAAATAACGTTGGTTCAGCACCCCGGGCATGGGAGTCAGTACCGCCACTCGAGTCTCGAACCAACGACGAGATCGAGTATAAATAACACCTCTCGAGTCCCGAGCCCGCGACGTTACCAAGTATGTATAACTCTACTCAAATTTTGAACCAGCGACGAGACCAAATATAAATCCCCAAGTCCCTAGACTTGGGGGCACCCCACCAGCCAAGCTAGTGTGATACCGACAACTCCCACGGATCCATCCGACCCGTTGGGTCAGGATCTGGGAACTTCTCAAATCTTTAACCAACGACCACTACAAGAAAAATACCCTATTGCAACAAGCTATTTGCAACAGGCAACAAAGGACAGTTGCAGTAAATGATATTTAGCAACAGACCTATTATAGCAGTTGCAATAGATAAGATTTAGCAACGGGCTTTTTCTTTCTGTTGCGAAAAACATATTTTTCGCAACTGCGCTTTTCTTCCTGTTGCAATTACATACTTTTAGCAACGGTACTTCCAAAACAGTTGCAACAAACATATTATTTGCAACTGCGCTTCCAAGCCAGTTGCAAATAAATATCTTTAGCAACTGTTTTCGCCTGTTGCAATAACTGTATTTTTTACAACTACTAAAGCAAGTTGCGAAAAACATATTAAAAATAAGTATAAGCATTTAATTATTAACTTTTAATAATTATGTTTAAATAGTTATTGTTAAATGATTAACTTTTAATAATTAATTTTATATAGTCACTGCTAAATAATTAACTACTAGTAATAATTATACAATAATTAAGATTAATATTTAATATTTAATCATTATTAATTAATAATAAAATTTAAGTATTGTAAAGTGATATTTATAACTGATAATTAAATAATAATTAATAATTAACAAATAATAATAAATAACATTTAAAAAATAATAAAATAAATAAATATTTATTAAATAATAATAAATTAATAATAAGTAATGGATAATAATTAATAATTAATTTGAAACATGAATATGTTTAAATATTAAATAAGTAATAAATAAATAATAAATTCATAATAAATAATTACTATTAAATCCAGAAGGATGAAGTAATAGGTAATATTCAGTTATAATTTGATAAGTATTAAGTAATAATAACTAATTGAAATCAATTAATACGTTAATAACTGATTGTTAAGAAGTCAAAAATTAATAAAAATCAAAATATAAAATTAATGACTAATTTTGAATAATTGTTAGTTCACAATGCATGTTAGAAAATCAATGATTTATAATAATTAATAAGCAAACATTTACAATTCACAATTAATAAACAATCATAATAATTAAGAAGTAAAATTTCGTATTTAATATTCTATATCATAATTAATAATTATATTTAATATTTAGTACATACTTTCATATGCATCTAATATTTCTATTAGATAATAGCAGTTGAAAAAAAATATTTCAAAAATAATATGTTCACTATTTACATGTTAGATGTTGTGAATGAACATAAAACATTTGTTTGTGTATTGTGCAGTTTGAAAATTGATTTAAGTGCTGTTAAAATGGGCTTAAGAGTTGAATAAGGCCAATTTAAAAACTTAAGGGTAAAAAGGGTAATTGGCAACAAGGATAAACCCTAACCTAACCATAGCTATGTAGATTAAAAGGATTGAGCCGTCGGCAGTAAAAAAAAACAAGATGAAACGAAAATCAAAATCCCGATCTGTAAAAGAAAAAATCAAAAATTGCAGTTGTTAATCGAGGCTCATGAGAATAGCACGGTGAAAAGCGATAGCACCAGAAAGGCAAGCGACGACGAATCCATCTCTAAATCAATAGACAGCGAGTTCGAGTTCTTCTCCAGATAATGAAATTGATGGGAAAGGATAATAGCACGGTGAAAAGCGATAGCACCAGAAAGGCAAGCGACGACGAATCCATCTCTAAATCAATAGACAGCGAGTTCGAGTTCTTCTCCAGGTTCTGATTTCTAGTTACTTGTACTTCTAATTTTTAAACAACATTATGTGATGTAATTATGTACTGATGCCGATTTAAATTTGATCATTATGTTCTAATATTTTAGGTTTGTTAATCGCGTATCAAGGATTTTTTTGTACTAAATCAAAATTGATATGTTTTAGATTGTTATTTGATTTGCAAAGTTCGATTTGGGAAAGAGTTCATCCAGTGGTGAACATGATTTGAGTTAGTATTTACTTCATTAATCTTATGACTAACATGTGCTTTTGAGCTGTTGTGGTCTATTTTGATGGACAGTATGAGGTTTTTTTTAAAAGTTGAATCAGCAATAAGAAATACCCATATATAATTTGTGTAAGTTATCAGATACCAATCAGTGATTCATATGGTTGGTATTTTACTTTTTCGTAGTTGTAACTATAGTTATAAATTATAATCAACAAAAGCTAACAATATCTTGCTGAAATTGTTTGATTTTGATTTGAGACAACTCCAAGAAAAAACAATAATAATTCAACATTAGTGAACTCATTCATGTGATTAAAACAACATCTTAGTTGTGTCTTTTTAATATCTTTATGGCTATATTGTTTGACCTTTTTTTTAACCCCTTAGGCAATATTACAGTACATTCAATTCTAATATCTCCGGTTTTAGAATTTGCATTTTAACACGAATGGAATGAAAAAGAAGATGGTAAAACATTGTAACATGCAGTTGCAGTCTTGTTCTTTTTATTCTTTATACTAGTTAAAATGAATTGCTACATCTTTCTGACTTTCCCATATGATTCCATAATAAATGTGATTTTTTTTTTGATCATGTTCAGTTAGTTTTAGCTATAAATTCATAATAAATGTTCAGTTTTTATTTCATAGATGGTGTATGCTTATTGCATTATCATCATTCAACAACCTCATAAGAAATATTAAATGGTTTGTCATTTTTATCATTTGAAAACGATATGGTCAATCAACTTAAAAATGAAAACAATACTAGTAATTTTGAAATTCAAAAGGGTTTGAAAATTTACATAAATAATTAATATCAGTTTTGTCGTATAACTTGAATTATTGATACGAATAAAATTATTTCTTTTTTCGTCTTCTTATTATATATAAAGAAAATAAATTATTTTGATGATGTAATTAACTATAATAGCATAAATTTCTATAGAAGGCCTATGTTTTGCAGTTGGCTTTAGGTACCAAAATGCGTAAGACCAGCCCTGATGCCATATGAATAATGTTATTGATGCATTTCTTGGTTGAATGAGTGCGTTTGAATGCTTGGATGTATGGCTGTGCTGATGATTCATTTTGGATGCAATTATAGAAAACCTGAATTTGAATGGATATGCATATACATCTGCATGTAAGCATATATTGGATCATCTGCCTCATTGTTCTAATACCTGAATGGATAGGTATCTGTCATCTGGTGTATTTTGTAAACTGTAAAGATATATGTTGGTGAGTTGTTGAAAACTGATAAAACTGTATAAGTTTATAAATGCTGAACGAGTCATAGTCTTATATATGTACTTGAATGTTTAGTATTATTTTAAATAAGTAATGATGAACCTTGCAATTGTATTAGACATGCTGAGTCCCACTGTATTTGTTAGGTTTTTTTTTCGTAAACTGAGCTAAGCATTTCTGTACTGAGGACTTGATTAATGTCTAAGTAATTTTCATGTTACTGTAACGGTATAATTTGTATACGGAATCCCTTGTTGGCACTGATGGGTAGATCATGTTATATAAACAATATATAGTAATGGTTTTTCAAAGCTAAGCTGTGCCACTTGTTGTTTAAGTGTCTTAAGCATTTCTGTGTAAATGAAGGTGTCAACAGTGAGACAATATTTGTATTAGATTTACATGGTGATTGAATCATATAGTTAAAACCATTTTTAACGTGTTTTCATGAAGCAATATATATGGCATAAGTGTAGGGTACTTGTAACTTATGTTTGTACAAGACTGAACCATATTGGATCTTACTGAAAGCATATATTAGTGCTTTCATAAACACGCATGTTGTTTATAATTGTGAAAGCAGGCACTACATGTAATTAATGATCAGTTTGCATGCTGTACAACTTTATAAATATTGTAGTATAAACACAGATTTTAACATGTTATGGAATTAGAAAATTTATTATCATGATATGTATATCTGTGAATACATACAGATGTCATTAATGTTAATGCGTGTCTTTAATATTAATTAGTATGTATTTCAGATGAAAACTAAAGTGAGAAGTTGGCCATATAATTTTCCTCAATCGAAGGATTATCAAACCGCTTAAGAGAGAGGCTTCGTAGCTGGTAGGCTATTTGTCAGTGAAAGGTATTGTTCCCAAATTGCATTCATTTTACATATGGTATTTTAACGTTAAATTACAGTGGACATGTATATATTAACCAACCTGATGACACTAAGTTGCATGTAACAAGGTTCATAAACAAGAAACACATGCCTGCAGACTCTGCATGGAAGAAGCAGGCGTCAAAGGTGAACTATAGGATTTTTTTAGGAAATATGAATTCATAAGTAAAAGCCATCATGAGTTCAGCCTTGAAGGATGTTGCAAAGCTCACATCATGTTTGCCTTGCATGTGGAAGAAGTACTGGAATCTTGGCCTGAACAAAGCAGTCAAAGTAGAGGATGGCTCACAATTCCCGATGCAGCTCCGAAATGAACTGACAATTGGTTTAAAGACGCTTTCGATAAGTTCTCAGAATACTGTGAACATTCTAATTCCGACAACAAAGTTTGTGGCAAAATATGTGAAGATCGTTCTGATCCAAGGGCTATTGATGGAAGGAGGTGATTACTTGCTCGTTTTTTAATATAGATAACCGATTTGTCTGAAAATTGTGTAGAAAATACTCTATTCGAAATAAATGCGTTGTGTGAGAGAAGAAATTGTTATATATGAATGATGTATGAAAATTGTAGAAATTTTTGTTGTAATTGTTTGTACTATTAAAACTTTGTTAAAATAAATATTTTATTTGTTTATTCCATTATGTGATATGCACTATTACTAAAACAAATACATTTAATATGTAATATCTACAAGATGTAATTTTTTTTTATATAGATTTATGAATCTATTGCAACAGGCATATACCGTTGCAAAATGATATGTTGCAACAGCAAAAGCCTGTTGCAAAAAAGTATACCGCAACATCTTATTGCAACAGGCAAAAAACGTTGCAGACTTTTAGCAACTTCGGCTATACCAACGGGCGTAGGCCTGTTGCAATAGGTCTATTGCAACAGATATCGCCTGTTGCGAAAAGTGTTTTTTGTTGTAGTGGACGAGACCGAGGATAAATATTTTCGCTCTTAAGTCTCTTTAATTGGGGGCAACCCATCGGCCACCATCTGACCCACCAGGTCCAGATTCGAGTACCCTTTGGCGAGTGAACGATTCCCTTATGCTCTAAACCCGAAGCAACAGAGGGAGCGTCAAAGATGGACGAATCATGATGTCCACGCCTTCTTACGACTTAGGACTAACGAATTCCGGGCGGTCCAACGAAGAAGGCACCTGGCCTAGGTCTCACATACCTCGGGATCCCTTAACAAAGGGAGCTCCACGAGTGGAACTAGCGCACGATCTCCACATGACTGGGGACACCCCAGAGCGGGGTCACCAATCGCATTCTCTTAGGTGTAATAATAAGTATGCTTGTGCAAGTACAGGACGCTGGAAAACATAAGAAGAATATTCGAACACTTAACAGAAAACGTGATTTAAGTAAAGTTAATTAATATTTCCTTTTCACATATCAAAAGCAAACTACATATCTAATACCTTTCTTTCTAACGACAGGGTGCACATGAGAACCACACCATGCCTCCAAAAAACCAAAAGAAAGGGCTGGACTCGTGTATACTATCGGCCTTCATAACCAAAATGTCGGTAATATCTATGACAAATACTAATATTACTCATTTTTTCCTTTCTTTTCTTCTTTTGTACAGAATCATCACTAGGTTGGTCTCCAGTGATGGGCCTCTTCTTTCCAGAAACGCTCCCTCTTTTTCCTCCTCTGCCCTTTGGGGGAGTGCCAGACGTGTGAGAAACTAAGGTGCACCTTACGCTTTCATCCTTGCCACTTGTAATCTACATGATCTCCGTGTGGGCAATATATTGCAGTGGTTTGGGGGCAACATCAGAAGCAAGGGCCAACACAGCGTCACCCTCTCCTAAAGCTTTCTTGGCCGCTAGCTCCACCTTCTTCTTGGCCTCTCTAGAATCCTTCCGTCGGCTAGCTTCTTGGATTTGAGATTCACAATGTCATCAACCTTGAGCTTCTCATAAGTCGGAGCGGCCCTCTATTTGGCATCATCATCGGCTTCCTTCTTCCTAGCCTTCATGGAAACTCTTTCCTTCTCAACCTCGTTGGCAGCTCTTTTCTTCCTGGCCTCTCCGGCAACCTTCACCTTCTCTTCCTCGGCATCGACCTTCTCCTTCGCCACTACAACAACAACCTTTTTCTTGGAATCCTGCCTAGCCTCGGCCTGTATCTCCAGAATGGCAGCCTCATTCTACCTCCTCTTATCCTCCTGTTCTTTTGACTTTGTCACCATCTGAGCATTTTTGGTTTCCACCATTGCTTGCATTGTCGGTACGTTCGCCTCTACGGGGGTGTCACATGAACACTCTGGCCATCCACAACCTCTACTTCCTTGGAAGGTCCTTATAAATATGGGACCCTTGCTCAACGTTCAAAAATGTGTCCACCTGAACGCTTTCCTCTCCAAACTGCATCTCTTATAGTTCTAATCCAGACTCTATTGTCTGGGGAAGCATGGGGGAAAAGCGCGGTTCACATCAGCTCCGAGAGGGGCTGCACAGTATATAAAACAATCTTTTATTCCATAAATTTAATAATCAGATCATCTTCGGGTATTCGCAGTAACAAAAGTTTACCTCCAGAAAGAAATGGTGTGGGTATGATAAGGAGTGTGCTCATTGTAGCGGTCAAAGTAGATCCAGTCGCTCCTAATCCTAGATGCTCGGGATCATACTCAGCTGAGGCCTATGCTGGGACAGTGGGACAACTGGTTGTGGCGGATGCTGGAGCTGGCGGCCTGTAGGAGCTTTCCGCAAATGTCTTAGTGGCGGTACGCTCTCAGTAGTTATAAACTTTCCCATTTCAGCAGCCTGCTTCGCCAGTCTCTCCTTCTCGGCATCCTCCTATAACAATCTTCTCCCTTCCTCCAGTTTCTCATGCTCATCCTCAGTCAGGAGATCGATCTTTATCTAATTCTCATTCAAAGATCCCATATCTACCTGACATAGCCAAGCCTCATACGGGACCAACCATTCCTATGTTTGGGCTAACATCCGAGAGTAGTATCCAACTCACAAGATTCCACGAAATCTTAAGGCCTTGACGTACATATATCGGATATGCTCCTTTAAGGATGCCTCCACCCTGACCTATGCATCCTCAATTTCCTCTCTCAAACGGTCCACTTTCCTCTAGTGCTCGGCCTTCAACGCTTCCACCGAGCTCAATATATCCTTGTTACCAGCCTTAGTCTCCTCCTTAACCTTCTTGGCTACCTCCAGTTGCCCCCTCATCTCATTAACCTCCTCTTGAAGCTTTTGAGTCCACTCGTTCTCAGCTTTCAACCCCTCGTTCTCCTTCCTCAGAGCCTCATTATCTGTTTGGAGCTGCTATACCCTTTCATTGTCCCTCTCCAACTCAGCATTCACCCGTACCATCTTGGCTTTATCCCTCTTTATGGTCATGTTCTTAGCTATTAGTGAGGCCACTGTATCCTTGAAAGTTGAATTTTCATGTTCTACCTCCCTTTTCAACTTCACGTGCTCCTCCTTCAACTCCGTTGTTCAACAACAAGTAATCAGCACTCAAGTGTACAACTATAAGCAAATTAATAGTCATGCCATAGCGATCGGCCTTACCTATCTCTTTCTATAAATTGCGGACGGTGGTCCACTCTACATCAATAGTCAATCCCTAACTCTATATTTCCACGTTCTTCTTTCTAATCAAGTCCGAAAGGTGCAAGGAGTACTTAGTAAGCTCTTTGGCCTGGGAAAACATAGACCTCACCTACATCCACACCTCTTCGATATCTACCTGGGGGATCAGACTGATATCGGGAAGGAACACTAGTTCGCTGAAATAGTGATGGGGGAACTTTTTCTTTAAAATTGCTTTCCTCTACTCAAAAGAAAGCTCCTGGGGCTTAGGCACCACCAGATACTGCTTCTTGTTCTTAGCCATTTCCTTCTTTCTTGAATATCCTTGTGCTGACTCTTTCGCTTTAGTAACTTAGGTAGGAGCCGAAGGCGCAGTGTGAGGAGGAGCTATCGACGAAGAATGCCTGGTGCCTACTACATCAAACCGAAAATCTGTCCATCCGAAATGGGGTTAGAGGAGTTGGAGACCGTCGAGACCGGTCTCTGTGGTGATATTTTCCGCCATGATCATGTGAATATGGAGGTTCACCAAACAAGCTAGCTTCTTTTCTGAAGCTATCAAGAAAAGCACTTATCGAGGGCCGGTAACTCCCTGACCCATAACCGTGGCCTCCGACTCTACCTCCAGCCATATCACCCTCCAAGAAACAGTTTAAAGTTTAGCCTCAAGCACCTTACACGTACAAGAAAATGTTGCGTCATGTAGTGTTTATGAATGTGTGTAACCTAAGTGTTCTCTCAATAGACCAGATAACGGCACACCTAATGGAGCAAATTCCCAATGGCCAAACTTGTTTCCTCCATGCTTGTAGCACTTGACCAAAAAAACCCAATAAGCGGGAGCTTGTTTAACTCATCAAACTGGCCTTCTTTCTCGAGCGAGATGGTGGTCTCTGAGGGAGTTGCTGGAGACTGCGACTTAGATGACTCTCCTACCTGTGGTGCATCAATCGTAGGCAGAATAGGGGCACTTGATGGGTCCTCATCCTTGGAAATTGCCTCCTCATTGCCAATCTATCCTCCACTAGTTCATTTTTCGGCTTGGAGAACCTTCTTCTTTCCAAGTCTCCACCTTCCATACTCCTCCAACAGCCGGTCTAATTATCACCAGATCGTTAGGAGGCAATCCTGCATGGCGAAGCCGGTCTTGTTTTAGAATGCTCTCAATGGAATGTTACTTAGACGGATTCGCCTATAAAGATTCAAGGCGTTGCTAATAATTGATGTTTGTAAGCACCTCAGGATTTCTTATCAGACAAAAACGAAGCTAAAACTTAAGTCGTCAAACCCGCAAGTTTCACAGAAAAAGTAAAGCAGTATGCTTACTTCCTTCCAACCATCTCCTTGCAAATCCAGGAGGGCAGCACACAAGGAACCAGTCGTGCTTATACACGGTTAGCTTAGGTTATTTCCCGATAAAGAACTTGGTGCTGGGTGCAGCTTCCAGGAAATATTGAGACGGCGAACTGTTAACTAACCTCTTCAACTGAAACAAATATTGGATGGCCTCTCCGGTGGGTTCTAACAACAGGTACTCATTGTAGAGAATGTAGGTACTTAAAAGGGAGGCTTACGCATTTGGATAAAGTTGCGATGGCGCAAGGAGAAAGTAGTACAACATATCTCGAATAAAGCTGTTAGATGGGGGTACGCACCCTGTAATGCATACCTGCCTGTTCCAGGCAGTGTACCCCTCCGGTGGTGTGTGGGCCCTACCGTCCTGACAGAGCGCTAGAACATCTCCTTCGGGAATGCGAAAATGCAATGCCATGTGCCTTACCACCGTTGCATTCATATGCGATGGCACCAAATCCTATGGATTTTCAAGTATAATTATGCCTGCTAACATGTTCGGTGCCACCAACGCACCTACCTCAACAATATCTACATACTCTACCTCCCTATGCTCGACCGGGGAGTGTTGTCTTTATGGCTTCTCCCTATGATCAGACGCTTCCGACAAACTTGTCGCCTGAGAAGGAGTTGACCTTCCAGGAGTCGCAAGCACGCTAGCCTCCAAGCTAGCATCGCAAGTTGGATCAGATGTATGTGACGAAAGCAACGAAGCCCCGGCTTCCGAAGTCTGCTCTGTCATAGACCTTGTCTTCATTGCTAGCTCTACTTTCAACATACTAGCGTTAGATATCGCAGTTGTACAACTTGTACCCCTCGTGTTGGTGCAAACTAACATGTGCGTGCAGTGTTATGCATTGCTATGCTAATATAGTTTATAATTTGGAAACTTGGGACATAATGACAATCACTAGCCCCTAAGACTGTAACCGTCATCGTTGCCGACCAACTTCGCTAAGACTCGCATCGACTCAAGACGACTTCGTAATTGGAGTTAATAAAACATGTCCTGCAGTTTGATAGTTCAGTTACAGTCTAGTTATATGCTCTAAACCTAGTGCGAGGCTAGATCGCCAGCATAAACGTAATCAACGGCTTAATCGTGTAGTGTCGTAAGAGCAATGTGAATCCCAAATAAGAGAGTCAGAAAACCCATGGTCTCGGAAGAGGTGCGTCATGAGCCACTGGAAGGGGACTCAAAGTGCTTAGAACCACAGAAAGTTTCATACCCCTATAGGGGATATGAGATCTCATATCCAGTTGAGGGGTACGAGACTTAGCACCCACACAGGGGTACAAAGTCTAGTACCCCGTTAAGGGGTATGAAATCTTGTACCTACATAGGGGACGAAATCTCGTACCTCCTAGGGGTACAAGATTTCGAGCCCCCAACGAGGGGTATGAAATCCTCCTCTCCGAGCCCAATCTTCGACTCTCTCCCATCGCCTCGGCTCCCCTAAACGGTGCAAGTTCTCAACCCTCTCATCTCCTTCCCCTTTAAACTCATCCTCCATATTTTTTCGCCTCTAAAACCCTAAGCTCGGACCCACTTGTAAAATTCAGACCAAGCCTGCAAGAGTCATATCAGCTTCGAACTCGAGAGATGGCATCATGCCCGAAAAGCTCCGACCTTGATCTCAGGGACGTAGCCAACTTTGAGTTCGCTCCGAAACCCAACACTTTATATGAGCTTGGAGTCATGGTCGAGCTTAAGAGTGGAATCCAATGTCGCGGATTCGAACCCGTACCCCACCTTTTTTGTTTAAAGCTTCAGGAATCCAAAGAATCAATGTCGAGTCGAGATGAAGCGTGAATGAGAGGAAAAAAGTGAAAGGGAAGAGGTAGTGCGAATTTTAGAGAGAAAAAAAGAGTGGGCTTAGCCCAATGACTCTTCTTGCTCCCCGATGGAACACGAACTCTCGTACCACATTGGTACAATACTTCGTACCCCACTGGGATACAAAATTTTCGTATCCCAAATCGGGGATACAAATAAAAAAAGAAGTAAAGATAATAAAAACAAAAACGCATGTGTTTCTATATGCGTTTGTATACATATATAAACACATATGCATAAATTCAATATAAACATGCATGCGCAATAACGTATACACGACATTGTACCGACAAATATTTGTTACATTATGATGTAAAAGAAAGACAATAACTAACATTTACATTCATGAGTTTACAGGAATTCGATGATTCAACAAAATATTTCTACCAACTCAAAGCACATCATGTCAAGACAAGACGTACTTTGGAGGGCAAATGTTAACCGGCCTTTTGATTCGATTCCCAAGAGTATACAAGACATACTCGACTCAACACATCGCGCGATGTACAGCTCGAAGTGTCGCCAAAAAGCTATGGAAACAAGCCCGGAAAAGGATATGCGAATAAGGGTCTCACAACTCCCCGAAACAACAAGAAAACCTCGCCTTTTCTAAAAATTCGGACCCCACATGCACCTTCGACTCACTCGAATTCGTGCCCGAAACCAATGTAACAAAAATATATTATAACGTACCCCACCGGTTACAAAATTCATATCCCCGGGTACGAATTTTGTACCCCATGGGGGACGAAATTCATACCCCTATTGTGGGGTACATGTTTCTTTGGGCACGATGGTGGGGATCCGAGTTTCTGGGGGATTGCACTCTGGGATCCAAGATGAACTATAGCGGTCCTCTACTCGTACTTGCTCCCACCTAACCACTCCGATATAAATACCCCTAAGCTCACACTTCAAAGTGGTTGGAATTGGTTGATTTGGCATCTCTTGAGATTTCCAAGTGACCTCTTTAATGGCATCCATGCTTTGAGGAAGAAGAAGGGAAAAAGTGACTTTTTCCTTATATTCATATATGACAATTATAACCTCAAAATACTAAGAAATGTTTGTAAAAGGATGTCATGAGATAGCCCTAAGCTTATAACTCTTTATTGTCAATAAAATATCAACGACTCTTCCAAAGTGGACGTAGGCCCCTCACGGGACCGAACCACTATAAATCTCTAATGTTATTTACTGCTTTCCGCACTTATATTTCCACGCGAAACTATAATTCTTAAATAATTAAGAATCTTGGGTGTTTACGACATATTTTGCCGTTAACAAAATCAAAATGCTCCAAATACAGCTCCAACCTTATCCTAGCACATGCTTTATAAAATGACTCCAAGACTATATGCAAACCTTAACTACTAGGCTGCCCATGTGAAAAATTAAGGGCACCTAGAGTTTAGAAGGAAAATGATAAACTCCGAGTCAGTCATGGGAATGGTGTGAGAAACATAAAATGGTTGCTTTGAGAATAATGAAAAGAAATGCATCTCATAATACCACACGCAAGTGCAGAACGGGTTTTTCCTTTATGATAACCAAAATACTTACTTTGTCAAAATCATTGATATTATTTTTAATGTCTAATCTTTTAAAAAAATTCAAATAAACATAATTGAATTATCTAAAATAGTTACCATTATTAATTCTGGTGGCTATTATGCCTTTAGTTATAAAATCGTTGGCTCTTATTGGAGTTTTGGATGCCAAAAATGACCAAGGCAAAGGATCTTCCTTAACTGATGGGAACACCTCTAGAGGGATGCACCCGAGAGAAAACAACTTATGCTTTCTCTGCTATACAATGTTGGACCATTTCTATATGCTAACCCGCTAGCTGGCAGCACAAATATGAACGTTTCTTGGTTGTAACCGACCTTTTACCAAGAGCTCTCCTTCCATTATCCACATAAAGTAGAATTTTCCACATAAGTAAATACCTGAGCTCATACCATGGTATAACTTTTTATCTAGAAGGAAATGACCATACTCTAATGGAAGCGACCCATACAGCCTTGCTACAATAATCTTTTTTTAGGCCATTACGGAGTTGTGAGGCTTGAGGTCTTGTTAAACACAAAGCTACGCTTAACTAATCCATGCTTTGATCATCTGCAGCTCTTAACACTTCGCATGCCATACTGTCATTTCATAACATACAACCGATAATTACTAACCATATCACCTTTGAGCTCGTACGTCTCAAAAAAGGGTATTAAGCTACGATAATAAATTCTCTGCCACCAAACAGAGATATGTTTAGTAAAGATCAATCAACACATTACAAAATACACTGTTAGACACACATCCATACAAGTCCGTTCTGGAACTAAACGAAAATGAAGGCGCTTTATTCTTTGTCCAATAAAGGAGAGAAGCCCTTGTAAATCCAAAACTCTCCAAATACGTCCGGATCACTGTTATAAGTAATCTTATAGTGAGTGTATAGCCCGAGACATCAACAAGCAATCGTTCGTTGTGAAGCTTCCCCTTCTTCGGTGATCATATTCAATATCTCCATTTGTTCCAAATACGACGTAAAATTATTCAAAGTGGTTTTTCAGATAGGTATCCCTAATATCATTCTCTGATCTCTTTGTATAATTGTCATGGTTATGAAAACAATATGGACCATATAGGATTTCGACTAAGTGTCCTTTCACTTTAAATTTGGTTAATCAAAACCTTCTTAATCAGTTATCAATTTCTTATCCTTAACAAAATCCTTAATTTTTAAACTCATTAATCTAGGATTTCATTCCATTATATCTTTTAAACCAAGATCTATTAACCTTAATTAAGGTTCCTTTTAAAATCATATTTCAATTGAATCTTAATTAAAATATTAATTCTATAAATTTCTCATTTTAAAACTTAACTTTTAAACCAAATATAATTAAGCCTAAAATATTCTTAGTAATCATTCATTAATCTTTAACAAGATTCACTAACTATTTATACCTTAGTTTTTTCTTTTAAAACCCATCTCTAAACCGAATATCGTTAAATATCATTTTAATTAACCTTTAATCTGAAATATGAAAATCCTTCTTGAATTGCAAACATAGCTTAATTTTAGCTGGGTTAAACAATGATGTTGTTTAAGACACCATTCACAACGAACCCAAAACTAATTGATATTAGTATAAGATTTTAACAGAAATTATACCAACTTATATTCAATACCAATTCTCATAATCAACGAATATTATAATTGGAATAATTATATAAATATCTTTCAAATTCCTTAAATAATACAAGTCGTAACCACAAAATTTAGTATCAAATATACGAAAATCATTTCCATCCAAATCCAATTATTTTATAATTGGAAACTTAAATTGTATTAATTAATAAAAACTAATAGCCTTAATCAAAGTTTTATTTATCCACAAACACCTTGTCCAAAACATATCTTTAAACCCAAGGTAATGCATTACATCTTAATAATAATTCTTTACAACTTATCTTCGATAAGCCAAGTATAAACTTATTGGGTTAAGGATGACGTCACTAAAGACATCGTCCACAACAACCCAAAATCAGTTGATATTGAATACAAGATTTAGATAGAAATCATATTAGCTCATATTCAATATCAAATCTGGCGTTCAACAAATACTATAGGCAGAATAATGATATATCTACCTTTTAGATTCCTCAAATAGTATGAGTTCTATCTATGGAATTAATATCAAATATCCGATGATTATCTCGAAACAAATCCAATGAACTTAAAATTGAAAAAATATAGTCTATTTAAAGTTAAGTTTCCAAAACATTGTATTTATAGTATTCAGTTCTACTTTTAGCTAGGCTGAAAAACCCAAATTTTAATTTACTATTCAAAATTTCATATTTCTCATCCAAATTACATTAGAATAATTTATTATGATTTATCATAACTTTTCCATATTTTTTATAATTTTGATAAAGCCATTTATAACAGCTTCCAACTTCAATTATTGAACTGCAAAACCGCGATTTTATTTTAAAATTAAGTTGGACATAACTCCAAATCCTTATATTTAAATTTGAAATTTCCTTTCCCATTTGAAAATTATTATCATTTGAAAACAAACTTTTTTTGTTTTAGAAAATTCCAATTTAAATTGCATCCGGTATAACTGTTTGAAGTTTATGGTCGAAATTCGCGAACTTCTCTAGCGCGACAAGCTCTATTCGGACAATATTATAACTTTGTATTGAAATGAATCAGAATTTCTTCTAATATGTTTATAAACCTTTTAAAAACATATATACAGTCATTTCAAAACAATATTTCAAAATTTCAAATTCAATTATTTACCATAATTGAATATTTTAATGTTAATATGATATTATTATATTTCAAAATTCAAACTTTTAAATTTCAAACTTTCTGGAAATCAAAATAAATATTTTATTAGCTTATTGGAACAATCAATTTGAATTTTAAACATAGTTTATATAGCTAACTCAAATCCAAAATTTTAATTTCAATTTCAAATCGATTTAAAAATTTATCAAGCCATAGTATATCAAAACCTTTTTCAAATTGGTTTCCACCTTCTTAAAAGTAGTTTATAAACACTTTAATTTCATTTCCAAACTATTTCGGATTTAAAATTCCAATCTTTATTTTTGAACCTTATTTGAACTTTCAATAAATAAAAAAATCATTTATATTTATTAATAAGAAAAGGACTTGATTAATCCTGTGTAACTCCATAATTTAGGGTATAACAACCGAATAGTGACATACAAGCAATAGCAACAATGACAATCAAATAAATATCCATGACAAATATCAAAAATATCATTAACGAATGTTATTAACTATGATATATGTGTTACGGTAATCAACGCTTATCATATAAAAATGAAGCTAACTATACAAAAATTCAACCAACATTAAGAAAATATATCAAAATATCATAACAACTATACATATATATATATATATGTGTGTGTGTGTGTGTAGAGTTTCTCACCGGCATCTCTCCTCCGTCTGACTTTAACAGTTGAATACCGATGTTTATAGAAACATGACTCGAATTTGATTTTCTCTCTCTTATTTTACTATTCCCAATCTATATATTTTATTTATTTTTATAAGAAGGAGGAGGCATTGGGATGGGGTGGCTGAGGTAAGGTGATGGTGGAGGTGGCTAAGCATGGGGTGGTGATGGCCCGGCTAGGGGATGGGGTGGTGATGGCCCGGCTAGGGGAAGGGGTGCTCAGGGTGTTGCATGGTGTATGGGCTCAGGTGGGGGGTCTTGGAAGTGGTAGGAGCGTGCTGTGGAGGTGGTCGGAGCTTGGAGCCATGGATGGGAGGCCTAGGCCGAGAAGTACGAGATTGAAAGGGGAAGGAAGGAGGTAAGGGAATGTAGAAGAAGATAGAGAAGTTGGAATGGGAAAATGGTGTAGGGGGAGGGTGCCTTATATAGGCTTAAACAGAGAATTGAGGAAAATAAAACGTGACACATGGTATCCTAAGTGAATGTGTGCATCACAACACATAAGGACATGTGTCTTCCTGATGTTTATGCATATTCCTAACATTTAAATTGCCGCATCCATTTGTGTTGCTAATTTGCAACGCCTATTTTATGTTTCTAACTACAAATATCTGTGTTACCGAATAGCAATTTCAACATCCAATGATTAGTGCTAACAAAACCCGATAGTGTTATTAACTTATTTCTCGGTTAAACTTAAAAATTCAAAATAACTAATTTATTTTACAGGCTAGATTTAAAATTTATGTTTAACTAAAAAGATCATATTCAAAATGGTTTTATCAATACGTATTTGAAAATATTGTCATAACAAATGCTGATATATCCTATCGGTATTTATAGTTATATTTCATAGCTTTAAATAACTATTTTATCACTTAAACCAAATTCATATTAAAAACAATTTAAATTTATATCGGGTATTTATATATTTTTTGGGAATCCTGATTTTTAACTTGATCTAAATACTTGGTTGCTACATCCCCACCCCAAAAGGAAATTTCATCCAAATAATTTGAACGAAAAAATAAGCATAAGTTACTGACAAAATATCATACTATAGTCAGCCGAAAATGTCATGTCAAAATCAGTACACATACCAGAGCGCAAAATGCACTTGTGGTATAAGTCATATACATGTTCCTGTCATACCAACCTAAGTACGTACTATGTACTTTGTAACACCCCGTATTTTTATTGCAATTAAAAATGTGCATATAGAGATATATGCATAAACATAAGTAAAAATGAATTAGTAAATGTAATGCACGCATTGATAATAAAAAGAAAAATAAAAGGAAAAAAAGGAATGCATAATAATAAAGTTACATATTTAAAAGAGGGATGAATGCAATACAATGAAAATTTCATAAGAGAAAAGAGGAAGGTGGAATGCATTGAAGAGAATGTATGATAAGGATGCATTAATTAATAACATGCAAGTGAAAATAAAAGGAGAAAGCATCAACGCATTTAAAAAGGAACATTAGAAATGTATGCAATAAAGTAGGGAAATTTAATGCATGGAAAGAGAAAGTGAGCAATCGACGTAAGCAAAGAAAAGAAACATCATGAATGAAGAGGGAAGGTTGACATGTGACTAAAAATACGTTAAAAATGATGCATTAAATAAAAAGAAAATATTTCATGTGTGAAAGCAAGGAGGAAATTTTAGGGGAAGTTAAAAATAAGAGAAAGAAGGTTAATGCATTAAAATTAGGAAAGAATTTTTAAAACAGGAATAAAGATTTAATGTGAAAGGGGTTTTAATTAAAAGCGGTTTAGTGTGAAAGTGGGTCTTATATGAAAGTAGTTTAATTAAAATGAGTATAATAGGAAGGATGGTTAAAAATTGGATGTTAATTGATTTGAGAAAATTAAATGTGGAACAAAGTAAGGAACTGTTCGCATGTAGAAATATAGTATACATATAAGAATTGCCCATGAATGAACATGATTTGAATGGAAGGTTATGCACGAATAAAGAATAAAAGAAAGAAAGAAAAGTATATCAATTTCAAAATAAAGATGAAAAAAAAGAGAATTAATGTAAAAAAATTAAGGTGGTGCCTAATAAGCATACTTGATTGGTAAGATATGACAATGCATTCTTAGTTGGCTTGATCCTATTAGTTCAATTCAAAATTTTGATGGCATGGCAACTTCTGATTGGCTATACGATGTGGAGAGAGTAGAATCCATTAAGGAAAATAGATGGTTAGCATTGATTTAAACTTTTTATATAAGGAGACCTATAGCTCTTTATTCTCATTTTATGTTTTCTTCACTCTCTTCTTCCTCCATGAAATTTCTAAATAAAAATAATTATTAATTATAATGAAGTTTTAAAAAGAAAATTGTCATCAACAAATAAAAATTTAGAAATTAACTACAATGATAATTTAAAATTCAAGATCTGGACGAGGGGATCGACATTAATAAAAAGATTATTCGGAATCATGAAAAACAAGGTAAAAATTCTAGATCCAATCCATTCAAATTCCTACTCTTTCTTTCCCTTCTCTTTTAATGAAAATAATCGATCCGCGGTTATTAGGTTTTAAATCAAATTAAAGGGAAAAGAAAAACCATGGATGCTAAAACGGGATCAAATCCAAAATTTGGGCCACAACCTAGGGGATAACATGTTGTGGGCTTATTAACAAACTTAAATGGATTTAGTTATGTGACTGAAATTAATAAGCAAGAGGGACTTGGCAACTTGATTAAAAATTCAATATGACTGAGAATAACCAAGTTAAATTGAAACCCGTTAAGGTAAGGCAAGCGCTTAGAAGAATGTTTAGACATAGGGTCTAACAACATATTAAAGCAAGGCGCTTGGAGCAGTCCGCACGTTTGAGGAAGAATAACCAAACGAGGTAGATCATGTGGTGTTATAAGGCACGAGGGGGAGCGCACATTCATATGATTGTTCTGACGGCCCTGAAGGACTGGAAGGGGAAGCACGTGGCTTCCTGAGGTATGTAAGGTGCTCGTAGTAGTCCTCTGTGTGGTGGCAGATGCATTAGGCTGTGCTCGCAGAGGTTGGGTCTGCGCGTAACTACTAGGTGGGTGGGCCTTGACTGCAGAAGTAGCTATACAGTCAGAATGTTGTAATGCGGTGACACCAGGGTGATTCGGCGGTTGCCTTAACGAGGAGGCGAAGGGTCACGACCAACAAGGATAGTAGATCGTCGGATACCCGTCATTGGCAGTCAGTGGGATGTGGAAAGACAAGAGCTAAAATCAGTAGACCATTCACCCTTCACTATCGGGGTACGGTGGTTGAAGGAAGACACCAAATGGATGTTTAGATTGTTTTCTCTAGGGGCAGTCATTTAGCTCTTGTAGTCTTTACTAGTTGAGGGAGGGGCCGGGGTACGGCTGTTGCCACCATGAAAACAGACCCTTAGAATATCTATTGAGGCTCTCAAAGATGGGCCTGTACAGATATGGAAAATCTCCCGACCGAGTTTCACGTTTCTTGTATTGCCCTGCCATGGAACTTGGTGCACATTAGAAGACGTACGATTGAGGCATCAAGCTACAATTGAAGATACGTATGATGGACAATCTAAATACATGCACGGCGGCTCTGGGTGGTGTGTCGTAGACTTGAGGGCATTACTCCTGTATGAATCCTGATTCGAGCAAAGGTGGTAGTCCGTACGTAGCATAGTAATGACAGATATATGCGGAACGTAATATTGTTATCCGTACGTCACTACGGCATAGGATGAGGGACTGCGTATATTTCGATGTTGTTACGGTGGAGACCATGCGAGTGGGGTACCATGGGATGTACCTTAATATTGGGGGTAGCTATATATATTGTATAAGGTTAATCCACTGGGAAGTAAATAGGTGCGACGTGTGTGTAATCCTTGAGTGTTGTTAACCCAAGTAACCTAATAAATAGGAAAATGTGATTGAACGGTATATGTAGTGTTATCCAAAGTGTATAATTTAAATCTAGTCACCAGAACTTGTGTTCTGATCCCCTCCTCATAACATACGTAGGTTAGTTTTGTGGCAGAGACATGATAGCTTTGGATACTAGTTAGGCAGTGTTATTAATACGGTAAGGCTATAATTTGAGTATATTATATTTTATCCATTCCGCTGTGAGATGTTTTCTGAGCTCTGACATATTTTATTCTCTTTCTTTTCAGCAGGATACTAGAGCAAACCAATCCGAGCTTCGATAGATTGGAATTTTGAAAAAAAAATTGGTTTGTCAAAATTCGGGTTGTTATATCTGGTATCAGAGCTTAGGTTTAGGATTCCTGTATAAATAGTGAGTCAACATATTTGTATTTTTAAAAATATAAATATATTATATATATATATCTAGATCCATAGAGGAACTCACTAAACAGAAAGAGTATAATATGGTAAGAAATGGGATGCTTGTCTTACACACTAAAGGAAATAATATGGAAATTTGAGACCCTTAGGAAGTTTGGTTGGGAAGTGTACAATATAATTTGTATGAAAGAGAGATAAATCCCATATGTTGGTATTGTGGATTAGTGGGTTTGGCCGGAAAACCTTGTAAATTGGAAAAGGTTGAAAAGAGAAAAAAGGATTAGGAATACACACACACACACATATATATATATATATGTAGTTGAGAGAATTGACTTTTTGGGAGTGTCTAGGAAAGCCTAGAAAATTGAAACCCGCTTTGAGTCCAACCCCATTGTTAACTTTTAAGAACTTGAAATTGTAAAAGTTTTGGGAAAAGGGTTTATGGTGTTTTCAAGTCTTAATCTTAAAAATTATAGTTTTAAATATGTGAAGTATACATATTGAGCTTTAAAGTAAAATGGGATATATTTTGTAAAACAATGATTTCCTATTTTAAAAAGAATTCTCTCATGAAAAGCTTGCATTTTGTAAAGAAGGTTTTGAAATCTCTATTCTTTTAACAATAAAATTTTGATTATTGTTTTAAAAAGAAAATTTTATTAGGTGGACAAAATGAATTATGGAAAATTAAGAATAGAGTAGATGTTTGCACCTTATAGTAAGCAGTTGAACTAACATTGTAAGTAGAAACAATGTAAACCTGATTGGGAAATAGTTGTCCTTGTCTACTCCAGTTTTTGTGATTTGAAAAAAATGTTTTTCCTTTTTTTATGCTGTAACATGTTTCTATGGTTTGGCAGAAATAAGTATTATTTTAGAAAAATAATTTTTTCATAAGGAAAACAAAGTTTTAATACTTTTAACTTTCTGTAACACCCCGTATTTTCTACGAACTTAAGAATTACAAATCTAAGTGTAATTAAAATATAAAATAAGAATCATGGAAAGCGGGTTGCGCCATTGCGTTCGTCTCGGAATTCTGCTTGGAAACGAGTCCGAGTTTGCAAGAATCAGAGTCCGTATGAGGGAGATATGACCCTTCGAAGTTTCAGGAATTTTCAGAATCGAAAAGAGCTCGAATTCGAATTCAAAATTCGAATTCAAACCCAGAAGCGGGCTGGACGGGAAATTTCCCGCCCAGGACCCAGGTCGACTGGGGAGTCGACTGGGTAGTCGACCCCCCCCGACCAGGTCGACTGGGGAGTCGACTGGGCAGTCGACCGCCCCTAACCAGGTCGACTGGGCAGTCGACCTGGGGGTCGACCTGGTCCCCGAACCTGGTTTTGGGCCTGGGTGCATTCTTATGTATCTGGTCTTGTTTTCTGCCTAGATTCGTCTGCCTAAACCTATTTAAACAACCCCAAACCTAGCCTTCTCAACACACAATTCTATTCTGCTTCTACTCTACTTTTGTTCTAACTAAAAATAAAAATGGCGTCGCTACTCTACTGGAATCAAAACTAGAAGCTAATCAACATCAACCTAAGCAACTCAATTCAAACTAGAGATTAAAGCTTCTGCAACGATTCTACAACAATTAAAGTTCTTTCTTTAATCCAACCAAGGCAAGTACAGTTGTTTTCCGATATAAACGTTAATTCTGATTGCGACATGAATTGTAAATCTGAATCTCAGATTATATATGTTCTGTCCTGTTTAGATCTATCTTATTCTGTATCTCTTTCTTCTTTCTGTTCTATAGCCAGGCTACTACGAGCCTGTGCCAATCTCCTAAGAGATTAATGCACGGACGCTAAAATGTTTGGGATAAATAATGAATGTGGCATAATTGGACATGACTAATCTGTGACTGATTTAAGAAAAAGGACATAGGTTGTAAACTAGATTTAGATCTATGCATATTCTGTGAATTGGAAGAAGAGGAACCATGGTATGTTAACATGTGACTTGAGACATTGGACATAACGTATATTTTGAATTAAGATCTGTTATAACTAGATTGTTGGGCATATTGTTTATATAACAATTCATGATTTGAAAGAGATTATGACTTAGGTGTGAAGATCTATATTAAGATTTGATAACTATCAAATGTGAATAACACCTAAGTAGGAGATTTTTGAATATATGAACTGCATTGAAATCGATGGCTAAATTTGGTATAATTTATATGTGAATCTTTTGTACTAAGCAAGTTGAACTAAATTGGGACATGTAAATTATGACCATAATCTGTGACATGTAAATTCAATGCATACGTGGGGTATATGATCATAGTGTGAATCATGACAACTATTTAGGCATGCAAACTTAGGCCAAATTTATAATTAAGCAAGATATGTTTGTGAAACTTTAAGGAATGATTAAATCTGCTATATTTGCCTAATTTGCTAGTTCTGCTATATTTGCCTAATCTGCTAGTTCTGTTATATTGCCTAATCTGCTAGTTCTGTTACATTGTTTAATCTGCTAGTTCTGCTCTACTGCCTAGTCTGCTAGATCTGTTCATCTGCCAAATCTGTCATCTGCTAAGTCAGCTGAAAATGCCAAATCTGCTAAACTAAATCTATTGAGATGCCTAAACTGCTAAATCTGTTGAGATGCCTAATCTGTTATCTGCTAAATCTGCTAGTTTACTAAATCTGCTGAATCCGTTAAGTCGCCTAATCTGCGAAAATCTATTATCTGCTATATCTGTTAAGATGATATATTCAGTCTATTATTGACATGATTTGAATTAGCTATGAATAATTGACATGTATATTAGGCGTGGGCATAAATGGTAAATTATTAATTAATTGGCTGCAAAGATAAACATGGCTAACTCGAGGTTAGAATGAGTTTGCGGCGTAATTCTGCCCGGAACCGCCCGGCACATCCAGTGGCCGCAAACAATAGGTTCTAATGTGAGAAGTTAGTCATAACGTGCTTGAAACCCGAGGTTAGACTCAGTTTGCGGCAGAAATCTGCCCGGAACCAACCGGCCTAACCAGTAGCCGCAAACTGTCAGTCTAATGTGTGAGGTCTGGGCATTAATATTTAATTAATGAAAATCTGAGATAAATATGATGTCTAAAACATGTTGGGCGGATAGGATTAAACCCACTAGACTGATGAATTTAATTAATCTGTTCCATGAATCTGTAGGCCCAATTGCAAAGTTAGAAAAATCTGTAAATCTATTAAATCCGTATATCTGATCCGTTTGTCTGAAAACTTATCTGATCTGTGAACTAGTTGATCTGAATTATGTATGTATGAAACCTGTAAACAAGTTAATCTGAAATCTGTTAGTCTGGGGACACAAGGTTAGGAGGGGAATTACTTGTGTCATCTGTTGTTTGGGACCCATATTAGTCAGTAACCCTTTCTGGTATCAAAAATTTGACCCAACAGTAGGTAGGGTCCGGGCACGCTTACCGAACTAATTATAAGTGGTTCATTCTGATAATGGCGAGGGGTGTTGATGGTACATTCCAACCGGGTCATGTGCGTGCATGGATCCCGGCCTGCCTCTATGGATGTAAGACGCCGTGACATCTGTAAATAGGTCTGTGCCAATTGTTTGTCACTTTAGGGAGTGATACACCCTACTGTGGGGCCGACACAGGGTATTTATGTTTAGGGAGCCGATCGCTTGGGGTAGGGTTTTAGGGTACACTAAGTTCTGTCTGTTTCTGTTGGTACCGTCTGTTTCTGTTGGGTGGTAACACCTGTCTGTTTTCTGCGTGGTACAGTCTGTTCGGGTGGTAAAGGCCCAATTACCAGTGTACACCTAATTCTACATTCTGTTTCCGTAGGGATTAATCTGACTGTTTCTGTTGGGGTGGTAAAGGCCCATTACTAGCATTCTCTTCTGTGGAATTTATTCTGTACCCGTTTCAGTTTTAGTTTTAAACATTAGGGTGACACCTAATTCTGTTATACTAGTATTAGTGCAGAGAAGTGTAAAGCAATAGCTTATATCATTCTGTTCTTCTGTTATATCTGCTACACCTGTTACAGTTATCTCTCATCCAGTTTTATTTTCATGTCATGTTATTATTATCTGTTCATAACTGAAAATCACTGGACTTGCCAGACTTTTTGTCTGACCCTTGTTGTTTCGCCTCCTTTCTTTCGTTTTGCCCCCCAGGTTTTGTAGAAGGGAATACTCTAGCTTGATCCAGATTTCTTCTGCTTGAAGTGCTTAAAGTATGGCTTGTCTTCTTCTGTAGGGATTATGATTTTAAACTATGCATTCTGAAGGCTTTTGTACAAGACTGATATTTTGTACTTGAATTCTGATATTGTGATTTGAAAGGATGTAACCAAGCTTATTTCGGTTTCTGTTGTAATAAAGTTATAAATTTTTCAAGTACTGTTTTATCTGTCTTGTAAGTTTCTGTTCTGTTTACAAAAATGCTCCACCAAAGTTAAGGCATTACCTTTGTGAGTGACCTTAACGGAGGTGGGGTGTTACACTTGGTATCAGAGCTGAAGGTTACCAGATTAGATAGAAGTTTTTGAAAACTATTTTCAAAAAGGTTTTAAAAGGAAGTATTTTCAAAAGTAAAGTTATTTTGAAAAACATAATCCCCAATGGCCATATATCTTTATCTTTCGAATTCTCCATTTTGAATCTTTCCTTTTTTGTTTCAGCATGGCTGAAGATCTTAACCTTCCGGAGGGTGTAACGATACCAGGATGGTATAGGAGGTTATTAGAGACTAGGGCCACTGCAGGTCCAGCCAATGTTCCTCCACCACCAGTTGCACCCGCTCCTCCTCTTCCTCCTCCCCCTCCTCGCGCTGATACTTTTGCAAAGTCATGCAAGAAATTTAAGGCTATGGGTGGAAAACCTTTTCAAGGGTCAGAAACGTTTGTGGAAGCTAGAGATTTGCTTAAGGTGGTGGAAGAATTGCTAGAAATCTTTGAAGTAGAAGAAGGGAGGAAAGTCAAATTAGCAGCTTGGTTAATGAAGGGAGAGGCCTCGTTTTGGTGGGAGGTCACTAATGGGGAGCGTCCTGTTGATTCTTCGGCGGATTTCAGACGTAGGTTTGAGGCAAAGTTTCTCTCAAGGACAGAAGAGAATCTATACATGGAAAGGTTCTTGACATTGAAGCAGGGAAATCTATCAGTGAAAGAGTACGTCAACAAATTTAACCAATTGGCAAGGTTTGGCTTAGATTTGGTGAACACGCAGGAGAAGAAGGCTCTGAGGTTCGTTAATGGCTTGAATGAGCCATTGTAGGGGTTAGCTATGACCCACATCCCTATTGGGGCCACCTTTGAGAAGCTAGTAGACATGGCACTCATGCACGAGGAGAAAGGCGCTAAAGCTGATAAGGCACCCGAGAAGAAAGAGGCAAAGAAGGAAGAGCCACCGAACTAGAAGGCATGGCCCAAAAAGGAAACCCAAAAGAAAGATAAGGAGTCTAAAGATAAGAAGGAGAAAAAGTGTTTTACTTGTGGGAGCTCGACTCATCTGAACAAGGATTGCCGAAAGAGGAAGGGCACTTGCTTCAACTGTGGTGAGATGGGACACTTCGCCAGGGACTTCCCGAAGAAACGAGGGCAAGGGCAGAGGGCAGAACCCACTTCTGGAGGACAGGCGAATTGATAGGATAGAAATAAGAAAATTTAAGTAGAAAGTTTAATTTTCTTATCTGATTGTTGAGTTAAAACTCTTTCTGATTCTGGCATTTTGATTCTGTAATCGATACTCTGCACTTTAATACTAGTATTGTTTCTGATTCCGCTGTAGACCCAAATCCATAAGGGTTATGACTCATCTGTTTGTGATTGGGGTTTGAGAGATATTCGTGTTAGGCGTCAAGTAGGACGCATACATTCTGGGTTTTATCATGCTTAGTTTCCTAAGAATCAATTGGTAATCTGATCTACACCAGTAATCTGTAAATATCTGAATATTTCTGATAAGGTTAAGATTTCCAGTTTTGACATTATCTAAAGAGGGTAATCCTCTGGGTGTCAATCTGATGTTGGTTTTGGTCTTCGGGGCCGATACTTAGGACCCATGTCTAATGGGAACCAAGTTTTTGTTTTATCTGTACTCGCTTCCATCATTCGACTGTATCCTATCAATCGAATCTTCGAACTTTAGGTAGAAACTAATGGGTGTAAACAAGTGTTTGAGACATGTTATGTTCGATGGTTGCAAGTGGATGCAAGTGTTTGCTAGTGGTTGCTCGTGGATGCATATACACACACTAGGCACTAGATCGGCTCGAAAACACTCTCATACTGCATATGGATGTGTGAGCATTTTCAATTTTTGTGGATGCAAAATGATTGACTTAGCACATGGAAGTTGCATATGACTGAATGGTTGTGCACTCATATAGAAGTGATATGTATCGAGTAGGAAAATTGCATACATGTTGGACTCATGGCACTGGCATAATTCGCATTAAAGAGGTCAACTGAATCAGTGGACCGCATGATCTTTGCATTAGATAAGGAACATATACACACAATTTTGCATATGTTCATACAACATTAGAAGTTTCTAAGGACAATGGACGCCAGTGATTAATGATTAAGTAGATGAATGTTGGATGGTAGGACACATTCTTCTTAACTTGAAGATTTTGGGGACGAAATCCTTTAAGGAGGGGAGAATGTAACACCCCGTATTTTCTGTGAACTTAAGAATTACAAATCTAAGTGTAATTAAAATATAATATAAGAATCAGGGAAAGTGGGTTGTGCCATTGCGTTCGTCTCGGAATTCTGCTTGGAAACGAGTCAGAGTTTGCAAGAATCGGAGTCCGTATGAGGGAGATATGACCCTCAGAAGTTTCAGGTATTTTCAGAATCGAAAACAGCTCGAAATTCGAATTCAAAATTCGAATTCAAACCCAGAAGCGGGCTGGGCGGGAAATTTCCCGCCCAGGACCCAGGTCGACTGGGGAGTCGACTGGGTAGTCGACCCCCCCGACCAGGTCGACTGGGGAGTCGACCCCCCCCTAACCAGGTCGACTGGGCAGTCGACCTGGGGGTCGACCTGGTCCCCGAACCTGGTTTTGGGCCTGGGTGCATTCTTATGTATCTGGTCTTGTTTTCTGCCTAGATTCGTCAGCCTAAACCTATTTAAACAGCCCCAAACCTAGCCTTCTCTACACACAATTCTATTATGCTTCTACTCTACCTCTGTTCTAAATAAAAATAAAAATGGCGTCGCTACTCTACTGGAATCCAAACTAGAAGCTAATCAACATCAACCTAAGCAACTCAATTCAAACTAGAGATTAAAGCTTCTGCAACGATTCTACAACAATTAAAGTTCTTTCTTTAATCCAACCAAGGCAAGTACAGTTATTTTCCGATATAAACATTAATTCTGATTGTGACATGAATTGTAAATCTGAATCTGAGATTATATTTGTTCTGTTTTGTTTAGATCTATCTTATTCTGTATCTCTTTCTTCTTTCTGTTCTATAGCCAGGCTACTACGAGCCTGCGCCAATCTCCTAAGAGATTAATGCACGAACGCTAAAATGTTTGGGATAAATAATGAATGTGGCATAATTGGACATGACTAATCTGTGACTGATTTAAGAAAAAGGACATAGGTTCTAAACTAGATTTAGATCTATGCATATTCTGTGAATTGGAAGAAGAATAACCATGGTATGTTAACATGTGACTTGAGACATTGGACATAACGTATATTTTGAATTAAGATCTGTTATAACTAGATTGTTGGGCATATTGTTTATATAACAATTCATGATTTGAAAGAGATTATGACTTAGGTGTGAAGATCTTTATTAAGATTTGATAACTATCAAATGTGAATAACACCTAAGTAGGAGATTTTTGAATATATGACATGCATTGAAATCGATGGCTATATTTGGTATAATTTATATGTGAATCTTTTGTACTAAGCAAGTTGAACTAAATTGGGACATGTAAATTATGACCATAATCTGTGACATGTAAATTCAATGCAAACATGGGGTATATGATCATAGTGTGAATCATGACAACTATTTAGGCATGCAAACTTAGGCCAAATTTATAATTAGGAAAGATATGTTTGTGAAACTTTAAGGAATGATTAAATCTGCTATATTTGCCTAATTTGCTAGTTCTGCTATATTTGCCTAATATACTAGTTCTGTTATATTGCCTAATCTGCCAGTTCTGTTACATTGTTTTATCTGCTAGTTCTGCTCTACTGCCTAGTCTGCTAGATCTGTTCATCTGCCAAATCTGTCATCTGCTAAGTCGGCTGAAAATGCCAAATCTGCTAAACTAAATCTGTTGAGATGCCTAAACTGCTAAATCTGTTGAGATGGCTAATATGTTATCTGCTAAATCTGCTAGTTTACTTAATCTGCTGAATCCGTTAAGTCGCCTAATCTACGAAAATTAGTTATCTGCTATATCTGTTAAGATGATATATTCAGTCTGTTATTGACATGATCTGAATTAGCTATGAATAATTGACATGTATATTAGGCGTGGGCATAATTGGTAAATTATTAATTAATTGGACGCAAAGATAAACATGGCTAACTCGAGGTTAGAATGAGTTTGCGGCGTAATTCTACCCAGAACCGCCCGACACATCCAGTGGACGCAAACAATAGGTTCTAATGTGAGAAGTTAGTCATAACGTGCTTGAAACCCGAGGTTAGACTCAGTTTGCGGCAGAAATCTGCCCGGAACCAACCGGCCTAACCAGTAGCCGCAAACTGTCAGTCTAATGTGAGAGGTCTGGGCATTAATATTTAATTAATGAAAATCTGAGATAAATATGATGTCTAAAACGTGTTGGGCAGATAGGATAAAAGCCACTAGACTGATGAATTTAATTAATCTGTTCCGTGAATCTGTAGGCCCAATTGCAAAGTTAGACAAATCTGTAAATCTGTTAAATCCGTATATCTGATCCGTTAATCTGAAAACTTATCTGATCTGTGAACTAGTTGATCTGAATTCTGTATGTCTGAAACTTGTAAACAAGTTAATATGAAATCTGTTAGTCTGGGGACACAAGGTTAGGAGGGGAATTACTTGTGTCATCTGTTGTTTGGGACCCATATTAGTCAGTAACCCTTTATGGTATCAAAATTTTGACCCAACAGTAGGTAGGGTCCGGTCACACTTACTGAACTAATTATAAGTGGTTCATTCTGATAATGGCGAGGGGTGTTGATGGTGCATTCCAACCGGGTAATGTGCATGCATGGATCCCGGTCTGCCTCTATGGATGTAAGATGCCGTGACATCTGTAAATAGGTCTGTGCCAATTGGTTGTCACTTTAGGGAGTGATACACCCTACTGTGCGGTCGACACAGGGTATTTATGTTTACGGAGCCGATCGCTTGGGGTAGGGTTTTAGGGTACACTAAGTTCTGTCTGTTTCTGTTGGTACCGTCTGTTTCTGTTGGGTGGTAACACCTGTCTGTTTTCTGCGTAGTACAGTCTGTTCGGGTGGTAAAGGCCCATTACTAGTGTACACCTAATTCTACATTCTGTTTCCGTAGGGATTAATCTAACTGTTTCTGTTGGGGTAGTAAAGGCCCATTACTAGCATTCTCTTCTGTGGAAATTATTCTGTACCCGTTTCAGTTTTAGTTTTAGACATTAGGGTGACACCTAATTCTGTTATACTAGTATTAGTGCAGAGAAGTGTAAAGCAATAGCTTATATCATTCTGTTCTTCTGTTATATCTGCTACACCTGTTACAGTTATCTCTCATCCAATTTTATTTTCATGTCATGTTATTATTATCTGTTCATAACTGAAAATCACTGGACTTGCTAGACTTTTTGTCTGACCCTTGTTGTTTCGCCTCCTTTCTTCCGTTTCCTCCCCCCCGGGTTTTGTAGAAGGGAATACTCTAGCTTGATCCAGATTTCTTCTGCTTGAAGTGCTTAAAGTATGGCTTGTCTTCTTCTGTGGGGATTATGATTTTAAACTATGCATTCTGAAGGCTTTTGTACAAGACTGATATTTTGTACTTGAATTCTGATATTGTGATTTGAAAGGATGTAACCAAGCTTATTTCGGTTTCTGTTGTAATAAAGTTACAAAATTTTCAAGTACTGTTTTATCTGTCTTGTAAGTTTCTGTTCTGTTTACTAAAATGATCCACCAAAGTTAAGGCATTCCCTTTGTGAGTGACCTTATCGGAGGTGGGGTGTTACACTTTCGAAAGAAAAGTGAAAGGAAAAAGGGGCAAAACCATGTTTTTTGAAAAGTGATGGAGTAGATAAGGATTAGTACCTAAGGAAGGCGGGAAAAGTTAGAGGCTATGAAACAGGTAGCGAGGATTATCTTGAAATTATGGTAAGTTCCCACGGAATGTGTAAGCATAAAGGGGTCTAGGATTGTTGCTTGGAAAAAAAAGAGAGTATAGGCTAGTAATGCACGGCAAGGACTAGTAATGACTACTAGATAGTGAAGGGCAAGTAAGTGTTGAGAGTTTGTGGTTGGACTTTTCTTTAGTGAAATAGACGTAAGATACTTGGCCCTTTGTAGTTGTTGTGTAGGATGTTGAAAGATGGAAAGGCTTATTTGAAGAAAAAAAAAGAATAAGCTAAGAAAGAAAAATAGCCAAACTAAAAAGAAAACAATAAATCCAGAGAAGCAACAAACATGACGGGAAAAGAAAATGAAAATCTTACGAGAAAATGAATAAAAATGAATTTTTCCAATATAAGTTGAAAAAGAAGTTTTCTTATGTGGGCTGTGCTTGGATAGGAAAATAGGGATCTTTATAGAATAGTTACATAAAATCAAAGTACAATTAGGAAAGGTACATAAAAGAAAAACGGAAGATGTAAATTTTTCCGTTTTAAACCTTTTTGTAACATAAGAAATCAAATTTAGAAAATTAGCTTTTTCTATAATTCGAAATTTAAAGATGGTTGGTAGGATTTTAGATGCAACAATTGGATGAACTACGCTCTTATTCAGTAAGAGTGGGAAAATTTGGGTGAAAAAGGTATTTTAATTTTTAAAATATTGCATTCACATAGAACTGCCAGTATATTTAGGATGTGAGCATCATGTTTTAAAAGGATTTTTTTGATAATTTGCATACATATAGGAGGTACCACTTAGACATACATGCATTACTATGATGTATTGCACTTTGCACATGTGCACAATGTTTGCAAAAATTGGATGCACACAAGATGGATGAATATTATGCTACGTGTTATTTGACTTTACCCTCATTGAATTTCAGGGATGAAATTCCTTAAGGGTGGGAGAATGTAACACCCAGTATTTGTATTGCAATTAAAAATGTGCATATAGAGATATATGCATAAACATAAGTAAAAACGAATTAGTAAATGTAATGCATGCATTGATAATAAAAAGAAAAATAAAAGGAAAAAAAGGCATGTATAGTAATAAAGTTACATATTTAAAAGAGGGATGCATGTAATACAATGAAAATTTCATAAGAGAAAAGAGAAAGGTGGAATGAATTGAAAAGAATATATGATAAGGATGCATTAACTAATAATATGCAAGTGAAAATAAAAAGAGAAAGCATTAACGCATTTAAACAGGAACATTAGAAATGCATGTAATAAAGCATGGAAAATTTAATGCCTGGAAAGAGAAAGTGAGCAATCGATGGAAGCAAAGAAAAGAAACATCATGAATGTAGAGGGAAGGTCGACATGTGAATAACAAATACGTTAAAATGATGCATTGATTAAAAAGAAAATATTGCATGTGTGATTGCAAGGAGGAAATTTTAGAGGAAGTTAAAAATAGTAGAAAGAAGGTTAATGCATTAAAATTAAGAAAGAAGTTTTAAAAGAGGATTTAACGTGAAAGTGGTTTTAATTAGAAGCAGTTTAGTGTGAAAGCGGGTTTTATATGAAAGTAGCTTAATTAAAAAGAGTATAATAGGAAGGATGGTTAAAAATTGGATATTAATTGATTTGAGAAATTTAAATGTGGAACAAAGTAAGGAATTGTTCGCATGTAGAAACATAATATAGATATAAGAATTGCCCATGAATGAACATGATTTGAATGGAAGGTTATGCGCGAATAAAGAATAAAAGAAAGAAAGAAAACAATATCAATTTCAAAATAAAGATGGAAAAAAAGAGAATTAATGTAAAAAGATTTAAGGTGGCGCCTAATAAGCATACTTGATTTGCACGATATGACAATGCATTCTTAGTTGGCTTGATCCTATTAGTTCAATTCAAATTTTTAATGAAATGGCAACTTCTGATTGGCTATACGATGTGGAGAGAGTAGATTCCATCAAGGAAAATATATGGTTAGCATTGATTTAAACTTTTTATATAAGGAGACCTATAGCTCTTCATTCTCATTTTAGGTTTTCTTCACTCTCTTCTTCCTCCATGAAATTTCTTAAAAAAAAATTATTAATTACAATGAAGATTTCAAATGAAAATTGTCATCAACAACTACAGCTTCAGAAATCAACTGCAATGACAATTTAAAAGTCGAGATCTGGAAGAGGGGATCAACATTAATAAAAAGATTATTCAGAATCACAAAAAACAAGGTAAAAATTCTAGATCCAATCCATTCAAATTCTTACTCTTTCTTTCCCTTCTCTTTTAATGAAAATAATCCATCCACGGTTATTAGGTTTTAAATAAAATTAAAGGTAAAAGAAAAACCATGGATGCTAAAACGGGATTAGATCCAAAATTTTGGGGAATGCATGAAAGGTGAGTATAATGACCCAAACTCTCCCTTTTGGGAAAGCCCGGATTAAGTTGAGAACACGACAAATCAGAACACAAACAAAAGAACATTTCATTGCTTATTACAACAATTACACCAGAGTACAAGAATACAATAGAGTATGAATAGATATTATACATTCGACAACATCAGAGATCTACAAATTACAATGCAGCGGAAAATAATACATAACACAACTGAAAGAAATACACGGATACAGAGCATTCCAAATATAGCTCCAGCTGTAAACCAGGATCGTGTGAATATAATATCTGCAAAACCAAAACTACTAGCTGCCCGCGTGGAAAATAGGGGCTCCGAGAGTTTAGGTTAAAACAATAAACTCCAGGTCAGTCATGTGATTGGTGTGAGAACTAAAACAATTATTAATTTGATTTTACAGATAAGTAAATCAAGGGACCATGCCGTATAACACAGAACGGGTTTCCTCTCAAGAATACCAGTGCATATAACAAACAACGCAATGCTTTTTGGAAAAATGAAGCTATTATAAGACTCAGGTCCCATCACACAATGCAACGCAAGCCGGAGGATAGAGTTTTCCCTTATAATAGCCAAACATGTTTAGTACGTTTAAAACAAATCATTTTGATACTATTATAAGTGTAAAGTGTATAAAACAACTTCAAATATAAATGTATCAATCATAGACGGCATAGTATCCCATGCTACTATGTCGCCATATAGGTTTATAATTAAAACCGCACAATGTCGTATTGGAAGTTGGATTTCTATCTGTGAACCAAGGCAAGGGATCGTCCTTACCGCTTCGAGACTATCTAGCCCGAGCCTCAGGGTCAGAACGCATCGACCCTTGGATTGTCAGGGCCGGTCCACACAGAGTGCATTAAAATGCCAGAACAATGCGTTTCCCCGCCCTATGGGGCGTAAAACTGGTCCGTATATCGACCAAACCATCCATCGGCCCCGTAGTGACTGATATAACCGAGGCGCCTCGCTTTCCATCATCCACATAAGTAAAATGTCTGGGCTCCATACCATGACAACACTCCTAGATAGAAAGAAACGCATGTCCTCCCCGAAGTTCTCTCCCGTTTCTGGTTCACACCGGGGTGTGAGGCTCGCGAATTAACGCTATACACAAAGCTATGTTATATTAAAGTCGTGCTTTGATCATCATCCACAAGACTCTGCTTTTCAACAGAAGCCTTGATCATTTGCATCTCAGCATGCCACACAGGCAATTCATGCCATGCAACTGATGTCTATCAATCAAACAGAATGAATTCCAATGTCAGACACACATCCATTTACAAGTCCATTCTGGGTCTGAACGAAACCGGAGGCACCTTATTCCTCGTATATCCGGTCGATCTCTAAGTACGTGTAACACCCCGTATTTTCTATGAATATTAAAATAATGAATTAAAGAATGCTTAATTTTAAAAGTGGGAATTAAGTAAAATGGGTAGCGCCATTGCGTTCGTCTCGGAATTCTGCTTGGGATATAGTACGAGTTTGCATAAAACGGATACAGTATGAAGAAGTTATGGAGGTTAGAAGTTTTAAGTTTAAATCAGAATTAAATAAATAATTAGTAAATCAAAATTCTAAATTTAAACCAGCGAAAAGAAGTGGGCGGGAAAATTCCCGCCAGAGGGTGTCGACCCCCCTTTAGGGGTGCCAACCCCCCTGTAGCGGTCGACCCCTGCTGACTGTTCTAGAAAGTGACGATTTTCTGAGTTTTAGGGCTACGTGGCGACTTCTGATTGTCCTGTTGACGCATTTTCTTGGACTGGATGGTTTGGATGGATCCTATGTTGATCTAAAGGCTCTAATTAATCCTACACATCTATATAAGCACACATAAACCTTAACCATAACATCATAACCCTATTCTTTGATGCCACAATGTTGTCCATCTCTAAACTAGCCTAGCTCCTTCTTCTCCAAACTAGAAATCAAATTGGAGATCTTCAAATTAAAGTAAAGGTTTTCTGCTTCAATCAACAAAGGGAGATTAGAATCGCTACAACGTTAACTAATTGACCTTTTCTAATCCTATCACTATAAGTTCAGTTATTACTCAGATTTTAACACATAATAGAAATCATGACTGTAATGAATCGAATCTAGAACTATGCCTAATTGTAATGATAACCAATTCTAAATCATTCTTATTCTTTTGTCAAATCTGAGATTACCTATGCCTGTGAGACTGGTACTAATGATACAATTGAATCTATCCTGTTGTACAACAAATTGGTGATTCTTTTATGTTCAATTCTAGCGAAACTTTGTGCCTATGATGTAACTGTCTCAGTTTGCTCATATTTATTGTTAATGTACCACAAATTTATTGGAACCATGATTCTTGTGTTTGACACACCTTTACATGCTTATTCTCTCATGTCAATTCTTGCGTTTCTTCTCTATTCCCCTTTTCATTTTATTTTATGAATGCTAGGTTCATTTGGAAACCTAGTTTGAATCGTGTTATACGTATGATTGAAACACGGGGAATTGGGTATAACTTAATTGAATAATTTTGGGCATAACAAGTAAATGTGACATAACTTGAGTTAACTACTTGTGTAGATAATTGACATGCAAACTTGGACATGAATGGTAAATATGTAAATTAGCTAAAAGATGAACATGCCTAACCCGAGGTTAGATTGAGTTGCGGTGTAAGGCGGCCAGAACCGCCCGGCACATCCAGCGACCGCAACAGCAGATTTAATGTGAGAGATTCACGCATTAAGCCCAAAACCTGAGGTTAGAATGAGTTTGCGGTAGAAGTCTGCCCGGAATCGCCCGGCACATCCAGCAACCGCAAACAACAGTTCTAATGTGAGAGGTTGGTGCGTTAATTCATGAATTAGTGCTAATGAAAAGACATGCTAAGAATGGTAAGGTTAAGTTAACGTAGGTAACACTTAACCAATTCAACATGTTAATTAAACAAATGGGTAGGGTTAGGTTAAATTGAGAACACTTAACCGTTATAACATGTTGGTTAGGAAACCCTTGTAACGGGGACCCATTTCAGCAGTAACCCACATAGATGTATCACGGTACCCTGAACTAGGCAGGGTGGGGCACGATTACTGGGCTGATTATTAGCGGTCAAAATAACGCCAGGTTGTGCGTTAGCGTAGGTTCCGACAGAGTACGGACGTGCACGTGCTCCGAAGTGGAAAAATCAGGCACTGAGCATCAGTAGCTATACACTATGCATCTTGAATTGTGTCTGGTTGCCATCATAGGGATTGATACACCCCATGGTGGGACCAGCATAGGTATTTACAAACAAGTGGGGCCGAATGACACAAGTAATAAATACATGCGAGTAGAAGCCGATCGATAAAGGGATCATTTTATTATGAACACATGAGGCTAGTTGAACAATTGTTAGTAGGTGCAGAGAAATAGAAATGGGTGTGATAGCATATTCAATTTATCTTGCCTTATCTTGTCTTATGTTATCTCGTTACTATGGTATTGTCTTATATTCGGTTTATTCATGTCATGATCCTTTTTCTTGTTTACATGCTGAAAAATCACTGGGCTTACCAGGCTTATGTCTGACCCGTTTTCTTTCGTCTTCTTTTCTTCTGTCCCCCCCGGTCCACAGGGAGGGAATACTTCAGCTTTGTTCAGACCTTGTCCAGCTTGAAGAAAGTAGATGTATTGCTTGGATTCTCTTTTATTGGGCTATGGTTGTGGATACACTTTTATTGGGGATTTATGCCGCTTTACTACTGTTTTATGCTTCTTTATGTATTTGGAGTTTTTAATCAAGACAGAGGTTTTATTGTAATGACTTGGAAGTTGGGTTTTGAGACAATGGCTGTAATGTTTTGACTAAACCACGCTGCTTATGAAATAAGTCCAGTTTTTTCGCTGTTTGTATATTTGTCTTGTAAATTATCTGTATCTTTTACCTATAATGCTTCACTGAAGTTAATGCATTCCCTTTGTGAGTGACCTTAATGGAGGTGGGGTGTTTCACTTGGTATCAGAGCTGATGGTTACCAGATCAGATAAAAGTGTTTGAAAACTATTTTTCAAAAAGAAGTTTTAAAGAAGCATTTTCGAGAAAAGTGTTGTTTTATTTTAAAGGCATTTTCCCCGAAGCCATATGCACTATCTTTCTATCCTTTGTTTTGAATCTTTTCTTTTCGTCTCAGCGTGTCTGGGGATCTTAATCTTCCAGAGGGAGTCACAATACCCGGATCGTTCCGTAGGTATTTGGAGGCCAGGGCACCCGCCGAAGGCCAAGGAAACGTTCCTCTAGCTGTACCCATCGTCCCTCCTCCTCCTCCGCGTGTGAATGCTTTCTCGAAGATATGCAGAGACTTTCGATCTATGGGCGGAAAGAACTTTAATGGGACTGAATCATTCATGGAAGCAAGAAACTGGCTCAAGGAAACAGAAGATTTGTTTGTTATCTTCGAAGTGGACGATAGGCAGAAGATACAGTTGGCTGTATGGTTACTTAAGGACGAAGCCTCTTTCTGGTGGGAAGTTATTAATGCTGAGAGACCAGTTGAGACTTGGGAGGACTTCAGAATGAGGTTTGAAATGAAGTTCCTCTCGCAAGCTGAACAAATCCTACAAATGGAGAAGTTCTTGGCACTCAAACAGGGGAGCCTATCGGTTAAGGAATACGTCAACAGGTTCAACCAGCTGACAAGATTCGGACTGAAGTTGCGAAACACTCCATATAAAAAAGCTCTCCATTTTGCTAAAGGGTTAAATGAGCCACTGCACGGCCTAGCTATATCCCATATACTTATAGGCGCGACCTATGTGAGATTGGTGGACATGGCACTGTTACAGGAGGAAGACAAGGATGGAAAGAAAGAGGCACAGTTGGAAGAACCTCTAGACAAGAAAGTGGAGGGATTGCAGAATAAGAAGATGGCTTCCAAAAAGGGAGGGAAGAATAACAAACCCAGTGACAAGAGGAAGTGTAATTTTTGTGGCATACCTGGACATCTGATTAAGGACTGCAGAAAGAAGAAGAGAAAGATGGGTGGTCGTTTTCAATGCGGCGAGACATGACATATGGCCAAGGACTGCCCAAGAAGGCAAGGGCAAGGGCAGAGGACTGGATCTACTTCTGGAGGGCATATTCACGCTCTCACAGCACCTACACAGGAAAGAGGTAGAAATATTTCTGTTGAGAGTTTAGTTTGTCTTTCTGGTCATCCTGTTCGTACTCTTTTTAATTCTGGCACTTCGCACTCTTTTATATCTACTGCCATAGTTGAATCTCTGCACCTAGATATCAGTATAGTAGTGGATCCCATGGTTGTTTCAAATCTAATTGGGGGTTCGGCTTGTTTATCAATGATTTGTTTGGATTTGGAAATTTCTATACTAAGCGTTGGGTTTAGATGTAATGCTTATGTTTTGGGTTTCACGGGCTATGGGTTGATTCTAGGCATGGATTGGTTATCCAGTAATGGTGCCATCCTTGATTGTGAAAAGAGAGTGGTTAGACTTATGACTCGCCTCAGTAATACTCTCGAAATCTCTTGTACTCCTATGAATTCTGTTATGCTTAGCTACCTAGAATCTCTTGATGCGTCTGTTGAAAATTTGCACTCGGATGTCTTTGAAGAAGTGAAGGGTTTAGCACCAAAGCGAGAGATAGATTTCCGCATATACCTAGTTGATAATGCAAAACCAGTTGCTTTACCTGTTTGACACATGGCTCCAGGGAAAGGAAGGAGCTCAGCAAGCAAGTTAAAGAGTTGCTCGAAAAGGGGTTCATAAGGCGGAGTATTTCTGAATGGGGTGCTCCAGTAGTGTTCACAACCAAAGCGGATGGTTCACTTCGCCTATGCCTGGATTATAGGGAGCTAAACAAGCTGACCAAGAAGAATAGGCACCCACTCCCAAGAATAAACGACTTGTTCGACCAGCTCGTAGGTGCATCAGTTTTCTCCCAACTAGATTTGGCTACCGGATTTCATCAGCTAAGAGTGGCTGAAGACAGCATAGATAAGGCCGCGTTCAGGACCGCGGATGTTTTCTTTAAATGGCTTTTCATGCCTTTCGACTTGACAAACGCACCCGCCTATTTCATAGACTTGATGAGTAGGGTGTTTAGGGAGTTCCTTAATAAGTTTGTAGTGGTCTTCGTGGATGACATTTTGATTTTCTCAAAAAGTGAGGAAGAACATGCTTTGCATTTAAGGGAAGTTATGGATATTCTTCGAGCACATCGGCTGAAAGCAAAATTCTCCAAATGCCATTTTTTGAGAGAAGAAGTAAGGTTTCTTGGACATGTGGTGTCCAAAGCAGGAATAGCCATGGATCCCGCAAAAGTAATTGCGGTGCAAGATTGGAAGATTCCAAGGAATGCAACCGAAGTACGAAGTTTTCTCGAACTAGCGGGCTATTACAAAAAGTTCATTAAAGACTTTGTAAAAATCTCAGCCCCACTTACTAGATTGGCGAAGAAGAACGTAACTTTTGCTTGGGATTTGGACTGTGATTTTGCTTTCCAATGATTGAAGAGGGCTCTAACAGCTCCGGTTCTGACATTGCCTGATGGAAGTAAGATGTTTACAATATACACAGACGCATGCGGCACGGGGTTAGGCGCTGTCTTAATGCAAGAAGGTAAGGTTGTTTGTTATAGAGGAAGGCAATTAAAGGTACATGAAAAGAACTACCCAACTCATGATTTGGAACTAGCTGCCATTGTTTTTGCTCTTAAGTCATGGTGTCATTACCTACTAGGAGAAAGGTTTGAATTGTTTACTGACCATAAATCATTAAAATACCTTTTCTTACAGAAAGATCTTAACTTAAGACAACAAAGGTGGATGGCATTTCTTACCTCATACGATTTGAGATTTCTTATACCACTAGTAAGGGTAATGTGGTAGCAGACGCCTTAAGTAAGAAAAGACTGACCTTAAGTCCTCTCTTTGTAGAAAGGCAAAACTTGGAGTACATAGCAACCTTTGACTTTAGACCCCCTTTGAGTTTGTACCTGGTTTGTTAGCATCGCTAGAGGTGTGGCCTACACTTTTGGACTCAATAGGAGCTGCGCAACGTGAAGACCCTCAGATAGTTGATGTTATGGATAATTTAATTAGACGTGAGACTTTTAGTCACCTCAATAGATACTCCATAGATGACAAGGGTTGGTTGAGATGGGATGGAAGACTATGTGTCCCACAAGCAAGGGATTTGGTGAAGACAGTTCTTGAAGAAGCACACCATTCTGAGTTGAACATACACCCAGGTAAAGACAAGATGTATAAAGACATAAAAAGGGTTTTCTTTTGGAATGGCATGAAAAAGGATGTAGCTGAATTCGTCTCTAAGTGCTTGATATGCCAGCAAGTCAAGGTAGAGCAGAAGAAGCCTGGTGGTCTGCTTCATCCTTTAGAGGTCCCACAGTGGAAATGGGATAACATTTCGATGGACTTTATAGATGGGTTGCCTAGGTCAAGAAGGGGCGATACCAGTATTTGGGTAACAGTTGACAGGCTCACTAAAAGCGCTCACTTTATACCTGTTAAGAGTAGGAGGACTGCCTCATCGTTAGCATCCATTTATCTTAAAGAAGTAGTTAGACTGCATGGGATACCCTCTAGCATATTAAGTGATCGAGATCCTATCTTTACGAGTGAGTTTTGGAAGAGTTTGCAAGAGGCTGTAGGCACACAGCTATGCTTAAGCACTGCCTATCACCCTCAAACCGATGGTCAGACTGAAAGGGTGAACAGAGTGTTAGAAGATTTTTTGAAATTGTGCATTCTTGATTTTGGAGGAATGTGGGAAGGTCATCTTCCTTTGGTGGAGTTCACCTACAATAATAGCTACCAAACCACCATAGGCATGGCACCTTTTGAGGCCTTATATGGAAGACCATGTCGATCACCAACTTGTTGGTGGGAATCTACAGACAAGCTCGTACTTGGGCCCGGCATGATCAGAAAGACTTCGGAGAAGGCGGACTCAATACGAAGATGAATGAAGGCCACACAAGATAGAAAGAAGTCCTACATGGATAAAAGAAGGACCGACCTTGAGTTTAAGGTTGGAGATGGGGTTTTCCTTAAAGTATCTCCTTTGAAGAATGTCATTCGCTTTGGATCCGTAGTAAAATTGGCACCAAGATTTGTAGGGCCATTTCCTATCATTGAGAGGTTTGGAACGATGGCTTATAGAGTAGAGCTGCCCGAAAGATTGGCTGGAGTTCATAATGTTTTTCTTGTTTCTCATCTACGAAAGTATTTATACGAGTCTGCGGAAGTTGTGGAGCCAAGCATACTAGAGGAAGTAGAAGTGGAACGAGAAGCGACGGTGAGAAGAGTTCCAACTCGTATCTTGGGAACAGAAGTTAAAAATCTACACAATCGTGAGGTCAAGCTAGTTAAAGTACAATGGAGTGATGCTGAATAAGACGCGACTTGGGAGACTGAAGACAAGATACACGCAGCCTACCCTTTTCTTTTTGAGGGTACATCCTTGATCTCTTTTTCCATAAGTTTATGCATGCTTGTATCTATCTTTCTCCTTGGTCCTTTTCAAACCAATGAATGTAAACATATATTTGAAACATGTTATGATTGAGGTTTGCAAGTGGTTACAAGTGGTTGCTCGTGGACGCATATACACACATTAGGTACTAGATCGGCTTAGTCACTTTCATATTACATATGCACATATGTATTTGTATATGGATTAAAACTTGATGTGTTATCATATGGATGTTGCATTTGTATGAATGATTGTGCACTCATGCAGAAGTTATAAAGTATTATTAGGAATAATTGCATACATGATGGACTCATGGCACTGACATAATTCACATTAAGGAGGTCAACTGAATCAGTAGACCGCCTGATTTTGCATTAGATAAGGACATATACACACACTATGCATATAAACATGAAAGCATTAGAAATCCTTTTAGGGACTATGGATGCCTGTGATTGATGGTTGAGTAGATGGATGTTAGATGTTAGGATACATTCTTCTTAACTTAGAGATTTCGGGGACGAAATCCTTTAAGTAGGGGAGAATGTAACACCCCCCGTATTTTCTATGAATATTAAAATAACGAATTAAAGAATCCTTAATTTTAAAAGTGGAAATTAAGTAAAATGGGTAGCGCCATTGCGTTCATCTCGGAATTCTGCTTGAGATAGAGTCCAAGTTTGCATAAAACAGATACAGTATGAAGAAGTTATGGAGGTTAGAAGATTTAAGTTTAAATCAGAATTAAATAAATAATTAATAAATCAAAATTCGAAATTCAAACCATGGAAAAGAAGTGGGCCGGAAAATTCCCGCTAGAGGGTGTCGACCCCCTTAAGGGGTGTCGATAGAGGTGTCGACCCCCCTATAGGGTGTCGACATAGGTGTCGACCCCCTGTAGGGGTTGACCCCTGCTGACCGTTCTGTACTGTGACGATTTTCTGAGTTTTAGGGCTACGTGGCGACTTCTGCTTGGCATTATGACGCATTTTCTTTGACTGGATGGTTTGGATGGATCCTATGTTGATCTAAAGGCTCTAATTAATCCTACACATCTATATAAGCACAAATAAACCTTAACCCTAACATCATAACCCTATTCTATGATGCCACCATGTTATCCATCTCTAAACTAGCCTAGCCTCCTTCTTCTCCAAACTAGAAATCAAATTGGAGAGCTTCAAATTAAAGTAAAGGTTTTCTGCTTCAATCAACAAAGAGAGATTAGAATCGCTACAACATCAACTAATTCACCTTTTCTAATCCTATCACTATAAGTTTAGTTATTATTCAGATTTGAACACATAATAGAAATCATGACTGTAATGAATCGAATCTAGAACTATGCCTAATTGTAATGATAACCAATTCTGATTCATTCTTATTCTTTTGTCAAATCTGTGATTACCTATGCCTGTGAGACTGGCACTAGTGATACAATTGAATCTATCCTGTTGTACATCAAATTGGTGATTCTTTTATGTTCAGTTCTAGTGAATCTTTATGCCTATAATGTAAATTCCTCAGTTTGCTCATATTTATTGTTAACGTACAATAAATATATTGGAACCATGATTCTTGTGTTTGGTACACCTTTACATGCTTATTCTCTCATGTCAATTCTTGCGTTTCTTCTCTATTCCCCTTTTATTTTATTTTATGAATACTAGGTTCATTTGGAAACCTTGTTTGAATCTTGTTATACGTATGATTGAAACGCGGGGAATTGTATATAACTTAATTGAATAATTTTGGGCATAACAAGTAAATGTGACATAACTTGAGTTAACTACATTTGTGGATAATTGACATGCAAACTTGGACATGAATGGTAAATATGTAAATTGGCTACAAGATGAACATGCCTAACCCGAGGTTAGATTGAGTTGCGGTGTAAGGCTGCCCGGAACCGCCCTGCACATCCAACGACCGCAACAACAGATCTAATGTGAGAGGTTAGCGCATTAAGCCCAAAACCAGAGGTTAGATTGAGTTTGCGGTAAAAGTCTGCCCGGAACCGCCCAGCACATCCAACAACCGCAAACAATAGTTCTAATGTGAGAGGTCGGTGCGTTAATGAATGAATTAATGCTAATGAACAGACATGCTAAGAATGGTAGGGTTAAGTTAACGTAGGCAACACTTAACCAATGCAACATGTTAATTAAACAAATGGGTGGGGTTAGTTTAAATTGAGAACACTTAACCGTTATAACATGTTGGTTAGGAAATTCTAGTAATCGGGACTGTGACACCCCATCTCCATTAAGGTCACTCACAAAGGGAATGCCTTAATTTTGGTGGAGTGTTAATTGTGTATAGAAAAGTAAAGTAAACAAGACAGATAAATATATTGGTACTTGGAAAATAGAAACAACTTTTATTGCAGCAGAGAAATAGTTTGGTTACATCACATCAAAAACCAACTACAAAACCAAATACACTTATTATCCATCTTGACAAATAAGTTCTGAGTACATAAAATAAAAGACATAACCCCAACATAAAATAGCCATAAATAAGATGGGTTGAACTTTACTTCAGCAATCCAAGTAACTTCCAAAAGAAAGAGATAAAGCTGTCCAAATCAAGCTCCACTAGTACTAGTCCCACCCTGAGCACCTGGGGGGGGGGGGGGGGAGAGAAAGGAAGAAAAGAGGTGGAAACAAAGGGGTCAGACATAAAGTCTGGCGAGTGCAATAATTTTAACAATATAATCATTAAAGTAACTAGGATAAGGCATAAGCCGGTAAATAAGGAAATGACTGTGAACAAATGGGCATGACAGAGCAAACAAAGGAAATAAGATGAACAAAGATAACGTTAAAGGCGCACCTAATCATTGTAAGATAATTACTACATTGCACCACACCAAACACCCTAAAAGTTAATCCCCACCTACTAAACTTAGTAATCATAATATTAGTTTCGTGTACCCCTAGCTGTCTATATAGGTGCCGCCTTCCCCTATCTCCACTAGGTGTACCCACTACCCCCATGCGATCGGCTCCCAAACTCGTAGATACCTGTGCTGGTACCACAGTGGGGTGTATAACTCCCCAAAGAGGCAACCCGATACCACCAAAGATGCACGACTTATATCTACACGTTGCAACAATGTCTTACCTACCAGCCCGGGCCTAGGCATGCACATGACCCCGTTGGACTTGCGTTGCCACCGCTAACCCGTTTTGACCTCTTACAATCAAATCCAGTAAGTGTGTCCCATCCTCGACTTGGGTCGAGCTCACAAAGATACTTAATGGGTTACTGGTTTGAAAAGTCCCCCCATGCACGACACAAGCTTTCCACCTATGCTTGGTCCCCACTAAGGTTTCTCACTTAACACCATTTTTATTCATGTCTTCTTACATGTTTCAACTTGGTTAAGTGCATCTAATCGTTTTTCACATGCCACCCAAGGCACCTACTTAACCCACCATGTCCCACCACATGTTTATCTGGTTAAGTGTTACTTAATTCATTAGAACCGTAACCTTGTAATGACCTCCCACATTAGACTGACATTTACGGTTGCTGTACTTACCGGGCGGGTTCAGGCAGTCTTATACTGCAAACGAGCCTAACCTCGTGTCTTTACAACTGTTACGCATTTAATTCATGTCTCTGAACTCTCACATTAGACTGGCATTTGTGGCTGCTGGATTTGTCGGGCGGGTCCGGGAAGTCTTACACCACAAAAGAGTCTAACCTCGTGTCTTAGGCGGTTTATTACTACACATCTTTATTTAACCCAAAATTGGATTAATATCCCTATTCAAATTTGTAAATAAATTCCAAATTTACTTATGTCCATAGTTGTCTCTTAAAATTATGTCCATAAATACCAATTATGCCAATTATTGTCTTAAATTAATTATATGCCTTTTTTAAGGCCATTTATGCCAATTTCACCATTTTTATGTATATTCAATATTACCCCATCGTCCCCACGCTATTCGTACGTTTTCATATGACATATGTTAGACTCGCAAATAGTTTAACTCATAAAAAGAAAAACAACATCACGTAACACATAAAATAGATCTAAGGATTATGACATAAGGTTACATAGCCAATAACTTGCATATGAATTTCATTCAAACTAGCATATGATACAAAACTAGCATAGGTGATGGACATAAACTTGCATAGCTTATGTTCTTCTATAGATCCATACATAAAGGTGTGAACTTGCATATGGATCTAAACATAAAGGTGTAATCTTGCTTATGGATCTAATCATAAAGGTGTGAACTTGCATATGGATCTAAACATATAGATTAATGTCACATAAACTAGCATGTGCATATACATGTTTCACATACATTTTAACAACCCAAACTTGCATAAGATTCATATAAGAATATATGATCCAATCACCACAAACTTGCATAGGATATATGATTCAACTTGCATAGGATTCACATAAGAACTAACATCTGATCCAACTTGCATAAAATTTACATAAGAACTAACATATGATCCAACTTGCATAAAATTCACATAAGAACTAACATAAGATTCAACACCACAAACATACATATAATTTACATCACATGATTCACAATCATATTCTTATGATCCCAATTATATCTTATCATAATTAAATTAACGAATTATCTTGTGAAAGCTATCATACTCACAAAAAAAGAATAGTTTTGCCTTTTTGGAATCTGTATTCTAAAATTGATTTAGCTCGCCTTTGAAGTAGACAAATTCGTTGTTGTTGTTGTTATAGACTAGAGTTGAATTGAGTTGATTAGCTTTTCTTTGCTTCTAGTTGGTGGCGGCTACTCTAGGTTGCGGAGTGATAGCATGGCGACCATGGTTCTAATTTTTATTAGGTTTAGGGTTTGAGTCTACATGTGTTTATATAGAGAATAGGATTAATTTAGGCCATCCGATCAACCTAGAAGCAACCTGAACCATCCAAAAAGCCAACTCAGCCCTAATGACTCAGCAACAGCTCAGAATTGGGCTTAATTCAAATCTGCCTGAGAGGGGTAGGTCGACCCCCAGGTCGACCTATAGGGTAGGTCGACACTAATGTTGACCCCCTGGTCGACATGGCCTGGGGCGGGAAATTTCCCGCCCTACCCGGTTCTGAGTCTGAATTCGTTTTTGAATTTAAATTTGAATTTCTGGAAACTCCCGACAGCCATAACTTCTTCATACGAAGTCCAATTTACGCAAATTCGGACTCTATCTCAAATAGAATTCCGAGATAAACACAATGGAGTAACCCGTTTCCCTTGGTTCTCACATTTAAAATTAATTATTCCTCAATTCGTTAGTTTAATGTTAACAGAAAACACGGGGTGTTACATTCTTCCATCCTTAAAGGATTTCGATCCCGAAATCTTCAAGTTACGAAGAATACATATCCTACCATCCAATCATCCATCTACTCAACCATCAAACACAGGCATCCATTGTCCTTAAAAGACTTCTAATGCTTTCATGTTTATATGCACAGTGTGTGTACATGTCCGTATCTAATGCAAAATCAGGCGGTCTCAGTTGCCCTCCTTAATGCAAATTAAGATAGTGCCATGCGTCCATTATGTATGCAAAAGATCCCTAATGATACATATTATTTCTACATGCGTGCACAACCATTCATCCGAATGCAGCATCCATATGATAACACAACCATTATACATCCATTAACCTAAATAAACACACATTTATATGCAGTATGAAAGTTATTGAGCCGATCTAGTGCCTAATGTGTGTGTATATGCATCCACGAGCAACCACTAGCAAACACTTGCATCCACTAGCATCCATCAATCATAACATGTTTCAAATACATGTTTACATCCATTGGTCTCTACCTAAGGATAAAGAATATAACCGTGGAGATACACTAAAAAGGTAGATACAGGCTTGAATAAACTTAAGGAAAAAGAGATCAAAGATGTACCCTCAAAAAGAAAAGGGTAGGCTGCACGTATTTTGGCCTCAGTCTCCCAAGTAGCGTCTTCCTCGGCGTCGCTCCAATGAACTTTGACAAGCTTAACTTCACGGTTGCGTAGCTTTTTGACTTCCATCCCCAAGATACGAGTTGGAGCCCTCCTCACGGTCGCTTCTCGTTCCACTTCGACTTCCTCTAGTATGCTTGGCTCCACAATTTCTACTGACTCATGTAAGCACTTTCGTAGCTGAGAGACATGAAAAACATTATGAACTCCAGCCAGTCTTTCAGGCATCTATACTCTGTAGGCCATCGTCCCAATCCTTTTGATGATAGGAAATGGTTCTACGAATCGTGGTGCCAACTTTCCTACGGACCCAAAGAGGATGACATTCCTCAAAGGAGATACTTTAAGGAACACCTTATCCCCAACCTCAAACTCAAGGTCGGTCCTTCTCTTGTCTGCGTAGGATTTCTGTCTATCTTGGGCAGTCTTCATTCTCCTTCGTATCAAGTCCACTTTCTCTGAAGTCTCTCTAATCATGTCCGACCCAAGTATAAGTTTATCTGTGGACTCCCACTAACAAGTTGGTGATCGACATGGCCTTCCATATAAAGCTTCGAAGGGTGCCATACCTATAGTGGCTTGTTAGCTATTATTATAAGCGAATTTCACCAATGGGAGATGATCCTCCCATGATCCTCCAAAGTTAAGAATACATAGTCTAAAAAGATCTTCTAGTACTCTATTCACCCTTTCCGTCTGACCATCGGTTTGAGGGTGATAGGCTGTGCTTAAACATAGCTGTGTGCCTACAGCCTCTTGCAAACTCCTCCAGAACTCGCTTGTAAAGATAGGGTCTCGATCACTCACTATGCTGGAGGGTATCCCATGGAGTTGAACTATCTCCTTAAGATAAATGGAGGCTAAAGACGAGGCGGTCCTCCTACTCTTGACAGGTATAAAATGAGCGCTTTTCGTGAGCCTGTCTACTATTACCCAAATATCGGTATTGCCCCTCCTTGACCTAGGAAACCCATCAACAAAGTCCATCGAGATGCTTTCCCATTTCCATTGCGGAACTTCTAGAGGATGAAGCAAACCACTAGGCTTCTTTTGCTCTGCCTTGACTTGCTGGCATATCATGCATTTCGAAACAAATTCAACTACATCCCTCTTCATGTCATTCCAAAAGAAAACGCTTTTGATATATTTATACATCTTGTCTCCACCGATGTGTATGGTCATCTTGGAATGGTGTGCTTCTTCCAGAACCATCTTCACCAAATCTCTTGCTTGTGGGACGCATAGTCTTCCATCCCGTCTCAACCAACCCTTATCATCGATGGAGTATCTATTGAGGTGACTAGAAGTCACTCCCCTAATCAGCTTATCTATCATATCAACTAGCTGAGGGTCTTCACGTTGCGCGGTTCCTATTGAGTCCAACAAAGTAGGCCGCACCTCTAGCATTGCCATCAAGCCAGTCACAAAATCAACAAAGGGTTTAAAATCAATATTTGCGATGTACTCCAAACTTTGTCCTTCTACAAAGAGAGGACTTAAGGTCAACTTCTTTCTACTTAAGGCGTCTGCTACAACATTGCCTTTTCCAGGAGTATAGGAGATCTCAAAGTCGTATGAGGCAAGAAACTCCATCCATCTTTGCTGCCTTAGATTGAGGTATTTCTACGAGAAAAGGTACTTCAACGATTTATGGTCAGTATACAATTCAAATTTCTCACCTAAGAGATAGTGGCGCCAAGACATAAGCGCAAAAACGATGGCTGCTAACTCTAGATCATGGGTTGGGTAGTTTTTCTCATGCACTTTCAACTGCCTTCCACCATAAGCTACTACCTTCCCTTCTTGCATCAAAATAGTGCCTAGTCCCGTACCGCATGCATCTGTGTATAACGTAAACATCTTGCTCCCATCTGGTAATGTCAAAACTGGGGTTGTTGTCAGAGCCCTCTTCAACCGTTGGAAAGCGACTCTGCAATCCAAATCCCAGGTGAAAGTCAGGTTCTTCTTCGTTAACCTTGTAAGTGGAGATGAGATTTTAGCAAAGTCTTTAATGAACTTGAGATAAAAGCTGCTAGTCCAAGAAAACTTTGGACTTCGGTCGCATTCTTTGGAACCTTCCAATCCTGGACCGCAAATACTTTTGCAGGGTCCACAGCTAACCCTTCTTTGGACACCACATGCCCAAGAAATCTTACTTATTCTCTCCAAAAGTGGCACTTGGAGAATTTTGTTTTTAACTGATGTGCACGGAGAGTATCCATGACTTCCCTTAAATGCAAATCATGCTCTTCCTCATTCTTCGAGAAAATCAGAATATCATCTACGAAGACCACCACAAATTTATTGAGAAATTCCCAAAACACTCTATTCATCAAATCGACGAAATAAGCAGGTGCGTTTGTCAAGCCGAAAGGCATGACGAGCCATTCGAAGAAACCGTCCGGGGTTCTGATTGCGGTCTTATCAATGCTATCTTTAGCCACTCTCAGCTGATGTAATCAGGTAGCCAAATCTAATTGGGAGAAAAATGTTGCACCTACAAGCTGATCGAACAAATCTTCTATTCTTGGAAGTGGGTGCCTATTCTTTTTGGTCAGCTTGTTTAGCTCCCTATAATCAACGCATAGGCGAAGTGAACCGTCCACTTTGGTTGCGAACACCACTGGAGCACCCCATTCAGAAATACTCCGCCTTATAAACCCTTTCTCTAGCGGCTCCTTAACTTGCTTGCTAAGCTCCTTTCTCTCCCTTGGAGCCATGTGTCTAATGGGTAAAGCAACGGGTTTTGCGTTATCTACTAGGTATATGCGGAAGTCTATCTCCCGCTTCGGAGGCAAGCCCTCTACTTCCTCAAAGACATCCGAGTATTCACGGACCACTCTAACAGACTGCAAATTCTCAACAGACGCGTCAAGCGATTCTAGATAACTTAGCATAACAGAATTTATGGGATTACAAGATATTTCGAGAGTGTTGCCCAAGTGAGTCATAAGCCTAACCTCTCTCTTTTCACAATCTAGGACGGCTCCATTACTGGATAACCAATCCATGCCCAGAATTAATCATAGCCCGTGAAGCCGAAAACATAAGCATCACATCTAAACCCAATGCTAAGTATAGAAATTTCCAAATCCAAACAAATCATCGACAAATAGGCTGAGCCCCCAATTGGATTTGAAACAACTAAGGGATCCTCTACTATACTAGTGTTTAGGTGTAGTGACTCAACTAAAGAAGTAGATATAAAAAAGTACGATGCACCAGAATCAAAGAGTGTGCGAACAGGATGATCAAAAAGATAAATTAAACTTTCAACGGAAATCGCTCCACCTAGTTCTTGCAGCGGTGGGACCACGAGAGCTTGGACCTGCCCCTTGCCTGCCCTGGTGCCATGAGAGCCTGAATCTTCCCTCTAGAGGTAGGCCCTGCCCTCTGCCCTTTCTTTGGGCAGTCCTTAATCAGATGTCCTGCCTCACCACAGTGGAAACAACCAGTCTTCTTCTTCTTCCTACAGTCTTTGCTCAGATGGCCTGGTGTCCCATAGTTAAAGCATCTTTTCTTACCCTTGCCATTGTTGTCTTTACCACCCTTCTTGTTCTGCTGTTTCTGTTGTGGTTTCTTTTGATCCCCTTTCTTCTCAGGTGCCTTATTAGCATTGGCGCCTTTCTCGTCTTCATTCATAAGCGCCATGTCAACCAGTCTCTCAAAGGTGGCCCCCATAGGGATGTGGGTCATAGCTAACCCATGTAGCGGCTCGTTCAAACCCTTAACAAATCTCAGGGCCTTCTTTTCGGGTGTATTCACCAAGTCCAAGCCAAATCTCGCCAAATGATTGAACTTGTTGACGTAATATTTCACTGATAGATTTCCCTGCCTCAATGCCAAAAACCTTTCCATGTATAGATTCTCTTCGGCCCATGAGAGAAACTTTGCCTCAAACCTACGCCTGAAATCCGGCCATGTATCAACTGGACGCTCTCCATTAGTGACCTCCCACCAAAACGAGGCCTCATCTTTCATTAACCAGGCAGCTAATTGGACCTTTCTTCCATCTTCTACCTCAAAGATTCCAAACAATTCTTCCACCTCCTTTAGCCAATTTCAGGCTTCAACCATCGTCTCCGACCCGTGAAAAGGTTTTCCTCCCATTGCCCGAAAGTCCTTGCATATCTTTGTGAAAGTATCAACACGGGGAGGAGGAGGAGCATTTGCTAGGCCTGCGACATTGGCCCTAGCTTCCAGATACCTTTTAAACCATCCTGGTATCGGTATCCCCTCGGGTGTCTCGGGAATTCCAGACATGCTAAAAAGAAAATGAAGTGATTCAAACGGAGAATTCGAAAGAAAGATATATGGCTCTTGTGTGTTATGTTTTTAAAATAAACTTTTCTCTTGAAAATACTCTCCATAAAACATATTTTTGAATGTATCCTTTATGAAAATGCTTTTTGAAAAATAGGTTTTCAAAATATCTTATCTGTTCTAGTAACCTTCAGCTCTGATACCACGTGTGACACCCCATCTCCATTAAGGTCACTCACAAAGGGAATGCCTTAATTTTGGTGGAGCGTTTATTGTGTATAGAACAGAAAAGTAAACAAGACAGATAAATATAACGGTACTTGGAAAATAGAAACAACTTTTATTGCAGCGGAAAAATAGTTTGGTTACATCACATCAAAAACCAACTACAAAACCAAATACACTTATTATCCATCTTGACAAATAAGTTCTGAGTACATAAAGTAAAAGACATAACCCCAACATAAAATAGCCATAAATAAGATAGGCTGAACTTTACTTCAGCAATCCAAGCAACTTCCAAAAGAAAGAGATAAAGCTGTCCAAATCAAGCTCCACTAGTACTAGTCCCACCCTGAGCACCATGGGGGGGGGGGGAGAAAGGAAGAAAATAGGTGGAAACAAAGGGGTCAGACATAAAGTCTGGCGAGTGCAAAAACTTTAACAATATAATCATTAAAGTAACTAGCATAAGGCATAAGCTGGTAAGTAAGGAAATACTGTGAACAAATGGCATGACAGAGCAAACAAAGGAAATAAGATGAACAAAGATAACGTTAAAGGCGCACCTAATCACTGTAAGATAATTACAACATTGCACCACACCAAACACCCTAAAAGTTGATCCCCACTTACTAAACTTAGTAATCATAATAGTAGTTTCGTGTACCCCTAGCTGTCTACATAGGTGTCGCCTGCCCCTATCTCCACTAGGTATACCCACTACCCCCATGCGATCGGCTCCCTAACTCGTAGATACCCGTGCTGCCCCCACAATGGGGTGTATCACTCCCCAAAGTGGCAACCCGATACCACCAAAGATGCACGACTTATATCTACACGATGCAACAACGTCTTACCTACTAGCCCGGGCCCACGCACGCACATGACCCCGTTGGACTTGCGTTGCCACCGCTAACCCGTTTTGACCTCTTACAATCAAATCCAGTGATCGTTTCCCGTCCTCGACTTGGGTCGAGCTCACAAAGATACTTAATGAGTTACTGGTTTGAAAAGTCCCCCCATGCACGACACAAGCTTTCCACCTATGCTTGGTCCCCACTAAGGTTTCCCACTTAACCCCATTTTTATTCATGTCTTCTTACATGTTTCAACTTGGTTAAGTGCATCTAATCGTATTTCACATGCCACCCAAGGTACCCACTTAATTTCACATGCCACCCAAGGCACCCACTTAACCCCCCATGTCCCACCACATGTTTATCTGGTTAAGTGTTACTTAATTCATTAGAACCATAACCTTGTAAAGACCTCCCACATTAGACTGGCATTTGCGGTTGCTGGATTTGCCTGGCGGGTCCGGGCAGGCTCATACCGCAAACGAGCCTAACCTCGTGTCTTTACAACTGTTACACATTTAATTCATGCCTTTGACCTCTCACATTAGACTTGCATTTGTGGCTGCTGGATTTGCCGGGTGGGTCCGGGTAGTCTTACACCACAAAAGAGTCTAACCTCGTGTCTTACTCGGTTTATTATTACACATCTTTATTTAACCCCAAATTGGATTAATATCCCTATTCAAATTTGTAAATAAATTCCAAATTTATTTATGTCCATAATTGTCTCTTAAAATTATGTCCATAAATACCAATTATGCCAATTATTGTCTTAAATTAATTATATGCCTTTTTAAGGCCATTTATGCCAATTTCACCATTTTATTGTATATTCAATATTATCCCATCGTCCCTACGCTATTCGTACGTTTTCATATGACATATGTTAGACTCACAAGTAGTCTAACTCATAAAAAGAAAAACAACATCACATAACACATAAAATAGATCTAAGGATTTTGACATAAGGTTACATAGCCAATAACTTGCATATGAATTTCATTCAAACTAGCATATGATACAAAACTAGCATAGGTGATGGACATAAACTTGCATAGCTTATGTACTTCTATAGATCCATACATAAATGTGTGAACTTGCATATGGATCTAAACATAAAGGTGTAATCTTGCTTATGAATCTAATCATAAAGGTGTGAACTTGCATATGGATCTAAACATACAGATTAATGTCACATAAACTAGCATGTGCATATACATGTCTCACATACAATTTAACAACCCAAACTTGCATAAGATTCATATAAGAATATATGATCCAATCACCACAAACTTGCATAAGATATATAATTCAACTTGCATAGGATTCACATAAGAACTAACATATGATCCAACTTGCATAAAATTTACATAAGAACTAACATATGATCCAACTTGCATAAAATTTACATAAGAACTAACATATGATCCAACTTGCATAAAATTCACATAAGAACTACAATATGATTCAACACCACAAACATACATATAATTTACATCACATGATTCACAATCATATTCTTATGATCCTAATTATATCTTATCATAATTAAATTAACGAATTATCTTATGAAAGCTATCATACTCACAAAAAAAAAAGTCTTGTCTTTCTGGAATCTGTATTCTGAAATTGATTTAGCTCGCTTTTGAAGTAGACAAATTCGTTGTTGTTGTTGTTATAGACTTGAGTTGAATTGAGTTGATTATCTTTTCTTTGCTCCTAGTTGGTGGCGGCTACTCTAGGTTGCGGAGTGATAGCATGACAGCCATGGTTCTAATTTTTATTAGGTTTAGGGTTTGAGTCTACATGTGTTTATATAGAGATTAGGATTAATTTAGGCCATCTGATCAACCTAGAAGCAGCCTGAACCATCCAAAAAGCCAACTCAGCCCTAACGACTAAGCAGCAGCTCAGAATTGGGCTTAATTCAAATCTGCCCGAGGGGGGTAGGTCGACCCCTAGGTCGACCCCTAGGTCGACCTATCGGGTAGGTCAACACTAAGGTCGACCCCCTTGTCGAACTGGCCTGGGGCGGGAAATTTCCCGCCCTGCCCGGTTCTGAGACTGAATTCGTTTTTGAATTTAAATTTGAATTTCTGGAAACTTCCGAAAGCCATAACTTCATACGAAGCCCAATTTACGCAAACTCGGACTCTATCTCTACCAGAATTCCGAGACGAATACAATGGCGTAACCCGTTTCCCTTGATTCTCACATTTAAAATTAATTATTCCTCAATTCGTTAGTTTAATGTTAATAGAAAACACAGGGTGTTATGTGGACCCGTTTCAGCAGTAACCCACATAGATGTATCACGGTACCTTGAACTAGGCAGGGTAGGGCACGATTACTGGATTGATTATAAGCGGTCAAAATAGTGGCAGGTGGTGCGTCAGTGTAGGTTCCGACGGAGTACGGGTGTGCACGTGCTCTGTAGTGGAAAAATCAGGCACTGGGCATCAATAGTTATACACTGTGCATTTTGAATTGTGTCAGTTTGCCGTCATAGGGATTGATACACCCCATGGTGGGACCAACACAGGTATCTACAAACAAGAGGGGCCGAATGACACAAGTAATAAATACATGCGAGTAGAAGCCGATCGATAAAGGGATCATTTTATTATGAACACATGAGGCTAGTTGAACAATTGTTAGTAGGTGCAGAGAAATAGAAATGGGTGCGATAACATATTCAGTTTATCTTGCCTTATCTTGTCTTATGTTATCTCGTTACTATGGTATTGTCTTATATTCGGTTTATTCATGTCATTGTCCTTTTTCTTGTTTACATGCTTAAAAATCACTGGGCTTACCAGGCTTATGTCTGACCCGTTTTCTTTCGTCCCCCCCAGGTCCATAGGGAGGGAATACTTCAGCTTAGTTCAGACCTTGTCTAGGTTGAAGAGAGTAGATGTATTGCTTGGATTCTCTTTTCTTGGGCTATGGCTGTGGTTACACTTTTATTGGGGATTGATGCCGCTTTTCTACTATTTTATGTATTTGGAGTTTTTAATCAAGACAGAGGTTTTATTGTAATGACTTGGAAGTTGGGTTTTGAGACAATGGTTGTAATGTTTTGAATAAACCATGCTGCTTATGAAATAAGTCCAGTTTTTCCGCTGTTTGTATATCTGTCTTGTAAATTATCTATATCATTTACCTATAACGCTTCACCGAAGTTATTGCATTCCCTTTGTGAGTGACCTTAACGGAGGTGGGTGTTTCAGTACGTATGGACGATCACCACTTATTACCTCGTATTGGGTGTACAGCCCAATCCAGACATCAGTAATCTTCCAAACGATGTGAAGACCTCCGGTCTTCAACCGCCGTCTTCATCGTCGACATATCGTCGAATCAGTTATTCAGAATGGGATAAACCCGGTCTTTCTGAATAACTCGCATATCTTATAAACAAGTGCTATAAAAACACAACATACGCCTCATTCCAATTATGAACATTCTTTTATTTAAATATTCATACCCTTTGGGAAAGGTTCCCATTAATTTTATCAAAGATAAATTCTTTAGATTTATTCTTTAATCTTCCATTGGATATCAATTCAAGCCAAATTAAGGTTTATCCAAACTAGTCGGGATTAGTGAACCTTACCGAAGCAATCATTTGTTTAATTTCCCAATCCCAACCTATTCATCCAATGAAGTAAAACTGGTAATACTTCATATCTAACACTATGGTGTTATCTATAAAATTAATTACCATTTCACGTTCAAATCTAATTAATGACTTAACTACCACTAGGAGCAAAACTGGTGATGCTCCATTCTCGATCATTTCATGAATTCGATTAATTTAATTATCTCATTCACATTCTAATCTAATTAAAGATTCATTAAAACTCCACTTAGTTTTAATCTTCTCAAAAATCAATATTTATGATTATTTAACTTTGGGAAATCATATCCTGTCTTTAACTGGGTTAAAAAACCAATATCATTTAAAACGCAGTTCACGATAAACCCAATCACATTCCATTAATCGATATCAATTTCCGTATCCGACTAATAATATAAATGGAATAACGACAAAGCCTTTTAAATTCCATATATATTAACAGTCTTCCTCCACAGAAGCTCAATTTGATTATTATCAAATCTAATTCCATTCAATTCCAATTTAATATATTAAATTGGAAAACTTTACTTTGGAAAATTCCCGTTAAATCTTAATAAAAAAAATTATAAATTCCAAATCACATTTCACTGTAAATCGGGTTAAAGAACGTAAGTCCTTAAAAACACAGTTCACAATAAAACCAATCACATTCCATTTTATTCCAATTATTAAATATAATTGGAACTCTAACAATCTTAATTAAAAGATTTATTCTTTTCACACGGGGTTTAAGAACGTGTTACTGAAAACACCATTCACGACAAACCCAAAATCCAATTCTTTTACTCAATTCCAATTAAATATTAATTAATTGGAAAACTTCACTAAATCTTAATTAAAAGATTTATTCTTTTTCTCAACTGGGTTTAAGAACAGTGTTACTGAAGACACCATTCACGACAAACCTGAAATCTCATTTGATATTAAATACAAGGCTCTGAATAGAAAATATGTCGGCTTATATTCAATATCAAATTCTGAAATTAATAGATATCGCATTGGGAATAACGATATATATATCTTCCAAATTCCCATATCAATATCCGTATAATCACGGAATCTAATACCGAAATATTCCGAAGATTATTTCCATTCCAAACCATTCCAATTTGTTCATTGGAAATTTCTGCTTATATTAAAACCATTCTCTATCCAATTTATTTATTTAAAAATAATTTGATTATAATTCTAGTTAATAACTAGTTCATTTTGATAAAAATATATTTTTATCTTTTCAAATATGGAATTTTTCATCCCAATCCTTCTCAAATCATTTATTATGATTTAACACAAATTATCGATATTTTTAATAATTTTATTAAGGCCCTTTCAGTTGATTTCCATAAATGGTCATCGAACTGCACTTGCAGCGACCTTTTCCAAATTTGATTTGGACATAATTCCAAATCCAACTGTTAGATTTCAAATATCTTATATCCTTTGGAAAGCTCTTTTCGATACGAACCCAATGGTTCTAGTATTAGGAGAATTCGACGGTCGAATCTCTCGTAACATCAATTCGAAGTCAATGTTTCCCGTAAGGCCATTAAATATATATAATATATATATTATATATATTTCATCGATTTCCATTTAAAACGTATTTTATGAATCGTTTTAAATTCGTTTCTAACTTCATTTCCAATTTTCAATCAAAATTAAATTTTCCTTATCATTATAATATATAAATGATAATATTTTGAAAATATCAGATTTTGAAATTATTTCCTTTTCGATATTCATTATAAAAATGAATTATATCGATATAAATACCGTTCGTGTCAAAATGGCGTTAATCTAATCAATACGGCTTCATATATTTCAATATTTTCGTGTCCATCCCAAATCGGACATCAAAATCATATTTTGATCCATTACTGAATTTTATTTTAAAATATTCATTATTCGTCATTTTTAAATATTTGTTAATTTAAAATATTCGTTCTTTCCGAATTGGAATCAGACATAGTCAATTATCATATAATTTTATTTTTATGGACTTCATACACACGTGTATACAACAACAATCAAACACAGTCAAACATCATCCAGGGTGCATTACACAATTGCATAAGCATTAATTACGAATAATTAACGCTTACAACTGTCTGTCAATCAATTGATTGCCATACAACTGAACAATTGGGATTAGTGTATGTCGAATATCATCCCAATACCCATGTGGGGTTTCAATCAATGCACACACAAAATTTATTTGTGCAATTGGGCAATGTGTAAAATATATCGTCCCAATCAATATCAGTCAAATGTGTGTACATAAAAAAATCGTCCGATTTGTAAATGAATATTTATTTTATTCATATACTCGTTAAAAATTATATTTTAACGATAAAATATTTATTTCAACGTATGAATATTTTATAAAGTTCATTTATACAATAAAAATGATATTTTTATTGTTCAAACATTTTTAGGAAATTTCGGTAGCATAACGGTGCGATACTAGAACCGAAATAAGGTCTATCCTTATCCCTCGCCTAATAATGGCTCGCGCCATATACAAACCAAATTCTAATCAATTCAATTTCACTTCCCAAACCAAATTCAAACAAATTAACCAATCAACCAAACAAACATGGTTTCAAACAATGGTGTCAGGTGCTACTAAGCACCGTCTGCATCCTAGTATATATATTTAACTAGAAAATAAATTAGAGTGAGAAGTTCCCACCTTTGGGATCCACTCCGCCAGATTTATTTCTGAATTTCTGAATAGTTTGGATTTTCCCGAAATCCCAACGCAATCATTTTCACGCTGTTCATAGTAAAAATCACATTTTTAATATGATGTTTATACATTAAAAATCATATTTTTACAATGCTATTATATATATATATATATATATAAACCGTATTTTATATTGTTATTCATATAATAAAAACCATATTTTTAAACCGCTATTATATTATAAAAAGTATATTTTTATATGGATATTATATATAAAAATCACCTTTTCATAAATTCTATCTCATTATAAAGATCACATTTTTATAAATCATGTTTACAGATAAAAATCACATTTTTATAAACTATTATATAAATTAAAAATCGCATTTTTATTTTTAAATATATATATATTCAAAAATAACATTTTTATCATGTTTTTATCAGCGCTATTTATACTTTTAAAATTAATGCTATACATAAATTAAAAATCATGTTTTTTTTTAATTTAAAACTATTTTATAACAAGAATCACATTTCTATCTACGTAAAAACTCTATTTTTAAAACAATAATATATATGTAAAAATTCTTATTTTTAAAACAATAATATACATGTAAAAATTCTGTTCTTTTACTTATGCTATATATGTAATATTTTTATTATCAAGGCTATATAAATAAAAATCAAATTTTTATTTAAAGCTACTTATATTTTTTTAGTTAACTACATTTTTTATTTAATTAACAAAGAATTAGTAAGAATAAACTCACCCCTTTCCCTGCTAAAAACCTTCTGCACCTTTTTGTCAGTAGCTCCAAACCCTTCATCGCCAAATGCCGCCGCCACGATCATCTTCACCTCGATCCACCACCCCCACGTCAATCGTCTTCGAGAGTCGCGCCATCCCTCAGAAACCCGGCCAGTTCGATCGCCTCCACATCGCCAGAATCAGTGGCGAACGACACCACTTCATGGTGGAAATCCGAGCTCTACACGCCACCAGAATTCTCCAAACCCAGATCAAATCGTAGATGATGGAAACCTCTTGAATTTACATTCTGATTTCATGATTTAAAACGTGATGGCTTCTGTAAATTCTGTGGTGGAATTTAGGACAAAACAGGCCTTTTTTAATGAAGTCGGTGGTTGCGTTATAGGGTTAGGGAATTAGGGTTTTAAAGGTTTTATTTATTTATTATTTTATATTATTTAATTTTTTTAAATCCATAATTACATGTTTATCCATACGAACTCCAAATCGAACCCAACGACTATCGCCGCTAGCCAAATAACCCCACTCTGGACACAATGGGATATGTTCGTAAGCCAATTCTATTGTTTCAATCAGCTTTCATCAAATTTAAAATATGAATCAATATATATATATATATATAATTTAAACGTACATTTTAATTTACCGGGGCCACATACTGACTTCAAAAATTTCAGAAAAAAAATCTAGCTATGTTTTGACGATACTATCCTAACAAAACTAATTACATCGAATTTGGAGGCCGACTGAAAAATGGTCATTTTCCAGTCGATTACATTCAAACTAAAATTACCAAACACGTTTAACTTCACCACACTCACATATTAATTCTAATAATTATGAAAATTGGAATCTAGCAATAATTTGACATTCCGGATCCAAAAAAAGTGGTCTCTTCAAAAACGGAGGTCGTTTGTAAAATTGCTATTTTTTAGGGCTATATATTATATAAATTCCATAACGACTATTCTGAATTTTCAACTGGACATAACTTTTTATTTCTGTTATGAAATCTGGATTTTTCACATTCGTTGGAAAGATATTTTCAGACAGTTTCAAATATTTTTTGTTTTACTGAAATCCGATTTATTTTGAATCATGTACATTCATTTGAAATTTGATATTGAAATTTCAAACTACTGCGCCATTTCAGGCTCGTTATATAATTAAAATAAAATTATACGTTCTAACTTCGATTAAAATAAATTTTTAGTCATTATTATTTAAAATAAATCATTTTAAATATTCAAAATCCATTGAAATTGCTAAAATAAAAATTTTAAATTGGTTCTGAAAATCCGGGTTGTTACAATCTCCCCCACTTAAAATCTTTTCGTCCTTGAAAAGGAACAGGGCTGAAATTTGTTTAACTAATCAACTCAACTTTCATTCTGGCTTTCATTCTTCAACTTTTCAGTTTCTAAGAATTTTCAAATTTTTCAAAAATTTGGCTAACTCCCTAAATTTTTGAAAAATTTCGCCATAACATCCCTTGTACGGGGAGACATTTAAAACCGCAACTAGCCACGTAGGGTCCTCATCATCCAAAAAGAAAAAGCCAAGCGGCTAGCCAATAGGCTTATAATATCATCCAAACCCAATAAAATTAGTAAACATGTACCTATTTGTCTGGCATACAATTTTATTCCTCTTCTTAGCGTCCATGCTATGACCTGTTCACACATATATATGTACATATATGCATTTTCCAATCAAATTTCAATTCAGTTCAATAATGATTCTATTTGGCTAAATTTAAATTACATTCTCTTATTGGTTTAAAGAATTATCATTCCAATATTTTTATTGGTTATACTAATAATCAAACAACACAACCAGTAATCAATTGGTTAATTAAATTTTCAAATTCATAGCTTTGATACATATATTCAAAATCAAGTTTTGATGCCAATTCACAACAAGTAGACCTTATCTAGTTTTGGTTCTCACACCAGTCAATTGGAAATATATAGATATCCCACTTTCGAAACCCGAACATAAATGCTGATGATGCCCTAGCGATCATCAGAATCATCTCCGGGCGACTAGAATGTGATTCTATATCCATCCAGCATATTCGAGGCTTCATATACACATGGATCAGACGTATATTAAAATCTCTATATACCCGATAGTCCAAATCAATTTAAAATAAATTATTCAAATACATAAAATATGGTTTAAATTTTCAAAACAAAATTTGTTTTCATTTTTATTTTAAAAAAAACAATACTCTTCCAACTCATTCTAGGATACTACTGATCCCTTCTCTAACGAGTCATTCTTATTGGATATTACTGATGAATTCTTTCGTTCGGTTCTAATGTGTCTTGTTCTCGAGCTCTGTAAACCAAAGCTTTGATACCAAGCTATAACGACCCAAACTCGCCCTTTCGGTAAAGCCCGGATTGAGTTGAGAACATGACAAATCAGAACACAAACAGAAGAACATTTCATTGCTTATTACAACAAGTACATCATAGTACAAGTGCGACAACCCAAACCCTCGTGTCACGGTGGCAAGGATAATCAGTGGAATATAACACATAAACAAATAACAACAGAACAAAAATATATAATTACACCAGATAATGTGCATCAAATTACACTGGAAATAATAACTACATCAGAGTTACACAGCATAATATGATCATACTTAGCACATAATACAGTTTTAGTTTAATATAAAATGTCTACAGCAGAATCAAATATAACATACATAATGAAGTCTGAAACAGTAAATAGAAATGATAAAGTGCATCTCCAGCTCCATAGCTACCCAGAATAAGTCTGCTAAAACCTGAATACAAGGCTGCCCATGTTGAAATAAGGGCACCCGAGTTTGCAAAGTGAAACAAACTTCGAGTCAGTCATGAGACTGGTATGAGAAATCTACTTAACTAGTTAAAAATTATAATAAGGCAAATCATAGGACCACGCCGCTAATGCGGAACGGGTTTAATCCAGTGATCGCCAGTGAATGAAATAAAATAATGTATTTAAACAACGCCATGCTTTTTAGAAAAACGAAGCCATTATAAGACTCAGGTCCCATCACACAATGTAACGCAAACCGGAGGATAGAGTTTTTACCTTATAACGGCCAAAATATGCTTGATACGTATAAAACAAAGTTATTTGATATTATTATTAGTGTATATATGTTTCAAAAACAATTTCAATCATAATGTATCAATCATAGATGGCATAAGTGTCCCATACCACTATGTCACCAATATAGGTTTACAATCAAGACTGCACATGTCGTATTGGAAGTTAGATTTCCATCATGAACCAAGGCAAGAGATCGTCCTTACCGATTTCGAGAAAATCTAGCATACTATATCTCAGGCTACAGCCGCAACTGCACCTAGGAGCCACAGGGTCGGTCCACATTTTAAGTGGATTAAAAATCCCTGAACAATACGTCTCCCCGTCCTATGGGGCGTAAATTCATCGGCACCGCAGTGATCGATATATCCGAGGTGCCTCGCATTCCAATAACCACATAGGTAAAAATATATAAATGTCAGGGCGTCCAAAACCCTGACACCACCTCCAGCTAGAAAGAGACGCATGTCTTCCTTGGATCCTCTCCCGTTTCTGGTTCATACCGGGGTGTGAGGCTTACGAATTTACACTATACACAAAGCTATGCTATATTAAAGTCGTGCTTTGATCATTAACCACAAGGCTCTGTTTTTCAACAAAAGCCTTGATAACTGCATCTTAGCATGCCACACAGGAAATTCATGCCATGCGACTGATGTCTATCAATATACGACCTCTGAGCTCGTACGTCTCAGAGAAGAGTGTTAAGCAAGAGAATAAATTCTCCACCACCAAACAGATGTATATTTAATATATATCAATCAACACAGAATAAAATCCAATGTCAGACACACAGTCCATTTACAATTCCGTTCTGGATCTGAACGAAGCCGGAGGCACCTTATTCCTCGTCCCATATGTCCAATACAGGAGAGAGGCCCTCGCACATCCGAATGATCAACAAGTACGTCCGGACAACCACCACTGTAACCCTTTCAAGGCAGCAACTCCCATTAAAGGCATCAGTAGCCATCCATTCGATGTGAAGATCATCGGTCTTGCAAAATCTTCATATCTTTGACTTCTTATCATCGATCAATTATTTGAAATGAGATTTAACTCAGCCTTTTTAAATAATTCACGTATATTTAGAATTCAAATCAATTCTTTCCATGGTTAAATTATTTGACTCTATAATTCTGTTCATTAATATAATTTTCATGTCAAACACATTCAACCATCAAATATCCAATAAACCAAGTAAATTTGGTTTATTTCCATTCCATATCGTTTATAATATTTTATAATGATATATCGCTATTTTTATTTATTTAAAAATAGTCCATTTTAATTAAATGACGTTTCAGGCCATAACGCGGCCCTAGCGCTATTTTTCTTCAGATTTGATTTACACATATCAGAAAATCTAACTGTTGGATCTTTACAAATTTTATATCGTTGGAAAGATCTTTTCAAAGCGGACCCAACGGTTCCAGTTTCAGGAAAATCCAACGGTTGGATCTCTCTGTGTAACACCCCACCTCCGTTACGGTCACTCACAAAGGGAATGCCTTAACTTCAGTGGAGCGTTTTTGGTAAACAGACACAGAATATCACAAGACAGATATAAAATTTTTGCAGCGGAAACAAATAACTTAATTAAATCTCCAAAATACTTTGTTACATAATACCATGAGTCATAAAACTATTACAACAAAACACTTCTGTCTTATATCATCAGAGTACATAGGTTTTTACAAGAAAATCATCATTCCCCAGATTAAAGAGCAAGCCATATAAGAAACAGAGACTCGAGTCATACTTTAGAAGTAGCTCCTAGAAGATGATATCCAAATCCTGACTAAATCTGGGTGTTTCCTCCCTGAGCACCTGGGGGGAAACGGAAGAAAAGAGGCAAAACAAACTAGGTCAGACATACGTCCGGTGAGTCCAGTAACTTTTAGCCAGTAAATAAATAAAGGTAAACATGACAGGCATACAAAGTGGATAAGTGGATTCACAGAACCGATGGCAGGTATGACAGGACAAATAAGGTAAGATGTATGCTTCACTACAACCTACTCTGCACCATTACTAGTATAACAGGATTAGGTGTTACCCTAATGTCTAAACAGAAACAGAAACAGAATAATGGGCCTTTACCACCCTAACAAAAGGTACAGAAACATAATGCTAATAATGGGCCTTTACCACCCGAACAGAAAGTACAGAAACAGAATGCTAGTAATGGGCCTTTACCACCCGAACAGAGACAGATACGGAAACAGAATAATCCCTATGGAAACAGAATGTTAGAATTAGGTGTACACTAGTAGATGGGCCTTTACCACCCCAACAGACGGTACCACACAGAAACAGACAGGTGTTACCACCCAACAGAAACAGACGGTACCCCACGGAACAGACAGAACTAAGTGTACCCTAAATCCTACCCCACGCCATCGGCAACCTAACACATAAATACCCTGTGCCAGCCCCACATAAGGGTGTATCATTCCCTAAAGTGGCAACCTTTAAATGACATAGACCTATTTATAGATGTCACGCCGTCTTACATCCTCAGAGGCAGACCGGGATCCATGCACGCACATGACCCGGTTGGAATGCACCATCAACACACCTCGCCATTATCAGAACGAACCGCTTATAATTAGTTCAGTAAGCGTGCCCGGACCCTACCTACTATTGGGTCATAGTTTTGATACCAGAAAGGGTTACTGACTAATATGGGTCCCACACAACAGATGACACAAGTAATTACTCATCCTAACCTTGTGTCCCCAGACTAACAGATTTCAGATTTCAGACTAACTTGTTTACAAGTTTCAGACATACAGAGTTCAGATTTACTAGTTCACAGATCATACAATCAAGTTAACAAGTTTTCAGACTAACAGATCAGATGTACAGATTTAACAGACTTACAGATTGTTTAACTTTGTATTGGGCCTACAGATTCACGAAATGGGTTTGTTAAATTCATCAGTCCAGTTGGTTTAAAACTATCCCCCCAACACGTTTTAGACATCATATTTATCTCAGATTTGCATTAATTAATTATTGAAATATCTAATCGTATTTCACATGCCACCCCAGGCACCCACTTAATACCACATGCCACCCAAGGCACCCACTTAACCCCCTCATGTCCCACTACATGCTTATCTGGTTAAGTGTTTCTTAATTCATTAAGGCCGTAACCTTATAAAGACCTCTCACATTAGATTGGCGTTTTTGGCAGCTGGATTTGCCGAGCGGGTCCGGGCAGTCTTACACCACAAAAGAGCCTAACCTCGTGTCTTTACAACTATTACGTATTTAATTTATGCCTAAGACCTCCCACATTAGACTGGCATTTGTGGCAGCTGGATTTGCCGGGCGGGTCCGGGCAGTCTTACACCACAAAAGAGCCTAACCTCGTGTCTTAGACGATTAATTACTCCTAATTAATCATCCCCTAATTTGAATTACTTTCACTATTCAAATTATCAATTAATTCCAAATTTCACTATGGCCATAATTGACTCAATTATGTCCATCTATTTATGGTATGAAAAATCATACCAATTCCATCACAAATTTATTTTATTCTAATTCTCAATATTAAATCTTCAGACTTTAATTGCATAAACATTCCTCTTTTGATTAATTAAGTTAATTAATTAATCCTTTCCTCTTCATAGGTGTCAATACCTATCTTATTAACAATTTGGATTTCATATCCATAAATGGTTATAGTCAAATTATACCATTTTTACCCACTTTTACCCATGTCATAATAGGTAATTATTTATATGTTTCCCTACTAGAATCATGTGTCCAATTTACATAATTACTATGTAAATTATGCCTATTACAAATTCCCTTTTTCCCCGTTTCTTAACTAGCGTAACCGTTTGCGTTTTTGGCGTCATTGAGGCTACAAAATAGCCTCGCCACAGAAATAAAATAAAAGGAATGACAAGGTGATTGTTTCAGTACAATTTTTGGCATAAGCATGACAACTAGGGAAAATGACATGATAACTTCACATATAATTATGATTCACCACATAATTAACAACTTGCATAGATTCATAACAACTTGCATAGGTTTATGAATTAACAACATAATTAACAACCAACATAGGTTCATGATTCTCAACATAATCAACAACTTATATGGGTTCATGATTCATAATATAACAACTAGCATAGGTTCATGAATTAATAACGCAACAACTTGCATAGGTAACTTGCACGATCTCATAACAATTTGCATAGATTCATGATAATGACTTGCATAGATTCATACTAACCACTTGCATAGATTCATGATAACGACTTGCATAGATTCATAGTTTCTCAACATAATAACTTGCATAACTTCATGATTCACAACGACAATGAACTTGCATCATTTCATGATTCACAACAATAATGAACTTGCATAATAAGGAACTTGCATCATTTCATGATTCACAACAATAAACTTGCATACTACAAACAACATATACCCAAATCATAGTCTACCACGATTCACTTTTATTTATTTAAACCTAAAAGTGACTAGAACTCACCGAATAAGGGGTCTTGAGTTCTGGGTTCTGAATTCTGTAATTGATTAGCGTTCCCTTGTAGTAGACAATTTCGTTGTTGTAGTTTTACGCTTGATTTGATTTGTATTGAGTTGCTTTACTTTGCTTCTAGATGGTGGCGGCTACTCTAGGGTTTGGAGTGACAACATGACGGCTACTGATCTATTTTTTTTATTTGATTCTAGGGTTTGGGTCTACACATGTTTATATAGAATTTCAATTTAATTTTAGCCGTCGGATGATCTTAGGGTTAATCAAAACCACTCAGTCCAGATCAGAACTATCCAGAAACCCTAATGACTCATTAACTAGTCAGAAATGACTCAGCACTGACTCACCGTTCGAACCAGAAGGATGTGCAGGTTTTCCCTTGGCCTGGGCGCACTTGGGAAGTGCGCCAACGCAAATTTGTACTGGCGCACTTCCCAAGTGCGCCAGTGCATTTTTTTCAAACTTCGTTCGTCCATATCTTCTTCATACGGTATCCGTTTTACGCAAACTCAGACTCTATCTCAAGCAGAATTCCGAGATGAACGCAATGGAACGACCCATTTCCCTTAATTCCCACATTTGAAATTAAATATTCTTAAATTTGGTTAATCTGATTATTCAAAAATTCGGGGTGTTACATTCTCCCCTACTTAAAGGATTTCGTCCCCGAAATCTTCAAGTTAAGAAGAATGTGTCCTACCATCCAATCACCCATCTACTCAACCATCATTCACAAGCATCCATTGTCCTTAAAAGATTTCTAATGCCGTATGAACATATGCAAAAATATGTGTATATGTTCCTTATCTAATGCAAAGATCACGCGGTCTACTAATTCAGTTGACCTCCTTAATGCAAATTATGTCAGTGCCATGTGTCCAACATGTATGCAATTATCCTATTTGATACATATTATTTCTAAATGTGTGCGCAATCATTCATCCAAATGCAACATCCATGTGATGAGTCAACCATTTTGCAACCACAAAAATTGAAAATGCTCACACATCCATATGCAGTATGAGAGTGTTTTCGAGCCGATCTAGTGCCTAATGTGTGTGTAAATGCATCCACGAGCAATCACTAGCAAACACTTGCATCCACTTGCAACCATCAAACATAACATGTCCCAAGCACATGTTTACATCCATGGATTTCCTATCTAAAGGTCAAAGATTCGGTTGATGGGATATAAACAAATGATACAACTAGAACAAAAGCTCAGTTCCCGTTTGACATCGGTTAAGAGAATAATTCCCTAAGTCCCAGCCCTAAAGACCGAAATCAACATCAGACTGCCACTCAGAAAATTACTCCCATTAAACAATGTCAAAACTGAAAATCTACTTCATGATTCGAGTAGAAACCCCTATCCATCAGAAATATTCAGATACTTACAGACTACTGGTACAGATCAGATTACATAATGATTCTCAGAAAGCTAAGCATAACAGACCCTTGTGGGTTACAAGAAATTTTGGGGATCTTCCCACGACAAATTAGAAACTTAACGGCCCTCCTCCCAAAATCTAGAACGACCCTCTACATAGAAAGCTAGTTCATTTAGACCCAACCCATAGCCCATAAACTTGAGCACACAAATGTCACATTCAAATTTTTGACGCCTAACACAGATAATTTCAAACCCCTACAAATCACTAACGATTGTTCCAAACCAGAAATAGGGTTTGAAACAACTACGGTATCAGAAACAAGACGAGTATTAAAGTGCAGAGTCTCAATTACAGAATCAAAAAGAGTCTTAACTTCATAACCGGATAAGGAAATTAATCCTTCTACCTAAATTTTACTATCCATCAGCCGCGAGAGCATTCGCCTATCCTATCAAAGAAAGAGATTTTAGACAAAGGACCGAAGGATACTACATATGGCATTTCGGGGAATGATTTTCAAAACAGGCTTTCCTTTTTGAAAATACTTTCTTTTAAAACCTTTTTGAAAAATATTTTCAAAACTTTTATCTAATCTGGTAACCTTCAGCTCTGATACCAAGTGTAACACCCCAACTCCGTTACGGTCACTCACAAAGGGAATGCCTTAACTTCAGTGGAGCGTTTTTCGTAAACAGACACAAAATATCACAAGACAGATATAAAATTTTTGCAGTGGAAACAAATAAATTTATTAAATCTCCAAAATACTTTGTTATATAATACCATGAGTCATAAAACTATTACAAAAAAACACTTCTTTCTTATATCATCAGAGTACATAGGTTTTTACAAGAAAATCATCATTCCCCAGATTAAAGAGCAAGCCATATAAGAAACAGAGACTCGAGTCATACTTCAGAAGTAGCTCCTAGAAGATGATATCCAAATCCTGACTAAACCTGGGTGTTTCCTCCCTCAGAACCTGGGGGGGAAACGGAAGAAAAGAGGCGAAACAAACTTGGTCAGACATACGTCCGGTGAGTCCAGTAACTTTTAGCCAGTAAATAAATAAAGGTAAACATGACAGGCATACAAAGTGGATTCACGGTACCGATGGCAGGTATGACAGGACAAATAAGGTAAGATGTATGCTTCACTACAACCTACTCTGCACTATTACTAGTATAACTGGATTAGGTGTTACCCTAATGTCTAAACAGAAACAGAATAATGGGCCTTTACCACCCTAACAGAAGGTACATAAACATAATGCTAATAATGGGCCTTTACCACCCGAACAGAAAGTACAGAAACAGAATGCTAGTAATGGGCCTTTACCACCCGAACCGAGACAAAAACGGAAACAGAATAATCCCTACGGAAACAGAATGTTAGAATTAGGTGTACACTAGTAGATGGGGCTTTACCACCCCCAATAGACGGTACCATGCAGAAACAGACAGGTGTTACCACCCAACAGAAACAGACGGTACCCCACAGAACAGACAGAACTGAGTGTACCCTAAATCCTACCCCATGCGATCGGCTACCTAACACATAAATACACTGTGCCAGCCCCACAAAAGGGTGTATCATTCCCTAAAGTGACAACCTTTGAATGACACAGACCTGTTTATAGATGTCACGGCATCTTACATCCTCAGAGGCAGACCGGGATCCGTGCACGCACATGACCCCGTTGGAATGCACCATCAACACCCCTCGCCATTTTCAGAATGAACCGCTTATAATTAGTTCAGTAAGCATGCCCGGACCCTACCTACTGTTGGGTCATAGTTTTGATACCAGAAAGGGTTACTGACTAATACGGGTCCCACACAACAGATGACACAAGTAATTACCCATCCTAACCTTGTGTCCCCAGACTAATAGATTTCAGATTTCAGACTAACTTGTTTAAAAGTTTCAGACATACAGAGTTCAGATTTACTAGTTCACAAATCAGACAATCAAGTTAACAAGTTTTCAGACTAACGGATCAGATGTACAGATTTAACAGACTTACAGATTGTCTAACTTTGTATTGGGCCTATAGATTCACGAAATGGGTTTGTTAAATTCATCAGTCCAGTTGGTTTAACCCTATCCCCCCAACACGTTTTAGACATCATATTTATCTCAGATTTGCATTAATTAATTATTGAAATATCTAATCGTATTTCACATGCCACCCCAGGCACCCACTTAATTCCACATGCCACCCAAGGCACCCACTTAACCCCCTCATGTCCCACTACATGCTTATCTGGTTAAGTGTTTCTTAATTCATTAAGGCCGTAACCTTATAAAGACCTCTCACATTAGACTGGCGTTTTGTGGCAGCTGGATTTGCCGGGCGGGTCCGGGCAGTCTTACATCACAAAAGAGCCTAACCTCGTGTCTTTACAACTGTTACGTATTTAATTTATGCCTAAGACCTCCCACATTAGACTGGCATTTGTGGCAGCTGGATTTTCCGGGCGGGTCCGGGCAGTCTTACACCACAAAAGAGCCTAACCTCGTGTCTTAGACGATTAATTACTCTTAATTAATCATCCCCCAATTTGAATTACTTTCCCTATTCAAATTATCAATTAATTCCAAATTTCACTATGGCCATAATTGACTCAATTATGTCCATCTATTTATGGTATGAAAAATCATACCAATTCCATCACAAATTTATTTTATTCCAATTCTCAATATTAAATCTTCAGACTTTAATTGCATAAACATTCCTCTTTTGATTAATTAAGTTAATTAATTAATCCTTTCCTCTTCATAGGTGTCAATACCTATCTTATTAACAATTTGGATTTCTTATCCATAAATGGTTATAGTCAAATTATACAATTTTTACCCACTTTTACCCATGTCATAATAGGTAATTATTTATATGTTTCCCAACTAGAATCATGTGTCCAATTTACATAATCACTATGTAAATTATGCCTATTACAAATTCCCCTTTTCCCCGTTTCTTGACTAGCGTAACCGTTTGCGTTTTTGGCGTCATTGAGGCTACAAAATAGCCTCGCCACAACAATAAAATAAAGGGAATGGCAAGGTGATTGTTTCAGTACAATTTTTGGCATAGGCATGACAACTAGGGAAAATGACATGATAACTTCGCATATAATTATGATTCACCACATAATTAACAACTTGCATAGATTCATAACAACTTGCATAGGTTTATGAATTAACAACATAATTAACAACCAACATAGGTTCATGATTCTCAACATAATCAACAACTTATATGGGTTCATGATTCATAATATAACACATAACATAGGTTCATGAATTAACAACGCAACAACTTGCATAGGTAACTTGCACGATCTCATAACAATTTGCATAGATTCATGATAACGACTTGCATAGATTCATAATAACCACTTGCATAGATTCATGATAACGACTTGCATAGATTCATAGTTTCTCAACATAATAACTTGCATAACTTCATGATTCACAACGATAATGAACTTGCATCATTTCGTGATTCACAATAATAATGAACTTGCATAATAAGGAACTTGCATCATTTCATGATTCACAACAATAAACTTGCATACTACAAACAACATATACCCAAATCATAGTCTACCACGATTCACTTTTATTTATTTAAACCTAAAAGTGACTAGAACTCACGGAACAAGGGGTCTTGAGTTCTGGGTTCTGAATTCTGTAATTGATTAGCGTACCCTCGTAGTAGAAAATTTCGTTATTGTAGTTTTGCGCTTGATTTGATTTGTATTGAGTTGCTTTACTTTGCTTCTAGTTGGTGGCGGCTACTCTAGGGTTTGGAGTGACAACATGATGGCTACTGATCTATTTTTTTTTTTTTGATTTGATTCTAGGGTTTGGGTCTACACATGTTTATACAGAATTTCAATTTATTATAGCCGTCGGATGATCTTAGCGTTAATCAAAACCACTCAGTCCAGATCAGAACTATCCAGAAACCCTAATGACTCATTAACTAGTCAGAAATGACTCAGCACTGACTCACCGTTCGAACCAGAAGGCTGTGCAGGTTTTCCCTCGGCCTGGGCGCACTAGGGAAGTGCGCCAATGCAAATTTGTACTGGTGCACTTCCCAAGTGCGCCAGTGCATTTTTTTCAAACTTCGTTCGTCCATATCTTCTTCATACGGTATCCGTTTTACGCAAACTCGGACTCTATCTCGAGCAGAATTCCGAGACGAACGCAATGGAATGACCCGTTTCCCTTAATTCCCACATTTGAAACTAAGTATTCTTAAATTTGGTTAATCTGATTATTCAAAAATTCGGGGTGTTACACTCTGTATAATCATTTAAAATCACGATTCCTAAACGCGAACTGCAACGTCGTTATTCGTTTTATTTTAATTTATATATATATATAATTAATTCTGGCGTTGTTTTTATTCAGATTTGAATTAAACATTTCACACAATCTAACCGTTGGATCTTTAAAATTTTATATCGTTGGAAAGATCTTTTCAAAGCTGACCCAACGGTTCCAGTTTTAGGAAAAATCCGATAGTCGGATCTCCCGGTATAATCGTTTAAAGTTACAATTTCAAAATGTGAACTACAGCGTCGTTTTATTTTAATTTATATTTATATATATAAATATAATTCGTTTTTCGATTTCCAGACCATTTTCGCTTTATATACGTGTTAAAAATATTATTTTTAAACAACAAATATTTATTTCAACACATGAATATTTTTAGCGACTTATCCATACAATAAAATGTTAAATTTATTGTTCAAACAATTTATTCAACACATGAATGTTTTATAACTTCACATATACGATAAAAATAATGTTTTTATTGTTCAAAGAACTTAATCAACATGTGAATATTTTTCCATCTTCAGTTTAGATGATAAAAATGTGATTTTTATCATTACAATATTTTTCTCAACATATGAATATTTTATATACTTCATATACATGATAAAAATGTGATTTTTATCGTTCAAACATTTTATTCAACGTATGAATAATTTTCTAACTTCATTCATGTGATAAAAATTTGATTTTTATCGTTCCAATACTTTTCTCAACATATGAATATTTTATATACTTCATATACATGATAAAAATGTGATTTTTATCGTCTAAGCAATTTATTTCAATCATGAATAAATTATCAACACATGAATATATTTCCACATATGAATATGATTCAAACACATGAGTATTTCAAAAAAATTCGGCAGCATAATGGTAAGGGGCTTAAAACCGGCACCGTCCCGTGTACGGCACCTCGCGCGACCTTAGGCCTCGCGGCATTCCCCAAGGGGCTTATCCTAATGGTCTAAACATTTCAATCATTTTCAAATCACATTGAATTTTTCCACAAACAATTCCAATTTTGTTTTCAACCACATTCAACCATTCACAATATCAACCAAATTTCACATCACAACTCAAACAAGTCGTCCATGGTTTGTAGACGACGGTGTCGGGAATTTCTAAACTCTGTCTACAACCTAATATATTTTATTTCTAAATTTAATTGAATTTAGAAATATTACATCGGTTTTCGCGTTGCCAAAATTAGTAGCAATCTCTATAAATTCCCCGGACACTTCTAAATGTAGAAGACGTCGTCACGGTCCCGATGTCTCTTGTTTCACTAGATTTCGACAACATAGCAAAAAGATATGATTTTTTATTTGAAAATCAAACTTTGCAATGCTTTAAAGCGCTATAAACTGTTTTAAAAATCGCTGTTGTTACCTTCAGTTGAAAGCTCGAAACCAGGTTTCGATTTTGCATGAAATCCGAAGCACGAGGTTAAGATCCAGTCGCACCACGTCGTAGAAAGAAGATGGGCGCTCAGTTCAAGGTGGGTGCGGTTGGACTCGGTGGAGGATCCACGGCAGGGCGGCGCGTCGAAGTTGGCAACTTCAGAGAGGAAGAACTCGACGGATACGCAACGAGGAAGAGTGCAATCGGTCTTGTTTTGAAGAGGAGAGGGAGGTCTTCAAAAAGTTCAACTGGGGCAAGGGCTAATTCAGCGTGGTTTGGCCGGAATCTGGCCGGGAAGGGTGGAAGACCTTTCCATCAAACGATACTGGGTTACAGGGTTTTTTTTTTGATTTTTTGGAAATTAAAAAATGAAGGAAAAACCCAATTGGCCCGTTATTTATATAAATTGGAAAATTAGGGTATCCTAATCCAGACACCTAATTAAACCCAACGAGTGTCGCCTCTAGCTAATTACCCCCATCCCGGACATAATGGAATATGTTTCGTAAGCCCATTCGACTGTTACAGTAGTTTTTCTTCAAATTAAAATATAAAACGTTTAAATTTGGATTTGAACGTACATTTTAATTTGCCGGGGCCATATACTAATTCTAAAAATTACAGAAAAATTATATCTGGCTTTGTTTTGTCGATACGGTCCTAACAAAATTAATTTCATCGAATTTGGAGACCGTTTGAGAAATGGACTTTTTCTGGTCGACCCAATTCATACTGAAATTACCAAACATATTTTCCTTTGCCACACTCACATATTAATTCCAAAAATTATGGAAATTGGAACCTAGCAATAAATTGACATTCCGGATCCAACAAAAATGGTTTCGTCAAAAACGGAGGTCGTTTGCAAATTTTTTATTTTTAAGGACCATATTTATTCCATAGCGACCATTCTAAATATTCAACTAGCCATAACTTTTGATTTCCGCTATGAAATTTCGATTTTTCAGATTCGTTAGAAAGATATTTTCAAACAGATTTAAATATTTTTGGTTTCACTAAAATCCGCTTTATGTTGCATCCTACACATTCAGTCAAAGTTCAATTTAATTTTCAACTACCGCGCTATTTCTAATTTTCAACTTTCATTATTTTAATTATGGCTCAAGTTCTTCAACTTTTCAGTTTCTAAAAACTTTTCAATTTTTTCAAAAATTTGGCTAACACCTTAAATTTTCGAATTTTTTTGCCATAACCTCCTTTGTACGGAGAGGGGTTTGGTAATTTATTGGGCCGTATTAGGCAACCAATAAATCCTAAAAAGCATACACATATTTTTAGTGATATAACTTTGTGTCCATACGGCAGTGCGTATAGATCATGACTCTAGAGAATAAATTCTTGTAACACCCCACGTCCATTAATGTCACTCACAAAGAGAATGCATTAACTTCCATGGAGCATTATTAGTGTATAGAACAGAATATAACAAGACAGATACATACATTGGTACTTGAAAATTTTAAAACAACTTTTGTTGCAGCGAAGAAATAGTTTGATTACAACAACTTCATAAACCAACAGTAAAACCAAGTACACTTAATATCTGTCTTGACAAATTGTTTTCTGAGTACATAAAGTAAAAAAGCATAACCCCAACATAAGTAGCCATAAAAGAAGTGAGCTGAACTTTACTTTCAGCAATCCAAGGACTTCCAAAAGAGAGAGAAAGAGATCCAAGATCAAGCTCCACTAGTACTAGTCCCACCATGAGAACCTGGGGGGGAGCGAAAGGAAGAAAAGAGGCAAAAACAAAGGGGGTCAGACATAAAGTCTGGCGAGTATAATAACTTTAACAATATAATTATTAAAGTAATTAGGATAAGGCATAAACTGGTAAAACAAGGTATGACCGTGAAACAAGTGGGCATGACAAAGCAAACAAGAGGAATATTCTGGCGTTAATCTCATTCCTAACCACTATAGGATAATTACTATACTGCACCATTACTAGTCACCCTAAAAGTTGAACCCGCCTACAGAACATAATAATGATAATGGTAGTTTCGTGTACTCCTAGCTGCCTTCATTGGTGCCGTCTGCCCCTATCTCCACTAGTTGTACCCACTACCCCCATGCGATCGGCTCCCTAACTCGTAGATACCCGTGCTGGTCCCACAGTGGGGTGTATCTCTCCCCAAAGTGGCAACCCGATACCACTAAAGATGCACGGCTTATGTCTACACGATGCAACAACGTCTTACCTACCAGCCCGGCCCCACGCACGCACATGACCCCGTTGGACTTGCGTTGCTACCGCTAACCCGTTTTGACCTCTTACAATCAAACCCAGTAAGCATGTCCTGTCCTCGACTTGGGTCGAGCTCACAAAGATACTTAATGGGTTACTGGTTGAAAAGGGTCCCCATGCCTGACACAAGCTTTCCACCTATGCTTGTTCCCCACTAAGGTTTCCCACTTAACCCCATTCTTATTCATGTCTTCTTACATGTTTCAACTTGGTTAAGTCTTTCTAATCGTATTTCACAAGCCACCCAAGGCCACCCACTTAACCCTCATGTCCCACCATAAGTTTATCTAGTTAAGTGTTACTTAATTCATTAGAACCATAACGTTGTAAAGACCTCCTACATTAGACTGGCATTTGCGGTTGCTGGATTTGTCGGGCGGGTCCGGGCAGTCTTATACCGCAAACGAGCCTAACCTTGTGTCTTTACAATCGTTACGCATTTAATTTGTGCCCTTGACCTCTCACATTAGACTACCGTTTGTGGTTGCTGGATTTGCCGGGCGGGTCCGGGCAGTCTTATACCACAAACGAGTCTAACCTCGTGTCTTAGGCGGTTAATTACACATAATTGTTTAACCCCAAATTGGATTAATATCCCTATTCAAATTTGTCAATAAATTCCAAATCAATTTATATCCATAATTGTCACCTAAATTATGTCCATAATTTCAGGTGTATAATTTAGACCAATTAATGTCTCAAATTAATTATATGCCTTTGAACGCCATTTTATGCCAATTCACAATTATGTATATTTAATGTTTTCCCGTTATCCCCACGCTATTCGTACGTTTTGATATGACATATGTTAGACTCGCAATAGTCTAAGAAAAGCACCATCACAACTTGCATAACACATAAAATAGATCTAAGAATCATGACATAAGTTTGCATAGGCAATACACAAATTAGCATAAACTATCATGGATCTAAATATAGATCTAAACATAAAGATGTGAACTTGCATATATGTATATGGTTTTCCTTTAACTTGCATATGAATTTCATCCAAACTAGCATATGATTCACATATAAACTAGCATAGGCAATGGGCATATAGAACATAAACTTGCATAACTATGTAATGCCATGGATCTAAATATAGATCTAAATATAAAAGTGTGAACTTGCATATGGATCTAAACATGTAAATCAATGTCACATGTTTTGCATATAAACTAGCATATGTATCTACATGATTCACATATGGACTTGTGTATTCTCCACTTACAGTCTTGCATAAGATTCATATATGTTTTTAACATCCCAAACTTGCATAAAATTCATAAATTAGAATATGATTTAACATCCAAAACTTGCATAAAATTCATAAATTAGCATATGATTTAACATCCCAAACTTGCATATGATTCATATACATATGTCTTAACACCCAAACTTGCATAAGATGAATCAAATTAATCATGTACAATTTAACATATGAAACAGATCTACAATAACAAAACATCACATCACATGATTCAAAATCATATTCTCATAATCCCAATTATAACTTATCATAATTAAATTAATTAATTATTTTGTGAAAGATATTATACTCACAAACAAAAGAACAGTCTTGTTTTTCTGGGATCTGTATTCTGAAACTGAATTGGTCGCCTTTGATGTAGACTAATTGTTATTAGGATTAGATTATATTTGATTTTGATTCTTGCTTCTATCTTGTTTTGAGTTGAAAGAGAACGGCAGCTACTCTAGGTTCTCCATTGACGTCATGGCGGCTCTTGGTATGAATTAGTGTGATTTTAGATTGAGAGTTAGGTTGCTTATATAGAATTTTAATTAATTTAGAGCCGTCAGATTAACCCTAGAAGCAATCAAGACCATCCAGTCAAGATAGAATAACACCTCAGCCCTAATGACTCAGCAATGAGTCGAAACAGCATCATCTTTCAGATCTGCCCGAGGAGGGGGCAGGTCGACCCCCTGGTCGACCTGACCCTTGGGCGGGAGAATTCCCGCCCAGCCTGCTCCCCTGTTTGAATTTGAATTTCTAAACTGTTTTTAATTTATTTGAATTTTGAAACTTTGGAAGGCCATAACTTCTTCATACGTAGTCCAATTCACGCAAACTCGGACTCTATCTCAAGTAGAATTCCGAGACGAACGCAATGGCGAACCAATTTCCCTTAATTCTCACGTTTCAAATTAAGTATTCTTTAATTTTTAATATTTAAAATCACGAGGTGTTACATTCTCTCCTCCTTAAAGGATTTCTCCTCCGAAATCTCCAAGTTGAGGAGAATGTATATCTTAACATCCAATCATCCATCTACTCAACCATCAAACATAGGCATCCATTGTCCTTACAAGATTTCTAATGCCGTATGAACATATGCAAAAAGTGTGTGTGTATGTTCCTTATCTAATGCAAAATCAGGCGGTCTACTGATTCAGTTGACCTCCTTAATGCAATCCATGATAGTGCCATGCATCCATAATGTATGCGAAAGAATCCTAACGATACATATTATTTCTACATGCGTGCACAACCATTCATCAAGATGCAACGTCCATATGATACCACAACCATTATACATCCATAAATTTAGATATGCACACACATTTATATGCAATATGAAGGTGATTGAGCCGATCTAGTGCCTAAAGTGTGTGTACATGCATCCGCGAGCAACCACTAGCAACCACTCGCAACCATCAATCATAACATGTTTCAAACACATGTTTACATCCATCGGTTTCTACCTAAGGATAAAGAATAGGACCGAGGAGATATGCTTGAAAGATAGATATAAGCATGAATAAACTTATGGAAAAAGAGATCAAGGAGGTACCCTCAAAGAGAAAAGGGTAGGCTGCGCGTATTTTCCTCTCAGTTTCCCAAGTCGCATCTTCCTCAGCATCACTCCATTGAACTTTAACAAGCTTAACTTCACGATTACGTAACTTTTTAACTTCCGTACCCAAGATACGAGTTGGAACTCTTCTCACAGTCGCTTCTCGTTCCACTTCTACTTCCTCAAGTATGCCTGGCTCTACCACTTCTGCGGATTCATGTAAGCATTTTTGTAGTTGAGAAACATGAAAAACATTATGAACTCTAGGCAGTCTCTCGGGTAGCTCTACTCTGTAAGCCATCATCCCAATCCTTTCAATAATAGGAAATGGACCTACAAATCTTGGTGCTATCTTTCCTACGGACCCAAAGCGAATGACATTCCTCAAAGGAGATACTTAAAGGAACACCATATCTCCAACCTTAAACTCGAGGTTAGTTCTTCTTTTGTCTGCGTAGGACTTCTGCCTATCTTGTGCAGCCTTCATTCGTCTTCTTATCAAGTCCACCTTTTCTGAGGTCTCTCTAATCATGTCTGGCCCAAGTACGAGCTTGTCTGTGGACTCCCACCAATAAGTTGGTGATCGGCACGGTCTTCCAAATAAAGCTTCGACGGGCGCCATTCCTAAGGTGGCTTGGTAGTTATTGTTGTAGGCGAATTCCACCAAAGGAAGATGATCCTCCCATGTCCCTCCAAAGTCAAGAATGCACAATCTTAAGAGGTCTTCTAATACTCTGTTCACCCTTTCCGTCTGACCATCGGTTTGGGGGTGATAGGCCGTGCTTAAGCATAATTGGGTGCCTACTGCTTCTTGCAAACTCTTCCAAAACTCGCTCGTAAAGACAGGATCTCGATCGCTCACTATGGTGGAGGGTATCCCATGGAGTCAAACTATTTCTTTGAGATAAATGGATGCTAGGGACGAGGCAGTCCTTCTACTTTTAACAGGTATAAAGTGAGCACTTTTAGTGAGCCTGTCCACTATTACCCAAATACTGGTATTTCCCCTTCTTGACCTAGGCAACCCATCAACAAAGTCCATCGAAATGCTATCCCACTTCCACTGTGGGACCTCGAGAGGATGAAGCAGACCACCGGGCTTCTTCTGCTCCACTTTGACTTGCTGGCATATCAAACACTTAGCGACGAACTCAGCTACATTACTCTTCATGCCATTCCAAAAGAAAACCCTTTTTATATCTTTATACATCTTGTCTCCGCCTGGGAGTATGGTCAGTTTGGAATGGTGCGCCTCTTCGAGAGCCATTTTCAATAAATCCCTTACTTATGGGACGCATAACCTTCCATCCCGTCTCAGCCAACCCCTATCATCGATGGAGTATCTATTGAGGTGACTAGAAGTGTCACCCCTAACTAGTTTTTCCATCACATCAACTAGCTGAGGGTCTTCTCGTTGCGTGGTTCCTATTGAGTCCAAAAGGGTAAGCCGCACCTCTAGTGATGCTAACAGACCATGCACAATTTCTGAGGAGGGTCTAAAATTAAAGTTTGCTACATACTCCAAGCTTTGCCTTTCTACAAAGAGAGGACTCAAGGTTAGCCTCTTCCTACTTAAGGCATCTGCTACTACATTGCCTTTGCCTGGGGTATAGGAAATCTCAAAATCATAAGAGGCCAGAAATTCCATCCACCTTTGCTGTCTTAAGTTAAGATCTTTCTGCGATAAAAGGTACTTCAATGATTTATGGTTAGTATACAATTCAAACTTCTCACCTAGGAGATAATGGCGCCAAGACTTAAGCGCAAAGACGATGGTTGCCAACTCTAGATCGTGGGTTGGGTAGTTTTTCTCATGTACTTTCAACTGTCTGCCTCCATAAGCTAGTACCTTCCCTTCTTGCATCAAGACAACACCTAGTCCCGTACCACATGCATCCGTGTATACAGTAAACATCTTGCTCCCATCTGGTAATGTCAGAACTGGGGCTGTTGTTAGAGCCCTTTTCAAATGTTGGAAACCAATATCGCAATCCAAATCGCAGGCGAAAGTTAGGTTCTTCTTCGTTAATCTTATGTGTGGCGCTAAGATTTTAGCAAAGTCTTTAATGAATTTTCGGTAAAAGCCTGCTAGCCCAAGAAAGCTTCGGACTTCGGTTACATTCCGTGGAACCATCCAATATTGCACCGCAACTACTTTTGCGGGGTCCACGGCTAACCCCTCTTTGGACACCACATGTCCAAGAAACCTCACTTCTTCTCTCTAGAAATGGCATTTGGAGAATTTGGCCTTCAGCTGATGTGTACGAAGAGTATCCACGATTTCCCTCAAATGCAAAGCATGCTCTTCTTCATTCTTCGAGAAGATCAAAATGTCGTCTACGAAGACCACCACAAACTTATTAAGGAATTCTCTAAACACCCTACTCATCAAGTCAACGAATTAAGCGGGTGCGTTTGTCAAGCCGAAAGGCATGACAAGCCATTCGAAGAAACCATCCGGGGTTCTGAATGCGGTCTTATCAATGCTGTCTTCAGCCACTCTTAGCTGATGGAACCCGGTAGCCAAATCTACTTAGGAGAAAACAGACGCACCTACAAGCTGATCAAGCAGGTCATCTATTCTAGGAAGTGGGTGCCTATTCTTCTTGGTCAACTTGTTTAGCTCCCTATAATCAACGCATAGGCGAAGTGAACCATCCGCTTTGGTTCTGAATACTACTGGAGCACCCCATTTAGAAATACTCCGTCTTATAAACCCCTTTTCGAGCAGGTCCTTGACTTGCTTACTGAGCTCTCTTCTCTCCCTAGGAGCCATGTGTCTAATGGGTAGAGCTATGGGCTTTGCATTATCAAAAAGGTATATGCAGAAGTCTATCTCCCGCTTTGGAGGTAAGCCCTTCACCTCTTCAAATACATCTGAGTATTCACGGACTACTCTAACATACTGCAAGTTTTCAACAGATGCATCAAAATATTCTAGGTAACTAAGAATAACAGAATGTATGGGGGTTACAAGAGATTTCGAGAGTATTGCCAAGGTGAGTCATAAGTCTAACCACTCTCTTTTCACAATCGAGGATGGCACCATTACTGGATAACCAATCCATGCCTAGAATCAACCCATAGCCCGTGAAGACAAGAATGAAGGCGTTGCATTCAAACTCAACGCTCAAAATAGGCACTCTCAAATCCCGACAAATCATTGAAAGATGAGCCGAACCACCAATAGGATTTGAGACTACTATGGGATCCGTAACTAGACTAGTATTTAGGTGCAGTGTTTCAACTAACGAAGTAGACACAAACGAGTGTGAAGCTCCAGAATCAAATAAAGAACGAACAAGATGATCAAGTAGACAAACCAAACTTTCAACAGAAATGTTTCTACCTCTTTCCTGTCCCGGTGCCATGAGATCCTGAATCTGCCCTCTTGCCTGTCATGGCGCCATGAGAGCTTGAATCTACCCTCCAGAAGTGGACCCTGTTCTTTGCCCTTGCCCATGTTTCCTTGGCCAGTCTTTAACTAGATGTCCTGCCTCTCCACAGTGGAAACAGCTAGTCTTCTTCTTCTTCCTACAGTCCTTGCTCAGATGGCCTGGTGTTCCATAATTAAAGCACTTTTTCTTTCCTTTTCTATTGTTATTCTTCCCGCCTTTCTTGTTTTGTTGTGGTTTCTTTTGGTCCCCTTGCTTCTCCGGTGCCTTATTAGCATTAGCACCTTTCTCCTCTTCATGCATAAGCGCCAAGTCAACCAGTTTCTCAAAGGTATCCCCCGTTGGAATGTGGGTCATAGCCAACCCATGTAGTGGCTCATTCAAACCTTTAACGAACCTTAGGGCCTTCTTCTCGGGTGTATTTACCAATTCCAAGCCAAATCTCGCCAACTGATTGAACTTGTTGATGTACTCCTTTACTGACAAATTTCCTTGCTTCAATGCTAAGAACCTTTCCATATATAAATTCTCTTCTGCTCGTGAGAGAAATTTCATCTCGAACCTATGCCTGAAATCCGTCCATGTCTCCATTGGACGCTCTCCATTCGTGACCTCCCACCAAAACGAGGCTTCGTCCTTCATTAACCAAGCGGCCAACTGGACCTTCCTTCCATCTTCTACATCGAAGATACCAAACAAGTCTTCTACATCCTCAAGCCAATTTCGAGCTTCAACAAACGTTTCTGATTCGTGAAAAGGTTTTCCGCCCATTGCTCGAAAGTCTTTGCATATCTTCGAAAAAGTATCAATGTGAGGCGGGGGAGGAGGAGGACTGCAGATGGGGGAGGAGGAGGACTGCAGATGGGGGAGGAGGAACATTTGTTGGGCCTGTGGCAGTGGCCCTAGCTTCCAGATACCTTCTAAACTAGCCTGGTATCGGTATGCCCTCGAGTATCTCAGGTTCCCCAGACATGCTGAAAAAGAAAAAGGAAGAGATTCAAAATGGAGAATTCGAAAGAAAGATATATGGCTCTTGGGGGTTATGTTTTTTAAAAAACTTTTCTCTTGAGAATATTCTCCTTAAAACATACTTTTGAAAGTGTTTCTTTACAAAAAGCTTTTGAAAAACAATTTTTTTTTCAAAATCTCTTATCTGTTCTGTTAATCTTCAGCTCTGATACCACGTGTAACAACCCACGTCCATTAATGTCACTCACAAAGGGAATGCATTAACTTCCATGGAGCATTATTAGTGTATAGAACAAAATATAACAAGACAGATACATACATTGGTACTTGAAAAATTTAAAACAACTTTTATTGCAGTGGAGAAATAGTTTGATTAAAACAACTTCATAAACCAACAGTAAAACCAAGTACACTTAATATCCATCTTGACAAATTGTTTTCTAAGTACATAAAGTAAAAAAGCATAACCCCAACACAAGTAGCCATAAAAGAAGTGAGCTGAACTTTACATTCAGCAATCCAAGCACTTCCAAAAGAGAGAGAAATAGATCCAAGATCAAGCTGCACTAGTACTAGTCCCACCCTGAGAACCTAGGGGGGAGGAAGAAAAGAGCGAAAACAAGGGGGGTTGGACATAATGTCTGGCGAGTATAATAACTTTAACAATATAATTATTAAATTAATTAGGATACGGCAAAACTGGTAAAACAAGGTATGACCGTGAAACAAGTGGGCATGACAAAGCAAACAAGAGGAATATTCTGGCGTTAATCTCATTCCTAACCAATATAGGATAATTACTATACTGCACCATTACTAGTCACCCTAAAAGTTGATCCCGCCTACATAACATAATAATGATAATGGTAGTTTCATGTACTCCTAGCTGCCTTTATAGGTGTCGTCTACCCCTATCTCCACAAGTTGTACCCACTACCCCCATGTGATCGGCTCCCTAACTCGTAGATACCCGTGCTGGTCCCACAGTGGGGGTGTATCACTCCCCAAAGTGGCAACTCGATACCACTAAAGATGCACGGCTTATATCTACACAATGCAACATCTTACCTACTAGCTCGGGCCCACGCACGCACATGACCCCGTTGGACTTGCGTTGCCACAGCTAACCCATTTCGACCTCTTACAATCAAACCCAGTAAGCGTGTCCCGTCCTCGACTTGGGTCGAGCTCACAAAGATACTTAGTGGGTTACTGGTTTGAAAATGGTCCCCATGACTTACACAAGCTTTCCACCTATGCTTGGTCCCCACTAAGGTTTCCCACTTAACCCCATTCTTATTCATGTCTTCCTACATGTTTCAACTTGGTTAAGTGTTTCTAATCGTATTTCACAAGCCACCCAAGGCCACCCACTTAACCCCCATGTCCCACCACATGTTTATTTGGTTAAGTGTTACTTAATTCATTAGAACCATAACCTTGTAAAGACCTCCCACATTAGACTACCGTTTGTGGTTGCTGGATTTGCCGTTTGGGTCCGGGAAGTCTTATACCGCAAACGAGCCTAACCTCGTGTCTTTACAATCATTACACATTTAATTTGTGCCCTTGACCTCTCACATTAGACTACCGTTTGTGGTTGCTGGATTTGCCAGGCGGGTCCGGGCAGTCTTATACCACAAACGAGTCTAACCTCGTGTCTTAGGCTGTTAATTACGCATAATTATTTAACCCCAAATTGGATTAATATCCCTATTCAAATTTGTCAATAAATTCCAAATCAATTTATGTCCATAATTGTCACCTAAATTATGTCCATAATTTCAGGTATATAATTTATACCAATTAATGTCTCAAATTAATTATAAGCCTTTTAAGGCCATTTTATGCCAATTCACAATTGTGTATATTTAATGTTTTCCCATTGTCCCCATGCTATTCGTACGTTTTGATATGACATATGTTAGACTCGCAATAGTCTAACTTATAAAAAGAAAAGCAACATCACAACTTGCATAACACATAAAATAGATCAAAGAATCATGACATAAGTTTGCATAGCCAATAACTTGCATAGGCATTACACAAATTTGCATAAACTATCATGGATCTAAATATATATCTAAACATAAAGATGTGAACTTGCATATATGGATATGGTTTTCTTATTACTTGCATATGAACTTCATCCAAACTAGCATATGATTCACATATAAACTAGCCTAGGCAATGGGCATATAGAACATAAACTTGCATAACTATGTACTGCCATGGATTTAAATATAGATCTAAACATAAAGGTGTGAACTTGCATATGGATCTAAACATGTAAATCAATGTCACATGTTTTGCATATAAACTAGCATATGTATCTACATGATTCACATATGGACTTGTGTATAATCCACCTACAGTCTTGCATAAGATTCATATATGTTTTTAACATCCCAAACTTGCATAAAATTCATAAATTAGCATATGATTTAACATCCCAAACTTGCATAAAATTCATAAATTAGCATATGATTTAACATCCCAAACTTGCATATGATTCATATACATATGTCTTAACACCCAAACTTGCATAAGATGAATCAAATTAATCATGTACAATTTAACATATGAAACAGATCTATAATAACAAAACATCACATGATTCAAAATCATATTCCCATAATCCCAATTATAACTTATCATAATTAAATTAATTAATTAATTTGTGAAAGATATTATACTCACAAACAAAAGAACGGTCTTGTTTTTCTGGGATCTGTATTCTGAAACTGAATTACTCGCCTTTGATGTAGACTAATTGTTATTAGGATTAGATTAGAATTGATTTTGATTCTTGCTTCTATCTTGTTTTGAGTTGAAAGAGAACGGCGGCTACTCTAGGTTCTCCATTGACGGCATGGCGGCTCTTGGTATGAATTAGTGTGATTTTAGGTTGAGAGTTAGGTTGCTTATATAGAATTTTAATTAATTTAGAGCCGTCAGATTAACCCTAGAAGCAATCAAGACCATCCAGTCAAGATAGAATAACACCTCAGCCTTAATGACTCAGCAATGAGTCGAAACAGCGTCATCTTTCAGATCTGCCCGGGGGGGCAGGTCGACCCCCAGGTCAACCGCCAAGTCGACCCCCAGGTCAAACCCCTGGTCGACCTGTATGGGTAGGTCGACCCCCAGGTCAACCCCTTAGTCGACCTGACCCTTGGGCGGGAGAATTCCCGCCCAGCGTGCTCCCCTGTTTGAATTCGAATTTCTGAACTGTTTTTAATTTATTTGAATTATGAAACTTTGGAAGGCCATAACTTCTTCATACGGAGTTCAATTCACGCAAACTCTAACTCTATCTCAAGCAGAATTCCGAGACGAACACAACGGCGTAACCCATTTCCCTTAATTCTCACGTTTGAAATTAAGTATTCTTAAATTCGCTAATTTTTAATATCTAAAATCACGGGGTGTTACAATTCTCGTCACCCTATAAATAATTTTTGTGCCTTAATTACTAGAGAGACACGATTATTGTCAACTCCAGACCCGTGTGGGGTTTTTATTAATCTGGAAATTTTCCATTACATTTTATATAGTCCATATCAGTCTTCGTTTCAACCTGAGATATAGTCATCGCCATACAAGCCTCTCGCTTGTATGGTAAATCTTCAACCTCGTCACACAAGCTCCAAGTGCTTATGTGGTATATGATAGAGTATGCTACCTTCATGCAATATGCCATGTATTGTAGTTCAAAATTAATTGTTACTATCCTATGGCGACGTTTATAATCTCATACAGAACAACCAACACTCCGCATCCAATGGCATTCACAATAGTTTGTATAATAAATAAAATTTCACATCTAACTCATTAAGGTTTACCTGTTGTCGGGCACGCAAATAAATTCTTTACTCAACAGCAAATCCATTTACCTGTCCAATGTATATGCATGTATATATAGGAAACTCTAACAAAATTTCAATCTAGTTTAGTAATTGATCGAGTTGGCTAAATTTACCTTTCATTCCCATGTTGGTTTTATTATTCCAATGTTATTAATTATTTAAACTAACAATCACACAACCCAAACAGCAACCAATTTGTTGATTAACTTTTCAAATATATAATAATAATAAAAATATTCTAAAAAAATCATATTTGCTTAGATCGGATTATATAATTAAAAGTTTTCGTCCATAAAAAGGAACAATAGTAAAGTAGAAAACAAAAGTGAAGTAGAAAAAAAAAACAAAAATGCAAAATATTGTAAATGTACCTTGCACCAGAGTTAATCTGAGATATCCACTCTGCAATTGGGATAAGCTTGCTTAATGCTCTCCTCAGTTTCCCAAGTACAGTCTTGCGGATCTCCACCCCATTACACTTTGACTAAGTGAACCTTCTTGTTCCTCAGATCTTTACTTTCTTTGCCAATAATCTTTATCGACTCTCTTCTCATGACTAATTCTGGAGTAATCTCCAAGTCCTATTGTGCGGCTTCTTCCACAATCGTGTCCGTATCATGTACATGCTTTCTAAGTTGAGATACGTGAAATTCATCATGTACACCAGGCAACCAGTCAGGTAATTGAACTCTATAAGCGAGAGTTCCAATCCATTCAAGTATAAAAATGGGCCAATAAGTCTGGGTCCCAACTTCCCAGTTTTGCCAAATCTGACTACTCCTCTCATCAGAGAAACCCTTAAATACACAAAGTCACCAACAACAAATGCTAAATCTCTTCTTCTCGAGTCTACATAGCTCTTCTGTCGGATTTGAGCTGTTTGTAATCGTTTCTTAATGAAATCGACTTTGTCTGAAGCTTCGCGAATCATATCAGGTCCCAATACAAGTCTATTGCTAGGTTCTACCCAACATGCGGGAGATCTACACGGTACCATACAATGCTTCAAATGGTGACATTTGCAAGCTCGCTTGGTAACTGTTGTTGTATGAGAACTAAGCTAAATGCAAGTGGTCTTCCCATGATCCGCCAAAATCAATAATACAAGGCCGCAGTAAATTTTCTAATATGTGGTTCACCCTCTCAGTTTGACCATCTATTTGAGGATGATAAGCGGTGCTCAAGTTCAGTTTTGTTCCCAATTCTTCTTGGAATGCTTCCTAGAATTTACTAGCAAAAATCGGGTCTCTATCACTGACTATGCTGATGGGGACTCCATGCAGTTTAACAATTTCTTTGAAATAAATCTGCGCCAAACTTGGAGCTGTTCTATTTGATCTGACAGGTATAAAGTGGGAGGTCTTCGTGAAGCGGTCTACGATCACCCAAATACTGTCATTTCCTTTCTTGGTTCTGGGCAAACCATCTATGAAATCCATGGAAATTTGCTCCCACTTCCAATTTGGAATTTCCAATGGTTGCAATAATCCGACGAGTTTCTGTTGATCGCTTTTGACTTGTTGACAAGTAGAACACTTGCTAAAATATATTGAAATGTCCATTTTCATCGCCTTCCACCAGAATGTTCGTTTGAGATCATTATGCATTTTACTAACCCCTGGATGGATACTCAGCTTGGACTTGTGACATTTGTCTAACACTTCTCTTTTGAGCTCGGGGATGTTGGGAACACAAATTCTTCCTTTCAATCTCCCGTGCTATCCACTTGGAAACTGGAGACTTCTCCCCTTTGAATTCTTTTGATCATCTCTTGAACAAAATTATCATCTTTCTGAAGGACGGATATTTTATCAATCAATGAAGGTGTAATGATAAGATTAGTGATGATCACATACTTTCTGCTAAGCGCGTCAGCCACAATATTGGCTTTCCCCGGAGTATACAAAATATCATGATCATATGCCACGAGAAATTCTAGCCAACGCTGCTGCCTCAGATTCAGATCTTTCTGGGTGAATATATACTTCAATGATTGATGATCGGTATTTAGTTCGAACTTCTCACCCAATAGATAATGTCTCCTGATTTTCAGAGCGAACACGACGGCTAACAACTCAAGATCATGAGTAGCATATCTCTTTTCATGCGGCTTCAACTGACGACTAGCATAAGAGACTACTTGGCCTCTTTGCATTATTACCACACCAAGACCTCCAGTAGAAGCATCCGTCCAGACCGTCAGATCCTGATTTCCACCGATAATCGTTAATATTGGAGCAGTTGTCAATCCTAATTTCAGCTCTTGGAAAGCTGCCTCACATTCTGGAGTCCACTTAAGTCTGGCATGCTTCTTAGTAAGCCGTGTCATTGGACTAGATAGCATCGAAAAATATTTAATGAATTTCCGATAATAACTAGCCAATCCTAGAAAACTTCGAACTTCTGTGGGTGTAGTTGGTTGTTTCCAATCTTGAATAGCCGTGATTCTACTTGGATCCACAAAAATTCCTTCTTTTGATACGACGTGACCAAGGAACTTCAATTCTTCTTGCCAGAATATACATTTGGAGAATTTGGCCTTTAATACATTCTTTTTGAGAATTTCCAATACTTGTCCCAAATGTTCTTCATGCTCGGCATTTGACTTAGAGAAGATTAGAAAGTCATCAATGAATACCAGTACGAATTTATTTAATACTTCTCGAAACACTCTGTTCATTAAATTGACGAAATATGCAGGAACATTACATAAGCCGAACGAAATTACTAACCACTCATAGAATAAGTCCGGACCTCTGAATGCTGTCAAAGGAACACACTCTTCGGCAATAAGAAGCTGATGGAAACCTGTAGCTAGGTCTATTCTTGAAAATACTTGAGCTCCATTCAGACGATCCAATAGATCATCGATTCGAGGCAATAGATATTTATTCTTTAATGACTGCTTATTCAAGTCACGATAATCCACGCATAGTCTGGGAGTACCATTTGACTTTGGGAGAAACACCACTGCTGCTCCCCATTTAGAGAAACTAGGCCTGATCAGACCCTTCCATACAAGCTGTCGAGTTTGATCGTCCAATTCTTCTTTTCCTTCAAGGCCATTATCCGAATCGCATGCACTACTGGCCTGGCATTCTGAATAGAGCGATCTTGAAATTAATTTCTCTATGTGGCGGTAAGCTATCAACTTCCTCGAATACATCCGCATAATTCTTGATGACAAGAATAATTTCAATAGGAGCAAGAATATTTTCTATAGAAGCAGGAGTATTTTCTACAGAAGCAAGAGAAACATCTAGAGCTGACCAAAATTATTTTCTATCCGAATTTGGACCCTCACATGGTATAACAATATTGGCATTCTCTGTTGTAAATTTAACTACCTCGTATTTAGTTAGCCAATCCAGTCCAAGAATGATATCAAACTCGGAAAAATTCATGACGATCAAGATACAAGGAAATCGATAATGGAAAAAGAAATTGGCACTCTACAAATCCAACTAAGATCGATGGAGCCCCCAATCGGATTATGGACACTGATGGGTTATGTGAGCTTTCTTAATTTCAAACCCAACTTCTTAACCACATTGCTTGAAATAAAACTTCTTGATGCACCTGTATCAAACAGTACTTTAACTAGAATATCTTTGACAATATGCATGCCTTCTAAAACATCTGGTCTTTCCTGACTAGCTGAGGATGTTGGAACTTCTGTTGTGCTATTGATTTGAGCTTCTTTGTCTACTTTATTTACATGTGCGGCTTTAGACTTTTTCTTTAATAGTCGACAATCTTGCTTTACATGACCAGCCTGATGGCAAAGATTGCATTCTTTATTCTCTTGAACCTTCTTAATGGGTTTAGATTCACCTTTCTTCGAAGATTTATAGTTTCTTATCGAATGCCATTGCTTATTGCACTTGAGACATACGACTGTCTTTTCCTTTTTCTGATTGGCTTTAGGCTTCTTACCGGCCTCAGGCTTTGTACATGCCTCAGGGCTATCAGTTTCAAAATTCCTTTTGCTACTGGAACTTCATTCCTCTTCATCGTCTAAAAGACCTTGCTTATCAAGATCCTCATGGCGACAAGCCATTTCTATCACCTCAGAGGAAGTAAGCTTCAGATGTGCCATTACTCTACCTTCGTATTTCTTTGAAGACCGTTAATAAATCTCCGATTCTTCCTCTTAGGATCTTGAATTAGATGTAGGCCGAAACGAGAAAGTTCATCGAATTTATTCTGATACTCCCGAATGGTCATATCTCCTTGTTTCAAATTGTAGAACTCATCATATAGCTGCTCAACATCTTGTTGGGGAATAAATTTTTCCTTGAAAAGTTCTTTAAATCTATTCAAGGTAATATTACCTTCTGGATTTCCCATCTCGATCAAATCCCACCAGATTAAAGCTTCTTCTCTGAGTGACCAAGATGCCAGTGATACTTTATGATCATCTCTCAGCTTTAAGCCTAGAAAAAATCTCTTTGAAGAATGCATCCACGCTTGGGTTTGAACAACAGACTCTTTGCCCGAGAATTGTACTCCACCCAGATGTCAATACTTCTTTACTAGAGCGTCTAGATCTGGTTCTGACTATGGGAGCACGATTGGCTCATTAGATTGCTGAACCATAGAATTACTTCTTCTGTTTCTGCCACTCGTTTTTCTATTATGTCTACAAATAGCAGACAAAGTGTCAGGTCAACAGAAAAGGTATTGTAAAGCATAGAGACGTATACTTAAATGTAAATGTGTCTATTGGAATGTATTTCATTCTGCTATACTCATTCTAGGACCTTACTGATCCTATCTATAATGAGTTACTCGCCCTAGAATACTATTGATTCTATTTCTGATGAGTTTGTTAATATGTTATATTCCTGAGCTAAGATTAACCAAAGCTTGGATACCAACTGCGATGACCCAAACCCCCGTGTTACGGTGGCAAGGATAATCAGTGGAATATAACACATAAACAAATAACAGCAGAACAGAAATATATAATTACACCAGATAATGTGCATCAAATTACACTGGAAATAGTAACAACATTAGAGTTACATAGCATAATAGGATCATACTTAGCACAGAATACAGTTTCAGTTTAATATAAAATGTCTGCAGCGGAATCAAACATAATATACATAATGAAATCTGAAACAGTTAAATAGAAATGATAAATTGCATCTCCAGCTCCATAGCTCTCCAGAATGAGTCTGCTAAAACCTGAATGCAAGGCTGCCCGTGTAGAAATAAGGGCACTCGAGTTTGCAAAGTGAAACAAACTTCGAGTCAGTCATGAGACTGGTCTGAGAAATCTACTTAACTGGTTAAAAATTATAATAAGGCAAATCATAGGACCACGCCGCTAACGCAGAACGGGTTTACTCCAGTGATCGCCAGTGCATGAAATAAAGTAAAGTATTTAAAAAACGCAATGCTTTTTAGAAAAATGAGGCCATTATAAGACTCAGGTCCCATCATACAATGCAACGCAAACCAAAGAATAGAGTTTTGACCTTATAATGGCCAAAATATGCTTGATACATATAAAGCAATGTCATTTGATATTATTATTAGTGTATATATGTTTCAAAAACAATTTCAATCATAATGTATCTATCATAGATGGCATAAGTGCCCCATACCACTATGCCGCCAATATAGATTTACAATCAAGACTGCACATGTCGTATTGGAAGTTGGATTTCCATCATGAACCAAGGCAAGGGATCGGCCTTACCGAATTCGAGATAATCTAACCTACTATGTCTCAGGATACAGCCGCAACTGCACCTAGGAGCCGGAGGGTCGGTCCACATTTTAAGTGGATTAAAAATCCCTGAACAATACGTCCCCCCGCCCGATGGGGCGTAAATCCATCGGCACTGTAGTGACCGATATATACGAGGTGCCTCGCATTCCAATACCACATAGGTAAAAAAATATAAATGTCAGGGCGTGTAAAACCCTGACACCACCTCCAGCTAGAAAGAGACACATGTCCTCCCTGGATCCTCTCTCGTTTCTAGTTCATACCGGGGTGTGAGGCTCGCGAATTAACGCTATACACAAAGCTATGCTATATTAAAGTCGTGCTTTGATCATCAACCACAAGGCTCTGCTTTTCAACAAAAGCCTTGATCACTGCATCTCAGCCTGCCACACAGGCAATTCACGCCATGCGACTGATGTCTATCGATGTACAACCTCTGAGCTCATACGTCTCGAAGAAGGGTGTTAAGCAAGAGAATAAATTCTCCGCCACCAAACAGATGTATATTTAATAGAGATCAATCAACAAAGAATAAAATCCAATGTCAGACACACAGTCCATTTACAAGTCCGTTCTGGGTCTGAACGAAGACGGAGGCACCTTATGTCCAATATAGGAGAGAGGCCCTCGCACATTTGAACGATCAACAAGTACGTCCAGACAACCACCACTGTAACCCTTTCAAGGCAACAACTCCCATCAAAGGCATCAGTAGCCATCCATTCGATGTGAAGATCATCGGTCTTGCACCGTCTTCATATCTTCAACTTCTTATCGTCGATCAATTATTTGAAATGAGATTTTACTCGGCCTTTTCAAATAATTCACGTATATTTAGAATTCAAATCAATTCTTTCCATGGTTAAATTATTTGAAATTTATAATTCCGTTCATTAATATAATTTTCATGTCAAACACATTCAACCATCAAATATCCAATAAACCAAGTAAATTTGGTTTATCTCCATTCCATATCGTTTATAATATTTTATAATGATATATCACTATTTTTATTTATTTAAAAATAGTCCATTTTAGTTAAATGATGTTTCAGGCCATAACACGGCCTTGGCACTGTTTTTCTTCAGATTTGATTTACACATATCTGAAAATCTAACCATTGGATCTTTAAAAAAATTATATCGTTGGAAAGATCTTTTCAAAGCGGACCCAAGGTTCCAGTTTTGCGAAAATCCGACGGCGGATCTCTCTGTATAATCGTTTAAAATCACGATTCCTAAACGCAAACTGCAGCATCGTTATTCGTTGTAATTTAATTTACATATATATATATATATATATATAATTCATTCTGGCGCTATTTTTATTCAGATTTGAATTAAACATTTCACATAATCTAACCATTGGATCTTTACAAATTTTATATCATTGGAAAGATCTTTTCAAAGCGGACCCAATGGTTCCAGTTTTGGGAAAATCCGATGGTCGGATCTCCTGGTATAACCGTTTAATGTTACGATTTCAAAATGCGAACAGCAGCGTCGTTTTATTTTAATTTATATTTATATTTATACATATATAAATATAATTCATTCTTCGATTTCCAAACCCATTTCACTTCATCTACATGTTAAAAATATATTTTTAACCAACAAATGAATATTTTTAGCGACTTATCCATACAATAAAATGTTAATTTTATTGTTCAAACAATTTATTCAACACATGAATATATTTATAACTTCACATATGCGATAAAAATAATGTTTTTATCGTTCAAAGAAATTATTCAACACGTGAATATTTTTCTAACTTCACTTTAGATGATAAAAATGTGATTTTTATCGTTCCAATATTTTTCTCAACATATGAATATTTTATATACTTTATATACATGATAAAAATGTGATTTTTACCGTTCAAACATTTTATTCAATGTATGAATATTTTTCTAACTTCATTCATGCGATAAAAATGTGATTTTTATCGTTCCAATATTTTTCTCAACATATGAATATTTTATATACTTCATATACATGATAAAAATGTGATTTTTATCGTCCAAGAAATTTATTTCAATCATGAATAAATTATCAACACATGAATATATTTCCACATATGAATATAATTCAAAGACATGAATATTTCAGAAAATTTCGGCAGCATAACGGTAGGGGGTTTAAAACCGGCACCATCCCGAGTACGGCTCCTCGCGCTACCTTAGGCCTTGCGGCATTCCCTAAGGGGCTTATCCTAATGGTTTAAACATTTCGATCATTTTCATATCACATTGAATTTTTCCACAAACAATTCCAATTTTGTTTTCAACCACATTCAACCATTCACAATATCAACCAAATTCCACATCATAACTCAAACAAGTCGTCCATGGTTTGTGGACGATGGTGTCGGGAGTTTCTAAACTCCGTCTACAACCTAATATATTTTATTTCTATATCTAATTGAATTTAGAAATCTTACATCAGTTTTCTGATTGCCAAAATTAGTAGCAAGCTCTATAAATTCCCCGGACATTTCTAGAATGTAGAAGAAGTCGTCACGGTCCCGGTGTCTCTTGTTTCACTGGATTTCAACAACATAGCAAAAGGATGTGATTTTTATTTGAAAATCAAACTTTGCAATGCTTTAAAGCGCTATAAACTGTTTTAAAAATCACTGCCGTTACCTTCAGCTGAAAGCCCGAAACTAGGTTTCAATTTTGCGTGAAATCCGAAGCACGAGGCTAAGATCCAGTTGCACCACGTAGTAGAGGGAAGATATGCGCTCAGTTCGAGGTGGGTGCGGTCGGACTCGGTGGAGGATCCACGGCAGGGCGGCACGTTGAAGTTGGAAACTTCGTAGAGGAAGAACTCGATGGATACGCAACGAGGAGTGGTGCAATCGGTCTTGATTTGAAGAGGAGAGGGAGGTCTTCAAAAAGTTCAACTGGGGCAAGGGCTAATTCAGCGTGGTTTGGCCGGAATCCGGCCGAGAAGGGTTGAAGACCTTTCCGTCGCACAATACTGGGTTACCGAGGGGGGGTTTGATTTTTCGGAAATTAAAAATTATGAAGGAAAAATCCTATTGGCCCGTTATTTATATAAATTTGAAAATTAGGGTTTTCTAATCCGGACTCCAAATTAAACCCAACGAGTGTTGCCCCTAGCTGATTACCCCCATCCCGGATACAGTGGAATATGTTTCATAAGCCCATTCGACTGTTACAGTCAGTTTTTCTTCAAATTAAAATATAAAACATTTAAATTTGGATTTGAACGTACATTTTAATTTGACGGGGCCACATACTGATTCTAAAAATTACAGAAAAATTAAATCTGGCTTTGTTTTGTTGATACGGTCCTAACAAAATTAATTTCGTCGAATTTGGAGACCGTTTGAAAAATGGACTTTTCCTGGTCGATCCAATTCAAACTGAAATTACCAAACACATTTTCCTTTTCCACGCTCACATATTAATTCCAAAAATTATGGAAATTGGAATCTAGCAGTAAATTGACATTTTGGATCCAACAAAAATGATTTCGTCGAAAATGGAGGTCTTTTGCAAAATTTCTATTTTTATGGGCCATATTTATTCCATAGCTGCCATTCTGAATATTCAACTGGCCATAACTTTTGATTCCCTCTATGAAATTTCGATTTTTCATATTTTTTAGAAAGATATTTTAAATAGATTTAAATATTTTTGGTTTCACTAAAATCCGCTTTATTTTGCATCCTGCACATTTAGTCAAAGTTCAATTTAATTTTCAACTACCATGCTATTTCTAACTCGTTATTCATTAAAATAGCCAAATTAAAAAATTTAAATTTCCTCTGATTTTCTGGGTTGTTACAACAAGAATACAATAGAGTATGAATAGATATTATACATTTGATAACATCAAAGATTTACAAATTATAATGCAGCAGAAAATAATACAAAACACAACTGAAAGAAATACACGGATACAGAGCGTTCGGAATATAGCTCCAGTTGTAAACCAGGATCCTGTGAATATAATATCTGCAAAACCAAAACTACTAGCTGCCCAGGTGGAAAATAGGGGCATTCAGAGTTTAAGTTAAAACAATAAACTCCAGGACAATCATGTGACTGGTGTGAGAACTAAAACAGTTATTAATTTGATTTTACAGTTAAGTAAATCAAGAGACCACGCCGTATAACACAGAACGGGTTTCCTCCCAAGAATACCAGTGCATATAACAAACAGCGCAATGTTTTTTTGGAAAAATGAAGCTATTATAAGACTTGGGTCCCATCACACAATGCAATGTAAGCCGGAGGATAGAGAATTCCCTTATATTAGCCAAACATGCTTGGTACATTTAAAACAAATCATTTTGATACTATTGTAAGTGTAAAGTGTATAAAACAACTTCAATTATAAATGTATCAACCATAGACGGCATAGTATCCCATGCTACTATGTCCCCATATAGCTTTACAATTAAAACCGCATATTGTCATATTGGAAGTTGGATTTCCATCTGTGAACCAAGGCAAGGGATCGTCCTTACCGCTTCGAGACTGTCTAGCCCGAGCCTCCGGGTCAGAACGCATCAACCCTTGGATCGTCAGGGCCGATCCACACAGAGTGGATTAAAATGCCTGAACAATGCGTTTCCCCGCCCTATGGGGCGTAAAACTGGTCCGTATATCGACCAAACCATCCATCGGCCCCGTTGTAACCGATATAACCGAGGCGCCTCGCTTTCCATCATCCATATAAGTAAAATTCCAGGCTCCATACCATGACACCACTCCTAGCTAGAAAGAAACGCATGTCCTCCCTGAAGTCCTCTCCCATTTCTGGTTCACACCAGGGTGTGAGGCTTGCGAATTAACGCTATACACAATGCTATGCTATATTAAAGCCTTGCTTTGATCATCATCCACAAGACACTGCTTTTCGATAGAAGCCTTGATCATTTGCATCTCAGCATGCCACGCAGGCAATTCACGCCATGCAACTGATGTCTATCAATCACACAGAATGAAATCCAATGTCAGACATACATCTATTTACAAGTCCGTTCTAGGTCTGAACGAAACAGGAGGCACCTTATTCCTCGTATATCCGGTCGATCTCCAAGTACGTTTGGACGATCACCACTTATTACCTCCTCTTGGGTGTACAGCCCAATCAAGACATCAGTAATCATCCAAACGATGTGAAGATCTCCGGTCTTCAACCACCATCTTCATCGTCGACATATCATCGAATCAGTTATTCAGAATGGGATAAACCCTGTCTTTCTGAATAACTCGCGTATCTTATAAACAAGTGTTATAAAAACACAACATACGCCTCATTCTAATTCTGAATATTCTTTCATTTAAATATTCATACCCTTTGGGAAAGGTTCCCATTAATTTTATCTAAGATAAATTCTTTAAATTTATTCTTTAATCTTCCATTGGATATCAATTCAAACCAAATTAAGGTTTATCCAAACTAGTCGGGATTAGCGAACCTTACCGAAGTAATCATTTGTTTAATTTCCCAATCCCAACCTATTCATCCCATGAAGTAAAACTGGTAATACTTCATATCTAACACTATTGTGTTATCAATAAAATTAATTACCATTTCACGTTCAAATCTAATTAAAGACTTAACTATCGCTTGGAGCAAAACTGGTGATACTCCATTCTCGATCATTTCATGAATTCGATAAATTTAATTATCTCATTCACATTCCAATCTAATTAAAGATTCATTAAAACTCAACTTAGTTTTAATCTTCCCAAAAATCAATATTAATGATTATTTAACTTTGGCAAATCGTATCCTGTCTTTAACTGGGTTAAAGAACCAATGTCATTTAAAACACAGTTCACAATAAACCCAAATCACATTCCATTAATTATGGAATCTTCACGGAAAATAGATCAATGTATATAATCGATATCAATTTCCGTATCCGACTAATAATATAAATGGAATAACGACAAAGCCTTTTAAATTCCATATATTTGATGGTCTTCCTCTACAGAAGCTCACTTCGACTATAAACAAATCGAATTCCAATCAACTCCAATTTAATATATTAAATTGGAAAACTTTACTTTGGAAAATTCCCGTTAAATCTTAATAAAAAGATTTATAAATGCCAAATCACATTTCACTGTAAATCGGGTTAAAAAACGAATGTCATTAAAAACACAGTTCACAATAAACCCAATTCACATTCCATTTTATTCCAATTATTAAATATAATTGGAACTCTAACAATCTTAATTGAAAGATTTATTCTTTTCACACGGGGTTCAAGAACAGTGTTACTGAAAACACTATTCACGACAAACCCAAAATCCAATTCCTTTATTCAATTCCAATTAAATATTAATTAATTGGAAAACTTCACTAAATCTTAATTAAAAGATTTATTCTTTTTCTCAACTGGGTTTAAGAACAGTGTTACTGAAGACACCATTCACGACAAACCCAAAATCTCATTTGATATTAAATACAAGGCTTTGAATAGGAATAATTTCGGCTTATATTCAATATCAAACTCTGAAATAAACAAATATCATATTGGGAATAACGATATATATATCTTCCAAACTCCCATATCAATATCCGTATAATCACGGAATCCAATACCGAAATATTCCGAAGATTATTTTCATTCCAAACCATTCCAATTTATTCATTGGAAGTTTTTGGTTATATTAAAACCATTCTCTATCCAATTTATTTATTAAAAATAATTTGATTATAATTCTAGATAATAACTAGTTAATTTCGATAAAAATATATTTTTACCTTTTCAAATATGGAATTTTTCATCCCAATCCTTTCCAAATCATTTATTATGATTTTTCTCAAATTATCAGTATTTTTAATAATTTTATTTAGGCCCTTTCAGTAGATTTCCAAAAACGGTCATTGAACTGCACTTACAGCGACCTTTTCCAAATTTGATTTGGACATAATTCCAAATCCAACCGTTAGATTTCAAATCTCTTAAATTTTTTGAAAAACTCTTTTTGATATGAACCCAATGGTTCCGGTTTTAGGAGAATCTGACGGTCGGATCTCCCATAAGGTCAATTCGAAGTCAATGGTCGAAATTCGCAAACTGCCGCGGCGCGGCGCGTTCCGTTCTATTCAGGCCATTAACTATGTATAATATATATATTATATATATTTCTTCGATTTCCATTTAAAACATATTTTATAAATCATTTTAAATTCGTTTCTAACTTCATTTTAAATTTTAAATCAAAATTGAATTTTCCTTATCATTATAATATATAAATGATAAAATTTTCAAATTATCAGATTTTGAAATCATTTCCTTTTCGATATTCATTATAAAAATGAATAAAATCGATATAAATACCGTTCGCGTCAAAATGGCGTTAATCTAATCAGCACGTCTTCATATATTTCAATATTTTCATGTCCATCCCAAATTGGACATCAAAATCATATTTTGATCCATTGCTAAATATTATTTTAAAATATTAGTTATTTTAAAATATTCATTATTCCATTTTAAAATATTTGTTAATTTAAAATATTTGTTCTTTCCGAATTGGAATTAGACATAGTCAATTACCATATAATTTTATTTATATGGATTTCATACACACGTGTATACAACAACAATCAAACACAGTCAAACATCATCAAGAGTGCATTACACAACTGCATAAGCATTAATTATGAATAATTAACACTTACAACAGTCTGTCAAACAATCGATTGACATACAACTAAACAATTGGGATTAGTGTACGTCGAATATCATCCCAATACCCATGTAGGGTTTTAATCAACACACACAGAAAATTTATTTGTGCAGTTGGGCGAAGTGTAAAATATATCATCCCAATCTATATCAGTCAAATCTGTATACATAAACAAATCGTCTGATTTGTAAATGAATATTTATTTTTATACTCATTAAAAATTATATTTTAATGATAAAATATTTATTTCAGTGTATGAATATTTTATAAAGTTCATTTATACAATAAAAATGATATTTTTATTGTTTTAACATTTTTAGGAAATTTCGGTAGCATAACGACGCGATACTAGAACCGGAATAAGGTTTAGCCTTATCCCTCGCCTAGTAATGGCTCGCGCCATATAAAACCAAATTCTAATCAATTCAATTTCACTTCCCAAACCAAATTCAAAAAAATAAACCGATCAATCAAACAAAAATAGTTTAAAACAAAAGTGTCGGATGCTACTAAGCATCTCTGCATCCTAATACATATTTAACTAGAAAATAAATTAGAGTGAGAATTTCTCACCTTAGGATCCACTCCGCCAGATTTATTTCTGAACAGTTAGGATTTTCCCGAAATTCCAACGCAATCTTTTTCACGTTGTTCATAGTAAAAATCACATTTTTAATATGATATTTATACATTAAAAGTCATATTTTTACAATGCTATTACATATATAAAAACCGTATTTTATATTGTTATTCATATAATAAAAACCATATTTTTAAACCGCTATTATATTATAAAAAGTATATTTTTATATTGATATTATATATAAAAATCACCTTTTCATAAATTGTATCTCATTATTAAGATCGCATTTTTATAAATTGTGTTTACAAATAAAAATCACATTTTTATAAATTGTTATATAAATTAAAAATCGCATTTTTATTTTTAAAGCTATATATATTCAAAAATCATATTTTTATCATGTTTTTATTAGTGCTATTTATATTTTTCAAATTAATGCTATATATAAGTTAAAAATCATGTTTTTTTAATTTAAAACTATTTTATAACAAGAATCACATTTTTATCTATGTAAAAATTCTATTTTTAAAACAATAATATATATGTAAAAATTCTATTTTTAAAACAATAATATATATGTAAAAAATCTTATTTTTAAAACAATAATATACATGTAAAAATTCTATTTTTTTACTAATGCTATATATATAAATAATATATTTATTATTAAGGCTATATAAATAAAAATCAAATTTTTATTTAAAGCTTGTAACGACCCGAAATTCCCCATGAAGGAAAGCATGGATTGAATTGAGAACAAGCCACATCGGGATACAAACAGAAGAACATTTCATTGTTTATTACAATAATTCTATCAGATTACAAGAATATACCGAGTTAAATAAATATTATACATCAGAAAAATATCATCGATTTACAAATTACAATGCAGCGGAAAATTAATACAAAACACAACTGAAAGGAATATACGGATACAGAGCTTTCCGAATATCATTCCAGCTGTAAACCAGGATCCTGTGAATATAAATTTGCAAAACCAAAACTAATAGTTGCCCGTGTAGAAAATAGGGGCACCCAGAGTTTAGGTTAAAACAATAAACTCCAGGTCAGTCATGTGACTGGTGTGAGAACTAAAATAGTTATTTAAAACTTTACTTTAAATCAGATATATCAAGGGACCATGCCGTATAACATGGAACGGGTTTCCTCCCAAGAATACCAGTGCATAGAACAAATCAGCGCAATGCTTTTTGAAAAAATGAAGCTATTATAAGGCCCAGGTCCTATCATACAATGCAACGCAAGCCAGGGGATAGGGTTTTTCCTTATAATAGCCAAAATGCTTGATACGTTAAAACAAATCATTTGATACTATTATAAGTGCATAGTGTATGAAACAACTTCAAATATAAATGTATCAATCCTAAAGTGCATGGGTACCATATATCATGTCGCCAATACTAGGCTCTACAATCACAACCGTAAATGTCACGTATTGGAAGTTGGATTTCCATCTGTGAACCAAGGCAAGGGATCGTCCTTACCGCCTCAAGACGCTCTAGCCCGCTCATCAGGATCAGAACGCATCGACCCTTGGATATTCAGGGCCGGTCCACTCGATGTGGATTAAAAATAAACCCTGAGCAATACGTTTCCCCGCCCTATGGGGCGTCAATAAGCCAAATGACTCCATCGGTCCCGGATCGACCGATATAACCAAGGCGCCTCGCAATCCATCATCCACATAAGTAAAATGCCAGGGCGTGTAAAACGCTGACACCACTCCTAGCTAGAAGGAAATGTATGCTCTCCCTGCAGTCCTCTCCCGTTTCTGGTTCACAACGGGGTGTGAGGCTCGCGAATTAACGCTACACAAAACTACGCCACAAAGGTCGTGCTTTGATCATCAACCACAAGACTCTGCTTTTCAACAGAAGCCTTGATCATTTGCATCTCAGCATGCCACACAGGAAATTCACGCTATGCAACCGATGTATATCAATCACATAGAATGAAATCCAATTTCAGACAGACATCCATTTACAAGTCCATTCTGGGTCTGAACGAAACCGGAGGAACCTTATTCCTCGCATAACTATCGAACTCCAAGTACGTCTGGACGATCACCAACTGATTCCCTCCTCTTGGGTGTACAGCCCAATCAAGATCACCAAAAAATTTCCAAACGATGTGAAGACCTCCGGTCTTCAACCACCGTCTTCATCGTCGACTTATCGCTGATTCAGTTATTTAGAATGGGATAAACCCGGTCTTTCCGAATAACCCGCGTATATAATAAAGAAGTGTTATAAAAACACAACATATGCCTTATTCCAATCCATAATATTCCTTTATTCAAGTATTCTTATATTTTGGGAAAGGTTCCCATTAATTTTATCAAAGATAAATTCTTTAAATTTATTCTTTACTCTTCTTTTGAATACCAATTCAAACCACATTATGGTTTATCCAAACTAGTTGGGATTAACGAACCTTACCGAAGTAATCATTTGTTAAATTTCCCAACCCCAACCTATTCATCCCATGAAGTAAAACTGCTAATACTTCATATCTAACACCACGGTGTTATCGGTAAATTCAATTACCATTTCACGTTCAAATCTAATTAAAGATTTAACTATCGCTTGGAGCAAAACTGGTGATACTCCATTCTCGATCATTTATTGAATTTGATAATTTTAGTTATCAAATTCACCTTTCAATCTATTTAAAGATTCATTAAAACTATAATTCAGTTTTAATTTCCAAAAATCATTACTTAATGATTATTCAAATCCAGGAAATAAATCCTGCCTTTAACTGGGTTAAAGAACCAATGTCATTTAACACACGGTTCACGATAAACCCAAAATCACATTCTATTCCATCAGCCTTTAACCATAAATTAGCAAGTGAACAATTCCCTAACTAGTAACCCCGAACGCCGAAACCAACATTAGATCAATACCTAGGAAACCATTCAACTTAACTAATCTCCGACTAATTTCTGATTTTCTTAACTCCGTTGGGTCTAAGAACAGTATTATTAAAGATACCATTCGCGACAACCCAAAATCGCAATCCATTAACGATGGAATCTTCATGGAAAACAAATCGATATATATATATAATCGATATAAACTTCCATATCTGACTAATAATATAAATGGAATAACGGCAAAGCCTTTTAAATTCCATGTATATCAGCAGTCCTCATCCACAGAAATTCACTTCGATTATTACCAAATCGAATTCCATTCCATTCCAATTTATTTTATTAAATTGGAAAACTTTACTTTGGAAAATCTCTTTTAAATCTTAACAAAAGATTTATAAATTCCAAATCACATTTCATTGTAAATCGGGTTAAAGAACGAATGTTGTTAAAACACGGTTCACAACAAACCCAATTCACATTCCATTAATTATCGGGTTAAAGAACAAGTGTTGTTTAAAACACCGTTTACGATAAACCCGAAAATCAGTTCTAGTTCAATATTAATTAATTGGTATACTTCATTAAATCTAAATAAAAGATTTAATCTTTTTCTCAACTGGGTTTAAGAAAAGTGTTAATGAAGACACCATTCACGACGAACCCAGATCCCATTTGATATTAAATACAAGGCTCTGAATAGAAAATATATCGGCTTATACTCAATATCCAATTCCACGACCAACAAATATCGTATTGGAAATAACGATATAAATATATCTTTCAAATTTCCATAACAATATCTGTATAATCACGAAATCCAATATCAAAATATTCTGAAGACAATTTCGATTCAAATCCATTTCCAATTTATATATTGGAAATTCTGGTTATTTTTAAAACCATTACAAATCCAATTTATTTATTATAAAAAATAAATGGATTCTAATTCTAGTTCAAAACTAGTTCATTTCGATAAAAATCTATTTTTATCTTTTCAAATATGGAATTTTTCATCACAATTCTTTCCAAATCACTTCTTATGATTTTTCACTAATTATTGATATTTTTAATGATTTTATCAAGGCTCGTACAGCCGATTTCCACAAATGGCCATCGACTGCATTTACAACGACCTTTTCCAAATTTGATTTGGACATAATTCCAAATCCAACCATTAGATTTAAAATCTCTTATATGGTTATAAAGATCATTTCGATACGAACCCAGTGGTTCTAGTTTTAGGAGAATCCGATGGTCGGATCTCCCGTAATGTCCATTCGAAGTCAATGTTCAAAATTCGCGAATTGCCGTGGCGCCGCGCGTTCTATTCAGGCCATTATATTATATATATAATATATATAATATATATTTTGTCGATTTCCATTTAAAACGTATTTTATAAATCGTTTTAAATTCATTTTCAAAACGATTTCAACTTCATATTCGATTTCAAATCAAATTTGAATATTCCATATCATCGATATATAAATGATAGTATTTTCAAAATATTCTATTTCGAAATAAATTCCTTTTCGATATTCATTATAAAAATGAATAAAATCGATATAAATATCATTCACGTCAAAATGGCGTCAATCTAATCGGCACGACTTTATATTTTTTAATATATTCGTGTTCATCCCAAATCGGACATCAAAATCAGATTTTGATTCTTTTCTGAATATTATTTGAAAATATTCATTATTTTAAAATAATCGTTATTTTAAAATATTCATTCTTTCTGAACTGGAATCAGACACAGTCAATTACCATATAATTTGATTATATGGATTTCACACAATAAATGTGTATAACAACAATGAAAATAGAAATCCATCATCCAGAGTGCATTCTACACTACATAAGCATCAAATATAAATATTTAACGCTTATAACAGTCTGTCAATCAATCGATCGACATACAGCTAATTATTGGGATTAGTGTATGTCCAATTTCATCCCAACACCCGTGTGGGGTTTCAATCAACAAATAATGAATTTTATTTGTGCAGTTGGGCGATGTGTAAAATTTATTGTCCCAATCTATATCAGAAAATAGGTGTACATAAACAAATCGTCTGATTTGTAAATGAATATTTCTTTTATTCATATACACGTTAAAAATCATATTTTTAACGATAAAATATTTATTCGGTTCATTTACATAATAAAAATGATATTTTTATTGTTCTAACATATTTTAGAAAATTTTGGTGGCATAACGGCGCGATACTAGAAACGGGATAAGGCCTAGCCTTATCCCCAGTCTAATAATGGCCAACGCCATACACATACCAATCTATTCAATTCCATTTCACCCAAACAACCAAATTCAAACCAATAATCCTATCAACTACACAACCAAACAAACAAGTCATCCATGGTCTGTGGACGACGGGGAGTAGTCCATATATGCAGTTACATAATAAATAACTGAATAAAGAAAATTATAGTGAGGAGTTCTCACCTTGGGTTTCCACTCCTCCATTCTATTCTGAATTTCTGATCGATTGGATTTGCCCGAAATTCCTACGCCATCCTTTTCACGCTGTTCATATTAAAAATCATATTTTTAATATGATGCCTATATATTAAAAATCATATTTTTTTTTTCTATCGTTACTTCTTATATAAAAATCCAATTTATTTTACAAATCAAAATCATATTTTTATTTTGCTAACATCATAATAAAAATCGTATTTTTATATTCTTCTCTTCATGATAAAAATTATATTTTTATATACTCCTCTTCGTGATAAAAATTATATTATTATGATATGATAAAAATCTAATCTTTTCTACATCAAAAATCTAGCTTTCTTTACCTTAAAAACCAAAGCTCTCTTTGCATTAAAAATCAAAAGCTTTCTTTACATCATAAATCAGAGCTTTTCCTTTATAAAAAAAATAATCTTTATATGTTAAAATCATATTTTTCCCGTGTTAAAATCATAACTTCATCGTGTTGAAAACCATGGCTTTATAAAGTTAAAAACACGATTTTTATAAAGTAAAATAAAACAAAAAAAACAAAATCAGCAAACTCACCATGTTATCGACGGAGGGGAGCGTCGGGGTGGAGCTGTGGCAGTCGCCGGAGGTGTGGAGGGTTCCGGTCAGAGGCGCGGCGGTGGGTGGACTGTAGGGCGTCGGGTTTTGGGGCGATTAGGGTTTGGATTCGGCCAGAGGAGCGTCGAAGGGAGGGCTATGGCGGCGAATGGGTGATCAGAAGAGGGGGCTTGGACGCGGCGGCGGTGGTCTCGGAGGAGGCGGCGCCGGGCTTCAGCATCGCGGCTCTTTTTTTTTCTCATCTCGTATACTGAAACGAAGGGGGGGGGAAAGAAAGAGAAAAAAGGTGGGATTAACTATATAAATAATATATTATTTAAATATTATTTTTCTTTGAAAAGTTGACTTTGTACACGAACTCCAAACGAGACCCAACGACTGTCGGCCCTAGCTAATTACCCATATTCCAAACACAACGGGATATATTCCGCAAGCCAATTTGACTGTTACGCCAAGTTTTCGTTGAATGTAAAATATAAATCATTATATTTTAAATTCAAACGCACATTTTAATTTACCGGGGTAACATACTGACTCTAAAAATTCCCAAAAAATATTTTCTAGCTTCGTATTGACGATACGGTTCTAACAAAACTAATTTCATCAAATTCTGAGATCGTTTGAAAAATGGCCATTTTCTGGTCGATACAAATTGACTAAAACTGTTTAAAACATGTTTTCCTTCGCCACGCTCACATATTGATTAAGAAAATTACGAATTTTGGAATCTAGCAATAATTTGACATCCCGGATCCAACAAAAGTGGTTTCGTCGAAAACGGAGGCCATTTGCAAAATTTCCATTTTTAAGGGCCAAAATTCCATTGTGACTATTCTGAAATTTCAACTGGGCATAACTTTTTATTCCCGCTATGAAATTTCAAATTTTTAGATTCGTTGGAAAGATATTTTCAAATAGATTCATATAGTTTTTGTTTCGCTAAAATCCGGTATATTTTGGATCCTGCGCATTCATTTGAAATTTGAAAGCGAATTTTCAAACTACCACGCCATTTTCAATTCCTTTTATAATTAAAAATAATTATTTATATTCTAACGACGATCTATATAAATATACGTTCTAATTCTATTCAAAATAAATTTCTCGTCGTTATTGTTTAAAATAATTCATTTTAAATATTCAAAATTCATTAAAATATTGCCAAAATAAAAATTTTAAATTGGTTTGGATTTTCCGGGTTATTACAATCTCCCCCACTTAAAACTTTTCGTCCCCGAAAAGGAATGAAGCTGGAAGTTTTTTTACTAACCTACCCAACTTTCATTATCTTCATTATGGCTTAAGTTCTTCAACTTTTCAGTTTCTAAGAACTTTTCAAATTTTTCAGAAATTTGGCTAACACCCTAAATTTTCGAAAAATTTCGCCATAACCTCCCCTGCACAGGAGCACCGGGAAAATCCCGAAATTGCCATACAGGCCTCCCCAATCCAAAAAGAAAAAGAAACAGCCAATCGGCTCATAAAATCATCCAAAACCCAAGAAATACAATAAACATGTACTTATTTGTCGGGAAAACAATTTTATTCCTCTGCTTAGCTTCCCTGCTATGACCTGTTCAATGGATACACATGCATATGCATGCAATTTCAAACAATTTTCAATACAGTTCAATATTTGATCCAATTTGGCCTAAATTGTTAAAAATATCAAACCAATAATCAAACAACACAACCATCAATCAATTAGTTGATTTTTTTTTTCATATTCATAATTTTGATATATAGTCAAAATCACATTTTTGATGCCAAGACACAACAATATATTCTAACTATATTTTGGTTCTCACACCAGTCTAATGGAAATATAAACATCCCACTTTCGAAGCACGAAAATAAATACTGATGATGACGCGTCAATCATCAGAATCATGTCCGAGTGACTAGAGTTTGATTCGATATCTATCCAGTATATTTGAGGCTTCAGATACACGTGGATCAGACGTATATTCAAAATCTCCATATACCCGATTGTCCAAATTCCATACAAAATAAATATTCAAATACGAATAATAAAGTTTAAATTTTCAAAACAAAGCTTGCTTTCATTTTAAAAATATACTCCTCAAACTCGTTCTAGGATACTACTGACCCTATCTCTAACGAGTCATTCTCATTGGATATTACTAATCCAATCTCTGATGAATTCTTTCATATGGTTCTAATGTGTCTTGTTCTCGAGCTCTGTAAAGCAGAGCTCTGAAACCACAATGTAACGAACCGAACTTCCCCATGAAGGAAAGCACAGATTGAATTGAGAACAAGCCACATCAGGACACAAACAGAAGAACATTTCATTGTTAATTACAACAATTCCATCAGAATACAAGAATATACAGAGTATGAATGAATATTATACAACAGAAAAATATCAGAGATTTAAACTACATTTAAATACATACCAACAGAAAAACAATACTAAACACAACTGAAAGTAATACATGGATACAGAGCTTTCCGAATATCGCTTCATCTGTAAATCAGGATCCCGTGAATATAAATCTGCAAAACCAAAACTACTAGCAGCCCGTGTGGAAAATAGGGGCACCCAGAGTTTAGGTTAAAACAATAAACTCCAGGTCAGTCATGTGACTGGTGTGAGAACTATAACAATTATTTAAAACTTTATTTTAAATCAGATATATCAAGGGACCACACCGTATAACACGGAACGGGTTTCCTCCCAAGAATACCAGTGCATAGATCAAAATAGCGCAATGTTTTTTGGAAAAATGATGCTATTATAAGACCCAGGTCCTATCACATAATGCAACGCAAGCCGGGGGATAGGGTTTTCCCTTATAATAGCCAGACATGCTTGATACGTTAAAACAAATCATTTGATACTATTATAAGTGCGTAGTGTATAAAACAACTTCAAATATAAATGTATCAATCCTAGACGGCATGGGAACCATATATCATGTCGCCAATACTAGGCTCTACAATCAAAACCGTAAATGTCACGTATTAGAAGTTGGATTTCCATCTGTGAACCAAGGCAAGTGATCGTCCTTTCCGCTTCGAGACGCTCTAGCCCTCCCCTCAGGATTAGAACGCATCGACCTTTGGATCTTCAGGGCCGGTCCACTCGATGTGGATTAAACTTAAACCCTGAGCAATACGTTTCCCCGCCCTATGGGGCGACAATGGGCCAAATGACTCCAACGGTCCCGGATCGATCGATATAACCGAGGCACCTCGCAATCTATCATCCACATAAGTAAAATGCCAGGGCATGTAAAACGCTGACACCACTCGTAGCTAGAAGTAAACGTATACTCTCCCTGCAGTCCTCTCCCGTTTCTGGTTCACACCGGGGTGTGAGGCTCGCGAATTAACGCTACACAAAGCTACGCCACAAAGGCCATGCTTTGATCATCAACCACAAGACTCTGCTTTCCAACAGAAGCCTTGATCATTTGCATCTCAGCATGCCACACAGGCAATTCACGCTATGCAACCGATGTATATCAATCACACAGAATGAAATCCAATGTCAGACACACATCCATTTACAAGTCCGTTCTGGGTCTGAACGAAACCGGAGGAACCTTATTCCTCGCATATCCATCGATCTCCAAGTACGTCTGGACAATCACCAACTGATTCCCTCCTCTTGGATGTACAACCCAATCAAGATCATCAATAATTATCCAAATGATGTAAAGACCTCCAGTCTTCAACCACCGTCTTCATCGTCAACTTATCGTCGATTCAGTTATTCAGAATGGGATAAACCCGGTCTTTCCGAATAACCCGCGTATATAATAAACAAGTGTTATAAAAACACAATATATGCCTTATTCCAATCCAGAATATTCCTTTATTCAAATATTCTTATATTTTGGGAAAGGTTCCCATTAATTTTATCAAAGATAAATTCTTTAAATTTATTCTTTACTCTTCTTTTGAATACCAATTCAAACCACATTATGGTTTATCCAAACTAGACGGGATTAGCGAACCTTACCGAAGTAATCATTTGTTAAATTTCCCAACCCCAACCTATTCATCCCATGAAGTAAAACTGGTAATACTTCATATCTAACACCACAGTGTTATCGGTAAATTCAATTACTGTTGTATATAACGCAGTTGTATACACAATTGTATGATTTTTGTTTGATGATAACAAACAAATATATATTATTATAAATGTGTTTGTTATTGTACTGTTTTATATATATATAACATAGATAGGAATATAATAATATTTGAATTGAATATTATATTTCAAACATTCAAACAGTACAACTTTTTATAACTCCACTATTTAAACAATCACTGTATATTGTACTTGTATATAAACAGAATATAATAAACAAGTTTTGTTTGACATCAATAAAATGATATTTTATTTCAGACAAATTTGTTTATTACAAATAAACAGTACAATCTCTTTCATATACACAGCTCCTTTACTACTGACTCACTACAACATTCACACTCGATATACATTTTCATTCATATACTCATATACACATATACATAGTCTTCTGCCAGTCCAGTCCAGTCTTCACTGCTCAGTCAATCCAGTCCAGTTATCCAGTCAGTCCAGTCTTCATACCTGTCATTCACAGAAACACACACACACAGTATCCAGAACAGAAATATATTCTAATGCACGCAAATTTAAATTTTATTTTTTTTAAAAAAAATTATTTGCCTCAGTTTTCTGGTGTGTTTCTCATCATTTTTCATGACTTGATCTGAATATAGCACGCACATACATGTATACACACACATGTGTATGTATATACACATATAACAGTGCAGGGACAGGGACAACTCTACTGATGGCTGCAAATACACACGTGCGTATATACACACGTGTGCACTGCCTCGCCAATCAGCGGGCAACTGAGGAGTATCCACGTGGACCTGCTCAACTCAGTGCATTCATAAAAAACAACTCAACATATACATGGAAATGGTCGAAATCAAGACAGTTTGCAAATCAGCCCAAAAACATATCAGCACAAGGGCGAGCCAACATACATGCACACAAGTGATCATGGTGAAGATATGTCGAGCAAGCATGGTGAGATAATCATGACAGTAAACACAAAATTATGCAAATGGTCGAGCAGCATCAATACAAACAATGTATAATGGTCACAAAATGTACAAGCATTCATGGGTGAAACAGAAGCATAGACATTAATATAAGTGCAGCTACATGAGTACATGAAAATGGTGCATGTTGGAACAACAGATCAGTAAGGTGCAAATTGAAGTACTCAAGTGCAGTTTCATATTGGTACAGCAAATTCAAATGGCATGTACATGAAGTGCACAACATGAAAGATGTATACACAGACCATCAGGAACTCAAGGACACAGTCAGTATGCATGGTTGAGACAACACTTGGATGTACTAGTAAGCATGTACATGTGTATACTGAAGCATCTAAACATGGCAGTTCATATTCATGGAAGGTGAATGCAAGACTCAGAAATTGCCGAGCTAATCATGCATGGAATTTAATGGTGCAAACTGGATAAGCATGTTTTTCAAGAAGAAATGTTTGAGGTACAACAAGTACAAGTGAAACATGACAATTCCAAAATGATCAAGCATGGGTGGCAAGTCAGGTTCAGGGTCAAAGGAAATATCAGGTCTCATAGCAAATGCAATATTCACGCAAGTGTTTAAATCCACAAATCAAAGGGAGAAATTCAATTTTGTTTTCTGAGTGAAGCATATAAGGAAACCAGCTTAAATCATGGCAAAATAGGTTTCAAAATCAGTGTGAAGTTCAGGGGTGCACAACTACGTACGAGTATACATATACAGGTGAGTATAGTCGAGACTGTTCATGTGCAGCCATGAGTGGTGAAAACTTTTAAACATGGTGGAAGCACAAAACATGTGCACAAATATAGCATGCACATATATATGGTTCAGCAGTGTCAAAGTGGTCAAGCATGCATGACATGTCAGCATGGTGCTAGTATACATGCAAATGTACACAGGTGTGACACAGGGCAATATCAAGAAGCAATGCAAATATATTGGCAATCCATTTTTGGGATTAAAATCAATCTCCAGCAATTTTGTTTTTCTCTGATATGGATGAGTTAATTTTTGGCATAAATTTAACACTATATATATTGGCAATTATTTATTGCTAATCAATTTTTTCCAGATTTCAGAAAATTATTTTTGGCAAGGAACAAATTGAAATGGTGCGTCCAAATTTTTGTGCAAGGATTCCAGAGCATCAATCACGCAAGTGTCATGAATTCAGAAATGAGTCATTTTGGGAAACAAACAATTTTCATTTCAATTTGGTTTCCAGAAACGGTCGAGACCAGAAACCGTATTGTTTTTCTTCCAAATCTCATTCAAAGCCGACGTTATCAAGAATGTCAAAAGTGGAAACAAACACAAAATCAGGCTAAGTCATATTCAGCGAAATCAGAGTGTGATTTAGGATTTTATTTTATCCCATATAACAACACCATTTTCATCACAGGCAAGATATAGAAAATCGAAAACCCAAGCATCAAAAAAATTCAGAGCATAAATCGAAAAGAAAAACTCAGAAAACACTCACAATTTTTCCATTGTTTTCGATCAAGCAACATCTCAAATCGAAGAACCAGCAAGCCGCAAAGTTTTCAAGCTTCAAAGATTATCAAATTCATCACGCATCAATTCGATTTGGGGACAAAAGGAGAAACCCTAGCCGCCATTAATTTTCTCCAGAGAAACAAAATCGGGGCAAAGCAAATGAGAATGGACGCAAACAAATGGGCCGGCGCACTTCCTTTTGGACCTAGCCTCTATTTTTAACTGTTTTTATTTTGGGCTAGAATTTGGGTTTCTAATTTTTTTTTTTGTTTAATTTCTTTTGTAAAAACAAACGAACAGTTTTTCTAGAGGTCTGTAAAATTTCTAGGGGATTCAGTCAGGGTGTTGACTGACAGTTGACAGAGTCTGTAAAATCTGGGTTACTGGTTACGTGGTTGTAATCAGGGGAAATCTGATCGAGGGAATATCGGTCAGTCTACGGTTTTGAGCGTAGGGTTAGAATAGGAGCGAGAGTCGCGAGTGTACATGGTCTTGTATGCGGGATCTGTTCTATCACCTAGTAGAAACCTTAGGAATGCAGCAGTAGGCAGGGTTTTGCCGAAGCTGGGTATCTCTGTGTGTTATTTCCTTTCTGCTCTTTTATTTTTGCTGCGTTCTGTGATTTGTTTATTATATTATATCCCATTAGATTTTTAATTCAGTTAAAAACTGTGATAAACCCTATTCACCCCCCCCCCCTCTAGGGTTAATCTAGATCCAACAAGTGGTAACAGAGCAGGTATTTTTTAACTCTAGAGAAATGGTGAATTCTAGTTGTCAGTCTTCTGAGAATCAGTCCAGTCGTACTCCATTTATTTTCGATGGTACAGATTTTTCAAATTGGAAATTAGAAATGGAATTATATTTAAAATCTATTGATATTAAATGTTGGGATACTGTTATTAATGGTTATGATATGGTCAATAGGAACGATATTGGATTTAATTCTCGTGCTATTCACACTTTGTATTCTTATATTGATGATGTCCAATATAACCTCATTTCTCATTGCTTGACTGCGTAGGAAATATGGGATTTTCTCAATAGAAAGTATGGAAAGATCGACAATAGCAGCTCAAAACCCAAAGTGGTCAACTCAGATTCAGATCTATGCTCAGGAGAAGAAACAAATGAAAATTCAAGTAGATCAGACGATGGAGACTCAACAGACAATGAGACTGAAAGCTTCTCATATGAAGAGTTGGTTTATATGTGTACTGATTTAACAAAAATCGTTGATAAACTCCATCGTAAAAACAAATACTTGAAATCTAAAAATCACGAGTTAAATAGCAAAATTAACTGTTTGGAATCAGAATCCACAAATGTCATGAAATTAGAAAATTCTGACTGTGAAAGTTGTTTGAATTTGAAAACTGACCTCGTTCATCTCAATAAAAATATTCAAAGGCTTATAGAGGAAATTCTGATTTTAAAAGATAACGAGGTTGAGCTAAAAGATTCAAACAATTCTTTGCAAAAGGAATTTAATAATTTTAAGGCCATCAAAAGTTCCAAACATGAAATTGCTGAGAAAGAAAGCTTGTTGAAAAGTGATTTAATTTTAAATGAGCTTGAAAAAGAGATTGAGAATTTCAAGAAACTTGAATTTGAAAAACAAGTTAAATTTGAATCTGAAATCTTTGAGTCCAAGACCAAAATCAAACTTCTTGAAAACAAAAATTTGTCTTTGAAACAAAATGATACTGAAAGGAGAAAGATCAACATTAATCATTATTCAAATCTGATAAAAGAAAACTCTGATCTTAAATCCAAAATTCAACGATTAGAATCAACTTTGGATAAATTTTCGAATGGAGAAAAATCGTTGAATATGCTGTTACAAAACCAATTTTCGGTTGGTCATAAACAAGGTCTTGGTTTTGGAAAAACAAGTGTTTTTGAAAAATTGAATTCTTGTGATTTTAAAAATCCTTTAAATTGCTTTAAAAAGGGTCTTTCTGAAAATTTGAATTTTGACAATTCCAAAAGGTTTTTAAATCACAAACGAGACAAGAATTGGTTTGATAACAATCCAGTTGAACAGATGTGGACCCCAAAAGGAAATAAAATGATTTTTGGAAAAACTAAACAAGTTTGGGTTCCTAAAGGCACAAAGATAGATTCGAATGGGATGTTATACAAACAGGTTTGGGTATCAAAAGTGGTAAACAAATTTCAGAGTGGTTTTACAAATTTTGTTAGACCACTTGATCCACTTAACTGCTAGGTACCAGTGAAGGTTGAGGAACTGCTATGCTGAAAAGAGATTGATTTCAAACTGTTCTATATTTCTGTATTCTTTACAGTTCCTTGGCCAAGATTTACTGAGTTAGAGATTCTGGTTTACACTGATTTCAGGTATGATCTCTGAACTTGTCTTTGTAAATATTTTTTTGTTTATTTCTTCTTCTACCCCTTTCCTTTTTATTTATTTTCTCTTTTTTTTTTGTTTGTCCTGAATTGATTTGACACTGCCATATTCTTCTTATTCTGCGCTTCATTAACTTCCGATTGCGGTACTTATGATTTTCTGGAAATTCGTTTAATCTGTATAAAACTGTCATGTTTTAATTCTTCCAGAATCTGAATTTAAACTTGTATATATCTGCAATTGTTTTGGAGTTTATTTTTTTTTGAAATTCTAACAGTGCTGAAGCATTCATATCATATCTTGAACACTGTTAGTATAAATTCAAAAATTTTGAAGATCTGAAAATTTAATGAAATTTCACACACCTCTGCTGTTTTTGAGTCTCTTCTAATCTATTTTAGAAAAGCTCAATATATTATACTCATTACAGCACTTTGTTATTCATCAGTTGTGATAATTTCAGAAATATTCAGATTGGCTTGAATTTTTTTTTAAAATTGTCTAGAATCTCAGTGATACATCTTAAAAATCATTGTTATTCATGATCATTATGGTTAGAATTTGTTTGTTTGAAATCATCTGAAACTATTAATATCTTGAATAATCATACACCTCCTAAATTTGAAATTATCAACCTTGTGTGACTGATTCATTATATTTCAAAACTTGACATTGATTCAAGTGATTTCAAATAAATTATTTTGGATCATGAATATCTATCAAATCTGATGTAAATGATCTGATTTTCTTTGGGCTTGTCTGAAATTCTTGTGAAAAATTCTTTGAAAAATTGGTGTTAAATCTCTCTCTATTTCATGGTTATTTGATTTGAATGATTGTTTGTTTAAAATCATTTGAAATTATTGATTTATTGAATCACACACATATTCTGAATGTGAAAATAATAATTTGGTGTGATCGATTCATTGAATATAGAGATTTTTCATATTCCTCAAATGATTTCAAATAAACGGTAGTTCTAATCTTGGATCATGAAAGTTCTTATGTGACCATCCCCAGACAAGTCTGATGTGATATTGTGTTCTGCACTGCTCTGATACTGTTCTTAGATAATTGCTTATTGTTTGATTTGTCTGCTTGGGCTTTAAATTCCTGTTGTCTGTGATATCATAGTTTGTCTCCATTGTCTTGGTAAAATCCTCGAGAAAGCGAGAACAAGTGGTATCAGAAGTGCTTATATTTGTTTCACCCATCTGTACTGAGATTCAAATTTTCACCTTGTATAGATCCATACATTTTTTCCCTTATACAAATAAATGTGCTAAATTTGTCTGGCTGGGTTTGTGTTTAAATTTCTTTGGTCTGAGATGTCCATGATGGTCCATCAGGGCGTAATTAAAACCCTCGAGAGGGAGACTACAATTGGTATCAGATGTGCTGAATTTTTTTTATATATTTTAATCACTCTTGTCCTGTATAGCTCTTTATATTCCTCTTGTAATTAATTTTTAATTTTAAGATTATTTATTTTTTATTCATTCAGAAATTGAAATCAATATCCAACTTGAGCTGTACTGATAATTCATCAAAATTATTATTAGATTTTGAAATTATGATGAACTGTGTCTGCAATATATTCCACAACAAGAGGAGTTTTTATTCATATTTTCATGATGGTTGAACAGTTATTATAATATCTGTGAATTGGCAGTTAATTTCACGACCATTTCCTTAATCTATCACCCGTCTGCCATTCATCATGTTTTTTTATTAATGTGGAGAGTTTAATATTTTTAAAATCTTTTTGTATAAATAGTGAAAATATTCGTGATGAAATTGTGGTTATGTTATATTCAGAATTAGTGAAATTGAGAATTTTCAATTATCTTGGTACAATTGATCATATTTCATAATATAATTAATTTAGAAATTTATTTCACAGTCCATTTTTGTACTTACCACATTTCTGTCATTCATATTGGTTGTATATACCGAGGAGTTTTTCTAGTTAAAGCTGAAAAATATGATTAATACAAGTGTGTCTCTAACCTCATTTAAAAATCCAAGCTCTGGTCATGCATGGTTGAGAGACAACTTATAATTTAAGCTGCGACTGACCTCATTTAAAAATCCAAGCTATGGTTATGAATGGTCACGGTGCTCTTAAATCAAAATAAAAAGAAAAGAAACTAATTTGCAATAAATAAATTTTTATATGAAATTCTTCTTGGTGTATAATAACCAGACTATCAATCCACTTTCCAATCTGTGAAATATGATGAAATTTTATGACGTATTATGATTTATTGATTGATGGGTATTGGAATTTGAGATTATTTGATTTTGTCACTTAAATTGAATTATTAATTATAGTCCAAATCCATCACTATTTTTTTAGCTCAATTTTATAAAATTCTTTTGGAAGTAATCGGAAAATATTCATATTTGTAAACTCTCTCCATTTTTATAAAATTCATCGTAAATCCGTCATTCTCTGCAATGTGAAATATGCCACCAGTTCTTAATTTATTATGATTTTTGTTTGACTAATTGAGATTTATGATGACCATTCCTCCTCTTAAGCTGAAATTATATTTTTTAGTTATTTTTCATCGATATTTTAAATTCTATATCCTTTTGATGATAACAAAAGGGGGAGAATGGATTAGATTTTGATTTATGAGTGAATATTTTATAAATATTTTAATTTTGAGAATTCTGAATCTTTTTACATTCTTTTCACTCATGCACAGTTATAGGGGGAGTTTCTGTTGTAGGGGGAGCTAATAAATAGTGGGAGTTCAGAATTCATTGTCAAACACACTTATTGTAATCAAAATCTTTTATTTGTTTGTCATCATCAAAAGGGGGAGATTGTTGTATATAACGCAGTTGTATACACAATTGTATGATTTTTGTTTGATGATAACAAACAAATATATATTATTATAAATGTGTTTGTTATTGTACTGTTTTATATATATATAACATAGATAGGAATATAATAATATTTGAATTGAATATTATATTTCAAACATTCAAACAGTACAACTTTTTATAACTCCACTATTTAAACAATCACTGTATATTGTACTTGTATATAAACAGAATATAATAGACAAGTTTTGTTTGACATCAATAAAATGATATTTTATTTCAGACAAATTTGTTTATTACAAATAAACAGTACAATCTCTTTCATATACACAGCTCCTTTACTACTGACTCACTACAACATTCACACTCGATATACATTTTCATTCATATACTCATATACACATATACATAGTCTTCTGCCAGTCCAGTCCAGTCTTCACTGCTCAGTCAATCCAGTCCAGTTATCCAGTCAGTCCAGTCTTCATACCTGTCATTCACAGAAACACACACACAGTATCCAGAACAGAAATATATTCTAATGCACGCAAATATAAGTTTTATTTTAAAAAAAAAAAATTTATTTGCCTCAGTTTTCTGGTGTGTTTCTCATCATTTTTCATGACTTGATCTGAATATAGCACGCACATACATGTATACACACACATGTGTATGTATATACACATATAACAGTGCAGGGACAGGGACAACTCTACTGATGGCTGCAAATACACACGTGCGTATATACACACGTGTGCACTGCCTCGCCAATCAGCGAGCAACTGAGGAGTAGCCACGTGGACCTGCTCAACTCAGTGCATTCATGAAAAACAACTCAACATATACATGGAAATGGTCGAAATCAAGACAGTTTGCAAATCAGCCCAAAAACATATCAGCACAAGGGCGAGCCAACATACATGCACACAAGTGATCATGGTGAAGATATGTCGAGCAAGCATGGTGAGATAATCATGACAGTCAACACAAAAATATGCAAATGGTCGAGCAGCATCAATACAAACAATGTACAATGGTCACAAAATGTACAAGCATTCATGGGTGAAACAGAAGCATGGACATTAATATAAGTGCAGCTACATGAGTACATGAAAATGGTGCATGTTGGAACAACAGATCAGTAAAGTGCAAATTGAAGTACTCAAGTGCAGTTTCATATTGGTACAACAAATTCAAATGGCATGTACATGAAGTGCACAACATGAAAGATGTATACACAGACCATCAGGAACTCAAGGACACAGTCAGTATGCATGGTTGAGACAACACTTGGATGTACTAGTAAGCATGTACATGTGTATACTGAAGCATCTAAACATGGCAGTTCATATTCATGGAAGGTGAATGCAAGACTCAGAAATTGCCGAGCTAATCATGCATGGAATTTAATGGTGCAAACTGGATAAGCATGTTTTTCAAGAAGAAATGTTTGAGGTGCAACAAGTACAAGTGAAACATGATAGTTCCAAAATGATCAAGCATGGGTGGCAAGTCAGGTTCAGGGTCAAAGGAAATATCAGGTCTCATAGCAAATGCAATATTCACGCAAGTGTTTAAATCCACAAATCAAAGGGAGAAATTCAATTTTGTTTTCTGAGTGAAGCATATAAGGAAACCAGCTTAAATCATGGCAAAATAGGTTTCAAAATCAGTGTGAAGTTCAGGGGTGCACAACTACGTACGAGTATACATATACAGGTGAGTATAGTCGAGACTGTTCATGTGCAGCCATGAGTGGTGAAAACTTTTAAACATGGTGGAAGCTCAAAGCATGTGCACAAATATAGCATGCACATATATATGGTTCAGCAGTGTCAAAGTGGTCAAGCATGCATGACATGTCAGCATGGTGCTAGTATACATGCAAATGTACACAGGTGTGACACAGGGCAATATCAAGAAGCAATGCAAATATATTGGCAATCCATTTTTGGGATTAAAATCAATCTCCAGCAATTTTGTTTTTCTCTGATATGGATGAGTTAATTTTTGGCATAAATTTAACACTATATATATTGGCAATTATTTATTGCTAATCAATTTTTTCCAGATTTCAGAAAATTATTTTTGGCAAGGAACAAATTGAAATGGTGCGTCCAAATTTTTGTGCAAGGATTCCAGAGCATCAATCACGCAAGTGTCATGAATTCAGAAATGAGTCATTTTGGGAAACAAACAATTTTCATTTCAATTTGGTTTCCAGAAACGGTCGAGACCAGAAACCGTATTGTTTTTCTTCCAAATCTCATTCAAAGCCGACGTTATCAAGAATGTCAAAAGTGGAAACAAACACAAAATCAGGCTAAGTCATATTCAGCGAAATCAGAGTGTGATTTAGGATTTTATTTTATCCCATATAACAACACCATTTTCATCACAGGCAAGATATAGAAAATCGAAAACCCAAGCATCAAAAAAATTCAGAGCATAAATCGAAAAGAAAAACTCAGAAAACACTCACAATTTTTCCATTGTTTTCGATCAAGCAACATCTCAAATCGAAGAACCAGCAAGCCGCAAAGTTTTCAAGCTTCAAAGATTATCAAATTCATCACGCATCAATTCGATTTGGGGACAAAAGGAGAAACCCTAGCCGCCATTAATTTTCTCCAGAGAAACAAAATCGGGGCAAAGCAAATGAGAATGGACGCAAACAAATGGGCCGGCGCACTTCCTTTTGGACCTAGCCTCTATTTTTAACTGTTTTTATTTTGGGCTAGAATTTGGGTTTCTAATTTTTTTTTTTGTTTAATTTCTTTTGTAAAAACAAACGAACAGTTTTTCTAGAGGTTTGTAAAATTTCTAGGGGATTCAGTCAGGGTGTTGACTGACAGTTGACAGAGTCTATAAAATCTGGGTTACTGGTTACGTGGTTGTAATCAGGGGAAATCTGATCGAGGGAATATCGGTCAGTCTACGGTTTTGAGCGTAGGGTTAGAATAGGAGCGAGAGTCGCGAGTGTACATGGTCTTGTATGCGGGATCTGTTCTATCACCTAGTAGAAACCTTAGGAATGCAGCAGTAGGCAGGGTTTTGCCGAAGCTGGGTATCTCTGTGTGTTATTTCCTTTCTGCTCTTTTATTTCTGCTGCGTTCTGTGATTTGTTTATTATATTATATCCCATTAGATTTTTAATTCAGTTAAAAACTGTGATAAACCCTATTCACCCCCCCTCTAGGGTAGATCCAACAATTACCATTTCACGTTCAAATCTAATTAAAGATTTAACTGTCGCTTGGAGCAAAACTGGTGATACTCCATTCTCGATCATTTATTGAATTTGATAATTTTAGTTATCAAATTCACCTTTCAATCTATTTAAAGACTCATTAAAACTATAATTCAGTTTTAATTTCCAAAAATCATTACTTAATGATTATTCAAATCCGGGAAATAAATCCTGTCTTTAACTGGGTTAAAGAACCAATGTCATTTAACACACGGTTCACGATAAACCCAAAATCGCATTCTATTCCATCAGCCTTTAACCATAAATTAGCAAGTGAACAATTCCCTAAGTAATAACCCCGAAGGCCGAAACCAACACCAGATCAATACCCAGGAAACCATTCAACTTAAATAATCTCTAGTTAGTTTCTGATTTTCTTGACTCCGTTGGGTCTAAGAACAGTATTATTAAAGATACCATTCACGACAAACCAAAATCGCATTCCATTAACGATGGAATCTTCATGGAAAACAAATCGATATATATAATCAATATAAACTTCCATATCTTACTAATAATATAAGTGGAATAACGGCAAAGCCTTTTAAATTTCATATATATCAGCAGTCCTCATCCACAGAAATTCACTTCAATTATTACCAAATCGAACTCCATTCCATTCCAATTTATTTTATTAAATTGGAAAACTTTACTTTGGGAAATCACTTTTAAATCTTAACAAAAGATTTATAAATTCCAAATCACATTTCATTGTAAATCGGCTTAAAGAACGAATGTCGTTAAAACACAGTTCACAACAAACCCAATTCTCATTCCATTAATTATCGGGTTAAAGAACAAGTGTTATTCAAAACACCGTTCACGATAAACCCGAAAATCAATTCCAATTCAATATTAATTAATTGGTATACTTCATTAAATCTAAATAAAAGATTTAAACTTTTTCTCAACTAGGTTTAAGAACAGTGTTAATGAAGACACCATTCACGACAAACCCAAATCCCATTTGATATTAAATACAAGGCTCTGAATAGAAAATATATTGGCTTATATTCAATATCCAATTCCACGACCAACAAATATCATATTGGAAATAACGATATAGATATATCTTTCAAATTTCCATAACAATATCTGTATAATCACGAAATCCAATATTGAAATATTCTAAAGACAATTTCGATTCAAATTCATTTCCAATTTATAAATTGGAAATTCTGGTTATTTTTAAAACCATTTCAAATCCAATTTATTTATTAAAAAAGTTAAATGGATTATAATTCTAGTTCAATTCGATAAAAATCTATTTTTATCTTTTCAAATATGGAATTTTTCATCCCAATTCTTTCCAAATCACTTCTTATGATTTTTCAACAATTATTGATATTTTTAATAATTTTATCAAGGCTCGTAAAGTCGATTTCCATAAACGGCCATCGAACTGCACTTACAACAACCTTTTTCCAAATTTGATTTAGACATAATTCCAAATCCAACCCTTAGATTTCAAATCTCTTGTATTAGTTAGAAAGCCCTTTTCGATACGAACCAAATGGTTCTGGATTTAGGAGAATCCGACGGTCCGATCTCCCGTAATGTCCATTCGAAGTCAATGGTAGAAATTCGCGAATTGTCGTGGCGCGGCGCGTTCTATTCAGGCCATTATATTATATATATATAATATATTTCATCGATTTCCATTTAAAACGTATTTTATTAATCGTTTTAAATTAATTTTCAAAATGATTTCAATTTTATATTCAATTTCAAATCAAAATTGAATATTCCATATCATCGATATATAAATGATAGTATTTTCAAAATATTGTATTTTGAAATCAATTCCTTTTCGATATTCATTATAAAAATGAATAAAATCGATATTAATATCATTCACGTCAAAATGGCGTCAATCTAATTGACACGGCTTTATATTTTTAAATATATTCGTGTCCATCCCAAATCGGACATCAAAATTAGATTTTGATTCTTTTCTGAATATTATTTGAAAATGTTCGTTATTTTAAAATAATCGTTATTTTAAAATATTCACTCTTTCTGAACTAGAATCAGACACAGTCAATTACCATATAATTTGATTATATGGATTTCACACAACAAATGTGTATAACAACAATGAAAATAGCAATCCATCATCCAGATTGCATTCTGCACTGCATAAGCATCAAATATAAATATTTAACGCTTATAATAGCCTGTCAATCAATCGATCGACATACAACTAATTATTTGGATTAGTGTATGTCCAATTTCATCCCAATACTCGTGCGGGTTTTCAATCAACAAATAATGAATTTTATTTGTGCAGTTGGGCGATGTGTAAAATTTATCATCCCAATCCATATCAGAAAATAAGTGTACATAAACAAATCGTCTGATTTGTAAATGAATATTTCTTTTATTCATATACACGTTAAAAATCATATTTTTAACGATAAAATATTTATTCGTTTCATTTACACAGTAAAAATGATATTTTTATTGTTCTAACATATTTTAGAAAATTTTGACGGCATAACGGCGTGATACTAGAAACAGGATAAGGCCTAGCTTTATCCCCAGTCTAATAATGGCCCACGCCATACACATACCAATCTATTCAATTCTATTTCACCCAAACAAACAAATTCAAACCAATAATCCTATCAACTACACAACCAAACAAACAAGTCGTCCATGGTCTGTGGATGACGGGGAGCAGTTCATATATGCAGTTACATAATAAATAACTATATAAAGAAAATTATAGTGAGGAGTTCTCACCTTGGGTTTCCACTCCTCCATTCTATTCTGAATTTTTGATCGATTGGATTTGCCTGAAATTCCTACGCCATCCTTTTCACGCTGTTCATATTAAAAATCACATTTTTAATATGATGCTTATATATTAAAAATCATATTTTTTTTTTCTATCATTGCTTCTTTTATAAAAATCCAATTTATTTTACAAATCAAAATCATATCTTTCTAACGCTACTACATATGTAAAGATTATATTTTTATAATGTTATTCTTATTATAAAAATCATATTTTTATTTTGCTAACATCATAATAAAAATCGTATTTTTATATTCTTCTCTTCATGATAAAAATTATATTTTTATATACTCCTCTTCATGGTAAAAATTATATTTTTATGATACGATAAAAATCTAATCTTTTCTACATCAAAAATCTAGCTTTCTTTACCTTAAAAACCAAAGCTCTCTTTGCATTAAAAATCAAAGCCTTCTTTACATCAGAAATCTAAGCTTTTCCTTTGTAAAAAAAATAAAATCTTTATATGTTAAAATCATATTTTTCCCGTGTTAAAATCATAACTTCATCATGTTGAAAACCATGGCCTTATAAAGTTAAAAACACGATTTTTATAAAGTAAAATAAAATAAAAAAACAAAATCAGCAAACTCACCGTGTTATCGGCGGAGGGGAGCGTCGGGGTGGAGCTGTGGCAGTCGCCGGAGGTGTGGGGGGTTCCGGCCAGAGGCGCGGCGGTGGGTGGACTGTAGGGCATCGGGTTTTGGGGCGATTAGGGTTTGGATTCGGCCAGAGGAGCGTCGAAGGGGGGCTATGGCGGCGGATGGGTGATCGAAAGAGAGGGAGGGCTTAGACACGGCGGCGGTGGTCTCGGAAGAGGCGACGTTGGGCTTCAGCATCGCGGCTCTTTTTTTTTCTCGTCTTGTTTACTAAAACGAGGGGGGAAGAAAGAGAAAAAGGGTGGGATTACCTATATAAATAATATATTAATTAAATATTATTTTTCTTTGAAAAGTTGACTTTGTACACGAACTCCAAACGAGACCCAACGACTGTCGCCCCCTGCAAATTACCCCTATTTCGAACACAATGGGATATATTCTGCAAGCCAATTCGATTGTTACGCCAAGTTTTCGTTAAATATAAAATATAAATCATTATATTTTAAATTCAAACGCACATTTTAATTTACCAATGTCACATACTGACTCTAAAAATTCCCGAAAAATATTTTCTAGCTTCGTATTGACAATACGGTTCTAACAAAACTAATTTCGTCAAATTTTTAGACCGTTTGAAAAATGGCCATTTTCTGGTCGATCCAAATTGACTAAAACTGATTAAAACACGTTTTCCTTCGCCATGCTCACATATTGATTCAGAAAATTACGATTTTTGGAATCTAACAATAATTTGACATCCTGGATCCAACAAAAGTGGTTTCGTCGAAAACGGAGGCCGTTAGCAAAATTTCCATTTTTAAGGGCCAAAATTCCATAGCGACTATTCTGAATTTTCAATTGGGCATAACTTTTTATTCCCGCTATGAAATTTCAATTTTTTGGATTCGTTGGAAAGATATTTTCAAATAGATTCAAATATTTTTGGTTTCGCTAAATTCCGGTTTATTTTGAATCCTGCGCATTCATTTGAAATTTGAAAGCGAATTTTCAAACACCCGCGCCATTTTCAATTCCTTTTATAATTAAAAATAATTATTTATATTCTAACGACGATCTATATAAATATACGTTCTAATTCTATTCGAAATAAATTTCTCGTCGTTATTATATAAAATAATTCATTTTAAATATTCAAAATTCATTAAAATTGCCGAAATAAAAATTTTAAATTGGTTCGGATTTTCCAGGTTATTACAATGCTACTTATATTTTTTTATTTAGTTAACTACATTTTTTATTTAATTAACAATGGAATTAGTAAGAATAAACTCACCTTTTTCCCTGTTAAAAACCTTCTGCACCTCGTCGTCAGTAGCTCCAAACCTTTCATCGCCAAAAACCACCGCCACGACCATCTTCACCCCGATTCACCACCCACACGTCAATCGTCTTCGAGAGTCGCGCCATCCCTCAGAAACCCGGCCAATTTGATCGCCTCCGCATCGCTAGAATCAGTGGCGAACGATGCCACTTCACGGTGGAAATCCGAGCTCTACACGCCATCAGAATTCACCAAACCCAGATCAAATCGCAGATGATGGAAACCTCTTGAATTTACGTTCTGATTTCATGATTTAAAACGTGATGGATTTCGTAAATTTTAGGGTGGAATTTGGGACAAAACAGGTCGTTGTTTTAATGAAGATGGCGACCACGTTATAGGGTTAGGGAATTAGGGTTTTAAAGGTTTTTTATTTATTTATTTATTATTTTATATTATTTAATTCTTTTAAATCCAAAATTATATGTTTATCCATACGAACACCAAATCGAACCCAACGAATGTCGCCCCTAGCCAAACACCCCCATTCCGGACACAATGGGATATGTTTCGTAACCTAATTCTATTGTTTCAATCGGTTTTCATCAATATGTTGAGGAATGTAACATATGTTAATAATGCCTAAAGTGATAGGTATGAAGTGGAAATAATTGATATGCTACATATTAATTTGTTGGTATATGAACTTGTCAAATCTTGTAGTAATTACCGATTTCATGTCAATTTGTGTAAATTGTGTACCCAGGCCATTAACTATAAGAATTGAGAACGGTACATATTGGTTTATGTGATTTATACAATTATTTGATTAGTTGATTATGTGTTAGGAATGAAATTTATTATATGTGAAGAATTATAATAGGCATGATATAGTTACATGTAAATTATAACGGATAATTGGAAGAAATAAACATGCCTAAACTGTATAGAAGGTTTATGATAAATAAGAAATTTAACCGCGCTTAGACACGCTGTTAGATTGTACTTGTGATAGAAGTCTGCCCGGAACCGCCGCTGTGAGGGGTCTAAGTGCATAATTAAACATGTAACAGTGCTAAGACACGAGGTTAAGTCAACTTGTGGAACAAGTTTGCCTGGAACCTCCCGACAAATCCAGCATCCACAGGTGTAGACTTAATGTGAGAGGTCTAGTATAGGAGCATATATATATATATATATATATATATATATATATATATATGTATGTATGTGTGTGTGTAAATGGTGGGATAGTTAAGCATCATTAATGGTAATTAATGATAATAAATGAGAATTTAACAAAATAAATGGGGGAATGATAACAATCTGTTATGGATAAATTACAGTAATAAGAATGCTATATAACAGGTAGCATTGTCCTAAGGGAAATTGGAAATTATAACTTAGGTTATAATTAACTTGTAAGTAAATGAGACAACTTGTGTAATAAGATAAGTAGCACTGAATTTTAAATTAAGTAATCAGTAAAAGGGGGAAAATTTATGAAATACTTAATTATAAATTAAGTAATCTAGAATTCTGAAACCCGCTGATAAGGATAACATGTTTAGACTTGTACTAGGGACAAGAGGAAATTATAACATAGGTTGTAATAAATGGGTTGAGAAACTTATTAATGGGCCTTAGTTAATAGAACTAAGTTAATAAGTAAACAACGATATGACAATGTAAAATGGAATTATGATTAAATAAGAAAGAATGAGGAAAACTTATGAAATAAGTTATATTTAATCATAAATAATGACTGACATGTTAAACAAGAAAACATGTGAATTAAGATATACTTAATTACATATTAAGTAGAACATGTTACTGTAACAAACAAGAATATAAAAGAAATTGTGGATTACAGACCTTGGGCCATAATCTAGGGGATAACATGTTGTGAGCTTATTAATAAACTTAAATGGGTTAAGTTATGTGACTGAAATTAATAAGTAAGAGGGTCTGGCAACTTGATTAAGAATTCAATATGAATGAGAATAACTAAGTTAAATGGAAACCTGATAAGGTAAGGCAAGCGCATAAAAGAATGTTTAGACATAGGGTCTAACAACATATTAAAGTAAGGCGCTTGGACAAGTCCGCACGTTTGAGGGTGAATAACCCAACGGGGTGGATCATCGTGGTGTTATAAGGCACGAGGGGGAGCACACATTCATCAATTTGTTCTGACGGCTCCGAAGGACTGGAAGGGGAAGCACGCGGCTTCCTGAGGTACGTAAGGTGCTCCTACTAGTCCTCTGTGTGGTGGCAGATGCTTTGGCTGTGCTCGTAGATGTTGGGTCTTGCGTAACTACTAGGTGGGTGGGCCTGACTGCGGAAGTAGGTATGTAGTCAGAATGCTGTCACATTGTGACAACAGGGTGATTCGACAGTTGCCTCAACGAGGAGGTGAAGGGTCACAACCAACAAGGATAGTAGATCGTCGGATACCCATCATCGGCAGCCAGTGGGATGCAGAAAGACTAGAGCTAAAACCAATAGACCATTCACCCTGCACTATCGGGGTACAGTGGTTGAGGGAAGACGCCAAATGGATGTTTAGATTGTTTTCTCTAGGGGCAGTCGTTTAGCTCTTGTAGTCTTTACTAGTTGAGGGAAGGGCCCGGGGTAGGGCCATAGCCACCGTGAAAACAGACCCTAGGAATATTTGTTGAGGCTCTTAAAGACGGGCCTGTACATATATGGAAAAGCTCCCGACCGAGTTCTGTGTTTCTTGTATTGCCCTGCCATGGAACTCAGTGCACATGAGAAGACGTGCGATTGAGGAAACGAGATACAATTGAAGATACGTATGGTGGACAGTCTAGATACATGCATGACGTCTCTGGATGGTGTATCGTAGACTTGAAAGCATTACTCTATTATGAATCCTGATTCGAAAAAGTGGCAGCCCATATGTAGCATAGTAATGACAGATATATGTGGAACATAATACTGTTATCCGTACGTCACTACGGCGTACAATGAGGGACTGTGTATATTTCGATTGTGTTACGGTGGAGACCGTACGAATGGGGTACCATGGGGTGTACCTTAATATTGGGGGTAGCTACATATATATTGTATTAGGTTAATCCACTGGGAAGTAAATGGGTGCGACGTGTGTGTAAGCCTTGAGTGCGGTTAACCCAAGTAAACTAATAATTAAGAAAATATGATTGAACGGTATATGTAGTGTTATCCAAAGTGTATAATTTAAATCTAGTCACCAGAACTTGTGTTCTGACCCCCTCCTCATAACATATTCGCAGGTTAGATTTGTGGCAGAGACATGATAGCTTTTGATACTGGTTAGGCAGTATTATTAATACTGTAAGGCTATACTTTGAGTATATTATATTTTATACATTCCGCTGTGAGATGTTTTCTGAGCTCTAACATATTTTATGTCTCTGTCTTTTCTGCAGGATAACAGAGCAAATCAATCCGAGCATCGATAGATTGGAATTTTGAAAAAAAATTGGTCTGTCAGAAATCGGTTTTTTACATACTTGAGGTTCTCTATATACAGCAACAAAAAGTATGTTGTCCAAAATGTGCTTGGCCCAAAAATATCCTCGTTTTAACTAGGCACTTAAATAATCATATATACAATATCTAAAATATCTCTTAAACCCCAAAATAATGACATCCCACTAACTAATCATCTGACTCATCCACAGATGTGCATGACAGATTTATGTTCTCTAGCTCCTGATCGGGAACCTTATCTAACTCCTCCTCATCAAATGCCTCCTCAAAACCCTCCTCGTCAACGAGCTCCTGCTAAATCTCTGTAACCATCTCATCATTAAAACCGTCCGGGATATGTATATCATCCTCTCTATCCTGCATCTCCTCATCATCACTCATGGTAATGAGATTGCCCATCTCCCAAACTATGTTCTCATCTGCATCCTCATCTACACTCTCATTATCTCAGATAGTTAGTCATCATAATGGCCAAAATCCCCATCTGAATGGATAGGCCTCTATGCCCCCGGACTATCAATATCTGATAAATAAGATACCCCTAAAGGCTCTACCGGATAGTCATCATGCTCATCATTAATATGGAACTGGGACAGATACTTCTTAACACTCAACTGCTTACCCTTTCCTAAGTTATAAATATAAAATTTTAGGATTAGAATTTACGTTTCTGGATTTTTTTTAAAATTGAATGATTTCGCTTTTTAATCCAATCAAATTTCTCAATGGTTTACTTAAGTATATTCCAATTCCTTAAGTTCAAAATATTCCAAACCATTTAATTTCATCCTTAGATCATTTTAACCTTTAAATTCAAACTTATAATTCATTTTGAAAGTTAATTTAAAACCATATATATTTTGAAATATATTCTTTTCATTTTTAAAAAGTAACTTTTCGAGACAAAGACCATTTTTATATGAAAATAAATTCCCTCATATATGTAATGCTCTCAAACTCATTTTGTGGCATTACTAACCTTATCTCTATTGAGTTTCTCATCTTGAGATATTACTAATCCTATCTCTGATGAGTCTCCATCCGTAGTTCTAATGAGTCGCACCCCAGTAAGCTGGGTATAAACAACAATTATTATACCAAATGTAACGACCCGCCTTCTCGACCCTCGAGAATCGACACTTAAGACATCCATGATATTCAAGTACCGAAACCCAAGTGCTGGAATGGCGGATTGTTTGGGGGTAATAACATATTAGAACATAAACAAAGTGAACTTTTATTAACATAACATATTTTTACATTAGAGTTACAAAAATAAATCATAGTACACCAATTACATAGCGGAAAATAAAAAGACTTTATTCGAAGAATCCAAATGTTCCAAAATACATCTCCAACCTTATCCCAGCTTATGCTCTATAAAATGACTCCAAGACTATCTGCAAACCATAGCTTCTAGGTTGCCCATGTGAAAAATTAAGGGCACTCGTAATTTAGAAGGAAAACAATAAACTATGAGTCAGTCATGGGACTGGTGTGAGAAACATAAAACAGTAGCTATGAAAACTAACAAAAGAAAGGTATCTCATAAAACCATGCCGCAAGTGCGGAATGGATTTCTTCCTTATGATAACCAAAAGTATTTACTTTATCAAAACCATTGATATTGTTTTTAATGTCTAATATTTCGAAAAACTTTACAAATTAAAAGAGTTGAATTATCCGCAATTGTTACCATTATTAAATTCTGGTGGCTATTATGCCTTTAGTTATAAAACCATAGGCTCCTATTGGAGTATTGGATGCCAACAATGACTAAGGAAAATAATCTTCATTAACTGATGGGAACACCTCTAGAGGGATGTACCCATGAGAAAACAATTTATGGTTTCTCCATTACATAAAGCCAGACTATCTCTACATGCTAACCCACTAGATGGCAGCATGAATAGGACCATTCCCCGATCGTAACCGACCTTTTACCGAGAGATTTCCTTCCATGATCCACATAAAGTAGAATTTCTCACATAAGTGAATATCTGAGCTCCATAACATGGTATATTTTTTTATCTAGAAGGAAATGGCTATACTCTGATGGAATTGACCCATATAGCCTTGATACAATAATCCTGTTTTAGGCCATTACTGAGTTGTGAGGCTTGAGGTCTCGTTAAACACAAAGCTACGCTTAACTAAGCCATACTTTAATCATCTACAGCCTTAACACTTCACATGCCACACTGTCATTTCATAACATACGATTGATAATTACTAACCACATCACCTTTGTGTTCGTACGTCTCAAAGAAGGGTGTTAAGCTAAGAGAATAAATTCTCTGCCCCCGAGAAGAGATATTTACAATAAAGATCAATCAATAAAATAAAAAATACACTATTACACATGCATCCATACAAGTTTGTTCTGGGACTGAACGAAACCGAAGGCGCTATATTCCATGTCCAATAAAGGAGAGAAGCCCTTGAAAATATGAAAATCTCCAAATATGTCTGTACCACTGCTATAACTAATCTCATAGTAGGTATACAGCCGTAGACATCAACATGCAGTTCTTCGATGTCAGATCTGCGGTCTTCAACCATCGTCTTCAATATCTTCATTTGTTCCAATAACATCGTAAAATTATTCAAAGGGGTTTTGGGGTAGGTATCCCCCATATCCGTCTAAGTCTCTTTGAATAATTGTCTTGGTTATGAAAACAATATGGACTATACATGATTTCAGCTAAGTCATCTTTGTAGCACCCCATAATTTCTGAGCCCAAATTTCGATATAAAAATCGAAACTCGAACACATCCAAGCATGGAGCGTGTAAATCTGCTACCTACAAACAAGTGAGCATGAGCATAATAAGAGCATGATAAAATAACTCACAGCGGAAATAAAATAGGATGGACTAGTATTAACTCAAGTAACTACCTTTTTAAAAGTAAGTCACCATGTCAGTACAGAGCATGAGAGAGAAATAGAACCTAAAGTCAAACCTAGACACTTGTGAGAACCTGACTTTCTCTAGAAAACTTGGGAGGTTGTAATGAGGAGGGGGTCAGAACAATAAGTTCTAGTGAACAAGAAAAGTACAACACATATTACAATACACTGATGTATCCCGTTTGGTTCAAACCAAGATATATGCCTACCAAGGCTAGTAATTCTAACCTAACCTTGTAGATATTCACGCATGACTGTAACTACCATTCCCAAGATAGTATTCCCAATGATATTGATACCGAGATAGAACATTTACGCATTCATTTATGAAACCTTTATATCATCATTAGTTGATTATTAAACCGCGAATTGAACTCCTGACCACAGAATTTATTTACTCATGTGTGTATACTTAGCCGCTTAATGCCTCACTATCAGATGATAGAAAGGGTGGATTCCTTCGATCACTAAAGAACCTAGGCGGACCTATTGGTCATTTTATACCTCTCGATGATTTACTCAACTTCATTATAACCTAGAGGACACTAGCTACGGGGCCCTACTAGTTAAAGCTTTTGCCATTCACGCATATAAACCTATACTCTGCATAAGGTGAGAGATGGTATATCATCGATTAAGACCGATCGGACTAGGCAGATGTCATCTCGCTATTTATGACCTTCCTATTGGTGAATCTCGTTGTACCATCTAGTTGACCTTATTGGATAATCTCCTTAGATTCTTAATACTTCCCGTAGGACAAGTAGCCATATGGAACAACATACCAGACATTTAGTCTCAAGGTTTAGGTAGAATTCATACACCATTTAATACCCCTAACTAGGGGACCTAATCCCAGGTGGACATCTCGATCTAAGCCACTTAAGACCCAAGGAAGCGGACTACTTGTGAAGATTTTCAAACTCATACACAATTAGCCTTTAATGCTTCTATTTATGGGAGGTAGGCTACGCAATCGCTTAATGCCTTTTTATAGGTGGATCTAACCACTTAAGACCCTAATCCCAAAGCAGGCAATGTTAGTAGGTTATTTCCATTTAGTTTCTCTTTATGGAATGTTATACGTACACAGAAATTATCGTACGGGTTCCTATGGTTAATGAATTTCACATCAATAACCTACCAAGTCCAATTCTAATCTCTTATTATAGGTTCTAGATTAATTAGCATAAGATAAGGAAAGCTACGTCCTTCTTAACCTAGGATATTTTTTTAATTATTTTCCTAATTGGACTTAGTATTTAAAATGGCAATCAATACGCATTAATCCACTTTTTATTTTGTTTATTTCTATCTCATAGGGTTATTGCCATTTATGACCATAACGGTCATATTTTTCCTAAGACAACAATTAATCTTTAAGTAACTTTTATCCTCATTGATTATAAATTAATGTCACTTATGCACCTAACCGTCATAATTCCCTAAGACATCAATTATCCTTAATTATCAGTCCCGAAATATCTATTTGTTGTACCCCAATAGACATTACTAATATATATATACATATATATATGAACCAGATCCCTCAGATTAAGCTTACCACTTGTGGATGCTGGATTTGTCGGGCGGTTCCGGGCAGACTTCTACCAAAAGTAGAACTTAACCTCGTGTCTTAGTGCGGTTATAATTTAATTCCCTAATTGGGGTTCACAACATTAATCCTAGCCAATTTAGAAATTTGTAACCTTTAGGCTTAGCTGCCTAATTAAATTTGTTTTCCCCAATCAATGTCAGTTATCATAGCTATTTATTTATTTGTGGCTCTATTTATGTCAATCAATTACACTAATTGCTACAACGGTCACCACAAATATATTCATTTATTATGGATTACATTTACATGTATAATTCTATAAAAATGAAATTCATTCAAACATTCAAACATCCATTATTATATATTTTTTATTATTTACGTAGATTCGGACGGATAATGTGTGTGTATGTATGTATGTATGTATGTATATATATATATATTTTTGCGCAGTTAAAGTAGTTAACTTCTTTTATTATTATCGTTAAGTTTAATTATCTGGTTCAACTAATAACCAAACATTCCTTTTTGTATTCAATCTTGAAACAAGGTTCAAATCTTACAAAAAGACTGTCAACTACAGTTATTGTAAACTATGCCTAAATATTGGAATAAACACATTTCAAACCATAAGAAATATATGTTATGTATGTCTTTGAATAGTTGATGTAAACTATGTACATATATATATATATATATATATATATATATATATATATGCGTGAATTTACACAAATTTTCCCCTTTTCAATAATTGACATATTTCTTATTGGTTTCGAATAATGCCTTTTTATTTTAAAAGAGAAAAAGGCATATTTACAATAACTAAGTTAAAACCCCAACAAATTGAATACAAACAGGCTTATATATTTTTAATCAAGATGATATAATTTACCGTTTCAAACTGAAACTACGTATCTAGAATAAAATTATGCCTTAATAGTGTTTTATGGGATAATTTCCAGATCTACAGTGTTTTGCAAAAACCACCGTACATTCTAACACAATTGTAGGCAATAATTTAAACAATTAGGTAAGACTACAAATAATGTTGTTCAAAACCACAAATCTACAAATCTATACTTTCAGATTTTTGACAACATTAACAAGCTGATCTAATAGGCATCATTTCTGATTTAACAATATTATAAACAGATCTGATAAATGTTAGGCATATATTTAAGATCTAATACAAAAAATATAATTAAATTATTGTAACTTTGTATATAAATTTCATACTCACCTGAAAGCATCTCGATCTGAAATCTGAATAATGTTCTATGCCCACAATCCTCAAATTCTATAAGATTTATAATTATTCTGAAAAGGGGATATTTCAGATTTGCAAGAAAATAGGAAAAGAGGGGAGATGTAATAGCCCGCACCTCCGTTTGCGCAAGATATTGTCCCCAACTTAGCCACCTGTATAGGTGTGGGCTTTTGTTCCTTAAAAGGCCTCGGTGTTAGTAAGAGATGGGCTCTACTATATAAGTACCCATTTCACACAGGCTTCCACGATGTGGGACTTAGGGGTGTTACATTCTCCCCTCCTATAGAGCCCAACGTCCCCGTTGGCTCACAAACACCTCACCCAAGCGTTGTGGTCCACACAAGAGCCACAATTCCAGCTGGGTATTGGCTCTGATACCCCTGTAACAACCCGCACCTCCGTTCACACAAGATATTATCCCCAACTTAGCCACCTGTATAGGTGTGGGGTTTTGTTCCTCAAAAGGCCTCGGCGTTAGTAAGAGATGGGCTCTACTATATAAGTACCCACTTCACACAGGCTTCCACGATGTGGGACTTAGGGATGTTACAGGAGAATTTGATGAGGAATAGCTTCGACGTCAATTCAAACCCTTTTCCACTTGAATCTGATAATTCCTTTCAAATCTATATGAATTTATGTTTTATTGATTATATGTGAATCTATTTTTGATTTATGATTTATTTGAAGAGAAAGGGAAATGGAGGATCTTCGCTGCTGCCTACAGATTTTTATGGAAAAGAATAAGGCCTTACCCCTTTATTTATTAGAGTGGAGTTGATCATGAACCATTAGATTTGATTAATTAAACATCCATCCGTTTATATAAAAATATATATAAACTAAAACCTCTTAACCTAGCCGTCACCGGGATGTACAGGCTCAGAGCGGTCGAGTGCTCTAGGCAAGGATATAGAACACCCTTGAGTGGTTTTGCCTAGTGAAGGCAAGCGATAAAAGCAAAGATATATTATATTTATTTATTACCGTCCATTTTTCGTATTTTGTTTGTAACTTTTTCATACGGACTCTGTTCGTGAAACTCCAAATATGAAAGTTGACCAGAACTTCGAGAAGAATGCAACAGTTAAAGTTTCGTAGTCAAATTCCATCATTTGCAAAAATTCCTATTTTTGAAATCTAATTAAATAACTATCTTATTGTCAAAATTCTGAGTTGTTATATTCTTCCCCCTAAAAAGGAATTTCATCCCGAAATTTTTACACCTACTTATCATATCCTACACAACCAATTTGGGTACATCCACTTTGCCACCATGTGCGCATGTGCATGGTGTATATAATGCATTTCAACATGAAACATATATGCACAATGATTCTAAACCAGGCGCTCCTACATGTATGCATTAAATTTTTAAAAAGTGATGTTCACTTAAAGGCTTATTTGTTCAGGGTAATAATTTAAGGACAGCACTTCTGAAAAATTAGTTTTAAGGACAATTCTGCATGAAAAAGATAAAAGCATTTATCTTCTTACATTATTTAAATAAAGATAACCGATTTTATCTTTTTCCCGTGTAACTTAAATAGATAATTGCTTTTATCTTTTTCGTGCAGAATTGTCCATTTAAACTAATTTTTCAGAAGTGTTGTCCTTAAAACTTATTACCCTAAACAAATAAGCCATTTAACCTAATTTCCACTTTATAAAACACTTATGAAAAAATGATGCAAAAAATACTAAATGTACTAGCAATTCTATATGAATGAAAATTTCAAAAACCCATTTACATCAACAACCCTCACACGATTACGAATAAATATGTGAAGCAACCAATTTTGCATCCAAATCCTACCATCCAAATCGTCAATGCATTTAATCGCTTCCTATTGAATTTCCCCTAAACCGGGAAAAAGGAAACCAAAGCGAAGAATTTTTACATTCCCTTTGCTTATAAATATTCTATTTCCCGACCAACAGTGGAAACTTTACCTTAGTCACCCAAAATACTACAAAAATTTTCCTTATGTAGACGGCATAGGAGGCCTAAAACAAGCTCTAAAACGTAAAACGAATTAATTAGTAACTCGAGGGCATCGGTGACAAGGTATGTAAACAACGTTTACAAGGATAAAAAAGTCTTTTCATTGTTATCGTTAACGTTTTTATCACATCGTTGGTCCTATTGCACCGCGAAAATGTGCACACAAACCATCCAAACATCTTCCTTTCGCCTTTCATGTGACCAAAAATCGAATTTTTTCACAAAAATAAAATTTTACTTTAAAACTTCTTATATTTATTTTGAAATTTTCTTTTCAAATTCGTTTCACTTTCCACATGAGATTCGCGTGAAAACTAAAATTCTGGTAACGTGCGCTTTGCATCATTCAAACCATATATTTTAATGCAAAATAGATGTTTAAACATGTTCAAACTATCATAACCAAACTCTATTTTTTTTTACGCAAACCGAAATAAAAAAAGTAAATCAATAAAAAAAATAACTTTTGGAAATGATTATTTTTCAAACAAATTTTTTAAAAAAAAGTTTCAAAAATATATTCTGTGGAAACTTAAACGATTCAAGTCACATATTGGCGAAAAAGGAAGTCAGTCACGCAAAAATGCAAAAAATGAAATCACACATAAAATAATGCAATAAATTTTAGCTTAGTAAGAACGGTGATTTATTTATACCCATGACGAAAAACAACGCAAAATCGGTCCTTTGCTAAAATTAACCCAACACAGAATTCTATTCTTTCCAGCTCTAGGACAACTACTAGTTAGACAAGAAAAATGAGATTTCATTCAAATTGTTATGTGCGAATGGAATAAATATTTTCAAACATAAAAATCACATTGATAGAAGTCATGCAATTTCAAAGACAACAAACACTAATGGTTACAAGCATGAATTACCACAAAATCAAGTACCAAATGCCGGAAAGAGAAAACAACGAAGATGACAACAAAACAACAATACCGAAACTCCCAAAACAATGCTTATAAACAATGCGATGTCTTGCTCTGCTACCGGAGCATAAACCATTTTCATGACCTTTGATTAATCATATCATGGTAGAAAAATGCACAATCACGTATTGCAAACACTGCTAGTGTTGTTGGAGGTTCCAACATCACCATCTCTTTAAAGAGAGAATTTGCGATGAGATAAGAAACCTACCACTAAACTGCTTCTCATCGTAATCCACCTAATGTTGTCTAGAGAGAAAAATGGATAGGTGAAATTACAGAAGTAATTCCATAAGACATCACACAAGAGCAACAAGTTGAATCAAATATCATGCGGCACTAAATGATGGTTACGCCATCGATCAAATACAAGTGCAACGACCCGATGATTTTGATGTTTAACAATATGGAATTTATAAAAATTTAACGTCTTAAATGAATGTTTATAACTATAGTTTGAATTAGAAACTTAAATTTTATCATATGTTGAAGTTATGAATTTGATTTCCAAGTATTAATTAAAATTTGTATGTTGGTTTGAATATAAAATGAACAAGTTAATTTGGAACTTGTTTACTAAAAATGAACAAGAAATCGATAAATTATTATAATATTGATTCTCAAATTGGAATTTATCACTTAGTAGTAGTCTAAATAGTCATATAACGAAAATGTCAAAGTTCTTTCGCTTCATTTAAATCGATTTGGATGATTGATTTCCGATAACGACAAATAATATCGAATTCGACGTTAAAATTAAAATATGAATTAAATTATAAAATTTAATATTTGTGTTACGTTTAACTAGAGATAGAGAAGGAATAAATTTCATAATATAATACATAAATTTATTCCTTTTGCTATAAATTAGTTAAACATTTAAATAAATCGCCAAAAATTACACAGGTCGGAACTTAAGGGAATTTGATCTGAAAATACTATATGGAATTCTAAAAACGATGCTATTTTTCGTTTCACGAAATTCGAATGTTTATTGTTCGGAATCTACAATTTCGAGTCGAAAACGCGTAAATTTGATAGTGTTTGTTTTGTGAATCTCGACCTAAATCCTATATGTACTTACTTGGTTTGTGACTCTTGTCTCGAACTTCATTTGTATTTGTTTAGGTTGGATATTAAATAGTACGACTGTATTCTTCATTTAAAATGTAAGAAATAACAATATAATAATAACAAAATAAACAAATATACATATCAAACTTTAGTACACACGTACAAAAGGGTCAGTTTAATTTTAACACACGTACTCTTCCCTTTTCTCTTCTCTTCTTTTGATTTTCACATACATTTTCACTGAGAAAACGAACTCACCACAAACCCAATCACCTATAATCCATTATAACTCAGAATTAGTCTGTTTTATCTTAAATGTTTATCCCCTTTTTCTTTCTCTATCCCCTTCCTTAATTTCTTTTGACTAAAGATGTAACGACCCGCCTTTTAGCCCAATTCTTGCCGGTAATTAAACCGACTCAAACCGTTCAAAAAGATGAATTGTTATGGGTGCATACATATATTGAACAAAATAACAGAATTTTTCATTGCGAAATACAATGTTACATCAGTGTTACATAAAATATCAGAGTTACAACACATACAGCGGAAGAAAAGAAAATATACTCTCAGCGGAAGAAAATCGTATGATATAGCAGAAGCTCCCATCTCTTGCATGAACTCCAACTCTAAAAGCACTCTGAATCCTGCTCCAACGATCTATAACTGCAAACTAAACTACTAGCTGGCCGTGCAAAATTATGGGCACCCAGAGTTTAGGTGAGGGAACAATAAACTCTAGGTCAGTCGTGGGACTGGTGTGAGAACTCAAAACAGTTATCATTAGGTTCATTTTTTAAAGTTGGGAATTTCACCGGACCACGTCGCTAACGCGGAACGGGTTTACTCCATGTGAACACCCGTGCATATAAATGCGCAATGACTTTTGAAAATGAAGCTATCATAAGCTCGTCCCACATCACATAATGCAAGCGCACACCAGATGGGCGAGTTTTATCTTATGATAACCAAGCATGCTTTCATACGTAAAAATCCTCTTTCAAAAACATAATACATATATATAATGTGGAAAACATTTCGCAAATAAATGTATTAATCCTAGACGGCATAATACCCCATCCTATTATGTCGCCATATATATATACAAACCAAAACCGTGTGGTACGTATTGGAGATTTGGTTTCCAACTTGATGATTCCTGGCACGAAAGATCAATCGGAACACAAACGAAATGTAATCAAGGGTTTTTCATCCAGACGCGGACACCAATACAAATCGCGAGGTAGATCAACGGTTTTCGACCAGACGCGGCCCCCCGAACATACCCTATTCCATAAGTCATAAGTGGTTTCCCACTGCTGCAGCGGTCATCATCAATTCATATATATACACAACCTAACCGCCAGTTTCTCATCATCCGGGGTGTGAGGTTTGTCGATGTCACGTCATACACAAAGCTATGCTTCGATAAGCCATTCTTTGATCATCACTAGCTCGTTTCCTAACTTGGGTATGTCACATTGACAATTCACGACATATCACTGATTTCAATCAATGCATACCCTCTAAGTTCATATGACTTAGAGACGAGGATAATATACTGCCACAAATCTGATATTCATTAACGGAAATCAGTGCTATGCAGTCAATTTCAATGTCAGACACACCATCCATACAAGACCATTCTGGGTCTGAACGGAACAACCCGAAAATACTTAAATTTGTTCAGGTCTTATGCAACTCACATCTCGTATCGGGTGGCCTACCCAACCGAGACATTAATCAACAATCAATCTAAACAATTCAAATATTCCCGGTCTTCATTCATCGTTTATCAAGTCCTGAATTGCTTCATAACGTCGTATTATTACTTGGAATGGTTTTCGAACATATGCTCGATCCCGGTCTTTCCAAGTAATAAGCGTACTTTAAACAGTAGCTATGGTTCACACAGGCTTTTCAATTCAAATCTCCTTCCACATAGTTATCAATTCATTTACAACTAAAGATTTGAATTTTATAATTTCGTACATCTCGTTATCATCTTAAATTCTTCTTTGAAATCAAAGAGTATACCTTCGCTTCAATTTCTTTATTGGGTTTCAAGAATGGTATTATTGAAGATACGATTCACGACAGAACCCAAATCAATCGTCATTGAATCATAAATTACACAGAAATTTTATCCACTTATATTCGATATAAATTCTCATAATCAACGAATACTATAAGTAGAATAACGATATAATAATATCTTTCAAATTCCCCAGATCGTATACATTTACATCATGAGGTTCATACCAAATATCAAAGATTATTTCTATCTAGCTTATTTCAATCAAGGTGAGAACCCGTATCTTAATTGAAAGGTTTATTCAACTCTTTGACATTAGATCTGGATAGAAATACCATCAACTTATCTTCAATATTAATTTCCGTATCCAACTCATATTATAAGCGGAATAACGGTGAATTACCTTTTAAAATTTCTCAGATAATAAGAGTTTTCATTTACCGAACTAATATCAAACATCCGAAGATTTATCTCCAACCATATCCAATTATTTAGTATTAAAAACCCATATTAGTATAAATTTAAATTCCATATAAAATATTTCTAATAATCTTAAACCTTTGAAAACATTCCACAAATCATTTCTTATAGTTCGGAACATCGTTTACGTGTTAAAACTTTAAAATAGATTGTTTTCGAAGAAAGCGTTACAATAGTGTTCAAAAAGTGTTACAAAAGTGTTACAAAACAGTTATCTTAACTATTTTGATAAAAATATTGTTTATCTTAGCCAAAACTTAAACTTTACAATTGAAAACACCTTTTCATAATTTGTAATGATTTTACAATTTTTTTCCATATTTTTAAATAATTTAAAAATAGCTGTTTATAGTTATGGGCAACAATTGTTCTTACATCGATCTTTTCCAAAACGGTTTCAAACATAACTTGAAAATTATAACTCGAATTTAAAATCTGCTTTCACTCATTTGAAAGTTCTTGTTTATATAAATCAAATGTTTTTCGTTTCATGGAAATCCGATTTAGATTGCAAAAGTTATAAGCGTTTCAAGTTGCATCTAAAATACGTAAATTGTCGTTATGCGACAAGCTCTATTTTTACCATAATAACCATTATTCTACGATACTTCAAAATATCTTAGAAAATCGTTATATCCTTATATAACCCTTTTAAAATCATTTAGATTTACTTTTCAAATTATTTGGATCTAAAATTCAATTTTCATAAATTCCAATTCATTTCTAAATTGAAATAACTTCAAATTAACCTTCCCATTCGTCGGATCAGTTAGGGATAGCCAGGGAGAGCAGGAAACTTCATTTCCAAACCCAAGCCTAGACACTATCCTCTCTGTCATCCTAGAACGTTCTGGTGTATATTCTATTATTAATATAAAGAGACATCGTTCATATTCAAATTTCAAAATCTCATTTCGAATTTAAATTGAAAATAATATGTTTTACCAAAACTGGTTTCAGATAGATATAAAGATCGTTGTACAGAATCAATACATAATTCAAATCATTTCCAATCCTAATTCAATATTTAAAAAGTTAATATTTAATTCAAAACTAACAATTTAAATATATTTAATGATTGAATAAAATCGTATATAGGAAGGAAATTTTAAATCGATTACCCATATATTTCCACAACCACAAGGTATGTGTGTAATATCATGCAATGCAATCATATTTATCCAAATGAACCATATAACCAGATGGATACGAATTCATTCATCACAAACAAACAGTTTAACGGTGCACAAGCGTTACGGTCAATAACGCTTACCAGTGTTCAGTGTATTATCTAACTACATGCGCATCCATTCACATAATAACATCCATCACACAATCATCATCAACAAATTTTAATTATCTCAGTTAATTATAATTAACTAATTTAAACAAATAATTTTAAATTAGAAGTTCTCACCTAACAGCTCTCCAAATCTTCACTTTAGGCGAGCCTAGTTGAGTGAATCGTCGGACAGTATTTCGGCGCAACGTCTTCTTCACAAAAATATATATAATATAATATACACTAATCTCTCTTTATATTATAAGAGGAGGAAGAGGAGAAATGACGAACTTTGGCAAGGTGGTGGTGGAAAGGAGGAAGACTTATGCCATGGAAACCATGGCCATAAGCTTTAAGAAGAAGAGAGAAAGAAAAGAAGTGAGAATGAATGAAAAAGTGGAAGGAAAGGGTGGTATTTATAGGAAAAGAGGAGTAAGGAGAGAGAGTGACACATCATAGGACATGTGTATTACATACATGGAATGTTGCATGCAAAATTACAAGTGTCTTAACACTTGTAAAAAGGAGAAGGAATGTGTTTTTGGTAGCATTTACCTTAAACGTTATGAAAACAAAGAGCAACGCATAATACTAATGCTACTAATTTATGTTATCTTTTGACAAATCCGATCGAACGACAAATAATATCAGTAAATCCAACTTATTAATAATCATACTTGTAAAATCATAAAATAAATTATCCTTTACCAAATTCATATTTTTACCAATCAATATTATCAAAATCAATAAATATCATTACTTAAACATAAATCTTATAATTAAAAATTTTCAAAATAAGTTTTCTTATAAAAATCATAATAAAAACAAAATACTTATACAAAGTTAAAATTCATATTTAAACCTAATAAAATCAATTTATATTCATAAAATCTAAAATTAAATAAATAAAAATCCAAATCAAACATAGTTAAAATTCTAGGATGTTACATTCACCCCCCCCCCCCTTAGAAACTTTTCGTCCTCGAAAAGGAAGTCGAGTAAATTTAAACTCCTTCACAAATTTTAAATTCCAATTTCTCTCTCAACATACCAGAAATGTAATGGTCAGAACAAAGGCTCATATCATTCTCAGGGTACTCTGTCTGATTCTCACTAAAGGTAGAGTCTAAGGTTACTTCTATGATCTCGTGATTACTAGGGTCGTCACGGGTCTTGTTTAAAAATCGCATCCTCTGAGTTAGACTCAGAGCTGCTATCCTACCATTAAGGAGAAACTGGGATAGATACTATCTAGTACTTAGAGGTCTATGACCCTAAGAAAATTATCTTTCTAACTTACTCTTACGGAACCCATGGTTTTCTTATCAATTATAAGACTAAGCGCTCAAATTAGAAATTTAAATCCAAGTTCTCAAATAAAATTTTCCCTAATCGTTCAATTATCTTGCAATATAACATCTTGGCTAAATTCAGTATTAGAAATTATATTGCTCTCAACACAAATCAAGTTCTATTTTAGAGATAATTCAAAATACTGGTTTCAATCTAAATTAATTCGCTTGTCCATGGCTTTATCAGAGTAGGGAAAAAGGAAGAATTCCGAAATAAAGTTGAATAATGACAATTCGGGGTGATATTCAAAATATGACAATGGGCCGAGCAAAACCCAGCGACAAGGGAAGAGATAGAATTATATTTCCGAAATACTCATTCTATTTCAAATTTTTATTTCAATCATTTCCAATACAATCCCATATTAACCCATTTATAAGTTAACTTTTATACTCATTTAATATTCAAATTTTTGTTGTCATATTCACCTAATCGAATAACACTTTTTCTACATCCACTTTAAAATTCAAAATATATAAAATCTCTTTTTCATTCTTGTTTAAATTTCATGTCTTGTTTAGAAACATTTTCTTACTTAACTAGCCGTAACATCTCTTAAAACAGTTTTATTTAAAAATACCACCACGCTTCCTTTGCGCACTCTGATTATGCGTATGTTCAAACTAGTATTGGTAAAAACATCCCAAAACATTGATTTCAAAATTTCCGGAACAAAATCCTCAAAATTAATATTTAAAAATCCAAATTTTTCTTGCATAAGTTGGATTCTATATTTCAAACAAAGCTCATTTATTGAGGTTTTGTTACAAAATATCTTGGACAAATTAAAGTTATCGACACGGTTTCACACGGCACAAAGAGGCATACATAGATCAGGTCAAAATTCCATGTGCTCAAGTCAAGTAAAGATGCATAGAAGTTCCATGCTAATTTGTGCATGAAAGGTATACATAGACCAAATCAGGTTTCATGAGCTTGAAATAGAAATTTAACATCTAATGAGCATCAATAGGTGCGAAGGTTCGAATCAAATACTTGGCCAAATGCACATGATACAAAGGTATGGATGACACTACTCAATAGCAGATGGTTGGAATTTAAATGGACAATCTAGCCCAAGATGGGAACTCACATGCAAACAAGGATACAAATTCTAACAATTTAATCATGGGATACTCGTTAAATTTTCATAATTTTCCTCTTGAATAAATCTTACTTTAACAACTTCATTTTCTTCCTTTGTGTTTCAAGTGAATACTTGTTGAGAAATTTTCGTTTGACCCACTCGTTCATGCTGGTTTCTCTTAACAAGGGAAAATATAAAATTCAATCGATTTGTTCAATACATATCCCATTTTATCATATTAACCTTGTTTCTCAAAATTCGTATAGCTTCAGATGGGGAAATCGGTCTTCTCCCCCACTTAAGACATTTACCATAACTTTATTAAATTGTATCGTCAAAATCGAAATATGGGGTGAACCAAGCTCGCTTACATGCATTTTCAAAATTTCACTTTTCAGTTCTTCAAGTGAGATTAGCTTCTAAAATATATCCTTGCGGTTTTGACAAAATAGTCTGATTCACGCTTCTAATTATCAGTTAAGTATGCATTTAACTTAACTACCTTATGTTAAATTCATTTTTTTGCATATCCCATTTCATAACATAATACATTCAATACTTCGAAAGTCATTTGTAAAATCAATTTTACAATTGTGAGGACGTCGCAAAACACTTTCGATTGTTTATCTATACAGCTTTAAGTACTTCTTGACGTCTCGATCAGAAACATATAGTCATCCCACTTTCGAAACCCAAAAATAAGACCGATGATGATCGATCAATCACCAGAATTATCCCCAAGCGACTAGAATGTGATTCTATATCCATCTAGTATATATTGGACTTCATATATACATTAGCTAGGCGTATATGCAAAATCCTTACATACTTGATCGTCCAACCTTGACGTCAAATGAATACTCACAACCATTTTTATTACACGCTGATTATCTTTCAAATCTATAGCTTTGAATTAACGATCTTCTTATATAAATCTTTTACATATAGGTTGCAAAATATTTTGAAATTCTCATTCCAAGCTCGAAGTTTTTTTTCCAATACGCTTGTTAAAGCCAATTCACTAATCGCTTATTTCTCGATAACTCCGAACAGATCGACGCTGGATTTTCAAAGTTTTATCACAAAGAGCCCTTTTTATTTTGAAAGTATTTCCTTTAAAAATCTTATTTTCAAATCTTCTTCAAAATATTTTATTTCAAATAATTATTATTTTCAAAAATGATTTACTTGTACAAAATACCTTATATAGATTTCAAAAATACGCTCTCTCATCATAATATTCCGAAATCACATTCTAGGGCATTTCTAACCCTATCTCTAATGAGATACTATAGCTCTGATGAGTCCTATCCTTTGTTCAAAATATGTTGTACCCGATAGCTTTGTATAACCAAAGCTCTGATACCAACTTGTAACGACCCGCCTTTTAGCCCAATTCTTGCCGGTAATTAAACCGACTCAAACCGTTCAAAAAGACGAATTGTTATGGGTGCATACATATATTGAACAAAATAACAGAATTTTTCATTGCGAAATACAATGTTACATCAGAGTTACATAAAATATCAGAGTTACAACACATACAGCGGAAGAAAAGAAAATATACTCTCAGCGGAAGAAAATCGTATGATATAGCAGAAGCTCCCATCTCTTGCATGAATTCCAACTCTAAAAGCACTCTGAATCCTGCTCCAACGATCTATAACTGCAAACTAAACTACTAGCTGCCAATGCAAAATTATGGGCACCCAGAGTTTAGGTGAGGGAACAATAAACTCTAGGTCAGTCGTGGGACTGGTGTGAGAACTCAAAACAGTTATCATTAGGTTCATTTTAAAGTTGGGAATTTCACCGGACCACGCCGCTAACGCGGAACGGGTTTACTCCATGTGAACACCCATGCATATAAATGCGCAATGACTTTTGAAAATGAAGCTATCATAAGCTCGTCCCACATCACACAATGCAAGCGCACACCAGATGGGCGAGTTTTACTTATGATAACCAAGCATGCTTTCATACGTAAAAATCCTCTTTCAAAAACATAATACATATATATATAATGTGGAAAACATTTCGCAAATAAATGTATTAATCCTAGATGGCATAATACCCCATCCTATTATGTCGCCATATATATATACAAACCAAAACCGTGTGGTACGTATTGGAGATTTGGTTTCCAACTTGATGATTCCTGGCACGAAAGATCAATCGGAACACAAACGAAATGTAATCAAGGGTTTTTCATCCAGACGCGGACACCAATACAAATCGCGAGGTAGATCAACGGTTTTCGACCAGACGCGGCCCCCCGAACATACCCTATTCCATAAGTCATAAGTGGTTTCCCACTGCTGCAGCGGTCATCATCAATTCATATATATACACAAATTAACCGCCAGTTTCTCATCATCCGTGGTGTGAGGTTTATCGATGTCACGTCATACACAAAGCTATGCTTCGATAGGCCATTCTTTGATCATCACTAGCTCGATTCCTAACTTGGGTATGTCACATTGACAATTCACGACATATCACTGATTTCAATCAATGCATACCCTCTAAGTTCATATGTGTAATAACCCGAAAATCTGAGCCAGTTTGAAATTTTTATTTTGGCAATTTTAGTGAATTTTGAACATTTAAAATAGATTATTTTAAATAATATCGACGTGAAATTTGTTTTGAATATAATTCGAACGTATATATCTATATACGTCGTCGTTAGAATATAAATAATTATATATAATTATAAATAGAATTGAAAATGGCGCGGTAGTTCGATAATTCGATTTCAAACTTCAATTGAATGTACCGGGTGCAAAACAATCCGGATTTTAGTGAAACCAAAAATCATAGGATCTATTTGATAGTATCTTTCCAACGAATCCGAAAGATCAAGATTTCATAGCGGGAATCAAAAGATATGTCCAGTTGAAAATTCTGAATAGTCGCTATGGAATTCAGGCCTTAAAAAAATGGACATTTTGCAAATGACCTCGGATTTCGACGAAACCACTTTTGTTGGATCCGCAGTGTCAAATTATTGCTAGGTTTCAAATTTCATAATTTTCTGAATCAATATGTGAGCGTGGCAAGGGAAAACGTGTTTTGACCATTTCAGTTGATTTTAATCGACTGGAAATTGGCCATTTTTCTAACGGTCTCAGAATTCGACGAAACTAGTTTTGTTAGGACCGTATCGTCAATACGAAGCTAGAAAATATTTTTCTGCAATTTATAGAGTTAGTATGTGACCCCGGTAATTTGAAATGTACGTTTAAAATTCAATATAGTGATTTAAATGTAAATTCAACGGAAACTGATTGTAACAGCCGAACCAGCCTACGATACATATCCCATTGTGTTCGGAATGGGGGTGAAACGCTATGGACGACAGGTGGTGGGCCTCGTTTAGATGACGTATGTAAAAGTCAACTTTTAAAAAGAAAAAAATAAAAAAATAATAAAAAAAAAGAAAAACCCTCTCCCCCTTTTACCGTTCTGCCCCCCCCCCCCCCCCCCGTCCAAATTCATTTCAAAAGACAAAAAAAAATCCGATCGAAGCCCTAGGCGGAGCACCGCCGTCGCGCCCCAGCGGAGCCTCGCCGTCGCCCTGACCTCGCGAGCCCTCCCCTCTCGCGTCTCCTCCTCTCCACTCTCCTCTCCCGCCAGCGAACCCTCCCCAAATCCCCCAAAACCCACTTCGACCACCCGACGCCCCTTTCCCCGCACCACCACCATCGCCTCCCTCCTCCACCGATCAACTGCGCCACCCTCCGACCCCTCTTCTCCACCATCCGCTGTAAGTCCCCTCCCTTTTTTTTATTATTTTTGTTTATATATAACTGTTTTTTTATATACATATATTAAAATCGATTTTTTTTTTTGGGATTATAAGAAAAAAAACTAATTTTATATAGTAATTAAAACTGATGATGAAATGAAGATTTGATTTTGAAATAAATGAAAATTATAATTTTTATGTAAGTAGGATATTATAAAAAAATATGATTTTTATATTTTTAAAGTATTAAAAATATAATCTTTACTATATAGAAATATTAAAAATATGATTTTTATATTTTTAAAGTATTAAAAATATAATCTTTATAGGATAGAGAATATAAAAATAACATCTTTGTATTTGTGGCGAAATAAAAATCTGATTTTTATTTTATATACGTTGAAATAAAGTGGTGATTTTTATAAAGGCGAAAACTTTATTTTTATAAAGGCGAAAACTTTATTTTTATAAAGGCGAAAACTTTATTTTTGAAAGGGCGAAATCTTTATATGTAGAATAAGGTGATAAAAATATAATCTTTTTTATCTATATAGTAGCGGTGTGAAAATAGAAATTTTATCCATATAGCGTGAAAGTAAAAATTCGATTTTTATATATTGAATAGCATAGTAAAAATTCGATTTTTAAATATATGAAGTGATTATGAAAATATGAATTTTAAATTGAAAGTGAATAAATAAAAATGTGGTTTTTTATTTTAAAGACATCAAAATATAAAAATGTGTGATTTTTATATATGTAGTGACTACGGGCAACGAAGAGGATAAAAAGGCGAGAATGAAGAAGATTTTTATCAATGAAGAGTCATGGTATTGGATAGCTATCGGTGAGAACTTCTCACTCTTCAACTTCTTTTTCTAGTTATATATATATATACTAGGATGCAGACGGTGCTTAGTAGCACCCGACACAATCGTCCACAGACCATGGACTTGTTTGTTTGGTTGCATAAAGTAGTTAGATGATTTGGGTTGAATTGAATTATTTGGTGAATTGAATGGATTTGATTGATGTGTGAATGGCGTGGGCCTTCACTAGACCGGGGATAAGGCTAGGCCTTGTCCTGTTTCTAGTATCGTGTCGTTATGCCGCCGAAATTTTCTAAAATATGTTAGAAAAATAAAAATATCATTTTATTGTGTAAATGAACTGAATAGGAATTCATGTGTTAAAATAAAATATATTATCGTTAAAAATATAATTTTTAACGTGAAAGTGAATAAATAAATATTTATAAACAAATCGGCCGATTTGTTTATATACACTGATTTGACTGATATTGATTGGGTCGATAAATTTTACACATCGCCCAACTGCACAACTAAAATCTGTGTTTGATTGTTTGAAACCCCACACGGGTGTTGGGATGAAATTTGAAGTTCACTCATCCTGATTGATTAGATATGTCGATCGATTGATTGACAGGCTGTTATAAGCGTTAGATATCTATATTTGATGCTTATACAGTGTAGTGCACTTTGGTTGATGGTTGATTATTTTTCAATGCTATTATATACATGTGTTGTATGGAAATCCATATAATTGACATTATATGGTGATTGATTGGGCCTCATTCCAATCGGGAAAATAATGAATATTATAAAAGAAAATTCATGTGTTGAATATAAAAATAGTCATGTGTTGACGATGATTATGGGTTGAAACTATTCATGTGTTGAGTGAAATATTTTAAATAATAAAAATTACATCTTTATCATATTTAAAATTAGAACTACTTCCCAGTAGAAGTCTAATTGAAAATCAAACGATAGATACCATAGTTTTATAAAATATTTTACATAACAAAAATAGTGATGTGTTGACAGTACTCATGTGTTGAGATTAGTCGTGTGTTGAAAGAAATATAGATTCATGTGTTGAATGAAATAAATATTCATTTGTTGAATAGAATAACGAATTTATTGAAAAATATAAAGCCGTGTTGATTAGAGATGCGTTATTTTGACGCGAACGATATTTATATCGATTTTATTCGTTGTAGAATGAATGTTGAAAAGTGATTTCAAAATTTAATATTTTGAAAGGAAATTCAAATTGAATTAAAAATTGAAATTGAAATTTTATTGAATCAGTTTGAAATGAATTCGAATCGAATAGAAAATGAATTCGATTCGAATTGAATAGAAAGTGAATTTGAATTCGAGTAAAATAGAAATGAATTCAAATTGAATTAGATTGAAATTGAAATTTAAAACAAACTGAAATTGAATTGAAATCAATTTGAAACGAATTCGAATTAGATCAAATAGAAGGTAAATTCGAATTGAATTGAATTGAAACGAATTTGAATTTGAATTGAATTGAAACGAATTTGAATTTGAATTGAATTGAAATGAACTCGAATTGAATTGAAATCAAATCGATTTGAAATTGAAGATGGAGTTGAAATTGTTTTGAAACGAATGTAGAACTATTTATAAAATACGTTTTAAAACGAAATCGACGAAATATATATAATATATATATTATATATATAATGGCCTGAATAGAACGCGCCGCGCCGCGGCAGTTCGTGAATTTCGACCATTTATTTCAAACGGACTTGCGGGAGATCCGACCGTCGGATTCTCCTAAAACCGGAACCGTTGGGTTCGTATCGAAAAGAGCTTTCCATTGAATATTAGAAATTTGAAATCTAACGGTTGGATTTGGAATTATGTCCAAATCAATTTCAGAAAAGGTCGCTGTAAGTGCAGTTCGATGGCCGTTGATGGAAATCGACTGTACGGGCCTTGATAAAATTATTAAAAATATCTATAATTTGTGTAAAATTATAATATGTGAATTGGAAAGAATTGGGCTGGAAAATTCCACATTTGAATAGGTAAAAATAGATTTTTATCGAAATGAACTAGTTTTGAACTAGAATTAAAATCAATTTATTTTTGAAATAAATAAATTGAATTTGAAAGTGATTTTAAAAATAATCGATAATTTCCAATACGTGGATTGGACTGGAGCTGAATCGAAATTATCTTCGGGATATTTCGATGTTGGATTTCGTGACTATACAGATATTGTTATGGGAATTTGAAAGATATTTTATATCGTTATTTCCAATACGATATTTGTTGGTTTCAGAATTTGGTATTGAATATAAGTCGATATATTTTCTATTCAGAGCCTTGTATTTAATATCAAATGTGATTTGGGGTTTATCGTGAATCGTGTTTTAGATGACATTGGTTCTTTAACCCAGTTAAAGACAGGATATTGATTTTTGAAAAGATTAAAGCTAAGTGGAGTTTTAATGAATCTTTAATTAGATTAAAATGTGAATTGATAATTTAAATTATCAAATCTGAAAGGTGATCGAGAATGGAGTACCACCAGTTTTGCTCCAAAGCGATAGTTAAATCTTTAATTAGATTTGAACGTGAAATGGTAATTAATTTTACCGATAACACCGTGGTGTTAGATATGGAGTATCACCAGTTTTGCTCCATGGGATATATAGGTTGGGATTGGGAAATAAAATAAATAATTACTTCGGTGTGGTTCGTTATTCCCGACTAGTTTGAAATGATATCCCAAGGAGGATTAAAGTATAAATTTAGAAGAATTTATCTTGGATAAAATTAATGGGAACATTTCCCTAAGAATGTGATTTTGTGAATAAAAGAATATTCTGAATTGGAATGAGGCGTTTGTTGTGTTTGTGTAACATTCGTTTATTATATACGTGGGTTATTCAGAAAGGCCGGGTTCATACCCATTCTGAATAACCGATTCGACGAGATGTCGAAGATGAAGACGGTGGTTGAAGACCGGAAGTCTTCACATCGTTTGGGTGATTACTGATGAACTTGATTGGGCTGTACACCCAGGATGAGGGAATCAGTTGGTGATCGTCCAGACGTACCTGGAGATGGATGGATATGCGAGGAAAGTGCCTCCGGTTTCGTTCAGACCCAGAACGAACTTGTAAATGGATTGTGTGTCTGACATTGGATTTTATTCTGTGTTGATTGATCTTTATTAAATATACATCTGTTTGGCGGCGGAGAATTTATTCTCTTGCTTAACGCCCTTCTCTGAGACGTACGAGCTCAGAGGTTGTATATCGATGGACATCAGTCGCATGGAATGAATTGCCTGTGTGGCACGCGTAAGTGGCAATTGATCAAGGCTTCTGTTGAAAAGCAAAGTCTTGTGGTTGATGATCAAAGCACGGCCTGTGTGGCATAGCTTTGTGTATAACGTGAATTCGCGAGCCTCACACCTCGGTATGAGTCAAAAACGGGAGATGGACCGCTGGGAGAGCACGACGTTTCTTTCTAGCTAGGGTGGTGTCAGTGACCTACCAGCCCTGACATTTATATACTTTTCACCTGTGTGGTTGTTGGATACGAGGCGCCTCGGATATAGGTCTGTAAGGACCCGTAACTTCCCCGTGAAGGAAAGCACGAATACTTTGAGAACAACACACAAAAGGACGCATACGGAAGAACATTTCATTGTTATTACAACAATTCCATAAATATCAGAGATTACAATAAATTACATAGCAGCGGAAAAATATACAAAACACAACTAGAAGTGATACACGGATACAGAGCTTTCCGAGCATCGTTCCAGCTGTAAATCAGGACCCTGATACCAACTGTAAGAACCCGTAACTTCCCCGTAAAGGAAAGCGTCGGATAGTTCGAGAACAAGCCACAACAGAACGCATACAGAAGAACGTTTCATTGTATATTACAACAATGCATCAGATTACAAGAATATACAGAGTATAAATGAATATTACACAGAAATATATCAGAGATTACAATACATTACATTGCAGCGGAAAATAATACAATACACAACTAGAAGTAGATATACAGATACAAAGCTTTCCGGATATCGTTCCAGCTGTAAACCAGGATCCTGTGAATATAAATCTGCAGAACCAAAACTACTAGCTGCCCGTGTCGGTTGGTATCAGAGCTTTGGTTTACAGAGCTCGAGAACAAGACACATTAGAACCATACGAAAGAATTCATCAGATATTGGATTAGTAATATCCAATTAGAATGACTCGTTAGAGATAGGATCAGTAGTATCCTAGAATGAGTGTGAAGAGTATATTTTTCAAATGAAAACAATTTTTTTTTAAAAATTTAAATTGCTTTATACGTATTTGATTACTTATTTATTTTGAATATGGACAATCGAGTATATATAGATTTCGCGTATACGCGTCATGAACGTATATTCGAAGTTTTAATATACTGGGTAGATATAGAATCACATTCTAGACATCCGGGGATGATTCTGATGATGGTGCATCATCATCAGTATTCATATTCGAATTTCAAAGGTGTGATTTCTATATATTTCCATTAGACTGGTGTGAGAACCAAAACCTATATAGCTAGAACACATTGTTGTGAATTGGCATCAAAAACATGATTTTCTGTATATGTATCAAAATTATGAATTTGAAACTCTAATTCACTAATTGATTGCTGTTTGTGTTGTTTGTTTATTTATTTGATAAATTTAAACCATTTGGTCAAATTGTACCCAATATTGAATTATATTGAAATTGGTCGCATTTGCTTGCATATACATATACTTACATTGAACAGGTCATAGCAAGGAGGCTAGAGCCGAAGAATAAAATTTGTTTGCCCGACAAATAGGTACATGTTTACTACATAATTTACTGTTTTGTTTGGGTGATGATGATTTTTTGAGCCTATTGGCTAGCCGCTTGGCTTTTTCTTTTTCTTTTTGAGATCTGAAGGACCGGGGAAGCTATTTGAAATTCCCCGATGCTCCCGGTGCAGGGGAGGTTATGGCGAAATTTTTCGAAAATTTAGGGTGTTAGCCAAATTTTTGAAGAATTTGAAAATTCTCAGAAACTTAAAAGTTGGAGAATGGAAGCCAGATCGAACGTAGAGTTGAATAATCAAACCACTTTCGACTTTATTCCTTTTCGGGGATGAAAAGTTTTAAGTGGGGGAGATTGTAATAACCCGAAAATCTGAGCCAGTTTGAAATTTTTATTTTGGCAATTTTAGTGAATTTTGAACATTTAAAATAGATTATTTTAAATAATATCGACGTGAAATTTGTTTTGAATATAATTCGAACGTATATATCTATATACGTCGTCGTTAGAATATAAATAATTATATATAATTATAAATAGAATTGAAAATGGCGCGGTAGTTCGATAATTCGATTTCAAACTTCAATTGAATGTACCGGGTGCAAAACAATCCGGATTTTAGTGAAACCAAAAATCATAGGATCTATTTGATAGTATCTTTCCAACGAATCCGAAAGATCAAGATTTCATAGCGGGAATCAAAAGATATGTCCAGTTGAAAATTCTGAATAGTCGCTATGGAATTCAGGCCTTAAAAAAATGGACATTTTGCAAATGACCTCGGATTTCGACGAAACCACTTTTGTTGGATCCGCAGTGTCAAATTATTGCTAGGTTTCAAATTTCATAATTTTCTGAATCAATATGTGAGCGTGGCAAGGGAAAACGTGTTTTGACCATTTCAGTTGATTTTAATCGACTGGAAATTGGCCATTTTTCTAACGGTCTCAGAATTCGACGAAACTAGTTTTGTTAGGACCGTATCGTCAATACGAAGCTAGAAAATATTTTTCTGCAATTTATAGAATTAGTATGTGACCCCGGTAATTTGAAATGTACGTTTAAAATTCAATATAGTGATTTAAATGTAAATTCAACGGAAACTGATTGTAACAGCCGAACCAGCCTACGATACATATCCCATTGTGTTCGGAATGGGGGTGAAACGCTATGGACGACAGGTGGTGGGCCTCGTTTAGATGACGTATGTAAAAGTCAACTTTTAAAAATAATAAAATAATAAAATAATAAAAAAAAAGAAAAACCCTCTCCCCCTTTTACCGTTCTGGCCCCCCCGTCCAAATTCATTTCAAAAGACAAAAAAAAAATCCGATCGAAGCCCTAGGCGGAGCACCGCCGTCGCGCCCCAGCGGAGCCTCGCCGTCGCCCTGACCTCGCGAGCCCTCCCCTCTCGCGTCTCCTCCTCTCCACTCTCCTCTCCCGCCAGCGAACCCTCCCCAAATCCCCCAAAACCCACTTCGACCACCCGACGCCCCTTTCCCCGCACCACCACCATCGCCTCCCTCCTCCACCGATCAACTGCGCCACCCTCCGACCCCTCTTCTCCACCATCCGCTGTAAGTCCCCTCCCTTTTTTTTTATTATTTTTGTTTATATATAACTGTTTTTTTATATACATATATTAAAATCGATTTTTTTTTTTGGGATTATAAGAAAAAAAAACTAATTTTATATAGTAATTAAAACTGATGATGAAATGAAGATTTGATTTTGAAATAAATGAAAATTATAATTTTTATGTAAGTAGGATATTATAAAAAAATATGATTTTTATATTTTTAAAGTATTAAAAATATAATCTTTACTATATAGAAATATTAAAAATATGATTTTTATATTTTTAAAGTATTAAAAATATAATCTTTATAGGATAGAGAATATAAAAATAACATCTTTGTATTTGTGGCGAAATAAAAATCTGATTTTTATTTTATATACGTTGAAATAAAGTGGTGATTTTTATAAAGGCGAAAACTTTATTTTTATAAAGGCGAAAACTTTATTTTTATAAAGGCGAAAACTTTATTTTTGAAAGGGCGAAATCTTTATATGTAGAATAAGGTGATAAAAATATAATCTTTTTTATCTATATAGTAGCGGTGTGAAAATAGAAATTTTATCCATATAGCGTGAAAGTAAAAATTCGATTTTTATATATTGAATAGCATAGTAAAAATTCGATTTTTAAATATATGAAGTGATTATGAAAATATGAATTTTAAATTGAAAGTGAATAAATAAAAATGTGGTTTTTTATTTTAAAGACATCAAAATATAAAAATGTGTGATTTTTATATATGTAGTGACTACGGGCAACGAAGAGGATAAAAAGGCGAGAATGAAGAAGATTTTTATCAATGAAGAGTCGTGGTATTGGATAGCTATCGGTGAGAACTTCTCACTCTTCAACTTCTTTTTCTAGTTATATATATATATATACTAGGATGCAGACGGTGCTTAGTAGCACCCGACACAATCGTCCACAGACCATGGACTTGTTTGTTTGGTTGCATAAAGTAGTTAGATGATTTGGGTTGAATTGAATTATTTGGTGAATTGAATGGATTTGATTGATGTGTGAATGGCGTGGGCCTTCACTAGACCGGGGATATGGCTAGGCCTTGTCCTGTTTCTAGTATCGTGCCGTTATGCCGCCGAAATTTTCTAAAATATGTTAGAAAAATAAAAATATCATTTTATTGTGTAAATGAACTGAATAGGAATTCATGTGTTAAAATAAAATATATTATCGTTAAAAATATAATTTTTAACGTGAAAGTGAATAAATAAATATTTATAAACAAATCGGTCGATTTGTTTATATACACTGATTTGACTGATATTGATTGGGTCGATAAATTTTACACATCGCCCAACTGCACAACTAAAATCTGTGTTTGATTGTTTGAAACCCCACACGGGTGTTGGGATGAAATTTGAAGTTCACTCATCCTGATTGATTAGATATGTCGATCGATTGATTGACAGGCTGTTATAAGCGTTAGATATCTATATTTGATGCTTATACAGTGTAGTGCACTTTGGTTGATGGTTGATTATTTTTCAATGCTATTATATACATGTGTTGTATGGAAATCCATATAATTGACATTATATGGTGATTGATTGGGCCTCATTCCAATCGGGAAAATAATGAATATTATAAAAGAAAATTCATGTGTTGAATATAAAAATAGTCATGTGTTGACGATGATTATGGGTTGAAACTATTCATGTGTTGAGTGAAATATTTTAAATAATAAAAATTACATCTTTATCATATTTAAAATTAGAACTACTTCCCAGTAGAAGTCTAATTGAAAATCAAACGATAGATACCATAGTTTTATAAAATATTTTACATAACAAAAATAGTGATGTGTTGACAGTACTCATGTGTTGAGATTAGTCGTGTGTTGAAAGAAATATAGATTCATGTGTTGAATGAAATAAATATTCATTTGTTGAATAGAATAACGAATTTATTGAAAAATATAAAGCCGTGTTGATTAGAGATGCGTTATTTTGACGCGAACGATATTTATATCGATTTTATTCGTTGTAGAATGAATGTTGAAAAGTGATTTCAAAATTTAATATTTTGAAAGGAAATTCAAATTGAATTAAAAATTGAAATTGAAATTTTATTGAATCAGTTTGAAATGAATTCGAATCGAATAGAAAATGAATTCGATTCGAATTGAATAGAAAGTGAATTTGAATTCGAGTAAAATAGAAATGAATTCAAATTGAATTAGATTGAAATTGAAATTTAAAACAAACTGAAATTGAATTGAAATCAATTTGAAACGAATTCGAATTAGATCAAATAGAAGGTAAATTCGAATTGAATTGAATTGAAACGAATTTGAATTTGAATTGAATTGAAACGAATTTGAATTTGAATTGAATTGAAATGAACTCGAATTGAATTGAAATCAAATCGATTTGAAATTGAAGATGGAGTTGAAATTGTTTTGAAACGAATGTAGAACTATTTATAAAATACGTTTTAAAAGGAAATCGACGAAATATATATAATATATATATTATATATATAATGGCCTGAATAGAACGCGCCGCGCCGCGGCAGTTCGTGAATTTCGACCATTTATTTCAAACGGACATTGCGGGAGATCCGACCGTCGGATTCTCCTAAAACCGGAACCGTTGGGTTCGTATCGAAAAGAGCTTTCCATTGAATATTAGAAATTTGAAATCTAACGGTTGGATTTGGAATTATGTCCAAATCAATTTCAGAAAAGGTCGCTGTAAGTGCAGTTCGATGGCCGTTGATGGAAATCGACTGTACGGGCCTTGATAAAATTATTAAAAATATCTATAATTTGTGTAAAATTATAATATGTGAATTGGAAAGAATTGGGCTGGAAAATTCCACATTTGAATAGGTAAAAATAGATTTTTATCGAAATGAACTAGTTTTGAACTAGAATTAAAATCAATTTATTTTTGAAATAAATAAATTGAATTTGAAAGTGATTTTGAAAATAATCGATAATTTCCAATACGTGGATTGGACTGGAGCTGAATCGAAATTATCTTCGGGATATTTCGATGTTGGATTTCGTGACTATACAGATATTGTTATGGGAATTTGAAAGATATTTTATATCGTTATTTCCAATACGACATTTGTTGGTTTCAGAATTTGGTATTGAATATAAGTCGATATATTTTCTATTCAGAGCCTTGTATTTAATATCAAATGTGATTTGGGGTTTATCGTGAATCGTGTTTTAGATGACATTGGTTCTTTAACCCAGTTAAAGACAGGATATTGATTTTTGAAAAGATTAAAGCTAAGTGGAGTTTTAATGAATCTTTAATTAGATTAAAATGTGAATTGATAATTTAAATTATCAAATCTGAAAGGTGATCGAGAATGGAGTACCACCAGTTTTGCTCCAAAGCGATAGTTAAATCTTTAATTAGATTTGAACGTGAAATGGTAATTAATTTTACCGATAACACCGTGGTGTTAGATATGGAGTATCACCAGTTTTGCTCCATGGGATATATAGGTTGGGATTGGGAAATAAAATAAATAATTACTTCGGTGTGGTTCGTTATTCCCGACTAGTTTGAAATGATATCCCAAGGAGGATTAAAGTATAAATTTAGAAGAATTTATCTTGGATAAAATTAATGGGAACATTTCCCTAAGAATGTGATTTTGTGAATAAAAGAATATTCTGAATTGGAATGAGGGGTTTGTTGTGTTTGTGTAACATTCGTTTATTATATACGTGGGTTATTCAGAAAGGCCGGGTTCATACCCATTCTGAATAACCGATTCGACGAGATGTCGAAGATGAAGACGGTGGTTGAAGACCGGAAGTCTTCACATCGTTTGGGTGATTACTGATGATCTTGATTGAGCTGTACACCCAGGATGAGGGAATCAGTTGGTGATCGTCCAGACGTACCTGGAGATGGATGGATATGCGAGGAAAGTGCCTCCGGTTTCGTTCAGACCCAGATTGAACTTGTAAATGGATTGTGTGTCTGACATTGGATTTTATTCTGTGTTGATTGATCTTTATTAAATATACATCTGTTTGGCGGCGGAGAATTTATTCTCTTGCTTAACGCCCTTCTCTGAGACGTACGAGCTCAGAGGTTGTATATCGATGGACATCAGTCGCATGGAATGAATTGCCTGTGTGGCACGCGTAAGTGGCAATTGATCAAGGCTTCTGTTGAAAAGCAAAGTCTTGTGGTTGATGATCAAAGCACGGCCTGTGTGGCATAGCTTTGTGTATAACGTGAATTCGCGAGCCTCACACCTCGGTATGAGTCAAAAACGGGAGATGGACCGCTGGGAGAGCACGACGTTTCTTTCTAGCTAGGGTGGTGTCAGTGACCTACCAGCCCTGACATTTATATACTTTTCACCTGTGTGGTTGTTGGATACGAGGCGCCTCGGATATAGGTCTGTAAGGACCGGGAAACGTGTGTTCAGGAATTGCCAATCCTCAAAAGCAAGAGAGGACCGGCCCAGCCGATTCCAAGGATCATAGTGGGGTCCTGAGGCATTTGCTAAAGTGTCTCGAACGCGGAGAGGAGCTTGCCCCTTGCCTCGACTCATGACGGAAATCCAATTTCCAATACGTGATAGTGCGGTTTTATTTGTAGAACCTAGTATGGCGACATAGTGGTATGGGTCATTAATGCCGCCTATGATTGATATTTATGATTGAAATTGTTTTGACACTATACACCTATAATAGTATCAAATAATGTGTTTTAAACGTATCAAGCATGCTTTGGCTGTTATAAGGTAAAAACCCTATCCTCCGGCTTGCGTTGCATTGTGTGATGGGACCTGGGTCTTATAACAGCTTCATTTTTCTTTATTTAGCATTGCACTGCCTGTTTTATGCACTGGTATTCTTGGGAGGAAACCCGTTCCGTGTTATACGGCGTGGTCCCTTGATTTACCTAACTTTAAAAATAAAGATTAATAACTGTTTTAGTTCTCACACCAGTCACATGACTGACCTGGAGTTTATTGTTTTAACCTAAACTCTGGGTGCCCCTATTTTCCACACGGGCAGCTAGTAGTTTTGGTTTTGCAGATTTATATTCACAGGGTCCTGATTTACAGCTGGAACGATGCTCGGAAAGCTATGTATCCGTGTATCACTTCTAGTTGTGTTTTGTATATTTTTCCGCTGCTATGTAATTTATTGTAATCTCTGATATTTATGGAATTGTTGTAATAACAATGAAATGTTCTTCCGTATGCGTCCTTTTGTGTGTTGTTCTCAAAGTATTCGTGCTTTCCTTCACGGGGAAGTTACGGGTCCTTACAATATGACTTAGAGACGAGGATAATATACTGCCACAAATCTGATATTCATTAACGGAAATCAGTGCTATGCAGTCAATTTCAATGTCAGACACACCATCCATACAAGACCGTTCTGGGTCTGAACGGAACAACCCGAAAATACTTAAATTTGTTCAGGTCTTATGCAACTCACATCTCGTATCGGGTGGCCTACCCAACCGAGACATTAATCAACAATCAATCTAAACAATTCAAATATTCCCGGTCTTCATTCATCGTTTATCAAGTCCTGAATTGCTTCATAACGTCGTATTATTACTTGGAATGGTTTTCGAACATATGCTCGATCCCGGTCTTTCCAAGTAATAAGCGTACTTTAAACAGTAGCTATGGTTCACACAGGCTTTTCAATTCAAATCTCCTTCCACATAGTTATCAATTCATTTACAACTAAAGATTTGAATTTTTATAATTTCGTACATCTCGTTATCATCTTAAATTCTTCTTTGAAATCAAAGAGTATACCTTCGCTTCAATTTCTTTAATTCCCTCGGATCGAAGATTTTGACTAAATTCCAATTACGATACGAATTTCCACAACTCAATCTTATTGGGTTTCAAGAATGGTATTATTGAAGATACGATTCACGACAGAACCCAAATCAATCGTCATTGAATCATAAATTACACAGAAATTTTATCCACTTATATTCGATATAAATTCTCATAATCAACGAATACTATAAGTAGAATAACGATATAATAATATCTTTCAAATTCCCCAGATAGTATACATTTACATCATGAGGTTCATACCAAATATCGAAGATTATTTCTATCTAGCTTATTTCAATCAAGGTGAGAACCCGTATCTTAATTGAAAGGTTTATTCAACTCTTTGACATTAGATCTGGATAGAAATACCATCAACTTATCTTCAATATTAATTTCCGTATCCAACTCATATTATAAGCGGAATAACGGTGAATTACCTTTTAAAATTTCTCAGATAATAAGAGTTTTCATTTACCGAACTAATATCAAACATCCGAAGATTTATCTCCAACCATATCCAATTATTTAGTATTAAAAACCCATATTAGTATAAATTTAAATTCCATATAAAATATTTCTAATAATCTTAAACCTTTGAAAACATTCCACAAATCATTTCTTATAGTTCGGAACATCGTTTACGTGTTAAAACTTTAAAATAGATTGTTTTCGAAGAAAGCGTTACAATAGCGTTCAAAAAGTGTTACAAAAGTGTTACAAAACAGTTATCTTAACTATTTTGATAAAAATATTGTTTATCTTAGCCAAAACTTAAACTTTACAATTGAAAACACCTTTTCATAATTTGTAATGATTTTACAATTTTTTTCCATATTTTTAAATAATTTAAAAATAGCTGTTTATAGTTATGGGCAACAATTGTTCTTACATCGATCTTTTCCAAAACGGTTTCAAACATAACTTGAAAATTATAACTCGAATTTAAAATCTGCTTTCACTCATTTGAAAGTTCTTGTTTATATAAATCAAATGTTTTTCGTTTCATGGAAATCCGATTTAGATTGCAAAAGTTATAAGCGTTTCAAGTTGCATCTAAAATACGTAAATTGTCGTTATGCGACAAGCTCTATTTTTACCATAATAACCATTATTCTACGATACTTCAAAATATCTTAGAAAATCGTTATATCCTTATATAACCCTTTTAAAATCATTTAGATTTACTTTTCAAATTATTTGGATCTAAAATTCAATTTTCATAAATTCCAATTCATTTCTAAATTGAAATAACTTCAAATTAACCTTCCCATTCGTCGGATCAGTTAGGGATAGCCAGGGAGAGCAGGAAACTTCATTTCCAAACCCAAGCCTAGACACTATCCTCTCTGTCATCCTAGAACGTTCTGGTGTATATTCTATTATTAATATAAAGAGACATCGTTCATATTCAAATTTCAAAATCTCATTTCGAATTTAAATTGAAAATAATATGTTTTACCAAAACTGGTTTCAGATAGATATAAAGATCGTTGTACAGAATCAATACATAATTCAAATCATTTCCAATCCTAATTCAATATTTAAAAAGTTAATATTTAATTCAAAACTAACAATTTAAATATATTTAATGATTGAATAAAATCGTATATAGGAAGGAGATTTTAAATCGATTACCCATATATTTCCACAACCAAAGGGTGTGTGTGTAATATCATGCAATGCAATCATATTTATCCAAATGAACCATATAACCAGATGGATACGAATTCATTCATCACAAACAAACAGTTTAACGGTGCACAAGCGTTACGGTCAATAACGTTTACCAGTGTTCAGTGTATTATCTAACTACATGCGCATCCATTCACATAATAACATCCATCACACAATCATCATCAACAAATTTTAATTATCTCAGTTAATTATAATTAACTAATTTAAACAAATAATTTTAAATTAGAAGTTCTCACCTAACAACTCTCCAAATCTTCACGGTAGGCGAGCCTAGTTGAGTGAATCGTCGGACAGTATTTCGGCGCAACGTCTTCTTCACAAAAATATATATAATATAATATACACTAATCTCTCTTTATATTATAAGAGGAGGAAGAGGAGAAATGACGAACTTTGGCAAGGTGGTGGTGGAAAGGAGGAAGACTTATGCCATGGAAACCATGGCCATAAGCTTTAAGAAGAAGAGAGAAAGAAAAGAAGTGAGAATGAATGAAAAAGTGGAAGGAAAGGGTGGTATTTATAGGAAAAGAGGAGTAAGGAGAGAGAGTGACACATCATAGGACATGTGTATTACATGCATGGAATGTTGCATGCAAAATTACAAGTGTCTTAACACTTGTAAAAAGGAGAAGGAATGTGTTTTTGGTAGCATTTACCTTAAACGTTATGAAAACAAAGAGCAACGCATAATACTAATGCTACTAATTTATGTTATCTTTTGACAAATCCGATCGAACGACAAATAATATCAGTAAATCCAACTTATTAATAATCATTCTTGTAAAATCATAAAATAAATTATCCTTTACCAAATTCATATTTTTACCAATCAATATTATCAAAATCAGAAAATATCATTACTTAAACATAAATCTTATAATTAAAAATTTCAAAATAAGTTTTCTTATAAAAATCATAATAAAAACAAAATACTTATACAAAGTTAAAATTCATATTTAAACCTAATAAAATCAATTTATATTCATAAAATCTAAAATTAAATAAATAAAAATCCAAATCAAACATAGTTAAAATTCTGGGATGTTACAAAAGAAATGGCCTCCCTCCTTTGTAAATTGGGAACCGAACTCAACCCCATCTCTTTCTCCCTTTCCCCTTCGAATGTTGGAAGTTCGAGAACCATAAATGAAAGAAGCACCAAAGGCACTACAAACATGTAGCCACCGTAACCGCCCACCATCAAGCACGGGCCTTCCTCCTCACTCGTGAGCCACTGCCAAAGTCAACTACCAGCCTCGATGATTAGTCTTCCCCGCTACTTCCGCCATATCCTAGCACGTGATCCTAAACTCACGACCTCAACAAAACCCACGCCTCCTCTCCTCAAAGCCTTATTCGCAAGCCTCTGTGCCTATTCCGAGATGCAAACAGACTTCACTGCCTTATAGCAATGCCTGAGTCTTGGGTTGAACACGATGTTACCACCGGCGACTGCCGCGAAGATCACCATCATCTTCCCTTTCACCTTGCTCGAGACCTATGTCTCTGAAGCGATCGAAATTCTCAGCTTAGGTATAAACTTCTCTTTATTTATATATATATTTATATAAAATAAAATAAATAGCAAGGCAAAAAAGAGGAAGTATATGATAAACGGAATAACGATATAAATATCTTTCAAATATCTCAAATAGTATAAGTCTTAACTACAGAATTTAATATCAAATATCTGAAAATCATTTCCATCCAAATCAAATTATTTTATAATTGGAAACTTAAATCGTATTAATCAAGAAAAATTGGTAACCTTGATCAAATAATTAATTATCCACAAACTCCTTGTTCAAAACATATCTCTAAATCAAAGGTAATTCATTACATCTTAATAACCATTAATTACAACTTATCTTTGATTAGCCAAGTAAAAACTTGTTGGCTTAAGGATGACGTTATTAAAGACATCGTCCACAATAACCCAAAACCAGTTGATATTAAATAGAAATTAGAACAACTCATATTCAATATCAACTCTTGTATTCAACAGATACTACAGGCGGAATAGCGGTATATCTACCTTTTAAATTTCTTGAATAATATGAGTTTTATCTGCAGAATTAATATAAAATATCCAAAGATTATCTACAAACAAAGCCAATGAACCTAAAATTGGAAATTTATAGTCACTTTAAAATTAAGTTTCCAAAATATTGCTTTTAAAATATTCGGTTCTGCTTTTAGATAGGCTGAAGAACCTAAATTTCAATTTACTATTCAAATTTTCATATTTCACATCCAAATTACCTTAAATAATTTATTATGATTTTTCGTATTTTTCCATATTTTAAATAATTTTTATAAAGCCAATTATAACTGCAAAACCCCGATTTTATTTTAAACATGATTTGGACAAAACTCCAAATCCATACATTTAAATTTCAATTTCCTTTTCCATTTGAAAACTATTATCATTTGAAAAAATGTTTTTTGTTTTGTGAAAATCCAATTTAAATTGCATCTGGTTTAACTGTTTCAAGTTTATGGTTAAAATTCGTGAACTACCACAGCGTGACAAGCTTTATTCGGACCATATTATAACTTCGTATTGAAATTAATCTGAATTACATCTAGTATGTTTGTAAACTGTTTTAACATAAGTGTAAACTCATTTCAAAACAATATTTCCAAATTTCAACTTCAGATTAATTATTTACCATAATTGAACATTTTAACATTATAATATAAAATTATTATATTTCAAAATTAAATCTTTTATATTTCAAAATTTTCAGAAATCAAATTAAACATTATTTAAGCTTATTGGAACAATCAATTTTAATTTTTAATACAGTTTCTATAGCTAACTCAAAACCAAAATTTCAATTTCAGCTTCAAATCGATTTAGAAATCTATTAACCCATATTATATCAAAACCTTTTTCAAATTGGTTTCCACCTTTTCAAAAGTTATTACAAACACTTTAATTTCATTTCCAAACTATTTCAAATATAAAATTCAAATATTTATTTTTGAACATTATTTCCGCTTTAAATAAATATAAAAATCATTTATATTTATTAATAAGAAAGAGACTTAACTAATCCCATATAACTCCACAATTTAGGGTATAACAAGTGAATAGTCACATATAAGCAACAAGAACAATCATATTAACATCCATGGCAAACATCAAGAAAATCGTTAATGAATTTTATTAACTACTATACAAGCATTACGGTAATCAACGCTTATCACTATATAAATGGAACTAACTATATAACCATTCAATCAATATCAAGAAGATATGTCTAAACAATCATAACAACTATATAAAAATATAGTTGTCCAGAGTTTCTCAATTGCATCTCTATTCCATCTAACTTTAACTACTGAATATCATCGCTTACCGAAACACAACTCGAACTTGCTTTTCTCTCTTCCATTTTTTTCCAAGCTATATATATTATATGAAGGAGGAGACGCAAGATTGGGGTGGATAGGGAAATGTGGTGTGTAGGTGGAACAGCGTGGGGGTGGTGATGGCGTTTAGGTGGTGTTTCCTCGGCTAGGGGAGGGGTTCTCACGGTGGAGTTGTGGCGTGGTGTAGGAGCTCGGGTGGGGAATCTTAGAGGTGGTGGTCGAAGCGTGCTGTGGAGTTGATCGGAGCTTGGGGATGTGGAAGGGAGGCCCAGGGCAAGAAGGCGGAGAGGGAAAGGGGAAGGAAGGAGGTAAGGGAATGGAGAAGAAGGTAGAGGAGGTGAAATGGGAAAATGATGTAGGGGGTGCCTTATATAAGCTTAAACACGGGCATTTTAGGAAAATAAAAAAGGACACATGGTATCCTAAGTTAACGCGTGCTGACAACACATAAGGACATGTGTCTTTCTCATGTTTATGCATATTCCTAACATTTAAATTGCCACATCAATTTGTGTTGCCAATTTGCAACACCTATTTTATATTTCTAAATATCAATATCTATGTTACCGATTAGTAATTTCAGCAACCGACAACTAGTGCTAACAAAACCCGACAATGTTATTAACTTATTTTACAATTAAACTTAATAATTTAAAACAACTATTTTATTTTTTAAGCTAGATTTAAAATTTATATTTAACTAAAAATATCATATATAAAATGCTTTTATCAATACGTATTTGAAAATTTTGTTATAACAAAAGATGATATATCTTTATCAGTATTTTACAGTTTTATTTCACAACTTTAAATAACTATTTTATCATTTAAACCAAATTCATATTAAAACAATATATCAGGTATTTATATATTCAATATATTGATTTATTAATTGATCAAAACACTGGGGCAATACAAAGAGAATGAAAAAGAAGATGAACTCTGAATTAATTTGTAAAAGTTTGAGGATAGGGTGTTACCATTTATATTTGTGAAAAGATGTGCTTTTTCATTTGAAACACCACGCTTGCCCCCATTTCAGCACATTGACACTTCTATTCGTTTGAATTTTCAAACGTTCTCCTAACAGTCTCCGTTTGATATCGAATTTTGGGTTTATTAATGGGTTCAAATCTTACTCATTTTAACTAGAAAAAATATAACCAAAAATGTAGTTTAAACCCAAATAAGACCTGGTTCAACATATCGAATGAACTACGGTGGCGCTTACATATGCGATGGCCATGCAAGACCTCAATCGTCACCATAAAACAAACATTTGGATTCCCAAATGACCCAACTCTCTAGTGAGAAAACCATATTTTAGCACATATGTTTTGTCATATTATATCATGTACTGAGCTGTTGTTTCCAACTATTTAAGTTGGCAATAAAACCAACTCAATCGTTTGAAACAACAAATTGTTATTACTATGGGTTGAATATAAAATCATCACATAATCTAGATAGATCACAAATACAGAAAAGAAGAATATCTCATAGCGGAATAAATAAAATACAATAGTAGTTCGTGAAGCCAACGAATAGAAAATTTTAGAATATATACATAATATTAGAGTTACATAATCAAATAGCGGAAGCTTAAATACACTGGGTTAACAATACATAAGGAATACCAAAATAAATAGACAGAGATGAGGTCTTCAATAAGTCTTCAGCTCTAAAAGGTGGAATCTTAATACTTTATTATTTGGTCTACCTTGAGCATAAAGCAAACAATATACTCAAATAAGGACTAACAATCTCATCAAATTAAATCAGCTTAAGCGAACAATTCAAATGAAATGCACAATTAACTTAAAGGATTTTCATCCTCTAAGGGTCCGTTAAACTAGATATTATATAATACAATACATTGTTATAAAAATGTCTACCATAAATATACTATTGAAAACAATATAATCTGAATTTCCATTATTACCTTATACTGTTTATAATACCATAATTTATACAGTACCGTAAACTAGTGGCATTAGAGGCGCTCCATAGTGTACAACACAATTAAAATCGTAATTGATGCACTCAACATAATATGACAAGGCATAAGAGGCAATACCTAGGGTATAATTCTACAATTCTGTAGAGCAGAGGTGGTGGAAATGCATAGCCGCAACTACCTACCACCTCGAAAAACATCCCAATAATTCAAGGGATGAACTCAAATCAGGTAACAAAGTAATAGATGTGGTATCGAAGAGTCATGTCTGATCGAAGGAGCGACCCCACTTGACCTCGGAGTGGTTCCTTCTTTAGTCATTTTAATTATATCTGAAGGTCAAAGCTAGTTGTTAAAGCGATTCCCGATATTGATAGAGAGTATGCCAACATTCGAGCCTGGTCTTCTTAACAACCAAACCTTACGTTTCTCACACCATGGTCATTTATATTTGAAATCATATTTCAGTGTCACAAATTAATTTAACTACAAGTATGTTGATTTCATTAAATCATTTATTCGCAACTATTATGTGTTGGATTCAGTTTCATATTTCAAATTTCATATTATCAAACAGTTCATTATCAGGTTCAAATTTCGGCTTTTATATTTCTATTTCAAAATAGTAATAATTTAAATCAGTTCAAATTTAATAGCTCAGACTGGAAATGGACTTTACTAAAATAATAAATTATAGTTTAATTCAAAATAGTAAAAATATGTAATTTAAATTTAATATAAAATAGTTTGTTAAAATAGGTATAATTAAAATAGTTACAAAATTTAAATAGCTAAAATGTACAAAATAGTTTTATAAAAATTAGTCGTAAAATTATAATAGAAAAAATAGTTTATAATAATCAATCCATACCAAATATCCATATTTCAAAATCCGATTTATCATAAATTCAAATTTCCTTTCAAATCAACTTAAGTTTAACTGGCACAAACTCTAATTTATTAGTTTACAAGTACAACCACAAATTCTAAACTATTACTTCATTTAGGGATAAAGCTTACATTCAATATTCCATTTCATTTCATTATATTATTCAAAACAATTTTTCAAATTTTAATTATCAAGATGATATCTTAAATCAAATTCAAAATTTTATTAATTAACAAATTATGAATTTAAATGTTTAAATAAATTATTCCATTCATTTCACATCTAAACAAACCTAAAATTGACTTCTTTATTTAAATTAATTTTATTAAAGTTATTGTACTAGGTTAAAGTTTTATATTATATTTTTAAATTAAATATTTTAGAAACTAAAAAAATGTAACAACCCGAAAATCCCCTCCCTTCGAATCGACCGTAAGCCACATAGGTCTGATCCAAAATGGCAGAAATCCTCGAACCGTTAACTTAGGGCATACAACAACATCAGAACAAAATACAAAAGACTTTTCATTAAAAACATAAAATGTAACATCAGAGTACAAGAATATAAATCAGAGTGTAAAGATTACATTGCACAGTGGAAATATGAATAATACGTCAGCGGAAGACTCCTAAATGTTCTGGACATAGCTTTACGCCTTAATTCTTCTCTAAGAAGACTCTAAGACACATCTACAAAATAAACTACCCAGCTGTCCGTGTTAAAAATATAGGCACCCGAGTTTGCAAGGGGAAAACAAACTACAGGTCAGTCATGGGGCTGGTATGAGAAACTCAAGTTAGTTACTCACTTTATTTTAAAGTTGGGTATATCATGGGACCACGCCGTATAACACGGAACGGGTTTACTTTATAGGAATACCCGTGCACATACAACTACCGTAAATAATTGACTTACGGATCTACAATGCATCAAACAATATGCCATTCCTCATTCTACCCATTTAGGCTTAATTCCCAAACTTATATTTCAAAATCCAATTAACTTTACAGAAGTTATTTCTTTGGACTTTATTCCCGAGTTCTTATATCAAATCATCTGAAATACATATCTAGCTTTCATATCAAATTAGCTTTCACTTCGGGATCTCAAACCGAAACATATTTGAAAACCTCAAATATCTATTATACAAGCATATCAAGATATATGCCACCTGATCTGTAGGTTCCCCGGATGACAAGGCTCCAGGTACACCCTGCCATCACTATAATAATAGAAGGTACGTCCTCTCTCCATTCCCAAGAGTGAACCATACCTTCCGTGGACCGTAGTCCACACATGCCTGACTTTTCATCACCAGGGTCGTTATCCGATCATTGGTAACACATAAAAATCATTTCTATATCTTGAAGTGGGGAAAACCATTTACACCAATAATAATCACAAGTATAATCAAATATATATCGATTTCCATTTCCAAATTATTTCTAAATTATTGGGTTAAGTCCTCGAAATCCTTTCTGTCTTATAAAACAATTTTTATAAAACATTCCCTGCCCAAAATCAGGAAAACATTTCCTTTCTCTTATGAAAATCCCATTTCAAAAACATTCATTAAATTTAAGTGAACCCATAAACATTGCTAAACACCTCATAGTCAAATCGTGAAATAAATCACAAGGTGTTAGCATACAAGTATTGTCTACCCAACCAGTGCTAAATATAAATGCAATTTTGCTTATAAAATGGTCGAGCACAAACCAAACAATCAATCAATCACAATAATGAATTTGTATTGTCAATCACTAATGATCATATAATCATATAAGTTCACTAACAATTATTGATTTAAATTAGCCCTTAATCGGTTAATAGCTTCTCGCATACTTAAGTGACTACCCAAATTCTACTTGAAGATCGAATCTTTAAGGGTTTAATTCTCTTTACCACATCAAATCATTTGCAAATAATTCAAACATACCACCACAAATCAACTAAGGCATGTATATAACTAATATTCCATAAAGGTGAAATTTTGTGAACTAACATAAGGTGTTTCACTTCCAAATTCCATAAAGATATCATTTTTACTCCATGAATCTATTTAAGAATCATTAACAAACATATACCATCAATATAACCACATATAAACCATTAATTTCCTAAGAGACATATCATCAAACACCTTATAGGCATCATATAAACTAGCAAATAAAACCCCTTTATAAGTTGATATTTTCTTACCCAAAAGCTACCAAACTCCACCAGAATTTAGCTAAGGGTTGTATATATCCTTCTCCTAGCTTTTCTCTTACCTTTCTTCTTTATTTTCTTGTAAAAATCTTTTTTCTTATTTAATAAGGGAAAAAACATGAGCAATTCATGGAGAGGGGAGGAAACTTTTTCCAAGAAGAAGAATGGAGTCATAAGGAAGGAATAAGGTATATATAATAAAGGGGTAATGCATGGATGCTTGAAACGTGTCTTATGGATAAGCATGAAAGATCTTATGGCTTAAATTCATCCTTATCTTCATGAATAGTAACTTGTGTTTTCTCAAGCACCTTCCTGCCTCGTGTCGGAGTATCAAACGATAACGGGTTTTAGAAATTCTTCAACCATAAGGTTCAGTTTCTAACGTATTTCAATCTTATGTATTCAAATATAAAATCTAAGTTCGTTTTCATTTTTCAAATAATTTATTTTGGTTCTGTTTTGTTAATAACTTTTTATATTCGATAAGGAATTTTCTCAGACTTTATACATAGCTAATATCCTACGTTTAGAGGATAGATCTCAGATTCCAGTTTTTCCGTTAGCACTATCAAATTCCAATTACTGTTAAAATTTAATACAAATTTTGGCTTTTATTTTTTCTTTTCCACATACGGATGTCAATTTAAACGAAACTTCCCTAAGTACTAAAATTCACTATTTCGAATCCAACGGAGGTGGTCTTATGATCTAGCGATATCCCATTCTCAAGATATCCTCAAAATCATCTGTTTTCAGTTCAAATTTTAACCTTTCAATTTTTAATCAATATTAAACGGATTCTGTTTTGGGCCAAACTTGGCTGGTTACCTAATTTCATTATTCCGGATTCAATGGAACCAGTCTCAAGATCTGGAAATAAATATTTCTTATACTTCCTTTGTAAACGTGCTATTTTTATATCAAAACTCATTATTATAGCCTAATTCCAATTATATCATTATCCAATTTCAATTTTATTTTGATTATTATGAAATTTGGTAGTTCTAAATTGGTTCCAAATTTCTGGGTTGTTACAACAAATCTTTTATATTGAATTTAAAACATTTTAAAGTAAATTATTATATTGAATTGTATTAAATTATTTTATATTAAATCTTAATTAAGTTTTTAAATTATTTTTAAACAATGAATCAATCCAAAATTATATTAAATTCTTTCATTAAATCAATTCTTCTGACTTCCACTTCTCTTCCTCCCTTTCTCATTTAACACAGAATAACTCAAAGACTAACAATTTCACAAAATATCACTAACATATGGCAGTCTAATTTACTTTTTTTTCATATTGAAAGAAAAATGAATAAAACTATATAACAAAGGAAAACTAAGTCAAGAATTATTATTTTTGTTGTATTTTGCTTGGTATTTCACCCTCAAAAATAGTAAAATTATATGTAACTTTTTTGTAGCTATTTGCTATCTAATTCAATCTACAATAGGAGAGCTCGCTTTTCTTTCTGGTTCGAACAAGGATACATTCCTGGCATTTTTTAATAGGTACAACCAACTTTGTGGCATGTTAATACATATAAGACACACATTGACAACTGTAACAACTCGGATTCCGACGGACCGATTTTTTTTTCAAAAACCCAATCCATCGAAACCCGAGTTAGTTTGCTCTGGTATCCTGCAGAAAAGACCGAGACATAAAACATGTCAGAGTTCGGAAAACATCTCACAGTGGAAAGAATATAATGTAGTTGAAACATAGCTTTACCTTAATAATAATACTGCTAAACCAGTATCCAAAGCTATACAGTCTCTGTCATGAACCTAACCTGCAAATGTTATGAGGAGGGGGTCAGAACATAAGTTCTGTGTGAATGAATTTAAACTACAATTCATGGATAATCCTACACATACCGTTCAATTACATTTTCTCATTTATTAGGTTATCTGTGTTTTTAGCTCTCAAGGCTTTCACACACATGTCACAGCCACCTACTCCCTAGTAGGTTAACCTAACATAATGTATATGTAGCTACCCCCAATTAAGGTATACTCTACTCGCATGGTCTTCACCGTATGTACGTAGTCCCTTATCCAATGTCGCATGGCGTATGTATATCAATGCTACGTTTGCATAAAACTATCATCACTGTGTTACGTAAGCGTTTGGACTGCCATTCTAGATCCTACTAGATTCTGTCATCGAATAATGCTCTCTTGTCTATGGTACACCACCCAGAGCGACATGAGTGCACCTAGACTTTCCCCACGCACGAATCGTCAATCAAACTCAATGTCTATTTGCACATGTTCTCTATATGTGCGCCCGAGTCCCGTGTCAAGGCTAATCAAGAAACACGGAACACGGTCGAGAGCTTTCAGATATCTGCCGATGCAGATGCTAAGGTCTGCTTTTATAGTGGCTATGGTCCCACTAGACCCCTCCCTCAACTAATGAAAGGCACCCAAGAATATCAAGAATGAGAACTGTAGCCCCAGCCCACTATGCCCTTCAATCCTATTGGCCAACCTCACCTATAACTAGATAGCAAAGTATATGGTCTTTTGGAGTTCTCCGCCTTTCCGCTTCACGTGCTGACTGAAGATGGTAGGTAGACGATGAGTTGCTATCATAGGGCACTAACTGGTCTCGCCGAATCACGCTGATCCATCTTAGTCTTTTGATTGCCTCTTGTTTTGCAATCAAGGCATAGTCATTGGTTCTTCCCACGCATACCTAACCTCTGTGAGCACAGGCGTATCATCTGCCACTCACAGAGGGATACCAAGAGTACCCTCATGTCCCCAGAAGCCGCGTTCTTCGTAACCCAGTCCCTTGGAGCCTTCTGCATGATCAGATGGACGTTCGCTCCCCCTTGCTCCCTACGGCATCGTGATGATTTACCGTGTTTGGTTATTCATCCCCTATCGTATGGAGTGGTCCAAGCGCCTTACCCATTCGTGTTATTAGGCCTTAAGTCTAATCTTCTAATTTTGTGCTTGCTCTATCTCATTAGGTTTTCTTTTTAACTTGGTTATCTCATCCGTATTAGTTTTTAAATTACCAAGTTTCTTTTTCATAAGTCTTTCCCTATTTCTGATGTAGTCGCGATCTTTTAATTATTTACATAGTTCTCTTAACTAAGGTTTACTAACAAGCTCAAACATGACTTTCTGTAACTGTTTACTTAGTCCTCTTAACTAAGGTTTACCAACATGACTTTCCATGATTGTTTACTTAGTTCTCTTAACTAAGGTTTACTACCAAATTCTCTTTATCGTTTACTCATTAACTTAGTCATCTTAACTAAGTTTTACTAATAAGTTTTCCCCTTACTCATATAACTTATGTTTTCCCGTTCCCACGGATTACTTAATCTTCAATTAAGTATGGCTTGCATTCTTTCATAAGTTATTTCATCTTTGGATCGATCATTATAACCTACGTTATAATTCTTACTTGTCTTGTAACAAGCTTACATATTATCTTCCCATTCAGTTATACTCGTATCTGTTGATGTTGGCATAATCCATCGTTATTTACTTAGTTTTCTTAACTAAGGTTTGCTATAATTCCCTATTATTACGTTAGTTAAGTTTGTCTATACGCCTCTGTTTACTCAACCTTAGCAAACTTAACATGTTTGTTTCATAGCATTAATCTTTTTATTAATGCACTCAACCTCTCACATTAGACATGTTTCTTGCGGTTGCTGGATATGTCGGGCGATTCCGGGCAGACTTCTACCGCAAACTCGTTCTAACCTCGGGTTTTGGGCTTAATGCGCTAACCTCTCACATTAGACCTGTTATTGCGGTTGCTGGATGTGCTGGGCGGTTCCGGGCAGACTTACACCACAACTCAATCTAACCTCGGGTTAGGCATGTTCATCTTTTAACTGACAATTTCAATCTAGGTTTTATATGCCTATTTATTCCAATCCAATAATTCATGTTCACGCTTCTAAACCCAATTTCATGTTTATGGTTCCAATTTGATTTGGATACATAAATTCTACCATGATTACATAATCTCGTACATAGTTATGCCAATAATCCTTATTATATGTTATGCCCAACTTTTCATGTATATAAGTTATACCTAATTATACCTAAATTAATTGTTCTTTAAAGTTATCAATAATTCATGTCAACCCTCATTCTTATTGCTTAGAACAATTAATTCATGTCAAACCTCATTCTTATTGCATAAATGCCAATTCAACTTATAATCCCATATATCTAAATCTTCAATTCTAACTTTTCTTATGTATATATAGTTCATGCATAAATTCTTGATTGAACATACCCAAGTATATCTAATCATTCTCAATTTTAATCGCACATATTTTCTTTTATGTTCTACGTTAATATATGTGCCAATTTCTCCTAATTTTTCAATCTCAGATTATGTTATATGTTATTCCCCAATTCCCCAATTCGTGAATTATGCCCAAAAAATTCATCTTACAAGTTGCTTCAATTTCCCAATTACAAATTATTCCCAAATTCACAAACATCATTTTCACTATTCCAATCCTTGTTCATACGCATGTTTTTCAGCGAGATTTGGATTAGGCTCGAAGTTAGCCTAATCTTAAAAATAAAAAGGATAGGGAAGAAGAAGAACAGAATATGCATAAAATAAAATCTGAATTATTTCAATTGAATTAAACAATTTAACTTGGGGAATTGCTAAACGATACATCTACTATTATTCAACAAGGTTAATTTAAATCCACTCACATTGATTTTTGCTTTCCTAGGTCTGATTTAGATTAGCATCCAAATTCTTCCCTTTTTGCAGCGTAGATTGTAGATCAAAATCCCTTTCTTGAGGCATAGATTTGTAGATCAAAATCCCTTTCTTGTGGCATAGATTTGTAGATCAAAATCCCTTTCTTGCGGCATAGATTTGTACACCAAAATCCCTTTCTTGCGGCGTAGATTTGTAGATCAAAATGCCTTTTCTCTTTATTTTGAAATAGAAGAAATTCTAATCTAATCTTTTATTTTATTAAGAGGTTTGGAGGGGAAGAAAAGAGATTAGATTTCAGTATTGCTTGGGGAAGAAGAAGAAGCAGAACTTTAGCGTAGCTTTGGGACTGTGAATTTTACCGTTAGGTTTTGAGTTTTATTTATAGGTAGGCTAGAACTACTAAGGCCTTAGGATTAAAATAGAATTCATCTAAACCTTACACCTCGCTAAATAAAAGAATGTACTAGAGTAAGCTAATTGATTGCTCATTCTTTCCCTTTCATACACTTATGACGTTTCTTTTGTGCAATTAGATATATTGCATATCTTCCTTTCTTTAATTAATTTATCTCTGCAATTATTGCTTTCCCTCTATTCTAATTGCACACCCATAGTTCATATCCAATCAATTTTCCCTTTAATTTATTTATTGCAACAACTTAATTGTCATATACATTTTTTTCATACAAATAAATTTATTTAATGCATTATTCTTTATTCATATATAAACCTTTCCTTTTTCCCACATGCGGTTTCTTTCCCATTAATGCATCCTTCCATGTGTCATTATTTTTTATTTTTTTTTGTTGCATATTTCTAATGTTCTTATATTTTTCCATGCATTAAATTTATGTTCATTTCTTTGTTGCATATATTTGTCCATGTGACATTATTAATGCTTTCCCATTTCATGCACTTGATATGTTACTTCTTTTTAATGCATTAAATTGCTTGGTTCTTCTTTCTGAACCTTTTTTCTATGCATGCTTTAATTGCATATTTGACATGTTTGCATCATATATTCTTCCTTTACTGCTTGCGTATTGAGTTATGCACTCTTTCCTCTTTTATTTTAATTTATTAATTTATTCTTGTATATGCACATAATTAATTACATGCGCTAATTCTCTTCTTTCTCTTTTTGTTTACATATTATTAACTTTTACATTAAAATATACATATGCACTATTACTTATTTGCTACTTAGAAAAATTGCGGGGTGTTACAACAACTGTAAGTGTAGCATAAGAATATTGTTATTTTACATATAATAAGTCAGTAAGCACAAGGAAATAAATTTATACAACTCTTACTGCTTGCCCTCAAAACCATAACTGGCAATTTTAATACCATAATAATTAAACAATTGCTTAATGATTACTCTGTAGAAAGAAACAGAAGTGACCACATCCCTTAAACTTGATGGTGAAAGAATGTGAGACCCCACAAAGTTATTCATGACAACAAGGTTCATTCTTGCTCCATGTTTTGTACAATATCCCTTTTAGCTCTGGTGTAATTTTGAAGTTTCAAAAGGAAATCAGATAGTAATGTAGTTGCTGGCAAGGAAAAAGAACTAGTCATGAATTTCAAAGTAAACCTGAAAAGATAGAAGGGTGTTGTTATTTTGCCTACATTCGAAATTTATAATTGGAAGTTATTGAAGATGACATTTGTAACTTCTTTGATGAATATAAGATCAAATCTGTAAGATTTGCTAAGAATAAATCCATAAGATGATACATTAATGTTTGAACTTTCGATTATTCTCGTCTCACTACTATAATATTTATTTGGAAAGAAGCATGTTATATATGTACAAAAACCATAATATCAGAATAAACAATTAAAGCCAAAACCCTGTAACTACATGGTATATGTTAAAAATAATGTCAAATATTGTATTTGATAGCAGAGATATTGAGAGAGAAAGATTATTTGGTATTTGAACAAAATGAATTTTGCGCATTAGGCATAACATTTTTGTATATGTGTAAATGAGATTTATATGAAGCATATCCCAGATACTAATGAACGGGTAATATATCTGTGATTATATATCAGCAATATTTTTACTTTTCTCTTCACACCCCCCTCACGCATAACTTCAAGAGTTAGGGTTTGGAGAGATCTAAAAATGGCTTTCGTCGCCTATGACAAAATAAAGCTTTTTCGACATGAATATTTTTTGATTTCTTTGGACAAGATGATATTTCTTCTGAAATTGCTCTTGTTGCTTGATGTAAAAGTCAACTGCATCCATTGTGTCAGATCTATGACCATCAATGGTCGATCTGTGGTAATTGGTTTGTTTCCGTAGATCTTTCGCCTCCAGAGACTTTGATGAGGCTTATGTTATGTGAGTTGACTCTTTAGGTGACTGAAGTTTGATTACTTCGATGATGCAGAGTTTGTCCTTGAGTTTTTTGAATCTCTATCTCGATAGAGGCTTAGTTCGGATGTCAGCAGTTTGCTAAGTAGAAGGTACGTGGTTAACTTGTAATTTTCCTTTCAGTACCATCTCTCATACAAAGTAGATGCCGAGTTCCATAGTTTAGATATTAAATATAACAATGGATTAGTAGTTAGGGCTATAGCTCTGAGATTGTCACATGATGTTATTTCTTTATTGTCTGTTTCAATCCTTAATTCACTTAAAGTGATTGGATACACATTATCTCAGTTGTGGCACTAGCCATGCTTCGATATTCTGCCTCTGTGCTTAATCTGAATACTTTTTTTAGCACACAAAGAAATAGGGTTTTTGCCTAAGAATATGCAGTACCCAGTTGCAGATTTTTCTGTCATCATAATCATTTGTCCAATCAGCATCTAAGTATTCATTGATATTGAATCTGTTGCTTGGTTTCATAACTAATCCCTGATTGATTGTGCTCTTAAGATATCTCAATATTCTCTTGAGTATTGTCCAGTGTTCACTTAGGGGATTTTGCATGAGCTAATTTACTTTTTTTACACCGTATAAGAAGGCTTGCCTTGTAACGGTGACATATTAAAGTGCTCACACAATACTCTTGTATTGTTTTCTCATTAAGTAGAGGTTCTCTTTTTTCTTTACTAAGGTGTAAGTTGCTTGCCACTAGTGCAGGAAGTGGGTTAGCTTTGTCTATCTTTGATTTAATAAGAATTTCTAAAATGTACTTTCCCTGATTTAAGTGTAATTTTTTTCACTACTAGAAAAGCTTAATTTTCCGGCATGGGGGACAATAGCTTTCGACATGCCGTCAGCGGCCGTCGGAAGCCATTGGAATATTATGGATATCTACCAGGCCGAGACTAATTTTCCTCATTTCTGTTGCTCCACCAAACTCGAAAACCTATTCTCAAATTTGATTTTGCAGCCTCCAAACTCCAATTTCAACAGCTTAAAATCTCCCTGACGTTTAAATCAACCTCTACAGCAACCAATTTCAGGTACTATTTCTTATTTTCATTAAAAATAAAAATTTAACCTTAAACCTATATTTGCATATACTTATAAATTAGGGTTATGTAGTGATTGCAATGAGTAATGGTTTAATGCATCACTTTATAAGCATATTTCACATGTTAATGTTAAGTTGCAAAATGGATGTACAAATTGTTGTTGTTCATGTATAGGTAAATAAACCGTTATTTGTATGTGTTGGTGTTACCATCGAATAGTGTTAATTGGAATGCACAAGTTAGAAATATTATATTTTGTCGGTGTTAATTTATGCAAAAAATGAATGCATGAGTATAAAAGTGATTTGAGTGTGCTTACAACAATGCTAAAACAGTGTTAATTATATAAATTGAAGAAGTACATTGATATAAAATGTGATAAATTTAAATATTTTTTAAATATATAACAATATATTATTTTTCGTATAATGCGCACATCTAGAATTATGTCACTTAGATAACAGTTGGCCTCGTTCGATCGGTGTTGTACATGATCATTATATAAATAACAGTTTCATCACAAAAAGGTCATTTAAATTCATTTGATACAATGCTTATTGGATTTGTTCTTGTACTTGGTCAACTTGTAAACATAGTAAGCAAGTATATTTCGCATATTATTTCTTTCAAATAGTTAACAAAATTTTGGTGTAACTTTTCTTTTTTGTTTCTGGCATACACGTACTTGTGTACAATGCAGGGAACAAAAGGGAAATGCTATACGAAATGTAAATGCTTACTGTGCTTTTAGTGGGAAGTAGAATTTTGACCATGGAAAAAAGATAGCTTTTTGTATAATTTTTTTTAATCGATGCATTAAAAAAATGTGCCATATTTGAAAATATTTTTGAATTTGTGAAATAGTTATTTTTGAAAAAATATACATCTGTAATACGACTATGAAAATAAGCTTTTTGAATTTGTGTTATTGAAAATAAATAATAATTTTTGGACCTGTGACTCATTTTCTCAAATAGGAAAAATGATTGACTATTTTGTTGATCGGAGGAGTTGGATGTATCAAAGAAAAAGACAATCGGCTCAATAAAAGAAGATTTTTTTTAATGGCATAAATGTTTTTGTTGAGTTCCCTTTAAGTGACAACGGAAATGATCTAGAGATTTGTTGTCTGTGTAGTAAATGTAGACATTTAAAGTATTTATTACCTGATATTGTGAAAGTCCATTGTGCAAAAACGGATTTGTACTTGGGTATTATGTTTGGGATCGTCATGGAGGAGTTGTAGCTAATATTTCTGTGGAGTCTAAGGTAGAAAGTGTTGTTAATGAAAATGTAAATATGACTCATACTAAAAATATGGTTGATGATGCAGCACGATCTATGTTTCTTGTGGTTGAAGTTGACGACGACAATGGAAATGTTGAAGAATCAAACATTAAAGGAAAAAATTTACGATTTACTGGATGCTGCTAAGAAACCTATTTGGGATGGTTGTAAAGGCGGCACTCAACTGTCGGTAATCACATAATACATTGCGATGAAGTCAAAATACGACATCACCGAAGCTGGGTTTACGGCTATTGTACAAGCTATAGAAACACACGTGTTGCGCGATAATTTAATGTGTGATAACCACTAGAAGTAAAAAAAAAAACTTATGTCGGCTTTGGTTTACCTTATCACAAAATAGATACATGTTTAAATGGCTGCATATGGTTTTGGAAAGATGACGTAAATGATAGAAATAGTAAAATATGTAATCACGAATGGTACAAACCAAGAAAAAAGGGAAAGGACTGTAACGACATGGATTTCGCTCGGACCTAATCGATCGCTAAATCGATCAAGACCGTTCGAATCCCGCATACGCTAACTTTGGGCATACAACACATCAAAATAAATAACAGAAGTCTTTTATAAACATCATAATAATGTTACATCAGAGTATAGAATATCAGAGTACATCGAATATAATACAGCGGAAGATTAATTTACAATAATTTTAATACAACGCAGCGAAACAATTAAATTAACATAGCGGAAACTATCATTGCTCTAGCTACAGCTTTAAGCTTCGATCCAGAATCCTTCTTAATAAATAAATATCTGCAAAACAAGCCACTCGACTTCCCGTGTGGAAAATATGGGCACCCGAGTTTGCGAGTGAAACAAACTACGAGTCAGTCATGGGACTGGTATGAGAAATCTTAACTTATTTAATAATAATAAGGCTAATCAAAGGACCACGCCACTAACGCGAAACGGGTTTACTCCACTAGATTTCCAATGCATATACTACTACCATAAATAAAGGTATGAATCTACAATGCATCAATCAACAAGCAATTCCTTAATCGATCCATTTAGGCTTAATCCCTAAACTTAGATTTCAAAATCCAATTCACTTTATAAAAATTATTTCTTTGAACTTTATTTCCCGGTTTCTTTTATTTCAAATCATTTGAAATACATATCTAGCTTTTATAATAAAGTAGATTTTACTTCGGGATCTCAAAAAAACCAAACATTTGGAAATATGAATTCCAAAACGTAACAATGTATAAAAACAAGCATGAAACCAAATATCGGTCATATTCCCTCAAACAAGGTTGTACGCGCCTTAACCGAACCTATATATATATGCACCTAACGGCTACACTGACAATGCACCATCCCACCTATAGGGGAGACCACTCCCGGCGTCCTCCTCCTCTCGCGTTCACTCCTCTCTCCGCCCCTCTCTCGAAAACCCCCAAAAATCATGCCCTAGTCCCCCAGAACCACCCAACCTCGACGCAGGCCACTCCCTCCGACCTGCCGCAACCCCCCAGCGTCCTCAGCTCTGCCTTAGTCTCGCCATCCCCTCCCCCTTCGCTGAAAATCGAAAAGGTGAGCTTTTTATTTTATTTTATTTATTTAGTTTAAATAGATTTTAGGGATTAAGTAAAATCAGTTTTATAGATATTAGGACATTGATAAGCATATGTGATTTTTATAATGTGTTCATGAAGTAAAGAATTGATTTTTAAAATAGAAAAGATTATATTTTTAAAATAGAAAAGATTACATTTTTAACAATGTAAAGTTATGATTTTTATTTAAATAAAAATATGAACTTTATTATCTATGGAGCGAAATAAAAATGTGAACTTTATTTTATATGGAGCGTGATAAAAATTCGATATTTATAATATATGTATCAAGGTAAAAATTAGATTTTTTTATAAGAAGTAGCTATGTAAAAATTTGATTTTTATGTAAAAAGTAGCGTGTTAAAGATACGATTTTTATTATATAATAGCGAAGTAAAAATATGATTCTTATGTATATAACGTTAGAATAAAAATGTGATTTTTATTTATATAGTAACAGGATAAAAATGTGATTTTTAATTATATATACAGCAATGTTAAAAACATGATTTTTAACATATACCACGTGAAACAGATCTCTTTGGAAACGCGGGGAAGATTTTCTACACATGAAGAGTTGCGGCATTTGGTTTAGCTTCTAGGTGAGAACTTCTCACTTTAAATTTTATTTTCTAGTTAAAATGTAACAACCCGGAAATTCTGAACCAATTTAAAATTTTTATTTTAGAAATTTTAATGGATTTTGAATATTTAAAATAATCTATTTTAAAAAATAACGACGAAAAATTTATTTAAATCGAAGTTAGAACGAATTTTTTTATTTTATTATAAAAGGAGTTTAAAATAGCGCGGTAGTTTGAAAATTTGAATTTGAACTTTGACTGAATGTACAAGATGCAAATTAAATCGGATTTTAGTGAAACCAAAAATATTAGAATCTGTTTAAAAATATCTTTCCAACGAATCTGAAAAATTGAAATTTCATAGCGGGAATCAAAAGTTATGCCCAGTTTAAAATTCAGAATAGTCGATGTAGAATTTATATATATTTTTTAATATTAAAAATAGCCATTTTGCAAATAACCTCGGCTTTCGATGAAACCACTTATGTTGGAACCGGAATGTCAAATTATTGCTAGGTTTCAATTTTCATAACTTTTAGAATTAATATGTGATCGTGGCAAAATAAAACATGTTTTGTCATTTTCAGTCAAATTGGATCGATCAGAAAATGGCCATTTTACAAACGGTCTTCAAATTCGATGAAATTAGTTTTGTTAGGACCGTATCATCAAAACATAACTAGGAATAATTTTTCTGGAATTTTTAGAGTCAGTATATGGCCTCGGTAATTTAAAATGTACGTTTAAATTAAATATATATTGTTTTATATTTTTATTTAAAGAAAAACATATCGTAACAGCCGAATTGGGTTACGAAACATATTCCATTGTGTCCGTAACGGGTGTGTTTAGCTAGGGGCGACAGTCGTTGGGTTTCATTTGGAGTTCGGATGGTTTAACCCATTATTTCTGAAATAATAATTAAATAATATAAATTATACTCTATAAATACCCTTGATTTTCGTGCCAACCCTAACCCTAATTTTCTAATAACCTAGCTGCCACTCTCCCTATTCATTCGTTAGCCATTAAGATCCCAATTTCATTCGCTAATTTCTTCCAATCCACTTTACAATTTTCGAAGCAATCAAAAGCAAATCGAAGAACTTTCCACAAGCTTTACATCCATATGGTCATGATCGTTTTTAGAGCAACGGAGTGGGAGAATTTCTCCCTGAAAGCAGCGACGGTCGGGCACAAATTCCGAGGTCATCGGAGGGTCGAGCTCGGTGCAGGGGCAGGCGGTGGAAGCTCTGGAGGTGGCCTTCGTCATGGAGTAATTGGATTGGGTCCTAAACCCTACGGGTGGCGTGCGTTTTGTAAAGAAGAAGAAGGCTATGGGTTTACGGGTTCCTGATATCAACAAGGTAGAAGAAAGAAGGGGCGCGACCCTGATTGGTCAAAACAATAATTAAGGTTTATAATTATTAATTTAATAATCTATTTAAATGTTCAAATCTTTAAATGGTGATAACTTGACCAAATGAAATCGGAATTCAGAAATTTCAGATGCATTGGAATCATCTTTCCAAGATCTACAGTGAAAAAGACCAGATCTGTAATGGAGCACTTTGAAAATTTAGACAAATCGATGTGAGAATTCTCGATTTAAAAATTAAAAATTAAAAATTAAATATATATATAGAAATATATATATATATATATATAGAAATATATATATATATATATTTCTATTTATATCGATTGTGATTGTGATGATTCGTTGAATTATATTGTTGTATGTTAGAAATATAATCTTTAACATGTTGACATTAAAACATCATTTTTGTTAGTTCATGTTGTGTTAACATTAAAACATCATTTTTGTTAGTTCATGTTGTGTTAATATTAAAACACTATTTTTGTTAGTTCATGTTGTGTTAACATTAAAGCATTATTTTTGTTAGTTCATGTTACATTAGATTTAAAATGTCACTTTGGTTAGAAATATTATGTTAGAATTAAAATTGCCATTTATGTTAAAATAAAATAAAAAGTCATTTATGTTAGAGTTAAAAATTAACACTTATGGTAGAAATATGTTATGTAATTAAAATTAATATTTATGTTAGAAATATGTTATGTAATTACAATTAACATTTTTTGTTAGAAATATGTTACGTAAATAAAAAATAACAGTCTTGTTATAAAATGTTGCATTAGCAGAAAAATAATATATTTGTTATAAATGTTATGCACTAGAATTAAAATAACATTTTTGTTATAAATGTTATGCATTAGAGAAAAGTAACATTTTTGTTAGGAATTTGCTATGTAAATAAAAATAACATTTTTGTTAAGAAATGTATATTTAGATTATAAATATCAATTTAGTTAGAAATGTTTTATTAGGATAAAAAGAACAATTTGTTAGAAAATGTGTATTAAAATAAAAAGAACATTTTGATAGAAAATGTACATTAGATTAAAAATAAAATTTTGTTAGAAAATGTATATTTAGATTAAACATGTCATTTAGTTAAAAATGTTTATTTAGATTAAACATGTCATTTTTATTAGAAAGGTTTTATTAGAACAATAAAATCATTATTGTTAAACTTGTTAGATTAGTATAAAAATATCATTTTTATTAGAAATGTCATGTTAGATTAAAAATAACATTTTGATTAGAAAATGTCTCATGAAACAAAATATTCATTTTTGTTATATAGAAAAGACTTGAAATAAAGGATTATATTTTCATTGTCAATTAGTTACAATAAAAAGAGTTGAAATAAAAGATTATATTTTTATTGTCAATATATTACAATAAAAAGAGTTGAAATAAAAGATATACTTTTAATGTCATTTTAGTTATAATAATAAGAAAAGAAGTAACATGAAAGATTTTATTTTTATTGTTCATGGTTTTTAATAAAATGATTGAACATAACAAAAATTACATTTTTGTTAAATGAATTGAGTTATAACAAAAATTACATTTTTGTTAAATAAATTTGAGTTATAACAAAATTGTCATTTTTGGTTAGATAGACTTGGATTTGAGCAAAAACATTAATTTTGTCAAACTGGAATTCGCAACATAAACGCCACTATCACTTGTAATCATTTAGTTAAACTAGATTTGTTAACAAAATGAAATTATCACTTTTAATCTTAAAGTTGAAACTAAAATATCACTTTTGTCAAGTTATAAAAGTTGAAACTAAAAAAAATTCACTTTTGTCAAGTTATAAAAGTTGAAATCAAAATACCACTTTTGTCAAGTTATAAAAGTTGAAATCAAAATATCACTTTTGTCAAAAGTAATAGTTGAAACAAAACTGGTCTTTTTGTCAAAATATAATTGTTGAAAACAAAATTGAACATTTTTGTCAAATTAGAATTGATGAAACAAAAATGAACATTTTGACAAATTAGAATAGTTGAATTAGAAATATACATTTTTGTCAAAATATATTGGTAAAAAAAAATGTACATTTTGTCAAATTAAGATGGTTGAAAACAAAAATTAAGATGGTTTTCAAATTGAAATATTGAACATTTTAGAAATAACGTCTTAATGGCGTCCTAAAATTGGCGATTTATGGCGATTCTTAATTCTTCTTCTTTTTCTTTCGATTCTTCCTCTTTTCCTCCTCTTCGAAAAGGTTCCTAAAAGGTTCCCGTATGGATTAATTTCTCTAAAATAACGTCTTAATGGAACATTTTAGAAATAACGTCTTAATGGAACATTTTAGAAATAACGTCTTAATGGCATCCTAAAAGGTTCCCGTATGGATTAATTTCTCTAAAATTCCTTTAATACTTTGGACTTTAATTGGTATTAATTGGTTAGTGTGTCATGTTGGTAGGCTAATATGTTTTGATTATAGTACGGAAAAACTTCAGAGATTCAGGTATGCTAGGGCATTAGTGGAAATTTCTCCTGAAACAGATCTTCCTGATTGTCTGGAATTGACTGAGTTAAGTGATAAGCCATTGGTTAAGCTTTCGTATGAGTGGAAGCCGAATATTTGTGTAATTTGTAAATGTTTTGGTCATAGTTCCTTCGATTGTGATAAAAGTAATAAGGATAGTGGGTTGAATGGTAAACAATGGGATTGTTTTGATGAATATATTAATGTTGATAATGCCATGAATAATAGACAGCATAGAGGTAAGGTGCAACCTGACTTTGGTGACCAAGGATGGACTAAAGTTACCTCTAAGAAGAATATGATGTGGCAGAGGAAAAACAAAGTGTAACAACCCGTAATTTTCAATAACCTGTTATAACAAATATCGAGGCAGAATTAAATTCTAAAATCTGAATCAAGGGAAACGGGCTATGCCATTGCGTTCGTCTCAGAAAAATACGCGAAATAGAGTCCGAGTTTTCGAAAAACGGAGTCCGTATGGCCCAGATATGGCCCGTCAAAGTTTTCAGAAAATTCAAGGTTTAAAATCAGATTCAAATTCAAAGAATTGGGCCAGCTGGGCCAAGGCGGGAAAAATCCCGCCAGGACCCGCATGTCGACAGGCCTGTCGACAGGGTCCCTAGGGTGTCGACTGCCCTGTCGACAGCCCTGTCGACAGGGGGGTGCCCGGCTGTTTAGCCTGGTGCACCATTTCTGATTAGGGTTGGGTCTTGTGGCCTGTTTCTAGAGAATTCCGGGATCTAATGGACCTAATTGAATCTAGGGTTAATCCTATGGTCCAAATCACTAGCCTAATCTATAAATAAGACCCTAACCTACCCTAAATCACTCATTATTCATTATAGCAACTAAACTATGTCAAAATCAAACCTCTCATGGCCTCCACTCTCTTCATACAATTCCTAAATCAAATTCCTAAGAGATTTCCATGCATACAAGTGTATTTAGGCTTGTATGATCCTCTTTAGCTTGCATTAAAGTCTTGTTTCTCTATTGGCATCATAAAAGAAGAGTTTTGATCAAGTTTGCTTGCATTTTTGGGGTTTTTGGTTGCATAAGGGTTTAATTACATTTGCTATACTCATTTGAGTTCGCATAAGCATTGTAAGCCCTATTCCTTTCATACTTAAACTCTAAAGTTAAATGTATGTTATGCAAGTTTATTATGATGAGATATGCAAGTTATCATGTTGTAAATATGCAAGTTTGGTTTGCAAGTTATCATATGTTATGTAAGTTTTGTTATGCAAGTATGATATGCAAGTTGACATATGTTATGCAAGTTTGTTTATGCAAGTATGATATGTAAGTTAACATATGTTATGCAAGTTTATTTATGCAAGTATGATATGCAAGTTGACATATGTTATGCAAGTTTGTTTATGCAAGTATGATATGCAAGTTGACATATGTTATGCAAGTTTGTTTATGCAAGTATGATATGTAAGTTAACATATGTTATGCAAGTTTATTTATGCAAGTATGATATGCAAGTTGACATATGTTATGCAAGTTTATTTATGCAAGTATGATATGCAAGTTGACATATGTTATGCAAGTTTGTTTATGCAAGTATGTTATGCAAGTTTGGGATGGTCCTATGGTTCATGTTATCATGTTATGCATGCTTTTTGGGGCTAAAAATTGTAATATGCAAGTGTGTGAACACATGAACGTTTCATATGCCACCATGTTGAACTTGTGGCTTTAACATTTTTATGTCATGATTATGCCAAGTTCCCTCTTTCTATCCTTTATGCGTTATTGCGATATGTAAGCGATGGGATTGCGTTTGGGGTTTGGGTAAACTTAAAAGACATAAAAATATGAGCTTGGGAATTTACCTATTAAGTTAGGTCTACCCATTGGGAATTTACCTATTAAGTTAGGTCTACCCAATTGCTTGAAAACTTGTAATATGTTTTGGAAACATGATGGACATGACACTTAGAAAAGATAAGTGTGACCAACTCGAGGTTGGGTTGAGTTTGTAGCGTAAACCTACCCGGAACCGACCGGCCTAACTAGTTGCTACAAACAATAGGACCCAATGTGAGAAGTTGGTCATGTTGTACCTTGGACCCGAGGTTAGACTAAGTTGTGGTGTAAAGCTACCCGGACCCGCCCGGCTTAACTAGTAACCACAACAAAGTCTAATGTGAGAGGTTAAGGCGCATTAATTAATTAATGCCTCATGATTAGGGTTAAGTCATGGACCATTTAATACTTAACCAATTTGGGCTCGGTAGATTAATAGGGGTTAAGTCGTGAACTCCTCGTTACACTTAACCAAGTTAATCCATGATTAGTGAAGGGGTTAAACCATACTTAACCCACTAGAAAAATCCTAGCAATGGGGGTCCGCTCCTTCAGTAATCCCTAGTTTGTATCATCATGGCCCTAGGGACTAGGCTAGGGTGGGGGCACGATTACTGAACTGGAGATAAGGGGCCAAAAAGCGACGGCCGTGGTACGCCGGTGTAGTTCTGGGCGGACTCTGGTCGTGCACATAGTCCGTAGTCGGAGAAAACAAGCACGGGTACCGGTAGACCGAGACTGTGCACTCATGTTTATGGTATCCAGGGGTTGATACCCTAGGGCTTGATACACCCGACGGGTGGACCCGGCACAGTTCGACTACATTCATGTTTGAGCCGTATTGACACCAACACGTGACGAGTTAGGCTTAGGAAGCCGATCGATTAGACCGTTGGGTTGGACCTCGTGGTAGGGTCACTTCATGTTATTGGACCTAGTAAGAGGGTCACTTCATGTTATTGGGCCAAAGCTTGGGCCGTGGGATCAATATTTGTATATCCAAGTCATGTTAGTTTGCTAGTACACCCGTGGTGCAAAACCTTAATCTTGATTATGCGATGACACCTTTATCTACCTCAATAGTTAATCGTCATGATGTTATCCTTATGTTCATACTTGCTGCTCATGTCAGTTAACTTTATCAGTTTACATTGATTGTAGTAGGTCTTACTCAGTCTTTTTGACTGACCTGTTTCCTTTCGCCTCTTTTTCTTCCGTTTCCCCCCCCCCCCCCAGGTTCTCAGGGAGGGAATACAGGAGCTTAGCTGGATCTTACCTGCTTTTCTTGGATAGCTCATGTATGCTTTGGACTTGAGCTCGCTATGGTTTTTCTGCCTTGGGGATAGCTACTTATGTTTTTCTGTTCAGTTTCAGATGATGTGTTTTATGTACTAGACTTGTTTTTATTTGGAAAAAAATTGACATTATGATGTACCAGACATATTTTGAAATGGTTTAAATCTTCCGCTGTTTTATCTATGTTATTTACTCTGTTTACATATATACATATGTTCTTGTTCTGCCTTGATATATCATTATGCATGTTTACCTGATTCAAACGCCCTACCAAAGTCAGAGTGCTTGCAAGAGTCACCCTGGCGGAGGTGGGGTGTTACATTTGGTATCAGAGCATATGGTTTACGAGAAGGAACAAAAAGGTTTTAGAAAACTTTTTGAAAACTATTTTCAAAACCAAGTATAAAGTATTTTCCAAAGAAAAGTCTAGTTTATTCTAAAGGCTATTCCCCAAAAAGCCATTAGCGTTATCCTTCGTTCCCTTGACCTAATCTTAGTTTATCTTTCGTTTCAGTATGGCTGAGAATCTTGCCATCCCGGATGGAGTAAACGTACCACTCTGGTATAGGAGACTTCTAGAAGCTAGGGCGGCAGCCGGCCCCGCAAACCCTACTCCCACTCCTCCTCCTGTAGTTGAGAATCCTCTCCCGAATGTCCCTCCTCCGGTGGTCCCTGTTCCTCCTCCTCCAGTTGCTGAGGCTTCTCTTCCTCCTCCTCCCCCTCAGCATCCTCAGGTTGAGTTCACCAAGGTTTGTAAAGACTTCAAGGCGATGGGAGGCAAGAATTTCCTAGGCACGGAATCTTTTGTTGAAGCTAGGAATTGGTTGAAGGACACGGAGGACTTGTTTGCTATCTTTAGGATTGATGACGAGAGAAAGATATTATTGACAGTGTGGCTTTTGAAGGACGAAGCAGCCTATTGGTGGGAGGTCACCAATGGGACGAGGCCCGTCGAAACTTGGGCCGATTTGAGGGCTAGATTTGTGGCCAAGTTTCTATCCTCTGCTGAGGCGAATTTACAGATGGAGAAGTTCCTTGCATTAAAGCAGGATGATATGACTGTCAAGGAGTATGTGAACAAGTTTAATCAGCTGGCCCGTTTTGGTTTGGATATAGTAAACACTCCTGAGAAGAAGGCTCTCCGATTTGCTAGGGGGTTGAATGAGCCGCTGCAGGGTTTAGCGATGTCGCATATTCCGCATGGAGCTACTTTTGAGAGTTTGGTCGATATGGCTCTACTTCAGGGTGATGTAAAGAAAGAGGTCAAGTCGAGTGATACTCAGCCAAAGAAGACTGATTCTCAGGGTAAAGGCAATCAAAGTGGTTAAAGCAGTCAGGGGAACAACAATAACAAGGGCAAGAACAAGGGGAAATGCCATTATTGCGGTTCAGTTGGGCATCTTGTCAAGGATTGTAAGAAGAGGAAAAGGAATAACGGTGAATGCTTTTTATGTGGGAAGACTGGACATTTCAGCAAGGATTGCCCGAAGAAGCAGGGGCAAGGCCAGGGCCAGACTCAGCGTGCTGGACCCGCAGGAGGGCAGGTTCATGCTCTCATTACCGCTCCAGTTCCCGATCGAGGTAGTATTTCTGTTGAGAGCCTTGTATATATTTCTGATTTTCCAGTTCGTACTTTGTTTGATTCTGGTGCATCGCATAGTTTTATCTCATCTGATCTTGTTGATAGTTTGCACCTTAGTACTAGCTTGGTAGAGGATCCCGTTTGTGTCTCAAATCCTATTGGGGGTTCCGCCCATTTGTCTATGATATGTGGGGATTTGAGGATCTCTATACTGAGTGTCGAGTTCTTGTGCAGTGCTTATATTCTCGGTTTCAGGGGATATGGGTTGGTTTTGGGCATGGAATGGTTGTCCTGTTTTGGAGCCATTCTTGGTTTTTGTATATAGGGTTGGGAGGCTCATGACTCGCCTCGGTAATACCCTAGAAATTTCTAGCAACCCTATGAGTCTCGTCATGTTATGTTGAATCCCTCAACTCGTCTATCGATAGTTTGCAATCTGTGAGGGTGGTCCGAGAATATCCTGATATCTTGGGGGAAGTAAAGGGGTTACCCCTAGGCGTGGGATAGATTTCCGCATTATCTGGTTGGTAATACCAAGCCAGTTTCGTGGCCGGTTAGGCACATGACCTCACGAGGTGAGAGTTAAGAAAGCAAGTCAAGGAGTTGCTTGAGAAGAACTTCCTGAGACGAAGCATTTTCGAGTAGGGTGCTCCAGTAGTATTCGCTTATGTGTTGATTATCGTGAGAAAAATAGACAACCGTTACCAAGGATCGATGATTTGTTTGATCAGCTTGTAGGAGCATCTGTTTTCTTTTGATCTAGCTACCGGATTCTATCAGCTTAGGATGGCTGAGGATGGAATTGACAAGACTGCGTTTAGGACTCTAGATGGATTGTTAGAATGGCTAGTCATGCTATTTGGTTTGACTAATGCACCCGCATATTACGTGAACTTGATGGGTAGGGTGTTTAGGGAGTCCTTGAACAAGTTTGTCATGGTCGTCATAGACGATATTTTGATCTCCTTAAAAGAACGAGGAAGAGTATGCTAGACATCTCAAGGAGGTGATGGATACGCTTAGAGCCACCAGTTGAAGGTCAAGTTCTCCAAATGTTACTTTGGAGGAAAGAAGTTGGATTTCTGGGGCACATAGTTCCTAAGTAAGGCTTAGCGGTGGATTCCGCTAAAGTGGTTGTGGTTTAAGACCGGAAAACTCTGAGGAGGGCAATTGAAGTAAGAAGCTTTCTCCGTTTGGCTAGTTAGTTAGCATTCCCCGAGCTTAAACTTACTCTTCTGGATCAAGAAGGGGGTTTCACAGGAAGAAGACCCGTAGTTAGTCAAGAACATGGACCAGATGATTCGAGGCGAGATGTTAAGTCACCTCGCTAGATATATTATAGACGACAAGGAAATGGGCTCCAACTCATATTTGGATATAAGAGTTAAGAAGCTAAGAAATCATGAAGTAAAAGACGGTCAAAGCAAAAGTGGGGTTAAGCTCAAGGAAATGTGACTTAAAAGGCTAAAGGCTAGATACGCGCATCATGTCTCTCTCTAAGAGTATATCCTTGATCCTTGTTTTCCTGTGGAACTTACTCGCATAGTATTTTTTTTATGTATATCCTCTCGGTCCCATTTTCGGTCCTATTTCTGTCAGGAGGTATGGCTTAATGGTTAATAATACAGGTCAAGGGGGTCCGTTAGGTTAGCTAAACCCTTTGGGTTTTTATAGGATATGGAGTAGGTTAGGAAAGGATTTCTTGTAATCCGAAAGAGGAGTATATCCTGCTTATCTTCCCGATCTCTTTAGCATATCTTTTGTTATCCATGATTATCTAGTTTATCATGTTGATCTTGTCATGAGAACCTTAGGTAGAATCCTTTGGATGAAACATGTGTTTGAGACATGTTATGTTTGATGGTTGCAAGTGGTTGCAAGTGTTTGCAAGTGGTTGCTCGTGGATGCATTATACACAATTAGGCACTAGATCGGCTCGCACACTCCTCATGTTGCATATGCATGAGTGTTTATGCTTATTCATGGATGAAAATTGTGTGTTATCACATGGATGTTGCATATGGGTGTATGTTATGTGCACACATATAGATATTATACATTATATTAGGAATTGCATACATATGGATACATTTCACTAACATATTTTGCATTGATCTTTGCATTAGATAAGTACATATACACACACTTCTGCATATGTTCATCCAGCATTTAGAATCTTGTAAGGACAATAATTGCTCGTGGGTGATGTTTTGAGTAGATGGATGATTGGATGGTAGGATACGTCCTTCCTAACTTGAAGATTTCGGGGACGAAATCCTTTAAGGAGGGGAGAATGTAACAACCCGTAATTTTCAATAACCTGTTATAACAAATATCGAGGCAGAATTAAATTCTAAAATCTGAATCAAGGGAAACGGGCTATGCCATTGCGTTCGTCTCAGAAAAATACGCGAAATAGAGTCCGAGTTTTCGAAAAACGGAGTCCGTATGGCCCAGATATGGCCCGTCAAAGTTTTCAGAAAATTCAAGGTTTAAAATCAGATTCAAATTCAAAGAATTGGGCCAGCTGGGCCAAGGCGGGAAAAATCCCGCCATGACCCGCATGTCGACAGGCCTGTCGACAGGGTCCCTAGGGTGTCGACTGCCCTGTCGACAGCCCTGTCGACAGGGGGGTGCCCGGCTGTTTAGCCTGGTGCACCATTTCTGATTAGGGTTGGGTCTTGTGGCCTGTTTCTAGAGAATTCCGGGATCTAATGGACCTAATTGAATCTAGGGTTAATCCTATGGTCCAAATCACTAGCCTAATCTATAAATAAGACCCTAACCTACCCTAAATCACTCATTATTCATTATAGCAACTAAACTATGTCAAAATCAAACCTCTCATGGCCTCCACTCTCTTCATACAATTCCTAAATCAAATTCCTAAGAGATTTCCATGCATACAAGTGTATTTAGGCTTGTATGATCCTCTTTAGCTTGCATTAAAGTCTTGTTTCTCTATTGGCATCATAAAAGAAGAGTTTTGATCAAGTTTGCTTGCATTTTTGGGGTTTTTGGTTGCATAAGGGTTTAATTACATTTGCTATACTCATTTGAGTTCGCATAAGCATTGTAAGCCCTATTCCTTTCATACTTAAACTCTAAAGTTAAATGTATGTTATGCAAGTTTATTATGATGAGATATGCAAGTTATCATGTTGTAAATATGCAAGTTTGGTTTGCAAGTTATCATATGTTATGTAAGTTTTGTTATGCAAGTATGATATGCAAGTTGACATATGTTATGCAAGTTTGTTTATGCAAGTATGATATGTAAGTTAACATATGTTATGCAAGTTTATTTATGCAAGTATGATATGCAAGTTGACATATGTTATGCAAGTTTGTTTATGCAAGTATGATATGCAAGTTGACATATGTTATGCAAGTTTGTTTATGCAAGTATGATATGTAAGTTAACATATGTTATGCAAGTTTATTTATGCAAGTATGATATGCAAGTTGACATATGTTATGCAAGTTTATTTATGCAAGTATGATATGCAAGTTGACATATGTTATGCAAGTTTGTTTATGCAAGTATGTTATGCAAGTTTGGGATGGTCCTATGGTTCATGTTATCATGTTATGCATGCTTTTTGGGCCTAAAAAGTGTAATATGCAAGTGTGTGAACACATGAACGTTTCATATGCCACCATGTTGAACTTGTGGCTTTAACATTTTTATGTCATGATTATGCCAAGTTCCCTCTTTCTATCCTTTATGCGTTATTGCGATATGTAAGCGATGGGATTGCGTTTGGGGTTTGGGTAAACTTAAAAGACATAAAAATATGAGCTTGGGAATTTACCTATTAAGTTAGGTCTACCCATTGGGAATTTACCTATTAAGTTAGGTCTACCCAATTGCTTGAAAACTTGTAATATGTTTTGGAAACATGATGGACATGACACTTAGAAAAGATAAGTGTGACCAACTCGAGGTTGGGTTGAGTTTGTAGCGTAAACCTACCCGGAACCGACCGGCCTAACTAGTTGCTACAAACAATAGGACCCAATGTGAGAAGTTGGTCATGTTGTACCTTGGACCCGAGGTTAGACTAAGTTGTGGTGTAAAGCTACCCGGACCCGCCCGGCTTAACTAGTAACCACAACAAAGTCTAATGTGAGAGGTTAAGGCGCATTAATTAATTAATGCCTCATGATTAGGGTTAAGTCATGGACCATTTAATACTTAACCAATTTGGGCTCGGTAGATTAATAGGGGTTAAGTCGTGAACTCCTCGTTACACTTAACCAAGTTAATCCATGATTAGTGAAGGGGTTAAACCATACTTAACCCACTAGAAAAATCCTAGCAATGGGGGTCCGCTCCTTCAGTAATCCCTAGTTTGTATCATCATGGCCCTAGGGACTAGGCTAGGGTGGGGGCACGATTACTGAACTGGAGATAACGGGCCAAAAAGCGACGGCCGTGGTACGCCGGTGTAGTTCTGGGCGGACTCTGGTCGTGCACATAGTCCGTAGCCGGAGAAAACAAGCACGGGTACCGGTAGACCGAGACTGTGCACTCATGTTTATGGTGTCCAGGGGTTGACACCCTAGGGCTTGATACACCCGACGGGTGGACCCGGCACAGTTCGACTACATTCATGTTTGAGCCGTATTGACACCAACACGTGACGAGTTAGGCTTAGGAAGCCGATCGATTAGACCGTTGGGTTGGACCTCGTGGTAGGGTCACTTCATGTTATTGGACCTAGTAAGAGGGTCACTTCATGTTATTGGGCCAAAGCTTGGGCCGTGGGATCAATATTTGTATATCCAAGTCATGTTAGTTTGCTAGTACACCCGTGGTGCAAAACCTTAATCTTGATTATGCGATGACACCTTTATCTACCTCAATAGTTAATCGTCATGATGTTATCCTTATGTCCATACTTGCTGCTCATGTCAGTTAACTTTATCAGTTTACATTGATTGTAGTAGGGCTTACTCAGTCTTTTTGACTGACCTGTTTCCTTTCGCCTCTTTTTCTTCCGTTTCCCCCCCCCCCCCAGGTTCTCAGGGAGGGAATACAGGAGCTTAGCTGGATCTTACCTGCTTTTCTTGGATAGCTCATGTATGCTTTGGACTTGAGCTCGCTATGGTTTTTCTGCCTTGGGGATAGCTACTTATGTTTTTCTGTTCAGTTTCAGATGATGTGTTTTATGTACTAGACTTGTTTTTATTTGGAAAAAAATTGACATTATGATGTACCAGACATATTTTGAAATGGTTTAAATCTTCCGCTGTTTTATCTATGTTATTTACTCTATTTACATATATACATATGTTCTTGTTCTGCCTTGATATATCATTATGCATGTTTACCTGATTCAAACGCCCTACCAAAGTCAGAGTGCTTGCAAGAGTCACCCTGGTGGAGGTGGGGTGTTACACAAAGTAGTGGACAAGGATCCAAAAGTGAATGTATCTTCTAATGATGGCAAGGACTCGTTTAAGTCCACTACTGGTTTGGATAATGAAAACAATGATTCAAATTTTCATTCAAGTGACAATTTAGGGGGTAATAAAGGATTTAATAGTGATAAAGGTATAGGTAGCAATCATGGGATTGGTGCTGGGTCTAATGTATTTGATCTTTTAGGTGATTTTGAGTTGAATTCTTTGTTTAATAAGGAAGCAAATGCAGGAAAAGTGCTGGCATGTCCTCCTTTGCAGTCAACTCAGCAGCAGTCAATTCTAATGCCTTTGAGGCATGTACTTCTGCATTTAGTTCGAAAGCAACATCCTCATCTTCTCCGTATTCTAAGCTATCTCCTCCTCCCTATGTAATTTTACTTCCTACTATTAAATCAGCCTCGGCTACTATTTTCTCGGCTTCATCTCCAATTTCAGGATCTGGACCAACTTTCCCTGTTATCAAATAATCAGTTGTGCCTGCTTGTTCCACTCCCTCACTTAAATCTAAATGTAACAAGCTCAAGGGAAAGTTTTGGGATGATATTGATGAAGGAATAGAATATAGCATGGAAGACGTTATGCCTCGAAATAATAATTCGAAGGCATGTAAGAGGCATACTAGGCGGAACCCTATTTGAATGGTTATCATGCATTTTATTTGGAACTGTTAGTTCTTGTGTGATGTGGATATTTTCTGAAGATGAAGACAACTAGATTGAATGTTGGTAATACATGTTGTTCTTATAGCTGATTTCACTGATTTGGTGGAGATTCCATATGAATGATCTCATTTGGATGCATTCAGTCCTCGGGTGGTATTTGATGATTCAAGTTGCAAGAGATCCATCGTGTTATTCCAGCTATCATTGGTGATTTCTCTAGGACATTTAGCTTGTTATACTGTGTGTTTGTACAAGTTTTTTATGTGTTTGTTTTTGTTTTTGTTTATTGGGATAGTCTATATTGTAATCCTTTCATAAAGAGATATAAAATTTTGCGCTTAACTTTCAAAAAAAAAGATGTTTGAAAACAAAAAGGACATTTTTGGTTAAACAAAAGAGTTAAACACAAATAGCATTTTTGTTAAATAGTTTTTGTTACAACAAAAGTATTCATTATTTTAAAATATAATTGTTAACAATATGAATTACCACTTTTTATTCATTTTGTTAAACTAGAATTGTTAACAAAATGAAATTACCACCATTAAATCATTTTGTTGAAATAGAATTGTCAACAAAATGAATATATCACTTTTTATACATTTTTTTGAAATATAATGTGTATGCAAATATAAGAATCATCTTTATTTGCAAAACATACATTAGAAATTGTATGATTGAAAAAAAAGGGAATCATTTAATTGCCACAACATACATTAGATTATGTAGGTCAGTTAAAGTGACATCCTTATATGTTAATGCATACATTAGAATTTGTATGCAATTTAAATAAACATTTTTATGTGTTAGGTTATACATTAAACAATATACAAATAAGATTATTTCTTTATGTGTTAAAGTTAAGAATATTTGCATACAAATAAAAGAAAATAGGAATTATCTTTTTATTTGTCTTCAGCAATAAGGTCATGTGAATAAATTACATTTTATTTGACATTGGAAATGTATAGGGAAATTATACGAGTTAATTACATTTTTATTCGGCATTAGAAATAAAATAGCATGTTTTGTTCATTATCATCAACATGTTAGCAGAATTAAAATTGGTTAAATTCATTAACCAATTATTTATTTATATGAACTGTTGTTGGCTGAAAACCCCACACGGGTATTGGGATGATATTTAACATACACTAGTCCCAATATTTAGTTGTATGTCGATCGATAGATTGACATGCTGTGATGAGCATTATTATTTTATTTTAATGCTCACACAGTTGTAAAATTTCACTCTGGATGTTGAATGGATGGTTTGATGATTATCTATCATTTGTTGTCATATACACACGATGTGTGAAATCCATATAACTAAAATTATATGGTAACTGATTGAGTTGCATTCCGATTCAGGATTTCTTTTAAATAAAGAATATTTTAAATAAAGCATATTTTGAATAGAAAAATAAAGGATATCGTAATCTAAAGAACATTGTAATATAAAGATTATTTTAAAGTAAAGAATATTGTAATATAAAGAATATTTTATATAAAGAATCTTTTTATATAAAGAATATTTTTAAATAACGAATATTTTAAAATAATATTCAACGAAGAATAAATTGATGATTTCTATGTCCGTTTTTTAGATGGAAAAAAGATTAAAATGCATTTCTATCAAAATGAACCAGTTATTGACTAGGATAAATCTTTTAAATTAAGATTTAATGATGTCTTCTAATTAATTAGTATTTAATTAGAATTAAATTAAAGAACTGGATTTTGGGTCGTCGTGGATGGTGTCTTAAATAACACTGTTCTTAAAACCCCATATAAAAAGAATAAATCTTTTAATTAATATTATTAGAGTTTCCAATTATATTTAGTAATTGAAATAAAATGATATGTGAATTGGGTTTTGTAATGACACGCATTTTGCCCGACCTTAATCGATCGCTAGATCGATTAAAATCGTTCAAAACCCGCATACGTTAACTTTGGGAATACATAACATTAGAACAATAACAGCAGACTTTTATAAACATTACAATAATGTTACATCAGAGTACATAATATCAGAGTACATCGATACAAAAATATAGCGGAAGACTTATTACAATAAATTATTATAATGCACTGTGGAAGACTTAAACTGATACAGCGGAAGGCTATCAATGCTCTGGACACAGCTTTAAGTTTCGATCCAGGATCCTGCTAAAGAGATAAATATCTGTAAAAAGCTACTCGACTGCCCGTATGGAAAATATGGGCACCCGAGTTTGCCAGTGAAACAAACTACAGGTCAGTCATGGGACTGGTATAAGAAATCTTAACTTAACTAATCTAATAATAAGGCTAATCACAGGACCATGCCGCTAACGCGGAACGGGTTTACTCCATTGGATTGCCAGTGCATAAAGTAAATTGTTTAAACAACGCAATGCTTTTTAGAAAAATGAAACCGTTATAAGACTCAAGTCCCATCACACAATGCAACGCAAACCGGAGGATAGAGTTTTACCTTATAATGGTCAAACATGACTTGATACGTATAAAAACGGATTTGATATTATTATTTATAACGTATGAAAACAAAATATAATATTAATTTGTGATAATCTTTTTAATCTTTCTTTTATTACATAAAAATTGAAATCTTTTATGTTAAAACATTTATCAAGCTATGAACATTTTAATGAATCATTATTACATAAAAATGTAAACTTTTATGTTACATCATTTTAAACATTCAAAATTCATTAAAATTTCTAAAATAAAATTTTAAATTGGCTCCAAAAATTCCGGGTTATTACAATCTCTTCCACTTAAAATCTTTTCGTCCTCGAAAAGGAACGAAGCTGAAAGTTGTTTAATTAACTAATTCAATTTTCAATTTTTTTTTAGTTTCCATAATTTTATTAGGTGATTAACTTATCAAATATATAAAACTTTTATATATCAAAATCATATTTTCTATGATCGGATTATAAAAATACGTTAATTATAGACTTGTAACTCTCAACTCATTCTAGGGAATTACTAACCCTATATCTAATGAGTTTTCTCATTCTAGGATACTGCTGATCCTATCTGTAATGAGTATTCTTATTGGATATTACTAATCCAATCTCTGATGGGTCTTTTGTTCAGTTCTAACAAGTGGTACCCCAAAAATTTGAGCTAACCAGAGCTCTGATACCAACTGTAAAGACACGTATATTGCCCGACCTTAATCGATCGCTAGATCGATTAAAATCGTTCAAAACCCGCATATGTTAACTTTGGGAATACATAACATTAGAATAATAACAGCAGACTTTTATAAACATTAAAATAATGTTACATCAGAGAACAGAATATCAGAGTACATCGATACAAAAATACAGCGGAAGACTTATTACAATAAATTAATACAATGCACAGCGGAAGACTTAAACTGATATAGCGGAAGGCTATCAATGCTCTGGACACAGTTTTAAGTTTCGATCCAGGATCCTGCTAAAGAGATAAATATCTGCAAAAAGCTACTCGACTGCTCGTGTGGAAAATATGGGCACCCGAGTTTGCCAGTGAAACAAACTACCGGTCAGTCATGGGACTGGTATGAGAAATCTTAACTTAACTAATCTAATAATAAGGCTAATCACAGGACCACGCCGCTAATGCAGAACGGGTTTACTCCATTGGATTGCCAGTGCATAAAGTAAATCGTTTAAACAACGCAATGCTTTTTAGAAAAATGAAACCGTTATAAGACTCAAGTCCCATCACACAATGCAACGCAAACCGAAGGATAGAGTTTTACCTTATAATGGTTAAACATGACTTGATACGTATAAAAACGGATTTGATATTATTATTTATAACGTATAAAAATGAAATATAATATTAATTTATGATAATCTTTTTAATCTTTCTTTTATTACATAAAAAATGAAATCTTTTATGTTAAAACATTTATCAAGCTATGAACATTTTAATGAATCATTATTACATAAAAATGTAAACTTTTATGTTACATCATTTTAAACATTCAAATTTCATTAAAATTTGTAAAATAAAATTTTAAATTAGCTCCAAAAATTCCGGGTTGTTACAGGTTTATCGTGAACTGTGTTTTAAACGACATTTGTTCTTTAGCCCCATTTAACAGTGAAAATATAATTTAGAATTTATAAAACTTTTTATTAAGATTTAAAAGAAATTTTCCAAAGTCAAGTTTTCCAATTTAATATATTAAATTGGGATTGAGTGGAAATTCGATTTGGTAATAATCGAGATAGGCTTCTGTAAAAGAAGATTGTTATTATATATGGAATTTAAAAGACTTTGCCATTGTTCCATTTATATTATTAGTCTGATATGGAAATTTATATCGATTATATATTGATTTATTTCTGTGAAAATTCCATATTTAATGGGAGATGATTTTGGGTTTATCGCAAACAATGTTTTTAAATGACATTGATTCTTTAACCCAGTTAAAGATAATATTAATTTCTTAAAATAAATAATCATAAAGTAATGATTTTTGATATTAAAATCAAATTAGAATTTAATAAATCTTCAAAAAGAAGATTAAAGAATAAAGAATTTATCTTTGATAAAATTAATGGGAACCTTTCCCTAATAAGATGAATATTTTATTAGAAGGATATTCTGAATTGGAATGAGGCGTATGATGTGTCTTTATAGCACTTGATTTTTAATTATAAAAATACGCGAGTTATTCGGAAAGACCTGGTTTAACCCATTCTGAATAATTATTACTATGATTAAAGTCAAAGAAACTGAAGACGACGATTGAAGACCGACGATCTTCACATCGAATGGATGACTACTGATGCCCGGCATTGGCTAGCTACCAGTAAAGGGTTAAAGTGGTAGTTTGCCCGGACGTACTTGTTGATTGTCCGGATATGCGAGCACCTCACTTCCGTATTGGACATACAGGATGAGAAATAAGGTGTCTCCGGTTTCGTTCAGACCCGGAACGGACTTGTAAATGGATGTGTGTCTAACGTTGAATTTCATTCCATGTAAATTAAATCGATTTCTATTTAATATATATTTGCGGTGGCGGAGAATTTATTCTTTTTCTTAACACCCTTCTCAGAGACGCACGAGCTCAGAGGTTATATATTGGTAGTTATCGATCACATGGCGTGGCTTGTCAATGTGGCACGCCAAGATGCAAATGATCGAGGCTTTTGTTGAAAAACAGAGCCTTGTGGATGATGATCAAAGCATAGCCTATTTCGGCATAGCTTTGTGTATAGCGTGACTTTACGAGCCTCACACCCCGGTATGAGTCAGATACGAAGCAAGGGAACGCAGGGAGTGCACACGTTTCTTTCTAGCTAGAAGTGGTGTCAGCAACTTACCAGCCCTGACATTTTACTTACGTGGATGATGGAATTTTCGATGCCTCGGATTTATTGGTCGATAGTGACCATTTTATAGGTTCAATAGGACCGGGAAGCGTGTGTTCAGGAATTTCCAATCCACTAAAGTATTTATGGACTGACCCTGCAGTATCCAAGGATTCGCCAGTGTCCAAATCCTGATACATGGCTAGAGTGTCTCGAATCGGTAAGGAGATCGTTCCTAACCTTGACTCATGATGGAAATCCAACTTCCAATACGACACCATGCAGTTTTAATTGTAGAACTAGTATGGCGACATAGTATATGGTAGCTATGCCGTCTATGATTGATACACTATGATTGAAATGTTTTTGAAACATATATACACTAATAATAATATCAAATTCGTTTTTATCGTATCAAGCATTTTTGACCATTATAAGGTAAAACTCTATCCTCCGGTTTGCGTTGCATTGTGTGATGGGACTTGAGTCTTATAATGGTTTCATTTTTCTAAAAAGCATTGAGTTGTTTAACGATTTACTTTATTTAAATTATGCATTGGTAATCCAATGGAGTAAACCCGTTCCGTGTTAGCGGCGTGGTCCTGTGATTAGCCTTCTTATTAGATAAATTAAGTAAGAATTCTCATACCAGTCCCATGACTGACCCATAGTTTGTTTCACTTTGCAAACTCGGGTGCCCTCTTTTCCACACGGGCAGTTGAGTAGCTTATTTTGCATATATATTGAGCAGGATTCTAGACCGAAGCTTAGAGCTGTGTCCAAAGCATTGATAGTCTTCCGCTGTGTTAATTTAATTGTTCCACTGCAGTGTATTACATTTATTGTTTTAATCTTCCACTATATTATTATTTAATGTACTCTGATATTTTGTACTCTGATGTAACATTATTATGATGTTTATAAAAGTCTACTGTTATTTGTTATGATGTGTTGTATTCCCAGAGTTAGCGTATTCGGGTTTTTGAACGGTCTTAGTCGATTTAGAGATCGATTAGGTCCGGGAAAAATCCGGGTCGTTACAGTTGGGATTAGAGCTCTAGTTAGCTCAAATCTTTGGGGTACATCTCGTTAGAACTTGTAATAACCCGGAAATCTAGGCCAGTTTAAAATTTTTGTTTTGGCAATTTTAGCGAATTTTGATTATTTAAAATGAATTATTTTAAATAATATCGACGAGAAATTTATTTTGAATAGAATTCGAACGTATATATTATATGGATCGACGATAGAATATAAATATTTATTTTAATTTATAAAAGGAATTGAAAATGGCGCGGTAGTTCAATAATTCGATTTCAAACTTCAAATGAATGTACCGGGTGCAAAATAAACCGGATTTTTGTGAAACCAAAAATAGTTGAATGTAATTGACAATATCTTTCCAACGAATCTGAAAATTCGAAATTTCATAGCGGGAATCAAAAGATATGTCCAGTTGAAAATCCTGAATAGTCGTTATGGAATTCAGACCCTTAAAAATGGGAATTTTGCAAATGACCTCGGATTTCGACGAAACCACTTTTGTTGGATCCGTGATGTCAAATTATTGCTAGGTTTCAAATTTCATAATTTTTCGAATCAATATGTGAGCGTGGCAAAGGAAAATGCGTTTGACCAGTTTTAGTTGATTTTAATCGACTGGAAATTGGCCATTTTTCAAACGGTCTCAGAATTCGACGAAATTAGTTTTGTTAGGACCGTATCGTCAATACGAAGCTAGAAAATATTTTTCTGCAATTTATAGAGTTAGTATGTGACCCCAGTGAATTGAAATGCGCGTTCAAATTCAATATATAGAGTTATATGTTGATTTTAACGGAAACTGATCGAAACGATCGAATCAGCTTGCGATACATATCCCATTGTGTTAGAAATGGGGGTAGTTAGCTATGGACGACAGTCGGTGGGTCCCGTTTCGAGGTCGAAATAAAAAGTCAACTTTAACTGAATAATAAAATAAAATAAATAAAAATATTTATATAACTTTCCTTATTTTCTCTCACTCCCTCTCTCTTCTATTTCATAACAGAAAAAAAAAGTAAAATCAAATCGCGCGATGCCCTAACCCCACCCAGATCTCGTCGCTCGCCCCCTCCGCCGTAGCTCCGGCCAGCGCCGCCGCGCCTCAGGGCGCGCCCTCTCCCTCCTCTCGATTTCCACGTCGAGCCCCAACCCAAGCCCCAACGCCCCCAATCCAAACCGCGCACCCCCTCCACCAGTAACGCCGTGTGCCGCCGCCTCCTACAGGGACACCCGACCACCGCGACCCTCCTGCTCTCCCCAGCGTGTTGCGCCCTCCTCTGGCCACTCTCCGGTGGCTACTGGACCCCCCCTTCACTTAATTTTCAATGTAAGTTTTCTTTATTATTTTTATTTAATTCTTTAAATCAGTATTTGTTTTCTAAATTCAGTTTATATATATATGACCTATTATAAAATCAGTTCTATATGTAGTATGACATTAATAGGTTAAAAATATAATTTTTATAATGTAGAGATATTAAAAATATGATTTTTAATTTATGGAAGATATAAAAATATAATTTTTATATAATATAGATAATAAAAATTCGACCTTTATTATGTAGAAGTAATAAAAATATGATTTTTATAAAGTAGAAGTAATAAAAATTTAAATTTTATATAATAGAGAATATAAACATATTATCTTTATATATGTAGCGAAATAAAAATCTGATTTTTATTATATATATAGTGAAGCGAAAATGTGATTTTTATAGCGACGATATAAAAATTCGATCTTTATATAAGAAGTAGAAATATAAAAATATAATTTTTATATTGAAATAAGCGTTGTAAAAATATAAGAAGAAGAAATAAAAATATGGTTTTTATATACAAGAAAGGTATGATAATTATATTTTTAGGATAATAAAAACATGATTTTTATCTTATGTAAAGAAGAAGTAAACAGACTGAATTTTTAGAAGTTAAAAGATTTGATCTTTCAAAGGGAAAAATATATGATTTCTAATCAAAGAAACATAATATTTTTAACTTTGAATAGCATAGTAAAAATTCGATTTTTATATATTGAATAGCGAAGTAAAAATTCGATTTTTATATATTGAATAGCATAGTAAAAATTCGATTTTTATATATTGAATAGCGAAGTAAAAATTCGATTTTTATATATTGAATAGCGAAGTAAAAATGTGATTTTTATATATGTAGAGAATACGGGCAGTGAAAAGTGACAAAAGGGCGAGGGGCGAAGATTTTCTACAAAGAAGAGTCGAGGCGTTGGATTAGCAATTCTATGAGAACTTCTCACCTTTTAATTTTGTTTTCTAGTTAAAATATATACTAGGATGCAGACGGTGTTTAGTAGCACCCGACACCCGTCGTCCACAGACCATGGACGGCTTGTATGCTTGTTTGTTTGATTTTGATGTGTAGTTGATTGTGTGATGTGATGTGAAATGGAAAAAATATATTTATATAGTTAAAAATATTTTTATAGTTAAAAATAGAATTTTTAACGTGTATATGAAATGAAATAAAAATAAACAAACCGGACGATTTGTTTATATACACACATTTGACTGATATTGATTGGGACGATAAATTTTACACATCGCCCAACTGCACAAATAAAATCTGTCTTAGATTGTTTGAAACCCCACACGGGTATTGGGATGATATTTGACGTATACTAATCCCGATTGTTTAGTTGTATGTCGATCGTTTGATTGACAGACTGTTATAAGTGTTGAATATTTATATTTGATGCTTATACAGTGTAGAATGCACTTTGGATGATGGTTGATTATTTATCGTTGTTATTTTATACATGTGTTGTAGAAAATCCATATAATTAACATTATATGGTAATTGATTGGGCCTCATTCCAATTTAGAAATAGAATATTTGAAATAAAATATTTGGAAGTAGAAATATTTTGAAGAAGGAATATTTGAAATAGAATATTTGAAAGTAAAAATATTTGAAAGCCGTGTTGAATAGATTGACGCCATTTTGACGTGAACGATATTATATCGATTTTATTCATTTTATAATGAATATCGAAAGTGAATTCAAAATCTGATATTTTGAAAAGAATTGGAATTCGAATTGAAATTGAATAGAAATGAATTCAAATCGAAATCGAATAGAAATGAATTCGAATTGAAATTGAATTGAATTGAAAACGAACTGAAATTGAATTAGAAATCAATTTGAATTGAAATAAATTTGAATTGAAATCAATTTGAAATGAACTTAAAATGGATTTATATTGGAATATTCAATTTTGATTTGAAATTGAATATGTAGTTGAAACCGTTTTGAAAATGAATTTATAACGATTTATAAAGAACGTTTTGAATTGAAATCGACGAAGTATATATTATATATATTATATATATAATATAATGGCCTGAATAGAACGCGCCGCGCCACGGCAGTTCGCGAATTTCGACCCTTGACTTCGAACGGATATTACGGGAGATCCGACCGTCGGATTCTCCTAAAACCGGAACCGTTGGGTTCGTATCGAAAAGAGCTTTCTAACGAATATTAGAAATTTGAAATCTAACGGTTGGATTTGGAATTATGTCCAAATCAAATTTGGAAAAGGTCGCTGTAAGTGCAGTTCGATGGCCGTTGATGGAAATCGACTGTACGGGCCTTGATAAAATTATTAAAAATAGTAGTAATTTGTGTAAAATCATAAGAAATGATTTGGGAAAAATTGGGATGAAAAACTCCATATTTGAAAAGATAAAAATAGATTTTTATCGAAATGAACTAGTTTTGAACTAGAATAATAATTTATTTATTTTTAAATAAATAAATTGGATTTGAAATGGTTTTGAAAATAACCAGAACTTCCAATAATTGCATTGGAATGGATTTGAATCGAAATTGTCTTCGGAATATTTCGATGTTGGATTTCGTGATTATACAGATGCTGTTATGGAAATTTGAAAGATATAGATATATACATCGTTATTTCCAATACGATATTTGTTGGTCGTAGAATTTGATATTGAATATAAGCCGATATATTTTCTATTCAGAGCCTTGTATTTAATATCAAATGTGATTTGGGTTTGTCGTGAATGGTGTCTTCATTAACACTGTTCTTGAACCCAGTTGAGAAAAGATTAAATCTTTTTATTTAGATTTAATGAAGTGTACCAATTAAATAATATCTAATTGGAATTGAATTGGTATTGATTTTTGGGTTTATCGTGAACAGTGTTTTAAATAACACTTGTTCTTTAACCCGATAATTAATGGAATGTGATTTTGGGTTCATCGTGAACCGTGTTTTAAATGACACTGATTCTTTAACCCAGTTAAAGATTAAAACTAAGTGGAGTTTTAATGAATCTTTAATTAGATTGAAAAGGTGTTAGAATGGAGTATCACCAGTTTTACTCCAGGCGATAGTCAAATCTTTAATTAGATTTGAACGTGAAATGGTAATTGAATTTACCGATAACACCGTGGTGTTAGATATGAAGTATTACCAGTTTTACTTCATGGGATGAATAGGTTGGGATTGGGAAATTAAAATAAATGATTACTTCGGTAAGGTTCGTTAATCCCGACTAGTTGAATCGAAATTCAAAAGAAAATTAAAGAGTAAATTCAAGGAATTTATCTTTGATAAAATTAATGGGAACCTTTCCCTATGAATGTGAAATTTAGAAACAAACTGTCGGTTAGCTAAGTAGAATGGTTTTCTGGATATTGATCTGATGTTGGTTTCGGCCATCGGGGTTAATATTTGGGGAATTATTCTCTTGATTAATTTACGGTTAGTGACTGATGAATTGGAATGAGGAGTATGTTGTGTTTGTGTAACACTTATTTAAAATATACGCGAGTTATTCGGAAAGACCAGGTTTATCCCATTCTGAATAACTGATACGACGATAAGTCGAAGATGAAGACGGTGGTCGAAGACCGGAGGTCTTCACGTCGTTTGGGTGATTACTGATGATCTTGATTGGGATGTACACCCAAGAAGATGGAAATAGTTGGTGATCGTCCAGACGTACTTGGAGATCGATGGATATGCGGGGTACTAAGTGCCTCCGGTTTCGTTCAGACCCAGAATGGACTTGTAAATGGACTGTGTGTCTGACATTGGATTTTAGTCTGTGTGATTGATTTCTATTAAATATATATCTGTTTGGCGGCGGAGAATTTATTCTCTTGCTTAACGCCCTTCTCTGAGACGTACGAGCTCAGGGGTTATATATTGATGGATATCAAACGCATGGAGTGAATTGCCTATGTGGCATGCTTAAGTGGCAAATGATCAAGGCTTCTGTTGAAAAGCAAAGTCTTGTGGTTGATGATCGAAGCACGGCCTTTGTGGCGTAGCTTTGTGTAACGTTTACTTCGCGAGTTTCACACTCGGTATGAACCAAAAACGGGAGAAGGACCTCAGGGAGGGCATGCGTTTCTTTCTAGTTAGAAGTGGCGTCAGTGGTTTTACACGCCCTGACGAGTTTGACTTATGTGGTTGTTGCTGTTGCGAGGCGCCTCGGTTTGATCGGACAATCCGGGTCCGATGGAGTCATTTAGTTGGCTCACCTACGCCCCATAGGGCGGGGAAACGCATGTTCAGGCATTTTAATCCACATCGGTGGACCGGCCCTGACGATCTAAGGGTCACTCGAGCTCTGATCCTGAGGGGCGGACTAGAGCGTCTCGAATCGGTTGAGGACTATCTTTTGCCTCGGTTCATAGATGGAAATCCAATTTCCAAATACGTGACATTTGCGGTTTTATTTATAGAACCTAGTATGGCGACATAGTGGGATGGGGCGCTTATGCCGTCTATGATTGATACTTATGATTTGAAGATTGTTTTATACACTATGCACTTATGATAGTATCAAAATGATTTGTTTTAAACGTATCAAGCATTCTTGGCTATTATAAGGTAAAAACCCTATCCTCCGGCTTGCGTTGCATTGTGTGATGGGAACTGGGTCTTATAATAGCTTCATTTTTCTTTATTTAGCATTGCGTTGTTTGTTTTATACACTGGTATTCTTGGGAGGAAACCCGTTCTGTGTTATACGGCGTAGTCCCTTGATTTACCTAACTTTAAAATAAAGATTAATAACTGTTTTAGTTCTCACACCAGTCACATGACTGACCTGGAGTTTATTGTTTTGACCTAAACTCTGGGTTCCCCTATTTTGATACGGGCAGCTAGTAGTTTTGGTTTTGCAGATTTATATTCACAGGATCCTGGTTTACAGCTGGAACGATATCCGGAAAGCTTTGTATCCGTATATCTCCTTCTAGTTGTGTTTTGTATTATTTTCCGCTGCTGTGTAATGTATTGTAATCTCTGATATTTCTGTGTAATATTCTGTATATTCTTGTAATCTGATGCATTGTTGTAATATACAATGAAATGTTCTTCCGTCTGCGTTCTGTTGTGGCTTGTTCTCGAACTATCCGCGCTTTCCTCACCGGGGAAGTTACGGGTTTTTACAGTTGGTATCAGAGCTTTGGTTTACAAAGCTCAGAGAACAAGGCACATTAGAACCATACGAAAGAATTCATCAGATATTGGTGTAACGACCCGTGTTTTTCGACCATTTGAATATGAATATTTAAATTAGTTTTAAATATTATGTTGGGAATATTAATGGAATTTAATATTTAATTCGTTATTAAAAACGAAGTTGAACGTTATAATTTATATATAATATAAATTCGAGCTTGAAAATGGCGTGCAGTTCGTAAATTGGAGTTTTGAACTTCAACTGAGAATACAGGGTTCGATATAAGTCGGATTTCTGTGAAACAAGAAACGTTGGAACCGTGTTGACAATAATTTTCATATGAAAGAGGAAAATCCAGATTCCGTGTTATTGGGTGCAAGTTACGGCTAAAACAAATTTTGGGAAAAACGCTGTGGAATTCGCTATCAACCTCTAAAATGGCCATTTTGCAAACAAACTCTGTTTTCGACGAAATCAGTTTCATTGGAACCGTATCATTAAATTATTATACGGTGTTAAATGGCGTGACAAACCGATGTCGTATGTGACCACGGTAGCTATAAATGCCCGTTCAATTTCTATAACGCGTATTTAAATAAATAAAAGGATATTTGAGCGTAACTTGAGCAGACGATCGAATTAGGCCACGAAACTAGTTCCGTTGAATTCGTATCGTCGATTAGAGTCAGGATAGGTATATAGTTTGTTATTTTTAGAGACCGGATAATTTGGTGTTAAAAAGGGTATTGCGGTACACAGTAGAAATAGCCTACTGGGGGAACAGTCTCAGAATGCGACGAAACTGGTGCCGTTGGATTCGTATCTAAAAGTTATTGTGGGACTTCGCAGTTTCGAGTTGATTTGATTTATCTGGTGACCGTGAAAAAATTAAACGTGTGTTCATTTCTGGTTTCATAAAGGAAATTTTTTCATACGACCTCGGAATTCGACGAAACTTGTCTCATTGGATCCGGAATATCTTTTTACATCAAGATTAGTTTTTTTTTATCAGAAAACAAAAGTCGTTTGTTGGTATATTTGCGTGTTACTTCAGGGTGAAGTTTCGTAATAATAAAATATAATAAATGTTCCCTTTATAAGCTCATAACAGTCCAACACCCTCATTTATTCTCGCACAGTCAATACAAGCCACTGTATACAAAATATATTATATATCTTTGGATTCGTCCATGACCAAGTTTCGTACACCCCACTTTTCAGAACACTGAAACGAAACTTCTCATCAGCCCCCTAAATTTGAAAGCAACCATGTGCCTAAAAAGAGACTAGCTGCTCTAACGTACAACTAACGTACAACTGTTGTCCTAAAGTTATGAAGCCTTGCCGACCAAGGGTCGTGAATTCCAAGACATAGCTAGCACGTATTTCCAGCTACTTACTCCAAAAGTTGTACCCCAATTTCTTGCTACCCACACCATCTTCTCATATAAATACGTGGGTATGTTCTCGTTCGCTTTCTGTTTCATAATCCCATTCTTTCTGGTAAAATTAACACCGCATCTTCCTCAATTCAAATATAATCAAACAAAAACCGCTAACTGTCGCAAAGAAAAATCAAAACTGTTTTTCTGCCACCATTTAAAATACAAACCAATATGCTTTGGGTAGCAATGGTAGTAAGGTCGACATAAAGGGAGGGCCGCGATCTGCTGTGCTCGCGAGGTGAGGCACGGACTCCGGTGGAGGGTGTTGGCGTCGGATCTGCGTTAAGAGTAGGGAGAGTGTTGAATGGAAGGGGTGCGTGACTGTTTGCATGAAGGCGTTGGTATTGAGGACTCACGCATGGAATTAGTTGCTTGAGTTGATGATGTAGGATGGTTTATACATCAATATTTGAAATCCTTGGCATCAATTTTTCTCAGTTCTTTCAACTTTGTTGTTTGGGGAGTAACGATGGCAGTATGATAGGAAGAGAAGCTGTAGCATGTTGCGGATCTTATTGTTAGAAATGGTGGACTCTTCGGCCTTGCTTAAAAAAAAAAAAAAAAGTCGAACTGGAAGCAATTGGAAAAAGGGGATGATGCCAACGCAAAGTGAAGGGCGGTGGTTTGTTTAGGATGGCATGCGAGTAAGGTTTCAGGTTTGAAAATGCCAAGCAGTAATATAAAGGGAGGAGGGCACGTTCATGGTATTGAAGTGGGTTATGCTTCCCGAACAAAGAAGAGCAGGAGACGTGAAGGCCAGGTTGGTCTTCATGGATACCAACAGCAAATACCTGGAGACGAACGTGTGCATGGAAGCAAAAGCAGGAGCCCATTTCTTCCCAAACGGAAGTGACGAACCAAAAAGGAAACAAGTAAATCGGTCTATGCTTTTTAATTATAACATACTTAAACAACGTTAGAGTTTAATTAGTTTGATAATTAAACGTTAATCATTAATTTATTTAAACCACGTGTTTGCAGAATAACCGAGAATGCCAGAAATGTTGAAGGAGCAATTTTGTGGACCGAGCGTGAGCGATATCTTAGATATAGGAACAAAGAGGACATGGGGAAATAAAAAGGATGAACCCGAGGTTCTGAATCAATTGTCGGCTCTACTGATTGGTTTAACCAAAAAGTTAACAAGATAAATCGCACTGAGACCGTAGCGATGAACGGAACATTTTGGAAACAGAACTGGGCAGAATTGGAATCAACCGATATCCTCAGTTAAAATTAAACGTTCGTTTAATTTAACTATAACCGAACCATTTCAACAGAAAATCGACTTATGGTGAGTTAAACTCACTCAGTTACCCTTTTTATATTTTATATAAATTGGGTATTTTTATTTTGTGTGCTCTGCTTGCCAATGGTTGACTGTTTTGCTAGTTATCTGCTTATCTGTTGATTTAACCGATGAAATTAAACTGTGTTTAATTTCAGTGAAATACCAAATCGTTATTTTTAACGATTGGTTCCAATAAAGGTGACTCACCTTGGTTGGTCATGTTTATTTATAAACATGTTTAAATGGTTGAATTGTTTGAATTGCTTATGGTTGATGTTAAATGGTCGTTATTTAATTTATCAATTAAACAAAACTGAACCGTCTGATTTGAGAAAAACCATTTGAATACAGGGAAGAACAGGTTGGAGGGATCCAACCGGATTCCTCAAATATATTATTTATTTCATATTTTCGCATATGAACTGTCCTGTTTGGTTGATTGATTTGATTATTGATTTGGACCGGGAATTCAACCTGTGTTGTGTTTAAACCAGTGAGCGGTATTGGTTGAGTATTTAGCAGCGTATGGCCTATAAAATCAATCGTGTTATAAATATTGATTCACCGTCAGGTGAATCGATAAAGATGAAGTTATAAACTTTACTTTATAACTGGAGTTGGATTTTAAATATATTATTTTGAATAAAGGTTTATAAAAGAAAAGTAAATAAATAAATATTTTATTAATTTAAGACTTCGATTTGTTCTGATGTTAATCAGATCTACAATTATGAGCATAAGAAATGAGATGAATGGTTAAACTTTAATAAGTGTTTTGTAAACAGCGATTTTAGCGCTATAGTTATAATATATGTTTTGTAAATCTAAATAGCGATTTTAGCGCTGTTGCTATAGTAAATGTTTTTGTGATCTAAACAGCGATTATAGTGCTGTTGTTTGTAAATCTAAATAGTAATTATAACGCTATGGTTATAACATACATGCTATAAAATCTAAACAGCGTTATACATATGTGCTATAAATTTCCTTATTTAAAACTAATGGATTTCCCCGATTTAAATAATAAAAGATGAGTTGCCATTTCGTACGACTGCTAGCGTAATTCGCAGGGCTGCAGATAGCCTACGGCGGTCGGATGTTTCCTGAGGGAATCAGGCGTAACCATTGTGATCGCTGCGATCTAGAGTCGAGCGAATAGAGTAAGTCGAATGTTAGTTAATTGAATTAGAGTTATTCAAATATCATATATTTTTTTTGAACAATTAAAGAATTAGAAGTTTTAATTTAACAAAAGTAAATCAGTTTGTTAAAGGCCAGGTGATGCTGAATACTTAATCAGTGAACTCATTGGAGTGTCATGTTTGAAACACTATATATTTTGATAGTTAAAACACCGACTATCAAATCTGTCCAATACGATTGTTGGTACGGAAAGACCGGGATCGAGTTTATATTCGAAAACCATTCCGTCCAATAAATACGTGGAGATATCAGAAGATGATCGAGATGGTGCTGTGAAGACCGTGGGTTTTCACAAACGGAAGAACCACTAATATTCTCTGCCTGGCAAGCAGAGATAAACTGTGATTCTGTCGTGGTTGGAATCTACGGGTTGCAAGGGCTTCTCGCTACTGATCCATGGGGTGATTCCTATATTGGATGCAGTAGGAGAGTGCCTTCGGTTCATCCTGTTCCTGGATGACGTATATGGACGAGTGTCTGACAGAGTATTTCCAAAGGGTCACGTACGTTGATTTCTTCAAACGTACGATAGTTGTTGGCGGGGAATCGCCGTTCTCTTAGCTTACTGCTAGAGTATTTTTGGGGTCGTCAATTAGTGATATCTGACGGATCTGACGATGTGGCATTCAAAGTGAATGGTGACCAGATGATCAGAAGTTAATTCTGGCCTCAAGCCTCATCAACCGGGAAATGACAAAAATCGGGCAGGCAGCATGGCTATGTGGGTCGCTCCCATTAGGGTGTATGATCACCTATCTAGAGAAAATCCTATTTGTTTCTTAAATCTATGTTTCGATGCTGTCCCTTTTTGGGAGACGGTTGCTGATCCCAACCGTCGGTGATATACATTCGATACACTCAAGCGAAATGAGTGGTCGGTCATGTGAGGGCCGGGTTGCAAGACGTTCTTGTTGAACCCAGTGTATTCGTCCCTAGAGATACACTATCGGCAGGTGGACCCATACCTTGTCAAGTTGGAATCCAATCTCCAATAAGCGCCCGCGATTTTGATTGTATACTATATATGTGGAGCGTGAGATGCAAGCGTTCCACTAGATTCTATTTACTTGTATTTAGACATTATTATAATATCAGACAAGATATTGGTTTCAAAAATGTTTTGGGTTATCGTAAGGTAAAAACCGTCCGTGTTTATGTGTGGATTTGGTCTTACGATTATCCTTTTCTTTTGAAAAGGTTTTGAACTTTAAAATCATGATTGGATGATTCACCCTTATTACTGTGCGAGTTTATCTCACTCTGGTTCACCAGACTGACCCGGTGTTTTGTAAATGCTCGGGTTAGGCCGGGTTGTACAGGTTCAGGTTATCGACTACTGTGAAGAGACGAGCTGGAAGAGCCCAGACGTATGATATTATATAGCTACTATTCCGCTGTGTGTTGTATATGGGAACAGGCTATTATAACTGTCCCATGGTATGATGTACTCTGATACTGTAAGTATTTTAAAGCTTTCAATAAAGATTATTTCTGTATTATATTTTGTTCCGCTGCGATGTGAGACTCTGTGTCGTGTTCTTCTTCTTCTTCTATTCAATATTTCTACCTTATCTATTCTCACCCTCTAACTTCTTTCTATTAATGATCTGGAATGTTCGATGTCTGAATGGTCAACACGGTAGTTTGATGTTGATTTTCGGAGTCGAAAATCCCAGTTCGTTACAGTGGTATCAGAGCTATTGGTTAAGTAATTACCTTGGCTCTGTGGTGTAACTCGGTAGAGATGGGGTTAGTAATACCCTAGACTGAGTTTGAGTGTATATATATGAGCGCGTATTTGTAAATTGTTATAAAAACTGTCTTATATTGTGTTGATTGGTTTGTCGAGTAGTTTATGAATTCTGGTCGATACAGTAATGCAAACTGTGTCGATAAGTGTTTCTAAACTCTTGAACAGAATAATTCGACACAGTATGTTTTTGAAAGAGGGTAGATGAAATAATTTACCCAAATTATATTTTAATATAAAAGGATGATAAATATTTGAAGTATTATAGTATATTGGATGTGTTGGTTGATTATAGTTGAAATGGTTATATAAATAACCAATTAGAATTCGTATAATATAAAATCAGATTTATTAAATCTGGAATTAAAATCAGAATTGGAATTAAAATTCCCAAAAGTGGGAAAGGTATTGTAAATAAACTTGGATTGAATATATGAGAATTTTAAAATCCTGGGAGGTTTTCTTTAAATTGTTTTACAAGCCTTGCAAAGGATATTTTGAACTGATTTCAAAATGGAAGTGTTTAGAAATGGTTGTGAAAGTGGTATAGTATTGAACTCACTTCGACAGCTGGAAAATAGATTCCGATGATGTGCGCGCCATTATCGGTGTTCATTTTCGAGTGGTAAGTGACGGATTACTACCAAAGATTTTGTTTTGAATTGCTTTGAGAAAAACAAGTTGTTTTGGATCCTGAAAGGAATATTTGACTTTGGAAAGAGCTGAACTGTTTAAAACTCCCAGGGGAAATTGTTTGAACAAAAACAAAATAGAAATTTGTGAAAGTAAATATGAATTGAATTAAAACCATTTCATTGGAAATTGGATTGGGATAAAATATGTCGAGTAGAATCAGATTTGAATGGTAAGACAGGAATCTGAAATGGTGGTGGACTGGTGAGTTAAAAGTCGAAATTGATAATGGATGGAAATTGAGTTAAGAATGAGATTCGGCTTGGATGCATGAAGGATTTGGTTTTGAGGATAAAATTGGAATTTTGTTGGGAATGCATTTATATGCTGACAGGGCAGCAGATGGAAAGGATATAATGATATGCCCGACAAAAAGGTACACGTTTATTTTTATATGGGGATGGTGAATTATGAGCCTATTTGACAAGCTGCTTGGCTGTTTTATTTTCTTTTGGATTGGAGAAGGCCTAGAAAGGCGAGTTGGAGTTGTACTGATTGAGCCGTACAGAGGAGGTGCTGGCGAAATTTTTCGGAAATATAATGTGTTAGAAAATTTTCAATATTTTTGAAAATATCTATATACAGTATTGAATTGATTTTGATTTAAAATAAATTGAATTTGGAAATTAATGAGTTTATGACGTTTTTCTTACCTTAGCAATTTCGAGGACGAAATTATTTTAAGGGGGGAAGAATGTAACGACCCGTGTTTTTCGACCATTTGAATATGAATATTTAAATTAGTTTTAAATATTATGTTGGGAATATTAATGGAATTTAATATTTAATTCGTTATTAAAAACGAAGTTGAACGTTATAATTTATATATAATATAAATTCGAGCTTGAAAATGGCGTGCAGTTCGTAAATTGGAGTTTTGAACTTCAACTGAGAATACAGGGTTCGATATAAGTCGGATTTCTGTGAAACAAGAAACGTTGGAACCGTGTTGACAATAATTTTCATATGAAAGAGGAAAATCCAGATTCCGTGTTATTGGGTGCAAGTTACGGCTAAAACAAATTTTGGGAAAAACGCTGTGGAATTCGCTATCAACCTCTAAAATGGCCATTTTGCAAACAAACTCTGTTTTCGACGAAATCAGTTTCATTGGAACCGTATCATTAAATTATTATACGGTGTTAAATGGCGTGACAAACCGATGTCGTATGTGACCACGGTAGCTATAAATGCCCGTTCAATTTCTATAACGCGTATTTAAATAAATAAAAGGATATTTGAGCGTAACTTGAGCAGACGATCGAATTAGGCCACGAAACTAGTTCCGTTGAATTCGTATCGTCGATTAGAGTCAGGATAGGTATATAGTTTGTTATTTTTAGAGACCGGATAATTTGGTGTTAAAAAGGGTATTGCGGTACACAGTAGAAATAGCCTACCGGGGGAACAGTCTCAGAATGCGACGAAACTGGTGCCGTTGGATTCGTATCTAAAAGTTATTGTGGGACTTCGCAGTTTCGAGTTGATTTGATTTATCTGGTGACCGTGAAAAAATTAAACGTGTGTTCATTTCTGGTTTCATAAAGGAAATTTTTTCATACGACCTCGGAATTCGACGAAACTTGTCTCATTGGATCCGGAATATCTTTTTACATCAAGATTAGTTTTTTTTTTATCAGAAAACAAAAGTCGTTTGTTGGTATATTTGCGTGTTACTTCAGGGTGAAGTTTCGTAATAATAAAATATAATAAATGTTCCCTTTATAAGCTCATAACAGTCCAACACCCTCATTTATTCTCGCACAGTCAATACAAGCCACTGTATACAAAATATATTATATATCTTTGGATTCGTCCATGACCAAGTTTCGTACACCCCACTTTTCAGAACACTGAAACGAAACTTCTCATCAGCCCCCTAAATTTGAAAGCAACCATGTGCCTAAAAAGAGACTAGCTGCTCTAACGTACAACTAACGTACAACTGTTGTCCTAAAGTTATGAAGCCTTGCCGACCAAGGGTCGTGAATTCCAAGACATAGCTAGCACGTATTTCCAGCTACTTACTCCAAAAGTTGTACCCCAATTTCTTGCTACCCACACCATCTTCTCATATAAATACGTGGGTATGTTCTCGTTCGCTTTCTGTTTCATGATCCCATTCTTTCTGGTAAAATTAACACCGCATCTTCCTCAATTCAAATATAATCAAACAAAAACCGCTAACTGTCGCAAAGAAAAATCAAAACTGTTTTTCTGCCACCATTTAAAATACAAACCAATATGCTTTGGGTAGCAATGGTAGTAAGGTCGACATAAAGGGAGGGCCGCGATCTGCTGTGCTCGCGAGGTGAGGCACGGACTCCGGTGGAGGGTGTTGGCGTCGGATCTGCGTTAAGAGTAGGGAGAGTGTTGAATGGAAGGGGTGCGTGACTGTTTGCATGAAGGCGTTGGTATTGAGGACTCACGCATGGAATTAGTTGCTTGAGTTGATGATGTAGGATGGTTTATACATCAATATTTGAAATCCTTGGCATCAATTTTTCTCAGTTCTTTCAACTTTGTTGTTTGGGGAGTAACGATGGCAGTATGATAGGAAGAGAAGCTGTAGCATGTTGCGGATCTTACTGTTAGAAATGGTGGACTCTTCGGCCTTGCTTAAAAAAAAAAAAAAAAAAAGTCGAACTGGAAGCAATTGGAAAAAGGGGATGATGCCAACGCAAAGTGAAGGGCGGTGGTTTGTTTAGGATGGCATGCGAGTAAGGTTTCAGGTTTGAAAATGCCAAGCAGTAATATAAAGGGAGGAGGGCACGTTCATGGTATTGAAGTGGGTTATGCTTCCCGAACAAAGAAGAGCAGGAGACGTGAAGGCCAGGTTGGTCTTCATGGATACCAACAGCAAATACCTGGAGACGAACGTGTGCATGGAAGCAAAAGCAGGAGCCCATTTCTTCCCAAACGGAAGTGATGAACCAAAAAGGAAACAAGTAAATCGGTCTATGCTTTTTAATTATAACATACTTAAACAACGTTAGAGTTTAATTAGTTTGATAATTAAACGTTAATCATTAATTTATTTAAACCACGTGTTTGCAGAATAACCGAGAATGCCAGAAATGTTGAAGGAGCAATTTTGTGGACCGAGCGTGAGCGATATCTTAGATATAGGAACAAAGAGGACATGGGGAAATAAAAAGGATGAACCCGAGGTTCTGAATCAATTGTCGGCTCTACTGATTGGTTTAACCAAAAAGTTAACAAGATAAATCGCACTGAGACCGTAGCGATGAACGGAACATTTTGGAAACAGAACTGGGCAGAATTGGAATCAACCGATATCCTCAGTTAAAATTAAACGTTCGTTTAATTTAACTATAACCGAACCATTTCAACAGAAAATCGACTTAAGGTGAGTTAAACTCACTCAGTTACCCTTTTTATATTTTATATAAATTGGGTATTTTTATTTTGTGTGCTCTGCTTGCCAATGGTTGACTGTTTTGCTAGTTATCTGCTTATCTGTTGATTTAACCGATGAAATTAAACTGTGTTTAATTTCAGTGAAATACCAAATCGTTATTTTTAACGATTGGTTCCAATAAAGGTGACTCACCGTGGTTGGTCATGTTTATTTATAAACATGTTTAAATGGTTGAATTGTTTGAATTGCTTATGGTTGATGTTAAATGGTCGTTATTTAATTTATCAATTAAACAAAACTGAACCGTCTGATTTGAGAAAAACCATTTGAATACAGGGAAGAACAGGTTGGAGGGATCCAACCGGATTCCTCAAATATATTATTTATTTCATATTTTCGCATATGAACTGTCCTGTTTGGTTGATTGATTTGATTATTGATTTGGACCGAGAATTCAACCTGTGTTGTGTTTAAACCAGTGAGCGGTATTGGTTGAGTATTTAGCAGCGTATGGCCTATAAAATCAATCGTGTTATAAATATTGATTCACCGTCAGGTGAATCGATAAAGATGAAGTTATAAAATTTACTTTATAACTGGAGTTGGATTTTAAATATATTATTTTGAATAAAGGTTTATAAAAGAAAAGTAAATAAATAAATATTTTATTAATTTAAGACTTCGATTTGTTCTGATGTTAATCAGATCTACAATTATGAGCATAAGAAATGAGATGAATGGTTAAACTTTATTAAGTGTTTTGTAAACAGCGATTTTAGCGCTATAGTTATAATATATGTTTTGTAAATCTAAATAGCGATTTTAGCGCTGTTGCTATAGTAAATGTTTTTGTGATCTAAACAGCGATTATAGTGCTGTTGTTTGTAAATCTAAATAGTAATTATAACGCTATGGTTATAACATACATGCTATAAAATCTAAACAGCGTTATACATATGTGCTATAAATTTCCTTATTTAAAACTAATGGATTTCCCCGATTTAAATAATAAAAGATGAGTTGCCATTTCGTACGACTGCTAGCGTAATTCGCAGGGCTGCAGATAGCCTACGGCGGTCGGATGTTTCCTGAGGGAATCAGGCGTAACCATTGTGATCGCTGCGATCTAGAGTCGAGCGAATAGAGTAAGTCGAATGTTAGTTAATTGAATTAGAGTTATTCAAATATCATATTATTTTTTTGAACAATTAAAGAATTAGAAGTTTTAATTTAACAAAAGTAAATCAGTTTGTTAAAGGCCAGGTGATGCTGAATACTTAATCAGTGAACTCATTGGAGTGTCATGTTTGAAACACTGTATATTTTGATAGTTAAAACACCGACTATCAAATCTGTCCAATACGATTGTTGGTACGGAAAGACCGGGATCGAGTTTATATTCGAAAACCATTCCGTCCAATAAATACGTGGAGATATCAGAAGATGATCGAGATGGTGCTGTGAAGACCGTGGGTTTTCACAAACGGAAGAACCGCTAATATTCTCTGCCTGGCAAGCAGAGATAAACTGTGATTCTGTCGTGGTTGGAATCTACGGGTTGCAAGGGCTTCTCGCTACTGATCCATGGGGTGATTCCTATATTGGATGCAGTAGGAGAGTGCCTTCGGTTCATCCTGTTCCTGGATGACGTATATGGACGAGTGTCTGACAGAGTATTTCCAAAGGGTCACGTACGTTGATTTCTTCAAACGTACGATAGTTGTTGGCGGGGAATCGCCGTTCTCTTAGCTTACTGCTAGAGTATTTTTGGGGTCGTCAATTAGTGATATCTGACGGATCTGACGATGTGGCATTCAAAGTGAATGGTGACCAGATGATCAGAAGTTAATTCTGGCCTCAAGCCTCATCAACCGGGAAATGACAAAAATCGGGCAGGCAGCATGGCTATGTGGGTCGCTCCCATTAGGGTGTATGATCACCTATCTAGAGAAAATCCTATTTGTTTCTTAAATCTATGTTTCGATGCTGTCCCTTTTCGGGAGACGGTTGCTGATCCCAACCGTCGGTGATATACATTCGATACACTCAAGCGAAATGAGTGGTCGGTCATGTGAGGGCCGGGTTGCAAGACGTTCTTGTTGAACCCAGTGTATTCGTCCCTAGAGATACACTATCGGCAGGTGGACCCATACCTTGTCAAGTTGGAATCCAATCTCCAATAAGCGCCCGCGATTTTGATTGTATACTATATATGTGGAGCGTGAGATGCAAGCGTTCCACTAGATTCTATTTACTTGTATTTAGACATTATTATAATATCAGACAAGATATTGGTTTCAAAAATGTTTTGGGTTATCGTAAGGTAAAAACCGTCCGTGTTTATGTGTGGATTTGGTCTTACGATTATCCTTTTCTTTTGAAAAGGTTTTGAACTTTAAAATCATGATTGGATGATTCACCCTTATTACTGTGCGAGTTTATCTCACTCTGGTTCACCAGACTGACCCGGTGTTTTGTAAATGCTCGGGTTAGGCCGGGTTGTACAGGTTCAGGTTATCGACTACTGTGAAGAGACGAGCTGGAAGAGCCCAGACGTATGATATTATATAGCTACTATTCCGCTGTGTGTTGTATATGGGAACAGGCTATTATAACTGTCCCATGGTATGATGTACTCTGATACTGTAAGTATTTTAAAGCTTTCAATAAAGATTATTTTTGTATTATATTTTGTTCCGCTGCGATGTGAGACTCTGTGTCGTGTTCTTCTTCTTCTTCTATTCAATATTTCTACCTTATCTATTCTCACCCTCTAACTTCTTTCTATTAATGATCTGGAATGTTCGATGTCTGAATGGTCAACACGGTAGTTTGATGTTGATTTTCGGAGTCGAAAATCCCAGTTCGTTACAATTGGATTAGCAATATCCAATGAGAGTGACTCGTTAGAGATGGGATCAGTAGTATCCTAGAACGAGTGTGAAGAGTATATTTTTAAAATGAAACGAATTTTGTTTTGAAAATTTAAAATCAATTATTCGTATTTGATTATTTACTCTATATAGATTTGGACAATCCGATATATAAAGATTTTGCATATATGTCTTGCAAACGTGTATTCGAAGTTTTAATATACTGGATAGTTATAGAATCATACTCTAGTGCCCGGGGATAATTCTGGTGACGGGGCACCGTCGCCAGTATTTATCTTCGAGTTTCGAAAGTGAGATTTCTATAAATTTCCAATTGACTGGTATGAGAACTGAAACTAGATAGGGCCTATTGTTGTGATTTGGCATCAAAAATCTGATTTTTGACTATATATCAAAGTTATGAATTTGAAAAGCTAATCAACTAATTGATTGCTGACTGTGTTGTTTGATTATAGTTTGATTAATTAAAATGTTGAACGTTTAGCCTAATTGTGTCAAATAGTGAATTGTATTGAAATTTGGTCGCATTTGCTTGCATATACATCTACTTACATTGAACAAGTCATAGCAAGGAGGCTAGAGCAGAGAATAAAATTTATTTGCCCGACAAATAGGTACATATTTACTATAATTTACTGTTTTGTTTGGGTGATGATGATTTTATGAGCCTATTGGCTAGCCGCTTGGATTTTTATTTTTCTTTTTGAGATCAGAAGGCTTGTATGGCAATTTCGGTATTTTCCCGTGGCTCCCGGTGCAGGGGAGGTTATGGCGAAATTTTTCGAAAATTCCGGGTGTTAGCCAAATTTTTGAAATTTTTGAAAATTCTCAAAAACTGAAAAGTTGGGGAATGGAAGCCAGATCGAGCGTAGAGTTAATTGATCAAACCATTTTCGGCTTTGTTCCTTTTCGGGGACGAAAAGTTTTAAGTGGGGGAGATTGTAATAACCCGGAAATCTGGGCCAGTTTAAAAATTTTGTTTTGGAAATTTTAGCGAATTTTGATTATTTAAAATGAATTATTTTAAATAATATCGACGAGAAATTTATTTTGAATAGAATTCGAACGTATATATTATATGGATCGACGATAGAATATAAATATTTATTTTAATTTATAAAAGGAATTGAAAATGGCGCGGTAGTTCGATAATTCGATTTCAAACTTCAAATGAATGTACCGGGTGCAAAATAAACCGGATTTTAGTGAAACCAAAAATAGTTGAATCTAATTGACAATATCTTTCCAACGAATCCGAAAATTCGAAATTTCATAGCGGGAATCAAAAGATATGTCCAGTTGAAAATCCTGAATAGTCGTTATGGAATTCAGACCCTTAAAAATGGGAATTTTGCAAATGACCTCGGATTTCGACGAAACCACTTTTGTTGGATCCGTGATGTCAAATTATTTCTAGGTTTCAAATTTCATAATTTTTCGAATCAATATGTGAGCGTGGCAAAGGAAAACGCGTTTGACCAATTTTAGTTGATTTTAATCGACTGGAAATTGGCCATTTTTCAAACGGTCTCAGAATTCGACGAAATTAGTTTTGTTAGGACCGTATCGTCAATACGAAGCTAGAAAATATTTTTCTGCAATTTATAGAGTTAGTAGTGATCCCAGTGAATTGAAATGCGCGTTCAAATTCAATATATAGAGTTATATGTTGATTTTAACGGAAACTGATCGAAACGATCGAATCAGCTTGCGATACATATCCCATTGTGTTCGAAATGGGGGTAGTTAGCCATGGACGACAGTTGGTGGGTCCCGTTTCGAGGTCGAAATAAAAAGTCAACTTTAACTGAATAATAAAATAAAATAAATAAAAATATTTATATAACTTTCCTTATTTTCTCTCACTCCCTCTCTCTTCTATTTCATAACAGAAAAAAAAAGTAAAATCAAATCGCGCGATGCCCTAACCCCGCCCTGACCTCGTCGCTTGCCCCCTCCGCCGTAGCTCTGGCCAGCGCCACCGCGCCTCAGGGCGCGCCCTCTCCCTCCTCTCGATTTCCACGTCGAGCCCCAACCCAAGCCCCAACGCCCCCAATCCAAACCGCGCACCCCCTCCACCAGTAACGCCGTGTGCCGCCGCCTCCTACAGGGACACCCGACCACCGCGACCCTCCTGCTCTCCCCAGCGTGTTGCGCCCTCCTCTGGCCACTCTCCGGTGGCTACTGGACCCCCCCTTCACTTAATTTTCAATGTAAGTTTTCTTTGTTATTTTTATTTAATTCTTTAAATCAGTATTTGTTTTCTAAATTCAGTTTATATATATATGACCTATTATAAAATCAGTTTTATTTGTAGTATGACATTAATAGGTTAAAAATATAATTTTTATAATGTAGAGATATTAAAAATATGATTTTTAATTTATGGAAGATATAAAAATATAATTTTTATATAATATAGATAATAAAAATTCGACCTTTATTATGTAGAAGTAATAAAAATATGATTTTTATAAAGTAGAAGTAATAAAAATTTAAATTTTATATAATAGAGAATATAAACATATTATCTTTATATATGTAGCGAAATAAAAATATGATTTTTATTATATATAGTGAAGCGAAAATGTGATTTTTATAGCGACGATATAAAAATTCGATCTTTATATAAGAAGTAGAAATATAAAAATATAATTTTTATATTGAAATAAGCGTTGTAAAAATATAAGAAGAAGAAATAAAAATATGGTTTTTATATACAAGAAAGGTATGATAATTATATTTTTAGGATAATAAAAACATGATTTTTATCTTATGTAAAGAAGAAGTAAACAGACTGAATTTTTAGAAGTTAAAAGATTTGATCTTTCAAAGGGAAAAATATATGATTTATAATCAAAGAAAGATAATATTTTTAACTTTAAATAGCATAGTAAAAATTCGATTTTTATATATTGAATAGCGAAGTAAAAATTCGATTTTTATATATTGAATAGCATAGTAAAAATTCGATTTTTATATATTGAATAGCGAAGTAAAAAAATTCGATTTTTATATATTGAATAGCGAAGTAAAAATGTGATTTTTATATATGTAGAGAATACAGGCAGTGAAAAGTGACAAAAGGGCGAGGGGCGAAGATTTTCTACAAAGAAGAGTCGAGGCGTTGGATTAGCAATTCTGTGAGAACTTCTCACCTTTTAATTTTGTTTTCTAGTTAAAATATATACTAGGATGCAGACGGTGTTTAGTAGCACCCGACACCCGTCGTCCACAGACCATGGATGGCTTGTATGCTTGTTTGTTTGATTTTGATGTGTAGTTGATTGTGTGATGTGATGTGAAATGGAAAAATATATTTATATAGTTAAAAATATTTTTATAGTTAAAAATAGAATTTTTAACGTGTATATGAAATGAAATAAAAATAAACAAACCGGACGATTTGTTTATATACACACATTTGATTGATATTGATTGGGACGATAAATTTTACACATCGCCCAACTGCACAAATAAAATCTGTCTTAGATTGTTTGAAACCCCACACGGGTATTGGGATGATATTTGACGTATACTAATCCCGATTGTTTAGTTGTATGTCGATCGTTTGATTGACAGACTGTTATAAGTGTTGAATATTTATATTTGATGCTTATACAGTGTAGAATGCACTTTGGATGATGGTTGATTATTTATCATTGTTATTTTATACATGTGTTGTAGAAAATCCATATAATTAACATTATATGGTAATTGATTGGGCCTCATTCCAGTTTAGAAATAGAATATTTGAAATAAAATATTTGGAAGTAGAAATATTTTGAAGAAGGAATATTTGAAATAGAATATTTGAAAGTAAAAATATTTGAAAGCCGTGTTGAATAGATTGACGCCATTTTGACGTGAACGATATTATATCGATTTTATTCATTTTATAATGAATATCGAAAGTGAATTCAAAATCTGATATTTTGAAAAGAATTGGAATTCGAATTGAAATTGAATAGAAATGAATTCAAATCGAAATCGAATAGAAATGAATTCGAATTGAAATTGAATTGAATTGAAAACGAACTGAAATTGAATTAGAAATCAATTTGAATTGAAATCAATTTGAAATGAATTTAAAATGGATTTATATTGGAATATTCAATTTTGATTTGAAATTGAATATGAAGTTGAAACCGTTTTGAAAATGAATTTATAACGATTTATAAAGATCGTTTTGAATTGAAATCGACGAAGTATATATTATATATATAATATAATGGCCTGAATAGAACGCGCCGCGCCACGGCAGTTCGCGAATTTCGACCCTTGACTTCGAACGGATATTACGGGAGATCCGACCGTCGGATTCTCCTAAAACCAGAACCGTTGGGTTCGTATCGAAAAGAGCTTTCTAACGAATATTAGAAATTTGAAATCTAACGGTTGGATTTGGAATTATGTCCAAATCAAATTTGGAAAAGGTCGCTGTAAGTGCAGTTCGATGGCCGTTGATGGAAATCGACTGTACGGGCCTTGATAAAATTATTAAAAATAGTAATAATTTGTGTAAAATCATAAGAAATGATTTGGGAAAAATTAGGATGAAAACTCCATATTTGAAAAGATAAAAATAGATTTTTATCGAAATGAACTAGTTTTGAACTAGAATAATAATTTATTTATTTTTAAATAAATAAATTGGATTTGAAATGGTTTTGAAAATAACCAGAACTTCCAATAATTGCATTGGAATGGATTTGAATCGAAATTGTCTTCGGAATATTTCGATGTTGGATTTCGTGATTATACAGATGTTGTTATGGAAATTTGAAAGATATAGATATATACATCGTTATTTCCAATACGATATTTGTTGGTCGTAGAATTTGATATTGAATATAAGCCGATATATTTTCTATTCAGAGCCTTGTATTTAATATCAAATGTGATTTGGGTTTGTCGTGAATGGTGTCTTCATTAACACTGTTCTTGAACCCAGTTGAGAAAAGATTAAATCTTTTTATTTAGATTTAATGAAGTGTACCAATTAAATAATATCTAATTGGAATTGAATTGGTATTGATTTTTGGGTTTATCGTGAACAGTGTTTTAAATAACACTTGTTCTTTAACCCGATAATTAATGGAATGTGATTTTGGGTTCATCGTGAACCGTGTTTTAAATGACACCGATTCTTTAACCCAGTTAAAGATTAAAACTAAGTGGAGTTTTAATGAATCTTTAATTAGATTGAAAAGGTGTTAGAATGGAGTATCACCAGTTTTACTCCAGGCGATAGTCAAATCTTTAATTAGATTTGAACGTGAAATGGTAATTGAATTTACCGATAACACCGTGGTGTTAGATATGAAGTATTACCAGTTTTACTTCATGGGATGAATAGGTTGGGATTGGGAAATTAAAACAAATGATTACTTCGGTAAGGTTCGTTAATCCCGACTAGTTGAATTGAAATTCAAAAGAAAATTAAAGAATAAATTCAAGGAATTTATCTTTGATAAAATTAATGGGAACCTTTCCCTATGAATGTGAAATTTAGAAACTAACTGTCGGTTAGCTAAGCAGAATGGTTTTCTGGATATTGATCTGATGTTAGTTTCGGCCATCGGGGTTAATATTTGGGGAATTATTCTCTTGATTAATTTACGGTTAGTGACTGATGAATTGGAATGAGGTGTATGTTGTGTTTGTGTAACACTTATTTAAAATATACGCGAGTTATTCGGAAAGACCAGGTTTATCCCATTCTGAATAACTGATACGACGATAAGTCGAAGATGAAGACGGTGGTCGAAGACCGGAGGTCTTCACGTCGTTTGGGTGATTACTGATGATCTTGATTGGGATGTACACCCAAGAAGATGGAAATAGTTGGTGATCGTCCAGACGTACTTGGAGATCGATGGATATGCGGGGTACTAAGTGCCTCCGGTTTCGTTCAGACCCAGAATGGACTTGTAAATGGACTGTGTGTCTGACATTGGATTTTAGTCTGTGTGATTGATTTCTATTAAATATATATCTGTTTGGCGGCGGAGAATTTATTCTCTTGCTTAACGCCCTTCTCTGAGACGTATGAGCTCAGGGGTTATATATTGATGGATATCAAACGCATGGAGTGAATTGCCTATGTGGCATGCTTAAGTGGCAAATGATCAAGGCTTCTGTTGAAAAGCAAAGTCTTGTGGTTGATGATCGAAGCACGGCCTTTGTGGCGTAGCTTTGTGTAACGTTTACTTCGCGAGTTTCACACTCGGTATGAACCAAAAACGGGAGAAGGACCTCAGGGAGGGCATGCGTTTCTTTCTAGTTAGAAGTGGCGTCAGTGGTTTTACACGCCCTGACGAGTTTGACTTATGTGGTTGTTGCTGTTGCGAGGCGCCTCGGTTTGATCGGACAATCCGGGTCCGATGGAGTCATTTAGTTGGCTCACCTACGCCCCATAGGGCGAGGAAACGCATGTTCAGGCATTTTAATCCACATCGGTGGACCGGCCCTGACGATCTAAGGGTCACTCGAGCTCTGATCCTGAGGGGCGGACTAGAGCGTCTCGAATCGGTTGAGGACTATCTTTTGCCTCGGTTCATTGATGGAAATCCAATTTCCAAATACGTGACATTTGCGGTTTTATTTGTAGAACCTAGTATGGAGACATAGTGGGATGGGGCGCTTATGCCGTCTATGATTGATACTTATGATTTGAAGATTGTTTTATACACTATGCACTTATGATAGTATCAAAATGATTTGTTTTAAACGTATCAAGCATTCTTGGCTATTATAAGGTAAAAACCCTATCCTCCGGCTTGCGTTGCATTGTGTGATGGGAACTGGGTCTTATAATAGCTTCATTTTTCTTTGTTTAGCATTGCGCTGTTTGTTTTATGCACTGGTATTCTTGGGAGGAAACCCGTTCCGTGTTATACGGCGTAGTCCCTTGATTTACCTAACTTTAAAATAAAGATTAATAATTGTTTTAGTTCTTACACCAGTCACATGACTGACCTGGAGTTTATTGTTTTGACCTAAACTCTGGGTGCCCCTATTTTGACACGGGCAGCTAGTAGTTTTGGTTTTGCAGATTTATATTCACAGGATCCTGGTTTACAGCTGGAACGATATCCGGAAAGCTTTGTATCCGTATATCTCCTTCTAGTTGTGTTTTGTATTATTTTCCGCTGCTATGTAATGTATTGTAATCTCTGATATTTCTGTGTAATATTCTATATATTCTTGTAATCTGATGAATTGTTGTAATATACAATGAAATGTTCTTCCGTCTGCGTTCTGTTGTGGCTTGTTCTCGAACTATCCGCGCTTTCCTCACCGGGGAAGTTACGGGCTTTTACAGAACTGAACAAAAGACTCATCAGTGGTAGGATTAGTAAAAATCCTATATAAGAGTACTCATTAGAGATAGGATCAGCAATATCCTAGATTGAGAAAAACTCATTAGAGATAGGGTTAGTAATGCCCTAGAACGAGTTGAGAGTGACAAGTTTATAATTGACATACTTATAATTATATATATAATTCGATTTTAGAAAATATGATTTTTAAATATATAAAAGTTATATATATTTGAAAAGTTAATCAACTAATAAAATTATTGAAACCAATAAAATAAAAAAAATGAAAGTTGAGTTGATTAATTAAACAACATTTAGCCCCGTTCCTTTTTTAGGGCGAAAAGATTTTAAGTGGGGGAGATTGTAAAAACCCGGAAATTCTGAACCAGTTTAAAAAATTTATTTTAGAAATTTTAATGGATTTTGAATATTTAAAATAATTTATTTTAAATAATAACAACGAAAAATTTATTTAAATCGAAGGCAGAACGAAATTTTTTAATTTAATTATAAAAGGAGTTTAAAATAGCGCGGTAGTTTGAAAATTTGAATTTGAACTTTGACTGAATATACAAGATGCAAATTAAATCGGATTTCAGTGAAACCAAAAATATTAGAATCTATACAAAAATATCTTTCCAACGAATCTGAAAAATTGAAATTTCATAGCGGGAATCAAAAGTTATGCCCAATTTAAAATTCAGAATAGTCACTGTAGAATTTTTTTTTTTTTAATATTAAAAATAGTCATTTTGCAAACGACCTTCGTTTTCGACGAAACCACATTAGTTGGAACCGGAATGTCAAATTATTGCTAGGTTTCAATTTTCATAATTTTTAGAATTAATACGTAATCATGGCAAAGAAAATGTGTTTTGTCAGTTTTAGTCAAATTGGATCGACCAGAAAATGGTCATTTTTCAAACAGTCTCCAAATTTGATGAAATTAGTTTTGTTAGGACCGTATCATCAAACATAACTAGGAATAATTTTTTTGGAATAATTTGAGTCGGTATGTGGCCTCGGTAATTTAAAATGTACGTTTAAATTAAATATATATTATTTTATATTTTAATCTAAAGAAAAACATATCGTAACAGCCGAATTGTGTTACGAAACATATTCCATTGTGTCCGGGATGGGGGTATTTAACTAGGGACGACAGTCGTTGGGTTTCGTTTGGAGTTCGGATGGTTTAACCAGTTATTTCTGAATTAAATAATTAAATAATATAAATTATACTCTATAAATACCCTTGATTTTCGTGCCAACCCTAACCCTAATTTTCTAATAACCTAGCTGCCACTCTCTCTGTTCATTCGATGGCCATTAAGCTCCCAATTTCATTTGCTAATTTCTTCCAATCCACTTTATAATTTTCGAAGCAATCAAAAGCGAATCGAAGAACTTTCCACAAGCTTTACATCCATACGGTCATGATCTTTTTTAGAGAAACAGAGTGGGAGAATTTCTCCCTGAAAGCAGTGATGGTCGGGCACAAATTCCGAGGTTATTGGAGGGCCGAGCTCGGCGCGAGGGCATGAGGTGGAAGCTCTGGAGGTGGCCTTCGTCGTGGAGTAGTTGGATCGGGTCCTAAACCCTACGGGTGGCGTGCGTTTTGTAAAGAAGAAGAAGGCTATGGGTTTACGGGTTCCTGATATCAACGAGGTAGAAGAAAGAAGGGGCGCGGCCCTGATTGGTCAAAACAATAATTAAGGTTTATAATTATCTATTTAAATATTCAAATCTTTAAATGATGATAACTTGACCAAATGAAATCGGAATTCAGAAATTTCAGATGCATTGGAATCGTCTTTCCAAGATCTACATCATGAAACAGACCAGATATGTAACGGAGCACCTTGAAAATTCAGACAAATCGATGTGGGATTTCTCGATTTAAAAATTAAAAATTATAATTTATATATATATATATATATATAAAGAGAGAGAGAGAGAGAGAGAAATAGATATATATTTATTTCTGTTTACATTGATTGTGATTGTGATTGTGATGATTCGTTGAATTATATTGTTGTATGTTAGAAATATAATCTTTAACATGTTGACATTAAAACATCATTTTTGTTAGTTCATGTTGTGTTAACATTAAAACATCATTTTTGTTAGTTCATGTTGTGTTAACATTAAAACACCATTTTTGATAGTTCATGTTGTATTAACATTAAAGCACCATTTTTGTTAGTTCATGTTACATTAGATTTAAAATATCACTTTGGTTAGAAATATTATGTTAGAATTAAAATTGCCATTTATGTTAAAATAAAAAAAATGTCATTTATGTTAGAGTTAAAAATTAACACTTATGGTAGAAATATGTTATGTAATTAAAATTAACATTTATGTTAGAAATATGTTATGTAATTACAATTAACATTTTTTGTTAGAAATATGTTATGTAAATAAAAAATAACCGTCTTGTTATAAAATGTTGCATTAGCAGAAAAATAACATATTTGTTATAAATGTTATGCACTAGAATTAAAATAACATTTTTGTTATAAATGTTATGCATTAGAGAAAAGTAACATTTTTGTTAGGAATTTGCTATGTAAATAAAAATAACATTTTTGTTAAGAAATGTATATTTAGATTAAAAATGTCAATTTAGTTAGAAATGTTTTATTAGGATAAAAAGAACATTTTGTTAGAAAATGTGTATTAAAATAAAAATAACATTTTGATAGAAAATGTACATTAGATTAAAAATAACATTTTGTTAGAAAATGTATATTTAGATTAAACATGTCATTTAGTTAAAAATGTTTATTTAGATTAAACATGTCATTTTTATTAGAAAGGTTTTACTAGAACAATAAAATCATTATTGTTAAACATGTTAGATTAGTATAAAAGTATCATTTTTATTAGAAATGTCATGTTAGATTAAAAATAACACTTTGATTACAAAATGTCTCATGAAACAAAATATTCATTTTTGTTATATAGAAAAGAGTTGAAATAAAGGATTATATTTTTATTGTCAATTGGTTACAATAAAAAGAGTTGAAATAAAAGATTATATTTTTAGTGTCAGTATATTACAATAAAAAGAGTTGAAATAAAAGATATACTTTTAGTGTCATTTTAGTTACAATAATAAGAAAGAAGTAACATGAAAGATTTTATTTTTATTGTTCTTGGTTTTTAATAAAAAGATTGAACATAAGAAAAATTACATTTTTGTTAAATAAATTGAGTTATAACAAAAATTACATTTTTGTTAAATAAATTTGAGTTATAACAAAATTGACATTTTTGGTTAGATAGACTTGGATTTGAGCAAAAACATTAATTTTGTCAAACTGGAATTCGCAACTTAAATGCCACTATCACTTGTAATCATTTTGTTAAACTAGATTTGTTAACAAAATGAAATTATCACTTTTAATCTTAAAGTTGAAACTAAAATATCGCTTTTGTCAAGTTATAAAAGTTGAAACTAAAAAAAATCACTTTTGTCAAGTTATAAAAGTTGAAATCAAAATACCACTTTTGTCAAGTTATAAAAGTTGAAATCAAAATATAACTTTTGTCAAAAGTAATAGTTGAAACAAAACTGGTCTTTTTGTCAAAATATAATTGTTGAAAACAAAATTGAACATTTTTGTCAAATTAGAATTGATGATACAAAAATGAACATTTTGACAAATTAGAATAGTTGAATTAGAAATATACATTTTTGTCAAAATATATTGGTAAAACAAAAATGTACACTTTGTCAAATTAAGATGGTTGAAAACAAAAAGGACATTTTTGTTAAATAGTTTTTGTTACAACAAAAGTATTCATTTTGTTAAATTATAATTGTTAACAATATGAATTACCACTTTTTATTCATTTTGTTAAACTAGAATTGTTAACAAAATGAAATTACCACCTTTAAATCATTTTGTTGAAATAGAATTGTCAACAAAATGAATATATCACTTTCTATACATTTTGTTGAAATATAATGTGTATGCAAATATAAGAATCAACTTTATTTGCAAAACATACATTAGAAATTGTATGATTGAAAAAAAAAGGGGAATCATTTTATTGCCACAACATACATTAGATTGTGTAGGTCAATTAAAGTGACATCCTTATATGTTAATGCATACATTAGAATTTGTATGCAATTTAAATAAATATTTTTATGTGTTAGGTTATACATTGAACAATATACAAATAAGATTATTTCTTTATGTGTTAAAGTTAAGAATATTTGCATACAAATAAAAGAAAATAGGAATTATCTTTTTATTTGTCATCAGCAATAAGGTCATGTGAATAAATTTCATTTTATTAGACATTGGAAATGTATAGGGAAATTATACGAGTAAATTACATTTTTATTCGGCATTAGAAATAAAATAGCATGTTTTGTTCATTATCATCAACATGTTAGCAGAACTAAAATTGGTTAAATTCATTAACCAATTATTTATTTATATGAACTGTTGTTGGCTGAAAACCCCACACGGGTATTGGGATGATATTTAACATACCCTAGTCCCAATATTTAGTTGTATGTTGATCGATAGATTGACAGGCTGCGATGAGCGTTATTATTTCATTTTAATGCTCACACAGTTGTAAAATTTCACTCTGGATGTTGAATGGATGGTTTGATGATTATATATCATTTGTTGTCATACACACACGATGTGTGAAATCCATATAACTGAATGGTAACTTATTGGGTCGCATTCCGATTCAGGATTTCTTTTAAATAAAGAATATTTTAAATAAAGCATATTTTGAATAGAAAAATAAAGGATATCGTAATATAAAGAACATTGTAATATAAATATTATTTTAAAGTAAAGAATATTGTAATATAAATAATATTTTATATAAAGAATCTTTTTATATAAAGTTTATTTTTAAATAACGAATATTTTAAAATAATATTCAATGAAGAATAAATTGATGATTTCTATGTCCGTTTTTTTTGGATGGACAAAAGACTAAAATATATTTCTATCGAAATGAACCAGTTATTGACTAGGATAAATCTTTTAAATTACGATTTAATGATGTCTTCTAATTAATTAATATTTAATTAGAATTAAATAAAAGAATTGGATTTTGGGTCGTCGTGGATGGTATCTTAAATAACACTGTTCTTAAAACCCTGTATAAAAAGAATAAATCTTTTAATTAAAATTATTAGAGTTCCAAATTATATTTAGTAATTGAAATAAAATGATATGTGAATTGGGTTTATCGTGAACTGTGTTTTAAACGACATTATTTCTTTAGCCCCATTTAACAGTGAAAATATAATTTAGAATTTATAAATCTTTTTATTAAGATTTAAAAGAAATTTTCCAAAGTCAAGTTTTCCAATTTAATATATTAAATTGGGATTGAGTGGAAATTCGATTTGGCAATAATCGAGATAGGCTTCTGTAAAAGAAGATTGTTATTATATATGGAATTTAAAAGGCTTTTCCGTTATTACATTTATATTATTAGTCTGATATGGAAATTTATATCGATTATATATTGATTTGATTTCTGTGAAAATTCCATATTTAACGGGAGATGATTTTGGGTTTATCGCAAACAATGTTTTTAAATGACATTGATTCTTTAAACCAGTTAAAGATAAGATTAATTTCCTAAAATAAATAATCATAAAGTAATGATTTTTGATATTAAAATAAAATTGGAATTTGATAAATCTTTAAAAATAAGATTAAAGAATAAATTTAAAAGAATTTATCTTTGATAAAATTAATGGGAACCTTTCCCTAATAAGATGAATATTTTATTAGAAGGATATTCTGAATTGGAATGAGGCGTATGATGTGTCTTTATAGCACTTGATTTTAAATATAAAAATACGCGAGTTATTCGGAAAGACCGGGTTTAACCCATTCTGAATAATTATTACGATGATTAAAGTCAAAGACATTGAAGACAGCGATTGAAGACCTGCGATCTTCACATCGAATTGATGACTACTAATGCCCGGCATTGGCTAGCTACCAGTAAAGGGTTAAAGTGGTAGTTTGTCCGGACGTACTTGTTGATTGTCCAGATATGCGAGCACCTCACTTCCGTATTGGACATAAGGGATGAGGAATAAGGTGTCTTCGGTTTCGTTCAGACCCAGAACAGACTTGTAAATGGATGTGTGTCTGAATTGAATATCATTCCATGTAAATTAAATCAATTTATATTTAATATATATCTGCGGTGGCGGAGAATTTATTCTCTTGCTTAACACCCTTCTTTGAGACGCACGACCTCAAAGGTTATATATTGGTAGTTATCAATCACATGGCGTGGATTGTCAATGTGGCACGCCAAGATGCAAATGATCGAGGCTTTTGTTGAAAAACGGAGCCTTGTGGATGATGATCAAAGCATAGCCTAATTCGGCATAGCTTTGTGTATAGCATGACTTTGCAAGCCTCACACCACGGTATGAGTCAAAAACGGAGCAAGGGAACGCAGGGAGTGCACACGTTTCTTTCTAGCTAGAAGTGGTGTCAGCGACTTACCAGCCCTGACATTTTACTTATGTGGATGATGGAATTTTCGAGGCCTCGGATTTATTGGTCGATAGTGACCATTTTATAGGTTTAATAGGACCGGGAAGCGTGTGTTCAGGAATTGCCAATCCACTAAATTATTTGCGGACCGACCCTGCAGTATCCAAGGGTTCGCCAGCGTCCGAATCCTGAGACATGGCTAGAGTGTCTTGAATCGGTAAGGAGATTGTTCCTAGCCTTGACTCATGATGGAAATCCAACTTTCAATACGACACCATGCAGTTTTGATTGTAGAACTAGTATGGCGACATAGTATATGGTAGCTATGCCAACTATGATTGATACATTATGATTGAAATGTTTTTGAAACATATATACACTAATAATAATATCAAATCCGGTTTTATCATATCAAGCATTTTTGACCATTATAAGGTAAAACTCTATCCTCCAGTTTGCGTTGCATTGTGTGATGGGACTTGAGTCTTATAATGGTTTCATTTTTCTAAAAAGCATTGCGTTTATTAACAAATTACTTTATTTAAATTATGCACTAGTAATCCAATGCAGTAAACCCGTTCCGCGTTAGCGGCATGGTCCTGTGATTAGCCTTCTTATTAGATAAGTTAAGTAAGATTTCTCGTACCAGTCCCATGACTGACCCGTAGTTTGTTTCACTTTGCAAACTCAGGTGCCCTCTTTTCCACACAGGCAGTCGAGTAGCTTATTTTGCAGATATATTGAGCAGGATTCTGGATCGAAGATTAGAGCTGTGTCCAGAGCATTGATAGTCTTCCACTGTGTTAATTTAATTGTTCTGTTGTATTGTATTACATTTATTGTAATTTTAATCTTCCGCTGTATTATTATTTAATGTACTCTGATATTTTGTACTCTGATGTAACATTATTATGATGTTTATAAATGTCTGTTATTATTTGTTCTGATGTGTTGTATTCCCAGAGTTGGCATATTCGGGTTTTTGAACGGTCTTAGTCGATTTAGCGATCGATTAGGTCCGGGCGAAATCCAGATCGTTAAATAAAATATATACTAGGATGCAGATGGTGCTTGGCAGCACCCGACACCCGTCGTCCACAGACCATGGACGACTTGTTTGTTTGTTTGATTGATTGTGTGATGTGGAATGGAAATAATTATTTTATAGTTAAAAATATAATTTTTAACGTGTATATGAATAAAATAAATATTTATAAACAAGTCGGACGATTTGTTCATGTACACACATGTAACAACCCGAAAATCTGGGCCAGTTTAAAATTTTTATTTTGGCAATTTTAGCGAGTTTTGATTATTTAAAATAGAATATTTTAAATAATATCGACGAGAAATTTATTTTGAATATAGAATTAGAACGTATATATTATACGCGTCGTCGTTAGAATATAAATATTTATATATAATTATAAATAGAATTGAAAATGGCGCGGTAGTTCGATAATTCGATTTCAAACTTCAAATGAATGTACCGGGTGCAAAACAATCCGGATTTTAGTGAAACCAAAAATAATGGAATCTAATAGTGAATATCTTTCCAACGAATCCGAAAAATCAAGATTTCATATCGGGAATCAAAAGATATGTCCAGTTGAAAATTCTGAATAGTCGCTATGGAATTCAGGCCCTTAAAAATGGACATTTTGCAAACGACCTCGGATTTCGACGAAACCAGTTTTGTTGGGTCCGGGATGTAAAGTTATTGCTAGGTTTCAAATTTCATAATTTTTCGAATCAATATGTGAGCGTGGCAAAAGAAAACGCGTTTGACCGGTTTCAGTTGATTTTAATCGACTGGAAATTGGTCATTTTTCAAACGGTCTCAGAATTCGACGAAACTAGTTTTGTTAGGACTGTATCGTCAATACGAAGCTAGAAAATATTTTTCTGGAATTTTTCTAGTTAGTATGTGACCCCGGTAATTTGAAATGTACGTTTAAAATTCAATATAGTGATTTAAAATGTAAATTCAACGGAAACTGATTCAAACGACCAAATCAGCCTACGATACATATCCCATTGTGTTCGGAATGGGGGTAAAACGCTATGGGCGGCAGGCAGTGGGCCTCGTTTAGAGGTCGTATGTAAAAGTCAACTTTTAGGGATTAAATAAATAAAAAAAAAAAAAATTAAAACTACCTCCCCTTAAATCCTCCTGGCCCCCCCCCCCTTCTGAAATTCATTTCGAGATAAACAGAAAAAAAAAATAACCCCAAGCATCAGAACCCGTCGCCCCCCTCCCACTTTCACACCGCCGCGCCAATCAACGCGCCCCCCCCCTCGTTCGCCCTCATATCCTTCGTCTGCCCCCTCTCTCCCTCTCGCCTGAGAAGACTGCATGCCCCCCCTTCCCCAAATCGAGATCCGCCGCCTGAAGGGCTTCCCCGACCACCGACGCTTCGATTCAGCACCTCCCCGGCCTCTGAGCAGTCCGTTTACCTCGCGCAACTCCCCCTCTTTTATTCCAGCATTCAATGTGAGTTTTTTTTTCTATTTGTTTTTACTTATAAAGTTTATATTTTTACTTTCATAAAGATTTCATTTTTAAAGAAAACAAAAGGCTTGGATTTTTGAAACCAAAAAGACGAGGTTTTGTTCGAGAAAAAGGCGAGGGTTTTAAATAGAAAAAAAGGTGAGGTTTTTAAAATAGAAGAGACAAGCTTTTTGAAATTATAAAAAAAATTTAATTTTTAAATATGATAGCATATGAAAGATACGATCTTTAAACGATGGAAGATACAATTTTGATAAAATAGAAAGTTGAATTTTTATAATATAGAAAAGTTAAAAATATGATTTTTATAAAGTATTAAAAATATGATTTTTATATTTTTAAAGTATTAAAAATATAGTCTTTACTATATAGATGATGTCAAAATATGATTTTTGTTTAAGTAAACAATTAAAAATATAAATTTTACATGATAGGAATATTAAAAATATGATCTTTATATGTGTAGAAAAATAAAAATGAGATTTTTATAAAGATGAAATCTTTAAATTTGAAAAGGCGAAATCTTTATTTTTATAAAGTTGAAAGCTTTATTTTAATAAAGGCGAAATCTATATGTTTATAAAGGCGGAAACTTTATATAGAGGATAGCGTGATAAAATTCGATTTTTATATATTGAATAACGAAGTAAAAATTCGATTTTTATATATTGAATAGCGAAAGAAAAATATGATTTTTATATATAGAACTTCGAAAGAAAAATTCAATTTTTATATATAGAACTTCGAAAGAAAAATTCAATTTTTATATATAGAACTTCGAAATAAAAATGTGATTTTTATATATTTAACTTCGAAATAAAAATGTGATTTTTATATATTGAATAGCAAACTAAAAATTCGATTTTTACATATGTAGTGGCTACGGGCAACGAAGGTAACAAAAAGAGCGAGAATGGCGGAGACTTCTGCAAAAGAAGAGTCAAGATGCTTGGATAGCTATATGTGAGAATTTCTCACTCAAATTCTACTTTTCTAGTTATATATATATATATACTAGGATGCAGACGGTGCTTATTAGAAGCACCCGACACCCGTCCACAGACCATGGACTTGTTTGATTGGTTGTGTAGTTGGTTAGATTATTTGATTTGGATTGGATTGTTTTGGTGAAATTGAAATTGATATGATTGATGTGTGAATGGCGTGGGCCTTCACTAGACCGGGGATAAGGCTAGGCCTCGTCCCGTTTCTAGTATCGTGCCGTTATGCTGCCGAAATTTTCTAAAATATGTTAGAAAATAAAAATATCATTTTATTGTGTAAATGAATAATAGAAGTTCATATGTTGGAATAAAATGTTTTATCGTTAAAAATATAATTTTTAACGTGAATATGAATATAGTGAAAGTGAATAAAATAAAATATTCATTTACAAACCGGACGGTTTGTTTATGTACACCTATTTGAATGACATTGATTGGGACGATAAATTTTACACATCGCCCAATAGCACAAATAAAATATGTGTTTCATTGTTTGAAACCCCACACGGGTGTTGGGATGAAATTTGAAGTTCACTCATCCTGATTGATTAAATATGTCGATCGATTGATTGACAGGCTGTTATAAGCGTTAGATATCTATATTTGATGCTTATACAGTGTAGTGCACTTTGGTTGATGGTTGATTATTTTTCAGTGCTATTATACATGTGTTGTAGAAAATCCATATAATTAACATTATATGGTAATTGATTGGGCCTCATTCCAGTTTTGAAAAAGAAATATTTGAAATAGAATATTTGAAAATAGGAATATATGAAGCCGTGTTGATTAGATTGACGCCATTTTGACGTGAACGATATTTATATCGATTTTAAACGATTTCGAAATGAATTGAATTGAAAATGATTTCGAAATGAATTGAATTGAAAACGATTTCGAAATGAATTGGATTGAAAACGATTTCGAAATGAAATGAATTGAAAACGATTTCGAAATGAATTGAATTGAAAACGATTTCGAAATGAATTGGATTGAAAACGATTTCGAAATGAATTGAATTGAAAACGATTTCGAAATGAATTGAATTGAAAACGATTTCGAAATGAATTGAATTGAAAACGATTTCGAAATGAATTGAATTGAAAACGATTTCGAAATGAATTGAATTGAAAACGATTTCGAAATGAATTGAATTGAAAACGATTTCGAAATGAATTGAATTGAAAACGATTTCGAAATGAATTGAATTGAAAACGATTTCGAAATGAATTGAATTGAAAACGATTTCGAAATGAAATGAATTGAAAACGATTTCGAAATGAATTGAATTGAAAACGATTTCGAAATGAATTGAATTGAAAACGATTTCGAAATGAAATGAATTGAAAACGATTTCGAAATGAATTGAATTGAAAACGATTTCGAAATGAATTGAATTGAAAACGATTTCGAAATGAATTGAATTGAAAACGATTTCGAAATGAATTGAATTGAAAACGATTTCGAAATGAATTGAATTGAAAACGATTTCGAAATGAATTGAATTGAAAACGATTTCGAAATGAATTGAATTGAAAACGATTTCGAAATGAAATGAATTGAAAACGATTTCGAAATGAATTGAATTGAAAACGATTTCGAAATGAATTGAGTTGAAAACGATTTCGAAATAAATTGAATTGAAAACAAATTCGAATTGAATTGAAAGCGAATTGAAATGAATTCAAATTGAATTGAATAGAAATGAATTTTGAAACGAATTTATAAAGAAGAATTCAATTTTGATTTGAATTGAAATGGAAGTTGAGATTGCTTTTGAAACGAATATTAAAACTATTTATATAATTCATTTTAAATAGAAATCGACGAAATATATATTATATATATTATATATATAATATAATGGCCTGAATAGAACGCGCCGCGCCGCGGCAGTTCGCGAATTTCGACCATTGATTTCAAACGGACATTGCGGGAGATCCGACCGTCGGATTCTCCTAAAACCGGAACCGTTGGGTTCGTATCGAAAAGAGCTTTCTAACGAATATTAGAAATTAGAAATCTAACGGTTGGATTTGGAATTATGTCCAAATCAAATTTGAAAAAGGTCGCTGTAAGTGCAGTTCGATGGCCATTGGTGGAAGTCGACTGTACGGGCCTTGATAAAATTATTAAAAATAGTAATAATTTGTGTAAAATCATAAGAAATGATTTAGAAAGTATTGGGATGAAAAACTCCATATTTGAAAAGATAAAAATAGTTTTTATCAAAATGAACCAGTTTTGAACTAGAATTATAATTCTATTTATTTTTAAATAAATAAATTGAATTTGAAAAGGGTTTTAAAAATAACCAAAATTTCCAATGATTGCATTGGAGTGGATTTGAATCGAAATTGTCTTCGGGATATTTCGATGTTGGAATTCGTGATTATACAGATGTGTTATGGAAATTTGAAAGATTCATATTTATATCGTTATTTCCAATACGACATTTGTTAATCGTAGAATTCGATATTGAATATAAGCCGATATATTTTCTATTCAGAGCCTTGTATTGAATATCGAATGTGATTTGGGTTTGTCGTGAATGGTGTCTTCACTAACACTGTTCTTGAACCCAGTTGAGAAATGATTAAATCTTTTTATTTAGATTTAATGAAGTGTACCAATTAAATGATATTTAATTGGAATTAAATAGATATAGATTTTTGGGTTTATCGTGAACAGTGTTTTAAATAACACTCGTTCTTTAACCCGATAATTAATGAATGTGATTTTGGGTTTATCGTGAACCGTGTTTTAAATGACACTGATTCTTTAACCCAGTCGAAGATTAAAACTAAGTGGAGTTTTAATGAATCTTTAATTAGATTGAAATAATCGAAATGGAGTATCACCAGTTTTGCTCCAGGCGATAGTTAAATCTTTAATTAGATTTGAACGTGAAATGGTAATTGAATTTACCGATAACACCGTGGTGTTAGATATGAAGTATAACCAGTTTTACTTCATGGGATGAATAGGTTGGGATTGGGAAATCAAAACAAATGATTACTTCGGTAAGGTTCGTTAATCCCGACGAGTTTGAATTGATATTCAAAAATAGATTAAAGAATAAATTTAAAGAATTTATCTTGGATAAAATTAATGGGAACTTTTCCCAAAGTATAGGAATATTTGAATAGAAGAATATTCTGAATTGGAATGAGGCGTATGTTGTGTTTGTGTAACACTTTTATAATATATACGCGAGTTATTCAGAAAGACCGGGTTTATCCCATTCTGAATAACTGATTCGACGTGGTGTCGAAGATGAAGACGGTGGTCGAAGACCGGAAGTCTTCACGTCGTTTGGGTGATTACTGATGATCTTGATTGGGCTGTACACCCAAGAAGATGGAAACAGTTTGTGATCGTCCAGACGTACTTGGAGATCGATGGATATGCGAGGTACTAGGTGCCTCCGGTTTCGTTCAGACCCAGAACGGACTTGTAAATGGACTGTGTGTCTGACATTGGATTTTAGTCTGTGTGATTGATCTCTATTAAATATATATCTGTTTGGCGGCGGAGAATTTATTCTCTTGCTTAACGCCCTTCTCTGAGACGTACGAGCTCAGGGGTTATATATTGATGGATATCAAACGCATGGAGTGAATTGCCTGTGTGGCATGCCTAAGTGGCAATTGATCGAGGCTTCTGTTGAAAAGCAAAGTCTCGTGGTGATGATCAAAGCACAGCCTGTGTGGCACAGCTTTGTGTAACGTGAATTCGCGAGCCTCACACCCGGTTGTGAACCAAAAACGGGAGAGGACATCAGGGAGGACTTGCGTTTCTTTCTAGCTAGGAGTGGCGTCAGTGGTTTTACACGCCCTGACGAGTTTGACTTATGTGGTTGTTGCTGTTGCGAGGCGCCTCGGTTATATCGGTTTCGGCCGATGCATTCTGGTCGGCGGATGGACCAGACTTACACCCCATAGGGTGGGGAAACGTAGTGTTCAGGCATAATAATCCACATCGGTGGACCGGCCCTGACGATCTAAAGGGTTGATGCGTTCTGATCCTGAGGGGCGGGCTAGAGCGTCTCGAATCGGTTGAGGACTATCTTTTGCCTCGGTTCATAGATGGAAATCCAATTTCCCAATACGTGACATTTGCGGTTTTAATTGTAAAACTAGTATGGCGACATGATATATGGTACCCATGCCGCCTATGATTGATACTTATGATTTGAAGTTGTTTTATACACTATGCACTTATTATAGTATCAAATAATCTGTTTTAAACGTATCAAGCATTCTTTGGCTGTTATAAGGGAAAACCCTATCCTCGACTGCGTTGCATTGTGTGATGGGACCTGGGTCTTATAACAGCTTCATTTTTCTTTATTTAGCATTGCGCTGTTTGTTTTATGCACTGGTATTCTTGGGAGGAAACCCGTTCCGTGTTATACGGCGTGGTCCCTTGATTTACCTAATGATTTAAAATAAAGATTAATAATTGTTTTAGTTCTCACACCAGTCACATGACTGACCTGGAGTTTATTGTTTTAACCTAAACTCTGGGTGCCCCTATTTTCCACGGGCAGCTAGTAGTTTTGGTTTTGCAGATTTATATTCACAGGATCCTGGTTTACAGCTGGAATGATATCCGGAAAGCTTTGTATCCGTATATCTCTTCTAGTGTGTATTGTATTATTTTCCGCTGCTATGTATTTAAATGTAATTTAAATCTCTGATATTTCTGTGTAATATTTATTTGTTTATACTCTGTATATTCTTGTAATCTGGTGCATTGTTGTAATATACAATGAAATGTTCTTTTGTATGCGTTCTGTTTTGTCGTGTTCTCAAACGATAGGGCGTTTCGAACGGTCTGGGTCGGTTTAGCGACTGGTTCGGACCGAGCGAAATTCCTGCTCGTCACAGTTGGTATCAGAGCTTTGGTTTACAAAGCTCAGAGAATAAGGCACATTAGAACCATACGAAAGAATTCATCAGATATTGGGTTAGTAATATCCAATTAGAATGACTCGTTAGAGATGGGATCAGTAGTATCCTAGAACGAGTGTGAAGAGTATATTTTTAAAGTAAAAGCAAATTTAGTTTTGAAAATCTAAATCAATTATTCGTATTTGATTATTTATTTGCATTGATTTGGACAGTCCAGTATATAAAGAATTTGCATATACGCCTTGCAAACGTATATTCAAAGTTTTAATATATTGGATAGATATAGCATCACACTCTAGTCGCCCGAAGATGATATTAATGATGGTGCATCATCATCAGCATTTATATTCGAGTGTCGAAGGTGTGATATCTATATATTTCCTATTGACTGGTGTGAGAACCAAAAACTATATAGGATCTATTGTTGTGATTTGGCACCAAAAATCTGATTTTTGTATATGTATCAAAATTATGAATTTGAAACTCTAATTCACTAATTGATTGATGTTTGTGTTGTTTGTTCATTTGTTTGCTAATTTTGAACCATTTAGCCTAATTGAATCAAATATTGAATTGTATTGAAAATTGGTCGCATTTGTTTGCATATACATATATATCATTGAACAGGTCATAGCAAGGAGGCTAGAGCAGAGAATAAAATTTGTTTGCCCGACAAATAGGTACATGTTTACTACATAATTTCCTGTTTTGTTTGGGTGATGATGATTTTGTGAGCCTATTGGCTAGCCGCTTGGCTTTTTCTTTTTCTTTTTGAGATCTGAAGGACCGGGGAAGCTATTTGAAATTCCCCGATGCTCCCGGTGCAGGGGAGGTTATGGCGAAATTTTTCAAAAATTTAGGGTGTTAGCCAAATTTTTGAAATTTTGAAAATTCTCGGAAACTGAAAAGTTAGAGAAGGGAAGCCAGATTGAATGTAGAGTTGGATGATCAAACCACTTTCGACTTTGCTCCTTTTCGGGGACGAAAAGTTTTAAGTGGGGGAGATTGTAACAACCCGAAAATCTGGGCCAGTTTAAAATTTTTATTTTGGCAATTTTAGCGAGTTTTGATTATTTAAAATAGAATATTTTAAATAATATCGACGAGAAATTTATTTTGAATATAGAATTAGAACGTATATATTATACGCGTCGTCGTTAGAATATAAATATTTATATATAATTATAAATAGAATTGAAAATGGCGCGGTAGTTCGATAATTCGATTTCAAACTTCAAATGAATGTACCGGGTGCAAAACAATCCGGATTTTAGTGAAACCAAAAATAATGGAATCTAATAGTGAATATCTTTCCAACGAATCCGAAAAATCAAGATTTCATATCGGGAATCAAAAGATATGTCCAGTTGAAAATTCTGAATAGTCGCTATGGAATTCAGGCCCTTAAAAATGGACATTTTGCAAACGACCTCGGATTTCGACGAAACCAGTTTTGTTGGGTCCGGGATGTAAAGTTATTGCTAGGTTTCAAATTTCATAATTTTTCGAATCAATATGTGAGCGTGGCAAAAGAAAACGCGTTTGACCGGTTTCAGTTGATTTTAATCGACTGGAAATTGGTCATTTTTCAAACGGTCTCAGAATTCGACGAAACTAGTTTTGTTAGGACTGTATCGTCAATACGAAGCTAGAAAATATTTTTCTGGAATTTTTCTAGTTAGTATGTGACCCCGGTAATTTGAAATGTACGTTTAAAATTCAATATAGTGATTTAAAATGTAAATTCAACGGAAACTGATTCAAACGACCAAATCAGCCTACGATACATATCCCATTGTGTTCGGAATGGGGGTAAAACGCTATGGGCGGCAGGCAGTGGGCCTCGTTTAGAGGTCGTATGTAAAAGTCAACTTTTAGGGATTAAATAAATAAAAAAAAATTTAAAACTACCTCCCCTTAAATCCTCCTGCCCCCCCCCCCCCTTCTGAAATTCATTTCGAGATAAACAGAAAAAAAAAAACCCCAAGCATCAGAACCCGTCGCCCCCCTCCCACTTTCACACCGCCGCGCCAATCAACGCGCCCCCCCCTCGTTCGCCCTCATATCCTTCGTCTGCCCCCTCTCTCCCTCTCGCCTGAGAAGACCGCATGCCCCCCCCCCTCCCCAAATCGAGATCCGCCGCCTGAAGGGCTTCCCCGACCACCGACGCTTCGATTCAGCACCTCCCCGGCCTCTGAGCAGTCCGTTTACCTCGCGCAACTCCCCCTCTTTTATTCCAGCATTCAATGTGAGTTTTTTTTTCTATTTGTTTTTACTTATAAAGTTTATATTTTTACTTTCATAAAGATTTCATTTTTAAAGAAAACAAAAGGCTTGGATTTTTGAAACCAAAAAGACGAGGTTTTGTTCGAGAAAAAGGCGAGGGTTTTAAATAGAAAAAAAGGTGAGGTTTTTAAAATAGAAGAGACAAGCTTTTTGAAATTATAAAAAAAATTTAATTTTTAAATATGATAGCATATGAAAGATACGATCTTTAAACGATGGAAGATACAATTTTGATAAAATAGAAAGTTGAATTTTTATAATATAGAAAAGTTAAAAATATGATTTTTATAAAGTATTAAAAATATGATTTTTATATTTTTAAAGTATTAAAAATATAGTCTTTACTATATAGATGATGTCAAAATATGATTTTTGTTTAAGTAAACAATTAAAAATATAAATTTTACATGATAGGAATATTAAAAATATGATCTTTATATGTGTAGAAAAATAAAAATGAGATTTTTATAAAGATGAAATCTTTAAATTTGAAAAGGCGAAATCTTTATTTTTATAAAGTTGAAAGCTTTATTTTAATAAAGGCGAAATCTATATGTTTATAAAGGCGGAAACTTTATATAGAGGATAGCGTGATAAAATTCGATTTTTATATATTGAATAACGAAGTAAAAATTCGATTTTTATATATTGAATAGCGAAAGAAAAATATGATTTTTATATATAGAACTTCAAAAGAAAAATTCAATTTTTATATATAGAACTTCGAAAGAAAAATTCAATTTTTATATATAGAACTTCGAAATAAAAATGTGATTTTTATATATTTAACTTCGAAATAAAAATGTGATTTTTATATATTGAATAGCGAAGTAAAAATTCGATTTTTACATATGTAGTGGCTACGGGCAACGAAGGTAACAAAAAGAGCGAGAATGGCGGAGACTTCTGCAAAAGAAGAGTCAAGATGCTTGGATAGCTATATGTGAGAATTTCTCACTCAAATTCTACTTTTCTAGTTATATATATATATACTAGGATGCAGACGGTGCTTATTAGAAGCACCCGACACCCGTCCACAGACCATGGACTTGTTTGATTGGTTGTGTAGTTGGTTAGATTATTTGATTTGGATTGGATTGTTTTGGTGAAATTGAAATTGATATGATTGATGTGTGAATGGTGTGGGCCTTCACTAGACCGGGGATAAGGCTAGGCCTCGTCCCGTTTCTAGTATCGTGCCGTTATGCTGCCGAAATTTTCTAAAATATGTTAGAAAATAAAAATATCATTTTATTGTGTAAATGAATAATAGAAGTTCATATGTTGGAATAAAATGTTTTATCGTTAAAAATATAATTTTTAACGTGAATATGAATATAGTGAAAGTGAATAAAATAAAATATTCATTTACAAACCGGACGGTTTGTTTATGTACACCTATTTGAATGACATTGATTGGGACGATAAATTTTACACATCGCCCAATAGCACAAATAAAATATGTGTTTCATTGTTTGAAACCCCACACGGGTGTTGGGATGAAATTTGAAGTTCACTCATCCTGATTGATTAAATATGTCGATCGATTGATTGACAGGCTGTTATAAGCGTTAGATATCTATATTTGATGCTTATACAGTGTAGTGCACTTTGGTTGATGGTTGATTATTTTTCAGTGCTATTATACATGTGTTGTAGAAAATCCATATAATTAACATTATATGGTAATTGATTGGGCCTCATTCCAGTTTTGAAAAAGAAATATTTGAAATAGAATATTTGAAAATAGGAATATATGAAGCCGTGTTGATTAGATTGACGCCATTTTGACGTGAACGATATTTATATCGATTTTAAACGATTTCGAAATGAATTGAATTGAAAACGATTTCGAAATGAATTGAATTGAAAACGATTTCGAAATGAATTGGATTGAAAACGATTTCGAAATGAAATGAATTGAAAACGATTTCGAAATGAATTGAATTGAAAACGATTTCGAAATGAATTGGATTGAAAACGATTTCGAAATGAATTGAATTGAAAACGATTTCGAAATGAATTGAATTGAAAACGATTTCGAAATGAATTGAATTGAAAACGATTTCGAAATGAATTGAATTGAAAACGATTTCGAAATGAATTGAATTGAAAACGATTTCGAAATGAATTGAATTGAAAACGATTTCGAAATGAATTGAATTGAAAACGATTTCGAAATGAATTGAATTGAAAACGATTTCGAAATGAATTGAATTGAAAACGATTTTGAAATGAATTGAATTGAAAACGATTTCGAAATGAATTGAATTGAAAACGATTTCGAAATGAAATGAATTGAAAACGATTTCGAAATGAATTGAATTGAAAACGATTTCGAAATGAATTGAATTGAAAACGATTTCGAAATGAATTGAATTGAAAACGATTTCGAAATGAATTGAATTGAAAACGATTTCGAAATGAATTGAATTGAAAACGATTTCGAAATGAATTGAATTGAAAACGATTTCGAAATGAATTGAATTGAAAACGATTTCGAAATGAATTGAATTGAAAACGATTTCGAAATGAAATGAATTGAAAACGATTTCGAAATGAATTGAATTGAAAACGATTTCGAAATGAATTGAGTTGAAAACGATTTCGAAATAAATTGAATTGAAAACAAATTCGAATTGAATTGAAAGCGAATTGAAATGAATTCAAATTGAATTGAATAGAAATGAATTTTGAAACGAATTTATAAAGAAGAATTCAATTTTGATTTGAATTGAAATGGAAGTTGAGATTGCTTTTGAAACGAATATTAAAACTATTTATATAATTCGTTTTAAATAGAAATCGATGAAATATATATTATATATATTATATATATAATATAATGGCCTGAATAGAACGCGCCGCGCCGCGGCAGTTCGCGAATTTCGACCATTGATTTCAAACGGACATTGCGGGAGATCCGACCGTCGGATTCTCCTAAAACCGGAACCGTTGGGTTCGTATCGAAAAGAGCTTTCTAACGAATATTAGAAATTAGAAATCTAACGGTTGGATTTGGAATTATGTCCAAATCAAATTTGAAAAAGGTCGCTGTAAGTGCAGTTCGATGGCCATTGGTGGAAGTCGACTGTACGGGCCTTGATAAAATTATTAAAAATAGTAATAATTTGTGTAAAATCATAAGAAATGATTTAGAAAGTATTGGGATGAAAAACTCCATATTTGAAAAGATAAAAATAGTTTTTATCAAAATGAACTAGTTTTGAACTAGAATTATAATTCTATTTATTTTTAAATAAATAAATTGAATTTGAAAAGGGTTTTAAAAATAACCAAAATTTCCAATGATTGCATTGGAGTGGATTTGAATCGAAATTGTCTTCGGGATATTTCGATGTTGGAATTCGTGATTATACAGATGTGTTATGGAAATTTGAAAGATTCATATTTATATCGTTATTTCCAATACGACATTTGTTAATCGTAGAATTCGATATTGAATATAAGCCGATATATTTTCTATTCAGAGCCTTGTATTGAATATCGAATGTGATTTGGGTTTGTCGTGAATGGTGTCTTCACTAACACTGTTCTTGAACCCAGTTGAGAAATGATTAAATCTTTTTATTTAGATTTAATGAAGTGTACCAATTAAATGATATTTAATTGGAATTAAATAGATATTGATTTTTGGGTTTATCGTGAACAGTGTTTTAAATAACACTCGTTCTTTAACCCGATAATTAATGAATGTGATTTTGGGTTTATCGTGAACCGTGTTTTAAATGACACTGATTCTTTAACCCAGTCGAAGATTAAAACTAAGTGGAGTTTTAATGAATCTTTAATTAGATTGAAATAATCGAAATGGAGTATCACCAGTTTTGCTCCAGGCGATAGTTAAATCTTTAATTAGATTTGAACGTGAAATGGTAATTGAATTTACCGATAACACCGTGGTGTTAGATATGAAGTATAACCAGTTTTACTTCATGGGATGAATAGGTTGGGATTGGGAAATCAAAACAAATGATTACTTCGGTAAGGTTCGTTAATCCCGACGAGTTTGAATTGATATTCAAAAATAGATTAAAGAATAAATTTAAAGAATTTATCTTGGATAAAATTAATGGGAACTTTTCCCAAAGTATAGGAATATTTGAATAGAAGAATATTCTGAATTGGAATGAGGCGTATGTTGTGTTTGTGTAACACTTTTATAATATATACGCGAGTTATTCAGAAAGACCGGGTTTATCCCATTCTGAATAACTGATTCGACGTGGTGTCGAAGATGAAGACGGTGGTCGAAGACCGGAAGTCTTCACGTCGTTTGGGTGATTACTGATGATCTTGATTGGGCTGTACACCCAAGAAGATGGAAACAGTTTGTGATCGTCCAGACGTACTTGGAGATCGATGGATATGCGAGGTACTAGGTGCCTCCGGTTTCGTTCAGACCCAGAACGGACTTGTAAATGGACTGTGTGTCTGACATTGGATTTTAGTCTGTGTGATTGATCTCTATTAAATATATATCTGTTTGGCGGCGGAGAATTTATTCTCTTGCTTAACGCCCTTCTCTGAGACGTACGAGCTCAGGGGTTATATATTGATGGATATCAAACGCATGGAGTGAATTGCCTGTGTGGCATGCCTAAGTGGCAATTGATCGAGGCTTCTGTTGAAAAGCAAAGTCTCGTGGTGATGATCAAAGCACAGCCTGTGTGGCACAGCTTTGTGTAACGTGAATTCGCGAGCCTCACACCCGGTTGTGAACCAAAAACGGGAGAGGACATCAGGGAGGACTTGCGTTTCTTTCTAGCTAGGAGTGGCGTCAGTGGTTTTACACGCCCTAACGAGTTTGACTTATGTGGTTGTTGCTGTTGCGAGGCGCCTCGGTTATATCGGTTTCGGCCGATGCATTCTGGTCGGCGGACGGACCAGACTCACACCCCATAGGGTGGGGAAACGTAGTGTTCAGGCATAATAATCCACATCGGTGGACCGGCCCTGACGATCTAAAGGGTTGATGCGTTCTGATCCTGAGGGGCGGGCTAGAGCGTCTCGAATCGGTTGAGGACTATCTTTTGCCTCGGTTCATAGATGGAAATCCAATTTCCCAATACGTGACATTTGCGGTTTTAATTGTAAAACTAGTATGGCGACATGATATATGGTACCCATGCCGCCTATGATTGATACTTATGATTTGAAGTTGTTTTATACACTATGCACTTATTATAGTATCAAATAATCTGTTTTAAACGTATCAAGCATTCTTTGGCTGTTATAAGGGAAAACCCTATCCTCGACTGCGTTGCATTGTGTGATGGGACCTGGGTCTTATAACAGCTTCATTTTTCTTTATTTAGCATTGCGCTGTTTGTTTTATGCACTGGTATTCTTGGGAGGAAACCCGTTCCGTGTTATACGGCGTGGTCCCTTGATTTACCTAATGATTTAAAATAAAGATTAATAACTGTTTTAGTTCTCACACCAGTCACATGACTGACCTGGAGTTTATTGTTTTAACCTAAACTCTGGGTGCCCCTATTTTCCACGGGCAGCTAGTAGTTTTGGTTTTGCAGATTTATATTCACAGGATCCTGGTTTACAGCTGGAATGATATCCGGAAAGCTTTGTATCCGTATATCTCTTCTAGTGTGTATTGTATTATTTTCCGCTGCTATGTATTTAAATGTAATTTAAATCTCTGATATTTCTGTGTAATATTTATTTGTTTATACTCTGTATATTCTTGTAATCTGGTGCATTGTTGTAATATACAATGAAATGTTCTTTTGTATGCGTTCTGTTTTGTCGTGTTCTCAAAGGATAGGGCGTTTCGAACGGTCTGGGTCGGTTTAGCGACTGGTTCGGACCGAGCGAAATTCCTGCTCGTCACAACACATTTGACTGATATTGATTGGGACGATAAATTTTACACATTGCTTAACTACACAAATAAAATTCATTATTTGTTGATTGAAACCCCACACGGGTATTAGGATGATATTGGACATACACTAATCCCAATAGTTAGTTGTATGTCAATCGATTGGTTGACAAGCCGTGTAAGCATTGAATATTTATATTTAATGCTTATGTAGTGTGGAATGTACTCTGGATGATGGTTGATTGTGTTTGATTATTATTGTGTACATGAGTTGTACGAAATCCATATAATGACATTATATGGTAATTAACTATGTCTGATTCCAGTTCAGAAAGAATAAATATTTTAAAATAATGATTATTTTAAAATAATGAATATTTTTAAATAATATTCAGTAATGGATCAAAATATGATTTTGATGTCCGATTTGGGATGGACACGAAAATATTTAAATGTATAAAGCCGTGTTGATTAGATTGACGCCATTTTGACGTGAACGATATTTATATCGATTTTATTCATTTTTATAATGAATATCGAAAAGGATTCAAAATCTAATGTTTTGAAAATATTATCATTTATATATCGATGATATGGAATATTCAGTTTTGATTTGAAATTGAATATGAAGTTGAAATCGTTTTGAAAATGAATTTAAAATGATTTATAAAATACATTTTAAATGGAAATAGACGAAATATATTATATATATATTTATATATAATGGCCTGAATAGAACGCACCGCGGCAGTTTGCGAATTTCGACAATTAACTTCGAACGGACATTACGGGAGATCCGACCGTCGGATTCTCCTAAAACCGGAATGTTGGGTTCGTATCGAAAAGAGCTTTCCAAAGAATATTAGAGATTTGAAATCTAACGGCTGCATTTGGAATTATGTCCAAATCAAATTTGGAAAAGGTCGCTATAAGTAAAGTTCGATGGTCGTTTATGGAAATCGACTGTACGGGCCTTGATAAAATTATTAAAAATATCAATAATTTGTGTAAAATCATATTAAATGATTTGGAAAGAGTTAGGATGAAAAAATCCATATTTGAAAGGATAAAAATATATATTGATTTGTTTTCCATGAAGATTCCATAATTAATGGAATGTGATTTGGGTTTATCGTGAACTGTGTTTTAAATGACATTTGTTCTTTAACCTAGTTAAAGGCAGGATTACATATCTGTCATTGGATTTCGAACTGTATGGTTGATCTCCGCTAAATATATATCTGTTTGATGGTGGAGAATTTATTCTCTTGCTTAACACCATTCTCTAAGACGTACGAGCTTAGAGATTATATATCGGCAGAAATCAATGGTACGGTGTAGATTGTCGATGTGACATGTTTGTGTTTCCAAAGTTAATAATTATTAATATTGATTTTTGGGAAGATCAAAACTAAGTGGAGTTTTAATGAATCTTTAATTAGATTGAAATGTGAATTGATAATTTAAATTATCAAATTTGGGAAATGATCGAGAGTGGAGTATCACCAGTTTTGCTCCAAGCGATAGTTAAATCTTTAATTAGATTTGAATGGGAAATGGTAATTAAATTTACCGATAACACCGTGGTGTTAGATATGGAGTACAACCAGTTTTGCTCCATGAGATTAATAGGTTGGGATTGGGAAATAAAATAAATAATTACTTCGGGGTAGTTCGCTAATCCTGACTAGTTTGGAAACCTTAATATGGTTTGAAATGATATCCAAAGGAAGATTAAAGAATAAATTTAAAAGAATTTATCTTTGATAAAATTAATGGGAACCTATTCCCTAATGATCTGAATATTTGAATATAAGAATATTCAGAATTGGAATGAGGCGTATGTGTGTTTTTATATCACTTGTTTATTATATACGCGAGTTATTCAGAAAGGCCGGGTTTATACCCATTCTGAATAACTGATTCGAAGATAAGTCGACGATGAAGATGTTGGTTGAAGACCGGATGTCTTCACATCATTTGGATGATTATTGATGTCTTGATTGGGCTGTACACCCAAGACGAGGTAATAAGTGGTGATCGTCCAGACGTACATGGAGATCGACTGGATATGTGAGGGGCCTCTCTCCTGTATTGGACATACGGGACGAGGAATAAGGTGCCTTCGGTTTTGGTCAGACCCAGAACGAACTTGTAAATGGATTGTGTGTCTGAGGAGAATTTATTCTCTTTCTTAACGCCCTTCTTTGAGACGTACGAGCTCCGAGGTTATATATCGATAGATATCAGTCGCATGGCATGAATTACCTGTGTGGCATGCTGAGATGCAAATGGTCAAGGCTTCTGTTGAAAAGCAGAGTCTTGTGGTTGATGATCAAAGCACGGCTTTAATATAGCATAACTTTGTGTATAGCATTAATTCGAGAGCCTCACGCCTCGGTATGAGTCAAAAACGGGATAAGGAAATGTAGTGAGTGCATGGCGTTTCTTTCGATCCATGGGTAGTGTCAGCGTTTTGTAAGCCCTGACATTTATATACTTTTACCTCTGTGGTTGTTGGAATGTGAGGCGCCTCGATTATATCGGTCTCTACGGAGCCGATGGATAGGTCCTATAGGACCGGGAAATGTATGTTCAGGAATTGCCAATCCTCAAACGTAAGGGAGGACCAGCACTGCAGGATCCAGGGGTTACCCAGAGTGTGTAGTCCGGAGACATTTGCTAGAGTGTCTCGACGCGGAAAGGAGTACATCCCCTGCCTAGACTCATGTAGGAAATCCAATTTCCAATACATGACATTTCGGTTTTATTTGTAGAGCCTAGTATTGGCGACATAGTAGCATGGGATATTATGTCGTCTATGATTGATACATTTATATTTGAAGTTGTTTTCATACACTTTACACTATAATAGTATCAAAATGATTTGTTTTAAACGTACCAAGCATGTTTGGCTATTATAAGGTAAAACTCTATCCTCCGGCTTGTGTTGCATTGTGTGATGGGACCTGAGTCTTATAATAGCTTCATTTTTTCAAAAAGCATTGCGCTATTTGTTCTATGCACTAGTATTCTTGGGAGGAAACCCGTTTCGTGTTATACGGCGTGGTCCCTGGATTTACTTTATTTTTAAAGTAAAGATTTAGTAACTGTTTTAGTTCTCACACCAGTCACATGACTGACCTGGAGTTTATTGTTTTAACCTAAACTCTGGGTGCCCCTATTTTCCACACGGGCAGCTAGTAATTTTGATTTTGCAGATTTATATTCACAGGATCCTGGTTTACAGCTGGAACGATATTCGGAAAGCTCTGTATCCGTTTATCTCTTTCAGTTGTGTTTTGTATTATTTTCCGCTGCTATGTAATTTATTTTAACCTCTGATATTTGTCGAATGTGTAATATTAATTCATACTCTGTAATATTCCTGTATTTTGATGTAAATTGTTGTAATAAGCAATGAAATTTTCTTCTGTTTGTGTTCTGATTCGTCTTGTTCTCAAAGCAATCCAGGCTTTCCTTCAATGGGAAGTTCGGGTCGTTACATTTGGTATCAGAGCTTTGGTTTACAGAGCTCGAGAACAAGACACATTAGAACCAAACGAAAGAATTCATCAAAGATTGGATTAGCAATATCCAATGAGAATTACTCGTTAGAGATGGGATCAGTAGTATCCTAGAACGAGTGTGAAGAGTAGTGTTTTTAAAATAAAAAAATGAAAACAAAGTTTGTTTTGAAAATTTTAAATCGTATTATACGTATTTGAATATTTATTTGTATTGAGTTTGGACAATCTAGTATATGAAGATTTTGTATATACGCCTAGCTAGCGTATATACGAAGTCCTAAATATACTGGATAGATATAGAATTACACTCTAGTTGCCCGGAGACGATTCTGATGATAGTTTAGACATCATCAGCATTTGTGTTCGAGTTTCGAAAGTGGGATGCCTATATATTTCCAATTGAATGGTGTGAGAACCAAAACTAGATAGGGTTTATTGTTGTGAACTGGGATCAAAAACTTGATTTTCTGTATATATATCAAAATTATGAATTTGAAACATTAATTCACTAATTGATTGATGGTTATGTTGTATGATTATTTGTTATCTAATAAAACAATTATGTGAAAGAACGATACATATAACCAAATGGTATCAAATATTTAACTGTATTGAAAATTGTTTGGAATTGCATGCATATACATGTATATACATTGAACAGGTCATAGCAAGGAGGATAGAGAAGAAGAATAAAATTGTATGCCCGACAAATAGGTACATGTTTACTAATTTCTTGGGTTTGAATGATTTTATGAGCCAATTGGCTAGCCGCTTGGCTTTTTCTTTTTGAGATGAGAGGGCCTGTGTGGTGGTCTGGGGATTTTCTTGGTTCTCCCGTACAAAGGAGGTTATGGCGAAATTTTTCGAAAATTTAGGGTGTTAGACAAATTTTTGAAGAATTGGAAAATTCTAAGAAATTGAAAAGTTGAAGAATGAAAGTCAAACAGAAAGTTGAGTTGATTAGTAACAACTTTCAGCTCCGTTCCTTTTCGTGAACGAAAAGATTTTAAGCGGGGACCCAGAAAATCGGAACCAATTTAAAATTTTTATTTTGGCAATTTTGATGAATTTTGGATATTTAAAATGAATTATTTTAAATAATAAGGATGAGAAATTTATTTTGAATAAGTTAGAATATAAATATTTATTTTTATTATAAAAGGAATTGAAAATGGCGCGTTAGTTTGAAAATTCGATTTTAAACTTCAAATGAATGTATAGGATTCAAAATAAACCGGATTTTAGCGAAACCAAAAATATTAGAATCTATTTGAAAATATCTTTTCAATGAATCCGGAAAATTGAAATTTCATAGCGGGAATAAAAAGTTATGCCCAGTTGAAAATTCAGAATAGTCGTTATGGAAATATAGCCCCTTAAAAATAGCGATTTTGCAAACGACCCCCTTTTTCAACGAAACCACTTTTGTTGAATTTGGAATGTCAAATTATTTCTAGATTCCAAAATTCATAATTTTTGGAACTAATAAGTGAGTGTGACGAAAGAAAACGTGTTTTGACAGTTTTAGTTAATTTGGATCGACCAGAAATTGGTCATTTTTCAAACGGACTCCAAATTTGACAAAACTAGTTTTGTTAGGACCATATCGTCAAAACAGAGCCAAATTTATTTTCTGGAATTTTTGGAGTTCGTATGTGGGCCCAGTAAATTAAAATGTGTGTTAAAGTCAAGTTTGACTATTATATTAATTTATATGTTAAATTTGACGAAAAATGATCATAACAACCAAATTGGGTTACGATACATATCCCATTGTGGTCGTAATGGGGGTAATTAGTTAGGGACGACAGTCGATGGGTTCGATTTGGACTTCGAATTAAAAAGTTACTTTTTGAAAATTAATTAAATATATATATAATTAATTAAACTTAGTCAAACTTCCCCCTTCCCTTTCATTCTCTCTTCCGTTCATTTCAAAATAAATAAAAACCACGGATGCCCCCCCTCTCGTCGACATTCAGCCTCGCGCCCCCCCAGGTGGCGCCGCGGCCGGCGAGACCCCTCCCGGCGTCCTCCTCCTCTCGCGCTCGCTCCTCTCTCCGCCCCTCTCTTGAAAACCCCCAAATACCATGCCCTGGTCCCCCAAAACCACCCAACCCCAACGCAGGCCACCCCCTCCAACCTGCCGCGACCCCCCAGCCTCCTCAGCTCCGCCTTCGTATCGCCATCCCCTCCCCTTTCGCTGAAAATCGAAAAGGTGAGATTTTTATTTTATTTTATTTATTTATTTAGTTTAAATAGATTTTAGGGATTAAGTAAAATCAGTTTTATAGATATTAGGACATTGATAAGCATATGTGATTTTTATAGTGTGTTCATGAAGTAAAGATTTGATTTTTAAAATAGAAAAGATTATAATTTTAAAATAGAAAAGATTACATTTTTAACAATGTAAAGTTATGGTTTTTATTTAAATAAAAATATGAACTTTATTATCTATGGAACGAAACAAAAATGTGAACTTTATTTTATATGGACCGTGATAAAAATTCGATCTTTATAATATATGTTGCAAGGTAAAAATTATATTTTAGTATAAGAAATAGCAATGTAAAAATTTGATTTTTATTTAAGAAATATCATGTTAAAGATATGATTTTAATCATATAATAGAGAAGTAAAAATATGATTTTTATGTATATAACGTTAGAATAAAAATGTGATTTTTATTTATATAGTAACAGGATAAAAATGTGATTTTTAATTATATATATAGCGATGTTAAAAACATGATTTTTAACATATACTACATGAAACATATCACGTTGGAAACGCGGCAAAGATTTTCTACATATGAAGAGTCGCGGCGTTTGGTTTAGCTTCTAGGTGAGAACTTCTCACTTTAAATTTTATTTTCTAGTTAAAATATATACTAGGATGCAGACGGTGCTTAGCAGCACCCAACACCCGTCGTCCACAGACCATGGACGACTTGTTTGTTTGTTTGATTGTGTGATGTGGAATGAAAATAAATATTTTATAGTTAAAAATATATTTTTTAACGTGTATATGAATAAAATAAATATTTATAAATAAGTCGGACGATTTGTTCATGTACACACATTTGACTGATATTGTTTGGGACGATAAATTTTATACATCACCCAACTACACAAATAAAATTCATTATTTGTTGATTGAAATGCCATACGGGTATTGGGATGATATTGGACATACACCAATCCTAATAGTTAGTTGTATGTCAATCGATTGGTTGACAAGCTGTGTAAGCGTTGAATATTTATATCCAATGCTTATGCAGTGTAGAATGCACTCTTGATGATGGTTGATTGTGTTTGATTATTATTGTGTACATGTGTTGTATGAAATCCATATAATGACATTATATGGTAATTGACTGTGTCTGATTCCAGTTCAGAAAGAATAAATATTTTAAAATAACGATTATTTTAAAATAATGAATATTTTAAAATAATATTCAGTAATGGATCAAAATATGTTTTTGATGTCCGATTTGGGATAGACACGAAAATATTTAAATATATAAAGCTGTGTTGATTAGATTGACGCCATTTTGACGTGAACGATATTTATATCGATTTTATTCATTTTTATAATGAATATAAAAAAGGAAGTGATTTCAAAATCTAAGGTTTTGAAAATTTTATCATTTATATATCGATGATATGGAATATTCAATTTTGATTTGAAATTGAATATGAAGTTGACATCGTTTTGAAAACGAATTTAAAACGATTTATAAAATAGGTTTTAAATGGAAATCGATGCAATATATATACTATATGTATAAAATATATATAATGGCCTGAATAGAACGCGCCGCGCCGCGGTAGTTCGCGAATTTCGACCATTGACTTCGAACGGACATTACGGGAGATCCGACCGTCGGATTCTCCTAAAACTGGAACCGGGTTCATATCGAAAAGAGCTTTCCAAAGAATATTAGAGATTTGAAATCTAATGGTTGGATTTGGAATTATGTCCAAATCAAATTTGGAAAAGCTCGTTGTAAGTGCAGTTCGATGGTCGTTTATGGAAATCGACTGTACGGGCCTTGATAAAATTATTAAAAATATCAATAATTTGTATAAAATCATAATAAATGATTTGGAAAGTGTTGGGATGAAAAATTCCATATTTGAAAAGATAAAAATATATATTGATTTGTTTTCCGTGAAGATTCCATAATTAATTGAATGTGATTTGGTTTTATCGTGAATTGTGTTTTAAATGACATTAGTTCTTTAACCCGATAATAAATGGAATGTGAATTGGGTTTATTGTGAACTGTGTTTTTAACGACATTCGTTCTTTGACCCGATTTACAGTGAAATGTGATTTGGAATTTATAAATCTTTTTATTAAGATTTAAAGGGAATTTTCCAAAGTAAAGTTTTCCAATTTAATATATTAAATTGGAATTTAATTGAATTCGATTTGATAATAATCGAAGTGAACTTCTGTGGAGGAAGACTGTTAATACATATGGAATTTAAAAAAAGTTGTCGTTATTTCATTTATATTATTGGTCGGATATGGAAATTGATATCGATTATATATTGATTTGTTTTCCATGAAGATTCCATAATTAATGGAATGTGATTTGGGTTTATCGTGAACTGTGTTTTAAATGACATTAGTTCTTTAACCTAGTCAAAGGCAGGATTACATGTCTGTCATTGGATTTCGAACTGTATGGTTGATCTCCGCTAAATATATATCTGTTTGGTAGCGGAGAATTTATTCTCTTGCTTAGCACCCTTCTCTAAGATGTACGAGCTTAGAGGTTGTATATCAGCAGAAATCAATGGTATGGTGTAGATTGTCGATGCGACATGTTTGTGTTTCCAAAGTTAAATAATTATTAATACTGATTTTTGGGAAGATCAAAACAAAGTGGAGTTTTAATGAATCTTTAATTAGATTGAAATGTGAATTGATAATTTAAATTATCAAATTTGGGAAATGATCGAGAGTGGAGTATCACCAGTTTTGCTCCAAGCGATAGTTAAATAAATAATTAGATTTGAATCGGAAATGGTAATTAAATTTACCAATAACACCGTGTTGTTAGATAAGGAGTACGACCAGTTTTGCTCCATGGGATGAATATGGGATTAGGAAATAAAATAAATGATTACTTCGGTGTAGTTCGCTAATCCCGACTAGTTTGGAAACCTTAATATGGTTTGAAATGATATCTAATGGAAAATTAAAGAATAAATTTAAAAGAATTTATCTTTGATAAAACTAATGGGAACCTATTTCCTAATGATCTGAATATTCGAATAAAAGAATATTCAGAATTGGAATGAGGCGTATTTTGTGTTTTTATAGCACTTGTTTATAATATACGCGAGTTATTCAGAAAGGTCGGGTTTATACCCATTCTGAATAATTGATTCGACGATAAGTCGATGATTAAGACGGTGGTTGAAGACCGGAGGTCTTCACATCATTTGGATTATTACTGATGTCTTGATTGGGTTGTACACCCAAGATGAGGTAATAAGTGGTGATCGTCCAGACGTACTTGGAGATCGACAGGATATGCGAGGGCCTCTCACCTGTATTAGACATATGGGACGAGGAATAAGGTGCCTCCGGTTTCGTTTAGACCCAGAACGAACTTGTAAATGGATTATGTGTCTGACATTGGATTTTATTCTGTGTTGATTGATTTCTATTAAATATATTACTATTTGGCGGCGGAGAATTTATTCTCTTACTTAACGCCCTTCTCTGAGACGTACGAGCTTAGAAGTTATATATTGATAGATATCATTCTCATGGCATGAATTACCTGTGTGGCATGCTGAGATGCAAACGATCAAGACTTCTGTTGAAAAGCAGAGTCTTGTGGTTGATAATCAAAGCACGGCTTTAATATAGCATAGTTTTGTGTATAGCGTTAATTCGCGAGCCTCACACCTCGGTATGAGTCAAAAACGGGATAAGCGAACGCAGTGAGTGCATGACGTTTCTTTCTAGCTATGGGTGGTGTCAGCGTTTTGCAAGCACTGACATTTATATTTTTTTACCTTTTTGGTTGTTGGAATGCGAGGCACCTCGGTTATATCGGTTTCTACGGAGCCGATGGATAGGTCTTATAGGACCGGGAAACGTGTGTTCAGGAATTGCCAATCCTCAAACGTAAGGGAGGACCGGCACTGCAGGATCCAGGGGTTACCCAAAGTGTGTAGTCCCGAGACATTTCCTAGAGTGTCTCAAAGCGGAAAGGAGTACATCCCTTGCCTAGACTCATGACAGAAATCCAATTTTCAATACGTGACATTTCGGTTTTATTTGTAGAGTCTAGTATTGGCGACATTGCAGCATGGGATACTATGCCGTCTATGATTGATAAATTTATATTTGAAGTTGTTTTCATACACTTTACACTATAATAGTATCAAAATGATTTGTTTTAAATGTACCAAACATGTTTGGCTATTATAAGGTAAAACTCTATCCTCTGGCTTGCGTTGCATTGCGTGATGGGACCTGAGTCTTATAATAGCTTCATTTTTTTCCAAAAAGCATTGCGCTATTTGTTCTATGCACTAGTATTCTTGAAAGAAAACCCGTTCCGTGTTATACGGCGTGGTCCCTGGATTTACTTTATTTTTAAAGTAAAGATTTAATAATTGTTATAGTTCTCACACCAGTCACATAACTGACCTGGAGTTTACTGTTTTAACCTAAACTCTGGGTGCCCCTATTTTCCACTCGGGCAGCTAGTAGTTTTGGTTTTGTAGATTTATATTCACAGGATCCTGGTTTACAGCTGGAACGATATTCGGAAAGCTCTGTATCTGTTTATCTCTTTCAGTTGTGTTTTTTTATTATTTTCCGCTGCTATGTAATGTATTTTAACCTCTGATATTTGTCGAATGTGTAATATTAATTCATACTCTGTAATATTCCTGTACTTTGATGTAAATTATTGTAATAAGCAATGAAATTTTCTTCTGTTTGTGTTCTAATTCGTCTTGTTCTCAAATTAATCCAGGTTTTCCTTCATGGGGAAGTTCGGATCGTTGCAATATTACTTTTATATATTTAAAAATCATATTTTCTAAAATCGGATAATATATATAATCACTAATACGTTAGTTGTAACCTTGTCACTCTCAACTCATTCTAGGGCATTTCTAACCCCATCTCTAATGAGTTTTCTCATTCTAGGATGCTACTGATCCTATCTCTAATGAGTATTCTTTTATAGGATATTTCTAATCCTACCTCTGATGAGTCTTTTGCTTAGTTCTAACAAATTGTACCCCAAAGATTTGAGTTAACCAAAGCTCTGATACCAGCTGTGACGACACGGATTTTGCTCGGACCTAATCGATCGCTAAATCATTCAAGACCGTTCGAATCCTGCATACGCTAACTTTGGGCATACAACACATTAGAACAAATAACGGAAGACTTTTATAAACATCAAAATAATGTTACATCAGAGTACAAAATATCAGAGTACATCGAATATAATACAATGGAAGATTAATTTACAATAATTTTAATACAACGCAGCGGAACGATTAAATTAACACAGCGGAAGACTATCATTGCCTTGGCCACAGCTTTAAGCTTCGATCCAGAATCCTGCTTAATAAATAAATATCTGCAAAACAAGCCACTCGACTGCCCGTGTGGAAAATATGGACACCCGAGTTTACGAGTGAAACAAACTAAGAGTCAGTCGTGGGACTGGTATGAGAATTCTTAACTTATTTAATAATAATAAGGCTAATCACAGGACCACGCTGCTAACGCAGAACGGGTTTACTCCACTAGATTGCCAATGCATATACTATTACCATAAATAAAGATATGGATCTACAATGCATCAATCAACATGCAATTCCTTAATCTACAATGCATCAATCAACATACAATGGATCTCAAAAAAACCAAACATTTGGAAATATGAATTCCAAAACGTAACAATGTATAAAAACGAGCATGAAACCAAATATCGGTCATGTTCCCTCAGACAAGGCTGTATGCGCCTTAACCGAACCTATATATATATATATGTGTGTGTGTGTGTGTGTGTGCGCACCTAACGGCTACACTGACAATGCACCATCCCACCTATGGGGGAAGACATGCACGCCCTCACACTTTTAGTCGATCTCGGGTAACCCGATCTCTAGCCACATAATTGCTAAATCATTTTATATCCCGAAGTAGGGTAAATCATTTCACAACATAATAATCACAAGTACTTTCAAATCTATATAGATTTCTACTTCCAAATCATTTCGAAATTATCGGGTATTGCCCTCGAAATTCTTTCTGTTTTATAAAACATTTTATAAAACGTTCCCTGTCCAAAATCGGGAATACTATTCTTTTTACTAAAGAAATCTCATTTCAAAATCATTTATTAAATTTTGAAATAAACAACATCACAAAAACCTTATAGTCAAATCGTGAAGTATTTCACAAGGTGTTAGCACATAGATATTTTTACCCAACCCAATGCTAAATGTAAAAAGCATATTTTGCTCATAAACTGGTTGAGCACAATCCAAACAATCAATCAATTACAATAAAAGAGTATTTTATTGTCTACACATTTTCTACATTTCCTATGTATACAATAAAAAGATATATTATTTTCTATACAATTTCTACATTTCATATGCATACAATAAAAGAATATTTTATTATTCACACATTTTTACATTAACAAATGTAATTTCTTATGTTAACATATTTTATCAAAAGATACATCTTTTTAATGATTCATTTTACATTAACAAATGTAATTTACTATGTTAACATATTTTATCAAACGATACATCTTTTTTAATGATTCATTTTACATTAACAGATGTAATTTCCTATGTTAACATATTTTATCAAACGATACATCTTTTTATGATTCATTTTACATTAACAAATGTAATTTCTTATGTTAACATTTTTTATCAAACGATACATCTTTTTAATGATTCATTTTACATTAACAAATGTAATGTCTTATGTTAACTTATTTTATCAAACGATACATCTTTTTAATGATTCATTTTACATTAACAAATGTAATTTCTTATGTCTAACATATTTTATCAAACGATACATCTTTTTAATAATTCATTTTACATTAACATATGTAATTTCTTATGTTAACATATTTATCAAACGATACATCTTTTTATGATTCATTTTACATTAACAAATGTAATTTCTTATGTTAACATATTTTATCAAACGATACATCTTTTTAATAATTCATTTTACCTTAACAAATGTAATTTCTTATGTTGACATATTTTATCAAATGATAAATCTTTTTATGATTCATTTTACATTAACAAATTTAATTTCCTATGTTAAAATATTTTATCAAACGATACATATTTTTATGATTCATTTTACACTAACAAATGTAATTTCTTATGTTAACATATTTTATCAAATGATACATCTTTTTAATGATTCATTTTACATTAACAAATGTAATTTCCTATGTTAACATATTTTATCAAACGATACATCTTTTTATTGATTCATTTTACATTAACAAATGTAATTTCCTATGTTAACATATTTTATCAAATGATGCATTTTCTAATGATTCATTTTACATTAACAAATGTAATTTCCTATGTTAACGTAGTTTATCAAACGATACATCTTTTTAATGATTCATTTTACATTAACAAATGTAATTTCCTATGTTAACATATTTTATCAAATGATACATCTTTTTAATGATTCATTTTACATTAACAAATGTAATTTCCTATGTTAACATATTTTATCAAACAATAAATCTTTTTATGATTTATTTTACATTAACAAAGGTAATTTCTTATGTTAACATATTTTATCAAACAATACATCTTTTTAATGATTCATTTTATATTAACAAATGTAATTTCCTATGTTAACATATTTTATCAAACTCTGAGTACTTTAGATGATCACTCATACATAAAAAACGTACTTTTTAATGTTACATCATTTTTATCAAACTATGAATATTTTTAATGAATAATTCTTTACATTCAATTAAAATGTAAATTTTCAATGTTGAAATTCTCTATTCGAAATAATGATCATTTCTCATTATTTCTTACATACAATAAAAATGTAAATTTTTATTGTTAAACTTTTTTTATTTCAAATAATGATCATTTATGTACAAATAAAAAAAAATTGTATACAATTCCGATGTTCATATAACAAATAAAAAGAGAATTTTTATTTTCAATAATTCCTATGTTCATATATGACAAATAAAAGGAATATTTTTATTTGTATACAATTTCCCTATATTTAACATAACAAATAAAAATGAATATTTATTTGTACACAAATTGCTATCTTTAATATGACAAATAAAAATGAATATTTATTTGTACACAAATTTCTATCTTTAATATGAGAAATAAAAATGAACATTTATTTGTACACAATTTCTATCTTTAATATGACAAATAAAAATGAACATTTATTTGTACACAATTTCAATATTTAACATGTCAAATAAAAATGAATATTTTTATTTATATACAGTTTCCATATTTAACAACGACAAATGAAAATGAATATTTTTTTAATTTGACAACAATTCAATGTTTAACTATGACAAATAAAAAATGTATATTTTTATTTGACAACAATTCAATGTTTAACTATGACAAATAAAAAATGAATATTTTTATTTAACAACAATCTAGTATTTAACTATGACAAATAAAAAATGAATATTTTTATTTGACAACAATTCAATGTTTAACTATGACAAATAAAAAAAATGAATATTTTTATTTGACAACAATATTCTACTTATTCCATTAAATTCAATTAAATCAACAAATCACACCAAACAACATCAATCAATTTTGATCAAATCACGTACGTGTAAGAATTTTTAAAACGATAATAATTAATTTATTTTTAATTATTTAAATAAGAAGTCTCACAGTGTTTTCGAATTTGGATTTGTTTGAATTTCCAATATGCTCCGTTTAAGCTCTAGTCAGTTCCATCGCGAAGATCTCTCTTTCACGATTCAAACGCTTCTGAAATCATCGGTTTCTGTGTATGTATCAAAAAGTTATGATAGTTCGAACTTTAATTTCATAATAAACTAGTTAAATATATAATTAATTTTCCTTAATTTCAGTTTTACCCTTAATACAAAATTAAGGCCGTATAACTCATCTTCTCCCATCATTAATTTCCAGAACCCGTTCACATTGACCTCGCCAGAAAATTCCTTCATGCACTCCACTAAGGTCCGCCTGCACCTGATCGGCCGCCACCATGATGTTGCCCTCTGACTCGCCACCCACCAGCCTCGACGTCGGCGAACGCGCGGCCTTCCCCTACCCGGAATCGCCATTTGAACGGTCGTGCTTTGAGCACAAAAATCGAAAGCTCCGGGCCACCATAACAAATCATTACCGTTAGCTTTGTAGAACTCTTCATTCTGAACGATTTTGTGTTTATGAGTTTAGGGAGTTGTTGAGTGGATTGCACGATTAGAGAGGAAGAAGATGAGAGCGTATCGGCCATTGGTTGGAAAGAAGCTGCGACTGCTGTTTTTTTTTTAAGAATTAGGGTTTTGAATAACCTAAGTATTTATAATATTTTAATATTTAATTCTCTAGTTTTCAGAAAAGCCCGTTAATTTCTAATAGCTCCAAATTCAGCCCAACAAACTTTGTCATTAGCCAAATACCCTCATTCCGGGCACAATGGACTAGGTCCCGTCAGCCCATTCAATCGTTTTCAGCTTGTTTCCTCTATATTAATATATAAATCATTTAATTAATTAATTTGATCGTATATTTAAAATTACCGGGGCCACATACTGACTCCAAAAATTCTCGAAAAATAAATCTTGCTATGTTTTGATGATACGGTCCTAAAAAAATTAATTTCGTTGAATTTGGAAACTGTTTGAAAAATGGTCTTTTCTGGTCAATCCAATTTGACTAAAATTGACAAAACACGTTTTTTACTGCCACGCTCATATATTAATTCCAAAAATTATGAAAATTGGAATACTGCAATAATTTGACATTCTGGATCCAACCAAAGTGATTTCGTCGAAAACGGAGGTCGTTTGCAAAATGGCTATTTTTTAAAGGCTATATATTTATATTAAATTCCATAGCGACTATTCTAAATATTTAACTGGCCATAACTTTTTATTCCTGCAACGAAATTTCAATTTTCTTAGATTCAATGGAAAGATATTGTTAAACAAATTTAATTATTTTTGGTTTTACTAAAATCTGATTTATTTTGAATCATGTACATTCAGTCAAAGTTCAAATTCAAATTTTCAAACTACCACGCTATTTTAAACTCCTTTTATAATTAAATTAAAAAAATCATTCTAACACCAATTAAAATAAAATTTTAATCTTTATTATTTAAAATATTCAAAATTCACTAAAATTTCTAAAATAAAAAATTTAAATTGGTTCCAAAATTCCGGTTTGTTACAAGGACGTTCCATACAAGCATATGCATTACTTACACATCATTCCAAGGCTTCAGTGATTATATGCATCTTTCGTAACTGCATCTCATATGAGATGGCATAGTGTGAGATCGGAGGAAGAGGGTACGTTGCCCCATCCTGTAACATCCCATAAAAATATATATACAATAGACTAGAAAATAGAATAATAATATAATAATGTGCAGAAAAATAGAAATTTGAAAAATTAGTAATTGGCCATGAAAATATTATATTTGTATTCGTGGCTAGATTTTGATCCGTTTTCATATATAATATGTTGAAAACAGAGTCCGTATGAAGAAATGACATTTAAAAATGTTATGTGTAAATATATATACATAAACGTCTGATATTCAAATTGAAAATATAAATAAATGGGATAAAATTAATGGTTGATTAAAATATTCCATTTTGTGTGTATATATATACATATAAGAGGGGACACGAATATTGATTAAATGGAAAGGATTTAATAAAATAAGCAACGTTTAATAATAAAATCATTTCAACAATCAACGTAAGCCACTGGTCGTTTTGAGGACCAAGAGGTCGACCGCTCCCCTAGATTAACAACCAAGATTTTGTTGTTTGTTTATAAATTAACAACCAGGATTTAATCTAAATAATCCTACGGATGTTATTCACTCACACACCTATAAATAACATTCAACACCTCAACCCTAAACCTAGTCTTCTCCTCCTCCCTTGCCTTCACTCATCCATTGATTCCAGAGAAATTATATTTTAGGTTTTCTTCTTCCTCTATTAAATCTATTTTCTTTTCTGTTCCCTTTTCTTATAGGACTTGAGTAGGATCTAATTATGGAATCACAAGATTTATATATATAAGAATTCTAACTGTTTAATTCTTATATATTTCTAAGGGATTGGAGTTCGCATTCATTCTTGAAGGTTTTCTGATCTAATAGGCTAACATCATCAAATCTGTAACATTCCATATAGTTAAATCATTGTGAGTGGAAAAAATACTTGTTTAAACTAAATTCTGTATTTTTAAGATTACATATTGAATTTTTTTTCCCAAAGGAGGTTTGGTTTCACGATAACATCATAATGTGTAACACCCTGAATTTTCCGTGTCTATTAAAAGAATGAATTAAAGAGCACTTAATTTTTAAAGTGAGAATTAGGGGAAACGGGTTATGCCATTGCGTTCGTATCGAAATTCTGCTCGGAATAGAGTCCAAGTTTTCGTAAATCGGACTTCGTATGAGGAAGTTATGGCCCTCAGAAGTTTCAGAAAAATTATATAAATTAAAAACAGATCAGAGTTAAAAATTCAAAAATTCAAACGAAAAGCAAAGAAGCGGGCTGGGCGGGATTTCTCCTGCCCCAGGCTAGGTCGACCTCTCCTATACACGCCGACCAGGTGGTCGACCTGGGGGTCAACCTCCTCCCTCACCCAGATCCAAAAATGTGACGATTCTGACTAGTTGCTGAGTCCTTTCTGACCTGTTGCTGAGTCACTAAGGCATAGGTGACTCGTTCATGTTATGTTACATGCAAGTTGTTAGGCTATTGTGGTTATTATGTTGATGTTAAACCAATCATGTATTATATAAAGTTTGGTGACTTATTCATACATGCAAGTTCTTAGGCTATTGTGGTTATTATGTTGATGTGAACAAATCATGTAAAATTGGTGACTTATTCATGTTATATGCAAGTTGTTAGGCCAAGACATGTATTATGTTTAGATTTACATTTAGTTATATGAAAATTAGATCCAAGATAAAAGTTCACACTCACATGCCTAGTTGAACTTATGTAAAACCATATGCTTAAGATTCATGCTTATTGGATCCAAATTAAAAGTTCATATTTACATGCCTAGTTGAACTTGTGTAATTCCATATGTTTAAGATTCATGTTTATTGGATCCAAATTAAAAGTTCACATTCACATGTCTAGTTGAACTTGTGTAATTCTATATGCTTAAGGTTTATGTTTATTGGACCCAAAATAAAAGTTTACATTTACATGCCTAGTTGGATTTGGATAATTTCATATGCTTAAAGACTCATGTTAGTTGGATCCAAAAATGCACGTTCATTATGCCACATTTACATGACACATGTTTAGTTAGATCCTTATTATTTTATTTTATGTGAATGGTACATGTTCCCTTCTTTCCCCTTTGTATATAAGTTAGGCTGAGTTATGAGCCTAACATTCTATGTGAATTTTGCGAACGTATGACGGGGGTAACGTTGTGAAAACCTTAAAAATTATTATTATTGGCATAATTTGGCTCATAAATAAATGAATGGTTAGTGGCATGAAAATGGTATAATTTATATACCAAAAATTGAAAATATGGTTTAGAGGGTAAATGGGGCATGACTTGAATGGCAATAATTATGGATAATTTACATATAAATTTGAAAGATAAATATGTAAATTAAGAAAAAGACGAATATGCCTAACCCGAGGTTAGATTGAGTTAGGGTGTAAGACTGCCCGGAACCGCCTGGCACATCCAGCAACCGTAACAATATATATCTAATGTGAGAGGTTAGTGCATCAAGCCCAAAATAACCCGAGGTTAGATTGAGTTGCGGTGTAAGACTGCCCGGAACCGACCGGCACATCCAGTGACCGCAACAATACATATCTAATGTGAGTGGTTGATGCTTTAATGAATGAATTTAAAGCTAAGACAGGAATGGTAAGGTTAAGTTAATTAAGGCAACACTTAACCAATACAACATGTTAACTAAACTGATGGGTGGGGTTAGGTTAATTTGAGAACACTTAACCATTTTAACATGTTGATTAGGAAACCCTAGTAACAGGGACACATTTCAGCAGTAACCCACATAGATGTATCATGGTACCCTGAACTAGGCAGGGTGGGGCACGATTACTGGGCTGATTATAAGCGGTCAAAACAACGGCGGGTGGTGCGTCAGTGTAGGTTCCGACAGAGTGCGGTTGTGCATGTACTCCAGAGTGGAAAAAGCAGGAACTAGGCATCAGTAGTTATACTCTGTGCATCTAGAATTGTGTCGGGTTGCCACCATAGGATTTGATACACCCCATGGTGGGACCAGCACAGGTATCTACAATCACGCGGGGCCGAATGACACAAGTGATAAACGTATGCGAGTAGGAGCTGATCGACAAAAAAAGGGATCAATTATCTTGAACAAAAGATGCTAGTTGAAACACTTGTAAGGGGGTGCAGAGAAGTAGAAATGAGTGCGATAGCATATTCAGTCTTATTATCTTATTCCTAGGATGTTGTCCTAGATTCAATTTATTCAAGTCATAATCCTTTTTCTTGTTTACATGCTAAATAATCACTGGACTTACCAAACTCATGTCCGAACCATTTTCTTTCGTCTTCTTTTCTTCCGTCCCCCCCCCCCCTCCCCCGCAGGGAGGGAATACTTCATCTTAGATCGGATCATTTCCGGCTTGAAGAGAGTATATGTATTGCTTGGAATCCTTTTCCTTGGGCTATAGCTTTGGATACTCTCTTATTGGGGATTTATGTTGCCTTACTGTTGTTTTAATGCTTCTTTATGTTTTAATTCAAGACAGAGATTTTGTTGTAATAATTTGGAAGTTGTTTTGAAACAGCTGTTTATATGTGTCATGTAAATTATGAAATAAATTTAGTTTTCCGCTATTTATATGTATGTCTTGTAAATTATTTGTATCTTTTACCTATAATGCTCCACCAAAGTTAAGGCATTCCCTTTGTGAGTGATCTTAACGGAGGTGGGGTGTTTCACTTAGTATCAGAGCTGATGGTTGCCAGATCAGATAAAATTTTTGGAAACTAATTTTCAAAAAGAAGTTTAAAGAAGCATTTTCAAGAAAAAGTGTTGTTTTTTTTTTAAAAAGGCATAATTTCCCCCAAATCCATATGCACTATCTTCCTATCCTTTGTTTTGAATCTTTTTCGTTTCAGCATGTCTGGGGATCTTAACCTTCCAGTGGGTGTACCGGTACCTGGCTGGTTCAGAAGGTACCTAGAGGCTAGGGCTAATGATGCAGGCCCAACAGACGTTACTCCTCCCCCAGTTACAGATGTTCCTCCTCCTCCTCCTCGTGCGAATGCCTTCTCCAAGATATGTAGGGATTTTCGAGCCATGGGTGGAAAGAACTTTAATGGAACTGAGTCATTTGTAGAAGCAAGAAACCGGATCAAAGAAACCGAGGATGTGTTTGTTATCTTCGAAGTGGACGATAGGTAGAAGATACAGTTGGCCGTGTGGTTGCTAAAAGACGAAGACTCTTATTGGTGGGAAGTTACTAATGCTGAGAGACTAGTTGAAACTTGGGAGGATTTCAGAATGAGGTTTGAAATGAAATTCCTCTCACAAGCTGAACGTAGCTTACAGATGGAAAAATTCTTAGCTATCAAACAGGGAAGTATGTCGGTCAAGGAATACGTCAACCAATTCAACCAACTGGCTAGATTCGGACTGGAGTTAGTGAATACTCCCCATAAGAAGGCTCTCCATTTTGTGAAAGGGTTGAATGAGCCACTGCACAGCCTAGCTATATCCCATATACCTATGGGTGCAACTTATGAGAAACTGGTGGACATGGCACTGCTACAGGAGGAAGACAAGGATGGCAAGAAAAAGGCAAAGGTGGAAACACCTCAAAATAAGAAAGTGGAGGGATCCCAGAATAAGAAGACAGACTCAAAGAAGGGAGGGAAGAACAACAAACCCCATGACAAGAGGAAGTGTAATTTTTGTGGCATTCCTGGATATCTGATCAAGACTGCAGAAAGAAAAAGAGGAAGATGGGTGGTTGTTTTCACTGCGGCGAGACAAGACACATGGCTAAGGACTGCCCAAGAAAGCAAGGGCAAGGGCAGAGGACTGTATCTACCTCTGGAGGGCAGGTTCACGCTCTCATGGCACCTCCGCAAGAACGAGGTAGAAATATTTCTGTTGAGAGTTTAGTTTATACACTCTTTGATTCTGGCGCATCACACTCTTTTATATCCACTGCTTTAGTTGAATCTCTGCACCTAGACACCAGTATAGTAGAGGATACCTTGGTTGTTTCAAATCCAATTGGGGGCTCGGCCTATTTATCTATGATTTGTTTAGATTTGGAAATTTCTATACTAAGCGTGGGGTTTAGATGTAATGCCTATGTTTTGGGCTTCACAGGCTATGGGTTGATTCTAGGCATGGATTGGTTATCCAGTAATGGTGCCATCCTCGATTGTGAAAAGAGAGTGGTTAGACTTATGATTTGCCTCGGTAACACTCTCGAAATCTCTTGTAATCCCATACACTCTGTTATGCTTAGCTACCTAGAATCTCTTGATGCGTCTGTTGAAAACTTGCAGTCTGTTAGAGTAGTCCGTGAATACTCAGATGTATTCGAAGAGGTGAAGGGCTTTCCTCCGAAGCGGGAGATAGACTTCCGCATATACCTTGTTGATAATGCAAAACCCGTAGCTCTACCCGTTAGACACATGGCTCCAAGGGAAAGAAAAGAGCTCAGTAAGAAAGTCAATGAGCTGCTCGAAAAAGGGTTTATAAGGCGGAGTATTTTTGAATAGAGTGCTCCAGTAGTGTTCGCAACCAAAGCGGATGGTTCACTTCGCCTATGCGTTGATTATAGGGAGCTAAATAAGCTGACCAAGAAGAATAGATGCCCACTTCCAAGAATAGACGACTTGTTTGATCAGCTTGTAGGTGCGTCGGTTTTCTACCAACTAGTGGCTACCGGGTTTCATCAGCTAAGAGTGGCTGAAGACAGCATTGATAAGACCGCGTTCAAAACCCCGGATGGTTTCTTCGAATGGCTTGTCATGCCTTTCGGCTTGACCAACGCATCCGCTTACATCGTTGACTTGATGAGCAGGGTGTTGAGGGAGTTCCTTAATAAGTTTGTGGTGGTCTTCATAGACGACATTTTGATTTTCTCGAAGAATGAAGAACAGCATGCTTTTCCTTTAAGGGAAGTCATGGATACTCTTCGAGCACATTAGCTAAAAGCCAAATTCTCCAAATGCCATTTCTGGAGAGAAGAAGTGAGGTTTCTTGGACATGTGGTGTCCAAAGAGGGGATAGCTGTGGACCCCGCAAAAGAAGTTGCGGTGCAAGATTGGAAGGTTCCACGAAATGCAACCGAAGTCCTAAGCTTTCTCGGGCTAGCAGGTTTTTACCGGAAGTTCATTAAAGACTTTCCAAAAATCTCAGCCCCACTCACAAGATTGACAAAGAAGAACCAAACTTTCGCTTGGGATTCGGATTGCGATATTGCTTTCCAACGTTTGAAAAGGGCTCTAACAACAGCCCCAGTTCTGACATTGCCTGATGGGAGCAAAATGTTTACCGTATACATAGACGCATGCGGTATAGGATTGGGCGCTGTCTTGATGTAAGAAGGCAAGGTAGTTTGTTATGGGGGAAGGCAACTGAAGGTACATGAGAAGAACTACCCAACTCATGATTTGGAGCGAGCTGCCACTGTTTTTGCTCTTAAGTCATAGCGTCATTACTTACTAGGAGAAAGGTTTGAATTTTTTATTGACCATAAATCATTAAAGTATCTTTTCTCATAGAAAGATCTTAACTTAAGACAACAAAGGTGGATGGAATTTCTGGCCACATATGATTTTGAGATTTCTTATACCCCCGGCAAGGACAATGTGGTAGCAGACGCCTTGAGTAGAAAGATGCTGACCTTAAGCCCTATCTTTATAGAAAGGCAAAGCTTGGAGTACATAGCAAACTTTAACTTTAGACCCTCCTATGAAATTGTACCTGGTCTCTTAGCGTCGCTAGAAGTGCGGCATACTCTTTTGGACTCAATAGGAACCGCGCAATGTGAAGACCCTCAGCTAGTTGATACGATGGATAAGATAATTAGGGGTGAGATTTCTAGTCACCTCAATAGATATTCCATCAATGATAAGGGTTGGTTGAGATGGGATGGAAGGCTATGCGTCCCACAAGCAAGGGATTTGGTAAAGACAGTTCTCGAAGAAGCACACCATTCTAAGCTAACCATACACCCAGGCGGAGACAAGATATATAAAGACCTAAAAAGGGTTTTCTTTTGGAATGGCATGAAGAGGGATGTAGTTGAGTTCGTCGCTAAGTGCTTGATATGCCAGCAAGTCAAAGCGGAGCAGAAGAAGCCTGGTGGTCTGCTCCATCCTATAGAGGTCCCACAGTGGAAATGGGATAGCATTTAAATGGACTTTGTTGATGGGTTGCCTAGGTCAAGAAGGGGAAATACCAGTATTTGGGTAATAGTGGACAGGCTCACAAAATCGCCCACTTTATACCTGTTAAGAGTAGAAGGACTGCCTCTTCCCTAGCATCCATTTATCTTAAAGAGATAGTTCGATTCCATGGGATACCCTCCAGCATAGTGAGTGGTCGAGATCCTATCTTTATGAGCGAGTTTTGGAAGAGTTTGCAGGAGGTTGTAGGCACACAATTATGCTTAAGCACGGCCTATCACCTCCAAACCGTTGGTCAGACGGAAATGGGGAACAGAGTATTGGTAGACCTCTTGAGATTTTGCATTCTCGACTTTGGAGGAACATGGGAGGATCATCTTCCTTTGGTGGAATTCGCTTACAACAATAGCTACCAAGCCACCATAGGCATGGCACCCTTCGAAGCTTTATATGGAAGACCATGTCGATCACCAACTTGTTGGTGGGAGTCTACAAACAAGCTCATACTTGGGCCAGACATGATTAGAGAAACCTCAGAAAAGGTGGACTTGATAAGAAGACGGATGAAGGCTGCATAAGATAGACAGAAGTCCTACGCAGACAAAAGAAGGACAAACCTTGAGTTTGAGGTTGGAGATAAGGTGTTCACTAAAGTGTCTCCTTTGAGGAATGTCATTTGCTTTGGGTCCATAGGAAAGCTAGCACCAAGATTTATAGGACCATTTCCTATCATTGAAAGGATTGGAACGATGGCTTACAGAGTAGAGCTACCCGAAAGACTGGCTGGAGTTCATAATGTTTTTCATGTTTCTCAACTACGAAAGTGCTTACATGAGTCTACAGAAGTTGTGGAGCCAAGTATACTAGAGGAAGTAGAAGTGGAACGAGAAGAGACTGTGAGAAGAGTTCCAACTCGTTTCCTGGGTACGAAAGTCAAAAAGCTACGCAACCGTGAAGTCAAGCTTGTTAAAGTTCAATGGAGTGACGCTGAGGAAGACGCGACTTGGGAAACTGAGAGAAAAATACGTACAACCTACCCTTTTCTTTTTGAGGGTACCTCCTTGATCTCTTTTTCCATAAGTTTATTCATGCTTGTATCTATCTTTTAAGTATATCTCCTCGGTCCTATTCTTTATCCTTAGGTAGAAACTAATGGATGTAAACATGTATTTGAAACATGTTATGATTGATGGTTACGAGTGGTTTCAAGTGGTTGCTAGTGGTTGTTCGTGGATGCTTATACACACACATTAGTTACTAGATCGGCTCAGTCACTTTCATATTGCATATATGTATTTGTATATGAATTGGAACTTGATGTGTTATCATATGGACATTGCATTTGTATGAATGATTGTGCACTCATGTAGAAAGTATGATTAGGAATAATTTCATGCATAATGGACTCATGGCACCAACATAATTTGCATTAAGGAGGTCAACTGAATCAGTAGACCGCCTGAATTTGCATTAGATAAGGACATGTACACACACTACGCATATGATCATGAAAGCATTAGAAGTCTTTTAAGGACAATGGACTCCTGTGTTTGATGGTTGAGTAGATGGACGATTGGATGGTAGGATATACATTCTTCTTGACTTGAAGATTTCGGGGACGAAATCCTTTAAAGAGGGGAGAATGTAACACCCTGAATTTTCCGTGTCTATTAAAAGAACGAATTAAGAACACTTAATTTTTAAAGTGAGAATTAAGGGAAACGGGATATGCCATCGCGTTCGTCTCGAAATTCTGCTTGGAATAGAGTCCAAGTTTTCGTAAATCGGACTTCGTATGAGGAAGTTATGGCCCTCGGAAGTTTCTGAAAAATTATATAAATTAAAAACAGATCAGAGTTAAAAATTCAAAAATTCAAACGAAAAGCAAAGAAGCGGGCTGGGCGGGATTTCTCCTGCCCTAGGCCAGGTCGACCAGGGGATCGACCTCTCCTATACATGTCGACCAAAGGGTCGACTTGGGCGTCGACCAAGGGGTCGACCTGGGGGTCGACCTACCCCCCTCGCCCAGATCCAAAAATGTGACGATTCAGACAAGTTACTGAGTCCTTTTTGACCTGTTGCTAAGTCACTAGGGCTTAGGTGACTCGTTCATGTTATGTTACATGCAAGTTGTTAGGCTAATGTGGTTATTATGTTGATGTTAAACCAATCGTGTATTATGTAAAGTTTGGTGACCTATTCATACATGCAAGTTGTTAGGCTATTGTGGTTATTATGTTGATGTGAACAAATCATGTAAAATTGGTGACTTATTCATGTTATATGCAAGTTGTTAGGCCAAGACATGTATTATGTTTAGATCTACATTTAGATCTATGAAAATTAGATCCAAGATAAAAGTTCACACTCACATGCCTAGTTGAACTTGTGTAAAACCATACGCTTAAGATTCATGCTTATTGGATCCAAATTAAAAGTTCATATTTACATGCCTAGTTGAACTTGTGTAATTCCATATGTTTAAGATTCATGTTTATTGGATCCAAATTAAAAGTTCACATTCACATGTCTAGTTGAACTTGTGTAATTCTATATGCTTAAGGTTTATGTTTATTGGACCCAAAAAAAAATTACATTTACATGCCTAGTTGGATTTGGATAATTTCATATGCTGAAAGACTCATGTTAGTTGGATCCAAAAATGCAAGTTCATTATGCCACATTTACATGACGCATGTTTAGTTAGATCCTTATTATTTTATGTTGTGTGAATGGTACATGTTCCCTTCTTTCCCTTTTTGTGTATAAGTCTGGCTAAGTTACGAGCCTAACATTCTATGTTAATTTTGCGAACTTATGATGGGGGTAACGTTGGGAAAACCTTAAAAATTATTATTATTGGCATAATTTGGCTCATAAATAAATGAATGGTTAGTGGCATGATGGTATAATTTATATACCAAAAATTGAAAATATGATTTAGAGGGTAAATGAGGCATGACTTGAATGGCAATAATTGTGGATAATTTACATATAAATTTGAAAGATAAATATGTAAATTAAGAAAAAGACGAATATGCCTAACCCGAGGTTAGATTGAGTTACAGTGTAAGAGTGCCCGGAACCGCCCGGCACATCCAGCAACTGTAACAATATATATCTAATGTGAGATGTTAGTGCATCAAGCCCAAAAGAACCCGAGGTTAGATTGAGTTGCGGTGTAAGACTGCCCGGAACCGACCGGCACATCCAGCAACCGCAACAATACATATCTAATGTGAGTGGTTGGTGCTTTAATGAATGAATTTAAAGCTAAGACAGGAATGGTAGGGTTAAGTTAATTAAGGCAACACTTAACCAATACTACATGTTAACTAAACTGATGGGTGGGGTTAGGTTAATTTGAGAACACTTAACCATTTTAACATGTTGATTAGGAAACCCTAGTAACGGGGACCCATTTCAGCAGTAACCCACATAGATGTATCATGGTACCCTGAACTAGGCAGGGTAGGGCACGATTACTGGGTTGATTATAAGCGGTCAAAACAATGGCGGGTGGTGCGTCAGTGTAGGTTCCGACGGAGTGCGGTCGTGCACGAAAAAGCAGGCACTGGGCATCAGTAGTTATACTCTGTGCATCTAGAATTGTGTCGGGTTGCCACCATAGGATTTGATACACCCCATGGTGGGAACAGCACCGGTATCTACAATCATGTGGGGCCGAATGACACAAGTGATAAACGTATGCGAGTAGGAGCCGATCGATAAAAAAGGGGATCAATTATCTTGAACACATGATGCTAGTTGAAACACTTGTAAGGGGATGCAGAGAAGTAGAAATGAGTGCGATAGCATATTCAGTCTTATTATCTTATTCCTAGGATGTTGTCCTAGATTCAGTTTATTCAAGTCATAATCCTTTTTCTTGTTTACATGCTAAATAATCACTGGACTTACCAGACTCATGTCTGACCCATTTTCTTTCGTCTTCTTTTCTTCCGTTTCTCCCCCCCCCCCCTCCCCCCACAGGTCCGTAGGAAGGGAATACTTCAGCTTAGATCGGATCATTTCCAGCTTGATGAGAGTAGATGTATTTCTTGGAATCCTTTTCCTTGGGCTATGGCTTTGGATACTCTCTTATTGGGGATTTATGTTGCCTTACTGTTGTTTTAATGCTTCTTTATGTTTTAATTCAAGACAGAGATTTTGTTGTAATAATTTGGAAGTTGTTTTGAAACAGCTGTTGTAATGTTTTGTCTGAGCCACGTACTTATGAAATAAATTTAGTTTTCCGCTATTTATATGTCTATCTTGTAAATTATTTGTATCTTTTACCTATAATGCTCCACCAAAGTTAAGACATTCCCTTTGTGAGTGATCTTAACGGAGGTGGGGTGTTTCATAATGCAAACCTTCAAATCTCCTCTTTTTTTATCACAAAGTTGTCAATCAACAATAATTGGGTTTGTGAATTATTTAGGTTATGTTTGAGGAATAATTTGGTGATTTTACTTTTATTAATTGGATTTGCCTCTTTTTATTTAAAAATGTTTGTGATGTAAAAAAGATTAAGATTTGGTTTGGTTTCATTATTTGGATAGGTTTAGATTCCCATTCTAAATTGGAGAATTTGAACGTATTTAGATTTGAAATAATCAAATGTAAATGTTTTTATGTTCAACATAAAAAAAGGTGAATTCGATTCAAATAGAGGTTTATGTATATATATATATATATATCGTGTGTGTGTATATATGTATGTATATATTTAGCACCTTGTTTCTCTTCCATTATCTAAATTATTCTAACAAACCTAGGATACAAGTTTGAATAGTTATGTGTTATTCTCCCATTTGCTTCTTGTTATTAATTATGCCATAAATTGAGTAGTTTAATATGGGAATTAGGCTTGTATACCTTTCGCTTGAACAGGATTGGCAATTTACATCGTTAAAATGTTTCTTAATTCGAATGGAAATTAGTTTTTATATCACATATTAAATTAAATATTTATATAGCGTAATCAACGTAATTAAACGTAATAATGATGTAATAATACGTTAGAATAAGGTTAGAAATTTGAAATGTCCCCATATGAATTGTTGTTTTTGTGTGTGCATAAATGGCTTATTTATATATTAAATAATGACACGAGGTTAGATGTCATTTGTGGTAGAAGACTGCCTGGAACCAACCAACAAATCCAGCAACCATAAATGAGTTTGGCTAATGTGAGAGATCTGGGTCCTATGGGCCATTAAACATAGTACACTATGACACAAGGTTACGTCTGCTTGTAGTATAAGTCTGTCATAGCTGCCCGACATGTCCAGCATCTACAAGTAGTCAGTTTAATGTGATAGGTCTAGTGTATATAAATAGCTATTATGTGTGTAAATAGGTAGGCTTACTACCGCCTTAAGAAGGTCTTAGGTGGCTGACTTTCTTCTTATCTAGTTTGGCTCTTAAGTGGTTCGGACTAGGACCGTTCCGAAGGGTTATTCCTTGAATTCGGACCAAAGTCATGGGACCTTCCCTTATTAAATTTGAAGTGGTCTATGGATCCTTCTTCTATAAAAGTGGTTTAGTCATGGCAATAATGGAGTAGGGTAGTTTACAGGAATGTTCACTTCCTCTAGGAACTTTGTGAGGGATGTAACTGCCCGCACTTTACGTATCGGAGGATCGTAAATATTTTTATTTAATTCTCTAAAGGTTGGATCATTCTCATATTTTAATATTTTGTTTGGGGATGTGAGACATGTCCATAATTTTTACCAATTTTGTTTGTGACCATTTTTGCCCTTATCAGTCTTATATAGGGCATAAATTTTCATTCGGATCGAATCGGGTGCTGAGATCGGTCTCATTGGAAAGGAAATGATGTTTCCCATTCCGTAGAGTGGTTACATTAAAGATTTGACTCGGCATTTTAGGAGGAATCGCTGTTTTCATTTTTCATAGTTTGTTGTTCAGGTTTTTAGAGCCTTAATGGGCTGATTTAGAGAGGCCCACTAGTTGGCTGGTGGGAGGCTATATATAGGGGGTTAGAGCTATGGAGAGAGGATTAATTTCTTCATTCCATTATTTGGTTGAGCTTGTGATTGATCCTTGCTCAAACAAATACACCTTTCCACCATTAAATTCTATATCTAAATAAGAGAATCGAAGATCTACATCGTTTGAAGTTAGATCTATGTCGAGTGAAGATTGATTTCATCAAATTGGAAGATTTTGGAGAACATTCTTCGATGTCCGGAATCGAGACTCATCGTTTTTGTGTTGTTTTGGAAATTTGGTTGGTGATATGCATCTCTCACGCAGATTCAATCAAGTATATGGGTTGTATGATTATAATTTCATCATTTTAAGTCGATTTCACCAAAATCTACATCATGGTAAGTCTATTTTCATATGAATCACCTTAGGATCTAATTTTCCACTTAAATTGGTAAGTTTTCATGTAATTTTTATGATAATTGTTGTTTGGAATGATTAGTGATTGTTGTGTGAATTTTTGTTGGATTTTGGTTGAATTGATTATTGCAAACATGTTGAAATCGATTGGATTTGAGCATGGGATTTGGTTCGAAATTTGAAAAGTAGATCTAGTTGTTTTGGCGGGAAAATTTGTTGGATCTAATTGCATTTAAGCGGGAAAATGACGGATCCCCATGATGATGTGGCAAGGCATGGACGTGGCAAGGCATGGGTCGTGGCAAGGCATGGATCGCGGCATGGTATGGATGTGGCAAGGAAAGGACGCGTCAATGTATGGACATGGCAAGGCATGAACGTGGCAGGGCATGGATCGTGGCAAGGCATGGACGCGGCAAGGCATGAAACGCGGCAAGGCATGGACGTGGAAAGGCATGGACGTGGCAAGGCATGGATGTGGCAAGGCATGGACGTGGCAAAGCATGGACGTGGCAAGGCATGGATCATGGCAAGGCATGAATCGTTGAAAGGCATGCGCAAGGCAAGGCATGGACGTGGCAAGGCATGGATCATGGAAAGGCATGAATCGTGGCAAGGCATGGACAGTGGTCCAGTGGTAGTTGTCCATCAACAGTGGTCCAGTCGTAGTGGTCCGTCAACATTGGTCCTGTCGTAGTGGTCCGTCAACAGTGGTCTAGTAGTAGTGGTCCACTAGCAGTGGTCCATCAACAGTGGTCCAGTCATAGTGGTACAACAATAGTGCTCCAGTGGCAGTGGTCCATCAATAGTGGTCCACTAGTAGTGGTCAATCAACAGTGATCCATTCGTAGTGGTCCATCAATAGTGGTCCAGTAGTAGTGGTCCATCAACAATGGTCCATTCGTAGTGGTCCATCAACAGTGGTCCAGTAGAAGTGATCCATCAACAGTGGTCCAGTCGTAGTGGTCCATCAACAGTGGTCCAGTAGAAGTGGTCCATTAACAGTGATCCAGTGGCAGTGGTCCATCAACAGTAGTTAAGTAGTGGCGGTCCATCAATAGTGGTCCAGTAACAGTGGTCCATCAACAGTGGTCCAGCCATAGTGTCCATCAACAGTGGTCCAGTAGTAGTGGTCCATAAGCAGTGGTCTAGTAGTAGTGGTCAATAAGCAGTGGTCCAGTAGTAGTGGTCCATCAATAGTGGTCCAGTAGGAGTGGTCCATCAACAGTGGTCTAGTAGCAGTGGTCCATCAACAGTGGTCTAGTAGGAGTGTCCATCAATAATGGTCCAGTAGTAGTGGTCCATCAACAATGGTCCAGTAGCTGTGGTCGATCAACAGTGGTCCAGCGGTTGTGGTCCATCAACAGTGGTCCATCGGCAGTGGTCCGTTGGATGGACCAACATTGATACATCAAGTATATGACGGAATGATGTTTATTGGCTCGATAATGGTTCTAGCTTCGACACGAGTTCAAGGTGGAATGTTCAAAGCGATGTGATGTGTTCGTTGATCTGTGTAAAGCAACGAATGTGAAGACAACTCTAGGGTGTTGAGTTATGGATAATGGTTACTCAAGGGGGACTTGATTTTGAATATTCGCTGGTGATGACGACTAGAGATGCGAAGGCTGAGAGATTATCGTTGTCATAAGTTCTAGCGGACTCCAACCAGCTGTACTTTGGGCAGTCGGGAAGAGCCTAGTTGTCGAGATTTGAGAAGACAAACATACGAGTCGTGAAGGCATATGGAGTTTTTTCTAGAATTGGGGTTTACCATTATCCCCTGACATATGGCAGGAGGCCATCATATGATTAACGATGGTTTCAAAACATGATTGGAAGTGATAGCCAGAGTCAGTCATGAATGTTGGATGTTTTTTTGTTTTGTTTTTAACGTCTCAGTAGACAGTATGACATCGAAGGAGATGTTTCTTGGGTGTTTGTCTGATATTGGTTTAGGCCTTTGGGGCTTGTTCTTGAGGGATGTTGAGCTCGATTAGGATGGTTTACATGAGATATATAATTTGGTTATTATAATTGCTACTGCTTGGTTACTTCTGATTGCCATGAATGGATGGTTGTTTGGGTTTCCATGGATGTATGTTTGAAATGATTGCATGTAAAGGCTATCACTGTCAGATGTGGGGAAGACGGATGTTGGTTCTTCTCTAGAGTTTTGGGTAGATTGGTTTGTTAGTTTACCTATTCTCATATACTTTATTGATGATGTTAGATAGTTGTTTTATCGCTCACTAAGACTGTTGTTTGACTCAAGATTCTATGTTTCCCTCATATTACCTTGGGTTGTTCATCCGATTTCGGATTGGCAGACTAGGTGGTAGGTGATTGGTGAGATGATGTTGTTGTGCGATGACAAGTAGGAGGCTGGCATATTACTTTACTATTGCGTGGTGTCTTTGTTTCCGCTGTTTGATGAGTGTTGTAGTGAGGCTTCATGTACAGACTTTGATGTTATATCCAATTGATGTATGGATGATCTTTCAGGATGTTATGAAAGTTTAAAAGTTTATTATATGATGCTCCATTATTATTGCCTGTTGTATATGTTCTATTATACTTTATCCTTGAGCTGTGTGTTATACGATAAGTTCCGCTTATGTTTACCTACTCTGATGATCGTCCGTAGGTGTCTGGCACACCTTTCAGTGCATTATTCCTCTTGTTTAGTGCAAAGGTTATGGGCGGTCGCCACATTTGGTATCAGAGCACTAGTTAACGATTTTTAGCCAAAGTTCGAGGATGTAATTACGTAAGAGAGATGTACTTGTAGATTTCTGATGGATGAATACTATATATATTAGTGCATATAGTAGTAGCGTTGGAACTCCATTTGCAGTTTTTCTTACATGTGGGTTCATCATTCTATATTGCAGATTTAGAATGAGTTGTTAATTGTCAAGACACTACTAGGGAGGAGACTGTTCCTGGAGAGGGTGATGGCGGTATACCAGGTTACATAGCTATGTTCGAGGCTAGGATGACAATGAACATAAGGAGGGTACCCTCTCCAGGAGCAACCGCGGTAGATGTTGGTGTTCAAGTGCAAGTACCGAGGGTTGTGGACTTCGTGAAGCTATGAAAAGACTTCACTTCTCTTGGAGGAAAATCCATTTAAAGGGATAGAGCCGACTGAAGAGGTTTAGAGATGATGGATGCTTGCATAAGGATCTTTGGTGACTTAGGTATAGATGATGCAACTAAGAGAAATCTTGCATCGAGGCAGCTACAAGGTAGATCCATGTACTAGTGGAACTCCGTTACGCATGAGACTTCAGAAGAGGAGGTCACATGGGAACAGTTCCAAGTCAAGTTCGAAACAAAGTTTATCTCGACTGCTCAGAAGTCATTTCAGTTCAAGAAGTTTGTGGAGCTGAAACAGAAAGGTCAACCAGTGCTTGATTATGTTTTTGATTTTGAAGCTTTGTCCAAGTATGTTCGTTCATATATTATGACTCCTTATCATAAGAACGAGAAGATGGTTATGAGCTTGTGTGGCATTTGGGTTTGGAACCATGTTTGCGAGAGATCATTGATTGTGACTAATCCAGTTGGAGGTTCGTCTAGTTTGTGTATGCTTTGTTGGGGTTTTATGTTGTCGAGTCATGGTTTCTCTTTTATGTGTGATTGCTTTGTGTTGAACTTCGCTGGGTTTGGGATCATCTTGGGCATGGATTGGCTCAAGAGGTATGCAACAAGAGTGAATTGCGAGAAGCTAGAGGTGAGAGTCGAGGATGTAGAAGGGCGAAAGGTGTTGATTCGATGTAAGCCCGTAGACCGGGTCTTCATGAGCAATTTGTATTCGCTTGTGATTCCACAAGAAGACTTGTCATCTGTGCTGATCGCAAATGATTTTGAGAATGTCTTTGACGAGACTAAAGGGTTGCGCCGCATCATGAGATTGAGTTCAGAATTGATTTGGTCGAGGGTGCTAGACCTATCGTTATGCCTCTTAGGCGGATGGCGCCTAAGGAACAGCGAAAGTTAGAGGTGCAAGTTCGTGACCTTTTAGGAAAAGGATTCATTCGGAGAAGTGTATCTGAATGGGGTGCACCAGTTATGTTTGCAACCAAGGCAGATGGATCGTTGAGATTGTATGTGGACTATCGTGAGCTGAACAAGGTGACTAAGAAGAACAAGTATCCGTTGCCAAGGATAGATGACTTGTTCGAATCATCTTCACAAAGGCAAGGTGTTTTCTCAAATGGATTTGGCAACGGGATTCCACCAGTTGATGGGAAGGTGTGTCGAAGACTGCTTTTAGGACACCATCCAGTTTCTTCGAATGGTTGGTGATGCCATCTTGGTTGACTAATGCGCTAACATATTTTGTGGATCTTATGAATATGGTGTTCAGAGATCAGTTGAACAAGTTCGTGCTTGTGTTCGTGGATGATATTCTGGTTTACTCCCGGAATGAGGAAGAGCATAAGACGCAATTGAGAGTTGTTTTGAAAATCTTGTGAAAGCATCAGCTGAAAGCTAAGTTTTCGAAGTGTCACTTCTAGAACAGCAAAGCGAGGTTCTTAGGCCATGTTGTTTATGGAAATGGAATAGCGGTTGATCCCCGCTGAGGTGGCAGCAATCCAGGACTGGGATAGACCTAAGAATGCGACGGATGTTAGGGGTTTCCTTGGGTTGGCGGGATATTATCATCGGTTTATCAAGAATTTCTCCAAGATAGTTGCATCATTAATAGAAGTGGCGAGAAAGAATCAAGTGTTCACATGGGATGAAAAGTGTGGGCAAGCTTTCGGAATCATGAAAGAGAGGCTGACGAGTGCTCCTGTTTTGACCATTCCAAGTCGGAATAAGGAAATGGTGGTATACACCGATGCATGTGGTATTGGACTTGGAGCAGTGCTAATAGAGAAAGATAAGGTTGTGGCATACGCAAGTCGACAATTGAAGCCGCAGGAAAGGAATTACCCAACTCGTGATTTGGAGTTGGCAGCGATTGTGTTTGCTCTGAAGATGTCGAGGTATTACCTCTTAGGAGTTCGATTCGAGTTGTTTATGGATCATAAGTCGTTTAAGTATCTTTTCTCCGAAAAGGATTTGAATCTTTAGCAGTAAAGGTGGTTAGAGTTTTTGGCATCATAAGATTTTGTTATAGCCTACACTCCCGGTAAAGGTAACGCATTTGCAGATGCGTTGAGTCGAAGACATACAAGATTGGAAGCAATTTTTTCGAAATGGAAAAGCCTCGAGTTTTTGTCATGATTTGATTTCAGACCATGGTGTGAATTGAAGCCTAAAATGTTGGAAACCTTATCGATAAGACCTACTCTTATTGAAAGGATTGGCGAGAGCCAAAACCGAGATGCAAAGCTTGTTGAGGTTATCCAGAAGTTGGAACCAGAGGATAAAGAGTTCGAGGTCGATCGAGAAGGTTGGCTTTGAAAGAAAGGACGACTAATTGTTCTTGATATGAAATGACTGAGGGGATGAGGTTCTGAGGGAATGTCATCACTCGAAGTTGATGATTCATCCTGGTGGTAATAAGATGTATCAGAACTTGAAGCAATCTTACTATTGGGAAAGGATGAAAAAATATATTGGAAAGTTCATTTCCAAGTGCATGAACTGTCTATTGGTGAAAGCTGAACAGAAGAAGTCGAGTGGATTGCTTCAACCATTGGAAGTTCCTACATGGAAGTGGAAGCAGATATCGATGGACTACCTAGAACCAGGGCAGGAAAAGGAATTTGGTTCATCGTGGATCGCTTGACCAAAAATTCAAGGTTTATTCCTGTCAAATCAACTAGGACATCATCGAAGTTGGCTGAGCTTTATGTTAAATGGGTAGTTCAATTCCATGGTATCCCAAAGAGCATAGTAAGTGATCATGATCCGGTGTTCACGAGCGGATTTTGGAAGAGTTTGCAAGAAGCTTTGGGAATTGAGTTGTGTTTAAGTACGAGTTATCATCCCCAGACTGATGGTCATACCTAGAGGGTTAACCGAGTACTGGAAGATCTCCTAAGAGCTTGTGTGTTGGATTTTAAGGGATTGTGGGAAGACCATCTACATTTAGTTGAGTTTGTATATAATAATAGCTACCAGTCAAGCATTAGGATGGCACCATATGAGGCAATGTATGGTTGACCGTGTAATTGTCCTGCATGTTGGTTAGAAACTGGAGATAAGTTGATACTTGGGCCAGAGATGATCAGAGAGACATCGGATTGTATCGAGATTGTTCGACAACGAATGAAAGCAGCCCAAGATCGTCAAAAGAGTTACGTGGATAAGCGTCGGAAAGATTTGGAATTCAACGTTGGTGATATGGTTTTCATGAAGATTTTGCCGTTGAAGCACGTTGTTCGGTTAGACAGCAAAGGAAAGTTAGCTCCAAGGTTTGTTGGACCGTTTCTGATAATCGAGCGAATTGGGAAGCTCGTGTATAGGTTGGAGTTACCCGAGAAGATGTCGATCGTGCATAATGTTTTCCATGTGTCATTTCTACGGAAGTGTGTGCATGATTCGAATATGGTGGTATCTCAAGAGCAGTACAAAGACCTAGAATTCGAGACCGTAGTTACGAAGCCTCGTAAGTCGCTTCACGTTATGGGGAATGACACAAAACAACTTAGGAGGAAGTCGGTTAGGCTAGTCAAGGTGAAATAGAGTGAAGATGATGATGACTATATGTGGGAAACGGAAGAGAATATAAAGTCGATTCATCCAGAACTTTTCGTTGGTTTGACCCATAGTTGTCATGTCACTCTTACCCCGTTGTAGCGTGCACACTTGTGGTTGTTGCTGTGGTTGATAGAATTCCGCATGCTAGGATAAGGCAATGGATGCATGGTTGATGACTGCAAGTTTGTGTGATAGAATTGGCTGCTCATGGATGATAGGCGCGCGAAATTGTTTTGTTTGCTTGTGGTTGCTTATGGTTATTGGAATTTCGGGTGACAAATTCTTAAGGGGGAGAATGTAATAGCCCTCATTTACGTATCGGAGGATCGTAAAATATTTTTAGTTAATTCCCTAAGGGTTGGATCATTCTCATATTTTAATATGTTGTTTATGGGGATGTAAAACATGTCCATAATTTTTACCAATTTTGTTTGTGACAATTTTCCCCCTATCAGTCTTGTACAGGGCATTACTTTTCACTCGGATCGAATCAGGTGCCGAGATTAGTCTCATTGGAAAGGAAATGATGTTTCCCATTCCGTAGAGTGGTTACATTAAAGATTTGGATTAGCGGTTTGGGAGGAATCGCTATTTTAGATTTTTACAGTTTACTGTTCAAGTTTTTAGAGCATTAATGGCTTTTTGGAGAGGCCCATTAATGGGCTGGTTGGAGGCTATAAATAGGGGGTCAGAGGTATGAAAAGAGGGTTAGTTTCTTCATTCCCTTATTTGGTTGAGCCTGTGATTGATCCTTGCTCAAACAAATACACCTTTCCACCATTAAAATTCTAGATCTACATAAGAGAATCAAAGAACTACATCATTTGAAGCTAGATCTATGTTGAGTGAAGATTGATTTCATCAAATTGGAAGATTTGGATAACATTCTTCAATGTCCGAAATCGAGATTCATCGTTTTTGTGTTGTTTTGGAGATTTGTTTAGTGATATGCATCTCTCACGCGGATTCAATCAAGTATACGGGTTGTATAATCATAATTTCATCGTTTTAAGTCGATTTCATCTAGATCTACATCATGGTAAGTCTATTTTCAATGAATCACCTTAGGATCTAATTTTCCACTTAAATTGGTAAGTTTTTATGTAATTTTTGTGATAATTGTTGTTTGGAGTGATTGATGATTGTTATGTGAATTGTTGTTGGATTTGGGTTGAATTGATGATTGCAAACATGTTGAAATTGATTGGATTTGAGCGTGGAATTTGGTTCGAAATTCGAAAAGTAGATCTAGTTGTTTTGGCGGGAAAATTGGTTGGATCTAGTTGCATTTGGGCGGGAAAATAGACGGATCCCCATGATGACGTGGCAAGGCATGGACGTGGCAAGGCATGGATTGTGGCTAGGCATGGACGTAGCAAGGCATGGACATGGAAAGGTATAGATGTGGCAAGGCATGGACGTGGCAAGGCATGGATCCTAGCAACGCATGATCGTGGCAAGGCATGGACGTGGCAAGGCACGGATCGTGGAAAGGCATAGGATCATAGCAAGGCATGGTCAGTGGTCCAGTGGTAGTGGTCCATCAACAGTGGTCCAGTCGTAGTGGTCCATCAACAATGGTCCAGTAGCAGTGGTCCATCAACAGTGGTCCAGTAGTAGTGGTCCAGTAGCATTGGTCCATCAATAGTGGTCCAGTAGTAGTGGTCCATCAACAGTGGTCCCGTAGTAGCGGTCCATCAACAGTTGTCCAGTAGCAGTGGTCCATCAACAGTGGTCCAGCAGTAGTGGTCCATCAACAGTGGTCCAGTAGTATTAGTCCATCAACAATGGTCCAGTAACAGTGGTCCATCAACAGTGGTCTATCAACAATGGTCCAGTCATAGTGGTCCATCAACAGTGGTCCTGTAGTAGTGGTCCATCAACAGTGGTCCGGTAGTAGTGGTCCATAAACATTGGTCCATAATAGTGGTCCATCAACAGTGGTCCAGCAGTAGTGGTCTAGTCATAGTGGTCCATCAACAGTGGTCCAGCAGTAGTGGTCCATCAATAGTGGGCCATCGTCAGTGGTCCATTGGATGGACCGACAATGATCCATCAAGTATATGAACAAATGATGTTTATTGGCTCGATGATGGTTCTAGCTTCGACACGAGTTCAAGGTGGAATGTTCGAAGCGATGTGATGTGTTCATTGATCGGTGTAAAGCAACGAATGGGAAGACAACTCTAGGGTGTTGAGTTATGGATAGTGGTTACTCAAGGGGGACTTGAGCTGTGAATAGTCGCTGGCGATGAAAACTAGAGATGCGAAGGCTGAGACATTATCGTTGTCATAAGTTCTAGCGGACTCAAAGCATGGGTACTTTGGGCAGTCGTGAAGGGCCTTGTAACTTGGGTAGTCGTGAAGGGCCTAGTTTTCGAGATTTGAGAAGGCAAACATACGAGTCGTGAAGGCGTAAGGAGTTTTTGCTAGAACTGGGGTTTACCATTAGCCTTTGACATATGGCAGGAGGCTGTCATACGATTAACGATGGTTTCAAAGCAGGATTGGAAGTGATAGCCAGAGTCATTCATGGATGCTAGATGCTTGTTTGTACCGTCTCACGTAGACCTTCTGACATCGAAGTTGTTTCTTGGGTGCTTGTCTGATATTGTTTTAGGCCTCTGGTGCTTGGGCTTAAGGGATGTTGAGCTCGATTAAGAAGTTTACGTGAGACATATAATTTGGTTGCTATGATTGCTATTGCTTGGTTACTTCTGATTTCCATGAATGTATGATTGTTCTGGTTTCCATGGATGTATGTTTGAAATGATTTCATGTAAAGGCTATCACTGTCAGATGTGGGGAAGACGAATGTGGGTTCTTCTCTGGAGTTTTGGGTAGATTGGTTTTGTTAGTTTACCTATTCTCATATACTTTATTAATGATTTTAGATAGTTGTTTTATCGCTCATTAAGACTGTTGTCTGACTCAAGGTTTTATGTTTCCGTCTTATTACCTTGGTTTGTTCATCCGATTTTGGATGGGCAGACTACGTGGCAGGTGATAGGTGATTGGTGAGACGATGCTACTGTGCGATAACAAGAAGGAGGCTGGCATATTACTTTGCTATTATCTGGTATCTTTGTTTCCGCTGTTTGTTGAGTGTTGTAGTGAGGCTTCATGTACAGACTTTGATGTTATATCCAGTTGATGTATGGATGATCTTTCAGGATGTTAGGAAAGTTTAAAAGTTTGTTATATGATGCTCCACTATTATTCCATGTTGTATATGTTTTATTATACTTTATCCTTGCGCTGTGAGTTATACGACAAGTTCCTCTTGTGTTTACCTACTCTGATGATCGTCCAATGCTGTCTGGCACACCTTTCAGCGCATCATTCCTCTTGTTTAGTGTAACGGTTATGGGCGGTCGTCAAATGGGTTAACCTAGGGACATGTTTGGTATACATGATAAGTAGCATGCAATTTGATTAACCAACCGTCTAAGGGAAGTCTTAAGCAGCATAGGTCTACTACCGTAATATCAGTTAAGTAGTAATATGAGACATCTGCCAGAGAGGTCTTAAATGGCTATATGTGGTCCTACCCTAAACTGGTACTAAGCGGCGAGGTACTACTTCTCATATTACTTGTGATAATATATTTATACTTATGATGTTGGCGTATTAGGACGGGGTCTTAAGTGGCTAGGGTCCGCCTTAGAGTCATAAGAGATCATAAGATCCATCCTTAATAAATATGTTTGAATGAGCCTTAAGTGACCAAGAATGTCCATCTCGTTGGGTCTTAAGTGATCGTTGATCTACCCTAAATTCATTAATGAAGCTCTTAAGTGAGTGATTTGGATGTCTGCCTCTTTATTATAATATAACTTTTGTGTGTGCATGCCTGTGTATTTACCTAGACATACTTTGAAATATATAACATGCCAAATTTAGAGTATTATCTTTAAACACGTATTATTTTCAGTCACCATAACTTTATGTTATGACGTCCCTCCTCTTAACATATAAACAGGTTGGTAGGTGGTAATGCTTGGATCTATGATACCTTGGAGCTAGAGCCTAACATTGGAGGATCCATAGTTATTAGGCATTATGGTAATATTATTATGTTGGTTTAATTAATGTTGATGTACCTATTATTGCATGAGACTCATTTTAATTAATATTTATAATGATTTTTAACTAAAGGTACATCTATTTTAAGTTGTTATATTTTATCCCTTCCGCTGTGTGAGATTCCGATTTCATTTTAGCATGCTATATTATATCTGTTATACCATTTCTTTATAGAACCAACGATCTGTTTAGAATGACTCTATGTTTCAGTTTGCCTTTTTGGGTCGAAACTTAAACCCATTCCAGGCTGGTTGTAACACATACAGTTGATGATGAAGCATGGAAGCATTTCGATAAAAGTTATCCAAATTTTATAGAAGAGAGTCATAATGTTAGACTAGGATTATGTACGGATGGTTTTTCACCATTTTCTCAAATCAATGCTAAATATTCATCATGGCCCATATCCCTAAACCGTATAATTTACCTCCATGGATGTATATGGAAACACAATATATGTTTCTTACTGTTGTCGTTCCTAACCCCGACAATCGAACATAAAGAAGTGATGTTTATTTACAACCATTGATTGAGGAATTAAAAACACTGTGGAACGAAGTAGTAGAAACATACGATGTTTTAAAGAAGAGAAATTTCGTATGTTTTCTTCTTTATTATAGACTAAAGTGATTTTCCTGCCTATGTTATGCTTTCAGGATGAAGTACTGTCGGTTGTGTGGAATGTCCATATTGTATGGAAGAAACATAAACGTTTTCTATACTGCATGCTAAGAAAATTTCATGGTTTGAATGTCATCAATGTAATTAAATAACACATTAGAAGATATGAGATTAATAATATACTAGAAACTAAATTATATAATTATTACAGGCTAGCAGCCAGAGACGAGGACGACAGACCCAAGCCGATATCGATCGTGTAAAGATCGAAAGTTTGAGGGCTAGAATGACGCAGCTTAAGGATCAGAACCGTTGTCAAGCCATAGAGATGAAACAGCTGCTGGATCAGCGTATTGCCAAGTACATGCAATAGTTTGGCCACTTTTCTTCCCCCGCTGGCTCTGGAGGAAATTCTCCAGATGAGTGATATTTTTGAGAGGTATGTTTTTTGTAGCTGGGTGAATAACATACTTGTTTGACTGTTGATGGAGACATGTTTGATCGTTAGTTGTGTATATTATAGACTTGATGTTGTATTATGTGATGATACACTTGGATGGTTGGTTATATGCTTGTAGACTTGATGTTTTCGTTATATATGGATAGTTTGTATTATATTGTATAGTTGTTTGACTTGTATGACTTGATTTTATGTATTTTATGGTTTGGTGAATTGTGTGGAGCTTTAATTTTGGTTGGAATTGTTTATATTGGGTGTTGTATAACAGTGGTGTAAGAGTGTTTGTATATGAAATGTGGCAGGAAGGTTAAAATGCAGCATAAATATAAAAATTTAGTTGTAGGTTTTCCGATGGCCTCCAACGGCTTATGGGTGTGTTGACGTTAAAAAGTGAGATTCTTGCAAATCAACCCCCAAAGTGTGTAACCAACACACATATCATAGATATTTCCACAATCACAATAACATAATGCAAGAAATAAAACAAACAGATGGAACACACACGAATTTTATAATGGTTTGTCTTAATCCAAGCCTTCATCCACTTGTAATCTTTGTTAATACTGTCGATTAGAGGTTATAATTGTTTGGTTTGAAAGAGAGTAGAGAAAGAAGTGAATTATACACAAAATCCTCATGTTAATGTGGTACAATTCAAGCTCCAGTAATGGCAATGTACTTGCGTGAAGTATGGAACCCGAAAGATCAGAAGAAGTTTTACTCAAGCCTAGAAATGGAGTATTTATAGATGGAGCCTCATTCGGATCGATATGCCATGTGGCAACCATCCCGACTCAGGTTGGCCATGTGTCATACGATCCATAGAATCAGGGCTGGTGGTCTGGCCTTATGTTCATGTCAGGAACAGTTTCCCTTGAGTCTTATAGTGTGCGCCTTGGTTGATCCGTAATTCTACGAGATAAAGAAGGTCATATCTGACCGAATAAAGGGCCTCGAGAACTGGGCTTGTAGCAGATACAGGGATCATATCGGTATAGCCGACCCGAAACGACCCGAGCACGTCGAGCCAGAGGCTTCATCCCAATTCAAGGAGATGGAAGGTCACGCTGACCCAACCCAAATGTGCCAATATGGGGGGTTCAACATGAAGTTGGAGTGCTTCGATCTGAAGCCTTGCAAAATGCACCGGTCTGATCCGACCTAACTGATTTGAGGGGCCAATTGAACTGGGACTTTAAGCATATTATTTCCATATTTCTAAGAGCATTAACACTTCGATCAAGTGAAATAACTTGGCAAGAGAATATACGCATACCTTGAGTACTACGCCTGATAGAAATCCATGTTGTGTCCGACTTGCCAAAAGTTGTGTCAGCACTTTGACCCCTCAGATCATATCATTTTTGAGAAAAGGAATGCGTGTTCTAGATAATCCAAAATTCATATAAATCTAAGAGAATCAAGAATAGAAATCCGACATCTAAAATCCAGAAGTCCACGACCACAACGGATCGTATTAAGTAATAATAGAAGACCAAAACCCAGGATCGCTGAGGATCATATTAATAGAAAACTTGGAAATCCATAATATCAAGAAATCTGATGGCCGCTTCGGGTTATATTATATAGAAATCCAAGAAGACCATGTCACTGTTGGGCCTGTCCAAGCGCTAGTACAATATGTGCTTACAAGGAATTAGACAAACAGTTATGTCAAAACCCGACAACACTACTTAGTCTTTCCAAACATGAACTATGTTTGAAATTTGTAGTGAGTATAATCCATACATAGTCTATACCTAAATCGCCATATTAAAACCTAACAAGATAACCCGAAAATCCAAACTAAGCATAAACCATACTCGAGTTATGACTTAGTTTTCTTGTCACGTCCTTACAAGTTATTCCATCCTCGCGGGTATAAACCATACCAGTAGTTTTAGAACAAGTATAAACCATACTCTAGAATCCAAATCGCGCACAAACCATACTCATGTCGTTATAGAACTACGCTTGTCGCAACATGACAAGATAATATGTCTCTTAGTGCATCCTGTAACACCCCGTATGTTGAATAACTAGCTATAATAAAACAGGGCAGAATTAAATTTAAAAATCTGAATCAGGGGAAACGGGCTATGCCATTGCGTTCGTCTCGGAAAAATACGCGAAATAGAGTCCGAGTTTTCGAAAATCGGAGTCCGTATGACCCAGATAAGGCCCAAAGAAGTTTCAGAAAATTTAAAACAGATTTTAAATACGAAAATTTCAATTTTCAGAAGTGGCGGGAAAAATCCCGCCAGACCCAGGGGGTCGACCTGGGGGTCGACTGGGGAGTCGACCTGCCCACCAGGTCGACTGGGGAGTCGACCCTAGGGTCGACCTGGGGGTCGACCTCCCTGGTCGAGCCCAGGTGACCTGGGTACATCAGTTTGGCTTTTGGGCTGTGTTTTGGTGGCTAGGACGTGATCTGACGGCTCTAATCTGATTTAGGGTTAATCTAATGGCCTAAAACACCTAACTACTCTATAAATACACCCTAAGACTACCCTAATTCATACTAAAAATAGAAACAATGCCGTCATGCCGTCAAAATGCAACTTGAAGGAGCCTCCATCAATTTGTAGAAGAAGATAGCATCTCAAATCAATCTCTAATCAACTCTAGCAACTTAATCTTCTTCTTAGGAGTGCTAATCAACAAGTTGTGAGTTTTCTATAGCCTTAATGACCAATTATTGAAATGATTATGATAGGATATAATGAGGTTATGGCTATGAATGTGGATCAATGCAAGTTATGCAAGTTATATGCTATGTGTTAATGATGTTATGCATGTTATGCAAGTTATATGCTATGTGTTAATGATGTTATGCATGTTATGCAAGTTATATGCTATGTGTTAATGATGTTATGCATGTTATGCAAGTTATATGTTATGTGTTTGTGATGTTATGCAAGTTATGCAAGCCATATGCTACATGTTCATGATGTTATGCAAGTCATATGTTACATGTTCATGATGTTATGCAAGTTATGCAAGCTATATGCTATATGATCATGATGTTATGCAAGTTATGCAAGTGTTCATGATGCTAGTTGCTATGATAAACATTGATCCACTATGACACCATGATTATGCAAGTTTGGTGTATGATTATATGCAAGTTCATATATGATATGTTATGCAAGTTTGGTGTATGATTATATGCAAGTCCATATATGACATGTTATGCAAGTTGGGTGTTTGATTTTATGCAAGTAACATGTGCAAGTTTACACCTTAGTATGATATGCATACATATGCAAGTTAACTCCTTTGTATGTCATACATACATATGCAAGTTTAACCCTTTGTATGACATGAATAATTTATGCAAGTTAACCTCTTTATGACATATGTGATTCATGCAAGTTTGGGTTGATTATTTATGCTAGTTGGGTTTGATGCTATATGCATGTTAACACCTTTAAACCCATGTTGATGCTAATGTTATGCAAGTTGAACCCATTGTATTTGTGATGAATATTCCCTTTTATGTCATGTTAGCAAATTACGTGGGGAACGATGGGGTTAATATACATGTTAATGGTGTGAAGTTGGTATGATTATGCATACCATAAAGTGGATGGACATAATTGAGTCAATTATGTACATCGTTAAAATTGGAATTAATTAGGGAAAATTAATTCGGGGGTGATTAATTAGGTGTAATTAATCGACTAAGACACGAGGTTGGACCCTTTTGTAGCATAAGACTGCCCGGAACCGACCGGCAAATCCAGCGGCTACAAATGATTGGCCCAATGTGAGAGGTCTTAGGCACAAACTAAATACGTGACAAGTGTATAGACACGAGGTTAGACTCGGTTATGGCGTAAGGCTGCCCGGACCTAACCGGCAAATCCAGCTGCCATAAAAGATAGTCTAATGTGAGAGGTCTTTACAACGGTTACGTTTTTAATCAATTAAGAAACACTTAACCAGATAAGCATGTAGTGGGCATGAGGGGTTAAGTGGGTGCCTTGGGTGGCATGTGGAAATCAAGTAAGTGCCTTGGGTGGCATGAGGAAATCTAGTGGGTTGCCTTGGGTGGCAATAGAAAATACGATTAGATGACTTAACCAAGTTAAACATGTAATTAAACATGATTAAAGGGTTAAGTGGGATGCACTAGATAAATTGACAAGCTTAGGTGGTAGCTTGTGGGGGCCCATTTCAACCAGTAACCCATATGTATCTTATTGGGCTCGACCCATGTCGAGGACGGGACACGCGTACTGGGCTTGATTATAAGAGGCCAAAACGGGGTAGCGGTGGCAACGCGAGTCCAACGGGTTTCATATGCGTATGTGGACCCGGGCTGGTAGGTAAGACGTTGTTACATCGTGTAGGTATAAGCCGTGCACCATTTGTTGTATCGGGTTGCCACTTTGGGGAGTGATACACCCCATTGTGGGGCCAGCACGGGTACCTACGGTAGGGAGCCGATCGCTTGGGAGTAGTGGGTACACCTAGTGGAGATAGGGGCAGACGGCACCTATGTAGTCAGCTAGGGGTACACGAAACTACTGGGTAAATTTTCTAAGTCCTTGGGTGGGATCAACCTTTAAGTAGGAATGACTGGTGTGGTGCAGTTAGTAATTATCCTTGGGTGGGTAGATGCGTCTTTACCGTTATCTTAGTTCATCCTACGTCTAGTTGGCTACTTAGTGTAGTCATTTATCCCCAGTCATCCCGTACCAAGTTTATATCATACCCTAATTACTTTAATAATTGTGTTGTTAAAGTTATAGGGCTCACTCAGACTTATGTCTGACCCCGTTGTTTTTATCTTTTTCCCCCTCAGGTCCTCAGGTTGGGCCTAGCACTAGTGGGCTTTGATCAGATTCTTTATCTATCTTCTGGAGCTTGGACCGTGATGTAAAGCCCAGCTTATCTTTTCTTTTATGGCTATTGTTTATGTAGTGGGATTATGTACTTATGTTTTTATCAGGATGGATATTTAGTACTTGACTCTTTATGGTGTTGTAACTAAACATGTTTACCTTCTGCTGCTATGAAATGATGTTTTAGATTTTCAAGTATTTATATCTGTCTTGTTGTAATTTTTCTGTTCTATACTCACTTAAAATGCTCCACCGAAGTTAAGGCATTCCCTTAGTGAGTGACCTTAGCGGGTGTGGGGTGTTACACGTGGTATCAGAGCGAAGGTTACCAGAACAGATAAAACTTTTAGAAAAAACTATTTTTCTAAAAACATTTTTGGAAGAAGTATTTTCAAAAACATGTCTTTAAAGAGAAAAGTTTTTGAAAGAAAAGCATAATTCCCAATATCCATATCTTTATCTTTCGAATTCTACGTTTTGAATCTTTCCCTTTTTCGTTTCAGCATGGCTGAAGATCTTAACTTTCCGGAGGGTGTGACGATACCAGTATGGTATAGGAGATTGATGGAGGCTAGGGCCGCCACTGCGGGTCCAGCAAATGTTCCTCCACCAACAGTAGCACCCGATCTTCCTCCTCCCCCTCCTCCTCCTCGCACGGATACTTTTGCTAAGACTTGCAAGGAATTTAAAGCTATGGGATGGAAACCTTTTCAAGGATCGGAAACTTTTGTGGAGGCTAGAGATTGGCTTAAGGAGGTGGAAGAGTTGATAGACATCTTTGAGATGGAAGAAGGAAAGAAAGTTAAGTTGGCTGCTTGGTTAATGAAGGGAGAGGCCTCATTCTGGTGGGAGGTCACTAATGGAGAACGCCCCGTTGACTCTTGGGCGGATTTCAGGCAAAGATTTGTGGCAAAGTTTCTCTCAAGGGCGGAGGAAAACTTGTATATGGAAAGGTTCTTGACTCTAAAGCAAGGAAACCTCTCGGTGAAGGAATATGTCAACAAGTTTAATCAATTGGCAAGGTTTGGCATAGACATGGTGAATACACCGGAGAAGGAGGCTTTGAGGTTCGTGAAAGGCTTGAATGAACCAATGCATGGATTGGCTATGACTCACATCCCTATGGGAGCCACCTTTGAGAAGCTAGTTGACATGGCACTCATGCATGAGGAAGAGAAGGGTCCCAATGCTAATAAGGCACCCGAGAAGAAGGGAGATCAAAAGAGACCTCAACAGCAACAAAACAAAGGTGGGAAAGGCAACGGTGGCAAGGGGAAGAAGAAGTGCTTCAATTGCGGGATACCAGGCCACCTAAGCAAAGATTGTCGGAAGAAGAAGAAGACTTGCTGCTACCATTGTGGTGAAGCAGGGCATCTAGTGAAAGATTGCCCTAAGAAGGGGCAAAGGACGGGATCTACCTCAGGAGGACAGGTGCAAGCTCTTATGGCACCGGGTCAGGCTAGGGGGCAAGTTCAGGCTCTCGCGGTTCCACCGATTCAGGAAAGAGGTAGAACTATTTCTGTTGAAAGTCTGGTTTTTCTATTTGATCATCATGTCCGTACATTGTTTGACTCTGGCGCATCGCATTCGTTTATCTCATCATCATTAGTTGAGTCACTGCACTTAGACACCAGTCTAGTAGATGATCCCTTGGTTGTTTCAAACCCAATTGGGGGCTCCACTTATTTGTCCATGATATGTTTGGGTTTGAAGATTTCTATACTTAGCATTGAGTTTAGATGTGATGCTTTTGTTTTGGGCTTCACGGGCTATGGGTTGATTTTGGGCACGGACTGGTTATCCAGTAATGGTGTCGTTCTTGATTGTGAAAGGAGAGTTGTTAGGCTTATGACCCGTTTGGGTAACACTCTCGAGATCTCTTGTAATCCCATGGATTTTGTTATGCTAATTTATCTTGAATCGCTTGACGCTTCGGTCGAGAGTTTGCGATCTGTTAGAGTGGTCCGGGAATACTCGGATGTGTTTGAGGAGGTGAAGGGCTTACCTCCGAAGCAGGAGATTGACTTCCGAATATATCTGGTGGATAATGCTAAACTTGAATCTTTACCAGTGCGCCACATGGCTCCTCGTGAGAGGAGGGAACTCCATAAGCAAGTAGGGGAGTTGCTTGAGAAGGGGTTCATAAGACGAAGTATATCGGAGTGGGGTGCTCCAGTAGTTTTTGCTACGAAGGCGGATGGGTCCCTCAGACTTTGTGTAGACTATAGAGAACTCAACAAGCTCACAAAGAAGAATAGACACCCATTGCCGAGGATTGATGAACTTTTTGATCAGTTGGTTGGCGCTTCAGTATTTTCTCAGTTGGACTTAGCCACGGGGTTTCATCAGTTGAGGGTGGCTGAGGATAGCATAGACAAGATTGCCTTCAGGACTCCGGATGGTTTTTATGAGTGGTTGGTGATGCCATTTGGTTTGACGAATGCCCCTGCATATTTTGTTGATTTGATGAGTAGGGTGTTCAGGGAGTTCCTTAATAAGTTCGTGGTGGTCTTTGTGGATGACATCTTAGTATTTTCTAAGAGTGAAGAAGAGCATGCCCTACATCTTAGGGAAGTGTTGGAGACTCTTCGAGCGCATAGACTTAAGGCTAAATTCTCTAAATGTCACTTCTGGAGGAAGGAAGTGCGGTTCTTGGGGCACGTGGTCTCCAAGGAGGGGATAGCTGTGGATCCCGCAAAGGTAGTATCTATTCAAGATTGGAAGGTTCTGAAGAATGCTACCGAGGTGAGGAGTTTCTTGTGGTTGGCTGGCTACTATAGGAAGTTTATCAAGGACTTCGCGAGGATATCAGCCCCATTAACTCGCTTGACGAAGAAGAATCTAGTCTTCGCATGGGACGTAGATTGTGATGATGCGTTCCGACGGTTAAAGAGAGCTTTAACCACAGCTCCAGACTTGGTGTTGCCAGATGGGAGTAAGCCATTTGTTGTCTATACCGATGCTTGTGGGACTGGACTGGGCGCAGTCTTAATGCAAGAGGGAAGGGTAATAGCCTATGGTGGAAGGCAGTTGAGAAAGCATGAGAAAAATTACCCTACCCATGATTTAGAGTTGGTCGCTATTGTTTTTGCGCTTAAGATTTGGCGCCATTATCTTCTGGGAGAGAGATTCGAATTGTTCACTGACCACAAATCATTGAAGTACTTGTTTTCTCAGAAGGATTTGAACTTGAGACAGCAAAGGTGGATGGAGTTCTTAGCATCCAATGATTTCGAGATAGCGTATACCCCTGGCAAGGGTAACGTGGTGGCGGACGCCTTGAGTAGAAAAAGGTTGTCCTTGAGTCCATTGTTCGTGGAACGACGAAGCTTGGAATTTATCTCGATGTTTGATTTCAGACCTTCCGTTGATTATATACCCGGTTTGCTAGCATCCTTGGAGGTCAGACCTACTCTTTTGGGGCGGATTGGCGAGGCACAGCGGGACGACCCACAGTTGGTTGAGTTGGTAGAGAGGCTCATAAGGGGGGAGTCGTCCAGCCATTTGAGTAGGTACACCCTAGACGATAGGGGGTGCTTGCGTAGAGATGGTAGACTTTGTGTACCGCAAGACGAGGGTTTGAGGAAGGCTATTCTTGATGATGCACACCGTTCTAGGATGACCATTCATCCCGGTGGGGACAAGATGTACCAAGACATGAAGCGAGTTTTCTTTTGGGCCGGTATGAAGAAAGATGTGGCCGAGTATGTCGCTAGATGCTTGGTGTGCCAACAGGTGAAAGCGGAGCAAAAGAAACCAGGTGGGTTGCTTCATCCATTGGAAGTTCCGCAATGGAAGTGGGATAGCGTCTCGATGGATTTTATTGATGGGTTACCAAGATCGAGGAAGGGTAATACGGGAATTTGGGTTGTTGTGGACAGGCTTACTAAGAGCGCCCATTTCATACCTGTGAAGAGCAAGAGGACTGCTCCATGGCTAGCTTCAGTTTATCTTCGAGAGATAGTTCGATTGCATGGGGTACCCTCTAGCATAGTGAGTGATCGAGATCCTATCTTCACTAGCGAGTTTTGGAAGAGTTTGCAAGACGCAGTGGGGACTCAGTTGTGTTTGAGCACCGCATATCATCCTCAGACGGACGGCCAGACCGAGAGGGCGAATCGTGTTCTAGAAGACCTATTGAGGCTATGTATCTTAGATTTTGGAGGTACATGGGAAGAGCATCTTCCATTGGTGGAGTTCGCGTATAATAACAGCTTTCAGTCCAGTATTGGTATGGCTCCTTTCGAAGCTCTTTATGGAAGGCCTTGTCGATCACCTACATGTTGGTGGGAATCTACGGATAAGATCTTGCTTGGGCCCGATATGGTTAGAGAGACTTCGGAGATGATTGATTTGATTCGAAGAAGGATGAAAGCAGTGCAGGATAGGCAGAAATCTTACGTGGATAAGAGGAGGACGGATCTTGAGTTTGATGTTGGGGACATGGTCTTTGTCAAAGTATCTCCATTACGGAATGTAGTTCGCTTTGGGTCCGTTGGGAAGTTAGCTCCAAGATTTGTTGGGCCGTTTCCTATTAAGGAAAGGATTGGACGGATGGCATATAGAGTGGATTTACCCGAGAGACTTAGTGGGGTACATGACGTATTCCATGTGTCACATTTGAGGAAGTGCCTACATGAGACCGCAGAGGTGGTAGAGCCGAGCTTGCTTAGAGAAGTGGAGGTAGAGCGTGATGCGACTATTCGACGAGCTCCTACCCGCATCCTTGGGTCAGAGATTAGGAAGTTGAGGAACAGAGAGGTGCGGCTGGTCAAAGTACAATGGGGAGAAGATGAGAGCAATGCTACTTGGGAGACAGAAGCGAAGATGCGTTCACTATACCCATTCCTTTTTGAGGGTATGTCTTTTAACTTCTCCTTTATCGTTTGTCTAGTACTTATCTTATCTTTAGTATGTCCTCTCATTGGTACCTTTGACCTTTAGATAGGGTAAACCTATGGTTGAAACATGTGTTTGAGACATGTTATGTTTGATGGATGCGTGTGGATGCAAGTGGTTGCTAGTGGTTGCTTGTGGATGCATATACACACACTCTAGGCACTAGATCGGCTCAATCACTTCATATTGCATATTGCATAAAATTGTGTGTAGGTAGCTATATTAATGGATGTATAATGGTTGTGCTATCATATGGATGATGCATTTTGGTGAATGATTGTGCACTCATGTAGTAATAGTATGTGTCGATAGGGTTCTTTCGCATACATATTGGATGCATGGCACTATCATGGTTTGCATTAAGGAGGTCAACTGAATCAGTAGACCGCCTGATTTTGCATTAGACAGGGAACATATACACACACTTTTTGCATATGTTCATACAGCATTAGAAACTCTAAGGACAATAGATGCCAGTGTTTGATGGTTTAGTAGATGGTTGTTTGGTTGGTATGATACGTTCTTCTTGACTTAGAGATTTCGGGGACGAAATCCTTTAAGTAGGGGAGAATGTAACAACCCGTATGTTGAATAACTAGCTATAATAAAACAGGGCAGAATTAAATTTAAAAATCTGAATCAGGGGAAATGGGCTATGCCATTGCGTTCGTCTCGGAAAAATACGCGAAATAGAGTCCGAGTTTTCGAAAATCGGAGTCTGTATGACCCAGATAAGGCCCAAAGAAGTTTCAGAAAATTTAAAACAGATTTTAAATACGAAAATTTCAATTTTCAGAAGTGGCGGGAAAAATCCCGCCAGACCCAGGGGGTCGACCTGGGGGTCGACTGGGGAGTCGACCTGTCCACCAGGTCGACTGGGGAGTCGACCCTATGGTCGACCTGGGGGTCGACCTCCCTGGTCGAGCCCAGGTGACCTGGGTACATCAGTTTGGCTTTTGGGCTGTGTTTTGGTGGCTAGGACGTGATCTGACGGCTCTAATCTGATTTAGGGTTAATCTAATGGCCTAAAACACCTAACTACTCTATAAATACACCCTAAGACTACCCTAATTCATACTAAAAATAGAAACAATGTCGTCATGCCGTCAAAATGCAACTTGAAGGAGCCTCCATCAATTTGTAGAAGAAGATAGCATCTCAAATCAATCTCTAATCAACTCTAGCAACTTAATCTTCCTCTTAGGAGTGCTAATCAACAAGTTGTGAGTTTTCTATAGCCTTAATGACCAATTATTGAAATGATTATGATAGGATATAATGAGGTTATGGCTATGAATGTGGATCAATGCAAGTTATGCAAGTTATATGCTATGTGTTAATGATGTTATGCATGTTATATGCTATGTGTTAATGATGTTATGCATGTTATGCAAGTTATATGCTATGTGTTTGTGATGTTATGCAAGTTATGCAAGCCATATGCTACATGTTCATGATGTTATGCAAGTTATACAAGTCATATGCTACATGTTCATGATGTTATGCAAGTTATGCAAGTCATATGTTACATGTTCATGATGTTATGCAAGTTATGCAAGCTATATACTATATGATCATGATGTTATGCAAGTTATGCAAGTGTTCATGATGCTAGTTGCTATGATAAACATTGATCCACTATGACACCATGATTATGCAAGTTTGGTGTATGATTATATGCAAGTTCATATATGATATGTTATGCAAGTTTGGTGTATGATTATATGCAAGTCCATATATGACATGTTATGCATGTTGGGTGTTTGATTTTATGCAAGTAACATGTGCAAGTTTACACCTTAGTATGATATGCATACATATGCAAGTTAACCCCTTTGTATGTCATACATACATATGCAAGTTTACCCCTTTGTATGACATGAATAATTTATGCAAGTTAACCTCTTTATGACATATATGATTCATGCAAGTTTGGGTTGATTATTTATGCTAGTTGGGTTTGATGCTATATGCATGTTGACACCTTTAAACCCATGTTGATGCTAATGTTATGCAAGTTGAACCCATTGTATTTGTGATGAATCTTCCCTTTTATGTCATGTTAGCGAATTACGTGGGGAACGATGGGGTTAATATACATGTTAATGGTCTGAAGTTGGTATGATTAGGCATACCATAAAGTGGATGGACATAATTGAGTCAATTATGTACATCGTTAAAATTGGAATTAATTAGGGAAAATTAATTCGGGGGTGATTAATTAGGTGTAATTAATCGACTAAGACATGAGGTTGGACCCTTTTGTAGCATAAGACTGCCCGGAACCGACCGGCAAATCCAACGGCTACAAATGATTGGCCCAATGTGAGAGGTCTTAGGCACAAACTAAATACGTGACAAGTGTATAGACACGAGGTTAGACTCGGTTATGGCGTAAGGCTGCCCGGACCCAACCGGCAAATCCAGTTGCCATAAAAGATAGTCTAATGTGAGAGGTCTTTACAACGATTACGTTTTTAATCAATTAAGAAACACTTAACCAGATAAGCATGTAGTGGGCATGAGGGGTTAAGTGGGTGCCTTGGGTGGCATGTGGAAATCAAGTAAGTGCCTTGGGTGGCATGAGGAAATCTAGTGGGTTGCCTTGGGTGGCAATAGAAAATACGATTAGATGACTTAACCAAGTTAAACATGTAATTAAACATGATTAAAGGGTTAAGTGGGATGCACTAGATAAATTGACAAGCTTAGGTGGTAGCTTGTAGGGGCCCATTTCAACCAGTAACCCATATGTATCTTATTGGGCTCGACCCATGTCGAGGACGGGACACGCGTACTGGGCTTGATTATAAGAGGCCAAAACGGGGTAGCGGTGGCAACGCGAGTCCAACGGGTTTCATATGCGTGTGTGGACCCGGGCTGGTAGGTAAGACGTTGTTACATCGTGTAGGTATAAGCCGTGCACCATTTTTTGTATCGGGTTGCCACTTTGGGGAGTGATACACCCCATTGTGGGGCCAGCACGGGTACCTACGGTAGGGAGCCGATCGCTTGGGAGTAGTGGGTACACCTAGTGGAGATAGGGGCAGACGGCACCTATGTAGTCAGCTAGGGGTACACGAAACTACTGGGTAAATTTTCTAAGTCCTTGGGTGGGATCAACCTTTAAGTAGGAATGACTGGTGTGGTGCAGTTAGTAATTATCCTTGGGTGGGTAGATGCGTCTTTACCGTTATCTTAGTTCATCCTACGTCTAGTTGGCTACTTAGTGTAGTCATTTATCCCCAGTCATCCCGTACCAAGTTTATATCATACCCTAATTACTTTAATAATTGTGTTGTTAAAGTTATAGGGCTCACTCAGACTTATGTCTGACCCCGTTGTTTTTATCTTTTTCCCCCTCTGGTCCTCAGGTTGGGCCTAGCACTAGTGGGCTTTGATCAGATTCTTTATCTATCTTCTGGAGCTTGGACCGTGATGTAAAGCCCAGCTTATCTTTTCTTTTATGGCTATTGTTTATGTAGTGGGATTATGTACTTATGTTTTTATCAGGATGGATATTTATGACTTGACTCTTTATGGTGTTGTAACTAAACATGTTTACCTTCTGCTGCTATGAAATGATGTTTTAGATTTTCAAGTATTTATATCTGTCTTGTTGTAATTTTTCTGTTCTATACTCACTTAAAATGCTCCACCGAAGTTAAGGCATTCCCTTAGTGAGTGACCTTAGCGGGTGTGGGGTGTTACACATCCCATACCTAGAGTTTAGAGATGAGAATAATCCATACTCAGGTTTGTGAATGAGAAATCTTGCCACATCTTGACAAGACACTTAAGTACAACCAAACATAATCCATACTTGGAAATCCATTTTATTAAATCCATAATTATTGCATAACCAGAGTAAAGCCTGAATGGTTTATCGTTGAATCCAAAGAATGCCAAGGGACTAAATCCCAATCCCGTACGTGTGTATTTCAACTTATCCATTTATTCTTTGGATGGTTTTATTTTCGAGAACAAAGTATGTCCAAGGATTAAATCCTAATCCCTACGCATATGTGAGTCGACATAGACATCCTGAAATCTTAAAACATACGAATATATATCGTATATCCTAAGAAATGCATAGAATCCATTATGATCTAATCCAGATCAGTTGATGATGATTCCACGAGTTCTAGGTCCTGGATCGCTCCCATGTTGAGGAGTATAGGGAGGTGGCAGTGCTAGTATAGGCACTGTCGATTTCTTTACATATTCGAGTAGCTCTCCGCATTTACCCGTTCTTCGATGAGAACATATGTGTCTACAGTCGTTAGTGCCATGACCGACTATGTCATGGAACATGCAGTGCTTTCCACATTCGCGGTCTTTCTAAGTTGGCTCCCTATTGGAAGGCTTAACTAAAGGAAGAGTTCCTCGTACATCGAGGTATATATGAAGTAATGAGGAGTGGAGCTTGGTGTACTTGTCATACTTGGGTTCTCTCTGGAACCGCACATTCTTCTCATTCTTCTGTGGGGCCTTTCCCTTGTCCTTTCCAGAATGGGATGGTCCTCCATCCTTTCCCACAAAAATGTCGAGGTCATCCACCTTGATATTAGCATTCTCTTATCGTAAAAACCCAAGTGCTTCAAAGAAGAATTCACCAAGTTCCCTAGGCGGATCTCGCTATAAAGAAATTTTGAAATTCGTCGTGTCCAAGATGCCAGAGACGGCTGCCACGAGTACCTAGACGGGTCTGGTCTATCCATCGATGCCACCGTCTATTAAACCTTTCCAAATATGAGTGCAAGGTCTCACCGGACCTCTGTCTAAGAGAAGTGTGGGTCATGATGTTCTTCAGCCGAGATATATGGACCCTGGATTGCTCTATGAAGTGAGCAACCAATGCATTCTAGTTCCTGATCGATTCAGACTCTAACTGCCGGAACCACATTACAGCGATTTCGGTTAAGAACAGGGGGAAGTGATCCATGATGTTACCCAACACCGATAGCACATCCATATGGTGCACGTAGCACATTTGATGCATGGTGGGATCGGTCATGTCGTTGCATGGCTCCAATGATGGGAGTTTGAAGTCAGGCGGGTTACGGGAATTCCTGATGTCCCGTGCGAAAGGGCTGCGGATGACGTTATCTATATTGCCTTAAGATGTACCGCCTCTAGAAAAGCACTGAATCAGATTGACAATCTGGTTTTCATCCCCGTGAAGTTTCTACCAATTGTGCAATTCAGTGTTGGGGACTTCAACGCGAAGCTCAGAAGATGGTGCAAGTATGTCTTGCGCATTCAGGTGCACCTCATATATCCCTCCAAGCCTCGGGCCAGTATGACTGAACCGATTTGGGTCGGTATGGCCAAGACGACCTGGGATAGCATTTCCCATTCCCATCTCTAAGTTAACCCCATCTAGGGCTACATTAGCTTGGTCTACATTAGCATTTTCCTCCATAGAACCACGAATAGATGTGTTACTGTGTTGCTCAGGGAGCGGAGGGTGATTGCCCCTAGTTGTGTTCGGGTCGGCATGGAGGGTAGGCCGAGACGGAGGTTGCATGATCCAGTCTATGGTAAGCTTTCAGGCCAATCCGAGGTGGGTGCTTCCCCAAGCGAAGGTAATGCTACTGCCTCAGCGGTGCTAGTTCCGGGGAGTGATGTAGGGTTTCTCGAACTTCCATCCATCCGAGCAAAGAACCTATCCATCATCTCATGTTGCTTGCAAAAAAGTTCATCTTGGTGTTCCATCCTTGTTCTCAATTCCTTGAGAACTCTGTCCATCTCTTCCCTCGTCAAGTATACACAAAGGTCTCCGTGGGAGGAAGCCTCCTGGCTTGCCTCATCTCCTGTGGCTTATGCTTGGGAATACGCTCCATCCTTCTTTTGCTTCACCATTTTTAATCCTAAAATGAGCTATTTGAAGCCTTTCAAGCTAGGAACTGCTGAATGTGTGCATTCCCCTCCTTGGCACACTAAATTATTGACGTCAAAAAGTGGGGTTCTTAACAATTAACCCCTAAAGTGTGTAATCCACACACAAATCATAGAATATTGTCACAGTAACAATCATAGAATACAAGAAATAAAACAAACACAGGGAACGCATATAAATTTTATCGTGGATCGACTTAATCCAAGCTTATATCCACTTATAATATTTGTTTATACTATCGATTATAGGTTATAGTTGTTTCATTTGTAAGAAAGAAGTGAATTATACATAAAATCCTCGTGTTAATATGGCACAATTAAAGCTCTAGCAATGGCAATGTCCTTGCATGAAGTATGGAATCCAAAAGATCATAAGAAGTCCTTTTCCCGCCTAGAAATGGAGTATCTATAGACGGAGCCTCGTTCGGATTGATAGGCAACGTAGCGACCATCCCGGGTCGGGTCGGCCACGTGTCATACGATCTAGAGAATCGGGGCAGGCGGCCAGGCCTTGAGTTAACGTGAGGAATAGTTTTCCTCGAGTCGTATAGTACGCCCGTCGCTTGATTTGTAATTCCAAAAGATAAAGCGGGTTAAATCTGGTCGAATAAAGATCCTTGAGAACTGAGCTTGTAGCAAATATAGGGATCAGATTGGTATAGCCAACACGACCCGAGCACGACGAGCTAGATGCTTTATCCCAATGCAAGGAGTTGGAAAGGTCACACTGACCCGACCCAAATGTGCCGATCCAGGGGGTTCAACTTGAAGTTGGAATGCTTCGATCTGAAGACTTGTAGAGTGCAGCAGTCTAATCTGACATGATCGATTCAAGGGGCAGACCAAACCGGGGCTTGAAGCATACTGCTTTCATATTCCTTAGAGCATTAACACTTCGACCAAGTGAACTAAATTGACAAGAGATTATAATCACATCTTGAGTACTACGCCTGATAGAAATCCAGGTTGTGACGATCTTGTCAAACAGGGTATGTATAATCCAGCGACTTCCGGCGGTTTCTGATACGTGTCGGGAGCCGCCGTAACTGCCGGAAGTCTCCTGAAGCCATCGGAAATATATATGATGGCTGATGTTGAGACCCGTCAGAAACATTGCTCCCTGACACCTTTATTTCCAGTGGTTATTTATGGCGGCTTCTGACGGCCGCCGACGGTTTCCAACCATCGGAAATGCCACTCTTTCTTGTAGTGATTGCCAGTAGTCCACGTCACTTCTAGCCCCTGAAAGTAGGCTAGATTCTCCAATTATTTATTGGAAAACTCACTATTTAGAAATTCAGTAATGCACTTGATGTCACTTTCATTATTACGTATAGCTATGAAATCATCAACATAAACCAACATATAGGTAACTGTGTTAGAGGTGAATCTAACAAATAGTGAACAGTTAGATTTTGTAGAGTTGTAGCCAAGTCTTTACAGTGTTGATTTGAGTTTATCAAACCATACTCTGGGTGCTTGTTTAGATCCATATACTAGTTTATACAGTTTGCAGACAAGCTCTTCTTTTTCTTTTTGCTTGAGCCCTTGAGGTTGCTCCATATAGACCTCTTCCTATAAATCACCATTTAAAAATGCAGTATTTACATCTAGTTGCTAAACAGTTTAGTTCTTATGCAAGGCAACTGTTAGTATGATTCTAATAGATTTTGGTTTCACAATAGCTCAAAATGTTTCATTGAAATCAATTACACACTTTTATGAGTGCCCTTTTGCAATTAATTTTGCACTGCACTTAAATACTGTACCATCTGCATTTCTTTTGACTCTGTAAATCCACTTACATCCTATGATATTTTTATCTTCCGGCAGTGGTACAAGACACCAAGTTTAATTTCTAGTAAGAGCATCAAGCTCTTGTTTCATATTTGTCCTCTAATTATCATCTAGCATTGCTTAGTGATTAGTGGATGGTTCATCTGAGTTTGATTTAGCACAGTAAATTCTTGGTCTGATTATACCACATTTTGCTCTAGTCATAATATAAAGGTTGTATTGAGTTTGAGTATCATTGTTTCTACTCTTTTCTTCCTGAACATCTGATGCACTAGTATCATGATTTTTGTCATTAGTTTGTAGTTGGGGGTCTTCATCAGTATTTTGAGAAGACATTCTATACCTTGACCTGGTCCACCATTGAACATTGTGTATTGAGGTGTAGTGTCAAGTGAAGATGCTTGTTTGTATGTTACATTATTACTTGAATGTGGCACACATACAACATCATTAATATATTCATGAATGGGTAAAATAGAATATCTTGGATCACAAATTTTCTTGGTTGTTTCGTAATTAGAATTACTAAAGGGAAATATTCCATCATCAAATATTACATATCTAGATATCTATATCTTCCCGTTGCTATTAAGACTTTTGTAACCCTTACGATTTTGTAGCATACTCAAAAAATGTGCATGGTGGAGATCTGTAATCAAGTTTTTGTTTATTAAATGATCTTAAGTGAGGAAAGAACATATAACCAAACATTTTTAGGTCACTATATGTTGGTTTTAACTTTAGTATACACTTTCGTGGAACGCTTGAGTTGTAGTAGCTTTGTTGGTAGCTTGTTTATTAAGTACACTGCAGTGACAAAAGCATTAGGTCAAAATTTCAATGGTAGTGATGCTTGTGCAAGCAGTGTTAGCCCTTTCTCAATAATATGCTTGTGTTTTCTTTCTATAAGGCCATATTGTTTAAAAATGTGTCGACATGTTAATCTGTGAACAATGCCTTTCTTATTAAAATAGTCTTTCAAAATTAAGTACTCTTTATCCCTAATAGTTTGGAGTACTTTAACCTACTGATTCAGCTGCTTTTCTATTACAAACTTCATGGCCGGATTGTTAGTTTCTGATTTTGACTACAAAAAATATATCCACACATACCATGAACAAGCATAAATAAATGAAATGTAATATTTGTAACTGCAATCAGTGTTAGTTGGTGCTAGACCCCATAGGTCAGCAGTAACTAGTTCTAATTTTTTCTTGTAATTTATTTTAGAGTTTTGAAATGGTAGATTGTGACTTTTTCCCATTTGTAATATGAACACACATATGATTTAGGAATATTAGTCACAGTATTATTATCATCAAAAAATTGTTTTATAATCTTAATACTTGGATGTCCAAGCTTACAATGCCATATATCAAACATTACATGCAATCTTCACTTTTGTTTATTTCAGTCACATTACAACATTGTTGCAATAACCTGGGTTTTTGGGGTACTCAGTGAAGACTGGTTGTAGCATGTTTTGGAATTTAAACTATAAAGAAGAAAAATTACTCTTTAAAAGCCAAGCTCGTATAATATAGTAAGGTGAATAAATAAAAAAATAGGACTATATTAGAAACTGTATGTTGAAATAAATTGAATTCGAAATATATAATATGGAAATTTATTCCACATTTTGTTTGTTGAACAAATTTAAGATAATAATAATAAAGTTGGTGAAATCTTATAAATTGTTCTTAATATACTTATTTGTTTATGTAATAATTAGTAATTTTTAAATGACAATCTTTTGGTTGTTATAGTGAATGACGAAAATATAAAATACTAATTTGAAATCAACATTTAAATGTTTTATATTTCTAATATGAGCTTCAAAGTTGTTTGAAATATTTTAATAAGTACTTTGCGTAAAATAAGGTGTTTTGGTTAAAACGGTGAACATAGGGTTAAATAAGAGCAAATAAATACAAGCGTGGAAAATAAAGTTTAGAAAACTTTATAAAGTGGAAATTAAGGTAAAATAAGTATTGATAAGCTTTATTGTGTTATATTGTAATAAACTACAATAAATGTGTATAATGTATTTTGCATAAAGCCGTATTTTATAAACACGCATGATATAAAACGTACATATTGATGAACATCAATATTTAAGTGCTAAAATTTATTTTAAAATAATTATGTAAGTTGTTTGTGTCAAATAGTGAACTTTGTACAATGTCTAAAATTTAAAATGTGATATGTAAAGTAAACTATGTGAATGGTACGTTGATTAGAAAATGTAAATTTTGATTGAAAACTTATAAATAAAAGGCTAAAGAGATCTAAAAATATTAAAAACTTATTGTTTGAATTTTGATTAAGGTTGCATAAGTGTTGGGTTTATAAAACATAAGTTAAAGACAATGTAAATAGTGCAAGCATGGCTTAAACATGGTTAATATAGTATTTTAAATTAGTAAAGGCCTAATTACTTAATAACTATCTTAATTAGCCTAGCCGTAGTTATTACTGGGCTAGGGAGGAAGTATCTGAAAAAACTTTGTCGTACATTCTTCTCTTCTACATACATTTTCTTTCTCAAATTTTTTAGGAAATTTATAGCAAAGAAAGAAATAAATGACCTCCTCAAATCCTAAAGCCAAGATCTCCCAGTCTAGATTAAAAGTGAAGAGAGGAGCTACACTATCTATAACCAAACCCATGCAAGCCCTCTCCTCAATAAATTCAGAAACTAAAAAGAAGAAGATCACAATTAATTTATATTAAGCTGCATATCCCTCCCTAGCTTTTTACAGGTAGCTGAAGTTGAATCTTCATCAAAAGCTTCAAACTTGTAACCAGTGCACGCCTAAATTGTCAAATTCCAATAAAGGTGAATTATTCGACTCATGCATTCTAGATTATCATCAGTGCATGTTCTTGTTTCACTGTTTTTGGTTGTTTTGAGTTGAGAAGTATGTTTACCATAAACTGAGAAGATGAAGTTCTGTGTTTACGGTAACATCCAATTTTGGGTTGATCTTTGTGGTTTAATATTTCTTTCAATCCAAGTCGGAATCATATAATTCTCATTTCGTTGTGTTCCTATGTTTTAAGCAATTGTCTAACCTGAAATCGCTCGGAATTTGATCAGAAAAAGAGCGTAGTTGTAAGCATAACAAGTAGAAAATTTCTTGGCTTTTCTCGTGCCCTGGGTTAACATAGGGCTTTCTCCTGTTTCAACAAAGCCAATAGAAATTGCACAAGCAATTTCTGGTGCTACTTGATGTGCATTTATCAAATTTTGAGTGTTTCATGGGCGTTTCCTTGGTTTTTTGATGTAATTCTAAAGTGAATTCGATGGTGATGATTTGATGAGGCTGTGATCCTACTTTAGGACAAGACAAAAGTATATAAAATCTGTAATTCAAATTGCAAATTTCATGTTGATTTCTTATCACACCCCACGTCCGTTAATGTCACTTATTAAGAGAATGCATTAAATTTCATGAAACTTTATAGGTAAACAAACACAGAACATTACAAGACAGATATAAAAGATAGCAGCGGAATTTAAAATTTTATTTAAAACATAATTCATAACATTGTGTCTAAAATATCACAAGTCTGGAACTACATATAAACCATTACAATAACATAAAACTACTGTCTTGTACCATCAGTGTACAGAAATACATAAAAAGCATTATTTCCGCGAAAAATACAAAGCCTTAGTAGTAAAGAAGAGAACTTGAGCAATACATCTGTAACGGCCCGCCCCGCACCAGCCAACATTTCCCTGAAATCCGATGTACAGATGTCCAACCAGCATGGGACGGTAGCCAAAGAAAGGAATTTGAACTAACAAGGAACATGTAGAATGCCTCACAGCGCATGGAATAAAATATAATAATAACATACTTGACATAAAATAGGTGAGACAGTGCATAAGCTAGAAACTAAACCATAATCATCATAGTAGCGGAAATTCAAAATACAGCTTATTACAACTCCAACATAGTGTCTCTAAAGCAAAGAAAAAGGTGCACTACTAATGCCCAAAGTAGTCACCAGCAACAACACAGGGAGAATATATATATATATATATCATACGTGGAAGCCTCCTGCTCATCTCCGGTACAGCTACTCGTGCATACCACCTAACATGTCTCTAGTCTGGCCGTTTAAGAGCACCCAGAGTAATAAGAAGAGACATAAAACTCTGGGTCAGACAAAAGTCTGGAATGAGCGATAAGCAGCAAAACAGAACAATAATAGGTATACATAACCATACCTGAACCTGAACCTTCAACCAAAGAGTTAGCACAGCAGGATGTACAATACTCTAAGGTGACACTAACATATGGTGTAAAGATACGAGGGAGGGATGTGCATGTCACAATGATGGCAAACAATCAAACATAGCAACCATCCTCACATCTCTCACTTAGTGCGTAAAGCATACGACATCCACTGCTTTGACCACCCAAATGCTTTGCTATGATCACTCTGCCTCATGGAGCAATGATGGCTCCAGTGCACTGATCTATAGCCACTAATCCCTTGCTATGTCCACTCTGCCCCCATGAAGTCATGACGACTCCACTGCACGGGCTCATAGCCATGCTACGATCACTCCGCCCCATGGAGTAATAACTACCCCACTGCAATGATCCGTAACCTAACAACCGTCTTGGTGGTGAATCAAGGTTATGGACGTCAATAACCCCTTAGCACACGTCCCGCAGCAAAGCCTAACTCATAAGTTAACTCGTTGGTTCCCGTCTGGATCCTGAGTTACAACTTCTCATTTGGACTATCTTTGCATCTCGGGTTTGGTATTCTCCGGATCGGTTCGGTTCTTCTCCTTGTCCTTGGTTTGGTTCGGTCGTGCATGCTCCAGGTCGGTCCGTGATGCATACTCTAGTTCGTGGTCCTCACCTTCTGGATCGGCTCATGATGCCCTGGTGCTCTTTAGTTTGTGACCATGTCGTCCTCACCAATTCGACTTGTGGCTCGTGACAGCTCCTTCAAAGCATCGGATCAGTTCGGACTCCTCAGCTCGTGGATGCTCTGGTTCAGGGTCAGTCACTCGAGCAGGTCAGTTCGAGTACTGGAGTACTTCGTGGGTCCTTGATGCGAGCAGGCCAGTGGATCACGAGCAGGTCGGAGTGCTTCAATTCGGAGTAGTGGGCACGAGTCAGTTCATGATACATGCTCACAAGTGGGAACGATCTGATCTGGTCCATTTCCTGCACTTCTTCCAGCAACTGTTCTACGCCATACGACGGCGTTTTCGACCATTCTAACTTTTCTAATCAATCAAAAAGCATTCCAAACAGTAATAGCAACATGTATAATCAACCATAAACACCAAAACACCCGTATAATATGTTTATAAGGATCAAACATACCCAAAACCCATGTTTCTCCCTTGATCGCCTTAATCGTGATAACCATACGATTAGCAAAATATGTCCAAATCAATCCAAATTTCTTACAGAGGCTTAAAATAATATTTAAGAATTTCTAAACATTTTTCCAGAATTTAATCATGTATAATTTTGTTAATTAACAATAATCACCCCGAATTAGTGAAAAACAATGCAAATCACTCACCTTGGCCACAAATATTCTTAGATCTGAACTTTGCTACTGTTATAGGTTGAATTCCAATGCTTAGCAGCAGCTCCAACTCTGATTTGGTGCTATTCCTCCTTGATTTGACATAGATTAGCTTAATCCTTTATCAGGGAGTGATTTGGGATGAAATTAGAAGGTGGGGGCCATTGTTATGGTTGAAGAGAGGTAAGTGGTGGCTGGAAAATGACAAAGAAAAGGTTTCTCTAACCCTAATCAGCCCTTATATTTCTCTAATCCCGAAGTCCCCCAATGGGCCTAGCTGTTAATCACCCGGTTAAGCCCAATTAAGCTGTTTTTCACCTTCTAAACCTTAATTCAGCCATATCTCCCAAACGGTGAGTCCGTTTGACAAGTTTGACCACACTATGGAAAGGTAAACCATCATCCGGATCTAATGGAAGTGGTTTTAGGTCAAAACTCCTTACCAATCGAAAGTTATAGGCGAAACAAGATTCGCCAGGGGCAAAACGGTTATTTAAAAATCGGCAAAAATCGTGAACATAGTAAATGACACCAATAGTCGTTTCCCAAAGTTACACGACTATACGACTTCATACAAAAAAGAAATAAATATTCTACGATCCTCCGATGCGTAGAATGCGGGTCGTTACACTCTCCCCCCCCCCCCCCCTTTAAGAAATTTCGCTCCCGAAATTTCTTAACTAAGAAACAATCAATGGGTTCCGCATGCCTACCAGCCATATCTCGCAATCAAACATACAAAACAAACCTATCCTAGCATGCGGAAAGGCTAAATTGAAATGAAAACCTTACCAGGCAAAGAGTTCTGGATACATCTCCTTAATGCTCTCATCTGTCTCCCAAGTACAGTCATTCTCATCCTTGCCCTACTGAACTTTGACCAGTTTCACCGCCTTCCTTCGAAGAATTTTCGTATCGTACTCGACAATACGGATCGGCTTGCGGTTCCCAACCGCCTCAGGTTCTACTTCGATATCATCCAACTGAACAGATGAAATAGCCACATTGGGGTCGTGCACGAATTTCCTTAACTGGAAAACATTAAATACGTTATGAACTCCCGCCATCTTATCCGGCAACTCAACTTTATATGCCAAATTCCCAGCTTGCTCGAGAACTGGGAATGGACCAACAAATCTTGATGTTAACTTGCCTCTCCTACCAAATCGAATCACGCCCTTTAACGGAGAAACCTTGACAAACACCAAGTCGCCAGTGGAGAATTTTAAATCTCTTCTCCTCTTATCAGCATAACTCTTCTTCCTATCTTGAGCACCCTTCATTTGCTGTTGGATAACCTTAACCTTATCTGAGGTTTCTCTTATCATATCAGGCCCAAGCACAAATTTCTCACCGGTTTCTAACCAACATGATGGTGAGTTGTACGGTCTTCCGTACAAAGCTTCAAATGGAGTCATACCAATACTGGACTGATAACTATTACTATATGCGAATTCCACTAGATGCAAATGGTCATCCCATGATCCACCAAAATCCAATACATAAGCTCTTAAGAGATCTTCTGATACACGATTCACCCTCTCTGTCTGACCGTCGGTTTGAGGAAGATATGCGGTACTGAGATGTAGTTCTGATCCTAAAGCCTCTTGTAAGCTCTTCCAAAATCCACTAGTGAACAACGGATCTCGGTCACTTACAGTGCCTTTTGGTACTCCATGAACTCTCACTACCCAGTTCATATACAGTTCTGCTAACTTAGCTGTTTTCTATTCAACTTGACGGGTATAAACCTTGCACTCTTGGTTAATCGGTCCACAATCACCCAAATACTATCATGGTCCGACCTAGTCGTTGGTAACCCATCAATGAAATCCATTGAGACTTGTTCTCATTTCCATTTTGGAATTTCTAATGGTTGTAAAAAACCACAAGGTTTCTTTAGCTCAGCCTTAACTAGCTAGCAGTTCATGCATTTGGATATAAACTTCCCAACGTCTCTTTTCATCCCTTCCCAGTAGTAGGTCTGCTTCATGTCTTGATACATTTTATTACCACCGGGATGTATAGTTAGTTTTGAGTGGTGACATTCTCTAAGCACTTCATCTATCAATCCATTGACATTGGGTACAACCAGTCTCCCATTCTTTCTAAGCCATCCATCTCGATCAAGCCCATACTTGTTCATCTCCTCGTCGATACCCATCTCTAACTTGGAGATGATTTCCAATAGGTTAGGATCGTTCCTCTGACTGGAACCAAACCGCTCAACCAAAGTAGGTCTGATCGTCAAACTTGCTAACATTACTGGATCCAATTCGCACTTTGGTCTGAAATCATACCCTGCGATATACTCTAGTTGTTTCCATTCAAGAAACATAACCCCTAAACTGGCATGTCTCCTACTCAAGGCATCAGCTACCGCATTGCCCTTTCCTGGTGTATATGCGATATCGAAATCATAGGAAGCCAAGAATTATAAACATCTCTGATGTCAAAGATTTAGATCCTTCTAAGAGAAGAGATAATTTAACGATTTATGATCGGTAAACAACTCGAATCTTTCTCCCAAGAGATAATGTCTCCATATCTTCAATGCGAACACGATCGCTACCAATTCCAAATCATGGGTAGGGTATCTTTTCTCGTGCGGTTTCAGTTGCCGACTAGCATAAGCTACAACCCTACCTCCTTGCATTAATATAGCACCTAGTCCGGTACCACATGCATCTGTATATAATGTCATCTCTTCATTCCCCTTAGGAATGACTAACACTGGTGCACATATCAACTTTTCCTTTAGACTCTAGAATGCATTCTCGCACTTTTCATCCCAGATGAAAGCTTGATTCTTCTTGGTCAACTGAGTCAACGGTGTTGCTATCTTGGAGAAGTCCTGGATAAACTTACGGTAATATCCAGCTAACCCCAAGAAACTTCTTACGTCTGTTGCATACTTTGGCATAGACCAATCTTGTACCGTAGCCACCTTCGCAGGGTCCACGGCAATACCATTCTCTGAAACAACATGGCCCAAGAATCTCACTTTCCTCCTCTAGAAGTGAAACTTAGAAACTTTTGCTTTCAATTGGTGTTTTCTCAACACCCCCTTCACTATCTTCAAATGTTCCTTGTGTTCTTCCTCTGTCTTCGAGTAAACCAAGATATCAACCACGAACAGAAGAACAAACTTATTCAACTGATCTCTGAACACCCTATTCATAAGGTCCACAAAATATGTTGGGGCATTGGTCAACCCGAATGGCATGACCAACCACTCATAGAATCCACACGACGTTCGAAATGCCGTTTTAGCTATACTCTCAGCTTCCACCCAAAGCTGATGAAAACCTGTCGCGAGATCCAAGTAGGAGAACACTCTCGCGCCACTCAACTGATCAAACAAATCATCTATCCGCGGTAGAGGATACTTATTCTTCCTCGTCACCTTATTCAACTCGCGGTAGTCCACACACAATCGAAGGGAACCATCTGCCTTGGTAGCAAACACAACTGGTGCTCCCCACTCAGAAACACTTCTTCTGATAAATCCCTTCTTCAAAAGATCGCTCACTTGCACCCCAAGCTCTCGCTGCTCCCTTGGTGCCATACGACGAAGAGGCATCACTATAGGTCTGGCATCTTTCACTAAATCAATACGAAACTCAATCTCTCGGTGTGGTGGAAGTCCGGTAACTTCCTCGAAGACGTCCGGATACTGGCTAGCCAGGGGCACATCTGACAACTCATCATGCGGGATGTCGAGGGAATTTAGAAAACTAGCCATTACCCCATCACTAGGTAGACCACCAAACACTACCCTCCGCCCATCATCTGCTCTAACTGTCACCAAAAAGCCCTCACAGTTTACCACCACCCCGTACCTTTGGAGCCAATCGACTCCCAAAATAATGCCAAACCCAGTAAAGCCCAAAACAAAGAAATCACAAGCAAACATACATCCATGACTCGATAAGACCACATTACAACAAATCATACTAAGGCTAGTCGAACCACTAATCGGGTTCGTCACAACTAAAGGTCTATCGACTATCTCGGGTTTCAATTCCAACCTATATACCAGGTCACTAGATATGAAGGAATGGGAAGCCCCAGTGTCAACAACACTCTAACTGGAACATCGTAAATGGAAAGCATACCTTATGTAACGACATTCTTTCATTTCTCCGCCGCAGTTGGGGCATTCGACGAAGAAGGAACAGCATTGATATCATATGCTTTCACAATCTGCTTCTCTTTAGGGGGTTGCAGACATTTATCCTTGTGATGTCCCACTTGGTCGCAGTTGAAGCACTTCATGTCCGCTGGCTTTGCTCGACATTCTTTAGCATAATGGCCCTTCTTGCCATAACTAAAGCACTCAACATCTTTCTTACTCTTCTTCTGACCATCCAGGATGATTTTGTTTCCTTTTGTTTTGAGAATTATTCTTGCCTCCACCGCTTTCTTGCGGCTTTGTCTCTCCTAAAGATGCAACAGCAACTTCGGTCTTTGACTTAGGGTAAAGAATCTTCGATCTCAATGCTTTCCCAACAATCGATTGAAAAGCCTCATCAATGTGGTTTATAGGCTTTTCCCCCAAGTACCCATCTAAGCCAGTTATGAACTTCTCGTTCTTCTTCTTGGCAGTGTCAATAAGGGATGATCCATATTTCGATAGAGTATCGAATTCAGAAATATACTCCGAGACTGTCTTACCATTTTTTTAAGCTCCAAGAACTTCCTAAACAACTCTAACTTTTGGGCAGCTGGGATAGACTTGTCTCTGAAGCGAGTTTTAAATTGATTCCATGTAACTTGATCCTCGGAAGTAGCTGCCTTAATAGCATTCCACCAATTCATAGTCCGTCCTTGCAACTGACGGGATGCTAGCTTCCTCTTCATCGCAACATCGATCCCTAAGTCCTCAAAGATGTGCTCACAACTATCGAGCCAATCCTGAACTTTTGTAGCCGATTTCGTTCCGTGGAACGGCTTCCCACCAAGACTAGTGTAATCCTTGCAAAGCTTCGCGAAATCGACCTTAAGTGCCTGCACCGCTGCACCACCACCATTTGCAGCATTAGGAGCTGCCCTCTGAACATCCCTAAGCATCTCTCTCATGAATTCAGTAAATATCGTCCTCATATCAGGAGCATTCCCATTACTAGATCCTCTACCAGTACCCCTCGTATGTCGGCTCATCGTTCAATCTGTAAGTAGAAAACGATTAACCATCTCTTCAGTGGTGCTAGTGCAGTGCGACTCCATCTTTAGATATACTAATAGTACATATATAGCTTTTGAAAACCAAAATATCACAAATACACGCTCTCATATACGTATACTATCTCTCCCTGGTGTCTTTCCCTAGGTTAAGTACGCAACCTAGAGGTATGAGACCAAGTGTGACGGCCCGCCCCGCACCAGCCGACATTTCCCTGAAATGCGCTGTACAGATGTCCAACCAGCACGGGATAGTCGCCAAAGAAAGGAATTTGGACTAATAAGGAACCTGTAGAATGCCTCACAGCGCATGGAATAAAATATAATAATAACATACTTGACATAAAACAGGCGAGACAGTGCATAAGCTGGAAACTAAACCATAATCATCATAGCAGCGGAAATTCAAGATACAGCTTATTACAACTCCAACATACTGTCACTAAAGCAAAGAGAAAGGTGCACTACTAATGCCCAAAGTAGTGACTAGCAACAACACAGGGAGAATATCTATATATATCATACGTGGAAGCCTCCTGCTCGTCTCCGGTACAGCTACTCGTCATACCACCTAACATGTCTCTAGTCTGCCCATTTAAGAGCACCCAGAGTAATAAGAAGAGACATAAAACTCTGGGTCAGACAAAAGTCTGGAATGAGCGATAAGCAGCAAAACAGAACAATAACAGGTATACATAACCATACCTGAACCTGGACCTGCAACCAAAGAGTTAGCACAACAGGATGTACAATACTCTAATGTGACACTAACATATGGTATAAAGATACGGGGGAGGGGTGTGCATGTAATAATGATGGCAAACAATCAAGCATATCAACCATCCTCACATCTCTCACTCAGTGCGTAAAGCATACGACATCCACTGCTTTGACCATCCAAATCCTTGGCTATGATCACTCTGCTCCATGGAGTCATGATGGCTCCAGTGCACTGATCTATAGCCACTAATCCCTTGCTATGTCCACTCTGCCCCATGATGTCATGACGACTCCACTGCACGGGCTCATAGCCATGCTACGATCACTCTGCCCCATGGAGTAATAACTACCCCACTGCACTGATCCGTAGCCTAACAACCGTCTTGGTGGTGAATCAAGGTTATGGACGTCGATAACCCCTTAGCACACGTCCTGCAGTAAAGCCATACTCATGAAATTAACTCGTTGGTTCTCGTCTGGATCCTGCGTTACAACTTCTCATTTGGACAACCTTTGGATCTCAGGTTTGGTCTTCTCTGGATCGGTTCGGTTCTTCTCCTTGTCCTTGGTTCGGTTCGGTCGTGCATGCTCTTGGTCAGTCCGTGATGCATACTCTAGTTCGTGGTCCTCACCTTCTAGATCGGCTCGTGATGCCCTGGTTCTCTTCAGTTCGTGACCATGCCGTCCTCACTAGTTCAACTTGCGGCTCGTGATAGCTCCTCCAAAGCATCGGATCGGTTCGGGCTCCTCAGCTCGTGGATGCTCCAGTTCGGGATCTGTCACTCGAGCGGGTCGATTCGAGTACTGGAGCGCTTCGTGGGTCCTTGATGCAAGCGGGTCAGTGGATCACGAGCGGGTCAGAGCGCTTCGGTTTGGGGTAGTGGACACAAGTCGGTTCGTGATACATGCTCACGAGTGGGGGCGATCTGATCCGGTCCTGCCCATTTATTGCACTTCTTCTAGCAACTGTTTTATGCCATACGACGGCGTTTTCGACCATTCTAACTTTTCTAATCAATCACAAAGCATTCCAAACAGTAATAGCAACATGTATAATCAACCACAAACACCAAAACAACCATATAATATGTTTATAAGGATCAAATATACCCAAAACCCATGTTTTTTCCTTAATCCCCTTAATCGTGATTTAACCATACGATTAGCAAAACATGTCCAAATCAACCCAATTTTCTAATAGAGGCTTAAAATAATATTTAAGAATTTTTAAACATTTTTTCAAATTTAATCATGTATAATTTTGTTAATTAACACTAATCACCCCTAATTAGCCGTAATTAGTGAAAAACAATGCAAATCACTCACCTTGGCCACAAATTAATCTTAGATCTGAACTTTTCTACTGTTATAGGTCGAATTTCAATGCTTAGCAGCAGCCCCAACTCTGATTTGGTGCTATTCCTCCTTGATTTAGCGTAGATTAGCTTAATCCTTGATTAGATAACGATTTGGGATGAAATTAGAAGGTGGAGGACATTGTTAAGGTTGAAGAGAGGTAAGTGGCAGTTGGAAAATGATAAAGAAAAGGTTTCTGTATCCCGAATCAGCCCTTATATAGCTCTAATCCTGAAATCCCCCAGTGGGGCTAGCTCATAATCACTCGGTTAAGTCCAATTAAGAAGTTTTTCACCTTCTAAACCTTAATTCAGCCATATCTCCCAAACGGTAAGTCCGTTTGACAAGTGTGACCACTATGGAAAGGTAAACCATCATCCGGATCTAATGGAAGTGGTTTAAGGTCAAAACTCCTTACCAATCGAAAGTTAAAGGCGAAACAAGATTCGCCAGGAGCAAAACGGTCATTTAAAAATCGGCAAAAATCGTGAACATGGTAATTGTCCCCGATAGTCATTTCCCAAAGTTACACGACTATACGACCTCATACGAAAAAGAAATAAATATTCTACGATCCTCCGATGCGTAGAATGCGGGTCGTTACAACTTCAAAAACAACTCTTAGCATGATGATGACCGAGTCCTAATTAAGCCTGAGTATTCCCACCCTGAGAACCTGGGGGGAATGGAAGGAAGAAGGGGAAACAAAAAGGGTCACACATAAAGTTTGGCAAGTCTAGTTACTTTTAGCAAGTAAATAAGAAAAAGTAGCATGACAGACATATAAAGTGGATAAGAAAGACAACATCATAAAAGATAAACATGATTAGGTAAACATGATGGAGTGTATACGCTTCTCTAATGATTACTCTGCACCAATACTAGTAAAATCAGAATGGGGTGATCCCAACAACTATCAAATGGTAGACTTAGGCATACGTCTAAACGTACCTTAACTACTACCCTAATCGATCGGCTCCCTACTCTGTAGATACCCTGTGTCGGCCCCACAATAGGAGGTATCACTTCCTAAAGTGGCAACCCTTCGTTTGGCGTGCACAACCATATCTACTGGTGTCACGGTCGTCTTAGCCCCCTCTGCCCGGCCCACGCACGCGCATGTCCCCGGTCGGTTTGCGCCGTCCACAACCTCCTCCTCGTTTGGATCTCTTACAATCAGCCTAGTAAGCGTGCCCCAACTCTGACCTAGTTCGGAGTACTCATTTGATACTTATTAAGGGTTACTGACTGAAACGGGTCCCATACAATACGATACAATCTCTCTTCTGTGTCTTGTATACCCTCTAGAATTTCTACCGGTTACGCTTACCTAAAAAGTGTCTTTAATTACATAACCCTACCATTTCTACAAGTTATGTTTACCCTAAAAAGGTGTCTTCAATTACATAACTCCAACATTTCCACAGGTTATGCTTACCACTAGGTGTCTTTAATTACATAACCCTATCAGCTTAAGTTTGTGGGCCTATATGTAAATATTACCCACCCCCTCAGATTTACTTAACCCACCCTCTGTTCGACCAAATTTACATAACACCAATTTAAGTTCATGTTCATACAATCCCTATGGATTCAACTAGGTTAAGTATTCAAGGTTTATTACCATATTTTCATTTATGGTTATAGTATGCTAGACCTCCCACATTAAGCCTAGCATTTGTGGATGCTGGACATGCTGGGCGGATCCGATAGACTTATTCCACAAATCGGGCTTAACCTCGTGTCTTAGCACGTCTCGTATTTTTGCACCTAAACCTCTCACATTAGATTCACCCCTTGTGGTTGTTGGATATACCAGGCGGTTCCGGGCAGACTTCCACCACAAGTGTAATCTAACCTCATGTCGTAGGCGCAGTTACAGTTTCTAATTATTGTAATCCTAGGAATTCCATTATTAGCCAATTTACCTATATCGTTATAGGTTTCATTCCCTTTTTTGGCCAACTATGTTCACAGTGAATTATAAGTCCAAATTCATATGCATAAACATTACTAAAAATATGCTAATTTTCTCCTTTTCAAGTTATGTCCAATGTTAACGTTTCCCCTTCATTCCCAAACTAACGCATTCGCATAATTTTAGCGGCATGCCTAGGCTCGAGAATAGCCTGGCTATATAAAATAAAAGGGAAAGGCAAAGGGAAGATGACAGAGATGATTATTCTAACAAAAATGACATAAGCATATGATGGCATAATGTTAAGATGAACATATAAGAACAGATCGGTGAACTTGTGATAATAAAACAGGTTCTAACATAGTAGGGAAGCCATAATAGGCATGATTAGATCGAAACAAGGATTTAGATGTCTATCTAATGAAAAATCTAAATTAACCACAACATGATAGGTACAAGATGATCTAAATAGTAGATTAGATCTATAATCAAAAGTAGATCTGACATAATCAGAATATCATAGATTCATCAATTTCAATAGATCTGATATGATAAAGGTTGAGATCCAAATTACTATCATATCTTGTAAATCTAAAAATAACTTAAAGTGTTCGGATCTAGAACAATAGAAGGGGAAAAGCAGTTGACAAATCACAGAACTACCCTTGAATTTCCAAACTTTGATTGTAGAAGAAGTAAGAGATTTGATTCAGTCTACGCACCAACGCCCCCTCGAGGGGTCGACCCAGGGGTCGACACCCCCCTTAAGGGGTCGATTCCCCTGGGGTGGGAATTTTGTCACCTCCGGAATTTTGATTTTTGAACGATTTCTGATATTATGATTTATTATATACATATATATATATATATATATTCTCTTGCGCGTAAACAAACTTCAAACCTTCATATTGTCTGTTTTACACAAACCAAATGTCTATCTTGACCAGAATTTCGAGACGGACGCAATGGCGCAGTCCGTTTCCTTTAATTCTGAATGTTAAATTAATTATTATTTAATTTAACCTCTTTAATGTTGTTAAAATTACGGTGTTGTTACATTCTCCCCTACTTAAAGGATTTCGTCCTCGAAATCTCCAAGTTAAGAAGAATGCATATCCTACCATCCATCACCCATCTACTCATCCACCAATCAAAGGCATCCATTGTCCTTAAAGACTTATAATGATTATATGAACATATGCAAAGGTGTGTGCATATGTCCCAATTCTAATGCGAAGATCAGGTGGTCTACTGATTCAGTCGACCTCCTTAATGCAATGTATGTTAGTATCATGAGTCCAACATGTATGCAGTAATCCTATTATAACATGTAAGTTCTATATGAGTGCACAAACATCCATCCAAATGCAACATCCATATGATAATACATTCAATTTCATCCATAAAAAGAAAAGAAAATGCACACGCATCCATATGCAGTATGAGAGTGATTGAGCCGATCTAGTGCCTAATGTGTGTGTATATGAATCCACGAGCAACCACTAGCAAACACTTGCATCTACTTGCATCCATCAAACATAACATGTCTCAAACACATGTATACATCCATGGGATTCCTATCTAAAGGTCGGAAATTCAATCGATAGGATATACTTAAATGATAGAAACAAGCACAGATAAAACTTTGGAAAAAGGTGTTAAGAACATACCCTCAAAAAGAAAAGGGTACGAAGCACGGATCTTTTCTTCGGTCTCCCAAGTCGCATCCTCTGGGTTATCTCCCTACTGAACTTTCACCAAATTGACTACCTATTGCGTAGCTTCTTAACTTCTGATCCAAGAATACGGGAAGGAACTCGTTTAATTGTCTCCTCCCGTTCCACCTCTACTTCTTCCAATACACTCGGCTCAACTACTTCCACAGTATCGTTCAAGCACTTCCGCAAATGATAAACGTGGAAAACATCATGAACTGCAGATAGTCTCTCTGGAAGCTTTACTTTATAGGCCATTTGGCCAATCCTTTCTGTTATGGTAAATGGCCCTGCAAATCTTGGTGCCAACTTCCCTACAGATCCGAAGCGAACCACATTCCTCAAAGGTGACACTTTAATGAAAACCACGTCTCCTACTTCAAATTCAATGCCAGTCCTTCTCTTATCTGCGTAGGATTTCTGCTTATCTTGAGCGGTCTTCATTCGTCGTCTAATAAAATCAATCTTCTCGGGCGTTTCTCTAACCATATATGGCCCAAGTAATAGTCTTTTTGTAGATTCCCACCAATAAGTCAGTGATCTACAACGTCGTCCATATAATGCTTCAAAAGGTGCCATGCCAATGCTAGCTTGGTAACTGTTGTTGTAGGCGAACTCCACTAAGGGAAGATGCTCTTCCCAAGTACCTTCGAAGTCTAGAATACACAGCCTCAAAAGATCCTCTAGAACTCTGTTCACCCTCTCCGTCTGTCCATCAGTCTGAGGATGATAAGCGGTGCTTAAACGTAACTGTGTACCTAATGATTCCTGCAAGCTCCTCCAAAATTCACTAGTGAAGATGGGGTCACGATCGTTTACGATGCTGGAAGGTACTCCATGAAGACGGACAATCTCACGAACATAAATTGCTGCCAACCATGTTGTCGTCCTCTTACTCTTAACCGGAATAAAATGAGCACTCTTAGTAAGTCTATCTACTACCACCCAAATACTAGTGTTGCCTTTCTTTGATCTAGGCAAACCATCTATAAAATCCATAGAGACGCTCTCCCACTTCCACTGTGGAACCTCCAAAGGATGAAGTAAACCACCAGTCTTCTTTTGCTCAGCTTTGACTTGCTGACATACTAAACATTGAGAAACAAACTCTGCCACATCTTTCTTTATCCCTACCCAAAAGAAAACCCTCTTCATATCCCTATACATCTTATCACCGCCTGGATGAATAGTCATTTTGGAATGATGGGCTTCTTCTAGGACTGCCTTCAACAAACTTCCAGTTTGGGGAACACAAAGCCTTCCATCTCGTCGCAACCACCCTTTATCATCTATAGAATATCTACTGAAGTGACTAGAAGTTTCCCCTTTACTGAGTCTATCCAAGATGTCTAAAATCTGTGGATCATCTCGCTACGAAGCTCCTATCTGATCCATAAGAGTGGGTCGTATCTATAGCGATGCAAGCAAACCAGGCAAAAGCTAGGTGGAGGGTCTAAAGTCGAAAGTCGATATGAACTCCAAACTTTTCCTTTCCACAAATAGAGGACTTAAGGCCATCCTCTACCTACTCAGTGCATCTGCCACCACATTACCATTGCTAGGGGTATAAGCAATTTCAAATTCATAAGAAGCTAGGAACTCCATCCACCTTTGTTGCCTTAAATTGAGATCCTTCTGCGAGAACAAATACTTGAGAGATTTATGATCGGTGTACAACTCGAACTTCTCTCCAAGCAAATAATGATGCCACTTCTTAAGCGCGAATACTATAGTAGCTAGCTATAAATCATGGGTAGGGTAGTTCTTCTCATGAACTCTCAATTGTCTACCCCCATAACACACTACCTTCCCTTCTTGCATCAGAACCGCACCAAGCCCTGTACCACATGCATCAGTGTAAACTGTAAACACTTTATTTCCATCAGGCAAGGTCAAGACTGGGGCTGTTGTCAGAGCCCTCTTTAGTCGTTGGAAAGCAGCATCACAATCTATATTCCATTAAAGCGCCAAATTCTTCTTCGTCAGCTTGGTGAGTGGGGCTGATATCTTTGCGAAGTCCTTAATGAACTTCCTATAATAACCCGCCAATCCGAGAAAGCTTCTCACTTCCGTTGCATTCTTTGGAACTTGCCAATCTAGAACTGCAACTACCTTTGCGGGATCTATTGCTATCCCTTCTTTAGAAACCACATGCCCTAGGAATCTCACCTCTTTTCTCCAAAAATGGCATTTGGAGAACTTTGCCTTAAGCTGATGTGCGCGGAGAGTTTTCAAAATTTCTCTCAAATATTTGGCATGCTCTTCTTCGCTCTTTGAGAAGATCAAGATATCATCAACAAAGACCACGAAAAATTTATTTAGAAACTCCTGAAACACCCTACTCATCAAATCAACAAAATAGGCGGGTGCATCCGTCAACCCAAAAGCATCACGAGCCATTCAAAGAAACCATCTGGAGTTCTAAAAGCGGTCTTATCTATACTGACCTCGGCCACGCTTAACTAATGAAACCTTATGGCCAAGTCTAACTGGGAGAATACCGAGGCACCAACAAGCTGGTCAAACAAGTCATATATCCTCGGAAGTGGGTGCCTGTTCTTCTTAGTGAGCTTATTCAACTCTCTATAGTCCACACATAAACGAAGCAAACCATTTTCCTTAGTCGCGAATACAACTAGAGCATCTCATTCAGATATGTTTCGCTTGATAAATCCTTTCTCAAGTAGCTTCCCTACTTGCTTGCTAAGCTCCCTCCTTTCCCTTAGAGCCATATGGCGTACAGGCAACGAAACTGGCTTTGCATTGCCCACCAAATATATATGAAAATCGATATCGCACCTCAAAGGTAATCCCCGTACCTCATCAAAAACATCAGAATAATCTCGAACTACTGGAACAGATTGCAAATCATCGATAGATGCATCAAGAGACTTTAGGAAACTAAGCATAACAGACCCTTGTGGATCACAAGAAATCTCGAGGGTCCTCCTATGGCAAGTCAAAAGTCTAACGACCCGCCTCTCAAAATCTAGAAGGGCACCATACATGGTTAGCCAATCCATCCCTAGAATCAAATCGTAGCCCATAAACCCGAGCATATACGCGTCGCACTCAAACTTGACGCCTAAGATAGATATCCTCAAACCCCGACAAATCATAGACAAATGAGCCGAACCACCAATGGGGTTTGATACAACAATGGGATCCATTACCATACTAGTATTTATGTGCAGAGATTCAACCACAGAACTAGATATAAATAAATGTGAAGCACCAGAATCAAAGAGAGTTCTAATAGGATGACTGGAAAGATAAATCAAACCTTCCACGGAAATTTTCCTACTTCTATTTGGAGCATTGGTCGCGAGAGCATGCACCTACCCTCCAGAAGCTCCTACCCTTTGACCTTGTCCATGTGGTCCCTGTTTCTTCGGGCACTCCCTAGCAAAGTTTCCGACCTCTCCACAATTGAAGCAAGTATTCTTCCTTTTGCAGTCCTTGAACAAGTGACCCTCTCTTCCACAACTGTGACATTTCCTCTTCCCCTTAGCCTTGTCATTCTTTCCGCCTTTCTTCTTCTGTTGTTGTTGTCCTTTCATGAGCCATACCTTCTTGTTTTGATTTGTTTCCACACCTTTAACTTCCTTCTTTTATCCATTGTCTTCCTCATGCATCAAGGCCATGTCAACAAGCCTTTCAAAAGTAGCTCCCATTGGAATATGGGACATAGCTAACCCATGAAGGGGTTTATTCAGCCCTTTAGCAAATCATTATGCTTTCTTATGTAGAGTATCTACCAATTGCAATCTAAACCTTGCTATCTAGTTGAATTTGTTCACATATTCTTTAACGGACATGTTTCCTTGTTTGAGCGCCAAGAACCTCTTCATTTGCATGCTTTTCTCAACTTGGGAAAGAAACTTCATTTCAAACCTCTGCCTAAAATCATCCCATGCTTCCACCAGACGTCCAGCTTGGGTAACTTCCCATCAGAACGAAGCTTCATCTTTCAGTAACCAGGCAGCTGATTGGATCTTCCTTCGATCTTCCACTTCAAAGATTACAAACAAGTCCTCAGTTTCCTTGAGCCAATTCCTTGCCTCTACGAATGTTTCGGTTCCACGGAATGGCTTCCCTCCCATGACACAGAAATCTTTGCAGATCTTAGCGAAATTATCTATTATTGGAGGAGGAGGAGGAGGAGGAACGACGGGTGCAGCAGAGGGAGGAACGTCAGCTTGACCTCCGGCAGGTGCCATGGCCTCGAGATACCTACGGAACCAGCCTAGTATCATAATGCCCTTAGGAAAATTGGGTTCCCCCGACATGCTGAAAAGAAAAGGAAAGAGATTTAGACAAAGGATCGAAGGGTATTACATATGGCTTTGGGGAATATGTTTTTCAAAACAGACTTTTCTTTTTGAAAAATGCTTTCTTAAAACCTTTTTGAAAATAATTTTCAAAAACTTTTATTTAATCCGGCAACCTTCAGCTCTAATACCAAGTGTGACACCCTACGTCCCTTAATGTCACTAATTAAGACAATGCATTATGTTTCGTGAAGCATTATAGGTAAATAGACACAGAACATTACAATATAGATATAAAAGATAGCAGTGGAATTTAAAATTTTATTTAAAACATAATTCATAACATCATGGTCTAAAATATCACAAGTCTGGAACTACATAAAAATCATTACAGTAACATAAAACTTATGTCATGTACCATTAGAGTACAGAAATACATAAAAAAGCATTATTCCCCAGAAAGAGACAAAGCCTTAGTATTAAAGAAGAGAACTTGAGCAATACTTCAAAAGCAGCTCCTAGCAAGATGATAACCGAGTCCTCGTTAAGCTTGAGTATTTCCACCTTGAGAACCTATGGGGGAAATGGAAGGAAGAAGAGGAAACAAAAAGGGTCAGACATAAATTCTGGCGAGTCTAGTTACTTCTAGCAAGTAAATAACTAAAAGTAGCATAACAGACATATAAAAAGGATAAGAAATACAACATCATAAAAGATAAGCATGAAAAGGTAATCATAATGGAGTGTATACGCTTCTCTAATGATTACCCTGCACCAATGCCAGTAAAATCAGAATGAGGTGATCCCAACAACTATCAAATGGTAGACTTAGGCATACGTCCAGATGTAACTAACTTCTACCCTATTAGATCGGCTCCCTACTCTGTAGATACCCTGTGATGGCCCCACAGTAGGAGGTATCACTTCCTAAAGTGGCAACCCTTCGTTTGGCATGCACAACCATATCTACTAGTGTAACGGTCGTCTTAGCCCCCTCGGCCCGGCCCATGCACGCATATATACCCGGTCGGTTTGCGCAACCCACACCGTCCTCCTCGTTTGGATCTCTTAAAATCAGCCCAGTAAGCGTGCCCCAACTCCGACCTGGTTCAGAGTACTCGTTTGATACCTATTAAGGGTTACTGACTAAAATGGGTCCCACACAATATGATACAAGCTCTCCTATATGTCTTGTATCCCCTCTAGGATTTCTACCAGTTATGCTTACCTAAAAAGGTGTTTAATTACATAACCCTACCATTTCTACAAGTTATGTTTACCCTAAAAAGGTGTCATTAATTACATAACTCCAACATTTCCATAGGTTATACTTACCACTAAGTGTCTTTAATTACATAACCCTATCAGCTTAAGTTTGTGGGCCTATATGTAAATATTACCCACACCCTCAGATTTACTTAACCCACCCTCTGTTCAACCAAATTTACTTAACACCAATTTAAGTTCATGTTAATACAATCCCTATGGATTCAACTAGGTTAAGTATTCAAGGTTTATTACTATATTTTCATTTATGGTTATAGTATGCTAGACCTCCCACATTAAGCGTACCATTTTTGGATGCTGGACATGCCGGGCAGGTCCGGGCAGATTTATTCCACAAATCGGGCTTAACCTCGTGTCTTAGCACGTCTCGTATTTTTGCACTTATACCTCTCATATTAGATTCACCACTTGTGGTTGCTGGATATGTCGGGAGGTTTCGGGCAGACTTCCACCACAAATGTAATCTAACCTCGTGTCGTAGGCATAGTTAAAGTTTCTAATTTCTATAATCCTAGGCATTCCATTATTAGCCAATTTTATCTATGTCGTTATAAGTTATACATTTCATGCCCTGTTTTCCCCAATTATGTTCATAGTGAATTATATGTCCAAATTCATATACATAAACATTATTCAAGTTATGCCAATTTTATCCTTTTCAAGTTATGTCCAGTTTTAACGTTTTCCCCTCGTTCCCAAACTAATGCATTTGCATAATTTTAGCGGCATGCCTAGGCTCTAGAATACGCTGGCTATATAAAATAAAAGGGAAAGGCGAAGGGAAGATGACATAGATGATTATTCTAACAAAACTGACATAAGCATATGATGGCATAATGTTCAGATGAACATATAAGAACAGATCGGTGAATTTGTGATAATAAAACAGGTTCTAACATAGTGGGATGTCATAATAGGCATGATTAGATCTAAACAAGGATTTAGATGTCCAACTAATGACAGATCTAAATTAACCACAACATGATAGGTACAAGATAATCTAAATAGTAGATTAGATCTATAATCAAAAGTAGATTTGACATAATCAGAATATCATATATTAATCAATTCCAATAGATCTGATATGATAAAGGTTGAGATCCAAATTACAGCCATATTATGTTATACTTTTAGTTATTTAAATCTAAAAATAACTTAAACTAATAGATTTCGGATCTAGAACAATAGAAGGGGGAAAGCAGTTGACGAAACACATATCTACACTTGAATCTCTAAACTATGATTGTAAAAGAAGAAAGAGATTTGATTCAGTCTAGAAACCGATAACATTTAGGCCTCCATTTATTTTCAGTGAAGAAAACAAGAGAAATGAGCTTGTATTTATAGCTGCCAGCCCCCAGAATTCGACTGCCACCTCAGCCCTAGGGGGGTCGACACCCCCCCCCCCCCCCCCCGAGGGGTCGACACCCACCTTAAGGAGTCGACTCCCCTTGGGCGGGAATTTTTCCGCCTCCGGATATTTGATTTTTGAACGATTTCTGATTTTCTAGTTTATTATATATATATATATGTGTGTATATATATATATCTTGCGCGTAAACAAACTTCAAACCTTCATAACTTCTTCATATGATGTCCGTTTTACGCAAACCAAATGTCTATGTTGACCATAATGACGCAGTGGCGCAATCTATTTCCTTTAATTCAGAATGTTAAATTATTTATTATTTAATTTATCTTCTTTAATGTTGTTAAAATTACGGGGTGTTACATTTCTAGTGTTGATTCCTATTAATTTCGCGTGTTTTTTGTAACATGATACACGTTTATTCGATGGTTTTGAAAAGGAATTTATATATATTATTAGCTTTGAGATAAATAAATTTTTCAATGTTTTGTGTTTTAAAATTAAATTATCTCAAGACAATAGTAAACAACATTTCCTAAATACAAATACTTTAAAGAAATGTCCAGAACATTTTTTTATTCGTTTTATAAAAATATGTTTTTAAACTATTTATTTTCCATATATAAAATTAAATGTTTCTGCACCATTTGAAAAATCGAGGTTGTGATCTAAATGATTTAATTAATTTTATGGTATGGGAGACATAAATTAATTATTTCGGTTAATTCCTAGCTCAATGATTGAAGATATTTGATGTTTTCTAGTTTGAAATGGTGAATCGAGCAGTGAAAATGTATGCTATGGAAATAAATTCCTTTCATTATTCGGATTACCGTTTGCGAGTCTATAACACATTCTTTGTTGTTTGTGTACGCTGGCGCTCGGTTCGGGGAAAAACCTAGACTTGGGGAAGTCTTATATGTTTATTCACTTGACCGGGGGGTCAAGATGCATTCGCCTAAAGAGGGAGGCATCATTGTGGTTGACCCCTGAATACACGTATAGTATTTGGCATAAACTTGGGGGGAGCTCATTTTTGAAGAACATGCAATAATTTTGATGTTTTGGATCCACTTTGTGGCTTTTGTGATTTTGGTGTTTGTGATATTTTGGATCAGTCTTTAGTGATATATTATGATGGATTTCCATCATAACCACATGTAAATTTGAGAGTTTTAAGATTTGTGATCGCTTTTGCGATGTTAAACTCTTATGAGTTTATTATACATAATTTGGAGTATTTTTTTATGATACTTATGGTTTGTGTTTTTGATGGACTTAAGGATTAAAAGATGATACATGTATTTAGCTAAAAGCTAACACTACTTGATTGTATTAAATTTTCTTATATTAATCATGCACCTCATAGATCTAATTTTTATTACTCGAAATTGGAATTTGGGTAATCTGCATAGATAGAAACATTCGGGTTTTTGTTCATGGTGTTCACGAGTAATTTGAGTATAAATTCGTAAATTTGTCTTTTGTGAAATCTGTTGTTTTGAGTTACTCTACTCCTTTCTGGCAGAAAGGAATCATTTTTTCAATGCTTTTAAGTTTATTTGGGATTATGAGATTCCTTTTCTCACAAAAAGGAGTTGTTCCCTTTGCGACAGTGTTCTTCACTTATCTATTTAAGCTGACTTGTTTAAGCAAGACTAATGTAACACCCCGCCTCTAGTGCTCTTATCCAGAAGCGGTGATGCTACATATTAGCCATGGTGCTAATAGAACAGTATCACAACTTAACAAAAGTGTATTGGAATATAAAATCATTCATAGTATATGATATTAAAAGGAAGAGCTATTATATAATCATCCTATCATATAACATGGTTACAAAGATCTATGGGTTTAATCATCAAATAATTATACATATGAGTACATAAAGAGATAATATACATAATAAAAGTTGCCACTTCAAAGCAACCAACTAACCATTTAAACCTGAAAAGTTTTAACTGTAGCACCGTGAGCAACACAGACCCAGTGAATTGCTATTTAAGCTTAGTTTTCAATTCATATGATAATAAGTTGTATTATAGTTTCTTCTTCAAAGGTTTCATCAATCCAAAGTTTAAAACAATAAAAAAGGAAGACTTCGAGATAATAAATCAAGGAAGTTTATAATAATTTCATTCCATCAAAACCCATAATTTATCAATATATATTGTTATGAATCTATACCACACCCTCGATTTACTTTAGATTTTAGGATATGTTATCCTATTGAAGTCAGCATCCCACCACTAAGTAGGGATGTACTCTACTTGGCTCAATACCAACATAGAGTAATAGTGCACTACCCAAGATCTGTTGTCTATACCGCACCCCTGAAGAAATATAATTAAGAAAATGTTTCCCAAAAGTAATCTTAAATTACTTTTTCAAATTCATACTTTTAAGGGTTTAAGACAAACCCAAAACCACCTCAAAAAATATTCCAATCTATGTTAAGAAGGACCTCAAAACTATTGAAGTAAATAGTTACCATTAAAATCATTTCACAAAGGTTTTAAAGCCCAAAAGAAAGAGAAAAGATGGCATTTCAAAAAGTTCTATAAAATGTTTCAGCATCAATAAAAATGTTAAAATAGAAACTGCGGCATTTACAAAGCTCTATGCAAAGTTATGGGCTTATCGGAGTGCTTTGTAAATAATTCAGAAAAAAGACAACGGTTTCAAAAATGCTACGAAAATTACTAGGTTGCTTATAATGGTTTTCAGACTCAAAACAGCTACTACAACCTTTCTGGTGCGTTATGAAAAGTTTTGGGCATGTTAGAGTGCTTTATAATTAATTCAAAGAAAAAATAGCGCTTCAGAAATGCTAGGAAAAGTTCTGGTTTGAGACATGTTGGTGCTAGGAACATTTAAAAAGCGTTGCAAATTCCAGTAGTGTTTCAAATTTCTGAAATTCAGATTTTTGACTAGTTTTTTGGCAAAAATGGTTGATTATGTTTCTCTATGATAAATATAGTTTTTGACTCCAAATTTTCTTAGCAAAAAGCTTTCTTAGTCTACTTAATTATCATGAAAAGAAACACTTAAACTATTTATCATTTTAATATATAAAATTCAATAACATGAGACATTTTAAACATGTCAATTTCGGGCAGATTTTTACCCAACTTTTAATCCAAATTTCAAGTATACAAATCATCGAATTTGAAAAAATGGTCAAAATAAAAGTTGTAGGTCTCTGTAGATTTCCAAAACATTAAAGAAATTAAAATTTGATCAAGAAATGAAGAAGTTATGGCCAAAATACCGAACGACATTTCCATAGGTTTGAGACCTATCATTCATTCTTAATTTTCACAACTTTTCTTCAAAGTATGAAATGAATATACTTAAATAGTCTTTCCCGCCTTAGAATTGTATCTTGAACTTGTATTTTTTTTCTTTGCTTCTTTTAAGCTTATCCTCTTTATCTTACCTTATTTTTGTTTTGTGAATGTATGAAAAGAAATGAATTCCACCTTTTTTATTGCATTCTTTAAGGCTAGTTTAGTAATTTGGTTTTGGACACTTGTCCACCTTATCTTTATGCAATCTTTAGGATGCAGACACATGCCTCCTTGGGTGTCTTAAGATGTTTCAACACATGGACACCTAATGTGTTTATGTGTCTTTATCTCCTTTAATCTTAAGACATGTGTATCATTCATTTGATGATATGTGTCCTTATCATTTCATGCAACTTATCATATTTTAAAATATATATACATATACCATTTGATTTTAGTTATAAGCTATGTATTATATTTATATACATCTATATATATATATGTATGTATGTATTCATTATACTTAAATGTTTTAGTCGGGTCAAATTGGTATATTCAAAAATTCTAGAAACTTTTTCATACTCGGATTTTGGGTTAGGATGTTACACTCCACCACCCTTAGAAAAAGATTTCGTCCTCGAAATCTAAGTTTCAAACTATTCTAGATAATCACTATGGATTTCTCACTCAACCTTCTGTGATGCTTCGTCTTCACTATGATGTTTCCATTGAACATTCACTAAGGGAATTTCTTTCATTGTTAGTTTCATAACATCTCTATCAAGAATTCGAACAGGTCGTAAAATGTACTTGGTCCCCTTTTTTACTTCAATGCCGCTTAAATAAATCACATGAGATGGGTCAGATATATACTTTCGTGGCATTGATATGTGAAATACATTATGAATATCTAATAATTTCTCAAGTAAATCGAGCTGGAATGCAACTTCTCCAATTTTCTTGGTAATACAAAATGGTGCGATAAATCTCGGTGCTAGTTTTTGCCTTCTTTTTTCTAAATCACATTACTCCTCGTACCAGAGGAACCTTAAGAAGGTCTTAATCTCCTACTTCGAATTCCAAATCCTTTCTTCCATGATTTGCATAACTCTTTTGCCTACATTGTGTTGCTTGCAATTATTCCCTTATGATAGAAATCTTTTGGGTTGCCTCCTTTACTAGATCTGGACCGAGAAGTTCACAATCTCCAACTTCTGCCCAACATATTAGCGAATGAAAAGGCCTTCCATACAATGCTTCATATGGGGACATACCAATACTTGTATGATAACTATTGTTATATGCAAATTCGATTAATGGTATGTGAGTTTGCCATGTGATTTCAAATTCCAATATACAAGACCTTAACATATCTTCTATAATTCGATTCACCCATTAAGTATGTCCATCTGTTTGAGGATGAAAGGTTGTACTCAGGTTTAGTGATGTACATAGTGTTTTTTGAAGACTTCTCCAAAATCATGAAGTGAATCGTGAGTCTCTATCTGAAACAATGGTAACTAGTATACCATCTAGTCGAACAAATTCTTTCAAATAGAGTCTACTCGATTTCTCCATTGAGTAGGTCATGTTGTAAGGTATGAATTGTGTTGACTTTATCAAGTGATCCACCACTACCCATTTTTTTTATTGGTAATCCAGTGATAAAATCCATTGTTATATGCTCCCATTTCCATTTAGCAATAGGGAGTGGTTGCAAAAATCATGTTGGTCGTTAGCTTTAATTTGTTGGCACGTAAAACATTTTACTACAAATTCAGCAACATCCTTCTTCATTCCATTACACAAAACTGACACTTAAGATCCTTAAATATTTTTGTGCTTCCTAGATGCACCATAAGCCTTGAGCGATGCAATTCTAAGAATTTCATACTTCAGTTTCGTTTGATTTAGAACACAAAGTCAATTTTTGAATCTATAACCTCCATCTTTACTAATGTTCCAATCTGTAGGTTCTTTGTCCTTCATTTTCATAAATAACTCATTTAATTTCTCGTCTTCTGCTTTGGATTTTAGTATTCTGTTTACTTGAGTTGGCTGAGTAATAATATTACACAGAAGTGCTACTTTGTTAACCATGGCTCTATTAATTATCCTTGTACAAGCGTTCATATCAGCAAGATTCTCTAGATCCCTCCATTCTTTTATCATTAAATGGGCTATTATGCTATGCATTTTTCGACTTATTGCATCTACAACTATATTAGCCTTTCCTGGATGATAATGCAATGTAAAATCATAATCTTTTAAAATTTCCATCCAACTTCTTTGTCTCATATTTAATTCTTTTTTAGAGAACAAATATTTTAAAATCTTATGGTCAAAGTAAACATGGAATTGTTCTCCATAAAGGTAATGCCTCCAAATTTTTAAGGAAAACACAATTGTGGACAACTCTAAATCATGAGTTGGATAATTGACTTTATGTGGCTTTAATTGACGAGAACCATAAGTAATAACTTTATCTTCCTGCATTAGTATACATCCTAATCCTTCCCCGCATGCATCAGATATACTTTATATGGGACTCCACTCCTTGGCAAAGACAGAATTAGTGCCTCGGTCGATCTTTTCTTTAAGGTTTCAAATGTTGTCTTACACTTTTCGTTCCAAATAAACTTGGTTTCCTTACGAGTTAATTTCGTTAATGGAGATGTTATCTTTGAGAAATCTTGAATAAATCTTCGGTAGTAACCAGCTAATCCCGGAAAACATAGAACTTTTGTTGGTGTTGTCGGAGGGTTCCATTTCAACACCACCTCAACTTTTGATGGGTCTACTCCAATTCCATTCCTCGGGACAACATGTCCAAGAAATTTTACTTCCTCTAAATAGAATTCACATTTACTTAATTTTGCATATAGTTGATGTTCTTTTAGTGTTTGGAGACATAAACGCAAATAACATTCATGTTCCTCCTTTGTCTTAGAGTAGATAAGGATATCATCAATAAACACATTGACAAAATGATCAAGATATGGACAGAACACACGATTTATTAAATCTATGAATACTACTGGACCGTTGGTAAGGCCCAAAGGCATCACCAAAAATTCATATTGTATATACTGTGTTTTGAAAGCTGCCTTTGGAATGTCTTCTTCTTTTATTCTCAATTGACGATACCCAGATCTTAAGTCAATTTTCAAAAATACAGTGGCTTCTTGGAGTTGATCAAATAGATCATCGATCCTAGGTAATGGTTATTTGTTCTTAATTGTTACCTTATTAAGCTCTTGATAATCTATGCATAAGCAAAATGTTACATCATGTTTCTTTACAAACAACACTGTGCTCCCCAAGGAGATTTACTGGGTCTAATAAATCCTTGATCTTCCATCTCCTTAGTTTGTTTCCTTACTTCTTGAGTTTCCGTATGAGACATATGATAAGCTGCTTTAGCAATGGTAGTGGTACCAGGGATTAAGTCGATACTAAAATCAATTTCTCTTTTTGGTGGTAATCCTGGTACTTCCTGAAAAACTTCTTTAAATTTTGTTACTATCAGAATTTGTTCCACCATTTGACCTTTATCCTCAATATTGATATGTGCAATATATCTATATATAAAAGAATCTTCAACTTTATCACATAAGCAGACAAAGGTTTCATGTCTTTGAACTACCAAACTTATGGTCTTGTTGTGAAAAATCAAGATGGGTTGATATTTTGAAAGCCAAACTATCCCAAGGATGATATCAAAACGTTCCATTGGGAAGATAATTAAATTAGCCACCATATCCTTACCTTCAAAGTTAAGGATACAGTTCCTACATATATTCTCCAGTTTAGTCCTCCCTCCTGCTAAACTGTCTACTGTCAAATGGTCTGATAGTTTCTCAAAAGGTAATCCTATCTTAGTAGCAGATATAAGAGAATCTGTGGCACCGGTATTGAATAAAATTATAGCTTGAAAGTTAAAAAGAAACATGGTACCTTCTATTTGATCCTATTCAGAAAAAACCGCATATACTCGTTCTTGTTGCTTCTATTGTCCTTCTTCGGCTTCTTGCAATTCTGACTAATGTGCCCAGTTTCATTGCAATTGTAACACATGATTGCATCGGTACAGTTTGGAGAAATGTGTCATGTTTCATTGCACCAGTAACATCTCCTTACTTTGTCTGGCTCCTTTTCTCGTTTCATTGGTCCTTTACTTTCTCCATTGGGTTTCTTCTTTTTCTCATCTGGTTTCTTTTGATTGTCGAAAAATTTGTTTGGTTTCCTTTTATTTGAAACCTTCCTTTCTTGCTGGAATTGAAGATAATCTTCTTCCAAATTTGAAGCTTCAGCTACTAGCATCTCATAAGTTTTACGTCTATCACCAATAACATGTCATCTTATGGGACGAATTAATCCCTTTGCAAATCGTCTAGCACGATTTCCAGGTGAATCAATTAAATGATTACCGAATCAGGATAGTGCTTCAAACTTATTTTGATAATGGGCTACTGACATACCTTCTTGAGCAAGATTTTGAAGAAAAAAAATCCATCTTCTCTCTCTCAATCTCTGGGAAAAACTTATCCAAGAACTTTTCCTTAAATTCTTCTCATGTCATCTATTCCATCTAATCTAGACTAGTTGTTGTTCGAACTAGCTCCCACTAATTTCGTACTTCCTCTGATAATTGAGAGATTGCCAACTTCCTCTTGTCGATTGCAATACATTTAAAAACATCAAATATATCTTCCATATGTTGAATCCATTACTCTGCCTTAACGGGATCTACATCTCCAAAAAAAAATCATTTTTCAAACTTTTAAAATGGCTTAAAAGGCTGTTTGTTGAAGATGTCAAAGAAACATTCTCCATCTGCTTGATAAAAGATGCGAATAATTCCATAGCATTTGTTTGTGTGGAGGACTGAGCCTCTTCACTTTGAGTTGTTGAATTATTTTGATTTGTCATGACCTTCAATTAAAAAAAATCTAGTTATGGTCACGGATGAAATACACCTTCAGTTATAAAGAATATCTAATAATATACTCAAGTCATGAACACACAAACATGTTATTTTACTTATAACCCATATTTACAAATAAAATATGGGTGTTTATTCACAACCTCCCCAAAATTAGATAGTTGCTCATACTACTTGATATGTTAACATGTATTTAACTTCCTATTTCATTTTTAATCTATCATTATTAATTCCTTTGATGGAGAAAGACTTTTTTTATCATTCATCGCTTGAGAAGGTCCAGTAACTTCGTGAGAGTAGTCATTCGAGCCAACTGACTCGGACTCCTCTTCATCGTAATGTTCAACTACCGTATTTGGAAATCTTTTATGCCCTATATTACCTCCTTATGGTGGTAGTGCTCCTTGTTGCCTTAGAAATTCTAAAGCTTCTCCATAGCTGGTCCTTTTTGCCATTTTAATTTCCATTCCGAATGGTTTCATTTTCTGGCGTAGACGGTAGAGAATAAGATCCATTTTAAACCTTTTTCATAGTCGTTAAATCTATTATAAACTTCATATATCTCATCGAGGATATTCTTCTTTGTTCTCCTTTTAAGCACATACTTTTCCGTTGTGCGGCTTGCAACAACCAATCGTTCGTTCCATGTGGTGGTGCACTTAACACCACTCTATGAATCCCCAGTACACCAAGTTCGGTTGCTTACCACAACTTATAACTGCAAATTGTCATAAAGATGTCAATAATTGTATAAACTTTCTATTTTGACAAATTAAATTGTGATACTGTATAGTTTTCCAAAAGCAGCCCTTAAACCTTGGCTTGAATACCAATTACTGTAACACCCCACCTCTAGTACACTTATCTAGAAGCGGTGATGCTACATATAAGCCATGGTGCTAATAGAACAGTATCACAGCTTAACAAAAGTGTATTGAAATATAAAATCATTAATAGTACATGATTTTAAACGGAAGAGCTATTATACAGTCGTCTCATCATATAACATGGTTACAAAGACCCAAGAGTCCAACAATCAAATAATTATACATATGAGTACATAAAGAGATAATATACATAATAAAAGTCTCCACTTCAAAGCAGCCAACTAACCATTTAACCTGAAATGTTTTAAGTGTAGCATCATGAGCAACACAAACTCAGTGAGATAGCTATTTAAGCTTAGTTTTCAATTCATATCTTAATAGGTTGTATTATAGTTTCTTCTTCAGAGGTTTCATCAATCCAAAGTTTAAAACAGTAAACAAGGAAGACTTCAAGATATTAGATAAAGCAAGTTTATAATAACTCCATTCCATAAAAATCCATAATTTATCAAAATATACTGTTATGAATCTAAACCACACCCTCGATTTAGTTTATATTTTAGGATATGTTATCCTATTGCGGTCGGCATCCCGTCACTAAGCCGGGATGTACTCTAATTGGCTCAACACCAACATAGAGTAATAGTGCACTACCCAAGATATACTTTTTTATACCGCACCCCAAAGAAATATAATTAAGAAAATGTTTCCCAAAAGTAATCTTAAATTACTTTTTCAAATTCATACATTTAAGGGTTTAAGACAAACCCAAAACCATCTCAAAAAAATATTCCAATCTATGTTAAGAAGGACCTCAAAACTATTGAAGTAAACGATTACCTTTACAATTACTTCACAAAGGTTTTGAAGTCCGAAAGAAAAAGAAAAAATGGGATTTCAAAAAGTGCTATAAAAAGTTTCAACATCAATAAGAATGTTAAAATAGAAACTACTGCATTTATAAAGAGTTGTGAAAAGTTCTGTGCTTATTATACTTCTAATAAATAATTCAGAGAAAAGTCAGGGGTTTTAGAAATGCTACGAAAAGTTCTAGGTAGTTTATAATGGTTTTTAGACCCAAAACAGCTGCTACATCGTTTCTGGTGCGTTATAAAAAGTTCTGGGCTGGTTAGAGTGCTGCTTTATAAATAATTCATAGAAAAGACAGCGCTTCAAAAATGCTACGGTAAGTTCTAGTTTGAGACACTTCAGTGTTAGGAACATTTAAAAAGCGTTTCAAATTCCAAAAGTTCTACAAATTTCAAACATTCAGATTTTTGACCAGTTTTTCGGCAAAATGTTTGATTATGTTTCTCTATGATAAATATAGTTTTTGACTCTAAACTTTCTCCAGTAAGAAGCTTTCTTAGTCTACTTAATTATCATGAAAAGAAACCCTTAAAATCATTTATCAATTTAATGTATAAAATTCAACAACATGAGGCATTTTCAACATTTCCATTTCAGGTAGATTTTTACTCGACTTTGAATCCAAATTTTAGGTATACAAATCATCGAATTTGTTAAAAAGGTAAACAAGAAAGTTGTAGGTCTTTAAGTTATATTTCCAGGACATCATATAAATCAAATTTTCATTAAAAAAATGAAGAAGTTATGGCCAAAATACCGAATGTCATTTTCATAGATTCGAGGCCTATCATTCTTCTTAAGTTTCACAACTTTTCTTCAAAGTATGAAATGAATGCATGTACTTAAATAATTTTCTCACCTTAGAATTGTATCTTGAACTTGTATTTTTTTCTTTTCTTATTTTAAGCTTCTTCTCTTTATCTTACCTTGTTTTTGTTTTGTGAATATATGTAAAGAAATTAACATTTCCACCCTTTTTATAGCATTCTTAAGGCTAGTTTAGTAATTGGGTTTTGGACACTTGTCCTTCCTATCTTCACTCAAGCTTTAGGATGTAGACACATCCCCCCTTAGGTGTCTTAAGATGTTTCTACATATGGACACCTATTCTGTTAATGTGTCTTTATCTCCTTTAATCTTAATACATGTGTATCATTCATTTGATGACGCGTGTCCTTATAATTTCTTGCCACTTATTATATATATATATACACACACACACATACATATACCCTTTTTTTAAATATTTATATACATTTATATAAACATATGTATCTATTCATTTCATTTGATAGTCGTCTAATATGAAACTACAGATGGTCACCCTTATCCAGTCTTATTCTCCTCTCTAATAGACAGTGTTACTCATTAACGCTCTTTAATAGGGTGGGTGTTTTGGGGTGGGGCGTTACAAGGGTTCTCTAAATCTCGGGTTTCCTGAATTTTCCAATGCCAAACCTGTATAATCCTTTATTTCCAGTACTTTGCAACAAAGTTTTGTTTAGTTAGAATGTCTTTAACCAAATAGTGTTTACGGTCTACCAAAGAATACATTATTATCTTTAGCACACTGTGACACACTTATCAAGTTTTTTCTAATATGTGGTGCTCTTAAAATATTATTTAAGTAAAGCTGTCTAACACCCTTTATAATATCATGACCAGTGTATGTTATAAAAACTGAATTACCATTACCCATAAGTAAGAACTATTTACCTTTGTATTCTTTGTCCCCAAGATTGAGATTGTTTAGATTGTTTATGACATGATGTGTGGCTCCTGAGTCTTGATATCATGCTTCATCATGTATGTCATCCAGTTTGGCAATATCAGATGCACTTTCTTGATTACTTTTGTTGTCAGTTTGACTGTTAATCATATTTGCATTGGGATGGTTGTTTCTATTGTTGCTAGTTTGTTGTTTCACATTGAAATTGTTTTCAAATCTGAAATAGCACCTATTAGCAGTGTAACCAAGTTTGTCAGATATTTTACACTTTGGTCTGTTGTTGGTATTCCATCTTCCAGATCTACATCTTTCTCTACCAGACTGACCACCTCTAGTCATTGTTTTCTTGATTTTTGTAGTGTTGTTTTTTTCTTGCTTTTTGTATTTGCTGCTGGTAGTGCAGTTCATAGAATACTTTGAATTAATTAATTTCTTGTGCAACAGTCTTCATTCGTGAGCAAGTAGAGTTGAGTATACACTGCGTATTGTGGGGGTAAGTTCGGTTGATGTTATGAAGGCAACAACTGCCCCGTATTAATCATCAAGACCACTGATAATATATAGTACTTTCTCATTTTTACCTACTTTGAGTCTAGCATAAGCCAATTGGTCACATAAATTATTGATCTTCATTAAGTATTCAGTCACACTCTGATATTCCTTTCTGATATATGTAATTATCTTATGGTGTGAAATTCTTGCTTCTTATTAGCACATGTATTGATTATTGGTGGCCTCATTGATAAATTACCTGTTGCTCAAGCAAAATTGAAATTTGTACCGTCCTTTATATTTAAGACACATTATTTCACAAATGTGTTGCCCTGATTTGAAAATCTATACCTTCGTATATGTTAGGATTAACTATTATATATTGATCTTTTATTGAAGTTGATTTGCTCGAATAAAGTTAATCCTGACTTAAGTGTTTTTGTGTTTTGCATAAACGCGCGGGTCAGACCGAGTGCTGTAGCAAAAAGATTTCAACTGACGAATCTAGAGAGTGATGAAGACGCTTGCTTTTGGTTGTGTTTAAATTTCTCAAATTTTTGGTACATAAATTTATGTAAATTCTTCCGCTATATAAAACTTTGTATAACTCTGATATTTTGTATAAAATTCTTTCGCTGTGAGATATTGTAGTTTTTATATTCTGTGATTATGTGTCTGATTCGGTTTAAAACTCATAAGCAATAAAAATCGTTTATTTTGAATGATTCGAGTTGTTTAAATAACCGCTTGAAGCGGTCGAAAAGGAAGGTCGTTACAGTTAAAGACAATTTAAATAGTGTAAATATGGCTTAAACATGGTTAATATAGTCTTTTTAATTAATAAAGGCCTAAATTACTTAATAACTATCTTAATTAGGCTAATTAGGCCCAAGTGATTACTCGGCTAAGGAAGAAGGATCTGAAAAAACTTTGCAGTACGTTCTTTTCTTCTTCAAACATTTTCTTTCTCAATTTTTTGGGGAAATTTATAGTAAAAGAAAGAAAGAAATGACCCCCTCAAATCCTAAAGCCTAGATCTCCTAATCTAGATTAAAGTGAAGAGAGGAGCTACACTATTCGTAACCAAACCCATGCAAGCCCTCTACTCAATAAATTCAGAAATTGAAAGGAAGAAGATCACTATCAATTTACAGTAAGACGCATGTTCCTCCCTGTCTTTTTACAGGTGGTTGAGGTTGAATCTTCATCAAAGGCTTCAAAATTGCAACCAATGCAAGCCTAAATCATTAAAATTCCAATCAAGGTGAGCTATTCGACTCGTGCGTTCTAGCTTATTATCGGTGCATGTTCCCGTTTCACTGTTTTAAGTTGTTTTGAGTTGAGAAATATGTTTATTGTAAACAGAGAAGATGAAGTTCTGTGTTTACATTAACATTCAATTCTGGGTTGATCTCTGTGGTTTAATATTTCCTTCAATCTTAGCCGGAATCATATAATTCTCATTTTGTTCTGTTGCCTGCATTTTACACCGCATACTTGTGCAATTGCATAACCTGAAATCACTATGAATTTGATCAGTAAAAGAGTCACAATTGCAAGCATAACAGATAGAATTTTTTTGGCTTTTCTCGTTCCCTGTGTCAACCTAGGGCATTCCCTATGTCAACAAAGGCAGTAGAAACTGCACAGGCAATTTCTGCTGCTACTTGATGTCCATTTATCAAATTTTGACTCTTTCTTGTGTGTTTCCTTGGTTTTTTGATGCAATTATAAAGTGAATTTGATGGTGATGATTTGATGAGGCTGTGATCCGACTTTAGGACAAGCTAAAAGTATATAAAATCCGAAATTCAGATCATGAATTTCATGTGGATTTCTAGTGTTAATTCCTTGTGAATTTCGTGTGTTTTTTATAACATGATACACGTTTATTCGATGTTTTCGAAAAGGAAATTTCCATATATTTATATATATTATTAGCTATGAGACAAATAAAACTTTCTACGTTTTTGGTTCTAAATTTTAATCTTCTCAAGACAATAGTAAACAACATTTCCTAAATATAAATATTTTAAAGAAATGTACCGAACGTTTTCTATAATGATCTGAAAATCCCTACCTTTGGATCGACCATAAGCTGCATAAGTCTGATCAAAAAGGCAGAAATCCTCGAACCGTTATGGGATACAACACATTAGAATAAACACGAAAGAACTTCTCATTGTTATTACAACAACTTTGCATCAGAGTACAAGAATATCAGAGTACATATAATTGATTCACAGCGGAAAAGATATCAGAGGACAGTAAATTACAATGCAACGGAAACATAAATACATTCAGCGGAAGACTCCCGAATAATCCAAAGTATAGCTCCAGCCATAATCCAGGATCCTAGTTTAAAAATATCTACAAAACCAAAACTACTAGCTTCCCGTGTGCAAAATATGGGTACCCAGAGTTTAGGTGGGAAACAATAAACTACAGGTCAGTCATGCGACTGGTGTGAGAACCAAAAACAGTTTTACTTTATTATAAAGTTGGGTAAATCACGGGACCACGCCGTATAACACGGAACGCATGAATACCAGTCATAAAAACTCGCAATGTTTTTTGAAAAATGAATCAATTATAAGACTCAAGTCACACCACATAATGCAATGCAAACGAGAGGATAGAGTTTTACCTTATAATAGCCAAACATGCTTAATACACGAAATTTCTCTTTTATTATTACTTGCATAGTGTGAAAATCAATTTTGAAAATAGATGTTTCAATCTTAGATGGCATAATACCTCATCCTATTATGTCGCCATATAGGTTTACAACTGAAAACGCTAGGTTTGTATTGTAAGTTGGTTTCCATCAATGACCAATTCAAAGGATCATCCTTATCCGATTTGATGCAACTCTAGAAAGATGTCCAAGACTCACACGCACGCGAAACCTAGAGTGGCAAAGCCGACCCACCAATTTCTGATGAGTTTGGGTCACTCCTGAACATAACGTTCCCCGGTCGTATCTGACCGTCATCCTGGTCGTTGTTTGACCATCATCCAAGCCGCCTCAATTCAATCTTCCACATAAGTAAATTGCCTGGGCTTCATACCATGACATCACATTTTAGCTAAAAGAAATATTATTCCTTACTATACTGTCTTTCATACTATTTTCGGCCATTCACGGGCTATGAGGCTTGCCGAAGTCACGTTTCAACACAAAACTACACTATATCAGTCATGCTTTGATCAACATCCACAAAGCTCTGCTTTTCAGCAAAAACTTTGATCTATCAGCAACTTAGCATGTCACATTGTCAATTCACAACATATAATCGGTGTCTATTAATATATAACCCTTTGAGTACATAAGTCTCAAAGGAGGGTGTTGAGCTATGAGAATAAATTCTCCGCTACCAACCGATATAACATTAATATACATCAATTTATTATGTCGTAACTTACAATGTCAGACATACATCCATTTACAAGTTCGTTCTGGGTCTGAACGAAACCGAAGGCACCTTATTCCACTACTACAAAAGTGGGAAAATTTGACATAAGTTTTATGTGGCCATAGATCGAAAAAGCGTTGCATTTTCCCCTTTTTTCAAATAGGCAACATCGGAAGGGCGTGACATCTGCGACCGTTGCCTCAGCCCTCTAAGGCAACGCCTTTGCCCATCTAATATCACGGAAAGAAAGTGTTGCATTATAGACGTAATGCAACACTATTTGCATGTAATGCAACAATATTCAACGTTGCTTGAGCATTAGTTAAAGCCTGGCTTCTAGGTCATGATAGTGGGGTCACGTCAGCTTTCAACGTCAGTTGCCTACGTGTCGCACAACATGTCAGCTCTCAACGTCAGTTGTCCACGTGCCATGTCAGCTGCGGGGTCCACGTGTCATGTGGAATTAATACTATTTTATGTAATGCAACACCACTGCATTATGGAATGCAACACTATTATCTTGAAATACAACATCAGGAAAAAAGCAAATGCAACAGTAAAAGAAGGCGAATACAATGGTTTAATTATAAATTTTGCAATACCAGTTTCATACATAGAAGAAACACATCCAAAACATTCATCATCATATTCAAACCATCCAAAATATTCTACATACCAAATCTTCAATATACCACAAGTGCCAACATAAACGATCAAAAGTACAATCCAAATATTCTACATACCACAAGTGCCAACACATACCACCTTCAATACAAGTGCCAACACATACGATCGAATGCATTCTACAAAGTAACAATGCCATAAGCCAGAAACTGTACCTCTCCATGTCATTTCAGGTCCTCCACATGCCGGCTGTATCTCTCCTCATCATTTCAAATCCTGCAATTTGATTTTCACAAGTTATTTGATAAGTGCATCTGTGCATGTGTATCATAGAAATATATCATAGCAATGAACCATCTGGCCATCTTAACTAAATTTTTTGCATACAATTATAACAATTGACCATTCACCATTGGTCACTCATGCCAACGATGCCAAACAAATAAGCACTTTCATTGTGCTTCGTTTTCTGTGTATAACATTTCCAGTTCGCATATGTTGTGACAACCTACAGTGGGTTCCTCGCGCATCCTTTCAAGCTTCAGAACCATCATCATCTCCATATCCCCTAAACCCCAAGCTTCGAAAGTTTCAAAAAAATAAATCATGGAGGACTCGTCGCTATACATCACTATCACTTTTCTTAAAGGACATTGGAATGTTGAATCTGTGCATCACAAGCTTCAGGTGACTCTGAATCATAATGTGTGGCCTATGCGGCTAATACCCAATAACTCTTTTCTAGTACCATGCCCATCTTACAGTAAGCGTGATCATGCTCTAATGTTGAAAGTCTTAACAAGACCTGGAGGTGCTATTTACCTGCAAGCATGGTCTAATGAAGAATTTGAGCCTAAGCCAGCGTCAGAAGTGGAATCATGGGCTCAACCCGAGTTCGTAAAGAATAATGTTCCTGCTGTTGAAGAAATAATGAAGCCAATGGGACGTGTGCTTTCAATTGACAGCAATTGACGACTGTGACTAGTCTCATGTTGACCATAGATCTTTCTACGTGAAAATGTAATTTTATGAAGGCATCAGTTCTATCAATACCTTTGCTGCTCAGTTCAATAACAAGGTTCACCTCATTAAGGTTCAGCGTTGTACCCATGCTCATCATGGAACAAGGCTTGAACTTCTTTTTGTGAGAAATATGGAGGAACAGGTGGTTCCATGTTTATGTGATCACAGAGTGGAAATGGATTCAGATGAAATATTTGACGCGTTGATACATGAAGCTGCTTTGCTACCACCCATGACATACATGTTGATAACCAGAGGAATGATCAATGGGTAGATTTGGAAGTTGATCAGGAAGCTTATTTCCCTCTTCATCAGTCGCCACCTTTGCTTCCTTCACCTCCTCAGCTGGATAGGGACAAGGAATATGATTAGCCAAACTACCTCACTCCTTGTCCTGATGCTGCGGGTCCATCACATGCGGCTGCTCACTTTGGACTGGCTCTCCCACAGCCGCAAAGCCCTAACGAATCTGTTGGAAATTCCACAGCCGCAAAGCCCTGATCTGGTATGAACTGATGCTATTTAATGTCATTTTTTGGGTGTCTATATATGTATGTATTAAGTTATGTTTTATGTATGACTGCTTTATGATGCTTTTGCTGCCTTTTGATGCTCGCTACCAACTGGGCGTGTCAGTTTGGCTTATTACTACGTATTATATAAATTAATCGGCCATGTGCATAGCACTAAGCAAGGCATAATATGGATGCATACCTTAAGTGAGCTCAGTTTGCAAAACTGAGCATACGTTTCCAAAATCGAAACATTGAAATTGGTAGTTTGCAAAATCAAATGGGAAATACCTGTGCATGTAGCAGATTATATACGGGTGAACGACTCATCCGGATTGGGAAATCGTTAGTTTCCAAAGCCTCTACACAAACACACCGCAGTGCAAACACATTGTTGTAAGTCATAAACAAATGTTTGAGTTTTAATAATAAACTATGAAACCTTTGTTCATAAATAGAATTGTTTGCTACACATGTATTTGTATCACAAAACCTCAAGCATACAATTATATGTTAATGTAAATGAACCCAAGTTGCAAATCAATTTTGACAGTAAAAGTGATTTACCTTTACATAAAAATACCCTTACTTCAAAGATTTTTGGCATGGTATGTTAGTGCACTTGTCAAGACTCTTCTTATTTCATAATCAGTGTATAAAAAACCGAAAGCATGTTGTTGATAACCACACACACACCAAATATATATATATATACATATATATATATATCACATAGAAAAAGGGAAAATATTATATGGAATAACAGAAGAAAACTTTCAGTTAACAAAAGCAACACATGTAGGTGGATTAGGATTTTGACCACCTTAACACCATGCATCATCCGTTATAAACTGCATCCATGCATCGTCTTTGTCATCTTCTTCCACGCACGAAGATGAGCTCATCGGACCAACATCGGGAGACATGTTTTGGAATATTATCACTAGTGATTGCTTTAGAGCTCTCCATTAATGCTATGTTATTACACTGTCCATGGTCCTCTATTTCGGAGAACACAACGTTTTTTCTTGAAAACTCTACATAGTGCATACGAGTCCTGCAAACGCATAGTATCTTCGCATTCCTTTATATCAAGTCGATGCTCATGCATAACCCAGTTAGTCCTCGTTTCTTAAGGAGCTCGACCTCTATAATAAACCAATGTCTTTTTCATGCCAATAGCCTGGTTCATGCCAGTTGCATTCTTTCTGACAAATCCCATGGTTCACATTTATGAATATCAACTTCAGAAACAATATCTAGCTCAATGTTGAGACCATGAACCTTCCTTTTAAGATAATAATTAACAAACTCCTCGTCAGTTGGGTGGAACCTAAATCCTGGTGGCAAACCCACCGGCGCCATCTCCTTTTTTTGGTTTTTTGCTGGGAACAATTTTCGAATAAACCTCTTTAGGTAATCCCAAATCAATGGTCAAACCGCAACTAATTACTCATAATCTAATCTTTCACCGACTAATTACTCATAAGCGAATGAGTTTCCCAAAGTGTAACAAATGAACTAATTACTCATAATATAATCTATAATAAAGGCAACTAATTCCCAGTGCTATCCAACTAAACCTGAGGGAAAAAACTGGCGATGTCAACACCCTAAGTAATCAAAGCTAGAAAGCATTTCAAAGCTTCAACCTTTTGGAAATAAAATTTGTTATCGAGGAGAGGAGAGATACTGACGTGAATTTAGGTTTAATTTTTTCTCAATAGTAAAAAGTAGGAAAGAACAATTAGATGATACAATTTATGACTATATTATTTTTACATTATTTCGTGAAGGGGGAAGATCGCGCCAAAATTTCAGCAAAAGAATGCAATGAGGTAGTTGTCATTGATTGGAAGATGGACAATGTTTAGAATCATCAGAACCATAGATGGTTTGAACCATTGGATTAATCATGCATCTACGGTTGGGGTTTTGTTTATGCTGATAACGCGGATCGCTGAGCTGGATTATATATATGTAAAGCTACACTTTTAACTGGTGTTGCACGTCAAAACACTAGAATCCCCACCGCAACAGTGCATTCACGCCTAATGCAACAACATATGATATTGCTGCAGAAGATCAAAGAAAGCATAGATTTCGCCACACTTTTCATGCAACACACACAAATTAGTGTCGAATATGCCCACTTTTGAAGTAGTGTTCCTCGTCCCCTAAGGAAGAAAGGCCCTTGCATATCTGGAATATCATCAAGTATGTTCGGACTACCATCACAATAAAACCCCATAGTGTGTGTACGGCCCGAAGCATCAACAGCAATCCTCTCGATGTGAAGATCTCCGGACTTCGACCACCGTCTTCAATATCTTCAACAATCGTCGTATAGTAATTAAAAATGGGTTAAAACCCGGTCTTTTTGAATAACAAGCACTGTGATGACCCCAAAACCCGTACGACGGTGTTAAGGGTAATCTTTGGAATATAAAACAGAAACATATAATAGCAGAACAGAAATAAATAAATACACCAGATAATACAAAATAGGATATACTGGATAAACGTAATCATCAGAGTTACACAGTATACAGGATCATACTTAGTACAAATACAGTTCAGCTATACATAAATGTCTACAGCGGAAAACAAACATAATATGTACAATAGGAGCTGAACAGCATAAAAAGAGATAAATGATAGAATCCATCTTCAGCTCCAGCTATCCAGAAAGAGCCTGCTAATAACCTGAATACAAGGCTGCCCGTGTAGAAAAATGGGCACCCGAGTTTGAAAGTGAAACAAACTACGAGTCAGTCATGGGACTGGTATGAGAAATATACTCAACACATTTAAAATATGGCTAATCACAGGACCACGCCACTTTCGTGGAACGGGTTTACTCCATTGGATTGCCAGTGCTTTAAAACAAGTAAATCTTTTAAACATCGCAATGCTTTTTATAAAAATGAAGCCATTATAAGACTCGGTTCCCATCACACAATGCAACGCAAACCAGAGGATAGAGTTTTACCTTATAATGACCAAAATATGCTTGATACGAATAAAACAAAAGCATTTGATAATCAGACTCCAACTGTAAAATAGTAAGAGAACGATTCCATAGGTATTAACCCCGAAGGTCGAAACCAACATCAGACCAATACCCAGGAAACCACCCATCTTAGCTCGTTTCCAATTAGTTTCTAATTTTATAAAACAATCATAAATATCAATCATAGACGGCATGGGTACCATATATAATGTCGCCATATATATATACAATCAAAACCGCACGGTGTCGTATTTGGAAATTGGATTTCCGTCATGAACCAAGGAAAAAGATAGTCCTTACCGACTTTGAGACGCTCTAGCCCATGTCTCAGGATCAGAACGCATTGACCCTTGGATCGTCAGGGCCGGTCCACCGATGTGGATTAAAATTCCTGAACACTGTGTTTCCCCGCCCTTTGGGGCGTAAGTGAGCCAACGAATGACTCCATCGGTCCCGGATCGACCGATATATCTGAGGCGCCTCGCAACAGCAACAACCACATAGGTGAAAATAATATAAATATCAGCCAGTTTAAGTACCGACACCACCTCTAGCTAGAAGGAAACGCATACCCTCCCTGAGGTCCTTCTCCCGTTTCTGGTTCATACCGGGGTGTGAGACTCACGAATTCACGTTATACACAAAGCTATGCCACACAGGCGGTGCTTTGATCATCAACCACAAGACTTTGCTTTTCAATAGAAGCCCTGATCACTGCATCTTAGCATGTCACACAGGCAATTCACACCGTGCAACTGATGGCTATCAATTACACCGAATGAATTCCAATGTCAGACACACCATCCTTTTACAAGTCCGTTCTGGGTCTGAACGAAACTGGAGGCACTATATACCTCGCAAACCCATCGATCTCCACGTACGCCTGGACGATCACCACTCATTATCCATATTTCGGGATGCCTCCCAATCAGGACATCAGTTACCATCCAAACGAGATGAAGATCTCCGGTCTTCGACCACCGTCTTCATCTTCGACTTCTTATCGTCGATTCAGCTATTCAGAATGGGATAAACCCGGTCTTTCTGAACAACTCGCGTATATAATAAACAAGTGCTACATGAACACGACATACGCTTTATTCCAATTCATTAGTCACTAACCGTGAATCAGTAAGAGAACGATTTCCTAAATATTAACCCCGAAGGCCGAAACCAACATCAGATCAAAACCCAGGAAACCGTTCGACTTAGCCAACCTTCAGCTAGTTTCTAAATTTCACATTCCATATCGTTTATAATATTTTATAACGATTTATCGCTATTTCTATTTATTTAAATTAGCCAATTTATTCAAACGACGCTTCGGGCCAAAACGCGGTCGTGGCGCTGTTTTTCTTCAGATTTGATTTACACATATCTGAAAATCTAACCGTTGGATCTTCACAAAATTTACATCATTAGAAAGATCTTTTCAAAACGAATCCAACGGTTCCAGTTTTGGGAAAATCCGATGGTCGGATCTCCCGGTATAGTCGTTTGAAGTTTCGATTTCAAAATACGAACTGTAGCGTCGTTATTCGATTTAATTTAATTATATTTATATATATATATAATCGATTCTGGCGCTGTTTTTCTTCAGATTTGAATTAAACATTCCAGACAATCCAACCGTTGGATCTTTTCAAAGTTGGTGTCGTTGGAAAGATATTTCCAAAGCGAACCCAACGGTTTCGGTTTCGGGAAAATCCGATGGTCGGATCTCCCGCACTAATCGTTTGAAATCACGGTTTTGAAACACGAACTTCAGCTTCGTTATTCGTTTTATTTTAATTATATATATATATATAATCGATTCTTCGATTTCAAAACCATATTCTTTTCATACCTTTTGATAAAAAATGATATTTTTATCCAACTGACTTCTATTTCAACACTTCACTATTTTTAACAATTCATGTATATAATAAAAATGTGATTTTCATTGTAAAACTATTTATTTCAAAGCACGACTAATTTATATAGTTCATATAGATGGTAAAAATAGGATTTTTATTATAAAACAATTTCTTTCAAAACACGACTATTTTATATAGTTCATATAGATGATAAAAATAAGATTTTTATTATAAAACAATTTATTTCAAAACACGAATACCATTCAACACATGAATTTCTATTCAACGAATGAATTTCTATTCAACACATGAATGTTTTCTATAGTTTATATATATAAATAAAAAGGTGATTTTTATATTTAAAACAGTTTATTTAAAACACGAATACCATTCAACACATGAATATCTATTCAACGAATGAATTTCTATTCGATATATGAATGTTTTCTATAGTTTATATATATACAATAAAAATGTGATTTTTATTGCAAAACAATTTGTTTCAAAACTCGACTATTTTATATAGTTGATATAGATGATAAAAATATGATTTTTATTATAAAACAATTTATTTCAAAACACGAATGTCGTTCGACACATGAATTTCTATTCAACATACGAATATAGTTTAAACAAATGAAAATAATTCTAACACATGAATATTATTCAAAATTTCGGCAGCATAACGGTAGGGTAGTTAAAACCGGGGTCGTCCCTAGTATGGCTCCTCGCTCTACCTTAAAGCCTCGCAGCTTTTGTCAATGGGGATTTCATGCATCTAATTCGCACGCAGGCGGCAAGTATATTTTTTTCATTTCCACAAACTAATCCTATGTGGTTTCAACCAAATATTTCTCAACCACAAACGGGTATTTTTCAACCACAATCAATCAATTTCAACCACAAAAAATTCTAATCAACCGTTCGTAATCAACCAATTTTCACACCAATCACAACCAATAAATATCGTCCATGGTTTGTGGACGGGGGGCGTATGTATGTATATATATATATATATATAAAACAATTCACTTCTATTTCAACACATATATAATTTTTACAACGCATATATAACTTATATATCGAACATACAACTTATACAATGCTTATACAAGAGGTGTACAACGCTTATATAACTCACACATCGACTTTATAATTTATACATCGCCGTTTTTCATATCGTTTATAATTTAGAAATCTCACATTGGGTTCCACTCCACCAAAAATAGCATAAGGCTCAGAAAAATATGCGGTCTCTTCTGGAATGTAGAAGACGTCCACACGAGTCCACTATCTCTTGTTTTACTGAATTTTGTCAACAAACGAAAAAAATATGATTTTTACAGTGAAATCAAAAACCGTAGCGCTTTAAACTGCTATTAAATAGTTTAAAATAAAAACAACTGTACCTCAGCTGAAATGTTCAAAACTAGGTTTTGAATTTTCGCGAGATCCGTGTAGTATTACGACGATCGGGCGGTGCAGCGTTGAAGAGGGGCGAGAGGCGCACCAGGCGCTGGTGGTGCGGCGGCGTTCGATGCACTGTAGCGGTGGCGGCGACGAGGTGAAGTTCAAAACTTTCGAACTCGAATGCACCTTCAATTCTGAACGATAAAATTCAAACCCTATATGGATTTGAAGATCTCGAGAAGCTCTACAAATTCCCTAACTGGAGTGTTTGATTTTGATGCGTGGATTGATCAGAAAATGAACGGGAAGCATTTGAAGCTTTTCCGTCGTCGATCGGGGGGGAGAGAGAGGATTTTCTCTTTTTTTCTATAAAATTCTGATTGGCCGGGAGCTTTTAAAAGAGGGTTTTCTAACACGACCTCCAATCCGAACCCAACGACTGTCGTCCCTAGCGTTTTACCCCCATTCCGAACACAATGGGATATGTTTCGTAGGCCCATTCGACTGTTTCAGTCAGTTTTCCTTCAAATTAAAATATAAAACATTCAATATTTAATTTGAACGTACATTTCAATTTGTCGGGGCCACGTACTGATTCTAAAAACTCCCGAAAAATAAATCTAGCTATGTTTTGACGATACGGTCCCAACAAAACTAGTTTCGTCGAATTCTGAGACCGTTTGAAAAATGGCCCATTTCTGGTCGATCCAATTTAATAGAAGGGTGCGTTTTTTCCAAGTCCCTATTAAGTTTCAAAATATAAAAAAAAACCGCTGATAAAAAGAATATAAAATACATCCCTATTTTCAAAACATGGCATACCAATTTCCGATTTTGTCCTTTAAACCCTAAAAAATACTCGTTCCACAGATCTGTATCATTTCATTAGTCGCATCCCTCCTTTATCGCGCATCCCTCCTTTATCGTGGACGATTTTAGAGAAAATTCAAAATTCAAGCCGACTTTCAGCGTTTTACTGTAGATCGAAGAAAAATAGGCAAATTCGTGGCGATTTCAACATGAGATTTGCAAAAAACGCAAGAACAAAGGTATATTTTTTATTTTCTAATTATAATTTCAACAAATGAAAATTTACGTATATTATATAATAAACCGTGGATGAATATGGAATAGTTGAATGATTTTATGATTTTACTGTTTGGTGCGTGATTATATAATTTTTTTCAGAATTGTTGAATGATTGTGAAAGTTTAATTATAGTTGTGCAACTATCGACAGATTTATGCATACATGTACGCAGTTAATCACAATTGTTGCATATAATTCTACAACTATTAACTGATTGCTGAATAATTGTATGCATTTATCTGAAACTATTAACAAGATATTGTTATGGAAATTTGGAAACATGTTTGAATGTAGTCAGAATGCTCAAAGACTTGTGGAAACTAATAAATAATAGATAAGCACTAGTGTGCAGTTATTCCGAATATCTGCATTATAGTGGGCAATTTTTATGTTTTTTTGCACAATTCTGTGATGTTATTACAAATTTTTGTACAGTTGGGCGTTCATTTCCGCAATATTTGCAAACTTGTGTAAATTATTCTATATAGTAGCACACCTACGTGCTATTATTGAAAATACATGCTTTGTTTGCTATTATTCGTAAAAGTTGAACACTTGTGTGCAACTATGAAGATTATTTGCACATGTTTGAGTATGTATCAACAATATTTGCAAACTTTGTTATTCAAAATACATGGAGACTTGCGTGACAGTAGACAGAATACTTGCAGACGGGTATACATGTATTTAGAACAGTTTGAAAACTTTTGTTAATAACTATCTAATCCTTTTTACAGGTACCTATGGTGGAAGATAATCCTATATGAGATGTTAAAAAAGAGGGAGTGTTAGTAATTACTGAGCAGCCGTCTAAATCTCAACAATTGGTGGAAGAAGGAAAAATCGAGGAAGTGCGGAAAAATCCCAAAAAGGATAGTGTGTAAAGGAATAATCTTAAGGAATTCATCGAACTGATAGAGACACTATATGCAAGATGATGTTTATATGTATAAGAATTATGTATTTCTTGAAAGTATAATGTTGTGAACTTTTACGTGCTGTTATAAATGTAGTTCAATTTTTTTAATATTAATTCTGTATTTTTTTCAGTTACTTTTTTTCATAAATAATGTTCGTGCAATGATTCTGTATAGTTGGATAGAAGTATGCAAAAATTATGTATATTTGCATAGATGTATGCAATAATACTGAATATCTGTATCAACTTTGCTAGTATATTGGATAGATGAATAAATGTATGAAAAAAATTCATAGAAGCTACATACAGGTACAAAATTATTCTTGTAAATGGATAATGTACACAAGTATTATTCATTTTTGCATATGAATATGCAACTATTCTCTTTATTTGCATGCAAGTATTCAACATTTATCGTTTATGCTTACTATGTTTTAGCTTTGTCTACCTTTTCCCCCTTGTAATCCTGAATTTTTAAATTTTATCAGCTGATTCTACAATTTTAATTTCATTAGTTATTCCTATAATTTTATGAAGTTTAGTTTTTACATGTCAGTGTTTAATAAAAAATAAAACATCTTTTGGAGTAATGCTGCAAATATATGTAGATAAATCAGGAAGTATATTGAAAACATGCATACAAGTATGCAAAAAATATTACGAATAACTGTACATACGACAGCATCAATTCATAATTTCATGTAAAATTAGAAGAGGTTATTTCAGTTCACAAAATAAAAAGGTAATTCGGTTTACACAGTATATAATCATCAACAAGTAGTTATAAAAAAAATAGCAGACAACATTTTCTAACAAATAGAAACAGCCCTTTCTTCCATTTTAATTTCTTCATCTCTAATGCTGTCGTGTGTCCTCACTTCTGTGCTTCATTATGCTAATAACAAACATGTACCAATATTTGCAGGACCACTGTTTAAAAAAAAACATTAATCAGTCTTATCTGCATGTATTACAATAAAATTACAAAAACATAGACATATAATTGTAACTAGATGCATATATATTAGCAAATAACAGTAATATCTGCATATTTATATGAAAAATTTCACAATATTTGCATATATTTTATTAAAAAAATAGAGCTAGAACACTTGTAATATGCACATATTAAGAATATATTCATATATGTATGCAACTAATCATCGGACACGAAAAAAACAGAAAATCAAAGGAGCTAAATATTTGTATGCATATATACAGAATATATGCATACTTCTATGCAACTTTTCTGAGTACATCCAAACACATATTATGCCAATAGTTGCATTTTTATATGCTCATATTCACAATATATGCATATTTTTATACATATATGCAGAACCGATGAAAAAAAATGTTGACAAATTAAACTATATAGCTACAAGCCAATTAAACTAATACGGAATAAAGAATCGGCTGTAAAATCAGCAACAAAAAATATCCATCGATAAAACAAGATATTTGAAATAATTCAGAATAATGAATCAACAAAAAACGATTGCAAAATGAAATCCGTGTACCAAAACCAAAATTACAACAATTTGTCGATCACCTGCAAGAAGAAAAAAATTAGAACGATTACAAATTGAAATCCATAATGTAAAAAACGATTTCAAAATGAAATCATGTGAAAAGTATAAATCACCTGGAAGAACACGCAGCCACTGTATAAATCAAGGACCACTAGATGAAAAAAAAAATCAGGTTAATATGCATTAATCAAACAAAAATAAAAAAACAAATTCAGTTAATTATAACTATATGCATTCATATACGCAAATAATAGAAATATATGCATACTTATATGAAAATTTTAAGAATATTTGCACAAACTGCACCAGCCTACGATCTGACATGGCCGTCGTTCCCCCCTGCAACAGCCGCCGCACCGCCCACCGATGGCTCCACTGCCGTCGACAAACCCTCCTCTTCCTCCTCCTTCACCTGTACAGACCCAAAACTGCACTCCACCGCGAATTGATCACCGCCGCCGCCCCTGATTGGACTGCCTCCACCTCAGTTGCTGTCTGCTACCCCTCCTCCACCACCCAGCGCCGCCATTCCCCCTCCTAAGATCTGTAAAAGTCGAAAACAAAAAAGAAAAAAGTGAATCAGTAAACGAAAAATGAGAACGAAAGAATCCAAAGACAAAAAATGTATATGGAAGACGACGCCGCCACCATGGATACGAAAATTATGTTTCTGGATACAAATAAAACCCTAATACGTAACCTATAAACGTTAATTACATTGTAAAAATTAATAAGGGCATTTCCGTACAAATTAAAGCTGCATTTTAAAAATATGGATGAAATTTGTATGTTTCAAAAGGGGAGGATGTGAGCCTAATTAACTTTAGTTTTAAGGATGTGAGCCTAATTTTCACTTAATAGAAATCGACCAAACACATTTTCCTTTGCCACGCTCACATACTAACTTCAAAAATTATGAAATTTGAAACCTAGCAATAGTTTGACATCTCGGATCCAACAAAAGTGGTTTCGTCGAATTCTGAGGTCGTTTGCAAAATGGTCATTTTCACGGGCTATATAAACTCTATAGCGACCTTTCTGAAAATTCATTTGGCCATAACTTTTGCTTCCCGCTATGAAACTTCGATTTTTCAGATTTGTTAGAAAGATATTCACTAACAGATTTAAATATTTTTGGTTTCACTAAAATCCGTTTTAATTTGCACCCGGTACGGTTAGTCAAAGTTTGAATTCAAATTTTGAAACTACCGCGTCATTTCAGGCCTTGTTTATAATTAGAATTAATTATATTCTTTTTCAATGTCGATTCAAACTTACTTTTCATCGATATTATTTTAAATATTTATTTTAAATATTTAAAATCCACTAAAATAGCCAATTTAAAAAATTTAAATTGGATCAAATTTTCCGGGTCGTTACAATCTCCCCCACTTAAAACTTTTCGTCCCCGAAAAGGAACAAAGTCGAAAGTGGTTTGATTAATCAACTCTACGTTCAATCTGGCTTCCATTCTCCAACTTTTCAGTTTCTGAGAATTTTCAAATTCTTCAAAAATTTGGCTAACACCCGGAATTTTCGAAAAATTTCGCCATAACCAACTTTGTACGGGGAGGGGTTTGGAAATTTATTGGGCTGTATTAGGTACCCAATAAATCCTATAAAGCACACACATATTTATAGTGATATATTCTGGTGTTTACAGGGGAGCGTGTATAGATAATAACTCCAAAGAATAAATCCTCGTCACCCTGTCAAAGCCCGAGGGAGTGTGTATTTTAATTGCTCCAGAGAATAAATTCTCATCACCTCGTCCCGTGTGGGAAATAAATAATCCATGTGCCGTATCTAATAACTAGAGAGACGTGATTATTTCCAACTTCAGACCCGTGTGGGGTTTGTATTAATCTGGCAATTTATCGTTACATTTTATATGGTCCATATCAGTCATCAGTTCAACCTGTAATATATAGTCATCGCCATACAAGCCTCTCGCTCGTATGGTAAATCTTCCACCTCGTCACACAAGCTCTAAATGCTTATGTGGTATATGATGAAGTATCCTTATCTTCGAGAAGTATGCCATGTAGTGTAGTTCAAAATTAATTGTTACTATCCTATGGCGACGTTTATTATTACACACAGAACAACCAGCACTCCGCATCCAATGACATTCACAGGAGTTGATATAATAATATTTCGCATCCAACTCATTAAGGTTTACCTATTTGTCGGACATGCAAATAATTCTTTACTCAACAGCTAATCCATTTACCTGTTTAAACATAAATAATGCACATGTATATATTTCTACCTATTTTTAAATCAGTTCAATGTGTGATTTAATCGAATAAATGCTACCATTATTCTCTTATTGATTAAATTAACTATCGTTCTAATAATTTAATTAATCCAACCCACTATCACACAACACAAACAACAATCAATTTGTTTTTAACTTTTCAAATATACATCCTTTATATATTCAAAAATCGTATTTCTAAAGCCAAACTATAAATATAATCACAAATACGTTATTTATAAACATATAATTCTCAACTCGTTCTGGGGCACTTCTGACCCCATCTCTAACAAGTTATTCTGATTCTGCTTTACTCATACTAGGATATTGCTGATCCTATCTGTAATGAGTTACCCGTCCTAGAACACTACTGGTTCTATTTCTGACGAGTTCGTTAATATGTTATATTCCAGCACTAAGCTTAACCAAAGCTCTGATACCACGTTGTGACGACCCCAAAACCCGTACGACGGTGTTAAGGGTAATCTTTGGAATATAACACAGAAACAGATAATAGTAGAACAGAAATAAATAAATACACCAGACAATACACAATAGGATATACTGGATAAACGTAATCATCAGAGTTACACAGTATACAGGATCATACTTAGTACAAATACAGTTCAGCTATACATAAATGTCTACAGCGGAAAACAAACATAATATGTACAATAGGAGCTGAACAGCATAAAAAGAGATAAATGATAGAATCCATCTTCAGCTCCAGTTATCCAGAAAGAGCATGCTAATAACCTGAATACAAGGCTGCCCGTGTAGAAAAAGGGGCACCCGAGTTTGAAAGTGAAACAAACTACGAGTCAGTCATGGGACTGGTATGAGAAATCTACTCAACACATTTAAAATATGGCTAATCACAGGACCACGCCACTTTCGTGGAACAGGTTTACTCCATTGGATTGCCAGTGCTTTAAAACAAGTAAATCTTTTAAACATCACAATGCTTTTTATAAAAATGAAGTCATTATAAGACTCAGTTCCCATCACACAATGCAACGCAAACCGGAGGATAGAGTTTTACCTTATAATGACCAAAATATGCTTGATACGAATAAAACAAAAGCATTTGATAATCAGCCTCCAACTGTAAAATAGTAAGAGAACGATTCCATAGGTATTAACCCCGAAGGCCGAAACCAACATCAGACCAATACCCAAGAAACCACCCATCTTAGCTCGTTTCCAGTTAGTTTCTAATTTTATAAAACAATCATAAATATCAATCATAGACAGCATAGGTACCATATATCATGTCGCCATATATATATATATATATATATATATATATATACAATCCAAACCGCACGGTGTCGTATTTGGAAATTGGATTTCCGTCATGAACCAAGGAAGAAGATAGTCCTTACCGACTTTGAGACGCTCTAGCCCGTGTCTCAGGATCAGAACGCATCGACCCTTGGATGGTCAGGGCCGATCCACCGATATGGATTAAAATTCCTGAACACTGCGTTTCCCCGCCCTTTGGGGTGTAAGTGAGCTAACGAATGACTCCATCGGTCCCGGATCAACTGATATATCCGAGGCGCCTCGCAACAGCAACAACCACATATGTGAAAATAATATAAATGTCAGTCAGTTTAAGCACCGGCACCACCTCTAGCTAGAAGGAAACGCATGCCCTCCCTGAGGTCCTTCTCCCGTTTCTGGTTCATACCGGGGTGTGAGACTCGCGAATTCACGTTATACACAAAGCTACGCCACACAGGCGGTGCTTTGATCATCAACCACAAGACTTTGCTTTTCAACAGAAGCCCTGATCACTGCATCTTAGCATGCCACACAGGCAATTCACACCGTGCAACTGATGGCTATCAATTACACCGAATGAATTCCAATGTCAGACACACCGTCCTTTTACAAGTCCGTTCTGGGTCTGAACGAAACCGGAGGCACTATATACCTCGCAAACCCATCGATCTCCACGTACGCCTGGACGATCACCACTCATTATCCATATTTCGGGATGCCTCCCAATCAGGACATCAGTTACCATCCAAACGAGATGAAGATCTCCGGTCTTCGACCACCGTCTTCATCTTCGACTTCTTATCGTCGATTCAGCTATTCAGAATGGGATAAACCCGGTCTTTCTGAACAACTCGCGTATATAATAAACAAGTGCTACATGAACACGACATACGCTTTATTCCAATTCATTAGTTACTAACCGTGAATCAGTAAGAGAACGATTTCCCAAATATTAACCCCGAAGGCCGAAACCAACATCAGATCAAAACCCAGGAAACCATTCGACTTAGCCAACCTTCAGCTAGTTTCTAAATTTCACATTCCATATCGTTTATAATATTTTATAACGATTTATCGCTATTTTTATTTATTTAAAAATAGCCAATTTATTCAAACGACGCTTCGGGCCATAACGCGGCCATGGTGCTGTTTTTCTTCAGATTTGATTTACACATATCTGAAAATCTAACCGTTGGATCTTCACAAAATTTACATCATTAGAAAGATCTTTTCAAAACGAATCCAACGGTTCCAGTTTTGGGAAAATCCGACGGTCGGATCTCCCGGTACAATCGTTTGAAGTTTCGATTTCAAAATACGAACTGCAGCGTCGTTATTCGATTTAATTTAATTATATTTATATATATATATAAATATAATCGATTCTGGCGCTGTTTTTCTTCATATTTGAATTAAACATTCCAGACAATCCAACCGTTGGATCTTTTCAAAGTTGGTGTCGTTGGAAAGATATTTCCAAAGCGAACCCAACAGTTTTGGTTTCGGGAAAATCCGATGGTCGGATCTCCCGCACTAATCGTTTGAAATCACGGTTTCAAAACACGAACTGCGGCTTCGTTATTCGTTTTATTTTAATTATATTTATATATATATATAATCGATTCTTCGATTTCAAAACCATATTCTTTTCATACCTTTTGATAAAAATGATATTTTTATTCAGCTGACTTCTATTTCAACACTTCACTATTTTTAACAATTCATGTATATAATAAAAATGTGATTTTCATTGTAAAACTATTTATTTCAAAGCACGACTATTTTATATAGTTCATATAGATGGTAAAAATAGGATTTTTATTATAAAACAATTTCTTTCAAAACACGACTATTTTATATAGTTCATATAGATGATAAAAATAGGATTTTTATCATAAAACAATTTATTTCAAAACACGAATACCATTCAACACATGAATTTCTATTCAACGAATGAATTTCTATTCAACACATGAATATTTTCTATAGTTTATATATATAAATAAAAAGGTGATTTTTATTATTAAAAACAGTTTATTTAAAACACGAATACCATTCAACACATGAATATCTATTTAACGAATGAATTTCTGTTCAACACATGAATGTTTTCTATAGTTTATATATATACAATAAAAATGTGATATTTATTGCAAAACAATTTGTTTCAAAACTCGACTATTTTATATAGTTGATATAGATGATAAAAATATGATTTTTATTATAAAACAATTTATTTCAAAACACGAATGTCGTTCGACACATGAATTTCTATTCAACATACGAATATAGTTTCAACAAATGAAAATAATTCTAACACATGAATATTATTCAAAATTTCGGCAGCATAACGGCAGGGTAGTTAAAACCGGGGTCGTCCCTAGTACGGCTCTTCGCTCTACCTTAAAGCCTCGCAGCTTTTGACAATGGGGATTTCATGCATCTAATTCGCACGTAGGCGGCATGTATATTTTTTTCATTTCCACAAACTAATCCTATGTGGTTTCAACCAAATATTTCTCAACCACAAATGGGTATTTTTCAACCACAATCAATCAATTTCAACCACAAACAATTCTAATCAACCGTTCGTAATCAACCAATTTTCACACCAATCACAACCAATAAATATCGTCCATGGTTTGTGGACGAGGGGCGTACATATATATATATTTATATATTTATATTTATATAAGCATTTCACTTCTATTTCAACATATATACAATTTTTACAACGCATATATAACTTATATATCGAACGTACAACTTATATAACGCTTATACAAGAGGTGTACAACGCTTATATAACTCATACATCGACTATATAATTTATACATCGTCGTTTTCCATATCGTTTATAATTTAGAAATCTCACATTGGGTTCCACTCCACCAAAAATAGCAGAAGGCTCAGAAAAATATGCGGTCTCTTCTAGAATGTAGAAGACGTCCACACGAGTCCACTGTCTCTTGTTTCACTGAATTTCGTCAACAAACGAAAAAGATATGATTTTTACAGTGAAATCAAAAACCGTAGCGCTTTAAACTGCTATTAAATAGTTTAAAATAAAAACAGTCGTACCTCAGTTGAAATGTTCAAAACTAGGTTTTGAATTTTCGCGAGATCCGTGTAGTATTACGACGATCGGGCGGTGCAGCGTTGAAGAGGGGCGAGAGGCGCACCAGGCGCTGGTGGTGCGGCGGCGTTCGATGCATTGTAGCGGTGGCTGCGGCGAGGTGAAGTTCGAAACTTTCGAACTCGAATGCTCCTCCAATTCTGAACGATAAAATTCAAACCCTATATGGATTTGAAGATCTCGAGAAGCTCTACAAATTCCCTAACAGGAGTGTTTGATTTTGATGCGTGGATTGATCAGAAAATGAACGGAAAGCTTTTGAAGCTTTTCCGTCGTCGATCGGGGGGGAAGGGGGGAGAGAGAGGATTTTCTCTTTTTTTTATATAAAATTCTGATTGGCCGGGAGCTTTTAAAAGAGGGTTTTCTAACACGACCTCCAATCCGAACCCAACGACTGTCGTCCCTAACGTTTTACCCCCATTCCGAACACAATGGGATATGTTTCGTAGGCCCATTCGACTGTTTCAGTCAGTTTTCCTTCAAATTAAAATATAAAACATTCAATATTTAATTTGAACGTAGATTTCAATTTGCCGGGGCCACATACTGATTCTAAAAACTCCCGAAAAATAAATCTAGCTATGTTTTGACGATACGGTCCCAACAAAACTAGTTTCGTCGAATTCTGAGACCGTTTGAAAAATGACCCATTTTTGGTCGATCCAATTTAATAGAAATCGACCAAACACATTTTCCTTTGCCACACTCACATACTAGCTTCAAAAATTATGAAATTTTAAACCTAGCAATAGTTTGACATCCCGGATCCAACAAAAGTGGTTTCGTCGAATTCTGAGGTCATTTGCAAAATGGTCATTTTCACGGGCTATATAAACTCTATAGCGACCTTTCTGAAAATTCATTTGGCCATAACTTTTGCTTCCCGCTATGAAACTTCGATTTTTGAGATTCGTTAGAAAGATATTCACTAACAGATTTAAATATTTTTGGTTTCACTAAAATCCGTTTTAATTTGCACCCGGTACGGTCAGTCAAAGTTTGAATTCAAATTTTGAAACTACCGCGCCATTTCAGGCCTTGTTTATAATTAGAATTAATTATATTCTTTTTCAATGTCGATTCAAACTTACTTTTCATCGATATTATTTAAAATATTTATTTTAAATATTTAAAATCCACTAAAATAGCCAATTTAAAAATTTTAAATTGGTTCAGATTTTCCGGGTCGTTACAAGCACATTCTTAAAATCAGGTGATATATAAACATATCATAAGCCTCATTTCGGAATATTATTTTATTCAATCATCTTTACATTGTCAAAGATTTACATCATTAAAACTTCTTATTTAAATCTTTCCTTGGAAATCCTTTCAAAAGATTTTATAATCCTTTTCACAAACTTAACTTAAATCAAGGTTTATAAGCCTTATTGGGATTATCAAGCCTTACAAAAAGCAATCTCTCATATCATCATATCATTCCCATCCTATTTATCACATAAAGAAAAACTGATGGTTCTCTATATCTAACATTCCTTGTGTTTTTGGTTAGCTTAATTACCTTCTTTCATTTCAAATCATTGTTGAAAGATTTATTAAAAACTCTAACATGGTTTTAATCTCCAAAAAATCATTATTCAATGATTATTTAACCCTGGGAAATAAATCATGTCTTTCACTGGGTTAAAAAGTAGATGTTATTCAAGACATCATTCAAAAAAAAAACAAATTCCAATTTGATATTAAATATAAGGCTTTAAATAGAAATCGTATCGACTTATATTTAACATCAAATTCTGAAATTAGCAGATACCGTATAGGGAATAACGATATCAATATCTTTAATATCCTCAAACAGTATTCGTTCAACTACGGAATCCAACATTGAAATATCCGAAGATTATTTTCGTTCAAATGCAATAAATTCATACATTGGAAAACTTTGGTTATATTTAAACTCTTTTATTCCAATAAGTTATTTTAAACACTGGATCCTTTATCTCTTAAAAACTTCGTCTGTTCTTAATCAAATATTTGGTTTCCTTTCGGTTCTTCCCACCCCTCGCCTAATGGAAAAACTTCCAGTTAGATCTCACAGGTGGTATACTCTTAGGAATCACTACATATTCCTTTTGGTTCTTTACTTTAGATGTTAAACAGCTAATTCTGGTAAAATATCACGTTTATCTTCCTAAAGCTTTGTATATTTAACCAAAATCTCTTTTAAACCATTTATTATGGTTTATAATAATTTATCCATATTTTTAATAATTTTTATAAGGCCATTACAGTCGGTTTCCAATTCCAGTCACCGAACAGCATACATAACGACCTTTTCAAAAATAGATTTGAACTTATCTTAAAATCTATCTACTGTATTTTAAAACTTTTTATTCCATTTGCAAGCTCTCTTCATTTTGAATCCAATGTTTTTCGTTTCGGGAGAATTCGACGGTCGGATCTCCTGTTACGTCAATTCAAAGTTAGTGATCGAAATTTGCGAACTACCATTGCGCGACAAGTCCTATTCAGACCAAATTTCGATTTATAATTAAAATTAAATCGAAACACTTCCAAAATAATTTATTAAATATATAAAACATATAAAATTAATTTTGCAAACTACATTTCAATTATTTCTCTTGAAAATTAAATATTCCATTATTTAATCAATTTAATATTATTTAAATCATTAAAATAATATTATTTTTCAAAACTTATTATTTGAAATCCAAATTTTCCTGAAGTCCATTATAAAAATAAATAAGAAAGTTTTGTGAAGAAAATCTTCTTAAAAGTTTTCCTAGATACCCTAATCAAACTTCACTTTTACCCGTTACTTTTCATTTAAAAATAAAACTTGAATAGGCCATAACTATATGAAAATAAATTCAAATTAATTTATTTCTTTTACAGATATTCATTGTAATAACATAAACTTTGTGTCCACCTAAAATCAGACATCAAATTAACACTTATTTTCATTGAATATTTTTCTAATAAAATATTCAAATCAATTCCGAATTGGAATGAGATTCTACTAATTACCATATAATTCGGTTTATATGGATTTCACACATCATTATCGTCTAATAATAGTTATTAACAACTATTAACATCCAATTATCGCATATTGGCATCATTGGCCTAAGTGTTAAGGTCATTAACACTTAATCCTAAATCAAACCATTGTTAACTAACGGATTAAACCTTATTAACAATTTATTGTCTTATTTGACAAAACCATTTCACATCAATACACATCAAATTCAAATGATCATTCATAACACAATTAATATCAACAAGTGTCAACGATATCACATACTCATTCCATATTACATGTTCACTAATTTTTCTTGACTTAGCTAAGTGATCACTGGTAAATCATTTTTCCTTGTTAATAGGTGGTTAACTCCATTACTACTAATACCGTCGTTTTAACATTGTGTTATCTTAGCAAGTTACCAACTTAAACATGTAAACTATATCACTTAGCATCCACATATCAATCACATTGTAATCAATCACCAACAGCATAATTAACTTTTTAATTAAACCAGATAAATAAATATGGTGAAGGGTTCTCACCATAGCTTCCCAACACCGCGACTCTTCTTATGTAGGAATTTTCTAGCTTTTGCGCAACCAAAATTGCAACTCTCCTGCACCAATTCACCACTCGCTCCAAATATAAGTATATATATTTCTACTTAAAAACTAAAGGGAAAGATGAAGTTTTTACAAGGTTTTAGGGGCTTAGAAGCCTAGTGTGGCCCACGGCTAAGGGAGAGTGTCCACTAGGGTTGTGCAACCTGGTGGTGGTGCAAGGGGAGGTGCGTGAGATTGTGGGCCCTGGGGGAGGAGCTTAGGGTGGTGAAGTTGGGGTTTAAGGTGGAAAGAAGTGATCTTTTTGGTGTTTAAGGAGAAAGAAGGGACTTTGGAGCAAAAGAGACCCACACGGTGGAGGAGGGGCTGTAGGGGAGGTGCGCCAGGTATGGTGGTGGGGTGGAAGCTGGTGGTGGTGAGGGAGGAGGAAGGAAGATAAATGGTGTTAAGGGAAGAAAATGGGAAATAATTGGAAAATCAAAATAAAATAAAATTTTAAAAATAACTTCACATGCTAGTACTCAAGGGGGATGGATTGTTGAAAGAATAGGACATGTGGTCGGCAAGGACAATGTATCATCTATATGATAGGATGGGTGGGAAGTTGTGTATAAAGAGATAAGGACCAGTTTAAGTAAAGGGTTAATTTAAGTTTAGGGTCTATCTTAGGAAGGTTGTATCTATATTTAAATTAATTCCAACACTCAAGAAATCATTAGTACATGTTAATATGTGTTTTAGGTAGTCGTTTACCATTCTATCAATTTTTTTCTATTGTTCCGTATTAGCAAAAACTGCTTAATTTCAAGTCGAATTTCAATAGAACGATTACTATATGTTTTCAGTTCGTATAACCAAACCATAAGTCCGATCAATACGAAATTTGAAACCCTATATTATTTTACTAATATGGTTCCAATAAATTGGTCTTGGCAAATTTGAAGACCAATTGAAAAATGACCTTATTTCTAGCTTTTATTGAATTCTAACTAATTTTTCAATGTACGTTTATGTTACGTATGTTTACACATTAACTTCGATTGACTTGAAATTTGAAACCTTACCATATTTTGATGTTAGGGATCCAATAAAATTAGTTTTGTCGGATTCGGAGACTATCTTAAAAATGGTCTATTTTCAGGTCATCAAAATAGAATTAAATTATTGATTTTCAATATTTCCCTTTTTAAATTGATTTTAAAAGTCTACTAACATTTTTTTAATCTCAGTAAAATATAAAACCAAGTTTGAATTCATTTTAATTTTATATCAAGTCCAGATTCCGTATTTACTGAAAATTTGAAGTTTAAATCAGACTTATCCATGTAAATATCCTTTTAAATCCATATTTTAAATTAACTAAAAATATGGGTAGTAACATTTTCTAATTCGTTTTATAAAAAACTGTTTTCTTAAAACTATTTATTTTCCATATATAAAATCACACGTTTTTCCACCATTTGAAAAAGCGAGATTATGATTTCAATGATTTAATTTATCGTGTGGTATAGGGCACATAAATTAATTATTTCAATTAATTCCTAGCTCGACAATCGAAGATACTTGATGTTTTCTAGTGTGAAGTGGGCTAGCTAACAGTGAATCGAGTAGTGAAAACGTACGCTATGGAAATATGTTCTTTTCATTACTCGGATTACTATTTGGGAGTCGGTAACACATTCTTTGTTGTTTGTGTGTGTGCTACCGCTCACTTCGAGGGAATGCTAGATTCGGGAAAGTCTTTTATGTGTATTCACTTAACTACGGGGTCAGGATACATTCGCCTGGAGGAGGGAGGGATCATAGTGATCGGCACCTGAATACATGTATAGTATTTGGCATAAGCTCGGGGGGCGCTCCTTTTTGAAGCACGTGCAATAATTTTGATGTTTTGGATTCACGTTGTGGCTTTGGTGATTTTGGTGTTTGTGGTGTTTTGGATCAATCTTTGGTGATATATTATGATGAATTTCCATCTTAACCACATGCAAATTTGAGAATTTTAAGACTTGTGATCGCTTTTGCGATGTTAAACTCTTATGAGTTTATTATACATAATTTGGAGTATTTTTTATGATACTTTTGGTGTATGTATTTGGTGACTTTAGGGTTTAAAAGATGATACATTTGTTTAGCTCAAAGCTAACAATACTTGATTGTAGTAATTTTTTTATATTGTTCCTATGCCTCATAGCTCTAATTTTTATTACCCAAAATTGGAATTTGGCTAATCTGTATCGATGGAAACATCTAGGTCTTTGTTCATGGTGCTCGCGAGTAATTTGAGTATAAATTCGTGAATTTATCTTTTATGAAATCTGTTGTTCTGTGTTATTTTATTCCTTTCCAGCAGAAAGGAATCATTTTTTTCTATGTTTTTGAGTTTATTAGGGATTATGAGACCTTTTCTTACAAAAAGGAATGTTCCCTTTACGAAAGCATTCTTCACTTATCTATTTATACTGACCTGTTTAAGCTAGACTAACCTGTGTATTCATTGCTCAGTCAGACCGAGTTGTTTCATGTAAATCGATAGATTCGTACTTGCTTTCTTGTCACTTTGGCTATATCTTTCTAGATCTATTTCTCAAGTCTTGTGTTAGAATGTTTAAGTTACTCGATGTACATTCACTTGAGACTAGTTGTATTTATATATGATCAGTTGTAGAGTATGTACACATGTATGATTATAATTCCGCTGTTTGTAATAATATGTGATCCGTTATGTGATTTGTTGTATGTGTTATACTTGTACTCTGTTCTGAATACAGTCCTTAGCCACCGTAGTTTATATTAGACATGAAGTGAGTATGTCGGTCCTCCTCAGGTAAGAAAGAAAAATTTATACACCCAGTCGACATATTTGATACTCATCTAATATGAAACTATGGATGGTCAACCTTAGTCAGCCCTATTCTCCGCTCTAATAGGCAGCGTTACTCATTAACGCACTTTATTAGGGTGGGGGTTTTGGGTTGGGGCATTACAAGTGTTCTCTAAATCCTGAGTTTCCTGAATTTTCCAATGCCAAACTTGTTTATTCCTTTATTTTCACTACTTTGCAACAAAGTTTTTTTGGTTAGAATGTCTTTAACCAAACAGTGTTTACGGTAAAGATCAAAGAATACATTATTATCTTTAGCACACTGTGACACACTTATCAAGTTTCTTCTAATATGTGGTGCTCTTAAAATATTATTTAAGTAAAGTTGTCTAGCACCCTTTATAATAACATGCCCGGTGTATGTGATAAAAACTGAATTACCACTACCCATAAGTAAGAACTTTTTACCCTTGTATTCTCTGTCCCCAAGATTGAGATTGTTTAGATTGTTTATGACATGATGTGTGGCTCCTGAGTCTGGATATCATGCTTCATCTTGTATGTCATCCAGTTTGGCAATATTAGATGCACTTTCTTGATTACTTTTGTTGTCAGTTTGACTGTTAATCATATTTGCATTGGGATGGTTGTTTTTGTTGTTGCTAGTTTGTTGTTTCACATTGAAATTGTTTTAAAATTTGAAATAGCACCTATTAGCAGTGTAACCAAGTTTGTCACATATTTGACACTTTGGTCTGTTGTTGGTATTCCACCTTCCAGATTTGCATCTTCCTCTGTCAGATTGACCACGTCTCAGGTCATTGTTTCCTTGATTTTTGTAGTGTTGTTCTTTTCTTGCTTTTTGAATTTGTTGTTAGTAGTGAAATTCACAGAATACTCTAAATTAATTAATTTCTTCTGCAACAGTCTTCATTCGTAAGCAAGTAGAGTTGAGTATACACTTTGTATTGTGGGGGTAATTAAGTTCAGTTGATGTTATGAAGGCAACAACTGCCCCGTATCCATCACCAAAACCACTGATAATATATAGTACTTGCTCATTTTTATCGATTTTGCATCAAATATAAACCAATTGGTCACATAAGTTATTGATCTTCATTAAGTATTCATTCATACTCTGATTTTCATTTCTGAAACTCTGTAACTATCTTTTGTGGTGTGAAATTTTTACAGCAGATTGAGAGGTGAAAGGCCTCTCTAGTGTGGATCAAACTTCATGTGATGTCTTACAACCAATTAATTGTGGCATGAGTGAAGGCCCACTGATGACATCAACCAAGAACTGATCAAGTTGTTTTGCCTTTGATGAGAGATAAGTATTCATGATCTGTTACTAACTTGTCTTCAGTGTTACTGACATATTTTACTGCAACAATTTTTGTTCTATATACATAGTCTTCAAGACCGTAGCCTTTCGTTGTTGTTTCCACATTAGATAATTTGACTAATCTAGTTGAATTGAGATGAGTTGGCTTTGTGGTTTGAATATTTCTTTGATTAGTTCTTGAGCATTATCAGAGGTTGACTGATTTGTTCTTGGAGTTGATCCTGGTGATGTGGTGATGTCTCCTTCAACCATTTTGAATGAACTTCACTTAGCAAGAAAAAGAGGAAATAATGGTAGATGATAATATTAGAAAGAAAAACTATCACAACCGAACTGGTTAAGATGATATGATCTTCACCGGTTTCTTGGATGGTGCAGTAAATCTGATCTGATGATTGATGAAGTAGCCAAGGAAGAGTGAGATGAAGAGAAGTAACTGATCCTCTTCCTTTGGATGACATTCAAACAAATTATAGCAATCAATCTTGTTAACCAAGATTGTTTAGATTTCTTGGATCGGAGGGTAATGCAAACTGCTGTGATAGCATGTTAGAAATAATGTCAAGAATTGTATTTGATAGGAGAGACATTGAGATCGAACAGAATGAATATGTACATCAGGCATAACCTTTTTATATATGTACAAGTGAGCTTTATACAAAGCAGAGCCCAAATACTATCGGGTAATATACCCATGATGATAAAACAGTTTTTACATTTTTTTTCTTCACAGTACGCATTTATAACTAACTGAAAACAGTAACGCACATGATTCACGTTGCACGGAAGACATATTGAAGGTTGCAATACATAGTCAATTCAAGGAATGTAATAGTTCAAATACATTAATTTAATATAAAATGCAGATTCGGCAAAACAAAGAACAATAGTTGTTTAAAAAGGTAAAAAGACGAGTACAACACAGTTTTAGGGGCCCTCACCTTTTCGCCTAGGCTAAATTTGCTCGAATATAGTTGTATAAAATATATACATGTAACAGAAGCATGTTGTGAATGAACAAAAAGAAAGAACATGTAAAAAAAAAAAAAAAAAAAAAAAAAAAAAAAAAAAAAAAGTCTACAGAAAATGTCTTCGGAGGAAATTATAATAGGTAGTACAGCCAAGTTCAACCGTAAACAAAACTGAGAGAGAATATAACTAAAAACTTTACATATCTGAAAACATATAAACCATGAAAATAGAACCTAAATTATCAAGACTATGGGAGCATCTTCAGAACGATGGCTGAATTAGAGAGGAGTAACATGAAAAAAAAAGCCAGAAACCCCACAACATCCAGCACAGAGTGAGTTTTTCCCCCCCTTTTTCTATGTTTGTTTGAAACCTATAAACAGGTTTTTAAAAAACCATTTACAGGTTTTAACGGTTTTTTGAAAAACTGTTTACAGGTTTACTTATTTTTATTTATATAATAAAAGCCGAGCTTGTTAAACATTTATTCGAGGCATTCAGCTTCCTCAAGGACCTCGACTGTTTCAATGTTCACCAATCGTTCAAAATGTAACACATCAAAGAAACTGTCCAGCCCAAGTCATAATTGTTTTGTGGAGAAAACAGAAAAAGCAAAGAATTGCTTAATCAACAACACCAGGAAGTTATAATATTTGCATAAGCTACAGGCTGCAACTAACATATCCTAGAAACAAAATAGAACAAACAGGAAGAATATACATCCAGCAAAGTTGCTATAAACGGGAAATGAAGCCGGTTTATTTCCCTGTGTATATACTCCCACTAAAAAAAAAAAAAAAAAAAAAAAAAAGAAAAGGAGGAAAAACCTCACTTTTATTTGTTTTCCACGCTAGAATCTCCTCTGGTGAAGTGTGAAGATCGGAAATAAACGGGGATTTTGCCCCGTTTTCGCTTCCCCAACCACTGCTGGAGATGCTTTGACTACGTAAAATGAAATACCTTACAAAGGTCAGCAACAAGATTACAATTTTGTACACATCACCTTTTATGTGTTAAAATAACACAATCTGTGATTCGTCGATAAAATGATTAAACCGCACATTTTACCATTCACACCCCATTTATAGTGATTATACTATTCATTTTCCTTGTAGTTCTCATTAATTATTTACTATTACATATTCATATTTGATCAAAGATGTTAATTACGGCTATCATTATTTAATTTACCATGCTAAAAAATACTCATGGTGAATAAATTTGCATTAGTAAGTTTATATTACTGAAAATTTGACAGGTAGGAACAAATAAAAAGAAAGTGATTTGAGTTCGTAACATGGATGAGGTTGCTATCTTAAAAAGCAAAATCAGACATGATTATGGTGCAATCAATATTTGTCATATGCTTCCTAAGGTTAACACAGTCATCTCTCAGACTTGTGCATTCAAGGTTGAAAGATTTGAAAATTAGCAGAAGTCACCGTTTAGGATTTCAAGTTTGAAAGAAAGTTTTGATTCTAGAGAAAGACAGAGAGAGGAGAAGACAATGACAAAATAATATGTGTAGAATTTTGCTTCTTTCCTCATAGGGGAGAACGAGGGAGATTCAAACAAATGTAAAATTTTCCGCTTTCTCATTAACGAAGAATGCAAGAGGTCAAACAATGAAAAAACTTTAGTTTTTGTTTTAATTATCCGACAATCAATCTCAATAGACAAGTTTATCGTAAATAAAAACTTTTCTCATTAGTAAAGAACGTGGAAAATAAGTAATAAAGACTTTTTGTTTTTTATTTTAATTATCCAGCAACCCCCTATAAATTAAAACAAAAATCAAAGAAGATAGATGAAAACAACCTATGCAAGGATAAAGTTTCATATCTAAGTACCATTGTCTTCTCATTGAATTGATATATAAATAAACAAGTTGAAAACTTGATTTAAGTAGTATATTTCTTCTTGAAATATAAAGTTTAGGTTGGGATCTCACAGAGTCACAATACGTTCAATTCTTTCACTTTCTGCAAGCTCCACAATAAATTATCACTTTTAATTAATGGTCACGCATCTACGTTGACAACTTATGAATGCTCTAGGGAGCTCATGTCAGTAAATGAAAGTGGTCCACCTTCACATCCAAATAAGTGAGTTCATCAAATGCTCCACTCTAGCACCATAAATAATGGTTATGGACTCACTAGGAGCAAAGAACTCAACTTCACAAAATAAATAAACATAATTCATTAAGTTCAACTCAAAAACACTACCAATACTGGCTATGAACTACACATGAGTAATACGACATTCCCTCAAATGAATCGGTGAAATCCATCAACTGTGTATCTAAAGCACTACCAATGCTGTTAAGGATATGAAAAGAGCAAATAGATTCAAATTAAGATAAATTAGTATATCCATCAAGTACGTCTCGAAAGCTCCACCAAAAATTAATTATTGAGTACACAAAAGCACCACCAAAGTTGGTTATGAATTATATACAAAAAAAGAAAGAAAATCAAACTCATAATAAATAATAAAATCCATCAAGTGCATCCCATAATCACCATCAAAAATTGGTTATGGATGAAATAAAAATAAAGATGCTCAAACTCCTAATAAACAACAGAACCATCAGATGCATCTCAAAAGCAAAATGGTTATGGATTACATTTAAGTAAAGATGCTCAAACACATAATAAATAATCGAATCCATCAAGTGATTCTCAAAGCACAAGAAAAAGTTGGTAAAAAAAAGTAAAGAAGCTCAAACTCATAATAAACAATAGGATTCATCAACTACATCTCAAAAGCACTACCAAAAATTAGTTATGAATCACGTAAATGTATGAGAGCTCAAACCCATGAAAAATAATAAAATCCATTAAGCACATCCTAAAAGCACCACCAAAATTAGTTATCCATTATATAAAAGTAAAGAATTTTAAAAACATATCAAATAGAAAAATAAATCAAGTGCATCTCAAAGAGCATCACTACAAACTTATTGTGAATATATAATATAAATGTAAAAAAAAAAAAAAAAAAAAAAAAAAACTCAAACTTATATCAAGCAGAAGAATTCATTAAGTTGTCTCAAAAGCACTATCAAAATTGATCATACATTATAAAAGCAACCAAACTCAAACCCATATAAAAGAACTGTTGACGTGGGAAACTGGTCACTTAACACGCCAACACCCGATAAGTACGAGTTATGTAGTAAATTCAAACAATCCAATCATAGTCCAAACACAGAGCGCTAAAAAGTAAATAACACCGAGGTTTATTGTGATTCGGCAGAAATGTCTACATCCACATTGAGGTTACTATTCATCATTGTTATATAGTTATAAATAAAATCCTTCCTCATGTCTTATGCTTACAAAGTTATGTATTAAGAATAACAAAATCCTTATTAATCCTCTATCAAGTACAATATTATCTTCCTATGTTCGAATATCCAAAAGTATGCTTCAATGTCCAAAGTGAAGCTATGCCCAAAATGTGTTCAAGAATCCAATCTGAATGGCAAGATAGCAAGCCAATGCCAAAATATAGATGAGGATCTTCAAGAAGAAGTTCACAAGTTCAAAACCATGAAAGAAGCCATTAAAATGCTCTAATACCAAGAATCCTGAGTACAACAGCAGGTGGGCAAAAGAATCCTGAAAACAACCAAGTAATAGGCACGGGGATACAGTATCTCGTATCCCCAATAATTTGTACCCCGGTGTCGGTACCGACACAGGTACTTAGCCAAATCCTTGCTTTGTTTCTTCGAAGCGTCTTCATTCCAAAGGCAAGTCATACTTCATATGCCCAATTTTGGGGCACGAAGTAAAGCAATGTCGATCCTCGAGAGTTAATGCATCACCATCGATCCTGGGCCTCTTCAGGGATACGGAAATCCCAGCACTGACCCTCGAAGTGGGGTACGAAATCCTGAAGTCAAAAGCGGGATACGAAAATCGTGTCCACGAGTAATATCGACACTGGGATCGGTAATATGAATACCGACCCCTAGGTACTTGGCCAAATTCTGCCACTTCTTAAGCTCCGCGAGTTGCACCGATGCAGACGTGTTTCCGGAAGTTGTACCGATCCCGAAATACTTAACCAAATTCCTGAGTTTTTCCTAAATTCCGCGACTTCGTCCAAATCGCTTCACACCTTTGGGAGTTCGTACTCGAGTCCCGAGCACTCCGATAGTCATAAATCGTGTGTGGCTGCCTTGCAAAAAGGCGGTACAACAATAACAAAATCCGTCAAGTGCATCTCAAAAGCACTAGCAAAATACCAGTTATGGATTATACGAAATGTAAGAAGCTTAAAACCATGACAAATAGGAAAATCTGTTTAGTGTCTCAAAAGCAGTACTAAAAATTGGTTACAAGTTAAATGAAAGTGAGGAAATCTTAAAAATCATAGCAAAACTCATTAAGTGCTTTTTCATTATACTATTAAAAAATGGTTACAGATTAGATAAAGCAACTACACTAATTATAAACACAAAAATAGAAAGGGAAAATGCAATCATATTGCACTGTTAGACCACAAATGAGAATTTATCATATTTTCTATACTTTAGCTCAATGCAAAATCCTCTTGAGGATTCAAAAACCAATTTGATTTGAAAATAATTTCAAAAGGATCCATCAACTTTTCTTTGATCCTGTTAATTATGATGAGTTCGCTCATTTCACCAATTTCTTAATTGTTTCAAGTCCGAAATATATTTGTATTTCCTTTTTGTTTTACATTTTTAAAGAACTTCCAATGTTCATCAATAAATATTTAAATGAACTCCTCACATCATAAGTAATTGTCTGTTTAATGATTCAAGAGAAGCATGATGCTTCCTTCTATTTTGCCACATTCATCCTTCAGCTAATAATGTCCTTTATTTTTATACATGCAGGAACCGTGGAGAGATAACACATTTTCATAACTTAAGAATAACTCTTTCTAGTTTCTCGTAGAGAACCATGTTAGTAAGAAATAACTTAAAAAATTAGTTTCGCCCACATACAGTCTAACAAGTACTATGAGAATGTTTGTTTGTAAATATTGATATCCCATTTTAAATTTTTTTATGGAACACTCAAATAAGTACTTATTATCTTTGATTTACAAGTATCTTTCATAAGTATATCTCTTTTTACTTTCAATGTGTATTATTTTATTTTATTTAGAAGACAAGCTCATTTTATAATTTGTTACTATATAGTTTTGTGTATGTTATATCTTCACTCTAATGTAATGTATAACTTATTTTATTATTCTTCACTTTCAATTAATTCATTCATGTCAGCAAAACATTAAGCAAAACGATAATGTTTGAAATCCTTTTGAAATATATTTCATTTTGATATGCGTTGGCAAGTGCATACACACATACAACATAAGGATATGATAGCAGTAATATGCAACTTAATTCTGAAATATACTCCAACATAAGGATAATGAACCTTTTATTGACCAACATATTTATAGAAACTTAGTATTTTTCATTCTTAAAATTTAACAAACTATAGATCTTGATATGTTTCACATATCGTTTCTTCTGTATAATCATTTACCAAAACCGACTTATGATAAATTCAATAGTCTAAAGCAATAAAATATTCACATTTAAAAGTTAATATATTTATGTTCATTGCATAACACAAGAATAAATACAACTCCACAAATTAATAACCATAGAGTCCCATTAGCCAAATCCAAAAGAAAAAGGTTTCATCATGACTTGATATTCGAATATTGGATAAATCATTAAATGATCATGATTTGCTTTCATAAATAAATCATGTACCAATTTTATGATATAACGTTCATAAAAATCTTAATGGAAACATTAAAAGAAAATTAGTGTTCTTATCATATCTGAATATACTTTAGATTGATTACTTCGCCAAAATATTACTTTGCAAATCTCTTATTTTTAAACTTAAATATTATTGCAAGGAAAAGAAATAAATGCTCAAGCAAAAGAAGATCAACTGTGAAATTAATAATGTAATATATTCACCAATTGATCAACTGATCGTCATTTGTCCTTGTATGAAAAACAGTTATCTGCTCTAATGTTAGCCAAAAAGAAATTCGCTCATTATTTCTAGGTAGAAATTTTGTCATCAAAACTAATAACAAGAGTCTCAATTAGCTACCAGAACAGAAGCTACACCAAGGCATCCAAAGCAAATGGCTTGCTACACTGTATGGGTCATCAAACACTCCAAACCCATTTGATAATTAACATAATTGTATTTATAGCGTCCTGATATTATATTTCGATATACATGCCCATACGAGCGCGAGTACGCACACACATTTATATACACACACATCCAATTAATTATTGGTTCCATCCAAGAAATTACCAATAACACCCAATACATCAAACAAATAGACATAATATTTCAAGAACATTAATAATAGTTGTATTACGTTTGCTATCACACTTTTTGGTATACTGTAAAATATTGGAAATGTCTCTATCCCTATATATATACATATATATATATATGTGTGTGTGTGTGTGTGTGTTAAAATTTGTGATACTATATAGGCTAGAATTGAAGTTGTCGGAAATAGCTTCGTAACAGAGAAGACGTTTCGCAAATCAGAGCTCGTAGGAAGAAGTTATGCATGAAAAGGTGCGGTTGTTTCAGTTGGAAGGGCGACAGACGTCTGAGTTGGAACAGGAATGTTACCAGAGTGTTGCGACAGACGTCTGTGTTGAAGCAGTGAAGGGAGACAAACGTCTGATCATTGTGATAGATGTATGAGCCGTGCAGGAATTTTTTTCCCAAACCTCAAGACAGAAGTCTGACCATATCAGACAGACGTCTGATGCGGCTTCTGGGCTATTTCGAGCCGTGGACTTGGCAGACTGATTTGTGAAAGTTCAAAGGGCAATTTCGACAAATTGCTAATATGTTAGTCTCTCCCTATATAAACTATTCTCATATTCAAAAGACATTTTGGTGGATTAATCATTAGATTAACCTAGATTTATTCAAATTAGGATTTTGGTAATCCTAATCTTCTTCAATTCTCTTCTCCACAATACCAAATTTTTCTGGTGAATTTGACCATTGTAATCAATATCTTGTACTCTTCTATTGATATTAATAAAGATTCCCTCTTAAAGTGGACGTAAACTAACAATATGTTAGCGAAACTACTATAAATCCCTGTGTGGTTTACTTTTCCTTATTGCTCTATTATTTCTCTTGTTCGGTGATTGTGATTGGTTTTGGATTAGGTTGAGATTGTTTTGAGATATTGATTGGTTGTTTTTGCACGTTTACAACGATCTCGTCTTCCGTTGTGTTTGGGGTTTGAATTGAGTGGTCTTGAGTCGAAATTCTGCACAACATTTGGTATCGGAGCTTTGGTATTGGTAGATAGTTGTGATGCCGGAATCAGGTTGAAATAGTGCCTCAACGGTTGGTCCAAGTGGTGTAGCTCCTTATGTACGTGGTTAGTACACAACTTCTGGGTTATAATTGGTTATTGACAAGTGGAATGACGATAATGATTTTGGAAACTAGCAACGGAAGATGAAAGCGATTCTTAGGCGGAATCGAGTACATCGGGTAGTGTTTGATACACATTTATTACCTGTTGACATCTTGGATGTAGAGAGAAAGGAAATAAAAGAGTAGGCATTCACTACACTTCAATTTGCAACGGAAGAGAATGTTATCTCCGAAATTAGCGGTAAGATGACTACTAAGGGTATTTGGGACAAGTTGGAGAAGTTGTATATGAAGAAGTCACTCACAAATGGATTGGTCTTGTTGCTAGGGGTGGCAATTAGAACCGACCCGATAGACCCGGACCCGACCCGTCGGGTTTCGGGTCTAGACGGGTCGGGTTTTGTCGGGTCTAAACCTTACATTTCCAAAATTTGGACCCGACCCGACCCGAGCTTCGATTCGGGTCGGGTCGAGCCTGTTCGGATTTTGTTGGGTAGCAACACCAAAAATACATATACTTCAATGATTTTTGGCCGGGTCTTTCGGGTCGGGTAAATTCGGGTTGGGTTTATCGGGTCCTTATTGTATTTTTCGTCACCTAGACCCGACTCAAGACCCATCGGGTTCGGTTCGGGTCCGGGTCTTTTCGGGTCAGGTCGGGTCGGTTTTTCAGTTCTCGGTTCTGATTGTCAGCCCTACTTGTTGCGAACTTCATTTACCTACAAAATGAAGGAAGGAACTTCGCTAAAGGCGCACTTTAATGTGTTTGATGATTTGTTAATGAAGATGAAGACGGTATGTTTGAAGGTTGAGGAAGAGCAGAAGGTGATGATATTGTTATGTTTGTTGTTTGATGGTTATACCGGTTTCTCAAATAGTTTGATCAATGGTCGTCATACATTGACTCTTGATGATGCCAAGATGGGTCTTCTTAGTGAGGAATTGCGAGATCATGTGAAGGAGCAGAGTGATGGAAGTAGTGGTGCAGGCAATGATCATGGTTTATTTGTGGAAAAGGAGAAATATGAGAAGAAGGTAAACCGGAGGCGCTCTAAGTCTAGAAAGCTCGACTGGAAAAAAGTCGAAAGAAAGAAATAGAAAGTGATTCATATGTAAGAAATCTTGTCATTGAAAGAATAAGTATCCAGACAATGAGAATGGGAAGAAGGAAGTAACATCTTCATCAGTCGCGGTGGAGAAAGGCGTTGGTGAGAGAGAAGTTAATGGTTTATCGACTGTAGCATTAGACGTTTCAGGCAGTGAATGGGTGCTTGATTCGAGGGCTTCATATCACATGACGCCAAATAGGAATTGTTTTTCTTCTTACTGATAAAGAAGGAAATTCATTTATGGTGAATGGTGTTATATGTAAGTCGAAGGGCACTGGTGGTTCTGTGTAAATCCGGATGTTTGACGAAGTGGTTCGTACTCTCACTACTGTACGCTATGTTCCGGGACTACAGAAGTCACTTGTCTTTTTGGAATAGCTGGATTCTTTAGGATGCAAAATCATTATTGAGAGTGATAACTTAAGGGTTTCGAAGTGCACTTGTGATTATGAAGGGTGCTTGGACTCATGGTGTTTATTTGCTTTAAGAGATAATTGTAGATGGTGAAACTTGTATTGGTGTTGATAGTTCTCATAGCTTGGATGTGACACGGTTGTGGCATTTGAGATTGGGTCATGTCTCGGAGAAGAGTTTGGATGTTCTTCGTAGAAGGAAGACGATTGATGGAGAAAGTTTCAACGAGATGGAGTTTTGCAAGGAATGTGTCGTGGGGAAGCAATTAGAGTGTCAATCGTTGAAGGGAAACATGATTCAAGAAGGATACTTGAGTATGTGCACACGGTAGTTTGGGGACCGACAACTGTAGCTTTTTTGGGAGGAGCAAGATATTACATTTCTTTTATTGATGAGTTTTCTTGGAAAGCTTCGGTATATGTAACAAAGATCAAGTCGGAGGCATTTGCAAGATTCAAAGAATGGAAGGCTCTTGTTGAGAATGAGAGTGGTAAGTCATTGAAGGTTATTAGGTCCGACAGTGGCGGGGAATATGTTTCCGGAGAATTTCTGAAATTTTGCAAGCATTATGGTATTCAAAGGCACTTTACTACATCAAAGGATCCTCAATCTAATGGAGCAACCGTTCTCGACTATTGATAACAAAATTCCGAAGGAAGTGTGGAAGGGAAAGAGCATTGAATTGAGTTATCTTCATATATTTGACAGTCCAGCCTATGTGCATGATCCAGGGAGTGATAAGTTTGCGCTTAGAGCTTTCAAGGGGCTTATGCTTATTTATACGAATGAAGTTAAAGGATATCGGATTTGGAATCCGGAAACGAAGAAGGTTGTGAATTCTCGTCATGTTACTTTCGATGAGTCAGCTATGTTCAAGGAATATGAGGGCTCATTGGATGTTCTTGATTTGGTTCATAATGAATCAAAGAAGAAGGAAATTATTTCCACTATCATGCCTAGAGAGAGTAGAGTAGTTGAGGATGCTTGCGATTCGAATGTGGTTGATGGTACATCACTTAGTACACATGGTTCTTCTAGTAGTGTTGGTGATGTGCACAATTCTAGAGAAGATTCAGTTCAACGTGAAGCCGAAGGAAGATCGGGTGATGGTATTGCTACTCAGGTTAGTCATCGTGATATAAGATAACTTGAAATATATGGTGATTGGAACTATCTTAGTTTTTGTGAGAACTTGGATTATGCTCTTCATGTAGTCCAAGATGAGCCGATGGACCTTGACGATGTCATGGGTTCGAGTGATAGCTTGAAATGGATTTGTGCCATGGGGGAAGAGATACAATCATTGATGAAGAAGCAGACTTGAGAGTTGGTTCCATTTCCTAAAGGAAACCATGTTATTGGGTGCAAATAGATATATAAGGTGAAGAACAATGGAAGATACAAATCTAGGCTAGTGGCTAAGGAATTTGCACATAGGAAGGGGGAGAAGTATGATGAGATCTTCGCACCGGTTGTGAGACATACTCCTATTCGGATATTACTTGCTACAGTTGTTATTAACGACTTGAAGTTGGAGCAACTTGATATGAAAATCGCCTTCTTGCAGGGTGACTTGGATGAAGACATCTACATGGAGCAACCGGAAGAGTGTTGTAGATAAATAAGTCAAAATTGGTTTGCAAGTTGAAGAAATCACTATATGGTTTGAAGCAATCATCTAGGCAATGGTACGAAAGATTTGATCATTTTATGCATGAAAAAGGGCTTTGAGAGAAGCATTAAGGATGATTGTGTTTATTTTAATAAGTTGAAAAATGATTGTTGGATGTATGTACTCTTGTAAGTGGACGATATGCTCATTGTTTCTAAGGATAAGGAAGAAATAAACAAGTTGAAATTGAGATTAAAAGCGAAATTCGAAATGAAAGACCTTATAGAAGCCAATAAGATTTTGGGCATGAAAATCGAAAGGGGTCGAAAGCGTTTTGAGTTAAAATTGACTCAAAAGGAATACATTAGAAAAGTGTTTTGTCGGTTTAGCATAAAGGATGCAAAGGCGTCAAATACACCTTTATTTTTGCATGTAAAGCTTTCGAGTAAGGAAACACCTATCGAGGAGAAAGACAAGACTTATATGGCAAAGGTGTCAAATGCTAGTGCGGTTGGTAGCTTGATGTATGTCATGGTGTGTACATGGCCCGATATTGCAAATGTCGTCGGGATGGTTAGTCGTTATATGGCTAATCTGGGGAAATCGCATTGGGAAGCAGTGAAGCAGTGAAGCTTATACTGAGATACTTGAAAGGTACATCTCATGGTCTTTTTTGGGTAGCAAGGAGAATAATTGCATGTTGGTTGTTTACTGTGATTCGGACTACGCCGGTGATAGGGATCGAAGAAAATCAACTTCAGGATATGTCTTCACTCTTTGTGGTGCAGCCATAAGTTGGAGATCGAGATTGCAAACTATAGTTGTTTTATCCACTACGGAGATGGAGTTGATAGCCGCAGTGGATGCGGCAAAGGAAGCACTCTACTTGAAGCGATTGTTGTGTGATTTGGGTTTTGAACATAACAGTGTTGATGTTCAATGTGATAGCCAAAGTGTTATACATTTGGCAGGGAATTTGGCGTTTAGCTCACGAAGCAAGCATATTGAAGTGAAAGAGTCATTCTAGTAGCCATGGATGAAGAAAAGCAAGTATGCCTTCGAAAAGTGCACACAAAGGATAACGGATGAAGAAGAGTATTCGTAAGAGATTGGAGTTCTATCTTCTTGGTATGTACTCATTTCACTCTCGAGTATGTTTGTCTTATCGTGAGACTGGTTTTAGAATTGGGTGTTTTCAACACTTCATTAGTGGATGGAGGCTTTGTCTGAACTCGTTGGTGGAGTGCAATGAACGATGGATATACCGGAGTTCATTGAGAAAACACTCAAACTTGTTTGGTAGTATGAAGAAAATAGTTTGGTACCATCGGCGTTGGTGATAGGGATGGATATAGTGTTAAGGTGGAGTGTTAAAGTTTGTGACACTATAGGCTAGAATTGAAGTGGTCGAAAGTAGCTTCGTAACAGAGAAGGCGATTCGCAAATCAAAGTTTGTAAGAAGAAGTTATGGATGAAAAGGTGTAGTTGTGTCAGTTGGAAGGGCGACAAACGTTTGGTGTAACAATCCGTATTTTCAATAACCTGTTATAACGTAAATCGAGGCAGAATTTAATTTATAAATCTGAATCAAGGGAAACGGGCTATGCCATTGCGTTCGTCTCGGAAAAATACGCGAAATAGAGTCCGAGTTTTCGAAAATCGGAGTCCGTATGACCCGATTAAGGCCCAATGAAGTTTTCAGAAAATTTCAAGTTCAAAACAGATTTCGAATTTCGGGTTCAAAATTCGAAAAACGGTCAGATTGGGCTAGGCGGGAAAATTCCCGCCAGAGCACCCAAGTCGACAGCCCTGTCGACTTGGGAGTCGACTTGGTTGGACCCAAGTCGACAGCCCTGTCGACTTGGCTGTCGACTTGGTTCAGCCGGGCAGTTTTGCCTGGTGCACCATTTTGGGGTTTTGGTTAGGTTTTGGGGCCAGATTCGGTTTTAAGGGCTGAGATTGGAATTAGGGTTTAATCCTAAGGTTGAAACTAATCCTAATCTCTATAAATAAGCCCCTAACCTAACCCTAAATCATCATTATTCAACCCTACAACTAAACTATGGCAAAATTATTCCTCTCATGGCCTCCACTCTCTTCATAAAATTCTAAGTTATTTCTATGAGAGATTTTCCATGCATACAAGTGTTTTCAAACTTGTATGAGTGTCATTAGCTTGCATTCAAGTCAAGTTTCCATATTTACATCATAAAGCAAGGGTTTTGATCATTTTGGCTCAAGGGTTTTTCTATTGGAGCTTGCATTTTGGGTTTATTTGATTGCATAAGGGCTTTGTCTCAATCCATATATATTTTTGTGTCTTCATAAGCATTGTAAGCCCTTTTCTACTTTCATATTTAAACTCTAAAGTTAAATGAATGATGCAAGTTTGGTTGATCATTATGATATGCAAGTTTGCCATGATATGCAAGTTTATTATGTCATGTTATGCAAGTTTGATATGTTATGATATGCAAGTTTGCCATGTTATGATATGCAAGTTAATCATGTTATGTTATGCAAGTTAGCCATGTTATGATATGCAAGTTTGATATGTTATGATATGCAAGTTTGCCATGTTATGATATGCAAGTTAATCATGTTATGTTATGCAAGTTAGCCATGTTATGATATGCAAGTTTATCATGTTATGATATGCAAGTTTATATGCAAGTTTGCCATGTTATGTTATGCAAGTTTGCTATGTTATGATATGCAAGTTTGTCATGTATGTTATGCAAGTTTGGGTTGATCATTTTACTCATGTTATCATGTTATGCAAGCTTACCTTGAGTATATGAACATAAAGCTTCAAGCTTTATGCTAAAGGTTGCATTTTGGCAACATGTAGGTTATCATATCTCTTATGATAACTTGCATGTGAGGCTAAATGCGAACTTATGGTCATTTCTACATGTCATTTATCACCATGTATCACCAATATGCTAAGTTTCGTTTTATGCACGCTTTTGAGGCCTAAAAATGTAGTATGCAAGTATATGAACATATGTACATTTCATATGCCACCATGTTAAACTTGTGGCTTCAACACCTTTATGTCATGATTATGCCAAGTTTCCTCTTTCTATCCTTTATGCGCTATTGCGATATGTAAGCGATGGGATTGCGTTTGGGGTTGGGTAAACTTAAAAGACATAAAAACATAAGATTGGGAATTTACCTATTAAGTTAGGTCTACCCATTGGGAATTTACCTATTAAGTTAGGTCTACCCAAATTCTTGAAAACTTGTAGTATGTTTTGGAAACATGATGGACATGACACTTAGAAAATATAAGTGTGACCAACTCGAGGTTGGGTTGAGTTTGTAGCGTAAAACTACCCGGAACCGACCGGCTTAACTAGTTGCTACAAACAATAGGACCCAATGTGAGAAGTTGGTCATGTTGTATCTTGAGCCCGAGGTTAGACCAAGTTGTGGTGTAAAGCTACCCGGACCCGCCCGGCTTAACTAGTAACCACAACAAGGTCTAATGTGAGAGGTTAAGGCACATTAAATTAATTAATGCCTCATGATTAGGGTTAAGTCATGGTCCACTTAATACTTAACCAATTTGGGCTTGGTAGATTAATCAGGGTTAAGTCGTGAACTCATCGTTACACTTAACCAAGTTAATCCATGATTAGCAAGAGGGTTAAACCGTACTTAACCCACTAGAAAATCCTAGCAATGGGGGTCCACTCCAGCAGTAATCCCAAGTTTGTATCATTAAGACCCTAGGGACTAGGCTAGGGAGGGGGCACGATTACTGGACTGGTATAAGTGACCAAAACGACGGTCGAGTGGTACGCCGATGTAGTTCCGGACGGACTATGGTCGTGCACGTAGTCCGTATTTGGAGAAGTCAAGCATGGGTACCAGTAGATCGAGACTGTGCACTCATGTTTATGGTGTCCAGGGGTTGACACCCTAGGGCTTGATACACCCGACGGGAGACCCGGCACAGTCCGACTACAATTATGTTTGAGCCGTATTGACACCAACACGTGACGAGTTAGGCTTAGGGAGCCGATCGATTAGACTGTTTGGTTGGACCTCGTATTAGGGTCATTTCATGTCATTGGGCCAAAGCTTGGGCCAAGGGATCAATACTTGTTTATTCAAGTCATGTTAGCTTGCTAGTACACCTGTGGTGCAAAAACCTTAAACCTGAGTATGCGATGACACCTTTATCTACCTTGTTAGTTAATCATCATGCTAGTATGTTGTTATCCTTATGTTCATCCCTGCTTCTCATGCCAGTTAACTTTATCAGTTTACATTGATTGTAGTAGGGCTTACTCAGTCTTTTTGACTGACCTGTTTTTCTTTCGCCTCTTTTCTTCCGTTTCCCCCCCCCCCCCCCCCCCCCAGGTTCTCAGGGTGGGAATATTGGAGCTTAGCTTGGATTTCTGATCGCTTGCTTGTGGGATTTTAGCTCATGTACGGTCTTGACATGAAGCTAGCTATGGTTATCACTTATTTTGGGGATAGTACTTATGTATTTCAGTTTTTCAGTGATGTTGTTTTTATCTAGACTTGTGTATTTGGAAAGTTGACATTATGTTGTATCAGACTTGTTTTGAAATAGTTTGAAATCTTCCGCTGTTTTACTTATCTTATTTACTCTGTTTACATATATACATATGTTCTTGTTCTGCCTTGATATATCACTATGCATGTTTACCTGATTCAAACGCCCCTCCAAAGTCAGAGTGCTTGCGAGAGCCACCCTGGCGGAGGTGGGGTGTTACATTTGGTATCAGAGCATATGGTTTACGAGAAGGGACAAAAAGGTTTTTAAAACTTTTGGAAAACTATTTTCAAAACCAAGTATAAAGTATTTTCCAAAGAAAAGTCTAGTTTATTTTAAAGGCTATTCCCCAAAAAGCCATTAGCAAAAATTCCTTCGTTTTTCTCCATTCTGAATCTATCTTTTTCTTCGTTTTCAGTATGGCCGATAACTTTGCCATTCCGGAAGGCACTCAAGTACCTATTTGGTTTAGGAGATACATGGGGGAAAGGGCAAGTGAAGCTGACCCCGCGGACATTCCTCCTCCCCCTCAGCATCCACAAGCGGATTTCGCGGAGATTTGCAAAGACTTTAAGGCGATGGGTTGCAAGAATTTTGTTGGGATGGAGACTTCTGTTGAGGCAAGAAACTGGTTAAAGGAAACTGAAGACCTCTTTGCTATCTTAGATGTAGAAGATCGTAGGAAAGTTCTGTTGGCGGTATGGTTATTGAAAGGGGAAGCTGCTTATTGGTGGGTAGTCACCACCACTACTAGACCAATTGAGACTTGGGATGAGTTCAAAAGAAGGTTTGGACTAAGGTTTTTATCGTCAGCAGAGGAGAACCTTCAGATGGAGAGGTTCCTATCACTAAAGCAAGGGGATATGACTATTAGGTAATACGTGGATAAGTTTAATCAACTTGCTCGGTTCGGTTTAGACTTGGTTAACACAGCTCAGAAGAAGGTCATGCACTTTGCTCTAGGACTAAACGAGCCATTGTGCGGTTTGGCCATATCTCATATACCCATCGGAGCGACCTTCGAGAGTTTGGTGAATGTGGCCCTACTCAATGAAAAGAATAGGAGTGACAAGGAGGAAATCAAGGTGAATGAGTCTCAAAACAAGAAAACGGGGCCCAAAAAGGAAATGAAAAAGAAGGAGGAGAAGTCTAAAGATAAGAAGGAAAAGAAGTGCTTTACTTGTGGAAGCTCGACTCATCTAAACAAGGATTGCAGAAAAAGGAAGGGCACTTGCTTTAACTGTGGAGAAATGGGACACTTCACTAGGGATTGCCCGAAGAAGCAAGGGCAAGGCCAGGGTCAGACTCAGCGTGCTGGACCTTCGGGAGGGCAAGTTCATGCTCTCAATGCCGCTCCAGTTCCCGATCGAGGTAGTATTTCTGCTGAAAGTCTTGTTTACATTTCTGATTTTCCTGTTCGTACTTTGTTTGATTCTGGCGCATCGCATAATTTATTTCATCTGGTTTAGTTGAAAGTTTGCACCTAAGTACTAGTCTAGTTAATGATCCCGTGTGTGTTTCAAATCCAATTGGGGGTTCCGCCCATTTGTCTATTATCTACGTGGATTTGAAAATCTCTATCTTGAGTATAGAATTCTCGCGTGATGCTTATATTCTCGGTTTCATGGGGTATGGGTTGATTTTGGGCATGGATTGGTTGTCCAGTTTTGGAGCCATTCTTGATTTTTGAGCATAGGGTTGAGAGGCTCATGACTCGCCTTGGTAATACCCTAAAAATTTCTAGTAACCCTATGAGTCCCGTCATGTTGTGTTATCTTGAATCCCTCAACTCGTCTATCGATAGTTTGCAATCGGTGAGGGTGGTCCGAGAATATCCTGATATCTTGGGTGAAGTGAAGGGGGTTACCCCTAAACGAGAGATAGATTTCCGCATTTATCTGGTTGATAATGCCAAGATAGTTTCGTGGCCGGTTAGGCACATGGCCCCGCAAGATGAGAGTTAAGAAAGCAAGTCAAGGAGTTGCTTGAGAAGAATTTCATTAGACGAAGTATATCTGAATGGGGAGCGCCTGTAGTATTTACTACCAAGGCAGATGGTTCTCTTCGACTTTGTGTTGATTATCGTGAGTTAGACAAAGAGAATAGACAACCATTGCCAAGGATCGATGATTTGTTTGATCAGCTTGTAGGAACATCTGTTTTCTCTTGATCTTGCTACTGGATTCCATCAGCTCAGAGTAGCTGAGGATAGTATAGGTAAAACTGCGTTCAGAACTCCAGATGGATTCTTAGAATGGCTGGTCATGCCATTCGGTTTGATTAATGCACCCGCCTACTTCGGGGACTTGATGAGTAGGGTGTTCAGGGAGTTCTTGAACAAGTTTGTCGTGGTCTTCGTAGATGATATTCTGATCTTCTCTAAGGATGAGGAAGAGCACGCAAGGCATCTCGTGGAGGTGATGGATACGCTTTTGGGCTATTTCAAGCTGTAGACTTGACAGACTGATTTATGAAGGTTCAAGGGGCAAATTGCTAAATATTAGTCTCTAGCTCCTTACATAAGCTAATCTCGTATTCAAAAGGCATTTTGGTGGATTTAGTAAGAGATTAACCTAGGTTTATTCAAATTAGGGTTTTGGCAATTCTAATCTTCTTCAATTCTCTTCTCCACAAAATCAAATTTTTCTAGTGAATTTGATTGTTGTAATCAATCTCTTGTAATATTAATAAAGATTCTCTCAAAGTGAATGTACGCTAACAAGATGTTAGTGGAACCGCTATAAATCCCTGTGTGACTTACTTTTCGTTGTTGCTCTATTATTATTTTTGTTTGGTGATTGCCATTGATTTTGGATTAGATTGAGATTGTTTTGAAATATTGATCGGTCGTTTTTGCACGTTTACCATAATCTCGTCTTTCGTTGTGTTTTAGGGTTTGATTTAAGCGGTCTTGAGTCGAAATTCTTTACAGCAATGGGAAAGTCTATTTGAACACGGAACATTGACACAAAATTAAACACATGTAATCTCAACCGTTGGATCTTCCCCTAAATTCCACCTCTCATGTAAAGACAAACAAATCCAACGGTTTACAACTTGTATCTCTGATTTTGTGTCCCAGTATATGCTCCATATATATATATATATATATATATATATATATATATATATATATATATAGAGAGAGAGAGAGAGAGAGAGAGACACACACACACACATACACACACAAAAACATAAATACATATATATTACTAAATTTTAACATCAATTAAAAATAAATTCTAATAATTAAACTTTCTTCATAAATTCAAAACGCTCTTCTACAAATATTACTAAATCTTAATATTACTTAAAAATAGGATCTACTAAATGTTTTTTTTATGAATTCGTTCTTTAATAATCAATAATATAAATAAAGATTCAAACAAAAAAGTAGATATTGTTGTTAGGATTTTAAGATCCCTACACAATGAGATTTTTGAATGGATAAGATGTGAAGAAAAAATAATAACAAACAAATCCTCCAATAAATCTTTTATTGATTCCATTAAAAAGTAACAAAAGCAAGACTTAAAATTGAGAAGAATTCTTAATTCTCAAAACCATAGAACGATAAATTTTTCCTCATACATATCTATGACCCCTACAAAAGTCTATTTATAATGGTCTTGACAAAATATCCTTTTTAATAAGCTACAGAGTACTTCCACAGATCTTTCCCATAGAGACAATTTATTGCTTTATTAAGTAATAAAAAAGGGCAGCTAATCACTCTACCAAGTCTACAATATCCATAAAAGAAGAAGTGCATTCGAGCCATAGTCCCATCTTGATTCAAAACTCTCTAAAACCTAATTAAATTGTATTAATAAAATCTAACAACAGCAATTTAGAAATAAAAATTCAAACTAACTACACATAATATCAAGATAAAAAAATTAGTTAAATGTTGTGCAGATCATTTTCTCTTGAGTGTGTTGAACAAATAGCGCAACCAACTTTGAAGCACTCTATGTTATTCAACCACTTACTTTACTTCCCTATGTACCTATTCCCTTTATAAAAACTACATGCAAGATGTATTGCATTTAGTATAGTCAAAAGCAAATAGCGCAAGACTAAGCTACGCACTATTTTGCGCTATAGTGCACGTTATTTGGTTTGGTTTTTTAAAAGAAACTAATGAGTACATTTTGCTTTGCTGAAATTTAACCCTTTTTCTAAAGCATATTTTGCCCCATATCCAAACCATTCAAGACTTGAAATACAAGCATTGTCATACTTCATGCATGAAGTAAATATTTTTTGATGTAAAATATAATTAGACTAAAAAAATTAATAAATTCATATTGTACATTCAAAATAATTAATGGATATAATATATCTATGTCTTACAGATTTGAAATTTATTCTTATATTTGTGAGTTATGATGAAATTTATGTATATTTATGAGTTATGATAAAATAGAACTTTACAACAAAAAATTGCATGAAAAATACACTTTTCCATAAAATATAAAATAATGATAACTAAATAAAATATAAACAAGAAAACTACAAAATGGAAATAAGGTCAATTGAAAATAACATATATAAAAAGTCTACAGTAACAAGATTCAAAAAAATAAAGTGAAACATGATTCAAGTGTACAATAACAACATGAAAATATACTGTACTTCTAATTTTTTAAAGCTTAGTCATTAGTTTCATCCAAATCAAAACTGTTGTGGAGAATTTCGACTCAAGACCGCTCAACTCAAATCCCCAAGCACAGCGAAAGACGAGATAACCAATCAATTTCTCAAAACAAACTTAACCCAATCCAATAACCAATCACAATCACCAAACAAGAGATATAATAACGCAATAATGAAAAATAAATCACACAGCGATTTATAGTGATTTCATTAGGGTACGTCCACTTTGAAAGAGAGCTTTTATTATATATCAATAAAAAAATACAAGAGATAGAAAACATTGATCAAAATTATCAGAAAAACTTGATTTTACGAAGACGAAAATTGAAGATTAAGATTTTCAGAACCATGATTAGAATAAACCTAATCAATCAATTAACCATCATATGAATCTGAAGATAACTTACATAGGAGAGACTATTTTTTGACAATTTCCCAAATGGCCCCTTTGAACTTCACAAATCAACATATTTTGTTCAAAGCCCGAAATACCTCCAAAAGTCATTTCAGGCGTCTGAGCAATTTGTTCAGATGTCTGTCTGAATACTCGGGAAAATCATCCCTACAAGACCAGACGTTTGGCCCATTTTACCAAACTTTTGGCTCTTCTTTTTGTTTCAACTCAAAGATCTGACCAAAAAGTCGGATGTTTGATGCAACACTCTGGTTGCAATTCCAGCTCGGTCAGTAATCTGACCCGTTTAGTCAGACATCAGAGCTGAAGTCAGCTGAATCGGTCGCCGCCTTTTCACCTGCAACTTCCCTCTACAAGCTCCGATTTGCGAGCCATCTTCTCCATTACGAAGTTAATTCCAACCACTTCAATTCTACCATATAGTGTCGCAAAATTTAACACTCCACCCTGATGTTATATCCATCTCTAAAACCTTAACTAATGATACCAAACCATCATTTACCTCCTACCAAACAAACTTGAATGTTTCCCTAATGAGCTCCGGCATGTCCACCGTCCATTGCACTTCATCAACGAGTTCAGACAAAGCCTCCACTCATCAATGAAGTATTGAAAATACCCAACTTCAAAACCAGTCTCATCATAAGAAAATCATACTTGGGAGTGTAAACGAGTAATTAACTAGAAGATAGGATTCAAGCATCTTACTGATACTTCTCTTCATTCATAATCAAGATTCTTCCTCAATCGGATCAGCCATATAACGACCAAATATCCTGACGGCATTTGCAATGTCCGGTCTTGTGCACATCATGACATACATCAAACTTATAACTGCATTAGCGTATGACACCTTTGCCATTTAAATTTGTATTTCTTCTCGATAGGTGATCCCATACTCAAAAGCTTCATATGCAAATATGAAGGCATATTTAACGCCTTTACATTCTCCATACTAAATCGGCAAAGCACTTTTCCAATATATCTTTTTGAGTCAATTTCAACTCAAAATGCTTTCGATCTCTAACAATTCCTATGCCCAAAACTCTCATTACTTCTTCAAGATCTTTCATTTCGAATTCTGATTTCAAACTCAGTTTTAACTTGTTGACTTCTTTTTATCGTTGGAAGCTATGAGCATGTCGTTCATATACAAAAGTAAATACATTCAACGATCATTTTCCAATTTCTTGAAATAAACACAAGCATTCTTGATGCTTCTATTAAACATTTTCAAGTATAAAATGATCAAATCTTTTGTACCGTTGCCTAAGTGATTGCTTCAAATCATATAACGATTTCTCTAACTTGCAAACCAATTTTAACTTAGCATCTACCACAATAGCATCTACCACAAACCCATCTGATTGCTTCATCTAGATGTCTTCATCCAAGTAACCAACCATGCAAGAAGGCGTTTTTATATCAAGTTGCGCAAACTCCAAGTCGTGAATAGCAAATATGGCAAGTAATATCTGAATAGAAGTATGTCTCATAACCGATGCAAAAGTTTCATTATACTCCTTTCCATTCTTTTGTACAAACCCCTTTGCCACTAACCTAGGTTTGTATCTTCTATCGTCATTCATCTCGTACATCCATTTGCACCCGATAACACGGTTTACTTTAGGAAGTGGAACAAACTCTCAAATTTGGTTCTTTATCAATGATTGCATCACTTCCTCTATAGCACAAATCCACTTTGGGCTATCACTCGAACTCACGACGTCATCAAGGATCATCAGCTCATCTTGGATTGCATGAAGAGCATAGTCCAAATCATCACAAAGCTAAGATAGTTCCAAGCATTGTATCTTTCAGATGGTCGTATTGCACGTCGACCAACTCGAATAGCAATTCATTCACCCGGTCTTCCTTCAACTCCACCTTGAACTAAATTTTCTCTAGTACATATACATCACCAGAGGAACCATGTGTACTGTGATGTATCATCAACCACTGCCTCCTTACATGTATCTTCAACAACTCTACTTTTAGTCCTGAAAATAGGAATGATTTCCTTCTCCTTTGATTCTCCGTGAACCAAATCCAGAACATCTGATAAGCTTTCATTCTCGTTTAACAAAGCTGACTCATCAAAAGTGACATGACGAGAATTCATAACCTTCTTCGTTTCCAAAATTCAAATTCGATAACATTTTACGTTGTCAATATAACCAAGCAAAATCCTCTTGAGAGCTCGAGCCTCAAGTTTATCATTCCCTAAATCATGCACATAAACTGGACTGCCATATACACGAAGACATTTCAAGTCAATGCTTTTTCCCTTCATCACTTCCATTGGAATTTTGTTGTCAAAAACCGAGAATGGAATTCGACTAATAGTATGCATTGCGGTTGAAAAAGCTTCGGCTCAAAGTTCCTTAGACAAACCTGACGTCTATCTCAAGCATCGAGCTTTCTTCAGTAGAGTCTGATTCATTCTTTGCACTACTCCATTAAATTGTGGATCTCCCAATGAAGTAAAATACCTCCGAATACCATGATGCTTGCAAAATTCAAGAAACTCTCTAGAAACGTATTCTCTGCCATTATCGAACCTAAGTACCTTTAAAGAATTTCTCTTGCATTCTCAATAAGGGTCTTTCATTCATTGAACTTTGTGAATGCCTCCTATTTAGCCTTTATATATACCCAAATTTTTCCTGAAAAGTCATCAATAAAAGAAATATAGTATTTTGCTCCTTCCAAAGAAGCTCCTGGTGTCGGTCCCCAATCATCTGTGTGCACATTCAATAATTCCTCTTGAATCGTGTTTTCTATCACCGAATAATACCATTTTTATTCCCCATGATACATTCCTTGCAAAACTCTAGGTTGTTGAAACTCTCTCCATCAATCTCTCCTTTCTACGAAGAATATCCAAGCTTCTCTCCAAGACATGACCCAATCTCAAACGCCACAATCCTGTCACATCCAAGCCACGAGAACTATCAACACCCACACAAGTTTCATCTTCTACGATCACTCCTTGAAGCAACTACACACCATGAGTCCTAACACCCTTCGTAACCACAAGCGCACTCTTCGAAATCCTCAAGCTATCACTCTCAATAGTGATCTTGCATCCTAAAGAATCCAGCAGTCCCAGAAGATAAGTGACTTTCGTAATATCGGAACATAGCGCACATTAGTGAGCATTCGAATCACTCCGTCAAACGTCCTAATTCGCATGGAACTAATGCCCTTCGAGTTGCAAAAAATATCATTTCCTATAACAATTGAATTTCCTTCTTTGTTAGCATAAGAAGAAAAACAATTTCTATTTTGCACCATATGATAAAAAGCCCTAAATCGAGCACCCATTCATTGCTCGAAACATCGGAGCTACCGTCGATAAAACATGTACTTCTCCCTCACCAACTCCACTCACCACTACAACTGATGATGATGCTACTTTCTTCTTTCCTTTCTGCTTATCTGAACACTCATCCTTCCAATGACCAGGTTTCTTGCAAATGAAACACTGCTATTTCGACTTTCCTCTTCAATCGGGATTTCTTGACTTAGAACGCCCCCGGTTTCACTTCTTTTCATATTTTTCCTTTTCACAAACAAACCATGATCATTTCTTGCACCACTACATCCATCGTCCAACTCCTTCATCTGATCTCGCAATTTCTCGCTAAGAAGACCTGTTTCATCATCATCAAGAGTCAATGTATCCCGATCATAGATCAAACTATTTGAGAAACCCGTATAACGGTCCGACAACGAACACAGTAATATCATCGTCTTTTGCTCTTCCTCAATCATCAAAACTACTCTTTTCATCTTCATTAGCAAATCGTCAAACACATTTAAGTGCGCCTTTAACAAAGTTTCTTCTCTTCATCTTGTATGTAAAGAACGTTTACAATAAGATCAAACAATTTGTGAGTGACTTTTTCATATATAATTTCTCCAACTTGTCCCAAATTCCTTTAACAGTCGTCTCACCACTAATTTCGGAAATAACATTCTCCTTCATAACAAGTTGAAGTGTAGCGAATGTTTACTCTTCTAATTTCTCTCTCTACATCCCAGATGTCCGTTGACAATAAATTATATCAAACACCACCCGATGGACTCGATTCCACATAAAAACCACTTTCATCTTCCATTGTAATTTCTCATAGTCATTATCGCAATTTCACTTGTCAATAACCAACTGGGAACTAAAATTTGCGTATGATCCATGCATATAAGGAGCTACGCCACTAGAACTAGTTGTTGAGGCACTATTTGAATCTGACTTCGGTATTTCTACAACTATCTACCAACACCAATGCTCTAATACCAAGTGTTGCGGAGAATTTCAACTCAAGACCGCTCAAATCAAATTTCTAAACACAGCGGAAGATAAAATCGTAGTAAATGTGCAAAAACAACCAATTAATTTCTCAAAACAATCTCAATCCGATCTAAGAATCAATCGTAATCACCAAACAAGAGATTTAATAACGCAATAATGAAAAATAAATCACACAGCGATTTATAGTAGTTCCGCTAACGTCTTGTTAGCGTACGTCCACTTTGAGAGAGTGCTTTTATTATATATCAATAGAAGAGTACAAGAGATTGGATATAATGATCAAAATTCTCAGAAAAACTTGATTTTGTGGAGATGAGAATTGATTAAGATTAGGATTCCCAATATCCTAACTATAATAAACTTAATCAATCCCTTAATCATTTTTTGAATCCGAAAATAGCTTTTGCATGGAGAGACTAATCTTTGGTATTTTCCCAAATTGCCTCTTGAAACTTTACAAATCAACGTATTTTATCCGAGGCCTGAAATACCTCCAGAAGTCGTCTCGAACGTCTGAGCAATTTGGTCGGACATTTGTCTGAAAACTCGAGAAAATCATCCCTGCAAGACCAGATGTCCGGCCCATTTTACCAGACGTTTTACTCCGCCTTTTCGTTTAAGCTCAGGCATCTAACCAAAAAGTTGGATGTTTGATGCAACACTCTAGTTGCAGTTGCAGTTCCAGCCCTGTCAAACTCCTGACCCTTTTGGTTAGACTTGTGAGCTAAAGTCAGCTGAAACAATTGTTTTTTCACCTGCAACTTCCTCCTATATGTTCTGATTTGCGATCGTCTTCTCCGCTACGAAGTTACTTCCAACCACTTCAATTTTACCATACAGTGTCGCAAAATTTAACAAAAATAATCATCGGTTTCTTCCTCTTACGAATCATACTCTACGACGCTTTCATCTAAGTCATTATATGCAGGGCTGGTTTTAGGGCTAGGCGGCCTAGGCGACGGCATAGGGCAACCCACCCCAAGAGGGCAACCATGGCTGAGGTTGCTGGTGGAGAAGATGACTACTTTCAGAAAATATAAATGAAAATATATTCTATGAGAGTATAAGTATCTTTAGCCCATTTGGTTGTCAGAACCATTGCAAGTCTGAATTGATGCGGGTTCGATTCCTGCCATCATCAGCATCTGCGATTATTTTTTCTCTCCTTATATAAACTCAATTTTTCCCTGCAGTGTTCTAGCCTGGCCTAGGGCAGCTAATTTTTCCACATTTACTTTGCATTTTTTAATTCTTGCCTAGGGCAACCCGAACTATAGAGCCGGGGCTGATTATATGTACAGTAACATGTTATTTTGGCTCTATTCACCGTCTAAATATTAAAAAAACAAAACAAAATAACGTGCTATTTAAAGCTATGCGCTATGGTAAAATAGTGTGCTATTTTTCCGCTATAAGGAACCCTACGTTAGTATAACTACAGTAGCGTTAGCTCTGCACTATTTGTCGCTATAGTGCGCTTTGATAACAATGATTTCATTGCAACTTTTAAAGGATGACATTTCTAAAGGCAAATAAAAAATTCAAATAGAACAGAAAGGGAATTTTAACAAGGAGACTAAGTGTTTTTGCATCTAAAATGATACGGAAAGTTGTCCCTGGCATGTCAAAAACTACTAAACACTCTCCAAAGTTTTATGGTACATATAGACTGAAAAGATCAGGTTTGAAAATGATCGTACAGGACTTACCCACGCTCTCCTCTGAATTGATTCAGAAACCAGAAGTACTCCTTGCTTGTAAACCTGCACAGTTCACCGACTGTAATTAAGAGGCTCAATTCTCGACTTTTGACATTGAAAAAAGGTCAAAATTTGAAGGGAAGTGCGGTTCTGAAATACCTCAGCAACGGCAAGCTTAGATCTTTACAACGGTCATCGACAGGCTATCTGTTGCTGTGTTGAATCTAAACATTGTGTACACGATATTATGCTATGTTGCGTTTTAAAGCCATTTTGACAAACAAGTGGTGAGTGCTATCTGTTGCAAGTGTTGAGCTGGGTAGAGGCCCACTGTGTGTGTTGTGAAAATGAGGGGAAATGCATCCAGTGTAACCGAAAAATCTGAATTTAATACGCCTGCCTTCCCTCCAAAATGTCTTTACTCTTCTTCTTTTGAAATCCATCATCTCTTTTTTCCTCATATCTTCTTCAATATAAATTGCCTCCTCAAAATATGGTGAAACCCTAAGAAAACTGATGCGTTACTATCACATTTTAACACTCACAGGAAATACCAATCTAAATTAACCTTGATTTTTGGATAATTGCTGCCAGTGGTTTGGTTTGGCTTATGATAAATATCCTCAAACTTGATGTTGCATTGACCTCTATTTCTCATGAATACAGCCACTTTCACACTATAAATATGCACCATTCGCATTAATGAAGGGTGTTGTTATCGACACTCAGTTATTGTTAGCAGAGGTCATTTTTTAAATATACTCCACTTTTTAAAAAATTGTTAAGAAACTACACAAACATATTACTTTACACTACTTAATATGCCTAGATTGCCCATTTAAATTAGATTAAAGAAAACTTATTCGATAAGAAGAATTAAAATAAACAGTTCGTCACTGTTGCACCGAATGCAGCACATAATTAATTATATATGTATTCGGCAATGATATGTCGAAAATTAATAATCTTTTCGGTGCATTGCCTCCGTAATTATAAAATTCGGTATATTTACAGCAACTTTCTATTTAGGCGAAGTTTATGTAAGTGGGCTCCTACGAAAAAGGTTTAAAAAAAGTTTTTTTTTTTTTTTTTTTTCAATTATACGCGGATAAATACAGCAAAATATTGGGTTCTTTCCGGTTTTTCAAATTTGTTGGTGAACTCAGCAAAAACCTAGGTTTAAATAGAATTTATCTTCTATTTACCATGTATAATTCTGCATTTGTAGATATTTTAGGCAACATGTCTACTTGATCGCTAATAAAGTAACATTTTTGAAAAAATTGTGTAGCAAGCCTAAGGATATCTTTTTCATAGTTGCTTCGTAACCATGTGCAAAAGTGTTGATGATTAATATAAGCACAACTTTTAGATCTATCCGTTTCATGTTTCTGATTAGATAGTGGCTATGAAGCACATCAAGTAATGCCAAATCGTTTGATTACAATGACGCACAAATTTATCTCATGTTCACGGCCATTTGTTATATCTTTTGTACAAGCACTGATGTAACTTCTCGTGCATCAAATTTGACCAGAGTTTTTTTGATTGGTAGATAAAGTATAAGAATGCAGCTGATGCATTTGAGTTTGCTGCCTTAGTCGGGTCATCGTACTCTTTGATGAACGAAGGATAACAGAAGGAGCGTTTGTCAAATAATAACTGTTAAAGGCGTAACTCATGTTTATCCAATCGTATAGACCAAGCATATAAGCTGAGGATTTCTTAAATAAAAACTCATCATTCTGATATTTATTAAGGTAAGACCCATTACAAGTTTTTCCATGATACCCAACCGCTCATAAGATCAAAATAAAACCAGCATAATCCAATCATGACGCTGACACACTGACACACTAAACCTGAAACAAGAGCACTCTGACACACTGATCCTGAAACAAGTCCGATATAATAATCAATCTTAAAGTGATCCAAATGGTTCCAGATCATTCCAAAAATCATCGTCATCGGCCAGCTCCTGATTTCCTGTCTCCATGTTGCTGCCATTTGTATGAACATTCAATTCCATTGGCTGATAAACATTTGTATGATCATTAGTATATGGTACAACCATCTTCTGCTTCTGCTTCTGCTTCTGCACATAATTGTTGCCAGGTTTCTGAATCATCAGTTGTTGATTAGCATGTGCTCTCATTCCATCTTGCTCATGCATCAACCAATCATTCACATAACTGATAACAGGCTGCTCAATCAGAAACTCTTGGTTAACATTTGATACGCTCTGCTTATTTGGATGATTGCAGTTTAACGAAAGTATCTGATTTTGATCCTGCATTTTCAGTTCCTTTATATATGATGCAATGGCGGCATCAAGATCCAAATCATCATTTGTAAGTGCTGGAACCCCAATTACACCCCCTGAAGAAATTACTCCTTTTTCCATTAATGCCATCATCCACTCATAACCTATCTTCTGCATTGAACCTGCAATCTGATACACGTTCCTAGCCTCCTGTACAAATAATAAGAAATTTCTTAAGCTAGTAATTTGATATTTACATGCACCTGACCTAGGCTATATTCATCTCTGTTATCATCATTAACTGTCGTTGATTTTAATCAAAAATCAGAAAAATGAAACATCAACAGCATTATTATGTGACACTTACTTGGACGTCAAGTTCATTCATGTCACTCCCTGACATAAACTCATACAAAATGGTACAATTATGGATCTCCTGAATCTTCTTTTCAAGCTTCTGATTTTGTTGAAGAGATTTGTTTAACTTCTCTTTAAGAAAAGTTTCATGATTTTTCATTTTCTTGCACTGGTCCATCTCAGGCAATTTTTTAAAGGATTGCAAGATCATTGTAGCTTCAGGCAAATTCGGATAAGCTTCAAATTCACCATCACGCTGTCCGTAAACAATTGCCAAAACTTTTGAGTCGCACAGTATCGATATCTCGTTTAATTTCTTTAGAAGGCCATTGAGTCGCTTCTTGAATGCGGTTCTCCTTAGGGAGTCGTCAGGGATCCATGCATGAATGGTTTTTGTTCTTGGCATTATTATTTGTTTTAGAAACGAAGAGATTATGGTTGTTTAGGTGGGTGGGTTTGTACAGAGAAATGTAAGGGTGAGTGGGAATAAAGTTTGTAACCATTTGCAATATATAAGCAAGATTTCATCTTCTGTCATGTGTAGTTAATGTATAAACTTCTAAAAATCTCTTTATAAATTAATGAATGTGGACTCGGGATAAACCAGAATCATGAACAAGAGTGTTGCAAATAAATGTAGAGATTAATTGAGATGATTGAATTTATTCATAGTGGTAAGAGGACAATTAACTAATTTAGAAATTAATAGACTGATGCTGTTGATTTTAAATGTTATGTCGAGCCAGTAATTGTAGGCAGATTATGGAGCGTCCGATGTCAATTTATTCTTGCTGTAAACTCAAGATATTTTTCCGAAGTTCGAAAGCAGCTCCGGTCTCAACTTTCAATGGCTATTATCAACTTGAAGCATATATGAATTTCCCTGTAAAATATTTTTTTAGGTGCTACTTTACGGTTTTAACATTATAGTTTTTATTGTTCTTTACTTTGGCATTTTGTTCCACTCCATGAGGGGTTGTCCAAATGCTAAATTTTTCTTAGGATGCTAGATGTTTATGTTATGACCTTACTGTTTTATTTTGGTGATATTAAATATAATTACGATAAAAGCACCTGATCAATTTTGGAGGACATTTGGTTACATCTCTCGTTTCCGGATTTGATGCATGAAAATTATTTCCCAAAATCTTGTTTAAAATTACACCCTTATTTTTAGTTTCTGTTAAAAAAAATGAGTTTTTATTGGAAATTAAATTTGAATAATAGTAGCATTTTTTATGATCAAAACAAATTTATTCGTTTTTTTTTAAACTGCAAATGCAAAATTTCGCTGCAAATATTTGACTTTGCAAGTATTTGTAGCGTAGAAACTTTAAATATTTGTAGAGTTTTCTACAAATACCATGGAATTAAAAAGTAAGTGTATTTTTTAATATGTTTTCGAGGAGAGGCAGTTGTTTATTTTGAAACTTAAAAGAGGTGTTTCACAAATCCTCTCTTACTTTTTTTCAAACCATTATTTTACTTTTACGAAAGTTTTTAATCTTTGTTTTTGTCTTTTTCAAACCTTTATTTTACTTTTAAGAAAGATTTTAACCTTCTTCTTTTTTTCCTTTTTTTTTTGGGTTCCATATCTAGCCAACTCCAACTTGTTTGGGATTTATGGCTTAGTTGTTGTTGTATTCATCTTCTTATATTTCATTTCAAATTATAGTAATCATCCATAGTTCTTCTTTCCATAATTCAAAATATAAGTATTGTAAAGTTTTTTTTCTCCACTTCATCAAGATTTAATTATAACGAGTTATTCGTTTTATTCAAAATTCTATTACTACTACAGTGTAACCCGTTCGTTGCACATGATTAAGTTGTAAAAATATAGCATTCATAAAATAGTGTTAAAAATACAACTTATTTATATAGCATATGATAAATATGTTGTGTTATCAATTATAAGTCAATATTTTAGCATTCTTTATGCATATTGCATTTTTTAAGTGATTTATTAAATATATATTTGAACTAAAATTTGATTTTTACAATTTTATTAATAAGATTGGGGTATACAATTGGAAATTGACAGCTTCTAAGATTTCATGGACAAATTGATAATCATTAGTTATCCAATTATATTACATAATTTATATTTAATTATAAATTAATTAATTAATTAATTTAAATATCTTGACATAAGTGCAATATAGTAAGACCAAATACAAGAGAACTTTTTTACTATCATTGTTACAAAAATGTAGGCATTAGACTGTAAATCCATAAAAGAATTAGTAAACTTCATGTATAATCATGAAAACAATCAACTTCCATATTCTTTTAAAATATATGAGAGAATTGAAGAGGTGGGACAAAACTTCAATAACTAACTTTCTTAACTAATAAGAGCGTTGTAAGTTTTCAACCTTACTATTATTACTTAGTAGATAATTTATTGAGATAAATAAAATATAAATTAAAGTTGCTTTCGACATTTATGTATGCAATTTTAATTATGTGATATATTATTACATTTGAACAAAAAAACATTATCATAAATACGATGTGCATATTCAGATTGTTGTCTATTATCATTTAATTGATAGAATAGTAAATGTTAACTTTAATGTATGGATTTAAATATAAAATATCACATGAAAACTATGTGAAAGAATTTAACTATAGAACTTATAAAAAGATGAGCATTTGAATGCAAATATCGTTCGTGAGAATTTATTGAATGGTGATATTTTTAATAATCACAAATAATGTTAAAATATTTTGAAACTAAATAGCATGTGAAAATAAAGAAGAGAAATTTTCCATAAATGTTAACCCTATCTATATTATAAGTGTGCACCACGTGCATCGCACTTTATATTATTTAGAAAAATATTTTTATACATATTTTTAAAGAATTGAATTTATTGTGTAGTATACAATGAATTTGTTAAGATAAGTGGATAATATATATTCCTTATTATTTACTAAGTATGTACGTTTTGTTATGTAATTTATGTATTTTATTTGTATAGAGTAATAAATTGCCATTTTGTAGATCATATTGAGTTTGATACTAACTTGTTATTTTGTACCCATTTAGCATTTGTTAAGGAAATAAATGAAAGTTTGTATTCTAAATTAATTTAAAATTAATAATTTAATATATTTTAATAGATAAATATTTATATGCATATATTTTGATTTTAATATTTGCTTTGAAATAGCTTTGTAAAACATAGGTGATATACAGATTATATTTCAAATCTAAAACAATGATGTATTGGCAATGAATTGGTGAATTTTTAAGCATTTTAAGCTATTGCAATTAATATCAATATCAAAACTCAGTAAATAATACAATCAAAGAGTTAAAAAATATATTTGTTTCACGACCAAATGAGATGTTGATAAAAGAAACACTACAAATTATATTGTTATTTTAATTTTGTAAAAATAATAATTTGGTTTTAAACCATTGTTCAAATACTTTATTAATGTTAATTTGTAACAAAAAATAAAAAATAAATTAAATCAACTTCGAAAAAACAGTAAATATAAAAGAAAATCAACTCTAATCAAAATACAATAATTAACGCAATTTATCAGTACACATAAGTAATGTTCGACATTTTTAGAAAATAAACTAACTATCTCAAAATTATAGACTATGGCGTTCATCACTTATCATAAATTTAATGTTAGTTTTAACAAAAAATAAATTTTATTAATGATAAAGATTTCACTTAATGTACGATTTAAAAAGAATGAACATTTTCTATGCTTGCAATAATATACCAATTTTAGCAAGAAAAATTGTGGATTTTATTGGAAATAAATCATTACTTTTAGAAAGAAATAATGTAAATTTGAATGTAAAATACATCAAAAGGACTAAAGATAGTTCTGCATATAATTATGGAAAATTTAATTTATATAGACTTGAATGAAATATAACTTTTATAACCTTTTTCAATAGAAGTGAGGTATATGTCGAATTCTTGTTTTGGGCTTATTATACCAAATAATAAATAGTAGTTATTTGGATATATTTTAAAGTTCAAATTTTAGATTATTAATTAAATTAATTATATGGATTTAAATGTAAAAAATATCATAAAACTAAGGAGAACGTTAAAAATAACTGCAGAAATTATTAATTATTGACATTTAAATGTAAAATGATAACCCACGCCGGTATAATTTAAATGTAAAATAATTGTGAGTGGGAATAAACTTACTTTGTAATCATTTGCAATATGTAAGCCAGATTTCATTTTCCGTTATGCGTTGTTGATGTATCAACTTCTAAAAATTTCTTCAGACATTAATGAATGTGGATTTAGGATAACTCTGAATCACGAACACGAGTGATGCAAATAAATGTAGAGATTAATTGAGATGGTTGAATTTATTCATAGTGATAAGAGGACAATTAATTAATTTAGAAACTAATAGATTGATGTCGTTGATTCAATGTCATCATGTTAAGCCAATCAAATTCAACTTTGTATGCAAATTATGGAGCAACCGAAGTCAATCTATTCTTGCTCAAAACTCAAGATATTTTTTCAAAGCTCGAGAGCAGCTCTCCGATCTCGACTTTCAATGGATAGTAACAACTTGAAGCACATACGAATTTACCTGCAATTTTTTTACCACTTTACAGTTTTAACATTATAGTGTTCGTTCTTCTTTACTTTGGCATTTTATTTCACCCCTTGTTGAGCGTTGCCCGAATGCTAAGTTTTTCTTAGGATGTTAGATATTTATGGTAATGACCTTACAGTTTTATTTTGATGATACTAAATATAATTACACTCATATTTTTAGTTATTGAAATTTAAATTTGAATGGTAGTAGCATGTTTTTATATCCATAAGAGAGGCTAAGTTTTTACGTTGGCTCGCCAAGCCTATCACAACCCCCCTCCTTTACCCTGGTTTGGGACAGGCTGCATAGATAACTACACAGGCGGAGTTGTGGATAGGAGTGCATAGATAACTACACAAGCTATGTTTTTATATTACCCTTATCAAGGATATGTATGAGGAGGTTGTGACTAGTGTCAGTGCATGCGATGGTGAGACCAGATACTTTCCAATTAACATAGGGTTACATCAAGGTTCGGCTTTGAGCCCCTATATTTTTGCATTAGTGATGGATGAAATCACAAAAGATATACAAAGGGAGACCCCTTGGTGTATGCTCTTTGCTGATGATGTTGTGCTGATTGATTTGAGTATAATAGGGTTAATCGACAACTGGAGTTGTGGAGGAAGACCTTGGAATCAAAGGGTTTTAGGCTTAGTAGGACTAAAACAGAGTATATGAAGTGTGAGTTTAGCGGTGTCAGCTCAGATGACGGAGAGGTCACCCTGGCCGGTAGAGTAGTACCCAATAAGGAATCGTTTCGATACTTAGGATCTATGTTGCAGTTTGATGGGGAAATTGATAAGGATGTTAGTTTTAGAATTCAAGCAGGATTGGTAAAATGGCGACTAGCATATGGCATTCTCTGTGACAGGAAGATTCCTTAGAAGCTTAAAGGAAAATTCTATAGGACAGCAATCAGACCTGCAATGTTATATGGTGCAGAATGTTGGCCTACTAAGAGGTAACACATTCAGAAGATAAGTGCAGCAGAGATGTGGATGCTGCGGTGGAGCTGTGGGCATACCAGACGAGATCGGATTAGAAATGAGGATATTCGGAAAAAACTTGGAGTTGCACCTATTAAGGAGAAGTTAGTCCAATACCGCTTGAGATGGTTGGGACATATCCAACGTAGACCACACGATGCTCCTGTGCGCGTTGGAATTATAGGCCGCGCCGAAGGCCCAAAGAGAGGTAGAGGTCGACCTAAAATGACATGGGAGGAGATAATAAAGAGTGATTTAAGTAATTGGAGTATATCCGAGGAGCTGGTAGTGGATGGGAGTGCATAGAAGTTGGCAATCCATGTACCAGAACCTTAGGGTTTTTTTAATTTGTTTGATTATTTTAGACTTTATTTCACTTTTGTTGAACCTTTTTACTTTTTTATTACTATTTTAGACTTTATTTCACTTTTATTGAACCTTTTTACTTCTTTTTTTTTAAAAAAAAAAACTTTTTCAGACGTCTTTTTATCTTGTTTGGTTATTTTAAACCTATATATATATATATATATTATTATCAGTATTATTTCTTTTATTTTTATTTTGGGTTCCATATCTAGCCAACCCCAACTTGTTTGGGATATATGGCTTTGTTGTTGTTGTTGTGGTAGTAGCATGTTTTTATGAAAAAAATAACAAAATTAATCAATTTTTCTTCTTTTGATTTTTCTGATAAACTGTAAACACATAATTTCTCAACAAATATGTGCATAGAACTTCGCTAGTATTTGTAGCATAGAAATTTCAAATATTTGTAGAGTTTTCTACAAATATCGCAGAACTAAAAAGTAAGATGGTGTTTGATTTACACTTTTTAGTTTTTAGTTTTCGCTCACATTAAATTGCGAACGATGCATGTATAATGTTAAAATCGGTCGTTTTAGAAAACAAAGTTAACACACAAAATAGAAAACAACTTTTATTTGTTTTTCTTATTTTGAGAATTAACACAAGAAAGAGATATGGTATATCATTCCGTTGTCCTTCTCTCCTTTACGTGGTCCCCTTCATCATCATTTCACTCTCTCCGTCGCCCTTTAACTTTTCTTATGTTTTGCTATCGATATTGAAAACTCAAAACTCAAAATATATTTTAAACCAAACACTACATAAGTGTTTTTTTATAGTATGTTTTTAAGGAGAGGCAGCTTTTTATTTTGAAAATTAAAAACGGCATCTCACATATCTTCTTTTAATCATTTTATTTATGAAAGCTCTTCATCTCCCAGTAGAATTTCAAATCTGATTCAACTTCTTATATTTCATTTCAACTTATGCTAGTCGTCAATAGTTCTTCTTTCCATAATTCAAAATATATTGTAAAGCTGTTATTTTTTTCCAGTACATCAAGATTTAATTTCAGCAAGTTATTCATTTTATTCAAAATCTTATTACTACTACAGTGTAACCCGTTCATTGCACACAATGAAATTGTAAAAATACTACATTCATAAAATAATGGTAAAAATAAAAATTATTTATGTAGTATATGATAAGGGAAACTCTATGTAAACATAAAATGGTGACACAAAATTGAATACAACAAATCTCAATCATTAGATACCCCATGAATTCCACATTTCTCATAAAGACAAACAAATCCAATGATCCATGGTTTGTGTGTCCTATTTTGTATTTAATTTTATGTCTCAATAGCCGCTTCCATATGATAAACATGTTGTGTTATCAACTATAAAATCAAATTTTTTTATCATTCTTTATTTATATTACATTTGTTCAAGGTTTTAAATTTCGGATTTCGGTCACGTTTCGTTCAGAATTTTTTGGGATCTAGTCTCGTATTTGGTGAGATCTCGGACGAGATAAACGTATATCGGTGTTCATCTCGGAATTGTGTGTCGGACCTTACAATACATCTCGGAAAGATCTCGGATTGCAAGATACTTTCAATGTTGGTATACATTTAAGAATGCAGCTAAAGATTTAAATGCTAACTACAAAAATAAATTAACTTACTTGATATTCATCGAGAGCACACTGATTGTTAATTATTTACAACTTGAAAATCCATCCAGACTATAAGTACTAAGCGGTAATAGAAAATGTCTTTTCTAAACTTTCACTAGTTAGACTTCATATTGAATGTTTATAAATAGAAAGTCTGAACTTTATATCAGTAGACAGCAAGCTCTGGGCTTTGTATTAATAAACAGCAAGCCATATTTTTATTAATAAATAACAAATCAAACTTTTTACTATTAACTAGCAAGTCAGAAAGTTCTTAGTTATACAGAAAATGATGACCTGCTATTTATTCTTGAAATTGATTTACAGATTAGCAAGCAAACATTCTCTTTATATTAAAAGATGAAATGTCAAATTCATTGCTCAGTTTCTTTTAATATAGCATATATAAATGAGGAAACAATTTTAACTAGACAAATATCACTAGTACCATTCTTTAAAACACAAATACATATTTCTACAAATTTGGATTCAGAAAGTTTTTGCAAAAAGAAAAGAAAATTACAAATAAATTAAATTGGTAGTATTCGTGATTTGAGATAGAAATTACAAAAAATAAGATCTATATTTCAGGAAAAAATCGACGTTCCAAATGAGAATTAGATATACTAAACATGTATTCGTGATTTGAGAGTAGAAATAAATAAATGGTTGAAAATTAAATTACAGTCCAATTGTTTATTGAAATAAAGCATGAATCTTACCAAACAACAAGACATGCATTCCAAGCCCAACCCACTTATAAATGTAAATTTCAAAAAAACACATTATTTCGTAAATTGATCTCGGCCAAGATTTGAATATCTCGCCCGAGATTTAGTTAAACCGAAATATATCCGATTTTTCTTGTTTCGAATCGCTTAACCTTGAAAACGAGATCTCGAGCGAGAATTTCGAGATTTAAAAGCTTGCATTCGTTAAATGATTTCTACAATATATATTTGAATTAAAATTTGATTTTTACAATTTTATTAATAAGATTGTTGTACACATATGGAAGTTGACATCTTTTAAGATTTATTGTACAAATTAGTAATTATTAGTTGGGATTTTATTGTGAATGACAAACTTCATTACTTTTTCAAACCCAAGGACAACCCATTAAAAATTCATTTTCAAGGACAATACACACTGTAAAACTGATACCACACCGTAAAACTGATAGCTAAATTCGGATACCATGCATACTGTAAAACTAATAAAAACTGGTAGTCAAATTCTAATACCATGCACACTGTAAAACTGATATCTAAAATTTGATGTTTTGTCCTTTAGAATAAAATTTCAACAGGCCGTCCTTACGGCTGCAAAAGAATGTAACTTTGTCCTTACACTATTTTCCTGTTGTGTAGTTATCCAAATTTAGTAAATAATCTATATTTAAGTTTAAATTAATTAATTAATTTAGATATCCTGACATAAGTACAATATAGTAAGACCAAATAAAAGAGAACTATATATTGTTTTTGTTAAAACGCTGGTATTTGAGTGTAAATCCATAAAAGAATAAGTAAACCTTATGTATAATCATGAAAATGATCAACTTCCATGTTTTTTTAGATATATCAGAGAACTAAAGGGACAGGACAAAACTTCAATACTAACTTCCATAACTAATAAGAGTTAACAAGAGTGTAGTAAGTACTCAACCTTACTACAGTTTATTTAGTAGAAAATTTATAGAGATTAATAAAATATAAATTAAAGTTGCTTTCAACGTTTATGCATATTGAAATTGTTGTTTCTTATAATTTCATAGACAAAATAATGAATGTTAACTTTAATGTATGAATTTAAATCTAAAATACTACAAAAAACTATGTAAAAGTATTTAAAATATAAAATTCATAAAAGATGACCATTTGAATGTAAATATGTTAGCGAGAATTTATAGAACGGTAATAATTTTAAAAATCATAAATTATGTTAGAATATTTTGAAATTAAATTGCATGTGAGAATTAAGAAGAGACACTTTTTGTAAATGTTATCCCTCTCTTTATTATAAGTGTACCCTATCTTTATACATACTTTTAAAGAATTGAATTTATTGTGTAATATATGGTGAATTTATCAAGATAATTGGATAATATATGTTCCTTATTATTTATTAAGTATGTACTTTTTGTTATGTGATTTATGTATTTTATTTGTATAAAATATTAAACTACTATTTTGTAGATAATACCAAGCTTAATACTGAGTTTTTTTAGCATTTAAGATTTGTTGAGAAAATAAATGAAAGTTTGTATTCTAAATTAATTTTAAAATCAATAATTTAATATGTTTCAGTAGATAAATATTTGTATACATATATTTTGAGTTTAACATTTGCTTTTAATAGCTTTTTAAAACATAAGTGATATACAGATTATATTTCAAATCTATAACTATGTTGTAATAGCAATGAATTGGTGTATTTTTGTGCGTTTTAAGCTCTTTCAGCTCATATCAACATCAAAACTTAGCAAATAATACTATCAAACTATTAAACAAAATACTTGTTTAACGACTAAATGAGATGATGTAAAAATAATAATTTGGTTCTAAACCATTGTTCAATACTCCATTAATGTTAATTTGTAATATTTTTTTCATAAATATATCGAAATTTACTTCGAAAAGACAATAAACATAAAAGAAAATCAACTCTAACAAAATATATTAGATTTTAATAGATTAATTAACGTAATTTATGGCTATACATAAGTACAACAACAACTAAGTTATTAATTCCAAACAAGTTGAGGTTGGCTAGAGATGAAACCTAAAACCAAAAGACAAAATCAATCCAAATATAATAATAATAGTAATAATAATAATAATAATAATAATAACAACAACAATAGACTTAAAAGTGAAAGTATAACTGAAGATAATACAAAAATTAAAGTTTTAAATAAAATTTAAAATAATTAAACAAATAATAATAGTATTATTATTATTATTTATTTCAAAGTGATCATTGTATTCATCATTTATCATTTATTTAATGTTATTCTTAATAAAAATAATTTTTATTAATGATAAAGAATTCACTTAATGTACCAATTTAAAAAGAAATAACATTTTCTATGTTTGCAATAATATACCTATTTTAGCCCAAAAAGTTATGTGTATTTGTTTTGAGAATAAATCATTAGTTTTAGAAATAAATAAATAATGTAAAATTGAATGTAAACTACATTAAAGGGACAAAAGATAGTTATGTATATAATTATGAAATTTTAGTTTATATGGACTTGAATGAAATATTAGTTTTACAATAAAAGTGAGGTATATAATACGCTGAATTATTGTTTTTAGGCTTACTATACCAAATAATAGTTATTCAGATATATTTTAAAGTTCGAATTTGGATCATTAATTAATTTAAGTATATGGACTTAAATGTAAAACAATATAATAAAACTTAGGAGAACAATAAAAATAATTGTAGAAATTAGTAATTATTGGCATTTAAATGTAAAACAATAATAAAGAGAATTAGTGGAACTTTGTTATTATTATTATATTGATAAATTATATGGAATTGAAAATGAAATATCTAGAAAGAATCAAATTGAGAAAGGGAAATATCTAAACCAATAACAGACTGGAAAATTCTTCTGTGTCACTATTATATAACTAATGTGAAACTCATGCATTGCATACGGTAATTTTGTTAAGTTTTTTTATATTTTAATTATTGATCAAACAGATTTTGTTATGTAATATATGATAAATTTTTCATGCCATATTAATCATAAATTAAAATGACATGCGATGTTTAGATATAAAACTGAGCGTTCAATCCTCGCGGGCCGGGATAATGCACTAGAGGGTTTTACGACTTCGTTTGGTTCCCCTGAATAAATCCAAAAAAAACTTTAATATTTTATTAATACAATTATTGTGTGTGAGAGAGAGTGTGTGTGTATGTGTGTGTGTGTATATATATATGTATAAATATCAAATTGTCACCTTTTTTAATATAATACTGAATGATTGAATTCAGTTAAATAATGTCAATTATCGTTCAACATAACTGATTAAATATAAGGAGTCAGATATAATAAATTAGAGAAAATTGAGAAAAGCTTTATACATACCAATACGTATGGCGCGTCTGTTGGACGTGTGCAAAGAAAAACGTGCATTAATTTCTTTAAATGTAAAAAATATGATCTATCTTCTTTTTTATTGGATAATAGAAAAAATAGTTTCTTATTTTCGTTTGCCAACCAAAAACATATGAAACTCATAATTGTTTAGTTGACATATAAATATAAATAGGAAAATTTTCGCATTTAGACTTATTCTTAAAAATTATTACACGTTTAGGTCATGTTTGAAAATATTTATAGATATAGGTCTATTTTGGTCACCTGTGCAGCTGAATGGGAATTTATAGTTGGTAATTTTTTTAAAAATCGTGAACTGGCAATTTTTTAAAAATCACCTACATGAAAAAAATGAAAATTAGTTAGGATTTTTGAAAAAACGCCAACTAATTTTAATATATATTTTTTTGTGTTGATGCTTTTTTCATCGGTTGGCGATTTTTGAAAAATCATCAACTCGAAATTGCCAACAAAATGCACACGTAGCCAAAAATGACTTATTTCTGTAAATATTTTCAAAAGTGATCTAAAATATGTAATAATTTCCAAAAAAAAGCTAAATACCACACACATTGAAAATGGAAAGTGTTCATTTTGGAAAAAAATTATTCTTTGTATTTTAGGAATATTCAATGCCGCATACTTAAGTATTTCACATTTTTGACTTGTTAAAAATATTTGATTGTTTAGTTTTAGTGACATGGATAAGCTTCAAACTATAAATAAACAACAACTGAAATATATGTTTCTCCTTCCCCTAAAAGTAACATGACACTTTGAAAACTATTGATATCATCAAAAACTTATATAAGTTAATTAGTAAATATGTAAAAGTTAAAATGGAATGGAAAAGGAACATGGTTATCTCAGCTATCGTTTTAACTGATATATTACTCATTTGCCATTTTTATGTCAAACTAGCATACATATTTTACTAACAAATGCAATATTAAAGTGGTGAAATATATTTCCTTCATTTATTATTTTATGTCAAATTAATACACATATTTCAGTAATACATGTTTTTGCTTTTGGTTTAGCTGATATATTTCTCTCATTTGTCATACATATTTTACTAATAAATCCAATATTAAGGATAAAATATATTTTCCTTATGCAAACTTAATACACATATTTCACTAATAAATGCGATATCAAAGTGGTTTTACTAACAAATGAAATATTAATGTGGTGAAATAGTGATTTGAAAATGTCTTGTTAACATTGTTGTTTCAGTATTCGTTTTAACTGATATATTTCTCTCATTTGTAATTTCTATATCAAAATTAATTTACATATTTTACTAATCTATACTATATTATAATTACTGAGTTTGATTTGGAAAGCTCACGGTGCTCCTTGGCTTATGCAAACTGATTTGTCTCGATATTTATTATTCCTTCCTCTACTCTCGATACTCTCCTCTTCCTTTTTCTTTCAGTTGATTTTTTCTCCTCAGCGTTGCCAATCTCATCTTACCCATCTCTCTCAGTTGAAATCAATAAATTCTCCTCTTCCTCTTTTTTGAAATCAATAAATCCCCCTCGATTCATAGCTTATCCCTTTCGTTCCCATCCATTTATACCAAACATCTTCAAATAACCTAAGATCATAAGATCAAGACGTTAACCGCTTATGCCTCTCCATCCATTTTCGTATTACCTTAATCCGCGGTGTTTATCATCTATTCCCGCTATACGATCCGACCCTTTGCCGACGTTGTGTCTTTCAGATTTCCAACTTACATCTGCTACACTGGTAATTTTCTTATTCTAAGTGTGTTAGCATATTTATTTATAAGTTCATGGTTCATTGAATTTGTTATGGGATCATCAACATCATGGAAACACGCGTAATGTTAACGGTTCCTTCCGACATGCAAGAAGAAAGCAAAAGGGTGTGCAGGTATTTCCATAAATCATAAATTTATTGGAAGGCAATGTAGGACAAACAAACATGGTACTTCTGCGATTTATGATTTCTACTTATCATGTATACTTTAGTTTGCTATTTGCTGCATTTGGTTAATTTTATCATTTGTGTTATGCTAAAATGTTCATTTGAGGTTTGTGTGGACTTATTATTGGTTCTACATTGTTTATTCATGAGCATGAACACTAATATTGTTGGATTTACGTTACAAGTTCTTGGGAACATAGTCCTATATGTTTCGTACATGATTAGGTAAGATTGGTTAATTAAAATTTAGAAGCATAGTATTTTATAATATGTAGTTTTTGTTCATTCATGGTTAAACATGATAAGTTGACAATAAAATGTTGTGTCTGACATATACAACATACATGAACTATAAAAGTATGGAAATACCATTTATATCTCATATATGTTTCATACATGATTAGGTAAGATTAGTTAATTAAAGTTTAGAAGCATAGTATTTTATAATATGTAGTTTTTGTCTATTCATGGTTAAACATGATAAGTTGACAATAAAATGTTGTGCCTGACATATAAAACATACATGAACTATAAAAGTATGGAAATACCAATTATATCTCATATGGTTTCTTTTCATAGCATGCTTAATGCTTTCAACTCTACTTTTACGCCCAATTGATTTTTATTTTTTTGTATTTGATTCATATTATTATATTTCATTTATTAGCTTCGCATATAACATAGGCATTATTCCTTGGAATATATTAGAATTCTAATTCATGAAATTGAGTAGAAATTTAATTGATGTTAGATGGGTTTTATTTGTAGAAAACAAATAGCTTGAATCAGTATATAGTCAGATGCTCTTACGTATGAGAATGAACATCAAACTATTATTGTTAGAAATTCTTACATACAGTAGGAAAGTTACTGCCTAAAAGGTGACTTTGGGATAACGCTCTACTGCTCATATCATGTTTAATTTCAACATGTTCCTTACTTTTGTTTGGATTCAATGAAATTAGCATTCAATAGTGCATTTAGATAATCGGTGAAATCAACTGTGATATGTACAAGATCAAAAAACACACAAGTATGGAAGAGATGCTAAATAAATCTTTTGTAACTTACCATATTGAGTGAGGTTTAATTCCTCTTTAAACAGTTTTTAGTTTTCTATTATTGCTACATTCCTAGATTTTAGGTTCAAAGTTTATGATTGCACATACGAATGGCTATTAACATGTTATTCATATGATTTTTAAAAATATTAGGTTTTATTTCATGGAATATATTAGAATTTTAATTCATGAAATTGATTAGAAATTTAATTGATGTTTGATGGGTTAGTTTGAATCATTATATAGTCAGATGCTCTTACATATGAGAATGAACATAAAACTATTATTGTTAGAAGTTCTTACGTGTAGTAGTAAAGTTATCCAGAAAGGTGACCTTGGGATAACACTATATTGGTTATATCATGTTTAATTTCAACATGTTCCTTATTTTTATTTGGGTTCAATGAAAATTAGCATTCAATGCTATGTTTAGATAATCAATGAAATCAAATGCGATATGTATGAGATCAAAAAGCACACAAATATGGAAGAGATGCTAAATAAATCTTCCCTAATTTACAAATCAAGTGAGGTTTAATTCCTCATGGAACATTTTATAGTTATCTATTATTACTACATTTCCTAGCTTTTAGGTTCCAGAGTTTATGATGGCACATATGAATGGTTGTTAGCACGAGTAATATAAAAATGAGTAAAAATTCATAGGTTCTCAGCCCATCCACATGTATCTCGGATTCGAAAGGTCTCAGCTTTTCTGCACGCCTTCGTTTTACTGTAACGTTTTTTTTTTCCTGTTAAGTCATTTTCTAAAATGAGTATTTTATGATTTTTTTTTTTTTAAGTCAGGAACATCTTTTTCCTTCTTTTATGTTTTATATTGAATTATTTTATTCATTTACCCAACTTTTTGGAAATAGATTGATTTGCATCTTGATTTTAGCTTATTTCAAAGATACAACCATTGTAGTAGAACTAAAATCGGTTTCTATTTATAATATTAGACGTATAATCAATTGAAAGGAACAGAAGTATGATAAATTTATTCACCGCTTCTTCAATGTTGAAATCATTTCATTTCATCCCACGTATCATGCTTGCACAATTTAACCGGAAAAACATACTTACGACAACCTTAATAGTCAAATTGGTAATTCATCCATTTAACATTTTCCACGTTGTTTTATAAGTTGTAAATTACTTTTGTTCCTGCCCATGTAGATTTGTAAAATTTGATGGAGGTGATTTTAATCCTCAGAACAGAGATCTTTGAACTATTTAGGATTATTTTCCATTCATTTTCTTCATGCATGTAGGATGCCCGAAGTTGTCTGGGTTTCAGGTTATTGATGGCGCAACACAATGCTTAATCTACTATTCTACGTGACCTATATACTGCTGCCTTATAAGCTCTTTCTCCTTCCGCTAGATCGGGTAATTTTTCCTGGATTTGCTGCTGTTTTTTCCCATGAGTTATAGTAACTTCTTATCTTTCTCTCTTTGTTATTTTTATAGAATTACACTGTTTATCCTTCGTTGCTTCTGCAAGGGTAGCTAAGTAAAAATAACCATTGCAGTGTAGCAAAGTAGCATAGTCTATGATGCATATATAAATATATAATGAGAAACGGAATCAAACATATTATTCCTCAGATGTATATTACGAGGACCTATGGATGTTAATGTTGCTAATTATCATCTTTATTAGTTGGCACTCCTTAGGCATGTTAAAATATAATGTTTTAGGCCTTTTTAAAGTTGATATTTGAAGTGCAACTATTTAAAGATCCATTTTAGGCTCTTTGTAATGGTGATTGTAAGAATTTTTAGTTCATCTAATCATGTTTGTTTGTTTCTAGGCATTGGCTAAAAAGATGGAAAGATATTACATTTTATATGTAGATGGCAATAACCATAATTGAATGTTTTATATATGTAGACAAGAATTCGCTGTTTTTCATACTAAAGTGTTTTTTTTTTTTTGTACTAGATAAAACAAAAAGTGAAGAACTATTAAACAACTAACGAATTTGGTAGCAACTTGACATGTAGGAGAAAACAAAATAGAAGTAATGATTTCATAAGATATACTTGAATTTGGCTCTCTCTGTATCGAGCCGTCTTTTAGGCCATCAAAAGTCGACACAAAGTGCGTTCCATGTATTTCAATGTTGAACATCCAATGATTAAAAAAAGCATATTGTTACGGTTAAAAGAGAAGGAAAAAACATGAGAAATGCAGAATCTAACAGCGGATCAAATATACATATATATGGGAGCGGCTACAGGGACACAAAATTGTACACAAAATCTGGACCACATGATTTGTTTGTCTTTATGTGTGAGGTGTAATTCAGGGGAAGATCTAATGGCTCAGATTTTGTGTATTTAATTTTGTGTCAATATTTTGTGTTCTTTTAGACTTTCCCATATATACATATATATGTATGTATGTATGTATATATATATATATATATATGTATGTATGTGTGTGTGTACAATGTACATCAAAGTTAAAACAAATCTCATCAGTCGGACAATTATAAGACCCTGACCTTATAAATAGCGATAGGTAAGTATAATACAATGGAAGATAATACATTACGACAGGTTGACATCTGATTCTTCTCGATGAGCTCTGTGCCCAACCGTTGACAACCTGAAAACATGCTCGGTCTAACCTGAATGTTGCAGTGAAATAACATACTGATCAATCTGGAAAACCAACATGAGAAAATTCGATTAAAAGAAAACATTGAACAATTCTATGAGACCATGCCACTAATTGCTCAACGAGTTTTTACCTCACGAAAACAACATTCTTATAAAAGCAAGGTCATAAATCAAAGATACTGAAATAAAAAAGGGATGAATGCTACAAACAAGAGCATAATTAGGCTACAGAGAATAATCGAAAACCATAATACATGGAAAAAAGTACAAGTCACTTCTCATCTCAAATAATAATAAAAACTGATCAAAAGATTTGGATCAAACATTTGAAATTGTTTATTTAGTCAACACCAGCTCACTGTCTCAGGTTTTAAATATATGTATTCTACTTTTTCCAGCTTTTGTGTCTAATGTTATCCTACCTGCTTGCTGCACAACTAAATTTGATGATAACACAAAGAGCATGTATTTTCCCTTCGTGTTATTTTTCGATTTTGTTGTCACAACTCACAAGGATACTTGCCACTAGCACTTTGATTTGGGTCTTAATTCAGTTTCAGTTCCTTCCATCTAATCTGCTCTATGAACCATGTATGACGTTTTGATTTTCCTGTTATTAGATATTTTCTCATTTTGCACGCATATTTAATTTTCTTAGTATGTTATCAACTATTTTTTCATATTCGATCTACTGGAACCATTCGACAACAGGCATTTTATATATCTGTCATCGGCAAATTCTTTTTTTACTTGCATATTTTCATGTACATTTTTCTCAGGTCACCTTCAGCACCTTGGATGATTTTATGTTTATATATTTAGTTTATCCTAATCAATTGCAGAAATATGATGTTCTTAGAACTTATTGTTTGATCTATTATCCTTTGTAATCGACTGGTGAAGCTCACCATGCAAATTTTCTTATTTTCCTTTTAGGCTTTTACCTTACCTATAAAGACAAACTTCTTGTACTGAAAATTATTTGAACGCATTCATTTTTAAGAGCAGCCATTCACAAATTTCAGCGAATCATTCTCTTTGCACTTATGTTCTTTACTAAAGATAATTTAGTCTGAGGTTGCTAGAATAAATTTAACATTGAAATTGTTCAGCCATTTCCAATGAAAGTGATATCAGTGTCTATTGCTCAGTCATGATAAAATAAGGTATGTCTTCTTACTTATGAGTGGGAACTGATGTTTTGAATTTTTACTGCCATGTCAATGTTTTAACATATTTTCTATCTCCGCATAACTCAGAAACCAGATTGCAAATACTAATTATTTTTCCTTTTCAGCTTCTGTAAACGTAAGCTGTCTGCATTCGCCAGTGAGGACTTTTGATACGAACAATGGACTGACCTACTCGGTGATAAATGCATCTCTGAAATAATAAGCTCTGATCTCCCATTTGGGTTTGAGGTATGAAGGACTAAACTATTTGCAATTATAATTGTCTGTGCAATTAAAATATTTCATACTCTCGCCTATCAAACCACAGTCCCTTTTGCAAAGGAATCCAAGATTAAGGGTTTGAGGTATGAACCATTGAATTCATTTGTCTTTCTGGAATGAGTGAAATTCAGTGGAAGATCTAATAGTTGAGATTGTTTGTATCCAATTTTGTGTCATCATTTTGAGTTTAAATAGACTTTTAACATAAACACACGCACACAAACACGTGTGTGCGCACACACACATAATAGGTTAGTGCAAAGCATAAGTCTTAAAAGTAATTCACAGTAAATACAAATTGTTGTCATAGCAATATTTATGATGGCATGCATTAAAAAATTGGTGAAATACTAATATGGTCATATTAACTAAGATATCGTCAAGATTGAGTAAAGATTTTAAAAGGAAAATCAACGACCCATTCAGATCAACTTAATCATATATTAACCAATGGTAGTTAGTCCGAAAACAGGTTATGGCTGTTTCATAGCAAAAATTAGTCCAAGTAGTTTTGTATTCATTATGCGGGTGTAATTTTCATTGCCAATATCATGTAATATGCAGGGACGGAGCCACGTTATACCTGGTGAGGTCAAGTGACCTCACCAGAAACACACTCAATATATTAAAAAAAAACCGCGACTCACAGAAAGAAAAAAGAAAACAACGAAGTCGTCTGCTCCGTTGTTTCTCTTCAATCACGATAGAAATCACGATAGAAATCGCGGCGGCTGCTCCGTTCTTTCTCTTCAATCTTCCAGAGCTCTCTATTCTATTCTCTCTCGGAAACGTCGGTGATGGGTAAGCCCTAATTCAATTTCTGATGTTAATTGTTTTAAGCCCTAATTTTTATTGATCAATTCAGTAGTTTATGTAAGTGGTAAGCCCTAATTTTTATTTAATGTCTGAATTAGTTCATGCAAGGTTCGAAAACTCGGTTTCGGACATTTGAAATTTTACTCATTTCGGTCGATTTCGGTAATTTCGGAAGTTTCGGTTTTAGTTTCGGTTTCGGTCTTACTTTTGGTTTTTAGCGGTTTGCTAATGAAAATGTAACAATGACCAATCTGGATGAAATATAAAATATAATCAAGTCAAAATGTTTTTAGACTTAGAACTCTGCTCCACACTAAATTAAATTAAACGGGTTTTGTTTAGACTTAGAACTATGATAAAATAAGTTAAAATCGAGCCCAGCCCAACCTACATGTAATAAAAATAAGTAATGCTTGTTTATTTCAAAGCCCAGCCCAAAAGTATTTTGACCAGCCAGCTATTTTGCCCTAAAATACTAGGTTTACAGTACCGCATGCTCACAATACGTTTTGTTGCTGAATCGATCCAAACGATAAGAAGAGAATGAGACCAAAAAAATCGATTGTGATGCTCGTCTTCGATTTGTGTCTCAATCGTGATCGACACTTGAAATTGCTATGCCTTACTGCTGCTGTAGAAGAAATCGACATTGCGGTTGCTTGAAATCGACGAAGTCATTCATCTCGGATCTCGATTCTCAGTTAGTAATTTATTGCTGCTTTGCTGATTTTCCTTCTTCTTCGTTGTTTCTTCTCTTCTTCGCTGTTTTTTTTTCTTTTCTTCGTTTTCCTATTGTCAGCTACCGGGACGAGTTTTTAACCTAATTCCGTCTCGCTGCTTGCCGGAACCGAACCGAGGTGGTCGGAATCTCGGGGTTCCGGCCGAAATCTTAAACCATGAGTTCATGTACGCCTAATTTAATGTCTGAATTGTTTATTGAACCTACCGATTCATGTATGCTATTTTTATTTAATGTCTGAATTGTCCAGATTTGACAGTAACATTTTTTTAAGCCATTTTGTGATTATAATTAATTAATTAATTTATCAGATTTGCGAAATTTTTTCAAAAGACCATTGGAAAACATCTCAAATGAAGTGGGTTCTTCTACAATTCCTAGCTTCGTAAAGCGAAGTCGTCTTGAAGTTGATTTATCGGATCTTCCTTCCGATCCTAGTTTACGACATCAAATTTCTGACTATGATCCAAATGATCAAGACATAGTTCAAAGAGCGTATTTATTGAAAGGTCCTTGTTAGCCTTGTTTGCAATCGTTTCCCCCAACAATAATTGGTGGTAACGCTCGTCGTTTTAATCAATTAGAACATTTTGTGTAGTTGTTTTGTTTGAAAAGACCAATAGTTGTCGTTTTTGTAATAGAATATTATTATATGAATATCAAATATTATTTATAGCTTTTAGTACGTTTGTTGTGAGTTTCAGTTTGATCCAGGCTCATAAACTAAGTGGTAAGTGCTTTCTTATTAGGTTTTTTTTCATTTATTATTAGCTTTTCATTCAGATAATTATGTTCTATTTTATTTTTCACGTTTTGAAAAGAAAGCTACAATATTGTGCACATCAGAAGAAGAACTGTAAGTAACTATACAAATTACATTATCTTTTCTATTTTACTGTTAAAAAAAATTTGGGGCCTATCGCCCCCGAACCCCCATCATTTTTCCGCCCAGTGACATCACCAAGATTTAATCCTAGCTCCGTCACTGGTAATATGAATAATAATTTTTTGGTTTCAATCTTATAAAATATAGTTTGTGGATCCAAAATGGGTACCCATGCCATATACTAACGGTCAAATAGCTCGTTTGGAAAAACTGTATATGGCAGGAGGAAGATAAGAAAAAGGATAAACATGATAAACTTGTCATATTGTTGTTTTAAAGGCTGTAGGAAGTGAACATCAGCGGAAAAAATTAGATAAAAGTAACTTGTATAGGCATGGAAATAGAGGTTAACGACTAACCTACAACTAAGAAAACGGTAGTTTAAGTTCACGCTCCACATGCAGATCACATTGAGGAGTTTAAGAAGAATACACAGATAAACATAAGGGTGATGTTTCCTTAAAAAAAAGCAGGGTAGTAGCAAAACTTTGAAGTAGAATGGGCGAGCATGTTAACATTGCCATTGCTAGTTCTCATGAGCACTGAAGGTTCCGGTAAACAGAGCTCCTTTCAAGGTTGAGCGAAAACATTTCAGTACAATTGATATAGAGAAATCATTATACATGTGAGTTCTATTGAAAATGGTCAGAACATGTGTCGGTAACATGCAACATAGACTTGGTATATCAACCCAGTTAGTTAAAAAAATTCAATCTCTAACTATGTACAAATGTCACAACTAAGATCAGTGGAAAAAAAAAACAATGGTTCGTATGTGAAAACTAAGATCAGTGAAAAAAACAATGGTCCGTATGTGAAGCACAAGCCTCATTCTAGGTAATACAGAAAATAGGCAGTAATCTTAACACAGTCACATGATAATTGATGTCTCTTCTCTAAATCACCCATTCAACGGTACGGTCAACTAACTTTAATAAGTTATAAATTTATGACCCTACACAACCAACAAACTGCATTGTAACGTCCAAGAAAGTTTCCAACTACTAATCAATTTTAACAGTATAACTTTGTGGAGAACAAACCTTGGCTTTTAGTCAAGTCGATGGCGCTTAGGGTTAGAGTAGTGCAACTGGTCGAACGGCTGCCTTCAGTCGAAGACCGATGGGTTCAAACATTCTTGAAACGTTTCTGGTAATCAGAACGGAAGACTGATGTAGTGAGGTTTCCTGATGATTGCTGAAGAAGGGTAGGGCTTCTGATTCTAACATCTTTGATTTCGGAGTGGTAGGAAGAAACCGTGTTAAAACATGTATGGTAAATGGAAGGGAAAGAGGCGGGCGTACAAATTTCTTCCGACTGATCGTAAACAGTGGAAAAAGATGTCAATTTCTTGTTCCGTCGTACTTCGCCGAGTGGAGAACCGATCTAGTCGTGCGAAAAGAAGTGAATAACAGCGATGGAATGATAATGTGGAGAAGAAGAATGGAAAGGAGTGGTGGGGTTGAAGAAGACTGAGAATAATTTTTTTAGGGATTGAGGGAAAGGGGGAAGAAACCGATTTGGGAGTTGAAACAAAGAAACTGTTTGAATGTTCGCCGTTTTAAAAAAATTGAAGCATCTTAGGCTCCGTTTGTTTTTGTTCAGAACTGCTGAATGTACATCTGAATATGTTGATATTCAGCGTTCAGACCTGTTAAACCCGTTTGATAGGAAATAATCGATCAGAATAACTTGGTCAATTCAGCGTTTTTTATTCAGCTAAAAAATATCGCTAATTTGTCCTTCTGAATAGGTCATGCGCTGATCTGCAGTTTCTGATCTGAAGAAAAAGCTCTATATAAACAGCTACTACGTACTGTTAATTCACTCATCTCTCTCGTTCTTCTAAATAATTCTCGTAATCGCTCTCTTCACAGCTGGAATCAGCTAATTCAAGGTACAAATTTGTTGTGGTAATCGCTCTCTTCACAACTGGAATCAGCTAATTCAAGGTACAAATTTGTTGTGTTATTTTTTAATATGCTGTAAGTTCATGACATACAAACTGATATGTAGCTTCTATTATTTGCTGTAACTATATTTCATGTATCTAACAAAGAATTGCTGGCATACTACTATTAGCTAATATGTTGTAGCATGTCCTGTGAGATGTTTGTACATGCTATAGCCTTTTTTTTTTTAATATGTTTACTGCTGCACCGTTTAAGTTTTTTTGATATGTTGTAGCACTGTTTTAAGTTTTTTTGGAAGATGTTGTTTGCTTTTGCATTTTGAAAACACAATGATGGTAGCCAACAAACACGTAGAACATAACCTGAAATCTCTAGGAAGGAAAATAAAAAATAAAAAAATAACCAAGCATTTTGAGCATGGAAGAATACAAGTCACTATTTCTAAGTTGGATTATCCTTTCCTATAAATTGCCTTTTGAATGTACGGTTTTGTTTCAGTAAATGCAAACAGATATCAATCAGAACCTTTGAAGAGAAATTAGATATCATAAGCTCCAATGATCCAGATTTGGAAATGATTTATTCACTGGTCGGTTAAGTTTTTGAGTTATCGATAATTATATATACATTTTGGCTTTTATGTACCAAATTCAAAACCTTAACTTAACTAGGTTTCTTACCACTATTATCCATGGTCATGGACGTATCTATATAGTTATATACGTATGGGAAAAGGGAACAGCTACTGGTCGCACCCTCATCAGCATTTTTATACTTTCTACAACTACAGAACAAGTTTTGGTGATGTTCAATCGAACCATGAACAACATTTTTACAAAAAGTGAGATCATTTGAATTCTTCTTGCATATGTTCAAAATAATTGTAGTTATTACCACTTAACTTTATATAACAAGAATATAAGTTTTAGTTAGGGACTATGGCACCAAGAAGAAAAGCTATGAACAATGAAGACACTGAGAATTGCGAGGACAGGGCTGCTTTCACAAAGAACCCTGAAATGGAAAAGGACTTTTTAGAGATGTGTTTTAGGGAAGTGAAACGACATGGTTATAAAGGTATGTCTCTTACCAAAGATTCTTGGACAAAACTAGAGGCAGAATTCAACGAAAAATGGAACGTGAATTTTGCTCATAAAATATACAAAAATCGTTATGATTATTTGCGAAAAGATTATGAGGCGTGGGTAAAGATCACTGGACTTTCTGGCCATGGATATTGTGCTGTCACCAACTCTATACACTTACCACCTGAAAAATGGGAGGATGTTATTCAGGCAAGTTAATTATATGTTAATAAGTTACATTAGTGCAAAATCATATATTACGATGGCATAGTTAATTTGTAAATGTTTAACATTTGCAGCAAAATCCAAGAGCGGCGAAATTCCGAAATAATTCTCTTAAATACCCTGATCTGATGAAATGCGTTTTTAAAAAAACGCTTGCAAAAGGCTCATATGCTTGGTCGTCTTCGTCATCAGTTCCACGTCCTATTAGTGAAAATGAAGACGAGGATGACCATGTAGCAAATGAAGATAATGTTGACTTGAACAATTGTATGAATGATGACTACTTTGAGGGTATACGGGTTACTGAAGAAACAGGTAATACCCCATGTGAGGAGGAGAGCAACTGCAGTCGACCGACGAAGGCAACGCCTCGTCGATCAACTAAAAAACAACAAAAAATATCATGTGGCAAAACATTAGATGATCAAATAGAGGGATTGTTGGGCATCTTAAAGCAGCAGATTGATGAAGAGAAGGCTAGCAAAGGACCTTCGTACGCAGATATTACTGCTTCCCTAAAAGAGCTGAGAAGTTTGGGTCTAATAACGCATGACGAGTATAAACAATCAAAAATATTTTTCTGTAAAAGGCCTGAACTAATGATTTCTTTCATGGATGAAGAAGACACTGTTGATGAAAAAGTAGACTTTCTGAATTATGTTTTGTATGATTAGTGGTTTAGTGTATGTTTTCAATAATGCAATGTATGCTGAGTAAATAATTTATTGTACTTCTCATCATAATAATTAGAAAGTTTCTGTTTGCATTTATAATTACATTTATTATATTATGCTAGTATAATATTGATGTATTGTTATACTTATTACAGATGACATCGAAGCTTTGGTTATTTGCTGGATGGCTCTTACTCTTAATCTTACTTAAAATTAGAAACCAAAGAGTACATCGACAAAAAGTATTGACTTCATCTCTTTCTGGGAAAAGGTACATGAAGGAATTGTTGGACGGCCCCTCGATTGTCGTATATGATGAATTCCGAATGGATAAACAATCCTTTAAAAACCTTTGCCGTTACTTTCGACAGAGGAATTGGCTGCGCAATAGCAAACACATAGACGTTGAAGAAAAAATGGCAATGTTTTTATCAACTGTAAGTCATAATAACCGGAATCGTATAATAAGATATAGATTTCAACACTCTGGACAAACGGTTAGTAAATACTTTCATGAGGTGTTGAATGCGATGCTGAATTTTGCTCAAGAAATGATTGTTCCTCCAGATTTTTCCAAACCTGCCGAAAACATTCGATCTCATATTGGCTTAAGAGAAGGGGCTTTCATAGGTGCAGTCGGAGCATTAGACGGGACATTAATAGATGCAAATATTCCAATAGATGAGCAAGTACCTTTTAGAGGACGAGGACAAGGAAACTGTTATCAAACTGTTATCAAAATGTAATGGCGGTGTGCGATTTTGACATGAAATTTATATATGTGATGGCATGATGGGAAGGAATAGTGCATGACTCAAGGGTCCTAAGTGAGACATTGCGTGATCCTGCAAATAATTTTCCTTTACCACCTCCAAGTAAGTACTTTATAATTTATTTTACATTGTGATGAAAATTATTGTTAAAGTCCCAATTTTTTCGATGCAGGTATGTATTACCTTTGTGATGCAGCATATATTAACACTAGAGGATTTTTATCTCCATACCGCAATACCCGATATTGGTTGAGGGCCTACAGATGCGATAATGCTACAAACAGAAAGGAAAAATTTAACCATGCTCATGCAAAGCTAAGAAATGTTATTGAGAGAAGCTTCGGTGTGCTAAAAAAGAGGTTTCCTATTTTAAATAAAATGCCTCCATATAAATTTTCGGTACAGAGAGATATAGTTATTGCTTGTATGGCAATACATAATTTTTTACGACGTGTTTCTCTTCATGATGAGTTGTTTGAGCAAGCTGAACAGGACGAGGAAGACGAGGATGGCAGTACTGAAATAGCCAACACTATCGATGATACAGATCCATCGCATTTTCCACCAAGTCACAGTGATGTATTTTCAGCTCAATCTCAAGTATTCATGAATAACATGCGTGATCAGATTGCCAATTGCCTGTAACTGGTAGCATGAAAATAATGTAATAACTGTCAGTTTGTTTGTATTTTCTGTTTTAAATAACTTAAGTTTATAATGTCTTGAATTTGAGTCGAAAGGTTTTTGTTCATTTGATCTTACTAAAAATATTCAGACAAAACAAAAAACAAACAACATTTTAATATTCAGCATTCAGCAGTTATTATTAAGCATTCAGATTTCAGCATTCAGCATTCAGCATTCAGATAAAAAAACAAACGCAGCCTTAGATTTCCTGCTTTCTTGTTTAAGTAAATAGATAGATACGTGCTCTCAAAATATTTGACTCTTCTTCTTCTTCTTTCAAAATTCATCATCTTTTCCTCCACACATCTTCTTCAATAGAAATTCCCTCCTCAAACCATGGTGCAACATAAGGAACCGATGCATTACTGTCACATTTTAACATTCACAGGCATATTCACTCTAAATTACCTTTGTTTGTTGGGTAATTGCGGCCAGCGGTTTAGTTTGGCTTATGATAAATATCCTCAAACTTGATGCTGCATTGACATCCATTTTTCTCATGCCTACAGCCACTTGGACTATATAAACATTAGCCGTTGGCAGTAACAGATGATTAGTTTTGCACTGTGTTATAAAAAAAACAAATTTTATTTCAACTTGAAATATTAAAATACGGTGAGCTATACTCCTTGCTTCCTTTCTTTGAAGAAAACAAGACAAAAATACCATCATCTCCTCCATTTCATTAAAAGAAAAATAAAAACAAAAAAGCTGTTGCATTTTTCTTTACAGCTTCCTGGCGCACTACGAAGTTGTTCAAGGTGATCCCTTAAAGTACATGTAGTTGCACTACATGGTTCCTGAAGGTACCAGGAAGAGCAGCTACATGATACTCTAAGAAACCATTTAGGGTGAGCAACTACGTGATACTCTGAAAAAACACTCAGTTGCCTTACGTGGAAGGATATTTTTAAAACTTTTAAATATAACGAGGACTACTCGGCAAAATCGGAAATTTCATCGGTTTTTTCAAGTAGCAGAGGTTACCAACCGAATTCTTGAGTTGAATAGAATTTGCCAATTTTCATATTTTATTTCTTATAAACCGAAAACCTCATTCATTAAACACAGCTTTTCCATATATATTTTTTATATAGTGATGAAGTTCGATGATTTGAAAGTTAATGCAGAGTTTACATATGCGGTAAACATCCAAATATGTTTTTTTTTTCTTTTTTTCAATTACAAACGTTGTCGAAGTGCAATTGCATGGTTATTTCAAACAACAACGCACTGTGTATGGTCGTGTCAAACAACGACGCAACCTCTCTGCATGGTTGTTTTACAATATTACGTTGTGTCACCGTGTGGTGGTTTTTTTTAATAAACATGTACATCACTTAGATCTACCCGTTTTGTGTTTCCGGTTAGATGCAGAAACGTAAAACACGTCCATATAATGCCTTATCAGTTATCATGAGGTTACAATGACTACAAATTTGTTGCCTCGATCATGTCGCTCACGTCACCCCAGACTTAAACTCATACGATATGGCGTAGTATGGAGCGGTCAACGTCAATTCATTCTTATTCAAAACTCAAGATAATTTTGCTGGGATCAAAATCAACTCTTCCATTTTTCATTGTATGTATTCTAAGATTATGCACATCTTCAATTTGTGTATAATTTTATTTCATTTGATATCAATGGGTCATAGTTTAGTAAACAACACTAAATTGATATGAATAAAAAAAAATAAACATCACGATAAAATAAATTTATGCACTTCATTGCAACACTACAAGATGTAGTCCGAAATGCGATAATCCTGGGCAACGGCTTGCGATGGCTAAAAAATATGATCGTTGTGAACCGTTGCATGACCTACAGATAACAGAAAGCCGAGACCTTTCTTTTTCATTATAATTTTTCCCCAAAAAAATTTCTAAAATCCTTAACCCGTAGCCCCCCTTGTTGCTCCGATTCCAATTCTTCAAACTTGCTTCCAAGCTTCTTATTTCATTCCGGAATGTCTTCTAACTCTATTTTATGGTTAATTAGGGTTAATTAGAGGCTTTAGTTGCTTATTTGTATGGGTTTGAAAATTAAATGTTTATGAGTATGAAGTTGGTTGTCTTGAGTGATGCTTATGATGATGGTAATGTTGTAAGTTGATTTGGGAATAAATGTAATTGATTAGGAGAGATGTTGGTCAAGGGGAAAAAAATTGCAGGAGTTGAAGGATGTCGATCGACTTAAGGCGAAGGGGAAGTCAGTCCCCGAGGATGACGTTGGTGCAAGAAGGGCGAGGGCACCAGCCATGTTCCCTTCCGTGAATATTGAGACCGGTTCGTCACCTATCTTATCTCCAAAACCATCCGCAGCTATGGAGAAACAACCAACTGAATCTGTCATTGGAGGTGACATATTTCTCCTTTCTCGACTTCGTGTCTTCCTTTTTTACCATGATTTTTACTCTTCCGGTCATATGTATTCTGTCAGCAGAAGGCACTACCGAGGCTAAGACTGAAGTGTTAGAGAGAGGCAAGGGTGAAGGGATGGCCGATGTCTCGAAGGAAATAGGGAGCAACAATGAAAAATCTGATGATGATGCAGTGATCACGGGAGAGACTATAAAAGGCGATCATCCTTCTATTGCTGACATCAAAGCTAGAGATGAGAAGGATGTTTCGTCCCTCAAGGCCGAGTTATCCGATGAGCCTCTGAATGTTCCTCCCGTAGTTGTTATTCCCCCAACTTTGATCTCATTTGTGGAAGTGCCTCCTTTTCACGATTCCAATAGTTCTAGCAAGAGGAAGCATGATAATATTAGGGAACTGGGTGTCTATAACCCAATATTAATGGATCTTAAGGCTACTCAGACACTAGAGAGATAAACTATATCTATTCAAATTCAAATCAAAAGAAATAAGTAATAAAATAAAATGCAGTAAAGTAAATAACACCAGGACTTTTGTACTGGTTCCGATTAACTAATCCTACATCCAGTATGCACTACACCGTGCAAAATTTCACTATAATCGCTTGCTTTCCACAGGTGGCAAGAACATCATTACAATCTTGATTTCACGGGCTACAAGATACACCTTCTCCTTATCAACAACAATAAAAAAGGGCAAGTAGTCATATCTTCAATAAAGATTCTTGCAGATTTGGTACAATGATCCTATAGACCTCCAATTTTGAATTCTTTGAGGAAATAGGATTAAATCAGGGAGAACGATATGAATTCAAGTACAACTCTCTGATATTGTGTGACTTGCAAATTAATGAAGAATATGAGTGAAAGAGAGTGGATTTGCAAGAGTAATAGGATAGTTTTCAGTGGAATTGTGTAGAGAATAAATGGAGAAGGAATAGAAGAAAATGTGAAATTATTGTGTAAAAATTCGTTTCTAGAAGCATTTAAATACTGTATGAAAGGATGTGTCTTTTGTTGAAAGGGTGGAGGGAAATAACTACCCAATTTGAATTTGAAAATATGAACTAGCCGTTATATGTCGACATACAAAGATGCATATATCAACATACTAGTGTTGCAAATATGCACAACAACACTTATAAGTGTCACAAATTTTCTGCACTTCAAATTTCCTTATATTTGTGGATTTTGGTGATTCGTTTGAGGTCAATGGTTGATTATCTTCAAGTATAATTGTCGTGGGATCTTTAACAAGATATTATAAGGTTTAACCAACTCCTCATCACTTCAAATACCTCTTTTCTTCAGCATTCTTCTCTAATAGGCTTTGGTCTTCTTTGGTCTTCATTGTTTTGATTATCCTTCTTCTATAATTATTCTTTTGTACCCTTGTTTATATATATCAATAATATATCTAATGTAACTGCACAACTCAAAGATATGTTAGTAGTAATGTTTATATGGTTATTGTCATCAAAATCAATACCTAGGGAATTAACAATCTCCCCCTTTTTGATGATGACAACCATATAAATATTTGAGAGATAAAACATAATACTTGTTATATTTGACCCCCCCCCCTTAATTCTGTGCACTCCCCTTATCATTTTGTCTAGTATATTTATACCTTTTCTCCCCCTTTGTCATCAACAAAAAGGGTATAAAAAAAATAGATTACTGCTAGACAATATATAGAGTTTGTATATATATAAATAAAAAAAAGTGGGGAAATTAAACATGAAACAAACTAAATAATCAGATGAGTTTTAGAGTTACTGACCTTGTGGATGCCAATAACAAATCCTTTTCATATTTATCCAAGGTTCAATAGATTTCTTGTCATATGCTTTGAGCATCGACTATTCGGTACCTGGAAAATTATATAATATGCCAAACCCATAAAGAGTTTGAATTCCCTTTCAAAAGATAATCATTAGATAAATGAACCTTATTAATAAAATTATCAATATATTTTTCTTTTTCAGTATTATCTAACCATTTTGGAACCCATAAGTTAATGAACCTATTTGGAGGATTTAAATTTAATTTCCTAGGTTTTTGTAACAGCCCGCATTTTACATATCGGAGGATCGTAAAATATTTTTATTTCATTCCTTGAGGATTGGATCATTCTCATCTTTTGATATGTTCCTTATGGGGATATGAGACATGTCCATAACTTTTACCAATTTTGATTGTGACCATTTTGCCCCTGTCAGTCTTGTATAGGATATAACTTTTGACTCAGGTCGAATCAGAGGCTGAGACCTGTGCCATTGGAAAGGAATTGATGATTGTCTTTCCATAGAGTGGTTACATTAAAGATTTGGCTCAGCGATTTGGGAGAAATCGTTGTTTTAAGGTTTTTCAGTTGGTTGTCCAGGTTTTGGGAGTCTAATGGGCTGATTTGGTGAAGGCCCATTAGTGGGCTGATGGAAGGTTATAAATAGGGGGTAAGGGATATGGGAAATGGGTTTAGTTTTCCATTCTCTCATTCGGTGCCTCGTGCTCCTCCTTCCTCTAACACCTTTCCACCATTAAAAATCAAAATCCAAGGAGGGAAATCATAGATCTACACCATTTGAGGCTAGATCTACATCAATTGAGGCAATAGCTCATCGGATCAAGGTGTTTGATGCAAGGTGCTTGCTGTCCGGATTCTTATTTCATCAATTTTAGCTTGTTTTGGCAAATCGATGAGTGATTAACATCTCTCACCTAAATGCAATGAAGTATATAAGTGTTTGTGCATGTTTCTCATCAAATTCAAGTGTTTTTCCATAGATCAATGCCATATTAAGTTCATTTTCATAGACATAACCCTATATCTGATCTAGCAAGTTTAGATAGGTAATTTCTATAACATTTCATTTGAATGTGCAAGTTAGATCCATGGTTTTGCTTATATGTACATTTATGGTGATTTTGGTGAATTTTACATGTTTGTTGATGGAATTGTCATATTGGTGTTATTGTTGATTTCATATCATGCTTGTGATCATATTGGATGTAACGACCCGTTTTTGTCGACTTTGGTTATCGCCATAAACTCAATGATGACTAACCAAACATCGAAAAATACTGGAAAGTTAATAGAAAGAAGTTAGAGGGTGAGGAAAGATAAGATAAAAACTTAGAATAGAAGAAGAAGAAGAAGAAGATACAACATCAGAGTAACACGAATCTCACAGCGGAACGAACAACATATAAAAGATAACATATTCTTGAAATAAAATCAGTATATGTATACAGTAACATTATCAGAGTACAACACTTACAACACAGCGGAAATAACTCTAGCTATATAATCCTGAAGCCTCCTGCTCCAAGCTCTCCAAGTATATCTGTAAAATCCTGACTACTTGACTGCCCGTATAAAATTGGGCACCCAAGAGTTTAGGGAAAACAAAACAAAATAAACTCCGGGTCAGTCATGGGACTGGTATGAGTAAAACAGTTTAAAACAGTTTGAGCCATTAAACGATATCTCATAAGACCACGCCGTATAACGGAACGGGTTTTTCCCTTATGAGAATCCAAAATAATCTTTATATCAAAACTCATTGATATTATAATAGTGTCTATCAACCACAATATAATAATCATCTAGCAGAAACACTTTCATCTCACGTTCTACATATACAGTATACAATCAAAACCGCAAGCATGTATTGGGTAATGGATTTCCAACTATGACAAGGTATGGAACCACCTTTCGCTAGTGTACCTCAAGAGAGGAATACACTGAGTTCAACAAGAACAACTTGCAACCCAGCCACACATGACTGACCACTCATTTTGCTTGAGTGTATCGAATGTATATCACCAACGGTTGGGATCAGCAACCGTTTCCCGAATGGGACAGCATCGATAATAGATTTTTAGAAGTAAATGAAACTCTAGATTATGTGATTATACACCCTTATAGGTGCGACCTACATAGCCATGCTGCCTGCCCGATTTCTGTCATTTCCCGGTTGTGAGGTTAGAGGCCACGCTTATCTCTGACAGATCATACGTTTATTCACTTTGAATGTCACATCGTCATACCCGCCAAATCACAAATTGATTTCCCCAAAAATACCACGGGTATAGAGCTAAGAGAAATGAATTCCTCCGCCACCAAACGTAAATACGTTTGAAGAGATCAACTTACGCGATCTATTAAATATACTCTGTCAGACATTATTCCATACAGGTCGTCCTGGGACTGGACAAACCGAAGGCACTATTCAGTACATCCATCTTAGGCAATTGTTATATAAGATTTATACAACAGCCCTTGCACTTTACTCCGTCCTCAATATATTCAGCATACTTGATTCGCAACGCTTATGCCAATTCGGAGTGGTTCTTCGGATAATAATCCAACCGGTCTCTCCAATCATCAAACATATATATATATATATCCTCATTTCTATGTTTAGAAAATATATGTTATTAACACTGGAAAACATTTCCATGGCTTAATTACGTATCACTATTCTTCCACATCTATCAGACTCTAACTATAAACTAATAAGAGAACAACTTCCTAAGTATAAACCCCGAAGGCCGAAACCAACATCAGATCGATACTTAGGAAACCATTCAACTTATTAATCTCTAGTCAGTTTCTAATTTTTGTTTAACTCCGTTTTGATTAACTATGTTCGATTAACTCCTTTCGATTAATTATAATCGATTAATTCGACTCGACTAACCATGTTCGACTAACTCGTTTAAAATAACTACATTCAATTAACTCCTTCGAATGCTAAATTCGATTAACTCCTTCGAATACTAAATTCGATTAACTCCTTTTCATTAACTCTATTTATATTCTAAATAAATATTCCTTTATTCTATTTATTTTCTAAATAAATATTCCTTTTTATACCTTTATTTACTTTCTAAGTAAATAATCCTTTTTTTTATAAAATTCTTTGATTTTATAAATATTTTCTTTATTAAATTCCTTTTTATAAAATCCCTTGATTTTATAAATATTCTATTTCAATACACAGTTTGAAATTTCCCTTTTCTATTCCAATGTTTCTTTTGGTATTCAATAGTACCAAATAACAGGACCAGTGTCATTATAATCAATCACAGATTATACATCGCATCATATAACATAATATATGAAAACAAACAGTATTATAAATATTGAGGAATCCTGTTGGATCCCTCCAACCTGTTTTCCTGCATCACAGATGTTAAACAACACGAATATAAAATATTTTGATAAACAAAATCAATATTCGATTAACGATTTACATATATATCATTATCTATACTTTCAACCAATACATAAGCAATTCAACCAAACAGTTAACACACATCAAACAACAGATCATTAATAGTTCTAAGAATACGTTATAAAAATATAACTGTTAAGAGTTGGTGAGTTTTACTTACATTGGACGATCATCGTTAATAACGATAACCATCACTTGATTCAGGCAGACAATTTATTTTGCTATAAATTGTAACGAGCTCAGATTCGCTCCCAGTCAGTTCCATGGTGTAGTGTCCGTCCATACGATCCCAACGTGACTGACGGTTCATGATTCTGACAACGTATGATCGAGATATTCACTTTACAAGTTAGTATAACTATTTAAATTTAAATAAAACTTTAAATCTATTTAAAGAATTGGGCCTCACATACCAACTTCGGCCCAACACCCCTCTTGAAAACCCAAAACATCAGTTATTCCTTCTTCCCTGATAGGCTTTAAACCCGCTCCTCCAACAGACATTTCCATTTACGTTCGTTCTTCACCCCATGTACACGCTTATCCCTCACGATATTCAAATCCAAACACACCGAAATTTCCATCTTTCCATCCTCTTCATTTTCCACTCATTCTGGTAGAACTCGAGTCCACCCTCCTCGATGCGGTTCCAAACCGTAGCAGCAATTTACAGAAGGGTTGCGAAAATTATTGCAACCGAATCCTTCAAAACTTTGCAAGCAGGTCTGATTCGATCCTACAAACCCAAAGACAAGCTTCACAGCTCGAAACAATGCTTCAAATCTCAGGGATTCGAGAACCCTAGAACACGATATAGGAAAACAGCGAACTGAAAAATCAGTTCGAACTGATCGCAATTCATGCTGGATTATAGTGGAACTCTGCAGAAACCGAGATATATATATATATATATTAGAATTAATAGGGTTTTTGTTTTGAATTCTTTTGATTTTTGCAATGATCGATTTTGTTTGAGGAAATGGATATTTCATCTCGCGTTTTATCATTTGAGGAGCGGCTGAAATGAGATGAACGTGGCCCTTGCTTTTGACCACATATAGATTAGGATATTTTTATGTTAATTATTTTATTGATTTTTTTTGTCATTACTTTAATGTATTTGCCTTCTAAAAATCAGTACGATCACATATGATATCTAAAAATCACGAAACTGGACATGCAGCTACAGCTCGACACTACGGTCCCAACGAAACTGGTTTCGTCGAATTCCGACTCCGTTTGCTCACACAGCGTATTTTTAAGGTCCAATTATCGATTGTTTCGCACATTAAAATCGCCCACGGCCACATACTGACTTCAAAAATCACGGAAATTGAAATCTAACAATAATTTGACATTATGAATCCAACAAAATTAGTTTCGTCAAATTCTGAGGTCGTTTGCAAAAACTGGCTATTTTTAAAGCTCTAAATAACCCATTTAAATATATAAATATATTTAAATATAATTGAATTAAATATTTAAAAATAAATATTATCGTACATATTCACAGTGGAATACCATACAGCTCCACTAGGATTTTACAACTCGATATTCAAATCCCGGTTGAATCGATATTCAAATTTATATTGAAATTCCTTATATATATCGTTATAAATTATAAAGAAATTCCATAGCGACTTTTCTAAAATTTTATTTGGACATAAATCAAAATCTACACAATGAAATCCCGAATTTTCTCTTCCATTAGAAAAATATACTTCACCATCTCCTAACGTTTCTTGTTTCACAGAAATCCAATTTAAAACGAACCTTGTATATTCAGTTGAAGTTCAAATCGCCAAATCGCGAACTACCGCGCCATTTTGAGCTCGATTTTAATTATAATATAATTATACGTTCAAACTTCGTTTATATAATATATTCGTTAATATATTTCAACTCTAAACCGAATTATATATTATAAATTGTCCAGTTCACATTATATTGTGAATTCCACCAATTTTAATTATTTTTGAATTAAATATATTATTTAATTATTATTTTAATTAAATGTTCAATATAATTTAATTAATCGACCATTTGAATTCTAAATCACTATTTATAGAATTAAATAAGTTAATTATATATCGCAGAAAATACGGGTCGTTACATTCTTCCCCACTTAAAATAATTTCGTCATCGAAATTGCTAAGGTAGGAAACCAACTCCACCAACTGGGTTAATTTTTTTTGTTTACTTCTTAAATTCAGTTTCAACTGAACTAGTTTAAATTTAATTAAAATATTAATTAATTCTTATTAACGAAAATTTTCAAAAATCCTGAAAATTTTCTAACACTCGAAAATTTTGAAAAATTTCGCCAGCACCTCCTTTGTATGGGTCAATAGGTCAAACTCCAACTCGCCACTCTAGGCCATCTCCAACCCAAAAGAAAATCAAACAGCCAAGCGGCTTGCCAATTCGGCTCATAAATCTCATGCTTATATCAAATATAAACTTGTACATTTTTGTCGGGCATATTATTATATCCCTTCGACCTGTTACCCATTTCAGCATATACCAATATCAATCCAATCAAACTCTGATCAATTTATCCTCAACACAACCATTCGCTTATTCAAGCCAAATTCCACTTTGACTTGATATTATTCCATTTCAATACAACTTCCACTTAACTGGCTTTAACTCACTTTCAATTTGCCTTCACAAATTTCTATTTAAATTTGTTTTTAATTCAATAGTCTATTCCTGGGATTTTTAAACAGTTTTGTTTTTCTCAAAAATCGAACTTCCCTTTATAGGATTCAAAACAACTTGTTTTCTCAAAACAATTCAAAAACAAAATCTTTGGTAGCAATCCGTCACTTACAACTCGAAAATGAACATTGATGATGTGGCCAGCATCAATAGAGTTATTTCCCAGTAATCGAAGTGAGTTCAATACTATATCAGCTTTCAAAACCATTTCTGAATATTTCCATTTTGAAATCAGTTCAAAATATCCTTTCAATATCTGTAAACAATTTAAAATCTCCCAGGATTTTAAAATTTCCTTATACTTAATCCAGATTCATTTACAAACACTTTTCCAAATTCTGGGATTTTAATTCCAATTCTGATTTAAATTCAGATTTAATTCATTTCGATTTCATATATTTCACTTATATGAATTTTGATTGGTTATTTACATAACCATTTAATTTATAATTTTACTCGATTATAACAACAACCAATATCCAATATATTATAATTCCAATATATATATATATATCTTCTTTATATCAACATATACTTTGGGTAAACTTATTTTAATTTCCCCTTTTTCAAAACATATCGTGTTGACCCATCGTATTCGAGTGTTTAGAAACCCCTACCGATACAGTGGATCAAACTGATCGACCAGAACTCATAAACTACTCAACTAATGAATCTACATAATATAAAACCACTTTATAATAAATAACAAATACGCTCTCTCGTATATATACACTCAACTCAATCTAGGGTATTACTAACCTCATCTCTACTGAGTTACGCCACAGAGCCAAGTTAATCAATTAACCTTCAGCTCTGATACCAACTGTAACGACCTGGTTTTTGTCGACTTTGGTTATCGCCATAAACTCAATGATGACTAACCAAACATCGAAAAATACCGGAAAGTTAATAGAAAGAAGTTAGAGGGTGAGGAAAGATAAGATAAAAACTTAGAATAGAAGAAGAAGAAGAAGAAGATACAACATCAGAGTAACACGAATCTCACATCGGAACGAACAACATATAATAGATCATATTCTTGAAATAAAATCAGTATATGTATACAGTAACATTATCAGAGTACAACACTTACAACACGGCGGAAATAACTATAGCTATATAATCCTGAAGCCTCCTGCTCCAAGCTCTCCAAGTATATCTGTAAAATCCTGACTACTTGACTGCCCGTATAAAATTGGGCACCCAAGAGTTTAGGGAAAACAAAACAAAATAAACTCCGGGTCAGTCATGGGACTGGTATGAGTAAAACAGTTTAAAATAGTTTGATCCATTAAACGATATCTCATAAGACCACGCCGTATAACGGAATGGGTTTTTCCCTTATGAGAATCCAAAATAATCTTTATATCAAAACTCATTAATATTATAATAGTGTCTATCAACCACAATATAATAATCATCTAGCAGAAACGCTTTCATATCACGTTCTACATATATAGTATACAATCAAAACCTCAAGCGCGTATTGGGTAATGGATTTCCAACTATGACAAGGTATGGAACCACCTTTCGCTGGTGTACCACTAGAGAGGAATACACTGAGTTCAACAAGAACATCTTGCAACCCGGCCACACATGACCAACCACTCATTTCGCTTGAGTGTATCGAATGTATATCACCAATGGTTGGGATCAGCAACCGTTTCCCAAATGGGACAGCATCGACAATAGATTTTTAGAAGTAAATGAAACTTTAGATCAGGTGATTATGCACCCTAATAGGTGCGACCCACATAGCCATGCTGTCTGCCCGATTTCTGTCATTTCCCGATTGTGAGGCTAGAGGCCACGCTTATCTCTGACAGATCATACGTTTATTCACTTTGAATGTCACATCGTAATACCCACTAAATCACAAATTGAATTCCCCAAAAATACCACGGGTATATAGCTAAGAGAAACGAATTCCTCCGCCACCAAACGTAAATACGTTTGAAGAGATCAACTTACGCGATCTATTAAATATACTCTGTCAGACATTCTTCCATACAGGTCATCCTGGGACTGGACAAACCGAAGGCACTATTCAGTACATCCATCTTAGGCAATTGTTATCTAAGATTTATACAACAGCCCTTGCACTTTACTCCGTCCTCAATATATCCAGCATACTTGATTCGCAACGCTTATGCCAATACCGAGTGGTTCTTCGGATAATAATCCAACCGGTCTCTCCATATTAACAACGTTAAAATGGTTAAAACTTTGATAGTCAATGATTTAACTATCAAATGAAAACATGTCTGTGTACACACAACGATCTTATTTCCAAATGGAATTATCGATCCAATCATCAAACACATATATATATATATATCTCCTCATTTCTATGTTTAGAAAATATACGTTATTAACACTGGAAAACATTTCCATGGCTTAATTACATATCACTATTCTTCCACATCTATCAGACTCTAATTATAAACTAACGAAAGAACAACTTCCTAAGTATAAACCCCGAAGGCCGAAACCAACATCAGATCAATACTTAGGAAACCATTCAACTTATTAATCTCTAGTCAGTTTCTAATTTTTGCTTAACTCCGTTATGATTAACTATGTTCGATTAACTCCTTTCGATTAATTATAATCGATTAATTCGACTCGAATAACCATATTCGACTAACTCGTTTCGAATAACTACATTCAATTAACTCCTTCGAATACTAAATTCGATTAACTCCTTCGAATACTAAATTCGATTAACTCCTTTTCATTAACTCTATTTATATTCTAAATAAATATTCCTTTATTCTATTTATTTTCTAAATAAATATTCCTTTTTATACTTTTATTTACTTTCTAAGTAAATAATCCTTTTTTTATAAAAAAAAATATTTTATAAATATTTTCTTTATTAAATTCCTTTTTATAAAATCCCTTGATTTTATAAATATTCTATTTCAATACACAGTTTGAAATTTCCCTTTTCTATTCCAATATTTCTTTTGGTATTCAACAGTACCAAATAACAGGACCAGTGTCATTATAATCAATCACAGATTATACATCACATCATATAACACAATATATGAAAACAAACAGTACTATAAATATTGAGGAATCCTGTTGGATCCCTCTAACCTGTTTTCCTGCATCACAGATGTTAAACAACACAAATATAAAATATTTTGATAAACAGAATCAATATTCGATTAACGATTTATATATATATCGTTATCTATACTTTCAACCAATACATAAGCAATTCAACCAAATAGTTAACACACATCAAACAACAGATGATTAACCGTTCTAAGAATATGTTATAAAAAAATAACTGTTCAGAGTTGGTGAGTTTTACTCACATTGGACGATCATCGTTAATAACGATAACCATCACTTGATTCAAACGGACAATTTATTTTTCTATAAATTGTAACGAGCACAGATTCGCTCCCAGTTAGTTCCATGGTGTTGTGTTCGTCCATACGATCCCAACATGACTGACGGTTCGTGATTCTGACAACGTATGATCGAGATATTCACTTTACAAGTTAGTATAACTATTTAAATTTAAATAAAACTTTAAATCTATTTAAAGAATTGGGCCTCACATACCAACTTCGGCCCAACACCCCTCTTGAAAACCCGACCCATCAGTTATTCCTTCTTCCCCGATAGGCTTTAAACCAGCTCCTCCAACAGACATTTCCATTTCCGTTCGTTCTTCACCCCATGTACCCGCTTATCCCTCACGATATTTAAATCCAAAAACACCGAAATTTCCATCTTTCCATCCTCTTCATTTTCCACCAATTCTGGTAGAACTCGAGTCCACCCTCCTCGATGCGGTTCCAAATAGTAGCAGCAATTTACAGAAGGGTTGCGAAAATTGTTGCAACCGAATCCTTCAAAACTTTGCAAGCAGGTCTGATTCGATCCTACAAACCCAAAGACAAGCTTCACAACTCTAAACAATGCTTCAAATCTCAGGGATTCGAGAACCCTAGAACACGATATAGGAAAACAGCGAACTAAAGAATCAGTTCGAACTGATCGCAATTCATGCTGGATTATAGTGGAACTCTGCAGGAACCGAGATATATATATATATTAGAATTAATAGGTTTTTGTTTTGAATTCTTTTGATTTTTGCAATGATCGATTTTGTTTGAGGAAATAGATATTTCATCTCGAGTTTTATCATTTGAGGAGCGGCTGAAATGAGATGAACGTGGCCCTTGCTTTTGATCACATATAGATTAGGATATTTTTATGTTAATTATTTTATTGATTTTTTGTCATTACTTTAATGTATTTGCCTTCTAAAAATCGGTACGATCACATATGATATCTAAATCACGAAACTGGACATGCAGCTACAGTTCGACACTACGGTCCCAACGAAACTGGTTTCGTCGAATCCCGACTCCGTTTGCTCACACAGCGTATTTTTAAAGGTCCAATTATCAACTGTTTCTCACATTAAAATCGCCCACGGCCACATAATGGCTTCAAAAATCACGGAAATTGAAATCTAACAATAATTTGACATTACGAATCCAACAAAATTAGTTTCGTCGAATTCTGAGGTCGTTTGCAAAAACTGGCTATTTTTAAAGCTCTAAATAACCCATTTAAATATATAAATATATTTAAATATAATTGAATTAAATATTTAAAAATAAATATTATCGTACATATTCACAATGGAATACCATACAGCTCTACTAGGATTTTACAACTCGATATTCAAATCCCGGTTGAATCGATATTCAAATTTATATTGAAATTCCTTATATATATCGTTATAAATTATAAAGGAATTCCATAGCGACTTTTCTAAAATTTGATTTGGACATAAATCAAAATCTACACAATGAAATCCCGAATTTTCTCTTCCATTAGAAAAATATACTTCACCAGCTCCTAACATTTCTTGTTTCACAAAAATCCGATTTAAAACAAACCCTGTATATTCAGTTGAAGTTCAAATCGCTAAATCGCAAACTGCCGCGCCATTTCGAGCTCGATTTTAATTATAATATAATTATATGTTCAAACTTCGTTTATATAATATATTCGTTAATATATTTCAACTCTAAACCAAATTATAGATTATAAATTGTCCAGTTCACATTATATTGTGAATTACACCAATTTTAATTATTTCTGAATTAAATATATTATTTAATTATTATTTTAATTAAATATTCAATATAATTTAATTAATCGACCATTTGAATTCTAAATCACTATTTATATAATTAAATAAGTTAATTATATATCGCAGAAAATACGGGTCGTTACATTGGATGTATTGGATGAGCTGGTATCGTCGAACGAATCGTTTTGGCGAGGTTTTGGTCAAAATTGGAGTTGCATTGGAAAATGCATGTTTTGGGTCGAACATGGAGGGTCGGACATGCTGGATCGAGCATGGAGGGTCGGTCGAACCATGGGGAGGTTTTCTTGGAGAAAAAGAAATGGTTGGGTTGTTCGAGCATGTTGGGTCGAACAGGTTTGATCGAGCAAGTTGGGTCGAGCAGCATACGGATTATGCAGTGGTTCTGGCCGCACCATAATGTGGTCGTGTTGGTCATGTTTTCGGTCGAACAAACATGGATCGGGTCGGTCATGTCTTGGTGAGGTGTTTGGGTCGGTCGCACAGGGGATCATTTTATGAAAAAGTATGTTTTTCGGGTACGACCTGGGTTGGAAGAAAAGAGCTTGAAATATTTTTTTTGGGGGCAACCCCCCGAACCCTACTCAAGCTGCAGCGCAGTGGTGTAACTTGGTTCGATGATGATGTGACTTCGAAGTAAATTCAAGTTGGAAGGTTCGAAGTGTTGAAAGGTGTTCGTTGATCGGTGTAAAACAGTGAATGAGGTGACAACTCAAAGGTCGTGAGTTGGTGGATAATGGTTGCTCGAGAAGGTTTCTTGGGCTATGAAAATTCGTCAAGTTGGATGACTAGAGATGAGAAGGCTGAGAGATTATCGTTGTCATAAGTTCTAGCAAACTCAAAGAAGGGGTACGATGGGGGGCACCTAAAAGACCAGTTGTAGGTCGAGTACCCTGGGTATCATTGAAATGCCTAGTTGTCTAGGTTGGACATACATACGTATCTTTGAAAGGCGTATGGAGTTTATGCTAGAACTAGGGTTACCATTAGCCCTTGACATATGGCAAGGTTGGTCGTCATACAATTAACGATGGTTTTAAAGTAGAATTGGATGTGATAGCAAGAGTCAGTCATGGATGATTGGTTGTTCTGTTTGTACTGTCTCATATAGATTGTCCAATGTTGAAGGAGATGTTCCTTGGGTGCTTGTCTGATATTGATTTAGGCCTCTAGGGCTTGTGCTTGAGGGATGTTGAACCCGATTAGGACGGTCTACATGAGATATATATATATAATCTGGATGTTATGAGTGCTTACCATGATTGAATGGGTGTTCTTGTTTCCATAGATGAATGGTTGACTTGTTTATTGTAAAGGCTATCACTGTCCGATGTGGGGAAGATAAGGTTGAGTTCTTCTCTGGTATTGTGGGCAGATTAGTTTATTTATCTATCCATGCTCATATACTTTATTGTTGAAGTTTGTTGGCCGTTTTATCGCTCACTAAGACTGTTATCTGACTCAAGGTTTTATGTCTCCTCTTATTACCTTGGTTATTCATCTAGTTGTGGATGGGCATACTAAGTAGCATGTTACAGGTTATTAGTGAGGATGGTGATGTTGTGCGGAGGCGAGCAGGAGGCTAACATACCAGTTTTATTACTATCTAGTATTTCTATTTCCCCTATTGAGTGCTCTATGAGGGTTGTAGTGAGGCCTTATGTACAAAATTTGGTATTCATTGGATAACCTTTCAAGATGTTGTGAAAGTTTGAAAAGTTTGCTATATGATGCTTCATTACTATTACCCATTGTATAAGTTCTATTATATTTTATCCTTGCGTTGTATGTTCTACGACAGGTTCCGCTTGTGTTTACCTACTCTGATGATCATCCATAGCTACCTGGCACACCTTTCAGCGCGTTATTTCTCTTGTTTAGTGCAGGGGTTATGGGCGGTCGTCACATTTGGTATCAACATGGTGGCTTTAACAAACTTAGTACATTGAGTACTATTTTTCTTTGATTTAGCCTTGGGGGTGTAGCCAAGTCCATGCTTATTCCTAGTGTTTTTAGATGCAAATAATAATTTCGAGAGATTATCCTTTCCTTTGTTAAATTTATTAATATCAATTTTCATTTTATCAAAATCCATACTATGGTTAAGAATAACATTGTCTAGAGATGTTATTTTGTCATTCAGATCAGTGATCTGTGATTTCATTGAAAGATTTTCTAATTTTAAGGACTCATTATTTACTTTTCGGTTTTTTAAAACTTCTAAGTGTTAAATCCGTTCCATTTTTATGACTATTAAATCTTCCAATTTCATATTCTAGACACTTTTTCTTTACTCAACTTTTCATTAGATATTTTTAATCTATCTATTTCTGCTAAACTATTATCGTACTCTTTCTTAAGTATTTCATATCTCAGATGCATATCATTCAAAACTTTAGTAAGTTCTTTATCAAAATTCCATACCTGGTCATCCATTGCCATGAAGCATACATTGGCATTTTTTGTTTCTGAATCACTATCACTTGATGATGAGTCACCTCATGTTGCATTGAATGCCTGTTTCCTCTCCTTATTGAAAGTATTTGACATGTGCTTTGGTTTTCTTAAGATGGGACAGTCTCCTTTCAAATGACCGGGTTTATCACATTTGAAACATCTAACAACATTCGCATTTCTAGAATTTTTGTTATTAGTTTTTTTAAAGTTTCTTCTTTATCCAATACTTCAATAATTTATTGATCTTCTTGGTAATAAACTCGAGAACGTTAGCAATAACATCATCATCTGATTCATCATTGTCGATCATAACTTTAAGTGCTAGTGATTGCTTCTCATTTCCCTGATTCTCTTTTCTAACCTGCAACTTTACTTCATAGGACATTAGATTACCAATTAATTCTTCTATTGACATAGTACTAATATCATTGGCTTCTTCGATTGCTAGAGTCTTATAATCCCATTCACTAGGAAGTGAATTCAAGATCTTTCTGACTTGGTCTTCCTTAGTAATTTTCTTTTCTAATGATATCAAGGCATGTACAATATCTTGAAATCTAGAATAGATATCAGAAATAGAATCATTTGGTTTCATTTGAAAAAGTTGAAACTGGTGAGTCAGCGTAGATATCTTTGTCTATTTTACTTTATTGGTGCCTTCATGTGTGACTTTCAGTATTCTCCAAACTTCATATGCAGAATTACATATAGAAACTCGATTAAATTCATTTCTATCTCAAGAACAAAATAAAATGTTCATGGCCTTAGAATTATTAAGTGCTTGAGTCTTTTGGTCTTGTGTCCATTTTGAATATTCAGTTTTAGGCTCTTTGTATTCTACTTGGGTAATGTTCCAAATATCTAAAACATTAGACTGCAAATAAAATTTCATCCTACAAGCCTAATAAGCATATTTACTACCAATAGAAAAGGAAGTCTAGTGTTAGATTGCCCTTCTATAAAAGAACTAATAATGGTGTTACCAGTGTCATTAGCCATTATAATTTTCAAAAATCAGATTATGAACTTTTTGAAAGCCCAGGCTCTGATACCAATTGTTAGGGAAGTGAGTTTCTATAACCCAGTATTAATGGATCTTAAGGCTACTCAGACACTAGAGAGATAAACTATATCTATTCAAATTCAAATCAAAAGAAATAAGTAATAAAATAAAATGCAGTAAAGTAAATAACACTAGGATTTTTATACTGGTTCGGATTAACCAATCCTACATCCAATCCTACACTACGTCGTGCAGAATTTCACTATATCGCTTGCTTTCCACGGATGGGAAGAACACCTTTACAATCTTGATTTCACGGGCCACAAGATACACCTTCTCCTTATCAACATCAACAAACAATGACAAGTAGTAATATCTTCAATACATATTCTTGCAGATTTGGTACAATGATCCTATAGACCTCCAATGGCAATATATCTTTGAATTATTTGAGTAAATTGGATTAAATCAAAGAGAGAATGATATGAATTCAAGTACAGCTCTCTGATATTGTGTGTCTTGCAAATCAATGAAGAATAGGAGTGAAAGAGAGTGGATTTGCAAGAGTAATAGGATAGTTTTCAATGAAATTTTGTAGAGAATAAATGGAGAAGGAGTAGAAGAAAATGTGAAATTATTGTGTAAAAATTCATTTCCAGGAGTCTTTAAATAGTGTATGAAAGGATGTGTCTTTTGGTGAAAGGGTGGAGGGAAATAACTACCCAATTTGAATTTGAAAATCTGAACTAGCCGTTATATGTCGACATACAAAGATGCATATGTTGACATACTAGTGTTGCAAATATGCATAACAACGCTTATAAGTGTCGCAAATTTTGTGCACTTCAAATTTCCTTATTATATTTGTGGACTTTAGTGATTCGATTGAGGTCAATGGTTGATTATCTTCAAGTATAATTTCCATGGGATCTTTAACAAGATATTCTAAGGTTCAACCAACTCCTCATCACTTCAAACACCTCTGTTCTTCAACATTCTTCTCTAATAATCTTTGTTCTTCAATTGTTTTGCTTATCCTTCATCTATATCTAAAGTAACTACATAACTCAAAGATATGTTAGCAGTAACGTTTATGTAACACCCCGTATTTTTTGTGAATATTAAAATTAACAAATTTAAGAACACTTAATTTTTAGAAGAAGAATTAAGGGAAACGTGTTATGCCATTGCGTTCGCCTCAGAATTCTGCTTGAGATAGAGTCCGAGTTTGCGTGAATCGGACTCTTTATGAAGAAGTTATGGAGGTTAGAAGATTTCTAGTGTAAACAGAAAATAATAATTAAATAATAAATTCAGTTTAAAATTCGAAATTCGGCCAGAACAGCTGGGCGGGAAATTTCCCGCCCAGGGGTGTCGACCCCCCAAGGGGAGTCGACATAGGTGCGACTGTCGACATAGGTGTCGACCCCCCCGTAGGGAGTCGACCCCTTTGAGATCCACTTCCTGTGACGAATTTTTGTGGCCCTGAGCTGTTGTGGCCTTCTATGATTGGCCGATGACTAATTTCTGAGGTATTAGAGCTTATGTGTCGTGCTATGGTTGGTTGGATGACACATCTCTTTAGTATGATGGCTCTGATTTCTCCTAGACTAATCTAAAGGCTAGAATTAATCCTAGACTTCTATATAATCACCCCAAACCTCAACCCTAAACCTCACAATCTCATTCTATGAAGCCGTCATGATGTCCATCCCTAGCATAGCCTCCATCTTCTCCAAATAAAAAATCAAGTTAGAAATCTCCAAAACAAATCCAAACTAGAGAATCAAACGTCTACGTCAAAGGATAGCTTAAACAAATTCAGAAATCAGATCCCAGAATACAAGATCCTTCCTTTTTCTGTAAGTTCAGTTATTATTTAGATTTAAACACCTAATAGAAATCATGACTGTAATAATCGGATCTAGAACAATACCTAATTCTGATTCATGCCTATTCTTTTGTCAAATCTGAATTGCCTATGTCTATAAGACTATTGTGACTGATGTAATGACACCTATCGTGCATGTGAGACCGTTGTGACTGACATAATGAAACCTATCATGCCTATGAGACTGTTGGATTGACATAATGGAACCTATCATGCCTATGAGATTGTTGTGATTGATATGATGGAACTTATCATGTTGTACATCCTATGCCTATGAGACTATTGTGACTGATATAATAGGACTTATCATGTTGTACATCAAAATTAGTGATTCTCTGTAACACCCTATATTTTATATGTTTATTAAAGTAACGAATTAAAAAATACTAAATTGTAGAAGTGAGAATTAAGGGAAACAGGTTATGCCATTGTGTTAGTCTCGGAATTCTGCTTGAGATAGAGTCTGAGTATGCATGAATCGGACTCCGTATGAAGAAGTTATGGAGTTCAGAAGATTTCATGTTAAATCGGAATTAAATATAAATAATAATTAAATCGAAAAATCGGTTCGAATTTCAAATTTAGGAAAAAGAGGCTGAGCGGGAAAATTCCCGCTCAAGGGGTCGACCCCCCCAGGGGGAGTCGACATAGGTGTCGACCCCCCTATATGGGAGTCGACATAGGTGTCGACCCCCCCTGTAGGGGTCGACTCCTGTATTCTGATCCAAACAATGACGATTTCTGACTCGTTGCTGAGTCACTAGGGCATAGGTGGCGATTTCTGGATGGCTCTATCTGGTCTAGATGGTTCTGATTGCTCCTAGGTTGATCTAACGGCTCACAGAAATCTAAACTTCTATACAAACAACCCCAACCCTTAACCCTAAACCACACAATTTCATTTCCAAGGAGCCGTCATGTTGTCCATGGTCAACCTAGCATAGCCACCATTCTTCTCCAACTAGAAAGCAAGTTAGAAGCTACGAATCAAATTAAAATTAGAGAACCAATAGTCTACATCAAGGGATAGCTTTTCAGTTTCAGAAAACAGATCCCAGAAAACAGGATTTTTATTTTGTTTCTAAGTTCAGTTATTCTTTAGATGTGAATATATAAAAGTCATTATTTGTAATAAAGAAACTATAACTGTGCCTAGTTGTAAGAAAATGGTGATGCTGATTCATGTCTACTCTTGTGACAATTCTGTCACACATGCCTATGAGACTATTGTGGTTTATTGGACTTATCATGTTGTATGTTAAACCAGTCATGTATTATATGAATTTGGTGACTCTTTCATGTTATGTTACATGCAAGTTTTTAGGCTAATTCATATATGCCTATATGTTTAGATCTACATTCTCATATGTTTAGATCTATGTTAATTTGATCCAACCCAAGTGCAAGTTCACATTTACATGCCTAATTGGATTTGTGTAATTCTATGTAAGTTCCCGTTCATATGCTTAAGATTCATGTTAATTGGATCTAAAATGCAAGTTCATTGTTCTGTGCCAAATTTATATGACATATGTTTAGTTAGATACGTATTATTTTATGTTGTTGGAATGGTACATGCTCCTTTCTTTTCCCTTTTATTTATGAGTTAGGCTAAGTTGCGAGCCTAACGTTCTATGTGAATTATGCGAACGTATAACGGGGGTAACGTTGGGAAAACATTAAATTACATATTATTGGCATAGTTTGGCTCATAATCATGTAAATGATTAGTAGCATGAAATGGTATAATATACCTAAAAATTATGAACATGATTTAGGGGGTAAATGGGGCATGACTTGAATGACAATAATTGTGGATAATTTACATATAAGTATGAAGGGTAAATATGTAAATTAAGTAAAAGACGAATATGCCTAACCCGAGGTTAGATCGAGATACGGTGTAAGACTGCCCGACACATCCAGCAACCGTAACAATATAGATTTAATGTGAGAGGTTAGCGCATTAAGCCCAAAAGAACTCGAGGTTAGATTGAGTTGCGGTGTAAGACTGCCTGGAACCGACCGGCACATCCAGCAACCGCAACAATATAGATCTAATGTGAGAGGTTGGTGCTTTAATGAATGAATTAAAGCTAAGGAACAAGCAGGCTAAGAAGGTAGGGTTAAGTTAATTAAGGCAACACTTAACCAATACAACATGTTAACTAAACTAATGGGTGGGATTAGGTTAATTTGAGAACACTTAACCATTTTAACATGTTGATTAGGAAACCCTAGTAACGGGGACCCATTTCAGCAGTAACCCACATAGATGTATCATGGTACCCTGAACTAGGCAGGGTGGGGCACGATTACTGGGCTGATTATAAGCGGTCAAAACAACGGCGGGTGGTGCGTCGGTGTAGGTTCCGACGGAGTGCAGGCGTGCATGTACTCCGGAGTGGAAAAAGCAGGCACTCGGCATCAGTAGTTATACACTGTGCATCTTGAATTGTGTCGGGTTGCCACCATAGGATTTGATACACCCCATGGTGGGACCAACACAGGTATCTACAATCAAGCGACGCCGAATGACACAAGTGGTAAACGTATACGAGTAGGAGTCGATCGATAAGGGGGATCATTCTTTTATGAACATGCGAGGCTAGTTGAAGAAATAGTTAGTAGGTGCAGAGAAATGGAAATGAGTACGATAGTACATTTAGTATATCTTACCTTATTTGTTGTTATCTTATTTCTAGGGTATTGTCCTATGTTCAGTTTATTCATGTCATGATCCTTTTACCTGTTTACATGCTGAATAATCACTGGACTTACCAGACTTATGTCTGACCCATTTTCTTTCGTCTTTTTTTCTTCCGTCCCCCCCCCAAGGTCCGCAGGGAGGTAATACTTCAGCTTAGTTCAGACCCTTTCCAACTTGAAGAGAGTAGATGTATTTCTTAGATTCTCTTTCCTTGGGCTATGGCTTCGGATACACTCTTATTGGGGATTTATGCTGCCTTATTTTTATTTTATGCTTCTTTATGTTTTAATCAAGACAGAGATTTTGTTGTAATGATTTGGAAGTTGGTTTGAGACAGTTGTTGTAATGTTTTGACTGAACCACGTGCTTATGAAATAAATTTAGTTTTTCCGTTGTTTATATGTCTGTCTTGTAAATTATCTGTATCTTTTACCTATAGCGATCCACCGAAGTTAAGGCATTCCCTTTTGTGAGTGACCTTAACCGAGGTGGGGTGTTTCACTTGGTATCAGAACTGATGGTTGCCAAATCAGATAAAAATTTTGGAAACTAATTTTCAAAAAGAAGTTTAGAGAAACATTTTCAAGAAAAAGTGTTGTTTTAAAAGGCATAATCCCCAAAGCCATATGCACTATCTTTCGTTCCTTTGTTTTGAATCTTTTCTTTTTCGTTTCAGCATGTCTGGGGATCTTAACCTTCCAGAGGGCGTACCGGTACCTGGCTGGTTCAGAAAGTACCTAGAGGCTAGGGCTAATAATGCAGACCCAGCAGACGTTCCTCCTCCCCCAGCTGCAGCGTTCCTCCTCCTTCACGTGCAAATGCTTTCTCAAAGATATGTAGAGACTTTCGAGCCATGGGTTGAAAGAACTTTAATGGATCTGAATCATTCGTGGAAGCAAGAAACTCTCTTAAAGAAACTGAGGATTTGTTTGTTATCTTCGAAGTGGACGACAGAAGATACAGTTGGCCATATGGTTGCTTAAAGACGAAGCCTCGTGTTGGTAGGAAGTTACTAATGCTGAAAGACCAGTTGAAACTTGGGTGGATTTCAGAATGAGGTTTGAAATGAAATTCCTCTCACAAGCTGAATGAAGCCTACAGATGAAGAAGTTCTTAGCTCTCAAACAGGGAAGTATGTCGGTCAAGGAATACGTCAACCAATTCAACCAGCAGGCTAGATTCGGACTGGAGTTAGTGAACCCTCCACATAAGAAGGCTCTCCGCTTTGTTAAGGGGTTGAATGAGCCACTGCACAACCTAGCTATGTCCCATATACCTATGGGTGCGACTTATGATAGACTGGTGGATTAGCACTGTTACAGGAGGAAGACAAGGAAGGCAAGAAAGAGGCAAAGGTGGAAGTACCTCAAGATAAGAAAGTGGAGGGATCACAGAATAAGAAGATAGATTCAAAGAAGGGTAGGAAGAACAACAAACCTCGTGACAAGAGGAAGTGTAATTTTTGTGGCATTCCTGGACATCTGATTAAGGACTACAGAAAGAAAAAGAGGAAGATGGGTGGTTGTTTTCAGTGCGGCGAGACAGGACACATGGCTAAGAACTGCCCAAGAAAGCAAGGGCAAGGGCAGAGGACTGGATCTACTTCTGGAGGGCAGGTTCACGCTCTCATAGCTCCTCTGCAAGAACGAGGTAGAAATATTTCTGTTGAGAGTTTAGTTTATCTTTTGATCATCCTGTTCGTACACTCTTTGATTCTGGCACATCGCACTCTTTTATATCTACTGCTTTAGTTGAATCTCTGCACCTAGACACCAGTATAGTAGAGGATCCCTTGGTTGTTTCAAATCCAATTGGGGGCTCGGCTTATTTGTCAATGATTTGTTTGGATTTGGAAATTTCTATACTAAGCATTGGGTTTAAAAGTAATGCCTTTGTTTTGGGCTTCACGGGCTATGGGTTGATTCTAGGCATGGATTGTTTATCCAATAATGATTCCATCCTCGATTGTGAAAAGAGAGTGGTTAGACTTATGACTCGCCTCGGTAACACTCTCGAAATCTCTTGTAATCCCATGAATCCTGTTATGCTTAACTACCTAGAATCTCTTGATGCGTCTGTTGAAAACTTGCAGTCTGTTAGAGTAGTCCGTGAATACTCGGATGTATTTGAAGAGGTGAAGGGATTACCTCCGAAGCGGGAGATAGACTTCCGCATATACCTTGTTGATAATGCAAAACCAGCTCTACCCGTTAGACACATGTCTCCAAGGGAGAGGAAAGAGCTTAGTAAGCAAGTTAAAGAGCTGCTCGAAAAAGGGTTCATAAGGCGGAGTATTTCTGAATGGGGTGCTCCAGTAGTATTCGCAACCAAAGCGGATGGTTCCCTTCGCCCATGCGTTGACTATAGGGAGCTAAACAAGCTAACCAAGAAGAATAGGCATCCACTTACAAGAATAGACGACTTGTTTGATCAGCTTGTAGGTGCATCGGTTTTCTCCCAACTAGATCTGGCTACCGGGTTTCATCAGCTAAGAGTGGCGGAAGACAGCATTGATAAAACCGCGTTCAAAACCCCGTATGGTTTCTTCGAATGGCTTGTCATGCCTTTTGGCTTGACAAACGCACTCGCTTATTTCGTTGACCTAATGATCAGGGTGTTCAGGGATTCCTTAATAAGTTTGTGGTGGTCTTCGTGGACGACATTTTGATTTTCTCGAAAAGTGAGGAAGAGCATGCTTTGCATTTAAGGGAAGTCATGGATACTCTACATGCACATCAGCTAAAAGCCAAATTCTCCAAATGCCATTTCTGGAGAGAAGAAGTCAGGTTTCTTGGACATGTGGTGTCCAAAGAGGGGATAGCTGTGGACCCCGCAAAAGTAGTTGCGGTGCAAGATTGGAAGGTTCCACGGAATGCAACCGAAGTCCGAAGCTTTCTCGGGCTAGCGGGCTTTTACCGAAAGTTCATTAAAGACTTTGCAAAAATCTCAGCCCCACTTACAAGGTTGACGAAGAAGAACCTAACTTTCGCTTAGGATTTGGATTGCGATGTAGCTTTCCAACGTTTGGAAAGGGCTCTTACAACAGCCCCAGTTCTGACATTGCCTGACGGGAGCAAAATGTTTACAGTATACAAGGACGCATGCGGTACAGGATTAGGCGCTGTCTTGATGCAAGAAGGCAAGGTAGTTTGTTATAGGGGAAGGCAATTGAAGGTACATGAGAAGAACTACCCAACTCATGATTTGGAGCTAGCTGCCATTGTTTTTGCTCTTAAGTCATGGCGTCATTACCTACTAGGAGAAAAGTTTGAATTGTTTACTGACCATAAATCGTTAAAGTACCTTTTCTCACAGAAAGATGTTAACTTAAGACAACAAAGGTGGATGGAGTTCCTTGCCTCATATGATTTTGAGATTTCCTATACCCATGGCAAGGGCAATGTGGTAGCAGACGCCTTGAGTAGAAAGAAGCTGACCTTAAGTCCTCTCTTTATAAAAGGCAAAGCTTGGAGTACATAGCAAACTTTGACTTTAGACCCTCCTCTGAACTTGTACCTGGTTTGTTAGCATCGCTAGAAGTGCAGCCTACTCTCTTGGACTCAATAGGAACCGCGCAACGTGAAGACCCTCAACTAGTTGATGTAATGGGTAAGCTAATTAGGGGTGAAACTTCTAGTCACCTCAATAGATACTCCATCGATGACAAGGGTTGGTTGAGGCGGGATGGAAGACTATGCGTCCCACAAGCAAGGGATTTGGTGAAAACGGTTCTCAAAGAAGCACACCATTCTAAGTTGACCATACACCCAGGTGGAGACAAGATGTATAAAGACATAAAAAGGGTTTTCTTTTGGAATGGCATGAAGAGGGATGTAGCTGAGTTCGTCGCTAAGTGCTTGATATGCCAGCAAGTCAAAGCGGAGCAGAAGAAGCCTGGTGGTTTGCTTCATCCTCTAGAAGTCCCACAGTGGAAATGGGGTAGCATTTCGATGGACTTTATTGATGGGTTGCCTAGGTCAAGAAGGGGCAATACCAGTATTTGGGTAATAGTGGACAGGCTCACTAAAAGCGCTCATTTTACACCTGTTAAGATTAGAAGGGCTGCCTCGTCTTTAGCATCCATTTATCTTAAAGAGATAGTTCGACTCCATGGGATACCCTCCAGCATAGTGAGTGATCGAGATCCTATCTTTACGAGCGAGTTTTGGAGGAGTTTGCAAGAGGCTGTAGGCACACAGCTATGCTTAAGCATTGCCTATCACCCTTAAACCGATGGTCAGATGGAAAGGGTGAATAAAGTACTAGAAGATCTCTTGAGATTGTGCATTCTTGATTTTGGAGGAACATGGGAGGATCATCTTCCTTTGGTGGAATTCGCTTACAACAATAGCTACCAAGCCACCATAGGCTTGGCACATTTCGAAGCTTTATATGGAAGACCATGCTGATCACCAACTTGTTGGTGAGAGTCTACAGACAAGCTCCTACTTGGGCCAAACATGATCAGAGAAACTTCAAAAAAGTTGGACTTGATACGAAGACGAATGAAAACTGCCCAAGATAGACAGAAGTCCTACGCAGACAAAAGAAGGTCCGACCTTGAGTTTGAGGTTGGAGATAGGGTGTTCCTTAAAGTATCTCCTTTGAGGAATGTCATTCGCTTTGGGTCCGTAGGAAAGTTGGCACCAAGATTTGTAGGACCATTTCCTATCATTGAAAGGGTTGGGGCGATGGCTTACAGAGTAGAGCTACCCGTAAGACTGGCTGGAGTTCATAATGTTTTTCATGTTTCTCAACTACGAAAGTGCTTACATGAGTCTGCGGAAGTTGTGGAGCCAAGCATACTAGAAGAAGTAGAAGTGGAACGAGAAGCAACTGTGAGAAGAGTTCCAACTCGTATCTTAGGTACGGAAGTCAAAAAGCTACACAACCGTGAAGTCAAGCTTGTTAAAGTTCAATGGAGTGACGCTGAGGAAGACGCGACTTGGGAGACTGAGGACAAGATACGCGCAGCCTAGCCTTTTCTTTTTGAGGGTACATCCTTGATCTCTTTTTCCATAAGTTTATACATGCTTGTATCTACCTTTTTAAATATATCTCCTCGGTCCTATTCTTTATCCTTAGGTAGAAACCAATGGATGTAAACATGTATTTGAAACATGTTATGATTGATGGATGCAAGTGGTTGCTCGTGGATGCATATACAAACACATTAGGTGTTAGATCGGCTCAGTCACTTTCATGTTGCATATGCATATACGTATTTGTATATGGATTGAAACTTGGGGTGTTATCATATGGACGTTGCATTTGTGTGGATGATTGTGCACTCATGTAGAAAGTATGATTAGGAATAATTGCATGCATAATGGACTCATGGCACTAACATAATTTGCATTAAGGAGGTCAACTAAATCAATAGACCGCCTGATTTTGCATTAGATAAGGACATATACACACACTATGCATACAGTCATGAAAGCATTAGAAATCTTTTTAAGGACAATGGGTGACGGTGTTTGATGGTTGAGTAGATGGACGATTGGATGGTAGGATATACATTCTTCTTGACTTGAAGATTTCGGGGACGAAATCCTTTAAGGAGGGGAGAATGTAACACCCTGTATTTTCTATGTTTATTAAAGTAACGAATTAACGAATACTAAATTGTAAAAGTGAGAACTAAGGGAAACGGTTATTCCATTGCGTTCGTCTCGGAATTCTGCTTGAGATAGAGTTCGAGTTTGCGTGAATTGGATTTCGTATGAAGAAGTTATGGAGTTCAGAAGATATCATGTGAAATCGGAATTAAATATAAATAATAATTAAATCAAAAAAGCGGTTCGAATTTCAAATTTAGGCAAAATTGGCTGAGCGAGAAAATTCCCGCTCAGGGGGTCGACCCCCCCAGGAGGAGTCGACCCCCCTATGAGGGAGTCAACATTGGCATCGACCCCCACCCCCCGTAGGGGTCGACTCCTGTATTCTGATCCAAACAGTGACGATTTCTGACTCGTTGCAGAGTCACTAGGGTATAAGTGGCAGTTTCTGGATAGCTCTATCTAGTCTGGATGGTTCTGATTGTTCCGAGGTTGATATAACAGCTCACATAAATTTAAACTTCTATTTAAACAACCCTAACCTTCAACCCTAAACCACACAATTTCATTTCCAAGGAGCCGTCAAGCTGTCCATGGTCAACCTAGCATAGCCACCATTCTTCTCCAACTAGAAAGAAAGTTAGAAGCTACGAATCAAATTAAAATTAGAGAACCAATAGTCTACATCAAGGGATAGCTTTTCAGTTTCAGAAAACAGATCCCAGAAAACAGGAATTTTATTTTGTTTGTAAGTTCAGTTATTCTTTAGATGTGAACATATAAAAGTCATTATTTGTAATAAAGAAACTAGAACTATGCCTAGTTGTAAGAAAATGGTGATGCTGATTCATGTCTACTCTTGTGACAATTCCATCATATATGCCTATGAGACTATTGTGGTTTATTGGACTTATCATGTCGTATGTTAAACCAGTTATGTATTATATGAATTTGGTGACTCTTTCATGTTATGTTACATGCAAGTTTTTAGGCTAAGTCATATATGCCTATATGTTTAGATCTACATTCTCATATGTTTAGATCTATGTAAATTTGATCCAACCCAAATGCAAGTTCACATTTACATGCTTAATTGGATTTGTGTAATTCTATGTAAGTTCCCGTTCATATGCTTAAGATTCATGTTAATTGGATCTAAAATGCAAGTTCATTGTTCTATGCCAAATTTATATGACACATGTTTAGTTAGATCCATATTATTTTATGTTGTTGGAATGGTACATGCTCCTTTCTTTTCCCTTTTGTTTATGATTTTGGCTAAGTTGCGAGCCTAACGTTCTATGTGAATTATGCAAACGTATAACAGGGGTGACATTGGGAAAACATTAAATTACATATTATTGGCATAGTTTGGCTCATAATCATGTAAATGATTAGTAGCACGAAATGATATAATATACCTAAAAATTATGAACATGATTTGGGGGATAAATGGGGCATGACTTGAATGACAATAATTGTGGATAATTTTTATATAAGTATGAAGGGTAAATATGTAAATTAAGTAAAAGACGAATATGCCTAACCCGAGGTTAGATTGAGTTATGGAGTAAGACTGCCCGAAACGGCCTGGCACATCCAGCAACCGTAACAATATAGATCTAATGTGAGAGGTTAGCGCATGAAGCCCAAAAGAACCCGAGGTTAGATTGAGTTGCGGTGTAAGACTGCCCGGAACCGACCGACACATCCAGCAACCGCAACAATATAGATCTAATGTGAGAGGTTGGTGCTTTAATGAATGAATTAAAGCTAAGGAGCAAGCAAGCTAAGAAGGTAGGCTTAAGTTAATTAAGGCAACACTTAACCAGTACAACATGTTAACTAAACTGATGGGTGGGGTTAGGTTAATTTGAGAACACTTAACCATTTTAACATGTTGATTAGCAAACCGTAGTAACGGGGACCCATTTCAGCAGTAACCCACATAGATGTATCATGGTACCCTGAACTAGGATGGCTGGTGCACGATTACTGGGCTGATTATAAGCGGTCAAAACAACGGCGGGTGGTACGTCAGTGTAGGTTCCGATGGAGTGCGGGCGTGCACGTACTCCGGAGTGGAAAAAGCAGGCACTGGGCATCAGTAGTTATACACTATGCATCTTGAATTATGTCGGGTTGCCACCATAGGATTTGATACACCCTATGGTGGGACTAGCATAGGTATCTACAATCAGGCAGGGCCGAATGACACAAGTGGTAAATGTATATGAGTAGGAGCCGATCGATAAGGGGGATCATTCTTTTATGAACACGTGAGGCTGGCTGAAACAATAGTTAGTAGGTGCAGAGAAATGGAAATGAGTACGATAGTATATTTAGTATATCTTACCTTATTTGTTGTTATCTTATTTCTAGGGTATTGTCCTATGTTCAATTTATTCATGTCACGATCCTTTTACCTGTTTACTTGCTGAATAATCACTGGACTTACCAGGCTTGTGACGGCCCGCCTCGCACCAGCCGACATTTCCTCCGAAAGTGCGCTGTACACATGCCCGACTAGAATGGAACGGTCGCCAAAGAAAGGAAGAAGAGAATGAACTAACAAAGAACCTGTAGAATGTCTCACAGGGCATGGAACAAAATATAATAATATACTTGACATAAACAAACGAGACAGTGCATAAGATGATAACTAAAACTAAACATTATAGCAGCGGAAATCCAAATACAGCTTATGTTCCATGACCATCATTATTACAACTTTAAATTGTCTCTAAAGCAAAAGAAAACAAAAGAAGGAGGTACACTACTAGTGCCCAAGCAGTGACCTTCAACAACACAGGGAGAATATCTATATGTCATACGTGGAAGCCTCCTGCTCGTCTCCGGTACAGCTACTCGTGCATACCACCTAACCTGTCTCTAGTCTGCTCGTTTAGGAGCACCCAGAGTAATAAGAAGAGACATATAACTCTGGGTCAGACAAAATTCTGGTATGATCGATAAGCAGCAAAACAAAACAACAACAGGTATAATCCAATCATACATGAACCTGGACCTGCAACCAAAGAGTTAGCACAATATACCGCTCAATACTCTAAGGTGTCACTAACACATGGTGTAAAGAATACGGGGGTGGGGGTGTGCATGTCATAGTGATGGCAAACAAATCAAACATAGCAACTATCCTCACATCTCTTGCTCTGTGCGTAAAGCATACGATATCTACTACTTTGGTCACCTAATCTTTGGGCCATGACGGTGCCCAACCCCGTATAACTATCACTACAAGCCCCTAATCCATCTCTCAGTGGTGAACCAAAATTATAGGTATCGATAACCCCTTTGCACATGTCCCGCAACAAAGTCTAACCATGGAGTTAACTCGTTGGTTCCCAATTGGATCTTGAGTTCTACTTCCCATTTGGACTACCTTTGCATCTCGGGTTTTGGTCTTCTCCTTCGGATCAGTCTTCATTTGGTTCGTAACCTATGCCTCGCGCCCAACCTCCTTGGTTCAGCTCGTAGCATCTCCTCTGGTTCGGATCGGGTTGCTGCATACGGATCGGGTCGTGACACATAGATCAGCTCGTGGCTCCTCCTCCTGGTTCGGATCGGTGTCATCATATCGGATCGGCTCGTGGTGCATCGGATCGTAGTGCATCAGATCGGAGCTTCAAGTGCATCAGCTCCTCCTCTAGCTCGTGGTTCATTCAGATTAGGTCGGATCGTGGTCACCCATCGGATCGGGTCGGGTGTATCCTCCCAGGCCTTCAGGTCATGGGCTTCTGAAGTGATCCGGGTTGGGTCGTGGTAAGGAGGGGCGATCCGATCCGAGTCCTGCTCATTTTCCTGCAACTCTTCCAACGACTGTTTTACGCCATACGACGGCGTTTTCGACCAATCTAACTTTTCTAATTAATCATAAAGCATACCATGCAATCACAACATGTATAATCATTCACAAACAGCAAAACAACAAATATGATAGGTTAAAACGGATCAAACATAGCCAAAACCCCATATTTTCCCTTAAGCATGTTTAAGCAAATCTAATGATATGATTAGCAAAACTTAACCAAATCAACCCAAATTTCTAACAGAGGTATAAAACAATATTTCAGTATTTATAAATATTTTTCCAGAATTTATTAATGTATAAATTCGCTAATCAACACTAATTACCCCTAATTAACCGTAATTAGTGAGAAACTTTGCAAATCACTCACCTTTGCCACAAATAAACTTTAGATATGAAATGATTCTCTATTTTGGCGCTGTTCCCAAGGCAACACGGCAGCTCTATCCCAATCTCTATGCTAATCCGCCTCAATTTGATGTAGATTAGGCCAATACTTGATTAAACGGTGATTAGAAGGTGTTTTAGATGTTGGAGGCCATGGCTAGGTTGAGAGGAATGAATAGTGACGGCTGAAAAATGAGAAAAAGGTATTCTCCAAACCCTAATAGCCATTTTAAACTCCTAATCCCGAAATTCCTCTTTGGGCCTAGCTGTTAATCCCCCGGTTAAGCCCAATTAAGCTGTTTTTCACCATCTGAAACTTGTTTCAGCCATATCTCCCAAACGGTGAGTCCGTTTGGCTAATGTGACCACACTACGAAATTGTAAACCATCATCTGGATCCAATGGAAGTGGTTTCAGTTCAAAATTCCTTTCCAGTCAAAAGTTATGGTCAAAACAAGATCAGCTATGGGCAAAATGGTCATTTAAAAATTGGCAAAAATCAATAACATGGGAAATGACCCTAATAGTCGTCCCCCAAAGTTACATGACCATACGACCTTCTATGATGATGAAATAAATATTCTACGGTCCTCTGATGCGTAGAATGCGGGTCGTTACAAGGCTTATGTCTGACCCATTTTCTTTCATCTTCTTTTCTTCCGTTTCCCCCCTAGGTCCGTAGGAAGGGAATACTTCAGCTTAGTTCAGACCCTTTCCAGCTTAAAGAGAGTAGATGTATTTCTTAAATTCTCTTTCCTTGGGCTATGGCTTCGGATACACTCTTATTGGGGATTTATGCTGCCTTATTTTTATTTTATGCTTCTTTATGTTTTAATCAAGACAGAGATTTTGTTGTAATGATTTGGAAGTTGGTTTGAGACAATTGTCGTAATGTTTTGACTGAACCACGTGCTTATGAAATAAATTTAGTTTTTTCACTGTTTATATGTCTGTCTTGTAAATTATCTGTATCTTTTACCTATAGCGCTCCACCGAAGTTAAGGCATTCCCTTTTGTGAGTGACCTTAATGGAGGTGGGGTGTTTCATTCTGTTAAGTCCAATTCTATCTAATATTTATACCTATGGTGTAAATTGCCTAGCTTGTCCACACTTATTGTTAATGTACAACATTTAAACATGATCCTTGAATTGGGTACACCTTTACATGCCTATTTTTCCTTATGTCAATTCTTATGCTCCTTCTCTATCTTTCCCCTTTTTATTTTCTTTTGTGAATACTAAGTTCATTCGGAACTTAGATTGAATCTCATTATACATGCGATTATAACGCGGGAAAATTGGGTATAATTTGATTTAGTAAACTTCGGCATAACAAGTGAATGTGGCATAAAACTTGTACTGACTTCACTTGGGGGAATATTGGCATAAAAAGACCTAAACATGGACACATATGACAAATATGTAAAATTGGCTAAAGATGAACATGCCTAACCCGAGGTTAGATTGAGTTGCGGTGTAAGACTGCCCAAAACCTCCCGGCACATCCAGCGACTGCAACAATATAGATCTAATGTGAGAGGTTAGCGCATTAAGCCCAAAAACCCGAGGTTAGATTGAGTTGTGGTGTAAGACTGCCCGGAACCGCCCGGCACATCCAGCGACCGCAACAATATAGATCTAATGTGAGAGGTTGGTGCTTTAATGAATGAATTAAAGATAAGGAACAAACAGGCTAAGAATGGTAGGGTTAAGTTAATTAAGGAAACACTTAACCAATACAACATGTTAATTAAACAGGTGGGTGGGGTTAGGTAAATTTGAGAACACTTAACCGTTATAACATGTTGATTAGGAAACCCTAGTAACGGGGACCCATTTCAGCAGTAACCCATATAGATGTATCACGGTACCCTGAACTAGGCAGGGTGGGGCACGATTACTGGGCTGATTATAAGCGGTAAAAAATAGCGGCGGGTGGTGCAGCAGTGTAGGTTCCGGCGGAGTATGGGCGTGCACGTACTCCGGAGTGGATAAAGCTGGCTCTGGCCATCAGTAGTGTACACTGTGCATCTAGAATTTGTGTCGGGTTGCTACCATAGGAATTGATACACCCTATGGTGGGACCAGCACAGGTATCTACAATCAAGCGGGGCCGAATGACACAAGTAAGAAATGCATGCGAGTAGAAGCCGATCGAAAAAGGGATCACTTTTTATGAACACATGATGGTAGTTGAAACATTCATTAGTAAGGTGTAGAGAAATGGAAATAAGTGCGAATGTATATTCAGTTTGTCTTATCTTATCTTATGTTATCTTATTGCAATGGTATTGTCCTATGTTCAGTTTATTCATGTCATGATCCTTTTACCTGTTTACATGCCGAATAGTTACTGGACTTACCATGCTTATGTCTGACCCGTTTTCTTTCGCCTTCTTTTCCTCCGTCCCCCCCTCCCCCGGTCCGCAGGGAGGGAATACTTCAGCTTAGTGCAGACCTTTTCCAGCTTGAAGAGAGTAGATGTATTGCTAGGATTCTCTTTTCTTAGGCTATGGATGTGGTTACACTTTTTTTGGGGATTTATGTTGCTTTACTACTGATTTATGCTTCTTTATGTACTTGGAGTTTTAAATCAAGACAGTTGTTTTATTGTAATAATTTAGAAGTTATGTTTTGAGACAATGCTTATAGTGTTTTGACTGAACCATGCTATTTATGAAATGATTTCAGTTTTCCGCTGTTCATATGTCTGTCTTGTAAATTATCTGTGCCTTTTACCTAAAATGCTTCACCAAAGTTAATGCATTCCCTTTGTGAGTGACCTTAACGGAGGTGGGGTGTTTCACTTGGTATCAGAGCGATGGTTTACCAGATTAGATAAAAGTTTTTGAAAACTATTTTTCAAAAAGAAATTTAAAGAAGCATTTTCAAGAAAAGGTGTTGTTTTATTTTAAAGGCATAATCCCCAAAGCCATATGCACTATCTTTCTATCCTTTGTTTTGAACCTTTTCTTTTTGTTTCAGCATGTCTGGGGATCTTAATCTTCCCGAGGGCGTACCGATACCTGGCTGGTTCAGAAGGTATCTAGAGGCTAGGGCTAATAACGCAGGCCCAGCAGACGTTCCTCCTCCCCAGCTGCAGCCATTCCTCCTCCTCCGCGTGTGAATGCTTTCTCGAAGATATGTAGAGACTTTCGAGATATGGGCGGAAAGAACTTTAATGGGACTGAGTCATTTGTGGAAGCAAGAAACTGGCTCAAGGAAACAGAAGATTTGTTTGTTGTCTTCGAAGTGGAAGATAGGCAGAAGATACAATTGGATGTATGGTTACTTAAAGACGAAGCCTCTTACTGGTGGGAAGTTACTAATGCTGAGAGACCAGTTGAAACTTGGGAGGATTTCAGAAGGAGATTTGAAATGAATTTCCTCTCGCAAGCTCAACGAAGCCTACAGATTGAGAAGTTCTTAGCACTCAAACAAGGAAGCCTATCGGTTAAGGAATACGTCAACCAATTCAACGAGCTGGCTAGATTCGGACTGGAGTTAGTAAACACTCCACATAAAAAGGCTCTCCATTTCGTTAAAGGGTTGAATCAACCACTGCACAACCTAGGTATGTCCCATATACCTATAGGCGCGACTTTCGAGAGACTGGTGGACATGGCACTGTTAGAGGAGGAAGACAAGGATGGCAAGAAAGAGGCAAAGGTGGAAGAACCTCTAGACAAGAAAGTGGAGGGATTGCAGAATAAGAAGACGGATTCCAAGAAAGGTGGGAAGAATAACAAACCCCGTGACAAGAGGAAGTGAAAATTTTGTGGCATACATGGACATCTAATTAAAGACTGTAGGAAGAAGAAGAGGAAGATGGGTGGTTGCTTTCAATGCGACGAGACAGGACATATGGCTAAGGATTGCCCAAAAAGGCAAGGGCAAGGGCAGAGGACTGGATCTGCTTCTGGAGGGCAGATTCACGCTCTCATTGCACCTCTGCAAGAAAGAGGTAGAAATATTTCTGTTGAGAGTTTGGTTTATCTTTCTGATCATCCAGTTCGTACTCTTTTTGATACTGGCGCATCGCACTCTTTTATATCTACTGCTTTAGTTCAATCTCTGCACCTATATACCATTATAGTAGAGGATCCCATGGTTGTTTCAAATCCAATTGGGGGCTCGGCTTATTTGTGTTTGGATTTGGAAATTTCTATACTAAGCGTTGGGTTTAGGTGTAATGCTTATGTTTTGGGCTTCACGGGCTATGGGTTGATTCTAGGCATGGATTGGTTATCCAGTAATGGTGCCATCCTTGATTGTGAAAAGAGAGTGGTTAGACTTATGACTTGCCTCGTTAACACTCTCGAAATCTCTTGTAATCCCATGAATTCTGTTATGCTTAGCTACCTAGAATGACTTCCGCATATACCTTGTTGATAATGCAAAGCCTATTGCTTTACCCGTTAGACACATGGCTCCGAGGGAAAGGAAAGAGCTCAGCAAGCAAGTTAAAGAGTTGCTTGAAAAGGGGTTCATAAGGCGGAGTATTTCTGAATGGGGTGCTCCAGTGGTGTTTGCAACCAAAGCGGATGGTATGTGGACTATAGGGAGCTAAACAAGCTGACCAAGAAGAATAGGCACCCACTTCCTAGAATAGACGACTTGTTTGACCAGCTCATAGGTGCCTCAGTTTTCTCCCAACTAGATCTGGCCACCGGATTTCATCAGCTAAGAGTGGCTGAGGACAACGTAGATAAGACTGCGTTTAGAACCCCGGATGGTTTCTTCGAATGGCTTGTCATGCCTTTCGGCTTGACAAACGCACCCGCCTACTTCGTAGACTTGATGAGTAGGGTGTTTAGAGAGTTCCTTAATAAATTTGTAGTGGTCTTCGTGGACGACATATTGATTTTCTTAAAAAGCGAGGAAGAACATGCTTTGCATTTAAGGGAAGTCATGGATACTCTTCGCGCACATCAGCTGAAAGCAAAATTCTCCAAATGCCATTTTTGGAGAGATGAAGTAAGGTTTCTTGGACATGTGGTGTCCAAAGAGGGAATAGTTGTGGATCCCACAAAAGTAGTTGCGGTGCAAGATTGGAAGGTTCCACGGAATGCAACTGAAGTACGAAGTTTTCTCGGGCTAGCGGGCTTTTACAGAAAGTTCATTAAGGACTTTGCGAAGATCTCAGCCCCACTTACTAGGTTGACGAAGAAGAACCTAACTTTTTCCTGGGATTTGGATTGTGACATTGCTTTCCAATGACTGAAAAGGGCTTTGACAACAGCCCCAGTTCTGGCATTTCCTGATGGGAGTAAGATGTTTACTATATACATAGACGCATGCAGTACAGGATTGGGCGTTGTCTTAATGCAAGAGGGCAGAGTAGTTTGTTATGGGGGAAGGCAGTTAAAGGTACATGAGAAAAACTACCCAACTCATGATTTAGAGCTATCTGCCATTGTTTTCGCTCTTAAGTCATGGCGTCAGTACCTGCTAGGAGAAAGGTTTGAATTGTTTACTGACCATAAATCATTAAAGTACATTTTCTCACAAAAAGATCTTAACTTAAGACAACAAAGGTGAATGGAATTTCTTGCCTCATACGATTTTGAGATTGCTTATACCCCTGGCAAGGGAAACGTGGTAGTAGACACCTTAAGTAGGAAAAAGATGACCTTAAGTCCTCTCTTTGTAGAAAGGCAAAGCTTGGAGTACATAGAAAACTTTGACTTTAGACGCTCCGTTGAATTTGTACCTGGTTTGTTAGCATCGCTAGAGGTGCGACCTACTCTTTTGGACTCAATAGGAACCGCGCAATGTGAAGACCCTCAGTTAGTTAATGTGATGGATATGCTAATTAGAGGTGAGACTTATAGTCACCTCAATAGATACTCCATCGATGACAAGGGTTGGTTGAGACGGGATGGAAGACTATGCGTCCCACAAACAAGGGATTTGGTGAAACCGTTCTCGAAGAAGCACACCATTCTAAGTTGACCATACACCCAGGTGGGGACAAGATGTATAAAGACATAAAATGGGTTTTCTTATGGAATGGCATAAAGAAGGATGTAGCTGAGTTTGTCTCTAAATGCTTGATATGCCAACAAGTCAAGGCAGAGCAGAAGAAGCCTGGTGGTCTGCTTCATTCTCTAGAGGTCCCATAGTGGAAATGGGATATCATTTCGATGGACTTTATTGATGGGTTGCCTAGGTCAAGAAGGGGGAATACCAGTATTTGGGTAATAGTGGACAGGCTTACTAAAAGCACTCACTTTATAGCTGTTAAAAGTTGGAGGACTGCCTCATCGTTAGCATCCATTTATCTTAAAGAGGTAGTTCGACTGCATGGGATACCCTCTAACATAGTAAATGATCGAGATTCTATCTTTACGAGCGAGTTTTGGAAGAGTTTGCAAGAGGTTGTAGGCACACAGCTATGCTTAAGCACTGCCTATCACCCTCAAACCGATGGTCAGACGGAAAGGGTGAACAGAGTATTAGAAGATCTCTTGAGATTGTGCATTCTTGATTTTGGAGGAACATGGGAGGATCACCTTCCTTTGGTGGAATTCGCCTACAACAATAGCTACCAAGCCACCATAGGCATGGCACCCTTTGAGGCTTTATATGGAAGACCGTACCGATCACCAACTTGTTGGTGGGAGTATACAGACAAGCTAGTACTTGGGCCTGACATGATCAGAGAAACTTCAGAGAAGGTGGACTTGATACGAAGACGAATGAAGACCGCACAAGATAGACAGAAGTCCTACGCTGATAAAAGAAGGACCGACCTTGAGTTTGAGGTTGGAGACAGAGTTTTCCTTAAAGTATCTCCTTTGAAGAATGTCGTTCGCTTTGGGTCCGTAGGAAAATTGGCACCAAGATTTGTAGGGCCATTTCATATCATTGAGAGGATTGGGAAGATGGCTTATAGAGTAGAGCTGCCCGAAAGATTGGCTTGAGTGCATAATGTCTTTCATGTCTCTCATCTACGGAAGTGCTTACATGAGTCGGCAGAAGTTGTGAAGCCAAGCATACTAGAGGAATTAGAAGTGGAACGAGAAGCGACAGTGAGAAGAGTTCCAACTCGTATCTTGGGTACAAAAGTTAAAAAGCTACGCAATCATGAGGTCAAGCTAGTTAAAGTACAATGGAGTGATGCTGAGGAAGACGCGGCTTGGGAGACTGAGGACAAGATACGCGCAACCTACCCTTATCTTTTTGAGGGTACATTCTTGATCTCTTTTTCCATAAGTTTATGCATGCTTTTATCCATCTCTTAAGTATATCTCCTCGATCCTACACTTAATCCTTAGGTAGAAACCAGTGGATGTAAACATGTATTTGAAAACATGTTATGATTGATGGCTGCAAATGGTTGCTAATGGTTGCTCGTGGATGCATATACACACACATGCACTAGGTACTAGAACGGCTCAGTCACTTTCCTATTGCATATGCATATATGTATTTATATGTGGATTGAAAACTTGATGTGTTATCATGTGGACGTTGCACTTGTATGAATGATTGTGCACTCATGTAGAAAGTATGATTAAGAATAATTGCATACATAATGAACTCATGGCACTGACATGATTCGCATCAAGGAGGTCAACTGAATCAGTAGACCGCCTGATTTTGCATTAGATAAGGACATATACCCACACTATGCATATGATCATGAAAGCATTAAAACTCTTTTTAAGGACAATTGATGCCTATGATTGATGGTTGAGTAGATGGATGTTGGATGTTAGGATACATTCTTCTTAACTTAGAAATTTCGGGGGCGAAATCCTTTAAGGAAGGGAGAATGTAACACCCCATATTTTCTGTGAATATTAAAATAAAAAAATCTAAGAACACTTAATTTTTAGAAGAAGAATTAAGGGAAACGGGTTACGCCATTGTGTTCGTCTCGGAATTCTGCTTGAGATAGAGTCCGAGTTTGCGTGAATCGGACTCCGTATGAAGTATGGAGGTTAGAAGGTTTCTAGTGTAAACAGAAAATAATAATTAAATAATAAATTTAGTTTAAAATTCGAAATTCGGCCATAACAGCTGGGCGGGAAATTTCACGCCCAGGGGTGTCGACCCCCCCAAGGGGAGTCGACATAGGGGTCGACCCCCCTATCGGGGTGTCGACATAGGTGTCGACCCCCTATAGGGAGTCGACCCCTTTGAGATCCACTTCCTGTGACGAATTTTTGTAGCCCAGAGCTGATGTGGCCTTCTCTGATTGGCCGATGATTAATTTCTGAGGTATTAGGGCTCATGTGTCGTGCTATGGTTGGCTGAATGACACATCTCTTTAGTTTGATGGCTCTGATTTCTCCTAGACTAATCTAAAGGCTAGAACTAATCCTAGACTTCTATATAATCACCCCAAACCTCAACCCTAGACCTCACAATCTCATTCTATGAAGCCGTCATGTTGTCCATCCCTAAGCTAGCATAGCCTCCATCTTCTCCAAATAAAAAATCAACTTAGAAAGCTCCAAACCAAATCCAAACTAGAGAATCAAACATCTACATAAAAGGATAGCTTAACAAATTCAGAAATCAGATCCCAGAATACAAGATCCGTCATTTTTCTGTTAGTTCAATTATTATTTAGATTTAAACACCTAACAGAAATCATGATTGTAATAATCAGATCTAGAATGATGCATAATTCTGATTCATGCCTATTCTTTTGTCAAATCTGAATTGCCTATGTTCATAAGACTATTATGACTGATGAAATGACACCTATCGTGCCTATGAGACTGTTGTGACTGACATAATGAAGCCTATCATGCCTATGAGATTGTTGGATTGACATAATGGAACCTATAATGCCTATGAGATTGTTGTAATTGATATGATGGAACTTATCATGTTGTACATCCTATGCCTATGAGACTATTGTGATTGATATAATGGGACTTACCATGTTGTACATCAAAATTAGTGATTCTCTTAAGTCCAATTCTATCTAATATTTATACCTATGGTGTAAATTGCCTAGCTTATCCACACTTATTGTTAATGTACAACATTTAAACATGATCCTTGAATTGGGTACACCTTTACATGCCTATTTTCCCTTATGTCAATTCTTATGCTCCTTCTCTATCTTCCCCTTTTTATTTTCTTTTGTGAATACTAAGTTCATTCGGAACTTAGATTGAATCTCGTTGTACGTGCGATTATAACGTGGGAAAATTGGGTATAATTTAATTTAGTAAACTTTGGCATAGCAAGTGGATGTGGCATAAAAATTGTACTGACTTAGGAGAATATTGGCATAAAAAGACCTAAACATGGACACATATGACAAATATGTAAAATTGGCTAAAGATGAACATGCCTAACCCGAGGTTAGATTGAGTTGCGGTGTAAGACTTCCCGAAACCACCCGGCACATCCAGCGACCGCAACAATATAGATCTAATGTGAGAGGTTAGCGCATTGAGCCCAAAAACCCGAGGTTAGATTGAGTTGCGGTGTAAGACTGCCCAGAACCGCCCAGCACATCCAGCGACCGCAACAATATAGATCTAATGTGAGAGGTTGGTGCTTTAATGAATGAACTAAAGATAAGGAACAAATAGGCTAAGAATGGTAGGGTTAAGTTAATTAAGGAAACACTTAACCAATACAACATGTTAATTAAACAGGTGGGTGGGGTTAGGTAAATTTGAGAACACTTAACCGTTATAACATGTTGATTAGGAAACCCTAGTAACGGGGACCCATTTCAGCAGTAACCCATATAGATGTATCACGGTACTCTGAACTAGGCAGGGTGGGGCACGATTACTGGGCTGATTATAAGCGGTAAAAAATAGCGGCGGGTGGTGCAGCAGTGTAGGTTCCGACGGAGTATGGGCGTGCACGTACTCCGGAGTGGATAAACCTGGCTCTGGCCATCAGTAGTGTACACTGTGCATCTAGAATTTGTGTCGGGTTGCTACCATAGGAATTGATACACCCTATGGTGGGACCAGCACAGGTATCTACAATCCAGCGGGGCCGAATGACACAAGTAAGAAATGCATGCGAGTAGAAGCCGATCGAAAAAGAGATCACTTTGTTATGAACACATGATGGTAGTTGAAACATTCAATAGTAATGTGTAGAGAAATGGAAATGAGTGCAATAGTATATTCAGTTTATCTTATCCTATGTTATCTTATTGCTATAGTATTGTCCTATGTTCAATTTATTCATGTCACGGTCCTTTTACCTGTTTACATGCTGATTAGTCACTGGACTTACCAGGCTTATGTCTGACCCGTTTTCTTTCGCATTCTTTTCTTCCATTTCCCCCCAGGTCTGCAGGGAGGTAATACTTCAGCTTAGTGCAAACCTTTTCCAGCTTGAAGAGAGTAGATGTATTGCTTGGATTCTCTTTTCTTGGGCTATGGCTGTGGTTACACTTTTATTGTGGATTTATGCTACTTTACTAATGATTTATGCTTCTTTATATACTTGGAGTTTTAAATCAAGACAAATGTTTTATTGAAATAATTTAGAAGTTGGGTTTTGAGACAATGCTTGTAATGTTTTGACTGAACCACGCTATTTATGAAATGATTTCAGTTTTCCGCTGTTCATATGTCTGTCTTGTAAATTATCTATGCCTTTAACCTAAAATTCTTCACCAAAGTTAATGCATTCCCTTTGTGAGTGACCTTAAAGGAGGTGGGGTGTTTCAGTTTATATGGTTATTGTCATCTCAATACCTAGGATACCTAAGGTATTAACAGATACGACAACGTCCGGTCGATCTGTTTCCTTTGGCAACACGTTCAAGAAACCCAAGCCTGCTATGGCTACCGATGAGGCTCTGGTGCTTGTAAGGAAGAAAGAGTTGGAGGATATGGAGAGGCGTGCAGACAAGTTTCCCCGAGCGTAGGACCCTTCAGTTGTATGTGTATCAATGGCCCTTTAGATGTTATATGCGAGTGCGGCCCTTGCGTTTTTGTCTTTGTCAAGCCTTATTTTTTGGACAAAGTTCAATGTACCTATGAACAAGATTTAGTTTGTAAATATGACTGAATGCGTAAGAATGTTTACTTGTTTTCAAATACATGTGTTATTGATGTATCTAAATATTTGAAAGAACTTCAAGAGAGCAATACTATTGTTCCCAGTCTATTCCAGACTTTGGAAGATATTTAAGCGATGTTTCTTGTCGGGTCACTCGCATATGTCTATGTCCCCAGCGTTGCAGGGGGTTGGTTGATAGTCAAGTCATTCCATTGACCCCGTGATTAGACCGATTAGTTCTAGGCCAAACGATCTCGGTTAGGAGCACAAGTTTTTTATACTCTCCCTTTAGTCATCGAGGGTTAGAGTTCTTAGGACTCGAGCGGTCTTTAGTCGGAGTGCACCTTTCACACTCGTCCGTAATTTTATACTCCTTCTCAGTTTGAGAGAATCGGAGTTGTTTTTAAACAGCCGGTCACGCTGTTTGTATCAGTGTCATCCTCACTTTTAGTCAACAAAGTGGGATCTGAAAGTTCGTCCTTCTGTCTAAGTTTAGGATTAGTTTCCTCAAATTATTTACCATCTTCCCAACGAGGTTGGCTTGTTACGTCACGGGTTAGCATATCAGGGTGTCAACATTTGACTTAATGTCGGTCGAATCTCAACATTTAGTCATTATAATAACAAGTCAGAGCAGGAAAGGAGCTGTTATTCATAAACTAATGTGAGCGATAAGTCACATCTTATTACAATACTAAATCAAATAAAATAATAAGGAAACTAAAAATTCTAAGAAAGATATAGTTGCAAGTGCTTTGCATTCCATGCTCTCTGAAAAGGTTCGCCATCAACAATCAATAGCCTAAAGGTTCCATTATTAAGCTTATGTTGGATGACGTGGGGTCCTTCCCACTTAGGGCCCATATGTACGGGAGTCGGGAAGACCCGTTTCAAGACCAGATCACCAACATTGAAAGTCTTACGCCGGACTTCTTGTTGTAATACCGTGCGACTCTCCGCCGGTGAGCTTCGGCACGAAGGTTTGCTTCTTCTCTTTTTTCATCAACCATGTCTAGTGATTGTAAGAGAAGGGCTTGTTCGACAATGGATCGTAATACATAGTTCTATGAGAAGGACCTTCGAGTACTATGGGAATGGAAACCTCTGAACTGTAAGACAAGGCGAAGAGGGTGTGTCCGGTGGCAGTCTTATGGATGGTCCAATATGCCTAGAGAGCTAAAGGGAGTTCGTCGACCCATTTTCCTTTAGCTCATTCCAGTTGCTTCTTCAGGATTGATTTGATAATTTTATTGACCGTTTCGACTTGTCCATTAGACTGTGGATGTGCAACGGTAGTGTATTTCTTCTCGATGTGATATCTTTCACAAAAGTCCTTGAATTCCGAGGTATCGAACTGAGTGCCGTTATTCGTAATAATGGTTCGAGGGATCCCACACCGACATATGATATTTCTAACAATAAAGTTAATGACTCGCTTTGTTGTGATCGTGGTCATCTGTTCAGCTTCTGCCTACTTGATAAAATAATCTACTACCACGATCGCATATTTTAACCCTCCTTTCGAAATGGGCAGGCTCCCGATGATGTTTATCTCCCAGGCAGCGAATGGTCATGGGCTGACCATTTGGGTGATCTCTATCGGCAGAGCTCGGGGAATCTGCGCAAACCTCTAGATTTTATCACATCGTCTCGAATAATTAGCTGCATCCTTGTTGATAGTCAGCCAAAAGTACCCATATTGTATCACTTTCTTGGCCAGAGTTTGCCCCCTCTGTGTACCACATTCCCCTTCATGCACTTCTCTCAATATTCATTTGATACCATCATGGGCCACACACTATAACATGGAAAAAGAGAAACCCCTTCTATAAAGTTAGTCTTGCTCGATGACGAACCTAGAGGCCTATCGCACGATAGCCCGTTTTTTTTTGGTGAAGTGTGTAGTGTAGGAGGAAATTCTTAATGGGGATCAACCAAGATTCTCTTTCAGCCTCGACATCAGCTTGGTCAACTTCCATATGGTCGATGCTAGGAATGCCTAGTCCCTATGGGAACTAGCTCTGTTTCACTCGGGTTATCTGTGACACCCCGTATTTCTGTTAACACTAAAGTAACGAATTAAAGAATATTTAATTTTAAATGTGAGAATTAAGGGAAACGGGTTACGCCATTGTGTTCGTCTCGGAATTCTGGTTGAGATAGAGTTCGAGTTTGCGTGAATTGGACTTCGTATGAAGAAGTTATGGCGATCGGAAGTTTCAGAAAAATTCAAACATATTTCAAAAATTCAAATTCAGACTCAGATTGGGCTAGGTGGGAAAATTCCCGCCAGGGGCCAGGTCGACCAGGGGGTCAACCTACCCATACAGGTCGACCAGGGGGTCGACCTGCCCCCCTTGGGCATATTTGTTTGATGACGATTTTCTGACTCTTGGCTGAGTCATTAGGGCTGACTTGTCACCCTATCTTGACTGAATGGCTATGGTTTATTCTGGGTTGATCGGATGGCCTAAATTAATCCTAAACTCTATATAAACACATGTAGACTCAAACCCTAAAATCAAATAAAAATTTAGAACCATGGCCGCCATGCTGTCACCTTGCAACCTAGAGTAGCCGCCACCATTTAGGAGGAAGAAAAGCTAATCAACTCAATTCTATTCAACTCAAATCTAAACAACAATGAATTTGTCTTCTTCAATGGAGAGATAAATCAATTTCAGAACTCAGATTTCAGAACTCAAGACCTTCTTTGAGTTGTGAGTTCGATTTCTTTAATAAGATAATTAACAATTTAATTAGGTTAAGTTATGATTTGGGTTATATGGTTATGTTGTGAATCATTAATCGTTATGTTATTATCTATGTTGTAAATCTATGATGTTATTATCTATGTTGTAAAGCTGTGATGTTATTATCTATGTTGTAAATCTATGATGTTATTATCTATGTTGTAAAGCTGTGATGTTATTATCTATGTTGTAAATCTAGGTTAATTGTTGGCTTATGTACAATCAATTCATAATGATGCTTCATATGCTAGTTTGGTTATGTTGTTGGAACTAATTCATATGTTAAATCATATGTAAGTTTTAACTTGACAATTCTATATGCAAGTTTGTATGTTAATTTAGATATGAATCATATGCAAGTTAATGAGAATCACATACCACCTTACATGTTTCATGACATCTATTTTATGTAAGCTTGGATCTAAAGTTTAGGCTAAGACATGTGTGAGTTATATGCTGGTATAAAAAATTCTATATGCTAGTTTACATGTAGATCTTAATTTACATGTTTTAGATGCAAGTTTACACCATAGTTTATGTTGCATAAATCACATATGCAAGTATATATATGTTGGAGTATGAATCATGTAATGTAAGTTTGTAACTATTGCCTATGCAAGTTTACACCTTATGATTAGATCTATGACATCCATAGTTTATGCAAGTTTGTGACTTTGGGCTTATGCAAGTTTTAGATGAAAAACCTTATTCACACATGCAAGTTCACCCCTTATGTTTAGATCTAGTTTTTATTCTATGCATGTTGTGATGTTTTATCTTTATTCCATAAGATAGACTATTCGAGTCTAACGTATATTTCACGTTAAACGAACGAACGTACAACGTGGGGAAATGGGATAATATAAAAAGATTTAATATTGAGAATTGGCATAAAGGCCTTAAAGTTGATGTTAATTGGTATAATTTTATATACCATAAATAGATGGACATAATTAAAGTGTTAATTATGGACATAGTTAAATTTGTAATTGATTAACAATTTGAATAGGGAAATTAATTCAAATTGGGGATAATTAATTATATGTAATAATAAACTGCCTAAGGCACGAGGTTAGACTCGTTTATGGTGTAAGACTGCCCGGACCCGCCCGACAAATCCAGCTGCCACAAATGCCAGTCTAATGTGGGAGGTCTTTGGCATAAATTAAATGCGTAACAATTGTAAACACACGAGGTTAGGCTCGTTTGTGGTGTAAGACTGCCCGGACCCACCCGACAAATCCAGCTGCCACAAATGCCAGTCTAATGTGGGAGGTCTTTACAAGGTTACGGTCTTAATGAATTAAGAAACACTTAACCAGATAAACATGTAGTGGGACATGAGGGGGTTAAGTGGGTGCCTTGGGTGGCATGTGGAATTTAGTGGGTGCCTTGGGTGGCATTTGAAATACGATTAGATGCACTTAACCAAGATTGAAACATGTAAAAAGACATGATTAAGAATGGGGTTAAGTGGGAAAAACCTTAGAGGGGACCAAGCATAGGTGGAAAGCTTGTGTCATGCATGGGGGCCCTTTTCAAACCAGTAACCCATTAAGTATCTTTGTGGGCTCGACCCAAGTCGAGGACGGGACACGCGTACTGGATTTGATTGTAAGAGGTCAAAACGGGTCAACGGTGGCAACGCAAGTCCAACGGGTTCATATGCGTGTGTGGGCCCGAGATGGTAGGTAAGACGTTGCATCGTGTAGATATAAGCCGTGCATTTTTGGTAGTATCGGGTTGCCACTTTGGGGAGTGATACACCCCAATGTGGGGCCAGCACGGGTATCTACGAGTTAGGGAGCCGATCGAATGGGGGTAATGGGTAAACCTAGTGGAGATAGGGGCAGACGACACCTATGGAGGCAGCTAGGGGTACACGAAACGACCATTAGCAGTATTAAGTTCTGTAGGCGGGATCAACCTTTAGAGTGACTAGTGGTGGTGCAGTATTGTAATTATCCTATAGTGATTAGGGGCGCCTTTAACGTTATCTTTGTTCGTCTTATTTCCTTTGTTTGCTCTGTCATACCCATTTGTTCACAGTCATTTCCTTATTTTCCAGCTTATGCCTTAGCCTAGTTATTTTGATAATTATATTGTTAAAGTTATCGCACTCGCCAGACTTTATGTCTGACCCCCTTTTCTTTCCACCTCTTTTCTTCCTTTCCCACCCTCAGGTTTGCAAGGAGGGAATACTACAGCTTATTGCCGATTTCTTTCAGTTGCTTGAAGAGAGTAGATGTATCGCTTGGGACTCTCTCACCTTTATGGCTTTGCTTATGCTCAGTGGGGATTTATGCATTTATGTTATTTAAGTATTTGCTTCTTTATGTACTTTGAAGTTTTTGGAAAAGACTACTGATCCTATTGTAATGGTTTTGGGGACTACTTATGTAAACTCGTTTTGAGTTATGATGTTATGAAATAAGTTTTAACTTTCGCTGTGTTGTTTTATTTATTTATTCTTGTAATTTATCTGTTCTATAACAATAATGCTTCATGGACATTGATGCATTCCCTTTGTGAGTGACATTAATGGACATGGGGTGTTACACGTGGTATCAGAGCTATGGTTACAAGAACAGATAAAAAGTTTTGAAAAGTGTTTTCAAAAACTTGTTTTAAAGAAGCTATTTTCAAGGAGAGTTTACTTTAAAGAGCATAATCCCCGCAAGCCATACATCTCTCTTTCGCTTCCCTTGTTTTGAAACTCTTTCTTTTTCTTTTCAGCATGTCTGGAGCATCTGAGATACCAGAGGGTGTTCATGTACCCGGTTGGTTTCGTCAATATCTCGAGGCTAGGGCCGTTGTCGCGGGTCCGGCCAACGTTCCTCCTCCTCCTCCCCCAGCTCCAGTCATTCTCCGCATGGAGATACTTTCTCCAAGATATGTAAAGACTTTCGTTCGATGGGTGGAAAATCTTTCAGTGGGTTTGAAACGTTCATTGAAGCTAGAAATTGGTTGAAAGAAGTGGAGGATCTATTTGGCATTTTCGATTTGGACGATTGTAAGAAGGTCCAATTGGCTGCTTGGTTGATGAAGGACGAAGCTTCGTTTTGGTGGGAAGTCACTAATGGAGAGCGTCCAGTTGATACATGGTCGGATTTCAAGCGTAGGTTTAAGGCAAAGTTTCTCTCACGGGCTGAAGAGAATTTATGTATGGAAAAAAATTTGGCGTTGAAGCAAGGGAATCTATCAGTGAAAGAATACGTCAACAAGTTCAATCAGTTGGCAAGATTTGGCTTGGACTTGGTGAATACACCCGAAAAGAAGGCCCTGAGATTTGTTAAAGGTTTGAACGAGCCACTACATGGGTTAGCTATGACCCACATCCCTATGGGGGCCACCTTTGAGAGACTGGTTGATATGGCGCTTATGCATGAAGAGGAGAAAGGCGCCAATGCTAATAAGGCACCTGAGAAGAAAGGAGATCAAAAGAAACCAAAACAACAAAACAAGAAGGGCGGGAAGAACAATAATGGCAAAGGAAAGAAGAAGTGCTTTAATTGTGGGACACCAGGCCATATGAGTAAAGACTGTAAGAAAAAGAAGAAGACTGGTTGTTTCCACTGTGGAGAGGCAGGTCATCTGGTTAAGGACTGCCCAAGGAAACATGGACAAGGGAAAAGAACTTCTGGAGGGCAACTTCAGGCTCTCATGGCACCGGGGCAGGCAAGGGAGCAGGTCTAGGCTCTCGCGGTCCCACCGCTGCAAGAACGAGGTAGAAACATTTCCGTTGAGAGTTTAGTTTTTCTGTTTGAACATCCTGTCCGTACTTTTTTCGATTCTGGCGCATCACATTCGTTTATCTCTACATCATTGGTTGAAACACTGCACTTAAATACTAGTCTTATTGTGGATCCCATTGTAGTCTCAAATCCTATTGGTGGGTCGACTCATTTATCCATGGTTTGTAGGGATTTGAGATTGTCTATCTTAGGCGTTGGTTTTGAATGTAATGCTTTTGTGCTTGGTTTCATGGGCTATGGGTTGATCCTAGGGATGGATTGGCTAGCCAGATATGGTGCCATCCTAGATTGTGAACGAAGGGTAGTAAAATTGTTGACTCGTAGTGGAAAGACCCTTGATATTTCTTGTGACCCTAGAGGATCGGTGATGCTTAGTTATCTTGAGTCACTTAACGCATCCAATGATGATTTACATTCTGTTCGAATAGTCCGTGAATATGTTGATGTCTTCGATGAGGGGTCTACCCCCAAAACGTGAGACAGACTTTCGTATTTATCGTGTAGACAATGCCAAACTAGTATCTTTGCCAGTGCGCCACATGGCTCACCGTGAGAGGAGGGAGCTCAATAAGCAAGTAGGGGAGGTTCTTGAGAAGGGGTTCATAAGACGTAGTATATCGGAGTGAGGTGCTCCAGTAGTATTTTCCACGAAGGCGCATGGGTCCCTTAGACTTTGTGTGGACTATAGAGAACTTAATAAGCTTACTAAGAAAAATAGGCACCCACTGCCGAGGATTGACGATCTCTTCGATCAGTTAGTTGGCGCCTCAGTGTTTTCGCAGTTGGACTTAGCCACTGGCTTCCATCAGTTGAGAGTGGTTGAGGATAGCATAGGCAAGACTGCCTTTAGGACTCCGGACGGTTTCTATGAGTGGCTTGTAATGCCCTTTGGTTTGATAAACGCCCCCGCATACTTTGTTGACCTGATGAGTAGGGTGTTTAGGGAGTACCTTAATAAATTCGTGGTGGTCTTTGTGGATGACATCTTGATCTTTTCTAAGAGCGAGGAAGAGCACGCCCTATATCTTAGGGAAGTGTTGGAGACCCTTCGAGCACATAACCTTAAATCTAAATTTTCTAAATGTCACTTTTGGAGGAAGGAAGTGCGATTCTTAGGGCACATGGTTTCCAAAGAAGGGATAGCTGTGGATCCCGCGAAGGTGGTGGCCATCCAAGATTGGAAGGTCCCTAAAAATGCCACCGAGGTAAGGAGTTTCTTGGGGTTGGCCGGCTACTATAGGAAGTTTATCAAGGACTTTGCAAAGATATCAGCCCCATTGACACGCTTGACAAAGAAGAACCTAGTTTTCATATGGGATGTAGATTGTGATGATGCGTTCCAACGTTTAAAGAGAGCTTTGACCACAGCCCCAGTCTTAGTGTTGCCAGATGGGAGTAAGCCATTTACCGTTTATACCGATGCTTGTGGGACAGGACTAGGCGCGGTCTTAATGCAAGAGGGGAGGGTAATAGCCTATGGAGGAAGGCAATTTAGAGTGCATAAGAGAAATTACCCTACACATGACCTAGAGTTGGCCGCTATTGTTTTCGCGCTTAAGTCTTGGCGCCATTATCTTCTTGGCGAGAAATTCAAATTGTTCACTGACCACAAATCGCTAAAATACTTGTTCTCTCAGAAGGACTTGAACTTAAGGCAGCAAAGGTGGATGGAATTCTTAGCATCCTACGATTTCGAGATAGCATATACCCCTGGCAAGGGTAACGTGGTGGCAGATGCCTTAAGTAGGAAAATGTTGTCCTTGAGTCCGTTGTTTGTTGAGCGGCGAAGCTTAGAGTTCATCTCTACGTTTGACTTTAGACCTTCCATTGACTTTGTACCCGGTTTGCTAGCATCCTTAGAGGTCAGACCTACGCTTTTGGGACGGATTGGTGAGGCACAGCGAGATGACCCACAGTTGGTTGAGTTAGTAGAGAAGCTCATAAGGGGGGAGTCATCGAGCCATCTCAGTAGGTATACCCTAGATGATAAGGGTTGGTTACATAGGGACGGTAGACTTTGTGTACCACGAGACAAGAACTTGAGGAAGACCATTCTTGATGATGCACATCGTTCGAAGATGACCATTCATCCCGGAGGGGACAAGATGTACATGGACATGAGACGAGTTTACTTTTGGGCCGGTATGAAGAAGGATGTGGCCGAGTTTGTCGCTAGATGCTTGGTGTGCCAACAAGTAAAAGCAGAGCAAAAGAAGCCCGGTGGGTTGCTTCACCCATTGGAGATCCCATAATGGAAGTGGGAGAGTGTCTCGACGGACTTTGTTGACGAGTTACCGAGATCGAGGAAGGGTAATAAAGGGATTTGGGTCGTGGTAGACAGACTTACTAAGAGCGCCCATTTCATTCCCGTGAAGAGTAAGAGGACTGCTCCATGGTCAGCCTCCGTATACATTCGAGAGATAGTTCGTTTGCACGGTGTTCCTTCTAGCATAGTGAGCGATCGCGATCCTACCTTTACTAGCGAGTTTTGGAAGAGCTTGCAAGAGGCGGTAGTGACTCAGTTATGTTTGAGCACCACATATCATCCTCAGACAGACAGCCAGACCGAGAGGGTAAATCGTATTCTAGAGGACCTTTTGAGGCTATGTGTTTTAGATTTCGGAGGTATATGGGAGGAGCATCTTCCCTTGGTGGAGTTCGCGTATAATAATAGCTTTCAATCTAGCATTGGCATGGCACCTTTCGAGGCTCTTTATGGAAGGCCTTGTCGTTCACCTACATGTTGGTGGGAATCTACGGATAAGATCTTACTTGGGCCCGATATGATTAGAGAGACTTCGGAAAAGATCGATTTGATTCGAAGGAGGATGAAGACGGCACAAGATAGGCAGAAATCTTATGCGGACAAGAGGAGGACAGATCTTGAGTTTGATATTGGGGACATGGTATTTATCAAGGTGTCTCCATTATGGAATGTTGTTCGTTTTGGGTCCGTTGGGAAGTTAGCACCAAGGTTCGTAGGGCCGTTTCCTATTAAGGAGAGGATTGGACAGATGGCGTATAGAGTGGAGTTACCCGAGAGACTTAGTGGTGTACACGACGTATTCCATGCATTACATTTGAGGAAGTGCTTGCACGAGACCGCGGAAGTGGTAGAGCCGAGATTGCTTAGAGAGGTGGAGATAGAGCGTGATGCGACGATTCGACGAGCTCCTACATGCATTCTTGGGTCGGAGATTAAGAAGTTGAGGAATCGAGAGGTCAAGATAGTCAAAGTGCAATGGGGAGATAATGAGAGCGACGCTACTTGGGAGACGGAAGAGAAGATGCGTTCATTGTACCCTTTTCTTTTCGAGGGTATGTCTTTTAATTTCTCCTTTATCGCTTAGCCTGTACTTGTTCTATCTTTGGTATGTCCTCTCGCTAGTATCTTTGACCTTTAGATAAGGTAGTCCTATGGTTGAAACATGTGTTTGAGACATGTTATGTATGGTGGATGCATGTGGACGCAAGTGTTTGCTAGTGGTTGCTCGTGGATGCATATACACACACTTTAGGCACTAGATCGGCTCAGTCACTTTCATATTGCATATTGCATATAAATGGATGTATTTAGCAAGATGAATGTACATTGAATGTGTGTATCATATGGATGTTGCATTTAAATGAATGATTGTGCACACATATAGTAATGATATGTATAGGATTCTTTGCATACATGATGGATACATGGCACTATCATTATTTGCATTTAGGAGGTCAACTGAATCAGTGGACCGCCTGATTTTGCATTAGTATAATAACATATACACACACTATGCATATGTACATGAAAAGCATTAGAAATCTTGTAAGGACCATGGTTGCTAGTGGTTGAGTAGATGGATGATTGGATGGTAGGATACGTTCTTCTTGACTTAGAGATTTCGAGGACGAAATCCTTTAGGTAGGGGAGAATGTAACACCCCGTATTTCTGTTAACACTAAAGTAACGAATTAAAGAATATTTAATTTTAAATGTGAGAATTAAGGGAAACGGGTTATTCCATTGTGTTCGTCTCGGAATTCTGGTTGAGATAGAGTCCGAGTTTCCGTGAATTGGACTTCGTATGAAGAAGTTATGGCGATCAGAAGTTTCAAAAAAAATCAAACAGGTTTCAAAAATTCAAATTCAGATTCAGATTGGGCTAGGCGGGAAATTTCCTGCCAAGGGCCAGGTCGACCAGGGGGTCGACCTACCTATACAGGTCGACCAGGGGGTCGACCTGCCCCCCCCGGGGCAGACTTGTTTGGTGACGATTTTCTAACTCTTGGCTGAGTCATTAGGGCTGTCTTGTCACCCTATCTTGACTGAATGGCTATGGTTTATTGTAACACCCCACGTCCATTAATGTCACTCACAAAGGGAATGCATTAACTTCCATGGAGGTTTTAAGTGAATATAGAACAGAAAAATTACAACAAGACAGATAATAAGTAGTACTTGGAAATCTAAAACTTCATTTTATTGCAGCGGAAATTAAACATGTTTGTTACATCATAAAAACCATAAATCAGAGTCAAGTACAATATCCATCTTGATAAAACAAAATACATAACCCCATTACATAATAGCCATTAAAGAAGATAATAAGATGGACTTTACTTCGACGGTCCATGCTTTCCAAAAGAGAGATAAAGTAATCCAATCAAACTCCACTAGAGCTGGGTCCAACCTGAGGACCTGGAGGGGGAAAAAGGATAGAAATAGAGGGGGTCAGACATAAAGTCTGGTGAGTATGATAATTCTAACAATACTATTATCAAAATAATTAGACTAAGGCATGAGCTGGAAGACAAGGAAATGTCTATGAACTATAGGGTATGGAAGAGCAGATAAAGATAACGTTAAAGGCACACCTAATTACTAACGAATAATTACTACACTGCACCGCACCAGTCACCCTAAAGGTTGATCCCACTTGCTTCACACAGAAACTATATAAATAGCCTTGCGTACCCCTAGCAGACTACATAGGTGCCGTCTGCCCCTATCTCCACTAGGTGTACCCCACTACCCACTTTCGATCGGCTCCCTACTCGTAGATACCCGTGCTGGCCCCACAGTGGGGTGTATCACTCCCCTAAAATGGCAACCCGATACAACTTGAGAATGCACGGCTTATACCTACACGATGCAACAACGTCTTACCTACCAGCCCGGGTCCACACACGCATATGAAACCCGTTGGACTTGCGTTGCCACCGCTACCCCGTTTTGGCCTCTTATAGTCAAGCCCAGTATGCGTGTCCCGTCCTCGACTTGGGTCGAGCCCACAAAGATACGTTTGGGTTACTGGTTGAAATGGCCCCCCACAAGCTACCCACCTAAGCTTGTCACCACTAGTATATCCCACTTAACCCTCTTAGTCATGTTCATTTACATGTGTGTTTGGTTAAGTCTTACTAATCGTATTTCACATGCCACTAAGGGCACCCACTAGATTCCTCATGCCACCCAAGGCACCTACTTAACCCCCATGTCTCACCTTACATGTTTATCTGGTTAAGTATTTCTTAATTCATTCAGGCCATAACCTCATAAAGACCTCTCACATTAGACTGGCATTTATGGCAGTTGGATTTGCCGGGCGGGTCCGGGCAGTCTTACACCATAAAAGAGTCTAACCTCGTGTCTTTACAACTGTTATGCTTAAATTTGGACCTAGGACCTCTCACATTGGGCTGACATTTGTGACCACTGGATTTGCCGGGCGGGTCCGGGCAGGTTTACGTCACAAACGAGTCCAACCTCGTGTCCTAAGCATTGATTATCACTTATAATCTTTTACCCCAGTTTTAATAATTCCCTATTCAAATTATTAATTACTTCCAATTTTAATGATGTCCATAATTGACTCAATTATGGCCATCCATTCATGGCATGCAAAATCATATCAATTATACCCCAACTTCTTATTATTGAATCCTTAATATTACCCCTACCCCACGTTATACGTTCGCTTATTCAACGCAGAACATACGTTAGACTCGAATAGTCTAACTCATAGCACAAAGATAAATTATCACAACATATAGACAAATAAAATAATCCAATCATAATAGGGGTGAAACTTGCATAAACTACACATGTTAAGGATCTAAAGGTGTCAACTTGTTAAATGTCACAATTTACATGATATGGTCATAACCCAAATTTATGTATAAACTTGCATATGGGGTTTTATGCAACATAATGATGGTGTGAACTAGCATCTAACACATAGAATTCACATATGTCATAGCATAATTCTAGATGTCATAATTCTAGATCTAAATATATATCATGGCATATGTTCACAATCTTTACTAGTCAATCTAAACTTGCATACATGATTTGTCCTCAACATAGCCCAAATAATATCAACATTATGACTTGATTAATATGAACTAATTAGCATAGATAATAACATCATGACTTTATGACATGTATGATTTATCACAATTTAGCATAGAAAATTACAACCTATACAATATCATCATGGCATGATTTACAACATATAGGATATCATCATCACATAACATAGGATTTACAACATACATGATAGCATAAGGTTTACAACAACATATATGACAATCCACATCATTTACTTATAATCCATTCATAACTTAATCTAATTAGTTTAATAATAATCTTGTTAAGATCATCATACTCACAATTAGAAGAGAAAGAGAGTCTTGATTTGCTTTAGAGTTGAGTAGAATTAGGGTTTTCTTCCTTCTTAGTTGGCGGCGGCTACACTGAGTTCCATGGTGGCGGTATGACGGTGGCTATTCTATTTTTCATGTGAATTAGAGTGAGAGACTACCTAGGTATTTATAGAGTTTAGGGTTTATTTAGACCGTCAGATCAATTCAGAACTAAACTGAACCGTTTAATTTGCCAACTCAGCCCTAAAGACACATCAGCCAAACCCTAGCCGCCTGGACAAGTCGACACCCAGGTCGACTGCCCAGTCGACCGGGGGGGGGGGGGGGTGTCGACTGCCCAGTCGACTCCCCAGTCGAGCTGGGGTGCTGGGCGGGAATTTTCCCGCCTAGCCAGTTTGACTCCGAATTTTGAATTTTAAATTTTCTGAAATCTGTTTTGAATTTTCTGAAACTTCCGATGGCCATAACTTCTTCATACGAAGTCCAATTCACGCAAACTCAGACTCTATTCCAACCAGAATTCCGAGACGAACACAATGGCGCAACCCGTTTCCCACAATTCTCACGTCTGAGATTAATTATTCTTTAATTTGCGAATATTAATATTAACAGAATTACGAGGTGTTACATTCTCCCCTCCTTAAAGGATTTCGACCCCGAAATCTTCAAGTCAAGAAGAATGTATATCCTAACATCCAATCATCCATCTACTCAACCATCAAACACAGGCATCTATTGTCCTTAAAGACTTCTAATGCTTTCATGTTTAAATGCACAGTGTGTGTATATGTCCATATCTAATGCAAAATCAGGCGGTCCACTGATTCAGTTGACCTCCTTAATGCAAATCATGATAGTGCCATGCGTCCATTATGTATGCGAAAGAACCCTATCGATACATATTATTTCTACATGCGTGCACAACCATTCACCAAAATGCGGTATCCATATGATAGCACAACCATTATACATCCATTTTACTAAATACAACCATTTATATGCAATATGCAGTATGAAGTGACTGAGCCGATCTAGTGCCTAATAGTGTGTGTATATGCGTCCACGAGCAACCACTAGCAAACACTTGCATCCACTTGGCATCCATCATACATAACATGTCTCAAACACATGTTTCAACCATAGGATTATCCTAGCCAAAGGTCAAGAATACTAGCGAGAGGATAATCTAAAGGTAAGATAAGTACAAGATAAGCGATAAAGGGGAAATTAAAGGACATACCCTAAAAAAGAAAAGGGTACAACGAACGAATCTTCTCTTCCGTCTCCCAAGTAGCGTTGCTCTCATCCTCTCCCCATTGTACTTTGACTAGTCTGACCTCTCGATTCCTCAGCTTCTTGATCTCCGACCCAAGAATGCGCGTAGGAGCTCGTCGAATTGTTGCATCACGCTCGATCTCCACCTCTCTAAGCAAGCTCGGCTCTACCACTTCCGCGGTCTCGTGCAAGCACTTCCTCAAATGTGACACATGGAATATGTCGTGTACACCACTAAGTCTCTCAGACAGCTCCACTCTATACGCCATCTGCCCAATCCTTTCCTTAATAGGAAACGGCCCTACGAACCTTGGTGCTAACTTCCCAACGGACCCAAAGCGAACAACGTTCCGTAATGGAGACACTTTGATAAATACCATGTCCCCAACTTCAAACTCAAGATCTAACCTCCTGTTGTCCGCATAAGATTTCTGTCTATCTTGCGCCGTCTTCATCCTTCTTCGAATCAAGTCAATCTTCTCTGAAGTCTCTCTAATCATATCAGGCCCAAGCAAGATCTTATCTGTAGCTTCCCACCAACATGTAGGCGAACGACACGGCCGTCCGTAAAGAGCTTCGAAAGGTGCCATGCCAATGCTGGACTGAAAGCTATTATTATATGCGAACTCTACCAATGGAAGATGCTCTTCCCATGTACCCCCAAAGTTTAGGATACATAGCCTCAAAAGATCCTCTAGAATGCGATTCACCCTCTCGGTCTGGCTGTCCGTCTGAGGATGATATGCGGTGCTCAAACATAACTGAGTCCCTACCGCTTCTTGTAAACTCTTCCAAAATTCGCTAGTGAAAATAGGATCGCGGTCACTCACTATGCTAGAAGGAACACCGTGCAAACGAACTATTTCTCGAACGTATACGGAGGCTAACCATGGAGCAGTCCTCTTACTCTTCACAGGAATGAAATGGGCGCTTTTAGTAAGTCTATCTACTATAACCCAAATCCCCGTATTACCCTTCCTTGATCTTGGTAATCCATCCACAAAGTCCATCGAGACGCTTTCCCATTTCCATAGTGGTACCTCCAATGGGTGAAGCAACCCACCGGGTTTCTTTTGCTCCGCTTTTACTTGTTGGCACACCAAGCATCTAGCGACATACTCGGCCACATCCCTCTTCATACCGGCCCAAAAGTAAACTCGCTTCATGTCTTTATACATCTTGTCCCCGCCGGGATGAATGGTCATCTTCGAACGATGTGCTTCGTCAAGAATAGCCTTCCTTAAACCTTCGTCTCGAGGTACACAAAGTCTACTATCCCTACGTAACCAACCCTTATCATCTAGGTTATACCTACGGAGATGGCTTGATGACTGCCCTCTTTTGAGCTTTTCTACTAACTCAACCAACTGTGGGTCGTCTCGTTGTGCCTCGCCAATCCGTCCCAAAAGCGTAGGTCTGACCTCCAAGGATGCTAGCAAACCGGGTACAAAGTCAACGGAAGGTGTAAAGTCAAACATCGAAATGAATTCTAAGTTTCGCCGCTCAACAAACAAAGGACTTAAGGATAATCTTTTTCTACTTAAGGCATCTGCCACTAAGTTACCCTTGCCAGGGGTATATGCTATCTCGAAGTCGTAGGATGCTAAGAACTCCATCCACCTTTGCTGCCTTAAGTTCAAGTCCTTCTGAGAGAATAAGTATTTTAAAGATTTGTGGTCAGTGAATAATTCAAATTTCTCGCCAAGAAGATAATGGCGCCAAGACTTAAGCGCGAAAACAATAGCGGCCAACTCTAGGTCATGTGTAGGGTAATTTTTCTCATGCGCTCTCAACTTCCTTCCACCATAGGATATTACCCTTCCCTCTTGCATTAGGACTGCGCCTAGTCCTGTCCCACAAGCATCGGTATAAACAGTAAATGGCTTACTCCCGTCTGGCAGCACTAAGACTGGGGCTGAAGTCAAAGCTCTCTTCAAACGTTGGAACGCGTCATCACAATCTACGTCCCATGTGAAAACTAGGTTCTTCTTTGTCAAACGCATTAATGGAGCTGATATCTTTGCGAAGTCTTTGATAAACTTCCTATAGTAGCCAGCCAACCCCAAGAAACTTCTCACTTCGGTAGCATTTTTAGGGACCTTCCAATCTTGGATGGCCACCACCTTCGCGGGATCCACAGCTATCCCTTCCTTGGAAATCATGTGCCTTAAGAATCGTACTTCCTTCCTATAGAAGTGACACTTAGAAAATTTAGCTTTAAGATTATGCGCTCGTAGGGTCTCCAACACTTCCCTAAGATGTAGGGCATGCTCTTCTTCATCCTTAGAAAAGATCAAGATGTCGTCTACAAAGACTACCATGAATTTATTAAGGGACTCCCTAAATACCCTACTCATCAAATCAACAAAGTATGCGGGGGCGTTTGTCAAACCGAAGGGCATCACTAGCCATTCATAGAAACCGTCCGGAGTCCTAAAGGCAATCTTGTCAATGCTATCCTCAGCCACTCTCAACTGATGGAAACCAGTGGCTAAGTCCAACTGCGAAAACACTGAGGCGCCAACTAACTGATCGAAGAGATCGTCAATCCTCGGCAGTGGGTGTCTGTTTTTCTTAGTAAGCTTATTAAGTTCTCTATAGTCCAAACAAAGTCTAAGGGACCCATCCGCCTTCGTGGCAAGTACTACTGGAGCACCCCACTCCGATATACTACGTCTTATGAACCCCTTCTCAAGCAACTCCTTCACTTGCTTATTGAGTTCCCTCCTTTCACGTGGAGCCATGTGGCGTACTGGTAAAGATACTGGTTTTGCATTATCCACAAGATATATTCGAAAATCTATCTCCCGCTTCGGAGGCAAGCCCTTCACCTCCTCAAACACATCCGAGTATTCTCGGACCACTCTAACAGATCGTAGATTCTCCACAGACGCGTCAAGCGATTCTAAATAACTTAGCATAACAGAATTTATGGGATTACAAAAGATTTCGAGAGTGTTTCCAAGGCGAGTCATGAGCCTAACTACTCTCCTTTCACAATCAAGAACGGCCCCATTTCTGGATAACCAATCCATTCCTAAAATTAGCCCATAGCCCGTGAAGCCCAAAACATAAGCATCACATCTAAACTCAACGCTAAGTATAGAAATTTTCAAATCCAAACACATCATGGACAAATAAGCTGAGCCCCCAATTGGATTCGAAACAACTAAGGGATCCTCTACTAAACTGGTGTTTAAGTGCAGTGATTCAACTAATGATGTAGAGATAAACGAATGCGATGCGCCCGAATCAAATAAGGTACGGACAGGGTGATCAAACAGAAAAACTAAGCTTTCAACAGAAATGGTTCTACCTCGTTCTTGCAGCGGTGGGACCGCGAGAGCCTGAACTTGTCCCCTTGCCTGCCCTGGTGCCATAAGAGCTTGCACCTGTCCTCCCGAGGTAGCTCCTGCCCTCTGCCCCTTCTTTGGGCAGTCCTTCACTAGATGTCCCGCTTCACCACAGTGAAAACAGCCAGTCTTCTTTTTCTTCCGGCAATCCTTGCTAAGATGGCCTGGTGTCCCACAGTTAAAGCATTTCTTCTTTCCCTTGCCATTATTGTCTTTACCACCCTTCTTGTTTTGCTATTGTGGTTTCTTCTGATCCCCTTTCTTCTCGGGTGCCTTATTAGCATTAGCGCCTTTCTCCTCGTGCATGAGTGCCATGTCTACTAGCTTCTCAAAGGTGGCCCCCATAGGGATGTGGGTCATAGCCAACCCTTGCAACGGTTCATTCAATCCATTAACGAACCTCAGAGCCTTCTTCTCCGGCGTGTTCACTAAGTCCAAGCCAAACCTTGCTAACTGATTAAATTTGTTGACATATTCTTTCACTGATGAGCTTCCTTGCTTTAATGTCAAGAACATTTCCATATATAGATTCTCTTCTGCCCTTGAGAGAAACTTCGCCTCAAACCTACGTCTGAAATCCGCCCAAGAATCAACAGGACGCTCCCCATTAGTGACCTCCCACCAAAACGAGGCTTCTCCCTTCATTAACCAAGCTGCTAATTTGACTTTCCTCCCTTCTTCTACTTCAAAGATTTCTAGCAATTCTTCCACCTCCCTAAGCCAATCTCTAGCTTCCACAAACATTTCTGACCCTTGAAAAGGTTTTCCACCCATAGCCTTAAATTCCTTGCACGTCTTTGCAAAAGTATCAACGCGAGGAGGAGGAGGAGCGGGTGCAACTGGTGGTGGAGGAACATTGGCTGGACCTGCAGCGGCCCTAGCCTCTAATAACCTCCTATACCATCCTGGTATCGTTACACCATCCGGAAGGTTAAGATCATCAGCCATGCTGAAACGAAAAAGGAAAGATTCAAAATGGAGAATTTGAAAGATAAAGATATATGGCTATTGGGGATTATGTTTTTCTTAAAAACTTTCCTCTTTAAATTACTCATTAAGACATGTTTTTGAAAACACTTCTTCCAAAAATACTTTAGAAAAATAGTTTTTCTAAAAAATTCATCTGTTCTGGCAACCTTAAGCTCTGATACCACGTGTAACACCCCACGTCCATTAATATCACTCACAAAGGGAATGCATTAACTTCCATGGAGATTTTAAGTGAATATAGAACAGAAAAATTACAACAAGACAGATAATAAGTAGTACTTGGAAATCTAAAACTTCATTTTATTGCAGCGGAAATTAAACATGTTTGTTACATCATAAAAACCATAAATCAGAGTCAAGTACAATATCCATCTTGATAAAACAAAATACATAACCCCATTACATAATAGCCATTAAAGAAGATAACAAGCTGGACTTTACTTCGACGGTCCAAGCTTTCCAAAAGAGAGATAAAGCAATCCAATCAAACTCCACTAGAGCTGGGTCCAACCTGAGGACCTGGAGGGAAAAAAAGGATAGAAATAGAGGGGGGCAGACATAAAGTCTGGCTAGTATGATAATTCTAACAATACTATTATCAAAATAATTAGACTAAGGCATGAGCTGGATGATAAGGAAATGTCTATGAACTATTGGGTATGGAAGAGCAGATAAAGATAACGTTAAAGGTAACGTTAAAGATAACGTTAAAGGTAACGTTAAAGATAACGTTAAAGGCACACCTAATTACTAACGAATAATTACTACACTGCACCGCACCAGTCACCCTAAAGGTTGATCCCACTTGCTTCACACAGAAACTATATAAATAGCCTTGCGTACCCCTAGCTGACTACATAGGTGCCATCTGCCCCTATCTCCACTAGGTGTACCCCACTACCCACTTTCGATCGGCTCCCTACTCGTAGATACCCGTGCTGGCCCCACAGTGGGGTGTATCACTCCCCTAAAGTGGCAACCCGATACAACTTGAGAATGCACGGCTTATACCTACACGATGCAACAACGTCTTACCTACCAGCCCGGGTCCACACACGCATATGAAACCCGTTGGACTTGCGTTGCCACCACTACCCCGTTTTGGCCTCTTATAGTCAAGCCCAGTATGCGTGTCCCGTCCTCGACTTGGGTCGAGCCCACAAAGATACGTTTGGGTTACTGGTTGAAATGGGCCCCCACAAGCTACCCACCTAAGCTTGTCACCACTAGTATATCCCATTAACCCTCTTAGTCATGTTCATTTACATGTGTGTTTGGTTAAGTCTTACTAATCGTATTTCACATGCCACTAAGGGCACCCACTAGATTCCTCATGCCACCCAAGGCACCAACTTAACCCCCATGTCCCACCTTACATGTTTATCTGGTTAAGTATTTCTTAATTCATTCAGGCCATAACCTCATAAAGACCTCTCACATTAGACTGGCATTTATGGCAGCTGGATTTGCCGGGCGGGTCCGGGCAGTCTTACACCATAAAAGAGTCTAACCTCGTGTCTTTACAACTGTTATGCTTAAATTTGGACCTAGGACCTCTCACATTGGGCTGACATTTGTGACCACTGGATTTGCCGGGCGGGTCCGGGCAGGTTTACGTCACAAATGAGTCCAACCTCGTGTCCTAAGCATTGATTATCACTTATAATCTTTTACCCCATTTTAATAATTCCCTATTCAAATTATTAATTACTTCCAATTTTATTGATGTCCATAATTGACTCAATTATGGCCATCCATTCATGGCATGCAAAATCATATCAATTGCACCCCCAACTTCTTATTATTGAATCCTTAATATTACCCATACCCCACGTTATACGTTCGCTTATTCAACGCAGAACATACGTTAGACTCAAATAGTCTAACTCACAGCACAAAGATAAATTATCACAACATATAGACAAATAAAACAATCCAATCTTAATAGGGGTGAAACTTGCATAAACTACACATGTTAAGGATCTAAAGGTGTCAACTTGTTAAATGTCACAATTTACATGATATGGTCATAACCCAAATTTATGTATAAACTTGCATATGGGGTTTTATGCAACATAATGATGGTGTGAACTAGCATCTAACACATAGAATTCACATATGTCATAGCATAATTCTAGATGTCATAATTCTAGATCTAAATATATATCATGGCATATGTTCACAATCTTTACTAGTCAATCTAAACTTGCATACATGATTTGTCCTCAACATAGCCCAAATAATATCAACATTATGACTTGATTAATATGAACTAATTAGCATAGATAATAACATCATGACTTTATGACATGTATGATTTATCACTATTTAGCATAGAAAATTACAACCTATACAATATCATCATGGCATGATTTACAACATATAGGATATCATCATCACATAACATAGGATTTACAACATACATGATAACATAAGGTTTACAACAACATATATGACAATCCACATCATTTACTTATAATCCATTCATAACTTAATCTAATTAGTTTAATAATAATCTTGTTAAGATCATCATACTCACAATTAGAAGAGAAAGAGAGTCTTGATTTGCTTTAGAGTTGAGTAGAATTAGGGTTTTCTTCCTTCTTAGTTGGCGGCGGCTACACTGAGTTCCATGGCGGCGGTATGACGGTGGCTATTCTATTTTTCATGTGAATTAGAGTGAGAGACTACCTAGGTATTTATAGAGTTTAGGGTTTATTTAGACCGTCAGATCAACTCAGAACTAAACTGAACCGTTTAATTTGCCAACTCAGCCCTAAAGACACATCAGCCAAACCCTAGCCGCCTGGACAGGTTGACACCCAGGTCGACTGCCCAGTCGACCTTGGGGGGGGGGTGTCGACTGCCCAGTCGACCTGGGGTGCTGGGCGGGAATTTTCCCGCCTAGCCAGTTTGACTCCGAATTTTGAATTTTAAATTTTCTGAAATCTGTTTTGAATTTTCTGAAACTTTCGATGGCCATAACTTCTTCATACGAAGTCCAATTCACACAAACTCGGACTCTATTCCAACCAGAATTCCAAGACGAAGACAATGGTGCAACCCGTTTCCCACAATTCTCACGTCTGAGATTAATTATTCTTTAATTTGTGAATATTAATATTAATAGAATTACGGGGTGTTACATTTATTCTAGGTTGATCGGATGGCCTAAATTAATCCTAAACTCTATATAAACACATGTAGACTCAAACCCTAAAATCAAATAAAAATTTAGAACTATGGTCGCCATGCTGTCACCTTGCAACCTAGAGTAGCCGCCACCATTTAGGAGGAAGAAAAGCTAATCAACTCAATTCTATTCAACTCAAATCTAAACAACAACGAATTTGTCTTCTTCAAAGGAGAGCTAAATCAATTTCAGAACTCAGATTTCAGAACTCAAGACCTTCTTTGAGTAGTGAGTTCGATTTCTTTAATAAGATAATTAACAATTTAATTAGTTAAGTTATGATTTGGGTTATATGGTTATGTTGTGAATCATTGACCATTATGTTATTATCTATGTTGTAAATCTATGATGTTATTATCTATGTTGTAAAGCTGTGATGTTATTATCTATGTTGTAAATCTATGTTAATTATTGGCTTATGTACAATCAATTCATAATGATGCTTCATATGCTAGTTTGGTTATGTTGTTGGAACTAATTAATATGTTAAATCATATGTAAGTTTAACTTGATAATTCTATATGCAAGTTTGGATGTTAATTTAGATATGAATCATATGCAAGTTAATGAGAATCACATACCACCTTACATGTTTCATGACATCTATTTTATGTAAGCTTGGATCTAAAGTTTAGGCTAAGACATGTGTGAGTTATATGCTAGTATACAAAATTCTATATGCTAGTTTACATGTAGATCTTAATTTACATGTTTTAGATGCAAGTTTACACCATAGTTTATGTTGCATAAATCACATATGCAAGTATATATATGTTGGAGTATGAATCATGTAATGTAAGTTTGTAACTATTGCCTATGCAAGTTTACACCTTATGATTAGATCTATGACATCCATAGTTTATGCAAGTTTGTGACTTTAGGCTTATGCAAGTTTTAGATGAAAAACCTTATTCACACATGCAAGTTCACCCCTTTTGTTTAGATCTAGTTTTTATTCTATGCATGCTGTGATGTTTTCTCTTTATTCCATAAGTTAGACTATTCGAGTCTAACGTATATTTCACGTTAAACGAACGAACGTACAATGTGGGGAAATGGGATACTATTAAAAGATTTAATATTGAGAATTGGCATAAAGGCCTTAAATGTGATGTTAATTGGTATAATTTTATATACCATAAATAGATGGACATAATTAAAGTGTTAATTATGGACATAGTTGAATTTGTATTGGGGATAATTAATTATGTGTAATAATAAACTGCCTAAGACACGAGGTTAGACTCGTTTGTGGTGTAAGACTGCCCGGACCCGCCCGGTAAATCCAGCTGCCACAAATGCCAGTCTAATGTGGGAGGTCTTAGGCATAAATTAAATGCGTAACAGTTGTAAAGACACGAGGTTAGGCTCGTTTGTGGTGTAAGACTGCCCGGACCTGCCCGACAAATCCAGCTGCCACAAATGTCAGTCTAATGTGGGAGGTCTTTAAAAGGTTACGGTCTTAATGAATTAAGAAACACTTAACCAGATAAACATGTAGTGGGACATGAGGGGGTTAAGTGAGTGCCTTAGGTGGCATGTGGAATTTAGTGGGTGCCTTGGGTGGCATTTGAAATACGATTAGATGCACTTAACCAAGATTGAAACATGTAAAAAGACATGATTAAGAATGGGGTTAAGTGGGAAAAACCTTAAAGGGGACCAAGCATAGGTGGAAAGCTTGTGTCATGCTTGGGGGGCCCTTTTCAAACCAGTAACCCATTAAGTATCTTTGTGTGCTCGACCCAAGTCGAGGACGGGACACGCGTACTGGATTTGATTGTAATAGGTCAAAACGGGTCAGCGGGGGCAACGCAAGTCCAACGGGTTCATATGCGTGTGTGGGCCCGGGCTGGTAGGTAAGACGTTGTTGCATCGTGTAGATATAAGCCGTGCATTTTTGGTAGTATCGGGTTGCCACTTTGGGAGTGATACACCCCACTGTTGGGCCAGCACGGGTATCTACGAGTTAGGGAGCCGATCGAATGGGGGTAGTGGGTACACCTAGTGGAGATAGGGGTAGACGGCACCTATGGCGGTAGCTAGGGGTACATGAAACTACCATTAGCAGTATTAAGTTCTGTAGGCGGGATCAACCTTTAGAGTGACTAGTGGTGGTGCAGTATAGTAATTATCCTATAGTGATTAGGGGCGCCTTTAACGTTATCTATGTTCGTCTTATTTCCTTTGTTTGCTCTGTCATACCCATTTGTTTACAGTCATTTCCTTATTTTCCAGCTTATGCCTTAGCCTAGTTATTTTGATAATTATATTGTTAAAGTTATCGCACTCGCCAGACTTTATGTCTGACCCCCTTTTCTTTCCACCTCTTTTCTTCCTTTCCCCCCTCCGGTTTGCAAGGAGGGAATACTACAACTTAGTGCCGATTTCTTTCAGTTGCTTGAAGAGAGTAGATTTATCGCTTGGGACTCTCTAACCTTTATGGCTTTGCTTATGCTCAGTGGGAATTTATGCATTTATGTTATTTAAGTATTTGCTTCTTTATGTACTTTGAAGTTTTTGGAAAAGACTACTGATCCTGTTGTAATGGTTTTGGAGACTACTTATGTAAACTCGTTTTGAGTTATGATGTTATGAATTAAGTTTTAACTTCCGCTGTGTTGTTTTATTTATTTATTCTTGTAATTTATCTGTTCTATAACAATAACGCTTCATGGACATTGGTGCATTCCCTTTGTGAGTGACATTAATGGACATGGGGTGTTACAATATCTGAACTAACGAGTTTTGTCAACCTATCTGCCTTTTGATTTTCCTCTCTGGGAATGTGGGGGATGCTATATCGGTCGAAGTCATGCAACAATTTATTGGCCTGCTTAAGATAGGCGGAAAGTCAAGCTCCTTTGGTTTGATATTCTTTTCGAACCTGAAGTACAATAAGTTGTGAATCACATAAAATTTCAAGCGATGTCATTCTTAAGTCCCTCACAAGTTTGAGCCCGACAATTACGACTTCATACTCAGAGTCATTGTTTGATTCCAAAAAGTATAGTCTCGGGGCATAATAGATCGACCGTCCCTCAGGAGACAACAACACTATGCCGTCGGTCATTACGAGCTCCATCCGTGTATAGTTTCTAGGTATTTGATCTTGACTCTGTATCTGGGGGTTTGGTACTATCTTCTAAGTTTTCATCCACTGTATTTGTAAATTCGGCTATGAAATCGTTCGGTGCTTTCCCCCGGATGGATTTTCGTGGAGAAAAAGTCAGGTTGAACTGACTTAACTCAATGTTCCATTTAAGTAATTTTCTGCTTGCCTTGGGTCGCTGCAGAACTTGCCGAAGAGGTTGGTCGGTGAATATTTTAATAGGGTAAGCCTGGAAGTAGTGCTGAAGCTTTCGCGACACACTCAACGAACTATAGGCAAGATTCTCAATCTTCGGATAGTTGCGTTCATCCCTTTGCAATTTCTTGCTCACATAATAAACTGGTCGTTGTACTCGATCTTCTTTACAGATTAGGACCGAGCTGATTGCATGTGCGGATACTGCCAAATATATGAATAGATCTTTATGGTCGGTAGGCTTGGACATGATGGGAGGTTTCTTCAAGTAGTCGAGCAAATTTTGGAAGGCTTCGACATAGTCACGTGTCTAAGCAAAGTTCCGTTTTCCTTCTTTGATCAATTCAAAGAAGGGTAGGCACTTATCGGTCGCCTTGGATATGAATCGACTCATTGCTGCAACCTTGCCCGCCAAATTCTGTACGTCTTTGATTCTCTTAGGTTCCTGAATTCTTTTAAGGCCAAAATCTGATCGGGATTGATTTCAATCCCTCGAGAGCTGACTATGAAACCCAATACTTACCCGATGCTACTCCAAAAGAACACTTCAAAGGATTTAATTTCATTCCATACCTCCGAAGAATGTTAAACATCTCTGACAAGTCTTTAACGTGGTCGGATGATTGCCTCGATTTTACCACCATATCTCTCACGTACACCTCCATTGTTTTTCCTATCTGATCGTGAAACATTCGGTTGACCAAACACTGATATGTGGCTCCACCATTCTTTAAGCCGAACGACATAACTACATAACAGTATAACCCGAGATATGTTATAAAGCTAGTATGCTCTTGGTCTGGGACGTGCATGGAAATCTGATTGTATCCCGAGTAACCATCCATAAATGAAAGAAGTTCATGACTATTTAAACCAAAATTGGTCTACAACACCAAAGGTGTTATGGGAACACTTCACCAAATGGTTAGAATTAGAAAACGGAGCAGCAAAAAATAAAAGCAAGTAAAAAAACACAAGAATTTTATAGTGGTTCGATTTAGAATAAATCTATGTCCATTTTTGGAAGCGATTTCATTATCATACGTGATATTACAAAGTACATTTCTCTCCCATTTTTGTTCATTATCTCTTTTTATAGTGATTTTATTCACTTTATTCTCTTTTAGCTTTAGATCTCACTTGAATTCGTGGAGGAATGGATTAGATCTTGCGAACTGTGATAGTTATCTTGTAGATCTTCAATCACTTAGGCTTTTGGATGATCTTCCTTGATTCCATAATGAAATTTGTGTTAGATCCGAGCTTTAGAGAAGGTTAATGGCGGTTGGAGATCACTTGAATCGAGTTAGAGTGATTTCTCATAGAATATGGAGGAGATTTTATCCATTTATTGTTGCATGAAGGTAGATTGAGTTAGAGAAGCCATTAATGGAGTTTGGAGTGTTTGAGAGTGGCGGAGAAATGGTTTGGACAGCCCTTCGGGGTCAAAAAATTGGTCCTTTGAATGGTAGAGAAGTGGGTTATTTATAGGTGTAGTTTGGGAATAGTGGCAGTGTTGTAATATTGGTGTGCAGGGTTTGGGTCGGCCTCAAACTTATTTACGAAAATGCCACTGGGTAAAAATCCTACCGACCCACTTTACAGCTGTATACCTATGTCATGACCCATAATTACAATCCTGCCACCGCCTTTTCCTTTTATGACCGACCAAAAATTGATTTTAAGGCCGACCAAGTGATGATTTTTAACACCAACCCATTCTATTTACTAATATAACTGACCCATTCTCAGTAATTTTGGCACCAACCAGTCCAAACTTGAAGAGCAGACCGATTAGGTAGAGTTTTAAGTACTGACCACGTGTAATTTGTTGAAGACGATCTGCGCATGGTTGTTTTGAAGCCATCCACGTGTCCTTGCTTTAATGTTCAAACCGCCTTTATGCTTTAAGGCCAACTTGTATGCTTTAACAAGTGTTGTTGATCGATACTGCTACAAGAAGTGATAAAGCCATGAGGTCCTCCTATTTTCCATGCAGCATGTACGTACACTTTAGCAGCTGCTACGTCATCTTGTTAAGGGAGAATTCACTGATCCATGTTCTTCTTTTGGCACCGACCCATCTTTGATATGCTTTAGGACCGACCACTTTAATGTGTTGCCATCCCATGATGTTGTAGTCGTCCCATAGCTGAGAAGCTGTCACGTGTACCGTTTGCGCATGCAGTAACTAGAGCCATCTCATATTATTGAATAATCACCACTGTGTTATACTTGAATAATTTGCATGGCATGTGATTCACTTAGCTAGCACTATTTCACGTGGTAGCAGTACGTAAGCCTCACCATGCATTTGAATTATGGTTGATCCACTTCATTATTTTAATTGTCGTTCCACTTGTTTGTGTTGGAGCCGACCCATTCAATAGTTTGAAGCTGCAGCCCTTTCATATTGATATCGGTCCTACTGTGTACTGCGGCCGACCCAGTTGGTGCCAAGCCAGTTGCTGAATATACGAACTGACCCATTACTGTTGAGCAGTCCGATCGACCCTTATGATTAAGACCAGTCCGGTGCTTTGGTACCGATCGATCCTTAGAACTGAGACAAAACCAATCCTTGGTACTTAAAACATTAATGATCTGTTTCATGTGCATCTAACTGATTATTTCAAACCCGTGTTTTTAACAAGGTTAACATTTGCCCCTCGAAGCTTGTATTTTTGCTTGTGAAAAATGCAGGCTTTGAAATTAACGTTGTTGTTAATATATTCTATGTTAAATGCACATGAGAAGATCATAGATAAACACTTAAGATGGATCAGAATGTTCTTATTTGACTTTTGCTTTCTGGCACATGAGTTATTGGATTTGAGTACTCAAACTTGTCTGCATTGCATATGTAACTTGTGTACTTAATCCGAATTTGGTCAAATTTTTAATGCTGAGCACTAGAAAGCTTGTTGGTGATGACTCGAACTCAAATCCATTTTTGAAATGCTCCGCTGCATAAATCTTGTCGCGCTAACAGATGCTCCAACTTTGAATTCAAGTGTTTGTTGTTGATAATGTCGCGTTAGTGTGTGATTTCCCTAGCTTTAATCCAGATTTGAGAACGTAGAACAAGTGAAATTTGCGATGAATTTGTCATACTCGATTTTTGTTGAAACGATTATGGCTAATGTAACACCCCCACGTCCATTAATGTCACTCACAAAGGGAATGCATTAACTTCTATGGAGCATTTTAAGTGTGTATAGAACAGAAACTTAACAACAAGACAAATATAAACAGTACTTAAAAATTCAAAATTTTATTCATTGCAGCGGTAAACACATAGGTTTGATTACATCATCAAAAACCAGAGTCAAAGTACATAATATCCATCTTGACTAAGTCAGAGTACATAAATTGAAAGACATAACCCCAATACAAAATCGCCATGAATAAGATAGGCTGAACTTTTAGTTCAGCGATCCAAGCAACTTCTAAAAGCAGAGATACAGCTGTCCCAAATCAAGCTCCACTAGTGCTAGTTCCACCTTGAGCACCTGGGGGGGGGGAGGAAGAAAAGGGGTGGAAACAAAGGGGGTCAGACATAAAGTCTAGCGAGTGCGATAACTTTAACAATATAATTACCAAAATAACTAGGCTAAGGCATAAGTTGGAAACTAAGGAAACGACTGTGAACAATTGAGTATGACAGAGTAAACAACGAAATAAGATGAACAAAGATAACGTTAAAGGCGCACCTAAACCACTATAAGATAATTACTATACTGCACCACCACTAGTCACCCTAAGGTTGATCCCGCCTACAAAACTTAATAATTATAATGGTAGTTTCGTGCACCCCTAGTTGCCTTCATAGGTGCCGCCTGCCCCTATCTCCACTAGGTGTACCCACTACCCCCATGCGATCGGCTCCCTAACTCGTAGATTCCCGTGCTGGCCCCACAGTGGGGTGTATCACTCCCCAAAGTGGCAACCCGATACCACCAACAATGCACGGCTTATACCTACACGATGCAACAACGTCTTACCTACCAGCCCGCGCCCACACACGCACATGAACCCGTTGGACTTGTGTTGCCACCGCTAACCCGTTTTGGCCTCTTACAGTCAAGCCCAGTATGCGTGTCCCGTCCTCGACTTGGGTCAAGCCCACAAAGATACTTATGGGTTACTGGTTGAAACGGGCCCCCATTACTTGACACAAGCTATCCACCTAAGCTTGGTCCCCTCTAGTACATCCCACTTAACCCTCTTCTTATTCATGTTCACTTACATGTTTCAATTTTGGTTAAGTGTTACTAATCGTATTTCAAATGCCACCCAAGGCACCCACTTAATTCCATATGCCACCCAAGGCACCCACTTAACCCCCTCATGTCCCACTACATGTTTATCTGGTTTAGTGTTTTTTAATTCATTAAGACCGTAACCTCGTAAAGACCTCCCACATTAGACAGACATTTGTGGCAGCTGGATTTGCCGGGCGGGTCTGGGCAGTCTTACACCACAAACGAGCCTAACCTCGTGTCTTTACAACTGTTACGCATTTAATTTATGCCTAAGACCTCCCACATTAGACTGTCACTTGTGGCAGCTGGATTTGCCGGGCGGGTCCGGGCAGTCTTACACCACAAAAGAGCCTAACCTCGTGTCTTAGGCGATTAATTACACATAATTAATTATCCCCCAATTTGAATTAATTTCCCTATTCAAATTATCAATCAATTCCAAATTTAACTATGGCCATAATTGACTCAATTATGTCCATCTATTTATGGTATGTAAAATCATACCAATTTTCATCACAAATTTATTTTATGCCATTTAAGGCATTTATGCCAATTCTCAATATTAAATCTTTTAATATTATCCCATTGCCCCACGTTGTACGTTCGTTCGATTAACGTAAAATATATGGTAGACTCGAATAGTCTAACTTATGGAATAAAGAGAAAACATCACAACATACATGTAGATAAAACTAGATCTAAACATAAGGGGTGAACTTGCATGTGTGAATGAGGTTCTTCATCTAAAACTTGCATAGGCCAAAGTCACAAACTTGCATAAAACTACATATGTCATAGATCTAAATCTAAAGGTGTGAACTTGTTTAGATAATAGTCACAAACTTGCATAAACCATGTATGTCATAGATCTAATCATAAGGTGTAAACTTGCAAAGGCAATAACCACAACTTACATTACATGATTCATACTCCAAACATATATATATATATATACACACACACTTGCATATGTGATTTATGCAACATAAACGATGGTGTAAACTTACATGTAAACTAGCATGTAGAATTTTGTATACTAGCATATAACTCACACATGTCATAGCCTAACTTTAGATTCAATTTACACATAAAATAGATGTCATGAAAACATGTAAGGTTGTACATAATTTTCACTATCTTGCATATGATCCATGCCTCAATTAACATCCTAACTTGCATACATACATATGATTTATCATATGAATTAGTTCCAACAACATAACCAAACTAGCGTATGAAACATCATTATGAATTGATTATACATAAGCCAATCATAGAATTACAACATAGATGATAACATCACAACTTTACAACATAGATGATAACATCATAGAATTTACAACATAGATAATAACATGCGGTCAATAATTCACAACGTAACCATATAATCCACATCATAGCTTAATCCAATTAAATTGTTAATTATTTTATTAAAGAAATCAAACTCACAACTCAAAGAAGGTCTTGAGTTCTGAAATCTGAGTTCTGAAATTGATTAGCTTTCCTTTGAAGAAGACAATTTGTTGCAGTTTAGATTAGAATTGAATTTGATTAGTTTTTCTTCCTCTCTAATTGGTGGCGGATATTCTAGTTTGCAAGGTGACGGCATGGAGGCCATGATTCTAATTTTAATTTGATTTTAGGGTTTGAGTCTACATGTGTTTTTATAGAGTTTAGGATTAATTTAGGCCATCCGATCAACCCAGAATTAAACCCAGCCATTCAGAGCAGATCAAAAACCCTAATGACTCAGCATACAGTCATAAAAAGGTCATCAATCAAATCTGGCCGGAGGGGGGGGGGGCAGGTCGACCCCCTGGTCGACCTGGCCCTGGCGGGAAATTTCCCACCTAGCCCATTCTGACTCTGAAATTTGAAATTTGAAATCTGTTTTGAATTTTCTGAAACTTCTGATGGCCATAACTTCTTCATACGAAGTCCAATTCACGCAAACTCGGACTCTATCTCAACCAGAATTCCGAGACGAACACAATGGCGCAACCCGTTCCCTTAATTCTCACATCTGAGATTAGTTATTATTTAATTTGTGAACGTTAATATTGAAAATTACGGGGTGTTACAGGTAATCCATGCTAAATTGCATGTTTTATGAACTTGTTTTGTCACTGGATTTTACTTAAGAAAAACAAACTTTCTAAAGTGAATGACGGTTGTGTGTGTTTTCACTGCTACAACCTGTTTCATAACAACAAAAACATTGCATGTTTCTGGGTTAATATTTTGTCACCGACAACCCATATCGACAACAGATTAGTCAGTTAAAATTTTCAACTATGGCGAATTTTATCTTGAATTGAATGAAATGTCTGCACAGAATTATTTTATTCAACGGTTTATAACTCGTCGAATAATATATGCACAAACACGATGTTATAATTCGAATTTCGCGTTGATGCTTAAGATCAACTAACCGATACAAGCCGTTTGTGGATTTCAAGCGCCATAGTTTTAACCACTTATATGATGGCGTACGACATTTCAATTTGGGAAATATGTATCTATGATTTATTTTCTGCTCCCCTTTTGGAGAAGTCTTGGATATATATGCCCCTGTCTGGGAGGTCTTTATCCTTTATTGTGAGAAGTATTTTTGTTGCTCAACGTTTGTTTGTTTTGTCGGTAAGTTCTGACATTAGAGACTTCATTGGATGCCCCTACTATTGAGAGGTTGTTTATAACCAAATACTCATCTTTTCATGTCGACTGAGTCAACATTATAGAGTTCATTGGGCATTGTTGATTTCTTCTGTGGAGAGGTGGACCTTTTTAATTGGTGCAAAGGTCTGACACGAAGGATTTTAATTCTCCCTTGCTATGGAGGGATTTTTACCTATGCTATGGAGGTATTTTTACCCTTGCTAAGGAGGGACTTTTACCCCTACTACGGAGGGACTTTTTTTCCTCTGCTATGGAAGGACTTTGATTTGCCCTTGCTCTGGAGGTACTTTAAATTTTGTGCAGTTCCACAAGGTGACCATCAGTCGTCGTGTTAGATACGCTTAATTATAGTAAGCGATTGCAGCCGAACTGAGAGGCTCTCTTGACAGAACTTTGCAGGGTTTGCGTCATTCCGTAGGGTGAACATCAGTCCTCGTGTGTCAGATACACTTATCCATAGTAGGCAATCATAGCCGAACCAAGAGGATCTTTCGAACATCAGTCGTCATGTCCGATTCACCTTGTTATAGTTAGTGATCACATCTAGACTAAGAGGTTATGATCCTTCGGGGATTTGCAAGGGTTTACGTCATTCTGTGGAGCAAAAGTCGATCTCCTGCTGGATGCACTTGACTATGGCAAGTGACCGCAGTTGGGCGCGGGCTGCCCCTTGGAACTTGCAACCTCTGGCATTGACTTCGCATCCGCTTGTTGAACTCTCAACTATTTGACCCTTGGCAACTGCTTTCACTCTCTCTCTATGGTGCTTCTTTTAATTTCTACATTTATGCATGTCGATGATATTTTTTTTGCACTCACCGCTTGAGTTGGTGTTAAAGGGGTTGCCTACTTGCATCGGGTTTTGAGGAAGCAAGCGTTTGTCGGATAGTCTGTAATAAGGAGTTGTCTTTTAGCAAATTTTGAATTATCAAAAATATTGCAAGTAAGAGATTTACTCAAGCAAATATGCTTTTAGTTACAAAGAAAATGTTCAGTGCATCACTTGCAGATTATCACAGACTATTTACAAGAAATTTTGAATATAACAGAAAGTAAAACATGAAATGAAGCATGAAATATAGCAGGAAGTAAAGAAGTGGTGATGTTTATCGCTTATTCCGAGCCATTGAAATTAGAGCACCACTAGTTATCAGTAGATGATTGGCTTCGGTTTGGTTTGAGCAGGAGCTTCGTTGCTTGATGCCCCTTGCCCCTGGGGAGTCGGAGCAGTGTTTGAGGATTGGGGATTTTTCACATACTTTTATAACCTGTTTTTCCTGATTAGTTCCTCGATAAGGTTCTTCAAGGGTTGGCATTCATTAGTGGTATGACCAAGCTGGTTATAGAACTTACAGAACTTTCCCGAGTTTGCCGCTTTATCGCCTACCCTTAATGGATTTGGTTCCACATATTCTTCAGTCTCTTTTGTAACATGATAGATATTTTCAGGAGTGTCATTTAAAAGTGTTAGCTCTAATGGGTTGAAAAGGCGAATCTTCTTATAACCATTGTTGTCCTTTCCATCTATGGCGCGCTTTTGTCCTTGAGTACTCTTCTGATTATACTGAGTAAAAGCATTTTTGGGAGCTTCAAGAAGTTGGTTGCACTCAATAATCTGAAGAGGCACAGGATTACCGTCCACTCTCATATACTCCTGGGCCTTTCTATAGAATTTTTCAGCGTGTTTGGCTCATTAATTTTAATCCATCTACCAAATTCGCTCTTCTCATCTATAGCGCCGATTAAAGACATTAAGATCATGTGGGGCTTAGGATTTCCTACTTCGGATGCATCAGCATTGAATCTTTTGAGGAAAGCCTTGACAGATTCTCCCGGATTATACTTCATCGATGTTAAGGAGATAACATCCTTAGCCTTTGTAGCTTGCAGCCTGAATTGCTCTTTGAATTTCAAAATCAAATCGTCAAATCAGTCGATGGATTTGGGTGGCAGTCTCGTGAGCCATATTGATGCAACACCTTTTAGATAGAGAGGGAATACAAGCATTTGATCTCGTTAGTCGCCTTGGCTGCATTCATGTGCCACTTGTATTTTTATAGGAACTGATTCGGACCAGAAGTCCCATTGAACGGGGGCAGAGTAGGATGAGTGAACTTTTTAGGGAACTCAGCTTTGCGGATCCTTTTTGTGAATGGATTTTTGCTGGGGGAGAAGTCCCATTCTCTTTCACTGTCATTGCGGGCCATGCTATCTTTCATGATTTTCTTAACCATATTTGTGATATATTCCTTCGAGTTGTTTCGTTCCGAAGAGCGGACTTCGATCTCTTTTCCAGATGCTCTTCTTGGCGGGTGATCGCGATTAGAGGATCTATGCCTTTTACCTCCACTGTGGGGAGGTGCCCCCTTGGCGAGACTTGCAACTCGTTGGATATTTCGGTCAGAATGATTTTTAGCTTTCAGCTTTGAGTCTTCGTCATTAGCGTTGCCTTTGTCATCAAGAGTTGTTGATCGATACTGCTACAAGAAGTGATAAAGCCATGAGGTCCTCCTATTTTCCATGCCGCATGTACATACACTTTAGCAGCTGCTACGTCATCTTGTAAAGGGAGAATTCAATGATCCATGTTCTTCTTTTGGTACCGACCCATCTTTAATATGCTTTAGGACCGAACACTTTAATATGTTGCCATCCCATGATGTTGTAGCCGTCCAATAGCTGAGAAGTTGCCACGTGTACTGTTTGCGCGTGCATTATCTGGAGCCATCCCATATTATTGAATAATCACCACTGTGTTATACTTGAATAATTTGCATGGCATGTGATCCACTTAGCTAGCACTATTTCACATGGTAGCAGTATGTAAGCCTCGCCATGCATTTGAATTGTGGTTGATCCACTTCATTATTTTAATTGTCGTCCCATTTGTTTGCATTGGAGCCAACCCATTCAATAGTTTGAAGCTGCCGCCCTTTCATATTGATATCGGTCCGTGTTATGTATTGCGGCCGACCCGGTTGCTGAATATATGGACCGACCCGTTGCTGTTGAGTAGTCCAACAAATCCATATGATTAAGACTAGTCCGGTGCTTTGATACCGATCGATCCTTAGAACTGAGACAAAACCAACCCTTGGTACTTAAACGTTAACGATCTATTTCACGTGCATTTAACTGATTATTTCTAACCAGTGTTTTTAACAAGGTTAACATGACCTGCGGTTGAGTCGACCAACTGATCAATCCTAGGCAATGGAAAGTTGTCTTTATGGAAGGCTTTATTTAGGTTGGAGAAGTCGATGCAAGTCTGCCACTTCCCATTAGATTTTTTCACGAGTACTGGGTTGGCTATCTAGCCGAGATAAATCGAGTCTCGAATAAACCTATTGGCTTGTAGCTTTCCAACTTCTTCCTTTAGGGCCACAGATCTTTCGGGGCCGAGCATTCGCCTCTTCTACTCTATAGGGGTGTACTTCAGATCAATAATATGAGGGAGTGAGTAATGATGGAAGGTGAAATTCCACACATGTCAGCATGGGTCCATGCAAACACATTAAGGTTTGCACGGAGGAATTCAGTCAACCCCCTCATCCGAAGGGGGTCGAGATAGGATCCAATCTTCAAAACCCTTGTCGGGTCATCATCATCAATTGGGATCTCCATAGTGGTTTCATTTGGAGTTGCCTTCCTACATCCCGATTCTTTGTCCTCTCTTAGATCGATGTCCTCGATTTCACAAACGGACAGTCCTAGCCGGGATTTTGTCTGTAGTTGCTATGCTTTCTATCCCTCCACAGGGGAGAGGTATCCTCAGACTTTTTGATACTTTTACTTCGTATCTCTTTCCATTCTTCCAAGTACCAGGTTCTCCCTGTGACTTGATCTCCTCATACTGTCCCGATTCCACCATAAGTTGGGAATTTCAAAAGAAAACACCAGGGAGCAATAAAAGCTCTATACTCAGCTAGGGCCGGTCGCCCTAAAAATGTGTTATATTGGGAGTTTATGTTCATTATGACAAATGGTAGAATTCTAACTCTCCTACGATCTCCGTCTCCCAATTCTACAGACAGCTTGATCTGGCCGACCGGTTCGGTGGACGCTCCGTTGAAACCACGTATCTGGCCGGTACATGGCTCTAAATCTTTCAATTCTAGCTTCATATGATCATAGGACTGCTTGAATAAATATTCATCGAGATTCCATTGTCTACTAGGACCTTGTGCACTATGGCTGGTCCTATGATGGCTGTTATTACTAATGGATCGATGGTTGGGGCCTCTATACAGATCGACTCTCGGTCACGAAAGATGATTTCATCGGTCATCGTCCTTCTTTTCTTTATGGGACTTGCAGGTTCAGGGGTGCTTGTCTCCGCAAAATCTAAATACTTCGCTGAATTCACATAGCATTCCATAGTCTGAATGCTATGTCCTGCTGGATGTGGTCCTCCAACAATGGCATTGATCACAATCCCCTTTCCCTTTTCTTGGGCCGTGGCTCTGGGCGTTGCCTGACTTTGCTTAGGTGCTGAAGTCCCTTGCCCCCTATCTCTCGGAGCAACTTTGTATTCATTAAGCTTCCCTTCTTGGATTAGCTTTTCGATGATATCTCGAAGGTGTCTGCATTCATTGGTTGTATGCCCATCGATCTCATGGAATAAGCAAAATTTCCCAATTGCCCGCTCTTTCTCGTTAGGTTCACGCAAGGGCGGGTTCTTGTACTGGACTGAGCTGCAAGTGTCGAGATAAATATTTTCCAGCGTATCATTCAACTCTGTATAAGTCTCAAAAACCTGGAACCGGGGCCGCTTTCTGGAATTCCCTCTTTTCCAGGGTTTCCATTGGCTTCCTTCGACCCACCACCATTTGATTTGCCGTGGTTACCAACATTCACTTCTACCTTTCTCGAATTATCTCTGGACTTCTTGACTGCTACATTTCTCTGAACGGGCCTGGTAGGTACGTCTTTCGACCAGTCATCTTCATCCAATTGCACATCCTCCTGCCAAATTGGATGTTGACATTTTCGTAGGACATCTCAATGGTTGTGGGCAGTTTCCCAATCAAATACTTCTCGAACTCTGTCCTCTTGTCGATGCCATCTACCATGGCCATCAACACCATTTCACGATTAGGGTTGCTTACTTCGGTTGCGGCTCGATTGAACCGATTGAGGTAGTTCCTCAAAGACTCGCCCTGCCCTAGTTTCTATAAGGGGGAGTCATGAATACGGAGTAGAGCCTCCATATTCTTCTTTATCTCCTTTTTCTTAGCTTCAATTAGCCCTGCAATGTAACACTCCCTTGTCGTCTTCTGGTTGTCTTTAATCACACCGACTCCATTCTCTGTTAGGAACTTCATGGTCAAGCACCATGGAGCCATTGCTATCCTGAATGCGTCTAGGGATGGTCTCCCGAGGAAGGCATTATAGACCGAAAGTTCATCGACTATGACAAAAGTTTGCTTCATGGTAACCTTCTTCTCTCCTTCCTCGAGCTCTACAAGTAGGTCGATGACGCCGATTGGCTGAGTGGGTTGCCTTGTGAACCCATGGATCTTATTCTGGCAAGCTCGTACATCATCCATAGAAAGATTCACCTTATTGAATGTATTAATGAAGTGAACATTGACAGATGCCTCGCTGTCCACAAAGACTCTCCTCACTATGGCTGGACCCAAACAATGGTAATAACCATTGGATTAACTGTTGGTGTTAACAATCCATCTTTGAACACGACATCGTCCCATGAAGTCTTTGGCATTTTTGCGGGAAAGGCATTGTTCAAGACCATGTACTCTTCTTCTCTCAGAGGACTTTTCATCTCATCAGTATACTTCACGATGTCCCCCCATCTTCTTCCGACTGGGTGGGGTCCACCTGAAATTGTGTTGATGGTTGGTCTTGGAATAACAACAGGTGAAGTATTTGCTCCTGGTCCAGGCTGTCCCACAGATGTTCCTTGCCCTTGAGCGGATTGAGTATTGTGTGGGTTCTATGTATATTGCTGGAGTCTATTTTTCCTTATTAGCTCCTCAATCAGGTTCTTCAAATGCCTGCATTCATTCGTATTGTGGCCAGGTTGGTTGTGAAAACGACAGAACCTTCCTGAGTTTATTCCAGCATCACCGACCTTTATCGTCTTTGGCGTTGGATATCCCTCAGTATCGTTAGTCGCCATGAAGATGTTTTCTATGGTGTCATTCAAAGGAGTCAACTCAGAATTCTTAAAGAAGCGGAGTCTCTTGTTAGCCGGGAATCTTTTCCATCGTTGCCCCTTTTCTGACCACCAGGATTCTTTTTGCCGCCTTGCACATTATTATCTTTCTTTTCTGGTTGTGTACTGCTTTCAGGGACATCTAGGGCGTAGGCTGGTTCTTCCTTAACACTCGTATACTCTTCGGCCTTATCAAATAACTGCTCGAGCGTGCTTGACTTCTTCTTCTTGATCCATCGCCCAAATTTAGTCTTTTTACTTATAGCTCCCTTTAAAGCCATCAATACCATGCGAGGCTCGTGATTTCCGACCACGATTGCAGTAGCGTTAAATCGAGTGAGAAAGGCCTTGATTGATTCTCCTGGCCTTTGCTCTAGCTCGTTCAGCTCCATAACATCTCGGACCTTAGTAGCTTGGAGCCTGAACTGTTCCCTAAACAGTTTGGCAAAAGTAGCGAAATCATCCACAGATTTTGGTGGTAACTTAGTAAACCAAAGGGAGGCCACCCCCTCTAGATAAGTTGGGAAGTACAGACACTTAAGCTCATCCATGACATGTAACGACCCGCATTCTACGCATCATAGGATCGTAGAATATTTGTTTCTTTCACATACGAAGTCGTATGGTCATGTAACTTTGGGAGACGATTATTGGAGTCATTTCCCATGTTCATGATTTTTGCCGATTTTTAAATGACCATTTTGCCCCTAGCTAATCTTGTTTTGGCCATAACTTTTGACTGGAAAGGTGTTTTGACCTGAAACCACTTCCATTGGCTCCGGATGATGGTTTACAATTCCGTAACGGACTCATCGTTTGGGAGATATGGATGAAACAAGTTTCAGATGGTGAAAAACAGCTTAACCGGGCCTAATTTGGGTGATTAGTGAGTGGGCCCATAACCCATTTCGGGATTAGGGTTATGGGGAGGCTGATAGGGTTAGGGAATTCAGTTTCTATCATTTTCTAGCCGCCACTCTTTGTTCCTTCAAGTTTAGCCATGGCCTCCACTTTCTAAAACACCCCAAATCACCTTCTAATCGCTAATTAAGCCAAATCAACATCAAATTAAGGGGGAATAGCACCAAAGCAAGGTTAGAGCTGATGTGTTACATTGGGAACAGCGCCAAACAGAGAATCATTTCAGTTTTAAGGTTTTATTTGTGGCTAAGGTGAGTGATTTGCATAGTTTTGCACTAATTACGGTTAATTTAGGGTAATTAGTGAAGATTAGCGAATTTAAACATGATAAAATTCTGGAAAAATATTTATAAAATTCGAAATAATGTTTTAGACCTCTGTTAGAAATTTGGTTTGATTTGGTTAAGTTTTACTAATCATATGATTAGTCTTGCCTAAACATGCTTAAGGGAAAACATGGGTTTTTGGGTATGTTTGATCCATAAAACATGTCATATTGTTGTTTTAGTGTTTGTGGATGATTATACATGTTGCTATGACTGTATGGTATGTTTTATGATTGCATAGAAAAGTTAGAATGGTTGAAAACACCGTCGTTTGGCGAAAATAGCTTGCTGGAAAAACTTGCAGCAAACCGGATAGGAGCATTCTGATAGGAGCAATCGGATAGGAGCATTCAGATTGGAGCATTCGGATAGGAGCATTCAGATAGGAGCTTTCAGATAGGAGCAACCGGATAGGAGCAACCAGATAGGGGCATCCGATCCGAACCGGATAGGGGCACCCGATCCGAACCGGATAGGGGCACCCGATCCGAACCGAATAGGGGCATCCGAGCACCCGAACTGAACTAGAAATGAGCATTCGAACCGAACCAAGCAGGAGGGGGCGAACCGAACCGAACCGGAGGATCGAACACCAAGTAGACCTAAACCCGAGATGCAAAGGAAGTCCAAATGAGGAGTTGTACCTCAGGATCCAGATGGGAACCAAGGAGGGAACTTCATGAGTTGGGCTTTGCTGCGGGACGTGTGCTAAGGGGTTGTCGATGTCTGTAACTTTGGATCACTATGTGTAGGGAGTACGTGAACGGATTCAGGGCCACAGTGGCCTAAGTACGACTAAAGAGCTATAGACCAATGAAGTGGGGTCATTTGTAAAGATTTGGTCATGACTTCATGTGGTAAGCTTGGTAATAGCGGTAGTTGTACAGGTTGAACTCCGTCACTACTTCGATGGGTCTAGTGATTGATAGTGGTGGACATCGTATGCTTTACGCACTGAGTGAGAGATGTGAGGATGGTTGCTATGTTTGATTTGTTTGCCATCATTATGACATGCACACCCCCACCCCCATTATCTTTACACCATTTATTCAATGGCACCTTAGAGTATTGTACGGTATGTAGTGTTAACTCTTTGGTTGCAGGTCCAGGTTCAGGTATGGTTTAGTATACCTGTTATTGTTCTGTTTAGCTGCTTATCGCTCATACCAGACTTTTCGTCTGACCCAGAGTTTTATGTCTCTTCTGATTACTCTGGGTGCTCTCACGAGCAGACTAGAGACAGGTTAGCTGGGTATGCACGAGTAGCTGATCCAGAGACGAGCATGAGGCTTCCATGTATGATACATATAGATATTTTCCCTGTGTTGTTGAAGATCACTGCTTGGGCATTAGTAGTGCATCTTTTACTTTAACTTTCTTTTGCTTTAGAGACAGTTTAAAGTTGTAACAATGATGTTGGATCATAAGCTGTTTCTGAATTCCCTCGACATCCGGACGTTTTCGAAGAAGTGACCGGGCTTCCACCACACCGAGAGATTGAGTTTCGTATTGATTTAGTGAAAAATGCCAGACCTATAGTGATGCCACTTCGTCGTATGGCACCAAGGGAGCAGCGAGAGCTCGAGGTGCAAGTCAGCGATCTTTTGAAGAAGGGATTTATCAGAAGGAGTGTTTCTGAATGGGGAGCACCAGTTGTGTTTGCTACCAAGGCGGATGGTTCCCTTCATTTGTGTGTAGACTACCGCGAGTTGAATGAAGTGACGAGGAAAACAAGTATCCTCTACCGCGGATAGATGATTTGTTTGATCAGTTGAGTGGCGCGAGAGTATTCTCTCAGTTGGATCTCGCGACAGGTTTTCATCAGCTTAGAGTGGAAGCTGAGAGTATAGCTAAAATGGCATTTCGGACGCCGTCAGGAATTTATGAGTGGTTGGTCATGCCATTCGGGCTGACCAATGCCCTGGCATATTTTGTGGATCTTATGAATAGGGTATTCAGAGATCAGTTGAATAAGTTTGTCCTTGTGTTCATGGATGATATTTTGGTCTATTCGAGGACAGAGGAAGAACACAAGGAACATTTAAGAATAGTGATGGAGGTGTTGAGAAAACACCAATTGAAAGCAAAGTTTTCTAAGTGTCACTTCTGGAGAAGGGAAGTGAGATTCTTGGGCCATGTTGTTTCAGAGAATGGTATTGCCGTGGATCCTGCGAAGGTGGCTACGGTACAAGATTGGTCTACGCCCAAGAATGCAACAGACATAAGAAGTTTCTTGGGATTAGCTGGATATTATCATAAGTTTATCCAACATTTATCCCAGATAGCAGCACCGTTGACTCAGTTGACCAAGAAGAATCAAGCTTTCGTCTGGGACGAAAAGTGCGAGAATGCATTCAAGAGTCTAAAGGACAAGTTGACATGTGCACCAGTGTTAGTCATTCCTAAGGGGAATGAAGAGATGACGGTATACACGGATGTCTGTGGTACCGGACTAGGTGCTGTATTGATGCAAGGCAATAGGGTTGTAGCTTATGCAAGTCGGCAATTGAAACCACACGAGAGAAGATACCCTACCCATGATTTGGAATTGGCAGCGATCGTGTTCGCATTGAAGATGTGGAGACATTATCTCTTGGGAGAAAGATTCGAGTTGTTTACCGATCATAAATCATTAAAGTATCTCTTCTCTCAAAAGGATCTAAATCTTCGACAACAAAGATGGTTAGAATTCTTAGCTTCCTATGATTTCGACATCGCATATACACCAGGAAAGGGCAATGTGGTGGCTGATGCGTTGAGTAGAAGACATGCCAGTTTAGGGGCTATGTTTCTAGAATGGAAGCAACTGGAGTACATCACTGGGTATGATTTCAGACCAAAGTGCGAATTGGATCCAAAAATGTTAGCAAGTTTGACGATCAGACCCACTTTGATTGAGCGGATTGGTTCCAGTCAGAGGAATGATCCTAACCTATTGGAAATCATCTCAAAGTTAGAGATGGGAATCGACGGAGAGATGAACAAGTATGGGCTTGATCAAGATGTATGGCTTAGAAGGAATGGAAGGCTAGTTGTACCCAATGTCAATGAATTGAGAGATGAAGTGCTTAGAGAATGTCATCACTAAAAATTGACTATACACCCCGGTGGTAACAAGATGTACCGAGACATGAAGAAGACCTACTACTGGGCAGGGATGAAAAGAGACATTGGGAAGTTTATATCCAAATGCATGAATTGCCAGCTAGTTAAAGCTGAGCAAAAGAAGCCTAGTAGTTTGCTACAACCATTAGAAATTCTAGAATGGAAGTGGGAACAAGTCTCAATGGATTTTGTTGATGGGTTACCAAGGACTAGATCGGGCCATGATAGCATTTGGGTGATTGTGGACCGATTGACTAAGAGTGCGAGGTTTATACCCGTTAAGTCAAACAGGACGGCAGCTAAACTAGCTGAACTATATGTAAAGTGGGTAGTGAGATTTCATGGAATACCCAAGGGAATTGTGAGTGACTGAGATCCGTTGTTCACTAGTGGATTTTGGAAGAGCTTACAAGAGGCGTTAGGATCAGAATTACATCTCAGTACCGCGTATCATCCTCAAACCGACGGTCAAACAGAAAGGGTGAATCGTATATTAGAAGACTTCTTGAGAGCCTGTGTATTGGATTTTGGTGGATCATGGGATGACCATTTGCATCTAGTAGAGTTTGCATATAATAATAGTTACCAATCCAGTATTGGCATGGCTCCATTTGAAGCTTTGTACGAAAGACCGTGCAACTCACCGTCATGTTGGTTAGAAACTGGTGAGAAGTTTGTGCTTGGACCCGATGTGATAAGAGAAACTTCAGACAAGATCAAAATCATTCGACAGCGAATGAAGGCGGCCCAAGATAGGCAGAAAAGTTATGCTGATAAGAGGAGAAGAGAATTAAAGTTCTCCATTGGTGACTTGGTGTTTGTCAAGATTTCTCCGTTAAAGAGCGTAAAACGATTTGGCAAGAGAGGCAAGTTTGCACCAAGATTCGTTGGTCCATTCCCAGTTCTCGAGCAAATTGGAAATTTAGCATATAAAGTTGAATTACCAGACAAGATGGCAGGAGTTCACAACGTATTTCATGTTTCCCAGTTAAGGAAATTCGTGCACGACCCAGATGTGACTATTTCACCTGATCAGTTGGATGATGTCGAAGTTGAACCCGAGGCGATTGGGAACCGCAAGCCTATGCGTATTGTTGGGAACGATACGAAGCAACTTCGAAGGAAAGCGGTGAATCTAGTCAAAGTTCAGTGGGGAGAGAATGAGAATGACTGTACTTGGGAAACAGAGGAGAGCATTAGGAAGACGTATCCAGAACTCTTTGCCTGGTAAGATTTCTGTTTCGATTTAGTTTTCCGCATGCTAGGATAGACTTGTTTTGCATGTTTGATTGTTGTATATGACTGGTCGGCATGCGGGATCCTTTGTATGTTTTGGGTTAAGGAATTTCGGGGATGAAATTTCTTAAGGGGGGGGGGGGGGGGGGGAGAGTGTAACGACCCGCATTCTACGCATCATAGGATCGTAGTATATTTGTTTCTTTCACATACGAAGTCGTATGGTCATGTAACTTTGGGAGACGATTATTGGAGTCATTTCCCATGTTCATGATTTTTGCCGATTTTTAAATGACCATTTTGCCCCTAGCTAATCTTGTTTTGGCCATAAATTTTGACTGGAAAGGAGTTTTGACCTGAAACCACATTCATTGGCTCCGGATGATGGTTTACAATTCCGTAGAGTGGTCACATTAGCCAAACGGACTCACCGTTTGGGAGATATGGCTGAAACAAGTTTCAGATGGTGAAAAACAGCTTAACCGGGCCTAATTTGGGTGATTAGTGAGTGGGCCCATAACCCATTTCGGGATTAGGGTTATGGGGAGTGGGTTATGGGGAGGCTGGTAGGGTTAGGGAATTCAGTTTCTATCATTTTCTAGCCGCCACTCTTTGTTCCTTCAAGTTTAGCCATGGCCTCCACTTTCTAAAACACCCCAAATCACCTTCTAATTGCTAATTAAGCCAAATCAACATCAAATTAAGGGGGAATAGCACCAAAGCAAGGTTAGAGCTGCTGTGTTACATTGGGAACAGCGCCAAACAGAGAATCATTTCAGTTTTAAGGTTTTATTTGTGGCTAAGGTGAGTGATTTGCATAGTTTTGCACTAATTACGGTTAATTAAGGGTAATTAGTGAAGATTAGCGAATTTAAACATGATAAAATTCTGGAAAAATATTTATAAAATTCGAAAAAATGTTTTAGACCTCTGTTAGAAATTTGGTTTGGTTTGGTTAAGTTTTACTAATCATATGATTAGTCTTGCCTAAACATGCTTAAGGGAAAACATGAGTTTTTGGGTATGTTTGATCCATATAAACATGTCATATTGTTGTTTTATTGTTTGTGGATGATTATACATGTTGCTACGACTGTATGGTATGTTTTATGATTGCATAGAAAAGTTAGAATGGTTGAAAACACCGTCGTTTGGCGAAAATAGCTTGCTGGAAAAACTTGCAGCAAACCAGATAGGAGCATTCAGATAGGAGCAACCGGATAGGAGCATTCAGATAGGAGCATTCAGATAGGAGCATCCGATAGGAGCATTCAGATAGGAGCTTTCGGATAGGAGCTTTCGGATAGGAGCAACCGGATAGGGGCATCCGATCCGAACCGGATAGGGGCACCCGATCCGAACCGAATAGGGGCATCCGAGCACCCGAACTGAACTAGAAAGGAGCATTCGAACCGAATCAAGCAGGAGGGGGCGAACCGAACCGAACCGGAGGATCGAACACCAAGTAGACCTAAACCCGAGATGCAAAGGAAGTCCAAATGAGGAGTTGTACCTCAGGATCCAGATGGGAACCAAGGAGGGAACTTCATGAGTTGGGCTTTGCTGCGGGACGTGTGCTAAGGGGTTGTCGATGTCTGTAACTTTGGATCACTATGTGTAGGGAGTACATGAACGGATTCAGGGCCACAGTGGCCTAGGTACGACTAAAGAGCTATAGACCAATAAAGTGGGGTCATTTGTAAAGATTTGGTCATGACTTCATGTGGTATGCTTGGTAATAGCAGTAGTTGTACAGGTTGAACTCCGTCACTACTTCGATGGGTCTAGTGATTGATAGTGGTGGACATCGTATGCTTTACGCACTGAGTGAGAGATGTGAGGATGGTTGCTATGTTTGATTTGTTTGCCATCATTATGACATGCACACCCCCACCCCCGTTATCTTTACACCATTTATTCAATGGCACCTTAGAGTATTGTACGGTATGTAGTGCTAACTCTTTGGTTGTAGGTCCAGGTTCAGGTATGGTTTAGTATACCTGTTATTGTTCTGTTTAGCTGCTTATCGCTCATACCAGACTTTTCGTCTGACCCAGAGTTTTATGTCTCTTCTTATTACTCTGGGTGCTCTCACGAGCAGACTAGAGACATGTTAGCTGGGTATGCACGAGTAGCTGATCCGGAGACGAGCAGGAGGCTTCCACGTATGATACATATAGATATTCTCCCCGTGTTGTTGAAGATCACTGCTTGGGCATTAGTAGTGCATCTTTTACTTTAACTTTCTTTTGCTTTAGAGACAGTTTAAAGTTGTAACAATGATGTTGGATCATAAGCTGTATTTGGATTTCCGCTGCTATGTTGGTTTAGTTTTCAGCTTATGCACTGTCTCACCTGTTTTATGTAAAGATTATGTTATTATTATATTTTGTTCCATGCGCTGTGAGACATTCTACAGGTTCCTTGTTAGTTCATTCTCTTCTTTCTTTTCTTCTGACGACCGTTCCGTGCTAGCTGGGCATGTGCACAACGCTCTTACGGAGGAAATGCCGGCTGGTGCGGGGCGGGCCGTCACATGGCACGTGTCCCATCCATATGTTGGTCATACTTAAACATGAACACGTTGGGATTGCCAATCCTGTTGTAGGCCTGTACCATCGGAGGTTTGAACTTATTCGGGTACGGGGCCATTTCTATTCTCTAAGTGAGTGGGGTCTTGGTAGGAGCGAATTCCCATTCCTTCTCATCATCTTCTTTTTTCAAGCTTTCCTTCATAATTTTGCAAACCATTTCTGATAGGCGTTCCTCGTCGTTGTGCTGGTCCACGGGGCGGACGTCGTTCCCCTCGCCGGATGTTTGCCTAGGAAAACAGTCACGGTTTGGGTTCTGGGGCCTTGGGCCTGCCTCTTAGGGGAGGTGCCTCTTTGGTGGATGAGCCATGCGCTTGTCCAGAGGTTGCTTTCTCGAAATGGTTGCGTGCAGGTTGTTCTGCCTCTTCATGATGAGGACTATTAGGATTGGCAACCTCTTGAACAGAATTGCCTCGACTCAGAATTGAAGAAGAAGAACCAGCATTTTCTGTATGAGTAGTTTGAGCAGGTTTAGCACGTGTGGCATTAATGGTAATTTTTTCTATAGCGTTTGTCGAGATATCTGTCTGACTCGTCCACCCTGCAACAACCTAATCCAATTCTTTCCTTGTTACGGCAGCTCTAGCTCTAGAGGTCTCACCAGCTTCAAAGTGGTTGGTAAGAGGCGTAGCGTCATTGGAGAGATTGTCGGTCTCTTCAACGTTCTTACTAATTGTTTTCTTCAGTCTACCCATAACTTCAAACAAGGCTTTAAACTTTGAAGAGAGTTTGTTGATGAGCTCGAACTTTAGATCGGAAGATCTATAGGAGGAACTAACTCCAAACTTTATCTCTACAAATTACTTAGAGAAAGGAATTGCAAACATGGCCCCACGGTGGGCACCAAATGTTTAAACCAAATTGGTCCAAACATCAAAGATACTATATGAGTACTTCACCAAATGGTTAGGAACGAGAATATGAGACCACAATCGCAAAAAGTAAGTAAAAACACAAGAATTTTATAGTGGTTCGATCTAAAATAGATCTATGTCCACTTTGGCAAAAATTTTCATTTCGAGGTTCACAAGGCTTGAATCATTTATAAGTACATCCATTCTCTCTCTTATACAAGGATTTCATTTGAATCTTTACAAATCAGCGAAGGAATGACTGAATCTCTCTAAGTGCGAAGAGTATGAGGGTGGATCTACAATCTCTTGGACACTTGGTTGATTTTGACGGATTCAATAGTGAATAAGATGTTAGATCTTTGATTGAGGATGATTAGAGAGTGAAACACCCCACCTCCGTTAGGGTCACTCTCAAAGGGAATGCCCTAATTTTGGTGGAGGTTTATAAGTACAAGTCACAGATATACAAGACAGATATAAGAACACATATTTGTAAACAGCGGAAGAACAACAAACTTTATTTCATAAAGTCAAATACGTGTTACAACAACATCCTTTCCAAAAACATAACATAACACTTCATAATCTGTCTTGAGTACATTATTTTTAAAGAAGCATAAATAAAACATAGACAAACTGCCAAAGCCCCATAGTGGATTGTCCAAAGCCATAGTTCAAAACAGGAAAGTCCAAGCAATACATTTCTCTTCTTCAAGCTGGATGTTGAGGTAGGTCAAGCTGCTGTGTTCCCTCCCTGAGGACCTGGGGGGGGGGGGAAACGGAAGAAAGAAGACGAAAGAAAAATAGAGTCAGACATAAAGCCTGAGTAAGTCTAGTACTACTTTGTCTATGAATAAAGAACTGGGTATGATAGTAAAACAGGAAGTGGGCAACATTATAAACTTGGTCAAGTTATCTAGGGTCGAATATACTATCGTACCCCGAATTAATCTCTGAACCCATATAAACTAGTTTCCAATTTGCACCTCAAAATCAGGGTGAGGTGATCCATTCTACGATGATCGGCTCCTACTCGCATAGTTACATGTGTCTTACGGCCCCCGATGTCTGTAGTTACCTATGCTGGTCCCACCATGGGGTGTATCAAGTCCCATAGTGGCAACCCGACACAACCTTAGAGTGCAAAGGTATGCTACTGGTGTCCAGTGCTTTATTTTTCTGCGCCGGAGTGCGTGCACGCCCGCACACCGTTAGAACCTACACTGCTACACCACCGCCGTCGATTTGACCTCTTACAATCAGCCCAGTAATCGTGCCCCACCCTGCCTAGTTTCAGGGTATCCTGATACACCTTCTAGGGTTACTGCTGAAAAGGGTCCCCCGTTACTAGGTTTTCTATCTCTAGCCAACATGCTAAGTTGGTTAAGTGTTTCCTAACCTAACCCCGCCAGTCCGTTTAGTTTAGCATGTTCCATTTTGATTAAGTCTTTAGTTCACTTAATCCTAACAATCCTGACTCAGCCTTAATTGTCTTATTAAGGCCCTGACCTCTCACATTAGACAGGTATTGTTGTGGCTGCCTGTTGCCGGTTGGTTCCGGGCAGTCTTACGCCACAACTCAGTCTAACCTCGGGTCCTTGCTGGGCTCCATGTTTAACCTCCCACATTGGATAGGTATTGTGGTGACTACTGGACAGCCGGGCGGTTCCGGGCAGGTTTACATCACAACTCAATCCAACCTCGGGTTAAACACATCGTCTTTTCTACATTTACATATCTTGTCATTCTTCTTTATTTATATGTAAATATTTGCGGCCCATTATTAAGTTCATGGTGTAAAGGTTACACCGATCATGGGCCCAACCCATACTTGACTTTGGGCCCTTCTATTTCATATTTTCATTCATTAATTAATTTTTAACCCAACGTTATTTTCCCCCGTTTTACACGTCCGTTTATATATATTGGGCTTAGCCTTTTAAAGCCCAATTTAGCCATGCGAAAAGGGGAGGCTTATGGCGTATACACAAAGAGGGGAAAGTGAGCGCATGAACTTGCATATGACGTTGGAAAATACATAATAGAAATTGGTGTACTTGCATAGTGGTAACATATATCTTGGTCATAAAACATAGGTGACATAAATCAAGGCATGTAAACTTGCATAGGTTTAACTACAACATGAACTTATATTCTTATTTAGGCATAATGTCAAACATAAGCATGGCCTAAATACTTCTAGCATAAACATGACATATTGTCAAACATAAGCATGGCATAAATACTTCTAGCATGAACATAGCATATTTCAACTTAATCATGATTTAAGCCTAATCACATAACGATGGTATAGACATACTTATGCATAAATATTCCTAAACATGGTGTTTGCTTTAAACTTGCAAAAAGGGATTTTTGAGTCTAACCTAGCCATGTCATCATATAATCCTTTAAAACAAGATAGACTTAATAACGGATTTCAATTATGCCAAATATCATTCCTAGCCATATTCATAAGTTTGCAAAAGCATGACTAACACATGGTGTCAAAATTCCACATAGTTTCATATGAACTATAATAACCAAACTTGTTTCAATTACTTGCAAAATGATTTATACATAAAAACATACATCATAATGGCATAATAACAAAGCCCCAAACTTGCATAAATTTCACTCAACTATATACATGTAGCTTCATCATAGACTACATAATTTGCGCAATATTCCAAACGTATATTTGCATAGAACTACCGCATGTAGTTCTTTATAATGAATAATATAATTCAAGAGTATCCAAACGTATATGAATTGATAAGAACGCACAAATATGAATTACTTCCATTGCCACAATTCAAGCATACACATCAACACAGTTGTTTATTATACCAAAGTAATACTCTACTTACAATGGTTTGATGAATTCTCTAGTTTAGGGATTGAAGACGCAAATTCCTTTGTTGAATTGATTAGCTTTAGGTTGCTTGAATTGCTTTAGGCCTTAGAACTTCCTCCCTAATCCTCTCTTTAGTTGGCGGCTATGCTTTGTCGTTCCTCAGCAACATGGCGGCTATGTTCTTAATTTTTAATGAATAGATTAGGGTTTAGTCTAGGGTTGTTTATATAGAGGTTAGGAACTAATTAGGACCCTTGATGTTGCTAGGTTAGATCATAGCCATTCATTAGGAAGAGAGACCAATAAAAACCCGCCACCTAGCCCTAATGACAAAGCAGACCACAGAAATTCGACCACACACCGACCTGGCCAGCCAGGTTGACTGGGCTCGACCAGGTCGATACCCCTGTCGACAGGGCTGTCGACAGCCCTGTCGACATGGGTAGCCCAGGTCGACAGCCCAGTCGACCTGGGTGGCCCAGGCGGCGCTTTTCTGGCCCAATGGGCCCCACTTCGGAATATTTAATTATTTTAATCTGTTTGAATTTTAAATTTAATTCAAATCTTCCGAAGGCCATATCTTCTTCATACGGACTCCGTTTTTCGAAAACTCGGACTCTATTTCGCGTATTTTTCCGAGACGAACGCAATGGCGTATCCCGTTTCCCTTAGTTCTCTGATTTGAATTTGATTATACTTTAATTTATGAATTTCACAGTTATCGAATTTTCGGGGTGTTACATTCTCCCCCACTTAAAAGGATTTCGCCCCCGAAATCTTCAAGTTAGGAGGAATGTAAATCCTAACATCCAATCATCCATCTACTCATCCATCAAACACGAGCATCCATTGTCCTTAAAAGACTTCTAATGCTTCATGATCATATGCAAAGTGTGTGTGTACATGTACTTATCTAATGCAAAATCAGGCGGTCTACTGATTCAGTTGACCTCCTTAATGCGAATTATGTAAGTGCCATGCATCCATTATGTATGCAAAATTTTCCTATTCTTGATTCTACATGAGTGCACAACCATTCAATACAAATGCAACATCCACATGACAACACATTATAGTTCAACCACATACGAATACAAACATATATGCATATGCAATATGAAGTGACTGAGCCGATCTAAAACCTAGATTGTGTGTGTATATGCAACCACGAGCAACCGCTAGCAATCACTTGCAACCACTTGCAACCATCATACATAACATGTTTCAACTACATGTTTCCACCCAAAGAGATTCTATCTAAAAGATACGGTCGAGGAAATATACCTAAAAAAAGATAGATAAAAGCGCAACTTAAGGAAAAAGAAAGATCAAGGATGTACCCTCGAACAGAAAAGGGTAGGCTGTACGGATTCTAGCTTCAGTTTCCCAAGTCGCGTCTCCCTCGGCGTCGCTCCACTGAACTTTGACGAGCTTGACTTCGCGGTTGCGTAGCTTCTTTACTTCCGTTCCTAAGATGCGGGTTGGAACTCTTCTTATGGTTGCTTCGCGTTCCACTTCGGCCTCTTCGAGGATATTTGGCTCTACCACTTCAGCAGACTCATGTAGACACTTTCGGAGATGTGAAACGTGAAAAACGTCGTGGACTCCAGCCAACTTCTCGGGTAGCTCTAATCTATAAGCCATTTTCCCAATTTTCTCGATAATAGGGAATGGCCCTACGAATCTTGGCGCTAGCTTTCCTGTGGTTCCAAAACGAACAACGTTTCTTAGTGGTGATACCTTGAGAAAAACTCTGTCTCCAACCTCGAATTCAAGGTCGGTCCTTCTCTTGTCGGCGTAGGACTTTTGTCTGTCTTGGGCCGTCTTCATCCTTCTTCGTATTAAGTCTACTTTCTCTGAGGTCTCTCGGATCATGTCTGGTCCAAGTATGAGCTTATCCGTGGACTCCCACCAACAAGTGGGCGATCGGCACGGTCTTCCATATAAAGCTTCGAAGGGCGCCATTCCGATGGTTGCTTGATAGCTGTTGTTGTAGGCAAATTCCACCAAAGGAAGGTGGTCTTCCCATGTCCCTCCGAAGTCAAGGACGCACAGTCTTAAGAGGTCTTCCAAAACTCTGTTCACTCTCTCTGTTTGGCCGTCGGTTTGGGGATGATAGGCCGTGCTCAAGCATAACTGCGTTCCTACTGCTTCTTGCAGACTCCGCCAAAACTCGCTGGTGAAGATGGGGTCTCGGTCACTAACAATGCTAGATGGTATTCCATGGAGTCGCACGATTTCCTTGAGGTAAAGTGATGCTAGGGATGAGGCAGTTCTTTTACTTTTGACAGGTAAAAAGTGGGCGCTTTTAGTAAGCCTATCCACTATTACCCAAATACTGGTGTTGCCTCTCCTAGACCTAGGCAGCCCATCGATGAAGTCCATTGAGATGCTATCCCACTTCCACTGCGGGACCTCCAAAGGATGTAGCAGTCCGCCAGGCTTTTTCTGTTCCGCCTTAACCTGTTGGCACACCATACACTTAGAAACGAATTCTGCCACGTCCTTTTTCATGCCATTCCAGAAGAAAGTCCTTTTTATGTCTTTGTACATTTTATCTCCGCCTGGGTGTATCGTCATCTTGGAGTGATGTGCTTCCTCGAGAACCTTCTTTATTAAATCGTTTGTCTGTGGGACGCATAGTCTTCCATCTCGCCTTAGTACACCCTTATCGTCAATGGAGTATCTGTTGAGGTGACTTGAAGTCTCACCCCTAATTAGCCTATCAATTATTTCCACAAGCTGAGGGTCTTCGCGTTGTGCTGTCCCCACTGAATCCACTAAAGTTGGGCGCACTTCGAGAGATGCAAGCAAGCCTGGTACGAAATCGGAGGAAGGCCTAAAGTCGAAACTGGCTATAAACTCTAGGCTTTGTCTTTCAACAAACAACGGGCTTAGGGTCAATTTCTTTCGGGTCAACGCGTCTGCCACTACGTTGCCTTTGCCCGGAGTGTAGGAGATTTCGAAATCGTACGAGGCAAGAAACTCCATCCATCTTTGTTGCCTCAAGTTAAGATCTTTCTGCGAGAAAAGATATTTCAACGATTTATGGTCAGTGTAAAGTTCGAACTTCTCACCTAGGAGATAGTGTCGCCAAGACTTGAGTGCAAAGACGATGGCGGCTAGCTCTAGATCGTGGGTTGGGTAGTTCTTTTCGTGCACCTTCAACTGCCTCCCGCCATAAGCTACTACCCTTCCTTCTTGCATTAAGACGGCGCCTAGCCCTGTCCCACATGCATCTGTATAAACAGTGAACATCTTGCTCCCATCTGGCAGCGTCAAAACTGGGGCTGTTGTGAGAGCCCTCTTCAGTCGTTGGAAAGCAAACTCGCAATCCAAATCCCAATTGAATACTAGATTCTTCTTGGTCAATTTCGTGAGCGGAGCTGAAATTTTCGCAAAATCCCTTATGAATTTTCGATAGAAACCTGCTAGTCCTAGAAAGCTTCGGACCTCAGTTGCATTCCTTGGTGTCTTCCAATCCTGTACCGCCACTACCTTAGCAGGGTCCACCGCTAACCCTTGTTTGGATACTATGTGCCCAAGGAACCTCACCTCTTCTCTCCAAAAGTGGCATTTGGAGAATTTGGCTTTTAGTTGATGGACTCGCAAAGTTTCCATGATTGCCCTTAAGTGCTGAGCATGTTCCTCTTCGCTCTTTGAGAAGATAAGGATATCATCTACGAAGACCACTACGAATTTGTTGAGGAAATCTCTAAATACCCTACTCATCAGGTCCACGAAGTACGCAGGTGCATTTGTCAAGCCGAAAGGCATGACAAGCCATTCAAAGAAGCCGTCTGGGGTTCTGAAAGCCGTTTTATCAATGCTATCTTCAGCCACCCTTAGCTGATGAAAACCGGTTGCTAAATCGAGTTGGGAGAAAACAGACGCTCCTACAAGCTGGTCAAATAAATCGTCAATTCTAGGGAGAGGGTGCCTATTCTTTTTCGTTAGCTTGTTGAGCTCCCTATAGTCAACACATAGACGGAGTGAACCATCCGCCTTTGTAGCGAACACCACTGGAGCGCCCCACTCTGAAATGCTCCTCCTAATGAACCCCTTCTCTAGAAGCTCTTTAATCTGTTTACTGAGCTCTTTCCTTTCTCGTGGAGCCATATGTCTAACGGGCAACGCGACGGGCTTTGCATTATCTACAAGATATATGCGGAAGTCTATCTCCCGCTTCGGAGGCAAGCCCTTCACCTCTTCAAAGACATCCGGATATTCCCGGACCACTCTAACTGATTTCAAATTTTCAACAGAGGCATCTAGCGATTCAAGATAACTAAGCATAACCGAATACGAGGGATTACAAGAAATTTCCAAAGTATTACCGAGCTGGGTTAGGAGCCTAACAACCCTTTTCTCACAATCAAGGATGGCCCCATTACTGGATAGCCAATCCATACCCAAAATCAAACCATACCCCGAAAAGCCCAAAACAAAGGCACTACATTCAAATTCTACACTTAGAATAGAAATTTTCAAATCCAGACAGATCATAGACAAATGAGCTGGGCCCCCAATTGGGTTTGAAACAATTAAGGGTTCCTCTACCATACTAGTTTTTAGGTGCAGAGATTCTACTAAAGCAGACGAGATAAAGGAGTGTGATGCGCCAGAATCAAATAAAGTGCGAACGGGGTGATCATAAAGATAAACTACACTTTCTACAGAAGTATTTGTACCTCGCTGTTGCAATGGTGGCGCTTCTAGCACATGAACCTGTGCCCCTGGGGTGGATCCAGCCCCCTGCCCCTGCCCTCGTTTCCTTGGGCAGTCCTTAGCCCTGTGGCCTGTTTGACCGCACGAAAAGCACCCACCATTCTCCTTAGCCTTCTTCTTCCGGCAGTCCTTTACTAAGTGCCCCACTTTGCCACAGAAATTACACTTCCTCTTCTCTTTGTTGCCTTTTCCGCCCTTCTTAAAGTCTGTCTTCTTAGGCTGCAAACCCTCTTTCTTCCCTTGAGAGCTTTCTGCCTTGGTCTCCTTCTTGCCCTTATCCTCTTCATTCAGCAATGCCATTTGCACCAATCTTTCATACGTGGCTCCCATGGGTATATGGGTCATGGCCAAACTATGTAATGGCTCATTTAACCCCTTGACGAAACGGAGAGCCTTCTTGTGCGGGGTGTTGACTAGGTCAAGCCCAAACCTAGCCAGCTCATCGAACTGATTCACATACTCTCTGACAGTCTTGTCTCCTTGCTTAAGAAATAAGAATTTTTCCAACTGCAAACTTCTTTCCGCATCTGAGAGAAACTTGGTCTCAAACCTTGCCCTAAAGTCCTCCCATGTCTCCACCGGTCTTTCAGCATTAGTGACTTCCCACCAGTAGGAAGCCTCGCCCTTTAATAGCCACACTGCTAACTGTACTTTTTGTCTATCCTCTACCTCAAAAATGATGAATAGGTCCTCCGTTTCTTTCAGCCAATTCCTAGCTGCCACGAAGGACTCAGTTCCATGGAAATCCCTTCCTCCCATAGCTTTAAAATCTTTACATATCTTAGCGAATGTGTTTCCCCGTGGAGGAGGTGGAGGAAAAGGTGCTGCTGCGGCTGGATGATTCCCTTCAGCTGGAGGAGGAGGAACGGTAGGACCTGGCTGAGTGGCCCTTGCTTCTAAGAAACGTCTAAACCAACCAGGTATGGGTACCCCTTCAGGCAAGTTAAGATCTTGGGACATGCTGAAACAAAAAGGATAGATTCAAAACGAAGGATAAGAGATAGTTCCTATGGCTTTGGGGAGTGGACTTTTGCTTTTTTAAAATAAAATAATATTTTTCTTTTAAAAATGCCTCTTTAAATTTCTTTTTTGAAAATAATTTTTTTCAAAACTTTTTATCTTATCTGGTAAACCTAGGCTCTGATACCAAGTTAAACACCCCACCTCCGTTAGGGTCACTCTCAAAGGGAATGCCCTAATTTTGGTGGAGGTTTATAAGTACAAGTCACAGATATACAAGACAGATATAAGAACACATATTTGTAAACAGCGGAAGAACAACAAACTTTATTTCATAAAGTCAAATACGTGTTACAACAACATCCTTTCCAAAAACATAACATAACACTTCATAATCTGTCTTGAGTACATTATTTTTAAAGAAGCATAAATAAAACATAGACAAACTGCCAAAGCCCCATAGTGGATTGTCCAAAGCCATAGTTCAAAACAGGAAAGTCCAAGCAATACATTTCTCTTCTTCAAGCTGGATGTTGAGGTAGGTCAAGCTGCTGTGTTCCCTCCCTGAGGACCTGGGGGGGGGGGGAAACGGAAGAAAGAAGACGAAAGAAAAATAGAGTCAGACATAAAGCCTGAGTAAGTCTAGTACTACTTTGTCTATGAATAAAGAACTGGGTATGATAGTAAAACAGGAAGTGGGCAACATTATAAACTTGGTCAAGTTATCTAGGGTCGAATATACTATCGTACCCCGAATTAATCTCTGAACCCATATAAACTAGTTTCCAATTTGCACCTCAAAATCAGGGTGAGGTGATCCATTCTACGATGATCGGCTCCTACTCGCATAGTTACATGTGTCTTACGGCCCCCGATGTCTGTAGTTACCTATGCTGGTCCCACCATGGGGTGTATCAAGTCCCATAGTGGCAACCCGACACAACCTTAGAGAGCAAAGGTATGCTACTGGTGTCCAGTGCTTTATTTTTCTGCGCCGGAGTGCGTGCACGCCCGCACACCGTTAGAACCTACACTGCTACACCACCGCCGTCGATTTGACCACTTACAATCAGCCCAGTAATCGTGCCCCACCCTGCCTAGTTTCAGGGTATCCTGATACACCTTCTAGGGTTACTGCTGAAAAGGGTCCCCCGTTACTAGGTTTTCTATCTCTAGCCAACATGCTAAGTTGGTTAAGTGTTTCCTAACCTAACCCCACCAGTCCGTTTAGTTTAGCATGTTCCATTTTGATTAAGTCTTTAGTTCACTTAATCCTAACAATCCTGACTCAGCCTTAATTGTCTTATTAAGGCCCTGACCTCTCACATTAGACAGGTATTGTTGTGGCTGCCTGTTGCCGGTTGGTTCCGGGCAGTCTTACGCCACAACTCAGTCTAACCTCGGGTCCTTGCTGGGCTCCATGTTTAACCTCCTACATTGGATAGGTATTGTGGTGACTACTGGACAGCCGGGCGGTTCCGGGCAGGTTTACATCACAACTCAATCCAACCTCGGGTTAAACACATCGTCTTTTCTACATTTACATATCTTGTCATTCTTCTTTATTTATATGTAAATATTTGCGGCCCATTATTAAGTTCATGGTGTAAAGGTTACACCGATCATGGGCCCAACCCATACTTGACTTTGGGCCCTTCTATTTCATATTTTCATTCATTAATTAATTTTTAACCCAACGTTATTTTCCCCCGTTTTACACGTCCGTTTATATATATTGGGCTTAGCCTTTTAAAGCCCAATTTAGCCATGCGAAAAGGGGAGGCTTATGGCGTATACACAAAGAGGGGAAAGTGAGCGCATGAACTTGCATATGACGTTGGAAAATACATAATAGAAATTGGTGTACTTGCATAGTGGTAACATATATCTTGGTCATAAAACATAGGTGACATAAATCAAGGCATGTAAACTTGCATAGGTTTAACTACAACATGAACTTATATTCTTATTTAGGCATAATGTCAAACATAAGCATGGCCTAAATACTTCTAGCATAAACATGACATATTGTCAAACATAAGCATGGCATAAATACTTCTAGCATGAACATAGCATATTTCAACTTAATCATGATTTAAGCCTAATCACATAACGATGGTATAGACATACTTATGCATAAATATTCCTAAACATGGTGTTTGCTTTAAACTTGCAAAAAGGGATTTTTGAGTCTAACCTAGCCATGTCATCATATAATCCTTTAAAACAAGATAGACTTAATAACGGATTTCAATTATGCCAAATATCATTCCTAGCCATATTCATAAGTTTGCAAAAGCATGACTAACACATGGTGTCAAAATTCCACATAGTTTCATATGAACTATAATAACCAAACTTGTTTCAATTACTTGCAAAATGATTTATACATAAAAACATACATCATAATGGCATAATAACAAAGCCCCAAACTTGCATAAATTTCACTCAACTATATACATGTAGCTTCATCATAGACTACATAATTTGCGCAATATTCCAAACGTATATTTGCATAGAACTACCGCATGTAGTTCTTTATAATGAATAATATAATTCAAGAGTATCCAAACGTATATAAATTGATAAGAACGCACAAATATGAATTACTTCCATTGCCACAATTCAAGCATACACATCAACACAGTTGTTTATTATACCAAAGTAATACTCTACTTACAATGGTTTGATGAATTCTCTAGTTTCGGGATTGAAGACGCAAATTCCTTTGTTGAATTGATTAGCTTTAGGTTGCTTGAATTGCTTTAGGCCTTAGAACTTCCTCCCTAATCCTCTCTTTAGTTGGCGGCTATGCTTTGTCGTTCCTCAGCAACATGGCGGCTATGTTCTTAATTTTTAATGAATAGATTAGGGTTTAGTCTAGGGTTGTTTATATAGAGGTTAGGAACTAATTAGGACCCTTGATGTTGCTAGGTTAGATCATAGCCATTCATTAGGAAGAGAGACCAATAAAAACCCGCCACCTAGCCCTAATGACAAAGCAGACCACAGAAATTCGACCACACACCGACCTGGCCAGCCAGGTTGACTGGGCTCGACCAGGTCGATACCCCTGTCGACAGGGCTGTCGACAGCCCTGTCGACATGGGTAGCCCAGGTCGACAGCCCAGTCGACCTGGGTGGCCCAGGCGGCGCTTTTCTGGCCCAATGGGCCCCACTTCGGAATATTTAATTATTTTAATCTGTTTGAATTTTAAATTTAATTCAAATCTTCCGAAGGCCATATCTTCTTCATACAGACTCCGTTTTTCGAAAACTCGGACTCTATTTCGCGTATTTTTCCGAGACGAACGCAATGGCGTATCCCGTTTCCCTTAGTTCTCTGATTTGAATTTGATTATACTTTAATTTATGAATTTCACAGTTATCGAATTTTCGGGGTGTTACAGAGATGTTTGAATCACTTAGAATGGTTGAAGAAATAGTTGGGTTGTTCTTCGGGATAATAGAATTCGATCCCCATTGATGTAGAGGTCATGGGGTATTTATTGGAGTGAATGGAGTGGAGATATGGATTGCAGAAATTCATGTCATTCGAACGACATAGCTTATGTCGGCCGGGAGCCAGCTGGCAACGGCCTGGCACAGGACAACTGTAACAACCCGGAAAATCAGAACCAATTTAAAAATTTATTTTACGAAATTTTAAATAGGAAATGCGTCAGAATAAAAAAAAAGATGTCTTAGGAACTTTAATAACATTTATTAATTTATGTTGAAATATTGATTGAAAATAATGTGTAGATTCTAAATGAAATAAATTCTGACAATATATATATATATATATATATATATATATATAGCTGTCCTCTTAAATATTTTCCCTGTCAACTCAAAATGTTACTTTTAGGAATTCAAAACATAGATTACATGTTCCAAACCATCATTATTTATTTAATTTTTGAAATGTGGAAAGTTGTAAACATTCATTTCTAACAATAATATTTAACACTGTAGTGTTAGTCCTAATTTCTGACAATTAGAAATAATCTGGTATTCATTTCTTTCCGTTTATTCTCCCTCTCTTTCATTGCTATTTACTTTTGGAATTTTAGATAAAATAAAAAGAAAAAAAGATTAAAGTTTGATTAGATATGTTTACATTAAAAAATTCATTTTTAATGTAAAAGAGATTCATTGTTTGAAAATGTTTTAACATTAAAATTTACATTTTTAATGTAAATGAATCGTTAAAAGAGGTTCATTGTGTAATAATAATGTTTTGACATTAAAATTTACATTTGTAGTGTAAATGATACATTAGGAAAAGATTCATTGTATAATAAATTGTATTCACATTAGAAATTATATATGTTTTTTTATGTAAAAGATGAATGATTACAAAGGGATTCATAGTTTGATAACAACGTTTTAACATAAAAAAAATGTTTTAGAAGTAGAAAATGTACATTTGTTAAATATTAATATTTACATGCAAACGAAGTTATAAACTTTTTAACAATTGGCATTACACAATAAACCATGCATTAATTATGTTCCCGTTTTCTCTTTTCCCTTTTCTTTTGTTTTCCATCATTTTTTTCCTTTCTTTCCTTTAAATCAACTATATGTATATATATATTTCTCTTTTATTTATTCTTTCTTGCAACTAAATAGGTTCCTTAAATTATTATATTTAATGTTGTGTGTTTTGAAATTTAAAAAGTTGCACAACTTAAACAATTAGATAAAATAAAGCAAGCATTTAATTCGTTTGTAAATAAAAAGAGGCATATGGGGAAAATAACCTGTGCATTTATTCTCTACTCTCTCTCCTCTTTTATTTATCATTCAAATTCATTTTTAGATACGAAACCATTCCCTTTATTTTGCCTTTTTGTTCTCTCTTCTCTTTATATTTGCAATTTTCAAACCTCATAAATAATAAATAAAAATATTAATTAAATAAAGGAATAATAATAATAAATTAGCCCCACTATAAAATGTTCTAAACTCCCTTAAACCTAAATCAAACATCATTTATACAGCCGCCTCCACTTTCATGAAATGAACGAACCAGAACACACACACTTCCTCCACCAAAATCTCCAAATCCATGACCCTATTCTCAAAACTTCAAATTGAAACTTCTTCATCTCCTCAAGTTTAATGAATTCAATGGTTGCGATCTTCTATTTCGTAATGGATTGAGAGAATTGCTTCCTCAAAGGGGAAACGTTCGGACCGAAATTAGAGAGACAAAGAGTTGACCGAATTTCTTGGCGTTCACGGCGACGGGGCATTGGACGATGGCGGTTCAAATGGAAGAGGTGTTTCGATGGTCATGGGTCAGGTTGGTGGTGCGACAGGGTGGGAAGGATGTCAGCGATGGGTTTAAGAAAAAAGGGATGAACACGAGTTTTTACAGAGGGATTAGCGGGGTGAGAATTCTGATTTATTTAATAATTAAAATTTAATAATTTTTATTTTTATTTAAATCTCTATCTGTACGATTATAATTCAGATCTGCGATGCTTGTTATCTAGATGTTATTGATTTGTTGTTATGGCGTATTTTATCGTCATGATTTGTTTGGGATCTACGATGTAATTTCATTTTTGTTCAATTTCCGTTTTGCGATTAAATTCAGATCTGAAATCATAATATATTCTAGATCTATGGATGTTGGTTAAAAGAATAAAATCCTTCTATTTGGACCCATAATTATGGAATTATTCGTCTATTCTCCAGATCTGCTTTGCGTTATTCAGATCTGCGCTTTTTATTTTAAGATCCATGTTTATAGTTTGATTTAAAAAAAAATCTTAACTTTTATTTTTAATCCATAAATATTGATTTGTTTATTTATGGAAATATAGTTTTTTTATTGGAATTCATAAACCTGGAATTTAGATTTTAGATTAAAGATTTCATCTTTACGTTGAATCACGAACATTAAATTTCTTTAGATTAAAGATTTCATTTTGTTTGGTTTAGGAGCATGGAATTTGATCAATGATTAAAATTTATATTTTTATTGTTTTTCATGGATATGAGTTTTATTAGGTTTGAGATTTGAAATAAAAGTCACATTTTTCATGGTTTACATGAAATATGGATTTTTATCAAGTCCAGATTTGGAATGTAAATCTCATTTTCATGAATCACATGAAAATGAATGTTTATCAAAATTATATTTCCAATAATATTTTATTGAGTATAAAAAGAATAGTTTTTTTTATGTAATATTCTTTTGAAATAAAAAGAATGGATTTTTTATGTCATTTTCTTTTTAGAATAAAAAGAACATTTTTAGCGCCATTTTCTTTTTAGAATAAAAAGAACATTTTTAGCGTCATATTCGTTTATAATAAAAGAACATATTTTTAGCGTCAAAGTTGTTCAAATAAAAAGATTAGATTTAAAAGAAATATTTTATTGTTAAATTAGTTACAATAAAAATAATAGTATTAAGGGTGACATTTTTATTAAATAAAAAGAATAGAAATTAAAATGACAATTTTATTGTCATTATAGATGTAATAAAAAGACCGGATTTTAAAGTTGCATTTTTATTTACATTATAGATGTAATAAAAAGACCGGATTTTAAAGTTGCATTTTTATTTACATTTTAGATGTAATAAAAAGACCGGATTTTAAAGTTGCATTTTATTTACCTTTTAGATGTAATAAAAAAAAACGGATTCTAAAATGACATTTTTATTGTCATAAAAAGAGCATATTTTTAGTATACATTGTTACTGTCAATCTTGTTAGAAATGAAAAGGAACCTTTTTATTGACATTAGAAACAATAAAAATAGTTGAAATAAAAGTTGCATTATTACTGTTACATGAGAAACAATAAAAGGATTGGATTTAGAGTAGTAATTTTATTGTTATTTTATATTAAAGAAAAATAATGGGATTAGAAAATACATTCATTTGTTTGTCATTGAAATGCAGAGAAAATTGTTTACAAATAAATACATTCATTTATTTGTCATTGAAATGCATAGAAAATTGTTTACAAATAAATACATTCATTTATTTGTCATTGAAATGCATAGAAAATTGTTTACAAATAAATCATTCTTTTATTTGTCATTAGATTACATAGAAAATTTGTAAACAAATAAAATATTCTTTATTTGTCAGTGGAATACATAGGAAAATTTTGTAAATAAATATGTCATCTATGTTGGAAAACATATTTTGTAAATAAATATGTCATCTAGTTAGAGAACATAGTTTGTATATAAATATGTCATTTTTGTAGAATTGTAATGTAAATGAACCATTAAATATGATTCATTGTTTTGAAAATCTATTTACATTTAAAATTTACTTTTGAAAGTAAATGAATCATTAAATATGATTCACTGTTTGAAAATGTATTTGCATTAAAATTCATTTTTACCATTTAAGAAGATTGGGACAAAAAATATTCAATTTTGTCATTTAATGAAACAAAAACATTCATTTTTGTCATTTAAAAAAGAATAAAATAAAACATTCATGTTGTTGAATCATACTAGTGTTAAAACAAAATATTCATTTTGTTGAATCATACTAGTGTTTCAACTAGTGTTAAAACAAAACATTCATTTTGTTGAATCATACTAGTGTTAAAATAAAACATTCATTGTGTTGAATCATACTAGTGTTAAAACAAAACATTCATTTTGTTGAATCATACTAGTGTTAAAACAAAACATTCATTGTGTTGAATCATATTACTGTCAAAACAAAATATTCATTTTTTTGAATCATATTAGCATCAAAACCAAATATCCATTTTGTTGAATCATGTTATATTAAAATATAAGCATCATTTTTAGTTAGGGATGTTATGCAACATTGAAAGGTCATATATTTAGAAATGTCATGTTATATTGAAAATGTCGATATATTAGAAATATGTATACATTAGAAAATGATTACATTAGAAATATGCATACATTGGAAATAATGTACATTAGAATAAAATATCATTTCTATGTTGAATTAGGATTGCCATACAAAAATATCATTTTTGTTATAAGATACTAGGTTAGATTAAAAATGTTATTTTATATAGAAATATCATATTGGATTAAAAATGTCATATATTTAGATGATGCTCATGTTACACTCAAGTGCCATATATTTTGATGATGTTCATGTTACATTAAAAATGTCATATATTTAGACCATGTTCATGTTAAATAAATATGTCATTTATTTAGATTATATTCATGTTAAATAAAAAAAAACTCAAACCAAATTATAATTGGTTAAATTATTAACCAATGATTTATTTATATAAATTGTTGTTGTTTGAAAACCCCACACGGGTATTGGGATGACATTTATCACACACTAGTCCCAATATTTAGATGTTGTCAATCGATGGATTGACAATCTGTGATGAGCGTTATTTATTTATTTTAATGCTCACACAATTATAAATTTCACTCTGTATGTGAATGGATTGTTTAATGATTATTTATCATTACTATTATATACATATGGAATGTATAAAATCCATATAACTGAAAATATATGGTAATTGATTGAGTCGTATTCCGATTCAGAATATCTTTTAAATAAATAATATTTGAAAATAAAGAACATTTTTATATAAAGAATGGTTTAAAAATAATGATTTTTTTCAGTAAAATAGTTACAATTATAAATTATAATTGCACTTTTGACACGAGGTTAGGTTACATTTGTGGTGGAAGTCTGCCCGGACCCGACCGGCATATCCAGCAACCACTAATGTTGAACCTAATGTGAGAGGTCTAAGTGCGCAAATACGAAGCGGGCTATGACACGAGGTTAAGTCCAACTTGTGGGATAAGTTTGCCCGGACCCAACCGGCATGTCCAGCATCCGCAAGTTGTAGGCCTAATGTGGGAGGTCTAGCCCATTATAAACCATAAATGGACATGGTAATGTATTGGACTATTTAGCCCATTATAAGTTGAAACGCCATTCTAACCTGAATGGTTTATCGATTGTTTTTATTCATTTTATAATGAATAGAATTAAAGGTAGTAATACCCAAAATCTAATATTTGAAAACATTATTTTAATAAAGAAATAGAATGAATCTTTACTCAAGATTTAATGGAGTTTTCCAATTTATTAATATTTACTTGGAATTAAAATAAAATAAATTGGATTTTCGGGTTTGTCGTGAATAGTGTTTTAAATAACCCTGTTCTTAAACCCAGTTGAGAAAAGAATAAATATTTAATTTAAGGTTATTAGAGTTTCCAATTATATTTAGTAATTAGAATAAAATGAAATGTGAATTGGGTTTATTGTGAACTATGTTTTAAATGACATATGTTCTTTAACCCAGTTAAAGATAAGATTAATTTCTTAAATTTAAATAATCATTAAATAATGATTTTTGGTATTTAAAACCAAATCAGAGTTTTAATAAATCTTTAAAAGAGAGATTTAAGAATAATTTATCTTTGTTAGAATAATGTGAATATTTTATTTAAAGAATATTCTGAATTGGAATGAGGCGTCGGATGTGTTTTTATAGCACTTGTTTTTTTATTATAAAATACGCAAGTTATTCGGAAAGACCAGGTTTAACCCATTCTGAATAATTACTACGACGATTAAGAGTCAAAGATGACTACTAATGCCCTGGACTGATTGCTCCCAGGAAAGGGTTAAAAGTGGTAGTTTGTCTGGACGTACTTGTTGATTTCCCGGATATGCGAGCACCTCACTTCCGTATTGGACATACGGGACGAGGAATAAGGTGTCTCTGGTTTCGTTCAGACACAGTGACATGACCCGAACTTCCCCGGTAAGGAAAGCACGGATTGCGTTGAGGACAAGACAAATCAGAACGCAAACAGAAGAACATTTCATTGTTTATTACAACAATTCCATCAGAATACAAGAATATACAGAGTATGGATAAATATTACACATTCAATAAATATCAGAGATTACAATAAATTACACAGCAGCGGAAAAACAATATAAAACACAACTGAAAGTAATACACGGATACAGAGCTTTCCGAGCATCGTTCCAGCTGTAAATCAGGATCCTGTGAATATAAATCTGCAAAACCAAAATTACTAGCTGCCCGTGTCGAAAATTAGGGCACCCAGAGTTTAGGTTAAAACAATAAACTCCAGGTCAGTCATGTGACTGGTGTGAGAACTAAAACAGTTATTAATCCTTATTTTAAAGTTCGGTAAATCAAGGGACCACGCCATATAACACGGAACGGGTTTCCTCCCAAGAATACCAGTGCATAAAACAAACCGCGCAATGCTAAATAAAGAAAAATGAAGCTATTATAAGACCCAGGTCCCATCACACAATGCAACGCAAGCCGGAGGATAGGGTTTTTACCTTATAATAGCCAAAGAATGCTTGATACGTCAAAAACACATTATTTTGATATTACTATAAGTGTATAGTGTCAAAACAATTTCAATCATAAGTACCAATCATAGGCGGCATAGCTACCATCTACTATGTCGCCATACTAGGTTCTACAAATAAAACCGAAATACACGTATGTAAAAACCCGCAACTTCCCCGTGAAGGAAAGAGCGGATAGTTCGAGAATAAGCCACAACAGAATGCAGGCGGAAGAACATTTCATTGTATATTACAACAATGCATCAGATTACAAGAATATACAGAGTTTAAATGAATATTACACTACAGAAAATATCAGAGAATACAATACATTACATAGCAGCGGAAAATAATACAATACACAACTAGAAGAGGTATACGGATACAAAGCTTTCCGGATATCATTCCAGCTGCAAACCAGGATCCTGTGAATATAAATCTGCAAAACCAAAACTACTAGCTGCCCGTGTCAAAATAAGGGCACCCAGAGATTAGGTTAAAACAATAAACTCCAGGTCAGTCATGGGGCTGGTGTGAGAACTAAAACAGTTATTAATCTTTATTTTAAAGTTCGGTAAATCAAGGGACCACGCCGTATAACACGGAACGGGTTTCCTCCCTAGAATACTAGTGCATATAACAACAGCGCGATGCTAAATAAAGAAAAATGAAGCTATTATAAGACCCAGGTCCTATCACACAATGCAACGCAAGCCGGGGGATAGGGTTTTCCCTTATAATAGCCAAACATGCTTGGTACGTTTAAAACAAATCATTTGATACTATTATAAGTGCATAGTGTATAAAACAACTTCAAATCATAAGTATCAATCATAGACGGCATAAGCGCCCCATCCCACTATGTCGCCATACTAGGCTCTACAATTAAAACCGCAAATGTCACGTATTTGGAAATTGGATTTCCGTCTGTGAACCGAGGCAAAAGATAGTCCTCTACCGATTCGAGACGCTCTAGCCCGTGTCTCAGGAACAGAACGCATCGTCCCTTGGAGCGACAGGGCCGGTCCACCGATGTGGATTAGACGAAATCCTGAACACTGCGTTTCCCCGCCCTTTGGGGCGTAATTGAGCCAACTAAATGACTCCATCGGTTCGAGAACGACCGATACATCCGAGGCGCCTCGCAACAGAAACAACCACATAAGTCAAACTCGTCAGGGCGTGTAAAACCACTGACGCCACTTTTAGCTAGAAGAAAACGCATGTCCTCCTTGAGGTCCGTCTCCCGTTTTTGGTTCACCCCGGGGTGTGAGGCTTGCGAATCAACGCTACACAAAGCTACGCCACAAAGGCCGTGCTTTGATCATCAACCACAATACTCTACTTTTCAACAGAAGCCTTGATCATTTGCATCTTAGCATGCCACACAGGCAAACCACTCTATGCAACCGATATCAGTCACACAGAATGAAATTCGATGTCAGACACACAGTCCATTTACAAGTCCGTTCTGGGTCTGAACGAAACCGGAGGCACCTAGTACCCTGCATATCCATCGATCTCCAAGTACGTCTGGACGATCACCAACTGTTTCCATCTTCTTGGGTGTACATCCCAATCAAGATCACTAATAATCACCCAAACGACGTGAAGACCTCCGGTCTTCGACCACCGTCTTCATCTTCGACTTATCGTCGTATTAGTTATTCAGAATGGGATAAACCCGGTCTTTCCGAATAACTCGCGTATATTTTAAATAATTGTTATACAAACACAACATACGCCTCATTCCAATTCATTAGTCACTAACCGTAAATTATTCAAGAGAATAATTCCCCAAATATTAACCCCGAAGGCCGAAACCAACATCAGATCAATATCCAGAAAACCATTCTGCTTAGCTAACCGACAGTTAGTTTCTAAATTTCACATTCTTAGGGAAAGATTCCCATAAATTTTATCAAAGATAAATTCCTTTAAATTTATTCTTTAATCTTCCTTTGAATATCAATTCAAACTAGTCGGGATTAACGAACCTTACCGAAGTAATCATTTGTTTTAATTTCCCAATCCCAACCTATTCATCCCATGAAGTAAAACTGGTAATACTTCATATCTAACACCACGGTGTTATCGGTAAATTCAATTACCATTTCACGTTCAAATATAACTAAAGATTTAACTACCGCCTGGAGTAAAACTGGTGATACTCCATTCTCGATCTTTTCAATCTAATTAAAGATTCATTAAAACTCTACTTAGTTTTAATCTGTAACTGGGTTAAAGAATCCATGTCATTTAAAACAAGGTTCACGATAAACCCAAAATCACATCACATTTCAATCAGTCCCTAACCATAAATTAGCAAGTGAGCAATTCCCAAAATATTAACCCCGAAGGCCGAAACCAACATCAGATCAATACCCCAGAAACCATTCAACTTAGCTAATCTCCAGTTAGTTTCTGATTTTCTTAACTCCTTTGGGTATAAGAACTGTATTATTGAAGATACCGTTCACGACAACCCAAAATCACATTTCATTAATTATCAGGTTAAAGAACAAGTGTTATTTAAAACACTGTTCACGATAAACCCAAAAATCAATATCAATTCAATTCCAATTAAATATTATTTAATTGGTACACTTCATTAAATCTAAATAAAAAGATTTAATCTTTTCTCAACTGGGCTTAAGAACAGTGTTAATGAAGACACCATTCACGACAAACCCAAATCACATTTGATATTAAATACAAGGCTCTGAATAGAAAATATATCAGCTTATATTCAATATCAAATTCTACGACCAACAAATATCGTATTGGAAATAACGATATAAATATATCTTTCAAATTTCCATAACAATATCTGTATAATCACGAAATCCAACATCTAAATAATCCAAAGACAATTTCGATTCAAATTTATTCCATTTCAATTATTGGAAATCCTGGTTACTTTTAAAACCCTTTCAAATCAAATTTATTTATTTAAAAATAAATAGAATTTTAATTCTAGTTCAAAACTAGTTCATTTCGATAAAAATCTATTCTTATCTTTTCAAATATGGATTTTTTCATCCCAATTTTTCCGAAATCATTTCTTATGATTTAACACAAATTATTACTATTTTTAATAATTTTATCAAGGCCCGTAGAGTCGATTTCCATCAACGGCCATCGAACTGCACTTACAGCGACCTTTTTCAATTTTGATTTGAACATAATTCCAAATCCAACCATTAGATTTCAAATTTCTAAAATTCATTAGAAAGCTCTTTTCGATACGAACCCAACGGTTCCGGTTTTAGGAGAATCCGACGGTCGGATCTCCCGCAATATCCATTTGAAGTCAATGGTCGAAATTTACGAACTACCGCAGCGTGGCGCGTTCTATTCAGGCCATTATATTATATATATAATATATATAATATATACTTCGTCGATTTCGATTCAAAACATTCTTTATAAATCGTTATAAATTCATTTTCAAAACGGTTTCAACTTCATATTTCAAATTCAAATCAAAATCGAATTTTTCAACATAAATTCATTTTAATTTCATTTCAAATCGATTCAATTCAAATTGATTTCTAATTCAATTTCATTTTGTTTTCAATTCAATTCAACTTCAATTCGAATTCATTTATATTCAATTTCAATTCGAATTCATTTATATTCAATTTCAATTCGAATTCATTTTCAATTCAGTTTAATTCGAATTCATTTTCAATTCAGTTTAATTCGAATTCAATTCTTTTCGAAATATCAGATTTTGAAATCACTTTCGATATTCAGTATAAAATGAATAAAATCGATATAAATATCATTGACGTCAAAATGGCGTCAATCTAATCCACACGGCTTCATATATTTCTATTTTCAAATATTCTATTTCAAATATTTCTATTTCAAATATTTCTTTTTCAAATATTTATATTTCAAATATTCTATTTCAAATATTTCTTTTTCAAAACTGGAATGAGGCCCAATCAATTACCATATACTGTTAATTATATGGATTTTCTACAACGCATGTATGTAATAACAAGGATGAATAATCAACCATCATCCAAAGTGCATTCTACACTGTACAAGCATCAAATATAAATATTTAACGCTCATAACAGTCTGTCCATCAACCGATCGACATACAGCTAATTATTGGGACTAGTGTACGTCATATATCATCCCAATACCCGTGTGGGGTTTTCAAACAATCAAACACATATTTTATTTGTGTAGTTGGGCGATGTGTGAAATTTATCGGCCCAATCAATATCAGCAAATGTGTGTATATAAACAAATCGTCCGATTTGTTTATTTTTATTTCATTTCATATACACGTTAAAACTTCTATTTTTAACTATAAAATATTTTCAATATTTTATTTCATTTCACATCCCATCACATAATCAACTACACATCAAAATCAAACAATCAAGCATACAAGTCGTCCATGGTCTGTGGACGACAGGTGTCGGGTGCTACTAAACACCGTCTGCATCCTAGTCTATTTTTCAACTAGAAAATTAAATTAAAAGTGAGAAGTTCTCACCAAAGCTATCCCAACTCCACGACACTTCTTATGTAGAAATCTTCGCCGTTCTTGCCTCTTGTCACTTTCTTTGCCCGTATTATCTACATATGTAAAAATCGAATTTTTACTTTGCTATTCAATATATAAAAATCGAATTTTTACTTTGCTATTCAATATATAAAAATCGAATTTTTACTTCGCTATTCAGTATATAAAAATCAAATTTTTACTTTGCTTTCTACATCTAAAAATCTAATTTTTCTATGTTTTCTATAAACAAAACTGATTTTTAGCCAATGTTTTATATAGATTAAAACTGATTTAAACTGCTGTTATATAAAAATAAAAACTAACTTGCAAATTAAATGAAAAGAAAGTAGAAAAGCTTACGTTTTTCAGAAGGGGAGTGTTCGCAGGTGGTTGGGGGGGCCTGGAGCGCTGAGATCGTCGGAGGGGTGGCGTGAGGCACTGCAAGGTGGCGAGGTTGCTGTCGAGGCTAGGGTGGCGCCGGGGTGTACAATTGCAGGAGTGGGCGCGATCTTCAATGGTGCTCGCTGGTCCTCGGTTCGCGTCGGAGGGGGTTTCTCGAGTGGAGAGGGTGGCGGCAGGTGGAATGGGGGGGAGCTTCGACGGCGGTGGTGCGCGACGGCGTCAGATGGGGCGTGGATGATCGACGGGTTTTTTTGTTTCGATTTAGATCTGGAATCAACGTGGAAAGGAAAAGGAGAAAAATGAGGGTTTAGTTATATAATAAATTATATTATTTAATTATTTATTTTCTCCAAAAGTCGACTTTTATATTCGACCCTAAGACGAGACCCAACGACTGTCGCCCCTAGCTAATTACCCCCATTTCGAACACAACGGGATCGTATCACAAGCTGATTCGACTGTTTCGACCAGTTTTCGTCAAAATCAACATATAACTCTATATATTGAATTCGAACATGCATTACAATTTACCGGGGCCACATACTAGCTCGAAAAATTCCCAAAAAATATTTTCTAGCTTCGTATTGACGATACGGTCCTAACAAAACTAGTTTCGTCGAATTCTGAGAACGTTTGAAAAAATGGCCATTTTTCAGTCGATTAAAATCAACTGAAACTGGTCAAACGCGTTTTCCTTTGGCACGCTCACATATTGATTCAAAAAATTATGAAATTTGGAATCTAGCAATAACCTTACATCCCGGATCTAACAAAAGTGGTTTCGTCGAAATCCGAGGTCGTTTGCAAAATTTCCATTTTTAAGGGCCTGAATTCCATAGCGACTATTCAGAATTTTCAACTGGACATATCTTTTGATTCCCGCAATGAAATTTTGATTTCTCGGATTCGTTGGAAAGATATTCTCAATTAGATTCAATTATTTTTGGTTTCACTAAAATCCGGTTTATTTTGCACCCGGTACATTCATTTGAATTTTGAAATCGAATTATCGAACTACCGCACCATTTTCAATTCCTTTTATAATTATATATAAATATTTATATTCTAACGACGATCTATATAAATATATACGTTCGAATTCTATTAAAAATAAATTTCTCGTCGATATTATTTGAAATAATTCATTTTAAATAATCAAAATTCATCAAAATTGCAAAAATAAAAATTTTAAACTGGCTCAGAATTTCCGGGTTATTACAACATATTGGAAATTGGATTCCATCATGAGTCGAGGCAAGGGGCAAGCTCCTCTCCGATTCGAGACACTCTAGCAAATGTCTCAGGACCCCACTATGATCCTTGGATCTTCAGGGCCGGTCCTCTCTTACTTTTGAGGATTAATTATTCCTGAACACACGTTTCCCGGTCCTAACAGACCTAAAATCGAGGCGCCTCATCCAACAACCACATAGGTGAAAAGTATATAAATGTCAGCCAGTTTAAGCACCGACACCACCCATAGCTAGAAAGAAACGTCGTGCTCTCCCTGCAGTCACTATCCCGTTTTTGACTCATACCGAGGTGTGAGGCTCGCGAATTCACGTTATACACAAAGCTACGCCACACATGCCGTGCTTTGATCATCAACCACAAGACTTTGCTTTTCAACAGAAGCCTTGATCAATTTCCACTTACGCGTGCCACACTGGCAATTCACTCCATGCGACTGATGTCCATCGATATACAACCTCTGAGCTCGTACGTCTCAGAGAAGGGCGTTAAGCAAGAGAATAAATTCTCCTCCGCCAAATAGATGTATATTTAACAGAGATCAATCAACACAGAATAAAATCCAATGTCAGACACACAATCCATTTACAAGTTTGTTCTGGGTCTGAACGAAACCGAAGGCACTTTCCTCGCATATCCATCCATCTCAAGTACGTCTGGACGATCACCAACTGTTTCTCTCCTCTTAGGTGTACAGCCCAATCGAGATCAACAGTCATCACCCAAACGATGTGAAGACTTCCGGTCTTCAACCACCGTCTTCATCTTCGACATCTCTTCGAATCGGTTATTCAGAATGGGTAGAAACCCGGCCTTTCTGAATAACCCATGTATATAATAAACAAATGTTACACAAACACAACAAACGCCTCATTCCAATTCAGAATATTCTTTTATTCACAAAATCACATTCTTAGGGAAAAGTTCCCATTAATTTTATCCAAGATAAATTCTTCTAAATTTACTCTTTAATCTTCCTTTGGATATCATTTCAAACTAGTCGGGATTAGCGAACCACACCGAAGTAATTATTTATTTTATTTCCCAATCCCAACCTATTCATCCCCTGGAGCAAAACAGGTAATACTCCATATCTAACACCACGGTGTTATCGGTAAAATTAATTACCATTTCACGTTCAAATCTAATTAAAGATTTAACTATCGCTCTGGAGAAAAACTGGTGATACTCCATTCTCGATCACTTTTCAGATTTGATAATTTAAATTATCAATTCACATTTCAATCTAATTAAAGATTCATTAAAACTCCACTTAGTTTTAATCTTTTCAAAAATCAATATCCTGTCTTTAACTGGGTTAAAGAACCAACGTCATCTAAAACACGGTTCAAGATAAACCCAAAATCACATTCACATTCAATTTCCAATTAAATATTATTTAATTGATACACTTCATTAAATCTAAATAGAAAGATTTAATCTTTTTCTCTATTGGGCTTAAGAACAGTGTTAATGAAGACACCATTCACGACAAACCCAAATCACATTTGATATTAAATACAAGGCTCTGAATAGAAAATATACCAGCTTATATTCAATATCAAATTCTGAAACCAACGAATATCGTATTGGAAATAACGATATAAAATATATCTTTCAAATTCCCATAACAATATCTGTATAGTCACGAAATCCAACATCGAAATATTCCGAAAATAATTTCGATTCAAATCTATTTCCACTTCACGTATTGGAATTCTGATTATTTTTAAAACCACTTTCAAATTCAGTTTATTTCAAAAATAAATTGATTTTAATCCTAGTTCAAAACTAGTTCATTTCGATAAAAATCTATTTTTATCTTTTCAAATGTGGAATTTTTTATCCCAGTTCTTCACAAACTATTTCTTATGATTTTACACAAATTATAGATATTTTTAATAATTTTGTCAAGGCCCGTACAGTCGATTTCCATCAACGGCCATCGAACTGCACTTACAGCGACCTTTTCCAAATTTGATTTGGACATAATTCCAAATCCAACCGTTAGATTTCTAATTTCAAATATTTGTTAGAAAGCTCTTTTCGATAAGAACCCAACGGTTCTGGTTTCAGGAGAATCCGACGGTTGGATCTCCCGCAACGTCAATTCGAAGTCAATGGTCGAAATTCACGAACTGCCACGGCGCGGCGCGTTCTATTCAGGCCATTATATATATAATATATATATATTATATATTTCGTCGATTTCCTTTTAAAACGAATTTTATAAATCGATTTAAATTCGTTTTCAAAACTAATTCAACTTCATATTCAATTTCAAATCAAAATTTAATATTTCATTTATAAATTCGTTTTAAATTCATTTCAAATTGATTTCAATTCAAATCGATTTTTAATTCAATTTCAATTCAAATTCATTTCAATTCAATTTCAATTCGAATTCATTTCAATTCGATTTCAATTCGAATTCATTTCAATTCGATTTCAATTCGAATTCATTTCAATTCGATTTCAATTCGAATTCATTTCTATTCAATTTCAACTCGAATTCATTTCTATTTGATTTCAATTCGAATTCATTTCTATTTGATTCAAATTCTGTTCAATTCAAAATATTCAATTATGAAATCACTTTTCAATATTCATTATAAAACGAATATAATCGATACAAATATCGTTTACGTCAAAATGGCGCAACTCTAATCAACGCGGCTTTATATATTTCAATAAATTCGTTATTCTATTCAACAAATGAATATTTATTCTATTCAACACATGAATATATATTTCTTTCAACACACGAATATTCTCAACACATGAGCACTGTCAACACATGACTATTTTTGTTATTTAATATATTTTATTAAATTGTGGTATCTATCGTTTGATTTTTAAATCAGACTCCAACCGTAAAGTAGTAAGAGAATGATTCCCTAGGTATTAACGCCGAAGGCCGAAACCAATATCAGATCAATACCTAGGAAACCACTCATCTTATCTATTTTCCAGTTAGTTTCTAACTTTAAATATGATAAAGATGTAAATTTTATTGTTAAAATATTTCTTTCAACACATGATAATTTTCAACACATGATTATTCATTATTTTCCTAATTGGAATGAGGCCCAATCAATTACCATATAATGTTAATTATATGGATTCCATACAACACATGTATATAATCACAACAATAAATAATCAATCATCATCCAAAGTGCACCACACTGTATAAGCATCAAGTATAGATATCTAACGCTTATAACAGCCTGTCGATCAATCGATCGACATAGAACTAACCAATTGGGATGAGTGGACTTCAAATATCATCCCAACACCCGTGTGGGGTTTCAAATCAACAAACACATATTTTTATTCACACACACACACGCTAAAAACAATATTTTTAACGATAAAATATTTCTAACTATATAAATATTTTATTGCATTTCACATCACACAATCAATTTTCTTCACAACAAACAATCAAACATACAAGCCATCCATGGTCTGTGGATGACGGGTGTCGGGTGCTGCTAAACACCGTCTGCATCCTAGTATATATTTTAACTAGAAAAACAAGATTTAAAGTGAGAAGTTCTCACCGACTAGCTAATCCAAACGCCTCGACTCTTCTTATGTTGAAGTCATCGCTGTTCTCGCCTTTTGCCTCTTTTGTTTCCCGTAGCCACTACATACATAAAAATTACATTTTTATATTATTGCTATGTATATAAAAATCATATTTTTATAATCACTCCATATGGATAAAAATTCTATTTTTACATCGCTACTATATAGATAAAAGTTCTATTTTTACATCGCTACTATATAGATAAAAATTCTATTTTTACATCGCTACTATATTGATAAAAATTCTATTTTTAACGCTACTATATAGATAAAAATTCTATTTTTACAACGCTACTATATAGATAAAAATTCTATTTTTACAACGCTACTATATAGATAAAAATTCTATTTTTACATCGATGTTCATATAATAAAGATTATATTTTTATCACGTTATTCTCTATATAAAGACTTCGCCTTTTCAAATATAAAGATTTCGCCTTTTCAAATATAAAGATTTCGCCTTTTCAAATATAAAGATTATATTTTTGTATTCTCTATTATATAGAAATTATATTTCTAACTTACCACTCGAATAAAAATTATATTTTTAGCCTTTCTATAATATGAAAATTATATTTTGAACCTTCCTATAATATATAAATTATATTTTTATATTTCTAATTCTTATATAAAGATTGAATTTTTATTATCATAACTATATAAAAATTATATTTTTATATTTCTACTTGAATAAAAACCATATTTTTAATACTCTACCTAAGTAAAAATCATATTTTTATTATCTACATTACATAAAAATCATATTTTATTATCGCCACTATATAAAGATCATATTTTTATTGTCATACTAGTATAAAAATTATATTTTTATACTTCACATATAATAAAAATCCAATTTTTCTTCGCTATTCGAATATATGAAAATTCAGTTTTTATTCTATACTCCACAAAAACTGATTTAAAGGAATGTATATATTTTTAACATCTAAAAACTGCTTAAAATTGAAAATAAACTTACATTGATTTGTTTCAAGAGGGAGGGGAGGAGATCGTCTGCGTGGATCGAAGGGTGGCTGTCGCTTGCATCGGCATCTGAGGAGGAGGGAGGAACGGCGGAGTCGGGTGCGCAGGGGGGAGGAGGTGGTGACTGCGGTCGTCGCAGGGGGGTGGCTCAGGTGGTTTCCGCGTTGGTTGCGCGGGTGGGCGTCGAGCGCGATCCGGGGGACTTTGCGACGTCGGTCTCTGGAAGAGGGGGGCCCACGACGACGATCGGTAGGGGAGGGGGCGCGCTCGATGGTGGCCAACGATGGGGGGGCGCGCCACTTCGATTTGGAGGAGCCCAAACTTATTTTTTCTTCGGTTCTCTGATTTGAACGAACGGGCTAGGAATGAAGAAAAGGGGGCTGACGGCTTAGAGTGATGGTTGACCAAGTGTTGAGAAAATAAAGGGTTTTGACTTTTTTATAATTTTCCATTTCAAAAAGGTAACTTTTTAATTCGGACCTCAAATCGAACCCACCGACTGTCGTCCCTAGCTAATTACCCCCATTTCGAACACAATGGGATATGTATCGTAAGCCAGTTCGGTTGTTTCAATCAGTTTTCATCAAAATCAACATATAACTCTAGATATTGAATTTGAACGCGCATTTCTATTTACTGGGGTCACATACTCACTCGATAAATTCCAGAAAAATATTTTCTAGCTTTGTATTGACGATACGGTCCTAACAAAACTAGTTTCGTCGAATTTTGAGACCGTTTGAAGAATGGCCATTTCCAGTCGATTAAAATCAACTTAAACTGGTCAAACACGTTTTCCTTTGCCACGCTCACATATTGATTCGAAAAATTATGAAATTTGAAACCTAGCAATAACTTGACATCACGGATCCAACAAAAGTGGTTTCGTCGAAATCCGAGGTCGTTTGCAAAATGGCTATTTTTAAGGGCCTGAATTCCATAGCGACTATTCAGAATTTTCAACTGGACATATCTTTTGATTCCCGCTATGAAATTTTGATTTTTTGAGTTCGTTGGAAAGATATTCTCAAATAGATTCAAATATTTTTGGTTTCACTAAAATCCGGTTTATTTTGCACCCGGTACAATCATTTGAATTTTGAAATCGAATTATCGAACTACCGCGCCATTTTCAATTCCCTTTATAATTATAAATAATTATTTATATTCTAACGACGATCGATATAAATATATACGTTCGAATTCTATTCAAAGTAAATTTTTCGTCATTGTTATTTAAAATAATATATTTTAAATATTCAAAATTCATCGAAATTGCCAAAATAAAAAATTTAAACTGGCTCGCATTTTTCGGGTTGTTACAATCTCCCCCACTTAAAACTTTTCGTCCCCGAAAAGGAACGAAGCCGAAAGTTGTTTTAAAAACCAACTCAATTTTCATTATTTTCGTTACGGCTTAAGTTCTTCAACTTTTCAGTTTCTAAGAACTTTTCAAAATTTTCAAAAATTTGGCTAACACCCTAAATTTTCGAAAAATTTCGCCATAACCTCCCCTACACCGGGGACTTCGGGATATTTCATATAGCCTCCCATGGCCTTCTTCAACTCAAAAGAAAAAGCCAAGCGGCTAGCCAATCGGCTCATAAAATCATCATCACCCAAGCAAAACAGTAAATTATGGTAAACATGTACCTATTTGTCGGGCAAACAAATTTTATTCTTCTTCTCTAGCCTCCTTGCTATGACCTGTTCAATGTACATACATGTATATGCAAGCAAATACGACCAATTTTCAATACAATTCAATATTCGGTTCAATTAGGCTAAACGGTTCAAAATATCAAACAAATAAATAAATAACACAACCATCAATCAATTAGTGAATTAACGTTTCAAATTCATAATTTGATATATATACAGAAAATCATGTTTTTGATGCCAAATCACAACAATGTATTCTAGCTATATTTTGGTTCTCACACCAGTCTGATGGAAATATATAGAAATCCCACCTTCGACACTCGAACATGAATACAGATGATGATGCACCATCATCAGAATCATCCCCGGGTGTCTAGAATATGATTCTATATCTATCCAGTATATTAAAACTTCGAATATACTTTCATGACGCGTATACGCGAAATCTTTATATATTGGATTGTCCAAATTCAAAATAAATAAATATTCAAATACGTATACTTGAATTTAACTTTCAAAACTAAATTGTTTTCATTTGGAAAAATATACTCTTCACACTCGTTCTAGGATACTACTGATCCTATCTCTAACGAGTCATTCTAATTGGATACTACTAATCCAATATCTGATGAATTCTTTCGTATGGTTCTAATGTGTCTTGTTCTCGAGCTCTGTAAACCTAAGCTTTGATACCAAACTGACACGGCCCGAACTTCCCCGGTAAGGAAAGCATGGATTGCGTTGAGGACAAGACAAATCAGAATGCAAAAAGAAGAACATTTCATTGTTTATTACAACAATTCCACCAGAATACAAGAATATACATAGTATGGATAAATATTACACATTCGATAAATATCAGAGATTACAATAAATTACACAGCAGCGGAAAAACAATATAAAACACAACTGAAAGTAATACACGGATACAGAGCTTTCCGAGCATCGTTCCAGCTGTAAATCAGGATCCTGTGAATATAAATCTGCAAAACCAAAACTACTAGCTGCCCGTGTCGAAAATAAGGGCACCCAGAGTTTAGGTTAAAACAATAAACTCCAGGTCAGTCATGTGACTGGTGTGAGAACTAAAACAGTTATTAATCTTTATTTTAAAGTTCGGTAAATCAAGGGACCACGCCATATAACACGGAACGGGTTTCCTCCCAAGAATACCAGTGCATAAAACAAACAGCGCAATGCTAAATAAAGAAAAATGAAGCTATTATAAGACCCAGGTCCCATCACACAATGCAACGCAAGCCGGAGGATAGGGTTTTTACCTTATAATAGCCAAAGAATGCTTGATACGTCAAAAAAACATTATTTTGATATTACTATAAGTGTATAGTGTCAAAACAATTTCAATCATAAGTATCAATCATAGGCGGCATAACTACCATCTACTATGTCGCCATACTAGGTTCTACAAATAAAACCGAAGTACACGTATTGGAAATTGGATTCCATCATGAGTCGAGGCAAGGGGCAAGCTCCTCTCCGATTGGAGACACTCTAGAAAATGTCTCAGGACCCCTCTATGATCCTTGGATCTTCAGGGCCGGTCCTCTCTTACTTTTGAGGATTAATTATTCCTGAACAAACGTTTCTCGGTCCTAACAAACCTAAAATCGAGGCGCCTAACCCAACAACCACACAGGTGAAAAGTATATAAATGTCAGCCAGTTTAAGCACCGACACCACCCATAGCTAGAAAGAAACGTCTTGCTCTCCCTGCAGTCACTATCCCGTTTTTGACTCATACCGAGGTGTGAGGCTCGCGAATTCACGTTATACACAAAGCTACGCCACACAGGCCGTGCTTTGATCCTCAACCACAAGACTTTGCTTTTCAACAGAAGCCTTGATCAATTGCCACTTACGCGTGCCACACTGGCAATTCACTCCATGCGACTGATGTCCATCGATATACAACCTCTGAGCTCGTACGTCTCAGAGAAGGGCGTTAAGCAAGAGAATAAATTCTCCACCGCCAAACAGATGTATATTTAACAGAGATCAATCAACACAGAATAAAATCCAATTTCAGACACACAATCCATTTACAAGTTCGTTCTGGGTCTGAACGAAACCGGAGGCACTTTCCTCGCATATCCGTCCATCTCCAAGTACGTCTGGACGATCACCAACTGTTTCTCTCCTCTTGGGTGTACAGCCCAATCGACATCATCAGTCATCACCCAAACGATGTGAAGACTTCCGGTCTTCAACCACCGTCTTCATCTTCGACATCTCGTCGAATCGGTTATTCAGAATGGGTAGAAACCCGGCCTTTCTGAATAACCCACGTATATAATAAACAAATGTTACACAAACACAACAAACGCCTCATTCCAATTCAGAATATTCTTTTATTCACAAAATCACATTCTTCGGGAAAGGTTCCCATTAATTTTATCCAAGATAAATTCTTCTAAATTTACTCTTTAATCTTCCTTTGGATATCATTTCAAACTAGTCGGGATTAGCGAACCACACCGAAGTAATTATTTATTTATTTTATTTCCCAATCCCAACCTATTCATCCTCTGGAGCAAAACTGGTAATCCTCCATATCTAACACCATGGTGTTATCGGTAAAATTAATTACCATTTCACGTTCAAATCTAATTAAAGATTTAACTATCGCTCTGGAGCAAAACCGGTGATACTCCATTCTCGATCACTTTTCAGATTTGATAATTTAAATTATCAATTCACATTTCAATCTAATTAAAGATTCATTAAAACTCCACTTAGTTTTAATCTTTTCAAAAATCAATATCCTGACTTTAACTGGGTTAAAGAACCAATGTCATCTAAAACACGGTTCAAGATAAACCCAAAATCACATTCACATTCAATTTCCAATTAAATATTATTTAATTGATACACTTCATTAAATCTAAATAGAAAGATTTAATCTTTTTCTCTATTGGGCTTAAGAACAGTGTTAATGAAGACACCATTCACGACAAACCCAAATCACATTTGATATTAAATACAAGGCTCTGAATAGAAAATATACCGGCTTATATTCAATATCAAATTCTGAAACCAACAAATATCGTATTGGAAATAACGATATAAAATATATCTTTCAAATTCCCATAACAATATTTGTATAGTCACAAAATCCAACATCGAAATATTCTGAAGATAATTTCGATTCAAATCTATTTCCACTTCAGGTATTGGAATTCTGATTATTTTTAAAACCACTTTCAAATTCAATTTATTTCAAAAATAATTTTATTTTAATCCTAGTTCAAAACTAGTTCATTTCGATAAAAATCTATTTTTATCTTTTCAAATGTGGAATTTTTCATCCCAGTTCTTCACAAACTATTTCTTATGATTTTACACAAATTATAGATATTTTTAATAATTTTATCAAGGCCCGTACAGTCGATTTCCATCAACGGCCATCGAACTGCACTTACAGCGACCTTTTCCAAATTTGATTTGGACATAATTCCAAATCCAACCGTTAGATTTCTAATTTCAAATATTCGTTAGAAAGCTCTTTTCGATACGAACCCAACGGTTCCAGTTTCAGGAGAATCCGATGGTCGGATCTCCCGCAACGTCAATTCGAAGTCAATGGTCGAAATTCACGAACTGCCGCGGCGCGGCGCGTTCTATTCAGGCCATTATATATATAATATATATATTATATATATTTCATCGATTTCCTTTTAAAACAAATTTTATAAATCGTTTTAAATTCGTTTTCAAAACAAAATCAACTTCATATTCAATTTCATATCAAAATTGAATATTTCATTTATAAATTCGTTTTAAATTCATTTCAAATTGATTTCAATTCAAATCGATTTTTAATTCAATTTCAATTCAAATTCATTTCAATTCGATTTCAATTCGAATTCATTTCAATTCGATTTCAATTCGAATTCATTTCAATTCGATTTCAATTCGAATTCATTTCAATTCGAATTCATTTCTATTCAATTTCAACTCGAATTCATTTCTATTTGATTTCAATTCGAATTCATTTCTATTTGATTCCAATTCTGTTCAATTCAAAATATTCGATTATGAAATCACTTTTCAATATTCATTATAAAAACGAATATAATCGATATAAATATCGTTTACATCAAAATGGCGCAACTCTAATCAACGCGGCTTTATATATTTCAATAAATTTGTTATTCTATTCAACAAATGAATATTTATTCTATTCAACACATGAATATATATTTCTTTCAACACACGAATATTCTCAACACATGACTATTTTTGTTATTTAATATATTTTATAAAATTATGGTATCTATCGTTTGATTTTTAAATCAGACTCCAACCGTAAAGTAGTAAGAGAATGATTCCCTAGGTATTAACGCCGAAGGTCGAAACCAATATCAGATCAATACCTAGGAAACCACTCATCTTATCTATTTTCCACTTAGTTTCTAACTTTAAATATGATAAATATGTAAATTTTATTGTTAAAATATTTCTTTCAACACATGATAATTTTCAACACATGATTATTCATTATTTTCCCAATTCGAATGAGGCCCAATCAATTACCATATAATGTTAATTATATGGATTCCATACAACACATGTATATAATCACAACAATAAATAATCAATCATCATCCAAAGTGCACCACACTGTATAAGCATCAAGTATAGATATCTAACGCTTATAACAGCCTGTCAATCAATCGATCGACATACAACTAACCAATCGGGATGAGTGGACTTCAAATATCACCCAACACCCGTGTGGGGTTTCAAATCAACAAACACATATTTTTATTCACACACACGTTAAAAACAATATTTTTAACGATAAAATATTTCTAACTATATAAATACTTTATTGCATTTCACATCACACAATCAATTTTCTTCACAACAAACAATCAAACATACAAGCCATCCATGGTATGTGGATGACGGGTGTCGGGTGCTGCTAAACACCGTCTGCATCCTAGTATATATTTTAACTAGAAAAACAAGATTTAAAGTGAGAAGTTCTCACCGACTAGCTAATCCAAACGCCTCGACTCTTCTTATGTAGAAGTCATCGCTGTTCTCGCCTTTTGCCACTTTTGTTGCCCGTAGCCACTACATACATAAAAATTACATTTTTATATTGTTGCTATGTATACAAAAATCATATTTTTATAATCACTCCATATGGATAAAAATTCTATTTTTACATCGCTACTATGTAGATAAAAATTCTATTTTTACATCGCTACTATATAGATAAAAATTCTATTTTTACATCGCTACTATATAGATAAAAATTCTATTTTTACAACGCTACTATATAGATAAAAATTCTATTTTTACAACGCTACTATATAGATAAAAATTCTATTTTTACAACGCTACTATATAGATAAAAATTCTATTTTTACATCGATGTTTATATAATAAAGATTATATTTTTATCACGCTATTCTCTATATAAAGATTTCGCCTTTTCAAATATAAAGATTTCGCCTTTTCAAATATAAAGATTTCGCCTTTTAAAATATAAAGATTTCGCCTTTTCAAATATAAAGATTATATTTTTGTATTCTCTATTATATAGAAATTATATTTCTAACTTACCACTCGAATACAAATTATATTTTTAGCCTTTCTATAATATGAAAATTATATTTTGAACCTTCCTATAATATAAAAATTATATTTTTATATTTCTACTTCTTATATAAAGATTGAATTTTTATTATCATAACTATATAAAAATTATATTTTTATATTTCTACTTGAATAAAAACCATATTTTTAATACTCTACCGAAGTAAAAATCATATTTTTATTATCTACATTACATAAAAATCATATTTTTATTATCGCCACTATATAAAGATCATATTTTTATTGTCATACTAGTATAAAAATTATATTTTTATACTTCACATATAATAAAAATCCAATTTTTCTTCGCTATTCGAATATATGAAAATTCAGTTTTTATTCTATACTCCACAAAAACTGATTTAAAGGAATGTATATATTTTTAACATCTAAAAACTGCTTAAAATTGAAAATAAACTTACATTGATTTGTTTCAAGAGGGAGGGGAGGAGATCATCTGCGTGGATCGAAGGGTGGCTGTCGCTTGCATCGGCATCTGAGGAGGAGGGAGGAATGGCGAAGTCGGGTGCGCAGGGGTGAGGAGGTGGTGACTGCGGTCGACGCAGGGGGGTGGCTTAGGTGGTTTCCACGTTGGTTGCTCGGGTGGGCGTCGAGCGTGATCCGGGGGTCTTCGCGACGTCGGTCTCTGGAAGAGGGGGGGCCCACGACGGCGATCGGTAGGGGAGGGGGCGCGCTCGATGGTGGCCAACGATGGGGAGGCGCGCCACTTCGATTTGGAGGAGCCCAAACTTTTTTTTCTTCGGTTCTCTGATTTGAACGAACGGGCTAGGAATGAAGAAAAGGGGACTGACGGCTTAGAGTGATGGTTGATCAAGGGTTGAGAAAATAAAGGGTTTTGACTTTTTTATAATTTATTATTTTCCATTTCAAAAAGGTAACTTTTTAATTCGGACCTCAAATCGAACCCACCGACTGTCGTCCCTAGCTAATTACCCCCATTCCGAACACAATGGGATATGTATCGTAAGCCAGTTCGGCTGTTTCGATCAGTTTTCGTCAAAATCAACATATAACTCTATATATTGAATTTGAACGTGCATTTCTATTTACTGGGGTTACATACTCACTCGATAAATTCCAGAAAAATATTTTCTAGCTTCGTATTGACGATACGGTCCTAACAAAACTAGTTTCGTCGAATTCTGAGACCGTTTGAAGAATGGCCATTTCCAGTCGATTAAAATCAACTGAAACTGGTCAAACACGTTTTCCTTTGCCACACTCACATATTGATTCAAAAAATTATGAAATTTGAAACCTAGTAATAACTTGACATCACGGATCCAACAAAAGTGGTTTCGTCGAAATCCGAGGTCGTTTGCAAAATGGCTATTTTTAAGGGCCTGAATTCCATAGCGACTATTCAGAATTTTCAACTGGACATATCTTTTGATTCCCGCTATGAAATTTTGATTTTTGGATTCGTTGGAAAGATATTCTCAAATAGATTCAAATATTTTTGGTTTCACTAAAATCCGGTTTATTTTGCACCCGGTACAATCATTTGAATTTTGAAATCGAATTATCGAACTACCGCGCCATTTTCAATTCCCTTTATAATTATAAATAATTATTTATATTCTAACGACGATCGATATAAATATATACGTTCGAATTCTATTCAAAGTAAATTTTTCGTCACTGTTATTTGAAATAATCTATTTTAAATATTCAAAATTCATCGAAATTGCCAAAATAAAATTTTTAAACTGGCTCGCATTTTCCGGGTTGTTACACCCAGGAAGGACTTATAAATGGATGTGTGTCTGACATTGAATTTCATTCCATGTAAATTAAATTGATTTCTATTTAATATATATCTGTAGTGGAGGAGAATTTATTCTCTTGCTTAACACTCTTCTCTGAGACGTACGAGCTCAGAGATTATATATTGGTAGTTATCGATCGCATGGCGTGGATTGTCAATGTGTCACACCAAGATGCAAATGATCAAGGCTTTTGTTGAAAAGCAGAGCCTTGTGGTTGATGATCAAAGCATAGCCTATTTAGGCATAACTTTGTGTTTAGCGTGACTTTGCGAGCCTCACACCCCAGTAAGAGTCAGATACGGAGTAAGGGAACGCAGGGAGGGCTCATGTTTCTTTCTAGCTAGAAGTGGTATCAGAGTTTTACACGCCTTGACATTTACTTATGTGGATGATGGATTTCAAGGCCTCGTATTTTTTATCGGTCGCCAATGGCCATATTATAGGTTCAATAGGACCGGGAAACGTGTGTTTAGGAATTGCCAATCCACTAGCGTTATTTGTGGACCGGCCCTGCAAGATCCAAGGGTTCACTGCGGGGGATCCTCAGACATTGCTAGTGTCTCGAATCGGTAAGGAGATCGTTCTTAGCCTTGACTCTTGATGGAAAACCAATTTCCAATACGACATCATGCGGTTTTGATTGTAGAACTAGTATGGCGACATAGTATATGGTAGCTATGCCGTCAATGATTGATACATTATGATTAAAAATATTTTTGAAACATATAGACACTAATAATAATATCAAATTTCATTTTATCGTATCAAGCATTTTTGACCATTATAAGGTAAAACTATATCCTCCGGCTTGTGTTGCATTGTGTGATGGGACCTGAGTCCTATAATGGTTTCATTTTTCTAAAAAGCATTGCGTTATTTAACGATTTACTTTATTTCATGCACTAGCAATCCAATGGAGTAAACCCGTTCCGCGTTAGCGGCGTGGTCCTGTGATTAGCCTTATTACTAGTTAAGTTAAGTAAAGATTTCTCATACCAGTCCCATGACTGACCCGTAGTTTGTTTCACTTTGCAAACTCGGGTGCCCTCTTTTCCACACGGGCAGTCGAGTAGCTTATTTTGCAGATATATTGAGCATGATTCTGGATCGAAGCTTAGAGCTGTGTCCAGTGCATTGATAGTCTTCCGCTGTGTTAATTTAATTGTTCCGCTGTAGTGTATTACATTTATTGTAATTTAATCTTCCGCTGTATTATTATATTCGATGTACTCTGATATATTCTGTACTCAGATGTAACATTATTATGATGTTTATAAAAGTCTGCTGTTATTTGTTCTGATGTGTTGTATTCCCAAAGTTAACATATGCAGGTTTTGAATGGTCTTGGTCGATCTAGCGATCGAGGAGGTCCGAGCGAAATCCGTATCGTTACAGTTGGTATCAGAGCTCTGGTTAGCTCAAATCTTTGGGGTACAACTCGTTAGAACTGAACAAAAGACTCATCAGAGATTGGATTAGTAATATCCAATAAGAATACTCATTAGAGATAGGATCAGTAGCATCCTAGAATGAGAAAACTCGTTAGAGATGGGGTTAGTAATGCCCTAGAATGAGTTGAGAGTGACAAATATATATAATTAACGTATTTGTGATTATATATATAATCTGATATTATCAAATATGATTTTTGAATATATAAAAGTTATATATAATTGAAAAGCTAATCCACTAATTGATTGATGATTTTGTTGTGTGATTATTAGTTCAACTAATAAAAATTATTGAAACCAATAAAAGAATGAAAATTGAGTTGGTTAGTTAAACAATTTTTAGCTTCGTTCCTTTTCGAGCACGAAAAGATTTTAAGTGGGAGAGATTGTAACAACTCGGAAAATCAGAACCAATTTAAAAATTTATTTTAAGAAATTTTAAATAGGAAATGCGTCAGAATAAAAAAAAGACGCCTTAGGAACTTTAATAACATTTATTAATTTATGTTGAAATATTGATTGAAAATAATGTGTAGGTTCTAAATGAAATAAATTCTGACAATATATATATATATATATATGTATGTATGTATGTATATATCTTTAGTTGTCCTCTTAAATATTTTCCCTGTCAACTGAAAATATTACTTTTAGGAATTCAAAACGTAGATTACATGTTCCAAACCTTCATTAATTAGTTAATTTTTGAAATGTGGAAAGTTGTAAACATTCATTTCTAATAATAATATTTAATACTGTAGTGTTATTCCTAATTTCTGACAATTAGCATTAATCTGGTATTCATTTCTTTCTGTTTATTCTCCCTCTCTTTCATTGCTATTTACTTTTGGAATTTTAGATAAAATAAAAAGAATAAAAATATTAAAGTCTGATTAGATATGTTTACATTAAAAATTTCATTTTTAATATAAAAGAGATTCATTATTTGAAAATGTGTTAACATTAAAATTTACATTTTTAATGTAAATGAATCGTTAAAAGAGGTTCATTGTGTAAAAATAATGTTTTGACATTAAAGTTTACATTTTTAGTGTAAATGATACATTAGGAAAAGATTCATTGTATAATAAATTGTATTCACATTAGAAATTATACATGGTTTTTTATGTAAAAGATGAATCATTACAAAGGGATTCATAGTTTGATAAAAACGTTTTAACATAAAAAATGTTTTAGAAGTAGAAAATGTACATTTGTTAAATATTAACATTTACATGCAAACGAAGTTATAAACTTTTTAACAATTGGCATTACACAATAAACCATGCAATAATTACGTTCTCGTTTTCTCTTTTCCCTTTTCTTTTGTTTTCCAACATTTTTTTTCCTTTCTTTCCTTTAAATCAACTATATGTATATATATATTTCTCTTCTATTTATTCTTTCTTGCAACTAAATAAGTTCCTTATATTATTATATTTAATGTTGTGTGTTTTGAAATTTAAAAAGTTGCACAACTTAAAAAATTAGATAAAATAAAGCAAGCATTTAATTCGTTTATAAATAAAAGGAGGCATATGGGGAAAATAACCTGTGCATTTATTCTCTACTCTCTCTCCTCTTTTATTTATCATTCAAATTCATTTTTAGATACGAAACCATTCCCTTTATTCCACCTTTTTGTTCTCTCTTCTCTTTGTATTTACAATTTTCAAACCGCATAAATAATAAATAAAAATATTAATTAAATAAAGGAATAATAATAATAAATTAGCCCTACTATAAAATGTTCTAAACTCCCTTAAACCTAAATCAAACATCATTTATACAGCCTCCTCCACCTTCATGAAATGAACGAACCAGAACATACACACTTCCTCCACCAAAATCTCCAAATCCATGACCCTATTCTCAAAACTTCAAATTGAAACTTCTTCATCTCCTCAAGTTTAATGAATTCAATGGTTGCGATCTTCTATTTCGTAATGGATTGAGAGAATTGCTTCCTCAAAGGGGAAACGTTCGGACCGAAATTAGAGAGACAAAGAGTTGACTGAATTTCTTGGCGTTCACGGCGACGGGGCATTGGACGATGGCAGTTCAAATGGAAGAGGTGGATCGATGGTCATGGGTCAGGTTGGTGGTGCGACAGGGCGGGAAGGATGTCAGCAATGGGTTTAAGCAAAAAGGGAGGAACACGAGTTTTTACAGAGGGATTAGCGGGGTGAGAATTCTGATTTATTTAATAATTAAAATTTAATTATTTTTATTGTTATTTAAATCTCTGTCTGTACGATTATAATTCAGTTCTGCGATGCTTGTTATCTAGATTTTATTGATTTGTTGTTATGGCATATTTTATTGTCATGATTTGGTTGGGATCTATGATGTAATTTCATTTTTGTTCAATTTCCGTTTTGCGATTAAATTCAGATCTGAAATCATAATATATTCTAGATCTATGGATGTTGGTTAAAAAAATCCTTCTATTTGGACCCATAATTATGGAATTATTCGTCTATTCTCCAGATCTGCCTTCTGTTATTCAGATATGCGCTTTTTATTTTAAGATCCATGTGTACAGTTTGATTTAAATAAAAAAATCTTAACTTTTATTTTTAATCCATAAATATTGATTTGTTTATTTATGGAAATATTGTTTTTTTATTGGAATTCATAAACCTGGAATTTAAATTTTAGATTAAAGATTTCATCTTTATGTCGAATCACGAACATTAAATTTCTTTAGATTAAAGATTTCATTTTGTTTGGTTTAGAAGCATGGAATTTGATCAATGGTTAAAATTTACATTTTTATTGTTGTTCATGGACATGAGTTTTATTAGGTTTGAGATTTGAAATAAAAATCACATTTTTCATGGTTTACATGAAATATGGATTTTTATCAAGTCCAGATTTGGAATGTAAATCTCGTTTTCATGAATCACATGAAAATGAATTTTTATCAAAATTAGATTTCCAATAATATTTTAATGAGTATAAAAAGAATAGTTTTTTTTATGTAATATTCTTTTGAAATAAAAAGAATAGTTTTTTATGTCATTTTCTTTTTAGAATAAAAAGAAAATTTTAGCATCATTTTCTTTTTAGAATAAAAAGAACATTTTTAGCGTCGTATTCGTTTATAATAGAAGAACATATTTTTAGCGTCAAAGTTGTTCAAATAAAAAGATGAGATTTAAAAGAAATATTTTATTGTTAAATTAGTTACAATAAAAATAATACTATTAAGGGTGACATTTTTATTAAATAAAAAGAATAGAAATTAAAATGACAATTTTATTGTCATTATAGATGTAATAAAAAGACAGGATTTTAAAGTTGCATTTTTATTTACATTATAGATGTAATAAAAAGACCGGATTTTAAAGTTGCATTTTTATTTACATTATAGATGTAATAAAAAGACCAGATTTTAAAGTTGCATTTTTATTTACATTTTAGATGTAATAAAAAGACCGGATTTTAAAGTTGGATTTTTATTTACCTTTTAGATGTAATAAAAAAACAGGATTCTAAAATGACATTTTTATTGTCATAAAAAGAGCATATTTTTAGTAAACATTGTTAATGTCAATCTTGTTAGAAATGAAAAGGAATCTTTTTATTGACATTAGAAACAATAAAAATAGTTGAAATAAAAGTTTCGATTTATTGTTACATGAGAAACAATAAAAGGATTGGATTTTAGAGTTGTAATTTTATCGTTATTTTATATTAAAGAAAAAGAATGGGATTAGAAAATACATTCCTTTGTTTGTCATTGAAATGCATAGAAAATTATTTACAAATACAATCATTTATTTGTCATTGAAATGCATAGAAAATTGTTTACAAATAAATTCGTTCATTTATTTGTCATTGAAATGCATAGAAAATTGTTTACAAATAAATCATTCTTTTATTTGTCATTAGATTACATAGAAAATTTGTAAACAAATAAAATATTCTTTATTTGTCATTGGAATACATAGGAAAATTTTGTAAATAAATATTTCATCTATGTTAGAAAACATATTTTGTAAATAAATATGTCATCTAGTTAGAGAACATAGTTTGTATATAAATATGTCATTTTAGTAGAATTGTAATGTAAATGAACCATTAAATATGATTCATTGTTTTGAAAATGTATTTACATTAAAATTCATTTTTACCATTTAAGAAGATTGAGACCAAAAATATTCATTTTTGTCATTTAATGAAACAGACATTCACTTTTGTCATTTAAAAAAGAATAAAACAAAACATCCATTTTGAATAAAACAAAACATTCATTTTGTTGAATCATACTAGTGTTAAAACAAAACATTCATTGTGTTGAATCATATTACTGTCAAAACAAAATATTCATTTTTGTTGAATCATATTAGCGTTAAAACCAAATATCCATTTTTGTTGAATCAAGTTATATTAAAATATAAGCATCATTTTTATTTAGGGATGTTATGCAACATTGAAAGGTCATATGTTTAGAAATGTCATGTTATATTGAAAATGTCGATATATTAGAAATATGTATACATTAGAAAATGATTACATTAGAAATATGCATACATTGGAAATAATGTACATTAGAATAGAATATCTGTAATGACCCAGGATTTCGGACGAAAACTAAAATATGTAAAAATTTAAAATGAACAACAAATCGATAACTAAACTTATCGATGAAGGATAATTCATTTACAAAGCCATAAAATGTGAGTAAAGACTTTCTTTACTACTACCAAAAGCGTAGCTAAACTTAATAACATAAGGGTAGCTAAACTTAGTAGCGACAGCGTTACTAAATCACCGTAGCAAAGCATAGCTAAACCTTTAGTTAAAAATAATTTGTTTAAAGAACAAATTAAAATAGGAAATTGTCATACACGTACACATTCATTGAGTAGCTAACATAAGTGTATTATCCATATAAACACATACTCCAACCAAGATATATTGCACAAGAAACCTCCAAACAAAGCAAATGGATTTAAGTAATTTAAAATGAAATTACTTAACCTTTTAAAAGCATGAACCTAAGTCCATTCTTGCGTAAGACAAAAGATCAACCTGCAGCATAGACTACTGAGTTAAATGGATAATATGAATACACATAAACACATTGGACTAGATAGCTAAACACTTGTTAAATCACTTAACTTGTAAGGCCTACATTCAGCCAAGACTTGCGCAAGGACACAACACCATTTTTTAGCCAAAAACAAATCACATTTGTAGCTTAATACTTCATATAGAAGTATAGAGGACAAGGGTGAAAATGACATGTGACTTGAGGGTTTAAACACTTAAGTAGATTAGAGTTTCCACCATCCAAAGGACACATATTTGCGCAGGACATTTAATGCAACATGTACTAAGATTTTAGCCTTATTTTAGTTTAAGTTTAAATACAAATTTATGGGTGTGATGTTTAAGTCCATGGGAGCTCATGCACGGGTTCCTAGCCATGGAAAACTTAAGTATTAAATGAATTTCTCTAGAGGAAGGACTACATGCAGTTAAAGCTTTTGTCAACGAGTGAAAGAAATTGTAGGGACACCATTACTCCACCATCCCTTGCGCAAGAGAGACAAACCCAAACTGAGCTTTCAAGAGAATATTTTGTAACATCCCATAATTTTCAGTATATTTAAATTTCAGTTTAAAATAAATAAAATGGAATATATTGGGGAAAATCAAATTTTTGTTAATTTTTTTTATGTTGATGATTGGTTGAATTGAGTACAAATATTTTTTTTATTTAGGTTGTACTTAGGATGGTTGTAATTTGAAAATTTTATTTCATTTATTAAATAAATTTGAGTTGTATAATTTATAATGGGAATTCAAATTTTATTTGTTGATTGGAGAAATTCTAATTTATTTAATTATAATTGAAATATAGAATAAAATGGGTAAATAAACTTATTCGGGAACTTAAAATATGTTAAATAGATTATAAATCTTTATTTAAGTTATAAATGATTTAAATGGGATTTTATGGATATTTAAATTGAATTAAAACAGTTAAATGAATAGGTGAATATTTTATTTATTTATTTAACTGTGAATTTTAACGATTTTGACAACTGCCTCAGAATTCAACGTAACCAGTCTCATCGGAACCGGAATGTCGAATTATTGTAGAGTTCCAATTTGCGTTACGATCCGACTTGTAGTTTGATCGTACGACAGAAAATGTGAGAGAAGTCAGTATAATACGATAATTTGTTGTTTCTAATGTTTGGGCCTTATATATGTGAATAAATAAATTCCTTATCCACCTAACCAGCCCATAAGTTATTCTCCTCATTTCTGTACGTTAATTTCTTATCTACTTCATCTCTCTAATGGCTGAAATCAGTTTTCAAACCCCAGAGCAAAACAAAACACAAGCTGAAAATAAAATCTCTTCAAACCCTAAGCATGATTTGGGGTTTTTCGATTTTGAAGATAATCGGGAAATCTGACTTCTGGGTATTGTTGAGGACGTTCATACGAGCTTAATGGTATTGGTCGGAGGTTGAATCATTGAGTGGTTTGTCAGAATTTGGGGTTGGAAGGTCGAAAAACCCGGTTTTAGGGCTTGCGGCGGACGGAACTGGGGTCCACCGGACGTGGTGGAACCACCATGGTAGGGCGCGGATTTCGGAGAGGGTTCCAATGCCGGTAGTCTCAAAGCTTCTTGTGGCCGGAGTCGACTGCAATTGGGGGTCATTGTCGGGGGCTGATGGGTTTGTTTTGGGTGTCGGTTACTGTAGCAACACGAAGAAGATGGAGTGGGAAAAAAAGGGTGACGTGTCAGAAGCAGATTGGATGAGAAAATATATTTAATTAATTTTATATTTTCAAAATTTTACATCGTAAATCGCTGATAACTCTTACATATGAACTCGGAATTTGACGCGGTTGGGTGCGTTGGGATCGCGGCGGAATTGCGGACGATCAGAGACTGATTTGGCTACGATTGGAGACTGAAAATTTTTGGGCTTTGGTTGGACGTTCAATCCACTAAGGACCCAAAGGTGAGTGATTTTCTAACTTACGAAATACTGTGTTATTCCCATATTTGTTAAATTAAAATATGAAATAAGTTTGGTTGCATGGTTGTGTTTGATTTGTGATTGGCTGCTTAAAAATGACATGCAAGTATATTAATCTAGAAATTTAGGTCGATAATTAGTTATTTAATTTAATTAAATTACTAGTTGGGATTCCTGATCCTTGCAAACCCGTAGAACAGATTAATACTGATTAATGGGATGGATGGTTATGATGGATGCTTTGGGTGATTTTCTGAATGAGTATTGCTTGAGATGTTATTTATTTTAGTATATGGCTGTTGTGTGCTCATCATTGACGATGAATCCCAAATTTTTACCCTTGATGTTACGGGCATCGAATAAACCCGGGGTTGATCGATTAAAATCAATTAAGAACACAGATTGAAATGATAAATATCTGTGACCCTGAGTTGGATTGAAATGATTGATCCATCCCTAAATATCGAGGAATTAAATTTAAAATCACTTGGCCATAGGGTAGCAAATTATATATGGACATCGATTGGTTAAATGATTTTAAATATTGAAATTGTTATTTGGTCAGAAATTTCATTTAAAAGAGATGTGCTGATACTCAATAAATCCATTTTCTTTAAAGATTTGAACTGGGAATGTTATAAAAATGGGTTAAGGAATTTATCCCAAACAAAGTGGAAATTCTTAAATTGGGATTTGAATATGATTTGAAATTATTCAAATTAAGGGCGTGGATTTGAAGGTGATAAATTCTTATGGAATTTAATTTTGGAAAATGGAAATTTAGGGTATTCTGGGTCGTTTAACTCAGTTTTGAATATGGATTTGAATTCTTGAAATCGAACGGTTGTTTTGAACGATGTTGAAATGAGTTATGGAAACGAAATGAACTCCATTGAGACTGGAGTATAGATTCAAGTATTTGAAATTCGGAAGAAAAGAACGATTTTGGCTAAAGAATTTATATATATATATATATATATATATTTACAATGTTTGATTTCAAATAAGTTATTCTTTCCTTAAAATTTATGATTGATTTTACCATTAGACTATTTATTTTAGCTTAAATTTTCTTATATTTTATTTATTTAAACTAATTAGTAAAATTTTATTATATATATATATTCATAATGATCTGAATTATCTTACTTTATTTTAGCCATTATTTCTATACATATATGTTTATATAAAGATTTTATTTAAAAAAAACATCTATTTTCAAGTTATTAAATGATTGTAAATTTCTTCCGAATGGAAAGTGGTTGGATCTAACTGTGGTTCAAATGGAGTTGAGATTTTATTCTATTTGAATATGAATCGATTTCTAAACTGATTTTTGATATGGAAATGTAAATTATATTCTACTTGAATCTAAATGGACCTCCTAAGGGATAGAAATGAGTTGAAGTGAAGGTATATATTTTATTTGAATATGAATGGATTTCGAACATAAACCGATTTGGAATAATTATAACCTCTGATGTGAAGTCTATTCTTCTGGAATATATATCGATTTGGAAATATTATATGAGTATAATATAATGATATGAAAGTGTATTCTAGTTCAGAATATAATCGGTTTTGGGAATGATTGGGATATCATGATATGAAATTTTATTCTAGTTGAATATAAATTTGGATCGAAACAGAATATGATATTTTGATATGAAAGCGAACCTTTATGAAATATAAAAGAACCAATCGATGTGAAAGATGTAAGCGTTGGTTGTTGAAGAGGCCGGAGTCGGCAAATGGCATACTCTCTGTCAGTGTCGATACCACTTTGACAACTTTGAATGTTATGTCGTATCCAGAATGAGTATGATGACTTGAAGCCGATTATTGAATCGAAGAAGATGAATGATAACGAAATAGCCTTGACCTTCGGGTCAGAATTGAAATGACTAAAACAGGAGCTATACCATGACTAATTGAGGTAGCACCTTTGATCGGACACACTTCTTCGATACTATTCCTTTGACTATGATGATGAAGATGATTTGGGCCCATTTATGACTTTGGGAGTGTGTTCCGAGGTGGGCGGAAGTGGCTGCTATGCGTTACCACCGGTCCGGGAGTGCAATTGGTAGAATCTTACCCTGGGCATTGCCTCGAGTGCCTTGTCATATTTATCCATATCGAGCCCTATACGATTTTGATTTAGCATTGCCTTATATGGAGTGTCCTCTGATAACACCAGTACAGTGAATTTACGGTACTGTATAGACTGTTGGTGCCTGTAAACGGCGTAAGGGTAATATGGTAATCCCGCTTACGCTATTTTTATGATATTTACTTTACTGTATAGACACTACCATAATAGCGTATTATACTATGTATGTATTAGTTTAAGGGATCCTCGAGAGATGGAAAAATCCCGTAACATCTCTTGAGTTACTGCACCCATGACACTGATGTTATTTCATATTTTAATTTGATTAATATGAGAGTGATTTAGTGCTGATCCGAGTGTTTGTTGTGTTTTTCTTTTTATGCAATACGCTCGGGTCAGCAGACGTTTGCAGTTACCGAAGATGATGGTGCCTTGGAGATTAAAGACGAAGATTTGGTATATATCTAATATATATGTATTTCCGCTGCATTTTTATTTCTGCTGCCATGTTATGTATAATTGCTTATGTGTAACTCTGATTTATCAGTTGTACGTTATAGTCAAATGGATACAGTCCAACTGTTTTAAGTGCTATTTGTTTATTATATGTTGTCCTTCCACTATGAGATTCTGTGATTGGTTTTCTCTTCTTTCTTCATTTTTCTTCTTTTCCCAATAACTACCTGTATTTGTGGTTTGTTTGGGTCGACATGTGTGGATTATTGTCGATTTGAACGGTCAAAAATGTGGGTCGTTACAGTTGGTATCGGAGCGATGGTTAGCGATAACCTTGGCTCTGTTGGAAATTGACTCATTAGAGATGGGGTTAGAATCGCCCTAGAATGAGTTTGAGTGATATAAGAGAGCGTACTTGTATTTCGATATAAATTGGTTTTATATTGTGTTGACTTGTTCTGTTGAATATTTATGGATTCTGGTCGATATATGGGACGCCATAGAATCGATAGGAATTTCTACATGATCGAACATAATGATCGACATAATATAGTTTTCAATTATAGTTTAAAATATATTAAATATATATTATTGCTTCAAATATATATGTGTTCGTCTTAGTAGGTGGTAATATTAAGTTATTACCTATTATGGTTGATTAGAATATATTTGAAATGAAAAGATACCTTTGAGTATAATTGGGTAAGAGAGGTTTATGATTGAAATAGAAATGAACTTAAAACTTGATCCTGGGGCACTTTCGAAATAGTTTTGTCAAAATTTTGAAGTAATATTGTATTATAAGAATTTTCAAAAGAAAATGGGCTCAAAATAAATTTTAACAAAGTAAGTGTGAAATCTCTACTTAGACCTTAGAAATGACGTGAGTAATGAGTGCACGCATTATCGATGTTTATTCTGAAGCGTTTAAGTGGGGGAGACCACTTCGTACTTTCATCACTAGTTTGAAAAGAATTTTTGAATTTAATTTCCTATGGTATAAATTTTATAAGGGTATTAGAATATGTTATATAAAGTTGAAATTTAAATTCATCATACTTTGAATTTTTTTCTATGTTTTTGGTTATTAAAGACTTGGATTTAAATTTTTATATGGCATGTTTCCTATAAAGTTGTATAAGCACATAGATTATTTTAAAACTTAGTTTATGAATCCAGAATCAAGTATTTAGGTTCATATTGTCTAATAATATTAACTTATGTTCTAAGGTTAATCGATTTATTAGAGTTTTGAATTTTGAAACCAGGGTATTAACTTAAGTATTAAGAAAAGAACTGGTCATTGAAATGCTTAAGCCTGGGCGATAATATGTTAAAGAAATTCTAAGTTTGGTCGATAGGAGTTGAAAGGAATTTATATCATTGATAAAATGCGAATGGTCGAGAGAAGATAAAACGAACGGAATGTAAATACGTTATTCAAATGAAATATAACTTATTTTGTAGAGAAATCGAGTCAAATAAAGTGTAACTCAGGAAATCGAATAATAATTATTTGAGAACTAAGTATGGGAAAATTCGAGAGTGAACATTCCTTAATTCAAACCAGGATGGGTGAGTCGAATAAATGAGTTGAATTAATGGAATGAGATTTAATTTAAAGATGAAAATTGTAATAAGTGAACAAGAACTGGTTAAATAAAGGAATTGAAGTGCCAAAACAAGAGAATAAGGTACAAATATAAAAAAATTGGTTTATTTGGGATAAGATAATAGTTAAGTGAATTCTAATTTGGGGATTTTGATATTGAGATGTGATAAAAATAAACTTAAACCGAGTTGGATGGATTGAATAAAATGAAGACAACTTAGAGAAATAAAATGGAATTGGAATGTGGAATAAGGTGTTGGAAATGTAGAATTTAAGTCTAATTTACTAAATTTGAACATCGAAAGAATTTGGGAACTAAGTGGATTAAATTTAGTTGAATGAATTAGTGAAATGGAAGTAAGCTAGAGAAATTTAAATTGGACGACCTAGAACCAAGTATAAATGAAGGCGAGGATGAACTTGAATAATTAAAATGAATAAAATCGAGATTTAATTCAAATAAATGACTAATCAAATATGGAATGAAGCCAAATTTAGTCGAGTCAAATGAATTGAACCAATAAGAGAAGTCAGAAGATCAAAGAAAAAAAATCGATTGAAAATTTAGTACTTAGGGAAGAATGAATTATAAAATTTTGGCAAAATTGATTCAGGTTAATGAATTAAAAGATCAATGTAATCAAATTCGTTGGAAATTTTAAAATGAATTCAAGTTTTATCGGCATTTAACGCTTGAAATGAAACAGGAAGATGGATAGGAAGTATATTGGAATGAAGTAAGCAATTAAATGCAAGTCCATTTCTTTGACAATGAAGTGAATATAAGTGATGGAATAAATGAACAAGAATAACCAAATGGATGAGTTGTGAATGAAATTAATATAAGATGGACGGTAATGGAACTTGAATAAATGGAATGAAATTTATTCAGTATAAATGAAACGAATGTGAATGTATTTAAGAAGTAAAAAGGAAAACCATATTTTGAACGTAACGAATCGATAACCCTTTCTAGAAGGTTAAACTTGCTTAAACCTTGGAAGTCAAAAAGTTGAAACTTCAAATAAAACAAATCGACAATTATGCGAAACCCTGAAATGTTTGTTAAGTTGAAGTAAAATGGTCATAACTTTTGAATGGCTGATCGAAATTCGATGATTCAGGACAATTTGGAAACCTTGGGACCTGAACTAAAACTTTCGTTAATAGGGCCTTGTCTAATTTTCATGTTTATTAGGTTGAAATGCAAGTTTTAGTCATAGTACTATGTGCAGGAAATTTAAAACTAAAGCGCATGTTGATTTTGTTTTGGTCATAACTTCCTAACGAAGCGTCGGATTTTAATGTACGAGTACAATTCGGAAAGCCCATGATCTGAACTAAAACTTTCCCTTATTATGCTATGTAAAATTCTGAGATTTAAAAGGGTAAAAACTGGGTTGAACAACTCAGACCTGCAATTTTGTGTGTATGGGCTGAAGCGTTCACTTCCACTAAAACTGTCGTAACTTTCAAACGGATTATTCGAATTCGATGAATCTGGACAATTCTGAAAGCCTGAAACGATTAGAACAACTTTTGCGTGTGTGTTTTAGTCAAATTCCATCATTTATAGGGTGATGATCGTTGATTTGCTTGCTGGCCTGTTGTTAACATGATGGTTTTGTTGTTGAAATGTTCAATATATGTTGTGTAAGTTGTATACATTGCTATATATTGTATATATGTTTAATTCTTATGCGTATGTGAGTATGGAGCAGGTGTAAGGAAGTCGCGCTATGCCTTGGAGCTCGCTTGCGCTAAATACTAAACTGCTAAGGTAAATAAAAATGCAAATAAACGCTAATGAAGGTACGTATTTGAGTTATATAGTTTTGTAGTTACATATATATGGTGTTTTCCCATTTTTGGGATGACTCATCGAATGATGAGATGTATATTTGAATTTTATATATATTGTGATTTTTCTGGACCTTTCCGTACAAAGGAGATGCTGCCGAAATTTTTCGTGATTTCGGAAGTTAGAAAATTTATGAGAATTTTCAACTATATATGACTTATCTTATAAATGCTATTTTATAAGTATGAATCTGGAAGTATGACTTGTTTAATACCTTATCTCGTTCTCTTTTCGAGGACGAAAAGATTTTTAGTGGGGGAGAATGTAACATCCCATAATTTTCAGTATATTTAAATTTCAGTTTAAAATAAATAAAACGGAATATATTGGGGAAAATAAAATTTTTGTTAATTTTTTTTACGTTGATGATTGGTTGAATTGAGTACAAATAGATTTTTTTATTTAGGTTGTACTTAGGATGGTTGTAATTTGAAAATTTTATTTCATTTATTAAATAAATTTGAGTTGTATAATTTATAATAGGAATTCAAATTTTATTTGTTGAATGGAGAAATTCTAAGTTATTTAATTATAATTGAAATATAGATTTAAATGGGTAAATAAATTTATTCGGGAACTTAAAATATGTGAAATAGATTATAAAACTTTATTTAAGTTATAAATGATTTAAATGGGATTTTATGGATATTTAAATTGAATTAAAACAGTTAAATGAATAAGTGAATATTTTATTTATTTATTTAACTGTGAAATTTAACGATTTTGACAACTGCCTCAGAATTCAACGTAACCAGTCTCATCAGAACCGGAATGTCGAATTATTGTAGAGTTCCAATTTGCATTACGATCCGACTTGTAGTTTGATCGTACGAGAAAAAATGTGAGAGAAGTCAGTATAATACGATAATTTGTTGTTTCTAATGTTTGGGCCTTATATATGTGAATAAATAAATTCCCTATCCACCTAACCAGCCCATAAGTTATTCTCCTCATTTCTGTACGTTCATTTCCTGTCTACTTCATCTCTCTAATGGCTGAAATCAGTTTTCAAACCCTAGAGCAAAACAAAACACAAGCTAAAAATAAAATCCCTTCAAACCCTAAGCATGATTTGGGGTTTTTCGATTTTGAAGATAATCGGGAAATCTGGCTTCTGGGTATTGTTGACGACGTTCATACGAGCTTAATGGTGTTGGTCGGAGGTTGAATCGTTGAGTGGTTTGTCGGAATTTGGGGTTGGAAGGTCGAAAAATCCGGTTTTAGGACTTGCGGCGGACGGAACTGGGGTCCACCGGACGTGGTGGAACCACCATGGTTAGGGCGTGGATTTCGGAGAGGATTCCAATGCCGGTAGTCTCGAATCTTCTTGTGGGTGGAGTCGACGACAATTGGGGGTCAAAGTCGGGGGCTGATGGGTTTCTTTTGGGCGTCGGTTACTGTAGCAACACGAAGAAGATGGAGCGGGAAAAAAGGGTGACGTGTCAGAAGCAGATTGGGTGAGAAAATATATTTAATTAATTTTATATTTTCAAAATTTTAAATAGTAAATCGCTGATAACTCTTACATATCGGAATTTGACGCGGTTGGGTGCGTTGGGATCATGGCGGAATTGCGGACGATCTGAGACTGATTTGGCTGCGATTGGAGACTAAAATTTTTTGGGCTTTGGTTGGACGTTCAATCCACTAAGGACCCAAAGGTGAGTGGTTTTCTCACTTACGAAATACTGAATTATTCCCATATTTGTTAAGTTAAAATGTGAAATAAGTTCGGTTGCATGGTTGTGTTTGATTTGTGATTGGCTGCTTAAAAATGACATGCAAGTATATTGATCTAGAAATTTAGGTCGATAATTAGTTATTTAATTTAATTAAATTACTAGTTGGGATTCCTGATCCTTGCAAACCCGTAGAACAGATTAATACTGATTAATGGGATGGATGCTTTGGGTGATTTTCTGAATGAGTATTGCTTGAGATGTTATTTATTTCAGTATATGGCTGTTTTGTGCTCATCGTTGATGATGAATCCCAAATTTTTACCCTTGATGTTACGGGCATCAAATAAACCCGGGATTGATCGATTAAAATCAATTAAGAACACAGATTGAAGTGATAAATATCTGTGACCCTGAGTTGGATTGAAATGATAGATCCATCCCTGAATATCGAGGAATTAAATTTAAAATCACTTGGCCATAGGGTAGAAAATTATATATGGACATCGGTTGGTTAAATGATTTTAAATATTGAAATTGTTATTTGGTCTGAAATTTAATTTAAAAGAGATGTGCTAGTACTCGATAAATCCTTTTTCTTTAAAGATTTGAACTGGGAATGTTATAAAAATGGGTTAAGGAATTTATCCCAAACAAAGTGGAAATTCTTAAATTGGGATTTGAATATGATTTTAAATTATTCAAATTAAGGGCGTGGATTTGAAGGTGATAAATTCTTATGGAATTTAATTTTGGAAAATGGAAATTTAGGGTATTCTGGGTCGTTTAACTTAGTTTTGAATATGGATTTGAATTCTTGAAATCGAACGGTCATTTTGAACGATGTTGAAATGAGTTATGGAAACGAAATGAACTCCATTGAGACTAGAGTATAGATTCAAGTATTTGAAATTCGGAAGAAAAGAATGATTTTTCTAAATTTTTTTTATATATATACTTACAATGTTTGATTTCAAATAAGTTATTCTTTCCTTAAAATTTATGATTGATTTTACCTATAGACTATTTATTTTGGCTTAAATTTTCTTATATTTTATTTATTTAGACTAATTAGTAAAATTTTATTATATATATATTCATAATGATCTGAGTTATCTTACTTTGTTATAGCCATTATTTCTATACATATATGTTTATATAAAGATTTTATTTAAAAAAAAAACATCTATTTTCAAGTTATTAAATGATCGTAAATTTCTTCCGAATGGAAAGTGGTTGGATCTAACTGTGGTTCTAATGGAGTTGAGATAAATTTTATTCTATTTGAATATGAATTGATTTCTAAACCGATTTTTAATATGGAAATGTAAATTATATTCTACTTGAATATAAATGGACCTCCTAAGGGATTGAAACGAGTTGAAGTGAAAGTATATATTCTATTTGAATATGAATGGATTTCGAACATAAACCGATTTGGAATAATTATAACATCTGATGTGAAGTCTATTCTTCTGGAATATAAATCGATTTGAAAATATTATATGAGTATAATATAATGATATGAAAGTGTATTCTAGTTCAGAATATAATTGGTTTTGGGAATGATTGGGATATCGTGATATGAAATTTTATTCTAGTTGAATATAAATTTGGTTCAAAATAGAATATGATATTTTGATATGAAAGCGAACCTTTATGAAATATAAAAGAACCAACCGATGTGAAAGATGTAAGCGTTGGTTGTTGAAGAGGCCGAAGTCGACAAATGGCATACTCTCTGTCAGTTTCGATACCACTTTGACAACTGTGAACATTATGACGTATCCCGAATGAGTATGATGACTTAGAGGCAATTATTGAATCGAAGAAGATGAATGATAACGAAATAGCCCTGACCTTCGGGTCAGAATTGAAATGACTAAAACAGGAGCTATACCGTGACTAATTGAGGTAACACCTTTGATCGGACACACTTCATTGATACTATTTCTATGACTATGATGATGATGATGATTTGGGCCCATTTATGACTTTGGGAGTGTGTTCTGAGGTGGGCGGTAGTGGCTGCTATGCGTTACCACCGATCCGGGAGTGTTATTGGTAGAATCCAACCCTGGGCATTGCCTCGAGTGCCTTGTCATATTTATCCATATCGAGCCCTATACGATTTTGATTTAGCATTGCCTTCTATGGAGTGCCCTCTGATAACACCAGTACGATGAATTTACAGTACTGTATAGACTATTGGTACCTGTAAACGGCGTAAGGGTAATATGGTAATCTCGCTTACGCTATTTTTATGATATTTACTTTACTGTATAGACACTACCATAATAGCGTATTATACTATGTATGTATTAATTTAACGGATCCTCAAGAGATGGAAAAATCCCGTAACATCTCTTGAGTTACTGCACCCATGACACTGATGTTATTTCATATTTTAATTTGACTAATATGAGAGTGATTTAGTGCTGATCCTGGTGTTTCTTGTGTTTTTCTTTTTATGCAATACGCTCGGGTCAGCAGACGTTTGCAGTTACCGAAGATGATGGTGCCTTGGAGATTAAGGACGAAGATTTGGTATATATCTACTATATATGTATTTCCACTGCATTTTTATTTCTGCTGCCATGATATGTATAATTGCTTATGTGTAACTCTGATTTATCAGTTGTACGTTATAGTCAAATGTATATAGTCCAACTATTTTAAGTGCTATTTGTTTATTATATGTTGTCCTTCCGCTGTGAGATTCTGTGATTGGTTTTCTCTTCTTTCTTCCTTTTTCTTCTTTTCCCAATAACTACCTGTATTTGTGGTTTGTTTGGGTCGACATGTATGGATTAATGTCGATTTGAACGGTCAAAAATTGGGGTCGTTACACATTCTCCTCTGTTTTAACCTACGCAAATATATATGATCAGAGAAAATTGGATTTTTCCTATTTTAAGAATAAAAGAAAACATTTTTTAAGCATTTGTTTATGCCTATAAATAGGCTAATACTTTTGCTCTTTTTGAATCACTTTATTTATTTCGAGCTGATCAAAAGGGAAAAAGGGAAAACTTTAAACACAAAACACAGCACACAGCAGCATTTAGGTGAGTAAAACTCAATATATTTTCTTTTATAAAACATGCAAGTTGAAAAAAGTTGTATATGTTGGTATTGATTAAGTTTTACTACTGAATATACATTGCATGATCAAATCCACCTTGAACACTCCTGTTAACCACACTGAGTAACATTCAATGTTGCTGTATATTACTGTGCTAATGAATGCATGGAAATGGATATTTAGTTCTAAGTAACATTTGAAGGTTTATGGCAAAAACCTTTGTCTGTTGGAATCAACACATAAGTGTTTCCCCAGTTAAACTAGGTGCAAACAAATCATCTGTTGATGCTATTTTTATAGCTGTGAGAAATGACGAGACCTGAGTATGCAAACAAATGATTCACCCAAGTATACAAAATGTTTGACAAGTTTAAAACCATATGTATAAGTTCATATATACCCTGTTATTTACATATATACTGTAAGACATATCCAACCAAGATTTTCGACCATCATCATTTCGAATCTCAGGGGTATAGACAGGATCAAAATGGGAAACTATGATTTTTGAATCAAACAACACAATTTTTAGTGGAGAGGATCAAGAGAAAAAGGGTTTATAGTCGAAAATAGTAAAATAGTCATTTGGGTTGATCTACACAATAACTAATCGTGAAATCATGTGTAAAGGGGCGGGATGGGTTCTAGATCACAAGAAAAATACGACATGATTTTTCTAATGGGTAAGTTTTGAGTTTGAATGATTTAAAGGGGAGTTTTCTCGTTCTGACTCGCACGGCTTAAATTGCGAACTGCACCTCGCTGACGTCACTAGGGGGTTGCGCGCCGGTGGGGAACGATGGCGATGGACGTCGTCGATGGGTGGCTAGAGGCGTCAGTCCTCCGGTGGCCTGAGGCGTTGGGCTGGGGAAGATTCTTGGATCAAGGTGGAAAAAAGGGTAGTACAAGCAAGTGATCGGGCACAGGCAGTTATCGGTGGTCTGGCCATTTGGCACGGTGACTGGAAGACTTGGCATTTGGGAATTTGGCAAAGCAATGGCAAGTGATCGGGCACGAGCAGTTATCGGTGGCCAGGGCATGGGACACGGTGACTGGAAGGCTTGGCATTTGGGAATTGGGTACGACATGAGAAGTGATCGGGAACGAGTTGCTGCCGTGATCTGGGGCGATTTTACCATGCGCACACCACAATTTTGAAACTGGTACTTGGTACTTTAGTCAGAAACTTTTCAAAAGAAATTTTTGAACAAAGTTTTAAATTAAAAACTATTTAATTTAAAAATGGAAATTTAATTAAATAAAAAGAAGAATTATATAATTAAATAAAAAGAAGAGTTTTATTTAAATGTATCGTAGACCAGTGAAAGGAAGAAAATAGCCGAATTGCAAAGAGCAGAGCTCGACTATAGGAAGTCGACATATTTAAATAAAAAAATAGTTTAAATAAATTATAAATTTCATTTATTTATGATAAACGAGAGGTAAGAAAATAATTTAAAAGAAGAACAAAAATGTTAAAACATCATCTAAACATAGATAATAAACGATGAAAATACCGTGTGCGACGCACACACTTTACGTGTTCAAATATAAAAGATGTGTAAACTGAAATAAAAAGCATGTTAAGTTGATAATTTAATATCAGTTATAAAATACATTACGTATATCGATTCGAAGAGACCAAAATAAACATTCCACTTCAATTCGATTTCTACGTTGCAAGTCAAAGGTTATCAAGTATAATAAAAGACGGTGATATACAAGAGTTGTTTTATAAATCCTGGGTAGAAATTGCCTAAGATGGGTTTATAAAATAATGTCTTCGGTTTGTCCAGTCCCAGGACAACTTGTATGGACGAGTGTCGGACATTTCCAAAGGGATCACGTACGTTGTTTTCTTCAAACGTATCAGTTGCTGGCACAGAAGGGAAACTTCTTTAGCCTGACAACTAGAGCATTTTTGTGGAAATCAATTAGTGATTTCAAATGGATTTGACGATGTGACGTTCAAAGCAAATAAAAAGCGTGTGTCAAGGCAAATTTAGCTTCAAGCTTCACAACCAGGAAATGACAAAAATCGGGCAGGCAGCATGGCTATGTGGTTAGCTCCCATTAGGATGTATCATCACCTATCTAGAGATATTCCTTTTGTTCTTATTCAATCGATGATGTCCCATTCAGGAAATGGTTGCCGTACACAACCATTGGTGATATACATTCGATACACTCAAGAGAAATGAGTGGTCGGTCATTTGTGGTCGGGTTACAAGAAGTTCTTGTTGAACCCAGTGTATTCCTCTCTATAGGTGCACTATCGGAAGTTGGTTCCATACCTTGTCATAGTTGGAAATCCATTTACCATAAGCGTTAAATGGTTGTGTTTGTATACTATATAATTAGAATGTGAGATGAAAGCATTTCTACTAGATTCTAAATTATTGTGAAAATCCTAGACATTAACATAATATCTGTTTAAAATTTACAAACTATTTTGATTCTCATAAGGTAAAAACCCGTTCCGTACTTACGGCGTGGTCTTATGAGTATGATTTTATTTCTTATCTTGTTTTAAAATCGTTTATTCACACCAGTCCCCGACTGACCCAAAGTTTATTTTTGTGTTTTATTTAAACTCTTGGGTATTCATAACACTTGTTATGAATAGACAAGTGATCCAGGTCTTGACTTACTTTTGGAGTAGCTGGATGGGAAGGATCTGAATGTTGGATTATCTATGTATAATTATCTGCAAGTTGTTTCATCCATGATGTTATGTATAATTATCTACAAGTTAGTATCACAAATGTTAAGTATGTAATTTGTGATGAAATGTATCCGTATGTATGAAGTACTCTAATGTATTTGAGTTATGATATGTAATATTTCGGGTTGTTATGATCAAGTTCCGCTGTGAGATTCTGATGTTTTCTGTAGTTTTATCTTATATCTATCTTTTATTCTTATATAATGATACAACTTCCGAGGTGTTCGAAAGTTGGGTCGTTACAGTTGGTATCAGAGCTTAGGTGTAACAATCCGGAAAATCTGAGCTAATTTAAAATTTTTATTTTTGGCAATTTTAACGAATTTTGAATATTTAAAATGAATTATTTTTAATAATAACGACGAGAAATTTAATTTGAATAGAATTAGAACGTATATATTTATATAGATCGTCGTTAGAATATAAATATTTTATTTTAAATATAAAAGGAATTGAAAATGGCGTGGTAGTTCGAAAATTCGATTTCAAATTTCAAATGAATGTACAGGATTCAAATTAAACCGGATTTTAGTGAAACCAAAAATATTATAATCTGTTTGAAAATAACTTTCCAACGAAACCGAAAAATTGAAATTTCATAGCGGGAATCAAAAGTTACGCCCAGTTGAAAATTCAGAATAGTTGCTATGGAATTCTGGCCCTTAAAAATGGAAATTTTGCAAACGACCTCGGTTTTCGATGAAACCACTTTTGTTGGATCCGGGATGTCTAGTTATTGCTAGATTCCAAAATTCGTAATTTTTGGAATCAATGTGTGAGCGTGGTAAAGGAAAACGTGTTTTGACAGTTTTAGTCAATTTCGATCGACCAGAAAACTACCATTTTTCAAACGGTCTCGGAATTTGACGAAATTAATTTTTTTAGAACTGTATCGTCAATACGAAGCTAGAAAATATTTTTTGGGAATTTTTAGAGCCCTTATGTGGTCCCGGTAAATTGAAATGTGTGTTCAAATTCAATATATAGATTTATATTTTGATTTTGATGGAAACTGATCATAACGGTCGAATTGGCTTGTGGGACATATCCCATTGTTTTCGGAATGGGGGTAATTAGCTAGGGACGACAGGTGGTGGGTTTCGTTTCGAGTTCGAAATAAAAAGTTACTTTTTGGTGGAAAATAAAATAATTATATATATATATATAATTATATGGGGCGTTGACTCTCCCTCCCTCACTTCTCTTTCTCGTTCGATCTGGACAAAAAAAAACCGAAGAACCCTAAATCGCTCCACCCAAACCCGTCGCCCCATCGAACGCCGTCGGCCGGACCCCCCTCCCCCCGCAGACCTCCTTTTTTCCTCCCCCTTTTTACTCCCGCCGTTTGAAGAAACCCACCACCCACAGCCCACAGTCGCCGCCATACCCGAGCCGACGCCACCCCTGCCACACCCACGACTCCCCCTTCCGCCTGCAGCCCCATCCGCCACCACCGCCCCGTCCATCGACCACCATGAGCACGTTTCAACCCAAGAACCCCCCTTTCTTTGATAGATGTGAGTATTTCTGATTTTCCTCTAAATTCTTTGATCTAAAATAGTGTAGGAAGAAAGGAGATTTTTGTTCATAGAAAAAAATATATAATTTTTGTATTAGAAAAGTTTGAATCTTTATATTAGGAAAGTTTGAATTTGTATATAGGAAAAGCAATGATTTTTATAGTATAGAGATAATAAAAATATGATTTTTATATTATAGAGATAATAAAAATATGATTTTTATATTATATATAAATTAAAAATATGATTTTTATATTTTAGAGATATTAAAAATATGATTTTTATATACTAGAGAATATAAAAATGTGAATTTTATATGAGTGACGATATAAAAATATAATCTTTATTAGTAGAAGAGCGATATAAAAATAGATTTTTTATCTATATAGTAGCGGTATAAAAATAGAATTTTTATCTATATAGTAGAGGTATAAAAATAGAATTTTTATCTATATAGTAGCAGTATAAAAATGTGATTCTTATCCATATAGCGTAGTTATAAAAATGTGATTTTTATATACATAGCAACAATATAAAGATGCGATTTTTATATATGTTGTGGATACGGACAACGAAAGTGACAAAAGGAGGACACGACAAGATTTTCTACATATGAAGAGTCGTGGTGTCTGGTTTAACTAATCGGTGAGAACTTCTTATTTTAATTCTTGTTTTCTATTTAAAAATATATACTAGGATGCAGACGGTGCTTAGCAGCACCCGACACCCGTTGTCCACAGACCATGGACGACTTGTTTGATTTTGTTGTGTGGTGAAAATTGATTGTGATGTGGAATGATTGAAAATAAATATTCATGTGTTGAAATAAATTATTTATTGTTAAAAATATAATTTTTAACGTGAATGTGAATAAATAAATATTCATTTACAAATCAGACAATTTGTTTATGTACACCCATTTGAAGGATATTGATTGGGACGATAAATTTTACACGTCGCCCAACTACACAAATAATATTCAATGTTTGTGGATTGAAACCCCACACAGGTGTTGGGATGATATTTGGCGTACACTAATCCCAATTGTTTAGTTGTATGTCAATCGCTAGGTTGACAGACTGTGTAAGCATTAATTATTTATGTTTAATGCTTATGCAGTTGTGTGGTGCACTTTGGATGATGGTTGATTATTTATCATTGCTATTATATACATGTGTTGTATGAAATCCATGTAATTAACATTATATGATAATTGATTGGACCTCATTCCAATTGGGAAAATAAAGAATATTATAAAGAAATAAAGATTCATGTGTTGAATAAAATAAATAGTCATGTATTGACGATACTCATGTGGTGAGAATATTCATGTGTTGAAAGAAATATAGATTCATGTGTTGAATAGAATAAATATTCATTTGTGAATAGAATAACGAAGTTATTGAAATATATAAAGCCGTGTTGATTAGAGATGCGCCATTTAGACATGAACGATATTTATATCGATTATATTCGTTTTTATAATGAATATAGAAAAGGAAGTGATTTCAAAATATAACGTTTTGAAAATATTATCATTTATATGTTAATGATATGGAATATTCAATTTTGATTTAAAATTGAATATGAAGTTGCAATCGTTTTTAAAACGAATTTAAAACGATTTATAAAATACGTTTAGAATTGAAATCGATGAAGTATATATAATATATATATTATATATATTAAATGGCCTGAATAGAACGCGCCACGCCGCGACCGTTCGCGATTTTCGACCATTGACTTCAAATTGACGTTGCGGGATATCCGACCGTCGGATTCTCCTGAAACTAGAACCGATGGGTTCGTATCGAAAAGAGCTTTGCAATGAATTAGAAATTTGAAATCTAACGGTTGGATTTGGAATTATGTTCAAATCAAATTTGGAAAAGGTCGCTGTAAGTGCAGTTCGACGACCGTTATTAGAAATCGACTGTACGGGCCTTGATAAAATTATTAAAAATATCTATAATTTGTGTAAAATCATAATATATGAATTGGAAAGAACTGGGATGAAAAATCCATATTTGTAAGGATAAAAATATATTTTTATCAAAATGAACTAGTTTATAACTAGAATTAAAATCCAATTATTTTTAAATAAATATAATGGATTAAGAGTGGTTTTAAAAATAATCAGAATTTCCAATATACGAATTGGAATGGATTTGAATAGAAATTATCTTCGGAATATTTCGATGTTGGATTTCGTGATTATACAGAAATGGTTGTGGAAATTTGAAAGATATATTTATATCGTTATTTCCAATACGATATTTGTTGGTTTCAGAATTTGATATTGAATATAAGCCGATATATTTTCTATTTAGAGCCTTGTATTTAATATCAAATGGGATTTTGGGTTCGTCGTGAATGGTGTCTTGAATAACACTGTTCTTGAACCCAGTTTAGAAAAGAATAAATATTTTTTAGTTAATATTTAGTGAAATTGTCCAGTTAATTAGTATTTAATTGGAATGAATTTAAATTGGTTTTTGGGGTTTATCGTGAGCGGTGTTTTGAATAACACCTGTTCTTTAACCGATTAACAATGGAAAGTGATTTTGGGTTTATTGTGAACCGTGTTTTAGATGACATTGGTTCTTTAACCCAGTTAAAGAAAAAATATTGATTTTTGAGAAGATTAAAACTAAGCGGAGTTTTAATGAATCTTTAATTAGATTGAAATAATTGAGAATGGAGTATCACCAGTTTTGCTCCAAAGCGATAGTTAAATCTTTAATTAGATTTGAGCGTGAAATGGTAATTAATATTTACCGATAACACCGTGGTGTTAGATATGGTGTATTACCAGTTTTGTTCCATGGGATGAATAGGTTGGGATTGGGAAAGAAAATAAATAATTACTTCGGTGTGGTTCGCTAATCCCGACTAGTTTGGAAAACCTTAACATGGTTTGAAGTGATATCCAAAGGAAGATTAAAGAATAAATTTAAAAGAATTTATCATTGATAAAATTAATGGGAACCTTCCCCTAGGAATGTGAATATTTGAATAAAGAATATCCTGAATTGGAATGAGGCGTATGTTGTGTTTGTGTAACAGTTGTTTATTATATACGTGGGTTATTCGGAAAGGCCGGGTTTATACCCATTCTGAATAACCGATTCGACGATAAGTCGAAGATGATGACGGTGGTTGAAGACCGGAGGTCTTTACATCGTTTGGATGATTATTGATGATCTTGATTGGGCTGTACACCCAAGAGGAGGGAGTTAGTCGGTGATCGTCCAAACGTTCTTGGAGATCGATGGATATGCGAGGAATAAGAATCCTCCGGTTTCGTTCAGACCCAGAACGAACTTGTAAATGGACTATGTATCTAACATTGGATTTTATTCTGTGTGATTGATTTCTATTAAATATATATCTATTTGGCGGCGGAGAATTTATTCTCTTGCTTAACGCCCTTCTCTGAGACGTACGAGCTCAGAGGTTATATATTGATGGATATCAATCGCATGGCATGAATTGCCTGTGTTGCATGCCTAAGTAGCAAATGATCAAGGCTTCTGTTGAAAAGCAAAGTCTTGTGGTTGATGATCAAAGCATGGACTGTGTGGCATAGCTTTGTGTATAGCGTTAATTCGCGAGCCTCACACCTCGGTATGAGTCAAAAACGGGATAGTGACTACAGGGAGAGCACGACATTTCTTTCTTGCTATGGGTGATGTCAGTGACCTACCAGCCCTGACATTTATATACTTTTTACCTGTGTGGTTGTTGGATGCGAGGCGCCTCGGATATAGGTCTGATAGTACCGAGAAACGTGTGTTCAGGAATAACTAATCCTCAAAAGTAAGAGAGGACCAACCTTGAAGATCCAGGATCGCTGTGTGTGGTCCTGAGACATTTGCTAGAGTGTCTCGAACGGAGAGGAACTTGCCCCTTGCCTCGAGTCATGATGGAAATCCAATTTCCAATACGTGACATTCGGTTTTATTTGTAGAGCATAGTATGGCGACATAGTAGCATGGGATACTATGCCGTCTATGATTGATACATTTATATTCGAAGTTGTTTTTGACACTATACACTTATAATAGTATCAAATGATTTGTTTTAAACATATCAAGCATTATTTGGCTATTATAAGGGAAAACCCTATCCTCTGGCTTGCGTTGCATTGTGTGATGGGACCTGGGTCTTATAATAGCTTCATTTTTCCAAAAAGCATTGCGTTGTTCATAACTGTTTATGCACTGGTATTCTCGGGAGGAAACCCGTTCCGTGTTATACGGCGTGGTCCCTTGATTTACTTTATTTCTAAAGTTAAGTTTTAAATAACTGTTTTAGTTCTCACACCAGTCACATGACTGACTTGGAGTTTATTGTTTTAACCTAAACTCTAGGTGCCCTTATTTTCGACACGGGCAGCTAGTAGTTTTAGTTTTGCAGATTTATATTCACAGGATCCTGGTTTACAGCTAGAATGATATTCGGAAAGCTCTGTATCCTTATATCTCCTTTCAGTTGTGTGTTGTATTATTTTCCGCTGTTATGTATTTAAATGTAATTTAAATCTCTGATATTTGTCAAATGTGTAATATTTACTCATACTCTGTATATTCTTGTATTCTGATGGAATTGTTGAAATAAACAATGAAATGTTCTTCTGTTTGTGTTCTGATTCGTCTTGTCCTCAAAGCAATCCGTGCTTTCCTTCACAGGGAAGTTATGGGTTCTTACAGTGGTATCAGAGCTTTGGTTTACAGAGCTCGAGAAGAAGACACATTAGAACCAAACGAAAGAATTCATCAGAGATTGGATTAGTAATGTCCAGTGAGAATAACTCGTTAGAGATGGGATCAGTAGTATCCTAGAACGAGTGTGAAGAGTATATTTTTAAAATAAAATTGAAAACAAACTTTGTTTTGAAAATTTATATCTAATTGTACATGTTTGAATATTTTATTTGTATTGATCTTGGACAATCAAGTATATAGAGATTTTGCATATATGCATCATGAACGTATATTCGAAGTTTTAAATATACTTGATAGATATATAATCACACTCTAGTCACTCGGTCATGATTCCGATGATTGACGCGTCATCATCAGTATTTATTTTCGAGTATCGAAAGTGGGGTATCTATATATTTCCATCAGAATGGTGTGAGAACCAAAACTAGATAGGTTTATTGTTGTGATTTGGCATCAAAAACATGATTTTTTGTATATATATCAAAATTATGAATTTGAAACATTAATTCACTAATTGATTGATGGTTGTGTTGTATGATTATTGTTTTGATTAATTAAAATTTTGAACCATTTAGCCTAATGGAACCAAATTTAGAACTGAATTGAAAATAGATTGCAATTGCATGCCTATACATGTATATACATTGAACAGGTCATAGCAAGGAGGCTAGAGCAGAAGAATAAAATTGTTTGCTCGACAAATAGGTACATGTTTATTGTATTTCTTGGGGTTTCTGATGATTTTATGAGCCGATTGGCTAGCGGCTTGGCTTTTTCTTTTTCTTTTGGATTGGTGAGGGCCATGGGAGGCTATTTGAAATATCCTGAAGCTCCCGGTGCAGGGGAGGTTATGGTGAAATTTTTCGAAAATTTAGGGTGTTAGCCAAATTTTTGAAAAATTTGAAAAGTTCTTAGAAACTGAAAAGTTGAAGAACTTAAGCCATAATGAAAATAATGAAAGTTGAGTTGATTAGTTAAACAACTTTCAGCTTCGTTCCTTTTCGAGGACGAAAAGATTTTAAGTGGGGGAGATTGTAACAACCCGGAAAATCTGAGCCAATTTAAATTTTTTATTTTTGGCAATTTTAACGAATTTTGAATATTTAAAATGAATTATTTTAAATAATAACGATGAGAAATTTAACTTGAATAGAATTTGAACGTATATATTTATATAGATCGTCGTTAGAATATAAATATTTTATTTTAAATATGAAAGGAATTGAAAATGGCGCGGTAGTTCGAAAATTCGATTTCAAATGAATGTACATGATTCAAAATAAACCTGATTTTAGTGAAACTAAAAATATTAGAATCTATTTGAGAATATCTTTCCAACGAATCCGAAAAATTGAAATTTCATAGCGGGAATCAAAAGTTACGCCCAGTTGAAAATTCAGAATAGTCGCTATGGAATTCTGGCCCTTAAAAATGGAAATTTTGCAAACGACCTCGGTTTTCAATGAAACAACTTTTGTTGGATCCGGGATGTCTAGTTATTGCTAGATTCCAAAATTCGTAATTTTTGAAATCAATGTATGAGCGTGGTAATGGAAAACGTGTTTTGACAGTTTTAGTCAATTTCGATCGACCAGAAAATAACCATTTTTCAAACGGTCTCGGAATTTGATGAAATTAGTTTTTTTAGAACCGTATCGTCAATACAAAGCTATAAAATATTTTTTGGGAATTTTTAGAGTCCGTATGTGGTCCCGGTAAATTGAAATGTGTGTTCAAATTCAATATATAGATTTATATTTTGATTTTGATGGAAACTGATCATAATGGTCGAATTGGCTTGCGGGACATATCCCATTGTGTTCGGAATGGGGTTAATTAGCTAGGGACAACAGGCGGTGGGTTTCGTTTCGAGTTCGAAATAAAAAGTTACTTTTTGGTGGAAAATAAAATAATTAAATATATATATATAATTAAATGGGGCGTTGACTCTCCCTCCCTCACTTCTCTTTCTCGTTCGATCTGGACAAAATAAAAAAACCCGAAGAACCCTAAATCGCTCCACCCAAACCCGTCGCCCCATCGTACGCCGTCGGCCGGACACCCCCCAGACCTCCTTTCTTCCTCTTCTTCCTCCCCCTTTTTACTCCCGCCGTTTGAAGAAACCTACCACCCACAACCCACAGCCGCTGCCATACCCGAGCCGGCGCCACCCCTGCCACACCCGCGACTCCCCCTTCCTTCTACAGCCCCATCCGCCACCACCGTCCCGTCCATCAACCACCATGAGCACGTTTCAACCCAAGAACCCCCCTTTCTTCGATAGATGTGAGTATTTCTGATTTTCCTCTAAATTATTTGATCTAAAATAGTGTAGGAAGAAATTAGATTTTTGTTCATAGAAAAAAATTTATAATTTTTGTATTAGAAAAGTTTGAGTCTTTATATTAGGAAAGTTTGAATTTGTATATAGGAAAAGCAATGATTTTTATACTATAGAGATAATAAAAATATGATTTTTATATTATAGAGATAATAAAAATATGATTTTTATATTATAGAGATAACAAAAATATGATTTTTATATAATAAAAATATAATTTTTATATTATAGAGATAATAAAAATATGATTTTTATATTATAGAGATAACAAAAATATGATTTTTATATAATAAAAATATAATTTTTATATTATAGAGATAATAAAAATATGATTTTTATATTATAGAGATATTAAAAATATGATTTTTATACTATAGAGATATTAAAAATATGATTTTTATATACTAGAGAAATAAAAATGTGATTTTTATATGAGTGACGATATAAAAGTATAATCTTTATTAGTAGAAGAGCGATATAAAAATAGAATTTTTATCTATATAGTAGCGGTATAAAAATAGAATTTTTATCTATATAGTAGCGGTATAAAAATAGAATTTTTATCTATATAGTAGTAGTATAAAAATGTGATTCTTATCCATATAGCGTAGTTATAAAAATGTGATTTTTATATACATAGCAACAATATAAAGATGCGATTTTTATATATGTAGTGGATACGGACAACGAAAGTGACAAAAGGCGGACACGACAAGATTTTCTACATATGAAGAGTCGTGGTGTCTGGTTTAGCTAATCGGTGAGAACTTCTCACTTTAATTCTTGTTTTCTAGTTAAAAATATATACTAGGATGCAGACGGTGCTTAGCAGCACCCGACACCCATTGTCCACAGACCATGAACGACTTGTTTGATTTTGTTGTGTGATGAAAATTGATTGTGATGTGGAATCTAAAGGTTGGATTTGGAATTATGTCCAAATCAAATTTGAAAAGGGTTGATGTAAGTGCAGTTCGACGACCGTTATTGGAAATTGACTGTACAGGCCTTGATAAAATTATTAAAAATATCTATAATTTGTGTAAAATCATAATATATGAATTGGAAAGAAATGGGATGGAAAATCCATGTTTGTAAGGATATAAATATATTTTTATCGAAATGAACTAGTTTATAACTAGAATTAAAATCCAATTATTTTTAAATAAATAAAATGGATTGAGAGTGGTTTTAAAAATAATCAGAATTTCCAATATATGAATTGGAATGGATTTGAATCGAAATTATCTTTGGAATATTTCGATGTTGGATTTCGTGATTATACAGATATGGTTGTGGAAATTTGAAAGATATATTTATATCGTTATTTCCAATACGATGTTTGTTGGTTTCAGAATTTGATATTGAATATAAGCCAATATATTTTCTATTCAGAGCCTTGTATTTAATATCAAATGGGATTTTCGGTTTGTCGTGAATGGTGTCTTGAATAACATTGTTCTTAAACCCAGTTTAGAAAAGAATAAATCTTTTAATTAAGATTTAGTGAAATTGTCCAGTTAATTAGTATTTAATTGGAATTGAATTTAAATTGGTTTTTGGGGTTTATCGTGAGCGGTGTTTTGAATAACACCTATTCTTTTACCCGATTAACAATGGAAAGTGATTTTGGGTTTATCGTGAACCGTGTTTTAGATGACATTGGTTCTTTAACCCAGTTAAAGACAGGATATTGATTTTTGGGAAGATTAAAACTAAGTGGAGTTTTAATGAATCTTTAATTAGATTGAAATAATCAAGAATGGAGTATCACCAGTTTTGCTCCAAAGCGATAGTTAAATCTTTAATTAGATTTGAACGTGAAATGGTAATTTAAATTTACCAATAACACCGTGGTGTTAGATATGGAGTATTACCAGTTTTGCTCCATGGGATGAATAGGTTGGGATTGGGAAATAAAATAAATAATTACTTCAGTGTGGTTCGCTAATCCCGACTTGTTTGGAAAACCTTAACATGGTTTGAAATGATATCCAAAGGAAGATTAAAGAATAAATTTATAAGAATTTATCATTGATAAAATTAATGGGAACCTTTCCCTAGGAATGTGAATATTTGAATAAAGAATATCCTGAATTGGAATGAGGCTTATGTTGTGTTTGTGTAACAATTGTTTATTATATACGCGGGTTATTCGGAAAGGCCGGGTTTATACCCATTCTGAATAACCGATTCGACGATAAGTCGAAGATGAAGACGGTGGTTGAAGACCAGAGGTCTTCACGTCGTTTGGATGATGATTGATGATCTTGATTGGGCTGTACACCCAAGAGGAGGGAGTCAGTCGGTGATCGTCCAGTCGTACTTGGAGATCGATGGATATGCGAGGAATAAGATTCCTCCGGTTTCGTTCAGACCCAGAATGAACTTGTAAATGGACTGTGTGTCTGACATTGGATTTTATTCTGTGTGATTGATTTCTATTAAATATATATCTTCTTAGCGGCGGAGAATTTATTCTCTTGCTTAACGCCCTTCTCTGAGACGTACGAGCTCAGAGGTTATATATTGATGGATATCAATTGCATGGCATGAATTTCTTGTGTGAAATTCCAAAGTGGCAAATGATCAAGGCTTCTATTGAAAGCAAAGTCTTGTGGTTGATGATCAAAGCACGGCCTGTGTGGCATAGCTTTGTGTATAGCGTTAATTCGCGAGCCTCACACCTCGGTATGAGTCAAAAACGAGATAGTGACTACAGGGAGAGCACGACGTTTCTTTCTAGCTATGGGTGATGTCAGTGACCTACCAGCCCGGACATTTATATACTTTTTACCTGTGTGGTTTTTGGATGCGAGACGCCTCAGATATAGGTCTGTTAGGACTGGGAAACGTGTGTTCAGGAATAACTAATCCTTAAAAGTAAGAGAGGACCGACCCTGAAGATCCAGGATCGCTGTGGGTGGTCCTGAGACATTTGCTAGAGTGTCTCGAGCGGAGAGGAGCTTGCCCCTTGCCTCGACTCATGACAGAAATCCAATTTCCAATACGTAACATTCGGTTTTGTTTGTAGAGCCTAGTATGGCGACATAGTAGCATGGGATACTGTGCCGTCTATGATTGATACATTTATATTTGAAGTTGTTTTTGACACTATACACTTATAATAGTATCAAATGATTTGTTTTAAACGTATCAAGCATTATTTGGCTATTATAAGGGAAAACCCTATCCTCCGGCTTGCGTTGCATTGTGTGATGGGACCTGGGTCTTATAATAGCTTCATTTTTTCAAAAAGCATTGCGTTGTTCATAACTGTTTATGCACTGGTATTCTCGGGAGGAAACCCGTTCCGTGTTATACGGCGTGGTCCCTTGATTTACTTTATTTCTAAAGTCAAGTTTTAAATAACTATTTTAGTTCTCACACCAGTCACATGACTGACCTGGAGTTTATTGTTTTAACCTAAACTCCGGGTGCCCTTATTTTCGACACGGGCAGCTAGTAGTTTTGGATTTGCAGATTTATATTCATAGGATCCTGGTTTACAGCTGGAATGATATTCGGAAAGCTCTGTATCCGTATATCTACTTTCAGTTGTGTGTTGTATTATTTTCCGCTGCTATGTATTTAAATGTAATTTAAATCTCTGATATTTGTCAAATGTGTAATATTTACTCATACTCTGTATATTCTTGTATTCTGATGGAATTATTGAAATAAACAATGAAATGTTCTTCTGTTTGTGTTCTGATTCGTCTTGTCCTCAAAGCAATCCGTGCTTTCCTTCATGGGGAAGTTACGGGTTCTTACATTAGGTTACTTAATACCTAGGCTTTGGGTGAGTATTGAGAGAGCGTATTTGAAATTAGGTATTATTATATATAATATAGATACATACTTAGGAGGGATTGACTTAAGTTATTTGATTAAGTAATTTACCATCCAATCAAGTTTTGATTATCGACCTGATAAATTCAGGTGATTAAGTATGAATACCCGTGGACGAAGAGGTCGATCTAGTGGAACCACCACTACCAATGGACATGCCACCAACCTGAAACAAGTAGAAACTATGGAAGAAGTTATCCCAGTTCAACCAAGGACAAATTTTGCAACTATATGTAAGGAGTATAACACTCTAGGAGGGAAGATTTTCAAAGGAACCGAATTGTTCATTGAAGTTCAAGCGTGGTTGAGATCATGTGAGAGGATTTTCAAAGGACTAAATTTGAATGATGAAAAGAAACGTCTTTTGGCTTCGTGGCAACTCCAAGGAGCTGCTGCAATCTGGTGGGACGCACAGACAACGAACGTTTCGGAAGACGACTTTACTTGGGAAAAATTCAATGAGGAGTTCGAAGCACATTTTCTCCCTGCAGCAGGTAAAACTAGGATGTACCGTGATTTCATAGATCTTAAGCAAGGAAACATGTTGATAGCATATTATGAGAATAAGTTTAATGCACTATCCTGTTTCGGGCCAGAACTGATCAATACCTCGCTTAAGAAAAATGAGATGTTCATAACAGGTTTGAAGGATAATTTTCGAGAAAAGATGATTGGGCATCTGAAGAGTACATTCGTTGACTTTGTAGACATGGCAATTCGATATGAAGCACTAGATGCAAAGAAACCAGTGGCAAAGGAGCAGACTGGAGAAAATAGTGGAGGAAATCCCAACAAAAGGAAATTAAATCCAAATTGGAAAAACAAGGAAAATGGAAAAGAGGGAGAGGAGAAGTCCCAGGATCGTTACAAGAATTTGATGTGCCACAACTGTAAAGAGAAAGGACACATCGCTAGGTTTGTAAGAATCCAGAAGTCAAGAAGCCGGAACAACCTCAACAGTATCCACAGGGACCGAGTAGCACTTTTGTCCAATAGTATTTATGCTATAAGTGTCATCAGCCCGGACATTTGATCAAGGATTGACCGCTTAAGAAAGAGGGAATGCAACAAAAAGTTTATGCCTTTATGGATAAGCCATCAACCTCTGTGGATGTGAAAATGGAAGAAGTGATGGAAGGTACCTTATTCTTTTTAATATGAGAAACGAAGTTAGGATTTTAAATTGAATTAAAATTTGATGTTTCCACTAAACTAAGTCAAACTTAACTGGATATGAACTCATGAAAGTGAACTGGTTGATTTTTGAAATAGAATCAGATTCTAAGTTTCAGAATGGAGATAACTAATTTAATAATTAATTAGTTGATGGAATTTAACGTGGTTAAGTGTATTAACCAGATGAGTTGAATATGGATTCGAGTTTAAAAAGAGAATTCAGAGCAGATAAAGATATTTGAACGGGTTGATTCAAATTAAGGAAGTATATATGATTTGGAAATTTTTCCAAATGAAATCAAGGATATTTTGGAGTTAATGAGGATTTAAGATTTGGGGTTAAGAAACTAGAACCTAACTGGAAAATTGGTTAAGTTAAATGATTTTCTCGGTATCGATCTGATGTTGATTTCCGTCTTCGGGGTTGATACTTAAAGGGTTATTCGCTTACCGATTTACGGTCAAGAACTGATAAATGTTGAGGAATAGTAATGCGGTGATGTAAATGTTTTCCAACCGTAGTAGCATAAATTTGTAGTTATGGAAATAACTGGGATAAATAACAAATGGCTGATGTATGTTGATTATTTTTGTATATAAATCGATAACCCTAATTATAACTTGAATCTACATGTTAGTTACAAATTTCGAGGACGAAATTTTTATAAGGAGGGTAGATTGTAATGACCCGGGATTTCAGACGAAAACTAAAATGTGTAAAAATTTAAAATGAACAACAAATCGATAACTAAACTTATCGATGAAGGATAATTCATTTACAAAGCCAGAAAATGTGAGTAAAGACTTTCTTTACTACAACCAAAAGCGTAGCTAAACTTAATAACATAAGTGTAGCTAAACTTAGTAGCGACAACGTTACTAAATCACCGTAGCAAAGCATAGCTAAACCTTTAGTTAAAAATAATTTATTTAAAGAACAAATTAAAATAGGAAATTGTCATACACTTACACATTCATTAAGTAGCTAACATAAGTGTATTATCCATATAAACACATACTCCAACCAAGATATATTGCGCAAGAAACCTCCAAACAAAGAAAATGGATTTAAGTAATTTAAAATGAAATTACTTAACCTTTTAAAAGCATGAACCTAAGTCCATTCTTGCGCAAGACAAAAGATCAACCTGCAACATAGACTAGTGAGTTAAATGGATAATATGAATACACATAAACACCTTGGACTAGACAGCTAAACACTTGTTAAATCACTTAATTTGTAAGGCCTACATTCAACCAAGACTTGCGCAAGGACACAACACCATTTTTTAGCCAAAAACAAATCACATTTGTAGCTTAATGCTTCATATAGAAGTATAGAGGACAAGGGTGAAAATGACATGTGACTTGAGGGTTTAAACACTTAAGTAGCTTAGAGTTTCCACCATCCAAAGGACACATATTTGCGCAGGACATTTAATGCAACATATACTAAGATTTTAGCCTTATTTTAGTTTAAGTTTAAATACAAATTTATGGGTGTAATGTTTGAGTCCATGGGAGCTCATGCGTGGGTTCCTAGCCATCGAAAACTTAAGTATTAAATGAATTTCTCTAGAGGAAGGACTACAGGCAGTTAAAGCTTTTGTCAATGAGTGAAAGAAATTGTAGGGACACCATTACTCCACCATCCATTGCACAAGAGAGACAAATCCAAACTGAGCTTTCAAGATGACATTCTCCTCTGTTTTAAACCTGCGCAAATATATATGATCAGAGAAAATAGGATTTTTCCTATTTTAAGAATAAAAGCAAACATTTTTTAAGCATTTGTTTATGCCTATAAATAGGCGGATACTTTTGCTCTTTTTGAATCACTTTATTTCGAGCTGATCAAAAGGGAAAAAGGGAAAACTTTAAACACAGCACATAACAGCATTTAGGTGAGTAAACCTCAATATATTTTCTTTTATAAAACATGCAAGTTGATAAGAGTTGTATATGTTTATATTGATTAAGTTTTACTGTTGAATATACATTGCATGATCAAATCTACCTTGAACACTCCTGTTAACCACACTGAGTAACATTCAATGTTGCTGTATATTGTTGTGCTAATGAATGCATGGAAATGGATATTTAGTTCTAAGTAACATTTGAAGGTTTATGGCAAAAACCTTTGTCTGTTGGAATCAACACACAAGTGTTTCCCCTGTTAAACTAGGCGCAAACAAATCATCTGTTGATGCTATTTTTATAGCTGTGAGAAATGATGAGACCTGAGTATGCAAACAAATGATTCACCCAAGTATACAAAATATTTGACAAGTTTAAAACCATATGTATAAGTTCATATATACCCTGTTATTTACATATATACTGTAAGACATATTCAACTAAGATTTTCGACCATCATCATTTCAAATCTCAGGGGTATAGACAGGATCGAAATGGGAAACTATGATTTTTGAATCAAACAACACAATTTTTAGTAGAGAGGATCAAGGGAAAAAGGGTTTATAGTCGAAAATAGAAAAATAGTCATTTGGGTTGATCTACACGATAACTAATCATGAAATCATGTGTAAAGGGGAGGGATGGGTTCTAGATCACAAGAAAAATACGACATGATTTTTCTAACGGGTAAGTTTTGATTTTGTATGATTTAAAGGGGAGTTTTCTCGTTCTGACTCGCACGGCTTAAATTGCGAACTGCACCTCGCTGACGTCACTAAGGGGTTGCGCGCCGGTGGGGAACGATGGCGATGGACGTCGTCGATGGGTGGCTAGAGGCGTCAGTACTCCGGTGGCCTAAGGCGTTGGGCTGGGGAAGATTCTTGGATCGAGGTGGAAAAAGGGGTAATACAAGCAAGTGATCGGGCACAGGAAGTTATCGGTGGTCAGGCCATTTGGCATGGTGACTGGAAGACTTGGCATTTGGGAATTTGGCAAAGGAATGGCAAGTGATCGGACACGAGCAGTTATCGGTGGCCTGGGCATGGGACACGGTGACTGGAAGGCTTGGCATTTGGGAATTGGGCACGGCATGAGAAGTGATCGGGAATGAGCTGCTGCCGTGATCTGGGGTGATTTTACCATGCGCACACCACGATTTTGAAACTGGTGCTTGGTACTTTTGTCAAAAACTTTTCAAAAGAAATTTTTGAACAAAGTTTTAAATTAAAAACTGTTTAATTTAAAAATAGAAATTTAATTAAATAAAAAGAAGAATTATATAATTAAATAAAAAGAAGAGTTTTATTTAAATGTACCGTAGACCAGTGAATGGAAGAAGATAGCCGAATTGCAAAGAGCAGAGCTCGACTGTAGGAAGTCGACGGATTTAAATTTTTAAATAAAAAAATAGTTTAAATAAATTATAAATTTCATTTATTTATGATAAACGAGAGGTAAGAAAATAATTTACGAGAAGAATAAAAATGTTAAAACATCGTCTAAACACAGATAATAAACGATGAAAATACCGTGTGCGATGCACGCGCTTTACGTGTTCAAATATAAAAGATGTGTAAACTGAAATAAAAAGCATGTTAAGTTGATAATTTAATATTAGTTATAAAAGACCTTACGTATATTGATTCGAAGAGACCGGAATAAACATTCTACTTCAATTCGATTTCTACGTTGCAAGTCAAAGGCTATCAAGTATAATAAAAGACGGTGATATACAAGAGTTGTTTTATAAATCCTGGGTAGAAATTGCCTAAGATGGGTTTATAAAATATTGTCTTCGGTTTGTCCAGTCCCAAGACAACTTGTATGGACGAGCGTCGGACAGAGTATTTCCAAAGGGATCACGTACGTTGTTTTCTTCAAACGTATCAGTTGCTGGCACAGAAGGGAAACTTCTTTAGCCTAACAACTAGAGCATTTTTGTGGAAATCAATTAGTGATTTCAAATGGATTTGATGATGTGACGTTGAAAGCAAATAAAAAGCGTGTGTCAAGGCAAGTTTAGCTTCATGCTTCACAACCAGGAAATGACAAAAATCGGGCAGGCAGCATGGCTATGTGGTTTGCTCCCATTAGGATGTATCATCACCTATCTAGAGATATTCCTTTTGTTCTTATTCTATCGATGCTATCCCATTTGGGAAATGGTTGTCGTACACAACCATTGGTGATATACATTCGATACACTCAAGAGAAATGAGTGGTCGGTCATGTATGGCCGGGTTACAAGAAGTTCTTGTTGAACCCAGTGTATTCCTCTCTATAGGTACACTATCGGAAGGTGGTTCCATACCTTGTCATAGTTGGAAATCCATCTACCATAAGTCTTAAATGGTTGTGTTTGTATACTATATAAGTAGAATGTGAGATGAAAGCATTTCTACTAGATTCTAAATTATTGTGAAAACCCTAGACATTATTATAATATATGTTTAAAATATCCAAACTATTTTGATTCTCATAAGGTAAAAACCCGTTCCGTACTTACGGCGTGGTCTTATGAGTATGATTTTATTTCTTATCTTGTTTTAAAATCGTTTTCTCACACCAGTTCCCGACTAACCCAAAGTTTATTTTTGTGTTTTACTTAAACTCTTGGGTATTCATAACACTTGTTATGAATAGACAAGTGATCCAGGTCTTGACTTACTTTTGGAGTAGCTGGATGGGAAGGATCTGAATGTTGGCTTATCTATGTATAATTATCTGCAAGTTATTTCATCCATGATGTTATGTATAATTATCTGCAAGTTAGTATCACAAATGTTAAGTATGTAATTTGTGAAATGTATCCGTATGTATGAAGTACTCTAATGTATTTGACTTATGATATGTAATATTTTGGGTTGTTATGTTATGATCAAGCTCCGCTGTGAGATTTTGATGTTTTCTGTAGTTTTATCTTCTATCTATCTTTTATTCTTATATAATGATACAACTTCTGAGGTGTTCGAAAGTTGGGTCGTTACAATATCATTTTTATGTTGAATTAGGATTGCCATACAAAAATATCATTTTTTTAAAAGGTATTAGGTTAGATTAAAAATGTCATTTTATATAGAAATGTCATATTGGATTAAAAATATCATATATTTAGATGATGCTCACGTTACACTCAAGTGCCATATATTTTGATGATGTTCATGTTACATTAAAAATGTCATATATTTAGACCATGCTCATGTTAAATAAATATATCATTTATTTTGATTATATTCATGTTAAATAAAAAAAAACTCAAACCAAATTATAATTGGTTAAATTATTAACCAATGATTTATTTATATAAATTGTTGTTGCTTGAAAACCCCACACGGGTATTGGGATGGCATTTATCACACACTAGTCCCAATATTTAGATGTTGTCAATCGATGGATTAACAGTCTGTGATGAGAGTTATTTATTTATTTTAATGCCCACACAGTTATAAATTTCACTTTGGATGTGAATGGATTGTTTAATGATTATTTATCATTACTATTATATACATATGCAATGTATAAAATCCATATAACTAAAAATATATGGTAATTGATTGAGTCGTATTCCGATTCAGAATATCTTTTAAATAAATAATATTTGAAAATAAAGAACAATTTTATATAAAGAATAGTTTTAAAATAATGATTTTTTCAGTAAAATAATTACAATTATAAATTATAATTGCACTTTTGACACGAGGTTAGGTTGCATTTGTGGTGGAAGTCTGCCCGGACTCGACCGGCATATCTGGCAGCCTCTAATGTTGAACCTAATGTGAGAGGTCTAAGTGCGCAAATACGAAGCGGGCTATGACACTAGGTTAAGCCCAACTTGTGGGATAAGCCTGCCCGGACTCGACCGACATGTCCAGCATCCGCAAGTTGTAGGCCTAATGTGGGAGGTCTAGCCCATTATAAACCATAATTGGACATGGTAATGTATTGGACTATTTAGCCCATTATAAGTTTAAACGCCATTCTAACCCGAACGAGTTTATCGATCGTTTTTATTCATTTTATAATGAATAGAATTAAAGGTAGTAATATCCAAAATCTAATATTTGAAAACATTATTTTAATAAAGAAATAGAATGAATCTTTACTCAAGATTTAGTGGAGTTTTCCAATTTATTAATATTTACTTGGAATTAAAATAAAATAAATTGGATTTTCAGGTTTGTCGTTAATTGTAAGGACCCGTAACTTCCCCGTGAAGGAAAGCACGAATACTTTGAGAACAACACACAAAAGGACGCATACGGAAGAACATTTCATTGTTATTACAACAATTCCATCAGATACAAGAATATACAGAGTATAAATGAATAAATTACATTCGATAAATATCAGAGATTACAATAAATTACATAGCAGCGGAAAATATACAAAAGCACAACTAGAAGTGATACACGGATACAGAGCTTTCCGAGCATCGTTCCAGCTGTGAATCAGGACCCTGTGAATATAAATCTGCAAAACCAAAACTACTAGCTGCCCGTGCGGAAAATAGGGGCACCCAGAGTTTAGGTTAAAACAATAAACTCCAGGTCAGTCATGTGACTGGTGTGAGAACTAAAACAGTTATTAATATTGGTTTTAAAGTTTGGTAAATCAAGGGACCACGCCGTATAACACGGAACGGGTTTCCTCCCAAGAATACCAGTGCATAAAACAAACATCGCAATGCTAAATAAAGAAAAATGAAGCTGTTATAAGACCCAGGTCCCATCACACAATGCAACGCAAGCCGGAGGATAGGGTTTTTACCTTATAACAGCCAAAGCATGCTTGATACGTTAAAACACATTATTTGATACTATTATAAGTGTATAGTGTCAAAACAATTTCAATCATAAATATCAATCATAGGCGGCATGAATGACCCATACCACTATGTCGCCATACTAGGTTCTACAAATAAAACCGCACTATCACGTATTGGAAATTGGATTTCCGTCATGAGCCGAGGCAAGGGGCAAGCTCCTCTCCGATTCGAGACACTCTAGCAAATGCCTCAGGACCCCACTATGATCCTTGGAATCGGCTGGGCCGGTCCTCTCTTACTTTTGAGGATTGGCAATTCCTGAACACACGTTTCCCGGTCCTTACAGACCTATATCCGAGGCGCCTCGTATCCAACAACCACACAGGTGAAAAGTATATAAATGTTAGGGCTGGTAGGTCACTGACACCACCCTAGCTAGAAAGAAACGTCGTGCTCTCCCAGCGGTCCATCTCCCGTTTTTGACTCATACCGAGGTGTGAGGCTCACGAATTCACGTTATACACAAAGCTATGCCACACAGGCCGTGCTTTGATCATCAACCACAAGACTTTGCTTTTCAACAGAAGCCCTGATCATTTGCCACTTACGCATGCCACATTGACAATTCACTCCATGCGACTGATGTCCATCGATATACAACCCCTGAGCTCGTACGTCTCAGAGAAGGGCGTTAAGCAAGAGAATAAATTCTCCGCCGCCAAACAGATGTATATTTAATAGAGATCAATCAACACAGAATAAAATCCAATGTCAGACACACAATCCATTTACAAGTTCGTTCTGGGTCTGAACGAAACCGGAGGCACTTTCCTCGCATATCCATCCATCTCCAAGTACGTCTGGACGATCACCAACTGATTCCCTCATCCTGGGTGTACAGCCCAATCAAGATCATCAGTAATCACCCAAACGATGTGAAGACTTCCGGTCTTCAACCACCGTCTTCATCTTCGACATCTCGTCGAATCGGTTATTCAGAATGGGTATAAACCCGGCCTTTCTGAATAACCCACGTATATAATAAACGAATGTTACACAAACACCACAAACGCCTCATTCCAATTCAGAATATTCTTTTATTCACAAAATCACATTCTTAGGGAAAGGTTCCCATTACTTTTATCAAAGATAAATTCTTCTAAATTTAACCTATAATCTTCCTTTGGATATCATTTCAAACTAGTCGGGATTAGCGAACCACACCGAAGTAATTATTTGTTTTATTTCCCAATCCCAACCTATATATCCCATGGAGAAAAACTGGTAATACTCCATATCTAACACCACGGTGTTATCGGTAAAATTAATTACCATTCCACGTTCAAATCTAATTAAAGATTTAACTATCGCTTTGGAGCAAAACTGGTGGTACTCCACTCTCGATCACTTTTCAGATTTGATAATTTAAATTATCAATTCACATTTTAATCTAATTAAAGATTCATTAAAACTCCACTTAGTTTTAATCTTTTCAAAAATCAATATCCTGCCTTTAACTGGGTTAAAGAACCAATGTCATCAAAAACACGATTCACGACAAACCAAATCACATTTGATATTAAACACAAGGCTCTGAATAGAAAATATATCGGCTTATATTCAATATCAAATTCTGAAACCAACAAATATCGTATTGGAAATAACGATATAAAATATCTTTCAAATCCCCATAACAATATTTGTATAGTCACGAAATCCAACATCGAAATATCCCGAAGATAATTTCGATTCAGCTCCAGTCCAATCCACGTATTGGAAATTATCGATTATTTTCAAAATCACTTTCAAATTCAATTTATTTATTTAAAAATAAATTGATTTCAATTCTAGTTCAAAACTAGTTCATTTCGATAAAAAATCTATTTTTATCTTTTCAAATGTGGAATTTTCCAGCCCAAATCTTTCCAATTCACATATTATAATTTTACACAAATTATAGATATTTTTAATAATTTTATCAAGGCCCGTACAGTCGATTTCCATCAACGGCTATCGAACTGCACTTACAGCGACCTTTTCTGAAATTGATTTGGACATAATTCCAAATCCAACCGTTAGATTTCAAATTTCTAATATTCAATGGAAAGCTCTTTTCGATACGAACCCAACGGTTCCGGTTTTAGGAGAATCCGACGGTCGGATCTCCCGCAATGTCCGTTTGAAATAAATGGTCGAAATTCACGAACTGCCGCGGCGCGGCGCGTTCTATTCAGGCCATTATATTATATATATAATATATATAATATATATTTCGTCGATTTCTATTTAAAACGAATCTTATAAATCGTTTTAAATTCGTTTCAAAACAATTTCAACTTCCTTTTCAATTCAAATCAAAATTGAATTCTTCTTTATAAATTCGTTTTAAAATTCATTTCCATTCAATTCAAATTTCAATTCAATTTGAATTCATTTTCACTTCAATTCATTTCGAAATCGTTTTCAATTCAATTCATTTCGAAATCGTTTTCAATTCAATTCATTTCGAAATCGTTTTCAATTCAATTCATTTCGAAATCGTTTTCAATTCAATTCATTTCGAAATCGTTTTCAATTCAATTCATTTCGAAATCGTTTTCAATTCAATTCATTTCGAAATCGTTTTCATTTCAATTCATTTCGAAATCGTTTTCAATTCAATTCATTTCGAAATCGTTTTCAATTCAATTCATTTCGAAATCGTTTTCAATTCAATTCATTTCGAAATCGTTTTCAATTCAATTCATTTCGAAATCGTTTTCAAATCGATATAAATATCGTTCACGTCGAAATAACGCATCTCTAATCAACACGGCTTTATATTTTTTAAAACTCCTTTATTCTATCCAACAAATGAATATTTATCCCATTCAACACATGAATCTATATTTCTTTCAACACACGACTAATCTCAACACATGAGTACTGTCATCACATCACTATTTTTGTTATGTAAAATATTTTATAAAACTATGGTATCTATCGTTTGATTTTAATTAGACTTCTACTAGGCAGTAGTTCTAATTTTAAATATGATAAAGATGTAATTTATTTTATTTAAAATATTTCACTCAACACATGAACATCGTCAACACATGACTATTTTTATATTCAACACATGAATTTTCTTTTATAATATTCATTATTTTCCCGATTGGAATGAGGCCCAATCAATCACCATATAATGTTAATTATATGGATTCCATACAACACATGTATATATTAGCATTGAAAAATAATCAACCATCAACCAAAGTGCACTACACTGTATAAGCATCAAATATAGATATCTTACGCTTATAACAGCCTGTCAATCGATCGATCGACATATTTAATCAATCAGGATGAGTGAACTTCAAATTTCATCCCAACACCCGTGTGGGGTTTCAAACAATCAAACACAGATTTTATTTGTGCAGTTGGGCGACGTGTAAAATTTATCGACCCAATCAATATCAGTCAAATCAGTGTATATAAACAAATCGGCCGATTTGTTTATATATATTCATTTATTCACTTTCACGTTAAAAATTATATTTTTAACGATAAAACATTTTATTTTAACACATGAATTTCTATTCAGTTCATTTACACAATAAAAATGATATTTTTATTTTTCTAACATATTTTAGAAAATTTCGGCAGCATAACGGCACGATACTAGAAACGGGACGAGGCCTAGCCTTATCCCCGGTCTAGTGAAGGCCCACGCCATTCACACATCAATCAAATCAATTTTTATTTCACCAAACAATTCAGTTCAAACCAAATAATCTAACTAACTACACAACCAAACAAACAAGTCCATGGTATGTGGACGGGTGTCGGGTGCTTCTAATAAGCACCGTCTGCATCCTAGTATATATATATAACTAGAAAAATAGAATTTGAGTGAGAAGTTCTCACCGATAGCTATCCAACTATCTTGATTCTTCTTTTAAAGAAATCTTCTTCATTCTCGCATGTTTATCATCTTCGTTGCCCGTAGCCACTACATATAGAAATCACACATTTTTATATTTCGATGTCTTTAAAATAAAAATCACATTTTTATTTTTTCACTTTCAATTTAAAAATCATATTTTTATAATCACTTCATATATTTAAAAATCGAATTTTTACTATGCTATTCAATATATAAAAATCATATTTTTATTTCGAAGTTCAATATATAAAAATCACATTTTTACTTTCACGCTATATGGATAAAAATGCTATTTTTACACCGCTACTATATAGATAAAAATTCTATTTTTACATCGTTATTCTATATGTAAAGATCTCGCCTTCTCAACTATAAAGATTTCATCTTTATAAAAATCAGCATTTTATTTCGACGTATAGAAAATAAAAATCAGATTTTTATTTTGCTACATACACAAAGATGATATTTTTATATTCTCTATCCTATAAAGATTATATTTTTAATACTTTAAAAATATAAAAATCATATTTTTAATATTTCTATATAGTAAAAATTATATTTTATCTCTATGAGAACCTTATAAAAATCGTATTTTTAACATTAAAGAAATCCAGTTTTTTTTTATATCAAGGTAATTCATTTTTTTTTTTTTTTAGCATCAAGGATTAAACAAACTATGAATTAAATAAAAAGGAAAAGCTCACATTTGCAAATCAAGAGGGAGGAGACTCGTTGGGGCGGAGTTGGGCGGCTGACAGACGGTGGGGGGAAGGGGGGGGGGGTCGGCGTAGAGCCTGGTGGTGGCGAGGTTGGCCAGGGCGTCGGGTGGACCGGTGAACGGGGCGGAGGAGCTGGAGGAGCGGTCTTCCTCCTCACGCGCGACTGATGGGGCCGATTTCGATGGAAGAGGGGAGGTCGCCGACGAGAGGGGGAGGGTGTAGCGGAGGAGAGAGGAAGGGCGTGCGCCTGTCGGGGAGGAGGCGGAGGTAGCTGCGACGAGGTCAACGGCGGAAGGGGGAGCGGGAAAAATTAGGGATCTGGTTTTTTTTGTTTTTTGTTTTTTTTTCTATTTTGTTTTCTGACGTGGAAGGGAGAGTGTGGAGAGAGGGAGGGGTGAGGATAAGTTTATATACTTATTTAATTATTTTATTATTTTAAATTTCAAAAGCAACCTTTTATTTTCAACTCGAAATCGAACCCACCGACTGCCGTCCCTAGCTAATTACCCCCATTCCGAACACAATGGGATATGTATCGCAAGCTGATTCGACTGTTTCGATCAGTTTCCGTTGAATTTAAATTTAAATCACTTTATTGAATTTTAAACGTACATTTCAATTTACCGGGGTCACATACTAACTCTAAAAATTCTCGAAAAATGTTTTCTAGCTTCGTATTGACGATACGGTCCTAACAAAACTAGTTTCGTCGAATTCTGAGACTGTTGGAAAAATGGCCATTTTCCAGTCGATTAAAATCAACTGAAACTGGTCAAACGCGTTTTCCTTTGCCACGCTCACATATTGATTCGAAAAATTATGAAATTTGGAATCTAGCAATAATTTGACAACACGGACCTAACAAAACTGGTTTTGTCGAAATCCGAGGTCATTTGCAAAATGTCCATTTTTAAGGGCTTGAATTCCATAGCGACTATTCAGAATTTTCAACTGGACATATCTTATCATTTATAAAGTGAAATCTCAGTTTGTTAACTTCGTTGGAAAGATATCGTCAATTAGATCCTAATGTTTTTGGTTTTACTAAAATCCGGATTGTTTTGCACCCGGTACATTCAATTGAAGTTTGAAATCGAATTATCGAACTACCGCGCCATTTTCAATTCTATTTATAATTATATATAATTATATATATTCTATCGACGACGCGTATAATATATACGTCGAATTATATTCAAAATAAATTTCTCGTCGATATTATTTAAAATAATCTATTTTAAATATTCAAAATTCGCTAAAATTGCCAAAATAAAAATTTTAAACTGGCCCAGATTTTGCGGGTTATTACAATCTCCCCCACTTTAAACTTTTCGTCCCCGAAAAGGAACAAAGTCGAAAGTGGTTTGATCATTAAGCTCTACATTCGATCTGGCTTCCATTCTCCAACTCTTTAGTTTCTGAGAATTTTCAAAATTTCAAAAAATTTGGCTAACACCCTAAATTTTCGAAAAATTCCGCCATAACCTCCCCTGCACCGGGAGCATCGGGGAATTTCAAATAGCTTCCCCGGTCCTTCAGATCTCAAAAAGAAAAAGAAAAAGCCAAGCGGCTAGCCAATAGGCTCACAAAATCATCATCACCCAAACAAAACAGGAAATTATGTAATAAACATGTACCTATTTGTCGGGCAAACAAATTTTATTCTTCGGCTCTAGCCTCCTTGCTATGACCTGTTCAATGTAAGTATATGTATGTGCAAGCAAATGCGACCAATTTTCAATACAATTCAATATTTGATTATATTAGGCATAAATGGTTAAAAATTAGCAAACAATTAAACAAACAACACAAACATCAATCAATTAGTGAATTAGAGTTTCAAATTCATAATTTTGATATATATACAGAAAATCATGTTTTGGTGCCAATTCACAACAATGTGTTCTAGTTATATTAGTTTTTGGTTCTCACACCAGCCTAATGGAAATATATAGATATCACACCTTCGAAACACGAATATAAATACTGATGATGTGGCCACATCACCAGAATTATCCCCGGGTGTCTAGAATGTGACTCTATATCTATCCAATATATTAAAACTTCGACTATACGTTCATGACGCGTATACGCGAAATCTTTATATACTCGATTGTCCAAATTCAAATTAAATAAATATTCAAATACGTTTAAAATGGATTAAATTTCAAAACAAAATTGTTTTCATTTGAAAAATATACTCTTCACACTCGTTCTAGGATACTACTGATCCTATCTCTAACGAGTCATTCTAATTGGATATTACTAATCCAATATCTGATGAATTCTTTCGTATGGTTCTAATGTGTCTTGTTCTCGAGCTCTGTAAACCAAAGCTCTGATACCACTGTAAGGACCCGTAACTTCCCCGTGAAGGAAAGCACGAATACTTTGAGAACAACACACAAAAGGACGCATACGGAAGAACATTTCATTGTTATTACAACAATTCCATCAGATACAAGAATATACAGAGTATAAATGAATAAATTACATTCGATAAATATCAGAGATTACAATAAATTACATAGCAGCGGAAAATATACAAAAGCACAACTAGAAGTGATACACGGATACAGAGCTTTCCGAGCATCGTTCCAGCTGTGAATCAGGACCCTGTGAATATAAATCTGCAAAACCAAAACTACTAGCTGCCCGTGCGGAAAATAGGGGCACCCAGAGTTTAGGTTAAAACAATAAACTCCAGGTCAGTCATGTGACTGGTGTGAGAACTAAAACAGTTATTAATATTGGTTTTAAAGTTTGGTAAATCAAGGGACCACGCCGTATAACACGGAACGGGTTTCCTCCCAAGAATACCAGTGCATAAAACAAACATCGCAATGCTAAATAAAGAAAAATGAAGCTGTTATAAGACCCAGGTCCCATCACACAATGCAACGCAAGCCGGAGGATAGGGTTTTTACCTTATAACAGCCAAAGCATGCTTGATACGTTAAAACACATTATTTGATACTATTATAAGTGTATAGTGTCAAAACAATTTCAATCATAAATATCAATCATAGGCGGCATGAATGACCCATACCACTATGTCGCCATACTAGGTTCTACAAATAAAACCGCACTATCACGTATTGGAAATTGGATTTCCGTCATGAGCCGAGGCAAGGGGCAAGCTCCTCTCCGATTCGAGACACTCTAGCAAATGCCTCAGGACCCCACTATGATCCTTGGAATCGGCTGGGCCGGTCCTCTCTTACTTTTGAGGATTGGCAATTCCTGAACACACGTTTCCCGGTCCTTACAGACCTATATCCGAGGCGCCTCGTATCCAACAACCACACAGGTGAAAAGTATATAAATGTCAGGGCTGGTAGGTCACTGACACCACCCTAGCTAGAAAGAAACGTCGTGCTCTCCCAGCGGTCCATCTCCCGTTTTTGACTCATACCGAGGTGTGAGGCTCACGAATTCACGTTATACACAAAGCTATGCCACACAGGCCGTGCTTTGATCATCAACCACAAGACTTTGCTTTTCAACAGAAGCCCTGATCATTTGCCACTTACGCATGCCACATTGACAATTCACTCCATGCGACTGATGTCCATCGATATACAACCCCTGAGCTCGTACGTCTCAGAGAAGGGCGTTAAGCAAGAGAATAAATTCTCCGCCGCCAAACAGATGTATATTTAATAGAGATCAATCAACACAGAATAAAATCCAATGTCAGACACACAATCCATTTACAAGTTCGTTCTGGGTCTGAACGAAACCGGAGGCACTTTCCTCGCATATCCATCCATCTCCAAGTACGTCTGGACGATCACCAACTGATTCCCTCATCCTGGGTGTACAGCCCAATCAAGATCATCAGTAATCACCCAAACGATGTGAAGACTTCCGGTCTTCAACCACCGTCTTCATCTTCGACATCTCGTCGAATCGGTTATTCAGAATGGGTATAAACCCGGCCTTTCTGAATAACCCACGTATATAATAAACGAATGTTACACAAACACCACAAACGCCTCATTCCAATTCAGAATATTCTTTTATTCACAAAATCACATTCTTAGGGAAAGGTTCCCATTACTTTTATCAAAGATAAATTCTTCTAAATTTATCCTATAATCTTCCTTTGGATATCATTTCAAACTAGTCGGGATTAGCGAACCACACCGAAGTAATTATTTGTTTTATTTCCCAATCCCAACCTATATATCCCATGGAGAAAAACTGGTAATACTCCATATCTAACACCACGGTGTTATCGGTAAAATTAATTACCATTCCACGTTCAAATCTAATTAAAGATTTAACTATCGCTTTGGAGCAAAACTGGTGGTACTCCACTCTCGATCACTTTTCAGATTTGATAATTTAAATTATCAATTCACATTTTAATCTAATTAAAGATTCATTAAAACTCCACTTAGTTTTAATCTTTTCAAAAATCAATATCCTGCCTTTAACTGGGTTAAAGAACCAATGTCATCAAAAACACGATTCACGACAAACCAAATCACATTTGATATTAAACACAAGGCTCTGAATAGAAAATATATCGGCTTATATTCAATATCAAATTCTTAAACCAACAAATATCGTATTGGAAATAACGATATAAAATATCTTTCAAATCCCCATAACAATATTTGTATAGTCACGAAATCCAACATCGAAATATCCCGAAGATAATTTCGATTCAGCTCCAGTCCAATCCACGTATTGGAAATTATCGATTATTTTCAAAATCACTTTCAAATTCAATTTATTTATTTAAAAATAAATTGATTTCAATTCTAGTTCAAAACTAGTTCATTTCGATAAAAAATCTATTTTTATCTTTTCAAATGTGGAATTTTCCAGCCCAAATCTTTCCAATTCACATATTATAATTTTACACAAATTATAGATATTTTTAATAATTTTATCAAGGCCCGTACAGTCGATTTCCATCAACGGCTATCAAACTGCACTTACAGCGACCTTTTCTGAAATTTATTTGGACATAATTCCAAATCCAACCGTTAGATTTCAAATTTCTAATATTCAATGGAAAGCTCTTTTCGATACGAACCCAACGGTTCCGGTTTTAGGAGAATCCGACGGTCGGATCTCCCGCAATGTCCGTTTGAAATAAATGGTCGAAATTCACGAACTGCCGCGGCGCGGCGCGTTCTATTCAGGCCATTATATTATATATATAATATATATAATATATATTTCGTCGATTTCTATTTAAAACGAATCTTATAAATCGTTTTAAATTCGTTTCAAAACAATTTCAACTTCCTTTTCAATTCAAATCAAAATTGAATTCTTCTTTATAAATTCGTTTTAAAATTCATTTCCATTCAATTCAAATTTCAATTCAATTTGAATTCATTTTCACTTCAATTCATTTCGAAATCGTTTTCAATTCAATTCATTTCGAAATCGTTTTCAATTCAATTCATTTCGAAATCGTTTTCAATTCAATTCATTTCGAAATCGTTTTCAATTCAATTCATTTCGAAATCGTTTTCAATTCAATTCATTTCGAAATCGTTTTCAATTCAATTCATTTCGAAATCGTTTTCATTTCAATTCATTTCGAAATCGTTTTCAATTCAATTCATTTCGAAATCGTTTTCAATTCAATTCATTTCGAAATCGTTTTCAATTCAATTCATTTCGAAATCGTTTTCAATTCAATTCATTTCGAAATCGTTTTCAAATCGATATAAATATCGTTCACGTCGAAATAACGCATCTCTAATCAACACGGCTTTATATTTTTCAAAACTCCTTTATTCTATCCAACAAATGAATATTTATCCCATTCAACACATGAATCTATATTTCTTTCAACACACGACTAATCTCAACACATGAGTACTGTCAACACATCACTATTTTTGTTATGTAAAATATTTTATAAAACTATGGTATCTATCGTTTGATTTTAATTAGACTTCTACTAGGCAGTAGTTCTAATTTTAAATATGATAAAGATGTAATTTATTTTATTTAAAATATTTCACTCAACACATGAACATCGTCAACACATGACTATTTTTATATTCAACACATGAATTTTCTTTTATAATATTCATTATTTTCCCGATTGGAATGAGGCCCAATCAATCACCATATAATGTTAATTATATGGATTCCATACAACACATGTATATATTAGCATTGAAAAATAATCAACCATCAACCAAAGTGCACTACACTGTATAAGCATCAAATATAGATATCTTACGCTTATAACAGCCTGTCAATCGATCGATCGACATATTTAATCAATCAGGATGAGTGAACTTCAAATTTCATCCCAACACCCGTGTGGGGTTTCAAACAATCAAACACAGATTTTATTTGTGCAGTTGGGCGACGTGTAAAATTTATCGACCCAATCAATATCAGTCAAATCAGTGTATATAAACAAATCGGCCGATTTGTTTATATATATTCATTTATTCACTTTCACGTTAAAAATTATATTTTTAACGATAAAACATTTTATTTTAACACATGAATTTCTATTCAGTTCATTTACACAATAAAAATGATATTTTTATTTTTCTAACATATTTTAGAAAATTTCGGCGGCATAACGGCACGATACTAGAAACGGGACGAGGCCTAGCCTTATCCCCGGTCTAGTGAAGGCCCACGCCATTCACACATCAATCAAATCAATTTTTATTTCACCAAACAATTCAGTTCAAACCAAATAATCTAACTAACTACACAACCAAACAAACAAGTCCATGGTATGTGGACGGGTGTCGGGTGCTTCTAATAAGCACCGTCTGCATCCTAGTATATATATATAACTAGAAAAATAGAATTTGAGTGAGAAGTTCTCACCGATAGCTATCCAACTATCTTGATTCTTCTTTTAAAGAAATCTTCTTCATTCTCGCATGTTTATCATCTTCGTTGCCCGTAGCCACTACATATAGAAATCACACATTTTTATATTTCGATGTCTTTAAAATAAAAATCACATTTTTATTTGTTCACTTTCAATTTAAAAATCATATTTTTATAATCACTTCATATATTTAAAAATCGAATTTTTACTATGCTATTCAATATATAAAAATCATATTTTTATTTCGAAGTTCAATATATAAAAATCACATTTTTACTTTCACGCTATATGGATAAAAATGCTATTTTTACACCGCTACTATATAGATAAAAATTCTATTTTTACATCGTTATTCTATATGTAAAGATCTCGCCTTCTCAACTATAAAGATTTCATCTTTATAAAAATCAGCATTTTATTTCGACGTATAGAAAATAAAAATCAGATTTTTATTTTGCTACATACACAAAGATGATATTTTTATATTCTCTATCCTATAAAGATTATATTTTTAATACTTTAAAAATATAAAAATCATATTTTTAATATTTCTATATAGTAAAAATTATATTTTATCTCTATGAGAACCTTATAAAAATCGTATTTTTAACATCAAAGAAATCCAGTTTTTTTTTATATCAAGGTAATTCATTTTTTTTTTAGCATCAAGGATTAAACAAACTATGAATTAAATAAAAAGGAAAAGCTCACATTTGCAAATCAAGAGGGAGGAGACTCGTTGGGGCGGAGTTGGGCGGCTGACAGACGGTGGGGGGAAAGGGGGGGGGTCGGCGTAGAGCCTGGTGGTGGCGAGGTTGGCCAGGGCGTCGGGTGGACCGGTGAACGGGGCGGAGGAGCTGGAGGAGCGGTCTTCCTCCTCACGCGCGACTGATGGGGCCGATTTCGATGGAAGAGGGGAGGTCGCCGACGAGAGGGGGAGGGTGTAGCGGAGGAGAGAGGAAGGGCGTGCGCCTGTCGGGGAGGAGGTAGCTGCGACGAGGTCAACGGCGGAAGGGGGAGCGGGAAAAATTAGGGATCTGGTTTTTTTTTTTTTTTTTTTTCTATTTTGTTTTCTGACGTGGAAGGGAGAGTGTGGAGAGAGGGAGGGGTGAGGATAAGTTTATATACTTATTTAATTATTTTATTATTTTAAATTTCAAAAGCAACCTTTTATTTTCAACTCGAAATCGAACCCACCGACTGCCGTCCCTAGCTAATTACCCCCATTCCGAACACAATGGGATATGTATCGCAAGCTGATTCGGCTGTTTCGATCAGTTTCCATTGAATTTAAATTTAAATCACTTTATTGAATTTTAAACGTACATTTCAATTTACCGGGGTCACATACTAACTCTAAAAATTCTCGAAAAATGTTTTCTAGCTTCGTATTGACGATACGGTCCTAACAAAACTAGTTTCGTCGAATTCTGAGACTGTTGGAAAAATGGCCATTTTCCAGTCGATTAAAATCAACTGAAACTGGTCAAACGCGTTTTCCTTTGCCACGCTCACATATTGATTCGAAAAATTATGAAATTTGGAATCTAGCAATAATTTGACAACACGGACCTAACAAAACTGGTTTTGTCGAAATCCGAGGTCATTTGCAAAATGTCCATTTTTAAGGGCCTGAATTCCATAGCGACTATTCAGAATTTTCAACTGGACATATCTTATCATTTATAAAGTGAAATCTCAGTTTGTTAACTTCGTTGGAAAGATATCGTCAATTAGATCCTAATGTTTTTGGTTTTACTAAAATCCGGATTGTTTTGCACCCGGTACATTCAATTGAAGTTTGAAATCGAATTATCGAACTACCGCGCCATTTTCAATTCTATTTATAATTATATATAATTATATATATTCTAACGACGACGCGTATAATATATACGTCGAATTATATTCAAAATAAATTTCTCGTCGATATTATTTAAAATAATCTATTTTAAATATTCAAAATTCGCTAAAATTGCCAAAATAAAAATTTTAAACTGGCCCAGATTTTGCGGGTTATTACATTAATAGTGTTTTAAATAACCCTGTTCTTAAACCCAGTTGAGAAAAGAATAATTCTTTAATTTAAGGTTATTAGAGTTTCCAATTATATTTAGTAATTAGAATAAAATGAAATGTGAATTGGGTTTATTGTGAACTATGTTTTAAATGACATTTGTTCTTTAACCCAATTAAAGATAAAATTAATTTCTTAAATTTAAATAATCATTAAATAATGATTTTTGGTATTTAAAACCAAATCGGAGTTTTAATAAATCTTTAAAAGAGAGGTTTAAGAATAATTTATCTTTGTTAGAATAATGTGAATATTTTATTTAAAGAATATTTTGAATTGGAATGAGGCATTGGATGTGTTTTTATAGCACTTGTTTTTATTAATTATAAAATACGCAAGTTATTCGGAAAGACCGGGTTTAACCCATTCCGAATAATTACTACGACGATTAAGAGTCGAAGATGAAGACGGTGGTTGAAGACCTGCGATCTTCACATCGAATGGATGAATACTGAAGCCCTGGACTGATTTGCTCCCAGAAAAGGGTTAAAAGTGGTAGTTTGTCTGGACATACTTGTTGATTGTCTGGATATGTGAGCACCTTACTTCCGTATTGGACATACGGGACGAGGAATAAGGTGTCTCCGGTTTCGTTCAGACCCAGGACGGACTTGTAAATGGATGTATGTCTGACATTGAATTTCATTCCATGTAAATTAAATTGATTTCTATTTAATATATATCTGTGGTGGCGAAGAATTTATTCTCTTGCTTAACACCCTTCTCTGAGACGTACGAGCTCAGAGGTTATATATTGGTAGTTACCGATCGCATAGCGTGGATTGTCAATGTGGCACGCCAAGATGCAAACGATCAAGGCTTTTGTTGAAAAGCAGAGCCTTGTGGTTGATGATCAAAACATAGCCTATTTCGGCATAGCTTTTTGTTTAGCATGACTTCGCGAGCCTTACACCCTGGTAAGAGTCTGAAACGGAGCAAGGGAACGCAGGGAGTGCACACGTTTCTTTCTAGCTGGAAGTAGTATCAGGGTTTTACATGCCCTGACATTTACTTATGTGGATGATGGATTTCGAGGCCTTGGATTTTTCATCGGTCGCCAATGGCCGTATTATAGGTTCAATAAGATCGGGAAACGTGTGTTCGGGAATTGCCAATCCACTAGCGTTATTTGTGGACCGGCCCTGCAGGATCCAAGGGTTCACTGCGAGGGATCCTGAGACATTGTTAGAGTGTCTCGAATCGGTAAGGAGATCGTTCCTAGCTTTGACTCTTGATGGAAACCCAATTTCCAAAATGACATCATGCGGTTTTGATTGTAGAACTAGTATGGCAACATAGTATATGGTAGCTATGCCGTCTGTGATTGATACATTATGATTAAAAATGTTTTTGAAACATATATACACTAATAATAATATCAAATTCGTTTTTATCGTATCAAGCATTTTTTTATCATTATAAGGTAAAACTCTATCCTTCGGCTTGCGTTGCATTGTGTGATGGACCTGAGTCTTATAATGGTTTCATTTTTCTAAAAAGCATCGCGTTATTTAACGATTTACTTTATTTCATGCACTGGCAATCCAGTGGAGTAAACCCGTTCCGCGTTAGTGGCGTGGTCCTGTGATTAGCCTTATTACTAGTTAAGTTAAGTAAAGATTTCTCATACTAGTCCCATGACTGACCCGTAGTTTGTTTCACTTTGCAAACTCGGGTGCCCTGTTTTCCACACGGGCAGTTGAGTAGCATATTTTGCAGATATATTGAGCAGGATTCTGGATCGAAGCTTAAAGTTGTGTCCAGAGCATTGATAATCTTCTGCTGTGTTAATTTAATTGTTCCGCTGTAGTGTATTACATTTATTGTAATTTAATCTTCCGCTGTATTATTATATTCGATGTACTATGATATATTCTGTACTCAGATGTAACATTATTATGATGTTTATAAAAGTCTGCTGTTATTTGTTCTGATGTGTTGTATTCCCAAAGTTAACTTATGCGGGTTTTGAACGGTCTTGGTCGATCTAGCGATCAAGGAGGTCCGGGCGAAATCCGTATCGTTACAACAGCTGTCAATAGCTTGGGTCCATCTGGCAACGGTATGACTCACGTCGGCCACGACCTGGCTGATTGCGGCATGATATAAACTCTGCACCGCGCCTTAACTCCATGCCGTGATATTATATGGCACCATGTCGCGTACGATATGATTGAGAACATAATGTGGCTTTGTCTCGAGCCCCAAGAAACGACTTTATCTCCTATGTCGTTGAATGACAAGAAGATGTAATGGCATGACATTAGATCTTTCTCAGCGGTAAGAACTCGTGGTAACTTTAAAGCACTTTATCCTGGATGCGACTTGAAATCATGCGACATGATTTTTACTTTATGCCACGTCATGACTAGAGAACAACATGATGGCCAAACGAATCAACTTGGGTATAACGTTATGAATTGAAGGCGACATGACTTGGGGGGACTTGATGTCTTCAGAATGACTTAATGAAGGACGGCATGACATAGGGACGACATGGCTTGCTTTTCCCTCTGTGCCATGACTTAAGAATGGTATGGCTTCCTAAGAACGACTTGGAGATATGCGTCATGGCAAAAGAAAGATCAATCCCATACTTTCATGAGTTAACATATCTCATATTGAAAATTGGATACTACCTGTAAAGGATGGCTTCATGATTAAGTATGAAGCTACCCTATATTCTTAGTTGCATACCTATTTAGCTAAAAAAAAAGCACTAAAGAAAAAGCTGCTACCTAAATAACACTTCACATATACTCATGCACAGACGCATAACAACTAAATTGTACCAGCCCACCATCCCCTGTGTACACCCTATTTCCCATGCCTTAAGTCTCTCATATGTGAAAAATAATAATGCACATGCCTATGGTGCCTACACTGGAAACCTGAACCATGACTGTACCGTATGCACACATGATTATGTAGAATAAGATATACACAATGCATACATGTCCATGAGAACCGTATAAAGTAAGAAGATAGCAAAATAAAAAGGACCACTGCTATGTTACATAGTTCTGATTATGCATGGAAATGCAGTTGAAATGTAACATGCAAAACACGATAAATAATTTAATATCAAAACTAATGAGTCAGAGCAAGAATCACATGCCACCCCTATTGTGTACGTATGGAATTGACAATGATCTTATCTGATCATTTCATTACTACATATACATATCAATCCTCATTCATTCCAAAAAGAAAATTAAGCCACTCAGTTCTTTCCTTCCTCCTTCTAATATTTCAGTTTTACATTCGAAGGAAAAAAAAACGAATGGAATAAAATATGCTGTGGTGAGGGACAAGCTCCAGGCGTAATGCTGTATAAATGGGAAAAGGGGAACGCTGTTGTTTTCATGAATTGGGGGAGGTAGCAAAGTGCAAGTGGGTCTGGACGTGAAGGAGAGAATTGATTGCACGGGGCGGGAGACATATCATATTAGCAGTTTTTGTTCTAAAAATAAATAAAAGAAAACTGGTGCTAATCACATGCGTGGGGGTTGATGTTTGGAAAATGCGAGAGGAATGATGGGTTCGAGTATGACATGTATGCGTTGGAGGAGACGAGTCTTCAAAGGGAAGAACAACAGTGGTGTTCGCGTTGGATCTCGTGAAGAACTAGCATTTAACGAGAGTTGAAATGTTGAGAAAATGGTGGAGATAAGTTACAGGAACTCGCGTTTTAAAAAAATGAAGCTGTAGTTTACGAATTGATGCCAAGACGCGGTGGTTTTTACTAGTTTAGTTGATAATTCAATCTTAAAAGTTATATAGCATGACCTTAAAACCATTTACCTTACTCGTACGGATTCCGTTAGACTGACGGTTCTGACGTTATAATCATATCAACTAATATAACACATTAGCTTAACATGGTTGGTTAAGCATAAAATATCAGTAAAACGTTGTAACAACCCGCATTCTACGCATCAGAGGATCGTAGAATATTTATTTCTTTCTCATACGAAGTCGTATGGTCGTGTAGAGTTGGGGAACGACTATTGGGGTAATTTACCATGTTCATGATTTTTGCCGATTTTTAAATGACCATTTTGCCCCTAGCTGATCTTGTTTCGGCCATAACTTTTGATTGGTAAGGAGTTTTGACCTGAAACCACTTCCATTAGATCCGGATGATGGTTTACCTTTCCGTAGAGTGGTCACATTAGCCAAACGGACTCACCGTTTGGGAGATATGGCTGAAACAAGGTTTAGAAGGTGAAAAACAGCTTAACCGGGCCTAATTGAGGTGATTAGCAAGAAGGCCCATAACCCATTTCGGGATTAGGGTTATGGGGAGGCTGAGAACAGTAGGAAAACGAATTTTATTTTATTTTCCAGCCGCCACAAACATGTCTTTCACCCTAGCCATGGCCTCTACCTTCTAATTTCATCCCAAATCGTCTCTAACACTTTCTAATCGAAGATTAAGCAAAACTACATCAAATCAAGGGAGGGTAGCACCAAATCAGAGAGAGAGATACTGGAACACATTAGAATTCGACCCAAACAGAAAATCATTTCAGATTTATAGTTTACTTTGTGGCAAAGGTGAGTGATTAGCTTGCTTTTACACTAATTATGGCTAATTATGGTAATTAGCGAAGATTAGCGAAATTATAACTCAGAAAAATCTAGAAAAAATTGTAAAATTCTAGAATATTATTTTATGCCTCTGTTATGAATTTGGGTTAATTTGGACTAATTTTGCTAATTCCGGAATTTACGGGATTAAGGGGTGATTAGTGATAATTAGCGAATTTATGCATGTTAAAAATCTGGAAAAATATTCATAAATTCTTAAATATTATTTTAGGCTTCTTTTAGAAAATTTGGCTAATTTGGTTAAGTTTTGTTAATCCTATCATTAGTTTAGCTTAAACATGCTTAAGGGAAAATATGGGGTTTTGGCTATGTTTGATCCATTTTAACCTATCATATTGTTGTTTTGGTGTTTAAGGCCACTTCTACTTGTTGCTATGACTGTGTGGTATGCTTTGTGATTGATTATAATAGTTAGAATGGTCGAAAACGACGTCGAATGGCGTAAACAACTCGTTGGACAAAGTGCAGGAAATGCACAGGGACCAGACCGGATCGGATGGGGAGGTCCGAACCGAACCGTTCGTGTGTCCCATCCATGATCCACTCCTTGCATCTGAAACGAGCATGTATGCCCCGAGTTGATCTGAAACTTGGAGGAGATCACGACCGGACCGATCCGCCAGAAGTACACCGACCCGATCCGCCAGAAGTACCCCCGACCCGATCCGATGATGGCTGGATTCACGAGGCAATGGAGTGTGACACGACCCGATCGTGGTAACCTCTCTGTTCCGAACCCTTCACCACAAACCGATCCGGAGCTTGGCCACGATCCGAACCACCACGAGCTGGAGCATGGCGCACGACCCGAACCCGATGGCACCTTCCGAACCGATCTGAAGGAACTTGTCACGAACCGAAATGTCAAGCACGACCTGGGTTGTATCCTCACCGACCCAGTGAGGGATGCTGAAGGCCGAACCGAACCGTGTTGATGATGGGGAGCTGAAGGCCGAACCGAACTGAAGGCTAAGAGGAGATCCGAACCGATCCGGTGATGACCAAAAACCCGAGATGCAAAGGTAGTCCAAATGGAAGTTAGAACTCAGGATCCAGATGGGAACCAACAAGTTCACTTCATGATTGGACTTTGCTGCGGGACGTGTGCAAAGGGGTTATCGGTATCCGTAACCTTGGTTCACTACTGAGAGACAGATTAGGGGCTTGTAGTGATAGTTGTACGGGATTGGATTCCGTCATGGCCCAAAGAATTAGGTGACCAAAGTAACGGGTATCGTATGCTTTACACACTGAGTGAGATATGTGAGGATGGTTTCTATGCTTGACTGTTTGCCATCACTATGACATGCACACCCCCTCCCCCGTATCTTTACACTATATGTTAGTGGTACCTTAGAAGTATTGTACGATATGTAGTGCTAACTCTTTGGTTGCAGGTCCAGGTTCAGGTGTGATTGGATTATACCTGTTATTGTTATGTTTTGTTGCTTATCGCTCATACCAGACTTTTTGTCTGACCCAGAGTTTTATGTCTCTTCTTATTACTCTGGGTGCTCTCACGAGCAGACTAGAGACAGGTTAGCTGGTAATGCACGAGTGGCTATATCAGAGACGAGCAGGAGGCTTCCACGTATGATACATATAGATATTCTCCCTGTGTTGTTGAAGATCACTGCTTGGGAATTAGTTGTAACGACCCACATTCTACGCATCATAGGATCGTAGAATATTTATTTCTTTCACATACGAAGTCGTATGGTCATGTAACTTTGGGGGACGACTATTGGGGTCATTTCCCATGTTCATGATTTTTCCCGATTTTTAAATGACCATTTTGCCCCTAGCCAGTACTGTTTTGGCCATAACTTTTGACTGGAAAGGAATTTTGACCTGAAACCACTTCCATTGGCTTCGGATGATGGTTTCTCTTTCCGTAGAGTGGTTACATTAGCCAAACGGGCTTACCGTTTGGGAGATATGGCTGAAACAAGTTTCAGATGGAGAAAAACAGCTTAATTGGGCCTAACCGGGTAATTAGCAGCTAGGCCCAAAGGGAATTTCGGGTTTAGGGGTATATGGAGGCTGATTAGGGTTAGAAAACATTTCTTTAGACATTTTCCAGCCGCCACTTTCATTCCTCTTAACCTAGCCATGGCCTCCACTCTCTAAATCTCTCTAAAACACCCAAAAATTACTTCCTAGTCAAGGATTAAGGCTTAGAGGCATCAAATTAAGAAGAAAAAGCACCAAAGCAAGGTTAGAGCTGCTGTTGGACACCAGTATTCGCCCAAATCAGAGGAGTTTCAGTTCTGAGAATTTTGTTTGTGGCCAAGGTGAGTGATAGCATCATTTTGACACTAATTACAGTTAATTAAGGGTAATTAGTGAAGATTAGCGAATTTATACGTAAATAAATTCTGGAAAAATTCTTAAAATTCTAAAATAATGTTTTAAGGCTCTGTTAGAAATTTGGGTTAATTTCGATGCGTTTTGCTAATCGTATGCTTAAACATGATTAAGAGGGATTATGGGAAAATATGAAGTTTTAGTCACTTTTTGATCCATTTTGATTCATTTGAATTGTTGGTTGCTGTTTGTGGTTGCTATTACATGTTGCTATGACTCTATGGTATGTTCTATGATTGATTAGAATAGTTAAATTGGTTGAAAACGTCGTCGAATGGCGTAGAAAGCTCGCTGGAAAGTTGCAGAAATGTGCAGGTCCCGAACCGGTTCGGATCGGAGCAGGGGTCGGATCGAACTAGTGAACTGGCCAAGGGAATCCGAACAGGACTGGGACTTGTCACCGGAAGGAGCTTGGCAGGAAGGAAGGCCATTGCTTAGAGTTGGAGTTGGACAGAAGATCGGATCAGAGCAATAGAGCAGATCGGATCGGAGAAAGGGAACAGGACGGATCGGAGCAGGCAAGCACGTCAAACAGAAGGAATCAGATCGGATAAACTACCTCCGAACCGAACTCAAGCAGAGACACCCGAACCGAACCGATATCTGAAGGGGGAGAATCACTGAACCGACCCGACCCAGAGGAAGACACCGACCCGACCCGAAGTGGACTACCGACCCGAACCAAGCTAGACGAGGACCACCGATCCGAACCGATCAGGAGGGTTACACCGAACCGAACCAAGCTAGATGAGGAGCACCGAACCGAACCGTACGTGGGCTATTACTACTACGCGATGACTCTTCTGAAGACCCACTCCAATTCGACTAAACCCGAGATGCAAAGGAAGTCCAAATGAGAAGTTAGAGCTCAAGATTCAGAGGGGAATCAACGAGTTCACTTCATGGTTGGGCTTTGCTGCGGGACGCGTGCCAAGGAGTTATCGACGTCTATAGCTTTGGACCACTATGGTAGGAGGTACGAAGGCGGATTCAGGGCCATTATGGCATTGGTAGAACCAAGGGCTACGACCAATGAAGTGGGTCATTGAAATGTTTGGTCATGACTCCAAGTGTTTGGCTTGGTCACAGCAGGGTTTCTACAAGTCGGGATTCGTCGTTACCTCAGTTTGTCTAGTGTTCCAAAGTGGTAGATGTCGTACGCTTTACGCACTGAGTGAGAGATGTGAGGATGGTTGCCATGGATGATTTGTTTGCTATCATTGTGACATGCACACCCCACCCCCGTATTCTTACACTATTTATTATGGCACCTTGGAGTATTGTACGGTATGTGGTACTAACTCTTTGGTTGCAGGTCCAGGTTCAGGTATGGCTTAGTATACCTGTTATTATTCTGTTTAGGTGTTTATCGCTCATACCAGGCTTTATGTCTGACCCAGAGTTTTATGTCTCCTCTTATTACTCTGGGTGCTCACACGAGCAGACTAGAGACAGGTTAGCTGGTGATGCACGGGTAGGTGATCCGGAGACGAGCAGGAGGCTTCCACGTAATATATATAGTATTCTCCCTGTGTTGTTGAAGATCACAGCTTGGGCATTGTTGGTGTATCTTCTACTTCAGCTTTCTTTTGTTTAGAGACAGTAAATTTGGAAAATTGTAATAAGCTGTATTTGGATTTCCGCTGCTTTGATGATTGATGTTGATTCTAGTTATCAGCTTATGCACTGTCTCGCCTGTTTTGTGTCAAGTATATTATTATTATATTTTATTCCATGCGCTGTGAGACATTCTACAGGTTTCTTGATTAGTTCATTCTCTTCTTTTCTTTCTTATGACGACCGTCTTGTGCTAGTCGGGAATGTGTACAGCGCACTTTTGGAGGAAATGCAGGCTGGTGCGGGGCGGGCGTCACACTTGGTATCAGAGCTCTAGGTTGCGTAGTTAACCTATGGAAGTTATCAGGGAGAGATAGTATACGTATACGAGAGAGCGTATTTGTGATTATTTTGGTTTTCAAAAGCTATATATATACTATTAGTAGTATAAGGATGGAGTCGTACTGCACTAGCACCACTATGGAGTCGTTAATCATTTCTTTTTTCAGATTGACGATGAGCCGATATGTTAGAGGTACCGGTAGAGGGGCCAATAATGGGAATGTTGCTGACATGAGGACGATGTTTACTGACCTCATGAGAGAGATGCTTAGAGATGTACAGAGGGCAGCTCCCAATGGTGGAAATGGTGGTGGTCCAATGGTGCAGGCGCCAAGAGTCGACTTCGCCAAGCTGAATAAGGATTATACTAGCCTTGGTGGGAAGCCGTTCCACGGAACAGAGTCGGCTACGGATGTTTAAGATTGGGTGGATAGTTGCGAACGTATCTTCGAGGATTTGGGTATCGAGGATGCGATGAAGAGAAAGTTAGCGTCCCGTCAGCTGCAAGGGCGGGCAATGAATTGGTGGAATGCTATAAAGGCAGCTACTCCCGAAGACCAGATTACTTGGGAGCAGTTTAAGGCTCGCTTTAGTGAGAAGTTCATTCCAGCTGCTCAGAAGTCAATTTTGTTTAAGAAATTCTTGGAGCTCAAGCAGAATGGCAGGGCTGTCTCGGAGTATATTGCTGAATTTGACACTTTGTCAAAATATGGGTTATCTCTTATAGATACTGCCGAGAAAAAGAATGAGAAATTCATAACTGGATTGGATCAGTACTTAGGGGAAAAACTTATTAACCACATCGATGAGACGTTTGAATCGATTGTGGGGAAAGCGTTAAGGTCAGAAAGCCTCTACCCTAAGCCGAAGACTGAGGTTGCATCCGCAGATGAGCCAAAGCCACAAGTTAGTGGTGGAGGCAAAGGTGGTTCCCAGAATAAGAGAAAGCAGAATCAGGCTAAGGATGGCCAGAAGAAAAAGAATAAGCAAGATGTGGAGTGCTTCAGCTGTGGTAAGAAGGGCCATTATGCTAGTAATTGTCGGGCCAAGCCAGCGGATAGGAAGTGCTTCAATTGTGGCCAATTGGGACATCACAAGGACAAGTGTCCGCAACCCCCTAAGGAAAAGCAAATGGTGAAAGCATATGCTCTTAATGCTATTCCTTCTTCGTCGAATGCCCCAACTGCGGCGGAGAAGGGAAAGAATGTCGTCATTCAAGGTATGCTTTCTGTTTATGATGTTCCCGTTAGAGTTTTGTTTGATACCGGAGCTTCCAGTTCTTTCGTATCTAGTGACCTGGTAGATAGGTTGGGATTGGAGCCCGAGATTGTCGATAGACCTTTAGTAGTGACGAACCCGATTGGTGGTTCGACTAGTCTTAGCATGATTTGTCGTAATGTGGTTCTATCGAGTCATGGATGCATGTTTGTTTGTGATTGCTTTGTTTTGGGCTTTACTGGGTTTGGCATTATTTTGGGAGTAGATTGGCTCCAAAGATACGGGGTGGTGGTAGACTGTAAGGGCTTGTTGGTGACAGCTAGAGCGGATGATGGGCGGAGGATAGTGTTTGGTGGTCTACCCAGTAAGGGGGTATTGGCTAGTTTTCTAAACTCCCTCGACATTCCGCATAGTGAGTTGTCAGGTTTGCCCGTGGTTGGCCAGTATCCGGATGTTTTCGAAGAAGTGACCGGACTTCCACCACACCGAGAGATTGAGTTTCGTATTGATTTGGTAAAAGATGCCAGACCTATAGTGATGCCACTTCGTCGTATGGCACTAAGAGAGCAGCGGGAGCTCGAGGTGCAAGTCAGCGATCTTTTGAAGAAGGGATTTATCAGAAGGAGTGTTTCTGAATGGGGAGCACCAGTTGTGTTTGCTACCAAGGCGGATGGTTCCCTTCGTTTGTGTGTAGACTACCGCGAGTTGAATAAAGTGACGAGGAAGAATAAGTATCCTCTACCGCGGATAGATGATTTGTTCGATCAGTTGAGTGGCGCGAGAATATTTTCTCAGTTGGATCTCGCGACGGGTTTTCATCAGCTTAGAGTGGGAGCTGAGAGTATAGCTAAAACGGCATTTCGAACGCCGTCTGGATTTTATGAATAGTTGGTTATGCCATTTGGGCTGACTAATGCCCCGGCATATTTTGTGGATCTTATGAATAGGGTATTCAGAGATCAGTTGAATAAGTCTGTTCTTGTGTTCGTGGATGATATTTTGGTCTATTCGAGGACAGAGGAAGAACACAAGGAACATTTAAGAGTAGCGATGGAGGTGTTAAGAAAACACCAATTAAAAGCAAAGTTTTCTAAGTGTCACTTCTGGAAGAGGGAAGTGAGGTTCTTGGGCCATGTTGTATCAGAGAGTGGTATTGCCGTGGACCCAGCAAAGGTGGCTACGGTACAAGATTGGCCTACGCCCAAGAATGCAACAGATGTAAGAAGTTTCTTGGGGTTAGCGGGATATTATCGTAAGTTTATCCAAGGTTTCTCCAAGATAGCAGCACCGTTGACCCAGTTGACCAAGAAGAATCAAGCTTTTGTCTGGGATGAAAGGTGCGAGAATGCATTCAGAAGTCTAAAGGACAAGTTGACAAGCGCACCAGTGTTAGTCATTCCTAAGGGGGATGAAGAGATGACGGTATACACGGATGCCTGTGGTACCGGACTGGGTGCTGTATTGATGCAAGGCGGTAGGGTTGTAGCTTATGCAAGTCGGCAATTGAAACCGCACGAGAGAAGATACCCTACCCATGATTTAGAATTGGCAGCAATCGTGTTCGCGTTAAAGATGTGGAGACACTATCTCTTGGGAGAAAGATTTGAGCTGTTTACAGATCATAAGTCGTTAAAGTATCTATTCTCCTAGAAGGATTTAAATCTCCGTCAGCAGAGATGGTTAGAGTTCTTAGCTTCCTATGATTTTGACATCGCATACACACCAGGAAAGGGCAATGCGGTGGCTGATGCATTGAGTAGAAGACATGCCAGCTTAGGGGCTATGTTCCTTGAATGGAAGCAACTGGAGTTTATCGCGGGGTTTGATTTCAGACCAAAGTGCGAATTGGATCCAGAAATGTTAGCGAGTTTGACGATCAGACCCACTTTGATTGAGCGGATCGGCTCTAGTCAGAGGGACGATCCTAACCTATTGGAAATCATCTCCAAGTTAGAGATGGGTATCGATGAGGAGATAAACGAGTATGGGCTTGATCAAGATAGATGGCTTAGAAAGAATGGAAAGCTTGTTGTACCCAATGTCAATGGATTGAGAGATGAAGTGCTTAGAGAATGTCATCACTCAAAGCTGACTATACACCCCGGTGGTAATAAGATGTATCGAGATATGAAGCAGACCTACTACTGGGAAGGAATGAAAAGAGACGTTGGGAAGTTTATATCCAAATGCATGAATTGCCAGCTAGTTAAAGCCGAGCAAAAGAAGCCTAGTGGGTTGTTACAGCCCTTAGAAATTCCCGAATGGAAATGGGAGCAAGTCTCGATGGATTTCATCGATGGGTTACCTTGGACTAGATTGGGATATGACAGCATTTGGGTAATTGTAGATCGACTGACTAAAAGTGCAAGGTTTATACCAGTCAAATCGACCAGAACGGCAGCTAAGTTAGCAGAATTGTATATGAAGTGGGTAGTGAGATTTCATGGAGTACCTAAAAGCATTGTGAGCGACCGAGACCCGTTGTTCACTAGTGGGTTTTGGAAGAGCTTACAAGAGGCTCTAGGGTCAGAGTTACATCTCAGTACCGCATATCATCCTCAGACCGACGGTCAGACGGAGAGGGTGAACCGTATTTTGGAAGATCTCTTGAGAGCATGTATATTGGATTTTGGAGGATCATGGGATGACCATTTGCATCTAGTAGAGTTTGCATATAATAATAGCTACCAATCTAGTATCGGTATGGCTCCATATGAAGCCTTGTACGGAAGACCGTGCAATTCACCATCATGTTGGATAGGGACTGGCGAGAAGTTTATGCTTGGACCAGATGTGGTAAGGGAAACTTCGGATAAGATCAAGATCATTCAGCAACGAATGAAGGCAGCCCAAGATAGGCAGAAGAGTTATGCTGATAAGAGGCGAAGAGACTTAAAATTCTCCGTTGGTGACTTGGTGTTTGTCAAGATTTCCCCGTTGAAGAGCGTAATACGATTTGGCAGGAGGGGCAAGTTGGCACCAAGATTTGTTGGCCCATTCCCTGTCCTTGAACTAGTCGGGAATTTGGCATATAGGACTGACTTACCAGAGAAGATGGCGGGAGTTCATAACGTATTTCATGTTTCCCAACTAAGGAAGTTCGTTCACGACTCAGATATGACTATTTCACCTGATCAGTTAGAGGACTTCGAAGTAGAACCCGAGGCGGTTGGGAACCGCAAGCCGGCCCATATTGTCGAGCACGACATGAAGCAACTTCGAAGGAAGGCGGTGAAGCTAGTCAAGGTACAGTGGAGCGAGGACGAGAGTGATTGTACTTGGGAAACGGAGGAGGACATAAGAAAGATGTATCCAGAACTCTTTGTCTGGTAAGATTTTGACTTCGATTTAGTTTTTCCGCATGCTAGGATAGGCTTGTTTGCTTGTTTTGCATATTTGATTGTTGTATATGGTTGTTAGGCATGCGGGACCCTTTGTATGTTTTGGGTTAAGGAATTTCGGGGGCGAAATTTCTTAAGGGGGGGAGAGTGTAACGACCCGCATTCTACGCATCATAGGATCGTAGAATATTTATTTCTTTCACATACGAAGTCGTATGGTCATGTAACTTTGGGGGACGACTATTGGGGTCATTTCCCATGTTCATGATTTTTCCCGATTTTTAAATGACCATTTTGCCCCTAGCCAGTACTGTTTTGGCCATAACTTTTGACTGGAAAGGAATTTTGACCTGAAACCATTTTCATTGGCTTCGGATGATGGTTTCTCTTTTCGTAGAGTGGTTACATTAGCCAAACGGGCTTACCATTTGGGAGATATGGCTGAAACAAGTTTCAGATGGAGAAAAACAGCTTAATTGGGCCTAACCGGGTAATTAGCAACTAGGCCCAAAGGGAATTTCGGGTTTAGGGGTATATGGAGGCTGATTAGGGTTAGAAAACATTTCTTTAGACATTTTCCAGCCGCCACTTTCATTCCTCTTAACCTAGCCATGGCCTCCACTCTCTAAATCTCTCTAAAACACCCAAAAATTACTTCCTAGTCAAGGATTAAGGCTTAGAGGCATCAAATTAAGAAGAAAAAGCACCAAAGCAAGGTTAGAGCTGCTGTTGGACACCAGTATTCGCCCAAATCAGAGGAGTTTCAGTTCTGAGAATTTTGTTTGTGGCCAAGGTGAGTGATAGCATCATTTTGACACTAATTACAGTTAAAAAAGGGTAATTAGTGAAGATTAGCGAATTTATACGTAAATAAATTCTGGAAAAATTCTTAAAATTCTAAAATAATGTTTTAAGGCTCTGTTAGAAATTTGGGTTAATTTCGATGCGTTTTGCTAATCGTATGCTTAAACATGATTAAGAGGGATTATGGGAAAATATGAAGTTTTAGTCACTTTTTGATCCATTTTGATTCATTTGAATTGTTGGTTGCTGTTTGTGGTTGCTATTACATGTTGCTATGACTCTATGGTATGTTCTATGATTGATTAGAATAGTTAAATTGGTTGAAAACGTCGTCGAATGGCGTAGAAAGCTCGCTGGAAAGTTGCAGAAATGTGCAGGTCCCGAACCGGTTCGGATCGGAGCAGGGGTCGGATCGGACTAGTGAACTGGCCAAGGGAATCCGAACAGGACTGGGACTTGTCACCGGAAGGAGCTTGGCAGGAAGGAAGGCCATTGCTTAGAGTTGGAGTTGGACAGAAGATCGGATCGGAGCAATAGAGCAGATCGGATCGGAGAAAGGGAACAGGACGGATCGGAGCAGGCAAGCACGTCAAACAGAAGGAATCAGATCGGATAAACTACCTCCGAACCGAACTCAAGCAGAGACACCCGAACCGAACCGATATCTGAAGGGGGAGAATCACTGAACCGACCCGACCCAGAGGAAGACACCGACCCGACCCGAAGTGGACTACCGACCCGAACCAAGCTAGACGAGGACCACCGATCCGAACCGATCAGGAGGGTTACACCGAACCGAACCAAGCTAGATGAGGAGCACCGAACCGAACCGTACGTGGGCTATTACTACTACGCGATGACTCTTCTGAAGACCCACTCCAATTCGACCAAACCCGAGATGCAAAGGAAGTCCAAATGAGAAGTTAGAGCTCAAGATTCAGAGGGGAATCAACGAGTTCACTTCATGGTTGGGCTTTGCTGCGGGACGCGTGCCAAGGAGTTATCGACGTCTATAGCTTTGGACCACTATGGTAGGAGGTACGAAGGCGGATTCAGGGCCATTATGGCATCGGTAGAACCAAGGGCTACGACCAATGAAGTGGGTCATTGAAATGTTTGGTCATGACTCCAAGTGTTTGGCTTGGTCACAGCAGGGTTTCTACAAGTCGGGATTCGTCGTTACCTCAGTTTGTCTAGTGTTCCAAAGTGGTAGATGTCGTACGCTTTACGCACTGAGTGAGAGATGTGAGGATGGTTGCCATGGATGATTTGTTTGCTATCATTGTGACATGCACACCCCACCCCCGTATTCTTACACTATTTATTATGGCACCTTGGAGTATTGTACGGTATGTGGTACTAACTCTTTGGTTGCAGGTCCAGGTTCAGGTATGGCTTAGTATACCTGTTATTATTCTGTTTAGGTGTTTATCGCTCATACCAGGCTTTATGTCTGACCCAGAGTTTTATGTCTCCTCTTATTACTCTGGGTGCTCACACGAGCAGACTAGAGACAGGTTAGCTGGTGATGCACGGGTAGGTGATCCGGAGACGAGCAGGAGGCTTCCACGTAATATATATAGTATTCTCCCTGTGTTGTTGAAGATCACAGCTTGGGCATTGTTGGTGTATCTTCTACTTCAGCTTTCTTTTGTTTAGAGACAGTAAATTTGGAAAATTGTAATAAGCTGTATTTGGATTTCCGCTGCTTTGATGATTGATGTTGATTCTAGTTATCAGCTTATGCACTGTCTCGCCTGTTTTGTGTCAAGTATATTATTATTATATTTTATTCCATGCGCTGTGAGGCATTCTACAGGTTTCTTGATTAGTTCATTCTCTTCTTTTCTTTCTTATGACGACCGTCTTGTGCTAGTCGGGAATGTGTACAGCGCACTTTTGGAGGAAATGCAGGCTGGTGCGGGGCGGGCGTCACATTAGTAGTGCATCTTATACTTTAGCTTTTCTTTGCTTTAGAGACAGTTTAAAGTTGTAATAATGATGTTGGGTAATAAGCTGTATTTGGATTTCCGCTGCTATGTTGGTTTAGTTTTCAGCTTATTCACTGTCTCGCCTGTTTTATGTCAAGATTATGTTATTATTATATTTTTTTCCATGCGCTGTGAGACATTCTACAGGTTCCTTGTTGATCCTTCGCCTTCTTTCTTTTCTTCTGACGACCGTCCCGTGCTAACCGGACATGTGTACAACGCACTTTGGGAGTAAATGTCGGTTGGTGCGGGGCGGGCCGTCACAAATGTTGTGATCGAATATAGTTATGATTACTGTAACTAAGTTACAACATAATTTATAGTGATATCTGTTAACAGAATTTAGAGCCGTCTGTCACGGTGGAACTGTATCAACGTATGCTACACTATGAAGTTGGTCTGGAACCATTTGGAGGTCGTTACAATTTTAGACGAATTAAAATGCTCGATTAAAACAACCGAACGTTATTCATTATATAACGATTAACGTCTAAGGTGAGTAAACTCACCAACTCTGTTCATTATTATAATATTATAAATGTTATTTAGTATTGATAAATGATGACCGAATTGTGTGATGGTTGTTTGGATGAATTGCTTATAAATTGGTTGAAATAATATATACAGTTATATATATAAAACGTTGATTAAATATTGATCCTATTTATTTTAATATCTCATATTGATATGAAATTAATGTTATATTTACGTTGATTAAATTCTGTGGATGCAGGGAAACAGGTTAGAGGGATCCAACTGGATTCCTCAACAATTATATTATTGTTTTCATATATTGCATTATATGATGTGACAAATAATCTATGTTTGATTATTGTTTGTTTTGGGATGTTGAATAACATTGACCCTGAAATAACCGGTATCTAATACTGGAAATTATATTGGAAAGGAAATTGAGTTTTAAAAGGAAAAATCTACTATTATGAAATAGAAATATGATCTCAAAGGGGCTAGAAAATAATATTTGTTTTAATAACTAGTGGTTAAATTTATAAACGATGTTTTAAAACTGAAATAGTTATTATTAAATAATTTGAGAATGTAAATTTAATAATGATTTAAAAAAGGGAATCGTTTCAAGAGAAAGTGATGGGATTATTTCGATGATCGAAATGTAAATAGAATTAAAATAAATACATAAGGATTGATAATTATAACTCGACGATGTCGAATGTTATTAAAATAATTTATTATATATAATTTGGGATTTGACAAGATAATTAATATTTGATTTGAAACTAATAATCGAATATGTAATCGAGGATTAAATATAACTTATAAGCGGAGTTTATGAAATGAAATGTGAAGTATGAATTTATAAAATAATTAGATATATGGAATTTTAACCTGTAATGGTGTTTACTATTTGAATCAAGATTTGATTTAGTAAAACGATTCTAGTTTCCTGTAATGAATAATATTCACATTTTAAAGTGAATAATGATTTAAAAGCAAACGTTTTGCAAAATGGAAATGGTTAAAAAGGGAAACTGGAAATATTTGGGAATGATAAATTCAAAAGGTGAATTTGGAAATATAGTCGATCTGAGACGGTGAATTTATTCCGACGTTCGGACATTAATCGAATAGAGATCATTCGAAAGAGAGTTATATGTTGAATTCGATTATATCAAATTCAGGAAAGTATTATTTTCTTTTGTTTTTAATCAAGATTTGTTTATTTATTTAATTAGTTAAATATAGTCATTTATTTAAGATAAAGAATCAATTATTTTGGAAACATTTTCCAAATAAAATTAGAGATGTTTAGAAGCATAGAAAAATGAAATATGTTGATAAGCAATTAAAGAATCAGATTAAGGAAATTAGAAACTGACTGGAAATTAGTTAAGTTGAATATCTTCCTAAGTGTTGATTTGATGTTGGTTTCAGCCTTCGGGGTTGATACTTAGGGAGTTGTTCTCTTACTAGTTTACGATTAGGGACTGATGGATGTGAAAGAATGGTGATGTGTGAATAAGTTATGAAATTTTTTTCCAATGTTAATAACGTATATTTTTGAAATACGGGTAATAAGGAGTTGTATATATATGGGAATGTTTTTTGAAAAATCATGAGAGGCTAAACGAGTTGGAGAAACACTTGGGTAAGTATATTGAAAGGGAATCGAGAAATGATAAATTTAATTAAAGGGGCTCAGTGTTGATTGATGGTTGATCGATATAATTTTCATTTGGAAATAAGATCAGTGTTTGTGTGGATGTTTTTTCCTTTGATAGTTAAATCACTAGCTATCAAAGTTTTGACCAATTTTCGTTGTCAATACTGAGAGATCGGGATCAGATTTATTACCTGAAAACCACTCTGTATGGGAATCAGCGTTGCGAATAAAATAAAATGAAGCTAATTGAAGACAAAGTTTATGCAAGGGTTGTTCTTACGACCCTAGGTGGAAATTTCCTAAGATGGATTTACAGAATAGTGCCTTCGGTTTGTCTAGTCCCAGGATAACATGTATGGACGAATGTCTGACAGAGTATATCTAATAGATCGCATAAGTTGATCTCTTCAAATGTACTTATGTTTGGTGGGGAAGGAATTTGTTTCTCTTAGCTTTATACTTGTGGTATTTTTGGGGAAATCAATTTGTGATTTGGTGGGTGTGACGTTGTGGCATTCAAAGTAAATAAAGGTGTGACCTGTTAAAAGATACATTATGACCTCAAGCCTCATCAACTGGAAAATGACAAAAATCGGGTAGGCAGCATGGCTAAGTGGGTCGCACCCAATTAGGGTATATTGTCACCATCTAGAGAATATTCATATTTATTACTTCTTTCATTTCTGTATCTCCCAGGAACGGCTATGTTGGTATACCTACCGTAAGGTGACAATATATTCGGAACATTCAAGCGAAATGAATGGTCGGTCGTGTGTGGTTGAGTTACAAGATGTTCTTGTTGAACTCCGATGTATCCCCTCTAGAGTACACTGATCGGAAGGTGGTTTTATACCTTGTCATAGTTGTAAATCCCTTACCCAATAAGAGGCCATGGTTTTTTATTGTATATTATATATGTGGAGCGTGAGATGCAAGCGTTCTGCTAGATTGTTATTTACTTGTATTAGACACTATTATAATATCAGAATAATATTGTTTTAAAAATGTTTTGGGCTATCATAAGGTAAAAGTCAACCGTATTTATATGTGGATAGGTCTTACGATTATCTTTTCTTTTGAAAAGGGTTCCTTGGGTAAAAGGTAGACTCAAAGAGTAGCTCACTAACATAATCTCGACGATTCACTACAAGACCTAGGACCCAACTTAATAAGTATCTTATCTGAAACTTAAAACAAAGAAAAAAATTAAGAATAAGAATGAAAAAATATTGCAGAATCAAAATTAGCTCTAGTCTATGATCAAATGAATGTTTTTAAAAGTTAAACCAAATGGTTGGAGTTTACTCACATCAGTTCCATGACTGACCCTGAGTTTATTTTGTTTTGTTTTACTCTAAACTCTTGGGTGCCCAAATTTGTACAGACAGTCAAGTAGTTGGGATTTTTCAGATACTTGAAGGAGCTTGGAGCAGAAGGCTTCAACATTAGATATATGGAGTTATTTCCGCTGTGATGTATATGTGATATAATCTGATGAAGAGTGTAAGTACAAATACAGTTTTGTATTTCAAAGTTATGTTATATAATATATTTTATCCATTTCGTTGTGTTATTTGTGTTTACTTTGATTCTGTTCTGTTGTGATCTTCTTATTCTATTCTAATTTTCTTTCTTTCTATGTCTCACCCTCTAACTTCTTTCTATTAATGATATGGTATTTCCAATGCTTGAATAGTCGACATTGGGTTTATGTCGATTTTCAGGGTCGAAAATCCTTGGTTCGTTACAATATCTTATTCACACATCACTATCCATCAGTCACTAACCGTAAACTAGTAAGAGAACAATTTCCTAAGTATCAATCCTGAAGGCTGAAACAAACATCAGATCGATACTCAGAAAACCATTTAATATAACTAATCTCCAGTCAGTTTCTAATTTCCTTAACTTCAAAATCATTTTAAATATTTACCAATTTCCTTTTATAACTCGTTTAATCTACAAAACGTTTGCTTTTAAATAATTATTCTCTTTAAAATGTGAATATTATTTCTTTATAGAAACTGGACACATTTTATCAGTCTATTCTTGATTTTTGTAGTAAATACCATTTCAGTTTAAAATTGCAGCTATCGAGCTATTTCATAAATTTATACTTCACACTTCATTTCATAAACTCCGTTTATAAGTTATAACTTATTCTTGATTTTATATTTGATTCTAAATTATTAGTCTCAAAATTAAATATTAGTTATCTTGTTAAATTCTGAATTGTATAATTTAAAAGCTGAATTATTCTATTAACATTCGACATAGTCGAATAATTATAAATCCTTATGGATTTATTCTAATCTATCCATATTTCGAATATCAAAATAAATTTCATTTTTTTCCTTTTGAAAAGATTCCCATTTCCCTTTCTAATTTTAATTCTTGAATCTACATTCTTTAAATTATTTAATAATAATTATTCATTTCATTTCTAGACATCGTTTATAAACCAAACTACTCGGTCTTATATAATTTAACAAGCTATTATATCCTAGCAAATTGACATTCAATTTATATTATAAAATAGAAATTCCTTTTTTAAAACCGCAAATTCTTTTCCAATATTTCGGGTCAATGTTATTTAAACATCTCACACACACAATAATCAATCACATATTTATTTGTCACATCATATAATGTAATATATGAGAAACAACAATAAAATTGTTGAGGAATCCAGTTGGATCCCTCCAGCTTGTTTCCCTACATCCACATATGTTAATTAACAGAAATAATATTTTATTTCATATCAATATGAAATATTATATTAGATAGAATCAGTATTCAACTAACGATTAGATATAGTATTTCAACCAGTTTAATAGCAATTAACCCAAACAACCATCACACACGACATTCAATCATTTTTATTAATATTAAATAATTTTTATAAAAATATACAAATGGACAGAGTTAATGAGTTTACTCACCTTGGTTGTTAATCATTGAATAATGAGTAGCGGCAATAGTTTTGATCAAGCGTTTAATTTCACTATAAAAATTCAAACGAGCTCCAAACCTTGTATAGCTTGCATCCATACGATCCCAACGAATCAGTCCGTTCGAAATACTGATATCATATGACAAAGATATATATTCTCAAGTTAATATAATTATTTAAAATTTTAGATTAAACTTATATATATATATATATAAATTAAACCGGGCCTTACCATTTTCCTTCGGTCCATCCTTATTGTTAAAACCAGATCCACTCCTAGTAGTAATATTCTTCAAAATATAACGTCTGCTCGAGATAACCTAACTCTACCATTCGTTCGTTCTTCCCCAACGATTTGCTTCTCCTGTATTATTATTTTTTCCATTTCTTTTTTTTTCATCGAGCCTCACCTTTTTATTAACTGGCTCATCTTCTATGTTCCTACACACTACCATACTGCCTTCTTCCTCTTCTCTAAATAACATACTCGTTCTCTAGAAAAAATTCCCCAACTGCCGAACATTTAAACTTCCCGGCGCCTTCCATTCTTTTCTAGTTTGGGCCTTCCACGCAAATCATCATTCCATTTTATTTTTTTTCTTTATTGGGCTTACAGGTATGGCCCGTCACCCACTCCTTAAAAACATTTTAAACAGTTTCCTCTTCTCCACTACGTAATTTGAAACCGCTCTAGACTTCCACTATTAATTTCACCTTTTCTCTACCTATACAAACCGCGACTGGATCATCCCTCCATGCCAACAATAAGTATCGAACATTTTGTTCCAAAAATTGCAAAATTTTTCTTACAAATTCTAAATCCAACCGAAAACTCCATCACAATATCTGTTTCACGAATCAACGCTTTAAATCCTTCACAAAGAAAAAGAAACTTGGACGCTATGAAATAAAAACCAGTGACACGAATGATGCTCGAACCCTTAAGAAGCCTACAAGATTGATCAGAATCTCGTCAGAAGCCCGAATATATTATTCTTCATATTTTTAGAAGACTATAACTTTGTTTTGATTCTCATTTGCCATGAAAATGTTGGGTTTCCTAAAGCAAGAAAAAGGCAACCGAAGATTATAAGCTTCAGAGACTTAAGTGTTAAGGCATATTTCATATAAGGTAGCTGTAAATAAGTAGTAGGTATGGTACGAATTTGCATTGAAAAATTTAGCCGAAGTACAGGAGATAGATGACAATATATGGTTGTTCATCGCCTATAACATATAGGGTAAGCACAAAAGCTAAGTATACTTAATAGGGAAGAAACAATTTATAAATGTTATTTATTAGGGTACCCAGTTGCATAAGATTTCATACATTATGGAGTGTTATCGACAAAAATAAAAATATTGTTGAGACGAGCATTGTGTCATGATCCCAAAAATATAATAAAAATATACAATATAACTTATTCTGTGAAATCTCAAAATACATGTTTGGGGTGTAAAATACTTCAAATAAAAAATTTCTTATTTTCCAAAACAAAAATTACAGAAAAATTCTATAAATTAAATGTACGTCTCAAATATCTTGACCAAATTCAAAATCAATATTTAATTACATTTAATAAATCGTTATGGATTATAAACGATTTCATACGGACTATTTGTAAATTTGATTTGGACATAACTTACAATCTATAAGATGAAATCTCGATTTTTCACTTCCATAAGAAAAATATGATTCAATAGAATCCAACGTTTCTTGTTTTAAAGAAATCCAATTTATAAGGAATCCATTATAATCAATTGAAGTTCGAATCATCAAATAATGAACTGCGTGACATTACGAGCTCATTTATAATTAAATTATAATACATACTTTCAACTATCGTTTATTTAATAAATTCATTATTATAACTCGAATATAAACTAAATTAAATATAATATTCAAATTACACAATATTGCAAATTCAACCATACTCCGATTATTTTCGAAATTAAATATATTATCCCATTATTTATATTAATTAAATAATCAAAATAATTTAAATTCAAACCACTTAAATTATTAAATTAATATATTAAAATAATTAAATTTACTAATTAATAAATCACTAGGACGTTACACCCTTCGTACGGGGGAGACTCTACCGAATTTTTCCGAGAATTTAATGTGTTAGAACTTTTTTGATATTTTTGAAAATTTTATTACAATAATGAATTAGTTTTCAATTTAAAATAAATTGGATTTTTGAAAAGATTATGGGTTGTAACATTTCTTCTACCTTAGTAATTTCGGGGACGAATTTTTTTAAGGGGGAAGGAATGTAACGTCCCATATTTTTGGTAGTCAGATATTTAATTATTTAATTATTTTAAATATTAATGTGGGATTTTAAATGGATTTAAAATGTATAATTCATTTGTACAACGAAGTTTAAACATTTAATTTATATATAATTATAGAGTGAACTTGAAACGTCGCGATAGTTCTTATTTTACGTTTTGAATTTCAATTGAATATACATAATTCATTTTAAGTCGGAATTCTATGAAACAAGAATTGTCCAAATCTATTTGATTATAATTTTATAATGAAAGAGAAAAATCAAGATTTCATGTTATAGATTGTTAGTTATGTCCAATTCAAAATTTAAAATAGTCGCCAAGGGATTATTTATAAAATATAGCGATTAATTTAATAATTTAGTTCGATTTAAAAGGGTTTTTGTATGTAACTTGGGATAACAATTGAACTAAGCTATGAAACCAATTATGTTGGATTCATATTGACATTTAGAGTCAGGATAGATATATTATTTGCTATTTTTGGAGAACTTGGTATTTTGGTGTCCAAAATAGCATTGTTTTACGCGTAAAATAGTATAACCAATATGCAAACGATCTCCGTTTTCAACGAAACTAATTTTATTAAATCTATAATGATGAAGTGCGGTAGTGTTTCAAGTTTCAAGTTATTTGGATTTATTTTGTGATCGTGGGAAATTTAAATGCGTGTTTTTCACATGTGAATTATAAAGGACTTTTTACAAACAGCCTCGGAATTTAACGAAACTTGTCCCATCGTGTCCGGACTACTTTTCTATGCTAGAATTACGAGTTTCATCTCGATTGGATATTATTTGCAGTAGTTTTATTGCATTACTTTGTAGTGAAGTTTCGGATAATAATTTAATAATAAATCTCACCGCATATAAATACCCTAACATATTAGTAACCCTAAATTTTATCTGCTGCGTGGTCAACGAATATACATGCCGCCAACAACAGAAATGAATGACCAAAAACCTCCATCGTTCTTCCTCATGATCCGTTCAATCCATTAATCTAAATTAAATACTTCCAAAAGAGAATAGCTCAGGCTCATTGAGCTCTGCCATTCAACCGATGGCGATCGTGTATGACGTTGAGTGGTGGTGGCTATCGAGGTCGAAGCATCAGTGGTTTATGAGAGGACTTGCAGTGATTGGGTGAGGTAGAGCGGGCGAGACTCGACGCGATGAACGATCAGGAAGAGGCGAGTCGGTTAGCAACTTCAGATAGGTCTCCAGTCGCAATATGGTGATGCGGCGGTGATGAAACCACGGACGTGAATGGGCATTATTGTTTCGAAGAGATGCAGTGAATCTAAGAAAGGATCAGACAAAAATTCAACGTGGAAGATAAGAAACTGTTAAGGCCGAAGTTTTGAACAGGAGCACGAAGTTGGGCTCGTGTTTTTTCCGAGCCTGCCTGTTTTTCTAGAGCAACGAAGAGCATAATTCTTTTAGGAAGACTAAACGTGCGTGAAAAATGGGTTGGATCAAAAGCAGTTATAATGTGGAGCAGTATATCACATACGTGAAGAATGAATAAGCAAGGAGAATACATATTTTTGATGTAGGCAAAATGGAAAAGGTATCGGGCCTGGAAGGATTGAAGCAACAGTAGGAAGAGATTCGGGCACTTCGAAACATCTGGGAAGGAATTAAAAAGGGCACTGCGTGAATGAAGGTAATAGAACAAAGTGGGCTTAAGAAAAGAGTTTTGAAATGAAGAAATGAGGTAAGTGCTTAAGCATGTTCAGGGAAATCAAGCAGCTATTTCGAATTGAGGAAGCACCGGGATTAATTAAAAAAGTAATTTAATTTTATTTAATAATTAAATTAAAAGTTGATTATATAATTAAATTGTTAATATTTAAACTGGTATAACTTTAATATATGTTAACAGAATGAGACCAAACAAGTTACAATGGGATCACAGCGACAAGCTCAACATTGTGGAACTATTTTGGAAAGGGATAGAGATAATTGGAAATTTCAGTTAAATTAAACGCTATTTAATTGAAACCGAACCACTTCAGATATAATGGAATCAAAGTGAGTATAACTTACTCAGTTTTTACCCACTTATATTTTATATAAGTCAGGATTTAATTTGTGTGTTATGGTTGATAATTGTTTGTTATGTGTTGATTATTTATATATATTGGATGAATTGGTTGATTTAAAAGCATTAGTTTAATTTAAATCAAATCTAATCATTATTCTAACGATTATTTCCAAACAAGGTAACTTACCTTGTTGGTTACGTATATAATGATATAAACTTTTTAAATTATAATATGTATACTTGGATTATTGTTATCGTTAAATATCATATCTGCTTATTGAATTGAATATTATTATTTGAGGCAGCATATTTGGACGCAGGGAAAAACAGGTTAGAGGGATCCAACTGGATTCCTCAAATTTATTGTTTATTTTCATATTACCATTATATGAACTGTATGACCAATCCGATTAGATGATTGATTTTTTTATTGATTGTTGAATCATATTTCAACATTTGTTATGATATTAACCAATGGATAGTATTGGTTGGGTAATTGGCTTCACATAGCATATAAATCAATCGTTGTATAAAAATGCATTTACCATCAGGTAAATCGGTAGAAAAGAAGTTACAAAATTTATTTTTATAATTGAAGATAGAATTTGGAATATATCAATTTGGATAAAAGTTTATAAAAAGGAAATCTGTATTTCTATTTGTTATCTATGTTTATAAATAATTATATAAGGATTTTATAATGCAAATTTTTATGTAAATAAGGTTTATAAGTACATGAGCAGAAATTAACCAATGGTTAAGAGTTGGATTAATTATTCTAAGAAACAATTAAATGAAGTTATTTAAATTAATTATATTAATTAATCTAAAAGGAGGATTAATTGGAATTGATTAACGAGATAATCATGGGTTGAGTTGACTAATTCAACTATTTTAGTTGGAAATGGCTATTTGATTAATTTACTTTTAATTAATTAAATGGAATAATTTAACGAATAGTTGTTTTTATTTGTTTATTTAAATAAGAGTTTATGTGATAACCCGAAACCCCGTGTCATGGAATTAAGGATAATCATTTGGAATATAACACATTAATCAACATTAGCAGATTACAGATAATAGCATAAACATGAAATAATATAATTTACAACAATATGACAGCGGAATCGTAGAATGTAATAAACATCAGAGTAGCACAGTCACAGGATACAACGTAGTGCATAAAGGAAATAATCAGACTACATCAAGATCACCGGGACATATACATCAGATAATACATAATAAAGATAAATCAGTCTACATCTCGATCAGCGATACATATACATAAGATAATACTGGCGGAAATGTCAATAGCCAAAATACGGAGAAAGTCAGTCTTTGCCATCAGCCAAGAACACACTCCATGCTGTAGTGCTAAGCCAAAATACATCCTGCAACCTGTCATTGGGCTGCCCATGTGAAAATAAAGGCACCCAAGTTAGCAAGTGGAAACAAACTACGAGTCAGTCATGAGACTGGTACGAGAAATCTACTTAACTGATTAAACAATAATAATAAGGCGAATCATAGGACCACGCCACTAACGCGGAACGGGTTTCCTCCAGTGATTGCCAATGCATGAAATAAAGTAAATCTTTTGAACAACGCAATGCTTTTTATAAAAATGAAGCCATTATAAGACTCAGGTCCCATCACACAATGCAACACAAGCCGGAGGATAGAGTTTTTCCTTATAATGGCCAAAAGATGCTTGATACGTATATTATTACTAGTGCATATACGTTTCAAAAGAAATTTCAATCATAATGTACCAATCCTAGACGGCATGGGTACCATATATCATGTCGCCATATATAGGTTTACAATCAAATCCGTAATTTCGTATTGAAAATTGGATTTTCGTCATGAGTCTAGGCAAGGAATGTACTCCTTTCCGCTTCGAGACACTCTAGCAAATGTCTCAGGACTGCACGCTCTGGGCAACCACTAGATCCTCCAAGGTCGGTCCTCCCTTACGTTTGAGGATTAATTATTCCTGAACACACATTTCCCGGTCCTATAGGACCTAACCATCGGCTCCGTAGTAACCGATATATCTGAGGCGCCTTGCATTCCAACATCCACATAGGTAAAATATAATAAATGTCTAGGCTCCATACCATGACACCACCCATAGCTAGAAAGAAACGTCATGTCCTCCTTGGGTCCGTTATCCCATTTTTAACTCATACCGAAGTGTGAGGCTCGCGAGTCAACACTTTACACAAAGCTATGCTATATTAAAGTCGTTCTTTGATCATCAACCCCAAGGCTTTGCTTTTTAACAAAAGCCTTGATCATTTGCATCTTTGTATGCTGCGCTGTCAATCCACACCATACCATTGATGTCTACCGATATATAACCTCTGAGCTCGTACGTGTTAGAGAAGGGCGTTAAGCAAGAGAATAAATTGTCCGCCGCCAAACAGATGTATATTTAGAAGAGATCAACAAATACAACACAGAATACACGTCAGACACACATCCATTTACAAGTCCGTTCTGGGTCTGAACGAAACCAGAGGCACCTTATTCCTCGTTCCATATGTCCAATATGGAAGAGAGGCCCTCGCACATCCGGACGATCAACAAGTATATCCATACCACTACCACTGTAACCTCGTCAAGGGAGCTACCCATATCTAAGGCATCAGTAGCAATCCATACGATGTGAAGATAGCCGGTCTTGCACCGTCTTCATATCTTCGACTTTTTATCGTCAATCAATTATTTAAAATGAGAATTAACTTGGCCTTTTCAAATAATTCACGTATATATAGAATTCAAATCAATTCTTTCTAAGGTTAAATTATTTGACATCCACATTTCAGTTCATTAATATAATTTTCATGTCAAACACATCCAACCATCAAAATATCTGATAAACCGAGAAAAATTGGTTTGTTTCCATTTCATATCGCTATATATATTTTATAATGATTTATCGCTATTTTTATTTGTTTAAAAATAGCTCGTTTTAATTAAATGATGCTTCGTGTCATAGCACGGCCCTGGCGTTGTTTTTCTCCAAATTTGATTTACACATTTCTCAAAATTTAACTGTTGGATCTTAACGAAGTTAATACCGTTGGAAAGATCTCTCCAACACGGACTCAACAGTTCCGGTTTTAGGAAAATCCGATGGTCGGATCTGTCGATATAATAGTTTAAAGTTACGATTTCAAAACACGAACTACAGCGGTGCGATTCGTTTTAATTTATATATATATATATATATATATATATATATATATAATTCATTCTGGCGTTGTTTTCCCTCAGATTTGTTTTAAACATTTCACACAATCTAACTGTTGGATCTCAACAAATTTTATATCGTTCGAAACATATTTTCAAAGCGAACCCGACGGTTTCAATTTCGGGGAAATCCGATGGTTGGATTTCATGGTATAATCATTTAAAATCACGGTACCAAAACACGAACTCCAGCTGCGCGATTCATTTTATTTTAATATATATATATATATATATATATATAAATATAATTCATTCGACGATTATCAAACCGTTTTCACTTCAATAATTTGGCTAATGCCTTTAAATTTCGCCATAACCTCCTTTGTACGGAGAGGGGTTTGGAAATTATTAGGCCATATTAGGTACCCAATAAATCCAGTATAAGCATACACAATTTTTAGTGTCCTATTCTATGCCCGAGGGAGTGTGTAAAATTACTCTAGAGATAAATCTCGTCACCTCGTCCAGTGTTGGAAAATAAATAATCCATGTGTCGTATCTAATAACTAGAGAGACGTGATTATTGTCAACTCTGCACCCATGTGGGGTTTTTAATTTAATCTGATAATTTACCGTTATATTTATTTTGTCCATATCAGTCCTCAGTTCAACCTGTAATTCAATCATCACCATACGAACATCTCGCTCATATGGTAATCTTAACCTCGTCATACAAGCTCTAAATGCTTATATGGAATATGTGTAAGCTCCAAATGCTTGTATGGAATATGATAGAGTATGCTATCTTCACGAAGTATGCCATGTAGTGTAGTTCAAAATTAATTGTTACTATCCTATGACGACATTTATAATCTCACAGAGAACAACCAGCACACCGCATCTAATGGCATTCACATGGGTTGATATATAAATAAAATTGCGCAGCCAACTCATTAAGATTTACCTATTTGTTGGGCATGCAAATAAATTCTTTACTCAACAGCCAATCCATATACCTGTTTAGCATGTGTGTATATATGCATATATACGCTAAAAATAATATTTTTAGCAAACACAATATTTATTTCCATACATGACTATTTTTAACACTTCGTATACATGTTAAAAATATTATTTTCTGCTAACAAATATTTATTTCAACCCATGGTTTTTTTAACACTTCCTATACATGTTAAAAATACTATTTTCAATCAACAAATATTTATTTCAACCTATGATTATTTTTAACACTTCATATGCATTTTAAAAATATTATTTTCAATCAATAAATATTTATTTCAACCTTTCGTTATTTTTAACACTTCATATACATGTTAAAAATATTATTTTCAATCCATAAATATTTATTTCAACCTTTGAATATTTTTAAAGGTTCATACATACACTAAAAATGTGATTTTTATTGTTAAAACATTTTATTTCAAACATGAATATTTTTAGCGATTCATATATACAATAAAAATGTGATTTTTATTGTTCAAAAAATTTAGTTCAAACTTGAGTTTTTTTAGCGATTCAATATACAATAAAAAAATGTGATTTTTATTGTTCAAACAATTTATTTCAAACATGAATATTTTTAACGATTCAAATATACAATAAAAAATGAGGTTTTTATTGTTCAAACATTTTATTTCAAACATGAATATTTTTAGCGGTTCATATATACAATAAAAAATGTGATTTTTATTGTTCAAATAATTTATTTCAAACATGAATATTTTTCTAACACATGAATATTTCAGGAAATTTTGGCATTATAACGGCAGGGTATTTAGCACCGGCACCGTATCCAGCTTGGCTCCTCTGCTATCCTAGGCCTGGCAGCATTACAATACTTTCATTTCAATGATTTCCACAATATCATTCATTTTCTCAACACAATAAATAAACCACAAACACAACCAATTTTATTGCTACCACAATCGATTATTTTCCAATCACAACCCAAACAATTTCACAACACAATCAATATATATCGTCCATGGTCTGTGGACGAGGGAAGTATATATATGTATATAAATATATTTATTTCCATTTCAATTTCATTTCAATTCTATTCAATGCACATATGATTATTACAACGTATATATAACTTATACATCGCATATATAATTTAATGCTTGTATGTGAGATATACAACGCTTATATAATTTATACATTGATTATATAATTTATACATCACTATTCCATTCAAATTTGAATTTAGAAATCTCACATTGGGTTCACTCCTTCGTAATTCGTAGAGAGCTCCAAATGTGTTCTAGTCTCTTCTAGAACTTAGTGTATGATGTCACGGTACTGGTGTCTCTTGTTTCACTAGATTTCGACAACATACGAAAAAAAAATGATTTTTATTAGTAAACCACACTTCGCAATGCTTTAAAGCGTTATAAACAGTTTAAATATTCACTGCTGTATACCTCAGAAATACGTTCCAAACTAGGTTTAGATATTTTGTCCAAATCGTTGCTCGAGGTGATGATCGGGTTGCACCACCTAGAAGAACTCCGAGAGGCATTCAGATCGATGGTAACCGTGGCTAACTCAGTGGAGGATCATAGGAGTAGTGGCGGTTCGACATCGGCGGTTTTGGAGGCTCCGATCTCGACGATGACGCAACGATACTGGGTGTGGTGGGTATGGATTTGAAGAGGAGGAGGAGCACTTCAAAAACCTCAACTGGAGCACTCGATTTTATTGAGTGGATTCGCCGGAATTTAGGAGAGAAGGTGGGAAAAGTAGCCGTCACCGGTGGAGAGAGGGTTACGGGTTTTTTTATAAATTTTCTGGAAAATTTAATTATGAAAGGAATTTTATAATTGGTCCATTTATATTATTTCCAAAAATAGCGTTTTCTAATCCGAACTCCAAATCAAACCCAATGACTGATAATCCTAGATAAATACGCCCATTTCAGACACAATGGAATATGTTTCGTAAGCCCATTCGGCTGTTACAGTTAGTTTTTCTTCAAATTAAAATATAAAACATTCAAATTTGGATTTGAACGTACATTTTAATTTGTTGGGGCCACATACTGATTCTACAAATTCCCGAAAAATAAATCTAGCTATGTTGGGACAATACGGTCTAAACAAAATTAATTTCGCCAAATTTGGAGACTGTTTGAAAAATGGACTTTTTTTGGTCGATCCAATTCAAATTGAAATTACCAAATGTGTTTTCCTTTGCCACGCTGACATATTAATTCCAAAAATTATGGAATTTGAAACCTAGAAATAATTTGACATTCCGGATCCAACCAAAGTGGTTTTGTCGAAAACAGAGGTCGTTTGCAAAATGTCTATTTTCAAGGGCTATATTTATATTAAATTTCATAGCAACTATTTTGAATATTCAAATGGCCATAACTTTTTATTCCCTCTATGAAATTTCAATTTTTAAGATTCGTTAGAAAGATATTAATAAACAGGCTTAAATACTTTTGGTTTTACCAAAATCCGGTTTATTTTGAATCCTGTACATTCAGTCAAAGTTCAAAGTCAATTTTCAAACTACTGCGCCATTTCAGGCTTGTTATATAATTAAAATAAATTTATTCATTCTGACTTTGATTTAAATAAATTTTTAGTCATTATTATTTAAAATAAATCATCTTAAATATTCCAAATTCATTAAAATAGCCAAATTAAAAAATTTAAATTGGTTCTGATTTTCCGAGTTGTTACAGTTTAATATGAAATTTATTGTTTATTTTTGTTAATAATGTAGTTAACTACTTTTACGGTAGTTAATGATTAATCAAATTATTATTTGAATTAATGATAATTTAACATATTACTCCTTAAATTAATTTCATTTATGTAAGTATTTGAGTTGAAATGAATCCAGTTGAATTTGAGTAGAGTTGATGATAAGATATTATGGTAAGGCCCGAATTTTTATAACAATGTTATAAACCAGATATTGAATTGATGTGATAGCTTAAATAGATGTTTTATTTAACATTTTAATTACGTAAAAGAAATGGTGATAAGAAGGGGTTTATATTAAAAACTAAGATTTTATGAACAAGGTTTATAAAAAGGGACGTGAAGTTAAAACGTCAATTTTGAATTGGCGATACATAATAATGGAATTAAGTTTAACAAATGGAAATGAAATAAGTTTTTCAGAGAGGAAAATGGATTGGTAAAAGGGAATAGTAATTGGGTTTGGTAAAAGGAGTTGGTAATAAGATTTGTAATAAAAATCCAGTTTAGGAAAAATTATTTAAATAAGTTGAGAGTTAAAAAGGTGATGTTTAGTAAGCAATTATTTAATCGACGAATTAAGTAATATTAATTAAAATTATAAAAAAGAGACTTCAAAAAAGATAAGAATGGTTATAAAACTATATTTTTATAAAATAGATAAATGGGATGTGTTTGGATATCAGAATGAATATCGGTTTTTGAATTACAGCTCATATTTATCTTAAGATAAGTACGTTGTTGATCAAGGTCTGAGAGGTAATTAAAATACCCCAACTTGAACAACTTCAGGATTATCCAAGGATGCTATTAGTTGGTAATGATAAGAATGTTAGAACTAATTTATTATTTCCACAAGAGAAATAATATTGCAACGTTAAGTTTAAAGAGTGGAGAATGTATCATAAAATTTCCAAACAAGGAAACAAAAAGACTCGAGAATATATATGTATGATGAGATTTCCAAAATAAAAAAAATAAAAGGGGATTGGTGAAAATATAATGATATTTTCGAAGTAAGGAGATAAGTTTTAGAATGGGTTTATTTTAAATAAATAAGTGACAATTATTGTTTTTCAAGCAAGGGAATAAAAGAGATTTTGTAATGTTTTTACGAGTGATAAGTTGAGGTGATTTTCTGAGTATAGATAACGAGTAATAATGTGGCAAATGTTTTGAAAAGGATAATGGAATAGGAAATTTGATATGAGAATTATATATTTTTCAATTGTTAAAACTAAATAGTTTTGAGGATAACCTGATGTTAAATAAGAAGTGAAATGCTACGCTGAAATATCAAAATATTTTTAAGTTTTAAATTAACTATTTTTTAATTAGTTTAATTAAAGAAGCCAAGTGATGCTGAATACTGGACGAGTAAATCTATTTTTATTTTTATGATTAAATGATTATTTATTTGATATTTAAATAACCGACTATCAAATCAATCCTATACGATTATTGGTACAGAAAGACCGAGATCGAATTACATTTGAAAACCATTCCGACCAACGAATACAAAATTTTAAAGATATCATAGACTGATTGAGATGGAGCAATTGAAGACCGTGGATATTCATAAAACGGTAGAATTACTTAAAATCTCTCGTTTAACGGCCGAAGATATGTTGTAATCCGGTTGAGGTTGAAATCTACAGGTTTGCAAGGACTACACACTACTGATATATAGGGTGATTCCTAGGATGTGGTAGGAGGGTACCTTCGGTTCATCTTGTTCCTGGATGACTTGTATAGACGAATGCCTGATAGAGTATTTCTTAAGAGTCACGTACATCGATTTTTGCAAACGTATTTCTGTTGGTGCTAGCTAACACCCAGGGTATTTTTGTGGACGTCAATTAGTGATTTGATGGATCGACAATGTTGCATTCAAAGTGTTGGTGATGTTCTAAGGTAATGTTAACCTCAAGCCCCAACAACAGGGAAATGGTATAAAATCGGGTAGGTCGAATGGCTATGTGGGTCGCTCCCAAGTAGGGTGTATTGTCACCCGATCTAGAGTTTCATTTCCTTCTTTAATCTATTCGATGTCGTCCCTTTCGGGAAACAGTGGTTTGAGCCTAACCGTTGGTGGTAATAGATTCGGTACTCTAAAGCGAAATAAGGGGAAGGTCATGTTTAGCCTGGGTTGCAAGATGTTCTTGTTGAATCCTGGTGTATTCCTCTCTAGAGATACACTATCGGAAGGTGGTCTCATGCCTTGCCAGTTGGAATCCATTCCCCAATAAGTTCCCGTCATTTTGATTGTATACTATACATGTGGAGCGTGAGATGTCAGTGTTCCGCTAGATTGCTATTTATTTGTGTTTAGACATTATTATAATATCAAACTAATATATATTCCAAAATGTTTGGGTTATCATAAGGTAAAAATCGTCCATGTTTATGTATGGATTGGTCTTATGATTATCTTTTCAATGCTTTGACTTTAAAATTAAGTCGGATGACGTCTATAAACTCAGCGAGTTTTCTCACTCTGGTTCACCAGACTGATTCGGCATTTGTAATGCTCAGGTTAGACCGGGTTTTTAAGGTTCAGGTTTTGGACGCTACAGATTTCAGAAGACGCGTTGGAGGAGTTCAGGCATATGATATCTAGTATTTATTCCGCTATGTGTTGTATATGAGAACAGATTATTATAGCTGTCCACATGTGTTGATGTACTCTGATGATTGTAAGTTTTATTTCAAAGCTCTCAATAAAGTTTTATTTCAATATTATATTTTGTTCTGCTGCGTTGTGAGACTCTGATGTTGTTATGTTCTTCTTCCTTTTCTTCTATTATAATATTTCTTTCTTTCTTATCTCCCCCCTCTATCTTCTTTCATTAACTATCTGGTGTTTTCGATACTTGAGTTCTTGCAAGTAATACAGGTTTATGTATTATTGTTGGCATTCGGGCGTCGAATTCCTATCGGGTTGTTACAAACTTCCATTGTATTCCAATATCATATATAACTATTCAGAAACCATTTTTATTAAATTTCAAGTCAAAACGATATTCACTTCATTAAATTTATTTATTTATTTAATAAATTGTTATATTTTATAAACGATTCCATAGCGACTATTTGGAAATTTGATTTGGACATAACTTAAAATTCATAATATCGAAATCTTGATTTTTTCTCTTTCATTAGAAAATTATAATCAAATGGATTCGGAAGATTCTTGTTTCAAAGAATTCTGACTTAAAATAGATTATGTATACTCAATTAAATTTTAAACTTTAATATGTAACAACTCGGAAAATCAAAACCAATTTAAATTTTTTATTTTGGCAGTTTTAATGAATTTTGAATATTTAAAAAGATTTATTTTAAATAATAGCAACTAGAAATTTATTTTGAATAGAATTAGAATGTATATATTTATATCAATTGAAATTTGAATATAAATATTTACTTTAAATATAAAAGGAATTGGAAATGGCACGGTAGTTTGAAAATTCAATTTCAAATGAATGTACAGGATTCAAAATAAACCGGATTTTAGCGAAACAAAAAATATTAGAATCTATTTAAAAATATCTTTCCAACGAATCCGAAAAATTGAAATTTCATAGCGGGAATAAAAAAGTTATGCCAGTTGAAAACTTAGAATAGTCGCAATGGAAATATAGCCCTTAAAAATAGCAATTTTTCAAATGACCTCCTTTTTCGATGAAACCACTTTTGTTGGATCCGGAATGTCAAATTATTGCTAGATTCCAATTTTCAGAATTTTTGGAATTAATATGTGAGCGTGGCGGATTTAAACGTGTTTGGTACCTTTAGTTTGAATTTAATCGACTGGAAAATGACCATTTTTCAAATGGTCTCCAAATTCGATGAAATTAGTTTGGTTAGGATCATATCATCAAAACATAGCCAGATTTATTTTTCTGGAATTTTTAGAGTCAGTATGTGGCCCCAGTAAATTAAAATGTACGTTAAAATCAATATTGACCGTTCTATTGATTTATATTTTAATTTAAATGAAAACTGAACGTAACAACCGAATTGGCTTATGAAACATATTCCATTGTGTTTGGAATGGGGGTAATTAGCTATGGGCGATAGTCGTTGGGTTCGATTCGGGGTTAAAATAAAAAAACTGACTTTTTGGATAATAAAATAATATATATATATATATATATATATATATATTCAAATCCCCCTTTCCTGTAACGACCCGCATTTTCAGCAACAGAATAATTAATTTATTTAATTATATGAATAGTGATTTAGAGAATTAAGGGGTCGTTGAATTGAATTTTAGTGAATATTTAATTAAATTAAATAAGGGAATAATGTATTTATTTCTGAAATATTCAGAAATAGGGGAATTCACAATATTGTGTGAATGAGCAATATAAAATATATATATAATTCAGTTTATATTGAATTATAGTGATGAATATATTTATAAACGCCATTTGAACGTATAATTTATATTATAATTATAATAGAGCTCGAAATGGCGCTGCAGTTCGCTATTTGGGGATTCGAACTTCAACTGGTTATACAGGATTCGTTTTAACTCGGATTTCTGTGAAACAAGAAACGTGTGGAGCTAGTGGAGTATATCTTCCTAGTGGAAGAGAAAAATCGAGATTTCGTCGGGTGGATTGTGAGTTACGTCCAAATCAAATTTTCAGAAAAACAGCGCCCTTGAACCATAACGGTTTATTTAATTTTATATAAGGGTTTAAATATAAATCGAATATCGATATAACTCTGTGGGTGGAATATCGAGTTGAAAACCCATATATATTTTTCTGGAGCTGTATGGATATTTATTGTGGATATATACGATAATATATATTTATTTATATTTAATTTGACTATTTTTAAATATATTTATTTAAAGGGGCTATTTAGGGCTTTAAAAATAGCCACTTTTGCAAACGAAGTCGGATTTGGACGAAACTAATTTTGATGGATTCGAAATGTCAAATTATTGTTAGATTTCAATTGCCTTGATTTTCGGGGTCAGTGTGTGGCCGTACGGGATTTTAAAGTGAAAAACAGTCAATTTTCTTACTTTAAAAATACGCTGTGTGAGCATACGGAGTCGGAATTCGACGAAACCAGTTTCGTTGGGTCCGCAATGTCAAACTGTAGCTACAGGTCCATTTTCGTGATTTTTGGGTATTGTGTGTAACCTCAGAGATTTTTAAATAACAGCTGAAAGCAACGATTCAATATAAATAAATATAATAATCGAATAAAAAAATATATTAAAATCATCCTATATATATACCTTCACCAATACCTAAACCTAAAACTTTTGCTCACGGTCAAAACTCCACAGCCGCCATCATCTTCCACAAAATACCCAAATCGTGACTCCTCAAAACTCATATCAAATAAAATAAATTCCTATAAATCACCGAAGTTGTACAATTGGATTCACAAAAGAAAGGGCTTCAACCTAATATAAGTTTCAAGAGGTTCAATCTATTTTTTTTCTACTCGTCAGTTTCATTCGGTCAAACCTAGGGTTGGGTTTCTTGGATCTGTTCGTCGTCTATATACAAATCAGAGCTCAGAATTGAATTGAGGAGGGAAAATAGTAGTTGTTTGAATTTTTGGGGATTCTAACAAAATAAAAACTGTCGATACTTGGAGGCAGCGAGAAGAACTGGGATCGACGGGATTCATTGAGGAGGTGCGAGTTCGACAACTTGGGGATGGTAAGGAACGGTTTTGGAAGAGAAGTTCGATGGTGGAAACAGTACGTGGAATCGTGGAGTGTAGACAGAGCGGTTGGGGTGAGGAGTTGTGATAATGGCTGTGTTAAACTCTTGGAGTCACGATTAAATTGTTGCGGAGGAAGATGATGAGAAATTGAATTAAAGGTGGGATTAGGACGTGAGATTTACTTGTGAAGGTTGATCAAGTAATGTTAAAAATTCTTAAACCATACCGGGCGCATTTGGTATTGGGAACCATTGGAAATGGCCATTTTTATTATCAGGATCGAACTGGACATTGGCAGGAGAAAGAGGTGAAAGGGTAATTAACTTAAATAATAGTATGATTAGGATTAGTTATAAAGTTAATTGATTAATATTGTTAACAACCGTCATGTGTATCAACTTATTAAATCGATAACTTTCCCCTACATTATCAGAATTGAGCGAAACAAGATCCGATGGGATCGTATGGACGGTGGCTACACCATGGAACTGACCGGGAGCGAATAGAAGATCGTCTGGATTTATGGTGAAATAAAACGCCAGAATCAAATGAATGATCGATAATCGTTATTTATCGATAAACCGATCAATGTGAGTAACTCTCACTAACTCTGATCAATCTATATTTCTATAAAGTATTATTAGAGTTGAAATTATTGGTTGCTTTGTTGTGTGTTGGTTGTTTGCTTGAACTGCTAGTCAGTTGGCTGAAATTATCGATAACGATATATATATAAATCGTATCGAAATATTGACTCTGTTTATCAGAATGCTTTATATTTGTGTTGACTGACATCTGTGGGTGCAGGGGAACAGGTCGGAGGGACCCAACTGGGATCCTCAACACTTATTTTATTGTTTTTCATATATTCTGATATATGATATAGAATAAAACCTGTTATTGATTGTGTGTGTTTGGATGATGTTTGATCCTTTGATTTGGTATTTTGAATACCATATGAAATACTGGAAAGTAAAAAGGAATTTTCAAAGTGTATTTTGAAAATAAATTGTTTATATGAAATCAGTGGATTTTATATAAGAGGAAATATTTATATGAAATAAATATAATTATAAAAGGTAATATTTTTGGAAAAATGAATAAAGTTAGAAAAGGGATTTTTTTTTGGGAAATGAATAGAATTATATAAATGGAATATTTATGTAAAATAAATAGAGTTTTATAAATGAAATATTTATATGAAATGTAGAGGATTGAAAGGCAAATATTTGAAAGAAAAAAAAAACATTTATAATAGAATTGAAAAGAAAATAGAAAAGGGCAGACATTTGTAAACATTTACAACTGGAATTGGAAAGAGGAATATTTGTAAAACATTATGCAAATAAAATGAAAAGGGGAAGTATTTTCAAATAGATTTAATAGAAATAATTATTTGGAAAATAAATAGAGTTATAAAAGAAATCATTTATTTAGGAAATAAAAGGAGTTATATAAAAGAAATATTTATATGGAATAAATATAGACAAATAGAAAGGGAAATATTTGTAATTGAATAGAGTGAATCGAATATTAGTAGTTCGAACAAAGGGTTGACCAGATAAGAGTTAATTGGATTTAGTCAGTCGAATTAGAATTAAGTTGAATATGTGTTATTCAATTAGAAATGATTAAATATAGTCATTAGAGGTAGAGTTAACCGAACGTAGTTATTCAGGACGAGTTGCCATTTCGTACGAATGCTAGCGTAATTCGCAGGGCTGCAGATAGCCTACGGCGGCCGGATGTTTCCTGAGGGAATCAGGCGTAACCATTGTGATCGCTGCGATCTAGAGTCAAGCGAATGGTGAAAAATCTAATATTAGTTAACCGATAGAAGTTAAGTTAAATAAATCAAGTTAGTCAAAGTTGGAGTTAATCGATCAGAGAATCAGTTAGAGTTAACCAGTATGGTTAATCAATTAGAGTTAGTCGATTGGATTTTAAATCGAATTAGAGTTATCCAAAGGAAGTTAATCCAGTTCAAGTTAGTTGAGTATTGATCAATTGAATAGAGTTAGGAAATGGAAATAAATCGAATAGCACTTATTCGATGTAGAGTTATCAAATATGGTTTGTTCGAAAAAAGTAATCGAATATAAGATTTTTCGAAGAGAAGGAATCGAATATAAGTTATTCGAGAGTGGATTATACACTAGAATTCGATTATATCGAATTAAGGGAAGTAATGTTTACTTTCCGTTTCAATATTAAGTTTTACTTATTTGTTAATCAATTAGTTGTTTGGCATTTATCCAAATTAAGATATATATGCTATATTTAAGTTAATATATTTCTAAAGCATGGAGTTATAACATTATGGTTATAATCAAATGAGTTGGTAAAAGAAGTGGATTCGTAAATCGAATCCGAGAGCAACGTAAGGAGGTGTGTAAAAGATTTGGAAGTTGAACATTGGCTATGCCGAGGTTAGAAAGGTTGTTCAGTTAAGGTCTGAGAGGTAATTATACCCCAACTTGATTGACTTCGTTTTTAACTAAGGAATGGTTAAGGTTCGATAGTGAAGGATGATTGAGTAAATCTAGTTAATGAGTGAAATGGTTCGACTTCATAGCGATGTTATGTTTAAACATCGGTTCAAATCAAATGAATAGAGTTTGGGAATGTTTCCCAAATAAAAACCAGGAATGTTTTCTAATGCAGAAATGGGGATTTTGAGCAAGTATAGAAATGTTTTCAAATGAGTTACAAAAGGTATATTTTCTAAATCTAGAAAATAAGGATGTACGAATATTTAGAAATGGGAAATGAATAAATCAATGATAAGTGAATTTAAGAGATAAATGTTGAATGATGGTTGATCGATAGAGTTTCCACCTGGAAATAATATCGTTGGTTGCACACCTGTTTTTCTTTGATGGTTAAATCACCGACCATCGAAATTTTTGACCATTTTGACGTCGTCAATACGGAGAGACCGGGATCAGATTCATTATCTGAAAACCACTCTGTATCGATGTTAGTGTTGCGATCAAACGTGATGAGAATATTGAAGACGGAGTTATGCAAGGGCTATCCTGTTTACAGAATAGTGCTTTCGGTTTGTCCAGTCCCAGGACAAACGTGAATGGACGAATGTCTGACAGAGTATATTCAAAGGATCGCGTAAGTTGATCTCTTCAAACGTACTTACGTTTGGTGGCGGAGGAATTCGTTTCCCTTAGCTTTATACCCGTGGTATTTTTGGTGAAATCAATTTGTGATTTGGCGGGTATGACGATGTGGCATTCAAAGTAATGGAGGTGTGATCTGTCAGAAGAGACGTTATGACCTCAAGCCTCATCCACCGGGAAATGACAAAAATCGGGCAGGCAACATGGCTATGTGGGTCGCACCCATTAGGATGTATGATCACCTATCTAGAGAAATTCCTTTTGTTCTTAAATCTATCGATGCTGTCCCTTATCGGGAGACGGTTGCTGATCTCAACCGTTGGTGATATACATTCGATACACTCAAGCGAAATGAGTGGTCGGTCATGTGTGGGCCGGGTTGCAAGATGTTCTTGTTGAACCCAGTGTATTTGCCTCTAGAGATACACGTTCGGAAGGTGGTCCCATACCTTGTCAAGTTGGAATCCAATCTCCAATAAGTGCCTGCGAGTTTGATTGTATATTATATATGTAGAGCGTGAGATGCAAGCGTTCTACTAGATTTTAATTACTTGTGATTAGACATTATTATAATATCAGATAATATATGATTTCCAAAGTGTTTTGGGTTATCGTAAGGTAAAAGCCATCCGTATTTATGAGTGGATTGGTCTTACGATTATCTTTTCTTTTGAAAAGGATTTTGAAAAGTTAAACCAAATGATTGGAGTTTACTCACACCAGTCCCATGACTGACCCAGAGTTTTATTTTGTTTTGTTTTCCCTAAACTCTTGGGTGCCCAAATTTGTACGGGCAGTCAAGTAGTCAGGATTTACAGGTATGCTTGAAGAGCTTAGAGCAGGAGGCTTCAAGATTTTTCTAGCTATTGATTATTCCGCTGTGATGAAAGTGTTGTACTCTGATAATGGTATGATATACATATACTACTTTGATTTCAAGATATGTTGTCTATTATATTTTATTCGTTCCGCTGTGAGATTCGTGTTACTCTGATGTTGTTGTGTTCTTCTTCTTCTTCTGTTCTAATTTTCTATCTTATCTATCCTCACCCTCTAATTTCTTTCTTGGACTATCCGGTAATTTCGACTTTTGATGGTTCGATAGGTGTTATATATCGGATAACCAAGGTCGCTTTTTCCCGGGTCGTTACATTTCCTCTCTCATTTGGTCAACGCGCTGAAGAGAAAATAAAAAATAAAAAAACCCGCTTACCTCCAAAACGCCTCTCCCCGTTCGTCGATCGCCACCTCTGTTCATTTCCCGTCCCCTCCCCCCTGCGGCCAGCCGCCCCTCAGCCAAGATCATCAGACCCTCCCCATCGCGCCACGTCCACCTACTTCTCCCCCTTCTTCTCTAATCCATCCCTCCCAAACCCGACAAGCCCTAGACCCCCTCTAATCGAACCGCCAACACCTCCAAAAGGCCATCGCCAGTGTCCGCTCCACCTTGCAGGAGCATCGCCGCCAATTGCTGCAGCCTTCCCCCACCTCGATGGCGAACCTCAAGCCTCGAGACACCCGTTCCTTCGCTATTTCCTTCGCTTTACAATGCAAAGTGAGTTCTTTTGTCTACATTCTTTTTATATGCTAGTAATTGAATAAAAATTAGGTCTTCATTTAAATAAATTCTTTGTAAAGATTCAATTTTTAATCAGGTAAAAGCTTTGAATTTTATTATTACGAAGGTATGATTTTTACTTAGGTAAAGATTATATTTTTAATAGAGAAAAGTTTTTATTTTTATAAAGAGAAAGTTTTGATTTTTATAAAAAGAAAAGAATTGATTTTTATTTAAAGAAAGACTAGATTTTTAAAATATAAAAATACGATCTTTATTATGAAGTTAGCAATATAAAAATACAATCTTTATTATGAAGTTAGCTATATAAAAATACGATTTTTACATATAGAGATTTGAAATAAAAATATTATTTTTATTTACATGAAGCGGCGAGAAAAATATGGTTTTTAATAATATAAAGATTCGATGTTTATATATGTTGTAGCGAAATGATTTGATTTTTAGTTATATAAAAATTCAATTTTTAGCGCTACAAAAATTTGATTTTTATAAATACAGCGAAGTGATAAAATTGTGATTTTTATCCATGTAGCGGTGAAATAAAAATGTGATTTTTATTTATGAATAGCGTGGAATGATGGAGTTGGAATGTAGGGTAAATCCAAACCATCATCCAATATAGAACCGACGGAGTGGAAACCCAAGTTGAGAACTCCTCACTATAATTTTCTTTATACAATTATTTATTTTATAACTGCATATATGAACTATTCCCCGTCGTCCACTGACCATGGACGACTTGTTTGTTTAGTTGTGTGGTTGATTGGATTATTTGTTTGAATTTGGTTGTTTAGGTGAAATGAATTTATTAGAATTGATATGAATATGGCGCAAGCCAATATCAGGAGAGGGTAATGCTAGACATTACCCGATTTCAATATCACGCCGTTATAATGCCGAAATTTTCTGAAATAAAATGTGTTAGTTAAAAATAACATTTTTATTGAATTTATGTATTGTTAAAAATAGCAAAGTGTTGAAAAATATATTTTAACATTAAAAATATAATTTTTAACGTATAAATGAACGGCATGAAATTTTCTTGAAAAGAATTGAATATTCATTTACAAATCGGACGATTTGTTTATGTACACACATTTATCTGACATTGATTGGGATGATAAAATTTTACACATCGCCCAACTGCATAAATAAAATCTGTGTTTGATTGATTGAAACCACACATGGGTATTGGGATGATATTTAACATACACTAATCCCAATTGCTTAGTAGTATGTCGATCGATTGGTTGATAGACTATTGTAAGCTTTAATTATTCATTTTAATGCTTATGCAGTTGTGTAGTGCACTTTGTATGATGGTTGATTGTGTATCGTTATTATTGTATACATGTATTGTATGACATCCATATAATCATAATTATATGGTGATTAACTATATCTGATTCCAGTTCAGAAAGAATGAATACTTTAAAATAACGATTATTTTAAAATAACGAATATTTAAAAAATAATGTTCAATAAAAGATCAAAATCTGATTTTGTTGTCCGATTTGGGATGGGCACGAATATATTTAAATATATAAAACCGTGTTGATTAGATTAACACCATTTTGATGTGAACGATATTTATATCGATTTTATTCATTTTTATAATGAATATCGAAAAGGAAATGATTTCAAAATCTAATGTTTTGAAAATATTATCATTTATATATTAATGATATGGAATATTCAATTTTGATTTGAAATTGAATATGAAGTTGAAATCGTTTTGAAAACGAATTTAAAACGATTTATAAAATACGTTTTAAATGGAAATCGATGAAATATAATATATATATATATATATATATAATGGCCTGAATAGAACGCGCCGCGCCGCGGCAATTTGCGAATTTCGACCATTGACTTCGAACGGACATTATGGGAGATCCGACCGTCGGATTCTCCTAAACTGGAACCGTTGGGTTCGTATCAAAAAGAGCTTTCCAATGAATACAAGGGATTTGAAATCTAATGGTTAGATTTGGAGATATGTCCAAATCAATTTTAGAAAAGGTCGCTATGGATGCAGTTCGGTGGCCGTTATTGGAAACCGATTGTATGGGCCTTGATAAAATTATTAAAAATATCTATAATTTGTGTAAAATCATAATAAACGATTTGGAAAGAATTAGAGTGAAAAATTCTATATTTGAAAAGATAAAACTATATTTTTATCGAAATGAACTAGTTATGAACTAGGATTATAATCCAATAATTTTAAATAAATAAATTGGATTTGAAATGGTTTTAAAAATAACCAGAATTTCCAATATATGAATTGGAAGGGATTTGAATCAAAATTATCTTCGGAATATTTCGATATTGGATTCCGTGATTATATGGACATTGTGGAGGAATTTGGAAGATATATATATCGTTATTCCCAATTCGATATTTGTTGGTTCCATAATTTGATATTGAATATAAGCCGATATATTTTCTATTCAGAGCCTTGTATTTAATATCAAATTGGTTTTTGGGTTTATCATGAATGGTGTTTTTAAATAACACTTGTTCTTTAACCCGATTAACAATGGAATGAGATTTTGGGTTTGTCGTGAATGGTATCTTTAGTAATACTGTTCTTAAACCCAATGAAGTTAAGAAAATTTGAAACTAACGGGAGATTAGCTAAGTTGAATGGTTTCCTGGGTATTGATCTTATGTTGGTTTCAGCCTTCGGGATTAATACTTAGGGAATTGTTTTCTTACTAATTTACGGTTAGATACTGATGGAATGTGATTTGTATTTATCGTGAACTGTGTTTTAAATGACATTGGTTCTTTAACCCAGTTAAGGAATTATTTTCCTAGAAGTTGAATAATCATTAATATTGATTTTTGGGAAGATTAAAACTAAGTGGAGTTTTAATGTTTTTTAATTGGATTGAAATAGGAATTAATAATTTAAATTATCAAATTTGGAAAATGATCGAGAATGGAGTATCACCAGTTTTGCTCCTAGCGATAGTTAAATCTTTAATTGGATTTGAATGTGAAATTGTAATTAAATTTACCGATAATGTTGTGGTGTTAGTTATGGAGTAATACCAGTTTTGCTCCATGGGATGGATAGGTTGGGATTGGGAAATTAAATAAATGAGTACTTCGGTAAGATGCGTTAATCCCGACTAGTTTGGAAAACCTTAATATGGTTTGAATGATATCCAAAGGAAGATTAAAGAATAAATTTAAAGAATTTATCTTTGATAAAATTAATGGGAACAAATCCCTAAGGATGTGAATATTTAAATAAAATAATATTCAGAATTGGAATGAGGCGTATGTTGTGTTTTATAACACTTGTTTATTAGATACGCGAGTTATTCGGAAAGGCCGGGTTTATACCCATTCTGAATAACTGATTCGACGATAAGTCGATGATGAAGGTGGTGGTTGAAGACCGGAGGTCTTCACATCGTTTGGATGATTACTGATGTCTTGATTGGGTTGTACACCCAAGACGAGGTAATTAGTGGTTATCGTCCAGACGTACTTGGATATCGACAGATATGCGAGGGCCTCCCTCCTGTATTGGACATATGGGATGAGGAATAAGGTGCCTCCGGTTTCGTTCAGACCCAGGACGAACTAGTGAATGGATGTGTGTCTAACATTGGATTTTATTCTGTGTTGATTGATTTCTGTTAAATATATATCTGTTTGGCAGCGGACACTTTATTCTCTTGCTTAACGCCCTTCTCTGAGACGTACGAGCTCAGAGGTAATATATCGATAGATATCAGTCGTATGGCATGGATTGCCTTTATGGCATGCTGAGTTGCATGGATCAAGGCTTCTGTTGAAAAGCAGAGTCTTGTGGTTAATGATCAAAGCACAGATTTAATATAGCGTCGCTTTGTGTATAGCGTTAATTCGCGAGCCTCACACCTCGATGTGAGTTAAAAAAGGGATAAGGGACCCAAGAAGGACATGACATTTCTTTCTAGCTGTGGGTGGTGTCAGCGTTTTGCTAGCCCTGACATTGTTGTTAGTTTACCTATGTGGTTGTTGGATTGCGAGGCGCCTCGGATATATCGGCTACTGCGGGAGCCGATGGATATAGGTCCGATAGGACCGGAAAACATGTGTTCAAGAATACTAATCCACTAACGTAAGTGTGGACCAGCCTTGGAGGATCCAAGGGTCTTCTTCGGGAGATCCTGAGGAATTTGCTAAAGTGTGTCGAAGCCGGCAAGGAGTACATCCCTGGCCTCGACTCATGATGAAAATCCAATTTTCAATACATGACATTTCGGTTTTATTTGTAGAGCCTAGTATGGCGACTTAGTGGGATGGGGCACTATGCCGTGTATGATTGATACATTTATATTTGAAGTTGTTTTCATAAACTTTACACTATAATAGTATCAAAATGATTTGTTTTAAACGTACCAAGCATGTTTGGCTATTATAAGGTTAAACTCTATCCTCCGGCTTGCGTTGCATTGTGTGATGGGACCTGAGTCTTATAATAGCTTCATTTTTTCAAAAAGCATTGCGCTGTTTGGTTTATGCACTAGTATTCTTGGGAGGAGATCTGTTCCGTGTTATACGGCGTGGTCCCCTGATTTACATTATCTTTAAAGTAAAGTTTTAAATAACTGCTTTAGTTCTCACACCAGCCACATGACTAACCTGGAGTTTATTGTTTTAACCTAAACTCTGGGTGCCCCTATTTCCACATGGGCAGCTAGTAGTTTTGGTTTTGAAGATTTATATTCACAGGGTCCTGGTTGCCAGTTGGAATGATATTTGGAAAGCTCTGTATCCGCATATTTGTTTCAGCTGTGTTATGTATTAATTTTCCGCTGCATTGTAATTTAAATCTCTGATATTTCTCTGATGTATAATATTTGTTCATACTCTGTATATTCTTGCACTTCGATGTAAATTATTGTAATAAACAATGAAATGTTCTTCTGTCTATGTTCTGATTTGTCGTGTTCTCAAAGAAATCCGTTCTTTCTCTTCTCTTTGGAGACCGGGGAAGTTCGGGTCGTTATATTTGGTATCAGAGCTTTGGTTTACAGAGCTCGAGAATAAGACATATTAGAACCAAACGAAAGAATTCATCAGAGATTGGATTAGTAATATCTAATAAGAATGAATCGTTAGAGATGGTATCAGTAGTATCCTAGAGCGAGTGTGAAGAGTGTTATTTTAAAATAAAAATGAAAACAAATTTTTGTTTTGAAAATTTAAATCGTATTATACGTATTTGAATATTTATTTTAAATTGATTTGGACAATCGAGTATATAAAGATTTTGCATATATGCCTTGCAAACGTGTATTCGAAGTTTTAATATACTAGATAGATATAGAATCACACTCTAGCCGCCCGGGGATAATTCTGGTGATGAAGCTTCATCATCAGTGTTTATGTTCGAGCGTCGAAAGTGGGATATCTATATATTTCCAATTTACCGGTGTGAGAACCAAAACTAGATAAGGCTTATTTTTGTGATTTGGCATCAAAAATAAGATTTTGAATATTTATATCAAAGTTATATGATTGAAAATTAATCAAATAATTGATTGCTGGTTGTGTTGTATGATTATTGGTTTGATTAATTATAATTTTGAACCATTAAGCCAAATTTTATCAAATATTGAGCTGGATTGAAATTTTGTTAGAGTTTCCTATATACGCATGCATATACATTGAGCAGGTAAATGGATTTGCTGTTGAGTAAAGAATTTAATTGCGTGGCTGACAAATAGGTAAGCCTTAATGAGTTGGCTGCGCAATTTTATTATTATATAAACTCCTGTGAATGCCATTGAATGCAGAGTGCTGGTTGTTCTGTGTGAGATTATAAACATCGCCATAGGATAGTAACAATTAATTTTGAACTACACTACATGGCATACTGCATGAAGATAGCATACTCTATCATATACCACATAAGCCCTTGGAGCTTGTGTGATGAGGTTGAAGATTTACCATACAAGCGAGAGGCTTGTATGGCGATGACTATATTTCAGGTTGAGCCGAAGACTTATATGGACTATATAAAATGTAACGGTAAATTGCCAGATTAATAAAAAAAACCATACAAGTCTGGAGTTGACAACAATCACGTCTCTCTAGCCATTAAGGCACAAATACTATTTATTGGGTGCCGAGAATTTATTCTCTGGAGTTGTGATCGAAACACACTCCCCTGTGGACACTGGAATATATCACTATAAATATGTGTATGCTTTTTAGGATTTATTGGGTGCCTAATATGGCCCAATAAATTTCCAAACCCCTCCCCGTACAAAGGAGGTTATGGCGAATTTTTTCAAAAATTTAGGGTGTTATCCAAATTTTTGAGAAATTTGAAAATTCTTTGAAACTGAAAAGTTGAAGAATGAAAGCCAAACTGAAAGTTGAGTTGGTTGGTTAAACAACTTTCAGCTTCATTCCTTTTCGAGGACGAAAATATTTTAAGTGAGGGAGATTGTAACAACCTGGAAAATCAGAACCAATTTAAAATTTTTATTTTGGCAGTTTTAATGAATTTTTAATATTTAAAAAGATTTATTTTAAATAATAGCGACTAGAAATTTATTTTGAATAGAATTAGAACATATATATTTATATCAATCGGAATTTGAATATAAATATTTATTTTAATTATAAAAGGAATTGGAAATGGCGCGGTAGTTCGAAAATTCGATTTCAAATTTCAAATGAATGTACAAGATTCAAAATAAACCGGATTTTAGCGAAACCAAAAATATTAGAATCTAATTGAAAATCTTTCCAATGAATCCGAAAAATTGAAATTTCATAGTGGGAATAAAATAGGTATACCCAGTTGAAAATTCAGAATAGTCGCTACGGAAATATAGCCCTTAAAAATAGCAATTTTGCAAAGGACCTCCGTTTTCGACGAAATCACTTTTGTTGGATCCGGAATGTCAAATTATTGCTAGATTCCAATTTTCAGAATTTTTGGAATTAATATGTAAGCGTGGCAGATTTAAACGTGTTTGGTAATTTCAATTTGAATTTAATCGACTGGAAAATGACCATTTTTCAAACGGTCTCCAAATTCTACGAAATTAGTTTTGTTAGGACCGTATCATCAAAACATAGCTAGATTTATTTTTCTGGAATTTTTAAAGTCAGTATGTGGCCCCGGTAAATTAAAATGTACGTTAAAATCAATATTGACCGTTCTATTGATTTATATTTTGATTTAAATGAAAACTAATCGTAACAGCCGAACTGGCTTATGAAACATATTCCATTGTGTTTGGAATGGAGGTAATTAGCTATAGGCGATAGTCGTTGGGTTCGATTCAGGGTTCAAATAAAAAACTGACTTTTTGGATTATAAAATACTAAAATAATAATATATATATATATTCAAATACCCCTTTTCCTCTCCCATTTGGTCAACGCGCTGAAAAAATAAATAAAAATAAAATAAAAAAACCCACTTACCTCAAAAACGCCTCTCCCCGTTCGTCGATCTCCACCTCCATTCATTCACCCCCCAGGCCCGCCGCCCCTCAGCCAAGATCATCAGACCCTCCCCCTCGCACCACGTCCACCACCTTCTCCCCCTTCTTTTCAAATCTGCCACCCCCCCCCCCCAAACTCGACAAGCCCTAGACCCCCTCTAATTGAACTGCCAATACCTCCAGAAGGCCGCCGCCAGTGTCCACTCCACCTCGCAGTAGCACCACCGTCGATTGCTGCAGCCTTCCCCTCCCCCCCTTCGATGGCGAACTTCAAGCCTCGAGACACCCGTTCCTTCGCTGTTTCCTTCGCTTTACAATGCAAAGTGAATTCTTTTGTCTACATTCTTTTTATATGCAAGTAATTTAATAAAAATTAGGTCTTCATTTAAATAAGTTCTTTGTAAAGATTCAATTTTTAATCAGGTTAAAGCTTTGAATTTTATTATTATGAAGGTATGATTTTTTACTTAGGTAAAGATTATATTTTTATAAGGTAAAGATTATATTTTTAATAGAGAAAATTTTATATTTTTATAAAGAGAAAGGTTTGATTTTTATAAAAAGAAAAGAATTGATTTTTATTTAAAGAAAGACTAATTTTTTAAAATATAAAAATACGATCTTTATTATGAAGTTAGCAATATAAAAATACGATCTTTATTATGAAGTTAGCAATATAAAAATACGATTTTTATGTAGATATTCGAAATAAAAATATGATTTTTATTTACTTGAAGTTATGAGAAAAATATGATTTTTCATAATATAAAGACTTGATGTTTATATTTGTTATAGCGAAAAGATTTGATTTTTAGTTATATAAAAATTCGATTTTTAGCGCTATAAAAATTTGATTTTTATAAATATAGAAAAGTGATAAAAATGTGATTTTTATCCATGTAACAGTGAAATAAAAATGTGATTTTTATTTATTTACAGCGTGGAAAGATGGAGTTGGAATGTCGGGTAAATCCAAACCATCGTGCAATATAGAACTGACGGAGTCGAAACCCAAGGTGAGAACTCCTCACTATAATTTTCTTTATATAGTTATTTATTTTATAACTGCATATATGAACTGTTCCCCGTCGTCCACGGACCATGGATGACTTGTTTGTTTGGTTGTGTGGTTGATTGGATTATTTGTTTGAATCTGGTTGTTTGGGTGAAATGAATTGATTAGAATTGATATGAATATGGCGCGAGCCAATAACAGGAGAGGGGTAATGCTAGACATTGCCCGATTTCAATATCGCGCCGTTATAATGCCGAAATTTTCTGAAATAAAACGTGTTAGTTAAAAATAACATTTTTATTGAATTTATGAACTGTTAAAAATAGCAAAGTGTTGAAATAAATATTTTAACGTTAAAAATATAATTTTTAACGTATAAATGAATGGCATGAAATTCTCTTGAAAAGAATTGAATATTCATTTACAAATCAGACGATTTGTTTATGTACACACATTTATCTGACATTGATTGGGACGATAAAATTTTACACACCGCCCAACTACACAAATAAAATATGTGTTTGATTGATTGAAACCCCACACGGGTATTGGGATGATATTTGACATACACTAATCCCAATTGCTTATTAGTATGTCGATCGATTGGTTGACAGACTGTTGTAAGCGTTAATTATTTATTTTAATGCTTATGCAGCTGTGTAGGGCACTTTGGATGATGGTTGATTATGTATCATTATTATTTTATACATGTATTGTATGAAATCCATATAATCAACATTATATGGTGATTGATGTGTCTGATTCCAGTTCAGAAAGAATGAATATTTTAAAATAATGATTATTTAAAAATAACGAATATTTAAAAAATAATATTCAGTAAAAGATCAAAATCTGAATTTGATGTCCGATTTGGGATGGACATGAATATATTTAAATATATAAAACTGTGTTGATTAGATTAACGTCATTTTGATGTGAACGATATTTATATCGATTTTATTCATTTTTATAATGAATATCGAAAAGAAAATGATTTTAAAATCTAATGTTTTGAAAATATTATCATTTATATATTAATGACATGTAATATTCAATTTTGATTTGAAATTGAATATGAAGTTGAAATCATTTTGAAAACGAATTTAAAAAGATTTGTAAAATACGCTTTAAATGGAAATCGACGATATATGTATAATATATATATTATATATATAATGGCCTGAAAAGAACGCGCCGCACTGCGGAGTTTGCGAATTTCGACCATTGATTTCGAACGAACATTACGGGAGATCCGACCGTCGGATTCTCCTAAAGCTGGAACCGTTGGGTTCGTATCGAAAAGAGCTTTTCAATGAATACAAGATATTTGAAATCTAATGGTTAGATTTGGAGATATGTCCAAATCAATTTCAGAAAAGGTCGATATGGATGCAGTTCGGTGGCCGTTATTGGAAACCGATTGTACAGGCCTTGATAAAATTATTATAAATATCAATAATTTGTGAAAAATCATAATAAATGATTTGGAAAGAATTGGGATGAAAAATTCAATATTTGAAAAGACAAAAATATATTTTTATCGAAATGAACTAGTTATGAACTAGAATTATAATCCAATAATTTTAAATAAATAAATTGGATTTGAAATGGTTTTAAAAATAACCACAATCCAATATATGAATTGGAAGGGATTTGAATTGAAATTATCTTCAGAATATTTCGATATTGGATTCCGTGATTATACGGACATTGTGGAGGAATCTGGAAGATATATATATATATATATATATATATATATATATATATATTATTCCCAATTCGATATTTGTTGGTTTCAGAATTTGATATTGAATATAAGCTGATAAATTTTCTATTCAGAGCCTTGTATTTAATATCAAGTTGGTTTTTGGGTTTATCATGATTGGTGTTTTTAAATAACACTTGTTCTTTAACCCGATTAACAATGGAATGAGATTTTGGGTTTGTCGTGAATGGCATCTTTAGTAATACTATTCTTAAACCCAATGAAGTTAAGAAAATTAGAAACTAACTGGAGATTAGATAAGTTGAATGGTTTCCTGGGTACTGATCTGGTGTTGGTTTCGGCCTTTGGGATTAATACTTAGGGAATTGTTCTCTTACTAATTTACGGTTAGAGATTGATGGAATGTGATTTGGGTTTATCGGGAACTGTGTTTTAAATGACATTGGTTCTTTAACCCAATTAAAGACAGTTATTATTTTCCTAGAAGTTGAATAATCATTAATATTGATTTTTGGAAAGATTAAAACTAAGTGGAGTTTTAATGAATTTTTAATTAGATTAAAATGGGAATTGAAAATTGAAAATTTAAATTATCAAATTTGGGAAATGATCGAGAATGGAGTATCACCAGTTTTGCTCCTAGAGATAGTTAAATCTTTAATTTGATTTGAACGCGAAATGGTAATTAAATTTACCGATGACGCTGTGGTGTTAGTTATGGAGTAATACCAGTTTAGCTCCATGGGATCGATAGGTTGGGTTGGGAAATTAAATAAATGAGTACTTCGGTAAGATGCGTTAATCCCGACTAGTTTGGAAAACCTTAATATGGTTTGAATGATATCCAACGGATGATTAAAGAATAAATTTTAAAGAATTTATCTTTAATAAAATTAATGGGAACAAATCCCTAAGGATGTGAATATTTAGATAAAAGAATATTCAGAATTGGAATGAGGCGTATGTTGTGTTTTATAGCACTTGTTTATTAAATACGCGAGTTATTCGGAAAGGCCGGGTTATACCTATTCTGAATAACTGATTCGACGATAAGTCGACGATGAAGATGGTGGTTGAAGACCGGAGGTCTTCACATCGTTTGGATGATTACCGATGTCTTGATTGGGCTGTACACCCAAGACGAGGTAATAAGTGGTGATCGTCCAGACGTACTTGGAGATCGACGGATATGCGAGGGCCTCCCTCCTATATTGGACGTATGGGACAAGGAATAAGGTGCCTTCGGTTTCGTTCAGACCCAGAACGAACTTGTGAATGGATGTGTCTGACATTGGATTTTATTCTGTGTTGATTGATTTCTATTAAATATATATCTGTTTGGCGGCGGAAAATTTATTCTTTTGCTTAACGCTCTTCTCTGAGATGTACGAGCTCAGAGGTTATATATCGATAGATATCAATCGCATGGCATGAATTGCCTGTGTGGCATGCTGAGTTGCATGGATCAATGCTTCTGTTGAAAAGCAGAGTCTTGTGGTTGATGATTAAAGCATAGCTTTAATATAGCGCCGCTTTGTGTATAGCATTAATTCGCGAGCCTCACACCTCGGTATGAGTTAAAAACGGGATAAAGGACCCAAGGAGGACATGACATTTCTTTCAAGCTACGGGTTGTGTCAGCGTTTTACTAGACCTGACATTGTTGTTATTTTACCTATGTGGTTGTTGGATTGCGAGGCGCCTCGGATATATCGGCTACTGCGGGAGCCGATGGATATAGGTCCTATAGGACTGTGAAACGTGTGTTCAGGAATACTAATCCACTAACATAAGTGTGGACCGGCCTTAGAGGATCTAAGGGTCTTCCACGGGGGATCCTGAGGCATTTGCTAGAGTGTCTTGAAGCCGGCGAGGAGTACATCCCTGGCCTCGACTCATGACGGAAATCCAATTTCCAATACATGACATTTCGGTTTTATTTGTAGAGCCTATTATGGCGACATAGTGGGATGGGGCACTATGCCGTCTATGATTGATACATTTATATTTGAAGTTGTTTCACACACTTTACACTATAATAGTTTCAAAATGATTTGTTTTAAACGTACCAAGCTTGCTTGGCTATTATAAGGTAAATGTAACGACCCGCAAATTCGAGCCCTTTGAGTCGACCAAATACCATACAAGTCCGACTCAAATTGCACGAATTTGCGGGTCGTTACAGTTGGTATCAGAGCTGAAGGTTAAGTGATTACTTTGGCACTGTGGCGTACTCAATAGAGATAGAGTTAGTAATACTCTAGATTGAGTTGAGTGTATATATATATGAGCGCGTATTTGTAAATTGTTATAAAAACCATTTTATATTGTGTTGATTGATCTGGTGAGTGGTATATAAATTTCAGATCGACGCGTTTAGCTGACGAGGTCGATAGGGATTTATAAATGCTTGGATTAGAGAATCTGAAATGGAATTGAATTGATGAATTAAGAGTTGGAATTGAGTTTGAAATCGGAGTTTGAATGAAGATATGTGTGGACGATGTGGTTCAAGGATAATTTTAATGGAAATCGAGTGGAAATGAAGTGGTATATACTGATTGGACAACAAATAGAAGAGATAGAGTGGAATGCCAGACAAAATGGCTGTTTGAATTTCTTCTGGATTGGAAAATGCCCAAAGAAGCAAGTTGTAGTAGTACCGAATGAGCTGTGCAGAGAAGATGCTGGCGAAACTCTCTGAAAATTTAAGCTGTTAGGAAATTTTCGGAATTTTCGAAAGTATTCGTTAATAAGGAAAAAAATTAATATTTTAATTAAAGTTAATCGATTCTGTTAAAAAATGAATTTAAGAAATTAAATAAAAGATTTTTAACCAGTTTATAACAGAGATTGTAGCATTTTCCCCATCTTAGCAATTTCGACGACGAAATTATTTTAAGGGGGAAGGAATGTAACGTCCCGTCTTTTTATCGGTTTGTATTTGAATATTTAAATCTGTATAAATATTAAATTCGTAATATAAGTGGATTTATATATTAATTAAAACGAAGTTGGACGTATAAAGATATATATTAAATATAATCGAGCCCGTAATATCGCGGCAGTTTGTAATTTAACGTTCTGAACTTCAACGGAGTGTACAAGATTCGTTATTAGTCGGATTTCTTCGAAACAAGAAACGTTGGAATATGTTGAACTGTATTTTTCTAATGGAAGTGAAAAATCGAGATTTCGAATTATATATTGTGAGATATGTCCCAATCAAATATTCAGGAAAACAGCGGCATATTCGTTTTTGGCCGTAACGGTTTATTTGAAATAACTAGATATCGGTTTCGAATTTAGACAAGGTTCTTTTGAGACATAGCGATAATTAAATTTTTAGAAATTTACAGTAATTTTTAATTATTTAAATACGCAACTTTTTATTTGGAGTATTTCGCACCCTATATCAATATTTTGGGGTTTCACAATATGAGTTAACCTACCGATATTATTACATTTCTGGGATCATGGCACCTCACGGAACACAATAGTATTCTTATTTCTGTCCGTAGCGGCCCGGACATGAACCCAATTTTTCGCTCCATCACGCAACAAACTAAGGCGCAACACTATACATTAAAAACAAAAAATATAGTGATTTAGTCCACGAAGCGAAGTCAGGTGAACACGCTCACATCCATATAACTTGTGCTGTTTCTACATAATACTTGGTGATAGATGACGAATTGTACCCAAACGACTTACAATGTTTGATCGCATGCATGTAATGTGAGCATACATTTTCAAGCTACCGTTTGACATGATGCACAAAGACCGATTTATAGTGCCGTGCAAACACAACATTCACTTGTGGTGATATTCTACTATAAACAAGGCCGGTTTGATCCATACATTATTGAACACAATAAATACCAATACTTGTTACCTGCAAACTAAACAAAACGTACATTTTCGTGAATTAAAAAGTACACCACAGTTAACTAAACAAACAAAAGAGATAAATTTTCTTTTCCTTGCCAACCCAGCTTCGTGCACATTCTCTTTTAGAACAGTGAAACAGATCTGTAATGAGTTTTCAAATCATCCACCCATCCTTTCAACTCCAGCTACGTTGCGCTATATGCACATGGAAACTAAACTAGGCCTATCACCTAAAACACCAAATCACGTAGCCTTAAGTGACAGCAAAATCCACCTACCCTGCCCTACCCTTCAGCTGCCGTATTTTTGTAGACCAATGGTTGTAAAAACTTCATACCCAAGGGAACTCAGCATTACAGCTACACAGTGATGAGTTTTCAAATCACTGCAGTCCTACCGATTTTACACAGCGAGGCTATAAGCCTACTCCTTGCGTGCCAAGGGACCTTACACTATATAAAACGCTTCTCACACTTATTTTTCGTTTCTCCTAGAAATCGAAAGATGGAGCTTTCAAATGGCAATAGAAAATCAAAATAAAATTCATATAAAAACCAAAATATATATATATTATAAAACAAAGTTCGATCTCCTGCAAGTGGATGTGGGGATTGGCTTGCTGCGTGGTAGCGGGTTTCATGGAGTTGCAGGAGAGATGTGGTGAGGTGTAAGACAAGGAGTTCGGTGGCGTTTGGATCAACTTTTAGGTCGGCATGGTGGGTTTCCGAGTTACTGAAGGCAGGGCGACTGATGCGGACGGAGAAGGTGAAGAGAAGTGGATGGGTACCATCAGTTTGAAGTCTTGCTGAATGATGAAGGAGAAGCTGGTGGAAATAATATGGGGTTTCATTGTTTGAATACAAATGGAGATGCAGGCTTTAATGTGAGGGAAGCGTGTAAAAGAAAGATATTGGAATTGAAATAAAGACGGTGCTGGCGTTCTTTATGTTTGGAGAAGTGAAGAAGCTACTGTAGTGTGTCGTGAATAGGAGGGTGCGTGATTTCTTTATTTGAAGGACATTCAACAGTATAAAAAAATAGAGGGCAACGGGAAGGGATGTATGGTGTTGGCGAGCTGATGTCGTGGGTTATAAGGGGAGCAGTGCATGGACGTTACGATGGAACAGTTTTGAAACTGGTAAAGCAAAGGAGAATGGATGAGAGGATGGAAATTATGGAGAGGAGGAATAGTGGTGGTATAAAGAAGTGAACATTTGGTATATATATTGAAAAGGGGGAGCAGTTATGTTGATAAAACAGTGTGGGTCATCATTGAACGATGGAAAGCATTTGTATAAAAGGAGACGGCGTTAGCATCAAAAGGGGGAAGGAGCAGCAAGCGTACGATGCGGTTAACATGCGTTCAAATGTAAAGAAGCGGACATGAAGGAGGTCTTCAAAGTGAAGTATGTCGAAGAACAGTTGCGATATGGGTCATACGGGTTTTAACTATAGTTAGATACACCGTGAAAACGGACGATACATATAGTCTGGACTGTATGGAAGTGAGGCAAATAGGACCAACCAAGAAGCATCCAGACCGTATGGCGAGCGCTCTAAAGTAAAGATGTTTTGATTAGAGTTGACGCAAATCGTTATTTAACAGTTAACGCGCCAAGGTGAGTAAATTCACTAACTCTGTTTTATTTAAAATATTTTAATTATATTTTAAATAATGGTTGAATGTTGTGTGATGGTTGATTAGGTAAATTACAGTTAAATTGGTTGAAATAAATATATATCGTTGCATATGTACACATCATTGGTTAGATACTGATTTGACTAACATCTGTGGATGCGGAAATCGGTTGGAGGAACCCAACCGGATTCCTAAATATTTAGATGTACTGTTTGTGCACTGTTTAAACCATGTTGAATGGAAATTCAACGTTATGTTGATTTGTTAAATAAACGATATCAGCGACAGTCAACCATAAACCCATTTTGTTAAGAAGTTGGTTGACCGTCAGACAAATCAACGAAGTTAATTATAATAATTATATTTTTTATAATTAAAGCGAAGTTTAAATTGTAATAGAAATTCTATTATAAACTGGTATTAAGTTTGTATTGAGATATTTTATTTAATTGGGGATAATAATGCGAATAAGAAGTAAATTTCCAAAAAGAGACAAAGAACGTGATCGATTTTTTGATAAGAGAAGTTAAAGAGAAATGTTCAAGGAAGATGGAGTGAAGAGTTAATGACCAATGTAGATAAATTTAAACAACCGAGTTTTCAAATAAGGATATGGCGTCATAAAATCATATTTGAAATAGGTCAAGATTTTTGTAACGGAAAGAGATGTCAAGATTTTTGTAACGTAAAGAGATGTCAAGATTTTTGTAACGGAAAGAGGTGTTGAGATTAATTATAAAGTGGAATATAGTAGCATATTGCAAGTCTGTGAACTATAGCGATAAAATAACGTTGTTGAATAGGCTTAAGCGTGACTGTTATGTCGAGATTAGTTATAAAGGGGAATATTACAGCGTATACAGATTTTGAACTATAACGATAAATTAGCGCTGTTAACCAAGCTTAAGTGGGATCTTGAGAAATATCTGGTAGGATATGGGAATGCGGATAATAAAACAAATGTTAAATAAAAGGTGCCCATGGTTGTGTGATGTTAGTTGAACATTTGATTGAATGTTTGTTTTTACTTCGATAGTTAAATAACTGACTATCGAAGTGTTTTGACCCTCATTGTCGATACGGAGAGACCAGTTGGATATATTATCCGAAAACCACTCCGTATAGGCATAAGCGTTGCGAATTTAATTATGCTGAAGAAAATTGAAGAAGGAGTGAAATGTAAGGGTCGTCCTGTTTCAGAATGTCGCTTTCTGTTTGTCCAGCCCCAGGACAACTTGTATGGAAGAATGTCTGACAGAGTATTCCTAACGGTCACATAAGACGATCTTTTCAAGGTATTATGTCTGGTGGCGGAGAAATTCGCTTCTCTTAGCTCTTTTATACCCGTAATATTTTGGGAAGATCAACTAGTGATTTGATGGGTTTGACGATGTGACATTCAAAGTGTATGGTGGCCAGATGTTCTAAAAGATAGACGTAGCCTCAAGCCTCACAATCGGGAAATGACAAAAATCGGGCAGGCAGCATGGCTATGTAGGTCGCTCCCATTAGGGTGTATAATCGCCTATCTAGAGAAATTCCTTTTACTTCTTTAATTTGTTTCGATGCTGTCCCTTTTCGGGAAACGGTGGTTTGAGCCCAACCGTTGGTGATATACATTCGATAAACTCAAGCGAAATGAGTGGTCGGTCATGTGTGGGCCGGGTTGCAAGACGTTCTTGTTGAACCCAGGTGTATTCGCCTCTAGAGATACACTATCGGCAGGTGGTCCCATACCTTGTCATAGTTGGAATCCAATCTCCAATAAGTGCCCGGCGGTTTTTGATTTTATACTATGTATGTAGAGCGTGAGATGCAAGCGTTCTGCTATTTGGTTATTTACTTGATTAGACATTATTATAATATCACAGGATTTTGATATCAAAATATTTTGGGTCATAGTAAGGTAAAAACCATCCATGTTTATGTGTGGGTTGGTCTTACTATTATCCTTTTGTTTCAAAAGGATTTTCAAAGTTAAACCATATGGTTGGAATTTACTCACACCAGTCCCATGCCTGACCCGGAGTTTATTTTATTTGTTTTCCCTAAACTCTTGGGTGCCCAAATTTGTACAGGCAGTCAAGTGTTTCAGGCTTTACAGATACACTTGGAGGAGCTTGAAGCAGGAGTCTTCACTGTTGGTTATTTAGAGTTATTTCCGCTGTATCAAATGTTATGTTATACTCTGATATGATATGGATATACAAAACAGATTTGTATTTCAAAGTTATGTTATATAATATATTTTATTCGTTCTGCTGTGAGATTCGTGTTTACTCTAATTATGTTCAGCTGTGATCTTCTTCTTCTTCTATTCTATTAGTTCTATCTTATCTTTCTCATCCTCTTATTTCTTTCTATTAATGATCTGAATTTTCGTGCACTTTGAGTTGAATGTGGAGGATATTTATCAGCTCAAATTGGTACGGATTTTCGGGTCGTTACAGTAAAACTCTATCCTCCGGCTTGCGTTGCATTGTGTGATGGGACATGACTCTTATAATAGCTTCATTTTTCCAAAAAGAATTACGCTGTTTGTTTTATGCACTGGTATTCTTGGGAGGAAACTCGTTCCGTGTTATAAGGCGTGGTCCCCTGATTTACCTTATCTTTAAAGTAATGTTTTAAATAACCGTTTCAGTTCTCACAGCAGTCACATGACTGACCTGGAGTTTATTGTTTTAACCTAAACTCTGGGTGCCCCTATTTCCACACGGGCAGCTAGTAGTTTTGGTTTTGCATATTTATATTCACAGGATCCTGGTTTACAGCTGGAATGATATTCGGAAAGCTCTGTATCCGCATATTTGTTTCAGTTGTGTTATGTATTATTTTTCCGCTGTATTGTAATTTAAATCTCTGATATTTCTCTGATGTATAATATTTTTTCATACTCTATATATTCTTGTACTTTGATGTAAATTGTTGTAATAAACAATGAAATGTTCTTCTGTCTATGTTCTGATTTGTCATGTTCTCAAAGCAATCCGTTCTTTCTCTTCTCTTCGGAGATCGGGGAAGTTCGGTTCGTTATATAATATTACGAGCTACCGTGATGTCACGAGCATATTATTATTTGAGGCAACATATTTGGACGCAGGGAAAAACAGGTTAGAGGGATCCAACTGGATTCCTCAAATTTATTGTTTATTTTCATATTACCATTATATGAACTGTATGACCAATCCGATTAGATGATTGATTTTTTTTATTGATTGTTGAATCATATTTCAACATTTGTTATGATATTAACCAATGGATAGTATTGGTTGGGTAATTGGCTTCACATAGCATATAAATCAATCGTTGTATAAATGCATTTACCATCAGGTAAATCGGTAGAAAAGAAGTTACAAAATTTATTTTTATAATTGAAGATAGAATTTGGAATATATCAATTTGGATAAAAGTTTATAAAAAGGAAATCTGTATTTCTATTTGTTATCTATGTTTATAAATAATTATATAAGGATTTTATAATGCAAATTTTTATGTAAATAAGGTTTATAAGTACATGAGCAGAAATTAACCAATGGTTAAGAGTTGGATTAATTATTCTAAGAAACAATTAAATGAAGTTATTTAAATTAATTATATTAATTAATCTAAAAGGAGGATTAATTGGAATTGATTAACGAGATAATCATGGGTTGAGTTGACTAATTCAACTATTTTAGTTGGAAATGGCTATTTGATTAATTTACTTTTAATTAATTAAATGGAATAATTTAACGAATAGTTGTTTTTATTTGTTTATTTAAATAAGAGTTTATGTGATAACCCGAAACCCCGTGTCATGGAATTAAGGATAATCATTTGGAATATAACACATTAATCAACATTAGCAGATTACAAATAATAGCATAAACATGAAATAATATAATTTACAACAATATGACAGCGGAATCGTAAAATGTAATAAACATCAGAGTAGCACAGTCACAGGATACAACGTAGTGCATAAAGGAAATAATCAGACTACATCAAGATCACCGGGACATATACATCAGATAATACATAATAAAGATAAATCAGTCTACATCTCGATCAGCGATACATATACATAAGATAATACTGGCGGAAATGTCAATAGCCAAAATACGGAGAAAGTCAGTCTTTGCCATCAGCCAAGAACACACTCCATGCTGTAGTGCTAAGCCAAAATACATCCTGCAACCTGTCATTGGGCTTCCCATGTGAAAATAAAGGCACCCAAGTTAGCAAGTGGAAACAAACTACGAGTCAGTCATGAGACTGGTACGAGAAATCTACTTAACTGATTAAACAATAATAATAAGGCGAATCATAGGACCACGCCACTAACGCGGAACGGGTTTCCTCCAGTGATTGCCAATGCATGAAATAAAGTAAATCTTTTGAACAACGCAATGCTTTTTATAAAAATGAAGCCATTATAAGACTCAGGTCCCATCACACAATGCAACACAAGCCGGAGGATAGAGTTTTTCCTTATAATGGCCAAAAGATGCTTGATACGTATATTATTACTAGTGCATATACGTTTCAAAAGAAATTTCAATCATAATGTACCAATCCTAGACGGCATGGGTACCATATATCATGTCGCCGTATATAGGTTTACAATCAAATCCGTAATTTCGTATTGAAAATTGGATTTTCGTCATGAGTCTAGGCAAGGAATGTACTCCTTTCCGCTTCGAGACACTCTAGCAAATGTCTCGGGACTGCACGCTCTGGGCAACCACTAGATCCTCCAAGGTCGGTCCTCCCTTACGTTTGAGGATTAATTATTCCTGAACACACATTTCCCGGTCCTATAGGACCTAACCATCGGCTCCGTAGTAACCGATATATCTGAGGCGCCTTGCATTCCAACATCCACATAGGTAAAATATAATAAATGTCTAGGCTCCATACCATGACACCACCCATAGCTAGAAAGAAACGTCATGTCCTCCTTGGGTCCGTTATCCCATTTTTAACTCATACCGAAGTGTGAGGCTCGCGAGTCAACACTTTACACAAAGCTATGCTATATTAAAGTCGTTCTTTGATCATCAACCCCAAGGCTTTGCTTTTTAACAAAAGCCTTGATCATTTGCATCTTTGTATGCTGCGCTGTCAATCCACACCATACCATTGATGTCTACCGATATATAACCTCTGAGCTCGTACGTGTTAGAGAAGGGCGTTAAGCAAGAGAATAAATTGTCCGCCGCCAAACAGATGTATATTTAGAAGAGATCAACAAATACAACACAGAATACACGTCAGACACACATCCATTTACAAGTCCGTTCTGGGTCTGAACGAAACCAGAGGCACCTTATTCCTCGTTCCATATGTCCAATATGGAAGAGAGGCCCTCGCACATCCGGACGATCAACAAGTATATCCATACCACTACCACTGTAACCTCGTCAAGGGAGCTACCCATATCTAAGGCATCAGTAGCAATCCATACGATGTGAAGATAGCCGGTCTTGCACCGTCTTCATATCTTCGACTTTTTATCGTCAATCAATTATTTAAAATGAGAATTAACTTGGCCTTTTCAAATAATTCACGTATATATAGAATTCAAATCAATTCTTTCTAAGGTTAAATTATTTGACATCCACATTTCAGTTCATTAATATAATTTTCATGTCAAACACATCCAACCATCAAAATATCTGATAAACCGAGAAAAATTGGTTTGTTTCCATTTCATATCGCTATATATATTTTATAATGATTTATCGCTATTTTTATTTGTTTAAAAATAGCTCGTTTTAATTAAATGATGCTTCGTGTCATAGCACGGCCCTGGCGTTGTTTTTCTCCAAATTTGATTTACACATTTCTCAAAATCTAACTGTTGGATCTTAACGAAGTTAATACCGTTGGAAAGATCTCTCCAACACGGACTCAACAGTTCCGGTTTTAGGAAAATCCGATGGTCGGATCTCTCGATATAATAGTTTAAAGTTACGATTTCAAAACACGAACTACAGCGGTGCGATTCGTTTTAATTTAATTTATATATATATATATATATATATATATATATATATATAATTCATTCTGGCGTTGTTTTCCCTCTGATTTGTTTTAAACATTTCACACAATCTAACTGTTGGATCTCAACAAATTTTATATCATTCGAAACATATTTTCAAAGCGAACCCGACGGTTTCAATTTCGGGGAAATCCGATGGTTGGATTTCATGGTATAATCATTTAAAATCACGATACCAAAACACGAACTCCAGCTGCGCGATTCATTTTATTTTAATATATATATATATAAAAATATAATTCATTCGACGATTATCAAACCGTTTTCACTTCAATAATTTGGCTAATGCCTTTAAATTTCGCCATAACCTCCTTTGTACGGAGAGGGGTTTGGAAATTATTAGGCCATATTAGGTACCCAATAAATCCAGTATAAGCATACACAATTTTTAGTATCCTATTCTATGCCCGAGGGAGTGTGTAAAATTACTCTAGAGATAAATCTCGTCACCTCGTCCAGTGTTGGAAAATAAATAATCCATGTGTCGTATCTAATAACTAGAGAGACGTGATTATTGTCAACTCTACACCCATGTGGGGTTTTTAATTTAATCTGACAATTTACCATTATATTTATTTTGTCCATATCAGTCCTCAGTTCAACCTGTAATTCAATCATCACCATACGAACATCTCGCTCATATGGTAATCTTAACCTCGTCATACAAGCTCTAAATGCTTATATGGAATATGTGTAAGCTCCAAATGCTTGTATGGAATATGATAGAGTATGCTATCTTCACGAAGTATGCCATGTAGTGTAGTTCAAAATTAATTGTTACTATCCTATGACGACATTTATAATCTCACAGAGAACAACCAGCACACCGCATCTAATGGCATTCACATGGGTTGATATATAAATAAAATTGCGCAGCCAACTCATTAAGATTTACCTATTTGTTGGGCATGCAAATAAATTCTTTACTCAACAGCCAATCCATATACCTGTTTAGCATGTGTGTATATATGCATATATACGCTAAAAATAATATTTTTAGCAAACACAATATTTATTTCCATACATGACTATTTTTAACACTTAGTATACATGTTAAAAATATTATTTTCTGCTAACAAATATTTATTTCAACCCATGGTTTTTTTAACACTTCCTATACATGTTAAAAATACTATTTTCAATCAACAAATATTTATTTCAACCTATGATTATTTTTAACACTTCATATGCATTTTAAAAATATTATTTTCAATCAATAAATATTTATTTCAACCTTTCGTTATTTTTAACACTTCATATACATGTTAAAAATATTATTTTCAATCCATAAATATTTATTTCAACCTTTGAATATTTTTAAAGGTTCATACATACACTAAAAATGTGATTTTTATTGTTAAAACATTTTATTTCAAACATGAATATTTTTAGCGATTCATATATACAATAAAAATGTGATTTTTATTGTTCAAAAAATTTAGTTCAAACTTGAGTTTTTTTAGCGATTCAATATACAATAAAAAAATGTGATTTTTATTGTTCAAACAATTTATTTCAAACATGAATATTTTTAACGATTCAAATATACAATAAAAAATGAGGTTTTTATTGTTCAAACAATTTATTTCAAACATGAATATTTTTAGCGGTTCATATATACAATAAAAAATGTGATTTTTATTGTTCAAATAATTTATTTCAAACATGAATATTTTTCTAACACATGAATATTTCAGGAAATTTTGGCATTATAACGGCAGGGTATTTAGCACCGGCACCGTATCCAGCTTGGCTCCTCTGCTATCCTAGGCCTGGCAGCATTACAATACTTTCATTTCAATGATTTCCACAATATCATTCATTTTCTCAACACAATAAATAAACCACAAACACAACCAATTTTATTGCTACCACAATCGATTATTTTCCAATCACAACCCAAACAATTTCACAACACAATCAATATATATCGTCCATGGTCTGTGGACGAGGGAAGTATATATATATGTATATAAATATATTTATTTCCATTTCAATTTCATTTCAATTCTATTCAATGCACATATGATTATTACAACGTATATATAACTTATACATCGCATATATAATTTAATGCTTGTATGTGAGATATACAACGCTTATATAATTTATACATTGATTAAATAATTTATACATCACTATTCCATTCAAATTTGAATTTAGAAATCTCACATTGGGTTCACTCCTTCGTAATTCGTAGAGAGCTCCAAATGTGTTCTAGTCTCTTCTAGAACTTAGTGTATGATGTCACGGTACTGGTGTCTCTTGTTTCACTAGATTTCGACAACATACGAAAAAAAAATGATTTTTATTAGTAAACCACACTTCGCAATGCTTTAAAGCGTTATAAACAGTTTAAATATTCACTGCTGTATACCTCAGAAATACGTTCCAAACTAGGTTTAGATATTTTGTCCAAATCGTTGCTCGAGGTGATGATCGGGTTGCACCACCTAGAAGAACTCCGAGAGGCATTCAGATCGATGGTAACCGTGGCTAACTCAGTGGAGGATCATAGGAGTAGTGGCGGTTCGACATCGGCGGTTTTGGAGGCTCCGATCTCGACGATGACGCAACGATACTGGGTGTGGTGGGTATGGATTTGAAGAGGAGGAGGAGCACTTCAAAAACCTCAACTGGAGCACTCGAATTTATTGAGTGGATTCGCCGGAATTTAGGAGAGAAGGTGGGAAAAGTAGCCGTCACCGGTGGAGAGAGGGTTACGGGTTTTTTTATAAATTTTCTGGAAAATTTAATTATGAAAGGAATTTTATAATTGGTCCATTTATATTATTTCCAAAAATAGCGTTTTCTAATCCGAACTCCAAATCAAACCCAATGACTGATAATCCTAGATAAATACGCCCATTTCAGACACAATGGAATATGTTTCGTAAGCCCATTCGACTGTTACAGTTAGTTTTTCTTCAAATTAAAATATAAAACATTCAAATTTGGATTTGAACGTACATTTTAATTTGTTGGGGCCACATACTGATTCTACAATTTCCCGAAAAATAAATCTAGCTATGTTGGGACAATACGGTCTAAACAAAATTAATTTCGCCAAATTTGGAGACTGTTTGAAAAATGGACTTTTTCTGGTCGATCCAATTCAAACTGAAATTACCAAATGTGTTTTCCTTTGCCACGCTGACATATTAATTCCAAAAATTATGGAATTTGAAACCTAGAAATAATTTGACATTCCGGATCCAACCAAAGTGGTTTTGTCGAAAACAGAGGTTGTTTGCAAAATGTCTATTTTCAAGGGCTATATTTATATTAAATTTCATAGCAACTATTTTGAATATTCAAATGGCCATAACTTTTTATTCCCTCTATGAAATTTCAATTTTTAAGATTCGTTAGAAAGATATTAATAAACAGGCTTAAATACTTTTGGTTTTACCAAAATCCGGTTTATTTTGAATCCTGTACATTCAGTCAAAGTTCAAAGTCAATTTTCAAACTACTGCGCCATTTCAGGCTTGTTATATAATTAAAATAAATTTATTCATTCTGACTTTGATTTAAATAAATTTTTAGTCATTATTATTTAAAATAAATCATCTTAAATATTCCAAATTCATTAAAATAGCCAAATTAAAAAATTTAAATTGGTTCTGATTTTCCGAGTTGTTACAGTTTAATATGAAATTTATTGTTTATTTTTGTTAATAATGTAGTTAACTACTTTTACGGTAGTTAATGATTAATCAAATTATTATTTGAATTAATGATAATTTAACATATTACTCCTTAAATTAATTTCATTTAAGTAAGTATTTGAGTTGAAATGAATCCAGTTGAATTTGAGTAGAGTTGATGATAAGATATTATGGTAAGGCCCGAATTTTTATAACAATGTTATAAACCAGATATTGAATTGATGTGATAGCTTAAATAGATGTTTTATTTAACATTTTAATTACGTAAAAGAAATGGTGATAAGAAGGGGTTTATATTAAAAACTAAGATTTTATGAACAAGGTTTATAAAAAGGGACGTGAAGTTAAAACGTCAATTTTGAATTGGCGATACATAATAATGGAATTAAGTTTAACAAATGGAAATGAAATAAGTTTTTCAGAGAGGAAAATGGATTGGTAAAAGGGAATAGTAATTGGGTTTGGTAAAAGGAGTTGGTAATAAGATTTGTAATAAAAATCCAGTTTAGGAAAAATTATTTAAATAAGTTGAGAGTTAAAAAGGTGATGTTTAGTAAGCAATTATTTAATCGACGAATTAAGTAATATTAATTAAAATTATAAAAAAGAGACTTCAAAAAAGATAAGAATGATTATAAAACTATATTTTTATAAAATAGATAAATGGGATGTGTTTGGATATCATAATGAATATCGGTTTTTGAATTACAGCTCATATTTATCTTAAGATAAGTACGTTGTTGATCAAGGTCTGAGAGGTAATTAAAATACCCCAACTTGAACAACTTCAGGATTATCCAAGGATGCTATTAGTTGGTAATGATAAGAATGTTAGAACTAATTTATTATTTCCATAAGAGAAATAATATTGCAACGTTAAGTTTAAAGAGTGGAGAATGTATCATAAAATTTCCAAACAAGGAAACAAAAAGACTCGAGAATATATATGTATGATGAGATTTCCAAAATAAAAAAAATAAAAGGGGATTGGTGAAAATATAATGATATTTTCGAAGTAAGGAGATAAGTTTTAGAATGGGTTTATTTTAAATAAATAAGTGACAATTATTGTTTTTCAAGCAAGGGAATAAAAGAGATTTTGTAATGTTTTTACGAGTGATAAGTTGAGGTGATTTTCTGAGTATAGATAACGAGTAATAATGTGGCAAATGTTTTGAAAAGGATAATGGAATAGGAAATTTGATATGAGAATTATATATTTTTCAATTGTTAAAACTAAATAGTTTTGAGGATAACCTGATGTTAAATAAGAAGTGAAATGCTACGCTGAAATATCAAAAGATTTTTAAGTTTTAAATTAACTATTTTTTAATTAGTTTAATTAAAGAAGCCAAGTGATGCTGAATACTGGACGAGTAAATCTATTTTTATTTTTATGATTAAATGATTATTTATTTGATATTTAAATAACCGACTATCAAATCAATCCTATACGATTATTGGTACAGAAAGACCGAGATCGAATTATATTTGAAAACCATTCCGACCAACGAATACAAAATTTTAAAGATATCATAGACTGATTGAGATGGAGCAATTGAAGACCGTGGATATTCATAAAACGGTAGAATTACTTAAAATCTCTCGTTTAACGGCCGAAGATATGTTGTAATCCGGTTGAGGTTGAAATCTACAGGTTTGCAAGGACTACACACTACTGATATATAGGGTGATTCCTAGGATGTGGTAGGAGGGTACCTTCGGTTCATCTTGTTCCTGGATGACTTGTATAGACGAATGCCTGATAGAGTATTTCTTAAGAGTCACGTACATCGATTTTTGCAAACGTATTTCTGTTGGTGCTAGCTAACACCCAGGGTATTTTTGTGGATGTCAATTAGTGATTTGATGGATCGACAATGTTGCATTCAAAGTGTTGGTGATGTTCTAAGGTAATGTTAACCTCAAGCCCCAACAACAGGGAAATGGTATAAAATCGGGTAGGTCGAATGGCTATGTGGGTCGCTCCCAAGTAGGGTGTATTGTCACCCGATCTAGAGTTTCATTTCCTTCTTTAATCTATTCGATGTCATCCCTTTCGGGAAACAGTGGTTTGAGCCTAACCGTTGGTGGTAATAGATTCGGTACTCTAAAGCGAAATAAGGGGAAGGTCATGTTTAGCCTGGGTTGCAAGATGTTCTTGTTGAATCCTGGTGTATTCCTCTCTAGAGATACACTATCGGAAGGTGGTCTCATGCCTTGCCAGTTGGAATCCATTCCCCAATAAGTTCTCGTCGTTTTGATTGTATACTATACATGTGGAGCGTGAGATGTCAGTGTTCCGCTAGATTGCTATTTATTTGTGTTTAGACATTATTATAATATCAAACTAATATATATTCCAAAATGTTTGGGTTATCATAAGGTAAAAATCGTCCATGTTTATGTATGGATTGGTCTTATGATTATCTTTTCAATACTTTGACTTTAAAATTAAGTCGGATGACGTCTATAAACTCAGCGAGTTTTCTCACTCTGGTTCACCAGACTGATTCGGCATTTGTAATGCTCAGGTTAGACCGGGTTTTTAAGGTTCAGGTTTTGGACGCTACAGATTTCAGAAGACGCGTTGGAGGAGTTCAGGCATATGATATCTAGTATTTATTCCGCTATGAGTTGTATATGAGAACAGATTATTATAGCTGTCCACATGTGTTGATGTACTCTGATGATTGTAAGTTTTATTTCAAAGCTCTCAATAAAGTTTTATTTCAATATTATATTTTGTTCTGCTGCGTTGTGAGACTCTGATGTTGTTATGTTCTTCTTCTTTTTCTTCTATTATAATATTTCTTTCTTTCTTATCTCCCCCCTCTATCTTCTTTCATTAACTATCTGGTGTTTTCGATACTTGAGTTCTTGCAAGTAATACAGGTTTATGTATTATTGTTGGCATTCGGGCGTCGAATTCCTATCGGGTTGTTACAAACTTCCATTGTATTCCAATATCATATATAACTATTCAGAAACCATTTTTATTAAATTTCAAGTCAAAACGATATTCACTTCATTAAATTTATTTATTTATTTAATAAATTGTTATATTTTATAAACGATTCCATAGCGACTATTTGGAAATTTGATTTGGACATAACTTAAAATTCATAATATCGAAATCTTGATTTTTTCTCTTTCATTAGAAAATTATAATCAAATAGATTCGGAAGATTCTTGTTTCAAAGAATTCTGACTTAAAATAGATTATGTATACTCAATTAAATTTTAAACTTTAATATGTAACAACCCGGAAAATCAAAACCAATTTAAATTTTTTATTTTGGCAGTTTTAATGAATTTTGAATATTTAAAAAGATTTATTTTAAATAATAGCAACTAGAAATTTATTTTGAATAGAATTAGAATGTATATATTTATATCAATCGAAATTTGAATATAAATATTTACTTTAAATATGAAAGGAATTGGAAATGGCACGGTAGTTTGAAAATTCAATTTCAAATGAATGTACAGGATTCAAACTAAACCGGATTTTAGCGAAACAAAAAATATTAGAATCTATTTAAAAATATCTTTCCAACGAATCCGAAAAATTGAAATTTCATAGCGGGAATAAAAAAGTTATGCCAGTTGAAAACTTAGAATAGTCGCTATGGAAATATAGCCCTTAAAAATAGCAATTTTTCAAATGACCTCCTTTTTCGATGAAACCACTTTTGTTGGATCCGGAATGTCAAATTATTGCTAGATTCCAATTTTCAGAATTTTTGGAATTAATATGTGAGCGTGGCGGATTTAAACGTGTTTGGTACCTTTAGTTTGAATTTAATCGACTGGAAAATGACCATTTTTCAAATGGTCTCCAAATTCGATGAAATTAGTTTGGTTAGGATCATATCATCAAAACATAGCCAGATTTATTTTTCTGGAATTTTTAGAGTCAGTATGTGGCCCCAGTAAATTAAAATGTACGTTAAAATCAATATTGACCGTTCTATTGATTTATATTTTAATTTAAATGAAAACTGAACGTAACAACCGAATTGGCTTATGAAACATATTCCATTGTGTTTGGAATGGGGGTAATTAGCTATGGGCGATAGTCGTTGGGTTCGATTCGGGGTTCAAATAAAAAAACTGACTTTTTGGATAATAAAATAATATATATATATATATATATATTCAAATCCCCCTTTCCTCTCTCATTTGGTCAACGCGCTGAAGAGAAAATAAAAAATAAAAAACCCGCTTACCTCCAAAACGCCTCTCCCCGTTCGTCGATCGCCACCTCTGTTCATTTCCCGTCCCCTCCCCCCTGCGGCCAGCCGCCCCTCAGCCAAGATCATCAGACCCTCCCCATCGCGCCACGTCCACCTACTTCTCCCCCTTCTTCTCTAATCCACCCCTCCCAAACCCGACAAGCCCTAGACCCCCTCTAATCGAACCGCCAACACCTCCAAAAGGCCATCGCCAGTGTCCGCTCCACCTTGCAGGAGCACCGCCGCCAATTGCTGCAGCCTTCCCCCACCTCGATGGCGAACCTCAAGCCTCGAGACACCCGTTCCTTCGCTATTTCCTTCACTTTACAATGCAAAGTGAGTTCTTTTGTCTACATTCTTTTTATATGCTAGTAATTGAATAAAAATTAGGTCTTCATTTAAATAAATTCTTTGTAAAGATTCAATTTTTAATCAGGTAAAAGCTTTGAATTTTATTATTACGAAGGTATGATTTTTACTTAGGTAAAGATTATATTTTTAATAGAGAAAAGTTTTTATGTTTATAAAGAGAAAGTTTTGATTTTTATAAAAAGAAAAGAATTGATTTTTATTTAAAGGAAGACTAGATTTTTAAAATATAAAAATACGATCTTTATTATGAAGTTAGCAATATAAAAATACAATCTTTATTATGAAGTTAGCTATATAAAAATACGATTTTTACATATAGAGATTTGAAATAAAAATATTATTTTTATTTACATGAAGCGGCGAGAAAAATATGGTTTTTAATAATATAAAGATTCGATGTTTATATATGTTGTAGCGAAATGATTTGATTTTTAGTTATATAAAAATTCAATTTTTAGCGCTACAAAAATTTGATTTTTATAAATATAGCGAAGTGATAAAAATGTGATTTTTATCCATGTAGCGGTGAAATAAAAATGTGATTTTTATTTATGAATAGCGTGGAATGATGGAGTTGGAATGTAGGGTAAATCCAAACCATCATCCAATATAGAACCGACGGAGTGGAAACCCAAGTTGAGAACTCCTCACTATAATTTTCTTTATACAATTATTTATTTTATAACTGCATATATGAACTATTCCCCGTCGTCCACCGACCATGGACGACTTGTTTGTTTAGTTGTGTGGTTGATTGGATTATTTGTTTGAATTTGGTTGTTTAGGTGAAATGAATTTATTAGAATTGATATGAATATGGCGCAAGCCAATATCAGGAGAGGGTAATGCTAGACATTACCCGATTTCAATATCACGCCGTTATAATGCCGAAATTTTCTGAAATAAAATGTGTTAGTTAAAAATAACATTTTTATTGAATTTATGTATTGTTAAAAATAGCAAAGTGTTGAAAAATATATTTTAACATTAAAAATATAATTTTTAACGTATAAATGAACGGCATGAAATTTTCTTGAAAAGAATTGAATATTCATTTATAAATCGGACGATTTGTTTATGTACACACATTTATCTGACATTGATTGGGATGATAAAATTTTACACATCGCCCAACTGCATAAATAAAATCTGTGTTTGATTGATTGAAACCACACATGGGTATTGGGATGATATTTGACATACACTAATCCCAATTGCTTAGTAGTATGTCGATCGATTGGTTGATAGACTGTTGTAAGCTTTAATTATTCATTTTAATGCTTATGCAGTTGTGTAGTGCACTTTGTATGATGGTTGATTGTGTATCGTTATTATTGTATACATGTATTGTATGACATCCATATAATCATAATTATATGGTGATTAACTATATCTGATTCCAGTTCAGAAAGAATGAATACTTTAAAATAACGATTATTTTAAAATAACGAATATTTAAAAAATAATGTTCAATAAAAGATCAAAATCTGATTTTGTTGTCCGATTTGGGATGGGCACGAATATATTTAAATATATAAAACCGTGTTGATTAGATTAACACCATTTTGATGTGAACGATATTTATATCGATTTTATTCATTTTTATAATGAATATCGAAAAGGAAATGATTTCAAAATCTAATGTTTTGAAAATATTATCATTTATATATTAATGATATGGAATATTCAATTTTGATTTGAAATTGAATATGAAGTTGAAATCGTTTTGAAAACGAATTTAAAACGATTTATAAAATACGTTTTAAATGGAAATCGATGAAATATAATATATATATATATATATATATATATATATATATATATATATATATATATATATAATGGCCTGAATAGAACGCGCCGCGCCGCGGCAATTTGCGAATTTCGACCATTGACTTCGAACGGACATTATGGGAGATCCGACCGTCGGATTCTCCTAAAACTGGAACCGTTGGGTTCGTATCAAAAAGAGCTTTCCAATGAATACAAGGGATTTAAAATCTAATGGTTAGATTTGGAGATATGTCCAAATCAATTTTAGAAAAGGTCGCTATGGATGCAGTTCGGTGGCCGTTATTGGAAACCGATTGTATGGGCCTTGATAAAATTATTAAAAATATCTATAATTTGTGTAAAATCATAATAAACGATTTGGAAAGAATTAGAGTGAAAAATTCTATATTTGAAAAGATAAAACTATATTTTTATCGAAATGAACTAGTTATGAACTAGGATTATAATCCAATAATTTTAAATAAATAAATTGGATTTGAAATGGTTTTAAAAATAACCAGAATTTCCAATATATGAATTGGAAGGGATTTGAATCAAAATTATCTTCGGAATATTTCGATATTGGATTCCGTGATTATATGGACATTGTGGAGGAATTTGGAAGATATATATATCGTTATTCCCAATTCGATATTTGTTGGTTTCATAATTTGATATTGAATATAAGCCGATATATTTTCTATTCAGAGCCTTGTATTTAATATCAAATTGGTTTTTGGGTTTATCATGAATGGTGTTTTTAAATAACACTTGTTCTTTAACCCGATTAACAATGGAATGAGATTTTGGGTTTGTCGTGAATGGTATCTTTAGTAATACTGTTCTTAAACCCAATGAAGTTAAGAAAATTTGAAACTAACGGGAGATTAGCTAAGTTGAATGGTTTCCTGGGTATTGATCTTATGTTGGTTTCAGCCTTCGGGATTTATACTTAGGGAATTGTTTTCTTACTAATTTACGGTTAGATACTGATGGAATGTGATTTGGATTTATCGTGAACTGTGTTTTAAATGACATTGGTTCTTTAACCCAGTTAAGGAATTATTTTCCTAGAAGTTGAATAATCATTAATATTGATTTTTGGGAAGATTAAAACTAAGTGGAGTTTTAATGTTTTTTAATTGGATTGAAATAGGAATTAATAATTTAAATTATCAAATTTGGAAAATGATCGAGAATGGAGTATCACCAGTTTTGCTCCTAGCGATAGTTAAATCTTTAATTGGATTTGAATGTGAAATTGTAATTAAATTTACCGATAATGTTGTGGTGTTAGTTATGGAGTAATACCAGTTTTGCTCCATGGGATGGATAGGTTGGGATTGGGAAATTAAATAAATGAGTACTTCGGTAAGATGCGTTAATCCCGACTAGTTTGGAAAACCTTAATATGGTTTGAATGATATCCAAAGGAAGATTAAAGAATAAATTTAAAGAATTTATCTTTGATAAAATTAATGGGAACAAATCCCTAAGGATGTGAATATTTAAATAAAATAATATTCAGAATTGGAATGAGGCGTATGTTGTGTTTTATAACACTTGTTTATTAGATACGCGAGTTATTCGGAAAGGCCGGGTTTATACCCATTCTGAATAACTGATTCGACGATAAGTCGATGATGAAGGTGGTGGTTGAAGACCGGAGGTCTTCACATCGTTTGGATGATTACTGATGTCTTGATTGGGTTGTACACCCAAGACGAGGTAATTAGTGGTTATCGTCCAGACGTACTTGGATATCGACAGATATGCAAGGGCCTCCCTCCTGTATTGGACATATGGGATGAGGAATAAGGTGCCTCCGGTTTCGTTCAGACCCGGGACGAACTAGTGAATGGATGTGTGTCTAACATTGGATTTTATTCTGTGTTGATTGATTTCTGTTAAATATATATCTGTTTGGCAGCGGACACTTTATTCTCTTGCTTAACGCCCTTCTCTGAGACGTACGAGCTCAGAGGTAATATATCGATAGATATCAGTCGTATGGCATGGATTGCCTTTATGGCATGCTGAGTTGCATGGATCAAGGCTTCTGTTGAAAAGCAGAGTCTTGTGGTTAATGATCAAAGCACAGATTTAATATAGCGTCGCTTTGTGTATAGCGTTAATTCGCGAGCCTCACACCTCGATGTGAGTTAAAAAAGGGATAAGGGACCCAAGAAGGACATGACATTTCTTTCTAGCTGTGGGTGGTGTCAGCGTTTTGCTAGCCCTGACATTGTTGTTAGTTTACCTATGTGGTTGTTGGATTGCGAGGCGCCTCGGATATATCGGCTACTGCGGGAGCCGATGGATATAGGTCCTATAGGACCGGAAAACATGTGTTCAAGAATACTAATCCACTAACGTAAGTGTGGACCAGCCTTGGAGGATCCAAGGGTCTTCTTCGGGAGATCCTGAGGAATTTGCTAAAGTGTGTCGAAGCCGGCAAGGAGTACATCCCTGGCCTCGACTCATGATGAAAATCCAATTTTCAATACATGACATTTCGGTTTTATTTGTAGAGCCTAGTATGGCGACTTAGTGGGATGGGGCACTATGCCGTGTATGATTGATACATTTTTATTTGAAGTTGTTTTCATAAACTTTACACTATAATAGTATCAAAATGATTTGTTTTAAACGTACCAAACATGTTTGGCTATTATAAGGTTAAACTCTATCCTCCGGCTTGCGTTGCATTGTGTGATGGGACCTGAGTCTTATAATAGCTTCATTTTTCCAAAAAGCATTGCGCTGTTTGGTTTATGCACTAGTATTCTTGGGAGGAGATATGTTCCGTGTTATACGGCGTGGTCCCCTGATTTACATTATCTTTAAAGTAAAGTTTTAAATAACTGCTTTAGTTCTCACACCAGCCACATGACTGACCTGGAGTTTATTGTTTTAACCTAAACTCTGGGTGCCCCTATTTCCACATGGGCAGCTAGTAGTTTTGGTTTTGAAGATTTATATTCACAGGGTCCTGGTTGCCAGTTGGAATGATATTTGGAAAGCTCTGTATCCGCATATTTGTTTCAGCTGTGTTATGTATTAATTTTCCGCTGCATTGTAATTTAAATCTCTGATATTTCTCTGATGTATAATATTTGTTCATACTCTGTATATTCTTGCACTTCGATGTAAATTATTGTAATAAACAATGAAATGTTCTTCTGTCTATGTTCTGATTTGTCGTGTTCTCAAAGAAATCCGTTCTTTCTCTTCTCTTTGGAGACCGGGGAAGTTCGGGTCGTTATATTTGGTATCAGAGCTTTGGTTTACAGAGCTCGAGAATAAGACATATTAGAACCAAACGAAAGAATTCATCAGAGATTGGATTAGTAATATCTAATAAGAATGAATCGTTAGAGATGGTATCAGTAGTATCCTAGAGCGAGTGTGAAGAGTGTTATTTTAAAATAAAAATGAAAACAAATTTTTGTTTTGAAAATTTAAATCGTATTATACGTATTTGAATATTTATTTTAAATTGATTTGGACAATCGAGTATATAAAGATTTTGCATATATGCCTTGCAAACGTGTATTCGAAGTTTTAATATACTAGATAGATATAGAATCACACTCTAGCCGCCCGGGGATAATTCTGGTGATGAAGCTTCATCATCAGTGTTTATGTTCGAGCGTCGAAAGTGGGATATCTATATATTTCCAATTTACCGGTGTGAGAACCAAAACTAGATAAGGCTTATTTTTGTGATTTGGCATCAAAAATAAGATTTTGAATATTTATATCAAAGTTATATGATTGAAAATTAATCAAATAATTGATTGCTGGTTGTGTTGTATGATTATTGGTTTGATTAATTATAATTTTGAACCATTAAGCCAAATTTTATCAAATATTGAGCTGGATTGAAATTTTGTTAGAGTTTCCTATATACGCATGCATATACATTGAGCAGGTAAATGGATTTGCTGTTGAGTAAAGAATTTAATTGCGTGGCTGACAAATAGGTAAGCCTTAATGAGTTGGCTGCGCAATTTTATTATTATATAAACTCCTGTGAATGCCATTGAATGCAGAGTGCTGGTTGTTCTGTGTGAGATTATAAACATCGCCATAGGATAGTAACAATTAATTTTGAACTACACTACATGGCATACTGCATGAAGATAGCATACTCTATCATATACCACATAAGCCCTTGGAGCTTGTGTGATGAGGTTGAAGATTTACCATACAAGCGAGAGGCTTGTATGGCGATGACTATATTTCAGGTTGAGCCGAAGACTTATATGGACTATATAAAATGTAACGGTAAATTGCCAGATTAATAAAAAAATCCATACAAGTCTGGAGTTGACAACAATCACGTCTCTCTAGCCATTAAGGCACAAATACTATTTATTGGGTGCCGAGAATTTATTCTCTGGAGTTATGATCGAAACACACTCCCCTGTGGACACTGGAATATATCACTATAAATATGTGTATGCTTTTTAGGATTTATTGGGTGCCTAATATGGCCCAATAAATTTCCAAACCCCTCCCCGTACAAAGGAGGTTATGGCGAATTTTTTCAAAAATTTAGGGTGTTATCCAAATTTTTGAGAAATTTGAAAATTCTTTGAAACTGAAAAGTTGAAGAATGAAAGCCAAACTGAAAGTTGAGTTGGTTGGTTAAACAACTTTCAGCTTCATTCCTTTTCGAGGACGAAAATATTTTAAGTGGGGGAGATTGTAACAACCTGGAAAATCAGAACCAATTTAAAATTTTTATTTTGGCAGTTTTAATGAATTTTTAATATTTAAAAAGATTTATTTTAAATAATAGCGACTAGAAATTTATTTTGAATAGAATTAGAACGTATATATTTATATCAATCGGAATTTGAATATAAATATTTATTTTAATTATAAAAGGAATTGGAAATGGCGCGGTAGTTCGAAAATTCGATTTCAAATTTCAAATGAATGTACAAGATTCAAAATAAACCGGATTTTAGCGAAACCAAAAATATTAGAATCTAATTGAAAATCTTTCCAATGAATCCGAAAAATTGAAATTTCATAGTGGGAATAAAATAGGTATACCCAGTTGAAAATTCAGAATAGTCGCTACGGAAATATAGCCCTTAAAAATAGCAATTTTGCAAAGGACCTCCGTTTTCGACGAAATCACTTTTGTTGGATCCGGAATGTCAAATTATTGCTAGATTCCAATTTTCAGAATTTTTGGAATTAATATGTAAGCGTGGCAGATTTAAACGTGTTTGGTAATTTCAATTTGAATTTAATCGACTGGAAAATGACCATTTTTCAAACGGTCTCCAAATTCTACGAAATTAGTTTTGTTAGGACCGTATCATCAAAACATAGCTAGATTTATTTTTCTGGAATTTTTAAAGTCAGTATGTGGCCCCGGTAAATTAAAATGTACGTTAAAATCAATATTGACCGTTCTATTGATTTATATTTTGATTTAAATGAAAACTAATCGTAACAGCCGAACTGGCTTATGAAACATATTCCATTGTGTTTGGAATGGAGGTAATTAGCTATAGGCGATAGTCGTTGGGTTCGATTCAGGGTTCAAATAAAAAACTGACTTTTTGGATTATAAAATACTAAAATAATAATATATATATATATTCAAATACCCCTTTTCCTCTCCCATTTGGTCAACGCGCTGAAAAAATAAATAAAAATAAAATAAAAAAACCCACTTACCTCAAAAACGCCTCTCCCCGTTCGTCGATCTCCACCTCCATTCATTCACCCCCCAGGCCCGCCGCCCCTCAGCCAAGATCATCAGACCCTCCCCCTCGCACCACGTCCACCACCTTCTCCCCCTTCTTTTCAAATCTGCCACCCCCCCAAACTCGACAAGCCCTAGACCCCCTCTAATTGAACTGCCAATACCTCCAGAAGGCCGCCGCCAGTGTCCACTCCACCTCGCAGTAGCACCACCGTCGATTGCTGCAGCCTTCCCCTCCCCCCCTTCGATGGCGAACTTCAAGCCTCGAGACACCCGTTCCTTCGCTGTTTCCTTCGCTTTACAATGCAAAGTGAATTCTTTTGTCTACATTCTTTTTATATGCAAGTAATTTAATAAAAATTAGGTCTTCATTTAAATAAGTTCTTTGTAAAGATTCAATTTTTAATCAGGTTAAAGCTTTGAATTTTATTATTATGAAGGTATGATTTTTTACTTAGGTAAAGATTATATTTTTATAAGGTAAAGATTATATTTTTAATAGAGAAAATTTTATATTTTTATAAAGAGAAAGGTTTGATTTTTATAAAAAGAAAAGAATTGATTTTTATTTAAAGAAAGACTAATTTTTTAAAATATAAAAATACGATCTTTATTATGAAGTTAGCAATATAAAAATACGATCTTTATTATGAAGTTAGCAATATAAAAATACGATTTTTATGTAGATATTCGAAATAAAAATATGATTTTTATTTACTTGAAGTTATGAGAAAAATATGATTTTTCATAATATAAAGACTTGATGTTTATATTTGTTATAGCGAAAAGATTTGATTTTTAGTTATATAAAAATTCGATTTTTAGCGCTATAAAAATTTGATTTTTATAAATATAGAAAAGTGATAAAAATGTGATTTTTATCCATGTAACAGTGAAATAAAAATGTGATTTTTATTTATTTACAGCGTGGAAAGATGGAGTTGGAATGTCGGGTAAATCCAAACCATCGTGCAATATAGAACTGACGGAGTCGAAACCCAAGGTGAGAACTCCTCACTATAATTTTCTTTATATAGTTATTTATTTTATAACTGCATATATGAACTGTTCCCCGTCGTCCACGGACCATGGATGACTTGTTTGTTTGGTTGTGTGGTTGATTGGATTATTTGTTTGAATCTGGTTGTTTGGGTGAAATGAATTGATTAGAATTGATATGAATATGGCGCGAGCCAATAACAGGAGAGGGGTAATGCTAGACATTGCCCGATTTCAATATCGCGCCGTTATAATGCCGAAATTTTCTGAAATAAAACGTGTTAGTTAAAAATAACATTTTTATTGAATTTATGAACTGTTAAAAATAGCAAAGTGTTGAAATAAATATTTTAACGTTAAAAATATAATTTTTAACGTATAAATGAATGGCATGAAATTCTCTTGAAAAGAATTGAATATTCATTTACAAATCGGAAGATTTGTTTATGTACACACATTTATCTGACATTGATTGGGACGATAAAATTTTACACACCGCCCAACTACACAAATAAAATCTGTGTTTGATTGATTGAAACCCCACACGGGTATTGGGATGATATTTGACATACACTAATCCCAATTGCTTATTAGTATGTCGATCGATTGGTTGACAGACTGTTGTAAGCGTTAATTATTTATTTTAATGCTTATGCAGTTGTGTAGGGCACTTTGGATGATGGTTGATTATGTATCATTATTATTTTATACATGTATTGTATGAAATCCATATAATCAACATTATATGGTGATTGATGTGTCTGATTCCAGTTCAGAAAGAATGAATATTTTAAAATAATGATTATTTAAAAATAACGAATATTTAAAAAATAATATTCAGTAAAAGATCAAAATCTGATTTTGATGTCCGATTTGGGATGGACATGAATATATTTAAATATATAAAACTGTGTTGATTAGATTAACGTCATTTTGATGTGAACGATATTTATATCGATTTTATTCATTTTTATAATGAATATCGAAAAGAAAATGATTTTAAAATCTAATGTTTTGAAAATATTATCATTTATATATTAATGACATGTAATATTCAATTTTGATTTGAAATTGAATATGAAGTTGAAATCATTTTTAAAACGAATTTAAAAAGATTTGTAAAATACGCTTTAAATGGAAATCGACGATATATGTATAATATATATATTATATATATAATGGCCTGAAAAGAACGTGCCGCACTGCGGAGTTTGCGAATTTCGACCATTGATTTCGAACGAACATTACGGGAGCTCCGACCGTCGGATTCTCCTAAAGCTGGAACCGTTGGGTTCGTATCGAAAAGAGCTTTTCAATGAATACAAGATATTTGAAATCTAATGGTTAGATTTGGAGATATGTCCAAATCAATTTCAGAAAAGGTCGATATGGATGCAGTTCGGTGGCCGTTATTGGAAACCGATTGTACAGGCCTTGATAAAATTATTATAAATATCAATAATTTGTGAAAAATCATAATAAATGATTTGGAAAGAATTGGGATGAAAAATTCAATATTTGAAAAGACAAAAATATATTTTTATCGAAATGAACTAGTTATGAACTAGAATTATAATCCAATAATTTTAAATAAATAAATTGGATTTGAAATGGTTTTAAAAATAACCAGAATCCAATATATGAATTGGAAGGGATTTGAATTGAAATTATCTTCAGAATATTTCGATATTGGATTCCGTGATTATACGGACATTGTGGAGGAATCTGGAAGATATATATATATATATATATTATTCCCAATTCGATATTTGTTGGTTTCAGAATTTGATATTGAATATAAGCTGATAAATTTTCTATTCAGAGCCTTGTATTTAATATCAAGTTGGTTTTTGGGTTTATCATGATTGGTGTTTTTAAATAACACTTGTTCTTTAACCCGATTAACAATGGAATGAGATTTTGGGTTTTTCGTGAATGGCATCTTTAGTAATACTATTCTTAAACCCAATGAAGTTAAGAAAATTAGAAACTAACTGGAGATTAGATAAGTTGAATGGTTTCCTGGGTACTGATCTGGTGTTGGTTTCGGCCTTTGGGATTAATACTTAGGGAATTGTTCTCTTACTAATTTACGGTTAGAGATTGATGGAATGTGATTTGGGTTTATCGGGAACTGTGTTTTAAATGACATTGGTTCTTTAACCCAATTAAAGACAGTTATTATTTTCCTAGAAGTTGAATAATCATTAATATTGATTTTTGGAAAGATTAAAACTAAGTGGAGTTTTAATGAATTTTTAATTAGATTAAAATGGGAATTGAAAATTTAAATTATCAAATTTGGGAAATGATCGAGAATGGAGTATCACCAGTTTTGCTCCTAGAGATAGTTAAATCTTTAATTAGATTTGAACGCGAAATGGTAATTAAATTTACCGATGACGCTGTGGTGTTAGTTATGGAGTAATACCAGTTTAGCTCCATGGGATCGATAGGTTGGGTTGGGAAATTAAATAAATGAGTACTTCGGTAAGATGCGTTAATCCCGACTAGTTTGGAAAACCTTAATATGGTTTGAATGATATCCAACGGATGATTAAAGAATAAATTTTAAAGAATTTATCTTTAATAAAATTAATGGGAACAAATCCCTAAGGATGTGAATATTCAGATAAAAGAATATTCAGAATTGGAATGAGGCGTATGTTGTGTTTTATAGCACTTGTTTATTAAATACGCGAGTTATTCGGAAAGGCCGGGTTATACCTATTATGAATAACTGATTCGACGATAAGTCGACGATGAAGATGGTGGTTGAAGACCGGAGGTCTTCACATCGTTTGGATGATTACCGATGTCTTGATTGGGCTGTACACCCAAGACGAGGTAATAAGTGGTGATCGTCCAGACGTACTTGGAGATCGACGGATATGCGAGGGCCTCCCTCCTATATTGGACGTATGGGACAAGGAATAAGGTGCCTTCGGTTTCGTTCAGACCCAGAACGAACTTGTGAATGGATGTGTCTGACATTGGATTTTATTCTGTGTTGATTGATTTCTATTAAATATATATCTGTTTGGCGGCGGAAAATTTATTCTTTTGCTTAACGCTCTTCTCTGAGATGTACGAGCTCAGAGGTTATATATCGATAGATATCAATCGCATGGCATGAATTGCCTGTGTGGCATGCTGAGTTGCATGGATCAATGCTTCTGTTGAAAAGCAGAGTCTTGTGGTTGATGATCAAAGCATAGCTTTAATATAGCGCCGCTTTGTGTATAGCATTAATTCGCGAGCCTCACACCTCGGTATGAGTTAAAAACGGGATAAAGGACCCAAGGAGGACATGACATTTCTTTCTAGCTACGGGTTGTGTCAGCGTTTTACTAGACCTGACATTGTTGTTATTTTACCTATGTGGTTGTTGGATTGCGAGGCGCCTCGGATATATCGGCTACTGCGGGAGCCGATGGATATAGGTCCTATAAGACTGTGAAACGTGTGTTCAGGAATACTAATCCACTAACATAAGTGTGGACCGGCCTTGGAGGATCTAAGGGTCTTCCACGGGGGATCCTGAGGCATTTGCTAGAGTGTCTTGAAGCCGGCGAGGAGTACATCCCTGGCCTCGACTCATGACGGAAATCCAATTTCCAATACATGACATTTCGGTTTTATTTGTAGAGCCTATTATGGCGACATAGTGGGATGGGGCACTATGCCGTCTATGATTGATACATTTATATTTGAAGTTGTTTCACACACTTTACACTATAATAGTTTCAAAATGATTTGTTTTAAATGTACCAAGCTTGCTTGGCTATTATAAGGTAAATGTAACGACCCGCAAATTCGAGCCCTTTGAGTCGACCAAATACCATACAAGTCCGACTCAAATTGCACGAATTTGCGGGTCATTACAGTTGGTATCAGAGCTGAAGGTTAAGTGATTACTTTGGCACTGTGGCGTACTCAATAGAGATAGAGTTAGTAATACTCTAGATTGAGTTGAGTGTATATATATATGAGCGCGTATTTGTAAATTGTTATAAAAACCATTTTATATTGTGTTGATTGATCTGGTGAGTGGTATATAAATTTCAGATCGACGCGTTTAGCTGACGAGGTCGATAGGGATTTATAAATGCTTGGATTAGAGAATCTGAAATGGAATTGAATTGATGAATTAAGAGTTGGAATTGAGTTTGAAATCGGAGTTTGAATGAAGATATGTGTGGACGATGTGGTTCAAGGATAATTTTAATGGAAATCGAGTGGAAATGAAGTGGTATATACTGATTGGACAGCAAATAGAAGAGATAGAGTGGAATGCCAGACAAAATGGCTGTTTGAATTTCTTCTGGATTGGAAAATGCCCAGAGAAGCAAGTTGTAGTAGTACCGAATGAGCTGTGCAGAGAAGATGCTGGCGAAACTCTCTGAAAATTTAAGCTGTTAGGAAATTTTCGGAATTTTCGAAAGTATTCGTTAATAAGGAAAAAAATTAATATTTTAATTAAAGTTAATCGATTCTGTTAAAAAATGAATTTAAGAAATTAAATAAAAGATTTTTAACCAGTTTATAACAGAGATTGTAGCATTTTCCCCATCTTAGCAATTTCGACGACGAAATTATTTTAAGGGGGAAGGAATGTAACGTCCCGTCTTTTTATCGGTTTGTATTTGAATATTTAAATCTGTATAAATATTAAATTCGTAATATAAGTGGATTTATATATTAATTAAAACGAAGTTGGACGTATAAAGATATATATTAAATATAATCGAGCCCGTAATATCGCGGCAGTTTGTAATTTAACGTTCTGAACTTCAACGGAGTGTACAAGATTCGTTATTAGTCGGATTTCTTCGAAACAAGAAACGTTGGAATATGTTGAACTGTATTTTTCTAATGGAAGTGAAAAATCGAGATTTCGAATTATATATTGTGAGATATGTCCCAATCAAATATTCAGGAAAACAGCGGCATATTCGTTTTTGGCCGTAACGGTTTATTTGAAATAACTAGATATCGGTTTCGAATTTAGACAAGGTTCTTTTGAGACATAGCGATAATTAAATTTTTAGAAATTTACAGTAATTTTTAATTATTTAAATACACAACTTTTTATTTGGAGTATTTCGCACCCTATATCAATATTTTGGGGTTTCACAATATCAGTTAACCTACCGATATTATTACATTTCTGGGATCATGGCACCTCGCGGAACACAATAGTATTCTTATTTCTGTCTGTAGCGGCCCGGACATGAACCCAATTTTTTGCTCCATCACGCAACAAACTAAGGCGCAACACTATACATTAAAAACCAAAAATATAGTGATTTAGTCCACGAAGCGAAGTCAGGTGAACACGCTCACATCCATATAACTTGTGCTGTTTCTACATAATACTTGGTGATAGATGACGAATTGTACCCAAACGACTTACAATGTTTGATCGCATGCATGTAATGTGAGCATACATTTTCAAGCTACCGTTTGACATGATGCACAAAGACCGATTTATAGTGCCGTGCAAACACAACATTCACTTGTGGTGATATTCTACTATAAACAAGGCCGGTTTGATCCATACATTATTGAACACAATAAATACCAATACTTGTTACCTGCAAACTAAACAAAACGTACATTTTCGTGAATTAAAAAGTACACCACAGTTAACTAAACAAACAAAAGAGATAAATTTTCTTTTCCTTGCCAACCCAGCTTCGTGCACATTCTCTTTTAGAACAGTGAAACATATCTGTAATGAGTTTTCAAATCATCCACCCATCCTTTCAACTCCAGCTACGTTGCGCTATATGCACATGGAAACTAAACTAGGCCTATCACCTAAAACACCAAATCACGTAGCCTTAAGTGACAGCAAAATCCACCTACCCTGCCCTACCCTTCAGCTGCCGTATTTTTGTAGACCAATGGTTGTAAAAACTTCATACCCAAGGGAACTCAGCATTACAGCTACACAGTGATGAGTTTTCAAATCACTGCAGTCCTACCGATTTTACACAGCGAGGCTATAAGCCTACTCCTTGCGTGCCAAGGGACCTTACACTATATAAAACGCTGCTCACACTTATTTTTCGTTTCTCCTAGAAATCGAAAGATGGAGCTTTCAAATGGCAATAGAAAATCAAAATAAAATTCATATAAAAACCAAAATATATATATTATAAAACAAAGTTCGATCTCCTGCAAGTGGATGTGGGGATTGGCTTGCTGCGTGGTAGCGGGTTTCATGGAGTTGCAGGCGAGATGTGGTAAGGTGTAAGACAAGGAGTTCGGTGGCGTTTGGATCAACTTTTAGGTCGGCATGGTGGGTTTCCGAGTTACTGAAGGCAGGGCGACTGATGCGGACGGAGAAGGTGAAGAGAAGTGGATGGGTACCATCAGTTTGAAGTCTTGCTGAATGATGAAGGAGAAGCTGGTGGAAATAATATGGGGTTTCATTGTTTGAATACAAATGGAGATGCAGGCTTTAATGTGAGGGAAGCGTGTAAAAGAAAGATATTGGAATTGAAATAAAGACGGTGCTGGCGTTCTTTATGTTTGGAGAAGTGAAGAAGCTACTGTAGTGTGTCGTGAATAGGAGGGTGCGTGATTTCTTTATTTGAAGGACATTCAACAGTATAAAAAAAATAGAGGGCAACGGGAAGGGATGTATGGTGTTGGCGAGCTGATGTCGTGGGTTATAAGGGGAGCAGTGCATGGACGTTACGATGGAACAGTTTTGAAACTGGTAAAGCAAAGGAGAATGGATGATAGGATGGAAATTATGGAGAGGAGGAATAGTGGTGGTATAAAGAAGTGAACATTTGGTATATATATTGAAAAGGGGGAGCAGTTATGTTGATAAAACAGTGTGGGTCATCATTGAACGGTGGAAAGCATTTGTATAAAAGGAGACGGCGTTAGCATCAAAAGGGGGAAGGAGCAGCAAGCGTACGATGCGGTTAACATGCGTTCAAATGTAAAGAAGCAGACATGAAGGAGGTCTTCAAAGTGAAGTATGTCGAAGAACAGTTGCGATATGGGTCATACGGGTTTTAACTATAGTTAGATACACCGTGAAAACGGACGATACATATAGTCTGGACTGTATGGAAGTGAGGCAAATAGGACCAACCAAGAAGCATCCAGACCGTATGGCGAGCGCTCTAAAGTAAAGATGTTTTGATTAGAGTTGACGCAAATCGTTATTTAACAGTTAACGCGCCAAGGTGAGTAAATTCACTAACTCTGTTTTATTTAAAATATTTTAATTATATTTTAAATAATGGTTGAATGTTGTGTGATGGTTGATTAGGTAAATTACAGTTAAATTGGTTGAAATAAATATATATCGTTGCATATGTACACATCATTGGTTAGATACTGATTTGACTAACATCTGTGGATGCGGAAATCGGTTGGAGGAACCCAACCGGATTCCTAAATATTTAGATGTACTGTTTGTGCACTGTTTAAACCATGTTGAATGGAAATTCAACGTTATGTTGATTTGTTAAATAAACGATATCAGCGACAGTCAACCATAAACCCATTTTGTTAAGAAGTTGGTTGACCGTCAGACAAATCAACGAAGTTAATTATAATAATTATATTTTTTATAATTAAAGCGAAGTTTAAATTGTAATAGAAATTCTATTATAAACTGGTATTAAGTTTGTATTGAGATATTTTATTTAATTGGGGATAATAATGCGAATAAGAAGTAAATTTCCAAAAAGAGACAAAGAACGTGATCGATTTTTTGATAAGAGAAGTTAAAGAGAAATGTTCAAGGAAGATGGAGTGAAGAGTTAATGACCAATGTAGATAAATTTAAACAACCGAGTTTTCAAATAAGGATATGGCGTCATAAAATCATATTTGAAATAGGTCAAGATTTTTGTAACGGAAAGAGATGTCAAGATTTTTGTAACGTAAAGAGATGTCAAGATTTTTGTAACGGAAAGAGGTGTTGAGATTAATTATAAAGTGGAATATAGTAGCATATTGCAAGTCTGTGAACTATAGCGATAAAATAACGTTGTTGAATAGGCTTAAGCGTGACTGTTATGTCGAGATTAGTTATAAAGGGGAATATTACAGCGTATACAGATTTTGAACTATAACGATAAATTAGCGCTGTTAACCAAGCTTAAGTGGGATCTTGAGAAATATCTGGTAGGATATGGGAATGCGGATAATAAAACAAATGTTAAATAAAAGGTGCCCATGGTTGTGTGATGTTAGTTGAACATTTGATTGAATGTTTGTTTTTACTTCGATAGTTAAATAACTGACTATCGAAGTGTTTTGACCCTCATTGTCGATACGGAGAGACCAGTTGGATATATTATCCGAAAACCACTCCGTATAGGCATAAGCGTTGCGAATTTAATTATGCTGAAGAAAATTGAAGAAGGAGTGAAATGTAAGGGTCGTCCTGTTTCAGAATGTCGCTTTCTGTTTGTCCAGCCCCAGGACAACTTGTATGGAAGAATGTCTGACAGAGTATTCCTAACGGTCACATAAGACGATCTTTTCAAGGTATTATGTCTGGTGGCGGAGAAATTCGCTTCTCTTAGCTCTTTTATACCCGTAATATTTTGGGAAGATCAACTAGTGATTTGATGGGTTTGACGATGTGACATTCAAAGTGTATGGTGGCCAGATGTTCTAAAAGATAGACGTAGCCTCAAGCCTCACAATCGGGAAATGACAAAAATCGGGCAGGCAGCATGGCTATGTAGGTCGCTCCCATTAAGGTGTATAATCGCCTATCTAGAGAAATTCCTTTTACTTCTTTAATTTGTTTCGATGCTGTCCCTTTTCGGGAAACGGTGGTTTGAGCCCAACCGTTGGTGATATACATTCGATAAACTCAAGCGAAATGAGTGGTCGGTCATGTGTGGGCCGGGTTGCAAGACGTTCTTGTTGAACCCAGGTGTATTCGCCTCTAGAGATACACTATCGGCAGGTGGTCCCATACCTTGTCATAGTTGGAATCCAATCTCCAATAAGTGCCCGGCGGTTTTTGATTTTATACTATGTATGTAGAGCGTGAGATGCAAGCGTTCTGCTATTTGGTTATTTACTTGATTAGACATTATTATAATATCACAGGATTTTGATATCAAAATATTTTGGGTCATAGTAAGGTAAAAACCATCCATGTTTATGTGTGGGTTGGTCTTACTATTATCCTTTTGTTTCAAAAGGATTTTCAAAGTTAAACCATATGGTTGGAATTTACTCACACCAGTCCCATGCCTGACCCGGAGTTTATTTTATTTGTTTTCCCTAAACTCTTGGGTGCCCAAATTTGTACAGGCAGTCAAGTGTTTCAGGCTTTACAGATACACTTGGAGGAGCTTGAAGCAGGAGTCTTCACTGTTGGTTATTTAGAGTTATTTCCGCTGTATCAAATGTTATGTTATACTCTGATATGATATGGATATACAAAACAGATTTGTATTTCAAAGTTATGTTATATAATATATTTTATTCGTTCTGCTGTGAGATTCGTGTTTACTCTAATTATGTTCAGCTGTGATCTTCTTCTTCTTCTATTCTATTAGTTCTATCTTATCTTTCTCATCCTCTTATTTCTTTCTATTAATGATCTGAATTTTCGTGCACTTTGAGTTGAATGTGGAGGATATTTATCAGCTCAAATTGGTACGGATTTTCGGGTCGTTACAGTAAAACTCTATCCTCCGGCTTGCGTTGCATTGTGTGATGGGACATGACTCTTATAATAGCTTCATTTTTCCAAAAAGAATTACGCTGTTTGTTTTATGCACTGGTATTCTTGGGAGGAAACTCGTTCCGTGTTATAAGGCGTGGTCCCCTGATTTACCTTATCTTTAAAGTAATGTTTTAAATAACCGTTTCAGTTCTCACAGCAGTCACATGACTGACCTGGAGTTTATTGTTTTAACCTAAACTCTGGGTGCCCCTATTTCCACACGGGCAGCTAGTAGTTTTGGTTTTGCATATTTATATTCACAGGATCCTGGTTTACAGCTGGAATGATATTCGGAAAGCTCTGTATCCGCATATTTGTTTCAGTTGTGTTATGTATTATTTTTCCGCTGTATTGTAATTTAAATCTCTGATATTTCTCTGATGTATAATATTTTTTCATACTCTATATATTCTTGTACTTTGATGTAAATTGTTGTAATAAACAATGAAATGTTCTTCTGTCTATGTTCTGATTTGTCATGTTCTCAAAGCAATCCGTTCTTTCTCTTCTCTTCGGAGATCGGGGAAGTTCGGTTCGTTATATAATATTACGAGCTACCGTGATGTCACGAGCATGTTTTAAATTAATTATAAATTATGTTTTCAATCTTCGTTAAATAAATAAATATAAATCCATTTATATTTCCAAATCAACATTTAAACCAATTTAAATGTTCTAAATTAACAATTGAAAGTCTTGGTCATTACATTCTCCCCCTTAAAGGAATTTCGTCCCCGAAATTACTAAGGTAGGAAAGATGGTACAAACCCATTAATTTTTCAAAAATCTATTCAGTTAAAATCTTTAGTTCTATTTCTCTGGACTTTTAGTTTTAACAACCCTATTAATTTTAATTCGAAAACCATTTTGTTATAGTTAACAAAAAAATTCTAACACTTTAATTTTGGAACTTTTTTGGCAAAGTCTCCTCAGCACGGAGGGAATTCTGCAATATTGCAGGAACAACAAATGTATATACATCGACCCACATAGCCAGAAAACTGAACTGAAAAAAACAAAAAATTATATTTTCGCGTAAGAGTACCTTATATGAGCGTTATTAAGCATACTTGCTCAATTTATATGTAATTTATGCAACAAAAATTAATTCTTAAAGCTTTCTGGTACCTATACTTAATTTACCGTGTAAGTAGGAATTATATGAAATTCTAAATAACGCATCATTGATCAATAAATATAGTGAAACATGTTATATCATTTATTTTAAATTATATGAATTATATGAAATTATATGTAAGTAGGAATTACATGAATTATATGAAATTATTTTAAATGTCCAAAATCCATTAAAATTTCTAAAATAAAAAATTTAAATTCATTCCAAAATTCCGGATTGTTACAATCTCCCCCACTTAAAATATTTTCGTCCTCGAAAAGGAACGGAGCTTAAAGTTGTTTAACTAACCAACTCAACTTTCATTTCATTTTTTTATTTGTTTCAATAATTTTATTAGTTGAAATAATAATCACACAACACAACCCTCAATCAATTAGTTGTTTAGCTTTTCAAATATATATAACTTTTGTATGTTAAAAATCATATTTTCTAATATATATAATCACAAATACGTTAATTATAAACTTGTCACACTCAACTCATTCTAGGGCATTTCTAACCCCATCTCTAATGAGTTTTCTCATTTTAGGATGCTACTGATCCTATCTCTAATGAATATTCTTTTATATGATATTTCTAATCCTACCTCTGATGAGTCGTTGTTCAGTTCTAACGAGTTGTACCCCAAAAATTTGAATTACACAAAGCTCCGATACTAGCTGTAACGATACAGATTTCGCTCGGACCTAATTGATCGCTAAATCGACCAAGACTGCTCGAATTCCGCATACGCTAACTGTGAGCATACAACACATCAGAACAAATAACAAAAGACTTTTATAAACATTATAATAATGTTACATCAGAGTACAGAATATATTAGAGTACATCGAAATATAATACAGCGGAAGATTAATTTACAATAAATGTAATACAATGCAGCGGAAGACTATCACTGCTCTAGACACAGCTTTAAGCTTCGATCCAGAATCCTTCTTAATAAATAAATATCTGCAAAACAAGCCACTCGACTGCCCATGTGGAAAAGAAGGCACCCGAGTTTGCAAAGTGAAACAAACTATGAGTCAGTCATGGGACTGGTATGAGAAATCTTACTTAACCTATTTAATAATAAGGCTAATCACAGGACCACACCGCTAACGCGGAACGGGTTTACTCCATTGGATTGCCAGTGCATAAACATCAACCATAAATAAACATATGGGTCTACAATGCATTAATCAACATGCATTTCCTTAATCTACCCATTTAGGCTTAATCCCTAATGTAACAACCCGGAAAATCAAAACCAATTAAAAAATTTTATTTTGGCAATTTTAATGAAATTTGAATATTTAAAATGATTTATTTTAAATAATAACGACTAGAAATTTATTTTGAATAGAATTAGAATGTATAAATTTATTTAAATCGATGTTAGAATATAAAGATTTATTTTAATTATAAAAGAAATTGGAAAAGGCGAGGTAGTTTGAAAATTCGATTTCAAATTTCAATTAAATGTACAAGATTCAAAATAAATCGGATTTCAGTAAAACTAGAAGTATTTGAATCTATTTGAAAATATCTTTCTAAAGAATGTGAAAAATCAAGATTTAATAGCGGGAATAAAAAGTTATGTCCAGTTGAAAATTCAGAATAGTCGCTATGGAATTATATATAATATATAACCCGTAAAAATAGCGATTTTGCAAACGAGCTCCATTTTTGACGAAACCACTTTTGTTGGATTTGGAATGTCAATTTGTTGCTTGATTCCAATTTTCATAATTTTTGGGATCAATATGTGAGCGTGGTAAATTTAAACGTGTTTGGTCAATTTAATTTAAATTTAATCGACTAAAAAATGACCATTTTTTAAATGGTCTCCAAATTCGATGAAATTAGTTTTGTTAGAACCGTATCATCAAAACATAGCTAGAAATAATTTTTCTGTAATTTTTGGAGTCCGTATATGGCCCCGGTAAATTAAAATGTACATTTAAATTGAATATATATTGATTTATATTTTAATTTAAATGAAAACTGATCGAAACAGTTGAACTGGCTTACAAAGCATATCCCATTGTGTTCGGAATGGGGGTAATACGCTAGGGGCGACAGTCGTTGGGCTCGATTTGGAGTTCATATCAATATGAGGGTATTATTGGATTTAAAATAATAAAATATAATATAATTTTTATATAAACCCCCCCACTTTTCCAGAAACCCTAACCCCAAACATGAGCCGCCTTTCATCAGTCGATGACCAAAACTGACGGAAATTTGGGCCTCGAATCCTCCCAATTTACAACAAAATTGAAGATGAATTCAAATCAAAACTTGTAGAGTTTTGTTTCCTCTTTATTTCTATATATGTTTGATCGAGTATAAGGGTTTGAGGAGGCCAAATTTCCCTCCTAAAGTCATTGCGTTCGAAGCAGTTTTTGGGGGGATCTGGGGCGTCGAGCTTGACGTTATGGGGTGGCACGGGGGCTGTTCGCGACGGTTGAGAGGACGGTAACTTCTGATCGGCTCCAAGGTCGATGTGGCGGTGGCGGCGATGGGCCCTAGGGCAGAAGCACGGTTCCAGATAATCAAAAGGGGAAGACAACGTTTTTATAAATGTTATAATAAGGGTAATTAATTTAATTATTTAATTATATCGTTAATTATACAATGTATTTAACGCCATAACTTTTCCATACGAGGTCCAAATAGCGCGAAACTGGATCCGTTGCGATCGTGGGGACGAGAGCTTCACAACAAGACTAATCAGGTCTAGTTTGGAGCACGTTAGAAATTTAGGCAAATTCAAATCCGAACGGTGCTGAATTCGCTAGATAAAGGCTGACGGAGTGGAAACGAAAGTGAGAACTCCTTCTCACTCAAATTACTTTACAATCAAATATATACTAGGGTGCAGACGGTGCTTAGCAGCACCCGACACTATTTTTTGTACAGACCATGATTGTTTGTTTGGACTGTATTGTGTTGTGATTGTGATGTGGAATGTATGAACAAAATAAAATATTCATGTATGGAATAAAATATTTGAATAGCAAAAATATCATTTTTATTGTATAAATGAACTAAAAAAATATTCATGAGTTGAAATAAATATTCATTTACAAATCGGACGATTTGTTTATGTGCACCCATTTAACTGAGATTGATTGGGACGATAATATTTTACACATCGCCCAACTGCACAAATAAATATCAATGTTTGTTATTTGAAAACCCCACACGGGTATTGGGATGATATTGGACATACATTAATCCCAATATTTAGTTGTATGTCAATCGATGGGTTGACAGACTGTTGTAAGTGTTAATTATTCGCTTATACAGTTGTGTAATGCACTCTAGATGATGGTTTACTTTGTTTGATTATAGTTGTGTATATGTGTGTATGAAATCCATATAAATAAAATTATATGGTAATTGACTATGTCTGATTCCAATTCAGAAAGTACGAATATTTTAAATTAACGAATATTTTAAAATGATGAATAATGAATATTTTAAAATAACGATTATTTTAAAATAATATTCAGTAATGGATCTAAATATGATTTTGATGTCTGATTTGGGATGGACATGAAAATATTTAAAAATATGAAGCTGTATTGATTAGATTAACGCCATTTTGACGTGAACGATATTTATATCGATTTTATAATGAATACCGAAAAGGAAATGATTTCAAAACTTGATATTTCGAAAATATTATCATTTATATATTATAATGATATAGAATATTCAGTTTTGATTTAAAATTGAAAATGAAGCTAGAATCATTTTAAAACGAATTTATAAAATACGTTTTAAATGGAAATCGACGAAATATATATATATATATATATATATATATATATATATTATATGGCCTGAATAGAACGCGCCACGCCGCGGCACTTCGCAAATTTCGACCATTGACTTCGAATTTAGATTACGGGAGATCCGATCGTCGGATTCTCCTAAAACCAAAACCATTGGGTTCGTATCGAAAAGAGATTTCCAACGAATATAATAGATTTGAAATCTAACGGGTGGATTTGGAATTATGTCCAAATCAAATTTGGAAAAGGTCGTTGTAAGTGTAGTTCGATGACCGTTTTCGGAAATCGACAATACGGGCCTTGATAAAATTGTTAAAAATATTGATAATTTGTGTAAAATCATAAGAAATGATTTGGAAAGAATTGGAATGAAAAAATCCATACTTGTAAAGATAAAAATATATTTTTATCAAAATGAACTAGTTGTGAACTAGAATTATAATACAATATTTTTAAATAAATAAATTGGATTTGAAATGGTTTCAAAAATTACCAGAATTTCCAATACATGAATTGGAATGGATTTGTATCGAAATTATCTTCGGAATATTTCGATATTAGATTTCGTGATTATACGGATATTGATATGGGAATTTGGAAGATAAATATATATCGTTATTCCCAATATAGTGTTGGTTGATTTCAGAATTTGATATTGAATATAAGCCGATATAATTTCTATTCAGAGCCTTGTATTTAATATCAAATGAAATTTTGGGTTTGTTGTGAATGGTGCATTCAGTAACACAATTCTTAGACCCAGTTGAGAAAAAAATAAATCTTTTAATTAAGATATAGTGAAGTTTTCCAATTAATTAATATTTAATTGGAATTGAATAAAAGAATTGGATTTTGGGTTTGTCGTAAATGGTGTCTTAAATAACACTGTTCTTAAAACCCCGTTTGAAAAAAATAAATCTTTTAATTAAGATTATTAGAGTTTCCAGTTACATTTGGTAACTGGAATAAAATGGAATGTGAATTGAGTTTATCTGTGAACTGTGTTTTTAACGACATTTGTTCTTTAACCCGATTAACAGTGAAATGTGATTTGGAATTTATAAATCTTTTAATTAAGATTTGGGGGAATTTTCCAAAGAAAAGTTTCCAATTTAATAAAATAAATTGGAATGGAATGGAATTCGATCTGGTAATAATCGAAGTGAACTTCTGTGGAGGAAGACTGTTACTATATATGGAATTTGAAAGGTTTGGCCGTTATTCCATTTATGTTATCGGTAGGATATGGAAATTTATATCGATTATATAAATTGATCTCTTTTCTGTGAAGATTCCATAATTAATGGAATGGGATTTCGTGTTTACCGTGAACTGTGTTTTAAAAGACATTAGTTCTTTAACCAAGTTAAAGATGAGATTAATTTCTTAACTTTGAATAATCATTAAGTAATGATTTTTGGGATTAAAACTGAATTAGAGTTTTAATGAATCTTTAATTAGATTAGAAGGTGAATGAGATAATTAAATTTATCGAATTCATGAAATGATCGAGAATGGAGTATCACCAGTTTTGCTCAAAGCGATAGTTAAATATTTAATTAGATTTGAACGTGAAATGGTAAATAATTTTACCGATAACACCGTGGTATTAGATATGGAGTATTACCAGTTTTGCTCCATGGGATGAACAGGTTGAGATTGGGAAATATAATAAATGATTACTTCGGCAAGGTGCGCTAATCCCGTGTAACACCCCGTAGTTTTAAAACATGATATAAGAGATAATTAAAGAATACTTAATTTTTATAAGAAGAGTTAAGGGAAACGGGCTGCGCCATTTCATTCATCTCGGAATTCTGCTTGGAATAGAGTACGAATTTACATAAATCGGATATTGTACGAAGAAGTTATGAAGCTTAGAAGATTTCAGTTTAAAGCAGAATTTATTTAAACAATAATTAAATAACAAAAACTGTTCAAAAATCAAAATTTAGACAAAGCGAGCTGAGCGGGAAATTTCCCGCTCGTGGGTGTCGACCCCCCAAGGGATGTCGACATGGGAGTCGACCCCCACATGGGGTGTCGACAAGGGTGTCGATCCCCCTATAGGGGTGTCGACCCCATCGGCCCAGATCTAGCCTGACGTGTTATGTGGTGGATCTGTTCACGTGTTCTTCTAGGGTTGGCGGGATGACGTGTTTTTCTGGTCTGGATGGTTCAGATGGATCCTAATCTAATCTAAGGGTCCTAATTCAGCTAGAGCATCTATAAAATACCCCTAAACCTAACCCTAATATCATTGTTTTCATCCATGGTGCCTCCATGCTGCTCTAATCTAAATCAAATCTAGCCTCTCTTCTCCACCAAAGCAAATCAGAATAGAAGTATTCAAATTAGAAGATTAGATCTATAAACAATCTAGAGATTATTCAAGATCAGATTTACTACAAAAATGCCTAATTCTCTTTTCTAAGAATCCTATCACCGTGAGTCTATGTTACTTTCACATATAATTAAATTAAAAAGTAATTGTTATAGGATTGTAAATTGGATCTAATTTATATGCCTGTGACTGAAATGAATCTTATCAAGCTTGTAAATCATTATCTTTCAGATTCATACATATAAATCTGTCATATGCCTTTCTGACCCATTTTATCATTGTATGTCTGTTTATATTTCATATGCATGTTCTTATGTTTATTCCAGTTTTGATGTTTTGATTCTCTTCCCTTCTTCTTTTCCTTTTTCTTTATGAGATTAGGCTAACTTCGAGCCTAACATATTGCGTTGAGATTTACGTACGAATAACGTTGGAACGATTGGGAAAAAGTTTGGGAAATATGCAATGAAATGAAATTTGGTATAAATTGTTGATGAATATGGAAAATTGGTTTGGGCATAATTGAGTATGACTTATATACATGAGATTTGGCATAAATTGTTAATAACTATGAAGATGGGTTTGGGCATAATTTGGCACATGAGAGTATAAACATAATTTAGATTGGAAATTATGGGTAAATGGGGACTTGAATCAAGAAGGTGGTAATGAACACCTAAGACACGAGGTTAGATTCGGATTGTGGTATAAGCCTACCCGGAACCGCCCGGCATACCCAGCAACCACAATTTGGTAATCTAATGTGAGAGGTCAAAGGTAGAAATTAGATGCGTAATAATGCAAAGACACGAGGTTAAATTCGGATTGCGGTATAAGCCTTCCGGGAACCCCTCGGCAAATCCAGCAACCGCAAAACGGCAATTTAATGTGGGAGGTCTTGCAAGATTATGGTTATAATGAATTAATGAACACTTAACAAAGATAAGACATGTGATTAGACATGGAGATAATAAAGGGTTAAGTGGGTAACATGGGTAGCATGTGAAACATAATAAAAGCACTTAACTAGGATGGGACATGTGATTATACATGGGGATAAAGAGGGGTTAAGTGGGAATTCCTAGTGGGGACCAAGCTTAGGAGGGAAGCTTGTGTCAAGTAGGTGGACCCTTTTCAACCAGTAACCCATTTTAGTATCTATATGAGCTCGAACTAGGTCGTGGACAGAGACACGCTTACTGGGGTTGATTGTAAGAGGTCAATAAAGTGTTAGCCATGGCAGTGCAAGTCCAACGGAGTCATGTGCGCGTGTGGGTCTAGGCTGATAGGTAAGACGCTGTTGCATCGTGTCGGTATAAGCTGTGCATTTCAGTAGTATCGAGGTTGCCCCCTTAGGGAGTGATACACCTTATTGTGGGACCAGCGCAGGTATCTACGAGGTTAGGGAGCCGATCGAATAGGGAGGGTAGTGGGTACAACTAGTGGTGGTAGGAGCAAGTGGGCACCTACGAGAGTAGCTAGGAGTACACGAAGCTACCATTATTATGATTAGAAGAGAGGGATCATCTTTTAGTATGTAACTAGTATGTGGTACGGTGCAGGGAATATATATTATACTGGTTAGGAGTGCATCTAATGTTCTATCTTACTTACCTTGTTTACCTTGTCATATTTGCTTATGTTGTAGTCATCTCTTATATCCAGTTTATGTTCTTATCCTGTTACTTTACTGATTATATTGTTAAAGTCAGTAGACTCGCCAGACTTATGTCTGACCCCTTTTTGTTTCGCCTCTTTTCTTTCTCCCCCCCCCCAAGTGCTCAGGGTGGGATTAGTTAAGCTTGACTTGGATTCCTTTCTTCTTGAAGTGCTTGGAAGTGTTGAAAGTAATGCTCAACTTTATCTCTTTTCCATTATGGCTATTTGGAGTCGGATTATTGTTTTACTTTTATGTACTCTGGTAATAATTTTGTACAAGATGGATATTTGTGTACCTGGCTTTAGTATTGGTTTTGATGTTGTAACTAGACATGTTTTGCTTTTCTGCTACAATGAATAAATTTTGAATTTTCTTAAGCACCAATTTATATATGTTTCTTGTGATATTCTGTTCTATACTCTTATAATACTCCATGAAATTTAATGCATTCCCTTAGTGAGTGACATTAATGGACGTGTGGTGTTACATGTGGTATCAGAGCTGAAGGTTACTAGAACAGATAAAAGATTTTGAAAACCGTTTTCAAAAGCATTTTTAGAAAGAAGTATTTTCAAAAACATGTTTTAAAGAGGGTATTTTCAAGAGAAAAGTTTATTATGGAAAACATAACCCCCAAAAAGCCATTATCTATCTTTCGATTCTCTGTTTTGAATCTCCTCCCTTTTCTTTCAGTATGTCTAGGGAACCCGTTATACCCGAGGGCGTACAGATATCATGCTCGTTTAGAAGGTATCTGAAGGCTAGGGCTACTGCTGCAGGCCCAGCAGATGTTCCTCCTCCCCCAGCTGCAGTTGTTCCTCCTCCTCCTCCCTATGTAGACGCTTTTTCTAAGATATGCAATGACTTTTGTGCGATGGGAGAAAAATCATTTTGTGGAACTGAGACGTTAGTTGAGGCTCGGAATTGGCTCAAGGAAGTGGAGAATTTGTTTGGCATCTTTGAGATAGACGAGGGAAGGAAGGTTCAGTTAGCTGCTTGGTTAATGAAGGATGAAGCTTCCTTTTGGTGGGAAGTGACTAATGGAGGACGTGGATGGATTTTTGGCAAAGGTTCGAGTTGAAATTTCTTTCACAAGCGTAGGAGAGTTTATACATGGAGAGGTTCTTGGCTTTGAAACAAGTGAGTTTATCTGTGAAGAAGTACATTAACAAGTTTAACCCGTTAGCTAGATTTGGTATGGAATTAGTTAATACACCTCACAAGAAGGCCTTGAGATTTGCCAAGGGTCTGAATGAACCTTTACACGGGTTAACTATGTCCCACATTCCTATGAGGCTACTTTCGAGAATCTTGTTGATATGGCATTGATATATGAAGAGGAGAAAGGTGCTAATGTAGATAAGGCACATGATAAGAAAGGGGATCCAAAGAAGGCACAACAACAACAAAAGAAGGACGGCAAGGATAACAAGGGTTCAGAGAAAAGGAAGTGTCACAATTATGGAATACCTGGCCATTTGAAGAAGGATTGTAGGAAGAAGAAGAAGACGGGTTGCTTCCAATGTGGTGAGGCAGGACATATGATTAAAAACTGCCCAAGCAGGCAAGGACAAGGGCAAGGACAGAGGACATGATCTACTTCTAGAGGGCAGGTTGATGCTCTCATGACACCTAGACAAGAGAGAGATAAAAACATTTCTGTTGAAAGTTTGATTTTCCTTTTCGATCATCCTGTACGTACTTTGTTTGATTCTGGTGTTTCACATTCGTTTATATCTGCTTCTGTTGCTGAGTCTCTGCACCTGGATACTAGTATAGTAGTGGATCCCATTGTTGTCTCAAATCCTATTGGGGGTACGGCTCATCTTTCTATGTTATGTCAGGATTTGAGAATATATGTGTATGCGTTGAGTTCGAATGCAATGCTTATGTGCTTGGCTTCACGGGCTATGGGTTGATTCTAGGAATGGATTGGCTAGCCAGGTATGGTGCTATTCTCGACTGTGAAAAGAGGGTAGTTAGACTGTAGACTAGTTTGAGTAATACTCTCGATATCTCATGCGATCGTAAGGGTTCTGTTATGCTTAGCTTCCTAGAATCTCTTGACACATCTATTGATGATTTGTAATCTGTTCGAGTAGTCCGTGAGTATGCAGATGTCTTTGAGGAGGTTAGGGGCTTACCTCCAAAACGCGAGACAAATTTCTGTATATATTTGGTGGATAATGCAAAGCCAGTTGCATTGCCTGTGCGCCACATGGCTCCAAGAGAAAGGAGGGAGCTTAGTAAACAAGTGAAAGAGTTGCTTGAGAAAGGGTTCATAAGAAGAAGTATCTCGGAGTGGGGTGCTCCTGTTGTTTTTGCTACAAAGGCTGATGGTTCGCTTAGATTGTGCGTGGACTATAGGGAGCCGAATAAGCTCACGAAGAAGAACAGACACCCATTGCCGAGGATAGATGATTTGTTCGATCAGTTGGTTAGCGCTTCGATTTTCTCGTAGTTGGGTTTAGCTACAGGATTTCATCAGTTGAGGGTTGCTGAGGATAGTATAGATAAGATTGCTTTTAGGACTCCCGATGGTTTCTTCGAATAGCTCGTCATGCCTTTTGGTTTGACGAATGCACCCGCCTATTTCGTAGACTTGATGAGTAGGGTGTTTCAGGGAGTCTCTAAACAAGTTCATGGTGGTTTTTGTGGATGATATCTTGATATTCTTTAGAAGCGAGGAAGAACGTGCCCTACATCTTAGGGAAGTCTTAGAGACCCTTTGAGCACATCAACTCAAAGCTATGTTCTCCAAATGTCATTTTTGGAGAAAGGAAGTGAGATTCTTAGGGCATGTGGTCTCCAAGGAAGGGATAGCAGTGGATCCCGCGAAGGTGGTAGCGATCCAAGATTGGAAGAATCCTAGGAACATAACTGAAGTAAGAAGTTTTCTCAGTTTGGTGGGCTATTACAGAAAGTTCATCAAGGACTTTGCAAAGATATTAGCCCCACTTACAAGGTTGATGAAAAAGAATTTGACCTTTTCTTGGGATGTTTACTGTAACGAAGCTTTCCAACGTTTGAAGAGGGAATTGACGACAACTCCAGTTTTAGTTTTGCCGGATGGGAGTAAACCGTTCACATTGTATACCGATGCTTGCGGGACAGGGCTTGGCGCAGTTTTGATGCAAGAGGGAAGGGTGATATGCTATGGTAGAAGGCAGTTAAAGGTCCATGAGAAGAATTAACCTACCCCTTAGAGTTAGCTGCCATAGTTTTTACGCTTAACTCTTGGCGTCACTATTTGCTTGGAGAGAGGTTTGAGGTGTATATAGACCATAAGTCACTAAAATACTCGTTCTCTCAAAAAGATCTAAACTTAAGGCAATAGAGGTGGATGGAGTTCTTAGCATCCTACGATTTTGAGATTGCATATACCCCTGGCAAGGGTAACGTTGTAGCTGACGCCTTGAGTAGAAAGAGGTTGACTTTGAGTCCTTTGTTTATCGAGCGACAGAGTTTAGAGTATATCTCTACCTTTGACTTTAGACCCTCTATCAATTATGTACCCAGTTTGTTGGCATCGTTAGAGGTACGACCTACGCTTTAGGGAAAGATAGGTGCGGCACAACGAGATGACCCACAGTTGATAGAGATAGTAGACAAGCTCATAAGAGGGGAGTCTTCGAGCCATCTTAGTAGGTATACTATAGATGCCAAAGGTTGGTTGCGTAGAGATGAGAGACTTTGCATATTATGAGACGAGGGTTTGAGGAGGACAATCCATGAAGAAGCACATCGTTCTAAGATGACCATACATCCCGGTAGTGACAAGATGTATAGGGACATGAAGCGAGTTTTCTTTTGGGCCGGAATGAAGAAGGATGTGGCTGAGTTCTTTCCTAAATGCTTAGTGTGCCAGCAAGTCAAGGCTGAGCAAAAGAAGCCTGGTGGTTTGATTCACCCTTTAGAGGTTCCACAGTGGAAATGGGAAAGTATTTCCATGGATTTCGTCGACGGGTTACTGAGGTCAAGGAAGGGTAACACGGGGATTTGGTTAGTAGTAGTTAGACTTATCAAGAGCGCCCATTTCATTCCCATTAAGAGTAAAAAAAACAGCGGCATGGTTAGCATCTGTTTATCTTCGAGAGATAGTTTGTCTACACGACATGCCTTCTAGTATTGTAAGTGATCGAGATCCCATTTTCACTAGTGAGTTTTGGAAGAGCTTGCAAGAGGCGGTAGGAACACAATTGTGTTTGAGCACCGCTTATCACCCTAAGACAGACGACCAAACAGAAAGAGTGAATCGAATTCTAGAAGATCTTTTGAGATTATGCATCTTGGACTTTGGAGGGACATGGGAGGAACATCTTCCATTAGTAGAGTTTGCCTACAACAACAGCTATCAGACTAGTATTGGCATGGCACCTTTTGAAGCTCTATATGGACGACCTTGCCGATCACCGACTTGTTGGTGGGAGTCTACGGATAAGATTTTGCTTGGACCCGAAATTGTTAGGGAAACTTCAAAGAAGATAGGCTTGATTCGAAGACGCATGAAGACGACACAAGACCGGCAAAAATCATACGGTGGTAAGAGACGAACCGATCTTGAGTTCAATGTTAGAGATATGGGTTTTATTAAAGTGTCACCATTGAGGAATGTAGTTCGTTTTGGATCTATAGGGACATTGGCACCAAGGTTTGTAGGGCCATTCCCCATTACAGAAAGAACTGGACAGATGGCCTATAGAGTGAAGTTTCATGAGGAGCTTAGTGGTGTTCATGACGTATTTTATGTGTCGCATTTGAGGAAGTGTTTACACTATACCGCAGAAGTAGTAGAGCCGAGCATGCTTAGAGAAGTGGAAGTAGAGCGAGATGCCATGGTTATACGAGTTCCTACATGCATCCTTGGATCAGAGGTCAAGAAATTACGCAACCGAGAGGTCAATTGTTTACAGTCCAGTGGGGAGATGATCAAGGAGACACGACTTGGGAGACTGAAGACAAGATACGCGCGTTGTACCCTTTCCTTTTTGAGGGTATGTTCTTAAGTTCTCCTTTTCTACCACTTCGTTTGTACTTGTTCTATCATTTAGTGTATCCTCTCGATTATATCTTCGAGCTTTAGGTAGAAAATCCTATGGTTGTAAACATGTTTTTAAGGCATGTTATGTTTGGTGGATGCAAGTGGATGTAAGTATTTGCTAGTGGTTGCTCGTGGATACATTTACACACACATTAGGCACTAGATCAGCTCAATCACTTTCATATTGCATATGAATGAGTGTGCATATTTAAGTTAATGGATGTATATTGAATGTGTTATCATATGGATGTTGCATTTGAATGAATGGTTGTGCACTCATGTAGAAATGATATGTATCATTAGGATTCTTTTGCATACATAATGGACGCATAGCACTATCACATTTTGCATTAAGGAGGCCAACTGAATCAGTAAACCGCCTGATCTTTGCATTAGATAAGGGACATATACACACACTTTTTCATATGTTCATATAACATTAGAAATCTTTTAAGGACGATGCATGCTTGTGGATGATGGATGAGTAGATGGATGATGGATGGAAGGATACATTCTTCTTAACTTGAAGATTTCAGGGATGAAATCCTTTAAGGAGGGGAGAATGTAACACCCGTAATTTTAAAACAGGACATAAGAGATATTTAAACAATACTTAATTTTTATAAGAAGAATTAAGGGAAAAAGGCTATGCTATTTCGTTCGTCTCGGAATTCTGCTTGGAATAGAGTCTGAGTTTGCGTAAATCGGATATCGTATGAAGAAGTTATGAAGCTTAGAATATTTCAGTTTAAAGTAGAATTTATTTAAATAACAAAAATAGTTCAAAAATCAAAATTTAGACAAAACCGGCTGAGCGAGAAATTTCCCGCTCATGGGTGTCGACCCCCACTCCCCGAGGGGGTGTCGACCCCATCGGCCCAGATCTGGCCTGACGTGTTCTGTGGTGGATCTGATGACGTGTTCTTCTGGGATTGGCGGGATGACGTATTTTTCTGGTCTGGATGGTTCAGATGGATCCTAATATAATCTAAGGATCCTAATTCACCTAGAGCATCTATAAAATACACCTAAACCTAACCCTAATCTCATTGTTTTCATCCATGACACCTCCATGCTGCTCTAATCTAAATCAAATCTACTCTCTTCTCCACCAAAGCAAATCAGAATAGGAGTAATCAAATTAGAAGATCAGATCTACAAACAATCTAGAGATTATTCAAGATCAGATTTACTACAACAACGCCTAATTCTCTTTTCTAAGAGTCCTATCACTGTGAGTCTATGTTACTTTCACATATAATTAAATTAAAAAGTAATTGTGATAGGATTGTAAATTGGATCTAATGTATATGCCCGTGACAGAAATGAATCTTATTAAGCTTGTAAATTATAATCTTTCAGATTCATACCTATAAATCTGTCATATGCCTTTCTGACCCATTTTATCGTTTTACGCCTGTTTATATTTCATATGCATGTTCTTATGTTTATGCTAGTTTTGATGTATTGATTCTTTTCCCTTCTTCTTTTCCTTTTTCTGTATGAGATTAGGCTAACTTCGAGCCTAACGTATTGCGTTGAGATTTACGTACGAATAACGTTGGAACGATTGGGAAAAAGTTTGGGAAATATGCAATGAAATGAAATTTGGCATAAATTGTTGATGAATATGGATAATTGGTTTGAGCATAATTGAGTATGACTTGTATATATGAGATTTGGCATAAATTGTTAATAACTATGAAGATGTGTTTGGGCATTATTTGGCACATGAGAGTATAAACATAATTTAGATTGGAAATTATGGGTTAATGGGGACTTGAATCAAGAAGGTTATAATGAACGCCTAAGACACGAGGTTAGATTCGGATTGCGGTATAAGCCTGCCCGGAACCGCCCGGCATATCCAGCAACCGCAATTTTGTAATCGAATGTGAGAGGTCAAAGGCAGAAATTAGATGCGTAATAATGCAAAGACATGAGGTTAGATTCAGATTGCGGTATAAGCCTACCCGGAGCCGCCCGACAAATCCAGCAACCGCAAAATGGTAATCTAATGTGGGAGGTCTTGCAAGATTACGGTTATAATGAATTAATGAACACTTAACCAAGATAAGACATGTGATTAGACATGGGGATAATAAAGGGTTAAGTGGGTAACATGGGTAGCATGTGAAACATAATAAAAGCACTTAACCAAGATGAGACATGTGATTAGACATGGGGATAAAGTGGGGTTTAGTGGGAATTCCTAGTGGGGACCAAGCTTAGGAGGGAAGCTTGTGTCAAGTTGGTGGACCCTTTTCAACCAGTAACCCATTTTAGTACCTATATGAGCTCGAACTAGGTCGAGGACAGGGATACGCTTACTGGGGTTGATTGTAAGAGGTCAATAAAGAGTTAGCGGTGGCAGTGCAAGTCCAATGGAGTCATGTGCGTGTGTGGGTCCAGGTTGGTAGGTAAGATGTTGTTGCATCGTGTAGGTATAAGCTGTGCATTTCAGTAGTATCAGGGTTGCCTCCTTAGGGAGTGATACACCCTATATTGGGACCAGCACAGGTATCTACGAGGTTAGGGAGCCAATCGATTGGGGAGGGTAGTGGGTACAACTATTGGTGGTAGGAGAAAGTGGGCACCTACGAGAGTAGCTAGGAGTACACGAAGCTACCATTATTATGATTAGTAGAGAGGGATCATCTTTTAGTATGTAACTAGTATGTGGTACGGTGAAGAGCATATCTTATATTGGTTAGGAGCGCATTCGATGTTCTATCTTACTTACCTTGTTTACCTTGTCGTATCTGCTTATGTTGCAGTCATCTCTTATATCCAGTTTATATTCTTATCCTGTTACTCTACTGATTATATTGTTTAAGTCACTAGACTCGCCAGACTTATGTCTGACCCCTTTTTGTTTCGCCTCTTTTCTTTCTTTTCTCCCCCAGGTCCTCAGGGTGGGATTAGTGAAGTTTGACTTGGATTCTTTTCTTCTTGAAGTGCTTGGAAGCGTTGAATGTAATGCTCAGCTTTATCTCTTTTCCATTATGGCTATTTGGAGTGGGATTATTGTTTTACTTTTATGTACTCTGATAATAATTTTGTATAAGATGGATATTTGTAAACTTGGCTTTAGTATATGGATTTGATGTTGTAACCAGACATGTTTTGCTTTTCCGCTGCAATGAATAATTTTTGAATTTTCTTAAGTACCATTTTATATATCTGTATTGTGATATTCTGTTCTATACTCTTATAATACTCCATGGAATTTAATGCATTCCCTTAGTGAGTAACACTAATGGACGTGGGGTGTTACATCCCGACTAATTTGTTATTTGGTTTGAATTGATATCCAATGGAAGATTAAAGAATAAGTTTAAAGAATTTATCTTTGATAAAATTAATGGGAACCTTTCCCAAAGGATATGAATATTTAAATAAAGGAATATTCAGAATTAGAATGAGGCGTATGTTGTGTTTTATAGCAATCGTTTATAATATACGTGAGTTATTCGGAAAGGGCGGGTTTATACACATTCTGAATAACTAATTCGACGATAAGTTGACGATGAAGATGGTGGTTGAAGACCAGAGGTCTTCACATCGTTTGGATGATTACTGATGTCTTGATTGGGTCGTACACCCAAGACGAGGTAATAAGTGGTGATCGTCCAGACGTACTTTGAGATCAACCAGGTATGCGAGGACCTCTCTCCTGTATTGGATATATGGGACGAGGAATAAGGTGCCTCCGATTTCGTTCAGACCCAGAACGAACTTGTAAATGGATGTGTGTCTGACGTTGGATTTTATTCTGTGTTGATTGATTTCTATTAAATATATATATCTGTTTGGTGGTGGAGAATTTATTCTCTTTCTTAACACCCTTCTCTGAGACGTACGAGCTCATAGGTTATATGCCGATAGGCATCAGTCGCATGGCGTGAATTGCCTGTGTGGTTGCTGAGATGCAAATGATCAAGGCTTCTATTGAAAAGTAGAGTCTTGTGGTTTATGATCAAAGCACGGCTTTAATACAACATAGCTTTGTGTATTGCATTAATTCGCAAGCCTCACACCCCCGGTGTGAACCAAAAATGGGAGAGGACTTCAAGGAGGGCACGTGTTTCCTTCTAGCTAGGAGTGGTGTCATGGTATGGAGCCCAGACATTTTTACTTATGTGAATGATGGATAGCAAGGCGCCTCGGTTATATCGGTCACTACAGTGCCGATGGATGGTTTGGTCGATATACTAACCAGTTTTATGCCCCATAGGGCGGGGAAATGTATTGTTCAGGCATTTTAATCAACTCCGTGTGGACAGGTCCTAACGATCCAAGGCTTGCCTACGCGCTTGCCTTAGGCTTGGCCTAGAGAGTCTTGAAGCGGTAAGGACGATCCCTTGCCTTGGTTCATAGATGGAAATCCAACTTCCAATATGATATTTTACGGTTTTAGTTGTATACTATTGGCGACATAGTGGATGGGACGCTAATGCCATCTATAATTGATACATTTATATTTGAAGTGGTTTTATACACTATGCACTTATAATAATATCAAAATGATTTGTTTTAAACGTACCAAGCATGTTTGGCTATTATAAGGTAAAACTCTATCCTCCGGCTTGCATTGCATTGTGTGATGGGACCTGAGTCTTATAATAGCTTCATATTTTCAAAAAAGCATTGCATTGTTTATTTTATGCACTGGTATTCTTTGGGGGAAGCCCGTTGCGTGTTATACGGCGTGGTCCCTTGATTTACTTTATTTTTAAAGTAAAGATTTAATAAATGTTTTAGTTCTCACACGAGTCACATGACTAACCTGGAGTTTATTGTTTTAACCTAAACTCTGGATGCCCCTATTTTCCACATGAGCAGCTAGTAGTTTTGGTTTTGTAGGTATTATATTCACAGGATCCTGGTTTACAGCTGGACCTATATTCGGAAAGCTCTGTATCCGTGTATCTTTTTCAGTTGTGTTATGTATTATTTTTCCACTGCTATGTAATGTATTTTAAATCTCTGATATTTTTCTAATGTATAAATCATTCATACTCTGTTATATTCTTGTACTCTGATGTAATTGTTGTAATAAGCAATGAAATGTTCTTCTGTTTGTATTCTGATTTGTCGTGTTCTAAGATAATCCGTTCTTTCTCTTCTCTTCGGAGACCGGGGAAGTTCGGTTTGTTACATTTTGGTATCGGAGCTTTGGTTTTACAGAGCTCGAAAACAAGACACATTAGAACCAAACGAAAGAATTCATCAGAGATTAGATTGGTAATATCCAATGAGAATGACTCGTTAGAGATAGTATAAGTAGTATCCTAGAACGAGTGTGAAGAGTAGTGTTTTGTTTTAAAATAAAAATGAAAACAATTTTTTTTTTGAAAATTTAAATCTTATTATTCATATTTGAAAATTTATTTCAGATTGAATTTGGACAAAAGCATCTGAGGAATTTGAATATACGTCTTGCAAACGTGTATTCGAAGTCTCGAATATACTGGACAGATATAGAGTCACACTCTAATCGCCCGAGGATAATTCTGGTGATGGTGCACCATCATCAGTATTTATTTTCGAGTTTCGAAAGTGGGATTTCTATATATTTCCCATTGACTGGTGTGAGAACAAAAACTAGATATGGTCTATTGTTGTGACTTGGCATCAAAAATGGATTTTTATACATACGAAAGTTATGTGTTTGAAACGATAATTAACTAATTGGTTGCTGATTTTGTTGTTTGATTATTGGTTTGATTAATTAAAAGTTTGAACCATTAAGCCAAATTGAATCAAATATTGAACTGACTTGAAAATTGTTTAGAAATTGCATGCATGTACATGCATATGTTTTGGACAGGTCATAGCAAGGAGGCTAGAGAAGAGGAATAAAATTGTATGCCCGACAAATAGGTACATGTTTACTAATTTATTGGGTTTAGATGATTTTACGAGCCAACTGCCTTGCTGCTTGGCTTTTTCTTTTTCTTTTTGGATGATGAGGGCCCTGCGTGGCTAGTTGCGGTTTTAAATGTCTCTATGTACAAAGTAGGTTATGGCGAAATTTTTCAAAAATTTAGGGTGTTAGCCAAATTTTTGAAGAAATTGAAAATTATTAGAAACTGAAAAGTTGAAGAATGAAAGCCATACCGAAAGTTGAATTGGTTAGTTAAACAACTTCCAGCTCTGTTCCTTTTCGGGGACGAAAAGATTTTAAGTGGGGGAGATTGTAACAACCCGGAGAATTAGAACCAATTTAAATTTTTTATTTTGGCAATTTTAATGAATTTTGAATATTTAAAATGATTTATTTTAAATAATAACGACTAGAAATTTGTTATGAATAGAATTAGAATGTATAAATTTATTTAAATCGAAGTTAGATGAATTGGAAAAGGCGCAATAGTTTGAAAATTCGATTTCAAATTTCAACTTAAAGTATAGGATTTAAAATAAATCGGATTTGAGTAAAACCAGAAATATTTGAATCTGTTTGAAAATATCTTTCCAATGAATGTGAAAAATCCAGATTTCATAGCGGGAATAAAAAGTTATGTCCAGTTGAAAATTCAGAATAGTCGCTATGGAATTATATATAATATATAGCCCTTAAAATAGCGATTTTGCAGACGACCTCCGTTTTCGATGAAACCACTTTTATTGGATCTGGAATGTCAAGTTATTGCTTGATTCCAATTTTCATTATTTTTGGGATCAATATGTGAGCGTGGTAAATTTAAACGTGTTTGGTCAATTCAGTTTGAATTTAATCGACTGAAAAATGACCGTCATTCAAACGGTCTCCAAATTCGACGAAATTAGTTGTGTCAGGACCGTATCATCAAAACATAGCTAGAAATAATTTTTCTGTAATTTTTGGAGTCCGTATGTGGCCTCGGTAAATTAAAATGTGTGTTTAAATTGAATATATACTGATTTATATTTTAATTTAAATGAAAACTGATCGAAACAGTCGAATTGGCTTACGAAACATATCCCGTTGTGTTCGGAATGGGGGTATTACACTAGGGGCGACAGTCGTTAGGCTCGATTTGGAATTCATATCAATATGAGGTATTATTGGATTTAAAATAATAAAATATAATATAAATTTTATATAAAACCCCCCACTTTTCCAGAAGCCCTAACCCCAAATAGGAGCCGCCTTTCATTAGTCGACGGCCAAAACTAATGGAAATTTGGGCCTTAAATCCTCCCAATTTACAATGAAATTGAAGATGAACTCAAATCCAAACTTGTAGAGTTTTGTTTCCTCTTCATTTCTATATATGTTTGATCGAGTATAAGGGTTTGAGGAGGCCAAATTTCTCTCCCAAAGTCACTGCGTTCGAAGCATTTTCTGGGGGATCTGCGAAGTCGAGCTCAACGTTATGGGGTGGCACAGGGGCGGTTCACGACGATGGAGAGGATGGTAACTTCTGATCGGCTCCAGGGTCGATGTGGCAGCGGCGGCGACGTACCCTAGGCAGAAGCATGGTTCCAGATAATCAAAAGGGGAAGACAACATTTTTATAAATGTTATAAGAAGGGTAATTAATTTAATTATTTAATTAATTATATCGTTAATTATACAATGTATTTAACGCCAAAACTTTTCCATACGAGGTCCAAATCGCGCGAAACTGGATCTGTTGCATTCGTGGCGACGAGAGCATCACAACAAGACTAACCGGGTCTAGTTTGGAGCACGTTTGAAATTTGGGAAAATTCAAATCCGAACGGTGCTGAATTCGCCAGATAAAGAATGACGGAGTGGAAACAAAAGTGAGAACTCCTTCTCACTCTAATTACTTTACGGTCAAATATATACTAGGGTGCAGATGGTGCTTAGTAGCACGCGACACTATTTATTGTACAAACCATGGTTGTTTGTTTGGACAGTATTGTGTTGTGATTGTGATGTGGAATGTATGAACTAAATAAAATATTCATGTATGGAATAAAATATTTAAACAATAAAAACATCATTTTTATTGTGTATATGAACTGAATTAAGTATTCATGAGTTGAAATAAATATTCATTTACAAATCAGACGATTTGTTTATGTACACCCATTAAACTGACATTGATTGGGATGATAATATTTTACACATCGCCCAACTACACAAACAATAATTAGTGTTTGTTGTTTGAAAACCCCACACGGGTATTGGGATGATATTGGACATACACTAATCCCAATATTTAGTTGTATGTCAATCGATGGGTTGACAGACTGTTGTAAGCATTAGTTATTTATATTTAAGGCTTATACAGTTGTGCAATGCACTCTTGATGATGGTTGACTTTGTTTGATTATAGTTGTGTATATGTGTGTATGAAATCCATATAAATAAAATTAAATGGTAATTGACTGTGTTTGATTCCAATTCAGAAAGAACGAATATTTTAAATTAACGAATATTTTAAAATGACGAATAGTGAATATTTTAAAATAACGGATATTTTAAAATAATATTCAGTAATGGATCAAAATATGATTTTGAAGTCCGATTTGGGCTGAACACGAAAATATTTAAAAATATGAAGCAGTGTTGATTAGATTAACGCCATTTTGACGTGAACGATATTTATATCGATTTTATTCATTTTTATAATGAATATCGGAAAGGAAATGATTTCAAAACCTGATATTTTGAAAATATTATCGTTTATATATTATAATGACATAGAATATTCAATTTTGATTTAAAATTGAAAATGAAGTTAGAATCATTTTAAAACGAATTTATAAACGATTTATAAAATACTTTTTAAATGGAAATCGACGAAATATATATATTATACATATTATATGGCCTGAATAGAACGCACCGTGCCGTGGTAGTTCGCAAATTTCGACCATTAACTTCGAATCGAGATTACGGGAGATCCGACCGTCAGATTCTCCTAAAACCAGAACCTTGGCTTCGTATCTAAAAGAGCTTTCCAACGAATATAAGAGGTTTGAAATCTAACGGTTGGATTTGGAACTATGTCCAAATCAAATTTGGAAAAGGTCGCTTTAAGTGCATTTCGATGACCATTTTTGGAAATCGACTGTACGGGCCTTGATAAAATTATAATAATTTGTGTAAAATCATAAGAAATGATTTGGAAAGAATTGGAATGAAATATTCGATATTTGTAAAGATAAAAATAAATTTTTATCAAAATGAACTAGTTGTGAACTAGAATTATAATCCAATATTTTTAAATAAATAAATTGGATTTGAAATAGTTTTAAAAATAACCAGAATTTCCAATATATGAATTGGAATGGATTTGAATCCAAATTATCTTCGGAATATTTCGATATTGGATTCTGTGCTTATACGGATATTGTTATGGTAATTTGGAAGATATATATCGTTATTCCCTATACGATATTGGTTGATTTCAGAATTTGATATTGAATATAAGCCGATATAATTTCTATTCAGAGATTTGTATTTAATATCAAATGAGATTTTGGGTTTGTCATGAATGGTGTCTTTAGTAACACAATTCTTAAACCCAGTTGAGAAAAGAATAAATCTTTTAATTAAGATTTAGTGAATTTTTCCAATTAATTAATATTTAATTGGAATTGAATATAAGAATTGGATTTTGGGTTTGTCGTGAATGGTGTCTTAAATAACACTGTTCTTAAAACTCCGTTTGAAAAGAATAAATATTTTAATTAAGATTATTAGAGTTTCCAGTTACATTTGGTAATTGGAATAAAATGGAATGTGAATCGGGTTTATCGTGAACTGTGTTTTTAACGACATTCGTTCTTTAACCCGATTAACAGTGAAATAGGATTTGAAATTTATAAATTTTTTAATTAAGATTTGGGTGAATTTTCCAAAGAAAAGTTTTCCAATTTAATAAAATAAATTGGAATGTAACTCGATTTGGTAATAATCGAAGTGAACTTCTGTGGAGGAAGACTGTTACTATATATGGAATTTGAAAGGTTTGGCCATTATTCCATTAATATTATCAGTAGGATATGGAAGTTTATATCGATTATATATATTGATTTGTTTTTTGTGAAGATTCCATAAATAATGGAAAGGGATTTTGGGTTTACCGTGAACTGTGTTTTAAAAGACATTAGTTCTTTAACTAAGTTAACGATAAGATTAATTTCTTAACTTTAAATGATCATTAAGTAATGATTTTTGAGATTAAAACTGAATTAGAGTTTAAATGAATCTTTAATTAGATTGGAAGGTGCATGAGATAATTAAATTTATCGAATTCATGAAATGATCGAGAATGGAGTATCACCAGTTTTCTCAAAGCGATAGTTGAATCTTTATTTAGATTTGAACGAGAAATGGTAAATAATTTTATTGATAACACCGTGGTGTTAGATATGGAGAATTACCAGTTTTGCTCCACAGGATGAATAGGTTGAGATTGGGAAATATAATAAATCATTACTTTGGTAAGGTGCGCTAATTCCGACTAGTTTGTATAAACCTTAATTTGGTTTGAATTGATATCCAATGGAAGATTAAAGAATAAATTTAAAGAATTTATCTTTGATAAAATTAATGGGAACCTTTCCCAAAGGATATGAATATTTAAATAAAAGAATATTCGGAATTGGAATGAGGTGTATGTTGTGTTTTATAGCACTTGTTTATAATACATGTGAGTTATTCGGAAAGGTCGGGTTTATACCCATTTTGAATAACTGATTCGACGATAAGTCAACGATGAAGACAGTGGTTGAATACCGGAGGTCTTCACATCGTTTGGATGATTACTGATGTCTTGATTGGGCTGTACACCCAAGACGAGGTAATAAGTGGTGATCGTCCAGACGTACTTGGAGATCGACCGGATATGCGAGGACCTCTCTCCTGTATTGGACATATGGGACGAGGAATAAGGTGCCTCCAATTTAGTTCAGACCCAGAACGAACTTGTAAATGGATGTGTGTCTGACATTGGATTTTATTCTGTGTTGATTGATTTCTATTAAATATATATCTGTTTAGTGGTGGAGAATTTATTCTCTTGCTTAACATCCTTCTCTAAGACGTACGAGCTCAGAGGTTATATGTCGGTATGCATCAGTCTCAAGGCATGAATTACCTGTGTGGCATGCTGAGATGCAAATGATCAAGGCTTCTGTTGAAAAGCAGAGTCTTGTGGTTGATGATCAAAGCACGGCTTTAATATAGCATAGCTTTGTGTATTGAGTTAATTCGCGAGCCTCACACCCTGTTTTGAACCAGAAACAGGAGAGGACTTCACGGAGGGCATGCGTTTCCTTCTAGCTAGGAGTGGTGTCATGGTATAGAGCCCAGACATTTTTACTTACGCGGATGATCGATAGCGAGGCGCCTCGGTTATATCGGTCACTACGGTGCCGATGGATGGTTTGGTCAATATACTGACCAGTTTTACGCCCCATAGGGCGGGAAAACGTATTGTTCAGGCATTTTAATCAACTCCGTGTGGACATGCCCTATTGATCCAAGGCTTACCTGAGGCTCGGGCTAGAGAGTCTCGAAGCGGTAAGGACGATCCCTTGCCTTGGTTCACAGATGTAAATCCAACTTCCAATACGACATTTTACGGTTTTAGTTGTATACTATTGGCGACATAGTGGCATGGGACGCTAATGCCATCTATGATTGATACATTTATATTTCAAGTGGTTTTATACACTATGCACTTATAATAATATCAAAATGATTTGTTTTAAACGTACCAAGCATCTTTGACTATTATAAGGTAAAACTCTATCCTCCGGCTTGCGTTGCATTGTGTGATGGGACCTGAGTCTTATAATAGCTTCATTTTTCCAAAAACCATTGCGCTGTTTGTTTTATGCACTGGTATTCTTGGGAGGAAACCCGCTCCTTGTTATACGGCGTAGTCCCTTGATTTACTATATTTTTAAAGTAAAGATTTAATAATTGTTTTAGTTCTCACACCAGTCACATGACTGACTTGGAGGTTATTTTTTTAACCTAAACTCTGGGTGCCCCTATTTTCCACACGGGCAGCTAGTAGTTTTGGTTTTGCAGATATTATATTCACAGGATCCTGGTTTACAGCTGGAGCTATATTCGGAAAGCTCTATATCCGTATATCTTTTTCAGTTGTGTTATGTATTTTTTTCCGCTGCTATGTAATGTATTTTAAATCTCTGATATTTTTCTGACGTATAAATCATTGATACTGTGTTATATTCTTGTACTCTGATGTAATTGTTGTAATAAGCAATGAAATGTTCTTCTGTTTGTGTTATGATTTTTCGTGTTCTAAGACAATCCGTTCTTTCTCTTCTCTTCGGAGACCGGGGAAGTTCGGTCATTACACCTAAACTTAGATTTCAAAATCCAATTCGCTTTACAGAAATTATTTCTTTGAACTTTATTTCCTGATTTCTTATTTCAAATCATTTGAAATACATCTCTAGCTTTTATAATAAAGTAGATTTCACTTCGGGATCTCAAAAACAAAACATTCGGAAATATGAATTCCAAAACGTAACAATGTATACAAATAAGTATGCAACCAAATATCGGTCATGTTCCCTCAGATAAGGCTGTACGCGCCTTAACCAATATATATATATATATATATATATATATATATATATATATATATATATGCACCTAATGGCTACTCTAGAGATGGCACCATCCCACTTATGGGGGAAAACATGCAACGTCCTCCACTTTTAGTCACTCTTGGGTCAACTGATCTCTAGCCACATACTTGCTAAATCATTTTATATCCCAAAGTAGGGAAAATTATTTCACAACATAATAATCACAAGTACTTTCAAACTATAGTGCTTCACATCAGCAATTCACACGTATGATCAGTCACTATTAATCACATAACCTTTGAGCTCGTACTTCTCAAAGAAGGGTGTTAAGCAAGAGAATAAATTCTCCGCCACCAAACAAATATATTATCTATAACAACTAATCGGATACGCGATGAACCACAATGTAAAACTATAATACACTTTAAAACCATTAAGAAATCATCGGGCTTAGCCCTCGAAATCCTTTCTGTTGTACAAAACATTTTTATAAAACGTTCCCTGTCCAAAATCGGGAATACTATTCTTTTTACTTAAGAGATCTCATTTCAAAATCATTTATTAAATTTTGAAATAAACAACATTGCTAAACACCTTATAGTCAAATGATGAAGTGTTTCACAAGGTGTCAGCACATATATATTTTTACCCAACCCAATGCTAAATGTAAAAGCATATTTTGCTCATAAACTGGTCGAGCATAATCCAAACGATCAATCAATCACAATCCATATCAATAACCAAGTATATTTGGTGCAATCACATTTCATGTTACAATAAAAGAGTATTTTATTATCTACACATTTTCTACATTTCATGTTACAATAAAAAGAATGTATTTTATTGTCTACACATTTTCTACATTTCATGTTACACCAAAAAGAGTATTTTATTGTCTACACATTTTCTACCTTTCATGTTACAATAAAAAGAATGTATTTTATTGTCTACACATTTTCTACATTTCATGTTACAATAAAAAGAGTATTTTATTGTCTGCACATTTTCTACATTTCATGTTACAATAAAAAGAGTATTTTATTGTCTACACATTTTATACATTTCATATTACAATAATAAGAATGTATTTTATTGTCTACACATTTTCTACATTTCATGTTACAATAAAAAGAGTATTTTATTGTCTGCACATTTTCTACATTTCATGTTACAATAAAAAGAGTATTTTATTGTCTACACATTTTATACATTTCATATTACAATAATAAGAATGTATTTTATTGTCTACACATTTCATGTTACAATAAAAAGAGTATTTTATTGTCAACACATTTTCTACATTTTACGTGCATACAATAAAAAATATATTTTATTGTCTATACATTTTCTACATCTCATATGCATACAATAAAAAGAATATTTTATTGTTTTCAATTCCTATGTTCATATGAAAAATAAAATGAAATTTTATTTGTGTAACACTTTCTATGTTTTCCAACGATAAATAAAAAGAGTATTTTATTTGTATACACAATTCTATCTTTCTAATGACAAATAATAAGAGTATTTTATTTGCATACATGTTTTCTACTTTTCTAATGACAAATAAAAAGAAGTATTTTATTTGTATACATGTTTTCTACTTTTCTAATGACAAATAAAAAGAAGTATTTTATTTGTATACATGTTTTTTACTTTTCAAATGACAAATAAAAAGAAGTATTTTATTTGCATAACAATTACAATGTTTTTAATGACAAATAAATAAAAAAATATTTTATTTGTATAACAATTACAATATCTCTAGTGACAAATAAAAAGAGAATATTTGTCTAACACGTACAATGTCTCTAATGACAAATGAAAGAGAATATTTATTTTTCTAATAATTACAATGTTTCTAATGACAAATAAAAAAGAATATTTATTTGCATAACCAATTCTATGTCGCGAATGACAAATAAAAAATTATTTTATTTTCATAGCCAATTCTATGTTTCAAATGACAAATAAAAAAAATTATTTTATTTGCATAACTAATTCTATGTCTCTAATGACAAATAAAAATATTATTTTATTTATATAACATTTTCTATGTTGCTAATGACAAATAAAAAGATTATTTTATTTGCATAACATTTTCTATGTTGCTAATGATAAATAAAAAGATTATTTTATTTTCATAACATTTTCTATGTTGCTAATAACAAATCAAAAGATTATTTTATTTGCATAACATTTTCTATACTTCTAGTGTCAAATAAAAATAATATTTTATTTGCATACAGATTTCCTATATTTAACATAACAAATAAAAATGAATAGTTATTTGTACACAAATTTCTATCTTTAATATGACAAAAAAAAATGAATATTTATTTGTACACAAATTTCTATCTTTGATATGATAAATAAAAATGAATATTTATTTGTACACAAACTTCTATCTTTAATATGACAAATAAAATGAATATTTATTATTGATAAACAAATTTCTAACTTTAACATGACAAATAAAAATGAACATTTATTTGTACACAATTTCAATATTTAATATGTCAAATAAAAGTGAATATTTTTTTTATTTGTATACAATTTCCATATTTAACAATGACAAACAAAAATGAATATTTTTATTTAACAATGACAAATAAAAAATGAATATTTTTATTTGTAAAAATTTCAATATTTAACAATGACATATAAAAAAATGAATATTTTTATTTGTAACAATTTCAATATTTAACAATGACAAATAAAAAATGAATATTTTTATTTGACAACAATTTTCTACTTATTGCATTAAATTCAATTAAATCAACAGATCACACAATCAAGATATTTCAAATCAAATCATGTACAATACACAACTAAATCTTAATTGTGGATATATAAAAATTTCCAATAATTAATTTTAATTTTTAAATAAGAAATCACACCTTGATCGGTTTTAGAAATCGATAAAATGATTATTTTTAATAAAATTTGTAGATGTTTAATTTTATCAAAAATCCAAGCGGCCTATGTTTCTGTTCTGATCTGCTTTATGTTGTAGTGCTCGTCAAGAGGTTTCCAACGAACTTCGTTTCGCGCAATTCCGACATCGTTTGAACAAGTTATGATGATTTACAGATTGATTACATTAATTAATTAATTAAACTAATTACATTGCCTAATTATCCTCTAATTACTTTCAAGCCATCATCTTCTTCTTTCTACGATACTGGAACCCGTTCTCCATCCTCTTTGACCACTGACGAATAAATAAATTGGGTTTAATTTTAGTTCAAAACTAGTTCATTTCGATAAAAATCTATTTTTATCTTTTCAAATATGGAGTTTTTCATCCCAATTTTTCCCAAATCATTTCTTATGATCTTACGCAAATTATTACTATTTTTAATAATTTTATCAAGGCCCGTACAGTCGATTTCCAACAATGGCCATCGAACTGCACTTACAGCGACCTTTTCCAAATTTGATTTGGACGTATCTCCAAATCCAACCGTTAGATTTCAAATTTCAAATATTCGTTAGAAATCTCTTTTCGATACGAACCCAACGGTTCTGGTTTTAGGAGAATCCGACGGTCGGATCTCCCGTAATGTCTGTTTGAAATAAATGGTCAAAATCCACGAACTGCCGCGGCGCGGCGCGTTCTATTCAGGCCATTATATTATATATATTTCGTCGATTTCTATTTAAAATGAATTTTATAAATAGTTTTAAACTCGTTTCAAAAACAATTTCAACTTCCATTTCAATTCAAATCAAATTTGAATTTTTTTCCTTATAAATTTGTTTTAAAATTCATTTCTATTCAATTCAACTTTCAATTCAATTTGAATTCATTTCAATTCGTTTTCAATTCAATTTGAATTCGTTTTCAATTCAATTGGAATTCGTTTTCAATTCAATTCGAATTCGTTTTATATTCAATTCATTTCAAATTGGTTTTATATTCAATTCGATTCAAATTGGTTTTCTATTCGATTCAATTCAAATTGGTTTTCTATTCGATTCAAATTGGTTTTCTATTCGATTCAATTCAAATTGGTTTTCTATTCGATTCAATTCAAATTGGTTTTCTATTCGATTCAATTCAAATTGGTTTTCTATTCGATTCAATTCAAATTCGTTTTCTATTCGATTCAATTCAAATTCGTTTCGAATATAATTCAAATTCGTTTCGAATATAATCAATATAAATATTGTTCGCGTCAAAATAGCGCATCTCTAATCAACACGGCTTTATATTCAACAAATGGATCTATATTTCTTTCAATACACGACCCTATATCTTTGTCAACACACGACTAATCTCAACGAATGAGTACTGTCCACGTGTGACTATTTTTGTTATTTAATATATTTTATAAAAATTATGGTATCTATCCTTTGATTTAAATCAGACTCCAACCGTAAATTAGTAAGAGAACGATTCCCTGAATATTAACCCCGAAGGCCGAAACCAACATCAAATCAATATCCAGGAGACCACTCATCTCATCTATTTTCCAGTTAATTTCTAATTTTATATGATAAAGATGTAAATTTTATTGTTAAAATATTTCGTTCAACACATGACCAATCTCAACGGATGAGTACAGTCAACACATGAACCTTTATTTTATAATGATCTTTATTTTCCCGATTGGAATGAGGCCCAATCAATTACCATATAAAGTTAATTATATGGATTCCATTCAACACATGTATATTATAGCAATGATAAATAATCAACCATCATCCAAAGTGCACTACACTGTATAAGCATCAAATATAGATATCTAACGCTTATAATAGCCTGTCGATCCATCGACCGACATACAACTAATTATTGGGATTAGTGTATATCATCTATTATCCCAATACCCGTGTGGGGTTTCAAATCAACAAACACAGATTTTATTTGTGCAGTTGGGCGATGTGTAAAATTTATCGTCCCAATCAATGTCCTTCAAATAGGTGTACATAAACAAACCGTCCGGTTTGTAAATGAATATTTATTTATTCACGTTCACGTTAAAAATTATATTTTTAACGATAACATATTTTATTTTAACACATGAATTTTTATTCAGTTCATTTACAAAATAAAAATGATATTTTTATTTTTCTAACTTATTTTAGAAAATTTCGGCGGCATAACGGCACGATACTAGAAACGGGACAAGGCCTAGCCTTATCCCCGGTCTAGTGAAGGCCCACGCCATTCACACATCAATCAAATCCATTCCATTTCACCAAACAATTCAATTCAAACCAAATAATCTAACCAACTACACAACCAAACAAACAAGTCCATGGTCTGTGGACGATGGTGTCGGGTGCTACTAAACACCGTCTGCATCCTAGTATATATATATAACTAGAAAAAGAAATTAAAGAGTGAGAAATTCTCACCGATAGCTATCCAATACCACGACTCTTCATATGTAGAAATCTTCGTCGTTCTCGCCTTTTGCCACTTTCGTTGCCCGTATTCTCTACATATGTAAAAATCGAATTTTTACTTCGCTATTCAATATATAAAAATCGAATTTTTACTTCGCTATTCAATATATAAAAATTGAATTTTTATCTTGCTATTCAATATATAAAAATCGAATTTTTACTTCGCTATTCAATATATAAAAATCAAATTTTTATCTTGCTATTCAATATATAAAAATCGAATTTTTACCGCTATAGTATAGATAAAAATTCTATTTTCACTTCGTTAATCCATGTGTAAAAATTATATTTTTATCGCTACTTCAAAATGGAAATCTAATTTTTCTTCATATAAAGATTTCGCCTTTTCAAATATAAAGATTTCACCTTTTCTATTATAAAGATTTCGCCTTTTCAATTTCAAAAATCTAATCTTTTCTATTTTAAAAATCTAATCTTTTCTATTTTAAAAATCTAATCTTTTCTATTTTAAAAATCTAATCTTTTCTATTTTATCACTATAAAAATCACATCTTTATTTGGTTTTCAAACGAATAAAAATCACAGGAAAAATCAGTTTTTAAAATCAAATAAAATCAGTTTTTCTAAAATACATAAATAACAACAAATAAAAAGGATTATAAAACTCACCTCGATTTGGGTTTTCTGCGAAGGGGGGGGGGGGTTGGACGCGAGCTGCTGGCCGGAGGGGCGGCATCGGCGAGGAGGAGGAGGTGCGACGCAGATAGAGGGGGGGGGGGACTGGCGGTCAACTCGATCGAGGGGGGGGGGGGTTTGTGGGTTGCGTTGGGTTCGATCAAGAGAAGGGGAAAGGAAGGAGAAGAGGAGGGGAAGGGGAGGTTGCCGCGCCTGCTGCGCTGTGGCGCGCTCGTCGGGACGCGGTGGCGCTTCGCGAGGTAGGGCGGCAGTCGATTTGTTTAGGTTTTTTTTTTCTGTTGAAAATGAATTTCAACGGGGGGGGGGGGGGGCAGAAGTTAAAGGAAGAGGGAGGGAGGAGGATATTTTTTTCTTATTTCTATTTAATTATTTAATTCAAAAAGTTGACTTTTACATACGACCTCTAAACGAGGCCCACCGCCTGTCGTCCATAGCTAATTACCCCCATTCCGAACACAATGGGATATGTATCGTAGGCTGATTCGATCATTTCGATCAGTTTTCGTCAAAATCAACATATACTCTATATATTGAATTTGAACGCGCATTTCAATTTACTGGGGTCGCATACTAACTCGAAAAATTCCCGAAAAATATTTTCTAGCTTCGTATTGACGATACGGTCCTAACAAAACTAGTTTCGTCGAATTCTGAGACCGTTGGAAAAATGGCCATTTTCCAGTCGATTAAAATCAACTGAAACTGGTCAAACGCGTTTTCCTTTGCCACGCTCACATATTGATTCGAAAAATTATGAAATTTAAAACCTAGCAATAATTTGACATCATGGACCCAACAAAAGTGGTTTCGTCGAAATCCGAGGTCGTTTGCAAAATGTCTATTTTTAAGGGCCTGAATTCCATAGCGACTATTTAGAATTTTCAACTGGACATATCTTTTGATGCTATGAAATTTCGATTATTCGGATTCGTTGGAAAGATATTATCAGTTAGATCCTAATGTTTTTGGTTTCACTAAAATCCGGATTGTTTTGCACCCGGTACATTCAATTGAAGTTTGAAATCGAATTATCGAACTACCGCGCCATTTTCAATTCTATTTATAATTATATATATAAATATTTATATTCTAACGACGACATATATAAAATATACGTTCGAATTATATTCAAAATAAATTTCTCGTCGATTTTATTTAAAATATTCTATTTTAAATGTAGAAAATTCGCTAAAACTGCCAAAATAAAAAATTTAAACTGGTCCAGATTTTCGGGTTGTTACACCCATCGAGGCGACTGACTGCCGATCAGAAACTGCCAGGAGCAGCGCCCCAGCGACGCCACCCACCACCTAGTCTAGCGTTGAACTCTAGTCCCTCAATGCTCCTCAAACTGCGCGCTACTTCTAGACCTTTAAACCAATGATTCCGCTACCCTGATGATCCAGAACCGATCGCCACCACACCAACTATAGATCTCGCAGCATCGAACTGGTTTTGTGTTGAAGATTTCATAAATTAATCACAGGGATTGGAGTTTTTGGAGGAGATGGATTCAAACATTTTCAATTGTTTATTTTAGTTAGGGTCGGCGCTGTTCTGAAGAGAGATAAGGGTTTTGATTTTTTTTATCTAGGGGTATTTATATAATTTTTTAATATTAATTTAGTTAAACTTTTCTTTAAAAGTGAAATTCGCGTCCGATCTCCAAACCAAACCCAATGACTATCGCCCTTAACCAAATACCCTTATTCCAGACACAATGGACTAGGTCTCATTAGCCCATTTGATCGTTTCAACCCATTTTTCTTTAAATTAAAATATAAAACACTTAATTATTTAATTTGATCGTACATTTTAATTAATCGGGACCACATACTGGCTCCAAAAATTCCTGAAAAATAAATCAAGCTATGATTTGATGATACGGTCCTAACAAAATTAATTTCGTCAAATTTGGAGACCGTTTGAAAAATGGTCAATTTCTGGTCGATCCAATTTAAATTTAAATTACCAAACACATTTGAATTTACTGCACTCACATATTAATTCCAAAAATTATGAAATTTGGAATCTAGCAATAATTTGTCATTCCGGCTCCAACCAAACTGGTTTCATCGAAAATGGAGGTCGTTTGCAAAATGGCTATTTATAAGGGCTATATTTTATATTAAATTCCATAGCGACTATTCTGAATATTTAACTGGCCATAACTTTTTATTCCCGCTATAAAATTTCAATTTTTCAGATTCGTTGGAAAGATATTTTTAAACATATTTAAATATTTTTGTTTTTACTGAAATCCGATATATTTTGTATCATGTACATTCAATTGAAATTTGAAATCGAATTTTCAAACTACCACGCCATTTCAGGCTCGGTTTATAATTAAAATAAATATATTCGTTGTAACTTCGATTTAAAATAAATTATTTTAAATATCCAAAATCCATTAAAATTTCTAAAATAAAATTTTAAATTGGTTCCAAAATTCCGGGTTGTTACAATTCAGATTTCATATATATATTATTCACATTTCATATATATATATATATATTATTCATATTTCATACATATATTATTCACATTTCATATATATATTATTCACATTTCATATATATATATATATATATATATATATTCACACTTCATATATATATATTATTCACATTGCATATATATTTTATTTACAACGCATACATACATTTTATACAACACATATATATTTTATACAATGCATATATATAATTTCCAAAACGCAAACAACACACAATACAACCAATTAAATCGCCCTTGGTCTACGGATGAGGGAGGTGAGCTAATTGGTACCGTATACAATTTATAATGATTAAAACTAATAAAAAAAAATCTACACTGGCAAATCTATATATTTTTATACATGAATACATTAACATGATAAAATATAATTTAGTGAGAAGGAGTTCTCACTTTCGTTTCCACTCCGCCATTCTTTATTCGACGGTTTGGATTTCGTTTTGTTTCAATTCGCTTCATCATGTAGTGTTCTTCCCTGTAATTCCAGCGCAATCTATTTCACAATCACATTTATAAACAATGCTATTTATATATTAAATATATTAAAAATCACATTTTTAATAGCGCTATTTATGTAGTAAAAATCATATTTTTATTTAAACTATTTCATAATAAAAAACACATTTTTATTAAAGCTATTTCATTATAAAAATTAGATTTCTTTTTTTTAAAACATTGTTATCTATATTTTAGAAAATCTCATTTTTAAAACAAAGTTATATACATAAAAATCATATTTTTAAAACAAAGTTGTATATAACTAAAAATTACATTATAAAACTGTTCTATATGTTTTTAAAAATCATATTTTGAATACAATGCTTTATATATAAAAATCATATTTTTATAAATGCCATATGAAATTAAAAATCACATTTTTATAACAACGACATTTTTAAAAGTAATGAATAAATTATTTAGTAAAAAATAAATTACCTGCTTCACTGTTTAATCTCTCCAGACCGCATTCGAAACTTAGCTCGCAACCTAGGGTTGCTTTTTGCGTGTGACTGGAGGCACGAGGTGAGGATCGGACTACGCCATGTTGAAGACCTCGGAGAACTGCACCTACGCCTGGAACAACGTTGAACTTGGTTGTGATATGGCGGCGCAGATCGATGGTGAACGGCGCACGTGTGAGGGGGTGATTCGATCAAAATACACAACTGTAGGTGGACAGACTAGTATGGATTTGAAGATGGGGAGAATCTCTACCAAATTGCTTCAGAAATCATTGGATTTCATTGAGTAAATCAAAAGTTATAGTGGGAGAAAGGATTGAGCATTTATCGTCAGTCGGTTTTTACAGCGGCGGGCTCGAACGACATAAATTAGGGCAAACGGAATTTTCTGATTGGCTATTTATATATTTATTTGTTTAATTCCAAAAATAATTATTTTCCATCCGAACTCCAAATCAAACCCAACGACTGCGGCCCCAAGCTAAATACCCCCATTCCGGACATAATGGGATATGTTTCATAAGCCAATTAGAATTTTTTGATTAGTTTTTATCAAAATTAAAATATAACTAATATAACGTCCAAATTTGATTTCAACTTACATTTTAATTTACCGGGGCCACATACTGACTCCAAAAATTCCAGAAAATTAAACCTAACTTTGTTTTGATGATATAGTCCTAACAAAACTAATTTTGTCGAATTTGGAGGCCTTCTGAAAAATGGCCTTTTTCTAGTCGATTTAATTCAAACTGAATTGACCAAACGCATTTAAATTCAACACGCTCACATATTAATTCCAAAAATTATGAAAATTGGAATCTAGCAATAATTTGACATTTTGGATCCAACAAAAGTTGTTTCGTTGAAAACGGAGGTCGTTTTCAAAATGGCTACTTTTAAGGACTATATATTATATTAAAATATATATAAATTCCATAGCGACTATTCTAAATTTTAAACTGGACATAACTTTCACTTTATATTATGAAATCTCAGTTTCTTACATTCGTTAGAAATATATAATTAAATAGATTCCAATGTTCTTGGTTTTACTGAAATCCGATTTATTTTGAATTTTGTACATTTATTTGAAATTTAAAATCGATTTTTCAAACTACCACGCCATTTTAGGCTCATTTTATATTTAAAATAAATTTATGCATTCTAACTTCGATATAAATAAATTTTTAGTAGTTATTATTTAAAATAAATCATTTTAAATATTCAAAATCCATTAAAATAGCTAAAATAAAAATTTTAAATTGGTTCTGAAATTCTGGGTTTCTACGTTGTATCTCCTTTGCTTCGGAAATAATATGTATGTATTTACAAACCTCCTTTTTACATCCATTACCATTAAAAACAATAGTATCTCTCGATAATAATGAAATCGTTGAAGTTTGGGTATTTTATTTACCTCTCAGACCTTGATCGACAACGTTCTTATCTTAAGATAGGTACGAGTTTGTAACTTGAAAATTGATATAATATCCACCAAATCTCATTTTACATTTTATTAGAAATATGATTTTATAAACCATATTCCTATTTTTGAAAATCACCATCAATTACAACTTAATTTGTTGGTTAAGCAATTTACTTACTAGAGACAATAACCTTTTGTTTTGAAAATCTTTTTATACAAATCCATTTAACTTGGATTATATTGAAATAGTTCATTTACCAAATCCTTTACAAACTCAGTTAATTTCTTAAATGAACTTCATTTAAGAAATAACCACTTTAATTACTATTATTATTATTAATAATTAAATTGATCGTTTACTGAAGTAAAAGTAATTTATTTCATATTTATCTAAAACAGGTTAGTTAATCACTTAATAAAATTATTGAACCATAACAACTTTATTTATAATTCGATAATCATCTTTAAACATCATTAATTAAAAAATGAATTATATTTAATAAATCTTTTTAAATTAAAACAATTATTCATTAAACTATTTTAATTAAATTAATTGAAAATCTAATAACCAATTCTAATTAAAACAGTTGACTTAGTCAACTTGAAATCATCAGTTATTTATTAACTGATCTCGACAAACCTTCTCTATTAATAATGTAATTAATTTAATAACATCGTTTCATTTCTTCAATAAAATCAATTATCCCAAATTACTAGCCGTAAGGTTAATTCCTAACCTTATTTCAAAGACATAAGCATTTGCTAAAAAACTATTTTATAAAATATAATTATAAATATTTGGCCGTTTAGAAAACTTATATACAAATTATAAATTAAAAACTTGCTTTAATTATTAAATAATTTTATAATTTCATTTGCGTTTATTTTCCCGACGACAATCAACATCTAAAAAATGGGTTTTAGGTCATTCACTGCCAACTACTTAATTAATATTGTCTATTAATTAAAAACATAATGACGATCAATATCTAATCAACAATCCAATCAGGACATAATGATATTTGGGTAAACAATTCATATATATGAATAAGGTGTAACAATAACATTCAATTTATGTGAGGAGTCCAATTGGATCCCTCCAGCCTATTATTTCCTACACCCAAATAGTTTACCCCAAAATAATCATTCAAATTCAATATAACTATATACTTTCAACAACCAACCAATAACAACAAGCCAAGCATCCATCTTTAATCATAATACCTTTATATTACTATAAACGTGACCAACAAGGTAATTTACGTAAATTAGGAATAATTGTTAAAATATTGATTGGGTTTCAATTAAATTAAAGGAACGCTTATTTTAATCAGTTCAGTCAATATTAAATATATATTTATGTAATCATCTTATAATAAACATCCATAGCACACAAATATATTAAACCCGACATATATAAAATATAAGTGAGAAAAACTGAGTGAGTTATACTCACATAATTCCATTTATTTCTAAAGCATTTCATTTTAATTAAATTAAACTAATGTTTAATTTATTTAAAAATTCTTGTAGCTTTCAACTTTGTCCAAACTGTTCCATAATATAGTGCTTGTTACCATGATCCTAACACAACTTGTTTTGCCGGATTCTGACCTAGAAATAAAAATTTATTGGTGTTTTAATAACTCAATTTTTAATTATATTAATTAATTTCCTAATTAAATAAATAAACGCACTAAATATGTTGCTTAGGATTTACAGGCCCGACTTCTTCCTATATGTTTCTCTCGACATCACTGACTACACACGAGAAACTTTCTGCCGCATCGCCGCTAGATGACTGGACGACCATCTGCCATCACCAAGACGAGTGCCCCGCCCTGCATGACCACAGCTCTTAACTTCTTTCGGCTCGGTATTGCCATTCACCGGTGATTTCTCCTCAACCACCGCCTCTTCGAGCATTGATTATGCTGTCTTCGAGGCCCCAAATCAGATCATGGTCGTTCAGTACGAAGAGCTCGATGAACTCGACCTTTCTTTAGTTAAATGTTTCAGCTAATGATGGATGATATTTTAGAAAAATTAATGGAAGGAGGGAAAGGTTTGAATCGTTCAATCATTGATGAGGCGGTTGTGTGAGTAGTTGACCATGCGTTGTATTGTTGAATGATAGAATTAGGGTTACCTATATGTATATATAATAGAATTATATTATTATTTAATTCTTTATGAAACTTACGCAGCAAGCTTCACTAAATAACCACCTCATATGACCTCCGTTTGAGATGAAAATTGACATCCTAGCATATTTAAATATTCCAGAAATGATGAAACACGTTTGGTCAAATTCCGAGGTTGTTTGTAAAAGTTCCTTTGTAATGTCACAATATGAATCGATACGCGTTTAAATTTTGCAGATCATGTATTAACTCTAGAAATCTTGAAACTTGAGATCTTACAATATTAATCATTATGGATTTAATAAAATTTGTTTTGTTAAAAGCCAAAGTCGTCTGAAAATTAGTTGTTCTTAAGTTCCATATTAAATCGATAAAATGTTTAAATAAAAATCTTGGCATTTATCCTTGCTACGATCAAACGATAAGTCCGATTGATACAAAAATCTAAATTGTATAATAACTTAATAATAGAGATCCAATGACACAAGTCATTCTAAGACCGTTCACTCGGAACGATATTTTACACGCAAAACAACGCTATAATTGAACACCAAATTACCTGGCCTCTAAAAATAACTAATCATGCATGTCCTGACTCTGAATGTCAATACAAACTCAACGGAACAGTCTCGTATCTTAAGTCGATTATTATCTAAAGTTACCTAAATTTCCTTCTAATTAAATTAAATTCATTTAATTAATCGCTACGTAGAATAACTACGCGATGGCAACCGAGGTCACATATGATATCAGATTGCCACAAAATTTATTTTCATACAATATTAACATTACAGATCCAATGAAACTGATTTCATCGAAATATGTGACTGTTTTGAAATTGGTTATTTTTGACTGGATTAAAATAATATAAAATTCACATTTTGGCCAAATCAATATTAAACAAATTCTTTTAAAACCCTATTAACCTCCATTGTATTCCAATAGCATATATAACTATTCAGAAACCATTTTTATTGAATTTCAGGTCTAAACGATATTGAATTCATTGAAAACTATTTTTATTTATTTAATAAATCGTTAAATTTATAAATGATTCCATAGCGACTATTTGGAAATTTTATTTGAACATAACTTAAAATCATAATATAAAATCATGGTTTTTCTCTTTCATTAGAAAATTATACTCAAATATATTAGGAAGATTCTTGTTTCAAAGAATTCCGACTTAAAATGGATTCTATATATTCAATTAAAGTTCAAAACATAATATTACCAACTACCACGACATCACGAGCTCATTTTAAGTTAACTATAAATTATACTTCAAACTTAGTTAAATAAATAAATATAAATCCATTTATATACCCAAACCAATATTCAAACCAATTTAAATGTTATAAATTAACGGTTGGAAGTCTGCATCGTTACAAAAACATAGTCTGCAAACCCAAGAAATCAACTTATGGAATGAAATAAACTTCCACACAATGGTATTTATAATTTCACGATATCATTAGTGCTTTTAATTTATCAAAAAACATAGCTAACCCTTGTATATACCTCAAGTTTAGTTGTAAAAAGTTCAAATTATTGGTCTTATATGTTGACGGCATATTATTAGATAGTATCGACCTTGGAATATTTCGTGATACTAAGGATTATCTCTCAATGAACTTTGAAATCAAATAAAGCTTAATACGTGATAGAAATAGAAATATTCCATGATAAATCATAAGGACTTCAAGGATTGTCTAAATAATTCATATATTGATAAAGTCCTCAAGTGATTTGACATGATGAATTGTTCCTTTAGCCCTGTCTCAGTACAGAGACATACTTGTTCTTTGGCAGTGCCCTAATACTTCTATGGAACAAAAAAAATTGATTAAATATCCTTGTGCATTTCTTGTTCGTATTTTGACGTATTCAAAGGTTTATACTAAACCAGTTAAAAATTGTTGGTATGCTCGGTAAATTTCAAAGTAACATAGGAATCGCTCATTGGAAAGCTACAAAGAAGGTACTAAGATACCTAGAGGGGATAAGAAATTACACGATCACGTATAGAAAATCATGTTACCTAAAGGTAACTGGTTATTCGGATTCAGACCTTACTAGATGTCTTAGTAATAGGATTTTGCACTCTTGGTTGTATATAATTATGTAGAGATGCAATATAATGGAAAGGCGTAAACCTGAGATTCTTTTCATATCCACATGAAGGTTGAATACGTAGCATGCTATGAGGATTTAATTAAGGGAAGATGGCTAGGTAATGTTTTCTCGTAGTGTAACATCCCGAGATATTGTGACAATTTAAAATATTAAATTTAATGTGATTTTGAATAAAATTATTTTAAAAATTAAATTTAATGTTTTATGTCATAGACTGTTAAGATATGAGCTTAACTTGATTTATTGAGAACTGATTCTCAATGACTATTTATGATAGTGATAGTGTTTGATAATCTATTTATAATGGAATTTGAAATTTATATTGAATTAACAAAATAAAATGGATTAACTAAATTTGAGACTTATTCAATTTTTGTAATTTTAATCAATGGGATATGAATCGTTTGATTATGTAATGAATTTCTATTTGTTATAAAATGAAATAATTTGCATTCATTGTAATTATAAACATGATTTGGGTATATACTGTTAAATATGGAGAATTGGACTTTATTATTAAATTTTATGAATTAAATTGACTCAATAAATTTATAATTAAACTTTAGTTATTGAAATTGCATTAATATATGGTGAAAACTTAAATAAATTGTTTAAGTAATTAAGTTTAACTTATTTTGATAATTGTAACATGTATTGGCTGTAGATTTTGTTTATATTGGTTAACATTCAAAGTTGGAATTTAATATTAATATATTTTAATGAAATTGATTGGTGTAATCAATAATTGAATAAAATTTGAATTTGTAAATAATGAAATTTGAATTCAGGATAAACGATTTTTTTATAAGTTTATATGAATTTCAATTTGATTTGAATAGAATTTATAAACCTTTGAATTTAAAATAAAGGTGAATAAATGAAAATGAATATTTAATATATTAATGAACTTGTTAAACTAGCGGTTTGCAAAAGATCTCGGAATTTGATGAAATAAATTTTATTGGATCTGGAATGGTAAATTATTGTATGATCTAAAATTTCGTACCCATCGAAATTATCTTTTGATCATCAGAAATTAAAACGTGTTTAAATTTGTATGTACAATTTAATCAAATAATCGAGTTTTAGACGAAACAACTAGAGACTTTGAAATTGGGCTTTGAAACCAATTCCATCGCGTTCATAAGACGTCAAAACCTATTGTTAGGCTATAAGCAGGCCTAATTTGGACACAGGTCCGTTTTTGGCTTTAAATCACACAAAACGATAGAATAATATTATTTTATTATCCAAAACCCTAGTCTGATTGAGGCCGCCGTTTATAATTTCCATAGCTAGAATTCTTTAATTCTTTGTCCCTTAATTTCTTACGATCCAATCAATGAAATTGAAAAATCATAAAACGATAATTGAAGATCTACGTGAGATATTTCCATCCATATGGATGATGGTGTCAATTACTTTGTGGATTCACCAAAATCTGCATAGTAGTGCCACACACCTTTTGTGGTTTTCGAGGCTAAGCGAATCACCACGATAGACCAAACTTTGGGCACTAGGGGAGTCAGTGGTGAAGTTAGATTGCTGATCGATGGGAAAAAGGGAGTGTGTGATTTTGGAAATTTGAATGAACATTGGGTTCAATCTCATTTAAAATCAAAGTGAGTGATTAAACCCGTTCATACCTAACTAAAGTATTCAATATTTGTTAAATTAAAATTATGTTATAAGATGATTGTATTAATTATTGTCTGGTAGTTAAAATTGTATATTTCTGTTAACTAGCATCGATAGTGTAATTTGACGTTAGTTTAAATTTTACAGTTATATTAAAATATGACATTTTATTTCTAGTTTAAAACTCATCATTTGATAACTAGTAAATTTTACGGTACTAAACTGTTCATATGTATTGATGCGATGAATGGCTTGGATTTGATATTTTTAATATATTGATGTTTATTTATGTAAAGTTACTTATTATTCACCCTGATTTTTATATGACCATCGGTCATGTTGATTAATCCCAACATTACCCTAGATGTTACGGGCATCAAATAAACCCGACATTAATCATTGAAATGAATTAAGAACATAGGTTGAAATGATAAATACCTATGACCCTAATTTGGATTGAAATGATATATATCCTTTGCCAAAATACTAAAATTTAATTTTAAGTATTAGTTGGCTATAGGATAGAAAATTAAATATGGACACAGGTCGGTTAAATGAAATTTGTTTTAACCATGATTCTTGAAATATTGTTTTAAAGATATTATAGACTTTGTTTTATAAATCGATTTCCTTTGAACTTGAAGGTTGGATTTGAAATATAAAAGCTAAAGCAAAATTTTGATGTTGTAAATTGAAGTTAAAACGAACTGAATATATATCGAATTTATCAAAATTGAATTCGTTATCCATCTCTGAAATTTACTTCAAATTAACTTAATTTAAATTTATATTCAAATTGCGAACTCGAGATTATATAAATTGAAATATTTCAAAGTAAGAATTATAATTGAAATTTCAAATACTTGAATTGAATTGTTAAATCGAATTGTTTGAATCAAACTGTCGAATCGAAGTGAAATACAAATGGGAAATTGAGTCCTTTGAATTGAGATATCAAAATTGAGTTGAATTATTTGAAACTAGACTATGATTTCCAGTTTGTTTATATTTTTTTAAGAAACGATTCTAATTACAACCATAGTATTTTAAACTATCTTATAAACTATTTTAATAATAATTATTTTTCTTTATAAACTACTATACCGTATAACTACTTTATTTTTATTCATTATTTTAAATAAACCATTTTAATAATTAAATATTTAATTATAAATTACTTTAATATTTTAACTATAGATTTTACTAAATCTGAAAAGTCTTCTTTTACAAACTATTTATTTTCAAACTATTTCCATTATTTATCTAAACTATTTTAAATATACTTTTAACTATTTTAATATTCAAGTTATTTTAATGTTGGAATTGTTTCAAGATTTTAGGTTTGGTTTTAAATGGAGATTTTATTATGAAATATTCTGTCTTCACTATATAAACAAGTTTAAAGAAAAATACGATATTTTGATATGAAGAATGTACCTCTTTGAAATGTAAAATAATTGACCGGTGCGAAAAATGTAAACGTTTGGTTGTTAAAGAGACCGGGATTGGATATTATCATACTCTCTGTCAATATCGAAAATCACTTTAACAACTGTGTATGAGGTGGAGTTCCAAAATGAAGTAGGATGGTTTGGAGGCAATTACTGAATTTGAAGAAAGAGAATGATGATGGATGTCCTTGACCTTCAGGTCATAATTAAAATGACTAAAACAGGTGCTATACCGTGATCAAGTGAGGTCGCACCTTCTATAAGACACACTTCTTCAAACTATATCTATTACTTTGTGATTTGATTGGTGGCCACAATTGATTTTGGGAGTGTTGTTCGAGTTGGGCGGTAGTTGCTGCTATGCGTTACCACCGGTCCAGGCATGCATCGGTAGAATCCTACCGTGGGTATTCCTCGTGTGCCTTGTCATATTATCCTTATTGAGCCCCCTATGATTTTGATATAACGTTGTCGTATCACGGCGCATCCCTATCCGCCAACGTACTGGTGTGTTATATGCAAACTCTACGACAACGGTTTAAAACGTGTAAGGGTAATAATGGTAATCCCGCTTACGCTATTTTAATATTTTATATTTAACCATAAACCCTATTATAATAGCGTATTGTATTATATACTATCTAGTTTAATGGATCCTTAGGAGATGGAAATTCCCGTAACATCTCTTAAGTTATTGCACTCATATTATCACATGAATTTGATTTAACTGACATGAGAAAATTTTAGTTATGATCAAAATGTTTTTGTCTTTTCGTTTGTGCTCGGGTCAGCATGAGTTTTCAGTTATTGAAAATGACATTATGAAGATGAAGATGGAGCTTAGCAGACGTATTATTATTATTCCGCTACAAATTTTGGTATGTTATATAATAGTTAACTTTGATAATCGTTGTAAGTGTATAATCAAATGTATCTTTTAACAGCTTCATGAACTGTTATTTATTTATTATATTTTGTCCTTCCGCTGCGAGATTCTATATTTCTTTTCTTCTTTCTTCTTTTTCTTATATTAATCCCAATAACTATCTGTATTTTTGATTTGTTTAAGTCAACATTTGAGGATCATTGTCGATTTAAACGGTCAAAAATGTGGGTAGTTGCACGTAGTTTGGTACTTTAATTTTATTTCTACGCCACCAATTGTTTACTGCGCAAAGAAGCTGCAACCTTTTTCTCTAAGCACGATAGGATAACAAATGGTTCAAAACATATGGACCAAAATACCTATTACCGAAGCAAGATGTTAAATTATTGGATTCTTGCCGGTTTGATAAGTACAGACTTACATGTGGTAGACATATTCAAAAGGAGTACCTCCATAAAATATTGAGACATACTAATAACATTAGTTTTGAACATGGTTCCTAATTATTTTTCTTGTAGCGCCATTTAATTTATAATTAACATAAAATTTATTGGACTCTTGATAATTTCCATATCTGATGTTTTTGTTTTCTAGTGTGTACATATTTATATTTTAAACAAATGACAATAAAATAGCCTTTGCTTCAAGACATAATGTGACAATTAAGATGATCTCATTTATAGCCTTGTTAAGAAAGTTGTTTGTATGCCATGATTCCCATTGACTACTAGATTAACCAAAGCACTTAGGGTAATTGACTAAAGAAGTGTTTAACATATCATGCATGCCTTATGATTTTGTATGATAACACTAGTGGATATTCTTATTGATGAAGTGGGAGACTTTAAGGAAATGTTATAATTCCTTTTTGATTATGTGGTCAATATTATGAAATTTGTTTCCTTATTAAATATTCTAATTAATATATTCAAATGGTTATAAGAGAATTAATTTCCTTTATTAAATGAATCATCTAATTTCCTCCCTCGTTATGTGGTTAATATTAGAAAATCAGTTTTTCTATTAGTTATGCTACTAATATATTCAAAAAGTTACCAGAGAATTGCTTTCCCTTATCTTGATCTTAATGCACGGTCAAGAATATGTAAAGATATGGAAAATTGATTTTTTTTCCTTTTCTATAAATAATAATCTTTTTCCATCATAAAAGATTAACTGAAACTATTACACGTAACATAACACAGGAAGAGGGAAACTAATTTCTTTCACCCTTGAAACGTCACTCTCTTTGTCAAAAATGTCAAGAGGTATGTTAAATAAATTTCATTAAATTTGCGATATATGTGTAATTCAAGATCTTAAGGTTCATCTTATAAATCTGTTAAGATATTAAACATTAGGATTACACAATTGAGTCATAAATTCATTATCGATTTGGTGTCTTATTAAACATTTTGATTGGTTTTAATGAAATTCACATTTTTACAGGTATAATTCTTTATACCATTTCTTCCTATGTTTTTTCCAACCAATAAGTTGTATTCTATGCTGCCCAAGGCTGAGGTGACATATTTTTTTTACTTTTTCACAAATCTTGTAACATCCCAGATTTTTAGTGGTTGAATACTCAATTTATTTAATTATTTAAATATTGATTTGAAAATTTAAATAACTCAAATTAATGATTTTTAGTTATTAATTCAATTTAAAGAGTGGAATAATAGTTTAATTCTGAAATAGTTGGAATAAGTCGGATTTGCAATATAGTATGGATTGAACATTATAAAAGGATTTAATTAAGTTTAGTTTCGAATTGTAGTAAGGAGTTCGTTTATCAAAATGAAGGTTGAACGTATTAATATTAATGTAACTAAAAACGAGCTCGCCGCGTAGCGGTATTCGTAGTTTTATGATTTGAACTTCAATTGAGTATACATGATTCAATATAAGTCGGAATTCTTTAAGCGAGAATCTTTCGGATCTATTGCATTATAGTTTTCTAATGGAAGAGAAAAATCATGATTTCATCTTGTAAAGTTTGAGTTATGTCTAAATCAAATTTTCAGAAAGTCCCTACAGAATCGTTTATGAACTATGGATTTTATTTAATAAAATAAATGGGTTTTGAATATCATTTTAACTAGAAAATGAAAAAATCGAGTTTAAAACTCAAACCAATTTATTTTGAAGCTATGTATAAGTCTATTTGAATATATACGACAATAATAATTTTTATTATATATTGAATTGTTTTAAAATCAATTTATATTTTATCGTTTTCATTTACGGTCCGTTTGGCACACATCCCTATTAAGTTTCAAAATTAGGCTCGCGTCCAGTCCTAAACTTATTATAAATTAGGTCACTATTTTTCGAAAATAGGTCAAAAAATTAAAATTAAAATATAAAAAAATCACGTAAATTCTTATTTACATAAAACACGTAAACTTAAAAAAATCATATCAAAAAACCACTGAAAAACACATCAAGAGCCAATAATACAGGAAAACAATGAAATAGTGGTTAAATGCATGCGTCTATGTTGGTTTTCTTGCATACATTGTAACACCCCGTAATTTTAACAACACCAAAGCGGACAAATTAAAGAATTTTCTATCTAATATTCAGAATTAAGGGAAACAGACTGCACCATTGCGACAGTCTCGAAATTCTGGTCAAGATAGACATTTGGTTTGCGTAAAACGGATATTGTATGAAGAAGTTATGAAGGTTTGAAGTTTGTATACGTGTAAGAGAATTATATATATATAATTAAATCCAGAAAATCAAATTTAGTTCAGAAAATCAATCGGAAAATTTCCTTCCCGAGGGGTGTCGACCCCTTAAAGGGGGTTTCGACCACTGGATCGACCCCTCACGAGGGGTGTCGACCCATAGGTTGACCGCCTAGGGCAGACGTGGCAGTTAGGGTTTGTGGACTGGCCGTAATAAAAATGGCTCCATTTATCTTGTTTTCTACACTGTAAAGTAATGGAGTCTAGATGTTGTAACACCCCACGTCCATTAATGTCACTCACAAATGGAATGCATTAACTTCTATGGAGCGTTTTAAGTGAGTATAGAACAGAAACTTAACAACAAGACATATATAAATAGTACTCAAAGATTTAAAACTTTATTTCATTGCAGCGGAAAACACATATGTTTGCTTACATCATCAAAAACCAGAGTCAAAGTACATAATATCCATCTTGACTACCAAAAGTACATAAATTAAAAGACATAATCCCCAATACACATAGCCATAAATAAAAGAGAAGCTGAACTTTACTTCAGCGATCCAAGCAATCATCTAAAAGCAGAGAAACAGTAGTCCAAAATCAAGCTCCACTGGTGCTGGTTCCAACCTGAACACCTGGGGGGGGGAGGAAGAAAAGAGGAGGAAACAGAGGGGGTCAGACATAAAGTCTAGCGAGTGCGATAACTTTAACAATATAATTAACAAAGTAACTAGGCTAAGGCATAAGTTGGAAAATAAGGAAATGACCATGAACCATTGAGTATGGCAGAGTAAATAAGGACACAAGATGAACAACGATATCGTTAAAGCGCCCCTAAACCACTATAAGATAATTACTAAACTACACCAACACTATTAGATAATTGCTATACTGCACCACCACTAGTCACCCTAAGGTTGATCCCGCCTACAGAACTTAATAATGATATTGGTAGTTTCGTGCACCCCTAGCTGCCTTTATAGGTGTTGCCTGCCCCTATCTCCACTAGGTGTACCCAATACCCCCAAGAGATCGGCTTCCTAACTCGTAGATACCTGTGCTGGCCCTATAGTGGGGTGTATCACTCCCCAAAGTGGCAACCCGATACCACCAATGATGCACGGCTTATACCTACACGATGCAACAACGTCTTACCTATCAACCCGGGTCCACAAACGCATATGAATCCGTTGGACTTGCGTTGCCACAGCTAACCCGGTTTGGCCTCTTACAGTTAAGCCCAGTATGCGTGTCCCGTCCTCAACTTGGGTCGAGCCCACAAAGATACGTATGGGTTACTGGTTGAAATGGGCCCCCATTACTTGACACAAGCTATCCACCTAAGCTTGGTCCCCTCTAGTACATCCCACTTAACCCACTTCTTATTCATGTTTCATTTACATGTTTCAATTTTGGTTAAGTGTTTCTAATCGTATTTCCACATGCCACCCAAGGCACCCACTAGATTCCACATGCCACCCAATGCACCCACTTAATCCCCTCATGTCCCACTACATGTTTATCTGGTTAAGTGTTTCTTAATTCATTAAGACCGTAACCTCATAAAGACCTTTCACATTAGACTGACATTTGTGGCAGCTGGATTTGCCGGGCGGGTTCGGGCAGTCTTACACCACAAAAGAGCCTAACCTCGTGTCTTTACAATTGTTACGTATTTAGTTTATACCTAAGACCTCTCACATTAGACTGGTATTTGTGGCAGCTGGATTTGTCGGGATGGTCCAGGCAGTCTTACACCACAAAAGAGCCTAACCTCGTGTCTTAGACGATTAATTACTCCTAATTAATCATTCCCTAATTTGAATTACTTTCCCCATTCAAATTATCAATCAATTAACGATGTCCATAATTGACTCAATTATGTCCATCTATTTATGGTATGTAAAATCATACCAATTTTCATCACAAATTTATTTTATGCCTTTTAAGGCATTTATGCCAATTAAACCTTTTTAATATTTTCCCCTTTATCCCATGTTGTACGTTTTTCGTTTAACGTAAAATATATGTTAGACTCGAATAGTCTAACTCATGGAATAAAGAGAAAACATCACAATATACACATAATTAAAACATAGATCTAAACATAGGGGTGAACTTGCATGTGTGAATGATGTTCTACATCTAAAACTTACATAGGCCAAAGTTACAACTTGCATAAACAACATATGTCATGGATCCAAATATAAAGGTGTGAACTTGTTGAGATAATGGTCACAAACTTGCATAAATCATGTGTGTCATAGATCTACCTCTAAAGGTGTAAACTTGCATAGACAATAACCCTAAACTTGCATAACATGATTTGTAACAACCCGGAAAATCTGGGCCAGTTTAAAATTTTTATTTTGGCAATTTTAATGAATTTTGAATATTTAAAATAGATTATTTTAAATAATATCGACGAGAAATTTATTTTGAATATAATTAGAAAGTATATATTATATACGTCGTCGTTAGAATATAAATATTTATATATAATTATAAATAGAATTGAAAATGGCGCGGTAGTTTGATAATTCGATTTCAAACTTCAATTGAACGTACCGGGTGCAAAACAATCCGGATTTTAGTGAAACCAAAAACAATAGGATCTAATTGAGAATATCTTTCCAACGAATCCGAAAAATCGAAATTTCATAACGGGAATCAAAAGATATGTCCAGTTGAAAATTCTGAATAGTCGCTATGGAATTCAGGCCCTTAAAAATGGAAATTTTGCAAATGACCTCGGATTTCGACGAAACCGCTTTTGTTGGATCCGCAGTGTCAAATTATTGCTAGATTCCAAATTTCATAATTTTTTCAAATCAATATGTGAGTGTGGCGAAGGAAAACGCGTTTGACCAGTTTCAGTTGATTTTAATCGACTGGAAAATGGCCATTTTTCTAACGGTCTCAGAATTCGACGAAACTAGTTTTGTTAGGACCGTATCGTCAATACGAAGCTAGAAAATATTTTTCTGGAATTTTTCGAGTTAGTATGTGGCCCCAGTAATTTGAATTGTACGTTTAAAATAGAATATATAGAGTTATATTTTGAATTCGATGGAAACTGATCGAAACGATCAAATTGGCTCACGATACCTATTCCATTATGTTCGGAATGGGGGTAAAACGCTAGTGATGACTGTTGGTGGATCTCGTTTCGAGTTCGAAATAAAAATTTACCTTTTGAAATCAAATGGAGAGAAATAAAATAATTAAATTATTTTTATATAAACCCTTTTACACCTGAACCCCCGCTTTTCCATTTCCATTTGCTCCGATCGAATTTAAATCCCCAAATCGCCCCTCCCCGTCAACGCGCGCCACCACCGTGCGACGCTACCCCCTTCCCTTGCACCGACGGTGATCGGGATTCCCCCCTCCTCCTTCTTCTTTCCTCTCCCTAAAACCCCTCCTGTCGCAAACCCTAGCCGCCCACTTCCGCACCCAAATCCGACATCGAGAATGCAAGCGCCATCAATCCCCACCTCCAGTCGATCGCGATGCCTCCCCTAGCCTCACCCGCCACCTGCGCCCTCCACCCTACCTCCTTTGCTGCTCGCGAGACACCCGACGCCGCCCTCCAGCTCAAATCGATCAGCGCGCAACCATCCCCATGCCGACGCTCCTCAATTCGATGCAGTGAGGATGCAGACCCTCCCCTCTTCGTGTGGTAATTTAGTTAATTTTCATTTAGTATTTTATTTTATTTCAGTTTTAAAATATAAAAACCGTGTAGTAAAAATTCGATCTTTATTATGTAGGAGATATAAAAATATAATTTTTATATTTTTAAAGTAATAAAAATATGATTTTTATATTTTTAAAGTAATAAAAATATGATTTTTATATTTTTAAAGTAATAAAAATATGATTTTTATATTTTTAAAGTATTAAAAATATAATCTTTACTATATAGAAGATGTAGAAATATCATCTTTAAATTTGAGAAAGCGAAATCTATATTTTTGAAAAAGCGAAATCTATATTTTTGAAAAAAGGCGAAATCTATATTTTTGAAAAGGCGAAATCTTTATATATAACACCGTTGTAAAAATTCGATTTTTATCTATATAATAGCAGTGTAAAAATTCGATTTTTATATATTGTATAGCAAAGTAAAGATTCGATTTTTATATATTGAATAGCGAAGTAAAAATATGATTTTTAAATTGAAAGTGAACAAATAAAAATGTGATTTTTATTTTAAAGACATCAGTATATAAAAATGTGATTTTTATACTTGTAGTGGCTACGGGCAACGAAAGCGACAAAAAGGCGAGAATGGCGATGATTTCTCTAAATGAAGTGTCGAGATGATTGGAATAGCTATCGGTGAGAATTTCTCACTCTTCAATTTCTTTTTCTAGTTATATATATACTAGGATGCAGACGGTGTTTAGTAGCACCCGACACAATCGTCCACAGACCATGGACTTGTTTGTTTGGCTGTGTTGTTAGTTAGATTTTTTGGGTTGAATTGAATTTTTTGGTGAAATGAAATTGATTTGATTGATGTGTGAATGGCGTGGGCCTTCACAAGACCGGGGATAAGGTTAGGCCTCGTCCCGTTTCTAGTATCGTGCCGTTATGCCGCCGAAATTTTCTAAAATAAGTTAGAAAAATAAAGAAATCATTTTATTTAATAAATGAACTGAATAGAATATTTACATAGGTTGAATAAAATGTTTTATCGTTAAAATTATAATTTTTAACGTGAAAGTGAATAAATAAATATTTATAAACAAATCGGCCGATTTGTTTATATACACTGATTTGACTGATATTGATTGGGTCAATAAATTTTACACATCGCCCAACTGCACAACTAAAATCTGTGTTTGATTGTTTGAAACCCCACGCGGGTGTTGGGATGAAATTTGAAGTTCACTCATCCTGATTGATTAAATATGTCGATTGATTGATTGACAGGCTGTTATAAGCGTTAGATATCTATATTTGATGCTTATACAGTGTAGTGCACTTTGGATGATGGTTGATTATTTATCATTGCTATTATATACATGTGTTGAATGGAATCCATATAATTAACTTTATATGGTAATTGATTGGGCCTCATTCCAATTTAGAAAATAAAGAATATTATAAAATAAAGGTTCATGTGTTGACTATATTCATCTGTTGAGATTAGTCATGTGTTGAACGAAATATTTTAACAATAAAATTTATATCTTTATCACTATAAAATAAAGGTTCATGTGTTGACCGTACTCATCCGTTGAGATTATTCATGTGTTGAACGAAATATTTTAATAATAAAATTTACATCTTTATCATATATAGAATTAGAAATCAACTGGAAAATAAATGAGATGAGTGGTCTCCTGGATATTAATCTGATGTTGGTTTCGGCCTTCGGGGTTAATATTCAGGAAATCGTTCTCTCACTAAATTACGGTTGGAGTCTGATTCAATATCAAACGATAGATACCTTAATTTTTATAAAATATATTAAATAACAAAAATAGTCACACGTGGACAGTACTCATTCGTTGAGATTAGTCGTGTATTGACAAAAATAAATATTCATCTGTTGAATAGAATATTTGAAAATAGAAATATATGAAGCCGTGTTGGTTAGATTGACGCCATTTTGACGTGAACGATATTTATATCGATTTTATTCATTTTAAAATGAATATTGAAAAAATGATTTCGAAATGAATGGAATATAAAACGATTTCAAAATGAATTGAATATAAAATGATTTCGAAATGAATGGAATATAAAACGATTTCGAAATGAATGGAATATAAAACGATTTCGAAATGAATTGAATATAAAATGATTTCGAAATGAATGGAATATAAAACGATTTCGAAATGAATTGAATATAAAATGATTTCGAAATGAATGGAATATAAAATGATTTCGAAATGAATGGAATATAAAATGATTTCGAAATGAATGGAATATAAAACGATTTCGAAATGAATTGAATATAAAACGATTTCGAATTAAATGGAATAGAAAACGAATTTGATTTAAATTGATTAGAAAACGAATTTGATTTAAATTGATTAGAAAACGAATTTGATTTAAATTGATTAGAAAACGAATTTGATTTAAATTGATTAGAAAACGAATTTGATTTAAATTGATTAGAAAACGAATTTGATTTAAATTGATTAGAAAACGAATTTGATTTAAGTCGAATAGAAAACGAATTTGATTTAAGTCGAGTAGAAAACCAATTTGAATTGAATCAAATAGAAAACCAATTTGAATTGAATTGAATAGAAAACGACTTTGAAATTGAATTGAATTGAAAACGAATTCAAATTGAATTGAAAGCGAATTGAAATGAATTCAAATTGAATTGAAATTTGAATTGAATAGAAATGAATTTTAAAACGAATTTATAAAGAAGAATTCAATTTTGCTTTGGATTGAAATGGAAGTTGAAATTGTTTTTGAAACGAATTTAAAACTATTTATATAATTCGTTTTAAATAGAAATCGACGAAATATATATTATATATATTATATATATAATATAATGGCCTGATTAGAACGCGCCGCGCAGCGGCAGTTCGTGAATTTCGACCATTTATTTCAAACGGACATTACGGGAGATCCGACCGTCGGATTCTCCTAAAACCGGAACCGTTGGGTTCGTATCGAAAAGAGCTTTCTAACGAATATTAGGAATTCTAAATCTAACGGTTGGATTTGGAGTTACGTCCAAATCAAATTTGAAAAAGGTCGCTGTAAGTGCAGTTCGATGGCCGTTGATGGAAATCGACTGTACGGGCCTTGATAAAATTATTAAAAATATCAATAATTTATGTAAAATCATAAGAAATGATTTGGGAAAAATTGGGATGAAAAAACTCCATATTTGAAAAGATAAAAATAGATTTTTATCGAAATGAACTAGTTTTGAACTAAATTTAAAACCCAATTATTTTTAGATAAATAAATTAGATTTAAAATAAATAATTACTTCGGTGTGGTTCGCTAATCTCGACTAGTTTAGAAAACCATAATTTGGTTTGAAATGACATCCAAAGGAAGATTAAACGATAAATTTTAAAGAATTTATCTTGGATAAAATTAATGGGAACCTTTCCCCTAGGAAAGTGATTTTGGGAATAAAAGAATATTCTGGATTGGAATGAGGCGTTTGTTGTGTATGTGCAACATTTGTTTTTAATATACACGGGTTGTTCGGAAAGACCGGGTTTATACCCATTCTGAATAACCGATTCGACGATATGTCGAAGATGAAGACGGTGGTTGAAGACCGGAAGTCTTCACATCGTTTGGATAATTACTGACGATCCTGATTGGGCTGTACACCCGAGAGGATGGAAATAGTTGGTGGTCGCCCAGACGTACTTGGAGATGGATGGATATGCGAGGAAAGTGCCTCCGGTTTCGTTCAGACCCAGAACGAACTTGTAAATGGATTGTGTGTCTGACATTGGATTTTATTCTGTGTTGATTGATTTCTGTTAAATATATATCTGTTTGGCGGCGGAGAATTTATTCTCTTGCTTAACGCCTTTCTCTGAGACGTACGAGCTTAGAGGTTATATATCGATAGATATCAATCGCATAGCATGAATTGCTGTGTGGCACGCTGAGTTGCATGGATCAAGGCTTCTGTTGAAAAGCAAAGTCTTGTGGTAGATGATCAAAGCACAGCCTACGTGGCAGCTTTGTGTATAACATGAATTCGCGAGCCTCACACCTCGGTATGAGTTAAAAACGGGGTACGGACTGCAGGGAGAGCACGACGTTTCTTTCTAGCTTTGGTGGTGTCAGTGACTTACCAGCCCTGACATTGATATACTTTTCACCTATGTGGTTGTTGGATGAGGCGCCTCGATTTTAGGTCTGTAAGGACCGGGAAACGTGTGTTCAGGCATAACTAATCCTCTAACGTAAGTGAGGACCGGCCCCGAAGCATCCAGGGGTTACCCAGAGTGTGTAGTCCTGAGGCATTTGCTAGAGTGTCTCGAAGCGGAGAGGAGCTTGCCCCTTGCCTCGACTCATGACGGAAACCCAATTTCCAATACGTGTATTGCGGTTTTATTTGTAGAGCCTAGTATGGCGACATAGTAGCATGGGATGCTATGCCGTCTATGATTTATATTTATGATTGAAATTGTTTTGACACTATACACTTATTATAGTATCAAATGATTTGTTTTAAACGTACCAAGCATGTTTGGCTATTATAAGGGAAAACCCTATCCTCCGGCTTGCGTTGCATTATGTGATGGGACCTGGGTCTTATAATAGCTTCATTTTTCGAAAAAGCATCGCGTTGTTTATTCTATGCACTGGTATTCTTGGGAGGAAACCCATTCCGTGTTATACGGCGTGGTCCCTTGAATTACTCTCTTTTAAAGTAAAGCTTTAAATAACTGTTTTAGTTGTCACACCAGTCACATGACTGACCTGGAGTTTATTGTTTTAACCTAAACTCTGGGTGCCCCTATTTTCCGCACGGGCAGCTAGTAGTTTTGGTTTTGCAGATTTATATTCACATGATCCTAGTTTACAGCTGGAATGATATCCGGAAAGCTCTGTATCCGCATATCACCTTCAGTTGTGCTTTGTATTATTTTTTCCGCTGCTATGTAATTTATTGTAATCTCTGATATTTGTCGAATGTAATTTATTCATTTATACTCTGTATATTCTTGTATCTGATGGAATTGTTGTAATTAACAATGAAATGTTCTTCCGTCTGCGTTCTGTTTTGTCTTGTCCTCAACCGATCAGGGGTTTCGAACGGTCTAGATCGGTTTAACGACTGATTCGGATCGAGCGAAATTCCTTGTCGTCACATGATTCATATCCCAAACTCATATATTTATATAAACTTGCATATGTGATTTATGTATCATAACAATGGTGTAAACTTGCATCTAACATGTAAATTATCATGTATAATTTATCATATAACTCACACATGTCATAGCCTAACTTTAGATCTAAAATGGATGTTACGAAACATGTAATGTTATACTAACTTGCCTATGATTCTTTTCTAAATCAATATCTAAACTTGCATACCAACTTGTGATCTATCATATGAATCAACATAACCAAACTAGCATATGAACAACATGATGATTCAACTAGACATAAGCCAATCATAGAATTACAACATGGGTGATAGCATCATAACTTTACATCGTAAATGATAGCATCATAACATAACATCATAGAAATTACAACACAATTCTACAACATAATTACAACATGCAGTCAATAATTCACATCATATTCAAATCATCCGCATCATAACTCAATCCAATTAATTTACTAATTATTTTATTAAAATTATCGAACTCACAACTCAAAAGCGGTCTTGAGTTCTGAATTCTGATTTCTGAAGTTGAATTAGCTTTCCTTTGAAGAAGATTCGTTGTTAGGGTTGAATAGAACTGATTTGATTTGTTGTTCTTCCTCTCTAATTGGTGGCGGCTACTCTAGGGTTCAAGATGACAGCATGACGGCCATAGTTTCAGTTTTAATTCTGATTTAGGGTTTGAGTCTATGGGTCTTTTTATAGAGTTTTGAATTAATTTAAGTCATCGGATGATCTTAGGGTTAATCAAAACCATTCAGTCGGGATAGGGTGACACCTCAGAAAGGAGTCAGAAAGGACTCGGCAACATGGGTAAGACTGAACCAGAAAGCTGTGCAGGCCTGCTGCCTCGGCCTGGGCGCACTTGGCAGGTGCGCCAGTGCAAATTTGTACTGGCGCACTTCCCAAGTGCGCCAGTGCAATTTTATTGTTTATTTTTTTTTCTCTTGTTTTGCCACCAAACTTCGTTCGTCTATAACTCCTTCATCCGGTACCCGTTTCCCGCAAACTCGGACTCTATTTCAACCAGAATTCCGAGGCCAACACAATGGCGCAACCCCATTCCCTTAATTCTCACATCTGAGATTAATTATTCTTTAATTTAGTTAATTCGATTATTCAAAAATACGGGGTGTTACATTCTCCCCTCCTTAAAGGATTTCGCCCCCGAAATCTCTAAGTTAAGGAGAATGCACATCCTAACATCCAAACAACCATCTACTCAACCATCAAACACGGGCATCCATTCTCCTTATAAATTTATAATGCTGTATGAACATATGCAAGAAGTGTGTGTATATGTTCCTTATCTAATGCAAAATCAGGCGGTCTACTGATTCAGTTGACCTCCTTAATGCAAACCATGATAGTGTCATGCGTCCATCATGTATGCGAAAGAACCTTATCGATACATATTATTTCTACATGTGTGCACAACCATTCACCAAAATTCAACATCCATATGATGGTACAATCATTATACATCCATTACTTAAATATGCACACACATTTATATGCAATATGAAGTGACTGAGCCGATCTAATGCCTAAAGTGTGTGTATATGCATCCACGATCAACCACTAGCAAACACTTGCATCCACATGCATCCATCATACATAACATGTCTCAAACACATGTTTCAACCATAGGACTACCCTATCTAAAGGTCAAAGATACTAGAGAGAGAACATAGTAAAGATAAGATAAGTACAAGGTAAGCGATAAAGGAGAAATTAAAAGACATACCCTTGAAAAGAAAAGGGTATAATGAACGCATCTTCACTTCCGTCTCCCAAGTAGCGTTGCTCTTATCATCTCCCCATTGCACTTTGACTAGTTTGACCTCTCGATTCCTCAACTTCTTAATCTCCGACCCAAGAATGCACGTAGGAGCTTGTCGAATCTTCGCATCACGCTCGATCTCCACCTCTCTAAGCAAGCTCAGCTCTACCACTTCCGCGGTCTCGTGCAAGCACTTCCTCAAATGTGATACATGGAATATGTCGTGTACACCACTAAGTCTCTCGGGAAACTCCACTCTATACGCCATCTGCCCAATCCTCTCCTTAATAGGAAACGACCCTACGAACCTTGGTGCTAACTTCCCAACGGACCCAAAGCGAACGACGTTCCGTAATGGAGACACCTTGACAAAGACCATGTCCCCAACATCAAACTCAGGATCTGACCTCCTCTTGTCCACATAAGATTTCTGTCTATCTTGCGCCGTCTTCATCCTCCTTCGAATCAACTAAATCTTTTCCGAAGTCTCTCTAATCATATCGGGCCCAAGCAAGATCTTATCTGTAGACTCCCACCAACATGTAGGCGAACGACACAGCCGTCCATAAGAGCCTCGAATGGTGCCATGCCAATGCTAGACTGAAAGCTGTTATTATATGCGAACTCTACCAACGGAAGATATTCCTCCCATGTACCCCCGAAATCTAAGACACACAACCTCAATAAGTCCTCTAGAATACAATTCACCCTCTCAGTCTGGCTGTCCGTCTGAGGATGATATGCGGTGCTCAAACATAACTGAGTCCCTACCGCCTCTTGCAAGCTCTTCCAAAACTCGCTAGTGAAGATAGGATCGCGGTCGCTCACTATGCTAGAAGGAACACCGTGCAAACGAACTGTCTCTCGAATGTATACGGAGGCTAACCATGGAGCAGTCCTCTTACTCTTCACAGGAATGAAATGGGAGCTCTTAGTAAGTCTGTCTACCACGACCTAAATCCCCATATTACCCTTCCTCGATCTCGGTAATGCGTCAACAAAGTCCATCGAAACACTTTCCCACTTCCATTGTGGGACCTCCAATGGGTGAAGCAATCCACCGGGCTTCTTTTGCTCTGCTTTTACTTGTTGGCACACCAAGCATCTAGCAACAAACTCTGCCACGTCCTTCTTCATACCGGCCCAAAAGTAAACTCGTCTCATGTCCATGTACATTTTGTCCCCGCCGGGATGGATGGTCATCTTCGAACGATGTGCATCATCAAGAATGGTTTTCCTCAAGTTCTCGTCCTGTGGTACACAAAGTCTACCGTCCCTACGTAACCAACCCTTATCATCTAGGGTATACCTACGGAGATGGCTCGATGACTCCCCTCCTTTGAGCTTCTCTACTAACTCAACCAACTGTGGGTCATCTCGCTGCGTCTCGCCAATCCATCCCAAAAGCGTAGGTCTGACCTCTAAGGATGCTAGCAAACCGGGTACAAAGTCAACGGAAGGTTTAAAGTCAAACGTAGAGATGAACTCTAAGCTTCGCCGCTCAAAAAACAACGGACTCAAGGACAACCTTTTTCTACTTAAGGCGTCTGCCACCACGTTACCCTTGCCAGGGGTATATGCTATCAAAAAGTCGTAGGATGCTAAGAATTCCATCCACCTTTGTTGCCTTAAGTTCAAGTCCTTCTGAGAGAACAAGTATTTTAGCGATTTGTGGTCAGTGAACAATTCGAATTTCTCACCAAGAAGATAATGGCGCCAAGACTTAAGCGCGAAAACAATAGCGGCCAACTCTAGGTCATGTGTAGGGTAATTTCTCTCATGTACTCTCAATTGCCTTCCACCATAAGCTATTACCCTTCCCTCTTGCATTAAGATTGCGCCTAGTCCTGTCCCACAAGCATCGATATAAACAGTAAATGGCTTACTCCCATCTGGCAACACTAAGACTGGGGTTGTGGTCAAAGCTCTCTTTAAACGTTGGAACGCATCATCACAATCTACGTCCCACATGAAAACTAAGTTCTTCTTTTTCAAGTGTGTTAATGGGGCTGATATTTTTGCGAAGTCTTTGATGAACTTCCTATAGTAGCCAGCCAACCCTAAGAAACTCCTCACCTCGATAGCATTTTTAGGAACCTTCCAATCTTGGATGGCCACTACCTTCGCGGGATCCACAGCAATCCCTTCTTTGGAAACCACGTGCCCTAAGAATCGCACTTCCTTCCTCCAAAAGTGACATTTAGACAATTTAGCTTTAAGGCTATGCGCTCGAAGAGTCTCCAACACTTCCCTAAGATGTAGGGCATGCTCTTCCTCGCTTTTAGAAAAGATCAAGATGTCGTCCACAAAGACTACCACGAATCTATTAAGGTACTCCCTAAACACCCTACTCATCAAGTCAACAAAGTATGCGGGGGCGTTTGTCAAACCGAAGGGCATCACAAGCCACTCGAAGAAACCGTCTGGAGTCCTAAAGGTAGTCTTGTCTATGCTATCCTCAGCCACTCTCAACTGATGGAAACCAGTGGCTAAGTCCAACTGCGAAAACACTGAGGCGCCAACTAACTGATCGAAGAGATCGTCAATCCTCGGCAGTGGGTGTCTATTGTTCTTAGTAAGCTTATTAAGTTCTCTATAGTCCACACAAAGTCTAAGGGACCCATCCGCCTTCGTGACAAACACTACTGGAGCACCCCACTCCGATATACTACGTCTGATGAACCCCTTCTCAAGCAATTCTTTAACTTGCTTACTGAGTTCTCTTCTCTCTCTTGGAGCCATGTGGCGCACTGGTAATGCAACTGGCTTTGCATTATCTACTAGATATATTCGAAAGTCTATTTCACGTTTTGGGGGTAAACCCCTCACCTCATCGAAGATATCAGCATATTCACGGACTATGGGAACAGAATGTAAATCATCATCGGATGCGTCAAGGGATTCTAGGTAGCTAAGCATTACTGGACCTCTAGGGTCACAAGAAATATCAAGGGTCTTTCCAAAACGAGTCAACAATCTAACTACCCTTCTTTCACAATCTAGGATGGCCCCATATCTAGTTAGCCAATCCATACCTAGAATTAAACCGTAGCCCATGAAGCCTAGAACAAAAGCATTGCACTCAAACTCAACGCCCAAGATAAACACTCTCAAATCCCAACAAATCATAGAAAGATGAGCCGAACCACCGATAGGATTTGAGACTACTAAGGGATTAGTAACTAGACTAGTATCAAGGTGCAGTGTTTCAACTAATGATGTAGAAATAAACGAATGTGATGCGCCAGAATCGAATAAAGTACGGACAGGATGATCAAATAGAAAAACTAAACTTTCAACGAAAATTGCTCTACCTCGTTCTTGCAGCGGTGGGACCATGAGAGCTTGAACTTGTCCCCTTGCCTGCCCTAGTGCCATAAGAGCCTGCACCTGTCCTTCCGAGGTAGACCCTGCCCTCTGCCCTTTCTTTGGGCAGTTCTTAATAAGATGTCCCGCCTCGCCACAGTGGAAACAACCAGTCTTCTTTTTCTTCCTACAATCTTTGCTTAGATGGCCGGGTGTCCCATAGTTAAAGCATCTTTTCTTTCCCTTAGCATTGTTGCCTTTGCCACCTTTCTTGTTCTATTATTGCTGTTGCGGCTTCTTTTGATCCCCTTTCTTCTCGGGTGCCTTATTAGCATTGGCGCCCTTCTCCTCTTCATGCATGAGCGCCATGTCAACTAGTCTCTCGAAGGTAGCCCCCATGGGAATGTGGGTCATAGCTAACCCATGAAGCGACTCGTTTAAACCCTTAACAAATCTTAGAGCCTTCTTTTCTGGAGTATTCACCAAGTCCAAGCCAAATCTTGCCAATTGGTTGAATTTGTTGACGTACTCTTTCATTGATAGATTCCCTTGCTTCAGCGCCAAAAACCTTTCCATGTATAGATTCTCTTCAGTCCGTGAGAGAAACTACGCCTCAAACCTCTGCCTAAAATCTGGCCATGTATCGATTGGACGTCCCCCATTAGAGACCTCCCACCAAAACGAGGCCTCATCCTTCATTAGCCAGGCAGCGAGTTGGACTTTTCTTCCATCATCCACTTCAAAGATTCTAAACAATTCTTCCACCTCCTTTAGCCAGTTACGAGCTTCAACAAATGTCTCCGTCCCGTGAAAAGGTTTTCCACCCATTGCTCTAAAGTCCTTACATATCTTATCAAAAGTATCGACGCGAGGAGGGGGGAGGAGGGGGGAGGAGGAGGAGAAGCATTTGCTGGACCTGCGGTGGCGGCCCTAGCCTCGAGATATTGACGAAACCAACCGGGTACATGAGCACCCTCTGGTATCTCAAATGCTTCAGACATGCTGAAACGAAAAAGGAAAGATTCAATATAAAAGAACCGAGGGAAAGATATATGGCTCTTGGGGTTATGATTTCTAAAATAAGCTTTTCTCTTGAAAATACTTTCCTTAAAACGTACTTCTGAAGGTACTTCTTTATAAAAATTGTTTTGAAAAATAGTTTTTCAAAATTCATATCTGTTCTGGTAACCTTCAGCTCTGATACCACGTGTAACACCCCACGTCCATTAATGTCACTCACAAAGGGAATGCATTAACTTCTATGGAGCGTTTTAAGTGAGTATAGAACAGAAACTTAACAACAAGACAGATATAAATAGTACTCAAAGATTTAAAACTTTATTTCATTGCAGCGGAAAACACATATGTTTGCTTACATCATCAAAAACCAGAGTCAAAGTACATAATATCCATCTTGACTACCAAAAGTACATATATTAAAAGACATAATCGACAATACAAAATAGCCATAAATAAAAGAGAAGCTGAACTTTACTTCAGTGATCCAAGAAATCTTCTAAAAGCATAGAAACAACAGTCCAAAATCAAGCTCCACTGGTGCTAGTTCCAACCTGAGCACCTTGGGGGGGGGGGGGGGGGGGAAGGAAGAAAAGAGGAGGAAACAAAGGGGGTCAGACATAAAGTCTGGCGAGTGCGATAACTTTAACAATATAATTAACAAAGTAACTAGGCTAAGGCATAAGTTGGAAAATAAGGAAATGACCATGAACCATTGAGTATGGAAGAGTAAATAAGGAAACAAGATGAACAACGATATCGTTAAAGCGCCCCTAAACCACTATAAGATAATTACTAAACTACACCAACACTATAAGATAATTGCTATACTGCACCACCACTAGTATACTGCACCACCACTAGTCACCCTAAGGTTGATCCCGCCTACAGAACTTAATAATGATATTGGTAGTTTCGTGCACCCCTAGCTGCCTTCATATGTGTCGCCTGCCCCTATCTCCACTAGGTGTACCCACTACCCCCAAGCGGTTGGCTCCCTAACTCGTAGATACCCGTGCTGGTCCCACAGTGGGGTGTATCACTCCCCAAAGTGGCAACCCGATACCACCAATGATGCACGGCTTATACCTACACGATGCAACAACGTCTTACCTACCAACTCGGGTCCACACACGCATATGAATCCGTTGGACTTGCGTTGCCACCGCTAACCCGGTTTGGACTCTTACAGTCAAGCCCAGTATGTGTGTCCCGTCCTCGACTTGGGTCGAGCCCACAAAGATACGTATGGGTTACTGGTTGAAATGGGCCCCCATTACTTGACACAAGCTATCCACCTAAGCTTGGTCCCCTCTAGTACATCCCACTTAACCCACTTCTTATTCATGTTTCAATTACATGTTTCAATTTTGGTTAAGTGTTTCTAATCGTATTTCTAAATGCCACCCAAGGCACCCACTAGATTCCACATGCCACCTAAGGCACCCACTTAACCCCCTCATGTCCCACTACATGTTTATCTGGTTAAGTGTTTCTTAATTCATTAAGACCGTAACCTCGTAAAGACCTCTCACATTAGACTGGCATTTGTGGCAGCTGGATTTGCCGGGCGGGTTCGGGCAGTCTTACACCACAAAAGAGCCTAACCTCGTGTCTTTACAATTGTTACGTATTTAGTTTATGCCTAAGACCTCTCACATTAGACTGGAATTTGTGGCAGCTGGATTTGCCGGGCGGGTCCGGGCAGTCTTACACCACAAAAGAGCCTAACCTCGTGTCTTAGACGATTAATTACTCCTAATTAATCATTCCCCAATTTGAATTACTTTCCCTATTCAAATTATCAATCAATTAACGATGTCCATAATTGACTCAGTTATGTCCATCTATTTATGGTATGTAAAATCATACCAATTTTCATCACAAATTTATTTTATGCCTTTTAAGGCATTTATTCCAATTAAACCTTTTTAATATTTTCCCCTTTACCCCACGTTGTACGTTTTTCATTTAACGTAAAATATACGTTAGACTCGAATAGTCTAACTCATGGAATAAAGAGAAAACATCACAATATACACATAATTAAAACATAGATCTAAGCATAGGGGTGAACTTGCATGTTTGAATGATGTTCTACATCTAAAACTTGCATAGGCCAAAGTTACAACTTGCATAAACAACATATGTCATGGAGCCAAATCTAAAGGTGTGAACTTGTTGAGATAATGGTCACAAACTTGCATAAATCATGTATGTCATAGATCTACCTCTAAAGGTGTAAACTTGCATAGGCAATAACCCTAAACTTTCATAACATGATTCATATCCCAAACTCATATAATTATATAAACTTGCATATGTGATTTATGCATCATAACAATGGTGTAAACTTGCATCTAACATGTAAATTATCATGTAGAATTTATCATATAACTCACACATGTTATAGCCTAACTTTAGATCTAAAATTGATGTTACAAAACATGTAAGGTTATACTAACTTGCCTATGATTCTTGTCTAAATCAATATCTAAACTTGCATACCAACTTGTGATCTATCATATGAATCAACATACCCAAACTAGCATATGAACAGCATGATGATTCAACTAGACATAAGCCAATCATAGAATTACAACATGGATGATAGCATCATAACTTTACATCGTAAATGATAGCATCATAACATAACATCATAGAAATTACAACACAATTCTACAACATAATTACAACATGCAGTCAATAATTCACATCATATCCAAATTATCCGCATCATAACTCAATCCAATTAATTTACTAATTATTTTATTAAAATTATCGAACTCACAACTCAAAAGCAGTCTTGTGTTCTGAATTCTGATTTCTGAAGTTGAATTAGCTTTCCTTTGAAGAAGATTCGTTGTTAGGGTTGAATAGAACTGATTTGATTTGCTGTTCTTCCTCTCCAATTGGTGGCGGCTACTCTAGGGTTCAAGATGACAGCATGACGGCCATAGTTTCAGTTTTAATTCTGATTTAGGGTTTGAGTCTATGGGTCTTTTTATAGAGTTCTGAATTAATTTAAGCCGTCGGATGATCTTAGGGTTAATCAAAACAATTCAGTCGGGATAGGGTGACACCTCAGCCCTAATGACTCAGCAAGGAGTCAGAAAGGACTCAGCAACATGGGTCAGACTGAACCAAAAAGCTGTGCAGGCTTACTTCCTCGGCCTGGGCGCACTTGGCAGGTGCGCCAGTGCAAATTTGTACTGGCGCACTTCCCAAGTGCGCCAGTGCAATTTTTTTCTCTTGTTTTGCCACCAAACTTCGTTCGTCCATAACTCCTTCATTCGGTATCTGTTTCCCGCAAACTCGGACTCTATTTCAACCAGAATTCCAAGACGAACACAATGGCGCAACCCCATTCCCTTAATTCTCACGTCTGAGATTAATTATTCTTTAATTTGGTTAATTCGATTATTCAAAAATCCGGGGTGTTACAGATGTTGTCAGTGCCCAGACTAAATCAAACCTTTTCCTTCTTCTGCAATCAAGTTAGTCAAGTTATTCAAGTGTAGATCTGTGATTCAACCTCTGCTATTCTTCTTCTGTCTTTCTAGATCCAAACACTCTGAGTTTAAGTTACTTTTAGATTTAAATGATTAAAAGGTAAAACATGATATGACTGTAATTTGGATCTATGCCCGTGACTGCTTGAATCAAATCAGATCTGTTATAACTTGTGAATCTATAATATTCTGACATAACTATGACTTGAACCTTAACCTTTATCATGTTAGATCTACTTTTGATTTTAGATCTAATTCACTATTTAGATCACCTAATACCTATCGTGTTTGTGGTTAAATTGGATCTATTACTAGTTGGACATCTAAATTATTATTTAGATCTTATCATGCCTATTATGACATCCCTATTATGTTAGAATTAGTTCTATTGTCTCATGTTCACCAGATCTGTTTTTATATTCCCAACTTATCAATATGCCACTATATGTTTATGTCAATTTTGTTAGTATAATCATTTCTGTCATCTTCCCTTCATCTTTCCCTTTTTATTTTATATAGCCTGGCTACTTTCGAGCCTAGGCACACCGCTGGAATATGTGAACACGTTAAACGGGGAACGAGGGGAAAACATTGAAATTGGGAATAATTTATAAATGGGGAATTTGGCATAACTTGAATAATGTTTATAAATATGAATTTAGGGCATATAATTCATTATGAACATAATTGGGGAAAAAGGGGCATGAAAACCAATAATGACATAGGTAAAATTGGCTAATAATGAAATGCCTAGGATTACAATAATTAGAAACTGTAACTGCACCTAGAAACGAGGCTAGATTACACTTGTGGTGGAAGTCTGCCCGGAACCGCCAGGCATATCTAGCGACCACAAGTGGAGAATCTAATGTGAGGGGTCTAGGTGCACAAATACGAGACGTGCTGAGACACGAGGTTAACCCCAACTTGTGGAAGAAGTCTGCCCGGAACCGACCGACATATCCAGCATCCACAAGTAGAAGGCTTAATGTGAGGGGTTTAGCGTATTATAACCATAAATGGACATGGTAATGAATTAGAATACTTAATCTAGTTGAATCCATAGGGATTGTATGAACATGAACTTGAATAGGGGTTAAGTAAATTTGTTGAATAGTGGGTGGGTTAAGCAAAATTGAGGGGTGGGTAATATTTATATATATATAAGCCCACAAACTTAACCTATTGGGGTTATGTAATTAAAGACACCGTTAGGTAAGCATAACCTGTGAAAATGATAGGGGTTATGTAATTAAAGACACCGTTAGGTATACATAGCCTGCAGAAATCCTTGTGAGGATACAATACAAGAGGGAGATCTTGTATATCTTGTGTGGGGGACCCGTTTCAGTCAGTAACCCATAGAACAGTATCAGACGAGTACTCCACCCTAGGTCCGAGTTGGGACACGCTTACTGGGCTGATAGTAAGGGATCCAAACGTGGAGGACGGTGTGGGCAGTGCAAAACAACTGGGACATGTGCGTGCATGTCTGAGTATAGGGGGATAAGACGACCGTGGCACCCGTAGATTTGGTTGTGCACATCAACGAAGGTATGCCACTTTAGAAAGAGATACCTCCTACTATAGGGCCGACACAGGGTATCTACGAAGTAGGGAGCCGATCGATTAAGGTAGTGGTTAGGGTACGTCTAGACTCTGGTAAAAAGTTTAGGAGCCTGTTAGGTTGGGCTGCCTGTGGATTCTATGGGGTTAAAACCTGTAATACCCCGGAATTTTAACGACACTAAAGATGATGAATTAAAGAATAATTAGTGTGAAATACACTATTAACAATGAATTAAGGAAAACGTAATTTAATATTCCGAATTAAGTAAAACGGACTGTGCCATTGTGTCCGCCTCGAAATTCTGGTCAAAATAGACACCTGGTTTGTGTAAATTGAACACCATATGAAGAATTTATTAAGGTTTGAAATTTGTATACGCACAGGAAGAATGTATATATATAATAGGTTCAGAAATTCAAAAATGGGTCCAGAAATTCAAAATTCGGTTCAAAATTCGAAATTTGGGAAGGCGGCAGATTTCTCGCCCAGGTGGGTCTACCCACTCAAAGGGTGGTCGACCCAAAGGTTGACCAACGCAAAAGGGGGTCGACCCATAGGTCGACCCACTCAAAGGGGGGTAGACCCACCCCTGACAGATCTAGGCGAAATACTTCGTTTTGTATCTGGACATCTTTCTGAGCAAGATTCATTGAACCCTAGGCTATATAAAGGACCCTAGACCTAGGTTTTATTCATCTAAAAATAATGCTGACGGTGAAGCTCTGCTGTAAAGAAAATTAAAATGGCCTTTCTTCTTCTAAATCAATTCAAAGAAGATTATACATATTCGAAGATTGCTACAACAAATTCATTGATGATTACAACAACTTATTCAACATGTTCTTCGCAGTAACTTGGATTCATTTCCTTAGATACATTCACTGTGAGTTCATGTTATTTTTAGATCTGAATATTTAAATATTAATCTTAATATATATATAAAAACTGGATCTTGAGTCGGTGCCTAATCAGTTCTATTATGACATAATTATCAGATCTTCTTTTATATGTTCATATCGCCACACATGTTAAATCTTGTCATAATATGCCTATTCAGTTTATGCCTATTTCTACCAGTTTATTATTGATTCGTTATTATGCCTATTCTTGATTCTCTTCTCTCCCACTTTTTCCCTTTTTATTTTTATATAGCCAGGCTACCTTTGAGCTTAGGCCTAACGTTGAAAATGCGAACATGCGAAATTGGGAACGATTGGGAAAGACATAATTTGGGGCATAATTGATATTGGAAAATATGGATCTAAATTTGGGCATAAAATTTGGAAATATACGAATATGAATTTGGGGGCATATATTGTGTTGGATAATATGAATATGAATTTTTGGCATACATTGGAAAATATGCAAATATGGATTTGGGTATAACTTGTATTGAAATGGGCGAATATGGGCTAGGGACATAAATTGGAAAATATGTAGATTTGGGTTTGTACATAACATATATATATGTATATGCCTTGACTTATAAATTAGGAAAAGAGCATATGGTGCATAATTAAAAGGTGAATTAAAAAAGGGTGTAAAAGTCTTCGATTTGAATAGGGCACATAATTAAATATGGGGAAAAAGAGAAATAATCACCTATAATGACATAGGTAGATTTGGATAAGAATGGAATGTCTAGTAATTACAATTAGGAATTGTAATTGCACTTATGTCACGAGGTTATGTTGCATTAGTGGTGGATGTCTGCTCGGACCCGACCGGCATATCCAGTAGCCACTAATGTTGAACCTAATGTGAGAGGTCTAAGTGTGCAAATACGTATTGGGCTACAACACGAGGTTAGACCCAACTGTAGAATTAGACTGCCCAGACCCGATCGGCATATCCAACATCCACACGTTGTAGGCCTAATGTGGCAGTTCTAGCCCATTATAACCATAATTGGACATGGTAATGAATTGGACTATTTAACCTAATTTAATCCATAAGTATTGTATGATTATGAACTTAAGTTAGGGTTAAGTAAAATTGGATGGGTAGTGGGTGGGTTAAGTAAATATGAGGGGGTGGGTAATATTTACATATAGGCCCATAAACTTAACCCGACAAGGTTATGTAATTAAGACACCTAGTGGTATACATAACCGGTGGAAAATATAATAAAGTTATGTAATTAAAGACACCCTTGTAGGGTAAGCATAACTTGTAGAAATGATAGAATTAGATATGCATAATAATCTGCAAAGTAAACAATGATAAGTTGTACTGACGGTGTAAATTGAATTTATGATTAAATGGGAAAGAATTAGGAAAATTGTAAAATAAATAAGCTATACTTAATCATAAATAGTAAGTGACATGTTAATTAGGAAACATGTGAATTGAGATATACTTAATAACGTGTTAAGGAGAACATGTTGTTGTAATGATGTAACCAAGCAAAAATATAAAATAGATTGTGGATTACACACCTTGGGTCACAATCTAGAGAATAACATGTTGTGGGCTTATTAATAAATTTAAATGGATTAAGTTATATGATTGAAATTAATAAGCAAAAGAAACTTGGTAAATTGGAATAAGAATTCAATACGAACGGAAATAACCAAGTTAAATGGGAACCGGATGAGGTAAGGCAAGCGCGTAAAAGAATGTTTAGACATAGGGTCTAACAACATATTAAAGAAAGGTGATTGGACCAGCCCATACGTTTGAGGGTGAATAACCCAACAGGGTAGATCATCGAGGTGTTATAAGACACGAGGGAAGCGCACATTCATCTAATTGTTATGACGACTCCATAGGACTGGAAGGGGAAGCACGTGGCTTCCTGAAGTACGTAAGGTGCTCCTAGTAGTCCTCTGTGCGGTGACAGATGCCTTAAGCTATACTCACAGAGGTTGGGTCTGCGTGTAACTACTAGGTGGATGGGCCTTGACTGCAGATGTAGCTATGTAATCAGAATGTTGTGACAAGGTGACCCAAGGGTGATTCAATGGTTGCCTCACGAAGAGGTAGAGAGGGTCACGACCAAAGGATAGTAGACCGTCATATATCCATCATCAACAGCCAGCGGGATGCGAAAAGACTAGAGCTAAACCCAAGATATCATTTCACCTTTCACTATCGAGGTACAGGGTTACGGGTAGATGCCACATGGATGTTTAGTTTGGTTGTATTAGGGGCGGTCGCTTAGCTCTTGTAGTCTTTACTAGTTGAGGGAGGGGCCGAGGTGGGGTCATAGCCACCATGGAAAACAGACCCGAGGAATATTTGTATTTGGAGGCACTTAAAGGCGGCCTGTATAGGTATGGAAAAGCTCTCGGCCGAGTTTCGTGTTTCTTGTTTAGCCCTGCCACGGAACTCGGTGCACATTAGAGGACGTGCGATTGAGGCATCGAGCTACAATACGTGGGACAATCTAGATACATGCATATCTGCTTTGGGTGGTGTATCGTAGACTAGAGGGCATTATTCCGATAAAGAAACTAATTCGATCGATGGTCGTAGTCCATACGCTTACATAGCATAGTAATGATAGATATATAGGGAATGTTACATTTTATACAGAGATCCGTACATCACTCCGGCATCGGATGAGGGATTGCGTTCATTATGGTGGAGACCGTGCGAGTGGGGTACCATGGGATGTATCTCAATATTGAGAGATAACTACATATATTGTGTTAGGTGAATCCATGAGAAAGTAAATGGGTACGATGCACGTATAAGTCTTGAGTGCAATTAACCCAAGTAACCTAATAATCAAGAAAATGGAATGGTATTATTAGGGATCATTCTACTTCTGATATACTAGTATCTGCGCGGTGCAAAGTAATGTATTTAAGAAGCGCAATATATCTTGTTCATCTTATCTTGCTCAGTTCACACTTGTTATTGTTACTGTTATCTTGTTCTTCCAGTTTTATATATAACTGCCATGATACTTTTATTTATTTATATTTAAAAGTAACTGGACTCGCCAGACTTTATGTCTGACCCTTTTTGTTTCCTCTTCTCTCTCTCTTCCCCCCTAGGTTCTCAAGGTGGAAGTGCTTAGAGTTGATTTGGATTCTTTCAGCTTAGCTTGGATTTTGGATGTAGATGTATCGCTTTGACTTCTGGTCAACTCTCTTATGGCTTCACAGGGAAATAAGGTTTTATGCTTTTGTACTCTGATATTTTTGGCAAGACAGATTATTAATGTAATTAGTTACTTATGATGTAAACTCAGTATTTGGGAACATGATGTTTTGATTTAAATAAAGTTTTTTTAACGTTTTTAATTCCGCTGCTATTTTACATGTATGTCTTGTGCTATTATGTTCTTATTTACCTATAACGCTTCACAGAACTTAATGCATTCCCACATTAACGGATGTGGGGTGTCACATTTGGTATCAGAACATATGGTTATAAGATCGGATAAAGTATTTTGAAAATGATTTTCAAAAAGGTCTCAAAAACAAAGTACTTTAAAATAAAAAGTCTATTTTTGAAAAGCATATTTCCCAAATCCATAAATATCTTCTTGATTCTCCGCTTGATTCCTTTTTGTTCGTGGAACTGTTTTTTCCTGAAAGGGTATCCCTATTTCGGCATGGTTCCATAGGCATGTCAAAACTACTGTACATGTCGAAGGGCAAAGAAGTGCCCAACCTCCATCTTTAGCCGCAGTGGTTTCACCTGCGTCTTATTTTCTCTCAAGCCTCCTAAGGATTTCCATGCGATGGAGGCATCTTTCAAGAGACTTGTTAGCATGTTGCACAAGGATGGTAAAAAGGAGAATAAGGGAGTTGGGGCTAAGGAGCACAGCCCAAAGAAGAAAAGAGGAAATACCATAATTTCGGAATGGTGGGTCATCTGGAAAAGGATTGCAGAAAGAGAAAAGGCGTTTGTTACCACTTTGGTAAGGCAGGACACCTCATTAAGGAGTGCCCGAAGAGACAAAGACAAGGCCAGAAGGAAGGAACTTCTAGGGGCAAGCTAATATTCTCATAGCTGGTGCACAGGATAGGGGTAGGAAAGTTTCCATCGAAGGATTGATTTCTATTTCTGATCATCCTGTTAGGATTCTTTTTCTGATGCTTCGCATTCTTTTATATCTAATCCTTTAGTTGAGTCTCTGCACCTTGATACTAGTATGGTTTTTGATCGTCGCTTTCCTATGAACTAGAAAGGCGCGATTTATGAAATAAATACTGCAAGCGCACAGATCGTGTAGTATGCAGGTCGTATCACAGGGAGGCAAATTAAATCAAATTATTTAAGTAATTTCTTGGGCGAGTTAAACAAAGCTTGGGGATTAATTTTGAAAAACAATAAAACTATTATTGAATTGAGTACAGATCTGAATCCAATCAAATCTATATTCAATCCAATATGACCTAAGAATGCAATAAAAAGAACAGAAATTAAAACTGCAGAAATTGAAATAACAAACAGGAATTAAAATTAGGATTACCGCTAAATCTAATCAGACGGTCAATCACTAATGAAAATAAATGTAAAATACAACTAGTACTCTACCAAATCTAATTGTGTAGAAGGCACTAGTTGCTAAGAAATAGAAAATTGCAGAAAATAAAACGAAGAAGAAGGACTATATTAATGGAGAAGAAATAGAAAATGGGATGGTGGCTACAATGATATTACAAGGGTATTTATAGGAGATAACCAAACCCTAACCCTAATTACAAATGAGCCTAGCTATTTCAAGTAAGTTTTAGGCCTTTTGTCATTTGGAACAAGTTCTAGGCCTTTTCTCCTTTTCTCTTGCAAGCCTCCTTTAATTTGAGATGTGCATGGCCTTTTTATCAATCATTTTCTTGTCTAACAGCAACTAGATGTGAGCTCTTCATCTACAATTCTTCAAAATGTAAATATATAGCAATCTGATCTCCATTTCTCTATTTTCTGGTTGCATGCGGGGTGGGTTGAAATATCTGTAAAAGTGACAAAACAATACCCCAAGTAATATTTATTTATATACAAAAGATAAGATATAAGAGCATAAAATAAACACATTTCTATGTTAATCAAATACCCCCACACTTATCTTTTACTCGTCCTCGAGTAAAATAAAAAATGAAAAACTAAACTAGATAGGTAACACTTTCGTAGGAAACACGATTGCATTGAGCGTATGCAACAAGCCGTTAAACCTCAAGGTGTCCCTAGAAGGACGAGTGGTGTCTCGTGAGGGTTTTCAGCGGATACTACCCACAAAATCCAAATGCAGTTTGCAGTGATTTAATGCAACTATATGAATGCAACAGACATATGCAAATAAAAACAAAATAAAATAAAATGAAAACATGGCTTGTTTCAGGAAAGTGGTACAACAAATTAAGTTAACAATTTCTAGTCAGATGATGTTATTTTAGATACCTCAACTTGTCACAAATTTTCAACATAAATCAAGTTTTCAATGTTTAGACTTTAGTTTGGCCAGTTGGTTCGGTCGATCACATAGTGCAACCATGAAATAAATTCTTAGTTTGCTTGTCACAGTTCGCAAAGTGGTATTCTAGTTTCCTTGTGTATGGCTAGTCAAATCAATAAGGTCAAGAAATGTTTGGGCATCATCGCTTATTCTTTATCTCTATAAAAGTTAAAATTTATGATTATTTATATACACCTAACTTAAAAGACCAAGGTATACCACCCATACACTACCTTGCAGACTGACGAAGAGTTAGGACAGAGCTTGGCAAATTGTGCAGACCGACGCTGACTTTGTCAACAACATGTTGGTAATCCTTAGGTGTCCAACTCATAAAATGAGACCAAGATATTCCAACGCTAACTTTGTCAACAACATGTCGGATAGAGCTTGGCGGGTTTGCACACCAACGCTTGATATACAAGCAATGTTGGATACCCTTGGATTACTATTATTAGTATTGAAAATATAAGAACAAGAAGTTCCGCGAATTCAGCTTAACACAACTTAGTTTTAAAGATTCGAAGAGCCAAAAGAAGTATTTTAAGTCCTCCACTTATTCAAACAAAGACTACAATATAGAATATATTTCATGGCCATCACCTAAGAATCTCCCTATGTACCGGGTACACTATTATCCCTCAAAATTCAACTTTTCATTATATTTCTAATTCAATCTTAGTTGAGAGAAAAAAATACTATCAACTGATTAACAATCCTTAACTTATTTTATTGTATCAAATCTAAAATGAGTCGTATTTTCAAAAAAAAAAATGGTATGTTACTATGACCTAAAATGCATGATGGTCCTATCTAAATGCATGAAATTGGAAAAAAGAAGAAATAAAATAACATAAAAATAAAAAGGATGCAATGCAGACTCCCCCCACACTAGAACTAAACAGTGTCCACACTGTAAACGTTTCCTAAATTTGAATGATCGTACCCAAAGATGGATTAATGCAAAATGATTTGTAAAATGAAATGCAGTTTAACTATATGTAAGAATGGATCATATGTACAATGATATATGTGTTTACGATGCATTCGATGCAAAGAATGCCACCAACTATTTCCCCCACACTTGGTTCTAGTCCGATGAATTCTGTTCCCACTATGTCTAGGAATGTTTTCTAATAAGCAAAGGTTTTTGAAAACCATTTCATCTTTATACCTAGATTTATAGTCCAGCAAATAAATGTCCAGGGTCATCATAACATGAAGTTTTTCAACCAAGCCAGCATTCCAAAAATAATTCATGTGTTCAACAAATTTATCAGTGTAATTGTTCAAAAATTTGTGATCGTATATAAATTCAGTGAAATTTGAATTCCGAGTGTTGTTCAAAACTATGTGATCACATTTCTCAGTTTCATTATTGGACAACATATTTTCGACACTGACAATATCAAGCTCATTTGACACCTCAAAATCAAAATTTTCAAATTTGGATTGGTGGCTTGACTCTATTTTGTTCTCATTTGGCAACTCATCCTCATACAATCCAAAAAATTCATGTTCATTGAAATCCTTCCCCAATTGTATGTTTTTGAAAAATTCAACCTTTTCATTTTGTTCAATTTCTAAAATTTAAGTTTCTCGCAGCCAGAAAGAGGAAGATCAAAATCTGAGCATGAATCTTTTTCCTGAAAAGAATTGAAATCCAAATCATTTACTGAATTGTGAACAACTTCATTTAGATTGTAATTTTTAGTTTCCGAAGTTGTTATTTGAAAATTTTCACTATCAGTAAAGAATGGATTATTTCCTGATTCATCGCACGTTTGAATTTGATTTTGTTGCTCGAGTTGTTCTTTAAAAGATGTCATTAAAGAAAGAAGTTCATCAAGCTGTCTATCTTGCTTTTCTACCCTCTCTCTAAGAATGTTAAGATGATATTCATCAGAATCGTTGATTTGAGAGCTCTCGTTTTGAATTTCTTGATTCTCAAACTTATAGTTCATATCAATTTCATGATCAATATTATTTCCAATGAGATGGTTGTTCGAATTTTCAGAAAATTGACACTGATATTGGAAATCATTTTGATTATAAAAATTATGTTCGTAACCAAAATGGTTGGAATTCGAGGAAAAATTGCAAATTTGGTTATTTTCAAGATGTTGATATGGGCTATAATTTTGAAAATTTTGGTTTTCAACCCCATAATGATGTGGATCAAAGCCATATTGAGATCCAAAGCTATTTTCATGTGGATGTGGCCCATAATCGAAATTATTGAAATTTGAGTTGAAATCGCAATTTCGATCATATCCATGGTTTTGAAAATGTTGGTCATTTTGAAAATTTTGAAAATTGTCGACATTGGGTTCACGAAATTTCAGAAAATCTTGTCTTATGAGTTGTAATTCATAGTCATACTCTACAAGATGACGTCTACTCCGATTATTATCCCACATTTCTCTCAATGATTTTTTTGAATCAGACATTTTAAAGAAGTCACGACAAGACAGAAATTATTCTTAGTTCAAAATAGTATAAAAGAAAGAGTAGTGCTCTATTAATTAACTGACTCAATTAGAAGGGGAAGAGGGTCTTATGGTCGTTCACATATAGTATAAATACTAAGGGATACGACCAATGTTTTACGGGTAGTATGCAACCTCTTTTGCTAATAGTTCAATAAATTGAACTACTATATGTCCACGATCCAATTATATGAGACAATCAACTTCACAAAGCACCACTTTTCAATTATATTATTTTGAAAATCAAAATTTAATTGTTGAAAAACGATGAGAGTGGTGGTTGTAATTATGGAAATTCGTTCCTTACAACAGGTTCAGAAATTTCAGCATAGAACAATCAAATAAGAATAACAACAAGAATTTAAAACAAAATTGTACAAGTAAGCCGCTGCCCCTACATAAAATTTTTACAAGAAATTTCTATATTTTTTTAAGCAGTAGAGCACCTGTAGAGTTAAGAGAATTTTACAATGGGGTACGACAGTCCAGAACGATTGAAAAACACTAACAATTCAAATCAATTGTTTGTAGATCGATTGACTTCTGTATTCCTTGTTCGCTTTGCTTGAACTCTCGCTCACTTTGGTCTTTGTTGTTTGCTTGAGCACTTTTCTAGCTTTGCTTGAATTCGGTGCGCTGCTTGTTGCAGGGAAGGTGATTTTGGACAGTGAATTGAATGCTTGGTGGAGAATCAGGCAGAAGGGGATGTTTGATCAGTTTTGATGGCTGGTAGATGTCGATGAATTATGAGAGAGAGAAATTACGGCAGAAAAAATCTAAAGAAAGAAGGTACAAGCGGTGAATCTGAGAAGGTGGTGAATTTGTTTCTTCTTCTTTTTTTGTGAAAAGAATGTAATGAATTGGGAAAAATAAAAAGAAAGTGGAAACCAAATAAAAATGAAAAATGGAAAGAAATCTAAAAATTGGCAACAAATTGAATGAAAAAAAAAGCTAGAATTTGTTCAAGGCAGAGGAGCAACAAGAATTTTGTTGATGGGGGGGGGGGGGGGAATAAAGGTTGTTGTGTATGTGGGTGGGAGGTTTGAGAGGATTTTGTGTGGCAGAAGGGTGGTGAAGTTTTGTGATGGTAAGGGCTTGAAATGAATAAGGAATTGGTTGGCAGTGAAGAAATAGAGAAAGAGGACTTTTTTATTGTATATTTGTTTTTGTTTTGGAAAGAAGAAAAAAAAATTGTAAACAAAAGGAAAGTAAAAGATTGGAAAGGGATCTGAAATAGGGAAAGCAATAAAAGAGAAGACAAAAACAAAAAGAATTTTTTTTGTTGTAAAATTAGAAGTGAGAGAGAAAAAAATGAAAAAGGAAAAATTTGAAAAGGGAAAGAAATAAATGAAAGAGAATATAAAATGTCAAAGGCAGAAAATCAGTGAAAATGACAGTTTTTTTTTGTAATGAAAGCAAATGTAAAAAGATGGAAAGAAAATAAAGGAAGGAAAGAACCAGAAAAACAAGCAAGTGGTAAATGCAAAGGGGAAGAAAAAAATTGAAAGAAATAAAGAAAATTGCAAAAGAGGGAAGAAATAAATGACAAAGCAGAGAATTATTTACAAGGCAGAGAAGGAAAGATTTAAAAAGAGATTTTTTTTTTCGGAAAGAAATTGTAGAAAGAAGAGGGAAACAAAAGTGGAAAGAAAAGAAAAAGAAATAAATGTAAAAATTAGTAGGGTGATTGAAAGATGGAAAGAGAGATTAGAGGAAGTGAGAGAGAGTTGTAATTAGAAAGCAATCAATAAAAAAATGCAAGTTTTTTTTGGTTATTATTGTAAAAGAATGGAAACCAGTGTATTGACAATTGGAAAAAAAGTAAAAGGAAAGAAGGAATAGATGGAAACCAATTAAAGAAAATTTGGTAAATTAAATATACAACAATAATGAACAATAAAAATAAAGTAAAAATTGGAAAGAAGGAATAGATGAAGAGGGAAAGAAAAAAAAGAAATATAAAAGGAAAAACAAAAATGAAAAGGAAAAAAAATCAAGAGAATTTTGCAAGTTCTGTTTTTTTTTCTTTATTTTTTTTATTATTATTTGTCTAAAGTAGGAATGAATTTGCAAGAGGGAAACAGATAAAGGAAAAAAAAGGGAAAGGGGAAAGAGGTTGAAAACAAGAATGAAATAAAAGGAAAATAAAAAGAATTTATTTTTCTCTTGTTTAGATGATTAAAGTATTAGCAATCAATACCAAATCAACTAATTGAGAATTGTTTTTTCTATATATACAAAAAATAAATGGAAAAAAAAACTAACATGAATCAGAAATTAAATAAAAAATAAAATTCAATCGTTACCTCCCGGCAACGGTGCCAAAAACTTGATCGTCGCTTTCCTATGAACTAGAAAAGCGCGATTTATGAAATAAATACTGCAAGCACACAAATCGTGTAGTATGCAGGTCGAATCACAGGGAGGCAAATTAAATCAAATTATTTAAATAATTTCTTGGGCGAGTTAAACGAAGCTTGGGGATTAAATTTGAAAAACAATAAAACTATTATTGAATTGAGTACAGATCTGAATCTAATCAAATCTATATTCAACCCAATATGACCTAAGAACGCAATAAAAAGAACAGAAATTAAAACTGCAGAAATTGAAATAACAAACAGGAATTAAAATTAGGATTACCGCTGAATCTAATCAGACGGTCAATCACTAATGAAAATAAATGTAAAATACAACTAGTACTCTACCAAATCTAATTGTGTAGAAGGCACTAGTTTCTAAGAAATAGAAAATTGCAGAAAATAAAACAAAGAAGAAGGACTATATTAATGGAGAAGAAATAGAAAATGGGATGGTGGCTACAATGATATTACAAGGGTATTTATAGGAGATAACCAAACCCTAACCCTAATTACAAATGAACCTAGCTATTTCAAGTAAGTTTTAGGCCTTTTGTCATTTGGAACAAGTTCTAGGCCTTTTCTCCTTTTCTCTTGCAAGCCTCCTTTAATTTGAGATGTGCATGGCCTTTTTATCAATCATTTTCTTGTCCAACAGCAACTAGATGTGAGATCTTCATCTACAATTCTTCAAAATGTAAATATATAGCAATTTGATCTCCATTTCTCTATTTTCTGGTTGCATGCGGGCTGGGTTGAAATATCTGTAAAAGTGACAAAACAATACCCAAGTAATATTTATTTATATACAAAAGTTAAGATATAAGAGCATAAAATAAACACATTTCTATGTTAATCAGTTTTGGATCTCGTTAGTGTCTCAAACCTATTAGAGGTACGACTCATTTATCGAAGAATAGTCGGGGGTTTGAGAATCTCTGTGTTAGGCGCCGAGTTTGATTGCGACGCATATGTTCTTGATTTCATAACATACGGTTTGACTCTAGGATGGATGGGTTAACCATATATGGAGCCATTCTAGAATGTGAGAGGAGGGTCGTTAGACTTCTGATTTGCCATAGAAAGACTCTCGGGATTTTTTATGACCCTAAAGGGGTCTGTCATGCTTAGTCCCCTAGAACCTCTTGATATATCTATCGATGATTTGCGACATGTGACTCCTAAAAGAAAAGAGGGAACTTGATAAGCAAGTAGGGGAGCTACTTGAGAAGAGGTTTGATAGGTGAGTCATATCGGGATGGGAAACCTAATGAAGACAATCCTTGAGGAAGCCCATCATTCTAAGATGACTATTCATTTAAGAGGCGATAAAATGAATAGAGTTCGAGGTAGTGAAGCCAAACTTGCGAGAGGAAGTATAAGTAGAGAAGGAAGCAATGATAGGAAGAGTTCTGACTTGCAAACTTGGATTGGAGGTTAAGAAATTATGCAACAAAGAAGTGAATCTAGTAAGAGTGCAATGGGCAAAGGGCCGCAAGAATGCTACTTGGAGGCTGAAGACAAGAATCGTGCTTCATATCCTTTCCTTTTCGAGAATATGTCCTTCACTTGTTTTCCAAGCTTCAAATTAATACTTGTATCTATCGTTTGAATATCTCCTATCGATCGAGTCTTTAGGTAGAAAACTAATGAATGTAAACATGTGTTTGAGACATGTTATCTTTGATGGATGCAAGTGGTTGCTAGTGATTGCTCGTGGATGCATATACACACACACAATAGGCACTAGATCAGCTCAATCACTTACATTTTGCATATTGATGTATGTACATTTTAAATTTTATGGAGGAAAATGGGTGTCTCGTTGCATTGATGTTGCATTTGGATGGATGATTGTGCACACATATAGAGCTTACATGTTATACTAGAATAATTTGCATACATTTTAGTTGCATGGCACAAACATACATTGCATTAAGGAGGTCAACTGAATCAGTAGACCACCTGATCTTTTGCATTAGTTTACGGGCATATACACACATTATTGCATATGTTCATATAAGCATTAGAAATTCCTTAAGGACAATGGATGCATGTGATTGCTAGATGGATGTATCATTGTTGGATGTTAGGATATATGTTCTTCTTAACTTATAGATTTCGGAGATGAAATCTTTTGAGTAGGGGAGAATGTAACACCTCGGAATTTTAACGACATTAAAGATGATGAATTAAAGAATATTTAGTGTGAAATACACTATTAACAATGAATTAAGGAAAACTTAATTTAATATTGGAAATTAAGTAAAACGGACTGAGCCATTGCGTCCATCTCGAAATTCTGGTCAAAATAGATACGTGGTTTGCATAAATCGGACATCGTATGAAGAAGTTATTAAGGTTTGAAGTTTGTATACACACAGGAAGAATATAAATATATGTGTATATATATATATAATAGGTTCAGAAATTCAAAAATGTGTCCAGAAATTCGAAATTTGGTTCAAAATTCGAAATTTGGGAAGGCGGCAGATTTCCCGTCCAGGTGGGTCTACCCACTCAAAGGGGGTCGACCCATAGGTCGACCTACCCATAGGGGGTCAACCCATAAGTCGACCCTCTCAAAGGGGGGGTCGACCCACCCCTGACAGATCTGGGCAAAATACTTCGTTTTATATCTGGACACCTATCTGAGCAAGATTCATTGAACCCTAGGCTACATAACGGACCCTAGACCTAGGTTTTATTCATCTGAAAATAATGTTGACAGCGAAGCTCTGCTGCAACGAAAATTGAAATGGCCTTTCTTCTTCTAAATCAATTAAAAGAAGATTATACATATTCGAAGATTGCTACAACAAATTCAGCTATGGCTATAACAACTTATTCGACATGTTCTTCAAAGTAATTTGGATCCATTTCCTTAGATCTATTCACTATGAGTTCATGTTATGTTTAGATCTGAATATTTAAACAGTAATCTTGATATGTATATAAAAACTGGATCTTGAATCGATGCCTAATCAGTTCTATTATGACATAATTATCAGGTCTGCTTTTATATGTTCATATCGCCACCATGTTAAATCTTGTCATAATATGCCTATTCAGTTTATGCCTATTTCTATCAGTTTATTGTTGATTCGTTATTATGCCTATTCTTGATTCTTTTATCTCCCACTTTTTCCCTTTTTATTTTTATATAGCAAGGCTACCTTCGAGCCTAGGCCTAATGCTGAAAATGCAAACATGCGAAATTGGGAACGATTGTGAAAGACATAATTTGAGGCATAATTGGTATTGGAAAATATGGATCTAAATTTGGGCATAAAATTTGGAAATATACGAATATGAATTTGGGGGCATATATTGTGTTGGATAATATGAATATGAATTTTTGGCATATATTGGAATATATGCGAATATGGATTTGGGTATAACATGTATTGAAATGGGAGAATATGGACTAGGGACATAAATTGGAAAATATGTAGATTTGGGTTTGTACATAACATATATATATATATATATATATATATATGTATATGCCTTGACTTATAAATTAGGAAAAGAGCATATGGTGCATAATTAAAAGGTGAATTGAAAAGGGGTGCAAAAGTCTATGATTTGAATAGTGAATTGGGCACATAATTAAATATGGGGAAAAAGAGAAATAATCACCTATAATGACATAGGTAGATTTGGATAAAATGGAATGTCTAGTAATTACAATTAGAAATTGTAATTGCACTTTTGTCACGAGGTTATGTTGCATTAGTGGTGGAAGTCTACCCGAACCCGACCGACATATCCAGCAGCCAGTAATGTTGAACCGAATGTGAGAGGTCAAAGTGTGCAAATACGAATCGGGCTATGACATGAGGTTAGACCCAACTGTGGAATAAAACTACTCGGACCCAACTGGCATATTCAGCATCCACACGTTGTAGGCCTAATGTGGGAGGTCTAGCCCATTATAACCATAATTGAACATGGTAATGAATGGGACTAGTTAACCTAATTTAATCCATAAGAATTGTATGATTATGAACTTAAGTTAGGGTTAAGTAAAAATGGATGGGTAGTGGGTGGGTTAAGTAAATCTGAAAGGGTGGGTAATATTTACATATAGACCCATCAACTTAACCCGATAAGGTTATGTAATTATGACATTTAGTGGTATACATAACCGGTGGAAAATATAATAAAGTTATGTAATTAAAGACACCCTTATAGGGTAAGCATAACTTGTAGAAATGATAGAATTAGATATGTGTAATAATCTGCTAAGTAAACAATGATAAGTAGTAGTGATGGTGTAAATTGAATTTATGATTAAATGAGAAAGAATGAGGAAAACTTGTAAAATAAATAAGCTATATTTAATCATAAATGGTAAGTGACATGTTAATTAGGAAACATGTGAATTGAGATATACTTAATAATGTATTAAGGAGAACATGTTATTGTAATGATGTAACCAAACAAAAATACAAAATAATTGTGGATTACAGACCTTGGGCCATAATCTAGAGAATAACATGTTGTGGGCTTATTAATAAACTTAAATGGATTAAGTTATATGATTGAAATTAATAAGCAAAAGAAACTTGGTAAATTGGAATAAGAATTCAATATGAACGGGAATAACCAAGTTAAATGGGAACCGGGTGAGGTAAGGCAAGCATGTAAAAAAATGTTTAGACATAGGGTCTAACAACACATTAACGAAAGGCGCTTGGAAAAGTCCGTACGTTTGAGGGTGAATAACCCAACGGGATAGATCATCGAGGTGTTATAAGACACGAGGGGAGCGCACATTCGTATGATTGTTATGACGGCTCCAAAGGACTGGAAGGGGAAGCACGCGGCTTCCTGAAGTATGTAAGGTGCTCCTAGTAGTCCTCTGTTCGGTGACAGATGTCTTAGGCTGTACTCACAGAGGTTGGTTCTGCGCGTAACTACTAGGTGGGTGGGCCTTGACTGCAGATGTAGCTATGAAGTTGGAATGTTGTGACGAGGTGACACCAGGATGATTCGACGGTTGCCTCACGAGGAGGTAGAGAGGGTCACGACAAACAAGGGTAGTAGACCATTGGATATCCGTCATCGACAGCCAGCAGGATATGAAAAGACTAGAGCTAAACCAAATATACCATTTCACCTTTCACTATCGAGGTACAGGGTTGAGGGTAGATGCCACATGGATGTTTAGATTGGTTGTATTAGGGGCGGTCGCATAGCACTTGTAGTCTTTACTAGTTGAGGGAGGGGCCGAGGTGGGGCCATAGCCACCATGGAAAACAGACCCGAGGAATAACTGTATTTGGAGGCACTTAAAGGCGGCCTGTACAGGTATGGAAAAGCTCCCGGCCGAGTTTCGTGTTTCACGTTCAGATCTGCCACAAAACTCGGTGCACATTAGAGGACGTTCGATTGAGGCATCGAGCTACAATTACAGTACATATGTGGGACAGTCTAGATACATGCATAACTTCTCTGGGTGGTGTATCGTAGACTAGAGGGCATTATTTCGATAAGGAATCTGATTCGATCAAAGGTGGCAATCCATACGCTTACATAGCATTATAATGATGGATATATACGGAACGTAAGATTTTATATAGAGATCCTTACGTCAGTTCGGCGTAGGATGAGGGACTGCGTTCATTACGGTGGAGACCATGCGAGTGGGGTACCTTGGGGTGTATCTCAATATTGAGAGATAGCTACATATATTGTGTTAGGTGAATCCATGGGAAAGGAAACGGGTACGATGTGTGTATAAGTCTTGAGTGATATTAACCCAAGTAACCTAATAATCAAGGAAATATAATGGTATCAGTAGGGATCATTCTACTTCTGATATACTAGTATATGCGCGGTGTAGAGGAATGTATTTAAGAAGCGCAATATATCCTCTTCATCTTATCTTGCTCAGTTCACACTTGTTATTGTTACTGTTATCTTGTTCTTCCAATTTTATATACACCTGCCATGATACTTTTATTTATTTATATTTAAAAGTAACCAGACTCGCCAGACTTTATGTCTGAGACTTTTTGTTTCCTCTTCTCTCTCTCTTCCGTTTTCCCCCCAGGTTCTCAGGATGGAAGTGCTTAGAGTTGATTTGGATTCTTTCAACTTAGCTTGGATTTTGGTTATAGATGTATCGCTTTGACTTCTGGTCAACTCTCTTATGGCTTCACAAGGAAATATGGTTTTATGCTTTTGTACTCTGATATTTTTGGCAAGACAAATTATTAATGTAATTAGTTACTTATGATGTAAACTCAGTATTTGGGGACATGATGTTTTGATTTAAATAATGTTTTTTTAAGTTTTTAATTCCGCTGCTATTTTACATGTCCGTCTTGTGCTATTATTTCTTATTTACCTATAATGCTTCATGAAACTTTATGCATTCCCTTAGTGAGTGACATTAACGGACGTGAGTGTCACAAAACCTCTCACCACAAGTACTCCTAAGTCTACCATCTTATAGTTGTTGGGATCATCTCATTAGGGTTATACTAGTATCGGTGCAGAGAATTAGCGTAATCATTAAAGAAGCATATACACTCTATCAAGTTTACCTTGTCATACCTGCCTATTGTGATATTATCTTTCTTATCCACTTTATATGTCTGTCATGATACTTTTACTTATTTACTTGCCAAAAGTAACTAGACTCGCCAGACTTTATGTCTAAACCTTTTTGTTTCCTCTTCTTTCTTCCGTTCCCCCCAGATTCTCAGGGTGGAAATACTCAGCTTGACCAGGATTTTGCTATCATTTGCTGGAGCTGTTTAGTTGTATTGCTCAAGCTCCTATCTTTGCTACTATGGCTATGTTTTATTTGGGGATTTTGCTTCTTTTATTTTGTACTCTAATGTTTAAGTACAAGACAAAAGTTTTTATGATGTACTGGTTTTTATGTATTTCAGACATATGATGTTTTGAACCATGATGCTTTATGATTAATAATGTTTTTTTATTCCGCTACTATTTATATGTCTTGTAATGTTTTTGTTTCTGTTTACCTATAACGCTTCACGAAACTTAATGCATTCTCTTAATGAGTGACATTAACGGACATGGGGTGTCACACTTGGTATCAGAGCTGAAGGTTGCCAAATTAGATAATAGTTTTTGAAAACTATTTTCAAAAAGGTTTTAAAAGAAAGCATTTTCAAAAGAAAAGTCGGTTTTGAAAAACATATTCCCTAAAGCCATATGTACCATCTTTCGATCCTTTGTCTGAATCTCTTTCCTTTTCTTTTCAACATGTTTGGGGAACCTTATATTCCAGAGGGCATTGCGATACCAGGCTGGTTCCGTAGGTATCTAGAGGCCACGGCGCCTGCCGTTGGTCAAGCTGACGTTCCTCCCCAACTGCAGCCGTTGTTCCTCCTCCTCCACGTGCATATAATTTCTCTAAATTCTACAAAGATTTCTGTACTATGGGAGAAAAGCCATTCCATGGAACCGAGACATTCATAGAGGCAAGGAATTGGCTCAAGGAGACAAAGGACTTGTTTGGAATTTTCGATGTGGATGATCGTAGGAAGATTCAGCTAGCCGCCTGACTACTGAAATATGAAGCTTCGTCCTGGTGGGAAGTAACCCTAGCGGGACGTCCGATGGAGACATGGGATGGTTTTAGACAGAGGTTTGAAATGAAGTTTCTTTCTCAAGCTGAGAAAGTATGCAAATGGAGAGGTTCTTGGTGCTTAAACAAGGCAACATGACTGTTAAAGAATATGTGAAAAAATTCAACCATCTAGTAAGATTTGGATTGGAATTGGTAGATACTCCGCATAAGAAAGCTTTACGGTTTGCTAAGGGGCTGAATGAACCCCTTTGTGGGTTAGCTATGTCCCATATTCCAATGGGATCAACTTTTGAAAGGCTTGTTGATATGGCCTTGATGCATGAGGAAGACAAAGGAGAAAAGAAGGAAGTTAAGGCTGAGGAAACAACACAAAACAATAAAGTATGGCCCAAGAAAGGACGGCAACAACAGCAATAGAAGAAGGGCAAAAAGAATGACAAGGCTAAGGATAAGAGGAAGTGACACAGTTGTGGATGTGAGGGTCACTTGGTAAAGGACTGCAAGAAGAAAGAATTCTTGCTTCAATTATGGAGAGGTTGGACACTCTGCTAAGGAGTGCCCGAAGAAACAGGGACAAGATCAAAGGGCAGGAGCTTCTGGAGGGCAGGTGCATGCTCTCATGACTAGTGCTCCAGATAAAGGTAGGAAAAATTCCGTGTAAGATTTGATTTCTCTTTCCAGTCATCCTATTAGAACTCTTTTGATTCTGGCGCTTCACATTCATTTATATCTAGTTCTATGGTTGAATCTCTACACTTAAATACTAGTATGGTGGTGGATCCCGTAGTTGTCTCAAACCCCATTAGTGGTTCAGCTTATTTGTCTATGATTTGTCGAGGTTTGAGAATATCTGTGTTAGGCATCGAATTAGAGTGTGACGCATATGTGCTCGGTTTTATGGGCTACAGTTTTATTCTAGGGATGGATTTGCTAACCATATATGGTGCCATTCTAGATTGTGAGAAGAGGGTCGTTAGACTTTTGACTTGCCATAGGAGGACCCTCGGGATTTCTTGTGACCCACAAGGGACTTTCACGCTTAGTTTCCTAGAGTCTCTAGATGCGTCTATTGATGATCTGCAATCTGTTCCAGTAGTCCGAGATTATTCTGATGTTTTTGATAAGGTACGGGGCTTACTTCTGAGGCACGAGATCAATTTTCATATATATTTGGTGGACAATGCAAAGAAAGTTGCATTACATGTGCGCCATATGGCTACAAGGGAAAGGAGGGACCTTAGTAAGCAAGTAGGGTAGCTACTTGAGAAAGGGTTTATTAGGCAAAGCATATCTGAATGGGGAGCTCCATTGGTATTCACAACTAAGGCGGATGGTTCGCTTCGCTTATGTATGGACTATAGGAGTTGAATAAACTCACTAAGAAGAACGGGCACCCACTCCCGAGGATGGATGATTTGTTTGACCAACTAGTTGGTGCATCAGTATTTTCTCAGTTAGACTTGGCCACAGGGTTTCATCAGTTGAGGGTAGTTGAGGACAGTATAGACAAGATTGCTTTTAGGACTCCAAATGGTTTCTTTGAATGGCTAGTTATGCCTTTTGGATTGACGAATGCACCCGCCTATTTTGTTGATCTGATTAGTAGGGTGTTTCGGGAGTTTCTAAATAAATTTGTCATGGTCCTTGTTGATGATATCTTAATCTTCTCAAAGAGCAAAGAAGGGCATGCCCAGCATTTGAGAGAAGTTTTGAAAACTCTCTATGCGCTTCAGCTTAAGGCAAAGTTCTCCACATGCCATTTTTGGAGAAAAGAGGTGAGATTTCTAGGGCATGTGGTCTCTAAAGATGGGACAGCAGTAGATCCTGCAAAGGTAGTTGCATTTCAAGATTGGAAAATTCTGAAAAATGCAACGGAGGTGAAAAGCTTTCTTAGATTGGTAAGTTATTATAGAAAGTTCATTAAGGACTTCGCAAAGATATTAGTCCCACTCATCAAGCTAACGAAGAAGAATTTGGCGTTTTTATGGGATATAGATTATGATGTTGCTTTCCAACGATTGAATAGGGCTCTGACAATAGCCCCAGTCTTGACCTTGCCTAATGGGAATAAAGTGTTTACAGTTTACACTGATGCATGTGGTACATGGCTTGGTGCGATTCTGATGCAAGTGGGAATGGTTGTATGTTATGGGGGTAGACAGCTAAGAGTTCATGAAAAGAACTACCCTACCCATGATTTAGAGTTGGCTGCTATAGTATTCGTGCTTAAGATGTTGCGTCATTATTTTATTAGAGAGAAGTTCGAGTTGTACACCGATCATAAATCTCTCAAGTACTTGTTCTCGTAGAAGGATCCTAATTTAAGGCAACAAAGGTAGATGGAGTTCCTAGCTTCTTATGATTTTGAGATTGCTTATACTCCTGGCACGGGTATTGTGGTGGTAGATGCACTGAGTAGGCAGAGGATGGCCTTAGGTCCTCCGTTTGTGGAAAGGAAAAGCTTGGAGTTCATATCGACTTTTGATTTTAGACCCTCCACCGAGCTTTTTCCTGGCTTGTTTGCATCGCTAGATATACGACCTACCGTTATGGATCAGATAGGAGCTTCGCAACGAAATGATCCACGGATTTTAGACATCTTGGATAGGATCAGTAAAGGGGAGACTTCTAATCACCTCAATAGATATTCCATTGACGTTAAAGGGTGGTTACGACGAGACAGAAGGCTTTGTGTTCCTCAAACTGGAAGTTTGTTAAAGGCAGTCCTAGAAGAAGCCTATCATTCTAAGATGACTATTCATCCAGACGGTGATAAGATGTATAGGGATATGAAGAGGGATTTCTTTTGGGCTGGGATGAAGAAAGATGTGGAAGAGGTTGTTTCTCAATGTTTGGCTTGTCAGTAAGTCAAAGTTGAGCAAAAGAAGGTCGGTGGTTTACTTCATCCTTTGGAGGTTCCACAGTGGAAGTGGGAGAGTATCTCTATGGATTTCATAGATGGTTTGCCTAGATCAAAGAAAGACAATACCAGTATTTGGGTTGTGGTGGATAGACTTACTAAGAGCGCTCATTTCATTCCAGTAAAAAGCAAGAGGACGGCAGCATGGTTGCCAGCAATTTACGTTTGTGAGATAGTCCGTCTTCATGGAGTACCTTCCAGTATCATAAGTGATCGTGACCCCATTTTTACTAGTGAATTTTTGGAGGAGCTTGCAAGAAGCATTAGGTACATAGTTGTGTTTAAGCACCGCTTATCACCCACAGACCGATGGACAGACGGAAAGGGTGAACAGAATTCTTGAGGATCTTTTGAGGTTGTGTATCCTAGACTTTGGAGGGACTTGGGAAGAGCATCATCCTTTAGTAGAGTTCGCCTACAACAACAGTTATCAAGCTAGCATTGGCATGGCACCCTTCGAAGCATTATACCGACGACCCTGTAGGTCACTAACTTATTGGTAGGAATCTACAGAAAGACTATTACTTGGACCAGACACGGTTAGGGAAACGTCCGAGAAGATTGATCTTATTAGACAACGAATGAAGACCGCTCAAGATAGGCAGAAATCCTACACTGACAAGAAAATAACTGACATTGAATTTGCAGTAGGAGACATGGTTTTGATTAAAGTGTCACCATTGAGGAATGTGGTTCGCTTCAGATCTGTATGGAAATTGGCACCAAGATTCATAGGGCAATTTCCCATAATGGAAAGGATTGGCCAAATGGCCTATAGAGTAAAGCTACCAGAGAGGCTATGCGGCGTTCATGATGTTTTCCATGTTTCTCATTAAAGTGCGCGCATGATACCGCAGAAGTAGTTGAGCCGAGTATATTGGAGGAAGTAGAGGTGGAACGGGAGGCAACAGTCAGACGAGTTCCTTCCCGTATTCTTGGATCATAAGTTAAGAAGATACGTAATAGAGAAGCCAAGTTGGTGAAGTTCAGTGGGGAGATAACCTAGGGGATTCGATTTGGGAGACCGAAGACAAGATTCGTGTTTCGTACCCTTTTCTTTTCGAGGGTATGTTCTTAACTTCCTTTCCAAAGCTTTTATTTATGCTTGTTTCTATCATTTAAGCATATCCTATCGATCTAATCTTCGACCTTTAAGTAGTAATCCTAAGGATGTATACATGTGTTTGAGACATGATATGTTTGATGAATGCAAGTGTTTGCTCGTGGATGCATATACACACATTAGGCACTAGATCGGCTCAATCACTCTCATACTGCATATGGATGTGTGTGCATTTTTCTTCTTTTAATGGATGGAAATGGATGTATCATCATATGGATGTTGCATTTGGATGGATGATTGTACACCCATATAGAACTTACATGTTATTATATGATTGCTGCATACATGCTGGATTCATGGCACTAGCAAACATTGCATTAAGGAGGTCGACTGAATCAGTAGACTGCCTGATCTTCGCAATAGAATTGGGACATATACACGCACCTTTGCATATGTTCATATAAGCATTAGAAGTCTTTAATGACAATGTATGCCTATGATTAGTGGATGAGTAGATGGGTGATGGATAGTAGGATATACATTCTTCTTAACTTGGAGATTTCGGGGACGAAATCCTTTGAGTAAGGGAGAATATAACACCCCATAATTCTAACAACACTAAAGAGGACAAATTAAAGAATATTTAATCTAATATTCCAAATTAAGGGTAACGGACTACACCATTGCGACCATCTCTAAATTCTGGTCAAGATAGACATTTGGTTTGCGTAAAATGGACACTGCATGAAGAAGTTATGAAGGTTTCAAGTTTGTAAACGCATAAGAGAATTATATATATATATATATATAATTAAATCTAGAAAATCAAATTCAGTTTAAAAAATCGAGCGGCAAATTTCCCGCTCGAGGGGTGTCGACCCATGGGTCGGCCACCCTAGGGCAGACGTGGCAGTTAGGGTTTGGGCAGCTATAAATATGGCTCTATTTCTCTTGTTTTCCACACTGAAAAATAATGGAGGTCTAGATGCAGTAAGTGCCCAGACTGAATCAAACCTTTTTACTTCTTCTACAATCAAGTTATTCAAGTTATTCAAGTGTAGATATGTGATTCAACCTCTGCTATTCTTCTTCTATCTTTCTAGATCCAAACATTGTGAGTTTAAGTTACTTTTAGATTTAAATAATTAAAAAGTAAAACATGACATGACTGTAATTTGGATCTGTGCCTATGACTGCTTGAATCATATCAGATCTGTTATAGCTTGTGAATCTATGATATTCCGACATGACTATGACTTGAACCTTAACCTTTATCATGTCAGATCTACCTTTGATTTTAGATCTAATTCACTATTTAGATCGCCTTGTACCTATTGTTTTTGTGGTTAAATTGGATCTGTTACTTGATGGACATCTAAATTATTGTTTAGATCTTATCATGTCTATTATGACATCCTTATTATGTTAGAATTAGTTCTATTATCGCATGTTCACCAGATCTGTTCTTATATGCCCAACTTATCAATATGCCACTATAGGTTTATGTGAATTTTGTTAGTATAATCATTTCTATCATCTCCCTTCATCTTTCCCTTTTTATTTTATATAGCCTGGCTACTTTCGAGCCTATGCATGCCGCTGGAATATGCGGACGCGTTAAACGGGGAGCGAGGGTAAAAGCATTGAAATTGGGCATAACTTGCAAATGGGGAATTTGGCATAACTTGAATAATCTTTACGAATATGAATTTAGGGCATATAATTCATTATGAACATAATTAGGGAAAAAGGGGAATGAAAACCTATAACGACATAGGTAAAATTGGCTAATAATGAAATGCCTGGGATTACAGTAATTAGAAACTATAAATGCACCTAGACACGAGGTTAGATTACACTTGTGGTGTAAGTTTGCCCGGAACCGCCCGGCACGTCCAGTGACCACAAGTGGAGAATTTAATGTGAGGGGTCTAGGTGCATAAATACGAGACGTGTTGAGACATGAGGTTAAGCCCGACTTGTGGAAGAAGTCTTCCCGGAACCGACTGACATATCCAGCATCTACATGTAGTAGGCTTAATGTGAGGGGTCCAGCATATTATAACCATAAATGGACATGGTAATGAATTGGAATACTTAACCTAGTTGAATCCATAGGGATTGTATGAACATGAACTTGAATAGGGGTTAAGTAAATTTGTTTGAACAATGGGTGGGTTAAGTAAAACTGAGGGTTGGGTAATATTTACATATATAGGCCCATAAATTTAACTTATTGGGGTTATCTAATTTAAGACACCGTTAGGTAAGCATAAACTATGAAAATGATAGGGGTTATGTAATTAAAGACACTGTTAGGTATACATAGCCTATAGAATTCCTAGTGGGGATACAAGACAAGGGGGAGGGCTTGTATCATCTTGTGTGGGGGACCTGTTTCAATCAGTAACCCATAGAACAATATCAGACGAGTAATCCGCCCTAGGTCAGAGTTGGGACATGCTTACTGGGATGATTGTAAGAGATCCAAACGTGGAGGATGGTGTGGGTGGCGCAAACCGACCGGGACATGTGCGTGCATGTCCGCGCAGAGGGGGATACGACGACTGTGACACCGGTTGATATGATTGTGCACATTAATGAAGGGTTTCCACTTTAGGAAGTGATACCTCCTACTGTGGGTCCGTCACAGGGTATCTACGGAGTAGATAGCCGATCGATTAGGGTAGTGGTTAGGGTACGTCTAGAATCTAGTAAAAGTTTAGGAGCCTATTAGGTTGGGCTGCCTGTGGATTGTATGGGGTTAAAACCTCTCACCAGAAGTACGCCTAAGTCTACCATCTAATAATTGTTGTGATCATCTCATTAGAGTTATACTAGTATCGGTGTAGAGAATTAAAGTAATCATTAGAGAAGCGTATACACTCTATCAAGTTTACCTTGTCATACCTGCCTATTGTAATGTTATCTTTCTTATCCACTTTATATGCCTTCAATAATACTTTTACTTATTTACTTGCTAAAAGTAACTAGCTCGCCAAACTTTATGTCTAACCCTATTTGTTTCGTCTTCTTTCTTCCATTCCCCCCCCCCCTCAAAAGTTCGCAGGGTGGGAATACTCAAGCTTGACCAGGATTTTTCTATCATTTGCTGTAGATGTTTAGATGTATTGCTCAAGCTCCTATGTTTGTTACTATGGCTATGTTTTATTTGGGGATTTTGCTTCTTTTATTTTGTATTATGATGTTTTAGTACAAGACAGAAGTTTTTATGATGTACTGATTTTTATGTAATTCAGACATATGATGTTTTGAACCACGATGCTTTATGATTAATAAAGTTTGTTTTTATTCCGCTGCTATTATATCTGTCTTGTAATGTTTCTTTTTCTGTTTACCTATAATGCTTCACGAAACTTAATGCATTCTCTTAATGAGTGACATTAACGGACGTGGGGTATCACATACATGCATGCAAGTAAAGAAGAATTCTTGAATACAAGTGTGCAAAAATTCACATGCATGCAAATCAGTTCACATTTATTTGCATTCAGGTGTGTAATAAAATAGAAAAGTTGCACACGTGTGTGCAACAAACTACAAGAAAAATTTTAGTTCATTTTTACTTCATGCAATACTTGCGTACATGTGTTCAAGTATTTCAAATAGTTGCGCACATGTATACAAGTTTCTGTCCAGATTTTCAATGGAAACGGCTTCTCCAATAGTTGCACACATGTATGCAACTATTGGTAATAGTTGCATACATGTATGCAACCTTTTTTTTGGCGTGGTCTTCTGGGAATATTGGCCGATTTTAGAATTTTTTTTTATATTATAGCACATATTTTTTTGTGAAAAACACATAACCCCATAAATAGGGACCCTCTTTGAAATGTAAACATATGAGGGATGCCGTTTATATTTTAAAAACTTTTAAGGATCTAACTCTTATTTTCACTTTAATTTAACGTACAGAAATAATCATTTTTGCAAATGATCTCGGATTTCAACGAAATGAATTTTATTAATCTGTAAAGGTTAATTATTGCTAGATTTCAAGTTTACGTCAATCGGAGTTATTATGTGAGCGTGCGCAAAATAAATGTATATTGATTAACGATTTAATATTAAAAATAGCGCTATTTTTGCAAGCGGATTCGGAATTCGACGAAACAAGTTCCATTGGGCCCAGAATGTCAAATAATTGATATACATCCATTTTCATTGCAATTGATTTCATATGTGATCATACGAATAAAAAGCGTGCAACGGTAAATAGCAATGCATATTATATTGATAATAATCGAATAAAAAAATAGTTTTTCTATCCTATATAATATCGGTACCTTCCTTGTAACGACCCATATTCTACGCATCGGAGGATCGTAGAATATTTATTTCATTATCATAGGATGTCGTATAGTCGTGTAACTTTAGGGAACGACTAATAGGGTCATTTCCCATGTTCACGATTTTTGCTGATTTTTAAATGACCGTTTTACCCTTAACGAATTTGGTTTCGTCCATAACTTTTGATTGGTAAGAAGTTTTGACCTGAAACAGCTTCCATTGGATTCGAATGATGGTTTACCTTTCCGTAGAGTCACCACATTAGCCAAACGGACTTACCGTTTGGGAGATATGGCTGAAATAAGGTTTGGAAGGTGAAAGACAGCTTAACCGGGCCTAATTAGGGTGACTAGCAACTAGGCCCATAACCAATTTCAGGATTAGGGTTATGGGGAGGCTGAAATCAGTTAGGAAACGATTTATTTTTCATTTTCTCAGCCGTCACTTACCTCTCTTCAACCCTAACATTGGCCTCCACCTTCTAAATCATCCCCAAATCACCTTTTAAGCATATATTAGCCTAATCAACATCAAATCAAGGCAAATCAACACCAAATCAAAGTTGGAGCTGCTGTGTTGCATTGGAAAATGTCCCAAATTAGTAGAGTTTCATATCTAAAGTTTTATTTGTAGCTAAGGTGAGTGATTTGCATTGTTTTTCACTAATTACGGCTAATTAGGGGTGATTAGTGTTAATTAAGCGAAATTATGCATGTTAAAACTCTGGAAAAATATGTAAAAACTCTTAAATATTATTTTAGGGGTCTGATAGAAATTTGGATCAATTTGGATATGTTTTGCTAATCTTATCATTAGTTATGGTTAAACATGATTAAGGGGAAAACATGGAATTTGGGTATGATTGATCCATATAAACATGTCATATTGTTGTTTTGGTGTTTATGGTTGATTATGCATGTTGCTATTGCTTTTTGGAATGCTTTGTGATTGAATATTTAAGTTAGAATGGTCGAAAACGCCGTCGTATGGCGTAAATAGCTTGTTGGAAAAGTTACGGAAATTTGGACCCAGATTGGATCCCCCCCCCCACTCGTGAAGTATGTGTCACGACCCGACCCGGCGTATACATCACGAACCGATCCGACCAGGATCTCACGAACTTCTCACACCTGAAGCTCTCCGACCCGAACCTCCTTTCATGAATCGGTGATGGAGGCTCGACCCGAACCAGAGTATCACCATGAGCCCGAACTAGAGCATCATCACGACCCAAACCGGAGCTTCATCACGGACAGGACCAGGGAGCCTTCCATGAGCCGACATGATGACCACGAGCTGGAGTATGTATCATGGACTGACCTCGAGCATGCACGACTGAACCGAACCGAGAACGAGGAGAAGAACCGAACCAATCCAGAGAAGACCAAAACCAGAGATGCAAAGGTGGTCCAAATGGGAAGTCGTTACTAATGATCCAGATTGGAACCAACGAGTTAACTTCAAGAGTTTGGATTTGCTGTGAGACGTGTGCAAAGGGGTTATTGATGTCTATAGCTTTGACTCACCCTGAGAGACGGATATTGGGACTCCATGGGGAAAAGCGGTCGTAGCAGTGCTATGAGCCAATGTAGTGGAGTTGTCATGACTCCATGGGGGCAAAGTGGACATAGCAAAGTATTAGTGGTTACGGATCAGTGCAGTGGAGCCATCATGACTCCATGGGGCAGAGTGATCGTAACAAAGAATAGGGTGATCAAAGTGGTGGATATCGTATACTTTACGCACTGAGTGAGAGACGTGAGGATGATTGTTATGTTTGATGTTTTGATATCACCATGACATGCACACACCCTCCCCATTATTTTCACACCATGTGTTAGTGTCACCTTAGAGTATTGTACATCCTGTTGTGCAAACTCTTTGGTTGCAGGTCCAGGTTCAGGTATGGTTATGTACACCTGTTATTGTTCTGTTTTTGCTGCTTATCGCTCATACTAGACTTTTGTCTGACCTAGAGTTTTATGTCTCTTCTTATTACTCTGGGTGCTCCTAAACGAGCAGACTAGAGAAAGGTCAGCTGGTTATGCACAAGTAGCTGTCCGGAGACGAGCATGAGGCTTATACGTATTGTTCCCATATATTCTCCCTTTGTTGTTGCTGGTCACTACTTTGGGCATTAGTAATGTACCTTCCTATTTTGCTTTAGAGATAGTTTTAAAAGTTGTAATAATGATGGTTTAGATCATAAGCTGTATTTTGAATCTTTCTGCTGCTATGATGGTTTAGTCTTCAACTTATGCATTATCTCGCCTGTTTTATATCAAGTTATATTATTATTATATTTTGTTCCATGCGATGTGAGATATACTACAGGTTCTTTGATGTTTCATAGTTTCAATTCCTTCCCTTCCCTTTCCTTTCTTTTGACGACCGTCCCGTGCTGGTTGGACGTCGGCACAACGCGTTTCATTGGAAATGTCGGCTGGTGCGGGGCAGGCCGTCACACTTAGTATCAGAGCTCTAGGTTGCGTAGTTAATCTAGGGAAAGACACCAGGGAGAGATAGTACGTATATGAGTGCGTATTTGTAATATTTTGGTTTTTAAAAGTTATCTATTAGTATATCTAAAGATGGAATCGCACCGCACTGGCACCACTGAAGAGATGGTTAATCGTTTTCTCCTTACAGATTGAACGATGAGCCGATATACGAGGAATACAGGTTCAGGAGCTAATAATAGGAATGCTCCTGATATGAGTACGATGTTCACTGACTTCATGAGAGAGATGCTTAGGGATGTTCAGAGGGCAGCTCCTAATGCTGCATATGGTGGTAGTGCAGCGGTGCAGGCTCCTATGGCCGATTTTGCCAAGCTCTGTAAGGACTACACTAGTCTTGGTGGAAAGCCGATCTACGGAACGGAATCGGCTACAAAATTTCAGGATTGGCTTGATAGTTGTGAGTGTATCTTCGAGGATCTGAGAAACGAAGACGCGATGAAGAGGAAGCTAGCATCCCTTCGACTGCAAGGACGGGCTATGAATTGGTGGAATGCTGTTAAGGCAGCTACCCCTGAGGATCAAGTTACTTGAGATCAGTTCAAGGCCTGATTCAGTGATATGTTTATCCCAGCTGCTCAGAAATCAGAATTGTTTAGGAAGTTCTTGGAGCTTAAGCAGAATGGTAGGGCAGTCTCGGAGTATATTGCTGAGTTCGATACTTTAACGAAGTATGGATTATCTCTTATTGACACTCCCGAGAAGAAGAATGAGAAGTTCATAATAGGCTTAGATCAGTACTTGAGGGAAAGGCTTATAAACCATATTGATGAGACTTTTGAATCGATTGTTGGGAAAGCGTTGAGATCAGAGAGCCTTTATCCTAAGCCCAAGGCTGAAGTCGCTGTTGCATCTGCAGAGGGGCCAAAGCCATAGGCAAGTGGCGGAAGCAAGAATAATTCTCAGAATAAAAGGAAGCAGAGTCATATAAAGGATGGTCAGAAAAATAAAGATAAGAAAGATGTTGAGTGCTTTAGCTGTGGCAAGAAGGGCCACTATGCCAAAGAATGTCGAGCAAAGCCAGCGGACAGGAAGTGCTTCAACTATGGCCAAGTGGGACATCACAAGGATAAATGTCTGCAACCCCCTAAAGAGAAGCATAATGTGAAAGCATATGCTATTAGTGTTGTTCCTTCTTCTTTGAATGCCCCAACTGTGGCGGAGAAAGGAAAGAATGTCTTCATTCAAGGTATGCTTTCTATTTATGATGTTCCTGTTTGAGTATTGTTTGATACCGGGGCTTCCCATTCCTTCATATCTAGTGACCTGGCAGATATGTTGGGATTGGAACCCGAGATAGTCGATAGGCCTTTAGTGGTGACGAACCCGATTGGTGGTTCGACTAGCATTAGAATGGTTTGTCGAAATTTGGTCTTATCAAGTCATGGATGTATGTTTGCTTGTGATTGCTTTGCTTTGGGCTTTACTGGGTTTGGCATTATTTTGGGAGTCGATTGGCTCCAAAGATATGGGGTGGTGGTAGACTGTAAGGGATTTTCGGTGACTATTAGGGCGGATGATGGGCGGAGGGTAGTGTTTGGTGGCCTACCTAGTGATGAGGTGATGGCTAGTTTTCTAAATTCCCTCGACATTCCGTAGGACGAGTTATCAAGGGTTCCCATTGTTGGCCAGTATCCGGATATCTTCGAGGAAGTGACCGGACTTCCACCATACCGAGAGATTAAGTTCCGTATTGATTTAGTAAAAGATGGCAGACCTATAGTAATGCCACTTCGTCGTATGGCGCCAAGGGAGCAACGAGAGCTCGGGGTGCAAGTAAGTGATCTTTTGAAGAAGGGATTTATCTGGAGGAGTGTCTCCTAGTGGGGAGCACCAGTTGTATTTGCTACCAAGGAAGATGGTTCCCTTCGCTTATGTGTGGACTATCGCGAGTTGAATAAAGTGACTAGGAAGAATAAGTATCCTCTTCCGTGGATAGATGATTTGTTTGATCAACTGGAGGGAGCAAGAGTGTTCTCCTAATTACACATCGCGACAGGATTTCATCAGATCCGAGTAACAGCTGAGAGTATTCCTAAAACGACATTTCGGACGTCGTCTGGATTCTATGAGTGGTTGGTCATGCCATTCGGGTTGACCAATGCGCCAGCATATTTTGTGGATCATATGAATAGAGTATTCCGAGATTAATTGAATAAGTTTGTTCTTATGTTCGTGGACGATGTACTTGCTTATTCGAGGACAAAGGAAGAACACAAGGAACATTTGAGAGTAATGATGGAGGTGTTGAGAAAACACCAATTGAAAGCGAAGTTTTCCAAGTGTCACTTCTGGAGGAGGGAAGTGAGATTCTTGGGCCATGTTGTTTCAGAAAATGGTATTGCCATGGACCCTGCGAAGGTAGCCACGGTACAAGATTGGTCTATGCACAAGAATGCAACAGACGTAAGAAGTTTCTTAGGATTAGCTGGATATTATCATAAGTTTATCCAAGACTTCTCCAAGATAGCGGCACCGTTAACTCAGTTGACCAAGAAGAACCAAGCTTTCGTCTGGGACGGAAGGTGTGAAAATGCATTCAAGAGTCTAAAGAAAAAGTTGACGCATGCGCCAGTGTTAGTCATTCCTAAAGGGAGTGAAGAGATGACGGTATACACGGATGCATGTGGTACCGGACTAGGTGCTTCTGTATTGATGCAAGGAGGTAGGGTTATAGCTTATGCTAGTCGACAGCTGAAACCACATGAGAAAAGATATCCTACCCATGATTCGGAATTGGCAGCGATCGTATTCGCGTTGAAGATGTGGAGACAATATCTCTTGGGAGAAAAATTCGAGTTGTTTACCGATCATAAGTCATTAAAGTATCTCTTCCCTCAGAAGGATCTAAATCTCCGATAGCAAAGATGGTTAGAATTCTTGGCTTCCTATGATTTCAATATCGCATTTACACCAGGGAAGGGCAATACGGTAGCCGATGCATTGAGTAGGAGACATGTTAGTTTAGGGGCTATGTTTATAGAATGGAAGCAACTGGAGTATATCTCCGGGTATGATTTCAGACCAAAGTGCGAATTGGATCCAGAAATGTTAGCAAGTTTGACGATCAGACCCACTTTGATTGAGCGGATTGGTTCCAGTCAGAGGGACGATCCTAACCTATCGGAAATCATTCCCAATTTAGAGATGGGAATCGACGGTAAGGAGATGAACAAGTATGGGCTTGATTGAGAAGGATGGCTTAGAAATAATGAAAGACTAATTATGCCCAATGTCAATGGATTGAGAGATGAAGTGCTTAGAGAATGTCATCACTCAAAACTGACTATACATCCCGGTGGTAACAAAATGTATCGAGACATAAAGCAGACTTACTACTCGGGAAGGATGAAAAGAGACGTTGGGAAGTTTATATCCAAATGCATGAATTGCCAGCAAGTTAAAGCTGAACAAAAGAAGCCTAGTGGTTTGTTGCAACCATTGAAAATTCCCAAATGGAAATGGGAACAAGTCTCAATGGATTTCGTTGATGGGTTACCAAGGACTAGATCGGGCCATGATAGCATTTGGGTGATTGTGGACCGATTGACCAAGAGTGCAAGGTTTATACCAGTCAAGACGAATAGAACAGCAGCTAAGTTAGCAGAACTGTATATGAAGTGGGTAGTGAGATTTCATGGAGTACCCAAAAGCATTGTGAGTGACCGAGATCCATTGTTTACTGTGGATTTTGGAGGAGCTTGCAAGAGGCTTTAGGATCAGAAGTACATCTCAGTACCGCGTACCATCCTCAAACCGATGGTCAAAAAGAGAGGGAGAATTGAGTATTAGAAGATCTCTTGAGAGCTTGCATATTAGATTTTGGAGGGCCATGGGATGACCATTTACATCTGGTTGAATTCGCATATAATAATAGTTATCAGTCCAGTATTGGTATAGCTTCATTTGATGCTTTGTATGGAAGACCATGCAACTCACCATCATGTTGGTTGGAAACCGGTGTGAAATTAGTGCTTAGACCAGATGCGATAAGAGAAACTTCAGACAAGATCAAGGTTATCCAACAATGAATGAAGGCTGCCCAAGATAGGAAACAGAGTTATGCTGATAAGAGGCGAAGAGATTTAAAATTCTTCGTTAGTGACTTGGTGTTTCTCAAGATTTCTCCGTTAAAGAGCGTGGTTCGATTTGGTAGGAGAGGCAAGTTAGCACTGAGATTTGTTGGTCCATTCCCAGTTCTCGAGCAAGTTGGGAATTTGGCATATAAAGTTGAGTTGCCAAACAAGATAGCGGGAGTTCATAACTTGTTTCATGTTTCCCAGTTAAGGAAGTTCGGGCATGACCCCGATATGACTATTTCACCGAATCAATTGGATGACATCGAAGTAGAACCCGAGGCAGTTGGGAACCGAAGCTGACCCGTATTGTCTAGTACGACACGAAGCAACTTCGAAGGAAGGTGGTGAAACTGGTCAAGGTTCAGTGGGGAGAAAATGAGAATGACTGTACTTGGGAAATAGACGAGAGCATAAGGGACTCGCATCCAGAGCTCTTTGCCTGGTAAGATTTTAATAGTGATAGTTATTCCCTTATTAGTAAACCGCATGGTAGGATAGACTTGTTATGTTGTTATGTATGTTTGATTGCTTGCAAATGATTGGTAGGCATGCGGGACCCATTGTTGTTTCTTATTTAAGGAATTTCGGGGGCAAAATTTCTTAAGGGGGGAGAATGTCACGACCCGCATTCAACGCATCGTAGGATGGTAGAATATTTATTTCATTGTCATAGGAGGTCGTATAGTCGTGTAACTTTGGGGAACGACTATGGGGGTCATTTCCCATGTTCACGATTTTTGCCGATTTTTAAACGACCGTTTTACCCCTAGCGAATCTTGTTTCATCCATAACTTTTGGTTGGTAAGGAGTTTTGACTTGAAACCACTTCCATTGGGTTTAGATGATGGTTTACCTTTAGGTTGGTCACATTAGCCAAACAGACTTACCGTTTAGGAGATATGGCTGAAATATGGTTTGAAAGGTGAAAAACAGCTTAACCGGGACTAATTAGGGAGACTAGCAGCTAGGCCCATAACCCATTTCGGAATTAGGGTTATGGAGAGGCTGAAATCAATTAGGAAACGATTTATTTTTCATTTTATCAATTGCCACTTACCTCTCTTCAACCCTAACAATAGCCTCCACCTTCTAAATCATCCCCACATCACCGTTTAAGCGTATATTAGCCTAATCAACATCAAATCAAGGCAAATCAACACCAAATCAGAGTTGAGCTGCTGTGTTGCATTGGAAAATGCCCCAAAACAGTAGAGTTTCAGATCTAAAGTTTTATCTGTGGCTAAGGTGAGTGATTTGCATTATTTTTCACTAATTACGGCTAATTAGGGGTGATTAGTGTTAATTAGAAAAATTATGCATGTTAAAATCCTGGAAAAATATGTAAAAACTCTTAAATATTATTTTAGGGGTCTGATAGAAATTTGGAATAATTTGGATATGTTTTGCTAATCTGATCATTAGTTATGGTTAAACATGATTAAGGGGAAAACATGGGTTTTGGGTATGATTGATCCATATAAACATGTCATATTGTTGTTTTGGTGTTTATGGTTGATTATGCATGTTGCTATTACTATTTGGAATGCTTTGTGATTGAATAGTTAAGTTAGAATGGCCGAAAATGCCATCGTATGGCGTAAATAGCTTGCTGGAAAAGTTACAGGAACTTGGACTGGATCGGATCGGATCCCCCCCCCACTCGTGAAGTATGTGTCACGACCCGTCCCGGCATATGCATCATGAACCGATCCGACCAGAAGCTCACCAACTGCTCGCACCTGAAGCTCTCCGACCCGAACCGCCTTTTCACGAACCGGTGATGGAGGCTCGACCCGAACCAAAGTATCACTACGAGCCCGAACCGGATAATCATCACGACCCGAACCGGAGCATCATCACGACCCGAACCGGAGCTTCATCACGAACTAGACCAGGGAGCCTTCCACGAGACGACATGATGACCATGAGCTGGAGTATGTATCATGGACCTACCTGGAGCATGCACGACCGAACCGAACCGAGAACGAGGAGAAGAACCGAACCGATCCGGAGAAGACCAAAACCTGAGATGCAAAGGTAGTCCAAACGGGAAGTCGTTACTCAGGGTCCAGATGGGAAGCAACGAGTTAACTTCATGAGTTGGGCTTTGTTGCGGGACGTGTGCAAAGGGGTTATCGATGTCTATAGATTTGTCTCACCGCTGAGAGATGGATATTGGCTATGGATCAATGTAGTGGGGTCGTTATGACTCCATGGGGAAAAGTGATCGTAGCAGGGCTATGAACCAGTGCAGTGCAGTTGTCATGACTCCATGGGGCAGAGTGGACATAGCAAAGTATTAGTGGTTACGGATCAGTGCAGTGGAGCCGTCATGACTCCATGGGGCAGAGTGATCGTAACAAAGAATTGGGTGATCAAGGTGGTAAATTTCGTATACTTTACGCACTGAGTGAGAGATGTGAGGATGATTGTTATGTTTGATGTTTTGCTATCACCATGACATGCACAACCCTCCCCATTATTTACACACCATGTGTTAGTGTCACCTTAGAGTATTGTACATCATGTTGTGCTAACTCTTTGGTTGCAAGTCCAGGTTCAGGTATGGTTATGTATACATGTTATTGTTCTGTTTTTGCTGCTTATCGCTCATACCAGACTTTTGTCTAACCCAGAGTTTTATGTCTCTTCTTATTACTCTGGGGGCTCCTAAACGAGCAGACTAGAGACAGGTTAGCTGGTTATGCACGAGTAGCTGTCCGGAGACGAGCATGAGGCTTATACGTTTTGTTCCCATATATTCTCCCTATGTTGTTGTTGGTCACTACTTTGGGCATTAGTAGTGTACCTTCCTATTTTGCTTTAGAGACAATTTGAAAAGATGTAATAATGATGGTTTAGATCATAAGCTGTATTTTGAATCTTACCGCTGCTATGATGGTTTAGTCTTCAGCTTATGCACTGTCTCGCCTATTTTATATCAAGTTATGTTATTATTATATTTTGTTCCATGCACTGTGAGATATACTACAGGTTCTTTGATGATTCATGTTTCAAATTCCTTCCCTTTCCCTTCTTTTGACGACTGTCCCGTGCTAGTTGGACGTCGGCACAACGCGTTTCATTGGAAATGTCGGCCGGTGCGGGGCGGGTTGTCACATTCCTAATCTTGGTTCTCATTCTTCTTCAGTTAAAAACCATGCTGCATCTTACTTTGTCAAAATAATTCTTTGAAAATTAAATTAAAATCATAGAAAATTCCTAAAATCCTAAAATGAATTGCTGAGGGTTTTTTACCATGTGTGCTTCAATCTGATATGCATCGTTTTTGGTTTGGCAAAATTTCTATCGCTCAAATAATATGCAGCGTTAACATCATGATAACACTGGAGGAACTAGGGGGTCATGGAGGCCGTTTGGATGATACAGAGATGATCAGCGTGGCCAAACGAGGAGGTTGTCGAAGTTTGGTCTGAGGCGGTGAAAACAATCACGCATAATACTGGGTGTGTGGTATAGTATTGTACGATGCGTTTTAATCGAAGGATGTGAGCTGGAGTCGAATGGTTGGAGATTGATGCTTTCGCGAAGAGGAAAATATAAGTAAAATCAGTTTGGAAATCGGTGATGAAACTAAGGAGAAAATGATTCTTGAAGAATGAGGCAATGGAAAGGAAAGCCTATAGCGGGTTCGTTCTTTTAAAGAAAGGAGAAGAATATTTAAGCGAAAAACGTGATTGTGGAGTGTAATTAAGATTAGTATCAATTAATAATTTTATTTATGTTGTTTAATTCGTATTCAACTATAAAATGTATAACTCTATCATACGTGGACAAAATCGAGCGAAGCAAGAAGTGTTGGGATCGTATGGACGAGTACTACAAGTCCATGATAAATAGGAGCGGATTGGAGCTAGTCAGAATTTTGTTTAATTTTAAACGCTTATATAAAACTAAATAAAATGATACTGAATCGTCGATTGAACGAATCGCGAGTTTTTAACTCACACTTTCTGTAGTACTTTTTAAAATTATATTACTTTACAAGTATCTATTATTCAATCGATATTTAATTGTGTGATATATTTATTTGTGTGTTTTTAGATGATTGAAATGGTTGTTGTTGAATGAATTGATTGATTTAATTATTGTTAATTGGTTGAATTATCTTTTTATGTATATATAAACTGTTATGTTAACAGTGATGCAAGGAAGAACAGGTTGGAGGGATCCGACGGGATTCCTCAATTATTTTAAATATCATTTGATTTCATATTAATTATATATGAACTACCTATCATTAATGATATTGAAACATTTGTGGATGTTGATGGTTGAATGGAAATTCAACATTTATGTTTATTAATCACTATACAGTATTGATTAAGTGATTAACAACAGATGGCCTAAAAATCCATCATTTTATAAACGTTGATGTATCGTTAGGCAAAACGACTGAACTATAGTCATAAAATATATTTTATAACTGAAGTTAAAATTTAAAACCTATTTTATATGATTTATTTTTAATAAATGTTTTATTCAAAGAAAATTAATATTAATTATTTAAATTTGATGACTAATTGTAAAATGATTTGTTTTAATAAATTCTCGTACTTAAACGAGTCCTATAGGTAAGCAAGTCAGAAATTAACCTAATGGTTAATAATTTGGATTAATAGTTTTTAAGAAACAATTAAGTGCAATTATTTAAATTAATTATATTAGTAATTAATTTAAAAAGAAATGATTAATCGAAAGTGGTTAGCAAGTTAACCATGATTTACAGTTGACTAGGTCAACTATTTTATTTAAAGTTGATTATTAAATTAATTTGTGATCAATTAATTTAATAAATGTAGTTGTGTGAAATTAAATGTGAAATTAAATATTGTTCTTAAAAGTTCGAATAATCTTTTAATTAACTATGAACAAAGATGATTAGTGAATTATTGATTATTAATACAGTTAATTATTGTTTTTAATAACTTCTTAAGATGAAATTATTATTTTATTAATAATTCATAATGAAGTAAATAATTTTTATTTTAATATTAAAGTTGATTATTATGTAATTAATAGTAATCAAAGCAATGATCTGGTAATTAGAACTCATTTAATGGAGTTAGAAGTCAAAAGACTCTATTTTCAGTTAAATGAATGTTTAAATGAGTTTTATTAATATAAGTTAGTTGTCAATCAAATTCTTATTAAGAATTCTATTTAATTGGATTTTTAGAAATCCAAGTTGACGAAGATATAAAACAAGTTTCTAAACGAGTTAATATTGTAAATGATTCCACTATCAATATAAATTTGGTTTATAAACTTAAAAAATGACTATAATAAAGTTCAACTTAGAGTTATGAAGTATGAGGTAGAAATCCAAAAGAGAAGCTTCAAATGAATTGATATGGATGATATGAGTTAATTATAACGATTCGACTTAAAGGTGAATAATTTAAGTACGAAATTTGGTATTATTGAGTTAAAACTTAAATATGTTTTGTAGTAAAACTTATAAATTTTTCTATAAATGGATTCTATTTAAATTAGAATTAAGGCTTGGATGTAGTGTCTTAAAGTTAATGGTTTCGGGTTTTAAAAGAATGGTTTACTTAAATTAAGTAAATATGATTAGAAAAGTAAATGAGATTTCAGAAGGCAAGGATAGGGTTTTAAAAAACCATATTTTAAACGAACGGTGAATGGAACATAACGTGACATTTACTAAATATCAAATTTTTCTTTAATTAACTTATATTCATCTTAAAGGTAAGAGTGTTATCGAATCAAAGTCTGAGAGGCAACTAAAATACTCTGCTTGAACAACTTCAGTATTACCCAAGAGATAGTGTTAGTTTGAAATGAAGGTGATAACTGGAATTAAAATTATTCTTATTTCCATCACGGGTAATATAAACTTTGAAATTTCATAGTTTACGAGTTGAATAAAAATATTTAGGTTATAATAAGCAATGTATCTCATGACATTGTTTTGGCCACATCAGATTGGTGATTAGACGTATTCCACTCGATTAAGAATATAGAAAGGTAATAGTAAAGTTTGTAAATATGAGTATCCGATAGAGCTAACTGAATATGGAAATTTGAATTATTTCCATAATATGGCTTAAACTTTGATTGGACAAGAATAAGGAAGTTATGTGATAATATACATACCATTGAGTTAAGTATATTATGATATTTTCAAAGTGATGAAAATATATATGATTTGTGAATACATTATTTCCAAAGAGATTAAATGAATGACTATAGTTTACAAAGTAACGAAAACAAGAGATTTGTGAATATACTTATTCTGTTGAAATAAGTATATCAAGTCGATCTATAAGAAGCGGTGAAATAGTTCAATGAATGGTTTGAATTAAAGGGACCGATGCTACCTATTTACTTAACTACACTGTTTTTGATTTGATACTGAAAAACCCGATATCAATAAATATTATTTCGACTATTAATGATTTAGTTCGAAGAAACCGGAATGGGAACTGGACCCAAAACCACTTCGAACAATTTAGTGTTTGAAAACTAACTTGAAGGGATGATTATATTTGAAGGCATAAATCTTCGGAGCGAGAGGGTAGCTCGTTGATGTCATTGGTTAATCACCAAGATTAAACTTGTAGGAGTAACTCCAACGTTCTGGAGTATCTTCGGTTTCTTTCAGTTCCAGAACAAATTGGCATGGATGAGTGTCTGACATAATATTTTCTAAGATCACGTACGTTAAGTTTTACAAATATACCAAGTATGATGGAGGAGAAGTCAACTTCTTTTAGCTTAACACTCAGAGTATATTTGTGCAAATCAATTAGTGATTGGATGGAACTGATAGTGCGGCATTTAAAGTTTGAATGTACTGTTCTGAAAAGATAATTGTGACTTCAAGCCTCATTAATCGGGAAATGACTGAAATCGTGCAGGCAACATAGTTATGTGGGTCATACCCATTAAGGTATATCATCGCCGATCTAGAGAAATTGATTGTCCCTTTTTGTATGCTTTAGAATGAGTACGGTTGGATGACCAACAACCGTGATGATGATATATTTGGTACACTCAAGTTAAATGAGTGGCCGGTCATGTGTGGCCGGGTTGCAAGATGTTCTTGTTGAACCCCAGTGTTCCATCTCTAAAGGACACTGATCGAAAGGTGGTTCCATACCTAGTTATGTTGAAAATCCAAAATCCAATACAAGCAGTACGTTTTTAGTTGTAAACCAACTATGTTGGAAAGTGAGACGCAAGCTTTCTGACTATATTTATATTTAATTATGATTTGATAGACATTATTATAATTCACTGGATTTTGATATAAAAGTGATTTTGGTATGATAAGGTAAAAACATGTGCCATGTTTATGTATGGTCATGTCTTACAGGGTTCCTTACTTTAAAAGGTTTTCAAAAGTTAAGCAAGTTGTATGATGAGAGTTATCTCGCTAAAAGTATCATAGACTGATTCGTGTATGTAATACTCAGGTCAGACTGAGTATCTTTTCCAGGTAGCACTGGATTTGCTTAGAGGTACATAAGAGAAGCTGGAGTCAAGACACATTCTCATATTTTTTCCATATTAATTTATTTCTGCTATTTGTGTTGTATTTATCGTCATTTTATATACTTATTTAGTGATGTACTCTGATGTTGTATTCATTATATACACTAGTTTTATCTTTTTGTAACGAGCATTGATATATTATATTTTATTCATTTCGTTGTTTACTATGATTAAGTTGTGTTATGTTCTTTCTTTTCTCTTCTATTCTAACTTTTCTTTTCTCACCCTCTAACTTCTTTCTTCTAACTATCTACTTTTTTGTGCATTTTGAGTTGACATGTGTAGCTAAATATCGGCTTAAATTGTATGAAAAAAGTGGGTTGTTACAAATTTATACATAAAAATGCAGTGTAGTTAAATTTAGTAATTAAATTCTAGTATCAATGACAAAAGTTTAATTGAAATTCATGTTAAGAAGTTTTATGTTTTATTGTTGTATGTGTGTTACTAACATACTAATATCTATATCTACACTTTTATATCATGGGTTATACTCCAAACACTAGAGATGCAATAACCATGTACTTGTTCATGATATAACATGATACTTATACATTAATGACAGACATAAGTTTGTCTTCCAAAAGAAAGCAACTTAAAACAAAAGTAATGAATCATATGCAAATATAATCATGGGAAATTTTAACTAGGCAACATATTCGAAAGCTGTAACTCTACAAACTTAGAAACAAATGAGCATCGTGCACGGGATGATATATAACAAGCTGCATAATAAAGAAGAATCAAAGGAATAGGATAACGCTTAATTAATTTGCATAATTCGGATAATATGTTTGTTTACTTATTCGTTATTTAACTCCATTACAAAGAAAATAAAGTGAATTACATAGCGCAAAAAGTCCGGAATAGCTGACTAAAGAATCCATGTTTAATGAGAAAATCATTCTTATTAGATTTAGTATAATGTACGTAACTGATGGTAGAAAATATCACATAATCATGTGCATGTACAATGTTAAATTTATTCGAAATTGAAAACGCCCTATAAAAAGTTCTCTTATGTCCTGTAAATTGCGAAATGTATGTTAGCTAAATGTGATGTTGAGCCTAATAATAGAAAACCACTAGGAATATATTAAACTTTTTTGGGGAATGAGAGAAGTTTGAGGACTTCCATTCAGGCAAAGTGCTAGTATTGCTAACCTTGGTTGCTTCCAAGATTTGTTATCCACTCACGTTGATGTAAGTTGTTTCTACTAACCTCCCAAATTCAATCTAACTTGTACATGTGGCATATGCAATCATTACTTTGCTTGGCATTGTAATGTTCAAGTGATAGGAGTAGAAAAATCCTAGTCCTATGATGGTATTCACTGGTTCTTGTACCATAATCAAGTAGAGGACACCATTATAAATATGGAGCGTATTAATTATGTAACAACCCACCTAGAATGGACATAAATCCCGATTCGGAAAAGCCTATCAGAATTTAGATTCATTTTAAGTAAGTTATTGGTTTCTATAAGAAATAAAATAACATAGGCAGACTAAAACAAAATTAGATTCTCATAGAGGAATGGACAAAATATAGTAGTCAAAATAGATGTACCATATCATAAAAACCTTACAAATGTTGGATACAACAAAACAAGTATATATTCCATAAGTGCAATCAAATACTAGACATAACAATAATAACTAGGGTAGAAGTCTCCTTTGCCAAGCTTTTGTCTCCATGATATCATCAAGTAAAGCATTTTTACCTACTAACATGTGTTGTCAAAAGGAGGGGGATCAGAACATCAGTTCTGGTAAATAAAAATTCTTTAAGTTTAAAAGGAAACTTATTTCCTATTCTTGGTAGTATAAACCCATTAACTTTATGTCTTGGCGAATATAATACACAATATATTTTGCACGCATATGCATTTAATGGAAAGAGGAGAACTGTTCTTAGTCACTTAAGGCCATCATAAATATGGGTGTATTACTACGACCACCTAATACCCTTTGGCAGACCCCTGTCATTCAAGAACTCGTTTACTAGTCAACAACATTATCCAATATTCTGTAACGACCTACCGATTCAACCGCTTAAAGCCGGTAATTAAACCAACTCGAATCGTTTGAAATGATAGATTGTTATTGCTTATGAGGTTTAAACAGAATTGGACAAAGAAATCACAGAATAAATAAGCAATAGTATCTCATAATGCAAGTATTTTCTACAAAATATCATAATTATATAATATTTTTACATAGTGAAAATACATAGTTTTAAAATTTAAAATTACATAAATAACTGAATCAAAATTGAGCATGTCTTCATGAGTCTCTAACTTTAATAGCTGAAATAGTTAGATCTACAACACTCGGGTTTGACCCAAGCATTTCATGCAAAACACAAAACACTCGAGTCGGGATTAACTTTATTCAAGTAAATCAACTTCATTTAACCACTAAAATATAATAAGTTAATCCTAACATAATTCTAAAAGTCACTAAAATAGTTTTTAGCTGCATATATTATAGCCAACCAAGGTGTCGCATGTACACATTTATTTCAGGTGATAATAACTAAGTATGGGATAGAGCAAGAACAAAAGTGAACAACCTAGCAATAAGCAAATGATACATTTAAACAGCATGGTCAAAATACAAGGCACAGTAGGGTAATGTTCATGATCATAGCAAGGGGAAGCAAAATAAAAAATATTATAAATCACTATTTTGGCACACACAATAAACTAAAAATGTAACAAATCTGACATGCAGCAAACACTATTTCATATATATTAATTTATTTTTTTACCGTCACATGCAACTGCAATTGCAACACACACACACACATACATATATCAAGTCAAACACAAGTACTAAAACACATGTACTCATATGTAAATATCATGTACATACCATGCACTGTAAAACACAGCGGGTATCTAATTCGAGTATATGCGCGGTAGTGCCTGGCATCAGGATGCCAAAATAGCAGATGACAGGTTACACAAAATGATAATGGAAGATATAGGCATGAGGCATGCACAAAAAATGACAAGGCAACAAAAGGGCATCATCATTTACATGGCAGCAACATAAGTTGAAGAAATTAAGGTGCACAACAATATATATGTATTCCACTTTTAAGAATGAGGAAGCAAATCAACTATTATATTCTGTAGCATTGAGGTTGAAAACTTGTATAAAATAATCGTGAGATAACTCACCGTAGATAGCGGCTATTTGGATGTTGGAGCGGTGATAGCAAATCGAATTTGAAGATGAAAGGAGGCGGTGCTTCTCTAGCAAGGTTGGTATTGGAGTTGGCTATTTTTTTTTTTCTTCATCAGCTACAGGTTTTCGAAAGGAGGAAAAAAAATAGAGGAAGAAGCTGGTAGAGAGAAAGGCGAAGTGAATACATAAGGAAATGCTGCTTTATATAAATAAATGAAAAGGAAATAAAAAGGAGAGGAGAGGGATAGATTTATAACTCACGCATGCAATAAAATAGGAAGCTGTAAGAGTAGGAGAAAGAGAAAGAGGAGAATGAAGAAGTGAAGGCATAAAAAAGTGCATGCATGATGTGAAAATAAATGAGATGCAAGACATTCAACATTTGTGTCTCATGCTTTCTTTTTGTTTGTGGCAACTGGAATCTTTTTTTATGAACGAAACGTGCCATTGTTGTTAGAGAGAAATAATGAAGGGAAAGGGGAAAAGAAGAAATTAAGGAATATAAATTTAAGAAATTAAAGTACATAAATGAAATAAGATGCGAGAAAATAGAATGTAGGAAAAAAAATTACAGAATGAAGGAAAGAAATGAATGCTGCATTAAGGAAACAACGAAGATGTGAGCGAACTGAAAACTACTGCAACTATTCACATTTCAAAATTTATTAATTCATGAAAGTTACACTTTGAATGGATTTGGAATGTAATAAAGTGGATGGCCAAATGCAACGTCCCAGAAATTTGGGCAATTTAAAATGGAATTAATTAAAGATTTAAATATGAACAATCAATTTTTATATTGATGCTGGGATTTGAAATTTATAATTATATATATATATATAGCTTTGTGTATGGATTGAATTCGATATTTAAATGGTTAGTTGTGAACAAATATCTTTTGTTGGACATTAGAATTGAATCAGAGTTGAAGTTCAACTGAAAGATATAAACGATGTAGTTTAAAATTAAACGTTACTAACAGTAGACGAATTTGAAAATTTATTTTTATTAGCTATATGGGAAATTGACCTAGATATATGTATATTTGTGTATAAAAAAATTTAAATGAAACATTTCAAAATTTTGGAAGCGAACAGAGTTCTTAATGGACAAACGGAATAAAATCAGGGAACTGACAAATAACAAAATATTATTGTTATACAAACAGTGTCAGATTACAACTAAAATAATTTTATATAGAACGTTGAAATATAAAAGTACGTCAAATTTGGATGCATTTGGATATTCTATTGGCGGTACAAATTTAGAACGTTACGCGGTAATTCGGGTAGGTTTTAATATTAAACTAAACCAAATATTACCTTCACCATATATTTTTTCGCCGACCTATTATCTGAAACGCGCAGATACCACCCATCCCAAATTCAGCCTATTTAAATTACTTGCGTCCCACGGTTTTCATTCTATAAAAATCACCTTTCCGTTCATCTTTCTCCAAAAAAAAAAATCAATATACTTCTCCCCAACGTAAAAAAAAATGGTCACGAGCCCTAATAAAATCTGTTTGCTCTCGTCGTGTAATCAGCCACCGAAAAGCTGTATAGCCGTAGCCTTTTGATTGAAGCCAAGCCTCGGCCCTTGCTCGCTCCTCCACCGAAGCCTTAGCCGCGACCAGCAAATCGTCTCTGTCGCCTAACCCAATTCCTTTCTGTCGCAAGGTGAGTATTTATACTCACGATTGATTAATCACTGTTTCAAGTAATTTATCTTCGGTATAAACTTGAGTACAATAGCGACTTTTGGTCTGTTGTTGCCTGTTGTGTGCTTACTGTTGGATTTTGATTGTTGCCTGTGGGTTTCCTCTCATGAGTAACCTTAGTTTAAGTAAATTAATTCCAAGTATTTTGACTTCAATGTTACTGAGTGTATTAGTAAATATTTGGGTGTTGATACTATGTTTAGATACTAGTTTATGTAGGATTGGTTGGTCTTTAATGTCCACTGATCTTAAACCCTATTGTAATCGACTGACGGTCTTATATCCCTATGTAATTGCCGACCATTCCCTTAAGTGACAATAAGAGTTTGGCCATAATCACTGTTTTGCGTTGATGCCTTTTTGTTCTATTCACCTGAGAATTCAATGTAGAAGTTTATACATTAAGCTTGTAAGTTCTGTTGACGAAAGTTTGATGCCCCTTCCATGTCCATGTTGATTTACCGATTTAGGTCTTGGTTCATACTCTTAGCATGAATTTTTAACCTGAAGCTTGTTATATTTAAATGGTTGGGACACTTAGTTCTCAGATAGATGAACCTGGTATTTTAAACCTATTTTAATTGCGTGGCATAAAATTTGGCCCCTGCTTGTTATTGATTTTGGTTCCTCTGCATCATAATATGGACTTGAAAATTTGACACCTGTTGTTATGCCAAAACGAAAAAAAAAGAAAACTAAAATAAAATAAGGGTCAACATACTTTGAAATATAATTAGCAAAAGGTGGAAATTGTTGTCATACTTGTTTGAATGTTAACACCCTTGGCTGATCCTCTGATTTGGGATATTTCAAACCTTATTTTTTTAGGAAGAGGTTATTCTTCCAGTATAGATTTGAATTTAATGTTAGTCTGAGTTTAGAACTGAGGCTATACTTGATTAACCTTGCACAGACCTGCATATGGGTGTGTAAGCTGATTTGAAAGAAGAATACGGACCCAGTTTCATCAAATAATCATATTGCGTTTTGTTTACTTGTTCATATGTTATGTGGCGCCTTGTTTTACTCATTCAAAGGAAATTTGGTATATTTAATTGATACTTATACATTTTTCTGCAATCGTTTTCTTTACTGTGAGTTTTTCCAAGGTTATCACACATGTTATAAGAACGCTAAAATGTTGGGGCAAGTGATAGTGTGACCCAACCCTTCATTATTTACAGCAAAGTTGTATACAAGTAATTTGATTACCACTTTTTCCCCTCAGCAAGTGTAAACTGTAAACCTTGAGTTGTTCTCTATATCTTGTTTCCTGCTTTTATGTATATGTGTGCATGTAGTGAAATAAGACTTGTTGCCTTGTTTATTCTTTTCCATGTTTTGACTTGTTTGATTATATACTCTAATACTAGAAATTTGGTTCCTAAACGTAAGTCTATTTTTAATCATTATTCGATGATCTGTCAATCTTCATCTCGCTTACAATTTATCTGTTGTATGCTTCGACTCCTTTGTATTTGGATTTGAATGGCTATGTTTCTAAACTACCTTATGTTAGCACTTGTTTTCTAAACTACATTATATAAACTATTTTGATTTTGTTATTAAATTTCTAAATAAACTGCATTTGTGAATAACCATTCTAAGATAATTTATAAACCGCGTTAGGTTTATAAAGCATTGCATTTACTTTAGTTATGGATCATTTGTCTACATTTTATAAAACTGCATTTGTTTATCTTTTGGCTACATTGATTAAACTGCCTTGGACACTGGGTGATATATATATATATATATATATATATATACCCGTAGCAGCGTAAATTTATGGCCATTATGTAAAACTAGAACATTTTATTCACTGTTGAGTTCACCTGGAAGATATACCATGTTATAATATTTACATATGCCTACCTGCAACTTGCTGGGACTTTTGTATTTGGCCTTAGTATGCCGTGTCATGGCCCTTAACTGCATGTCACTGACCTGAAAGTATTCGGCATTTGTTCGTATACCCTTTTCATCCGTAGCTGATCATTTGATCTGATGTACTTGTGAGTTTGGAACTTGTTGCATGTCTTGAAACCATGTGAGGCCATAGATATAAATACCCTGTCTTTATCAGGTTGACCTCAGTTGGTTTGTGGCCTGTAGCATTTGTTATGACCTGGTATGAAAAGAGAAAAACTTGGGCCTTAACTCTTATTCTCTCTTGCTGTTGAGTCATCTTTTCCTGGTCTTGCCTTTGTACCTTGACAAAGCCTTGGCTGTTATTGCTTGCGCATGCATATATTTGATACCTTGATTTTTATGTCGCATCTTACATATGCGTTCGTATCTGGAATGTTGAGGCAGTGCACACATGTACCTGTACATGTGTGTATATGCAAGCTTCTGGAATTACCTATGTTATAGTTTATATTCGGTTCGAGATGTTGAGGCGGTGTACACGTATATTACATATACGCGTACACTCGCAAGCTTCCAGACCGTTCGTCCTTGGAAATAGATAGAACTGATATGAACAGATACCACCACTGTTTATTTTATATATGGCATAAATATTGGGATTAACTATTATATTCAGTTTATATTGAAGTTAATTTACTTGAACTATGATTAATCCTGACTCGAGTATTGTATGTTTTTGCATGGAATGCTCGGGTCAGATCCGAGTAGTGCAAATTTAGACATCACGGTTCAGGATCCGAAGAATGGAGAAGCTGGGGATTCCAGAAGACGGCGCACTCTGATGTTTTAAAACAGTAATATTTTCTTGTATTCAAATTTTCGTTTAAAACCGCTGTATGGAAAATATTGTATCAAGATTTTGGTTATATAATAAAGTGTGTTTTTGCTATTCAAGGTTATGTTATTTATTTATTCTGTGTTGATTCTACTTTTAAACTCTGTAAGCTAAATAACGATCCGTCGGTTTGAACGTTTTAATTGGGTTTAAATACCAATTTGAAGTGGTCAAAAAGGCGGGACGTTACAGGTGGTATCAGAGCTTTGGTTTACTCAAAGCATAGCTTATAGAGTTTAAAGACAGAATCAACACAAAATGAAAAAGCGAATTTTTGAAAATAAAAGGGTTTTGAAATAATTTTGGAAAGGAAAATTATTTTGAAAAAAATATATTATATAATTTGAAGATTAATATTTTGAACCAGTACAACGGAAAATTAATTTTGAAAATTAAAATTTTTCGGAATCCCAGTCTTTAGATCTAGATTTGCCAGAGCTGATCTTCGATAAGGTTTTCTTAGTTTCAAATTTCGAATCCTTTATCAAATGGTATCTAAGAAAAACGAGTACAAGAAATCAATGAATCGATTTCTCAAATCGTGTAATTTGGAAATCAAAGATAACGGAAATTGATTAAAAACAAGAATTCAGACGGGAATTTAATGAAAGAAGAAATTTGAAATCATTTTTTTTCTAAAAAAAAAGTATGTATGTTATGCTGGGGTCATCACTCATATGGGTTACTTGCTTGAAAATGATGAAGTTGAAAAATGTTTAATTCCGAAAAATAAATTAAAATGAAATGATGGATTTTATTCGGATAGAAACAAATGAAAATAAAATCGAAAAAATAGTATACTTGAAATACGATTGTGTTAAATTTGATAAATTTATTCAGAATGTGGAAAGATAAATTACAATTGGTTTCAAACCAATGATATATGATCAAATATATGAATTCGATAGCAAAATTTAAATTCATTAGTAAATTAACAAGTAGTGAATGGTGAACATGAGTTATAAATGAAGCAGAATGTGTATAAAGATTTTAAAGAGATTTGAATCAATCAAAATTAATTTGACATGACGAGTTCATATTTCGGTAAAAGGAATAATATTTACTTTTTAGAAGTAAATAATGTATGGAAGCAAATATGTTGCAAACGAAATTGGAGATAAAGGAAATGGAGCTGATCAGTACAGTGAGATTATTCTGAAGTTTAGAATAAAAATAAAAAGGGATTTTTTCCGAAGTTTGGAATACATTATTGGAAAAGGAGATTATTCGGAAGGAAGTTTTCATGGGAATCGATTATGCGAATTGCAGGAAACCATTGTTTAATTGTTGTTTTAAATGAATAAGGTATCTTCAAAAGTTAAATATTTTGAAGGTGTGAATTATTGTTATAATCAATGACTTTTGTAAAGGAAATAAATTCTTAACTTAAAATCAGAAATTTTGAGCATAAATATTCTGTTGGTGTTTAAAGTGATGAATTTATCTATTTTAAGGTTGATGATGTTGTCTAGTTAAGGTCTGAGAGGTAAATATACCCCAACTTGATTGACTTCATTATTGACTAAGAAATGGGTAAGGTTCAATAGCAAGAGTGGTTAAGCATAGAAAGTAAATGAGTGTCAACAGTAAGTGGCAATAACGATGTATTATTTGGCACCTGTTTTAATCGAACTAACGAATTTAGAAATGTTTCCCCCGAGAATTAAATATATTTTCTAAAAAAAATTAAAGATGTGTGGATATATGGAAATGTTTTCCAATGGTAATAAGAGATTTCATAATGGAAAATAAGTATGATAATTGGAAATGTTTTTTTTTTAAGATCGTGAAAGGCTAACAGAATTGATAAATCAGATGGCGCTAACTGAAGAACGATGAGCCACACGTCTAGAACGAAGTGCGATAGAATGTAAGGGAAATGGATTTGTAAATTGGATTCGAGAATTGCATAAGAAATAGTTTGATAAGAAATTAAGGAATGTAGAAACTGACCGAAGATTAGTTAAGTTGAATAATTTTCTAAGTGTTGATCTGATGTTGGTTTCGGCCTTCGGATCGATATGTAGGAAATTGTTCGCTGGCTAATTGACAGTTGAAGGATGTGAAAGTGAAGGAGTAATAATGCATGAATGGGAATTTGATATAAAAATGTAAAATTTTGAAATTTTAAGAGTATAAAATTTGAAGAAGGCGATGAACTTGATAATAGGGAAATTGAAACAGATTTCGATTTATAGTCAATCGATTCATAAATCTGAGTTTGAAGGATATCAAATATCTGAATTGATAAAGAGATCAAATTGAAAATTTGAAATTTGTATGGAAACTTGAGGATATTCGATTTGAGATATTGAATATAGAAGTTTTTGTGGAAAATGTAAATATGAATATAGAGAATCCGGAAACCATTGACTGGAAGGTAATGAATTGAGAAAAATTATTTATAACAGAATTTATATCAGAATGAAATGTTTGAAAATATGGTTTGGAAAGAAAATCTTATGTAAGTTTACATAAGTATGATTTATGAGAAATATGAAATTAAGTACTATATATACGTAGTATTATATGTTTTCAAAATCAAGATAAGGAAAGTACCTTCCTTCTCTATGAATTTCGAGCTTAGTTGAGATATGCTGCTGGTGGTAGTAGGTTGTCCGGACATAAAACTCATGAGTTGCCATTGAGCACGACTGCTAGCGTAATTCGCAGGGCTGCAGATAGCCTACGGCGGTCGGATGTTTCCTGAGGGAATCAAGCGTAACCATTGTGATCGCTGCGATCTAGAGTCGTTGGAATTCGACCGTGTAGCGAAATTCGCAAGGCTGTAGATGGCCTACGACGGACGGATGTTTCTTGGGGGAACCAAGCGTAGCCATTGTGTCTACTGCGATCTACAGTCATGATAAGGGCGTAATCCGCAGAGCTGTGAAAGCTTACGGGTATGGATGTTTCCTGAGGGAATCAGGCGTAACCATTGTGTACTTGCGGTCCCCATGGCAAATCTACAAGTGAAAGAGATGTAACCACTAGAGTTACTAAAGGTAGAATGGAGCCATGTGATGTTGAGATATCTTAGTGATGTGGAGCCACCTGTTTGATGCAACACTGTGTCTTCGTGACTTGATTGGTCTTCGTGACCTGATTTGTCATTATGACATGATTTGTCCTCGTAACTTGAAATGTCTTCATAATTCCATGATTATTTGTGACTCTGAGATAGAGCAGTCAACGCTCAGTGACCTCAGTTTTATCTTTTGATTCGTAAATATTTTCCGTTGATTTGTCAATGACGAAATTCGCAAGGAAGTGAATTCCTACGGATACGGATGTTTTCTGGGGGATCCAGACGAAACCATTGTGTATCAGCGATTCATGGACAATCAACATATCAATATCACATTGGTACTTTCCGTATTTGTTCTTTAAAAGGAATTTTTGAAGTATTTCCACTTGTGAGTTGAAGCAAGGATATTTAGTACTTGGAGATTGTAGTCAGGCGCCTGACAAGCGCATGCCTAACATCTGTAAGAACGACAATGGACTTGTCAAACTTCGAGTTGTTAAACAGTTTCAAATCAATAATTTGACTAAATAAGTTATAAAGGGGGGTTTTGTAGTATTTTCAAGATCATAGTTTTGGAGTAATAATACAAATGTTTTGTGTACAAATAAAAACTTACAAAAGATTTCAAATTTTGAGAAAAAAAAAGAAATATAATTATATTTTTTAAGTCGAAAAACTGTGACTTGAAAAGAGATGTTATTTACACTCTTAAATGAGTGTCGGGAAAGATTAAATGATTGAATGTAAAGAGATTGGGGTGACTATTGGAAAGTCTAGACCCATTACAGTGCAACAATGGATAAGTAAACATTGACAAATGAAGTTTATAAAGAAATTTGGAATAAATTAAGTTGCATAAATCTAGTATGCAGGAACAAAAAATTTAAAAGGAATTTGGTTTTAAAGAGAGAATATATGATTTTAAATTTCTTGGAAGTTTGTATATAATGAGAAATTGGATGATATCTCAAAATAATTTAAGATAGAAATTGGTCTGAGAAAATTGAATATAGTCAAAAAGCATGGAAATGAATAAAAACCAATTTGGAAGGTAGATAAAAATCGTGTTTGATTAAAAATTGATCCACAATTATAAGGGAATTTGGATTTTCTGAGTTAACTGGATATGATGGATAAATAAAGATGATCGACGACTTAAATATTGATATTTGAATTTATTACGGAAAAATTTCACATAAATGAAAATGTGAAGTATACAGTGGTATAACTATAACAATCTCTCCTTTTCGAGGACGAAAAGTTTTAATGGGGAAAGATTGTAACGTCCCAGAAATTTGGGCAATTTAAAATGGAATTAATTAAAGATTTAAATATGAACAATCAATTTTTATATTGATGCTGGGATTTGAAATTTATAATTTTATATATATAGCTTTGTGTATGGATTGAATTCGATATTTAAATGGTTAGTTGTGAACAAATATCTTTTGTTGGACATTAGTATTGAATCAGAGTTGAAGTTCAACTGAAAGATATAAACGATGTAATTTAAAATTAAACGATACTAACAGTAGGCGAATTTGAAAATTTATTTTTATTAGCTATATGGGAAATTGACCTAGATATATGTATATTTGTGTATTAAAAAATTTAAATGAAACATTTCAAAATTTTGGAAGCGAACAGAGTTCTTAATGGACAAACGGAATAAAATCAGGGAACTGACAAATAACAAAATATTATTGTTATACAAACAGTGTCAGATTACAACTAAAATAATTTTATATAGAACGTTGAAATATAAAAGTACGTCAAATTTGGATGCATTTGGGTATTCTATTGGGGGTACAAATTTAGAATGTTACGCGGTAATTCGGGTAGGTTTTAATATTAAACTAAACAAAATATTACCTTCACCATATATTTTTTCGCCGACCTATTATCTGAAACGCGTAGATACCACCCATCCCAAATTCAGCCTACTTAAATTACTTGCGTCCCACGGTTTTCATTCTATAAAAATCACCTTTCCGTTCATCTTTCTCCAACAAAAAAAAAATCAATATACTTCTCCCCAAAGTAAAAAAAAATGGCCGCGAACCCTAATAAAATCTGTTTGCTCTCGTCGTGTAATCATGCACCGAAAAGCTGTAAAGCCGTAGCCTTTCGATTAAAGCCAAGCCTCGGCCCTTGCTCGCTCCTCCATCGAAGCCTTAGCCGCGACCAGAAAATCGTCTCTGTCGCCTAACCTAATTCCTTTCTGTCGCAATGTGAGTATTTATACTCACGATTGATTAATCACTGTTTCAAGTAATTTATCTTCGGTATAAACTTGAGTACAATAGCGACTTTTGGTCTGTTGTTGATTGTTGTGTGCTTACTGTTGGATTTTGATTGTTGCCTGTGGGTTTCCTCTCATGAGTAACCTTAGTTTAAGTAAATTAATTCCAAGTATTTTGACTTCAATGTTACTGAGAGTATTAGTAAATATTTGGGTGTTGATACTATGTTTAGATACTAGTTTATGTAGGATTGGTTGGTCTTTAATGTCCACTGACCTTAAACCCTATTGTAATCGACTGACAGTCTTATATCCCTATGTAATTGCCGACCATTCCCTTAAGTGACAATAAGAGTTTGGCCATAATCACTGTTTTGCGTTGATGCCTTTTTGTTCTATTCACCTGAGAATTCAATGTAGAAGTTTATACATTAAGCTCGTAAGTTCTGTTGACGAAAGTTTGATGCTCCTTCCATGTCCATGTTGATTTACTGATTTAGGTCTTGGTTCATACTCTTAGCATGAATTTTTAACCTGAAGCTTGTTATGTTTAAATGGTTGGGACACTTAGTTCTCAGATAGATGAACCTGGTATTTTAAACCAATTTTAATTGCGTGGCATAAAATTTGGCCCCTGCTTGTTATTGATTTTGGTTCCTCTGCATCATAATATGGACTTGAAAATTTGACACCTGTTGTTATGCCAAAAAGAAAAAAAAAGAAAACTAAAATAAAATAAGGGTCAACATACTTTGAAATATAATTAGCAAAAGGTGGAAATTGTTGTCATACTTGTTTGAATGTTAACACCCTTGGTCGATCCTCTGATTTGGGATATTTCAAACCTTATTTTTTTAGGAAGAGGTTATTCTTCCGGTATAGATTTGAATTTAATGTTAGTCTGAGTTTAGAACTGAGGCTATACTTGATTAACCTTGCATTGACCTGCATATGGGTGTGTTAGCTGATTTGAAAGAAGAATACGCACCCAGTTTCATCAAACAATCATATTGCGTCTTGTTTACTTGTTCATATGTTATGTGGCGCCTTGTTTTAATCATTCAAAGGAAATTTGGTATATTTAATTGATACTTATACATTTGTTTGCAATCGTTTTCTTTACTGTGAGTTTTTCCATGGTTATCACACATGTTATAAGAACGCTAAAATGTTGGGGCAAGTGATAGTGGGACCCAGCCCTTCATTATTTACAGCAAAGTTGTATACAAGTAATTTGATTACCACTTTTTCCCCTCAGCAAGTGTAAACTGTAAACCTTGAGTTGTTCTCTATATCTTGTTTCCTGGTTTTTTGTATATGTGTGCATGTAGTGAAATAAGACTTGTTGCCTTGTTTATTCTTTTCCATGTTTTGACTTGTTTGATTATATACTCTAATACTAGAAATTTAGTTCCTAAACGTTAGTCTATTTTTAATCATTATTCGAGGATCTGTCAATCTTCATCTCGCTTACAATTTATCTGTTGTATGCTTTGACTCCTTTGTATTTGGATTTGAATGGCTATGTTTCTAAACTACCTTATGTTAGCACTTGTTTTCTAAACTACATTGTATAAACTATTTTGATTTTGTTATTAAATTTCTAAATAAACTGCATTTGTGAATAACCATTCTAAGATAATTTATAAACTGCGTTAGGTTTATAAAGCATTGCATTCACTTTAGTTACGGATCATTTGTCTATATTTTATAAAACTGCATTTGTTTATCTTTTGGCTACATTGATTAAACTGCCTTGGACACTGGGTGATATATATATATACCCGTAGCAGCATAAATTTATGGCCATTATGTAAAACTAGAACATTTTATCCACTGTTGAGTTCACCTGGAAGATATACCATGTTATTATATTTACATATGCCTACCTGCAACTTGCTGTGACTTTTGTATTTGGCCTTAGTATGCCGTGTCATGGCCCATAACTGCATGTCACTGACCTGAAAGTATTTGACATTTGTTCGTATACCCTTTTCACCCGTAGCTGATCATTTGATCTGATGTACTTGTGAGTTTGGAACTTGTTGCATGTCTTGAAACCATGTGAGGTCATAGATACAAATACCCTGTCTTTATCAGGTTGACCTCAGTTGGTCTGTGGCCTGTAGCATTTGTTATGACCTGGTATGAAAAGAGAAAAACTTAGGCCTTAACTCTTATTCTCTCTTGCTGTTGAGTCATCTTTTCCTGGTCTTGCCTTTGTACCTTGACAAAGCCTTGGCTGTTATTGCTTGCGCATGCATATATTTGATACCTTGATTTTTATGTCGCATCTTACATATGCGTTCGTATCTGGAATGTTGAGGCAGTGCACACATGTACCTGTACATGTGTGTATATGCAAGCTTCCGGAATTACCTATGTTATAGTTTATATTCGGTTCGGGATGTTGAGACGGTGTACACGTATATTACATATACGCGTACACTCGCAAGCTTCCAGACCGTTCATCCCTAGAAATAGATAGAACTGATATGAACAGATACCACCACTGTTTATTTTATATATGGCATAAATATTGGGATTAACTATTATATTCAGTTTATATTGAAGTTAATTTACTTGAACTATGATTAATCCTGACTCGAGTATTGTATGTTTTTGCATGGAATGCTCGGGTCAGATCCGAGCAGTGCAGATTTAGACATCACGGTTCAGGATCCGAAGAATGGAGAAGCTGGGGATTCCAGAAGACGGCGCACTCTGATGTTTTAAAATAGTAATATTTTCTTGTATTCAAATTTTCGTTTAAAACCTCTGTATGGAAAATATTGTATCAAGATTTTGGTTATATAATAAAGTGTGTTTTTGATGTTCAAGGTTATGTTATTTATTTATTCTGTGTTGATTCTACTTTTAAACTCTGTAAGCTAAATAACGATCCGTCGGTTTGAACGTTTTAATTGGGTTTAAATACCAATTTGATGTGGTCAAAAAGGCGGGACGTTACACCAAAGATATATAAAAGTATGTTGTCAAAAAAAAATCATCTAGAATATACACATTATTTTCAATCAATCTTTCAACATTAATTAATAAATTTCATTAACAACATATATTTTATTCAAAAACCCATTTAAATTCAATAATTAAATTTAATTCAATAACTTAAATGGTCGGAATTTACGGGATGTTACAGTCTCCCCCACTCGGAACTTTTCATCCTCGAAAAGGAGAGGTTGTTAAACAAATTTTAATTATGTATACAACAAAATACTTATACTAATAAAAAATTTAGTTTAAACAAAATAATTATAGGCTTTTTAACTTCAAAATTCCATAAAATTTAATTTATCGAAATTGCTTCTTAATAAAACTTAAAGTCAAAATATGAAATAATTTCTTTGACTTAAAATCCTGGTTTCATTTTAAAATTATTGAAATACTATATATTACTTTCACATCGAATCATATTCACATAAGGATTTCAAAACAAAATCATTTTCGAAAAGTCTCAAATATTTCACGAGCATACCAACATATATGCTACCAAACCGAGAGGTTTCTCCCTAATGACAAGGCCACTAGGCAGAGCCTACGAATGTATCAATATCAATAAATTATGTCTCCCCGCAGAGGAGACCATCATCAAGTGTTTACAACACACATAAAAGCTTTCTTTAGTCATGGGTTACTCGCATCTTGGTAACATATCAAATCAGTTCGTATCCCGAAATCGTTTCACACAATAATTACAAACACTTACAAATTATAGTATCATTGTTTTTTTTTCAGAATCCTTTAAAATATCAGGATATAAGTCGTTAAAAATTCTCCTTGTTCATGAAATACTTTAAAAACCATTTATCATTTTCCAAATAGTTGGAAAATAAATTTTCATTCAATAATTAGAAAATTAGAAATACGATTTCTGTTAAATTTTCAACAGAGTATTGTAAAAATTCAAGATTTTCAAATTGTAAATCAAATGTTTTAATAAAATTGTTTCAAGTTTAAAAAAAATCAGGTTCTTATGAAAATAAATTTCAAATCATTTTGAAACATTCTTGATTTCCAAATATATAAGACAAAACAACATATTTCAAAATAATTTATGTTTCCAAACTAATTTATCAATTTAGAAATAATTTGTTTCAAAATTTATTAATTTCAAAATAACACCACACTCCCGCAGCGTTACTTTGTCTAAATATTAGTTTCATAATAAATTATATTTCAAATTACGCTCTCTCAATAGTGACAGATTCTTATTAAACACCATAAGCTAAGCTTTGTGTAAACCAAAGCTCGGATACCAACTGTAATGACCCGCCATTTCGACCACTTCAAACTGATAATTAAACCAACTCAAACCATTTCGAATGACAGTTTTTTAGTGCTTATGAGGTTTAAACAAAATCAGACAAAAAAATATCAGAATAAATAAACAACAATATCTCACAACGAAAGCATTTTATACAAAATATCAGAGTTATACAATATTTTTACACATCCGAAATACATAGATTTTAAATTTAAAATTACAGAAATAACTGAATCAAAAGCAAGCACGTCTTCATGAGTCTATAACTTCGATAGACAAAATCTTTAATTCCTCAACGCTCGGGTCTGACCCAAGCATTTCATGCAAAATACAAAACACTCGAGTCAGAATTAACTTTATTCAACTACAGAACCTTCAATTATCTACAAAAATATAATAGTTGTCACACCCCATAATTTTAAAGAACACTATAATGATAAACTAAAGAATACTTAATTAAATATTGGGAATTAAGTGAAATGACTGTGCCATTGCGTTCGTCTCGAAATTTTGCTTAAAATAGACCCTAAGTTTGCGTAAAACGAACATCTTATGAAGAAGTTATTAATATTTGAAGTTTGTATACACATAAATAATATATATATAATCAGGTCCATAAAATCAAAAATCGAAGAGCGGGAAAGGGAGGAAAACCGGCCCGTTAGGGGTCGACCCCATGACTCATGGTTGTCGACCCATGGGTCGATCCCTACAAGAGGGTGTCGACCCTAGGGTCGACCCCGGGGTCGACCCCACCCAGATCTGGGGAAAATCCTTTCTGTGAACCGGGACTTGTTTCTTGACTAGATTCGTTGACCATAGGATATAAATAGGACCTCATTTCTATTATTTTATTCATAAAAAAATGGAGACAACGAGGTGCTGCCCCAGCTCAGATAGAATTAGCCTATTCTTCTGCAACAACAACTTATACGTATACAAGAATCTCTGCTATAACATCAATAGTCATTTCTCTGTTCTTTAGTTCCAATCCAAGTGATTTTATGTTGTTTTTAGATATAAACATTTAATAAGTAATCCTGACATGTTTATAAGTTGGATCTAAACCTAAGCCTGTTAATAACCTGAATCATAAATAAACAAATATGCCATTACTTGTACACCTGATCCTCTGTTTAGTTCTTACATACCTATCTCTATTATGCCTACTATGTCATTATGCCCATTTCTGTCACCAAATGCATATTCTGTTAGTATGCCTATTTCTGTTGTCATATGCCTGTTTTTTTATTATGACTATTTCTGTTCTTTTTTCTCCCTCCTTCCCTTTTTATTTTTATAGCCAGGCTACCTTCGTGCCTAGGCTTATCGCTGAAACATGCGAACGAAATTGGGAAAGGTTGGGAAGGAAAAATTGGGGCTTAACTTGTAATATAAAGCATGACTGGGATTTAGGGGCATAATCTATCCCGCGATCTAAGACTTTAATTTGGGAACATCATACATAATGATTTATGACTTGAGGATAATGGCATGAAAAACCTGTAATGAACATGAACAATTCTTTAAGAATGAACATGACTAAATTTACAGTAAATAAAAACTGTAACCGCACTTAGACATGAGGTTAGATTATACTTGTATAAGTCTGCTCTGAACCGCCCGGCAAATCCAGCATCCACCAGTGGTTAATCTAATGTAAGCAGTCTAGTGCGTAAATATAAACGTAACAGTGCCAGGACACGAGGTTAAGTTCGACTTGTGGTAGAAGTCTGCCCGGAACCGCCCGGCATAACCAGCATCCACAAGTGGTCGACTTAATGTGAGAGGTCTAGTGCATTCATAAACATGAATGGAATAATGATAATAAACTGTTAACCTGTAATACTTAACTTGTTTAAATCCGTGGGGGTTATATATGAACCTGTCAAAATTGTGTAAGGGTTAAGTAAACATGCTTGAATCAATAAGGGGTTAAGTAGATATGTTAAATCTGTGGGGGTGGGTTATATAAACCCGACAAACTTAACCTGTTTTATATGGTGGGGTTATGCGGGATTTGTTAATCTATTAGGCATAACCTGTCAAAATCCTAGTAGTGGGGATGCAAGCTTAGGGGGTGGCTTGTATCATCTGTTGTGTGGGACCCGTATCGGTCAGTAACCCATCTTGGTATCGAAAGGGGATCCCGAACTAGGTATGGGTCAGGGCACGCTTACTAAGCTAATTATAAGAGGTTCATCTGAGTGGGGTTGTTAACGGCGCATTCCATCAGGGTCATGTGTGTGCATGAATCCGCTTGCTTGGGATAATAAGACACTGTGACATCAGTAGATATGGTTATGCCTCTTGAAAAAAGGGGTATCCACTTTAGGAAGTGATACATCCTACTGTTGGGCCAGTACAAGGCAACTACAAGATAGGGAGCCGATCGATTGAGGTAGTAATTAGGGTACATTTAGTCCTGCTTGTTTAGGAGCCCGTTATTATCGTTGGGGGTGACACCTGTCATTTCTGTTGGGTTTCTTGTTATTATTGTTAGGATTAAAACCCGTCACTAGAAGTACACCTAAGTCTACCATATGTTTCTATTGGGATCATCTTGTTTCTTTTATACTAGTATTAGTGCAGAGAAAAGTACTTGAGAAGCACAATATATTCTATTATGTATATTCTGTTTATCCTACTCAGTCTGTTATACCTGTCTTATGATAGTGTTATCTCTCTCATCCAGTTTATATGCTTGTCATGATGGTTTTATTTACTTATATGCTAAAGTAACCGGACTCGCAAGACTTTATGTATGGACCATTTTGTTTCCTTTTCTCTCTCTTCCTCCCTCCTAGGTTCTCAGGGTGGGAACACTTAGGTTTGATTAAGATTCTCTCCTCTATTTCTGCTTGGAGCTGCTTAGATGTACCACTTTGGTTTCTTGTCCACACTAATATGCCTTTTTTTGGGGCTATGCTTTACCGTACTCTGATGAGTTTAGTACAAGGCAAATACTTTTATTTGATGTAAAAGGTTTTCTGTACTTCAGACTTATGATGTAACTGGGTTTTGGATTGTGATGTTTTCTATTTGGAAAATAAAGTTTTAAATTCTGCTATTATTTTATATCTGTCTTGTAATGTTTTTGTTTCTGTTTACCTCGCGAAACTTAGTGCATTTTGTTAAAGATTGACATTAACAGACGTGGGTGTCACATTTTGTATCAAAGCTGATGGTTACCAGATCAGATAAAAGGTTTTGAAAATTGTTTTCAAAATGTTCTAAAAGAAAGAATTTGCAAAGAAAAGTCTATTTTTGAAAAACATATTCCCCAAAGTCGTATGAAATATCTTTCGACTCTCTGTTTGAATCCCTTTTCCTTTTATTTTCAGCATGTCTGGGGAACCGATTCTTCTTGAGGCGTTACGATACCAGCTTGGTTCCGTAGGTATCTTGCGGATACAGCGCCTGCCAGAGGCTAAGCAGACGTCCCTCCCCCAGCTGCAACCGTTGTTCCTCCTCCTCCTCCACCAACGGATAATTTCTCCAAGATATGCAAGGATTTATGTGCTATGGGAGGAAAGCCATTCTGAGGAATGGAGACTTTTGTAGAAGCAAGGAATTAGCTCAAAGAGATGGAGGATATGTTTGGGATTTTCGAGGTTGACGACTGTAGGAAGATTCAGTTGGCCGTTTGGCAGCTGAAAGATGAGGCTTCATTCTGGCAGGAAGTGACGCAAGCAAGGCGTCCATTTGAGACTTGGGATGATTTCCAGCAGAGATTCGAGATGAAGTTTCTTTCTCAAGCCGAGCAAAGTATGTAAATGTAAAGGTTTTTGGCACTTAAGCAAGGAGGCATGTCTGTCAAAGAGTATGTTAATAAGTTCAATCAATTGGTGAGGTTTGTTTTGGAGCTAGTGAATACCCCACACAAGAAAGCCCTTAGGTTTGCAAGAGGGTTAAATGAACCCCTTCGTGGGTTGGCTATGTCTCATATTCCGATGGGAGCAACTTTCGAGAAACTCATTGATATGGCATTGATGCACGAATAAGATAAAGGTAAAAAGAGAGAGGCTAAGATTAGTGAAACACACAACAAGAAAGTACGACCCAAAAAAGAACAATAGCAGCAAAAGAAGGGTAAGAATGCCATAATTGTGGATGCATGGGTCATTTGAGCAAAGATTGCAGAAAAAGAAAGAATGCTTGTTTCCAATGTGGAGAGGTTGGACACCTTATTAAGGATTGCCCAAAGAAGCAAGGACAGGGCCAAAGGGCAGGATCTTCTGGAGGGCAGATGCATGCTCTCATGGCCGGTGTACCAGATAAAGGTAGGAAAATTTCTGTTGAATCATCCTGTTAGAACTTTTTTTTATTCTGGCGCTTCGCATTCTTTTATATCTGATTCTGTGGTTGAGTCTCTAAACCTTAGTACTAGTATGGTTTTGGATCCCGTTGATGTCTTAAACCCTATTGGAGGTACGACTCATTTGTCTATTATTTGTCGGGGTTTGAGAATATCTGTGTTGGGCATCGAGTTTGAGTGCGACGCATACGTGCTTGGTTTCATGGGCTATGGTTTGATTCTAGGGATGGATTGGCTAGCCATATATGATGCCATTCTGGATTGTGAGAGTAGGGTCGTTAGACTTTTGACTTGGCATGGGAGGACCCTCGATATTTCTTGTGACCCTAAGGGGTTTGTCATGCTTAGTTGATCTACGATTGTACCTGTAGTCTGTGAGTATCCCGATGTTGTTGAGGAGGTTCGGGGCTTACCTCTGTGGTGCAAGATTTATTTCCGGATATACTTGGTAGACAATGCAAAGCTAGTTGCATTGCCTGTGCGCCATATGGCTCCGAGAGAAAAGAGGGAGCTCAGCAAGCAAGTATGGGAGCTACTCGAGAAAGGTTTTATTAGGAGAAGCATATTTGAATGGTGTTCTCCAGTAGTATTCTCCACTAAGGCAGATGGTTTCTTCACTTATGCGTGGATTACAGGGAATTCGATAAGCTCACTGAGAAAAATAGGCACCAACTTCCATGGATAGATGTTCTGTTTGACAATCTTGTTGGTGCATCTGTTTTCTCCCAGTTGGACTTAGCTACGGGTTTTCATCAGTTGAGGGTGGCCGAGGATAGTATAGACAAGACTACTTTTAGAACTCTAGATGGTTTCTTCGAGTGGCTTGTCATACCTTTTGTGTTGACGAATGCACCCGCCTATTTTGTAGATCTGATGAGTAAGATGTTTCGGACTTTCTAAATAAGCTCGTTATGGTCTTTGTTGATGACATCTTGATTTTCTCGAAGAGCGAGGAAGAGCATGCCCTACATTTAAGGGAGGTTTCGAAAAATCTCTGAGCGCACAAGCTTAAGGGAAAATTCTCCAAATATCATTTTTAGAGAAAGGAAGTGAGACTTCTAGGGCATGTGGTCTCTGATGGGATAGCAGTGGATCCCGTGAAAGTAGTTGCAGTTCAAGATTGGTAGATTCCAAAGAATATAGCAGAGGTAAGGATTTTTCTTTGTTTAGCAGGCTATTATAGGAAGTTCATTAAGTACTTCGCGAAGATATCAACCCCACTCACCAGACTGACGAGGAAGAATCTGACATTTTCTTGGGATGTTAACTGTGAAGATGCGTTTCAGCGATCGGAAAGGGCTCTGACAACAGCCTCAGTCTTGACTTTACCTGATGGGAACAAAGTGTTCACAGTATACACTGATGCATGTGGTACAGGGCTTGGTGCTGTTTTGATGCCAGAGGGAAGGGTTGTATGTTACGGAGGTAGACAGTTGAGAGTTCATGAGAAGAACTGAAACACCTCACCTTTGTTAAGGTCACTTACAAAGGGAATGCCTTAACTTCGGTGGAGCATTATAGGTAAAAGATACAAATAATTTACAAGACAGATATATAAACAACGGAAAAATAAAATTTATTTCATAAGTACGTGGTTCGGCTAAAACATTACAACAACTGTCTCAAACCAACTTCCAAATTATTACAACAAAATCTCTGTCTTGAATTAAAACATAAAGAAGCATTAAAACAATAGTAAGGCAGCAAAAATCAACAAGAGAGTATCCAAAGACATAGCCCAAGGAAAGAGATTCCAAGTAATACATCTACTCTCTTCAAGCTTGAAAAGATCCGAACTAAGATGAAGTATTCCCTCCTTGCTTACAAGTGTTTCAACTAGCACCACGTGTTCAAGACAAATGATCCCCTTTTTATCGATCGACTCCTACTTGTATAGGTTTACCACTTGTGTCATTCGGCCCCGCTTGATTGTAGATACTTGTGCTGGTCCCACCATGGGGTGTATCAAATCCTATGGTGGCAACCCGACACAATTCAAGATGCACAAAGTATAACTACTGATGCCTAGTGCCTGCTTTTTCCACTCCGGAGTACGTGCACGACCGCACTCCGTCGGAACCTACGTTGACGCAACACCCGCCGTTGTTTGGACCGCTTATAATCAGCCCAGTAATCGTTCCCCACCTTGCCTAGTTTAGGGTACCATGATACATCTATGTGGGTTACTGCTGAAATGGGTCCCTATTACTAGGGTTTCCTAATCAAAATGTTAAAATGGTTAAGTGTTCTCAAATTAACCTAACCCTACCCATCAGTTTAGTTAACATGTTGTATTGGTTAAGTGTTGCCTTAATTAACTTAACCCTACCATTCCTGTCTTAGCTTCAATTCATTCATTAAAGCACCAACCACTCACATTAGATATGTATTGTTGCGGTTGCTGGATGTGCCGGTCGGTTCCGGGCAGTCTTACACCGCAACTCAATCTAACCTCGGGTTCTATTGGGCTTGATGCACTAACCTCTCACATTAGATATATATTGTTACGGTTGCTGGATGTGCCGGGCGGTTCTGGGCAGTCTTACACTGTGACGGCCCGCCCCGCACCAACCGACATTTACTCCAAAAGTGCGCTGTACACATGTCCAGTTAGCACGGGATGGTCGTCAGAAGGAAAGGAAAGAAGGAAATGAACTAACAAGGAACCTGTAGAATGTCTCACAGCGCATGGGACAAAATATAATAACAACATACTTGACATAAAACAAGTGAGACAGTGCATAAGCTGAAAACAAACTAACATAGCAGCGGAAAATCCAAGTACAGCTTATAATCCAAAGCTAACATTATTACAACTTTTCAAACTGTCTCAAAAAGCAAAAGCAAGATAAAGGAGGTACACTACTAATGCCCAAGTAGCGACCACCAACGACATAGGGAGAATATCTATATATCATACGTGGAAGCCTCCTACTCGCCTCCGAATCAGCTACTCGCACATCACCAACTAACTTGTCTCTAGTCTGCTCGTGTGAGCACCCAGAGTAATAAGAAGAGACATAAAACTCTGGGTCAGACAAAAAGTCTGGTATGAGCGATAAGCATCTAAACAGATACAATAACAGGTATACTAAACCGTACCTGAACCTGGACCTGCAACCAAAGAGTTAGCACTACATATTGTACAACACTCTAAGGTGCCATTTCAAATGGTGTAAAGATAATGGGGGTAGGGGTGTGCATGTCATAGTGATGGCAAACAATCAAGCATAGCAACCATCCACACATCTCTCACTCAGTGCGTAAAGCATACGATATTCACCACTTCGATCACCTCAATACTTTGCTATGATCACCTTGTCCCATGAAGTCATAAATGGCTTCACTGCACTGATACATAGCCACTAATCCTTCGCTATGTCCACTTTGCCCCATGGAGTCGCAATGACCCCACTGCACTGGCTCATAGCCTTCCTACGATCACTTTGCCCCTCGAGTCATAATGACTCTACTGCACTGATAACGTAGTCCTGCTACCATCACCTTGCCCCTTGAGTCATAGTGACTCTTCTGCACTGATAAGTAGCCCATCTTTCATTTCAGTGGTGAATCGAAGTTATGAACGTCGACAACTCCTTAGAACACGTCCCGCAGCAAAGCCCAACCATGAAGTGAACTCATTGGTTCCCAACTGGATCCTGAGCTCTAACTTACATTTGGACTACCTTTGCATCTCGAGTTATTGGTCATCACCGGATCGGTTCGGATCTCCCCCTAATCATCAGTTCGGTTCGGATCGGAGTGATCCTTCTTCACTGGATCGGTTCGGGTCTCCAGCACAAGCCTTCTCCTCTGCTCCGGATCGGATCGGGGTCTACACTCCCTGGCAAGCTTCTTCGGATCGGATCGGATCGGAAGTCCTCACAAGATGCTGGATCGGATCGGTCTCCTTCATAGCACGCCGGTTCGGGTCGGAGTCTCCAAGTCGCGTCGCCATACAGTACTACGGAGCGGAGCTTCTTCATACGATGATGGATCGGAGCTTCTGAACTCGCGTGGGAGGTGGTTCGGATCGGGTCCTCTTCTCCGTTCCGATCCGGATCGGCCAATTTTCTGCACTTTTCCAGCAAGCAGTTTTTACGCCACTCGACGACGTTTTCGACCATTCCAACTATTCTAATCAATCACAAAGCATACCATACAGTCATAGCAACATGTATAATCAACCACAAACACCAAAACAACTATATGATATGTTAAAATGGATCAAACATAGCCAAAACCCCATATTTTCCCTTAAGCATGTTTAGGTGAAACTAATGATATGATTAGCAAAACTTAACCAAATTAACCCAAATTCATATCAGAGGTTTAAAATATTATTTCAAATTTTGTAAATATTTTTCCAGAATTTTATCATGTTTAAATTCGCTAATTAACACTAATTAGCCATAATTAGTGAGGAACTATGCAAATCACTCACCTTAGCCACAAATAAAACCTCAAACTGAAATGATTCTCTATTTGGGCGTGAATATCAATGCTAAACAGCAGCTCAAATCTTAATTTGGTGAAGATCTCCCTTGATTTGATGTTGCTAAGCTTAATCCTTGATTAGAAGGTGATTTAGAGGTTGGAGGCCATTTTTAGGGTTTCTAAGGGGTAAGTGCAGGCTAGAAAACTGAAATGGAATGAAACTCTAACTCTTTTCAGCCTCCCCATAACCCTAATCCCGAAATGGGCATGGGCCCATTCACTAATCACCCTATTTGGCCCGGTTAAGCAGTTTTTCACCTTCCAAACCTTATTTCAGCCATATCTCCCAAACGTAAGTTCGTTTCTCACATGTGACCACTCTACGGAAAGGTAAACCATCAAACGAATCTAATGGAAGTGGTTTCAGGTCAAAATTCCTTTCCAATCAAAAGTTATGGCCGAAACAAGATCAGCTAGGGGCAAAACGGTCATTTAAAAATCGACAAAAATCATGAACATAGGAAATGACTCTAATGGTTGTTTCCCAAGGTTACATGACCATACGACTTCATATAAGGAAGAAATAAATATTCTACGATCCTCCGATGCGTAGAATGCGGGTTGTTACATTCTTCCCCCCTTAAGAAATTTCGCCCCCGAAATTCCCTAACCAAAACACACAAAGGGTTCCTCATGCCTATCAGCCATAAAACAACAATCAAACATGCAAAACAAGCAAAGCAAGTCTATCCTAGCATGCAGAATAACTAAATCGGGAAGTAAATCTTACCAGGCAAAGAGTTCTGGATGCGTCTTCCTAATGCTCTCCTCTGTCTCCCAAGTACAGTCATTCTCGTTCTTGCCCTACTGAACCTTGACTAGCTTCACCGCCTTCCTTCGAAGTTGCTTCGTACCGTGCTCGACAATACGAATCGGCTTGCAGTTCCCAACCGCCTCGGGTTCCACTTCGAAGTCCTCTAACTGATCAGGTGAAATAGTCATATCTGGGTCGTGTACGAACTTCCTTAGTTGGGAAACATGAAATACGTTGTGAACTCCCGCCATCTTTTCTGGTAAGTCAACTCTATACGCCAAATTCACAACTAGTTCAAGAACTGGGAATGGGCCAACAAATCTTGGTGCCAATTTGCCTCTCCTGCCAAATCGTATCACGCTCTTCAACGGAGAAATCTTGACAAACACCAAGTCACCAATGGAGAATTTTAAATCTCTTCTCCTCTTATAAGCATAACTCTTCTGCCTATCCTGGGCAGCCTTCATTCGTTGTTGAATGATCTTAATCTTGTCCGAGGTTTCTCTTACCACATCTGGTCCAAGCATAAACTTCTCACCAGTCTCTATCCAACATGATGGTGAGTTACACGGTCTTCCGTACAAAGCTTCATATGGAGCCATCCCGATACTGGATTGGTAGCTATTATTATATGCAAACTCTACTAGATGCAAATGGTCATCCCATGATCCACCAAAATCCAATATACAAGCTCTCAAGAGATCTTCCAATATATGATTCACCCTCTCCGTCTGACCGTCGGTCTGAGGATGATATGCGGTACTGGGATGTAATTCTGACCCTAGAGCCTCTTGTAAGCTCTTCCAAAACCCACTAGTGAACAACGGGTCTCGGTCACTCACAATGCTTTTAGGTACTCCGTGAAATCTCACTACCCACTTCATATACAATTCTGCTAACTTAGCTGCCGTTCTGGTCGATTTGACTGGTATAAATCTTGCACTCTTAGTCAATCGATCCACAATTACCCAAATGCTATCATGTCCTAATCTAGTCCTTGGTAAACCATCAATGAAATCCATCGAGACTTGCTCCCATTTCCATTCGGGAATTTCTAATGGTTGCAACAACCCATTAGGCTTCTTTTGCTCGGCTTTAACTAACTGGCAATTCATGCATTTGGATATAAACTTCCCAACGTCTCTTTTCATCCCTTCCTAGTAGTAAGTCTGTCTCATGTGTCGATACATCTTATCACCACCAGGGTGTATAGTCAGTTTTGAGTGATGACATTCTCTAAGCACTTCATCTCTCAAACCATTCACGTTGGGTACAACTAGTCTTCCATTCTTTCTAAGCCATCCATCTCGATCAAGCCCATACAAATTCATCTCCTCACTGTCGACATCCATTTTTAACTTGGAGATGATTTCCAATAGATTAGGATCGTCCCTCTGGCTGGAACCAATCCGCTCTATCAAAGTGGGTCTGATCGCCAAACTAGCTAGCATTTATGGATCCAATTCGCACTTTGGTCTGAAATCAAACCCTGCGATATACTCCAGTTGCTTCCATTCAAGAAACATAGCCCCTAAACTGGCATGTCTCCTACTCAAGGCATCGGCTACCGCATTACCTTTCCCAGGTGTGTATGCGATATCAAAATCATACGGAGCCAAGAACTCTAACCATCTCTGCTGACGGAGATTCAGATCCTTCTGGGATAAGAGATACTTTAACGATTTATGATCGGTAAACAACTCAAATCTTTCTCCCAAGAGATAATGTCTCCACATCTTCAACGCAAACACGATCGCTGCTAGTTCCAAATCATGGGTAGGGTACCTTTTCTCATGTGGCTTTAGTTGCCGACTTGCATAAGCTACAACCCTACCTCCTTGCATCAATACAGCACCTAGTTCGGTACCACAAGCATCCGTGTATACCGTCATTTTTTCATTCCCTTTAGGAATGACTAGCACTGGCGCACGCGTCAACTTTTCTTTTAGACTTTTGAATGCATTCTCACACACTCCGTCCCAGACGAAGGCCTGATTCTTCTTAGTCAACTGAGTCAACGGTGTCGCTATCTTGGAGAAGTGCTAGATAAACTTACGATAATATCCAGCTAACCCCAAGAAACTTCTTACGTCTGTTGCATTCTTGGGTGTAGGCCAATCCTGTACCGTAGCCACCTTCGCAGGGTCCATGGCAATACCATTCTCTGAAACAACATGGCCCAAGAATCTCACTTCCCTCCTCCAGAAGTGACACTTAGAGAATTTCGCTTTTAATTGGTGTCTCCTCAACACCTCCGTCACTATCCTCAAGTGTCCCTTGTGTTCCTCCTTTGTCCTCGAGTAAACAAGGATGTCGTCTACGAACACAAGAACAAACTTATTCAACTAATCTCTGAATACCCGATTCATAAGATCCACGAAATATGCTGGTGCATTGGTCAACCCAAATGGCATAACCAACCACTCATAAAATCCAGACGGCGTCCTAAATGCCGTTTTCGAAACACTCTCATCTGCTACTCGGAGCTGATGAAATCCTGTCGCGAGGTCCAACTGGGAGAACACTCTTGCTCCTTCCAGTTGATCTAACAAATCATCTATCCGCGGTAGAGGATACTTATTCTTCTTCGTTACCTTATTCAACTCGCGATAGTCCACACACAACCGAAGGGAACCATCTGCCTTAGTGGCAAACACAACTGGTGCTCCCCACTCGGAGACACTTCTTCTAATAAATCCCTTCTTCAAAAGATCGCTTACTTGCACCCCGAGCTCTCGCTGCTCCCTTGGTGTCATACAACGAAGTGGCATCACTATAGGTCTGGCATCTTTCACTAAATCAATACGGAACTCAATCTCTCGATGTGGTGGAAGCCCGGTCACCTCCTTAAAGACGTCCGGATACTGGCCAACCACGGGCACATCTGACAACTCATCATGCGGGATGTCGAGGAAATTTATAAAACTAGCCATTACCCCACCACTAGGTAGACTACCAAACAGGACCCTCCGCCCATTATCCGCCCTAACTGTCACCAAAAAGCCCTCACAGTCTACTACCACCCCGTATCTTTGGAGCCAATCGACCCCCAATATAATGCCATACCCAGTAAAGCCCAAAACAAAGCAATCACAAACAAACATACATCCATGACTCGATAAGACCAAATTTCGGCAAATCATACTAAGGTTAGTCGAACCACCAATCGGGTTCGTCACAACCAACGGTCTATCGACTATCTCGGGTTCCAGTCCCAACCTATCCACCAGGTCACTAGATATGAAGGAACGGGAAGCCCCAGTATCAAACAAAACTTGAACTGGTACATCATGAATAGAAAGCATACCTTGAATGACGACATTCTTTCCTTTCTCCGCTGCAGTTGGGGCATTCGACGATGAAGGAACAACATCGATAGCATATGCTTTCACAAGCTGCTTCTCCTTAAGAGGTTGCAGACACTTATTCTTATGATGTCCCACTTGGCCATAGTTGTAGCACTTCCTATCCGCTGGCTTGGCCCGACATTCTTTAGCATAATGGCACTTCTTACCACAGCTGAAGCACTCAACATCTTTCTTGCTCTTTTTCTGGCCATCCTTAGATTGGTTATGTTTCCTCTTATTCTAAGAGTTATTCTTGCCTCCACCACCCGCTTGCGGTTTCAGCCCTTCTGCCAATGCAGCCTCAGTCTTTGGCTTAGGGTAAAGACTCTCTGATCTCAAAGCTTTCCCCACAATCGATTCAAAAGTCTCATCGATGTGGTTAATAAGACTTTCCCCCAAGTATCCATCCAACCCAGTAATGAACTTCTCATTCTTCTTCTCAGGAGTATCAATAAGAGATAGTCCATACTTTGACAAAGTGTCGAATTCAGCAATATAGTCAGAGACTACCCTACCATTCTGCTTGAGTTCCAAGAATCTCTTAAACAACATTGACTTCTGGGGAGCTGGAATGAACTTCTCGCTAAAGCGAGCCTTGAACTGATCCTAAGTAACCTGATCTTCTGGAGTAGCTGTTCTAATGGCATTCCACCAATTCATCGCTCGCCCTTGCAGCTGACGAGACGCTAGCCTTCTTTTCATCGCATCCTCAATGCCCAAGTCGTCGAAGATACGATCACAGCTATCCAACCAATCCTGAACATCTGTGGCCGACTCCGTTCCGTGGAACGGTCTCCCACCAAGGTTAGTGTAATCCTTGCACAACTTGGCGAAATCGACCCTAGGCGCCTGCACTACTGGAACACCACCATTTCCGGGATTGCGAACTGCTCCCTGAACATCCCTAAGCATCTTCCTCATGAAGTTAGTGAACATTGTCCTCATGTCAGGAGCATTCCCATGATTGGTCCCTCTACCAGCACCCCTCGTGTCTCGACTCATCGTTCAATCTGTAAAGAGAAAACGATTAACGACCCCTTAGTGGTGCTAGTGCAGTACGACTTCATTCTCATACTGCCAATAGTATATATATATATATAGCTTTTGAAAACCAAAGTAATCACAAATATGCGCTCTCATATACGTACTATCTCTCCCTAGTGTCTTTCCCTAGGTTAACTACGCAACCTAGAGCTCTGATACCAAATGTGACGGCACGCCCCGCACCAACCGGCATTTACTCCAAAAGTGCGCTGTACACATGTCCAGTTAGCACGGGACGGTCGTCAGAAGGAAAGGAAAGAAGGAAACGAACTAACAAGGAACTTGTAGAATGTCTCACAGCGCATGGGACAAAATATAATAACAACATACTTGACATGAAACAGGTGAGACAGTGCATAAGCTGAAAACAAACTAACATAGCAGCGGAAAATCCAAGTACAGCTTATAATCCAAAGCTAACATTATTACAACTTTTCAAACTGTCTCAAAAAGCAAAAGCAAGATAAAGGAGGTACACTACTAATGCCCAAGTAGCGACCACCAACGACACAGGGAGAATATCTATATATCATACGTGGAAGCCTCATGCTCGCCTCCGAATCAGCTACTCGCACATCACCAACTAACCTGTCTCTAGTCTGCTCGTGTGAGCACCCAGGGTAATAAGAAGAGACATAAAACTCTGGGTCAGACAAAAAGTCTGGTATGAGCGATAAGCATCTAAACAGAACAATAACAGGTATACTAAACCATACCTGAACCTGGACCTGCAACCAAAGAGTTAGCACTACATACTGTACAACACTCTAAGGAGCCTTTTCAAATGGTGTAAAGATAACGGGGGTGGGGGTGTGCATGTCATAGTGATGGCAAACAATCAAGCATAGCAACCATCCTCACATCTCTCACTCAGTGCGTAAAGCATACGATATTCACCACTTCGATCACCTCAATACTTTGCTATGATCACCTTGCCCCATGAAGTCATAAATGGCTTCACTGCACTGATACATAGCCACTAATCCTTCGCTATGTCCACTTTGCCCCATGGAGTCGCAATGACCCCACTGCACTGGCTCATAGCCTTACTACGATCACTTTGCTCCTCGAGTCATAATGACTCTACTGCACTGATAACGTAGTCCTGCTACCATCACCTTGCCCCTCGAGTCATAGTGACTCTGCTGCACTGATAAGTAGCCCATCTTTCATTTCAGTGGTGAATCGAAGTTATGAACGTCGACAACTCCTTAGTACACATCCCGCAACAAAGCCCAACCATGAAGTGAACTCATAGGTTCCCAACTGGATCCTGAGCTCTAACTTCCATTTGGACTACCTTTGCATCTCGGGTTATTGGTCATCACCGGATCGGTTCGGATCTCCCCCAAATCATCAGTTTGGTTCGGATCAGAGTGCTCCTTCTTCACTGGATCGGTTCGGGTCTCCAGCACAAGCCTTCTCCTCTGCTCCGGATCGGATCGGGGTCTACACTCCCTGGCAAGCTTCTTCGAATCGGATCGGATCGGAAGTCCTCACATGATGCTGGATCGGATCAGTCTCCTTCATAGCACGCCGGTTCGGGTCGGAGTCTCCAAGTCGCGTCGCCATATAGTACTACGGAGCGGAGCGGAGCTTCTTCATACGATGATGGATCGGAGCTTCTGAACTTGCGTGGGAGGTGGTTCGGATCGGGTCCTCTTCTCCGTTCCGATCCGGATCGGCCAATTTTCTGCACTTTTCCAGCAAGAAGTTTTTACGCCACTCGACGGCGTTTTCGACCATTCCAACTATTCTAATCAATCACAAAGCATACCATACAGTCATAACAACATGTATAATCAACCACAAACACCAAAACAACTATATGATAGGTTAAAATGGATCAAACATAGCCAAAACCCCATATTTTCCCTTAAGCATGTTTAGGTGAAACTAATGATATGATTAGCAAAACTTAACCAAATTAACCCAAATTCATATCAGAGGTCTAAAACATCATTTCGAATTTTATAAATATTTTCCAGAATTTTATCATGTTTAAATTCGCTAATTAACACTAATTACCCTTAATTAGCCATAATTAGTGAGGAACTATGCAAATCACTCACCTTAGCCACAAATAAAACCTCAAACTGAAATGATTCTCTGTTTGGGCGTGAATATCAATACTAAACAGCAGCTCAAATCTTGATTTGGTGAAGATCTCCCTTGATTTGATGTTGCTAAGCTTAATCCTTGATTAGAAGGTGATTTAGAGGTTGGAGGCCATTTTTAGGGTTTCTAAGGGGTAAGTGGAGGCTAGAAAACTGAAATGGAATGAAACTCTAACTCTTTTCAGCCTCCTCATAACCCTAATCCCGAAATGGGTTATGGGCCCATTCACTAATCACCATATTTGGTCCGGTTAAGCAGTTTTTCACCTTCCAAACCTTATTTCAGCCATATCTCCCAAACGGTAAGTCCGTTTCTCACATGTGACCACTCTACGGAAAGGTAAACCATCAAACGAATCTAATGGAAGTGGTTTCAGGTCAAAATTTCTTTCCAATCAAAAGTTATGGCCGAAACAAGATCAGTTAGGGGCAAAACAGTCATTTAAAAATCGACAAAAATCATGAACATAGGAAATGACTCTAATGGTTGTTTTCCATGGTTACATGACCATACAACTTCATATAAGGAAGAAATAAATATTCTACGATCCTCCGATGCATAGAATGCGGGTTGTTACATACACCGTAACTCAATCTAACCTCGGGTTTGGCGTATTCATCTTTTACTTAATTTACATATTTACCTTTCATATTTATATGTAAATTATCCACAATTATTGCCATTCAAGTCATGCTCCATTTACCCTCTAAATCATATTCAAAAAATTTGGTATATAAATTATACCATTTTTATGCCACTAATCATTTATATATTTATGGGCCAAATTATGCCAATAATATAAATTTAAGGTTTTTCCCAACGTTACCCCCGTCATATGTTCGCAAAATTCACATAGAATGTTAGGCTCGTAACTTAGCCTAACTTATATACAAAAGGGGGAAGAAGGGAACATGTACCATTCATACAACATAATAAGGATCTAAGTAAATATGTGTCATATAAATTTGGCATAAAACAATGAACTTGCATTTTTGGATCCAATTAACATGAGTTTAAGCATATGAAATTAACCAAATCCAACTAGGCATGTAAATGTAAACTTGCAATTTGGATCCAATAAATATGAATCTTAAGCATATAGAATTACACAAGTTCAACTAGGCATTTGTATGTGAACTTTTATTTTGGATCCAATAAACATGAATCTTAAGCATATGGAATTACACAAGTTCAACTAGGCATGTGAATGTGAACTTTTATTTTGGATCCAATAAACATGAATCTTAAGCATATGGAATTACACAAGTTCATCTAGGCATGTAAATGTAAACTTTTATTTTGGATCCAATTTTCGTAGATCTAAATGTAGATCTAAACATAATACATGTCTTAGCCTAACAACTTGCATGTAACATAACATGAAAAAGTCACCAAATTTACATAATACACGATTGGTTTAACATCAACATAATAACCATAATAGCCTCATAAGCATATATGATATAATCCTTACAAGAATAGACATGAATCAGCATCACCATTATCTTACAACTAGGAATAACTCTAGTTTTCACTTTATTACAAATCATAACTTTTAATCGTTCACATTTAAATAATAACAGGACTTACAGACAAAAGAAAGTCTTGTTTTCTGGGATCTGTTTTCTGAAACTGAAAAGCAATCCCTTGAAGAGTACTATCAATTCTCTAAGTTAGTTTTGATTCGTAGCTTTTAACTTGTTTTCTAATTGAAGAAGAAATGGTGGCTAGGCTAGGACGATCATGGACAGCATGGTGGCTCCTTGGAATGAATTAGTGTGATTTAGGTTTGAGGAATAAGGTTGCTTTTATCGAGGTTTAAACTTATGTGAGCCGTTAGATCATCCTATGAGCAATCACAACCGTCCAGACTAGATAGAGTTATCCAGAATTGCCACCTATGCCCTAGTGACTCAGCAACAGGTCAGAAAAGACTCAGCAACAAGTCAGAATCGTCACTATTTTGGGTCTAGGCGAGGGGGTAGGTCGACCCCCAGGTCGACCTGTATAAGGGAGGTCGATCCCCTGGTCGACCTGGCCTGGGGCAGGAAAAATCCCGCCCAACCCACTTCTTTGTTTTCATTTTGAATTTTAAATTTAAATCTGAGCTGTTTTAATTTATTTAAATTTCTGAAACTTCTGAGGGCCATAACTTCTTCATACGAAGTCCAATTTACGAAAACTTGAACTCTATTCCAAGCAGAATTTCGAGACGAATGCAATGGCGTAACCCGTTTCCGTTAATTCTCACTTTAAAAATTAATTATACTTTAATTTGTTCTTTTAATAGACACAGAAAATTCAGGGTGTTACATTCTCCTCTCTTTAAAGGATTTCGTCCCCGAAATCGTCAAGTCAAGAAGAATGTATATCCTACCATCCAATCGTCCATCTACTCAACCATCAAACACAGGCGTCCATTGTCCTTAAAAGACTTCTAATGCTTTCATGATCATATGTATAGTGTGTGCACATGTCCTTATCTAATGCCAAATCAGGCGGTCAACTGATTTAGTTGACCTCCTTAATGCGAATTATGTCAGTGTCATGAGTCCACTATATATGCGATTTTTCCTAATCATTCTTTCTACATGAGTGCACAATCATCCATACAAATGCAACGTCCATATGATAACATTCCAAGTTTCAATCCATATACAAATACATATATGCATATGCAATATGAAAGTGACTGAGCCAATCTAGTACCTAATGTGTTTGTATATGCATCCACGAGCAACCACTAACAACCACTTGCAACCACTCACAACCATCAATCATAATATGTTTCAAATACATGTTTACATCCATTGGTTTCTACCTAAAGATAAAGAATAGGACCGAGGGGATATACTTAAAAAGATAGATATACGCATGTGTAAACTTATGGAGAAAACGATCAAGGAGGTGCCGTCAAAAAGAAAAGGGTAGGCTGCGCGTATTTTTCTCTCAGTTTCCCAAGTCGCGTCTTCCTCAGCGTCACTCCATTGAACTTTAACAAGCTTGACTCCTCGGTTGCTTAGCTTTTTGACTTCCGTACCCAAGATACGAGTTGGAACTCTTCTTACAGTTGCTTCTCGTTCCACTTCTACTTCCTCTAGTATACTTGGCTCCACAACTTCCACAGACTCATGTAAGCACTTTCGTAGTTGAGAAACATGAAAAACATTATGAACTCCAACCAGTCTTTCGGGTAGCTCTACTCTGTAAGCCATCGTCCCAATCCTTTCAATGATAGGAAATGGTCCTACATATCTTGGTGCCAACTTTCCTACGGACCCAAAGCGAATGAAATTCCTCAAAGGAGATACTTTAAGGAACACCCTATCTCCAACCTCAAACTCAAGGTCGGTCCTTCTTTTGTCTTTGTAGGATTTCTGTCTATCTTGTGCGGTCTTCATTCGTCTTCTTATCAAGTCCACCTTCTCTGAAGTTTCTCTAATCATGTCTGGCCCAAGTACGAGCTTTTCTATAGACTACCACCAACAAGTTGGTGATCGACATGGTCTTCCATATAAAGCCTCGAAGGGTGCCATGCCTATGGTGGTTGGGTAGCTATTGTTGTAAGTGAATTCCACCAAAGGAGGATGATCCTCCTATGTTCCTCCAAAGTCAAGAATGCACAATCTCAAGAGGTCTTCCAATACTCTGTTCACCCTTTCCGTCTGACCATCGGTTTGGGGGCGATAGGCCGTGCTTAAGCATAGTTGTGTGCCTACAGCCTCTTGTAAACTCTTCCAAAACTCGCTCGTAAAGATAGGATCTCGATCACTCACTATGCTGGAGGGTATCCCATGGAGTCGAACTATCTCCTTAAGATAAATGGATGCTAAAGACGAGGCAGTCCTTCTACTCTTAACAGGTATAAAGTGAGCGCTTTTAGTGAGCCTGTCAACTATTACCCAAATACTGGTATTGCCCCTTCTTGACCTAGGCAACCCATCAACAAAGTCCATCGAAATGCTATCCCATTTCCACTGTGGGACCTCTAGAGGATGAAGTAGACCACCAGGCTTCTTCTGCTCTGCTTTGACTTGCTGGCATATCAAGCACTTAGTGACGAACTCAGCTACATCCCTCTTCATGCCATTCCAAAAGAAAACCCTTTTTATGTCTTTATACATCTTGTCTCCGCCTGGGTGTATGGTCAGCTTAGAATGGTGTGCTTCTTCGAGAACCGTCTTCACTAAATCCCTTGCTTGTGGGACGCATAGCCTCCCATCCCGTCTCAACCAACACTTATCATCGATGGAGTATCTATTTAGGAGACTAGAAGTCTCACCCTTAATTAGATTATCCATCATATCTACTAGCTGAGGGTCTTCACGTTGCGCGGTTCCCATTGAGTCCAAAAGAGTAGGCCGCACCTCTAGCAATGCTAACAGACTAGGTACAATTTCAGAGGAGGGTCTAAAGTTAACGTTTGCTATGTAGTCCAAGCTTTGCCTTTCTATAAAGAGAGGACTTAAGGTCAACTTCTTTCTACTCAAGGCATCTGCTACTACATTTCCCTTGCCAGGGGTATAGGAAATCTCAAAATCATATGAGGCCAGAAATTCCATCCACCTTTGTTGTCTTAAGTTAAGATCTTTCTGTGAGAAAAGGTACTTCAACGATTTATGGTCAGTAAACAATTTAAACCTTTCTCCTAGTAGATAATGACGCCATGACTTAAGAGCGAAAACAATGACAGCTAGCTCCAAATCATGAGTTAGGTAGCTCTTCTCATGTGCCTTCAATTGCCTTCCCCCATAACAAACTACCTTGCCTTCTTACATCAAGACAGCGCCTAATCCTATACCGCATGCGTCTGTGTATACGGTAAACATTTTGCTCCCATCAGGCAATGTCAGAACTTGGGCTGTTGTTAGAGCCCTTTTCAAACGTTGGAAAGCAATCTTGCAATCCAAATCCCAAACGAAAGTTAGGTTCTTCTTTGTCAATGTTGTGAGTGGGGCTGAGATTTTCGCAAAGTCTTTAATGAACTTTTGGTAAAAGCCCGCTAGCCCGAGAAAGCTTCGGACTTCGGTTGCATTCCGTGGAACCTTCCAATCTTGCACCGCAACTACTTTTGCGAGGTCCACAGCTATCCCCTCTTTGGACACCACATGTCCTAGAAACCTCACTTCTTCTCTCCAGAAATGACATTTGGAGAATTTGGCTTTCAGCTGATGTGCACGAAGAGTATCCATGACTTCCCTTAAATGTAAAACATGCTCTTCTTCATTCTTCGAGAAAATCAAAATGTCGTCCACGAAAACCACCATAAACTTATTAAGGAACTCCCTGAACACCATGCTCATCAAGTCAATGAAATAATCGGGTGCGTTTGTCAAGCCGAAAGGCATGACACGTGATTCAAAGAAACCATCCGGGGTTCTGAACGCCGTCTTATCAATGTTGTCTTCAACCACTCTTAGCTGATGAAACCCGGTAGCCAGATCTAGTTGGGAGAAAACCGACGCACCTACAAGCTGATCAAACAAATCATCTATTCTTGGAAGTGGGTGCCTATTCTTCTTGGTCAGCTTGTTTAGCTCCCTATAGTCAACGCATAGGTGAAGTGAACCATCCGCTTTGGTTGCGAATACTACTGGAGCACCCCACTTAGAAATACTCCGCCTGATAAACCCTTTTTCGAGCAGCTCTTTGACTTGCTTGTCGAGCTCTATTCTCTCCCTTGGAGCCATTTGTCTAATGGGTAGAGCTATGGGTTTTGCATTATCAACAAGGTATATGCGGAAGTCTATCTCCCGCTTCGGAGGTAAGCCCTTAACCTCTTCAAATACATATGAGTATTCACGGACTACTCTAACAGACTGCAAGTTTTCAACAGATGCATCAAGAGATTCTAGGTAGCTAAGCATAACAGAATGTATGGGATTACAAGATATTTCGAGAGTGTTACCGAGGCGAGTCATAAGTCTAACCACTCTCTTTTCACAATCGAGGATGGCACCATTACTGGGTAACCAATCCATGCCTAGAATCAACCCATAGCCCGTGAAGCCCAAAACATAGGCATTACATCTAAACCCAATGCTTAGTATAGAAATTTCCAAATCCAAACAAATCATTGACAAATAGGCCAAGCCACCAATTGGATTTGAAACAACTAAGGGATCCTCTACTATACCGGTGTCTAGGTGTAGAGATTCAACTAAAGCAGTGGATATAAAAGAGTGCGATGCGTCAGAATCAAAGAGTGTACGAACAGGATGATCAAAAAGATAAACTAAACTCTCAACAGAAATATTTCTTCCCCGTTCTTGCGGAGGGGCTATGAGAACGTGAACTTTCCCTCCAGAAATAGATCCAGTTCTCTGCCCTTGCCCTTGCTTTCTTGGGCAGTCCTTAGCCATGTGTCCTGTCTCGCCGCAGTGAAAACATCCACCCATCTTCCTCTTTTTCTTTCTACAGTCCTTAATCAGATGTCCAGGAATGCTACAAAAATTACACTTCCCCTTGTCATGGGGTTTGTTGTTCTTTTTGCCCTTCTTTGAGTCTGTCTTCTTATTCTGCGATCCCTCCACTTTCTTATTTTGAGGTACTTCCACCTTTGCCTCTTTCTTGCCATCCTTGTCTTCCTCCTGTAGCAGTGCCATGTCCACTAGTCTCTCATAAGTTGCACCCATAGGTATATGCGACATAGCTAGGCTGTGCAGTGGCTCATTCAACCCTTTAACAAAACGGAGAGCCTTCTTATGGGGAGTGTTCACTAACTCCAGTCCGAATCTAGCCAGCTGGTTGAATTGGTTGACGTTTCAAACCTCATTCTGAAGTCCTCCCAAGTTTCAACTAGTCTCTCAGCATTAGTAACCTCCAACCAATAAGAGGCTTCGTCTTTAAGCAACCATACGGCCAACTGTATCTTCTGCCTATCGTCCACTTCGAAGATGACAAACAAATCCTCGGTTTATTTGAGCTAGTTTCTTGCTTCTACAAATGACTTAGTCCCATTAAAGTTCTTTCCACCCATGGCTCGAAAATCCCTACATATCTTGGAGAAAGCATTTGCACGAGGAAGAGGAGGAGGAGGAGGAGGAACAGCTGCAACTGGGGGAGGAGTAACGTCTGTTAGGCCTGCTTCATTAGCCCTAGCCTCTAGGTACCTCCTGAACCAGTCAGGTACCGGTACACCCTCTGGAAGGTTAAGTTCCCCAGACATGCTGAAACGAAAAAGAAAAGATTCAAAACAAAGTATAGGAAGATAGTGCATATGGATTTGGGGGGAATTATGCCTTTTAAACAACACTTTTTTCTTGAAAATGCTTCTTTAAATTTCTTTTTGAAAATTAGTTTCCAAATTTTTTTATCTGATCTGGCAACCATCAGCTCTGATACCAAGTGAAACACCTCACCTTTGTTAAGGTCGCTCACAAAGGGAATGCCTTAACTTCGGTGGAGCATTATAGGTAAAAGATACAGATAATTTACAAGATAGACATATAAACAACGAAAAAACTAAATTTATTTCATAAGTATGTGGTTCAGTTAAAACATTACAACAACTGTCTCAAACCAACTTCCAAATTATTACAACAAAATCTCTTTCTTGAATTAAAACATAAAGAAGCATTAAAACAACAGTAAGGCAGCAAAAATCCCTAATAAGAGAGTATCCAAAGCCATAGCCCAAGGAAAGAGATTCCAAGCAATACATCTACTCTCTTCAAGCTGGAAATGACCCGAACTAAGCTGAAGTATTCCCTCCATGCGGACCTGGGTGGGGGGGGGGGGGAAGGGGAAACAGAAGAAAAGAAGACGAAAGAAAATGGGTCAGACATGAGTCTGGTAAGTCCAGTGATTATTTAGCATGTAAACAAGAAAAAGGATTATGACATGAATAAACTGAATCTAGGACAGCACCCTAGAAATAAGATAATAAGACTGAATATGCTATCACACTCATTACTATTTCTCTGCACCTACTTACAAGTGTTTCAACTTGCACCATGTGTTCAAGACAAATGATACCCTTTTTATCGATCGGCTCCTACTCGTATAAGTTTACCACTTGTGTCATTCAGCCCCACTTGATTGTAGATACTTGTGCTGGTTCCACCATGGGGTGTATTAAATCCTATGGTGGCAACCCGACACAATTCAAGATGCACAGAGTATAACTACTGATGCCCAGTGCCTGCATTTTCCACTCCAGAGCACGTGCACGACCGCACTCCGTCGGAACCTACACTGACGCACCACCCGCCGTTGTTTTGACCGCTTATAATCAACCCAGTAATCATGCCCCACCCTGCCTAGTTCAGGGTACCATAATACATCTATGTGGGTTACTGCGGAAATGGGTCCCCGTTACTAGGGTTTCCTAATCAACATGTTAAAATGGTTAAGTGTTCTCAAATTAACCTAACCCCACCCATCAGTTTAGTTAACATGTTGTATTGGTTAAGTGTTGCCTTAATTAACTTAACCCTACCATTCCTGTCTTAGCTTTAATTCATTCATTAAAGCACCAACCACTCGCATTAGATATGTATTGTTGCGGTTGCTGGATGTGCCGGTCGATTCCGGGCAGTCTTACACCGCAACTCAATCTAACCTCGGGTTCTTTTGGGCTTGATGCACTAACCTCTCACATTAGATATATATTGTTATGGTTGCTGGATGTGCCGGGCGATTCCGGGCAGTCTTACACCGTTACTCAATCTAACCTCGGGTTAGGCATATTCGTCTTTTACTTAATTTACATATTTATCTTTCATATTTATATGTAAATTATCCACAATTATTGCCATTTAAGTCATGCTCCATTTACCCTCTAAATCATATTCAAAAAATTTGGTATATAAATTATACCGTTTTTATGCCACTAATCATTCATATATTTATGGGCCAAATTATGCCAATAATATAAATTTAAGGTTTTTCCCAACGTTACCCCCGTCATACGTTCGCAAAATTCACATAGAATGTTAGGCTCGTAACTTAGCCTAACTTATATACAAAAGGGGAAAGAAGGGAACATGTACCATTCATACAACATAATAAGGATCTAACTAAATATGTGTCATACAAATTTGGCATAAAACAATGAACTTGCATTTCTGGATCCAATTAACATGATTCTTAAGCATATGAAATTACCCAAATCCAACTAGGCATGTAAATGTAAACTTGCAGTTTGAATCCAATAAATATGAATCTTAAGCATATAGAATTACACAAGTTCAACTATGTGACGGCCCGCCCTGCACCAACCGACACTTACTCCAAAAGTGCGCTGTACACATGTCCAGTTAGCACGGAACGGGTCGTCGGAAGGAAAAAGGAAGAAGGAAATGAACTAACAAGGAACCTGTAGAATGTCTCACAGCGCATAGAACAAAATATAATATTAACATACTTGACATAAAACAGGAGAGACAGTGCATAAGCTGAAAACCAGAACTAAGCATCATAGCAGCGGAAATCCAAAATACAGCTTATTACAACTTTTCAAACTGTCTCAAAAAGCAAAAGTAAGATAAAGGAGGTACGCTACTAATGCCCAAGTAGCGACCACCAACGACACAGGGAGAATATATGTAGATATCATACGTGGAAGCCTCCTGCTCGCCTCCGAATCAGCTACTCGTGCATCACCAGCTAACCATAACCTGTCTCTAGTCTGCTCGTGTGAGCACCCAGAGTAATAAGAGGAGACATAAAACTCTGGGTCAGACATAAAGCCTGGTATGAGCGATAAGCAACAAAACAGAACAATAACAGGTATAATCCAATCATACCTGAACCTGGACCTACAACCAAAGAGTTAGCACTACATACTGTACAACACTCTAAGGTGCCATTTCAAATGGTGTAAGGATAACGGGGTGGGGGTGTGCATGTCATAGTAATGTCAAACAATCAAGCATAACAACCATCCTCACATCTCTCACTCGGTGCGTAAAGTATACGATATCCACTACTTTGGTCACCTAATACTTTGGGCCATGACGGAATCCAATCCCGTGTAACTATCACTACCATCCCACTATCCATCTCTAAGTGGTGAACCAAAGTTATGAATACCGACAACCCCTTTGCACACGTCCCGCAGCAAAGCCCAATCATGAAGTGAACTCATTGGTTCCCATCTGGATCCTGAGTTCTAACTTCTCATTTGGACTACCTTTGCATCTCGGGTTCTGGCCTTCTCCTCCGGATCGGTCTTCATTCAATTCACTTTACTTCAGGTCGTGGCTATCAACACCGGATCGTGGGTAACTTCCTCCCTCAGCTCGGATCGGAATATCCCATACGGGTCAGATTGGGCTCTAGGCTTCACGGATCCACCATCGATTCGGATCGCGCTCACCCATTGGATCGGGTCGTGCTCCTCCAGGCGATCGGATCGTGGCGCATGCTTCCTTCGCTGGGTCGGGTCGTGGTACGTCTCCTTGATCATGATCCCTCCATTGGATCGGTCGATGTCTTCTGGCTCGTGGCCTTCGAAGTGAACCAGCTCGCGACGCGGTCCAGTACTTCAGCTCGTGGAGATGGCTCGTGATGCGTACTACACGATCAGGTCGGATCGAGATAGGGGCGATCCGATCCGGTTCTACATATTTTCCTGCAACTTCTTCCAGCGACTATTTTACGCCATACGACGACGTTTTCGACCAATCTAACTTTTCTAAACAATCACAAAGCATACCATACAGTGATAGCAACATGTAGTATCGACCCCAAACACCAAAACATAACTCATAGCATATAAAATGGATCAAACATACCCAAAACCCCATATTTCCCCTTAAGCATGTTTGGGTGAAACTAATGATAGGATTAGCAAAACTTAACCAAATTAACACAAATTCATATCAGAGGTCTAAAACATCATTTAGGAATTTATGAACATTTTTCCAAAAAATTTATCATGTTTAAATTCACTAATTAACACTAATTACCCTTAATTAGCCATAATTAGTGCAAAACTATGCAAATCACTCACCTTAGCCACAAACAAAACTTAGATCTGAAATAAATCTCTGATTTGGATCCAATCCCTATGCTAAACAACAACTCCAATGTTGCTTTGGTGTAGATCTCCCTTGATTTGAGGTTGCTAAGCTCAATCCTTGATCAAAAGATGATTAGGAGGTGATTTAGAGGTTAGAGGCCATTTCTAGGGTTTCTTGGAGATAAGTGGAGGCTAGAAAACTGAAATGGAATGATTCTCTAACTCATTTCAGCCTCCCCATAACCCTAACCCTGAAATGGGTTATGGGTCTATTCACTAATCACCCTACTTGGCCCGGTTAAGCAGTTTTTCACCTTCCAAACCTTATTTCAGCCATATCTCCCAAACGGTAAGTCCGTTTGACTATTATGACCACTCTACGGAAAGGTAAACCATCAAACGAATCTAATGGAAGTGGTTTCAGGTCAAAATTCCTTTCCAATCAAAAGTTATGGCCAAAACAGGACCAACTAGGAGTAAAATGGTCATTTAAAAATCGACAAAAATTATGAACATGGGAAATGACCCCAACAGTCGTCTCCCAAAGTTACATGACCATATGACTTCATATGTGAAAGAAATAAATATTCTACGATCCTATGATGCGTAGAATGCGGGTCGTTACACTCTCCCCCCCTTAAGAAATTTCGCCCCCGAAATTCCTTAATCAAAACACACAAAAGGGTCCCGCTTGCCTATCAACCATAAAACAACAATCAACATGCAAAACAAGTCTATCCTAGCATGCGGTTTACTAACAAGGGAAGAAACTATCACTACCAAAACCTTACTAGGCAAAGAGTTCTGGATACTTCTTCCTTATATCCTCCTCTGTTTCGCAAGTACAGTCTTTTTCATTCTCACCCCACCGGACTTTGACTAGTTTCACCGCCTTCCTTCGAAGCTGCTTCGTATCGTTCCCAACAATACGCATAGACTTACGGTTCTCAACCGCCTCGGGTTCAACCTCGATATCGTCCAACTGATCTGGTGAAATAGCCACATTAGGGTCTTGCACAAACTTCCTTAACTGGGAAACATGAAATACGTTGTGAACTCCCGCCATCTGGTCAGGTAGCTCTACTTCATATGCCAAATTCCCAACTTGCTCGAGGACTGGGAATGGGCCAACAAATCTTGGTGCTAACTTACCTCTCCAACCAATCCGAATCACATTCTCAATGGAGAGATCTTGACGAACACCAAGTCGTTCACGAAGAATTCCAAATCTCTTCGTCTCTTATCGAGATAAATCTTCTGTCTATCTTGGGTAGCCTTCATTCTCTAATATACTATTCACTCAAATACCATCATGACCTGACCTAGTCCTTGGTAAACCATCAATGAAATCCATTGAGACTTGTTTCCAACGGTTGTGACAAACCACTAGGCTTCTTTTTGCTCAGCTTTAACTAACTGGCAATTTATGCATTTGGACATAAACTTCCCAACGTCTTTCTTTATCCTTTCCCAGTAGTAGGTCTAATCCATGTCTCAATACATTTTGTTACCACCGGGATTCATAGTCAATTTCGAGTGATGATATGCTCTAAGCACGTCATCTCTCAGTCCATCTACGTTGGGTACAACTAGTCCTCCATTCTTTTGAAGCCATCCTTCTCGATTAAATCCTTGCTTGATCGTTCTCTTTCCATCGATACCCATCTCTACCCTAGAGATGATTTCCAATAGATTAGGATCGTCCTTCTAACTAGAACCAATCCAGTCAATCAAAATCGATCTAATTGTCAAGCTTACCAGTGTTTCTGAATCCAATTCACTCTTGGGTCTGAAATCATATCCTGTGATATACTCTAGTTGCTTCCATCCTAGAAACAAAACCCCTAAACTGGCATGTCTCCTACTCAATGCAACTATTACCGCACCCAAATCCCTTACTATGATCACTCTGCCCCCATGGAGTCATGGCGACTCCACTGCACTGATCCATAGCCAATAGTCCTTTGTTATGTCCACTCTGCCCCATGAAGTCATAACAACTCCACTGCACTGGCTCATAGCCCTACTATTCCTTTACTATGTCCACTTTGCCCCTCGAGTCATGAAGACTCTACTGCACTGGCTCATAGTCCTACTACAATCACTTTGTTCCCCATTGCTGGAACCCTACAGGTGATAGTCTACTCAAGGGAAGAAAAATAGGAACAACATAGCAACCATAACATCCATCAAACAAGTCCTACCTATCACCTGCTAAATTCATAAACACATCGACACCTACATGATTGGTCTAACCAATCCCAATATGTCGATTCTAGTATGTATGGTCCAACCAACATCAATAACTAATGGAAGCCCAGCCTCCATACATACACCGATGCCTACTTGACTGGTCCAACCAATCCCAGGCCAATGGAAGCCCCGCTTCCCTACGGACTACCGTACGTCCAACGTACGTTTATCCTCCAAGGATAATTAAACTAATGGAAGCCCAGCCTCCAATCAGACTACTGTACCTCCAAGGTACGTTTATCCTCCAAGGATAACTAGATCACGTCCAACGGATCCAAGGTAACGGGCGTCCCCAGATATCCCTGCTTTTAGTCCTCCTAAAATACTTGAGTCCAACCCAAGTCTATCCATTTTCTTGATGCCCTCTCGAGTCCAACCCGAGGCGAATCCAATTCCTTGCAGCCTTCTCAAGTCTAATTCAAGTCAATCTATAACTCAGACCCAGTCTTGAGTATCCATTAGTGACAAACTCTAGTCCAACGTGAGTCGTCTCCCTATTCGTTGCATCTCCAAGATCAACGAACACCCATTTTCTTTTACGAGTTCAAGTCCAACTTGAATCGCCCTAATCTTCGTTGTATCTTCCATGATCAACGAACACATCCTATTCCTTCAAAATTCTACTATCCAATAGAGAACATCAACATAGGGTCCTAAACAATCCATTACTTTGCATCTTTCTCGAGTCCCACTCGAGCAATATCATAACCCTATCGAGTCTAACTCTGGGCAGTCTATACCATTGAACAGTCTTATCATGTTCCGTCTGCCCATCACTCCTCGAGTAAACCAAGATATCATTCAATGAAAAATCACAACAACTATTTACCCCTCACGCAAACCATCCTAGTCGAAATCGACATTCCCCAAGCACAAGCCCCAAAGGCCTAAACCAATATCAGACAAGCACCCAAGGAACATCTCCTCCGAGTTCGAACAATCCACATGAGGCGATACTAGCAAAACAATCTAGCACTGGAGTACTCATTTGCCTCCCAGAGACAACTAGAACTTATTACAACGATAACTTTTCAGCTTTCTTAACTCCAGTTACTATCACCATCACTAGGTAGGTACCTAATACCACCCTATTCCTTTGGAGTAGATCAAATCCCCAAAATAATGCTAAACCCAGTAAAGCCCAAAACAAAGCAATCACAAGGAAACATACATCCATGACTCGATAAGACCACATTACAACAAATCATGCCAAAACTAGTCGAACCACCAATCGGGTTCGTCACTACTAAAGGTCTATCGACTAACTCAGGTTTGTCAAACAAAACCCGATCAGAAACTTATTAAATAGAAAGAATACCTTTTATAACGACACCCTTTCCCTTATGCGCCGCACTTGGAGCATTCGACGAAGAAGGAACAGCGTTGATAGCATACGCTTTCACAATCTGCTTCTCCCTAGGAGGTTGTGGGTAATCATCCTTGTGATGTCCCGCCTGGCCGCAGTTAAAGCACTTCCTTTCCCCAGGCTTTTCTCGACAATCTCTGGCATAGTGGCCCTTTTTGCCACAACTAAAGCATTCGCCATCTTTCTTATTTTTCTTATTCTGACCATCCTTGGTCGGGTTCTGCTTCCTCTTGTTCTGAGAATTCTTCTTGCCTTCACCGCCTGCTTGCGGCTTTGGCTCCTCTGCAGATGCCGTAGCAACTTCGGTCTTCGACATAGGGAAAAGGCTCTCAGACCTTAATGCCTTTCTTACAATAGACTCGAACGTCTCATCGATATGGTTTATAAGTCTTTCCCCTAAGTACCCATCCAAGCCAGTTATGAACTTCTCGTTCTTCTTTTCGACTGTATCGATAAGGGACCATCCATATTTCGATAGAGTGTCGAATTCAGCGATATACTCTGAGACTGCTCTACCATTCTGCTTAAGCTCCAAGAACTTCCTGAACAGTTCTGATTTATGAGCAGCTGGAATAAACTTATCACAAAAGCGAGTCTTAAACTGATTCCAAGTAACTTGATCTTCTGGAGTAGCTGTTCTAATGGCATTCCACCAATTCATCGCTCGCCCTTGCAGCTGACAAGACGCTAGCCTTCTCTTCATCGCATCCTCAAGACCCAAGTCTTCGAAGATACGGTCACAGCTATCCATCCAGTCTTGAACATCTGTGGCCGACTCCGTCCCGTGGAACGGTTTCCCACCAAGGTTAGTGTAATCCTTGCACAACTTGGCGAAATCGACCCTAGGTGCCTGCACTACTGGACCACCACCATTTCCGGGATTGGGAACTGCCCCTTGAACATCCCTAAGCATCTCCCTCATGAAGTTGGTGAACATTGTCCTCATGTCAGGAGCATTCCCATGGTTGGTCCCTCTACCAGCACCCCTGGTGTCTCTACTCATCGTTCAATCTGTACAGAGAAAACGATTAACGACCCCATAGCGGTGCTAGTGCAGTACGACTTCATCTTTATACTACTAATAGTATATATATATAGCTTTGAAAACCAAAGTAATCACAAATACGCGCTCTCATATACGTGCTATCTCTCCCTAGGTTAACTACGCAACCTAGAGCTCTGATACCAAATGTGACGGCCCGCCCCGCATCAACCGACACTTACTCCAAAAGTGCGCTGTACACATGTCCAGTTAGCACGGAACGGGTCGTCAGAAGGAAAAAGGAAGAAGGAAATGAACTAACAAGGAACCTGTAGAATGTCTCACAGTGCATAGAACAAAATATAATATTAACATACTTGACATAAAACATGAGAGACAGTGCATAAGCTGAAAACCAGAACTAAGCATCATAGCAGCGGAAATCCAAAATACAGCTTATTACAACTTTTCAAACTGTCTCAAAAAGCAAAAGTAAGATAAAGGAGGTACACTACTAATGCCCAAGTAGCGACCACCAACGACACAGGGAGAATATATGTAGATATCATACGTGGAAGCCTCCTGCTCGCCTCCGAATCAGCTACTCGCGCATCACCAGCTAACTATAACCTGTCTCTAGTCTGCTCGTGTGAGCACCCAGAGTAATAAGAGGAGACATAAAACTCTGGGTCAGACATAAAGCCTGGTATGAGCGATAAGCAACAAAACAGAACAATAACAGGTATAATCCAATCATACCTGAACCTGGACCTGCAACCAAAGAGTTAGCACTACATACTGTACAACACTCTAAGGTGCCATTTCAAATGGTGTAAGGATAACGGGGTGGGGGTGTGCATGTCATAGTAATGTCAAACAATCAAGCATAACAACCATCCTCACATCTCTCACTCGGTGCGTAAAGTATACGATATCCACTACTTTGGTCACCTAATACTTTGGGCCATGACGGAATCCAATCCCGTGTAACTATCACTACCAGCCCACTATCCATCTCTAAGTGGTGAACCAAAGTTATGAATATCGACAACCCCTTTGCACACGTCCCGTAGCAAAGCCCAATCATGAAGTAAACTCATTGGTTCCCATCTGGATCCTAAGCTCTAACTTCTCATTTGGACTACCTTTGCATCTCGGGTTTTGGCCTTCTCCTCCGGATCGGTCTTCATTCAATTCACTTTACTTCAGGTCGTGGCTATCAACACCGGATCGTGGGTAACTTCCTCCCTCAGCTCGGATCGGAATATCCCATACGGGTCAGATCGGGCTCTAGGCTTCACGGATCCACCATCGATTCGGATCGCGCTCACCCATTGGATCGGGTCGTGCTCCTCCAGGCGATCGGATCGTGGCGCATGCTTCCTTCGCTGGGTCGGGTCGTGGTACGTCTCCTTGATCGTGATCCCTCCATTGGATCGGTCGATGTCTTCTGGCTCGTGGCCTTCGAAGTGAACCAGCTCGCGACGCGGTCCAGTACTTCAGCTCGTGGAGATGGCTCGTGATGCGTACTACAAGATCAGGTCGGATCGAGATAGGGGCGATCCGATCTGGTTCTGCATATTTTCCTGCAACTTCTTCCAGCGACTATTTTACGCCATACGACGACGTTTTCGACCAATCTAACTATTCTAAACAATCACAAAGCATACCATACAGTCATAACAACATGTAGTATCGACCCCAAACACCAAAACATATATCATAGCATATAAAATGGATCAAACATACCCAAAACCCCATATTTCCCCTTAAGCATGTTTGGGTGAAACTAATGATAGGATTAGCAAAACTTAACCAAATTAACCCAAATTCATATCAGAGGTCTAAAACATCATTTAGGAATTTATGAACATTTTTCCAGAATTTTTATCATGTTTAAATTCGCTAATTAACACTAATTACCCTTAATTAGCCGTAATTAGTGCAAAACTATGCAAATCACTCACCTTAGCCACAAACAAAACTTAGATCTGAAATAAATCACTGATTTGGATCCAATCCCTATGCTAAATAGCAGCTCCAATGTTGCTTTGGTGTAGATCTCCCTTGATTTGAGGTTGCTAAGCTCAATCCTTGATCAAAAGATGATTTGGAGGTGATTTAGAGGTTAGAGGCCATTTCTAGGGTTTCTTGGAGATAAGTGGAAGCTAGAAAACTGAAATGGAATGATTCTCTAACTCATTTCAGCCTCCCCATAACCCTAATCCCGAAATGGGTTATGGGCCTATTCACTAATCACCCTATTTGGCCCGGTTAAGCAGTTTTACACCTTCCAAACCTTATTTCAGCCATATCTCCCAAACGGTAAGTCCATTTGACTATTATGACCACTCTACGGAAAGGTAAACCATCAAACGAATCTAATGGAAGTGGTTTCAGGTCAAAATTCCTTTCCAATCAAAAGTTATGGCCAAAACAGGACCAACTAGGGGTAAAATGGTCATTTAAAAATCGACAAAAATTATGAACATGGGAAATGACCCCAACAGTCGTCTCCCAAAGTTACATGACCATACGACTTCATATGTGAAAGAAATAAATATTCTACGATCCTATGATGCGTAGAATGCGGGTCGTTACAAACTAGGCATGTGTATGTGAACTTTATTTTGGATCCAATAAACGTGAATCTTAAGCATATGGAATTACACAAGTTCAACTAGACATGTGAATGTAAACTTTTATTTTGGATCCAATAAACATGAATCTTAAGCATATGGAATTACACAAGTTCATCTAGGCATGTAAATGTAAACTTTTATTTTGGATCCAATTTTCATAGATATAAATGTAGATCTAAACATAATACATATCTTAGCCTAATAACTTGCATGTAACATAACATGAAAAAGTCACCAAATTTACATAATACACGATTGGTTTAACATCAACATAATAACCACAATAGCCTCATAAGCATATACGATATAATCGTTACAAGAATAGACATGAATCAGCATCACCATTATCTTACAACTAGGAATAACTCTAGTTTTCACTTTATTACAAATCATAACTTTTAATCGTTCACATCTAAATAATAACAGGACTTACAAACAAAAGAAAGTCTTGTTTTCTAGGATCTGTTTTCTGAAACTGAAAAGCAATCCCTTGAAGAAGACTATCAATTCTCTAAGTTAGTTTTCATTCGTATCTTTTAACTTGTTTTCTAATTGAAGAAGAAATGGTGGCTAGGCTAGGACGATCATGGACAGGATAGTGGCTCCTTGGAATGAATTAGTGTGATTTAGGTTTGAGGAATATGGTTGCTTTTATAGAGGTTTAAACTTATGTGAGCCGTTAGATCATCCTAGGAGCAATGACAACCATCTAGACTAGATAGAGTTATCCAGAATTGCCACTTATGCCCTAGTGACTCAGTGACAAGTCAGAAAAGACTTAGCAACAAGTCAGAATCGTCACTGTTTTGGATCTGGGCGAGGGGGTGGGTCGACCCCCAGGTCGACCTGTATAGGGGAGGTCGACCCCCTAGTCGACCTGGCCTGGGTCGGGAAAAATCCCGCCCAACCCGCTTCTTTGTTTTCGTTTTGAATTTTGAATTTAAACCTGAGCTGTTTTAATTTATTTAAATTTCTGAAACTTCTGAGGGCTATAACTTCTTCATACGAAGTCCGATTTACGAAAACTTGGACTCTATTCCAAGCTGAATTTCGAGACGAATGCATTGACGTAACCCGTTTCCCTTAATTATCAGTTTAAAAATTAAGTATTCTTTAATTCGTTATTTTAATAGACATAGAAAATTCAGGGTGTTACAAGAACTACCCTATCCATGACTTAGAGCTGGCTGCCATAGTATTTGCGCTTAAGACTTGGCGTCATTATATACTTGGAGAGAAGTTTGAGTTGTATACCGATCATAAATCTCTCAAGTATTTGTTCTCGCAGAAAGATCTCTATTTGAGGCAATAAAGATGGATGGAGTTCCTTGCGTCCTATGACTTTGGGATTTCTTATACCCCTGTCAAGGGTAATGTAGGGGCAGACGCACTGAGTAGGCAGAGGATGATTTTGAGTCCACTATTCGTAGAGAGGCAGAGCTTGGATTATATGTTGACCTTTGATTTTAGGCCATCTACGGATCTTATACCCGGTTTGTTGCCATCCTTAGAGTTGTGACCTACTATCTACGGATCAGACACGAACTTCGCAGCGAGAGGACCCACAGATAGCTGACATCTTGAATAGGTTCAGTAGAGAGGAGACTTCTAGTCACCTCAGTAGATATTCCATGGATGACAGAGGGTGGTTGCGACGAGATGGAAGGCTTTGTGTTCCGCGAGTTGGGTGTCCGTTGAAGACAATCCTTAAGGAGGCCCATCATTCTAGGATGACTATCCATCCAGGCAGTGATAAGACATATAGAGATATGAAGAGGGTTTTCCTTTGGGTTGGGATGAAGAAAGATGTGGTGGAGTTTATTTCTCGATGTTTGATTTGCCAGCAAGTCAAAGTTGAGAAAAAGAAGCCCGGTGGTTTACTTCATCCTTTGGAGGTCCCACAGTGGAAGTGGGAGAGTGTCTCTATGGATTTCATTGATGGTTTTCCTAGATCGAGGAAAGACAACACCAGTATTTGGGTTATAGTTGACAGGCTTACTAAGAGTGCTCATTTCATTCCTGTTAAGAGTAAAAGGACGACATCATGGTTGGTTGCAATCTATCTTCTTAAGATAGTCTGTATACATGGAGTATCTTCCAGTATAGTGAGTGATTGTGACCCCATATTCACTATTGAGTTTTGGAGAAGCTTGCAAGAGGCATTAGGTACATAGTTGTGTTTGAGCACCTCTTATCACCCTCAGACCGATTGATAGACGGAAAGGGTGAACAGAGTTCTTGAGGATCTTGTAAGATAGTGTATCCTAGACTTCAGAGGGACTTGGGAAGAGCATCTTCCATTGGTAGAGTTCGCCTACAACAATAGTTATCAATCTAGTATTGGCATGGCACCCTTCAAGGCATTGTATGGATGACCTTGTAGATCACCAACTTTTTGGTGGGAGGTTACATACAGGCTTCTACTTGGACCTGAGATGATTAGAGAAGCTTTAGAGAAGGTTGATCTTATTCGATGACGCATGAAGATAGCTCATGATACGTAGAAGTGCTTCGCAGATAAGAGAAGAACTGTTATTGAGTTTGAGGTGGGAGACATGGTTTTCATCAAGGTATCACCTTTGAGGAATGTGGTTCACGTTGGATCTGTAGGGAAATTAGCACCAAGGTTTGTAGGGCCGTTTCCCATAACAGAAAGGATTGGCCAGATGTAGTATAGGGTGAAGCTACAAGAGAGAACGACGGGAGTTCATGATGTTTTCCATGTTTCTCATTTATCGAAGTGCTTGCATGATACCGTAGAAGTTGTTGAGCCGAGTATGCTTGAGGAAGTAAAGGTGGAATGGGAGGCGACAGTTAGACGAGTTCCTACCCGTATTCTTGGATCAGAGGTTAAGAAGCTATGCAATCGAGAGGTCAAGTTGATGAAAGTTTAGTGGGGAGATGACCACGAGGATGCGATTAGGGAGACTGAAGACAAGACTCACACTTCGTACCCTTTTCTTTTCAAGGGTATGTTCCTAACTTCTTTTCCAAAGCTTCTATTTGCACTTGCTTCTGTCATTTAAGTATATCCTATCGATCGAATCTTTGAATTTTAGGTAGGGAACCAATAGATGTAAACATGTGTTTGAGATGTGATATGTTTGATGGATGCAGGTGGATGCAAGTGATTGCTCGTGGATTCATATACACACATATTAGGCACTAGATCATCTCAATCACTCTCATACTGCATATGGATGGTTGTGCATTTTTCTTCTTTTTATGGATGGAAATGGGTCTATCATCATATGAATGTTGCATTTGGATGGAATATTGTGCACACATATAAAGTTCACATGATATATTAGGATTATTTGCATACATGTTGGATTCAAGGTACTAACATACATTGCATTAAGGAGGTCGACTAAATTAGTAGACCGCCTGATCTTTCGCATTATTATAGGGACATATACACACACTATTGCATTTGTTCATATAAGCATTAGAAATCTTTTTAAGGATAATAAATGCCTGTGATTGGTAGATGAGTAGCTGTATGATGGATGTTACGTATACATTCTTCTTAACTTGGAGATTTCGGTTACGAAATCCTTTAAGTATGGGAGATTGTAACACCCTATAATTTTAAAGAACACTATAATGATAAACTAGATAATACTTAATTAAATATTGGGAATTAAGTAAAATAGACTACGCCGTTGCGTTCGTCTCGAAATTCTTCTTAAGACAGACCCCGAGTTTTCGAAAAACGGACATCGTAAGAAGAAGTTATTAAGTTTTGAAGCTTGTATACACATAAGTAAAATATATACACAAAAAATCAAGTCCAGAAAATCGAAAATCGAAGAGCAAGAAAGGGAGGGAAATCATCCCGTTAGGGGTCGACCCCATGCCCCATGGATGTTGACCCATGGGTCGAGCCCTACAAGTGGGTGTCGACCCTAGCGTCGGCCCCACCTAGATCTAGGGCAGATCCATTCTGTGAACTAGGACTTGTTTCTTGACTAGATTCGTTGACCATGGGCTATAAATAGGACCTTGTTTCTATCGTTTTATTCATTAAAACAATGAAGACAATGAGGTGTTGCCCCAACTCAGATTGAATTAGCCTATTCTTCTACAAAACAACTTATATGTATACAAGAATCTCTGCTACAACATCAATAGTCATTTCTCTATTCTTTAGATCTAGTCCTTATGAGTTTATGTTGCTTTTAGATATATACAATTAATAAGTAATCCTGACATGTTTATAAGTTTGGATCTAAACATGTGCCTGTTAATAACTTGAATCATAACTAAACAGATCTGCCATTACTTGTACACCCGATCTTCTGTTTAGTTCTTACATGCTTATCTCTATTATGCCTATTCTATCATTAAGCCCATTTTTGTCACCATATTCCTATTCTATTAGTATGCCTAATTATGTTATCATATGCCTGTTTTATTATTATGACTATTTCTGTTCTCTTCTCTCCCTCATTCCCTTTTTATTTTTATAGCCAGACTACCTTCGAGCCTAGGCCTATCGCTAAAAGTAACTGGACTCACCAGACTTTATGTCTGACCCGTTTTGTTTCCTTTTCTTTCTCTTCTTTTTCCCCTCCTCCAGGTTCTCAAGGTGGGAACACTCAGGCTTGATTAGGATTCTTTCTTCTATTTCTTCTTGGAGCTACTTAGATGTACCGCTTTGATTTCATGTCCACTCTGATATGGCTCTTTTTGGGGACTATGATTTTATATTACTGTAATCTGATGATTTTAGTACAAGGCAGATACTTTTGTTTGATATAATGGTTTTTCTGTACTTCAGACTTATGATGTAACTGAGTTTTGGACCGCGATGTTTTCTATTTGGAAAATAAAGATTTAAATTCCGCTGTTATTTTATATATGTCTTGTGATGTTTCTGTTTCTGTTTACCTATAACGCTACATGAAACTTAATGCATTCGTTAAAGAGTGACATTAACGGATGCGGGGTGTCATAATAGTTAGTCCTAACATAGTATTTAAAGTTACTAAAATTGTAACACCCCGTATTTTTAAGATAAGAAAATATGACACTATGCCATATATGCTAATTAAGATGTGTTTTTAGCCGTATCTAAAGCACTTGAACATGGCAAATAGCCGTATCAAAAAAAGGCGTGTCAAATTTTTAGATACGGCTATAAACCGTATCTCACTAGTGATAACATACGACTTATAGTCATATCTAAATTGTATTCAGACACGGTCTTTGACCGTGTCTAATTATATCAGTGTGCACACACACACACACACATATATATATATATATGCATGCACGTATATATACGTGCATATATATGTAAATATATATATAAACAGAAACTATAGCACATATTTTTCATAAAACAACATATATACCATAATTTACACACAAGAATAACACAATTTATATATATACTCAAAGCATTAAAAGATTTTTCATAACACGAACACAATGTATAACATACAAACATATACAAAGGAAACTGTCAAAGATTTTCATAACAGTACGAACTAACAAAAAGAGGTAAAAACATATGATCAGCCTGATATAACTCTAGTCGAGGCCGGGAAGACTGAGCGTACATGTTGATCATGCCGATGAAATCCATGTGCTTGTTGTAAATCAAAGCAGTATGAGAATAAGCTAGCTGATGCTGATAAAATTTTATAATAGCATAAATATTTATATATATACACAGTTTAAAATGAAAGCTTAAAAGGCCAACCTGACGATTGGTAGTAAAACTGAATCATGATAGCCAGCCTGAGTTCCAACAGCACAAAAGCACCAAAATCTACAGGAAAAAAGAAGTAATTTTATGCCTGATTGCATACAAAATATCGTATCTTTGTGTTCGTTTGTGCATATTTTGTCAATTATATGTATAACATGTTTATTGTGCTACTGACATGATTTCATGAACTTGTAACCTAGAAACATACCAGCATCTCACATGCTTTATGGTTTAACGTGACCTCCAACATCATATATAGCCGATACACCTCCCCACTTCTTTTGATTTCTCCAACAGGGCTACATATAAATTCATTAAACAAGTTACAAATACTTCATTGGACAGGAGATCGACATTGTAACACACTATAGCATAAAGAAATGAGCTAATTAAAATGGAACTTGTTTAATGACATATATATAGAAATGATATGTGTTTATGTAGTCAGTAAGTATATGTCTCAAAGATGAATGAAATGCCAGTCGTTAAAAATGCAATGCATCGTCCATGTAAGATACTACGTAGAGATAAGTGTAAAATAATATATACCTGCTCCAACGTCTAAAGATATCGAATCATCATCTTCGGATGACACACATACCCGGCTTTCTGATTAAGAGTTTACTGGGTGATCCACAAGGTGGTTGCATTTTAGCTCACGCGTAGGGTCAGTAATCCATACTTATTAGCTTTATTCAAATGTCGAATGTCGCTTCACTTAAACTTTGGAAAAAGCTGCTTTCACTTGCAACTTTCAGTTTCTTTGAAGTAGACAGTGTAGTGCAAGATAACTTACACTACAGTCTCTACTACAAAGTAGGGGAAAGTTGCTAGTGAATGCAGCTTTTTACTAAGGTTAAGTGCAACAGCATCCGACATTAGGATAAAGATAATAAGCATGGATACCCAACCCTACGCATGAGCTAAAATGCATCCATCTGGTGGATCGCCCATTAAATTATTAACTAGAAAGTCGACTAATCATCCATCTTCCTAGGTTTCAGCAAACATGTTATTATATTTTCAGTAAACTTGTTATCTCTCAAAACAGAATAAACTTGTTATAAACAACCTAATTTAAATTTCAAGCATAAGGTAAACAAATAGTCAAATGACGATGAAATCATGGTTAAATATCGAACTATAGAATTATCCATTTGCTCAGTTTAAGAAATGGACAAATTTTAGTTACTAAATAGTTAAACTATAAATGAGTGACAACTTGTACATGGATGTGGTTACTACATTTCGGATTCAACGTGGCAAGCGATCTAAAAAACATATCATCAAATGGATATTGCAAATAGAATCAGGTTATGGACAATTGACATTAAACATCTTAACACTAGTAAAGGTCACTGCATCCTTATGACTAACTCATTATTATTATTTTTGTTTCATGGATATATATACCGCAATCTAAAATTGTACCGTACATATTTCCAATAGCAATTCATATGTCTTTTACATCATCATAAAACATGATTCAAATTTGATTTCTCCGATTCCAGAGTATAACAACCAGCTAATACACTAGTACATACCAATTCAACTGAAATAGATAACACATTAACACAAAGTAGCAATCGACTTACACATAATGACTTCAACTTGTTCCCTAATTAATCCCTACTATAAGGCATGTACAACACAATTCAACTGAGACAGCTAACACGCAAGCACTTTAACTTGTTCCCTAATCCCTACTATTATCCATGCATAATGTGTTTCAATTGAAATAGCTAACAAACTAGCACAAAGTAAGGGTTAGCTAACACATAAAGACTTCAACGTGTTCCACAATCCCTACTATCAGGCATGCAAAACACAATTCAATTGAAACACATACCTACGGTCAACGGAGGGCTAGGGACTAAGGGTTGCTGCGTCGAATGAGAGGGTTGTTTGCCTGTCAGTAGGGGAAATTCCAAAGAAAGGTGGAGCCATGATTTGGTGACCGAAAACCCTAATTTGGGTTTTTGGTCACCATTAAAGTAAAACAGAGGGAAAAGGGAGCGGCCAAAATTTTAATTCCGAGTGCCTTTGCATAATATGATACGCACTCGATTTGGCCAAAAGTCGTATCAAATTTACTGATCCAGATCTTCGTTGATGGACAGTCATATTTAGAGTGTTTTGGGTGGTGCAAATCGCAAAATGTAGTTTGATACGGATCTGAGCACTATCAAATATGATACGACTTTAAACCTTATTTTACGTCCACATCCCTATGTATCAAATTGGCTATTATGGTGTAGTGTGAGTAACTTAATTAAATAATGAGAATTAAGTAAAAAGGACTACGTCGTTGCGTCCGTCTCATAATTCTGGTCAGGATAGGCACCTAGTTTACATAAAACGGATATCGTATGAAGAAATTATTAAGCCTAGAAGTTTGTATATGCGCAAGAGAACTATATATATACAAACAAATAAAAATATTAAAAAAATTCAAAATAATGATCGGAAGACCATGGAGTCGAACCGCCCCATTCTGGGGGTCGACCCAGCAGGGTCACCCAGGGTGTTTAGGGGACGACCCATGGGTCGACCCCGGGGTTGACACCATCAGAGGGGGGTCGACCACTATTCAGATCTAGGCAGAATTCCAGTTTCTGAATTCGGACTCGTTTCTTGACAATATACGTTGTTGAACACCTATAAATAAGCCTGTAGATCCTACTCTAAGTCTCATATTTCTGAGACAACACAGAAGCTCTACCATTCCTCTTCCTCCTCAAATCTCTTCAGAAAATTTAGATTGTTAGTTTAGGAAAATTTTGAATCTAGATCTGGAGGAAAAGGATGAAAATCAATTAGATGGTGTTCATATCTCTTATTGAAGTGAGGTAATTTTCTAGATCTGGTCTAATTCAATTCTCTTTTCTTTCTTTCCTTTTTCTTTTAGTAAAAAATTGTAGATCCATGGTTGTTAGGTTTTGAATCCAAGTAAGGGAAAACCCATGGAATGTTAGATCAAGAACAAATCCATGATCTGGAAAGCATATGAGGTGAGTGTTTTTAAGTTGTATTATATTAAATAACGATATACTATCGTTTAGTATTTCCCATTATCATGGAATGTGAGTTCGCCAGAATAATTAAAAGTGTTAAGATAGTGTTATAACAAGTTGAAATATTAATATGAATATGTTGGAAAATTCATATGTTGAATCGATTAAAGTGTTGAGTGTTTACATGTTAAAAAACAAACTTATTAGAATATGAGTAGCGACTACTATTGTTATAATTATATGATTCACTTGTGGCACATTATGTATTTGAACTATTAGATGTAGGAGACATGTTAACTTGTAAGATTTGAACAATTACCCGATTAAATGATACATGTCAGTATAGAATTAAATACGTGTTAAAAAGGACATGCAACATAATGTAGGCATAATTTGATGACATGTAAATTAGATTAAAGTAACTTGGGTAAAGGATAATATGCCTAAAATTTACAGTAAATAGGAAACTGTAACCGCACTTAAACACTAGGTTAGATTACACTTGTGGTAGAAGTCTGCCTGGAACCGCCCGACACATCCAGCATCCATAAGTGGTAAATCTAATGTGAGGCGTCCAAGTGCATAAATAAAACATGTTATGGTGCTAAGACACGAGGTTAAGTCAACTTGTGGAAGAAGAATGCCCGGAACCGCCCGGCAAATCCAGCATCCACAAGTGTAGGCTTAATGTGAGAGGTCTAGTGCATAAATATATACATACACACACACACAAATATATATATATATATATATGTAAATATCAAGTCTGATAAACAACATTAATTGTAATTAATGGAAATAATTGGAATTGAAAGAAAGTTAAAACAGTAAAAAATGAATGGAATGAACGGCGAATGTTAATAACCTATTATAAATAAATTACATTAAGTTGTATAATAAGTAAACTTGTCCTAGGGGCAAGTGAAGATTATAACCTAGGTTATAATAAACTAGTAAGGGCATGAGATAACTGGTGAAATGAGATAAGTGGCACTTAATTTTAAATTAAGTAATTAGTAAATGGGAAAAATTAAAACCAGTTGTCTGTAATAAGTAGAGAAGAGGGGGAAAGTTTATGAAATGTAAGAAGTTGTACTTAATTATAAATTAAGTAACATGTAAACATGGAAGTATGAAATCTGCTGATAAGAATAGCATGTTCAGGCTTGTCCTAGGAACAAGTAGAAACTATAACTTAGGTTATAATAAACGATAAAGGGAATAGAATAACTTATGTAAGGGGATAAGTAGAGCTTAATTGTAAATTAAGTTATTTACAAGAACAAGAATCTGAAATCTATGGATGAGGACAACATAAGTTATATTTATGGGAAGAGAAACTTACTAGTGGACCTTAGTTAAGAGAACTAAGTTAATAAGTAAACAACGATAAGTTGTAGTGACGGGGTAAAATTGAATTATGATCAAATGAAAAAGAATGAGAAAATTTTATGAAATGAAATAAGTTATACTTAATCATAAATAATGACTGACATGTTAAAAGGAAAACATGTGAATTGAATAACATGTTGTGGGCTTATTAATAAACTTAAATGGGTTAAGTTATTTAACTGAAATTAATAAGCAAGAGAAACTGGGTAACTTGAATGAGAATTCAATGTGAATGGGGATAACCAAGTGAAATGGAAACCTGGTGAGGTAAAGCAAGTGCATAAAAGAATGTTTAGACATATGGTCTAATGGCACATTAAAATAAGGCGCTTGGACCAGTTCGTACGTTTGAGTGTGAATAACACAATGGGGTAGATCATCGTGGTGTCATGAGGCACGAGGGGAGCGCACGTTCATCTGATTATTCTGTCGGCTCCCAAGGATTGGAATGGGAAGCAGGCGGCTTCCTGAGATATGTAAGGTGCTCCTGGTAGTCCTCTGTGTGGTGGCAAATGTTTAAGCTGTGCTCGCAGAGGTTGGGTCTACGCGTAACTAATAGATGGGTGGCCCTTAACTGCAAACGTGGCTTTGCAGTCAGAATGTTGTGACATGGTGAAGCTTGGATGATTCGGCGGTCACCTGAATGGTATTCAGTGGTCAGGACCAACAGAGATAGTAGATCGCTGGGTACCCGTCATCGGAAGCCAGTGGGATGCGAAAAGACTAGAACTAAACCCAGTAGACCATTCACCTTTCACTATCGGGGTATGGTGGTTGAGGGGAGACGCCAAATGGATATTTAGATTGTTTGTTAGGGGCAAGTCGCTTAACTCTTGTAGTCTTCACTAACTGAGGGAGGGGCCGAGGTGGGGCCATAGCCACCATGAAAACGGACCCTAGGAATATCTATATTTTGAGGCTCTTAAAGGCGGACCTATACAGATATGGAAAATCTCCTGACCGAGTTCCGTGTTTCTTGTATAGCCATGCCACAGAATTCGGTGCGCATTATGTGCGGTTAAGGCATCAAATACGATTGACGATATGCACGTGAGACAGTCTAGATACATGCAAGTAGGCTATGGGTGGTGTATCATAGACGTGAGGGCATTACTCTGGCATGAAATTTGATTCGATCGACGGTGGCAGTCCGTATGCTTACGTAGCATAGTAATATGTGGAACGTAACATTGTTATGTAGATATCCGTACGTCACTCTGGCGTAGGATGAGGGACTGCGTTCATTTCCATGGCATTACGGTGGAGATCGTGTGAGTAGGTACCATGGGGTGTACCTCAATTTTGAGGGGTAGCTACATATATACTGCATTAGGTTAATCCACTGGGAAGTAAATAGGTATGAAGTGTGTGTAAGCCTTGAGTGCTGTTAACCTAAGTAACTTAATAAATAAGAAAATGTGATTGAACGGTATATGTATGATTATCCAAAGTGTATAATTTAAATTGAGTAACCAGAACTTGTGTTCAGACCCCCTCCTCATAAAATACTCGCAGGTTAGGTTTGTGGCAGAGACATGATAGCTTTGGATACTGGTTAGGCAATATTATTAATACGGTAAGGCTGTACTTTGATTATTTTATATTTTATCCATTCCGCCGTGAGATATTTTCTGAGCTCTGACATATTTTATGTCTCTTCCTTTTCTGCAGTATATCGGAGCAAACCAACACGAGTTTCAATAGATTAGAACTTTTGGAAAAAAATCGGTCTATCGGAATTCGGGTTGTTACATCTGGTATCAGAGCTTAGGTTTAGGATTCTTGTATAGATAGTGAGTGAACGTATTTGTATTTTTAAAATATAAATATTATATATATACCTAGATCCATAGAGGAACCCACTAAATAGAAAGAGTATAATATGGTAAGAAATAGGATGTTTGTTTTGTACACTAAAGGAATGAATATGGAAATCTGAGACCATCAAGTAACTTGGGTGGAATGTGTACAATGTACTTTATATGGAAGGAAGGTGAATCCCTTATGATTAGTATTTTGTGTTAGTAGATTTGGCACTAAAACCTTATAAATTGGAAAAGATTAAAAAGAGAAAAATGGATTAGGAGTATATATAGTTGAGAGAATTGACCTTAGGAAATGTTTAGGAAAGCCTAGAAAATTGGAAACCCGCTTTGAGTTTAACCCCACTGTTAACTTTTAAGAACATGAAATTGTAAAAGTTTTGGGAAAAGGGTTTATGGTGTTTTCAAGTTTTAATCTTAAAAGTCATAGTTTTAACATATGTAAAAAAGTACATATTAGGTTCTAAAGTAAAATAGGGTATATTTTGGAAACAATGATTTCTCGTGTAAATTTTATATAAAGTAAAATTATCCCAGTAAAAGGTGCATATTATAGAGCTTGTGTAGCTTGGTAGTTTTCTTGTTATATTACATGAAAGGATTTAAAAGCAAAACTTGGAAAAAAGTTGCATTTTGTTGAAAACTGGAATTTCCAATAAAGAATGTTTTGAAGTCTCTATTCTTTTGACAATCATTTTTGGTAAATTGTTTTAACTAGAGAAAATTTTGTTGGGCGGACAAAATAAGTTGTAGAAATTAAGAACAGAGTAGATGTTTGCACCTTGTAGTAAGAAACTAAACTGGCCTTATAGGCAAGAACGAGTCGTAAACCCGATTGAGAAATAGTTGTCTGTATCTACTCCAGTTTTTTGATTTGAAAAAAATAATTAAAAAAATGATGATTTGCATTTTTTAAGATGACGTGTTTTTATGGTTTGGAAAAAGTAAGTTTTCATGAGGAAAATAAAATTTTGACACTTATGATTTTTTTAGGAGAATTTTTTTTAATGAAAAGGCCAAACCGTATTTTAAAAGTATGGAGTAGGAAAGGATTAGTGCCTAGAGAAGAAGAGAAAAGTTTAGAGGCTATGAAGTAAATAGCAAGAATTATCTTGGAAAAAAATGGTAAGCTCCCGTAGAATGCGTAAGCATTGAAAAGCCTAGGGTGTTTCTTGAAATGACTGTTGGTACACAGGTATAATTAGTAGTGACTACTAGATAGTAAACGGCAAGTAAGGGTTTAGATCCTGTTGCTAATTTTCATGTTAGGGGTAGAACCCGTTACTACATTTCTGTTGGGATCGTTCTGTTATTTTTTTCTTATTGGGTAGTTAGGGTAACACCTAAACCTGTCGTGGATACCATGGTTTGGACTTTTCTGTCTGAGAGTGACATAGTCCCGAGATTCTTGGCCTTTAGTAGTAGCTGTGTAGAGTGTCTGTTTTCCTGTTTTAGTTGAAAGACTAGAAGGCTTATTTGAAAACTAAACCTAGATCTGATAATTAAATAAGCTAAGAAAAGAGAAATGGTACAACTAAAAAGGAAACCACAAATTCAGTAAAGCAACAAACATGATAAATTATGAGAAAAGATGGATAAAGATAAAAAATTCCAAGATAAGATGAAAAAGAAAATTAGTAACAAAAGAAATTTTTTCTTATATGCGCTGTACTTGGATAGGAAAATAAGAAATCTTTATAAATAGTTACATAAAAATCCAAGTACGGTTGGAAAAAAGTATATAAAAGAAAAACAGAAGATGTGAAATTTTCCGTTTTCCACCTTTTTGTAACATAAGAAATCGAATATAGAAAATTATATTTTTCCAAAATTCGAGAAATAAAGTTGGTTGGTAGGATTTTGGATGCAACAATTGGATGAACTATGCTCTTACTCAGTAAGAGTGTGGAAAAATTTGGATGAAAAAGCATTTTGATTTTCAAAATATTGCATTCATGTAGAACTGCCAGTATATTGAGGATGTGATCATCATGTTTTAAAAGGATTTTTGAAAAACTTGCATACACATAGGAGGTACCGCTTAGGCATACATGCATTATTATGTTGTATTTCACTATGCACTAGTGCACAATGTTTGCAAAAATTGGATGCACACATGATGGATGGATATTATGCGAGTGGTTATCTGATTTTACCCTTATCAAATTTCGGGGACGAAATTTCCTAAGGGTGGAAGAATGTAACACCCCATATTTTTAAGATAATAAAATATGAGTGACTTAACTGTGCCATTGCGTCCGTCTCTGAATTCTGGTCAAGATAGACACTTTGTTTGCGTAGAACGGACATCGTATGAAGAAGTTATTAAGCCTAGGTGTTTATATACATGCAAGAGAATTATATATATACAAACAAATAAAAATATTTAAAAAAAATCCAAAACAGCGATGGGAAAACCCAGGAGCCGAACCGCCCCATTCTGGGGGTCGACCCAAGACCCGCTGGGTCGACTCAGGGTGTTTGGGGGTCGACATCATAAGAGGGTGGTCGACCCCTATTCAGATCTGGGTAGAATTCCAGTTTTTGAACGTGGACTCGTTTCTTGACCAAATACGTTGCTGAACACCTATAAATAAGCCTGTAGAGCCTACCCTAAGTCTCATATTTCTGATACAACGCATAAGCTCTTCCATTCCTCTTCCTACTCAAATCTCTTCAAAAAAATTAGATTATTAGTTTAGAAATTTTTTAAATCTAGATCTAGAGGAAAAGGATGAAAATCAATTTGAAGGTGTTTAGATCTCTTATCGAAGTGAGGTAATTTTCTAGATCTAGTCTATTTCAATTCTCTTTTTTGTCTTTCCTTTTTCTTTTAGTAAAAAATGTAGATCCATGTTTGTTAGGTTATGAATCCTATTAAGGGAAAAACCATGGAATTCTAGATCTGGACCAGATCCAGGATTTGGAAAGCTTATGAGGTGAGTGGATTTAAGTTGTACCATTTTAGATAATGATATATGATCGTTTAGCATTCACTGTTATCATGAAATGTAAATTTTCCAGAATAATTAAAAGTGTTAAGATGTTGTTATAACAAGTTGAGGTATTAATATGAATATGTTAAAACAGTTAAAGTGTTGAATGTTTACATGCTGAAAAACAAACTTGTTAGAATATGAGTTGCGACTACTGTTGTTATTATTACATGATTCACTTGTGGCATATTATGTATTTGAATTATTAGATGTACAATTGAGAAAATTACATGTTAACTTGTTATATTTGAACAATTACCTGATTAGATGATTACATGTCAGGATAGAATTAAATACGTGTTAAAAAGGACATGCGACATAATGTAGGCATAATTTGATGACATGTAAATTAGATTACAGTAACATTTGAAAAGGATAATATGCCTAAAATTTACAGTAAATAGGAAACTGTAACTGCACTTAGACATTAGGTTAGATTACACTTGTGGTAGAAGAATGCCTGGAACCACCCGGCACATCCAGCATCCACAAGTGGTAAATCTAATGTGAGGGGTCTAAGTGCATAAATAAAACTTGTAATGGTGCTAAGACACGAGGCTAAGTCAACTTGTTGATGAAGACTGCCCAGAACTGACCGGCAAATCCAACATCCACAAGTGTAGGCTTATTGTGAGAGGTCCAGTGCATAAATATATATATATATATATATATGTATGTATGTATGTGTGTATGTATGTAAATAGCAGGACTGATAAACATCACTAATTGTAATTAATGGAAATAAATGGAATTGAAATAAAGTTACAACATTAAAAAAGGAATGGAATGAACGGGGATGATAATAACCTGTTATAAATAAATTACATTAATAAGAATGTTGTACAATAGGTAGACTTGTCCTAGGGACAAGTGAAGATTATAACTTAGGTTATAATAAACTAGTAAGGACATGGGATAACTGGTGAAACGAGATAAGTGGCACTTAATTTTAAATCAAGTAATCGATAAATGGGGAAAACTAAAACCAGTTGTTTGTAATAAATAGAGAAAAAGGGAAAGTTTATGAAATGTAAGAAGTTGCACTTAATTATAAATTAAGTAATTTGTAAACTTGGAAGTATGAAATTTGCTGATAAGAATAGCATGTTTAGGCTTGTCCTAGGGACAAGTGGAAATTATAAATTAGGTTATAACAAACGATAAAGGGAATAGAATAACTTATGTAAGGGGATAAGTTGAACTAAATTGTAAATTAAGTTATTTACAAGAACAAGAATCTGAAATCTACGGATGAGGACAACATAAGATATATTTATGGGAAGAGAAACTTATTAGTGGACCTTAGTTAAGAGAACTAAGTTAATAAGTAAACAACGATAAGTTGTAATGACGAGGTAAAATGGAATTATGATTAAATGAGAAAGAATGTGAAAAACTTATGAAATGAAATAAGTTATATTTAATCATAAATAAGGTCTGACATGTCAAAAATAAAACATGTGAATTGATATATACTTAATTACATATTAAGTAGAACATGTTATTGTAACAATGAAACCAAACAAGAATATAAAGGGATTGTGGATTATAGACCTTGGATCACAATCTAGAGAATAACATGTTCTGGGCTTATTAATAAACTTAAATGAGTTAAGTTATATGACTGAAATTAATAAGCAAGAGAAACTTGGTAACTTGAATAAGAAGTCAATGCGAACGTGGATAACCAAGTTAAATGGAAACCTAGTGAGGTAAAGCAAGCGCGTAAAAGAATATTTAGACATAGGGTCTAATGACACATTAAAATGAGGCGCTTGGACCAGTCCATATGTTTGAGGGTGAATAACCCAACGGGGTAGATCATCGTGGTGTCATAAGGCACGAGGGGAGCGCACGCTCATCTGATTATTCTATTGGCTCCGAAGGACTGGAAGGGGAAGAACGTGGCTTCCTGAGATACGTAAGGTGCTCCTGGTAGTCCTCTACGCGGTGGCATATGTTTAGGCTATGCTCGCAGAGGTTGGGTCTGCGCATAACTAGTGGGCCTTGACTGTAAAAGTAGCTTTGCAGTCAGAATGCTATGACGTGGTGACACTAGGGTGATTAGGCAGTCGCCTCAACGGGGAGGCAGATGTCAGGACCAATAGATATAGTAGATCGTCAGGTACCCGTCATTGGCAGGCATGCGAAAAGACTAGAGCTAAACCCAATAGACCATTCATCTTTCACTAGCGGGGTACGGTAGTTGAAGGGAGACGCCAACTGGATGTTTAGATTGTTTGTTAAGGGCAAGTCGCTAAGCTCTTGTAGTCTTTACTAATTGAGTGAGGGGCCGAGGTGGGGCCATAGCCACCACGAAAATAGACCCTAGGAATATCTGTATTTTGAGGCTCTTAAAGTCGGGCCTGAACAGATATGGAAAAGCTCCCGACCGAGCTCCGTGTTTCTTGTATATCCCTACCACGGAATTTGGTACACATTATTTGCGGTTAAGGTATCAAATACGATTGACGATATGCACGTGGGACAGTCTAGATACATGCATGTCGGCTCTGGGTGGTGTATCGTAGACTTGAGGGCATTACTCTGGCATGAAATATGATTCCATCGACGGTGGCAGTCAGTATGCTTACATAGCGTAGTAATGTGCGGAACATAACATTGTTATGTAGATATTCGTACGTCAATCCGGCATAGGACGAGGGACTACGTTCATTTTTATGGCATTACGATGGAGACCGTGCGAGTGGGGTACCATGGGGTTACCTCAATATTGAGGGGTAGCGACATATATATTGTATTAGGTTAATCCACTAGGAAGTAAATGGGTACGACGTGTGTGTAAGTCTTGAGTGTTGTTAACCCAAGTAACCTAATAAATAAGAAAATGTGATTGAAAGGTATATGTAGAATTATCCGAAGTGTATAATTTAAATCCAGTCACCAGAACTTATGTTCTGACCCCCTCCTCATAACATACTCGCAGGTTAGATTTGTGGTAGAGACATGATAGCTTTGTATACTGGTTAGGCAGTATTATTAATACGGTAAGGCTATACTTTGATTATATTATATTTGTTCCATTCCGTTGTGTGATATTTTCTGAGCTCTGACATATTTTATGTCTCTGTCTTTTCTGCAGTATACCAAAGCAGACCAACACGAGTTCTGATAGATTAGAATTAAAAAAAAAATCGGTCTGTCAGAATTCGGGTTGTTACAAAAATTGATTTTAGCTGCGTATATTACAGTCAACTAAGGTGCTGCATGTACACATTTATTTCAAGTAACAATAACCAAGTATGGGACAGAGTAAGAGAAAAAGTGAACAACCCAGCAAGAAAAGCAAATGATACATTCAAATAACATGGCCGAAATACAGGACACAACAAGGTAATGTTCATGTTCATAGCAATGGGTAGTAAAATAATAAATATTATAAACCACTATCTTGGCACACACAACAAACTAAAAATATAACAACTCTGCCATGCAGCAAACACTATTTCATATATATCCATTTATTTTTATTGTCACATGCAACTGCAATTGCAATATATATATATATATATATATATATATATATATATAGCAAGTCAAACACATGTACTAACTAGTATGATTCAAAGTAAACACATGTACTCATATGTAAATTTCAGGTATTTAGCATGCATTGTAAAATGGGTGGGTATCTAATTCGAGTATATGTGCGGTAAGTGCCAGGCATCAAGGTGCCAAAATAGCAGATGACATGGTACAAAAAATGATAATGGAAGATATAGCATGAGAAAGGCACACAAAATGACAAGGCAACATAAGGGCATCATCATTCACATGGCAGCAACATAAGTTGAAGAAATTAAGGTGCAAGGCAATATATATGTATTCCACTTTTAAGAACGAGGCAGCAAATAACCTATTATATTCTGTAGCATTGAGTTTGGAAACCTGTATAAAATAATCGTGTGATAACTCACCATAGATAGCGGCTATTTGGATGTTGGAGCGGTGACAATAAATCGAATTTGAAGAAGAAAAGAGGCAATGCTTCTCTAGAAGGGTTGGTATTGGAGTTGGCTATTTTTTTCTTCATCAGCTACTGGTTTTCGAAAAGAGGAAAAAAAATGAACGAAGAAGCCAGTAGAGAGAAAGGCGAAGTGAATATGAATATATAAGGACATGCTGCTTTATATAAATAAATGAAAAAAAAAACAAAAAGGAGAGGAGAGGGATAGATTTATAACTCACGCATGCATTAAAAGAGGAAACTGTAAGAGTATGAGAAAGAGAAAGAGGAGAATGAATGATTGAATGCATAAAAAAAAATGCATGCATTATGTGAAAATAAATGAGATGCAAGACATTCCACATTTGAGTCTAACGCTTTCTTTTTGTTTGTGGCAACTGAAATCTTTTTTTTATGAACCAAACGTGGCTTTTTTGTTAGAGAGAAATAATAAAGGGAAAGGGGAAAAGAAGAAATTAGGGAATATAAATTTAAGGAATGAAAGTACATAAATGAAATAAGATGCATGAAAATAGAATAAAGGGAAAGAAATTAAAATAATAAAGGAAAAAAAATTATAAAATGAAGGAAAGAAATGAATCCTGCATTAAGGAAACAACTAAGATGTGGGGGCATTGAAAACTTCTGCAACTATTCACATTTCAAAGTTTATTAATTCATGAGCATTACACTTTGAATAGATTGGGAAAGTAATAAAGTGGATGGTCAAAGATATATACAAGTATGTTGTCAAAAAAATTCATCTATAATATACACATTATTTTCAATTAGTCTTTCAGCAGAAATTAATAAATTTAATTAATAACTTCATAAATTTTATTCAAAAACCATTTTAAATTCAATAATTAAATTTAATTCAACAACTTAAATGCTCGGAATTTACGAGATGTTACATATTCTCTCAACGTAATGAGAGAGATAACAATCAGCCATTTAATACTGAGTTTAGTTAGACTCTCATTGCCATTTGTGATTCTTCCGGCGGACCCTTACATAATTATCTAGTCGTCACTATAGGTGAACTCCTAGCCACTTAATACTTCCTTTAGATAGAAGGATCCTCTTTCATGTTCGATGGAACTCTTAGTAGCCCATCCATAAGTGTGCCCTCACAAAGTCCCAACATAAGAAGCGGACAACTTCCAGAGAACTACCTCAGTTATTCGTACATCATTTTATTCAAGAAAATATAATAACTCATAGTTATAAGAGAAAGGAAGACCCATAGACCACTTATCACCAACTAAGGGTGGGTCCCATGAATTTAGCCCAATCCAAGGAATGAAACTTAGGAACGGACCAATTCCTAACCACTTAGTAGCCATTAAGGTAGATTAGCTACTTAATACCTTCTTCGAGCATGCATACTTCACACAAATTATTTATTACACTAGACGTCTCACATTAACCCGATCTCTTGAAGTGGTGGATTTAGCAGACAGTTTGGGAAGACTACTACAAAATGTAGGGGTTAACCTCTCGTTTACATGTACTTTACATTAATAGCCCAGGACACTAGACATCTCATACTAACCCGACTTCTTGTAGCTGCTGGATTTGTCGATTGGTTCCGTTTAGACTTCTATTACAAGTAGGAGTTAACCTCATGTCTGTACGTGTCATATAATAATTTAAAAAGCCATTAATACACACACAACATAATTTTTTTTCCTATAGGGACATTTAATTCTAATTTCTAATTAAAACGCATTCAATACACGTTTATGATACATTAATTATGATATTAATATATATAAATAAGAGCGTGATTAGTGACGCGCATAAAGAAAACATATTAATCGTGGAAATGTCAATCCTAACTCACAATTAAGGTATACAAATCATATTCCCAAATTCAGCAACATAACATATAGTTCTTCACTTCAAATTTGAAGTAGTAATAGGGAAAATAAACATAGAAAATAAAGATGACTTGTAGCCTAGGATTTTAGTACAATTTGAACAAGTATAAAGGGACATGGTAAATAACAACAATATATGTATATTTTCTATTATTACTTTACTTTCATTCGTGATATTTACACAAGACAAGCATTTGGTCACATATGTTTATTACATTTAGACTATTTATTTCATAAAAATAGAGGTTCAAATGTATATAATTTATAATAACTAAACTACGCTTTTACGTTAATTTAATTTACAATAAAAATAATAGAAAGTAAAATAGACTAGATGGCAAATTTACATAAACACCCAAAAATCCATCTTTACTTCCATCAATAACCCAAAACACAAATAAACTCTAGATTGGCCATTTCCGTTATAATATAGATTTAGGGGATTTATATATGTTTTTTGGTGAAAATCCCTAATATCTATGGCACAACCAATCCATTTTTATACTGACAATTAAAGAAAAATAGGTAAACTTAAAATAATTCCCATTCACAATAAAATAAGAAGAAGAAAAATATGAGTAGCCTAATTCTAGATTGAAGCCTCGAATATACGTACTATGATTCTTTCTCCTAAATTATTATACATGTATAGAACTTAGTACAAAATCATATATATATATAAATCTAATTCCATAAATATATTAGATTTGAGGAAGGAGAAAACAAACTTGACCTAATCTGGAACTAAATATAACGGAGAAGAGAAATTATGAAGGCATAGTCTAGAGGAGAACGTGAGGTTTAGAGAGTAGACTAGAATCTTATTTATATTTGCTAAAGTGTGTGAGAACCGTTGGATTCAAATTATTGAATCTAGACCGTTCACATCCGCAAACCATATAAGAAAACCTAGCTTAACCTCGCTGTCACCACCATACGATGTCCCTATGAGATCAAGACACTCCATAAGAGGGAGGTTGACCCCTGAGTAGACCCATTAAGGGGAAGCGGTCGACCCTCCTCGGGGATGGGGCGCAATGATTTTAATTCACTTGCATGTCCATTTTATTATTAAATGAAAATTTATTTCATTTAGTTATTTCTTTTTCTTTTCAAACGATGTCCCCTCTTACATGCTCATATATATATATATATATATATATATATATATATATATATATATAGACACACACACACACCTTAGAATTTGAAAAGGAAATTGTGAGGGTCGCCCCATACCATTAGACATTTCCCCCAAAATGCACTGTGCCAATGCCCGACTAGCACGGGACGATCGTCAAAAGGGTTGAAACAATAATTACCAAAGAACCTTTGTATATCTCACAACGCATGGAATAAAATATAATAATAACATAACTTGATATAAAACATACGAGACAGTACATAAGCTGAAACTAAACCATATCCATCAGAGTAGCGGAAACTAAAATACAGCTTCATATCCAATTATTACAACTTTAAAATACCGTCTCTAAAGGAAATAAAAGAGGTACACTACTAATGCCTAAAGTAGTGACCAGCAACAACACAGGGAGAATATATATATATATATATAGTACATGGAAGCTTCCTGCTCATCTCCGGACAGCTACTCGTGCATAACCACCTAACCTGCCTCTAGTCTGCTCGTTTGGGAGCACACAGAGTAATAAGAAGAGACATAAACTCTAGGTCAGACGAAAGTCTGGGGTGAGCGGTAGCAAATCTATATCACTAAATAAAGAAATAACATGTATAAATAATCATACCTGACCTAGGCCTGCGACCAAAGAGTTAGCACAATAAGATGTACAATACTCTAAGGTAATACTAACATAGAGTGTAAAATGGAAGTGAGCGTGTCATGGTGATAACAAACATCAAACATAGCAATCATCCTCACATCACTCACTCAGTGCGTAAAGCATACGATATCTACCGCTTTGATCAATCAATCAATTGGGGCCATGATGGAGTCCAACTCCGTACAACTATTGCTATGACCACACTGCCCTGGTCTATAGTCAATAACCCTACCCAGTCCACATGTCCCTGGCTCTAGGTTATGGTCCAACTAGTCAACACAGCCCTGGCTCTGGTTCTTCTGCATGTCCCCTCTCTCAATGTTGAACCAAAGTTATAGATATCGATGACCCCTTTGCACACGTTACGCAGCAAAGCCCAACTCTAGAAGTTAACTCATTGGTTCCAATCTAGATCCTGAGTAATAACTTCTCATTTGGACTATCTTTGCATCTCGGGTTTTGGTCGGATTAGAGTTGATCTTCAGGAGAGTTCACGATCGTCATCGCGTGGTAGAAGTTCGAATCTGGTTCGGTTCGGAGTCATCATCTCTGTTCGGGTCGTGGTCCTCCACCGGGTCGGGTTGTGGTACTCCACCGGGTCGGGTCGTGGTACTCCACCGGGGTCGGGCCGTGGTACTCCACCGGGGTCGGATCGTGGTACTCCACCGGGTCAGGTCGTGGTACTCCATAGGGCCAGGTCTTAGTACTCCGTCAGGTCGGGTCGTGGTACGCCACCGGGGTCGGGTCATGGTACCTCATCAGGGTCGGGTCATGCTCATGGGTCACAAGCCGGTTCACTTACCATAGTCACGAACCGCGCCATTTAGCAGTTTTCCAATAAGCTAATTTTGCCAAACTACAGCATTTTCAACCATTATAACTTTCCTATGCAATCATAAAACATACCAACCAGTAGCAACAACATATAGGTTCAATCAAAAAGATAAAAACATCAATCACACAGGATATTTTAGATCAAACATACCCAAATCCACGATTTCCCCTTAATCCCCTAAATTATTGGATTAACAAACTTAATCCAAATTAAACCAAATTTATGTATGTTACATAAAATAGGATTCTAGAATTTATATATATTTTTCCAGAATTTTTAGGTGTATAATTTCGCTAATTATCACTAATTACCGCTAATTAGCCATGATTAGTGTATAAACATGCAAATAACTCACCTTAGCCAATAATAAATGTTAGATCTGAAACTTTTACTGATTTGGCTCGGATTCCAATGGGAAGCAGTAGCTCTAATTATAGTTTGATGTTAATCCTGCTTGATTTGATGTAGATTCGATTAATTAGTGATTAGAGAGAAATTTGGAAGATGGAAGCCATGATTAGAGTAAGAGAAATATTTGTGGTGGCTAGAAAAATGAAAGGAGATGATTCTCCAACTCCTTTCAGCCCTCCCATAACCCTAATCCCGAAATGGATTATGGGCCTAGCCGGTAATCACCCTATTAAGCCCAATTAGGTTATTTTTCCATCTTCAAATCTTATTTCAGCCATATCTGCCAAACGGTAAGTCCATTTGATTAATGTGACCACTCTACGAAATGAGAAACCATCATCCAAATCCAATGGAGTGATTTCAGGACAAAACTCCTTACCAATAAAAAGTTACAGGAAAAACATGATTTGTTAGGGGTAAAATGGTCATTTAAAATTCGACAAAAATCGTGAATGTGGGAAATGACTCTAATAGTTGTTTCCCAAAGTTACACGACCATATGACTTCGTATGAAAATAAAATAAATATTCTACGATCCTCCGATATGTAGAATGCGGATCGTTACTGTGACACCCCGTATTTTCTGTAACCTTAATGCAACGAATTAAAGAATAATTAATTTTAAATGTGAGAATTAAGGGAAACGGGTTACGCCATTATGTTCGTCTCGGAATTTTGGTTGAGAAAGAGTCCGAGTTTGCGTGAATTGGACTTCGTATGAAGAAGTTATGGCCTTTGGAAGTTTAAAAAATTCAAAATTTATAAATCAAAACACAGAAGAGGGCAGGGCAGGAAAATTCCAGCCCCAGCCTAGGTCGACCAGGGGATCGACCCTAGTGTCGACCTGCCCTAGAGGTCGACCTACCCCACGGGAAGATCTGAAAAGATAACGAATTCTGACTCCCTGTTGAGTCATTAGGGCTGAGGGGTTATCCTATCTTGACTGGATGGTCTTGATTGCTTCTAGGGTTAATCTGACGGCTCCAAATTAATTAAACCTCTATAAAAGCAACCTAACTCTCAACCCTAAATCACAAATATTCATACCAAGAGCCGCTATGCCGTCAATGGTGAACCTAGAATAGCCGTCATCCCTTTCAACTTAAAGGCAAGATTGAAGCTACATCAAAAATCAAATCTAATATAATTAAACTAAGAAAATTCAACGATTTACATCAAAGGCGAGCAATTCAATTTTAGAATACAGATCCCAGAACTCAAGAATTCCTTTTTGGTTGTAAGTTTAGTTATCTTTCAGATGTGAATAAATTAAAGACATGGTTTGTAATGGATTATAAAATAGAATTGTATCAAGTTGTATGTGATGCTGATTTATGTTCATTCATGTCTATTCTATCATATATGCATGTGAACTATTGTGGTCTATCAAACCTATCATGTTATGTGGAAATTGGTGAATAAACCTATGATATCATACAGGAATTTGGGAATGAAATTATCATATGTAAGTTTGGCGATATTATACAAGTTTTAGGCTAAGTCATGTCGTTTATGCCTAACTGTTTAGATCCATTCCGCATACATGTTTAGATCTACAACCTTGTATAATTTGGTAATGACATCTATATGTTGTATGTCAATTCAGAAATCATGCCATGTTTATGCAAGTTAAGTGATGCTATCATGATATGAATACATGCAAGTCTATAGGTTAAAAACATGATTATGTAAACCTATATGTTTAGATCTACACTTTATATGTTAGATCCATATGCCTTTATGTTAGATCTATGTTATCTTGATTCAACCCCTATGCAAGTTCACCACTACATGTCTAATTAGATTTTGGTAGTTCTATGTAATACTATTATTTTATGATTCATGTTGCATAGATCTAGTTTGCAAGTTCATAATTGAAAGTATATTATGCCAAGTTCATGTGACACATCTGTAGTTAGATCCATATTTTGTATGATGTTGGAATGTTGCAAGTTCCTCTTTTTCCCTTTTTGTTTTATAAGTTTGGCTAAAACGTCGAGCCTAACATCCTATGAAACTTTGCGAACATACAACGGGGGTAACGTTAGGGGAAAACATGAAACTACATGTAATTGACATATTTGACTCATAACCATATAAATGGTATGGCATTGAAATGATATAATTTACTTACCAAAAATTATGAGTTTGATTTAGAAAGAAAGTGGGCCATGACAATAAATAGTTGACAAATTTACATATAAGCATAAAAGGATAGATATGTAAATTTAGAAAAGACGAATATGCCTAACCCAAGGTTAGACTGAGTTGTGGTGTAAAACTGCCCGGAACCGACTGGCACATCCAGTGACCACAACAATACCTATCTAATTTGGGTGGTTAGTGCATTGAGCCCAAAAAGGACCCGAGGTTAGACTGAGTTGTGGTGTAAAACTGTCCGGAACCGACCAGCACATCTAGTGACCACAAGAATACCTGTCTATTGTGAATGGTTGGTGCTTTAATAAAGCTAAGTCTAGATTGGTAGGGTTAAGTCAATTAAGGAAACACTTAACCAATTCAACATGTTAACTAAACTGATGGGTGGGGTTAGGACACTTAACCAATTTAACATGTTGGCTGGAAAACCCTAGTAACGGGGACCCATTTCAGCAGTAACCTACATAGATGTATCATGGGACCCTGAACTAGGAAGGGTGGGGCACGATTATTGGGCTGAATTGTAAGCGATCAAAATGTCGGCGGGTGGTGCGTCAGTGTAGGTTTCGACGGAGTACGGGCGTGCATGTACTCCGGAGTGGAAAAAGCAGGCACTGAGCATCAGTAGTCATACACTGTGCATCTTGAATCGTGTCGGGTTTCCACTATAGGATTTGATACACCCCGTGGTGGGACCGGCACAGGTACCTATAGTCAAGCGGGGCCCGAATGACACACGTGATAAATACATGCGAGTAGGAGCCGATCGATATAAGGGGATCATTTCACCAAGAAAACATGGTGCTAGTTGGACAAGTATAAGTAGGTGCAGAGAATTAAACATGGGTGTGATGTATATTCGATTTATCCTGCCTTATATAGTTTTATGTTAGTTTGCTGTTCTGGTACTGTCCTATTTCCAGTTTATTCCTATCATGACCTTTTCCTTATTCACACACTGAAAAGTCACTGGACTTACTCAGACTTATGTCTGACCCATTTTTCTTTCGTCTTCTTTTCTTCCGTCCCCCCCCTCCTCAGGTAGCCAGGGAGGGAATAACTCAGCTTAATTTGGATCGTTCATCTTTCCAAGCTCGAAGACTCTGTGATGTACGGCTTGGAACCTATTATCTTTGGCTATGGCTTTGGACACACTAAACTTGGGGATTTATGCAGTTTTATTTATGATTTATGCTTCTTTATATAATAATCAAGACAGAAATTATGATGTAATAATTTGGAAGTTGGTTTGAAACAATTTGCTATAATGTTTTGTTATGAACCATGTTTGAAATAAAGAAATGTTTGTTTTCCGCTGCTTATATATACATCTGTCTTGTAAATTATCTATGTATTTTACCTATAATGCTCCATCGAAGTTAAGGCATTCCCTTTGTGAGTGACCTTAACGGAGGTGGGGTGTTTCACTTGGTATCAGAGCAAAGGTTTACTAGATCAGATAAAAGTTTTTAAAACTATTTTCAAAAAAGAAGCATTTTTCTAGAAAAAGTGTTACTTTACTTTAAAAGGCATAATCCCCCAAAGCCATATGCACTATCTTTCTATCCTTTGTTTTGAATCTTTCCTTTTTCGTTTCAGCATGTCTGGGAATCTTAACCTTCCATAGGGTGTACCGATACCTGGCTAGTTCAGGACGTACCTAGAGGCTAGGGCCAACGACGCAGGCCCAACAGACATTCCTCCTCCCCCAGCTGCAGCGGTTCCTCCTCTTCCTCCTCGTGCAAATGCCTTCTCAAAAATATGTATGGACTTTCGGGCCATGGGTGGAAGGAACTTCAATGGAAATGAATCCTTCGTGGAAGTAAGAAACTGGCTCAAAGAAACTGAGGATTTGTTCAATATCTTCGAAATGGATGATAGGAAGAAGATACAGTTGGCGGTATGGTTGCTCAAAGATGAAGCTTCCTATTGGTGGGAAGTCACTAACGCTGAAGGACTGATGGAAACTTGGATGGATTTTAGGATGAGGTTTGAAATGAAATTCCTCTCACAAGCTGAACGAAGCCTACAGATGGAGAAGTTCTTAGCTCTCAAACAGGGAAGTATGTCGGTCAAGGAGTACGTTAACCAATTCAATCAGCTAGCTAGGTTCGGATTGGAGTTAGTGAACACTCCACATAAGAAGACTCTCCGCTTTGTTAAAGGATTGAATGAGCCACTGCACAGCGTAGCTATGTCCCATACACCTATGGGTGTGACTTATGAAAGATTGGTGGACATGGCACTGTTACAAGAAGAAGATAAGGTTGCCAAGAAGGAGACGAAGGTGGAAGCATCTCAAGATAAGAAAGGGGAAGGATCACGGAGTAAGAAGACAGATTCCAAGAAGGGCAGGAAAAACAACAAAACCCGTGACAAGAGGAAGTGTAATTTTTGTGGCATTCCTGGACATCTGGTTAAGGACTGCAGGAAGAAGAAAAGGAAGATGGGTGGCTGTTTCCATTGCGGAGAGGCAGGACACATGGCTAGGGACTGCCCAAGAAAGCAAGGGCAAGGGAAAGGGCAGAGAGTTGGATCTACTCCTGGAGGGCAGGTTCACACTCTCATGGCACCTCCGCAAGAACAAGGTAGAAATGTTTCCATTGAGAGTTTAGTTTATCTTTTTGATCATCCTGTTCGTACACTCTTTGATTCTGGCGCATCGCACTCTTATATATCTACTGCATTAGTTGGATCTCTGCACCTAGACACCAGTTTATTAGAGAATCCCTTGTTTGATCCAATTGGGGGCTCAACTTATTTGTCAATGATTTGTTTGGATTTGGAAATTTCTATATTAAGTGTGGGGTTTAGATGCAATGCCTATGTTTTGGGCTTCACGGGCTATGGGTTGATTCTAGGCATGGATTGGCTATCCAGTAATGGTGCCATCCTCGATTGTGAAAGGAGAGTGGTTAGACTCATGACTCGCCTTGGTAACACTCTCGAAATTTCTTGTAATCCCATGAACTCTGTTATGCTTAGCTATCTAGAATCTCTTGATGCGTCTATGGAGGATTTGCAGTTTGTTAGAGTAGTCTGTGAATACTCGGATGTCTTTGAAGAGGTTAAAGGGTTACCTCCGAAGCGGGAGAGGATTTCCGTATATACCTCGTCGATAATGCAAAACCCGTTGCTTTACCCGTTAGTCACATCGCTCCAAGGGAGCGGAAAGAGCTCAATAAGCAAGTTAAAGAGCTGCTAGAAAAGGGGTTTATAAGGCGGAGTATTTCTGAATGGGGTGCTCCAGTAGTGTTCGCAACTAAAGCGGATGGTTCACTTCGCCTATGCGTTGATTATAGGGAGCTAAACAAGCTGACCAAGAAGAATAGGCACCCACTCCCAAGAATAGATGACTTGTTCGATCAGCTTGTAGGTGCATCGGTTTTCTCCCAACTAGATTTAGCTACCGGGTTTCATCAGCTGAGAGTGGCTGAAGACAGCATTGATAAGACCGCATTCAGAATTCCGGATGGTTTCTTCGAGTGGCTTGTCATGCCTTTTGGCCTGACAAACGCACCCGCTTACTTTGTGGATTTGATGAGAAGGGTATTCAGGGAGTTCCTCAAAAAGTTTGTGGTGGTCTTCGTAGATAACATTTTGATTTTCTCAAAGAGTGAGGAAGAGCATGCTCAGCATTTAAAAGAAGTCATGGATACTCTTCGAGCACATCAGTTGAAAGCCAAATTCTCCAAATGCCACTTCTGGAGAGAGGAAGTAAGATTTCTTGGATATGTGGTATCCAAGGAAGGGTTAGCCGTGGACCCCGCAAAAGTTGTTGTGGTGCAACATTAGAAGGTTCCACGGAATGCGACCGAGGTCTGGAGCTTCCTCCGGCTAGCGGGCTTTTACCAAATGTTCATCAAAGACTTTGCGAAAATCTCAGCTCCGCTTACAAAGTTGACGAAGAAGAACTTAACTTTCACTTGGGATTTGGATTGCAATATTGCCTTCCAACGATTAAATAGAGCTCTAACAACAGCCCCAGTTTTGACATTGCCGGATGGGAGCAAGATGTTTACCGTATACACAGATGCATGTGGTATGGGACTAGGTGCTGTCTTGATGCAAGAAGGGAAGGTAGTAGCTTATGGAGGCAGGCAGTTGAAAATGCATGAGAAAAACTACCCAACCCACGATCTAGAGTTGGCTGCCATCATCTTTGCGCTTAAGTCTTGGCGCCATTATCTCCTAGGTGAGAAATTTGAATTGTATACTGACCATAAATCGTTGAAGTACCTTTTCTCGCAGAAAGATTTTAACTTGAGGCAACAAAGGTGGATGGAATTCTTGGCATCCTACGATTTCGAGATTTCCTATACCCCTGGCAAGGGCAATGTAGTAGCAGACGCCTTGACTAGAAAGAAGATGACCTTAAGCCCTCTCTTTGTTGAAAAGAAAAGCTTGGAGTATATAGCCAACTTTGATTTTAGACCCTCTGTCGATCATGTGATTGGTTTGTTAGCATCGCTGGAGTTTCGCCCTACTCTTTTGGACTCAATAGGGACCGCGCAACATGAAGACCCTCAGCTAGTTGATGTGATAGATAAGTTGAGTAGGGGTGAGACTTCTAGTCACCTCAATAGATACTCCATCGATGATAAGGGTTGGTTGAGGCGGGATGGAAGGCTATGCGTCCCACAAGCAAGGGATTTGGTGAAGAAGGTTCTCGAAGAGGCGCACCATTCCAAGTTGACCATACACCCCGGTGGAGACAAAATGTACAAAGACATCAAAAGGGTTTTCTTTTGGGATTGCGTGAAGAGGGATGTAGCTGAATTCGTCTCGAAGTGCTTAGTATGCTAGCAAGTCAAGGCGGGACAAAAGAAGCCTGGTGGTTTGCTTCATCCTCTTGAAGTCCCGCAGTGGAAATAGGATAGCATTTCAATGGACTTTATTGATGGGCTGCCTAGGTCAAGAAGAGGCAATACCAGTATTTGGGTAATAGTGCACAGGCTCACAAAAAGCACTCACTTCATACCCGTTAAGAGTAGAAGGACTACCTCATCTCTAGCATCCATATATCTTAAAGAAATAGTCCAACTTCATGGGATACCCTCCAGCGTTGTTAGCAACCGAGATCCTATCTTTATGAGCGAGTTTTGGAAGAGCTTGCAAGGGGCTGTAGGCACACAGTTATGCTTAAGCACGGCCTATCACCCCAAACCGATGGTCAGACAGAAAGAGTGAACAGAGTGTTAGAGAGGACCTCTTGAGATTATGCATTCTTGACTTCGGAGGAACATGGGAGGATCATCTTCCTTTGGTGGAGTTTGCCTACAACAATAGCTACCAAGCCACCATAGGTATGCCACCCTTCGAAGCTTTATATGGAAGACCGTGTCGATCACCAACTTGTTGGTGGGAGTCTACAGATAAGCTCATACTTGGACCAGATATGATTAGAGAAACTTCAGAGAAAGAGGACTTGATACGAAAAAGAATGAAGACTAACCAAGATAGACAGAATTCCTACACATATAAGAGATGGACCGACCTTGAATTTGAGGTTGGGAACAGGGTTTTCCTTAAAGTATCTCCTTTGAGGAACGTCGTTCGCTTCGGATCCGCAAGAATTTTGGCACCAAGATTTATAGGGTCGTTTCCTATCATTGAAAGGATTGGGAAGATGGCTTACAGAGTAGAGCTGCCCGAAAGATTGGCTGGAGTTCATAATGTCTTTCACGTTTCTCACTTACGAAAGTGCCTACATGAGTCCGCGGAAGTGGTCGAACAAAGAATATTATAGGACGTAGAAGTAGAACGAGAGGCGACTGTGAGAAGAGTTCCAACTCGTATCTTGGGTACATAAGTCAAAAAGCTACGCAACCGCGAAGTCAAACTTGCAAAAGTTCAATGGTGCGACGCTAAGGAAGACGCGACTTGGGAGACTGAGGCCAAGATATGCGCAGCCCACCCTTTTCTTTTTGAGGGTACATCTTTGATCTCTTTTTCCTTAAGTTTGTTCATGCTCGTATCTATTTTTTTTAGTATTTTCATCAGTGTTGTTCTCGATCCTTAGGTAGAAACCAATGGATGTAAACACGTATTTGAAATGTGTTATAGTTGATGGTTGCAAGTGGTTGCAAGTGGTTTCTAGTGGTTGCTCGTGGATGCATATACACACACTTTAGGTATTAGATCGGCTCAGTCACTTTCATATTGCATATGCATATATGTACTTGTATATGATTGAAACTTGATGTGTTATCATGTGGATGTTGCATTTGTATGAATGATTGTGCACTCATATAGAAAGTATGATTAGGGAAGATTGCATACATTATGGACGCATGACACCGACATGACTTGCATTAAGGAGGTCAATTGAATCAGTAGACCGCCTGATTTTGCATTAGAAAGGGACATATACACACACTGTGCATATGATCATGAAGCATTAGAAGTCTCTTAAGGACAATGGACGCCTGTGTTTGATGATTGAGTCGATAGACGATTAGATGGTAGGATATACGTTCTTCATGACTTGAAGATTTCAGGGACGAAATCCTTTAAGGAGGGGAGAATGTAACACCCCGTATTTTCTGAAAACCTTAAAGCAACGAATTAAAGAATAATTAATTTTAAATGTGAGAATTAAGGGAAACGGGTTATGCCATTGCGTTCGTCTCGGAATTCTGGTTGAGATAGAGTCCGAGTTTACGTGAATTGGACTTTATATGAAGAAGTTATGGCCTTCGGAAGTTTCAAAAATTCAAAATTTAAAAATCATAACACAGAATAGGGCAGGGCAGGAAAATTTCCGCCCCAGGCCAGGTCGACCAGGGGGTCGACCCTAGTGTCGACCTACCCTATAGGTCGACCTAGGGGTCGACCTACCCCCCGGGAAGATCTGAAAAGATGACGAATTCTGACTCCCTGCTGAGTCATTAGGGCTGAGGTGTTCTCCTATCTTGACTGGATGGTCTTGATTGCTTCTAGGGTTAATCTGACAGCTCTAAATTAATTAAACCTCTATAAAATCAACCTAACTCTCAACCCTAAATCACAAATATTCATACCAAGAGCCGCTATGCCGTCAATGATGAACCTATAATAGCCGTCATCTCTTTCAACTTAAAGGCAAGATTGAAGCTACGTCAAAAATCTAATCTAATTAAACTAAGAAAATTCAACGATCTACATCAAAGGCGAGCAATTCAATTTCAGAATACAGATCCCAGAACTCAAGAATTCCTTTTTGGATGTAAGTGTAGTTATCTTTCAGATGTGAATAAAGTAAAGACATGGTTTGTAATGAGTTGTAAAATAAAATTGTATCAAGTTGTATGTGATGCTGATTTATGTTTATTCATGTCTATTCTATCATATATGCCTGTGAACTATTGTGGTCTATCAAACCTATCATGTTATGTGGAAATTGGTGAATAAACCTATGATGTCATATAGGAATTTGGGAATGAAATTATCATATGTAAGTTTGGTGATATTATACAAGTTTTAGGCTAAGTCATGTCGTTTATGCCTAACTGTTTAGATCCATTCTGCATACATGTCTAGATCTACGACCTTGTATAATTTGGTAGTGACATCTATATGTTGTATGTCAATTCAAAAATCATGCCATGTTTATGCAAATTAAGTGATGCTATAATGATATGAATACATGCAAGTCTATAGGTTAAAAACATGAATATGTAAACCTATATGTTTAGATCTACACTTTATATGTTAGATCCATATGCCTTTATGTTAGATCTATGTTATCTTGATTCAACCCCTATGCAAGTTCACCACTACATGTCTAATTAGATTTTGGTAGTTTTATGTAATACTATTATTTTATGATTCATGTTGCATAGATCTAGTTTGCAAGTTCATAATTGAAAGTATATTATGCCAAGTTCATGCGACACATCTGTAATTAGATCCATATTTTGTATGATGTTGGATTGTTGCAAGTTCCTCTTTTTCCCTTTTTGTATTATAAGTTAGGCTAAAACATCGAGCCTAACATCCTATGAAACTTTGCGAACGTACAACGGGGGTAACGTTGGGGGAAAACATGAAACTACATGTAATTGACATATTTGGCTCATAACCATATAAATGGTATGGCATTGAAATGATATAATTTACTTACCAAAAATTATGAATTTGATTTAGAAAGAAAGTGGGCCATGACAATAAATAGTTGACAAATTTACATATAAGCATAAAAGGATAGATATGTAAATTTAGAAAAGATGAATATGCCTAACCCAAGGTTAGACTGAGTTGTGGTGTAAAACTGCCCGGAACCGACCGGCACATCCAGTGTCCACAACAATACTTGTCCAATGTGGGTGGTTAGTGAATTAAGCCAAAAAAGGACAAGAGGTTAGACTGAGTTGTGGTGTAAAACTGCCCAGAACCGACCGGCACATCTAATGACCACAACAATAACTATCTAATGTGAGTGGTTGGTGCTTTAATAAAGCTAAGTCAAGATTGGTAGGGTTAAGTCAATTAAGGAAACACTTAACCAATTCAACATGTTAACTAAACTGATGGGTGAGGTTAGGACACTTAACCAGTTTAACATGTTGGCTGGAAAACCCTAGTAACGGGGACCCATTTCAGCAGTAACCCACATAGATGTATCATGGGACCCTGAACTAGGCAGGGTGGGGCACAATTACTGGGCCGAATTGTAAGCGGTCAGAATGTCGGCGGGTGGTGCGTCAGTGTAGGTTCCGACGGAGTACGGCGTGCACATACTCCGGAGTGGAAAAAGCAGGCACTGGGCATCAGTAGTCATACACTGTGCATCTTGAATCGTGTCGGGTTGCCACCATAGGATTTGATACACCCCGTGGTGGGACCAGCATAGGTATCTACAGTCAAGCGGGGGCCGAATGACACACGTGATAAATACATGCGAGTAAGAGCCGATCGATATAAGGGGATCATTTCACCAAGAACACATGGTGCTAGTTGGACAAGTATATGTAGGTGCAGAGAATTGAACCTGGGTGCGATGTATATTCGGTTTATCCTGCCTTATATAGTGTTATGTTAGTTTGCTGTTCTGGTACTGTCCTATTTCCAGTTTGTTCCTATCATGACCTTTTCCTTATTCACACACTGAAAAGTCACTGGACTTACTCAGACTTATGTCTGACCCATTTTTCTTTCGTCTTCTTTTCTTCCGTCCCCCCCCCCTCAGGTAGCCAGGGAGGGAATAGCTCAGCTTAATTTGGACCATTCATCTTTCCAAGCTTGAAGACTATGTGATGTACGGCTTGGAACCTATTATCTTTAGCTATGGCTTTGGACACACTAGACTTGGGGATTTATGCAGTTTTATTTATGATTTATGCTTCTTTATATAATAATCAAGACAGAAATTCTGATGTAATAATTTGGGAGTTGGTTTGAAACAGTTTGTTGTAATGTTTTGTTATGAACCATGTTTGAAATAAAGAAATGTTTGTTTTCCGCTGCTTATATATACATCTATCTTGTAAATTATCTGTGTCTTTTACCTGTACTGCTCTATCGAAGTTAAGGCATTCCCTTTGTGAGTGACCTTAACGGAGGTGGGGTGTTTTAGTTACACTCTTCCCCCTTAAGAAATTTCACCCCTGAAATTCCTTAAGCAAGAAAACATATAATGGTGTCCCGCATGCCTATCAGCCATTTACAAACAATCAAACATACACAATAACACAACAAGCCTATCCTAACATGCGGTTTACTATCAAGGGAGTAACTTTATCGCGATTAAAATATTACCATATAAAGAGCTCTGGGTATGACTTCCTTATGCTCTCCTCGGTTTCCCAAGTACAGCCGTTCTCATTATCACCCACTGGACCTTAACCAGTTTCACCGTCTTCCTTTGAAGTTGATTCGTATCATTCCCGACAATACGAATCAGTCTATGATTTCCAACTGCCTCAGGTTCTATCTCGATATCATCCAACTGATCTGGTGAAATAGTCATATCAGAATCGTGCACGAACTTCGTTAACTGAGAAACATGAAATACATTGTGCACTCCCGCCATCTTGTCAGGTAATCCAACTTTATACGCTAAATTCCCTACTTGCTCGAGAACTGGAAATGGACTAACAAACCTTGGTGCTAACTTACCTCTTCTACCAAACCGAATCACACTCTTCGACGAAGAAATCTTTACGAATACCAAGTCATCAACGGAGAATTTCAAATCTCTTCATCTTTCATCAACATAACTCTTCTACCTATATTGGGCAGCCTTCATTCGCTATTGGATAACCTTGATCTTATCTAAAGTTTCTCTTATTACATCTGGCCCAAGCACAAATTTCTCACCGGTTTCCAACCAACATGATGGTAAGTTGCACGGTCTTCCGTACAAAGCTTCAAATTGAGTCATACCAATACTGGACTGATAACTATTATTATATGCAAACTCAACCAGATGAAAATGGTTATCTCATGACCCACCAAAATCCAATATACAAGCTCTTAAGAAATCCTCTAATACACGATTCACCCCTCTCTGTTTGACCATCGGTTTGAGGATGGTATGCGGTACCGAGATAATTCTGACCCTAAAGCCTCTTGTACGCTCTTCCAAAACCCACTAGTAAATAACGGATCTCGATCACTCACAATGCCATCAGGTACTCCATAAAATCTCACAATCCAATTTATATATAGTTCCACTAACTTAGCTGTCGTTTTATTCAACTTGACCGGTATAAACTTTGCACTCTTGGTCAATCGATCCACAATCACCCAAATGCTATCATGACCCGATCTAGTTCTTGGTAAACCATCGATGAAATCCATTGAGACATGTTCCTATTTCAGTTTGGGAATTTCCAACAGTTGTAACAAACCACTAGGCCTCTTTTTCTCGGCTTTAACTAACCGGTAGTTCATGCACTTGCATATAAACTTCTAACATCTCTCTTTATCCTTTCCCAGTAGTAGGTCTGCTTCATGTCTCGATACATTTTGTTACCACCGTGATGTATAGTCAGCTTCGAGTTATGATACTCTCTAAGAACTTCATCTCCCAACCCATTAACATTGGGTACAACTAGTCTCCCATTCTTTCCAAGCCATGCCTCTCGATCAAGTCCATACTTGTTCATTTCCTCACCATCGATACCCATCTCTACTTTGGAGATGATTTCCAATAGGTTAGGATCGTCCCTCCGACTAGAACTGATCAGCTCAATCAAAGTCGGTCTGATCGTCAAACTTGCTAACATTTCTGGATCTAATTCACATTTAGGCCTGAAATCATATCCCGCGACATACTCCAGTTGCTTCCATTCCAGAAACATAATCCCCAAACTGGCATGTCTCCTACTCAATGCGTATGCTACCGCATTGCCCTTTCCAGGTGTGTATGCGATATTGAAATCATATGAAGCCAAGAACTCGTACCATCTCTACTGATGAAGATTTAAATCCTTTTGAGATAAAAGATACGTTAACGACTTATGATTGGTAAACAGCTCGAATCTTTCTCCCAAAAGATAGTGTCTTCATATCTTCAACGCGAACACGATCGCTGCCAATTCCATATCATGGGTAGGATATCTTTTCTCATGTTGTTTCAACTGCCGACTATCATAATTTACTAACCTACCTCCTTGCATCAGTACAACACCTAGTCTTGTACCACAAGCATCTGTGTATACCGTCATTTCTTCGTTCCCTTTAGGAATAACTAACACTAGTGCACACATTAACTTCTCCTTTAGAACCTTAAATGCATTATCACACCTTTCGTCTCAAACAAAAGCTTGATTCTTCTTGGTCAACAAAGTTAACGGTGCCGCTATCTTGGAGAAATCTTGAATAAACTTACGATAATATCCCGCTAATACCAAGAAACTTCTCACGTCTGTTGCATTCTTAGGCATAGACCAATCTTGCACCGTACCCACCTTCGCAGGGTCCACAGCAATACGATTTTCAGAAACAACATGGCCCAAGAACCTCATATTCCTCCTCCAGAAGTGACACTTAGAAAATTTTGCTTTCAATTGGTGTTTCCTCAACATCACCATCACTGTCCTTAAATGTTCGTTGTGTTCTTCCTCTGTCCTCGAGTAAATCAAGATGTCATCTACGAACACAAGAACAAACTTATTTAATTAATCCCTGAAAACCAGATTCATAAGATCCACAAAATATGCGGGTGCATTGGTCAACTCGAATGGCATGACCAACCACTCATAGAATCCAGACGACGTCCGAAATGTCGTTTTAGGTATACTCTTACCTAATGAAATCCTATCGCAAGATCTAACTAGGAGAACACTCTTGCTCCATTTAGTTGACCAAACGAATCATCTATCCATGGAAGTGGATAATTATTCTTCCTAGTCGCCTTATTCAACTCGCGGTAGTCCACACATAAGTGAAGGGAACCATCGGCCTTAGTAGCAAATACAACTGGTGCCCCCCACTCGGAAGCACTTCTTCTGATAAATCCCTTCTTCAAAAGATTGCCTACTTGCACTTCGAGCTCTTGATGCTCCCTTGGCACCATATGATGAAGTGGCATCACTATAAGTCTGGCATCTTTCACTAAATCAATTTGAAACTCGATCTCTCGGTGTGGTGGAAGTCTGGTCACTCCCTCAAAGATGTCTGGATACTCGCCAGCAATAGGCACATCTGATAACTCATCATGCAGGATGTCGAGGGAATTTAGATAATAGCCATCACTCCATCACTGGGTAGGCAACCCAATACCACCCTCCGCCCATCATCCTCTCTAATGGTCACCGAAGACCCCTCACAGTCTACCACCACCCCATACCTTTGGAGCCAATCGACTACTAAAATAATGCCAAACACAGTAAAGCCCAAAACAAAGCAATCACAAGCGAGTCACCAAATTACGACAAATCATACAAAGTCTAGTCGAACCACCGATCGGGTTCGTCATAACTAAAGGTCTATCGACAATCTCGAGTTCCAATCTCAACCTATCTACCAGGCCACCAGACACGAAGGAATGGGAAGCCCCGGTATCAAACAATAATCGAACAGGAATCATAAATGAAAAGCATACCTTGAATAACGACACCCTTTCCCTTCTTCGCCGAAGTTGGGGCATTCGACGAGGAAGGAACAGTGTTGATAGCATATGCTTTCACGATCTGCTTCTCCCTAGGGGGTTGTAGACATTCATTCTTGAGATGTCCCACTGGGCCACAGTTGAAGCACTTCCATTCCTCTGGATTTGCTTGACAATCTCTGGCATAGTGGCCTTTCTTGCCATAGCTAAAGCACTCGATATCTTTCTTATTCTTCTTTTTATGACAATCCTTTGTTTTGTTTTATTTTCTCTTATTGTGGGAATTCTTATTGCCTTCACCGCTTGCCCAAGGTTTCGGCTCTTTTGCAGATTTAATAGCGACCTCGGTCTTTGTCTTAGGGTAAAGGCTCTCTGATCTCAATTCCTTTCCCATAATAGATTCGAATGTCTCATCGATATGGTTTATAAGTCTTTCCCTCAAGTACCCATCTAGGCCAGTTATGAACTTCTCATTCTTCATCTCGGCAGTATCGATAAGAGATAATCCATATTTCGATAAGGTATCGAATTCAACAATATATTCCGCGACTGCCCTATTATTCTGCTTAAGTTCCAAAAATTTCCTAAACAATTCTGATTTCTGAGCAGCTGGAATAAACTTGTCACTGAAGCTAGTATTAAGCTGATTCCAAGTAATTTGATCCTCGGGATTAGTCGCTTTAATGGTATTCCGCCAATTTATAGCCCGTCCTTGAAGTTGACGCGATGCTAACTTTCTCTTCATTGCATCATCGATCCCCAAATCCTCGAAGATGCGCTCACAACTATCAAGCCAATCTTGAACCTCCGTAGCCGATCCCGTTTCATGGAACGCATCCCACCAAGACTAATATAATCCTTGCTGAGTTTGGCGAAATCGGCTCTAGGCACCTACACTACTGCACCACCACCATTTGCAGCATTAGGAACTACTCCCTGAGCATCCCTAAGCATCTCTCGCATGAAGGCAGTAAACATCATCCTTATATCAGGGACATTCCCATTGTTGGCCCCTAAACCCGCTCCCTCTTCAACTCCCGATGCGGGGTTCCTCACCGTGCTCCTAGTATTTCAGCTCATCGTTCAATCTGTAAAGAGAAAACGATTAACCATCTCCTTAGTGGTGCTAGTGCAGTGCGACTTCATCCTTGGATATACTAATAGTATATATATACATATATACATATATATATATAGTTTTTGAAAACCAAAATATCACAAATACACACTCTCATATACGTATACTCTCTCTCCCTAATGTCTTCTCCTAGGTTAAACCACGCAACCTCACTTTGATACCAAGTGTGACGGCCGCCCCGTACCATCAGACATTTCCCTAGAAATGCACTGTGTTAATGCCCGACTAGCACGAAATGATCGTTAAAAGCGTTGAAACAATAATTACCGAAGAACCTATAGTATATCTCACAGCGCATGGAATAAAATATAATGATAATATAACTTGATATAAAAAGGCGAGATAGTGCATAAGATGAAAACTAAACCATATCCATCAGAGTAGCGGAAACTAAAATACAGCTTCATATCCAATTTTTATAACTTTAGGATATTGTCTCTAAAGGAAATAAAAGTGGTACACTACTAATGCCCAAAGTAGTGAGTAGCAACAACACAGGGAGAATATATATATAGTACGTGGAAGCTTCCTGCTCGTCTCCGGACATCTACTCGTGCATAAACACCTAACCTGCCTCTAGTCTACTCGTTTAGGAGCACCCAGAGAAATAAGAAAAGACATAAAACTCTGGGTCAAACTAAAGTCTGGGGTGAGCGGTAGCAAATCTATATCACTAAACAAAGCAAAAACATGTATAAATAATCATACCTGACCTGGACCTGCAACCAAAGAGTTAGCACAACAAGATGTACAATACTCTAAGGTAACACTAACATAGAGTGTAAAATGGAAGTGAGTGTGTCATGGTGATAACAAACATCAAACATAGCAATCATCCTCACATCAATCACTCAGTGCGTAAAGCATATGATATCCACCGCTTTGATCACCTAATCAATTAGGGCTATAATGGAGTCCAACTCTGTACAACTATTGCTATGACCACACTGCCCTGGTCTATAGTCAATAACCCTACCCAGTCCACATGCCCCTGGCTCTAGGTTATGGTCCAACCAGTCCACACAGCCTTGGCTCTGGTTCTTCTACATGTCCCCTCTCTCAATGGTGAACCAAAGTTATAGATATCTGTAACCCCTTTGCACACGTTACGCAGCAAAGCCCAACCCTAGAAGTTAACTCGTTGGTTCCCATCTGGATCCTGAGTAATAACTTCTCATTTGGACTTTCTTTGCATCTCGGGCTTTGGTCGGATTGGAGTTGATCTTCAGGAGAGTTGGCAATCATCATCGCGTGGTAGAAGTTTGAATCTGGTTCGATTCGGAGTCAACATCTTTGTTCGGGTCGTGGTCCTCCACTGGGTCGGGTCGTGGTACTCCACCGAGGTCGAGTCGTGGTACTCCACCGGGTCGGGTCGTGGTACTGCACCGGGGTCGGGTCATGGTACTCCACTGGGGTCGGGTCATGGTACTCCACTGGGGTCAGGTTGTGCTCATGGGCCACGAGCCGGTTCACTTGCCATAGTCACGAACTACACCACTTAGCAGTTTTCCAGCAAGATAATTTCGCCAAACGACGGCTTTTTCAACCATTCTAACTTTCCCATGCAATCATAAAACATACCAAACAGTAGTAACAACATATAGGTTCAATCAAAAAGATCAAAACATCAATCATATAGGCTATTTTAGATCAAACATACCCAAATCCACAAATTTCGCCTTAATCCCCTAAATTCTGGGATTAGCAAAATTAATCCAACTTAACCAAAATTTATATACGTGACATTAAATAGGATTCTATAATTTATATATATATATATATATATATATATTCCAAAAAATTTACGTGTATAATTTTGGTATTTATCACTAATTACGCATAATTAGCCATGATTAGTGTATAAACATGCAAATCACTCACCGTAGCCAATAATAAATGTTAGATCCGAAACTTTTACTGATTTGGCTCGGATTCCAATGGGGTGCTGCAGCTCTAGCTCTAGTTTGATGTTAATCCGACTTGATTTGATGTAGATTCGATCAATTAGTGATTAAAGAGAGATTTGGAAGATAGAAGCCGTGATTAGGGTTAGAGAAATGTTTGTGGCGCCTAGAAATATGAAAAGAGATGATTTTACAAATCCTTCAGCCCTCCCATAACCCTAATCCCGAAATGGGTTATGGGCCAAGTTGCTAATCACCTAATTAAGCCCAATTAGGCTGTTTTTCCGTCTTCAAATCTTATTTCAGACATATCTCCCAAACGGTAAGTCCGTTTGATTAATGTGACCATTCTACGGAATGAGAAACCGTCATTTGAATCCAATGGATGTGATTTCTGGTCAAAACTCCTTACCATTCAAAAGTTACAGGCAATACAAGATTTGCTAGGGGTAAAATGGTCATTTTTAATTTGGCAAAAATCATGAATGTGGGAAATGACTCTAGTTGTCGTTTCCCAAAGTTACACGACCATATGACTTCGCATGAAAATAAAATAAATATTCTGCGATCCTCCGATACGTAGAATGCGGATCGTTACAGAAATATTCTCTTATGTAATTTGTTTTTATTTTATTCTGTATTTACATTTATAATTTCAAATTCTAATCTTACATATATTATTTTATTGTCCAACTTGTTATATATGTATCATTTCCATACGAACTCTGTTTTCGATATTTAAAATACGAATACATGCTAAAATCTCGCTACAAATACAATGATAATATTTTCGTGGCTTAATTCCCAATTATTAAATATATGTATTTTTATCCCACTACTAATTTAATTATTCTTAATTTAATTACCTATGCCTATTTAGGGTGTATTTTACAGGGTGTTATAAATTATAAGCACTATTAGAAACATTGCTAAATCCGATAGAAGGGACGACGATTCGCGTCAGCTAATTTCAGACGGCTTTCGATGGGCCATCATAAATTATCGAGATATAGAAACAACCAAACTCTTTCTTCCTCAAACCTTTCTTCCTTCTTTTTATACAACATACGGGTTTTAAACCCTATCACCCCCAGATTCAAGTTTTTTTACCTCTCGACACCTATTTGTTCGCATAGGAACCTCCCGGCTTGAATTCAGACGTCTAGAGCGAGTAATTGAGGTCCTTGTAAGTATATTCTTCTATATATTTTTCCATTTTATTTTTTTAATCATTGATATACTGTACATATTTTACTGCTAATGTTTGTTTAATGTGAAATACAAGCCGAGGTTGATATACCGACTCACGACTTATAGTTGGCCCGAACCTATTGGATGCAAAAAATGAGGAACAATAATAAGGATGGCATATCAACATTAAAGAAAAACATGAAAAAGCCTAGCTGGATGGAAGCAGCCATGCGGGAAGTATTTTTCAAATATTGGAATACTGATGAGGAGAAGGTAAGTGTACTAATTTTTTTAAAAAAAATATCAAAAATATTTGATTAAGAAGTAATGTATCAAATTTTGAATGTATAGGCAGAGGCAGAAAGAAACTTTGCAGACAGGAATGCAAATACAGTCACGCATCGAGAAGGATCTAAGTCATTTCAGCATTATCGGCAAGAGTTGGTAAATTTTATAAATGTGACTTATAAAAAATTAATATGCTATATAATTTTGAATATACAATAATTGTACGTAATAATCAAATTCAGGAGGCTGAGGGCAGGGTCCAGTCTCGTATATGGACGTGTTCACTCGTACGCATGCCAATGAGCATGTCAATCCTGATGGGGTTGTCTCATATACATGACACAATGGCAAATTTAGGAAGAGCCATGTAAGTATTCATTCTATGTAGTAGTATTTGTAGTAATTGTTAAATTATAATAAAATAATGTATCGGGACATTAATTTTATCTATATTCTTATCTGGTCTTGCAGGCTAAGTTTATGGAGCAGCGCCTACAGCGTCTATCTGAGACTGGACAAGAGCAGCTCACGACTGATGAGGAGGAAATTATATTCAAGGTAGTGATGGATCCAGCGATGCAGAACAGGCATTATGGCTTTGGAAATCAAGTGGTAAATGATTTTTTCCTTAATTTTATTTTTATTTTAGAAATGAAATAACATTTACAAGTTAAAGGTAACTAATATAATGGCACATGATTAATTTTTTTTAAATAAATGTTATATGCTAGTAGTTAGAGACAGACAAGTCAGACTAGAGAAGATATAGACTTAATTAGCAGAGATTGAGGAGTTGAGGTCTTGGGTGGCACAACTTGAGGACTAGAATCGCCACTGGGCCATTGAGTTGACTCAGCTTCCAGACCAACATTTGGTCGAGTTCGCGTAGTAGTACGACCGCTTTCCATCTTCAGCTGGCTCTATAAAGGACGATCAGTGATAGAGTGCGAGGTAGGGTTTTTTTGGGGGCAGTTTACGTATTCGACTTATGCTTGACTAGATTGTAGGTTGATATTTTGTACATATTATGATGGTAAACTTGTTGTGGTAGACTTGATGGTAGACTTGTTGTGGTAGACTTAATGTATTTGTTGTTATTATAATGGTAGACTATGTGCTATGTACAAATTTATGTATTGTATAAGTAGTGGTTTGAATTTGTGGTGAAATTTATGTTTTTTTTGTGTTTTTGTTGATTTATTGAGTTAATGTTGGTTTTATTTTGATATTTGCTTGATATATGGTATGTTGGGGTAATATATTTTTGCTGAGATAATGGTCTATGTCAGAAATGTAGTTGGAAGGCTAAATAGCAGCTTAAATACAAAAAATACAGGTTTTTTGAGGGCTACATACAGCTTATTGGCAATGGAATAAGTAGCAGTTTTTGACGACTTACAATGGTTTATTAGCGTTGTGAATGTATCGGTTTCCGACGGTTGTCCTTGGCCGTCGGAAACTGATACTAACAACAAATATCCATCGGAATTAGAAACGACGGGCTGTGTCAATAGCCGTCGAAAACTCAGTTCCCCGATGCCTCTAAAAGCGACAACTATTTCCGATGGCCGCCGACCGGTTTTAACCGTCGGGAATAGCCTATTTTCTTGTAGTGAACATATAGTATTACAAAAACACATGGTTGAAGCACCATGCATAAACTCAATCATTGACCAACGCTAATTTAAAGAAAACTAATTTCCTGGTAAAAAATATAAATTAACATGGAAAATGCCTATCTTACTACACAACAAATATAAAATAGTTTAGATAGAACCAAATTAAATTAGAAGTATCATAATTCCATAAGTGTTATATCAAATATACTCTAACTAGACTAAAAGTATGTATATTATCTATATTTTGTAATAAAAACTAGTATTGGAATAGTTACCTTTTTAGATTTACTGCCTGTAAGGCTTAGTTAATCATTCAAAGCAGCAACAAATCAGACAAGAGACGACGTACGAATATGAGACTTGAATCCATTAGCATATAGGAGAAAATTATCGGAGAGTTCTTGTCCCAATCGATAAAGACACGCAATTTGAGTGAAGAGTGTAACCTCCCGCCTTTTTGACCGCTTCAAACTGATAATTAAACCACTTAAAACGTCCAAATCCATGGATCGTTATTTAGCTTATAGAGTTTAAAAATAGGATCAACACAAAAAACACAAAATAAATAACACAGTATTGAACAGCAAATTAATATTTTTATATATATATATATATATATATAATTAGAATTTTGATACAATATTTTTCTATATAGGGGATTTTACCAAAAAATTAGTACAGGGAAATATTACTGTTTTAAAACTTCAGAATGCGCCGTCTCTTGAAATCCCTAGCTTTGCCAGTCTTTGAATCCAGAACTGAAATCTTTAGATCTGATATGCTCGGGTCTGACCCGATTGTTCCATGCAAAACATAAAGCACTTGAGTTAGGACTAATCATAGTTCAAGTAAATCAACTTCACTGTAAACTGCATAAAATAGTTAATCTTAACAACCATTGCATATTCGAGTATCGAACACATGAGAAACTGTCAAGATATGGCATAGCAACTTGGAATAGAACAGATCTGGACAACATGTATACTTACTTATACACGTATGCCGATGATACGTATATACACATACTATAGTACATATATACATGTATGCGTTGGCCACCACATGTATACAAAATCAAGCCTCGAATAAACAAGAAATGTACAATGGGGTAAGTAAATATCCACGCTTATAAATTTCTATTTTATTTTGGGGGCACATGGTTTTGGAAGCCTGCTTGCACACACGTGTATAGGGATACGTGTGCACTGCCCCAGCATCCCAGAACCAGGGAATAACCAGTACAGGCCTAGTATTCATAGTCAAGTAAACAATGTGTTTAAACAGGAAAGGACCAACAAATGTGTACCAGGTTTATCTCATCCCATGCAAAAATGTGCATCAGATCTATATGATTAACTCATGTCACAGAATAAGTGCCTTGTCTATTTCAAGTCCTTAAACCATTTCAAAGTGTACATGCCCAACTTCAAGTTATTCAATATTGTTTGAATTTTGTAAGTTCAGGTAAAACTGTTTTGATCCAAATGTGGAATAACGGTATAATTTGCCAAGACAACTAGCATGGTACAGGTAGCTCAAAACATGTCAACTAGTGTAGTATATGTTTTGTTATGCCATTTTATACGAATAAGCAGGTATACATGCAACATGTTTTACTAAAAGAAGGAACTATCATAATAAAACTAGACAGAAAACTCATCAATATATTCCTTAGTCGAGTAACAGGTTAAGGAACCAAACACATAATTTGATATAATTTCAAATGTTCCCCTTCACTGCAATTTGCCTTAAGTCAGTTATTACTCTTGACGTAAAAATGTATAAACTGACTTAGTAAATTAGCAATACTAATATGAAATGACCTTCATTGTGCGATGGTGACAATATGTGAATTTAGATTCATATGAACTAGGAGATCACATTCTAGTAAATCTATATAAACTGATTGTTGTCCAACTAATTTCTTCTGATGTGAATTAAGGATCTTAACGTTAGATTAACACTAGAGGAGCACCAAATAGTGTTTTTTTAAACTCGTGAAGGTTTTAGAAATATTTCAGTTATGATTATAAGCCTATGGACAGGACGATTATAGAATCAATAAATAAGTGAAAACGCAATGAAAGCAAAAAATGTTAAAGGAAAAATCGGTTCTGGTAAATTTACAACCAAGAATTTGGCTTAATAGCTTACATCTAAAAAGATTTGCATTCCTTTTACATTACTACAAACTTGATTGTCATTTCCATCATAAAAATTTCCATTCCAATTAGCATAAAACATTTGGACAAGACGAGGATAGGAAACAAAATCATTTTACTTGTGTCAACAAGAAAGATCAAAATTTTCATTGAAAAAGGAATCAAGCTCATAAGAAGGAAATTTATTGAAAATGGCAACCTACTGGGAAGGACTTTGCCATAATTCATATATTTTATGCAGGTATTTATAACTTCTTGGTTATAGCAAAAATGAGCTTTGATAGCCATTGTGAATCGCATGATCGTACGAGTAATTGAGGATGAAGTTATTTGAATTGTATGAAGATAAGGGTTTTGATAAAGAGAATTTGAACTTGAAATGTGATAATAAGAATGGATGAATATATATGATATAAACAGATATCGAGGAGACACATTGTCTGGTCAAAAAGGCGCCTTTCAATTACATAGCAATTGGTGATAAGTGTAGGATCTAAATTTAACCCTAGAGGGGGGGTGAATAGGGTTTAACGCAGATTAATTAAATAAAAACAGCACAGATAATAATCAGAATAAATGCGGAAAATAAATAACACACAGATATACCCAGCTTCGGCAAAACCCTGCCTACTGCTGCATTCCCCAAGGTTTCTACTAGGAGTTAAAACAATCTCTACGCTTACAATCCCTTGTAAACTCGCGACACTCGCTCCCAACTGTTCTTAACCCTACGCTCAAAACCCTGCACTGGTTTTTATCTCCTAAAACCAGATTTCTCCAAATTACAGACCCTGTAATTCGTCTCCCTAGTTTTCAGAGTCAAACTAGAAAACTTACAGATTTGATTGCAAATTAAAAAAACGAATAAGAAAATAAAAACCCTTATAAAACTAGAAACCCTTGGAGTTTAAATTAGGGTTATCCTTCTTTTGTTTAACCCTTGGCCGGCCTCTTTTATTTTCACTTGCCCTCTTGAGTTTTGTCCGATCTCTTTCCTTAAATAAAGAAAAGGCGGCGGCTCTTGAGAAATTCCTAGGGTTTCTTCAGTCTTCCCCCAAATCTCTGCGCTTGAGTGATGGAGTGCGATTCTTTGATGCGCGACTTCGATGTTGCTTTCAAATGCTTCGATTTGGGTCCAAGTTGCTTACTTGTTCTCTGGTATGATTTTTAATTCGAGTTTCTCTTTGATTGTGCTTGAACTTGGATGATTTTAAACCAGTGATGAATCGGTGTATTTATAGGATTAAAATCCCTAAAATTTTGCTCTGATTTCGACATTGAGACTTGGCTATGGCATATACGAGAATTTTGGTTAGCTTTGAATTGATCTGTTATTTCTGGGTATTTCTTTGATTTAAAGCCAGAAAGTATATTGCTTAAGTCTTGGTCTTTGGCTTTGAATTAACGTGATTTCTGGAATTTGAAATCCTCAAACTTGCGTGTGAATCTGTCTGACTTTGAATTGGTCCTTAAAACAATAATTGCCGTATATTTTTTTTTCTGTAATCAGACTTGAACTCTTTTTCTGGAACTTTGATTTTGCTTTCTCAAAAAATGAATCTGACCTTTTCTAAATCCTTTGCCTTGAAATAATAAGATAAGAACAGTTGCTAGTTTCCTTTGAATAGATTAAACAGATGCTTTAACTTGAAAATTTTAAACTACAGTTCTTTGATCATGATACTGCTCTTTGTCGTATGCTTTAGGAACTGATAATTTTGCTTAACATTACCTTGCACTCCGATTTTGAAATGATGTTATGATTTCTTTTCCATTTTCTGGATTGTCGTATTGCACTGCTCGACCACATTGTTTTCACACTTCTCCTTGTTCATGAATTTTGGCTTAATCTTTATTTGACTATATTGCTCTTTCTCGTCAACATGTATATTTGAATTTATACTGCAATGTCTTCAAAACACAATGCTTTGATGTTTCACCAGTTCCATGTCTTGACACTCCTTTGACTTTGTTGCTCCACTTGTATATTACTTTTCACTTCTTTGCATATTGGCTTGATGTTGGCACTTTTGCCACTTCCTTGTATTCATTATCCTGATGCTCTCAAGTAGTGCTACATGATTTGTTTGCCATCTATTATTCATGTGTGAGCACCATGCTTCATGTGTTTATGTGCTTTGAACCTATTTGTTTTGTGGCCTTGTGTGTGTGCACTCGAACCTTGTTCCTGTTTGACCCCTTGTTAAAACTTGTTACATCATTGTGTATGTTGATCATTCTTATATTGCTGAACCACCATGACTAGTCTGTGCACCACACTTTGTTTGACATATATTTTGTAGTGCACTTGAACTTTAATGGTGCACCCCTGTCTTAATGCTGAGTGAACTTGATGTACCCTGAACATAATGTTTTGATGCACATGTATTTACACCACTTTCTTTGCTGTATACTTGCTGACTTCATTACCCCTTGCTGTTTTATTGCTCGACCAAATTTTGTCTGTAATTGTATTTGTACTCTGCCATGCTCCCTTTTGCTGTACCACACTTGTATTTTTGTTAATGTCTTACATACTGGACCATTACTGTGCCATGTTGCATCGGCCATTCATGTTGTACTTGTCCATTGAATTGATACTGCACTTGTGTTTCTGCAAAAAAATGGCTTTTCTAAAAAAATGATAAAGACAGTTTCTGCCTTGATTTTGCACTTTTGACTCGACCATTTGTACACTGATTTGCACTGAGTCGAGAAGGTCCACGTGGCTACTCCTCAGTTGCACACTGATTGGCGAGGCAGTGCACACGTGTATACACGTGTGTACATGCAGCCATCAGACGAGATTTTTCTGTCCCTGCATATCAAACCAAGTCTAGAAAAATGATGAGAAACACACCGTAATTCTGAGGCAAATAAAATTTTAAAAATAAATAAATTTTTATTTGCTTGTATTCTATTTTATTTTTTTGTTGCAGTCTACTGTGTGTTCTTCTTGTGACAGGTATGAAGACAGGACTTGACTGAAGGCTGTGAAGACAGAAGATGGAAGACAGAAGACAGTAAAAAAAAACAGTGTCAATGTATGAAAGTGTTTGTATATGTGAGTGTAAATGTAGTTGTATAGAGTGAGTGACAGAGTTGTATGAATGAAATGTAGTATGTCAAATAGTGGAGTAAAAAGATGTTTTTTTTTTGATATTGAAATAAAATATTTTTATTTAAATAAAATACTTTGTGATTGTTCAAATTTCTGTACAGTTTGTTGTGTAATAAATCAGTGCATTTACAAACACATTCAATAATAAAATATATTTGGTTGTTATCATCAAACAAAAATCATATAACTGTGTATACAACACTGTTATATACAACAATCTCCCCCTTTTGATGATGACAAACAAATAACAGATTTTGAATGTATGAATGTGTTTGAAACGTGAAGTATGTTACTCCCCCTATTTGTATGCTCCCCCTACAACTAAGCTTCCCTTATTGATGCATAGATTTGAAAATTTTGAAATGAATTAATCAATTCCAAATTTTTAATCAATTCCAAATTTCAAAATATTCTATAAATGTTTACTCATCCATCAAAATCTTGACCATTCTCCCCCTTTTGTTATCATCAAAAGAATAGCAGAAATTAAAACAGTGATGAATATAAACCAGAAATATAAAATTAGATCAAGAGGATAATATATCGTAAATCTCATTGAATCAAACAAAAATCATAATATTCTTGGAATCAGAGACAAATTTCACTTTCAGAATGAATAGATTTTCTATGGATTTTATAGAATTAGGAGAGTTCAATAAAAATTAACTATTTGAATATAAAATTTAAAGATTTTAAATATGCTTAAAAACTGTGTTAAGCACTTCCTAACCACGCATAGCCCAAAGGTCTTTTAAATGGGGTTAGTAGTAACTTAACTTTATCCTCTCTGATGAGTTCCATCCATGCACAGCCCAAAGGTCTTTTAAGTGAGAATGGAAGTACATAGAGATTAAGGTAATTCACCCACGCATAACCGCGAGGACTTTTAAATGGGAGTGAGTACCAAGGATAAATTATTATTTATTTATTTATTTCTAATTTCCAAGAATAATTAGAACTCCCCAGATTAAATAAAACCATGATGAATGACAGAAGTATGGTAGACATAGAAGATGGTCGTAAAATAAGCTCTAATTCAAAAGTATTATAAAATTTGTCCAATCATCATGAGATTTAAAAAAAATATTTCCTCATGATAAAAACAATTATAGGTAATACTCATCACAATTCCAAGATCTGATATAATTTCAACGAGTTCAAAATAGTTCAAATGATCAATCATTTAACTCTCGAATAACCATTTATAAATTTTTTAAAAAATGGATAATGATTAATCAATTTCTATGATTCCCAAATCTAAGCGTAATCGTGAAAATCTATCTTCGGGAAGAGGTTTTGTAAAGATATCAGCAAGTTGACAGTCAGTTGAAATAAACTCAATACAAATATCTTCTCGTGAAATGTGATCTCTAATAAAATGATGTCTTTCATCTATGTGTTTAGTGCGTGAATGATGAACAGGATTATTAGACAAGTCTATAGCACTTTTACTATCACATTTTAGTGGTACTTTTTTATAAATTAGACCAAAGTCTGAATGAGTTTGCATCATCCATAGTATTTGTGCACAACAACTTCCCAAAGCAATGTATTCAGCCTCAGTTGTGGATAAAGCAACACAATTTTGTTTTCGACTTGACCACGAGACTAACGAGTGTCCTAGCATAAAACAAGTTCCACTAGTGCTTTTTCTATCAACAAGGGATCCAGCATAATCAGCATCAGAATATCCGATTAATTTGAAATTATTGCATGCGGGGTACCATAAACCAAATTTGTGTGTGTGCAAAAGATATCTTAATATTCTTTTTGTGGCTTTTAAGTGAGATTCTTTTGGATTGGATTGAAAGCGTGCACATAAACAAACAACAAACATAATATCAGGCCTAGATGCAGTGAGATAAAGAAGTGAACCAATTATTCCACGATATTTTTTCTGATCAACTGCAACTCCTTTCTCGTCTTTGTCAAGCTTGGTTGAAGGACTCATCGGTGTTCTGAGTGGTTTTGCATTTTCTAGTCCAAATCTTTTCAGTAATTCAGCAATGTATTTTGTTTGTGATATGAAAATTCCCTTGGAGCTTTGTTTGATTTGAAATCCAAGGAAGTATTTTAATTCACCTACTAAGCTCATTTCGAATTTATCCTGCATGACTTTTTCAAATTTCTCACACAAACAATCGTTAGTAGCACCATATATAATATCATCAACATAAATTTGGACTATTAAAAAATCATCACCTTCATGTAATAGAAACAATGTAGTGTCAGCACTGCCCTTTTTAAACCCGTTTTCCAAAAGATATGTACTTAAACAATCGTACCAAGCTCTAGGAGCTTGTTTAAGACCATATAATGCTTTTTCAAGTTTGAATACATGATTTGGAAATTCATGATTTTCAAAACCGGGGGGTTGTTCCACAAAAACTTCTTCTTTTAATTCTCCATTTAAAAACGCACTTTTTACGTCCATTTGTTTAAGTTTGAAACCTTTATAACACGCAAAACTGAGCAAAATTCAAATGGCTTCTAACCTAGCTACTGGTGCAAATGTCTCATCAAAATCAATGCCTTCAATTTGATTATATCCTTTTGCAACCAACCTAGCTTTGTTTCTAATTACATTTCCGGATTCATCAAGTTTATTTTTGAACACCCATTTAGTTCCTACTACTGGATAGTCATTCGGTCTAGGAACTAATTTCCAAACTTTATTCCGCTCAAATTGATTAAGTTCTTCTTGCATCGTTAAAATCCAACTTTCATCATTAAGTGCTATTTCAACATTTTTAGGTTCGATTTCTGAGATAAAACAACTGTGAATACAAAAAGTACAGATATCTTTATTAAATGATGAACGAGTTCGTATACCTGCCGTTGGATTTCCTATCACCAATTCTGGAGGATGGTTGGTTTTGAATTTCAACTTTTCGACTTCAAACGTTTGTTTTGTTTGATCATCACTGCCAGTCTTCTCTTTGCTATTTTCTTTTTCACGTGAACACAATATTGTTTGTGGATTTTTCAATAATTTTGCAAGATTCATTATCAAATATCACACTCATTCCTTTGTCACATAGTTGGCTTATGGAAATGAGATTATGATGCAAGTTTTCAACATATAAAACATCAGTTAAGGAAAAAGTACTATTACCTACTTTACCTTTACTGATAATTTTACATTTTCTGTTATCGCCCATTATCACACTTCCTCCTTTATATTTTTCAAGGCTAAGGAACTTTGATTTATCTCCTGTCATATGTTTGGAACAACCTGAATCCAAGTACCATTCTTGTTGTTCCTTAGCCCGCCAACATACCCACACACAAGAAGAAGAGAATGACCTAGAGAAACTCATAGGTCTAATAAAATTAGTAACTGAAAAATTTTGATTTTGAACAACAGATCCTTTTGGAATCCAAATTTGTTTGTTCTTATCAAATCCAAATCTATTACAATTACTTGTCGACCCTTTTGGAACCCAAATTTGTATGAATTTTTTATTATTGTTCCTATTTTGACATTTTTCATAGCTATGTCCAATTTTTCCACATTTTATACATTTAGGAAAAACACTTCCACCTTTTGCATTATTATCCATATTAATATGTGTTTTCCCAAATCCTAGTCCTTTCTTATTATAAGCATATAATTGATTTCCAAGCAGCATCCTAAATGACTTTTCCCCTTTTGAAAACTTACTCAATGTTATTTCCAGATTTTTTACTTTGGTTTTAAGTGCTTCATTTTCATTTACAAGAGAAGTGCATCTGTTAATAAAGTTCTTTCTTTTTGTGTCATCACTTTCTTTTAAAGCCAAGTGTTCTTGTTTTAATTTTTCAAAATTTGCCTTAAATTCTGTTTGCTCTTGTTTTAATAACTTGCAGTTTTCACAATCAAGGTTTGTCACTTTTTCAAGCTCAGTTTCTAACCTATTGTTTTCGTGGACCAATTTTAACCTATCAGATTTTAATTTCTTGATTTTTAGTTCAAGTGAATCAATGGTTTTGGTAAGATCATGACACATTAAAATTAAATCTTTATAAGAGTAATTTGGTACCTCAGTGGAATCATCTTCGCTACTTTCTGAATCTGACTGTGCCATAAGACACAAATTGGCTTCCTCTTTATCACTGTCAGAGTCTTCTTCTTCTCCTTCTTCATCGTCCCATGTAGCTGCAAAAGCTTTCTTTTTCTTCTTCTTCTTTCTGTCTTTCTGAAGTAATGGACAATTTGGTTTGATATGGCCTGGTTTATTGCAGTTGTAGCATATGACTTCATCGTCTGAATTGTCGGAATTCTTGGATTTGTTGGATTTTGAACTCTTCTTTCGTGACTTGTATTTTTTGTTAGTCCACTTTTTAAGAACCATGGCCAACTCTTCGATAGGATTCTCAGCTTCATCGTTACTTTCAACAGTGTTGCTTAGAGCAATTGTCTTTTTCTTTGATTCTGAATCATCGCGTCCTTCTTTGGATTTTAACTCCATTTCATAAGCAATCAAGTTTCCAATCAATTCTTCTATTTTCAACTTATTTAGATCTTTTGATTCTTGAATGGCAGTTACTTTGGCTTCGAAATTCATTGGCAGTACTCTCAGTATCTTGCGTATTAATTCTACTTCAGTGTAGACTTTACCAAGAGCCCTTGCATTATAAATTAATGTGGAAAAACGGCCATACATCTCTTTTATATCTTCGTCTTTTCGCATCGTGAAATTTTCATACTCGTTGCAGAGTAGTGCGAGACGAGATTCCTTGACTTGAGATGTTCCTTCATGTGTAACTTCCAAAGTATGCCAAATTTCCTGTGCAGTTGAACAGTGAGATATACGGTTAAATTCAGTTTTATCAAGAGCACAAATTAAAGCATTCATCGCTTTGGCATCAGTTGAGAATAATTTTTTATCATTAGCATCCCACTTATCTTTTGGTTTAGGAATTTCAATATCATTGATAATCGTAACAGGGGGTTTGTAGCCTGTTTCAACGATATCCCATACATCATAATCAACTGAACTTAAGTAAATTTTCATCCTAGCTTTCCAATAGGCATAATCAGTTCCATTAAACATTGGTGGCCTTGCTATGGACTGACCCTCAGAAAAAGCGTTGTTTGACAAATTCATGACTCTAGAGTTAAAATAAAATGAAAAATACCTGCTCTGATACCACTTGTAGGATCTAAATTTAACCCTAGAGGGGGGGTGAATAGGGTTTAACGCAGATTAATTAAATAAAAACAGCACAGATAATAATCAGAATAAATGCGGAAAATAAATAACACACAGATATACCCAGCTTCGGCAAAACCCTGCCTACTGCTGCATTCCCCAAGGTTTCTACTAGGAGTTAAAACAATCTCTACGCTAACAATCCCTTGTAAACTCGCGACACTCGCTCCCAACTGTTCTTAACCCTACGCTCAAAACCCTGCACTGGTTTTTATCTCCTAAAACCAGATTTCTCCGAATTACAGACCCTGTAATTCGTCTCCCTAGTTTTCAGAGTCAAACTAGAAAACTTACAGATTTGATTGCAAATTAAAAAAACGAATAAGAAAATAAAAAACCCTTATAAAACTAGAAACCCTTGGAGTTTAAATTAGGGTTATCCTTCTTTTGTTTAACCCTTGGCCGGCCTCTTTTATTTTCACTTGCCCTCTTGAGTTTTGTCCGATCTCTTTCCTTAAATAAAGAAATGGCGGCGGCTCTTGAGAAATTCCTAGGGTTTCTTCAGTCTTCCCCCAAATCTCTGCGCTTGAGTGATGGAGTGCGATTCTTTGATGCGCGACTTCGATGTTGCTTTCAAATGCTTCGATTTGGGTCCAAGTTGCTTACTTGTTCTCTGGTATGATTTTTAATTCGAGTTTCTCTTTGATTGTGCTTGAACTTGGATGATTTTAAACCAATGATGAATCAGTGTATTTATAGGATTAAAATCCCTAAAATTTTGCTCTGATTTCGACATTGAGACTTGGCTATGGCATATACGAGAATTTTGGTTAGCTTTGAATTGATCTGTTAATTCTGGGTATTTCTTTGATTTAAAGCCAGAAAGTATATTGCTTAAGTCTTGGTCTTTGGCTTTGAATTAGCGTGATTTCTGGAATTTGAAATCCTCAAACTTGCGTGTGAATCTGTCTGACTTTGAATTGGTCCTTAAAACAATAATTGCCGTATTTTTTTTTTCTATAATCAGACTTGAACTCTTTTTCTGGAACTTTGATTTTGCTTTCTCAAAAAATGAATCTGACCTTTTCTAAATCCTTTGCCTTGAAATAATAAGATAAGAACAGTTGCTAGTTTCCTTTGAATAGATTAAACAGATGCTTTAACTTGAAAATTTTAAACTACAGTTCTTTGATCATGATACTGCTCTTTGTCGTATGCTTTAGGAACTGATACTTTTGCTTAACATTACCTTGCACTCCGATTTTGAAATGATGTTATGATTTCTTTTCCATTTTCTGGATTGTCGTATTGCACTGCTCGACCACATTGGTTTCACACTTCTCCTTGTTCATGAATTTTGGCTTAATCTTTATTTGACTATATTGCTCTTTCTCGTCAACATGTATATTTGAATTAATACTGCAATGTCTTCAAAACATAATGCTTTGATGTTTCACCAGTTCCATGTCTTGACACTCCTTTGACTTTGTTGCTCCACTTGTATATTACTTTTCACTTCTTTGCATATTGGCTTGATGTTGGCACTTTTGCCACTTCCTGGTATTCATTATCCTGATGCTCTCAAGTAGTGCTACATGATTTGTTTGCCATCTATTATTCATGTGTGAGCACCATGCTTCATGTGTTTATGTGCTTTGAACCTATTTGTTTTGTGGCCTTGTGTGTGTGCACTCGAACCTTGTTCCTGTTTGACCCCTTGTTAAAACTTGTTACATCATTGTGTATGTTGATCATTCTTATATTGCTGAACCACCATGACTAGTCTGTGCACCACACTTTGTTTGACATATATTTTGTAGTGCACTTGAACTTTAATGGTGCACCCCTGTCTTAATGCTGAGTGAACTTGATGTACCCTGAACATAATGTTTTGATGCACATGTATTTACACCACTTTCTTTGCTGTATACTTGCTGACTTCATTACCCCTTGCTGTTTTATTGCTCGACCAAATTTTGTCTGTAATTGTATTTGTACTCTGCCATGCTCCCTTTTGCTGTACCACACTTGTATTTTTGTTAATGTCTTACATACTGGACCATTGCTGTGCCATGTTGCATCGGCCATTCATGTTGTACTTGTCCATTGAATTGATACTGCACTTGTGTTTTTGCAAAAAAAAATGGCTTTTCTAAAAAAATGATAAAGACAGTTTCTGCCTTGATTTTGCACTTTTGACTCGACCATTTGTACACTGATTTGCACTGAGTCGAGAAGGTCCACGTGGCTACTCCTCAGTTGCACACTGATTGGCGAGGCAGTGCATACGTGTATACACGTGTGTACATGCAGCCATCAGACGAGATTTTTCTGTCCCTGCATATCAAACCAAGTCTAGAAAAATGATGAGAAACACACCATAATTCTGAGGCAATAAAATTTAAAAAATAAATAAATTTTTATTTGCTTGTATTCTATTTTATTTTTGTTGCAGTCTACTGTGTGTTCTTCTTGTGACAGGTATGAAGACAGGACTTGACTGAAGGCTGTGAAGACAGAAGATGGAAGACAGAAGACAGTAAAAAAAAACAGTGTCAATGTATGAAAGTGTTTGTATATGTGAGTGTAAATGTAGTTGTATAGAGTGAGTGACAGAGTTGTATGAATGAAATGTAGTATGTCAAATAGTGGAGTAAAAAGATGTATTTTTTTTTGATATTGAAATAAAATATTTTTATTTAAATAAAATACTGTGTGATTGTTCAAATTTCTGTACAGTTTGTTGTGTAATAAATCAGTGCATTTACAAACACATTCAATAATAAAATATATTTGGTTGTTATCATCAAACAAAAATCATATAACTGTGTATACAACACTGTTATATACAACAATAAGAAAGTGGGAAAATTCAAAATTTAAGCACTAACTTGAATTCAAATAATCTTGCATACATGTCGACATTCAGGTCTGGGTACATGTCAACATGTAAGTATACTTTTGTACAATATGATTCCTTTCAAATTTTTGTTTGTTTGTGTAACTAGATTTATGTGTTTATACATATTAACTTTAGTTTTCTCATAAATATGAAACCCATTTTATATTTATAAAAGTACTTATTTTAAATTTTAAAATTATTTTAAATAAATATTATTTTGAAAATTTGATTCAACCAAAATAGGCAATCAAAGCGACCAATCAACTTAATTTTTTTAATGTACATGCATACCTATTTTATATTATTTTTTCTAAACTACGTATTACCGTGAATTGCATATTGGACGTTTCTGTATTTAAATCACTATCCCTTAATGAAGTATCTGAATCATCTAGTGTTGCAGTGTAAGCCCAATTTTTATTTTTCTAATGATTTACAGTTTGGTGCAGGCATTTTTTTATCTGGATATGGACAATGGACAAAATCATTTACCTTGTCCTGACTTATCACAATTGTAGCATCTGATTTTTTTCTGACTATTATTTCCATTCCATTGATTTCTATTGTCATTTTATTTGGAGTTTTTCATCTTTTTGTATCTCAGAAATTTTCTAAAGTTATTGTCATCAATGTTATGTCTTCATCATCATTATTTGAGTCTGATCCATTAGTAATCACATTAAATGTTATTGATTTCTTTTCAACTTCCTTTCTTTCTCCTCTGTACGACATTTGTGCTTCAAAAGATAATAAAATTTCAATTTGCAGAGTGCTAATATCATTAGCCTCTTCAATTACTAAAGCATAACGAACCCAATTGAAAGTGAGTGAATTAAAAGAAATTATATCTTGGTCTTCTTTAGAAATTTTATTCCTAATGCAATGAGTGAATGAACTATATTTGGAAATCTACTATATATGTCAGAAACTGATTCATTTGAATTCATTTTAAACAAATGAAACTGATTAGTTAACATGGAAATCTTAGTTTTTTTAATATCACTAGTGCCTTCATGAGTAACTTGTAAAGTTCTCTAAACTTCATATCCAGACTTAAAAATAGATACCCAGTTAAATTCATTTTTATCTGGTGAGCAGAATAATATATTCATGGCTATAGAATTACTTTTTGAAATTGTCTTTTGATCAACAGTCTATTGTGTATAATTAATTTGGGTTCAATGTACTTAGTTTATGTAACATTCCAAAAATCTAACCCTATTGATTATAAATAAATTTTTATCCTACAAGCCTAATAAGTGTAGATACTGCCATTAGAAAGTGGTGGTCTGGCAGTAGACTGGCCTTCTACAAATGAACTAGTGATAACATTGGCATCACTAGTGTTGGCAATCATTTAAATTTTTTAAAGAATTAGATTGTGATACTTTTGAAAATCATTGCTTTGATACCAAATGAATGTGATGCAGATTAAGGATATCAAGACTAGATTGACATTAGAGGGGGTGAATAGTGTTCTCTTGAATTTGTGAATCTTTTAGAAATCTAATCAATTATGATTATAAGTATATGAACAGAATGATCACAGAATCAAGTAAGGAAGTAAAAATACAATAAAAGTAAAAAAAAAAAGTAAAGGAAAGAACACATAAGAAATTTTTATACTGATTTGGAGTTACTCTACATTTAGTACCTTCCTTCTTATGGTCTTTATTAGTATTAACAATTACACTTCTTGATTCAAGACCATCAAGAGACACCCTTAGAATACCAACCTTTGGGGAGGCCAATCTAATATGCGAACCATAGATCCTTACCTAACCTTATTTTTTGGAAAACAAGTTATTCCTATTGCTTTAGGTGGTCACAACCAAACACAACTAGATTTAGGGCTACCTAGTCACATGCTTATTTGGTTTTTGAGTTCTCTGTAAAATGAATGCAGACTAGGATCTTTTTATCTTGATTATAATTGCTCTTATAACTCTGATTTGCAGGGTCTTGGTAGAAATAGAGAGATATGTAGTATCAATTCGGAGAAGAAATAACTTGATTTTGTTGATAAATCTGCAAAACGTAGTTATATGATTTAAGTTTTCTATGACAAGAATAAAGAGAGTGAAGAAATATGGAGAAAATGATTAATTTTCATTTGTAGATGAATGGTATTTATAGTTGTGAAGAGTTATGGCAGTTAGAAGCAAATTTTTGCAGAAAGACGCTTTCTTTCATATTTGAAATTTGAAACTTTACTGTTCCATGTCGACATATAGAACCCTATATCGACATGACCTAGTTAAAATTTAAAATGTCTTAGTTTTGAAAATATGAAATTATATATGATATTTTGAAACTTTGTAAACATATTTTATCATAGTAAAAGTATCATATAATCATAGTAACACTTAAGAAAATTGAAAATATTTAAAATAATTTAAGTAAAAATATAATCAAACTATATATAATCAGCGATATAGAACAAAAAAATATAACTTTTAAAACTAGAAAAGTATTAAGTAATAATTATGAGTTTAAAATCGAAATGATAATTGTAAATTAAAACCTATAGTATAATATCAAAATGTAAATGTAAGTATAAAATCCAAAGTATATAGAAAGCTTAAAGTTGAAGATCAAAGATATGCAGCAAAATTGGTATAAATTCGAAATTACTTTAAAAGTATAAGTTGTCAAGTCGAAGTATAATATAAAAGTATGAAGTTATAAATATTGAAATCTAATAAAGTTTAAAAAAAAAATTGAAGAATCTTTGGAAGGACTATTTGAAAAAAAAATTGATACAGATATTTGCAAATTCTTTTTGAAATCATCTTAAAATGGCATTTTGAATATAAATATTTTGAAATAGGAAAATTTTGAAAATCACTAAAATTGATGGAGATCAAATAAGTGTTACCTTAATTTTAACATAATTCTAATATTATATATTGTCTTGAACTTTTGAAACTCTCGAGTCTTCATATTCAATTGAATAAACATTCTGAATCTTCATCTTCATACTATTAGGATTGCCTCGCATGTTGTTAAGGAGGAATGATGGTTTAGATACAACAGTCCAACATCATGGAATATATTGAAAGAATTGTGTACAAATATGAGTTGGTAGGCACGTAACATTAGGAATTCCTTTTGTTATATGGGAGTTGTGTGCCAGCTCATATGTGTGCAAGGAAGGGGGCTTTGTTCCGACCATCGTTACATAACAGTGGTATAAGAGCCGAAGGTTACGGACTGGGCCATGCGGGCAAGGCAGTGCTCTCAAAAGATACTCATAGGATGCGAGTCAAGGGGGAGACTGTTAGGATTTCCTCGCATGTTGTTAAAGAGGAATGATGGTTTGGATACAATAGTCCCACATCACGAAATATATTGAAGGAATTGTGTACAAATATGAGCTGGTGGGCACGTAACATCAGGGATTCCTTTTGTAATATGGGAGTTATGTGTCAGCTCATATGCGTGCAAGGGAGGGGGGCTTTGTTCCGACCGTCGTTACATAACACATACTATAACACCCCATAATTTTATAACATTAAAATTCACAAATTAAAGTATACTTAATTTTTAGAAGAAGAATTAAGTGAAATGGGTTGAGCTATTATGTTCATCTCAAAATTTTGGGTCAAGATAGACATTTGGTTTGCACGAAACGTATACCTTATGAAGATGTTATTAAGCCTTGAAGTTTGTATGCATATGAGAGAAATATATATATAGATATATATAAAAATTATATAAATAAATATTCAAAATTGTTCAAAACAGCGAATCGGGAAGGGGAATAGCCGAACCTCACCATTTTTGGAGTCGACCCAAGCCCCGCTGGGTCGACTAGAGGTCAATCCAGGGTGTTTGGCTGCCAACCCGTGGCCCGATTCGCCCTAAGGGCTGATATGGCATCTGAGTGGTCCAGATCAGTTCTAGGGTTAATCCTAAGGCCTAAATAACTTCCTACACCTATATATACACCCTAAGACCTAACCCTAATTCATAAATATTATCTATGACACCATTATGCTGTCAAACTCTCTCTTAAACCCTAGCTGCCGCCTCTAAATCAAATCTCAAGTATTCAACTTTAACTCAAATTAAAGATTAGAGCTTCTACAACAATTCAAGAAGATAAATCAGCAACACCGCAACGTTTCTACACCAATTTCAGTGCATAATTCTATTCTTTAACCACGAAAGGTGAGTACAGTGATTTTCATAATATAATGGGATTAAAAGTAATATGATGAAGTTGTAAAGAGGATTCATATGTATGTATGTAATTTAAATCTCATCCAAGTCTTCACCTTTTTGATTCATGTCATCATATGCCTATGTTTCTATGTAAAGTTCATACCCTTTATCAGTTTATTCATGTTGAATCTGTCATTATGCCTCTATGCCAGTTTACATGCCCCTTTATTTCATGATGTTGTGTTAATTCCAATTTTCTATGATTTGATTCTCTCTTCTTATCCCTATTCCTTTTATTTGTGGATCTAGGCTACCTTCGAGCCTGTATTAAAAATACGCGTGAATACGAATACGTGGGAACGATGTGGAATATTGGGAATATGGGAAATTTGGAAAATTGGATATTATTGGATATTTTGGATAATTGGATAATATGTGAAATTGGCATATTTGGGTATGAATTACATGGAATTGATGAAATTGCCTAAAATTGTAAATTTGTAATTAAGGCTAATTAATGTGTAATTAGTGACAATTTGAAATAGGCAATATTATAGACATGATTATATGTTTAATTGGATATATATGACATGAAAATTGGGTATGGGTGAAAAACGATGTTTATGAACCTTTGACACGAGGTTAGGCGCAATTGTGACGTAAGATTGCCCGGAACCGCCCGGCAAATCCAGCGGTCACAATTGGACGTCTAATGTAAGAGGTCAAAGGAATGAATTGTAGGCGTAACGGTTAATGACACGAGGTTAGACCCGGTTTGTGGCGTAAGACTTCCCGGAACCGCCCGGCAAATCCAGCGGCCACAAAATGTTCGGTCTAATGTGAGAGGTCATGCACCGTTCGTCATAAGGAATGAATTAAAGAATACTAACCATAATAAGACATGGGTATGGTTAGAGGGTTAAGTAGGGTGACATGTAAATTATGACATGTAAATATGGACTTAACCGGAATAAGATAGGACATGTAAATTATGACATGTAAGTATGGACTTAACCGTAGCATGTGTAAGACATGGACATTTAAATTAAAATGGTTAAGTGGGAGAAAACCTAGTGGGGACCAAGAATAGGTAGGAGGCTTGTGTTGGATGGGGACCCGTTTCAACCAGTAACCCTTTTGAGTATCTAATTGGGCCCGGTACTAGGCCGGGGTTGGGGCACGCTTGCTGGGCTTGAATGTAAGAGGTCAAAACGTGAATAACGGTGGCAACACGAGTCTAACGGGTTCACGTGCGTGCATGGGTCCGGGCTGGTAGATAAGACGTTGTTGCATCGTGTAGGTATGGCCGTGCATTTTATGTTGGTATCGGGGTTGCCACTTTGGGGAGTGATACGCCCCACTGTGGGGCCAGCACGGGTGCCTACGGGGCTTAGGGAGCCGATCGAATGAGTAGGGTAAGGGTACCTTAGCGGTGTAGGAGCAAGCCGTCACCTACGATAGCAGCTAGGTACAAGTAACTACCAAGTTTGTCATGTGGGTACAGTTAGTGGGAAGGGATCAACCTTTAGTAAATAGAGACTAGTAGAATGTGTGGTGTAATTAAGTAATGTGGTGTAACTTCGCAAAAGTGCGGTGTAACGAAATACATGTTGGTTGAGTTGGATAGTCCTTTGGGTGCTAGTCTGATGTTGACTTCGGTCTTTAGGGTTAGTACTTGGAGGGTTGTTCGCTTAGCCAAGGTGTAGGATTGTCTTAGTACTTAGGAACGGAATCATCTTGTCCATCCTTTTTATCTACCTTATTTATGTTACAACCATATCATGATGCCTATTTATGTCTTGATCATTTACCTTACCTATTATTTGTTAAAATTACTGGACTCGCCAGACTTTATGTCTGACCCGTTTTGTTTCCACCTTTTTTCTTTCCTTCTCCCCCCCTTAGGGTTGCAAGGAGGGAATACTACAACTTAGTGTCGATTTCTTTCAGTTGCTTGAAGAGAGTAGGTGTATCGCTTTGGACTCTCTCATCTTTATGGCTTTGCTTAAGCTCAGTGGTGATTTATGCATTTATGTTATTTAAGTATTTGCTTCTTTATGTACTTTGAAGTTTTTGGAAAAGACTATTGATCCTGTTGTAATGGTTTTGGAGACTACTTATGTAAGCTTGTTTTGAGTTATGATGCTATAAAATAAGTTTTATCTTTCGATGTGTTTTATTTATTTATTTATTCTTGTAATTTATCTGTTCTATACAACAATAACGCTTCATGGACATTGATGCATTCCCTTTGTGAGTGACATTAATGGACATGGGGTGTTACACGTGGTATCAGAGATATGGTTACAAGAACAGATAAAAAGTTTGAAAAGTGTTTTCAAAAGTATTATTTTCCTGGATAGTATTTTCAAAAACATGTTTTAAAGAAGCTATTTTCAAGGAAAGTTTACTTTAAGGAGCATAATCCCCGCAAGCCATACATCTCTCTTTCGTTTCCCCTGTTTTGAAACTCTTTCCTTTTCTTTTCAACATGTCTGGAGCATCTGAGATACTAGAGGGTGTTCATGTACCTGGTTGGTTTCGTCAATATCTCGAGGCTAGGGCCGCTGCCGTGGGTCCGGCCGACGTTCCTCCTCCTCCTCCCCCAGCTCCAGTCATTCCTCCGCATGGAGATGCTTTCTCCAAGATATGTAAAGACTTTCGTTCGATGGGTGGAAAACCTTTTAGTGGGTCTGAAATGTTCGTTGAAGCTAGAAATTGGTTGAAAGAAGTGGAGGATCTGTTTGGCATTTTTTATTTGGACGATTGTAAGAAGGTCCAATTGGCTGCTTGGTTGATGAAGGACGAAGCTTCGTTTTGGTGGGAGGTTACTAATGGAGAGCGTGCTATAGAGACGTGGGCAGATTTTAGGGGAATGTTTGAGTTGAAATTCCTTTCTCAAGCCGAGGAGAGTATGTACATGGAGAGGTTCTTGACATTGAAGCAGAAAAACTTGACCGTGAAGGAGTACGTGACCGAATTTAATAAGTTGGCGAGATTTGGGCTAGAGTTGGTGAATACGCCTCACAAGAAGGCCTTAAGGTTTGCAAAGGGCCTAAATGAACCGCTTCACAGTTTGGCTATGTCCCACATTCCAATGGGGGCTACGTATGAAAAGCTTGTTGATATGGCATATATGCATGAAGAAGAGAAGGGTGTAAGTACTTTTAGGCCTCAAGATAAGAAGGAGGTTCGAAAGAAAGCCCAACAACAAAAGAAGGGTGGTAAAGAAAAGAGGAAATGTCACAATTGTGGGATAACCGGCCATTTAAAGAAAGACTGTAGGAAGAAGAAGAAGTTCGCTTGTTATCATTGTGGTGATCCAGGTCATGCTGTCAAGGACTGTCCTAAGAAGCAAGGGTGGAGGGCAGGTTCAACTTCGGGAGGGCAGGTTCACGCTCTCATGGCTCCGGGGCAGGAAGAAGGTAGAAAAATTTCTGTCGAAAGTTTGATTTTCTTGTTTGATCATCCTGTCTGTACTTTATTCGATTCTGGCGCATCACATTCGTTTATCTCTACATCATTAGTTGAAAACTACACTTAAATACTAGTCTTGTTGTGGATCCCATTATAGTCTCAAATCCTATTGGTGGGTCAGCTCATTTATCCATGGTTTGTAGGGATTTGAGATTGTCTATCTTAGGCGTTAGTTTTGAATGTAATGCTTTTGTGCTTGGTTACATGGGCTATGGGTTGATTCTAGGGATGGATTGGCTAGCCAGATATGGTACCATCCTAGATTGTGAACGAAGGGTAGTAAAATTGTTGACTCGTAGTGGAAAGACCCTTGATATTTCTTGTGACCCTAGAGGATCGGTGATGCTTAGTTATCTTGAGTCACTTGACGCATCCAATGATGATTTACATTTTGTTCGTATAGTCCGTGAATATGTTGATGTCTTCGATGAGGTGAGGGGTCTAACCCAAAACGTGAGATAGACTTTCGTATTTACCTTGTAGACAAAGCAAAACCCGTATCTCTGCCAGTACGCCACATGGCTCCTCGTGAGAGGAGGGAACTCAATAAGCAAGTAGGGGAGTTGCTTGAGAAGGGGTTCATAAGACGTAGTATATCGGAGTGGGGTGCTCCAATAGTATTTGCCATGAAGGCGGATGGGTCCCTTAGACTTTGTGTTGACTATAGAGAACTTAAAAGCTTACTAAGAAGAATAGGCACCCACTGCCGAGGATTGACGATCTCTTCGATCAGTTAGTTGGCGCCTCAGTGTTTTCGCGGTTGGACTTGGCCATTGGTTTCCATCAGTTGAGAGTGGCTGAGGATAGCATAGACAAGACTGCCTTTAGGATTCCAGATGGTTTCTATGAGTGGCTTATGATGCCCTTCGGTTTGACAAACGCCCCCGCATACTTTGTTGACTTGATGAGTAGGGTGTTTAGGGAGTACCTTAATAAATTCGTGGTGGTCATTGTGGATGACATCTTGATCTTTTCTAAGAATGAGGAAGAGCATGCCCTACATCTTAGGGAAGTGTTAGAGACCCTTCGAGCGCATAACCTTAAAGATAAATTTTCTAAATGTCACTTTTGGAGGAAGGAAGTGCGATTCTTAGGGCACGTGGTTTCCAAAGAAGGAATAGCTGTGGATCCCACGAAGGTGGTGGCCATCCAAGACTAGAAGGTCCCTAAAAAATCTACCGAGGTAAGGAGTTTCTTGGGGTTGGCAGGCTACTATAGGAAGTTTATCAAGGACTTCGCAAAGATATCAGCCCCATTGACACGCTTGACGAAGAAGAACCTAGTTTTCACATGGGACGTAGATTGTGATGATGCATTCCAACATTTAAAGTTAGCTTTGACCACACCCCCAGTCTTAGTGTTGCCAGATGGGAGTAAGCCATTTACCGTTTATACCGATGCTTGTGGGACAGGACTAGGCACAGTCTTAATGCAAGAGGGGAGGGTAATAGCCTATGGAGGAAGGCAGTTGAGAGTGCATGAGAGGAATTACCCTACACATGACCTAGAGTTGGCCGCTATTGTTTTCGCGCTTAAGTCTTGGCGCCATTATCTTCTTGGCGAGAAATTCGAATTGTTCACTGACCACAACTCGCTAAAATACTTGTTCTCTCAGAAGCACTTGAACTTAAGGCAGCAAAGGTGGATGGAATTCTTAGCGTCCTACGATTTTGAGATAGCATATACCCCTGACAAGGGTAACGTGGTGGCAGACGCCTTAAGTAGGAAAAGGTTGTCCTTGAGTCCGTTGTTTTTTGAGCAGCGAAGCTTAGAGTTCATCTCTACGTTTGACTTTAGACCTTCCATTGACTTTGTACCCGGTTTGCTAGCATCCTTAGAGGTCAGACCTACGCTTTTGGGACGGATTGGCGAGGCACAGCGAGATGACCCACAGTTGGTTGAGTTAATAGAGAAGCTCATAAGGGGGGAGTCATCGAGCCATCTCAGTAGGTATACCCTAGATGATAAGGGTTGGTTACGTAGGGACGGTAGACTTTGTGTACCACGAGACGAGAACTTGAGGAAGACCATTCTTGATGATGCACATCGTTCGAAGATGACCATTCACTCCGGTGGGGACAAGATGTACATGGACATGAGACGAGTTTACTTTTGGGTCGGTATGAAGAGGGATGTGGCCGAGTTTGTCGCTAGATGCTTGGTGTGCCAACAAGTAAAAGTAGAGCAAAAGAAGCCCGGTGGGTTGCTTCACCCATTGGAGGTCCCATAATGGAAGTGGGAGAGTGTCTCGATGGACTTTGTTGATGGGTTACCAAGATGGAGGAAGGGTAATACGGGGATTTGGGTCGTGGTAGACAGACTTACTAAGAGCGACAATTTCATTCCCGTGAAGAGTAAGAGGACTGCTCCATGGTTAGCCTCTGTATGCATTCGAGAGATAGTTCGTTTGCACGGTGTTCCTTCTAGCATAGTGAGCGATCGCGATCCTATTTTTAAGCGAGTTTTGGAAGAGCTTGCAAGAGGCGGTAGGGACTCAGTTATGTTTGAGCACCGCATATCATCCTCAGACGGACGGCCAGACCGAGAGGGTGAATCGTATTCTAGAGGACCTTTTGAGGGTATGTGTTTTAGACTTCGGAGGTACATGGGAGGAGCATCTTCCTTTGGTGGAGTTCGCGTATAATAATAGTTTTCAGTCTAGCATTGGCATGGCACCTTTAGAGGCTCTTTATGGAAGGCCGTGTCGTTCACCTACATGTTGGTGGGAATCTACGGATAAGATCTTGCTTGGGCCCGATATGATTAGAGAGACTTCGGAAAAGATTGATTTGATTCGAAGGAGGATGAAGGCGGCACAAGATAGGCAGAAATCGTACGCGGACAAGAGGAGGATAGATCTTGAGTTTGATATTGGGGACATGGTCTTTATCAAGGTGTCTCCATTACGGAATGTTGTTCGCTTTGGGTCCGTTGGGAAGTTAGCACCAAGGTTCGTAGGGCCATTTCCTATTAAGGAGAGGATTGGACAGATGGCGTATAGAGTGGAGTTGCCCGAGAGACTTAGTGGTGTACACGATGTATTCCATGTATCACATTTGAGGAAGTGCTTGCATGAGACCGCGGATGTAACAACCCGAATTTTAATAACATGTTAAAACCATAAATCAAGGCAGAATTAATTTTTAAAATAAGAATCAAGGGAAACGGGTTGCGCCATTGCGTTCGTCTCGAAATTCTGCTTGAGATAGAGTCCGAGTTTGCGTAAAACGGATACCGTATGAAGAAGATATGGACGAACGAAGTTAGGCAGAAAAACCGGAAACAGGCCAGAATACGCTGGCGCACTTGTGAAGTGCGCCAGTACAAAAATACACTGGCGCACCTGACAAGTGCGCCCATACAGATCCAGCACCGAATTCTGGAGTGTTCTGTGATGACCTGTCTTCTTCTGAGTGGCTGGATGACCTGTCTTCGAGCTGGATGGTTCTGATGACTTCTGGACTGATCTGAAGGCTCTAAATTACCCTATTCTCCTATTTAAACACCCCTAAACCTAGCTTTCTCTCCACACCAAACCATTGCAATGTTATGCTGCCTCCACCTTAATTAAATTAAATTAAAAATAAAACGCGAAGATTATTTCTTGAAGACTACGGCTAGGAATTGAGGATTTGCTTCTACAATCAAAGCAAGATTCAACGATTCAACATTTCGACGACTAGTTTATAGATTCGACTTCTGCATCTAAATTTCTTAGACCACGATCTGTAAGTTCAAGTTACTTTTAGATAAAAACTATAAATCTAATACGTGCATGGTATAATTTGGAAGTGATTTATGTATGATTCATATCTATTCTTGGTTTCTTCTTGGATCTTGACTATTGGGAATATTGCCTACGACGTTGAAACTATTGTTAATGACATAAGACTATGACTATGCCTATGACTGTGGACATAAGATTTTTCCTATGCCTATGACTATGACGGTGAACATAAGACTATGCCTATGACTATGACGGTGAACATAAGACTGCTTATGACTAATAAGACTATGCCTATGACTATGACGATGAACATAAGACTGCCTATGACTATGAACAATAAGACTATTGCCTATGACTATGACAAGGACAATTGTGGTTAATCACCTATGATTCATTGCCTCGGATTATGAATATGAAATTGGATCTAAGCTTGACTTTCTATACAGACCTATTTCCTTTATTTGTCCTTGGATCTCGATTTTGGGGATTTTTCTGTTTAAGTTAGATCTATCCATGTTCTTGAATCCAGATTAGTATTCAACCTTTTTTATGTTCGTAATGTTTTATATGCCTGTGATGTTTTAATCAATTTATTCAGTTATGTCATACCTTGAAAATAGATTGATTATGTTATTGAATGATATTGATCTATGCTTGTGGTTCTATTTTATTATCATGTTGAATTAGGAATTAATGAATAAGTCTATTCATATGTATAGGAACTTGAAGTATAACCTGTTATGATAAGTTGTGTAGTTTATCATGTTATGCAAGTTTTAGGTTGTAATATCATATCACATATGTGACCAAGTGTTAGGACTACATGTTTATGTGTATATGTTAAACCTATGACATATTTCAAGTTCACATTTATTCATATGTTCGTGACTGATTTGCAAGTTCACATATATGTAAGTTGATTTAGTCTGTGTTGCAAATTCACATATATGTATGTTGGTTCAGTCTACGCTACAAGATCACCCCTATGATATTCATGTTGACTATTTTGCAAGTTCACACCTATGATGTTCATATTGACTATGCCGAAAATGCCAAGTTTACACCTATGTCATGTTTATGTTAATGAATTGCTTTATGCTAATTTTGCGTACGTTAAATTAGGCTAAGTTTTTAGCCTAATATTATATGTCAAAATTCATGCGGACGAGAAATTAGGCTAAGATTGTTAGCCTAATATTTAGATGAGGTAGCGTTGGGAAAAATTGGTAATCATAGGAAGCTTGGCATGAATCTTGCCTTGAATCTTGACAAGAAATCGACAGGAAACTTGCCTTGAAAACTTGACACGAACTTGACAAGAATCTTGAACATGGACATGACATTAGAATGAACTTGAAAATGGCCAACTCGAGGTTGGGTTGAGTTTGCAGTGTAATTCTGCCCGGAACCGCCCGGCAAATCCAGTTACTGCAAACAATAAGATCCAATGTGGGTAGTTGGTCATATCACACTTGAAAACCCGAGGTCAGACTGAGTTGTGGTGTAATTCTGCCCGGAACCGCCCGGCATATCTAGTGACCACAACAACAGGTCTGATGTGAGAGATTGGGGTGCATTAATGAATTAATGCCACATGATAGGGTTAAGTCAATAACATGAAAGACAACACTTAACCAACTTGATACATGATTCGTAGGGCTAAGCCATGAACATGAACGACAACACTTAGCCAAATTTGACATGACACATGGGCGGGTTAAGTCACGAACTTGAAGAACAATACTTAACCAACTTGACATGCTAGACTGATAGGGGTTAAGTCACGAATTGAAATGACAATACTTAACCTATTGGACGGAAACCCTAGTTACGCGGTCCTTTTCAGCAGTAACCCACTAGATGTATCATGGTACCCTAGGACTAGGCAGGGTGGGGCACGATTACTGGGCTGATTGTAAGCGACCAGAACGACGGCTGTGTTGGTGCGCTAGTGTAGGTTCAGGCGGGCTGTGGTCGTGCACGTGGTCCGGAGTTGAAAAAGCAGGCATTGGGCATCAGTAGGTTTATCTGTGCATTCTTGATTCGTGTCGGTGGTTGGCACCATAGGGCTTGATACACCCTATGATGGACCTAGCACAGGTGACTACATTCGTGATAGGGCCGTATGACACAGAGACACATGACGAGCTAGAACTTGTAGGGAGGCGATCGAGTAGTGGATCGTTCCGTTGGACCCAGTAATGGGTCATTCGTGATATTGGGCCAAGGGATCATTTCATGATTAATATAAGACATGGGTTGGGATTCTAGTACAGTTGATGCAGTGAACCTTGAATACGTGATGCTATACTTGATTTATACTTAAATTATCATGTTATCTTAGTCTATCTTGCCAATCGTGTCAGCATCCTTATGTTTACTTTCAGTTTATACATGTCATGTTATCTTTATCTGTTTTTATGCTGAAAGTCACTTGGACTTACCAGTCTTTATGACTGACCCGTTTTCTTTCGCCTCTTTTTCTTCCGTCCCCCCCCCCAAGGTTCTCAGGGAGGAAACTCTAGCACTTATCTTGGATTTCGCTTGCTTTCGGTTCAGCTCATGTACGCTTTGATCTTGAGCTATGCTATGGCTGCATTTCTACTACCTTTGGGGAATTAAGCTACTTTTGATGTTTTAAGTCTATGCTTCTTTATTTATGCAAGACAGAATTTGTTGTAATGGAAAATAATGACCTTGGCTATTTGATGTAAAAGGTTTTGACTCTTTTTGAAAGTAATGAAATTTATCTTTTGATTCTTCCGCTGTTTTATCTATGTTCTATCTTGTGATATTTCTGTGTTTGTTTACCTCGATAACGCTCCTCCAAAACTAGTGCATTCCCTTTGTGAGTGACCCTAGCGGAGGTGGGGTGTTACACTTGGTATCAGCGCAGAAGGTTACCAGACTAGGCAAAAGTTTTTTAAACCTTCTGAAATTATTTTCAAAACCGTTTACAAAGAAGCATTTTTCAAGAAAAGTCTCATTTTATTTAAAGGCTATTCCCCAAAATCCATTAGCACTATCCTTTGTTTCCTCGTTTTGAATCACTTTTCCATTCTTTTCTCCATCTGTAGCCGCAGTAGTTCCATCTGCGACTAATCTTGTTTCAAGCTTTGTTGGGTTGCCGTGCGATGGAGGTAGCTTTCGAGAAATTTGTCAACGAGCCTAAGGATGAGAAACCTGTTGATATGGCTTAATCCACAAAGGAGGAAAAGGTAAAAGCACAATGGAGTTAAGCTCAAGGAAATGTGACTTAGAAGATTGAAGACTAGATACGCGCATCATATCTCTTTTTAAGAGTATATCCTTGATCCCTCTTTTCCTGTAAAGCTTACTTGCATGCTATCTTTTAAGTATACCCTCTCGGTCCTTTTCTCATTCCTATTTCGGTTGCAAACCCCATAGGGAGTTTGACACATCTGTTAGTAATACATGTTGGGGCTTGAGGGTGTCCGTTGGGTTGACTAAACTTTTTGGGTTTTATGGGATACGGGTTGGTTTTTAGGAAGAGAATCCATCTTGCTTAGTTTTCTTGAAACATATGTATTGGTTGGGTTAAGAAATTCTTTGGGTATCAGTCTGATGTTGATTTCGGTCTTCGGGGCAGGTGCTTAGGGAGTTCTTCTCCTAATCAGTATATATGTGATGTAGATTTCCAGTTTTGGCATGTCCTAATGGGCACAAAGCTTTTACTCGCTTCTATCATTCGACTATATCTTTAGGTAGAACCCTTTTGGATGTAAACATGTGATTGAAACATGTTATGGTTGATGTTTGAAAATGGTTGCAAGTGGTCGCAAGTGGTTGCTCGTGGTTGCATAACACACATTAGGCACTAGATCGGCTCAAACACATTTTCATATTGCATATGCATGAGTGTTTATACTTGTTTATGGATGAAATTGAATGTGATATCATGTGGATGTTGCATATGGATGGATGTTTGTGCACACATATAGCGTTTATGTTACTAGGACTATTTGCATACATGTTGGGTTCATGGCACTAAACATATTTTGCATTAAGAAGATCAATCAGGCCTGATCATTTGCATTAGATAAGGAACATATACACACACTTTCTGCATATGTTCATTAGAAATCGTTTAAGGACAATGGTTGCTTGTGGATGATGTTTTGAGTAGATGGATGATTGGATGATAGGATGCATTCTTCTTAACTTGAAGATTTCGAGGACGAAATCATTTAAGGAGGGAAGAACGTAACAACCCGAATTTTAATAACATATTAAAACCATAAATCAAGGCAGAATTAATTTTTAAAATAAGAATCAAGGGAAACGAGTTGCGCCATTGCGTTTGTCTCGAAATTCTGCTTGAGATAGAGTCCGAGTTTGCGTAAAACGGATACCGTATGAAGAAGATATGGACGAACGAAATTAGGCAGAAAAACCGGAAACAGGCCAGAATACACTGGCGCACTTGTGAAGTGCGCCAGTACAAAAATACACTGGTGCACCTGCCAAGTGCGCCCATACAGATCCAGCACCGAATTCTGGAGTGTTCTGTGATGACGTGTCTTCTTCTGAGTGGCTGGATGACCTGTCTTCGAGCTGGATGGTTCTGATGACTTCTGGACTGATCTGAAGGCTCTAAATTACCCTATTCTCCTATTTAAACACCCCTAAACCTAGCTTTCTCTCCACACCAAACCATTGCAATGTTATGCTGCCTCCACCTTAATTAAATTAAATTAAAAATAAAACGCGAAGATTATTTCTTGAAGACTACGGCTAGGAATTGGGGATTTGCTTCAACAATCAAAGCAAGATTCAACGATTCAACGACTAGTTTATAGATTCGACTTCTACATCTAAATTTCTTAGACCACGATCTGTAAGTTCAAGTTACTTTTAGATAAAAACTATAAATCTAATACGTGCATGGTATAATTTGGAAGTGATTTATGTATGATTCATATCTATTCTTGGTTTCTTCTTGGATCTTGACTATTGGGAATATTGCCTACGACGTTGAAACTATTTTTAATGACATAAGACTATGACTATGCCTATGACTGTGGACATAAGATTTTGCCTATGCCTATGACTATGACGGTGAACATAAGACTATGCCTATGACTATGACGGTGAACATAAGACTGCCTATGACTAATAAGACTACGCCTATGACTATGACGATGAACATAAGACTGCCTATGACTATGAATAATAAGACTATTGCCTATGACTATGACAAGGACAATTGTGGTTAATCACCTATGATTCATTGCCTAGGATTATGACTATGAAATTGGATCTAAGCTTGACTTTCTATTCAGACCTATTTTCTTTATTTGTCCTTGGATCTCGATTTTGGGGATTTTTCTATTTAAGTTAGATCTATCCATGTTCTTGAATCTAGATTAGTATTCAACCCTTTTTATGTTCGTAATGTTTTATATGCCTGTGATGTTTTAATCAATTTATTCAGTTATGTCATACCTTGAAAATAGATTGATTATGTTATTGAATGATATTGATCTATGCTTGTGGTTCTATTTTATTATCATGTTGAATTGGGAATTAATGAATAAGTCTATTCATATGTATAGGAACTTGAAGTATAACATGTTATGATAAGTTGTGTAGTTTATCATGTTATGCAAGTTTTAGGTTGTAAAATCATATCACATATGTGACCAAATGTTAGGACTACATGTTTATGTGTATATGTTAAACCTATGTCATATTTCAAGTTCACACTTATTCATATGTTCGTGATTGATTTGCAAGTTCACATATATGTAAGTTGATTTAGTCTGTGTTGCAAATTCACATATATGTATGTTGGTTCCGTCTATGCTACAAGATCACCCCCTATGATATTCATGTTGACTATTTTGCAAGTTCACACCTATGATGTTCATATTGACTATGCCGAAAATGCCAAGTTTACACCTATGTCATGTTTATGTTAATGAATTGCTTTATGCCAATTTTGCGTACGTTAAATTAGGCTAAGTTTTTAGCCTAATATTATATGTCAAAAATCATGCGGACGAGAAATTAGGCTAAGATTGTTAGCCTAATATTTAGACAGGGTAACGTTGGGAAAAATTGGTAATCATAGGAAGCTTGGCATGAATCTTACCTTGAAACTTGTCAAGAAATCGACAGGAAACTTGCCTTGAAAACTTGACACGAACTTGACATGAATCTTGAACATGGACATGACACAAGAATGAACTTGAAAATGGCCAACTCGAGGTTGGGTTGAGTTTGCAGTGTAATTCTGCCCGAAACCGCCCGGCAAATCCAGTTACTGCAAACAATAGGATCCAATGTGGGTAGTTGGTCATATCGCACTTGAAAACCCGAGGTCAGACTGAGTTGTGGTGTAATTCTGCCCGGAACCACCCGGCATATCCAGTGACCACAGCAACAGGTCTGATGTGAGAGGTTGGGGTGCATTAATGAATTAATGCCACATGATAGGGTTAAGTCATGAACATGAAAGACAACACTTAACCAACTTGATACATGATTCGTAGGGCTAAGCAATGAACTTGAACAACACTTAGCCAAATTTGACATGACACGTGGGCGGGTTAAGTCACGAACTTGAAGGACAATACTTAACCAACTTGACATGCTAGACTGATAGGGGTTAAGTCACGAATTGAAATGACAATACTTAACTTATTGGACGGAAACCCTAGATACGCGGTCCTTTTCAGCAGTAACCCACTAGATGTATCATGGTACCCTGGGACTAGGCAGGGTGGGGCACGATTACTGGGTTGATTGTAAGCGACCAGAACGACGGCTGTGTTGGTGCGCCGGTGTAGGTTCAGGCGGTCTATGGACGTGCACGTGGTCCGGAGTTTAAAAAGCAGGCATTGGGCATCAGTAGGTTTATCTATGTATTCTTGATTTGTGTCGGTGGTTGGCACCATAGGGCTTGATACACCCTATGGTGGACCTAGCACAGGTGACTACATTCGTGATAGGGCCGTATGACACAGAGACACATGACGAGCTAGAACTTGTAGGGAGCCGATCGATTAGTGGATCGTCCCGTTGGACCCAGTAATGGGTCACTCGTGATATTGGGACAAGGGATCATTTCATGATTAATATAAGACATGGGTTGGGATTCTAGTACAGTTGATGCAGTGAACCTTGAATACGTGATGCTATACTTGATTTATACTTGAATTATCATGTTATCTTAATCTATCTTGTCAGTCTTGTCATCATCCTTATGTTTACTTTCAGTTTATACATGTCATGTTATCTTTATCTGTTTTTATGCTGAAAGTCACTTGGACTTACCAGTCTTTATGACTGACCCGTTTTCTTTTGCCTCTTTTTCTTCCGTTCCCCCCCCCCCCAGGTTCTCAGGGAGGAAACTCTAGCACTTAGCTTGGATTTCGCTTGCTTTTGGTTCAGCTCATGTACGGTTTGATCTTGAGCTATGCTATGGCTACATTTCTGCTACCTTTGGGGAATTAAGCTACTTTTGATGTTTTAAGTCTGTGCTTCTTTATTTATGCAAGACAAAATTTGTTGTAATGGAAAATAATGACCTTGGCTATTTGATGTAAACGGTTTTGACTCTTTTTGAAAGTAATGAAATTTATCTTTTGATTCTTCTGTTGTTTTATCTATGTTCTGTCTTGTGATATTTCTGTGTTTGTTTACCTTGATAACGCTCCTCCAAAACTAGTGCATTCCCTTTGTGAGTGACCCTAGCGGAGGTGGGGTGTTACAGCGGAAGTGGTAGAGCCGAGCTTGCTTAGAGATGTGGAGATAGAACGTGATGCGACGATTCGACGAGCTCCAACATGCATTCTTGGGTCGGAGATTAAGAAGTTGAGGAATCGAGAGGTCAAGCTAGTCAAAGTGCAATGGGGAGATGATGAGAGCGACGCTACTTGGGAGACGGAAGAGAAGATGCGTTCATTGTACCCTTTTCTTTTCGAGGGTATGTCTTTTAATTTCTCCTTTATCGCTTAGCTTGTACTTGTTCTATCTTTAGCATGTCCTCTTGCTAGTATCTTTGACCTTTAGATAGGGTTGTCCTATGGTTGAAACATTTGTTTGAGACATGTTATGTATGGTGGATGCATGTGGATGCAAGTGTTTGCTAGCGGTTGCTCGTGGATGCATATACACACACTTTAGGCACTAGATCGGCTCAGTCACTTTCATATTGCATATTGCATATAAATCGATGTATTTAGTAAAATGAATGTACATTGAATGTGTGTATCATATGGATGTTGCATTTAAATGAATGGTTGTGCACACATGTAGTAATGATATGTATAGGGTTCTTTGCATACATGATGGATACATGGCACTATCATTATTTGCATTAAGGAGGTCGACTAAATCAGTGGACCACCTAATTTTGCATTAGTATACGGACATATACACACACTATGCATATTTACCTGAAAAGCATTAGAAATCTTTTAAGGACAATGGATGCTTGTGGATGATGGTTGAGTAGATGGATGATTGGATAGTAGGATACATTCTTCTTAACTTGGAGATTTCGGGGACGAAATCCTTTAAGGAGGGGAGAATGTAACACGCCGTAATTTTATAACATTAAAATTCACAAATTAAAGTATACTTAATTTTTAGAAGAAGAATTAAGTGAAATGGGTTGCGCTATTATGTTCGGGTCAAAATTTTGGGTCAAGATAGACATTTGGTTTGCACGAAACGGAAACCTTATGAAGATGTTGTTAAGCCTTGAAGTTTGTATGCATATGAGAGAAATATATATATATATATAGATATATATAAAAAATAAATAAATAAATATTCAAAAAAGTTCAAAACAGCGAATCGGGAAGGGGAATAGCCGAACCTCACCATTTTTGGAGTCGACCCAAGCCCCGCTGGGTCGACTAGAGGTCAATCCAGGGTGTTTGGCTGCCAACCCGTGGCCCGATTCGCCCTAAGGGCTGATATGGCATCTGAGTGGTCCAGATCAGTTCTAGGGTTAATCCTAAGGCCTAAATAACTTCCTACACCTATATATACACCCTAAGACCTAACCCTAACTCATAAATATTATCTATGACACCATTATGCTGTCAAACTCTCTCTTAAACCCTAGCCGCCGCCTCTAAATCAAATCTCAAGTATTCAACTTCAACTCAAATTAAAGATTAGAGCTTCTACAACAATTCAAGAAGATAAATCAGCAACATCACAACGTTTCTATACCAATTTCAGTGCATAATTCTATTCTTTAACCACGAAAGGTGAGTACAGTGATTTTCATAATATAATGGGATTAAAAGTAATATGATGAAGTTGTAAAGAGGATTCATATGTATGTATGTAATTTAAATCTCATCCAAGTCTTCACCTTTTTGATTCATGTCATCATATGCCTATGTTTCTATGTAAAGTTCATACCCTTTATCAGTTTATTCATGTTGAATCTGTCATTATTCCTCTATGCCAGTTTACATGCCCCTTTATTTCATGATGTTGTGTTAATTCCAATTTTCTATGATTTGATTCTCTCTTCTTATCGCTATTCCTTTTATTTGTGGATCTAGGCTACCTTTGAGCCTATATTAAAAATACGCGCGAATGCGAATACGTGGGAACGATGTGGAATATTGGGAATATGGAAAATTTGGAAAATTGGATATTATTAGATATTTTGGATAATTGGATAATATGTGAAATTGGCATATTTGGGTATGAATTACATGGAATTGATGAAATTGCCTAAAATTGTAAATTTGTAATTGAGGCTAATTAATGTGTAATTAGTGACAATTTGGAATAGGCAATATTATAGACATGATTATATGTTTAATTGGATATATATGACTTGAAAATTGGGTATGGGTGAAATACGATGTTAATGAACCTTTGACACAAGGTTAGGCGCATTTGTGACGTAAGACTGCCCGGAACTACCCGGCAAATCCAGCATTCACAATTGGACGTCTAATGTGAGAGGTCAAAGGAATGAATTGTAGGCATAATAGTTAATGACACGAGGTTAGACCCGGTTTGTGGCGTAAGACTGCCCGGAACCGCCCGACAAATCCAGCAGCCACAAAATGTTCGGTCTAATGTGAGAGGTCATGCACCATTCGTCATAAGGAATGAATTAAAGAATACTAACCATAATAAGACATGGGTATGGTTAGAGGGTTAAGTGGGGTGACAAGTAAATTATGACATGTAAATATGGACTTAACCGGAATAAGATAGGACATGTAAATTATGACATGTAAGTATGGACTTAACCGTAGCATGTGTAAGACATGGACATTTAAATTAAAATGGTTAAGTGGGAGAAAAACCTAGTGGGGACCAAGCATAGGTGGGAGGCTTGTGTCGGATGGGGACCCATTTCAACTAGTAACCCGTTTGAGTATCTAATAGGGCCCGGTACTAGGCCGGGGTTGGGGCACGCTTACTGGGCTTGAATGCAAGAGGTCAAAACGTGAATAGCGGTGGCAACGCGAGTCCAACGGGTTCATGTGTGTGCATGGGTCCGGGCTGGTAGGTAAGACGTTGTTGCATCGTGTAGGTATGGCCGTGCATTTTATGTTGGTATCATGGTTGCCACTTTGGGGAGTGATACACCATACTGTGGGGCCAGCATGGGTGCCTACGGTGTTTAGGGAGCCGATCTAATGGGTAGGGTAAGGGTACCTTAGCGGTGGTAGGAGCAAGCCGGCACCTACGATAGCAGCTAGGTACAGGTAACTACCAAGTTTGTCATGTGGGTACAGTTAGTGGGAAGGGATCTACCTTTAAATAGAGACTAGTAGAATGTGCAGTGTAATTAAGTAATGTGGTGTAACTTAGCAAAAGTGCGGTGTAACGAAATACATGTTGGTCGGGTTGGATAGTCCTTTGGGTGCTAGTCTGATGTTGACTTCAGTCTTTGGGGTTAGTACTTGGAGGGTTGTTCCCTTAGCCAAGGTGTAGGATTGTCTTAGTACTTAGGAACAGAATCATCTTGTCCATCCTTTTTATCTACCTTATCTATGTTACAACCATATCATGATGCCTATTTATGTCTTGATCATTTACCTTACCTATTATTTGTTAAAATTACTAGACTCGCCAGACTTTATGTCTGACCCGTTTTGTTTCCACCTCTTTGCTTTCCTTTCCCCTCCTCAGGGTTGCTAGGAGGGAATACTACAGCTTAGTGCCGATTTCTTTCAGTTGCTTGAAGAGAGTAGGTGTATCGCTTTGGACTCTCTCATCTTTATGGCTTTGCTTATGCTCAGTGGGGATTTATGCATTTATGTTATTTAAGAATTTGCTTCTTTATGTACTTTGAAGTTTTTGGAAAAGACTATTGATCCTGTTGTAATGGTTTTGGAGACTACTTATGTAAGCTTGTTTTGAGTTATAATGCTATGAAATAAGTTTTATCTTCCGCTGTGTTGTTTTATTTATTTATCCTTGTAATTTATCTGTTCTATACAACAATAATGCTTCATGGACATTGATGCATTCCCTTTGTGAGTGACATTAACGGACATGGGGGTTACACATACTGTACAGTCTTGATTATCAATTAACCACTTGACATCCTGCACTATACACAATATATGTATATACATATACATACACACACACAAACACACACACACACACACACACTCACACACACACACATATATATATATTGATAATAGTCTTTATATTATTATCATCAAAAATACTATCCACGGTATTGACATAAAATACCAAGGGAAACAAAAATTTGGTCTACAAACACAAAAGACTGAAATATTTATGAAATTGCAAATATCATGTAATTTATTAAACTTCACTTCAGTTGGAATGGATGAAATCTAATATCATGCAAAGAAGAAGTTTTATTAGTAGAATGAAAATTCATTTTGAAACCAGGATTATAAGCATCAAAATTAAACAAAATTAATTTTCAAAATATAAGATATATCATTAAAAAGTTTGCTTTATTATTTGCAAAGATAGAAGATTATAATGTTGATAATAGGAAAAATATTAGAATTCGGTATTAGAATAAAAGTAAGAAATATACTTTGTAACGATACGGATTTCTCCCGGACCTAATCGATCGCTAAACCGACCAAGACCGTTCAAAACCTGGATCGAATTGACAACAAGCCAAATCAAAACGCAAACAGAAGAACATTACATTGTTTATTATAACAATTCCATCAGAATACAAGAATATACAGAATGTGAATAAATATTACATATTTGATAAATACCAGAGATTTAAATACATTACTCCAGCGGAAAAATAATACAAAACATAACTGAAAGAAATACACGGATACAGAGCGTTCCGAATATCACTTCAGCTATAAACCAGGATCCTGTGAATATAAATCTGCAAAACCCAACTACTAGCTGCCCGTGTGGAAAATAAGGGCACCCAGAGTTTAGGTTAAAACAATAAACTCCAGGTCAGTCATGTGACTGGTGTGAGAACTAAAACAGTTATTATTCTTTATTTTAAAGTTCGGTAAATCAAGGGACCACGCCGTATAGCACAGAACGGGTTTCTTCCCAAGAATACCAGTGCATAAAAACAACAGCGCAATGCTAAATAAAGAACAATGAAGCTGCTATAAGACCCAGATCCCATCACACAATGCAACGCAAGCCGGAGGATAGGGTTTTACCTTATAATAGCCAAAGAATGCTTGATACGCTAAATTTCATCTTTTATTGTTACTATAAGCGTATAGTGTCGAAACAATTTCAATCATAAGTGTCAATCATAGACGGCATAAGTGCCCCATACCACTATGTCGCCATATATAGGTTTACAATCAAAACCTCACGTATTGGAAGTTGGATTTCCATCTGTGAACCGAGGCTAGGGTTCGTCCTCACCGCTTCGAGACAATCTAGCCCATGTCTCAGGAAAAGCCGCAACTGCCCCATGGATCGTCAGGGCCGGTCCACCGATGTGGATTATTATGCCTAAACACTGCGTTTCCCTGCCCTTTGGGGCATAAATGAGCCAAATGACTCCATTGGCTCCACATAGTCACCGATATATCCGAGGCGCCTCGCAATCCAACAACCACACAAGTGAAAATAATATAAATGTCAGGGCTGGTAGGTCACTGACACCACCCAAGCTAGAAGGAAACGCATGCCCTCCCTGATGTCCTCTCCCGTTTCTGGTTCATAACCGGGGTGTGAGGCTCGCGAATCAACGCTACACAAAGCTATGCCACACAGGCCATGCTTTGATCATCAACCACAAGACTCTGCTTTTCAACAGAAGCCTTGATCATTTGCATCTTAGCATGCCACACAGGCAAACCACTCCATGCAACCGATATCCATCAATCACACAGAATGATATCCAATGTCATACACACAGTCCATTTACAAGTCTGTTCTGGGTCTGAACGAAACCGGAGGCACCTTGCATATCCGTCGATCTTCAAGTACGTCTGGACGATTACCAACTGATTCCCTCCTCTTGGGTGTACATCCCAATCAAGATCATCAGTAATTATCCAAAAGATGTGAAGACCTCCGGTCTTCGGCCACCGTATTCATCCTCGACACATCGTCGATTCAGTTATTCAGAATGGGATAAACCCGGCCTTTCTGAATAATTCACGTATATACTAAACAAGTGTTACACAAATACAACATACGCCTCATTCCAATTCAGAATATTCTTTTATTCAAACATTCTTATACTTTGGGAAAGGTTCCCATTAATTTTATCAAAGATAAATTCTTTAAATTTATTCTTTAATCTTCTTTTGAATATCAATTCAAACCAAATTATGGTTTATCCAAACTAGTCGGGGGAACCTTACTGAAGTAATCATTTGTTTTAATTTCCCAATCCCAACCTATTCATCCCATGAAGTAAAACTGGTAATACTTCATATCTAACACCACAATGTTATCGGTAAATTCAATTATCATTTCACGTTCAAATCTAATTAAAGATTTAACTATCGCCTAGAGAAAAACTGGTGATACTCCATTCTCGATCATTTCAATCTAATTAAAGATCCATTAAAACTCCACTTGGTTTTAATCTTCCCAAAAATCAATCTTAATGATTGTTTAACTTGGGAAATCATATCTTGTCTTTAACTGGGTTAAAGAACCAATGTCATTTAAAACACGGATCACGATAAACCCAAAATCACATTCCACTTACAATGGAATCTTCATGGAAAACAAATCGATATATATAATCGATATGAACTTCCATATCCGACTAATAATATAAACGGAATAACGGCAAAGCCTTTTAAATTCCAGATATATTAGTTGTCTTCCTCCACAGAAATTCACTTCGATTATTACCAAATCGAATTCCATTCCAATTTATTTTATTAAATTGGAAAAATTTACTTTGGAAAATCTCCTTTAAATCTTAACAAAAGATTTATAAATTCCAAATCACATTTCACTGTAAATCGGGTTAAAGAACGAATGTCGTTAAAACACAGTTCACGATAAACCTAATTCACATTCCATTAATTATCGGGTTAAAGAACAAGTGTTATTTAAAACACCGTTCACGATAAACCCAAAAATCAATTCAAATTCAATTCCAATTAAATATCATTTAATTGGTATACTTCATTAAAAATAAAAATAAAAATAAAAAAGATTTGATCTTTTTCTCAACTGGGTTTAAGAACAGTGTTAATGAAGACACCATTCACGACAAACCCAAATCCCATTTGATATTAAATACAAGGCTCTGAATAGAAAATATATCGGCTTATATTCAATATCAAATTCTACGACCAACAAATATCGTATTGGAAATAACGATATAAATATATCTTTCAAATTTCCAAAACAATATCTGTATAATCACGAAATCCAACATCGAAATATTCCAAAGACAATTTCGATTCAAATCCATTCCAATTCAATTATTGGAAATTCTGGTTACTTTTAAAACCTTTTCAAATCCAATTTATTTATTTAAAAAATAAATGGATTTTAATTCTAGTTCAAAACTAGTTCATTTCGATAAAAATCTATTTTTATCTTTTCAAATATGGTGTTTTTCATCCCAATTCTTTCCAAACATTTCTTATGATTTTACACTAATTATTGATATTTTTATCAAGGCCCGTAAAGTCGATTTCCATCAACGACCATCGAACTGCACTTAAAACGACCTTTTCCAAATTTTATTTGGACATAACTCCAAATCCAACCGTTATATTTCAAATCTCTAATATTCGTTAGAAAGCTCTTTTCGATACGAACCCAACGGTTCCGATTTTAGGAGAATCCGACGGTCGGATCTCCCATAATGTCCGTTCGAAGTCAATGGTCGAAATTCGCGAACTACCGCAGCGCGGCGCGTTCTATTCAGGCCATTATATATATATATAATATATATATATATATATTATAAACATTTCATCGATTTCCATTTAAAAATATTTTATAAATCGTTTTAGATTCGATTTCAAAATGATTTCAACTTCATATTCAATTTCTAATCAAAATTGAATATTCCATATCATCGATATATAAATGATAATATTTTCAAAACGTTATATTTTGAAATCACTTCCTTTTTCTATATTTCATTATAAAAACGAATATAATCGATATAAATATCGTTCGCGTCAAAATGGCGCATATCTAATCAACACGGCTTTATATATTTCAATAACTTCGTTATTCTATTCAACAAATGAATATTTTCTTCAACACATGAATTTTCGTTTATTCAACACATGAATATATATTTTATTCAACACATGAATTTTCTTTTATTCAACACATGAATATAATTTATTTTCTCAATTGGAATGAGACCCACTCAATTACCATATAATGTTATTTATATGGTTCTATACAACACATGTATATAATAGCAATGATAAATAATCAACCATCATCCAAAGTGCACCCCACAACTGCATAAGCATCAAATATAAATAATTAACGCTTACACAGTCTGTCAACCCATCGATTGACATACAACTAAATAATCGGGATTAGTGTACGTCAAATATCATCCCAATACCCGTGTGGGGTTTCAAATCAACAACCACATATTTTTATTTGTGCAGTTGGACGATGTGTAAAATTTATCGTCCCAATCAATATCAGTCAAATGGGTGTACATAAACAAACCGTCCAATTTGTCTATAATTATTTATTTTATATACACGTTAAAAAATATATTTTTAACCATAAAATATTTTCAACTATAAAATATTTTATTCCATTCCACATCTCACAATCAACTTTTTCACAACACATCAATCAAACAACCAAGTCATCCATGGTCTGTGGACGACGGGTGTCAGGTGCTGCTAAGCACCTTCTGCTTCCTAGTACATATTTCAACTAGAAAATAAGTTAAAAGTGAGAAGTTCTCACCTAGAAGCTAAACCAAACGTCGCGACTCTTCATATGTAGAAAATCTTCGCCGTGCTCGCCTCTTGTCACTTTCGTTGTCCGTATCCACTACATATATAAAAATCGCATCTTTATATTGTTGCTATGTATATAAAAATCACATTTTTATAACTACGCTACATGGATAAAAATCACATTTTTATACTGCTACTATATAGATAAAAAATTCTATTTTTATAACGGTGTTCATTTAATAAAGATCATATTTTTACTTCGCTACACATAAAAATTCTATTTTTATATCTCTACATATATAAAAATTATATTTTTATTTCATTACATATATAAAAATCTCATTTTTATATTGCTATATATATTATAAATATCATATTTTTATAATGTTGTTCATACCATAAAAATCAAACCTTTTCAAACTAAAAATCTCATCCTTCTCTAATTAAAAATCTCATTTTTTCATGTTAAAAATGAAATCTTTTTCTAATTAAAAATCATAACTTTATGTTAATCAAAATCATAACTTTCGTATGGTGTTCATATGAGTAAAAAATCACTTCTTCTTGTATATAAAAATCGCACCTTTACATAAAAATCCACATATATAAAACCATGATATTTAAATAAATAAACTGATTTTTTCTCCAATACATCCGAATTAAATTAAAAACTCACTTTGTTTTCAGGTGGAGGAGGGTTGCTGGGGTCTGGTAGTCGGCGCGGAGGCAAGGGGGTTCAGGTTCAGGTGGCGGCTGCCTTCCAGTGGCGGTGGCGTTGGGTGGAGCGACGGTCTGGTGGGCTTGGGGGTGGGTTTCGGGACTACGGAGGTTTTTGGAGAAAGAAGAGGGGCTGAGAAGGGAGAACGGCGGCGGTGGAGTTCACCGGAGGGGCGGCGGAGCTGGGGCGTCGGCCGGTGGTTGGATGGACGGAGGCTGAAGTGCGACGGGGATCGATCCCCTTTTTTTCTTTTTTTTTATCTCGATCTGTAAATGAACGAACATGGAAAAGGGGATGAGAGATAAGGGAGCGTTGATCGAAGGAAATAAAGGGAGGGTATTATATATATTTAAATAATTATTTAATTTATTTCTTCAAAAAGTCACTTTCTCGTTCGGACCCCAAATTAAACTCAACGACCGTCGTCCCTAGCTAATTACCCCCATTCCGAACACAATGGGATATGTATCGTAAGCCAATTCTGTCGTTTCGAGCAGTTTTTCTTCAAATTAAAATATAAATCAATATATATTTAATTTGAATGCATATTTTAACTTATCGGGGCTACATACTGACTCGAAAAATTCCAGAAAATTATTTCTAGCTTCGTATTGACGATACGGTCCTAACAAAACTAATTTCATCAGATTCTGAGACCGTTTGAAAACTGGTCATTTTCTGGTCGATCAAAATTGACTAAAACTGTTAAAACACGTTTTCCTTCGCCACACTCACGTATTGATTCAGAAATTTACAATTTTTTGGAATCTAGCAATAATTTGACATTCCGGTTCCAACAAAAGAGGTTTCGTCGAAAACAGAGGTCGTTTGCAAAATGACTATTTTTAAGGGCCAGAACTCCACAGCGACTATTCTGAATTTTCAACTGGGCATAACTTTTTATTCCCGCTATGAAATTTCAATTTTTTGGATTCTTTGGAAAGATATTTTCAAATAGATTCTAATATTTTTTGTTTTGCCAAAATTCGTTTTATTTTGAATCCTGTACATTCTTTGAACTTTGAAATCGAATTTTCGAACTACCGCGCCATTTTCAATTCCTTTTATAATTTAAAATAAAATATTTATATTCTAACGACGATTCAAATACATATATACGTCCTAATTCTATTCAAACTAAATTTCTCGTCATCATTATTTAAAATAATTCATTTTAAATATTCAAAATTCATTAAAATTGCCAAAATAAAAAATTTAATTTGGCTTAGATTTCCGGGTTATTACAATCTCCCCCACTTAAAACTTTTCGTCCCCGAAAAAGGAATCGAGCTGAAAGTTGTTTAACTAATCAACTCAACTTTCATTATGGCTTAATTTCTTCAACTTTTAAGTTTCTAAGAACTTTTCAAATTTTTCAAAAATTTAGCTAACACCCTTAATTTTCGAAAAATTTCGCCATAACCTCCCCTGCACCGGGAGCTTCGAGATATTTCAAATAGCCTCCTATGGCCCTCACCAATCCAAAAAGAAAAAGAAACATCCAATCGGCTCATAAAATCATCCAAACCCAATAAATTTGTAAACATGTACCTATTTGTCGGGCAAACAATTTTATTCTTCTGCTCTAGCCTTCTTGCAATGACCTGTTCAATGGATACACATGTATATGCATGCAATTTCAAACAATTTTCAATACAGTTCTAAATTTGATTTAATTTGGCCTAAATGGTTAAAAATATCAAACCAATAATCAAACAACACAACCATCAATCAATTAGTTGATTAGCTTTTCAAATTCATAACTTCGATACATATACAGAAAATCATGTTTTTGATGCCAAATCACAACAATAAACCTATCTAGTTTTGGTTCTCATACCAGTCTAATGGAAATATATAGATATCCCACTTTTGAAACTCGAACATAAACTACTGATGCCGTACGTCATTAGTAGAATCATCTCCGGGCGACTAGAGTGTGATTCTATATCTATCCAGTATATTAAAACTTCGAATACCCGTGGATCCGACGTATATGCAAAATCTTTATATATTGGATTGTCCAAATTCAATACAAATAAATATTCAAATACGAATAATAAAGTTAAATTTTCAAAACAAAAATTGTTTTCATTTTAAAAATATACTCTTCACACTCGTTCTAGGATACTACTGATCCCATCTCTAACGAGTCATTCTCACTGGATATTACTAATCCAATCTCTGATGAATTCTTTCGTTCGGTTCAAATGTGTCTTGTTCTCCGAGCTCTGTAAACCAAAGCTCTGATACCAAGTGTAACGACACGGATTTCGCTCGGACCTAATCGATCGCTAAACCGACCAAGACCGTTCAAAACCCGGTTCGAATTGAGGACAAGCCAAATTGGAACGCAAACAGAAGAACATTTCATTGTTTATTACAACAATTCCATCAGAATAAAAGAATATACATAATGTGAATAAATATTACACATTTGATAAATACCAGAGATTTAAATACATTACTGCAGCGGAAAAATAATACAAAACATAACTGAAAGAAATACACGGATACAGAGATTTCCGAATATCACTTCAGCTATAAACCAAGATCCTATGAATATAAATCTGCAAAACCTAAAAACTAGCTGCCCATGTGGAAAATAAGGGCACCCATAGTTTAGGTTAAAACAATAAACTCCAAGTCAGTCATGTGACTGGTGTGAGAACTAAAACAGTTATTATTCTTTATTTTAAAGTTCGGTAAATCAAGGGACCACGCCGTATAGCACGGAACGGGTTTCCTCCCAAGAATACCAGTGCATAAAAACAACAGCGCAATGCTAAATAAAGAACAATGAAGCTATTATAAGACCCAGGTCCCATCACACAATGCAACGCAAGCCGAAGGATAGGGTTTTACCTTATAATAGCCAAAGAACGCTTGATACGCTAAATTTCATCTTTTATTATTACTATAATTGTATAGTGTCAAAACAATTTCAATCATAAGTATGAATTATAGACAGCATAAGTGCCCTATACCGCTATGTCGCCATATATAGGTTTACAATCAAAACCGCAAAGTCACGTATTGGAAGTTGGATTTCCATCTGTGAACCGAGGCTAGGGATCGTCCTCACCACTTCGAGACAATCTAGCCCATGTCTCAGGAACAGCCGCAACTGCCCCATGGATCGTCAGGGTCCGTCCACCGATGTGGATTATTATGCCTGAACACTGCGTTTCCCCGCCCTTTGGGGCGTAAATGAGCCAAATGACTCCATCGACTCCACATAGTCACTGATATATCCGAGGCGCCTCACAATCCAACAACCACACAGGTGAAAATAATATAAATGTCAGGGCTAGTAGGTCACTGACACCACTCTAGCTAGAAGGAAACGCATGCCCTCCCTGATGTCCTCTCCCGTTTCTGGTTCACAACCGGGGTGTGAGGCTCGCGAATCAACGCTACACAAAGCTATGCCACACAGGCCGTGCTTTGATCATCATCCACAAGACTCTGCTTTTCAACAGAATCCTTGATCATTTGCATCTTAGCATGCCACACAGGCAAACCACTCCATGCAACCGATATCCATCAATCACACAGAATGATATCCAATGTCGGACACATAGTCCATTTACAAGTCAGTTCTGGGTCTGAACGAAACCGGAGGCACCTTGTACCTCGCATATCCGTCGATCTCCAAGTACGTCTGGACGATCACCAACTGATTCCCTCCTCTTGGGTGTACAACCCAATCAAGATCATCAGTAATTATCCAAACGATGTGAAGACCTCCGGACTTCGGCCACCGTCTTCATCCTCGACACATCGTCGATTCAGTTATTCAGAATGGGATAAACCCGGCCTTTCCGAATAACTCGCGTATATACTAAACAAGTGTTACACAAACACAACATATGCCTCATTCCAATTCAGAATATTCTTTTATTCAAACATTCTTATACTTTGGGAAAGGTTCCCATTAATTTTATCAAAGATAAATTCTTTAAATTTATTCTTTAATCTTCTTTTGAATATCAATTCAAACCAAATTATGGTTTATCCAAACTAGTCGGGATTAGCGAACCTTACCGAAGTAATCATTTGTTTTAATTTCCCAATCCCAACCTATTCATCCCATGAAGTAAAACTGGTAATACTTCATATCTAACAGCACGGTGTTATCGGTAAATTCAATTACCATTTCTCGTTCAAATCTAGTTAAAGATTTAACTATCGCCTGGAGCAAAACTGGTGATACTCCATTCTCGATCATTTCAATCTAATTAAAGAATCTTTAAAACTCCACATGGTTTTAATCTTCCCAAAAATCAATCTTAATGATTGTTTAACTTGGGAAATCATATCCTGTCTTTAACTGGGTTAAAGAACCAATGTCATTTAAAACACGGTTCACGATAAACCCAAAATCACATTCCACTTACAACGGAATCTTCAAGCAAAACAAATTGATATATATAATCAATATAAACTTCCATATCCGACTAATAATATAAATGGAATAACGACAAAGCCTTTTAAATTCCAGATATATTAGTTGTCTTCCTCCACAGAAATTCACTTCGATTATTACCAAATCGAATTCCATTCCAATTTATTTTATTAAATTGGAAAACTTGACTTTGGAAAATCTCCTTTAAATCTTAACAAAAGATTTATAAATTCCAAATCACATTTCACTATAAATCGGGTTAAAGAACGAATTTCGTTAAAACACAGTTCACGATAAACCCAATTCACATTCCATTAATTATCGGGTTAAAGAACAAGTGTTATTTAAAACACCCACGATAAACCCAAAAATCAGTTCAAATTCAATTCCAATTAAATATCATTTAATTGGTATACTTCATTAAAAAAAAGATTTAATCTTTTTCTCAACTGGGTTTAAGAACAGTGTTAATGAAGACATCATTCACGACAAACCCAAATCTCATTTGATATTAAATACAAGGCTCTGAATAGAAAATATATCGGCTTATATTCAATATCAAATTCTACGACCAACAAATATCGTATTGGAAATAACGATATAAATATATCTTTCAAATTTCCATAACAATATCTGTATAATCACGAAATCCAACATCGAAATATTCCAAAGACAATTTCGATTCAAATCCATTCCAATTCAATTATTGGAAATTCTGGTTACTTTTAAAACCCTTTCAAATCCAATTTATTTATTTCAAAAATAAATGGATTTTAATTCTAGTTCAAAATTAGTTCATTTCGATAAAAATCTATTTTTATCTTTTCAAATATGGAGTTTTTCATCCCAATTCTTTCCAAACCATTTCTTATGATTTTACACTAATTATTAATATTTTTAATAATTTTATCAAGGCCCGTACAGTCGATTTCCATCAACGGCCATCGAACTGCACTTAAAACGACCTTTTCCAAATTTATTTGGACATAACTCCAAATACAACCGTTAGATTTCAAATCTCTAATATTCGTTAGAAATCTCTTTTCGATACGAACCCAACGGTTCCGTTTTAGGAGAATCCGACGGTCGGATCTCCCGTAATGTCCGTTCGAAGTCAATGGTCGAAATTCGCGAACTGCTGAAGCGCGGCGCGTTCTATTCAGGCCATTATATATATATAATATTATATATATTTCGTCGATTTCCATTTAAAACGTATTTTATAAATCGTTTTAAATTCGATTTCAAAACGATTTCAACTTCATATTCAATTTCTAATCAAAATTGAATATTCCATATCATCGATATATAAATGATAATATTTTCAAAACGTTATATTTTGAAATCACTTCTATTTTCTATATTTCATTATAAAAATGAATATAATCGATATAAATATCGTTCGCATCAAAATGGCGCATATCTAATCAACACGGCTTTATATATTTCAATAACTTCGTTATTCTATTCAACAAATGAATATTTTCTTCAACACATGAATTTTCTTTTATTCAACACATGAATATATATTTTATTCAACACATGAATTTTCTTTTATTCAACATATGAATATAATTTATTTTCTCAATTGGAATGAGACCCACTCAATTACCATATAATGTTATTTATATGGTTCTATACAACACATGTATATAATAGCAATGATAAATAATCAACCATCATCCAAAGTGCACCCCACAACTGCATAAGCATCAAATATAAATAATTAACGCTTACACAGTCTGTCAACCCATCGATTGACATACAACTAAATAATCGGGATTAGTGTACGTCAAATATCATCCCAATACCCGTGTGGGGTTTCAAATCAACAACCACATATTTTTATTTGTGCAGTTGGACGATGTGTAAAATTTATCGTCCCAATCAATATCAGTCAAATGGGTGTACATAAACAAACCGTCCAATTTGTCTATAATTATTTATTTTATATACACGTTAAAAAATATATTTTTAACCATAAAATATTTTCAACTATAAAATATTTTATTCCATTCCACATCTCACAATCAACTTTTTCACAACACATCAATCAAACAACCAAGTCATCCATGGTCTGTGGACGACGGGTGTCAGGTGCTGCTAAGCACCTTCTGCTTCCTAGTACATATTTCAACTAGAAAATAAGTTAAAAGAGTGAGAAGTTCTCACCTAGAAGCTAAACCAAATGCCGCGACTCTTCATATGTAGAAAATGTTCGTCGTGCTCGCCTCTTGTCACTTTCGTTGTCCGTATCCACTATATATATAAAAATCGCATCTTTATATTGTTGCTATGTATATAATTTTTTTTTTATAACTATGCTACATGGATAAAAATCACATTTTTATAATGCTACTATATAGATAAAAATTCTATTTTTATAACGGTGTTCATGTAATAAAGATCATATTTTTACTTCGCTACACATATAAAAATTCTATTTTTATATCTCTACATTTATAAAAATTATATTTTTATTTCATTACATATATATAAATCTCATTTTTATATTGCTATCTATATTATAAAAATCATATTTTTATAATGTTGTTCATACCATAAAAATCAAACCTTTTTCTAACTAAAAATCTCATCCTTCTCTAATTAAAAATCTCATTTTTTTCATGTTAAAAATGAAATCTTTTTCTAATTAAAAATCATAACTTTATGTTAATCAAAAACATAACTTTCGTATGGCGTTCATATAAGTAAAAAATCACTTCTTCTTGTATATAAAAATCGTACCTTTACATAAAAATCCTCATCTATAAAACCATGATATTTAAATAGATAAACTGATTTTTTTTCCAATACATCCGAATTAAATTAAAAACTCACTTTGTTCTCAGGTGGAGGAGGGTTGCCGGGGTCTGGTGGTCGGCGCGGAAGCAAGGGGGTTCGTGTTCAGGTGGCGGTTGCCTTCCAGTGGTGGTGGCGTGCGGTGGAGCGATGGTCTGGTGGGCATGCGGGTGGCTTTCGGGACTACGGAGGTTTTTGGAGAAAGAAGAGGGGCTGAGAAGGGAGAACGGCGGGGGTGGAGTTCACCGGAGGGTCGGCGGAGCTGGGGCATCGGCCGGTGGTGGGATGGACGGAGGCTGAAGTGCGACGGGGATCGATCCCCTTTTTTTTCTTTTTTTTTCTCGATCTGTAAATGAACGAAGACGGGAAAGGGGAGGAGAGATAAGGGAGCGTTGACCGAAGGAAATAATGGGAGGGTATTATATATATTTAAATAATTATTTAATTTATTTCTTCAAAAAGTCACTTTCTCGTTCGGACCCCAAATCAAACTCAACGACCATCGTCCCTAGCTAATTACCCCCATTCCGAACACAATGGGATATGTATCATAAACCAATTCTGTCGTTTCGAGTAGTTTTTTCTTCAAATTAAAATATAAATCAATATATATTCAATTTGAACGCACATTTTAACTTATCGGGGGCACATACTGACTCGAAAAATTTCATAAAATTATTTCTAACTTCGTATTGACGATACGGTCCTAACAAAACTAATTTAGTCAGATTCTGAGACCTTTTGAAAATTGGTCATTTTCTGGTCGATCAAAATTGTCTGAAACTGTTAAGACACGTTTTCCTTCGACACGCTCACGTATTGATTCAAAAAATTACGATTTTTTGGAATCTAGCAATAATTTGACATTCCGGTTCCAACAAAAGTGGTTTCGTCGAGAACAGAGGTCGTTTGCAAAATGGCTATTTTTAAGGGCCAGAACTCCACAGCGACTATTCTGAATTTTCAACTGGGCATAACTTTTTATTCCTGCTATGAAATTTCAATTTTTGTATTCGTTGGAAAGATATTTTCAAATAGATTCTAATATTTTTGGTTTCGCCAAAATCCGTTTTATTTTGAATCCTGTACATTCATTTGAACTTTGAAATCGAATTTTCGAACTACCGCGCCATTTTCAATTCCTTTTATAATTTAACATAAAATATTTATATTCTAACGACGATTCAAATACATATATACGTTCTAATTCTATTCAAAATAAATTTCTCGTCGTCATTATTTAAAATAATTCATTTTAAATATTCAAAATTCATTAAAATTGCCAAAATAAAAATTTTAAATTGGCTCAGATTTCCAGGTTATTACATACTTCCAATTAATTTTATGGTTTTATAAAAAAATTGGTAACAAAGCTTAAAATATTTATATATCTTTGGAAAGTTGGTGCTCTAACTAAAGCTAGAATTCATATGCGGTTAGTTTTACCCTTTATGTTGAATACTATAGAATTTTCAAAACTAGAAAATAGTTTAACTAACAAAAAAAGTTATTTTCTAATAAAATAAGAGTGTTACTTAATAATACTTTGAATCTAATATAACTAAAATTATTTTGGTGAATAACCTTAACATTTTTTGATTTAGTTTAAATTGTTGTAAATTTGTTTGTTAAATATATATTCATCGATTTCATTGTACGAATTATAACAAATATTTACTTAAAACTATTCATATCATAATAATTTTGTATATCTGGCTTGAAGGAACTAAGGTTTATTTAATATTTACACTACCGATTTAGAGAATTTAACTTTTGTAATTTCATAATTTCGTTTTAGTTGGGTTTCAAATTTTAGTTGTAAACTTAATGAAAAAATCGAGTTTTAAATAATTGCTTAAAGTTATTAGAATTTTTGTTGAAATTCTAAAGTATATTATACATCTTAATAATAAGGATAATAATAAAACATTGTTGTACTTAACAATTTTGATATAATTATTTTTGGTTCTTTTTTTGTCTTCTGACTTTATCATTTGTTTTTGTACATTTTAAATGGTTGTCTTATTTTTGTTTTTAATAATTATAATAATTTTCATTTATCCACATATGTTTGTTTATTGATACACACACACACACACTCTATTTCATTTTTAGTTTATTATTGTTTTTTTATGTCTTTTGACATTTGTATTTAAGTTAATAATTAGTCATTATTCTTATTGCTTGTCCATTGCCTTAATTCATTCAAGTTATTAGAAAATATTACTTGTTCTTTGTCTTATATTATTACTTATAGCTTTTTTTCTTTATTATGCATATATGTATGTTCTTACATATTCATCTAATATTTTCCTACACTACAGGTATGTAGTGTTTGAATTTGTTGAATTCTACCAATTTGGAAGATTAGAGCTTTTAATACATTTTCATTGGTTGCATTTTTATTATTGACCAAAGACACATAGGTTTAAGGGTGGATTTTTTTTCTTTTCTTTTATCTATATAAGGGGTTTTTCTACTTGTCAAAGACTTGCTTGTAACTCTTTCTCAAAGTATGGATTAAAATGTCATAATTGCTTCGCTACTTGTGAGGATCACTTATTTCTCCTAAAAAACAAAAAACAAAATATTTTCTATCCTCTTGACCATTAATAGGAAGAAAAAAGTATGAACAACATAAGTTAGAACTTCATAAGTGAAGTTAATTAATTATAGTTAAATTATGCATTAAAACAAATAAATTTATGAACATTTAATGTTCTCGAGAGACTAATGATAATGAAATATATTTCACTATGTATCAAAAAATTACTACATCATGCTACTTTCGATTATAATTGACCTTGTCATCCGTATTGAAATAGCACAATAATTTAAAATGATGAGGCATATTTTATTGAAGTGACAATTAAGTTTTTTCTTAAAATAGATGAAAACAAGGTCTAACATTTTATACTCTCGAAATAAAAGAAAGAATGAAGCGGGTTACAAAATAGACCACCCGACAAAAGTACTAAATAAAAACCCTAGTCGTAGCTTGATCTAAACATTTCTATCTTCGAAAATCTCGAAAAGCTTAGAGAACAAAGCATCGAAAATGAAAATTCCAATATTTTGAGATTTGAAGAGATTTTCCATCATGGATTCTTACATATTTTCATCCTTTTATTTATGTTTGGCGGATTAACAATACCAAAGCAATAGTCTTTATGAATGTTGGATTCATAAGAAGAATTCAGTATGAGCTATGAGGTATTTCGAACCTTGAAACTTTTACTTAAATCCGCGTTATTATCCTTAAAACATCTCTCTGTACTGAGATTATTTATTGTGAAATTGGCAATTTATGAGTTTTGCCACTTTCGCTTGTACAATAAACAACATAGTGATAGATATGGTTATTTAGTAAGCTCCTATAGTGATAACTTTTGAATATATTATTTCTAATATCCAGATGGCTTGACGAATCTTTGTGCCTTTCCAAGAACACAGTTGGATACACGGTAGTCTAAATGATTTGATTCACATAAAAAAAAACTATTTATAAATATATTTTTATTTCAATATAAATTAACTGATTTATGTTTATTGCTGTTTTAGGATTGAATCATGTTATCAATAGTGGAATGACCAATGCCAACATTGATAACCTAAGGAGTCGTCTTGTCTCTTTACATACTCTTTTGGCATGTCTTGAAAGCTGTGCTGAAAGACGCATCTACATCAGAAAATATTTGAAGAGTATTTCCCACTACGTAAGAATTCTTCAACTCTATTTTCATAATTGTCATATTTTCTAATATCTGAATATATGTCATTTGCATTTTCAAGTTACTTGGTTAACTTTCTAACGATAATGGAGCATTCTGAATTGATGATTTTTTTCGTAGTTGAACACTATTATTTTCTTTATTACGATGTAATCTTTGATTCCTTTCTCTCCATATATGATATATAATAACATTAAGAAATAAAGATGAATACCTAAATTCTTTTAATTTGACCATGAAATTTTTCCATACATAAACTAAGCTTTCTTTGATTTATTGAATTATTTCAGTGTGATTGAAATTCAAATTACTTATTGCATTATACAAACTGTGCTTTGAATAAATTTAAAAAATATGTGATCAATGCTTTTGGGGTCATTTTTGCAAACCAAACACTTGCTTTCAATAACTTCATTCCAATTTGGCCACCTATCTCTAGTTGGCAACTTGTTTAATATAACGAAGTACGCACAATAAGACATTTTTTGATAGCTTGATTTGTTCCATATAACTTTGTACCAATTAACTTCTATGTCTTCTCTTTTGATGAACTCCTAATCCTTTTTTAAAGAGAAATTGTCCTTTAAGCTCTGTTTCAAGAATTAAATGCCTTTTTAAAGGTTTTAATCTTTGCGGCTTTTTCAATATAGGATTTGAATATAATTATAGCTTGTTGTTTTTGAGTTTCCCATCTAATTTTGAATGATACTTTGAACTTTATCATTTGCACCACACAAAAAGTATATATTATTCTAACCCAAAAGACTGATCAGAGAATTTCCAAAAATTTAAGGATCTAACAATGGATTGGTTTGACTCCCATCTTTGAATTTTCTTTCAATTAATTTTATACAAATTTCTCTGCTACTAAAGATACTTTTCTAGGTGAAATAGTGATGGTTTTCTACATTTGTATTATAGAATTTATCCTTTTTGAGCAACTTTTATTTCATCCATCTAGAACATAACGAATTACCTTCAATAGATTTACATAAAAGTTTTAGTTTACATAAATCTCTAATATCTTTCACATTTAGGCTTCCATTATTTTCTGGTTTGCAATTTTTTTCCTAAGCTACTTTATGATGTTTACCCTTCCATATGAAATTAGTACACAATTTTTCCTTTTTTTATGAATTTCCTTGATTGAAATGTTGTGAGAATGGATCCAATAAATAACGATTGTTGTGATGATCGTGTAAGTTCTAGTCTAGTAGCCAGGGATAACAACTTAATAAACTAGCTTTTTGGTCTATTATGAATGATATCATATAGTCTTGTATATTCTCTACCACTATTTTGAATAACGTTGAGAGGCCAGCCCAAACATTTAATTGGTCGTTTACCCTCGTATAAATTTATAATATTAAGCATATCCACTTTTCTAGTATAGCCTTTGCTAAAATATATCTTAATTTTGCATTCATTGACTTTATGGCTAGTGTGCGATTCTAGTACATTCAATATTTTAACTATAGATCTAGAACTTTTGATATCTACAATCAAAAATAAAAGTAAACCATAAAAATATAATAGCTGAATAATATGGTATTATTCTACTGTTGGATTTTTTATTTCCATTTTCTATTAGTAAATAGAAATATTCCATAGCCAAAATGAACAAATAGGAGGATAAAGGATCTAGTTTCCTTTCTGCATTATTGATATGGATAAAACTTTAGAGGGAATCATTTAATAATATAGAGAAAATAACATTATCTATGCATTCTCTTACTAGATCACAAAGACTATTATTGTTAGACCAATGGACAAGGACTTGTGCCGAGGTAACAACGATACAAGTTCGAAACCTGGATTAGCATGCTAAGGGTTTACCATGTGCATACGCTAAGATACACCACTTAAGTGGTGCCCGGGGATTGGGCTAGGTGCACTAGGAGGTTTTACGGCTCCGGTCGGTTTCCCCCTGACAAATAAAAAAAAGGCTTTATGTAAACCAATTTTTATGCACATAGTCTATTTTTAATACTAAATTTTCTAGTCATTTAATGTGCTAGCAAATAATTCTCAGAAATAAGTCTATCAGGAATAAAATCCCATTGATTTTCATTAATTAAAAAATTCAGAAGAACTTTTGTTCCACTTCAAAGGATGTTGGAATTTATTCTATATATAAAATTGCAACAAGGAATTGGTTTGAAGTCTTCTAAACCTTCTGGGATTTTTAACTTTAGATACTAAAGTTGAAATATATTCTTTAGATTTTTTTAGAGGTTTTCCAGATTCGAAATTTTCAATAATTGCTTCAAAGAGATAATTTTGATAACCCCCCCAATGTGTTTTGTAAAGTTATCCCTAAAACTACAGGCAGTGGACTTACGTCAATATTAACATTAAAGATAATGTTTTCAATTTTCTTCAATCCTGATAAGAGCAAGTAATATGTTTAGAATAGTGGAAACCTATATTTGGGAAGTAATTAAAGTATATGTCAGTATTATAACGATTATTAAGATTGTTTATAAAATCTCTCTCAATGAAAGAAGCTAATATTTCCTTTTGCATCCAATAAATTTCTAATATCATTTTTATGTCCTCCTTTAGACATTTTAGTGTAAAAAATAATTGGCCTCGTCTCTTGAAGAAAACTAGTACATTTTGCATTACTATCTTATATTTATAAACTAAATATTTAGATTTTTAATTTAGTAGGACAAAGGAGTACAAAAACATGTTACACTTACGAGAGTCTAAGCAATCATTATCTTAATCATTTTGCAACATCTCAGACTCTTCCCTAATCTGTTTCAGCTCATTTTTTATTTTTTAATTGTCCCATTTTTAAAGATTTGCTTTTACAATTTGCCTGGTTTTACTAATTTTATATTGTGTAGTGCCAAAAATTTAGAAGAAAAACTTTTTTAACAACATCACAATAATTATTTTGATATATTCACTCACAAATATGGAAGGATTTTTTTTTTTTTGGAGTCAAGATATTTTAGGAAAAAATAATTTTAAGGGGATTATGGTCACTGGTTCCTATGATAGAGTAGACCATCTATAATCAGAAAAAAATAATATAAAAATTTGGTTTAATAAGACTCTACCCAATTCGCCGTGGATTTTTCTAAATTTATCTAATCTTGGGTAAATTTGCTAACTAAAGATTATAGTTCTAGTAAACTAGTTTCCGCTATGAAATAGTACATCAATTTTATTCTCTAAAAAGCGATCGGATTCCCACCCCTATTCCAAATGATGTAGAGAGTCAGATTCACTTTCGTTTCGTTTCTAATAATGGTAATCAGCATTTGTGTACTATTTACCTTTGGATAATGAGCTTTTTGTTGCTATTGATGGGCCTTAGGTAGAACGTAACTGGATAATTCTTGGGATAGATCTTTCATTTACTCCAGCGAGTCATCTTTCTATGTGCCTTGTTTTGCCTCTTTTCTTGGGGATTTTATTGCTTAGGCAGATCCTTTCACTATTGTTGATAACCCCTCTGTTAAGGAATGATATTGCTGCACTTTGTTTGCTAGCATGACACCTGCCCTATGGGAAGTTATTTTACTAGTTGTGTTGTTTCGTTATTGCACACATATATTCTATTGTCTAGTAGTCTGGTCACTTTAACCCAGATTAGTTGTATGCATGTATAAAGCACTTGTTTTCCCATATTTATAAAAGAAAAAGTGGTTGCGACCACTATAAAACCAGTCGGTCTTGTCAAAAAATGTCTCCCTAATAACATTTTATCACTTTCGCAATTAGATGCACAAATAAATATGGTTTCTACGTGAAAAACACCCTTATATTTGAGTAAACAATGAATAAAGTGCAATTTAAAATAGATACATATTATATCTCATGTGTGTCTCATGTATGGTTAGGATTGTCTCGCATGTTGTTAAGGTAGGAATGACGGTTTTAGTAAATAGTCCCACATCACGGAATAAATTGAAGGAGTGGAGTACAAATATAAGTTGGTATGCACACAACATCAAAGATTCCTTTTGTTATAAGGATGAGTGTGCCAGCTCATATGCGTGCGCTCTATGCAGAAAGAAAGGGGGCTTTATTCCGACCATCGTTACATAATGGTATCGAAGCCGAAGGTTATGGGCAAACGCATGTAGGGAAGACAGTGCTCTCAAAAGATACTCGTATGATGCGAGTCAAGGGAAAGACCGTTAGGATTGTCTCGCATGTTAATAAGGTAGGAATGACAGTTTGAATAAATAGTCTCACATTATGGAATAAACTGAAGGAGTGGAGTACAAATATGAGTTGGTAGGCACGTAATATCAGAGATTCCTTTTGTTATAAGGATGTGTGTGCTAACTCATATGCATACGTCCTATGAAGGAGAAGTGGGAGCTTTGTTTCAACCGTCGTTCCTAACATGTATTAGGATCATATAGGATTATAATCCTGTTATTTCCACTCGATTTATGCCTAATATGATCATCCTTCACCCCTACCTTATTGCCTTTTCTTTTATAAGATTTATCACCTTTGGCTATTGATGGCTCACTCCATTTTGATTTTTTGATGATTTTTTATTTTAAAACCAGAGTTTTCAGCATCATTTGTTCCTTCTATAGTGATTATATCATTTAAGATTTTTATCTTGTGTTTCTTTGCAAGGGAAAAGGATGAAGTCACTAAGCTAGTGGCATTTTGATTTGCTTCACCTAATTTTTTCTTCTTAAAGGGTTCAATAGTTTGACAAAAATGAAGGGTCAATACTAAATGGGTCAATAGTGAGATCCAAGCTCTTTTATGGGATAGACTTATTATCATCATTTATATTAGTGTTTTCATAACCCAACCTTGCCACCGTCCGACCTCGAATAACCCTGAACCATAGATCATCACGGCGCAGAAATCAATTAGACCTCATTAATGCATGAACCCTGGTCAGACCTTCAAACCAACGGTCCAACCTTCAATTTTACAAGGTTAAACCACGGTTTTTTCCCTACTTCTCATTATGTAATTCTCTTTGATTATTTCATCTTTTATATTGTTTTGAAAATAACAACTAAAATATTTAAAAAAATCAAAATTGTTCCAACATATAAATCGTAAACTTTACAACTTCGTTCTAAAACATGTTTGTTTGTGCCATTACTATTTAATTATATAATGCAATCTATTAATGTTAGTGAATATATAGATGACTTTCAAACTTTATTATTCATTTGTTTGAGTACATATAAAACTTGATAATTCCCATTTTCACTATAAACAAGCATGTGCGGTTCTTGACGGTTCGACCGGTCAGACCTTCAAAACCTTGGATCCTGAGTCCTCACGGTTTAACTTATAGTCGGGTTATGAAAACTATGATTTATATCATCAACATCGTAATAAAACTGGGGATTTCCTTAGGGTAAAAAACTCAATAACCTAAGATTTATAAGCCTTGGAATCTAGGGTTGATTTAAATAAGAATCTGTCATTGAGGGTGCAACGGGTTAACAATAACTTGTGATCTCAATGGTTGGTGGATTTGCAAATTCATCTAAGTATTTGCGGTTTCCTAAATGACAATATTCTGAATTACTTCTGCCATTGCTTAGCTATTTCCAGAAGATGTTTTATTTGCGTTTAATTTTTTCCAATGTTCATATTTTCAACTCCAATATTATTATCATGCTCCAGGATAGGATCATTATGAACTTTTTCTTTCCAAACTTTATTGTAACACAATTTTCCAAAATGTTCCCGAGGCAATCACAATCCTTCTATCTACTAGGGCTCCACTGGTATTCTATGCACAATATTCTCTCCATCCTGCATTGAATGTAATATTTTTTAGGTAACTCAGCATCAGCCCTAATCTCAACTATTTTTCTTGCGTAACTCAACCTTTTCTCTTTTACTATTAGGTTGTCTATTTTCAAAGGAGTGTAAAAAAAAAAAACAATGACAGCATTAGTGTCTCTGCCCCATAGTCATAGGTTGAGTTCGGGCAATCATATCCCTATTGGAATTGTTGTGACGATTTGCTTAGATATATGAGATTAACATAACATATGCTGAATTCATTATTCTAGGGTTGGGAATTAATTTAGTGATTTATTAAATGACGATAGCAAGTGACTAATTTTTTTTGTCTCATACAAACTTCTGTAGGGACTTTCTCCCAAAGTTATTATGGTAATGACAAATCTCAACTATCGATCATCATCGTTTTTTAGTAAAATCGATGTACCGGTATAATTGGTATGACAACAGTAAATTTGCAATTTTTTATAGTAAAACATCAATCGTATTTTTTCAAAACCAGTGATTAGTATATTACCCCTCAATTTAGGATACGCGAAAATTCACATGTTATGTTGTATTGTAGTTAATTATATGCAAGCAACCGATTGGAATTATTTTGTTAATTTAGTTCAGATGACGCTAAATAACTTTTTTTTACTTTCTCATTGGTATCTTTTATAGAGTGTCACCGTGAAATGAATAACAAAGCAATGTTGTAGTGTACAAATAAGTCAAGTTATTGATTTTCCAAATTAATGATAATTTACCATTACCAGTATAATGGTTAACAGTTTACTGGTATATTAGCTTTTGTATACTAGTCTAACAGTAATAGTAACGGTAAGTTTTTTTTTTTGAGAAGACCGACCGATTTTTAAGGTGACCGCAAACACCTATTGTATCTGCAAGTTGTTTTAGTGTTGCAGTCAAAATGGAGTGGTAAAGATATTTGCTAAATAAAAATGGTAACTACCACCATCCCAGTCTTATTTTCTCTCCCTCTCCTAAATTCTTTCTTTCTTGCGTGAACGCCCGTGATCCAACATGGTTATTCGTTAAAAGACTAATACACGGTGGAAATCCAACTATGCAAATATTGGGTACTTGCAACAAAGCTTTATGCAATTTCGCGAATTAATGAAAAGCTATCAATTCTCAAAAGAAATACGTGTATAAGTCAAAAGAGCAACTCCAGTGGGTTACGATCTTAATATTCAAGGCACTGAATATTAATCCTGTAATCGAAGGGCTCTGGCCAGTGGTTTGGCGCCTATTTTATAGACGTCAGGTTCCTGGCGCCTATAAAATAGGTGCTAGGATTCTGGCCCTATAAACCCCCTACCCAACCATTTTTCTTCATTTTTTGCCTCTTCAAGCTCTCGTTTTAAAAAAATAATAATAGAAAATTGAGTTGAAATGTCGCCGCGTCCCACTAAGGTTGCAAGGAGAGTTGCTCGGAAGCCGTCAGATGAGCAAGCAGGTCCATTACACACACCTCCGACTCCTGGATATCAACTGATGAGCTTCGTGTCCTTCATGATCTTCCGGTGGGCTACGAACATAGAGTCGATATTGCATTGTCCACGGTACAAGTATAATTTAAACATTAATGATTTCTAGTATTATGTGCTTTATAGCTTAGTACGAGCTAAATAGTTATTATTGAATTGAAAAACATTGATTATTTCGTTATACATAGGACAAATACATTCATTGTCGAGGTAGTTAGCTGAAATGCATTACATTTTATGATGCATTTCCCACTCCTATTAAAGATAGGCTGCAGCACAGTCCCTTTGGTCAGTTTTTATCTATTATACCTATTCAGTCATTCGACAGACCCCTGTTACAACATTATGTGAGTGGTGGTAGCCGAGCACACATACTTTCCATTTTTCTGACTTTGAGCTTGGTCTCACTCCTATTGATTTCTATATGTTGACCGGTATTGAGATTGTTCATCTTGATCGTAGATCGATTCCTTTTGATGATTTGTATGAGTCACCCCACGTGTTTTCCGTCTTCTTACCCCTTTTTGATGCTACCAAAATTGGTAATGGTGCAGTTCCGTTGACTTACCTGCAGCAATACATCACTTCGTATTCGAGTCGACCAGATATTGTAGAAGCGGTGACTAGGGCATTTTTATTGTACTTGTTTGGGTCGACCTTTTTTTCAAACCACAAAGGTACCATTCAGTTGGGTTATCTAGCTTCGATTACTATGTTGGATCGGCTTGATACGATAGATTGGGGAACAACTACACTAGGTAATCTGCACACCGCTTTAGATTCATATGCACTGCGAGAGGTCAGAAAGATGCAGGCTTTTTGGTATATTTTTCCCATTTGGTATTATGAATTCACGGCTAACATGCATCCACATATGGTAGAGATGGCTGCTCAGGTAGGTCAGCAGTTCTTTCCGCGGATGAGACGGTACCTCATGCTTCATTGGGTGTACATCATGATTTGATGGAGTCTAGAGCACAACTTGACATGCAGAGTCGGGGAAATCTCATTTGCACTCCTTGGACCGCACATTTGTCCCATCTGACAGCTGCGGGTCTTATGGTCGACGACCACCCAATGGTGATTGCATATACACTCTCTACTCGTAGGGTGGCTTTACACACACCCGCTTATATGCCCATGTGGTATTTGGGTGATAGGTGTGCGTATCAGATCAACGAGGATTCACGCATACCAGGAGATCCGTTATCTTGCGAGGACATGTTTGGCAGACGTAGGTTGATTGGGTTGCAGTACATACAGGCTCTACGGGAGGCTGGTTTGGTTGATATTAGCCCATTATTCATTGATGGAGATTACGATTCATATTGGGCTAGAGTTGCTCCACGTAGACTGATATGTCCTGATTATGCCCGAGGGGTTAACTCCGATCATTTAGGACATCATATGGCAGCAGGTAGAGTTCAGGTACCTCAGGTTTCATTTGATCCTATTCCCTCACAGTTTACACAGCCTCACATGCAGATAGAGCCTGATAGTACTTTCATAGCGTACGACATTACGGGTACTGTTATTGAATAACCTGACAATTTATAGCAATCGAACATATCTACAGTGCATGATTTAAGATAAGGAGAGTAAAGCCCTAACATTGAATACAGTGTCATAACATGGCTATAGTGCCTGTTCTTGTCCATTTTAAGCAACCGAACATGGTTACAGTGTTTTATTTAACATAAGCAGAGTACAGTCCTAACATTGAATACACTGCTTGATTTGTCATAAGGAGACCGAACATTTAATAACTAGACAATTTACAGCAATCGAACATGGATACAGTGCCTGATTTAACATAACGAGAGTAAAGTCCTATCATTGAATATGGTGCCATAACTTTTCCAAACCATAAAATGATGTGAATATCATACTTCACCACCACAATTCAAAATTAAACTACAACTTCTCAATAAAAATGTCTGGCCATTTACTAAAAGCTATATTGTTATGCGATAGCGACTCAAAGGTTGAAGCCTACGCATTAGCACACCGACAAGAAGAAGAGGAACATACAGAGATCTACCATGAAGCTTACGGTTCATCCACTGGACAACACGGTGGTTCAATAATGAGTCGAAGATACTTTCACCGGGATCTTGCAGCATTTCATAAAACATTGATGAAATATTATTTTGTTTCTGATCCAACTTATGGTCCTACGATTTTTCGTAGACGTTTTAGAATGAGCCGACCCTTATTCTTAAGAATTCTTAAAAGTACTCAGGCGAATAATAAATACTTTGTTTATAAGCAGGATGCTGCCAAAAAACAAGGTCTGACTGGACATTAGAAGATGACCATGGCTTTGAGAATGTTGGAATACGGCGCACCCGTCGATGCTCTTGATGACGCTTATCGTATTGCAGAGAGTACTGCTTTGGAAAACCTAGATGAATTCTGCTAATCAGTGGTGGACATATACGAGGATGAATATCTTCATTCTCCAAACGAGGCTGACTTAGCTAGGTTGCGTGAAATGCACGAAAGTAGAGGGTGGCTTAGGATGTTAGGGAGTCTAGATTGCATGCACTGGAAGTGGAAGAACTGTCCTAAAGCTTATCATGAAGCGTACAACGGTAAAGAAAAGAGGCCAACCATCATCTTAGAAGTAGTTGCATCTCATGATCTTTGGATATGGCATGTTTTTTTGGTATGCCAGGTTCGCTTAATGACTTAAATGTTCCTGAACGATCACATTTGTTCAGTGATTTGGCGCAGGATAAATCCACCACTGTATCATTTACGATTGGACATAACACATACGATCATGAATACTATATTGGGGACGAAAATTATCCTAAATGGAGCACGATTGTAAAAACTTTTGCAAATCCACTGACCCCAAAACAGAAAAATTTTGCTTCTATGAAGGAGGGTCAGCGGAAAGATGTGGAAAGAGCATTCAGAGATCTTCAATCTAGATTCACAATGGTTAGTAGTCCATGTAGGTTACGGAAACGGTCGAAAATATCAAAAATTATGTTCTGCTGCATAACTCTGCATAACATGATAATCGAAGATGAATGCGACATCGTTCAACCAAATTACGAATACGAAGGATCCAGACAACCCCCACAAATTTACCGAGCTTCCGATGATGAAATTGAAGGACAATTCGATATGTTTCACGTGGATCAACATGAAATATATCGTAATTCAGCACTGCATAATCGGCTTCAAAAAGATCTTATGGATCACATTTAAAAAGCTTACGGCAACCAATAGATTATATTTCAGAGGCTATGTTTTATTACGTTAGTTTCCATTTATATTTCAGAATCTTTGTTTTATTATGTATGTTTGCATTGAAGTGTGTTAGCTGTATCGTACGTAATACGTTGAATTATTTTTATGTAGTAAGCATTATTCGATACATACAAACGGTTTAAAGAAAATAAGATACCATTGATTAATTCAAACTAGAAAACAATACATAGATGAAAACAGTACAAGCAATAAAACACTACATAAGTAAACTACATACGCCTAGATCTAACATGACTATCAACAATACGATGTTTATAATCTATCCAGTACTGCGTCGATAGTGGATCCATTCCGATGACATCCTTTTCCATTACAAAGTCTCTTGCTATTGCCGCTCCAACTCCAACCAACCGCGTTCAATCTCGGCTAACTGTTTTAAGACCTCAAGTTTTTTGCACTATTTCTTAGACGTTCTTCATTTTCTCTAGCATGTTTCTCATGCATCTGCGCCAACTGAGAATCAAGTTGGGTTTGAACAACATTTTTCTTCTTCGCAGCATGCTGGCCCATAGGTTTTGCACCTTCATCAAATTGGGGAGTTGCATCTTCACCCGCATTAGAATCTATCTGCGAAGATTCTCCTGGACTTGAACTATAAGAATTTTGGCTTGTTTTTTCTTTGCTTTCGCATTCGTTTGAACATCTCTTAAGCTCTTCGCAGTGCTAGAAGTCCATTTCGGATGACTAACGAGCAATTCATAGTAATTAGCAAACTGTTAGTAATGCGGTTTTTTGCATGATTTTCTCTAGGAAATAATTTCAAGAATTAGTCGTTCGCCATTCGCTTCTATAAATGATAAAATAATGAATATTGTTTTACTTTCGAGGTAGGTAAATAAAGTATCGACAAGCAAATTAGAGAGACAAATTATTACCAATTCGGCTTCGCTACCCATTCCTCTAGGATTTGCGGTTCTTATTTTGTGAACTTGAGACTCGAAGAATTGGGTTTGTCGATTAATCTTCCCAAAATGACCTGAAAGTGCAGACATTGATCTCATCCTATCTACGTGCTTTTTGTTGTAAGCAGCCATAACTTTTCCCTAGAATACCTCCTACTTTGATCACTTCCCTTGACCGAATCATTAGAAAAGTAACAGTACATTAAACAAAGATCTTTATCTTCGTCCCCAGTCCACGGCGTTGAAGAATGAAACGAGAGTGGTGGAGCAGAATGAGGGGTAAGATCTTCGACTGGTTGAGAATCATAATCTCAACTATTCGGATTCATTGTTTCGTTGTTGAATTGGAATGGATATGACATTGTTTGCTGCTAGATAAAGAGTATGGTGGATTTGAAGAAGTCTGTGTGTTTTACAATGAGCAACTCATACCGATATATATAGAAAATAAAAAAATATGACCGTTGTAACTTTCGTATGACCGTTTATAGCCGTTGTTAGTTCAAAAAAGTGACAGTTTATAGTCGTTGGAAGGGGCAATAGGGTCCGAATTCGGGTACATGAGCAGGCACGTGGGAGGGAGGGGGGGATCCTGGCATCTATTTTATAGGCGCCTGATCCTGACGCCTATTTTGTAGGCGCCAGACCCTGGCGCCTATAAAATAGGCGCCAGGGGATGATTCAGAATCCTGAATCGGATCCTGAATCTTAGCCTTAAAATTAAGGCGTAACGTCTCCATTGGAGAAGATTGCCTTAATTTTGGACCCTTAATTCAAACGACGATGCTCTAACAATAGCGATAGTCTCATTGATACTTGCTTAATGAATACTAGAAAACTAGCACAACAACATTGAAAATGCAAAACTGGAGACAAAGATGAATATTTGATAGGTACGAACTTAAACGCAAGTAATTTTGTTTACATCTATCTATCCTCTCACCCAATCAAATAATTTATTTACCAATACATACACATATTTCTAAATCTTATTTTTCTCATAATTATAACCCAATTTCTCCTCTCCCCCTCTCCTCCTTAAATAAAAAAAAATCAAAATTTCCTTAATTTTTTATTTTCGTTAATGTTTCATCAATAATGCAAATCACGGCCGTTCACATCCATAAGAATGAATTAAGAAGAAAGAGAGAAAGTTCAGTTATTACGGTAGTGGTTACCATTATCGTTTAACAAATATCGTTATCCTGCTGTTTTTGCCGGTACGTTAAAATGGTTCACCTTTAAAATTGATATACCAATAAACTAATAACGGTTATACCGATGAAGGTAAATTATCGTTGCCTAAATAACCCGTAACTTGATATATTTTTACACCATAGCAATTTATTATTATACATTTTATCGTGTCACTTAATAAAAGATATCAATGAACTGAATTAGTGAAATAAATTTAATTGGTTCATTCGTTGCTTGCTTTTAATTATGTGTTATGTTAATATTCAAATGTTGTAAATTTACTGATAAATTACCGTTATTATTGGCTTTGAAAAACAGTATTACCAATGCTTTACTATAAAAAAATCGAAAATGCTAATTCGTCTGGGATTTCGTTTGTCATTTTATGCGGAAGCTACGTGTGCGGTTGGATTTTGCAAGTCTCCTGTATTCATTTCCATGTGAATTACATGACAGCCGTAGGAAAGCTGATCCGTAGATTTTGATTAAAACACTTTCGGGCGTTATGCCAAATTCCTAAAAAAATAGTAAATTTACTATTGCGGTATCAATTTATTCAATTATACCGGGATACCAATTTTACTAAAAGAATGATAACAGATGGCCTGATGGATAATAAATTTACTGTTACCGTAACTCAAAGAAAAGATAGTATGAGAACCAAAAATTGTTCTCTCCCTGTAATTTACACTAAATTTGTTTTCAGCGTTCATGAATTCATCTATCAGCATGACAGCTTCGTATATGCATGCAAGGAGAAGTGCTGCAGAAAGCACGGAGATGCAAAATTCACGGGGAAGTAGCATTTCTCGCATGGAAATTATCATAGCAACTACCATCGTATACCGCATGTACGCGTTATGTAACCAGGCATACATCGACTTCTACATAATCACGCTTTTCAGTATTGTTCTTCCCACCGTACCCCTTCACCATTTCCCAGTATATAAACTCTCTTGGACTAGCTTAAGGTTTTCCATCAATCTCAAAAATAAGAAAGTAAACGTGCATCCATGCCAAGAAAGAAGATCATTCAAGCTTGGATTGCTGACGACACGGTGAGAAGAAACACCCTGAAAAGGCGGCGCAATGGACTTTTGAAGAAAATCAGCGCGTTTACCACCTTATGTGATGTGGAAGCTGCAGCAATTGTTTATGGACCTGATGACCCCGAACCTGTAGTCTGGCCAAATGTCCCTCGAGCCACAGTGATGTTACAATCTTTCCAAGAGCTACCTGAAATCACGCAGCGCAGGAAAATGATGGACCAGGAAACTTTTCTGGAGGAAAAGTTGATGAAAGCCACCCAACAATACCAGAGGCTCAAAAACCAGATTGAGGAGATGGAGAATAGTATCCTGATGTATGAGTTCATGGCCGGGCGTGACATTAATGAACTTGATCTACAGGTAACTAAGTGCTGCTTCATGTTATTCAGTATTTTGTTCTTGCTCCAACTTATAAGTGATGGTAAGTGCGTAATTTTTTTTGACAGACAGGCGCTAGACAAGTGTATTACATTGCAGGGTCGAAGCAGAAGGTTTGTTATGAGCAGCTGGAGAGTACAATGGAAGTGCAAGGAAGTTCCTCTGAGTGTGTGAATTATCCACCACTTACTACAAAGGATTACTACCTTGATGATGCGATTGCACCGTATGTAAACGAGCCAATGGCGCAAACTGAAAATCAGGTTGTTTTATCAAACTCCAATCTTCAAAACCAACCTAGTGTACCAAAGTGTAACCCGAAGTTTATGATTCAGCAGCCAGCTATCAAATATGTGGAGAACCAAAACCAGATGATGATTGTGCCATACGTCAGTGATCAGGTATTGATGCATCAGCACGCTAACGTTGGTTCAAGTAGTCAGCAACCAGCTATCAATTATGTGGAGAACCGGAATCAGATGATGATTGTGCCATACGTTAGTGATCAGGTGTTGATGCATCAGAAGGCTAATAATGGTTCAAGTAGCAACAACATTGCGATTACAACAAATGTTAACCAACAACTTATGATCTACAACCCAAATCAAGCACCCAACGTTCAGACTGAAAGTCAGGCAATGGCATCAAATGCAGGTGAGGGGCATTGGCCTTTGGATAACAAGGAGCAGGGTCATCATTGGATGTATCGGGGATTATTTGGTTGACATTTAAATCTTCGATGGTTATGTGGAACTTCTGGAAATCTATTTTTCTACTCTTTCTTGTCAGTATGTCAGTGTCTTTGTGTCTTCTAGTTTGTGGTTTTAAGTAGTCAAAAATGCTACTCTTCACACTTTTTAGATGGTAAAGTGGAACTGCCTAGAGAAAGGGGAATAAGGGCAAATCATAGTTCTTAAGGAGTTCATATGTTTCTTTTTTACCGTTTAAAAGGTGTGATGTATAGCGTTGTTCTTAAGTAATATGTCCTTTTATTGGTATTCATATGTTATTTTATTTTGATTTTATTTGCGTCCGAGTATTGTGAGAGATCGTTGTAATTGATTCATTTTATGAATAAATGAAATGGTCTGTTGCTTTAACAATTAGAAAGTATACATGAAACCCCTCGTGAAGGAAAAATCATTACCTTTGCCAATGAAAAATATGATGTAAGCAATGTAGATCGGCTAAAGCTTAAATTTTGATGTAAGAAAAAAATGTTAGCTAAGTATGTGCAAATAAACTAGATGTTCGAAAATATCGAGGCAATCCCTTGAATGTGTGATTAAGTACATGTATTTCAAACTAAAGGCAAACACATGAAGTTGTAGGCCAATCTTGTTTATTTGAAAACCGAGCAAGTAGATGGATCTGCAGTTTCATTAGACTTAAAGGTTCAAAGTTGAACCTTGGCTCAGTAGGTAAAAACTAAAAACTAGAAGCTTTACAATGTAAATCAGTAAGTTCACTACCGATGGAAGTTCGGACACAAATTAAAGATGTAAGCATAGCATGGGAACACACCAAAAGTGGCGAGTTTACTGTAAATTGATCTGCTTGGAAATAAGTGAAATATAAATTGCAGAGGTGAAATGGTTAAAGTGGTAATAGCCGTAAAGCGTATAGACTAGAAAATTGCAGAGGTGACATGTACCCGATATTATCTGTCCCTCTATACTCAACCAATCAACACCCAACTAAAACCTCTTTTTTTTCTTTGATTTAACTAAAAAAAAATGAAAATCAGAAATTGTGATTGGTTGGGTATAGAGGAGAAGAAAACTTTGAAGACAGAAGATCAGCTCTCGCCATCCGGGGGACTGCAAATATTACATTCCATTGCTTGCGCAGCCACCTTAAAGAAATAATCTATTGGAATTTGATATATAGAGGAGGAGAGAGATTAAACGGAGAATTATTGAATGACTACATTTTTATTTCTTCACTTTTCTTTTCATTCAACTTGATTAAAAATGAATGAGTACATCTCAATTTATATTAAGGAAAATCTCTAGATTATTCTTTTTTAGATTCTTCTTAAATTTTATACTTTCTAAATATTTCTTCACATTACATATTTATTTAGTCTAATTTTTTCCCTTTCCACAAATGCAAACATAGTCTCACTAATAATTATTTGCATTAATGCAATAAATAATTCCTTAAAATCAAGTTTATTTCCAACATTTGCCCTTAAACTTGGTTTTATTACTCTAAGCAAATTCCTTGCACTTCTCTTTTTCTCTTTGATGTATGATGCACTTCTCATCAACTTCAATTGTTGAAGCACGTCTCTTCAACTCCCTTTTTATTTTTATTTTTATTTTTTTATTTGTGATGCACTTCTCATCACCTTCAATGGTTGAAGCACGTCTCTTCAACTCTATCTTTGAATATTGGAGCACTTCTCACCCACAACTCTAAAATAAATTTTTTTCCGCGGCCACTTGTGTCATGTTCTCTTGCTCTTCATCTTATGCTGAACCATTTGCCACCTTTTGCATCTCTTTCGTGCATTGTCATCCTGCTCACTGTTTTCTTCAGATCTCAAAGCATTCACATCCAAATCTCAAAATTTGCAGATGCATTAGCAATTTTCATCGGCTTTATTTTTTTTATGAAACAAAGCAACAAAATAAAAAAAAACTCATTGAGATTATTTTCTCCCTCTCCTCTCTAACCTAGCTCTGATATATACCATGTTGACATTTTATAGTTTAGAGAGCTATATAATTTGTTCACAAAACCAATTGGTTGATATGAACTATAGCCTCTTAGTATATAATCAGGATATTAGTTGAATATTTCCCGATGTGGGAATATTATTTTCATCACTCCCCCTTCACGTGTGGCGTATTGTGCCATCTATATGATCATAGTATTTTGGATGGAGTGACACACATACGGCGGTTAAGTACATACGTATTAGTTGAGTTAGTTGAAAATTATGCTCTGATACCATTGTTGACATTTTAAGAAGAAGGAATTTTTGAGAGAATTTTTTTTTTATGAGGAGAAAATAATTTTTATTGCTTGCCTTTTAATTGCAAACTTTGATTGCTTACTTTGCTTGTATAATGCAGTGCACTCTCTAGAGTATTCTAGGAATGCATTATCTAGAATAACTAAAATAGAAAGAATAGATTTTCCTTGATTTATTCAATTCATTAATACAATTGCTAATTTAATAATACAATTATTTGTTTTCTGAAAAACCAAGATTATTTCCAATATTCCATCGTAAGCTTGGTTTTTGAACTCCAAGAATGTCTCGCAATCTTTTAAAATTGTCAGGCTTCAATGCTTTTGTGAAAATATCAGCAACTTGATTATTTGTTTTGCAAAAATTCAGCTGCACCTCTTCATTTTCAATTGCTTCTCGAATGAAATAATGTTTGATGGCTATATGCTTTGTTCTTCCATGATGGACTGGATTCTTAGCTATAGCAATAGCTGATTTGTTGTCACAGTGGATAGTCACAGCTTCTTGTTTCTCACCAAAATCATTTAGTATTTTCTTCAACCATATTGCTTGTTGGGTAGCTAGGCCAGCTGAATTATATTCAGCTTCCACAGAAGATTGAGCAACTGTTTGTTGCTTCTTCGAACACAAAGAAAATGCTCCTGATCCAAGAGAAAACACATATCCAGAAGTGTTTTTCATGTCATCTATACTTCCTACCCAGTCACCATCGCAAAACCCAAATAAATTAGTTTCAACATTATTTTCATATTTGATCCCATAGTCCAAAGTGTCTTGAATATATCTCAGCACCCTTTTTGTTGCACCTAGATGGATATGACTAGGATCATTCATGAACCGAGAAAGTAGGTTGACTGCAAACATGATGTCGGGTCTTGTATAAGTAAGGTAAAATAAATTACCAACTAGGCTTTTGTAGAAACTAGCATCAACATTCCTTCCCCACCTTTTTTTTTTTTTTTTTTTTTTTTTGCTTTTCATTCACAACTAGCGGTATATCAACCGGATTACACCCAAACATCCCAAACTTTCTCAATATTTTCTCATTATATTTCTTTTGATAAATAAAAACTCCATCATCACCTTGAGAGATTACTATTTTAAGGAAAAAATGCAGCAAACCCAAATTGTTCATTTCATATTTCTTCATTATTTCCTTTGTAAAATCTTCAGTCAACTTTAAATTGTTTCCGGTTTAAATTAAATCATCTACATAAAGTGTAATAATTAGAATACCATCCATACCTTGCCGTTTGACATACAAAGTAGACTCATTCTTGCTCTTCTCAAAGCCTTTCTCCATGAAGTAATTGTCAATATTGCTATACCATGCTCGTGGTACTTGTTTTAGCCCATAAAGTGCTTTCTTTAGTTTGTAAACTTTTCTTCTTATCCTTCAATCTCATATTCTTGAGGCTGCTCCACGCAAACCTCTTCTTTCAATTCTCTATTCAAGAATGCCGATTTTACATCTAGTTAATATAACTTCCATCCTTTTTGGGCTGCAAGTGATATTAAAGCTCTAATGGTGTTAAGACGTACCACTGGAGCGAATGTCTCTTCGTAATCAATACCGGGCTGTTGAGAATAGCCCTTTGCAACGAGTCTCGCTTTGTTCTTTTGAACTGAACCATCTGGATTATGTTTCACTTTGTAGATCCATTTTACTCTAGTGGTTTCTTTGTTTTTTGGCTTATCAACCAACATCCATGTTTTTTTTCTTTTCAAGTGCATCCATCTCTTCTTGCATTGCCTTCCTCCAAGCATCTTCTTTAACCGCTTCTTCAAAATTTTCTGGTTCCATTGCGCAATAGTTGCATCTAGAAAAAATATCATCCAAACTCCTCATTTTTATTGGAGTTGAGCATGGAGATGATGAATTATGCCTTGCTGGGGATGAAGTGCTAGATGGAGAACTTGGTATAGATGAATCACATTGGTTATTTGCAAGTGTAGTTGAATTTTGTTCTAAAATTACTGCTGGAACGGTTTTATCCTCCACTTTCTCCTTTTGCCAATTCCAAGATGTCTTCTCATCAAATACAACATCTCTACTGATGATTACTTTCTTTGTCTTCAAGTTGTAAAGTATGTAGCCCTTTGACATAGAACTATAGTCAATAAAAATGCAACTTTCACTTGCTTCTTGAAGCTTTGTCCTTTTTTTCTTTAGGAATTTGAGCAAAGCAAATACTCCCAAAGACTCTAAGATGATTCATTGAAGGCTTTCTTCCACTCCACGTTTCAAACGATGTCATATTCCATACAGCTTTTGTTGGACATCTATTCAACAAATGCACAACTGTATTTACAGCCTCAGGCCAAAATTCTTTAGGCATGCCTTTCTCAAATAACATTGATTTAGCAATCTCTATCACTGTTTGATTCTTCCTTTCGGATACACCGTTTTGCTGAGGTGTATACCTAACGGTTAGTTGCCTCTCCACACCTTCTTCTTCACAAAATTTATCAAAATCATTGGAGTTATACTCCTTTCCCCTGTCACTTCTCAAAACTTTTATGGACCTTCCACTTTGTTTCCCAATAAAAGCTTTAAACTTCTTAAATATAACAAACACTTCAGATTTTTGTCTCATAAAATCAAACCATGTCATGCGGGTCAAATCATCAATGAATAAAATAAAGTACCTGTTTTGAGCATGAGATAATGTGCTTGTATAATCTGTACATTCGTTTATCCGCTTTTATTTTCATTTGGGTATTGCTGCATTGGGCTGAAGCACACATTCTCTTTATTTTACATCGTGTATGGGTAGAGTTGGACTCTGTACATATATCCGTTATCGATTCAGTTCAATACATGAAACAATATTAAAATCAAACATTCTTCTTCTTCTTCTTCTTCTTCTTCATTTTATGGTATCAAAGCAACTGCTAACGGCCATCCGCTGTAACCAATCGAAGAAGACTGGGATCACTGATCAGAGTTCATCGTGAAGGTCATCTTTAACCGGTTTTCCTTTCATTCCCTTATCTCTTCACAGTCAAGAAAGTAGGTTGGATTTTCACTTCTCAGAGAAGCATCATCAACGGAGCTTCTACCCCTCTCTTTTGTCGTGTATCCCTGTCCTTATCAGATTTCGGTGTCTGCCACTGCCATGCAAGGGGAGATCAGTTCTTTGACTTCATCTCTCTCCTGGCTCCAGCTTCCTTCCAACATCAAATTTTTCTGATTTGTGATCACATTCCCCTGTTTTTGATCCCTATTCTTGATTCTTCATCTAACAAAAAATGGATGGAAAAACCAGTGACAACATAATGCAATACCCTATAAATATATAGCCTGAATACACATAGATAATTAAATTAAGTATAAACAA